>OX387413.1:3057747-5602995 GCA_947563765.1 Anarsia innoxiella
ACCCTGTATACTCAACATAACTGCATCACTTTATTTCTAAAAACTTTTTATGCACTTTCAACTAATACCCACTAAACCAAACTATTATTAAGTCATTACTAGTACACGTAACTATTACTAGCACTAGTTACTTCATAATCGCATCACTATCCCAAAAATGGAGTTTGTTTTACGCGTAACGTTTTAAATCATAATTAAAAACCAATTAGGCTGGCCTTAGCAGTTTACCGTGGAATATTTACTTGCACCCTTTGGGTAATCGAGCGAGTACAAGCCAGTTTGTATCATAATTATACAATAGAGCGTTTATTTTTATGTAATTTAAATTTTGACATAGTTTGACAGAATCGAGAATGTGAAAGTTTTAATTATTTAATTACTAGAGGCTTCCCGCGACTTCGTTTGCATTTATGGTCATGTCTTGGAAAAATCATGATATTTTATAATAATATAGACTATCTCGTATGTTAAATTGTGATATGCAAGCTACAATATTGCCAAGTTTAATGAAAATCTGTTTAGTAGTTTTTGCGTGAAAGAGTAACAAACATCTATCCAACGGTACAAATATTGACATTTATAGGTAATATTACTTGGATATTATGTGATGACTGATGAGATAATATGTGTATTTGTTTGTAGTAAAAGTAAAATGGAATATTTAGTTTTGTGAGTTCGTTGATGAAAGCGAAAATATTATTTTTATGTTATACTTTTGACACACCAGTAGGGACTAATTGTCAGTGCGTACCTACTAATAAAAAAAAGAATGTATTGTTGTCTCTGTCTAAGCCTCAGTACTACAATGTAATGCTATCTAATCTTTCTAATAGCCAGTTTTATTTACAAGCTTTACAGATACGATCTATTACCAAAAATATAACAGGTTGACAAAATAAATAATGACTTGGCCACAAATGAGGGGCAGTGCTCCGAAAAAAAAAGACAGACTTATCTCTAATGGACCATACATTCAACGTTCATTATGATTAAGGTGGAGCCATATTTTTTGGTCGCCAGTCGACTTTTGTAACGTGATAGACTTTGGGGGCACGAAGAGACTATTCATTCTCGTCTACAATGAAATTATTGTGTCACGTGGCTTAATAATAGAGTTTTTATTGATTGAATTCTAAATTCAGAGAAAGACGTGATCCGTTGTCCGTTACGCGGTGGTGTATGATTTATAATGGACGTGTTTACACGCACTGGAATTCTATCCGACAAAAAAAATATAAAGCAGCTGTTTTTTGTCGGATGGAAGTCCGGTGCCGCTACAAGCGCTCTCAGAGAGAAAAAGGGGTTTATTGCTTTATCGATAACAAAAATATTATTAGTCAGTACAAAACCCAAGCGGTAAATAAAAAGGCGCACTAAAATGTAATCTTCTTCTTATACGTAGTAGTAGCACTCCATTACTGGATGTCTGCCATCAGCTTGTTTAACGCCTCTTTGTCCTTCAAACCAACAGAGTCATCCTAAACTATCTGAAACTTAAAATCTAACCAACTGAACAAAATACAAAATTTTAAGAAAAAAAAATCATGAGGAATTTATACGGTAGTGACTAGAAAACTTCAGCTCGGGGGTATTAGAAAAGTCACCAAGTTGGTCTGCGGGAATCTGCGGAAAATTGGCCCGGACACAACTTTCTTCAAGCCCGGCATACGAATCGAGTTTCAAGTATTTTCGATGCAGCAGCCTTACTTCGGCCACGGTCGCTTTTTCGACAGATATTAATGAATTGAGTGAAGTTTGAGTACCAGAAAACTCTATTTATACGAAAGTTAGCTCAGTGATGACAATGTGGGAGAAAATGACAAAATCTATCGGGTATACTGACTTTGATTTAAGTATTTTGGTTTGCGGTAAAACTTCCGACTTTTTCTACTACTTTTTATGTTAATGGCATAAATCAGTGGGAAACCTAAATGCCATTCAAAAATAGCGATTTTAGCCAAATTTACATAGGTTAGTAACGCACATATGATTGCGACGCGGTTGCGTCAAGTTTTATATGAAACCACCCAAAAATCTGCAGTTGCAGCGTTATTGTGACGTTTGGTATGAGAATAGAAAACCGCGTAAGGCGGTTGAACCGCGATAATGGTGTGATAATGGTCAGCTAGAAATCTAAGAGTAAGCTTTCAGGTTCCGCCAAGCTGTTTCGATTTTTCTGCTCTCTAAGGTTGTGATCTTGTGAAGTTTTCTGATTTGTATTTGAGAAGAAAGTTTTCTTAATTAATTTTAATAGAATGTTCTTTTGAGCGACACTTTCTAAGATTTGATTTAAGTTATACCGTTTTACAGGATAGCGGGTAAATTCTCATCTTAACCTAATGGCAAATCAAGACTCAAGTGTATACCTAACCCATTTTTTTAAATTAACACTAGTCACTGACATAATTTGTATACAGTTGACACTAAGGCTAGACGAATAGTATTTTTTGTTTTGAGGCACTCGTGTTTCTCAAGAAAGCAGATATTTCATCTATAAAAACCTTCTTTGTAAGTAATTAATAACGAATGAATAAAGCCACCCACCCAACCTATACTTTAACTAGTAAATAAACAATACCCACAAATTAATCAAAGTAAAAAACCACTAACACAGTATCGGGACATTTTTTAAAAAGTTCGCGCTGTCTCGCGGCTGTAAAACTTTTTTTTCTTTTTTATTTCACTCGGACTGTGAGGCACAGGGTACGGAATGAAAAACATTGTTAGTTGGGTAGTGGAGTCGCGTAACTTAGTTTCTAGAGCAAGAGCCGTGTTGAGAAAACTCAATTAATTGGTTAAAAGATACATAGCTAGCTTGTTGATTACTTAGTTTTCAAAGTTTACAAGTCTATGGATGAGAAGGACGAGTGAATAAAATGTTTCCAAAAGTTCCAAAAGTAATCATAATCATAATATTTATTGCGCTTCCACAAAGTTACAAAATGGTATTAAAAATAATTTACAGTACATGTTGTGGACCCTGTTTAAGGGCACGGCAAACAGAGAGAGGAAGACGTAAGTATTGAGTTGCTAAAATTAGGTTCTAAATAGTTAATTTATTTAATTACTATACCTAACTTACATATTTAATATTATACTATTACTTTTAGGTACTTATTGCGTGTAAACTTAATAAAGATCTAGAATTAATGAGAATTTATGAGAAAATCATAATATCAATTGATTTTCAATTGTTTTGTCAATAAAGTACGTAGTTAAAAATTATTCAAGTAGACTTTTTAAAAAGCCAATGTTTTCTTTAATATTCTAAGTAGATACATAAAGGTTCAGGATAAATGATACTTAATTTTATCAGTACCTACCTAGATTTTTTTTTGTTTTAGTAGTCTCTGTGGTCTCCTTAGCTCCTGAACTACTGCCTCCCCACATCGTCACTTGTAAAACTTGTGAGTAGTTTCATTATATGAGTAGTGCTATTGAAGATTTCCTATTTTCCATATATTGTGTAGGTAGCGTGAGTTTGACAGGTTTTGATTATTTTCTTTTAGGTATTTACTTTTTAACCAAAAATACTTTTTTTTGATGCTCGTTTGAATAATTCATCATCGGCCATTAATCAAAACTACGCTGCAAAAAGTTTTTTCCCGACTATAAGCGCCTCCCCGCACTAAGCGGTCAGCCGTCCGGTTAACTGCAGTATTAGCCGCAACCGCATTGCAGTGTCGATAAAAACTACTTTATCGTACTTTTTGAATGCGGTTAGCAGGACGGCTGACCGCATAGTGCGGGGTTACCCTTAGCTAAGAGGAAGGGTATAATGTTTTTTTTTTTATATTTTAGCTATTATTCAATTCTGTTGGTTCATTACTTTGACTTCTTTGTGCCCAAGTAATAACACTAAGACCTATAAATAAAAAAAAATCCTAAATAATTTCCAATTTCCGTGGATGCTTATCTGTATTCTTGATTCGTTTCAGCTAACGAGCCTTATCCTTTATTTATTGGATTGTAGAAATACAGATCTTGAAACTAAAAGCACACTGGATGTTGCATAGTAATTCTTTTTCTTAAAAATAAAACAAAAGAAAATCTTAAATGTGAATCTGTTATCACCTTTAAAAGACATAGACGCTATAATTTACATAAAAATAGCACAATTTAACACCTTTTCTTTAAATAGCGCTGATAGGTACTTAATTTCTTTTTTTCTTTTCAGATTTTTTCAAACATTGAATTCTTTTCAAACGGTAATTTATTTATTTCGGAATTTAAAAAAATAAAGTCATGTATTCCCATTTTAAACAATAAACAAAACAAAAAAGAACATAAGAATAAGGACATCAATTAAATAGCTAAGGAATTAAATCAATCGAACTTATTAATTTCCTTCACTTTCATTGTGGTACTTCTAGATATCGTAGATGTTCAGATAAAACCGAACCATCGCCTTAACTTAATTTGAAACGGAGCGAAGTAAAAACTTCTTCTAACAAACTCAATCATTATTTTGCAGCAGCTTTTTGTGAGAGCCTTTCACGCTGAGATTTTCTAAATTAAGTGTATAATAGAAATATATAATGTAAAATGCAATTAGTAAGTAAGTAAATCATTAATACTTATATTCTTTATGATTTTATATTCTTTATGTATGAATTTTAAATTCTTTGTGTTTAACTGTTGAAATGACTTATTATGGCTCAACCTCGTTGTAAATGTAAATCTAGGAAAATTCCACGCTTGCCCATTTAGGACTATTTCAAAAATAAGTCGTATTTTTTATTAATGACCACAGAATAACCAGTATAACTGTCAATATATTTTTGTAACATTTTATAATATTATTTATGAAATCTTACGCAAACGTATTTTTTTAAATATATTTTGTCAGAGTTTAAACGGTAAAAGAATAAAAAAAAAACAGATTCAAAATAATTCGTCTCAATAACGAAGGTAATTAAGCACGTACCTTTACAAGTACAAGTCTCAAAGTTAATCATTGAATGAAGCAATCAAAATCTAAAGTAGCTATTACAGTCAGTAAACATTTTATTAGGCCCCTTAAAATGTAATTTGATCGGCTATTATCCTGAGCTCATTTCATTTTAGTATTTATTTCTTCAGCTAGAATTATGTTGCTGATAAATGGTAAGTTTTTGGAAAAAAATACACTTAATTATATTGCCCAGCAGTGGGAATATAGAAGCAGATAATAATAGTAACTATAATTATTAATTATGTCAATTATAAGCTTATTCAAACATGAGTGGGACGGGACGTCTTTTGTGTATTGCGTCGGCTTTTCTTTGCGTTAAAACGACGTGACACAACGCAAGCGCACAAGTGAGGCGTTTGGGTAAGGTAAAATCAAGGCCAAGGTTGCAAGGGACTATGAGGCGCCACAATTTTACCCTTGCCACCTATCTATGTATACTAAGCAAGTGAGGATCATTTAACATACCCAGTTGTAATAAGATGACATAAGTTTTGTCACATTTAATTACCGCAGAATGTCAAACCCATAGTAATTTTATCGTCTTAACACGTCAAAGTGATGAAATTATTAGATTTGACATACCTGGGTAGATGGATACAAATATAAGGCTTAGCGCGCACTGTCTTGCGTTTTTTTATCGCATAATATGGGTAGTATCATTGAAGTGTGCGCATTGCAGTGAAATAAACGCATGCGGCTTGGTCACTCCCTGCAAATTACCGAACGCTTTACTAACTATTTAGTTATCTGTGTACGGTCGAGTCGAATGCGTTTGCATCCAGTCATCTGTTGACCTTCAAAATTTGCAAAATGGCGGATTTGGCGCATCTGTGGCGGAAAATTGCAAAAAATTTGCAATTGCAATTTTTTTATTTTTTTTGTACCATAGACAATTTTACATTCTAAAAGTGATTGATAGAGTCATTCACTCTTTATGTTTTTCTCTTAGTGAGTACAGGGCTTTAAAAATAGACAAATTCATAGTAAGCAAAAAACCGATCTGTTAAGTGTCCTGTCATGGGACTCCACAGATAGCGCATATTTGTCAGTAAACTGTCAAGTCCTGTACTGGGACGCTCCACAGATGAGGGGACGCGTCCACCGCAACGCAGTGCGCGTTAGGCCTAAATCATCTTAGCCGGCCTTCAACGCCAATTTTATTTTTTTTACAGCATTCATCTTGTTAATAACAATCTACTCAGCCTACTCATGGATGAAAGCGAAGGAAACGTTCCCGAACTTAAAAGAGAAAGCCTGCACAGGTTGCCCTAGGATCTACGCACCTGTTTGTGGCTCTGACAACAGGACGTTCGTTAATATTTGCAAGCTGAACTGTTTCAACTCTTATTTTCTTCCGCATAAGCGTGTTCATATTAAATAGTAAGTTTTTAACATACTTCTATCTATGTAAATAACATCAAAAAGGCCAAAACTAGACAAGGATTTATTCAAATATTATAAAATGGAATCTTCGTGTTACCTATCTAAAAATGGCGTGTAAGTAGGTATTTATTGGCGAATTGTAACTGTAAACTGTAACCATGTGTAAATACTTACGTGGTTCTCGAACCTGCGACGAACGCAACATGAGTGGCTCGCATTGAGACGATAATTGTCGGCTTTCTCTTGGTTACAGTCACAGCTCGCCAATGAATACGCGTTTTAAGGCCTGATTACCACTTTTCTCACAGCTACGGCCCCTGCACAATGATTCGTCGAAGCTTCTCCCAAGACAACGTAAAGGTCGCAATGATGGAGCAACTCTTCGGTAACTTTTACGACCCGCAGACAGTCGGCGATATTTTCAACCAGTCCTTTATAAATGACCCTTTATCCTCCGACTACAAGCAATTCACGAGCCAAACACTGCAAGATCTATTCGAAAGTATAAATGATAAAAGAAACATAAGCGTAATGGATAAAACACTCGATCTTTTAAACGGTAAGGATCAAAATTCAACGAGTGAAATTTTAAGTTATTTAGTGGAAAATATAAGTGATTTAAAAGGCAGCGGAGCGTTCTATGATAATGTTATGAAACTTGTAAACGATTATAATTCTACTTCGAGGTGAGGTGTTAAAAAAAAGAGAAAAAATAAAATGAAATTGGGTGTTTTATTTGATACTCAAAACAAGCCAAATCACAAAAAAAATGTTATCACGTGTTAACGGTAGGGTTTCCATACCAAACGTCAATACACGGGGACAGTACTTAAACATACATATACGTACGTAGGTAGTAGGTATTTGTTATTCTTTATTAATTTCTAAAACCATACAATTTATGATCGAATATCTCCTCTATTTAATAGAGTAGATACTCCATCGTCACTCTTGTCTTGTCTCAACGCAATCGCAGGTTAGAATTTGTAGTTTTTTAAAACACAAAACGCAATCAATTTTTACATAGATACCTACTTCCTCAAAGTAAACGAACATAGGTATATTGATATTTTTGCAAATAGCTTAGCGGAATAGCTTGCAAACTAATTACCATCATCAAATAGTAGAGGTAATATCGAATGCAATGAAATAAGAGCTGTGAAGGTATGATCCGTGTACCCCTCGATTACTACATCAGTTACTTGGTGAAGTTGTGCCAAACGTTGTACGTTAGTGGGTGGTTTACGTCATAGGGGAAATGCCAGATAATAAAAAATAGCATAATATTGTTTTAGAAATTATTTGCAAAATAATTCAATATAATAAGTCCTAACTCTAACTTGATTTCATAACTCTGTCATCGTCTTTTGTTTATGAAACTTCTTTTTGATTGTCACAGTCATTTGTTTTGCTTTATTTGAATTTTTCTCAGTTTGATGTCAAAATGACAACTATGCGTAGTACTTAGTATTTCGTCTTTTTGAATAGGGCAGTCCCACGCATTTTTTAAATGTAAAACTAAATTATTTAAGGTTAGATAATCAATTCACTTTTCGATTAAGCAATTCATGAATAAGTAAAATCTAATCGTAGGATTACAATTATTGAGTTTACTCTGATCACAGATTACTAAATAGTTACTCCGAGGAAAATGTTATATCTTTTGCAGTCATTCTTGTTTTCAATGTCTATTTTTCCTTCTGGGCACCTATACAATTAAGTTTTTTCTCTTCTACCTTACACCACCCGTATATTGTGTATCTTTGCGTGTGTTACACGATTGCATTTATCAGCTGACGGTTGATTTATCGCTCACAGGATATTGCTGGCTCACGGCAAATAGCGCTTCGATATAGATTGAGCGGGTCATTATTATACCACGGTACGTTTTAGTACACACATCTAATACCTAGTGGTCATGTAGTTTTAGTTGGTAAAAGTTTGTGTACATATATTTGCATAATTCTTTAAAATAAATGTACACTACATATTTACATACATGCATATACGTCACGTCTCTCGCCCAACGAGGTAAGCAGAGGCTATTTCCCTCCACTTGCACATCCAGACTTCTTTCGCGTCATCCACATTCATCAGTCACCTCACGTACACTACACAATATTGACATTTTTTCAAACAGTTTCGATTAACTTAGATGCAAGTTATTAATTAAAGTTAATTTACAATCCTTTAATAGTATAGCATTTAATATGCTAGTGTTAATAAGTAGGTAGGTATATGAAAAAAGAGGAGGCTAGAGGCTGCCGTACGCATTTATCGTCATATCTTGGAAAAAATCATGATAACTCAAAATAATATAGCCTATGTGTTATTTAAGATATAGTATTGCCAAATTTCATTAAAATCTATTCAGTAGTTTTTGCATGAAAAACAAACATCCATCCATCCATCGGCACAAACATTGACATTTATAAAATTAGTAAGATAATATAGGTCATGATTTTGAATTAGCAATATTTAATCTGGGCTTCAGGAGGCTAAAATGATACCCATTAATAAAGCAACCTTGAGTCTTACACACAGGGAATACTTACCTACATTTACAACATACATCTCAAAGCCTTGACATGTAGCTCCTAAAGACGCCTCCATTAAGTGTGTTTAAAGAGAAATATGTTAATTAAGTGACGTATATCAGTAAGCACATTAGAGGGGCCGAGATCTTAACTAGTCTGAGATGGACGGTTGGGGACGTGCAGAGGTAATAAAATGGAAAAGGACTCAGTATTATAGTTTAAGTTTTTATTACTAAGTAGTTATAAACTAGCCCACGACTTCGTACGCATTCATCGTCATTTCTCAGAAAATTTACACAATATCTTTAAATAATATAGCTTATGTGTTATTCTGATGTGCAAGTTGTAGTATTGTAAAGTTTCATTAAAAATTGTTACGTGGTTTTTGCGTGAAAGAGTAACAAACTTCCTAACAGTCTTCAATCGACAAAAAACTTTGACATTTTACAATTATTATAAAGGTACTCTCATAAGCTGTAGAATACTATATTCTTCTATATTATAGCAACCCGAGGGTGGATCGTATAATTGCTTACACTTTACTTATCATACCTAAGAGCAACATATAGGTCTGATGTTGTTACCTTATAATGTAAGAAATCATACATAATAACTGGTACCCACTAGGCCTATGTTCATCATGTCAGCTTATGGACGTCCATCGCTGGACAAAAGCCAAGGATCTCCACAACGACCGGTCTTGCGCTGCCCACATCCAACGGTTTCCAGCGACTTTAACCAAGTCGTCAGTCCACCTTGTTGGAGGCCTTCCCACAGTGCGTCGTCCGGTGCGTGGTCGCCATTCGAGAACCTTTCTGCCCCATCGTCAATGTAACAGTGTAAAGTTTATCAAAACAAAAAATAAAACTCAGAAGTAAAGGCGTTCTACCAACTAGGTTACAACCCTAATGTAAGAGAAACAGCCTGATCCCACGTACGCAACGCATTATGACCATCTGCTCCATAAAAATAATATGATTAGAAATAAAGCTGTCCCATGGTTGCGTATGACAAGGGTGCTTCTTACAATAATAATCGCTATGTCCTTACTTAACGTCTATCCACATAGATCCGGGCCGTGTCCGGGACGTGCCTGGGTCGTGACTCGTCAGGAGGGGAAACAATACGTCGTCATGAAAACGTGTGTGAATGAATCCATAGAAAATGTATGGAATGATACTTTTTCCCTGACATGTCCCGGACACGGCCCGGATGTGTGTAGGTTAGTAAAATACATTGTACCTAATTGATCTAATTTACAATTAAGTTCGTAGTTGCGCTAGACTGTGTTGCCGTGCCCTAGACAGGGTCTATACTTGTTCTAAAATTATTAATAAGACATATATTTATATACACCTTTCCCACATACGCAACTCATTATGTAATTTTTTTACCTTTTGTCCATAGCCGAGACGTCAAAAAATGACAATAGTCTTAGAACTAACTTTAAAAATCGTTTTGTAATAAAGGGGAAAGAGTGCAAATAAACGTATTCCCCCTTATTACAAAACGAGTTTTAAATATAGTCCTAGGACTAGGACTCCTAGAACTAACTCAGATAAATAACGTTTCGGCTACGGAATAAACGTCAAAAAGTCACTTTAGTCCTAGGACTATATTTAAAACTCGTTTTGTAATAAGGCCGATTGCGTATTTAGTGATATTTTTATGTAGCAGATGTCTATGGCAGTCTCTTTCTAGCTTAAACCTCACTCCTCCCCAAGACACTTAGTAGCATATAAATCTGTAAATGTAGGTCACATCCGACCTGTAATTCTAGCCCGGAGAGGGTTAATTAAGAAAGGAAGCTGCCAGCCTTACGTAATTACTCCTGCTTACTCTAATTATTTTCAACGTTGGTACGTGGATTCGACAATTTGCACTGCGCTTTGAGACGTTTATCTTGTTTTGGGTTACAGATTTTTGGAGGAAAGAGTTTTCATAGTTTTATTTATTATTTATTTATTTATGTTTGCCAACAGATAAAGCAACTAAGTTAACTAGTTTAGAACTTAAGAAGTGTTATACAAAAACGCACGATACATTGGCATTGTGTCGTTTTGTGTTATTTTCCTTGCGCTATAAACGTACATATTTGAATTTTGATCATGATTTAACGTTTCTTGGAGCAAATAAACGTATATGCAAGTACGTAAGTATTAGTTATGCAAGGTCATAGTGCAAGATGCATTCATCAAAAAAGTAAGTAGACAAGGTTCATGTAGAAATAAGAAAAAATCAGGGGGCTTAGCACGGCGTGCCGCGACAATTATCTCACGCATGCTGTCCTTTTCACATTTAAAACTATAGACAGAGACGTAAGCGTGACAAAACGCATGACAACGTCTTGTCACGGAGTGCCATGCTAAGCTAGCTGCAGTCAAAGGATAAAAAGAGTACGAATAGAAAACTTTCATTCGAGAAGACTTGTTAACTTACAGAATACAACATATTCTACTAGCCAACTAGCTATTTGAGCTCATCTCAACGTTTTTAAACCCAACGTTTTAATAAAACTTTCAACAGCTAATTGTATAACTAAACAAACATAAAAGACTTAACAAATATGATAAAAGCACTACTAGTCGAATAAGGCAGTACATTTTCAAAGTTACTCAGTCAAAATGTGTGCTAAGTAAAGATATATAGTGTGTTTGCGGAGTCAGCGGCTGGATGTATGAAATGTCATGAAATGCAATCTGCGCGGATGGAAATATTGCAGCGACGACCGCTCGTTGGGTTCTTCGCGGTAACTACAGTAGATTCGTGGCGGATTCTATATTATTATAATGTTTTATTACAGAAAGGGAAAGTTTTCTTATAACAAACATACATACCAAACCGCCACGCCTCTTTCCTAACGGGTTAGGTAGAGACAACTTCCTTCCAGTTGCTTCAATCCAAACACACTTCCTTCGCTTCATCATCGTCTCATACATGCACGTCGTTTTAAGGTAGTACTCCTGACTTGGCATTTCAATTTCTTTATTTTGCACACCATAGGTTTTATAGGTTTTTATCTAAGAAGTCCCCGATGTGATCGAGATACGTTCGTCTTGGCCTTCCCCTCCCAAAATTTTCTTTCACTCTCGCCTTGTAAATATTTTTTATTAATCTCCTTACGAGATGCTTGAAAGATTTGCATGAAATATTATTTTACAAGTATTAAATACGCAACAAGCAACAAGAATACCTCAAACTGCCAGGAAGGGAGGTGCAAGAGATATATCGTGGCATTATTGCCGAACAACAATGCGGGCGTACACGAGCGAACACCAATTACATCCGCGTTTTAGACGAGAGTCTGCGAACTATGGATGTTGCATCTAGTAGATTTTCAGGCATTTATGATGAGTTAAATGGAAATAATTTCACTTATTTTAGGTTCTTACACTCTGGCGTGGGATTAAAAGATAAAATGATATTTCAGCTGCTACAGTGCTACAAGGATCTATTGGCACTTGAGTGAAATTGCCAGGAGAACGTGACAATTTACAAGATGATATCGTAAACTGTATTCATTTACATACATACAAACATACATACATATCTGTCATTTCCCTCCACTTGCTTTGATACAAACACACTTCCTTCGCTTCCCCACATTCATGCCATTGTTTTTTTGTGTCAATAAGTACATAAAACTTCCTAGAAATCTAACCAAAAGATTATCTGTTAAGTTTACGAGGAGTACAAGTTTTAGGTAGGTACAAGTTTTACGGAATAATAATTCAATTTTACCTGCAGTTAAAAAGTCAGATTTATACATAATTCTGTATAAATTACCTATTTATACAGAATGTAAGTCTACGAGACCCTAATCCAAAACCAATTTTAAGATAATTTATGAGTACCTATTTGTAAAGTATCTACATTCCTACTTACTTAGTTAAAACCGCGATCCTAATTATAGGTTGATGAATCCATTTTTATCGGACAACCATACAAATGAGTAAAATGCCACTGGAACTTATATTTAAAAATAAAAAAAAGCAAGCTCCAACCAACGTAAAAAGCTAAATAATTTATATTTTATCAGACATTCAACGCGTCAGGTACATTGCATATGCATTATGCATAGAATATTTCGTTGACGCTGTTGCTTTCAAATAGACTTATTTTACTCGTGATTGGAATCCGATACGTTGTGACAGCTTGTCATCGTGTAACCTATGTGATATACTGTATTAATGTTATATGAAAACCTTTTAATAAAATACAATGCTATCCCACTAATATTAAAAATGTCAATAATTGTGCCTATGGATGGACGGATAGATGTTTGTTCTTTCACGCTAGAACTACAGATTTTCAGATTTTAATAAAAGTTTACAATATTATAGCTTGGACACCAGAACAGAACAGCATATAGGTTCAAGATATTACTCAGTCGCCAATTGTTTGCCTAACCTAACTCCTAGACATTTAGGTAGGTATGTATGAAAATTCTCCAAGTTTATTCAAGCAATTTTCAAACTATTTACTTAAACGAAGAGATATAAAAATCGAAATAAGAATTGAAAAGTTGCTATCATGAAATACCTACTTGAATTCTGAAATTCTTTATAAAACCGAGTGTATTGGGATAATATATCTAGTAGAGTGCGCGTATTATCAAAAGAAGATAATTTTCCAATAGAATAAGTTACAAGCCGAACTCTCGTAGAAATATAATATCTTTTTGGTTCTAATATTATTCAATAAATCGGTATTAACTATTTAAAAGTTCCTTTAAAAATCGATTTAGTATAACAATCATATTATCTCAGCCTATAGCTGCCCACTGCTAACCATAGGCCTCTCCAATTTCTCTCCAACGCGACGCGGTTTATAGCCACCTGCATCCAACGATACCTCGCGATTTTCACTAAGGGCTCCAACACATAAACACGACAAACGACGCCGTGTCGTGGAAATACGACACATATCGGTAGAATTTAATAAAAAGTTATGATATTTATTAAGATTCTTATTTATTAAATTCAAATTCAAATGTTTACTACCACACCATAGGTATTACAAAGTAGTTTAAAAGGTTTTCACTAAACGTAAATACAATCGCGAAAATTGTTATTCTCACTTATGTCTACTGTTCCTTCTTCGTTGTTCGCCCTCTATAACTATGGCTATATTTACTTGATAGATGAGTTACAGCGCAATCTCGAAGCCACTTTTTCAAACTGTCCGTACAAAATATTACAATGAATAAGAACTATATTTTGGTGTACTATTTTTGCAGATACAATTCATATTACCTATATTGTTTCTGAGATGCTGGGAGTGTTCATTTTCATTTGTTTACTGATTTTCTAATGTGCGAGCAAGAAACTTTGATTTTATTTGAAACATCGTGTTTCTAAAATTGAAGGATGATTTTAAAGCCATGTGTAAATATTGAACAAAATTATCAAAGGAAAAAGTTCATGGATTTCGGATTCCAAATATAGAATATAGAACAACAAAAGTCTTCAATTTGACGAAGAGTAGAGTTGCATCGTGTCTAGTATGTCACATTTCTATAAAAAAACAAACACTCACTTCACAGATGCACAGTTTTCTCATACTTTGCATATAGGTCACAGCAACCAGTAAAAAACGAATAAAAGACAGTTCAAGTGTGAGTCGAACTCACACTCGAAGGGTTTCGTACCATTGTAGGTAGTTTTAGGTGGGGTAAAAATTACAAAAAATCACTTTTCTTTAGCATAATTGGGATCCCACTATTTTGATGTTATTTACTTTTAGGGATTGTTGTTTCAGAGGCATTAAAAGTTGTCGAATCAGACAAAGTATTGGATATGAGTTTGACGACAGATATGAGTATACTTATAAACTCATATCCTTCGCATCTCTCTCCCACACGGGTAGGCAGACTCCACTTTGGTCCACTTGCTACGAATCAAACACACTTCTTTCATTTGTTCATTCTGTAGGTACCTAACTATAAAATAATTATTACTACGAGTTACTCCGCATTCGGTACGATTCGGGCGTAGTACGGGTTCATACGATTACCTATACCCGATCTGTTAGTTAATATCTATCGAGCAAAGAACCTTAAAAAGGCTGTCGGCACCTGTTCCACTTTACCTACCTACACCTGACCGACTAAGCCTATACAGATTTAAATTGTAAATGTGTTTACCTATTTGTGAATTCTGTGCCGTCGCTTTAAAACTCGGAAACTTTTGTATAATTCGGCAGTCTGCGCATTCGTTTACATGGGTAATTGACTGGAAAACTTTTTTAGGCTGAATATAATTAAAAGCTGCGAAAATTACGTGTCTGATGTACTAGTGTTGGGATGTTTGTGATATCGATAGTTGGTTTCGAAGAGGTTTATAAAAATGCAGGTGTATTGTTCTTTTGTTTTTCTTTTTTAATCTGGTGATATAAAATGGGGCTTTTTTTTTAAATGTCACCACGATAATGACACACAAATATAGCTAAATAACACAAGTCAAACGGCGTCGCGGCAGAATACGGAAAAGGTAGCGGGACGAGCTGGACACCTTCTTAAGTAGCTGGGCGGAGCAAGCTCGAGACAGAAAGTTATGGCGAATAAGGAGAGAGGCCTTTGCCCAGCAGTGGGACACAAATGGCTAGATTAGATTAACAGAAGTTAACACATATGGAGGCAAGTGCAATGAACTAAGTTATTTATTTGCTTATCGTACCTTTTTATTTATTTTTTACTTCACGTATTTTTATCAATATACAGTTTAATTTGCCGCGGAATTTTAAAGCTACGAATGGGTAATATCCAGTAAAATTAAATATGAGAAGTATTTTGACATAATTGATTTCACGTTGAAATATAAGGTATCGATATACAATCACTAAGGTACAACACTGTGTACCTATACTGATATATAAAATAAGTAATCATGTGAATATTTTGTTGAAAATTATATATCGGCCAGTAATAAATATATTATAACCTCAGTTTACTTGTTTGTTTTAGTTGTAGATAATTGTGTTTGGTTTTAATTTTTACCGAAAATTGAACGCCCTGTTTTCAGGTATATTACATGTTAATTAATACTTTGGTAATCGGTTAAAGACAAAATTGAAATATGAAAATTGTTGTATGTAAAATAAATCAAGCTATCAATTTCATACACGTGAGTCGTGAATATTTTTATAGCTGAAAATTAAAAAATATTCAAATTCAAATTCTTTATTTTGCACACCATAGATTCTATCTACGTACATAAAAATTAAGGTAATTAAAGAGTCATTGAAAAGTAAAATTAAAAGAATAGGTGTTGTTTTATTGCAAAAATACATAAAATAAAAATACTACACTCTAATAAATAAAATATAACCGCTAAACTAAACTTAACCTAACTAACACTAATCCGGGAATAATCCGCCCCTGGTCTCTCCTGGTGCAAACGTGCCCATCACCCCAGCTGCGTTTCCACGCTGGATAGCGATAGACAACCGCTGTAGCAGAAAAGACCCGGCGCGGGGATCACAGGTCCTCTCCCTCAGTCTACCAGCTAGCTCTTTGGTAAACATTTTGGCTTCCTTACCAAAGCACCCGGTCGTTTCCACTGTAAAAGGGACGAAAACATATTGGCGAGAGAGGTCCGCGTACTTCCCGTACTTTACAAGAGCCGCGGCATCAGCCGCTGCACCGGCGGTTCTCACCGTGCGTGGTAAGTGGGTAGCAGCAAGTGTCGACGCACGTTGCATCCCAAATGAGACTCCTGCCCATTTTCCATGGCACCAATGTCAGCCCGTCTGGCCTCTTACCGTCGGAGCGACTCAAACCTGGAGGCTCAAGGGTGCAAGAATAGGTAGTTATAGAATTGAAATTACATTTTTTTGAGGTTCTGTGGGACTCACAGATGGAAGCTATAACTTAACATTGTTGAAGAATACAGAAAAAAGGTTTTTATTTGTTCTAAATTAGGCTGTATAGATTAAAGTTTTTTTTGGCCTCACTAATATTTTTTTATTATATTGTCTCTTCGCCATATTTAATCAAAAATGTAAATCGTGCCGTGTGCAATAAAATTCAATTAAAATAAAAGTTCTTGTTGTTTATGAAACAACATTGGTTGTCCTTAATGGTGTAAAAGAATAAGTGACAAAATCTCAATGGATCTCAATGGATCTCAATGGATCTAAATGGATCTCAATGGATATCACAATGGATGAAACAGTTATATATTTGGAGTTGAGAAACTTTTTAAATAGGTACTTAAGGCCCGTTTACGACTAACAAATAAAATTGAACAGACAGATAAACCTATGTCTAGTTCATAAAACATGACGTTTAGACAGTAAGGCCAAGAACACACAACCCTAGAAACGTTTCAAGTTAGTTGCATTTTGTGTGGTTTTCTAAATAAGTCTATAGCAGAAACTCAGATGCAACTCAAAAGTAACTAGCAGTTGCAGTCGCGTTGCAGTTGCGTTTCCCCGTATGTTCTGGGTCAAAGGACTAAATTTTATTTATATATACTTAAACTCTTACTTTTATTTTTATCTACTTAGATATGTTGAAACGTGAAAAGTGAAACGGGTCTTTATTGTTATTGGAAGTCGTTTTAGCACTCACCCATCTACATCTCACCCATATACACACTATAATAAAGTTTAAAATCCAAGTAACATCCTAGCATTTAAAACAAAACATTTAACTTCTAGGTTTAACGTTTCAGTTTGAAGCGTAATTAAAGACGCACCTCTGACTGTGAAATTACACCTTGCCTTTGCCATGTCACTTTAAAAAGGCGTTCTAAGAAGTCTTTGCGTGCATGCAGAAGAATTTCTTACAAGATGCAAAGAGCAGTCACTTCTAATGGGGTGCATTTAGCTTGGACTAGACATTTGGCAGAAAAAGCATACGACAATGGCTTTCCTGTGAACATCGCTTCATCTGTGCATTTATGGGGTAGGTAACAAGACAAGATTTTTTGTTTTTCACTTTTAAGATCGCTTGTTTTCCGTAGACGAGCTTTAAGATTTATTTATTTCAATATCAATAAATATAAAACAAAATACATATCAATATTGTAGAAATATTTCAGCGTCAGCCAACGTCCATACTCTGCAACTGTATGAAAAACTACTCACGTTTGTATTCAGATTCATTCAAATTGTTTATTAGCATACCATATGTATTACAAAGTAGTTTAAAGTAAGTATTCAGTACCAGGTATGGACCCTGAATAGGGCACGGCCATGTAGCGCAGTTACGTTATAATATAAACTTATATCTAGTCTATGTACCTAATGAGATCAAAGTTGAAAATTTATAACATTTAAGTTTTTACATTGATAATGTATTTATCTATTTACCAATATATCCCCTAATCACAATTCAATATCGATGCTGCCTGCATGGAGTAGATACGAAAACCAAACTCAAATTAATTACTGTAAGACAAGCGAATCCTAAATCGATTATCCTTATTAAATAATCCGATTATTGTATCGGGGTTGAGGTAGACGAGTCATCCATCAGAGCTCACAGGATATTGTGCTTGAGGTTAATTTGAATGATGTGTTTGATGGGTGCGACATACGGACGGGGGAAATGTTCAACACTTGTGAATTATGATTACCTATTCAAAAACATTGATACTTTTATCGCCCGACGTAAAAATATAATCAATTATGTGTATTTCTATCCGTCTGTCTATGTATGTGAAGTCACTTTGGTATAGTTGTTTTTTTTTGTTTCAACGTAATTTAACTGAGTTTGTTCTTAGCTGTGTTTGATGAAAATCGGTTAAGCCGTTTCTAAGATAGGTCCTACAGAGTATGAAATTATGAAAGTGGGGATTCGAGTATGTTCTTAGCTGTGTTTGATGAAAATCAGGGATATGAAATCAATCAAGTCAGTCGAGTGTTTTAACTAAATATGCCCAAGTTAAGTATCAAATATAAGAAGATTATTTGTACTTAACAAATCAGTCAGGGATTTTTTGTTCTTGTTTAATTATAACGTTTATGTTGTTGTTGCTAGCCGAACATATCGCCCGTATGTTTCTGTGTTTGCAATATCATCCTAACTCGAAATTATGCAGCCATTTAAGCTGAGACATTGACATCCACCCACGCAATTACTTCTGGATAATGTTTCATTGATTCATGGTTTAGTACATTCATAATGTAAGTGAATACCCATTTGTACTTCGAGTGATTATTGTTAGTACCTATAGTGACTATTGTTTATACCTGATATGATAAATTATGGCTTTTTTTGGCTTTTGTCCAGCAGTGGACGTCCATAAGCTGTTATGATGATTATAATTATACAGGGTGGCCCGTCGATTGACGTCCAAAAGGCAAATTTGGATTCCTCGTGTCGTGGGGTATCCGAATCACCCCCATGTATGTTCCGCGATTTTTTACGGTTTCCGAGTTATGACGTGTTTTCTGATTTTTTGAGATTTTTCAACCGACCCTAAAAAGGTTCGTAGAAAAAAGTACAACACTTTTTCATAATTTTATTTTTGCATCAGATGCTCCATGACCTATCAATAACATTATCTTTAAACCTACTGAGCCTTAGGTGATCATAAAATATGAAAGAAAAAAAAATTTACTCAAACGTCCAATTCTGAAATTTTTCCACCTTGCTCTCTTTAAAGGCTGATTCTAGCAACAGTACCTCATTAAGTACCAATTTTTTTTTCGATGATTATGAAAGCTGAGAAGTTGGCGCAGTTTTCAAGCTAGCTTAAAATCCATGAAGTCATCATTTTAACCTCTTAATTTAAGTTTGAAGATTTTGATTATTTTTCAGTCAATACAATTTTTCCAATTCCGACCTACATTTTCCCAACTTTTATTAAAGTTACGAAGCTGAATATTTTATGCATAAAAGTACGTGTTATGAAGCATCTGATGCAAAAATAAAATTATGAAAAAATGTTGTATTTTTTTTCTACGAACCTTTTTAGGGTGATTGGTTGAAAAATCTCAAAAAATCAGAAAACACGTCATAACTCGGAAACCGTAAAAAATCGCGAAACATACATGGGGGTGATTCGGATACCCCACAACACGAGGAATCCAAATTTGCCTTTTGGACGTCAATCGACGGGCCACCTTGTATATTTAGGGTGTTTTACTTTCTTGTAAACAAAAATCATTTTAATCATTTTCAAGGGACGTAATCTGCCAATGAACTTTTCCGAAGTAACACGGCTCGCAACATGGAACAAAAATTCAAACTTTTCATACAATTGCGTAGTAGATTCAGTTGTATTGGCATTGTATGAAATACAGCCGGATGGCTGTTGGGCGTGCCAAAGAATTATACATACAAACACACATACATAATCTCAAAAAACATAACCCTCCTTCTGGCGAATAAAAAAGGTTCTGCAATATTTTTTTCACTAAATTGCACTATTGAATACTGTTTCATAGGTGCATTTTGAATATTTGATACCTTTTATATTCAGAAATAAAATTATACCAAAATCATAATAATTAACAGAGACACTTCACTGGGCACCAGTTACTATGGCAACCATTACTAGGCTTATCAACCAAGCCCTAAATTAACGCCCCACGAAACTCTATGAAACTAATAAACTAATAATCTCCACATGAAGCAAATGGCTGACCGAGCGGAAAGCAAACAGCCTTCAGCCCATAGCCCTGTTTACAATAACAACTAAACTAAAACAATGACTAGAATGAGGCCGCTCATCTCTGTGCACGATTATGGAACTGTTAGAGATACTTCTTTTTCTTATTTAAGAGTTTAGCTCTTGTCGGTGGAGCCTCTTCCATCCCTCCCTATTCTCTGCCTTCTTTTTAACATTGATACGTCATGACACCCGCCTTTTCCTTCACCTGTTCTAGGAACGTCCGTCTGGGTCTTCCTCTCTTCCTTTTCCCTTAAAATTTTCCTTCTATGATGTTTTTTATGAAGAAATCATGTCGTATCAAATGTCCTAGAATCTTTTCTCTTCTGTTAGAGATACAATACACGAAAAAAGTAAGAGTAAATGGCAACACCTACTACACCTAGTGAAAACCGCGGGGTCTCGTTGGATGCAGAAGGCAAGAACCGGTTGCATTGGAGAGCTATTGGAGAGGCTTATACTCAGCAGTGGGCAGCTATAGGCTGAGATGATGATGATGAAATGGTAGCACACATTTATATAGTTGTTTTGTCATCCAGTCACGTAGTTTCGACAGTGACTATCACGATGATTTTGAACAAATAAATTTGCCACAAAGATTTAACTATCTACTTTAAATATTTTCAAATAGGTACGCCCTGATACTTTATATTGGGTGTTACAGAAAGGGGGTAAAATGCCGAAACACAGTGATAGTCCTCATAAAACTGAACAACTTTCCCCAAAGAACAAGGGACGTAACTAGAAAAAAAAAATTCGCCTCCACATACAATATGCCCGATCAGCTGATCGAGTAAGTATGGGCGATCCAAAAATTTTTTTCGAGTTACGACCCATGTTCCTTAGGGAAGTTGTTCAGTTTCATGACTATCGCTGTGTTTCGTCATTATACCCCCTTTCTGTTACTCCCTGTATATTATACCCTGATACTTTAGGAGCATAATGTTAAGAGTCCTTTGAAGAAAAATACTTTACGGCTTCTCTCTTCCTTTTTCTTAAAGCTTCCTTGTGGCACCTCTACCCGGTTACATAGTCGATGCTCATTTCTCATCACAAATGTTAACGCTTGAAGTGATTCTCTAACTTGTATGAAGTTTGTAAGTAATGATTAGTTTCGGCCCTAACTCGTTCTATTTGGAGCGTGACGCCATGTTTCTAACTACTTAGGATACTCTAGTCCTTAATGCTAATAAAAATAAGGTGTTATATGTGAGTTTCGTTTGTTTTTTAGTGATAAATGAGGGCTCTCACACATAAACACGACACGACGTCGCGTCGTGGAAATCTACGAAACATTATCGGTAGAATCTTAATAAACACCGGTGTTTATGTGTGGGAGCCCTTATCGGTTTGATGTTATTTTATTCTTTTTATATTATTGTATTTTATTTAAAGAGTCAAGGCCTACGAGTAGTCAAGAGTACCCTGAACAGACGTGCATGTATGAGGAGACTGATGAATGTGGATGAAGCGAAAGTAGCATGTTTGAATCGTAAAGTTACAAGGGGGTTCAAACGTTTTCTTTTGTTAATAGCAATCATGCAGAATATCTGAAACTCATTATATTATTATAATGTTTGCTAAAGTGTAAAGAAGCTTAAAAAGAGAATAGAATAGAAATAAGAAGAGAAAACAAATGTTATTGTTTTATGTAATTAAACATTAATACCTAATATCGTATCTTTTTATCGGAAGTTGTAACGCTGTCGAATAAAACAGATGTTTTCGATAATAACCGAGGATTATCTCAAATTTGATTTGACCTATAAAATAAAGGTGTGGGTACACTGAATTTCGGAAACTTAATCTCCTTTGACATAGAAACGGGTTGGATAAAGGTCAGCGGTTATTGAAACAATGATTAAAAAGTGACCAAGTCAGGAGTAGGTAAGTATCCTAAGCCGAAGTGCATGTATGGCGACTGCTGAAGGCGACTGTTGAATGTGGACTGATGAATTTGGATCGTAGCAAGTAGAGGGAAGTGGTCTCTGCCTACTCCGATGGAAGAGAGGCGTCACGAATATGTATGTACATAGCTATGAAATTCAAAAAGAATCGCATACTGAATTCCCAACAATGGTACATGAACATGACAGACAAACTGTATAAGGATACCTACTTAATATTATTTATTCTGATGCTAATATCCGTTGTCCTTTAGCTAAAGCACAGGTGTCTGAACCCATATCAATGTAACAAGTCCTCCTGGTGGACAATTTAACAAGCCACCTTGTATTACTTGTACTTATTTACATACATATCTGTTACGCCTCTTTCTCCTCGGGGTAGATATGGAGGGAAGTCCACTTGTTACGGTCCAAACACGCTTCCTTTGCTTTCTACTTCGTATTTAAAATAAAAATATACAACTAAAGAGTATATTTTTATTTTAAATACGAAGTAGTATGGAAAAGGTTTCTTATTATTCTATGCCAAAATCAGTACCTATTTGTAAAGCAATTTGTTAAAATATTATGGTGTCATGGTGTCTACACACCAAAGCTGCCGGCCCAGCGGTATAAGCCACCAGGCAAGTTTGGCGGCCACATTTTCAAAAATTTTCGAACAAATGAAGGCCTAGCTTGGAGGCTTTGGTGTATAACACCATTTCGAGGCCTACGCTCCTGTGGCTGCGGCGTAGTTACACTTAGTTATTGTGATATTTATAAAAGATACTTTGTCTTTTACTAAGTAGCATTCAAGAATCGCAGTCAAATAGTAAATCGAACACAATATCACAGTTTAAATGTCATCTGTACAAGAAATTTATGTTCGTATTACACCGCATTAAATCCATGCGAATGTAACAGCAATATCCAAAACTCTAAACAGCAGTATGTCGGACGATGGACGTCGAAGCAGCTCATTTCCTGCTGCAACCACCCTCACACCAAGGTCGCCTGAATGTCACATAGATTCACTGCTATAAAGCTGTAGATGCGACTTGCTTTATCATATCTGCCTACATAAATGTAAACAGACTCAAAATTGCCTCGCAAATCTAGACATGAATATTACCAAGTGCAATGGATTTGCCTATGAAATAATGATAATTAAACTTTTGACAGTAGAACGACGATGGATGTCGGAGTAACTCATTTACTGCTGTAACCAATCTCCCATCAAGGTCATTGAATGTTACATAGATTTCATCACTGTAACAACATGCACATACCTGCTACTTGGAAATATTGTATTATGATTTTATCTGTATTATTTCTTAGATTATTGTATTTTATGATCATGACATAGTTATATCATACATTTGTGCCACAACTCTTTCCCATCGTGATATAACTATCCCTCCAGTTGGAAGACTACTTCCCTTCAGTTGCTACGATTCGAATATACTACCTTCGATTCATCACATTCATTAGTCGCCTAATACATGCACGTCGTTTTAAGGCAAGTACTTCTTTCGTAATTTTTGTAAACGATTTAATAAATTAATTTAATTTATTTTATTAAGAACATGATGTCTATTCTGCACTACAAGCTTCCTGTTTATCTATGCGCTGTCCCCATTTATATGGATGAAATATTTTCTTGGCACCGCCTTACTTGTAGTTTGGTTCACGCTCAGTTTGCCTCCTAAATGGTTAAATTTACTTGAGCATTGACTTACTTTACATAATATTATCTTGATTTATGTTTTAGGAATATGAGAGTAAGTTTGCTATGTGAAAATGGAATATTAATAACATTTTGGGCCTTGAAGAGATGTTAAATGGTTGCGAGAATTCTTGTTGCAAGCGAGAAACGGATTCATTAATTTCTGTCTGGATTTTCTGTGTTATTCATTAGAGCTTCTTCTTATAACTAATTTATTAACTTACCCCTAGTAGGAAAGTTATTAAGTCCTAGTTATATTTAATACTTAAATTATATTAATCTTTCACATCCCAGATAAAAAGAACAATAGAACATCTATTGTGTCTTGGTTTAAAAGGGGTCAGTGGGATGTGAGAGGTTAATGCGTTACGTCGTCATACGCACATTTTTGTTAAGTGACGATTACAAGACGAATGCTTGCAACAAAACGCGGTTGACGCGACGCGACGTTGCCGCTTCGTGGACACAGATTTGATTGTTTCTACGCAAGATTTCTTCATTCATTCGTCTTGGAATCGTCAATTAACGAAAATGTGCGGTTACGTGTCAATGAGCCAAAAGTAGTTTTACCCCAATCAAGTCTGTCAATACTAGAGAAACTTGACCTAAATAATAGGTGAACTCAAAGGGTTCTTGTGTACTGCTATAACAGAATTAATGCCTCTAATCTCAGCTCTCCTTTCAATTAGCCATTCCGGAGATTAACTAGCAAACTAAGCTGTTAGCCAATTGCACTTTGACGCTTTGTAAGTACATTGTTTTGGGTTAAAGTGGGTTGTTTGTGAGGGTTAGATAAACTTAATTCAAAAGTAAAGGTTTATTTTTGTAATATAAGATTTTTTTGTGTTACCCAAAATATACTTTATTGAAAAACAAGTCATTTTATTCTTGGATAAGATTCGATTAGCTTTAGATTGCCTAACTAATGTATCTTTTCCTCTCTGAATTTTATTTTGTTAAATTTTTTAAATTTTTATATATTTTTATATTAATATAATTTTTATATTATATTTAATTTATTTATATTTATTAATTTTTAATTATTATTAATTATTGAATTATAATTAATTAAATAATAAATTATAATTAATACATTATTATTATTAATTTTTATATTATATTATATTTAATATAATTTTATATCTTACCTATATTTTAAGAGCGTTTTCAGATCTAGCATACGCTTGACCCGGTAGTGGTGTCCTGTCAATATCAACATGGGCTATTACGAGCTTAGAAGCGCATCAACGGCCGTACAAGGAAAAGACGCGCGTACACGCGCTTAAAAAAACACACGCTATATGTATAAAACGCATTTGAAGAGGTCCTGAGACGTTTAAAAGGAAAATGTAAAACGAAAACCTTTGAAAATATCCCGAAAATCTAACAAACCACAACAAAAATCTTAACCAATACAATGTTTAAAATTTGAGTCACGACCCAATTCGTCTCAGTTTAAAATTCTCGGCGGCCAATGCAAATTTTATCTCGACCAGAGAGACGATTCTGATAACTTACAGCTGGTTTCTATTCTTATTGTCTCTGATTCAGTTAAACTGAGGTACTTACTACGGGCAAATGATTGTATGTGAAGCTATATATTCACTCTTGTTGGATCCAGTTTTGTGTCAGCCAGCGTTTATGTAAAAACTAGAGGCAGTTTGAGACTTCGTAAGCATTTATCGTTATATTTTGAAAACGTTACATAATGACTTAAATAATATAGCTAGTATTATTCTGATGTGAAATCTGCTATTGTGAAGTTTCACTAAAATCTGTTCAGTGGTTTCTGCGTGAAAGAGTACCAAATATGCATCCATCCATCGTTCAGCTCAGTAGTTGCCACGCTCACAGTGAGTCTAGCTAGCCTAAGTAATCAGAATTGGAGAGGCAGACATAGACACCGATGTATCTCTGCCACATTTTAAGTCCTTTCACAGTTTTTTTTATCTTTATTCCTTTGTTCAACGTTCTGCAATTTTAAGATGTTTTATGAGGGCATAAGTGGTTTGAGGTAAGTATCTATTTGGTGAAGGGTAAAGAAATTAAATTAATTAATATTCCAAGTTTACAAATGTCAGTGTTAATGAGGATGCCAGGATACATGTGTGTTATTTTTAAAAACATAGTCAATACCCAATCATAACCAAAGATAACAATAACCCGTACTGTATATCTACATTAAATTAACACATAGACATTACGTATGTAAGCTTTACAAAGATCTACGTGTTATTTATCCTATCCTATAAAGATTATAAATTTCAATGTTCGTGCCGATGGGTGGATGGATGTTTGTTACTTCATCAAGTAAAAACCACTGAACAGATTTTGATGAAACTTTACAATAACATAGCTTGGACATCAGATTAAAACACAGGCAATATTATTTTGAGATATCATGTTTTTATTCCAATATATGACGATTAACGCGATGTCGCGGTCAGCCTCTAATATTTATTTATTATTTATTTAACAGTTTATTGTAAGATGATAGTACATAGAGACAGAAAAAAAAGAGAAGTTATACAAAAGGTACAGCATATTTCTAAAAGAAATTGAAAGAAATTTTTTTTTAATATGCTATAAAATATTGTGTAAGTTTACTACAATGATAATAATTTCATACAAACTCGAGGGAGGCCACAAGTTCTATTTAAATGTTCCAACATTGTATAAAAATTAAAACATAAAAGTAAAGTGCCAATGAACTCATTCAAAGCACGTAGGTACTTAGCATATCGCCTACGGACCGCCTAATACACGCGTCTTATCATTTTATATGAAGAATATGTTAACGAATACCCTTATCTGAAGTAAGTTTGGGTACCGCCTTAAACTTTGGATGGGTTGTAGACTTTAAGTCCCAGTTGTAGGGTCCTTTTGAAATGTCTTTTGTCCCAGTTGAAATGACCTTTTGAAAGCTTAACAAAATGACGTTCAAGTGAAACTTGTGATATTAGTGAGGTCCTATTTCATACCAATTATGAAATGACGTGCTTATATTAAGGTAGAAACCAAGGTAGAAACAGACTAGTCCCACGTATAATGTGAGCAACGTATTATGACAATCTACTGCTGCAAAAATATTCATGTGAGTCCGGATGGCGGGTGTATGTGGGGGATTTGAATATCTCGTATCCCACAAGTACCTCGATTGAAGTTCTATGTACCTCTTTCAAAAAGGAGCAATTACAAATAGCCGCGATTCTTACTGTTTGAATGGCGGGTGAACTCTGAAAATGAATGTTATAGATAGGTTACGCCTAATCTTTACCAAAGAAATGTACCTTCAATGTACCTTATTAGAAGCACTGGCTACACGCGCACATAGGATAACAATAATCACAATACATATTCCCATGAAGAGATTGTCATAATGCTTTGCGTACGTTTTGGGTACGTGGAATCATTCTGTTTCTACCTTTAGAAAAGTCAAAACTGACGATTTCTACGGAATTGAAAAAAATTTCAAAACAAACAAAAACATGAATAACTGCGAGATAGAGAGAGATAGCAAGTTTACAATAACAAACACTTTTGACGTGATATAGTATAAAATAAGAAATACCTATGTATTATTACGAACATAAGTAAAACACCTAATCCTAATTTATTACATACTTATCAGAAGGACAGCTTAACTTACTAATTGTTTCTCAGCTTACAATCTGCATCGAAATGTACCACAATGTAACCGAAAATTAATATAACGTAATTAAATGCACTCCGCTCCTCCCTTTTCTAATAAAAGTCGGTACTTCACAATGATAAACGGACGCCATATGCCCCTAGCATTGAATCACAAAACTGCAAGAAAGATTACGTACCCTCGCACACGGCTGATAAGCGGTGAATGTGTATTTGCAGGGGAAAAAGTGATGAAAATCAAGATATCTAATCTGTCCATGAAACTTAACTACTTTCCATGAAAAACATAGAATCGAAATACCTACAGTTTATTTATTTAAGTCTTTTTTGATATACCTACCTACTTATATCAATAAGCTGATCAGGCATTTGAATGGATAGGTTTTTGAAAACATTTTGACCATTATTTCTAGAAGAAAGTTCTTCAGTTGCATAAATAGATTACATACATACATATCCATCACGCCTCTCTCCCTTTGGGGTAGGCAGAGACCACTTCCTACCATTACGTCATTATTTTTTGTCGAGGAATTTCACTCAGCTCAGGAGGAACTCAGGAGCAGCACTCAAATGTATGGGAATTTTGCACAAAAACGTGCAACAAAAGTTCAGCTTACCGGCAATGTAGCACGCACGGTTTAATTTTTTTATGTCCTAAATTTAATTATGTTTATTTACTTACTTTTGTGCAATGTTGCCATACATGTTGACCGTCACGTGTTACACGTCAATTATTGCCTAGTAGACACGAGTTTTCAAAATACCGGACGTCTGCGATGGTTCTTATTCTCAAATGTTCTGTGTAATTGCATCTCAGGGGAAACTAAATTAAGTAGATTCCGGCGACTTTGATTACATCTGCAATCTTGATTTGATTAAGGAGATAAGGATAGAAGTATTTGTTTTCTCGGACGAATGGTTACGTACTTGTGTGGACGAAATCAGATTTATGTGTTGTTTTCATTTGTTTATGGGTATTGATATGGCTATATAAATATTTCTTGTTAAAGTACTTAGAATACTCATGAGAAGAATCGCTCAGTAAAAGCTAGACTAGGGACCTAACGCATTTTTCGATTGCGGAGTCATTACAGTTTGACGTTTGATATGTATGAACCGCGACATTATTCGCGTATTTCATAACATTTGTCATATCTCAGCCGCGTTGCAACCGCTTGTGCGTATCTGCTCAATTGTCACTTACAAATATCTTTTCATATAATTATAGTACCCGCCCCGCCGCAGCAGTATTTTTTTATCTTTATTTATCACTTCTGACAAGCTGACTTTAAACAGAAAGACAGTTTCGTATTGTGCTATAACTATTTGCTTGCAGAATAAACATTTTAGCATTACATTTGATATGTAATTCACAATAATTCATAAGTCTATTGGTGCTTTATTTGTCAAGAATAAGGTTCCTACGATGTTTAATGAAAACTTTAACGGGACATTCTGTAATGAGGGTTAACCAACTATAGCTAATGTTGGCAAACGTTACATTTTAAGTAAAATGATTCTATCTTTAACTTATGTCTGTGCTTAGCAAAGTTGCATCCCTAAATTTATGATCTTGGTAACACCTAGTTCATAATGTAAGGCTTGGTTTAGACTCTACTTCTTAATTTATTTTAGTCTTATTCAATTAATCGCCAGTTAATTCTTTTTGTGTTAAGAAAAACGACAAAGGAATGTTTTTCTCAGACCGACGAAGATTTTCCACATTTTGTAATGTCAAAATTAAAATCAATCCGTAAAGTTTATAACATAAAAATATGAGAGCAGCTGAACTGTATTAAATAACTCTTTTTTTGTTGTGTATGTTAAAGCCAGGAAAAGGTCATAAAGAATGAAAAAAGTTAAGAAAATTGCCCGTAAAGTATAGTTAACTGCAGTATAAATTACAAAATGCTCATAGATTAACTACTAGAAAAGTTAGTTCTTAATAATGGGGATGATGACTACATTCAAAAATTCAAAAAATAATTAGTCCGTCTCTTAGGCTATTAAAAATATTTGAAACACATTTTTTAACTGATCAAATACATAAATAAATTCAAAGATACAGAGTATCAAAGTTACGGAGTGGGGGGTATTGACGTCACTCCTCGGTTAAAATCGTACTGAGGCGTGATGTCACGAGCAACTTTAATCCAGTGTATCTTTGTCATTTTTAATTTAGGAGAAAAAAGAAAAAATACGTGTCGAATATTTTAAAATATCTATGTGATGGACTAAAAAAGTTTTTTTATTATGCCCATTATGTCTCCAGCTTAACCCCAAGCAAGTTATCGGCGGTTCACACTTGGAGTAGCACTCACTGTGGCCCGGCCAAGTATGTGCTGTAACTTAACTCGCGTCTATTAGCGTCGTGCGCGCATTTCGGAGTTTGACTTACACTAACTTGGATTGACTGACGTGGTTTGACAATCTAAGTTTGCTTTGAGGATGTTGTAGGTAAGTTTTGCTTGTGATTTTAGTTTGGTTATATCTGATTCTAGAAGGTAAACTGACACAGAGTGGCGAAGACTACACCGACAAGAGCGACGCTCTTTAATATAATGATGATTTAAACATCACTGTAAAAATAGACTCACGTTAGTCTTTGAATAACAACTTAAGGTCTATCTACACACATCCGGGCCGTGTCCGGGCCGTGTCAGGGAAAAAATATAATTCCATACATTTTCTATGCATTCGTTCACACGCGTTGTCAGGACGACGTATTTTTTTCCCTCCTGACAGGCCACGGCCCGGTCACGTCCCGCGCACGGCCCGGATGTGTAGATAGACCTTAACCTCATTATTACAAAACGAGTTTTAAAGATAGTCCGACGTTAGTTCGTTTAGTTTGTTATTTTGTCCATAGCTGAAACGTCAAATTGAACGAACGAACACCGGACTATCTTTAAAACTCGTTTTGTAATAACGCTGTAAGTTGTTATTCAAAGACTAACGTGAGTCTACTTTACAGTGATGTTTAAATCATCATTATATTTAAGAGCGTCGCTCGTGTCGGTGTAGTCTTCGCCACTCTGCTATTTTCCGCTGACCGTTTGAGTACCTGATACGCCATAACTTATACTTATTCCCTCTTTTATTTAAGTTTTATACATATTTTCATACTACAACCACAAACTGCATAAATTATAATCGCTACTGCTTAGATAAGAACACTGTCACAGTAGGTATATTTTTTTGAAGACATCCATGAACAACCTATCAATATTAGAAGTCTTGAAATAAGTATGTAGGTTCCTTAAACACAACATACATCGCAAACCGTCATCGGTAACCTACATTTTATCCATAACCTATACGTTATCGCTAGCCAGTCCACTCCCAAATGGAATAAAAAGAAAATATATATTTTTTACTGAACATCATAATATTTTTTTGTCATTTTATGACGTCATCAAAATGTTTATGGCCAACCCGATGCGTTTATGAGTTTCTCAAGTAATAAAATGGGAATTACGTTCTTTGAAGTCAAATCGTATTTTGAGAGTAAGTAAAGCACTGTTTTCTGTAATAAATTACTTGTATACTTTCATTCAAAGTTACATTTTGAGTTATTTCAGATACATTTAATAAATAGCGAACCTAATTAGATAATATTGTTATCCGAAATATGTACGTATTTAGAAGACCTATGTAGGTAAGGCTATTGGAACTTCATTTGTACTTAAGTACCACAATGTTGATGTAGGTAGGTAAGTCATTTTAAAATAGATTTTAAAACATATCTACGAAATAACAAAAGACAAAAGAAAACTATTAAACAAAGGATTCTGAAAAAATAGGAAGGTATAATTATAGTTTTTTTTTACAAGAAAATCTTTTCAAAGTCCCAATCAAGCGTAATCACAAATATTAAAAGGCGCAAAAATGAGAAATCCCAAAAGAAGCACGCGTAAAGCATACCTACCTGTCCCTGGGGTGTTTCTCACAAATTACCTTTGTTATAATTTACCCACGGACGAAAGAAAAGCTGACTGAACTGATGAGCTGAAAAAGTCTGCATTATTTATTAAAATCAACAAATTATTATTTTTGCATTTACAGTAGTTCGTGAGCCGAAAATTTAATTTACATTTCATTTTACTTTTGTTCATTTTAATAAAATCTTTTTGAATGTAAATTTTGTAGTTTTTCACTCGAATGCGTAAAAAGAAGGGCTACGTTGTTACAGTAATTTGGATTGAAGAATAGATCCAATTATGCGTTTCGTTTAATATTACTACGTTATTCAACATTTTCAACAACGAGAATGGGTAAAACATAATATTTTATTAGAAAAACCATTTTTTATTGTCAAATCCAGATATTTTTCTAAACAATCAAATGTAATATTTCTTCTTAAATTTTGTATTTCTATTAACAAACTCAACTTAATTTCCGTCACTCTCATTTGCAATAACAGTCACATTATGACATTGTCAACTATACATTTAATGGAATAAAGAATAATGATGTTTTGTACAACAGGCCGTTTAAAGCAGTATCACATTTTCCCATAAATAAGTACCTACATCACCTTTTCATACTATTCCCGAGGGATCTGAAATGAAATATCTACGGTAGTTCACATACTACGGTTGCAATCATGCGGAACAATTCAGAAGTACAGCACTTGCTGGAATTTACACGCAACAGTAGTTTATGGTTGGCGACCTTTGGATAATTTAATTCACAATGTTACGATCAGTTAGAAGCCTGAATTTGATATAGTTCTCACCAATGCGGTTGATATTACGTAAAAGAATCTTGGTATGAAAGTAAAAGATTACTCTCTGAGGCCGCGTTAAAACCAAACTGACTGTAAGCCGCCGAAAGTCAGCGAGCGTTACGCAGTTTATTGTATTTCCATACATATTTACTTATTCGTTTACTTAAACTGACAATACGTTATTACTTAGTTATTACTTACACTATGCCTAGACACTAACATTCGGCGGCTACTTACATTAGTCACTAGTGTCACGACGCGCCGCGGACGCTGATTGACTTCGTAGCTGTAAGCTATAAGCGTATTGTCAGCATAGTGTGAACGAAAAATGCCGTTTACGTTCACGTTTACATTGTGATGACTCTACAAACCTAAATATGTAAACCTTAAAGGCTAAAACACACCGGATGCGTATGCGTAGACATATGCGTACCTCCGAGTTGTAATGTATGGAACTGTATGAGACAGGCAGGACACACCGCTTGCGTAACGTAGACGTACACGTCGACGTGACGGTAGCCCGGTGTCACTTCGGGTTACACGGTAACTACGCGCGTGGGTACGCCGTGCTTACGTTACGCAAACGCATCCGGTGTGTTTCAGCCTTGACCTTGAACTTACAAACAAAATGACAGAACAAAACGTCGCAATATACCCGATAACTTGTACCCCTTGTAACAACTAGAGAATCTTGTTTAAAGGTACGTTAACCCTTTGCCCCTGTCAATTGTTCAAGCATTCAACCGTGCAGAAAAAGCGGCCGGCCCTTTCTTGACCTGGCCTATGCATGTGAAAAAAGGTTGATTCATAAGTTATTCAAATTCACTCCATATCCTTCTAAGATTTATCGGGCGCGAGCTTAGTGCGGTTGCTCTAGCGTAAATGTTGTAACGCAGTGGTTGTTAAAGTTTTTAATACTGTTTTATTAATTAAAAACTTAAATGTGATATATATACAGTCGTAAAAAAGAAAAACCTGGAAATTCTTCGTATATAAAACCATTATGAGGTACTTTACAATAGCGTAAAATCTTCAATATTAAACATACAAGCTGGTTTTTTTGAGTTATTCGTCATCTCGCGCCCAAAAAACCCGCACCCAGGTTTTTTCCTTGCTTATTTGATTTTCTTTGCTTTGGTGCGAGTTTTTTGGGTGCGAGATGACGAATAACTCTATTTTTTCAAAATATAAAGCAAATATATATATAACCAGTAATATGAGCCGAGTAAAACATCGCCCTAAAAGTTTTAGATAACACTTTTATGTTTTCAATTAAAATTTCCTTTAATTTTATTTAGGCCGTTTGTAATCGATAGCTTAATTTATGAATGGAACAAGTTTCCTTTAAACTAAGTGAGCTGGAAAGATAATGTTTATGTTCGAATAATATCTCTAAGTTTGATTGTTCTTGAAAACTCTGTTCATATTTATAGTCCCATTTTCTTAGACATTTAGACTCAACCGTCACAACAATTACCTACCTATGTCATATCGCGTATTTTAAGCTTACAGGATAAAATGGAATAAAATTTAAAGAAACATTTCAATTTCACAGTCTTTTATACAATAATAGGTTAAGTTTATTGCTAAATAAAGACCAGACTTGTGAAGAAAATGTGTGTGTGTTATAAGTAGCTCGTGAAAGGAAGTGGTCTATTTCTAACTCGACGGGTAAGAAGCGTGACAGATACATATCTTCATATACATAAATACCTATTGCTATGTACATATATAGCGATAGGTATTTATGTATATGAAGAAAATACCAAACTTACGTGTTAACTCTTTAAATAGAGACAGGTAAACAGTAAATTAATTTTAACAACTTTCCAACACAACTTCAAAATCAAACCGCTAACACCCTTCGTGACCAAAATCGACTGAGACCACATAATAATGGAGCGTGTAAACTTTTCATGTTAGAACCACGAAGTTTGAGAGGCGTTACCACATAGAATGTTCCCGGCTAGTGATTTAGTTTTGCTTGGTGAGTTAAATCGCAGATTTACCACCGATTCTTGGCTCCCTAGCTTAGCTCTACTCTAAGGTTATCATAAAATAAGCTATATAATGTTTATTTTTTACTAATGCGACTGATGAATGTGGATGAAGCGAGAGTGTGTTTGGATCGTAGTAAGTCGAGCGAAGTGGTATCTGCCTTGATGGGAGAGAGGCGTGGATTTCTGTGGATTCATTTTTCCGAAACATATGTAGGTAGTTTAAAAAATGTGACTATATTTTTAGTTTAGGTAATATTTGTTAACTACAAAAATACATATTTTCGTTTTAACATATTTTCGTATAGGTAATATTTTCGTTTTAACAATCAAAACATGTACACATCAGATTAAAAGTAACATGACATTGTATTAGTACAGTGACGGTTATTATGGGCGTGAGGAATCGACCCGTTTGCGTCAGTCAGTAACTTTGTAACTCTTCAGTAGTTAGGCGCGCATTGCTCGCAGTATCAAACTCATACAATCAGATGATCAGGCAGAATGAGGGGCTGCGAGCAATGCATAAAACAACTGCGTAAAGGCCTATCTACATAGATCCGGGCCGTGCCCAGGACGTGTCCGGGCCGTGGCCCGTCAGGAGGGAAAACAATACGTGGTCATGAAAACGTGTCCGGGCCATGGCCGGGCCGTGTCCGGGACGTGTCAGGGGAAAAATATCATTCCATACATTTTCTATGGATTCGTTCACACACGTTGTCATGACCACGTATTGTTTTCCCTCCTGTCGGGCCACGGCCCGGACATGTCCCGGGCACGGCCCGGATCTGTGTATATATAGACCTTAAGATCGCATGCGTCTGACACTGTGAGCAACGCATAAAACAACAGCGCGCCTTAAAGAATACTATTCGAGCCAGAGTAAACGTACTAACAGAATATGGTGACTAGTAGGTACCTCATAGATAATTTAATAAAACGCGCTCGGGTTCCACCTTTGTTAGATAATATTTTACGAGTGGTTTTCTCTTGCTGGTGGTTTTAGATTACCTGACTAAAGGTCGCTTTTAGGTCTAGTTTTGTTAGGCTTTCAATTAATTTATGATGTAGTAACGTGGGTAGGTTATGCTATCTACACACCAAAGCCGTCGGCATGCCGCCGAGCTAGGCCGGCGGCTTTACGTGTGTAAATACCATTACGGTGTTATTTAAACTGTAATTACTTAGTGCATGTTTCAGCATGTACAGATAAAATTCAACTGACAGATACTTATGTGTATTTCAAAAAACATGATGTTTTAGACAGCGGCAGGTATAAGTATCTGTCAGATAAATTTTATCCGTTAATGGTAAAACGGGACCTTACTGTTGTATTTATTTACAGAGAACTAGACTAACCATCATTGTAGCATAGAGTTCTACTAATATTATAAATGTCGATGTGTGTGCCGATGGACGGATGAGAGAATGTTTGTTCCTGTCACGCAAAAACTACTGAACAGATTTTAATAAAACTTTACAATACCGTAGTTTTCACATCTGAGTAATATAAGTAAACTAAGCATTTCACTTCTTTGTTTCCCATTTGCTTGCCTTACTTTTTCCTGGATATTGAGGGGTCAAATTTTTATTATTTATTTATGGATAGCTGTTTTGAAATATTAATTTGATTATATGTTTCTGTGTTTATGCCTGAGATTTGTAAAACTTAAATTAAAAAGAGCAACCCTACAGAGTTTCTTGCTAGGTTCTTCTCTGGGGAAACTGCACTCTTGCGAATCTAGCATTAACTTTAAAAAATGACCCATCTTAAGTGTTGTCAAAACCTACAGGATTAAATGATTTTCATTTCATTTCAAGCTATAACATTGTGTAAGTTTTCCAAGATACGACGATAAACGCGAACGAAAACGCGTTTCTATTTTATAATCGTTTAATGATATGTATGTAAGTATGTACAAAACTTATACAAATTATTGTATCTCTAATTCAATATACCTACATTTGCTTGCACTCGAACAACATAAAATGTACACGTTTTTATTTGACATAACGTTTGACGACAATTTTATGAGTACTCTGAAACGTGCCGATTCAAAGTATTGGAATTTAAGTGAATTGAATGTAGAAATCTTTTGAAATAGCGAAGATAGGGTGGTATTTTAACGTCCGTCACTAATATTCAGACAGATAGCTATTCGTATATATCTGTCATGTAGCTGTCACTTTCATGTTCCTTTTCATCTATCCTTCAGAAGCGTCCTATAGATTTTTGACAGCGGTATGTTTATAGAGACGAAAATTCTAAGATAGATAACTATTTCTATGTCCAAAAATTTGTTTTAAATGTTTACAAACATTTTTATACCATGCAGTTTGGAAGAACCATTATTAAAACAAAATATAAAGGTGCGTACAGACCATGTAACATAACATGTTATTTATCATTGTTATATAACATGTTTTACATAATGTGGACACTGAATGTTATAAAACATGGTACAGTAACATGTTATTGATATGTAGAACAATGTTATATAACTTTGATCGCGTGGATTGTACTGAAGAACGACAAACGACAATGGTTATATAACATTGTTATATTGTATTGTTATTCTAATGTGTACAGTATTATTTTATGTTGCAATGTTGAATAACAAGATTACATAGTGTGGACGTGTTATAAAACACAAGTTAAATAACATGTTACATGGTCTGTACGCACCTTAAGGTAGGTAACTGATATAATAGTACCTACCTAGTCAATTTGAATTTCGTAGTCATTTATCAAAATCGGCTTTACCTTTGCTAATAACGTTTGCAAATCTCATTCAAGCTAAAATTGAAGCCTATTTAATTTCGTTAATTTGTGGTCATGATAATAATACTCTATGTGTCAAATAACGTTTAACTAAAACCGAATGAAGGTTTTAGCCAATTTAAGCTTCAATTTATAACAATTACCGACGAAAACCTTAATTATGATGGATGATATTTATTGTTTTGAGCAACCAGCGGGTTGCCAACTAGGTTTATCTAAAACAAATGGAATTAACGGTTGTTTTACCAGAAATTGTAATTCAGACCTTTATTTGGTCTATACTTTTGTAAGTGGGCGGTTAAATGTCAATGATATCATTTGTCAAACTCAATTCTTGTTCCTAATTAATGAGAAATTTCAAAAGTCATGGAAGCAAATGTGCAATGTACAGAGCTACCAAGTTATTTGTGAAACGGCCGTTATTGGAACTACGGCCATTAATTGGAAGAAATACGATTTTGTATTACTACTAGCGCCGCCGTTCATTTCACAGATAAGTTGGTCTGCCTGTACACATCGTATATAGTCGTAGAAACTTCTTGCAATATCTTTCGTTCATCTAAGTTCCCGAGTCAAGACTGGCAGTCATACCATAAATAAGTTTTATAGAAAAGTCCGCTATCCAATGCACTTTAAAAAGCAGTATTTTGTATTGTAGTGTACAATCAAGCAAGCGTGGAGCGTCTGGCGCACTTCTCGTCAGTTTACCGTTTTGATGGTACGGGTACGAGGGTGAAATCTGTAGCATTTGTTTTGTCGACACTACTTTTAAAACTCGATTCTGAAACTCGAAAAAATATCTTTCAATGATTTCTTGTTCTCAGTTTTACCGCTCTTCGTGTTACAGAACTTTGAACAATTTTCCTATTAGGTTTAATTTATTTATTTGTATTGCGACAAGAACTGCCGAATTTGCAAGTTCTTTAAGTCCAGTTCTGCTAAAATTGTTCTTGATACAAATTCATGGAAATCAACAAGTGGAAATTCATTTTGTTGTTTCTTCGTGAACGAGTAACAAACATCCTCACATCCACCCACCGGTACAAAAACTGATATTTATAATATTAGTAGGGTTAGTAAAGTACGTGCCAAAATATTTTCATTCTCTACCAGGACGGTAACGTTACAAAATCCCATGGTAGGGGACAAAAGCTCGCTTCGTTACGGAATAAAAGGACGTTTTTCTATTTCAACAACGTAAACTACAATCAAACTGTAGTGTAAGCTCCCACGCACTCTATGGGCTAGAAAACTCTGTAAAATACAAGTCTTTTAAACATTTTGCTTTAAAAATGGAATGAATTCTATTTCGTCTTTTTATTAATTGGTCGATACTTTTATCGTTTTTATTATTCCATGTTCTAAATTTGAATAATGATACTTAAAAAAAATCTGTTAATTATTGAAAAGGTAGTGATGCCAATAATACGACGTTAAAAACAGTGTTCCAATTTTGAATAAAAATAAGTTCGACTCTTTTAATAATAGAACGGTTTTTTTTAATATACGCCAATTGTGGATCAATTTCCATTAATCTAGAACTCCAATCAGAACAATTTAAATGACCTAGCTAAAATTTCTTTAATAAAACTTGTAATGGATCTTAATGGGCAGTTATAGAAATGATCAAAGTGCTCGTTAAAATTAATTAAGAGAGATAACTTATTATTTATTGATTCTTTAATATCATTTTAAAATCTTTCCTACTTATATGACGAATGATAATGTTTATGTCGGTGGATGTGAAGGTGTTTGAATATTTTTATGCGTTAATTGCTTTCACTGCAAAACTAACTACTAAACAAATGTTGTGAAACAATTCTATTAAGTATATGAATATGAATGCGAATAAACTGCGGGTATCCGCTAGATATAAGGTTTATATTTTTAATCGTTAAATTAAATCACAAAAAGACAGTATTTTATCTTTCATATTGCCCTCTTACATATTAATATTAAATGATATAATATAACTTACAACCAGTTTTGCTAGAGCAATGGGGATGATGACTTCATTCAAAAGATAAAAAAATAATTAGTCCGTCTTTTAGGCTATTAAAAAATATTTGAAACACATTTTTTAACTGATCAAATACATAAATAAATACAAAGATACAGAGCATCAAAGTTACGGGGTGAGGGGTATTGACGTCACTCCTAGGTTAAAATCGTACTGAGGTGTGACGTCACGAGCAACTTTAACCCAGTGTAACTGTGTCAGTTATAGTTTAAGAGAAAAAAGAAAAAATACGTGTCGAATATTTTAAAATAATCTATGTGATGGACTAAAAAAATTTTTTTAAGTCATCATGCCCATTATTAGCGTTCACCTAAAACGCTGAACAATCTTAGATTAATCAACAAAGATTACCGTCATCAGCGCCATCTATCGGCAAACCATAAAACTTATTTATAATATAGCTGTAGCGTTCTCTACAAATAAAAAACAACGTTGTTTGTGCTTATAGCTTTGAATACAAATCAGGATGGAATATTCAAATTAGTGCCACAAAAGAAGGTGGGTGTAATTTTAATGGTAATATTGCTACCTCTGATTAATGAAATAAAGTGTAGATGGAACGTCGAAGTTAGAATCTTCTTCTTCTTTTCAGCCTGTAGCTGCCCACTGCTGAGGATCCGAAACTCTTTTCTTTCGAGATATATTTGTAAGTAGGTACATTAAAAAAAAAACTACTTACTCATAGCGTAATTATGTTTCAAAAAGATTATTCTTTTTGGCGTCACCGTAGTCGGATAAAAAATGTCTATCCAATATTTTTGAATAGGTAGTCTAACGGACAGACTAAATATTTTGCCAATTTTTAAGACGTTCGTCATCTCTATCAAATGAAACATAATTAAAAGTATATTTTATTATATGGCGTAATACCTACCTCCATACTTTTTCTAAGTCAATGCAAGGTAGGCTCTCTACATCACACTCAACGATCGCATCCGACTTTCAAATTTTTCCAGCAAATTCCGGCTTCAGATATTGAAATTTCTTTATGATTGATTTTAGATAGCTGTAATGAGAGAAGATAAAAAATTTGATTTGGCTCGTTGCCGATTCGGTAAGTCGGTTTTTAAGAACTCTTTCTTTGTAGGTAAGAATTTATTTTGATATATTATGCAGATTTATTGAAAAACGTGTTTGAAATTATGAAGGTTTTATGAAAATTTTCGCTAAATTAGGGCCTTAACGCATTAGAACTAATGTCAACTCCGTTTAATGTTGGTATCTCCACACCAAAGTCACCGGCTTTTTTGTCAGCTGCCATTCGTATGACGTAAAGCCGCCGCCGGTCTGGCACGGCGGCATGCCGGCGGCTTTGGTGTGTAGACAGCATTATATGGAAAACGACAACCAGGCGATATCCGCTAATACGTAAAAGTCCTCTACAACACTAATGGTGCCTTCATACCAAAGTCATCGGCCCGGCGGCGACAAACACAAACATTTTAGATGACATTTTTGACAAATGAAGGCCTTGGTGTGTTAATACCATTATAGTTCTTGAAATCTTACATGATTAGAATGGTAGGTGTCACTAAAAGTAGCGAAGTAACTTTGTTCTAGCGGGTCGTAATTTGCAACAGCAAAAATCATAATCATTTTTAACAACTATAACCATTTTAAAATTATGAACCGTATTTACACATACAAGAAAATTAATATTTTCGACATAAAACGTAAAGATACACTTAACATAATACTTAATAACACACATAATACTTATCCAATAATATGAGATTAAATATTTTTACGTTCTAAAAAGGTTATATCATCGCGAAAAAAAAATTATGGATGTGACCAATCGAGTTCTTTAAGTCGATATTTTTTCATTATCATAAAGTCTATGAAAATAGTAATTATAAGATTTTTTTGCATTTAGTAGTTTTGGTAGATTTTAGGAGCTTTTTTAGTAGATTCATTGTTTTTAAAAATTGACGCACGGTGTCACTACTCTTTGGTTTTTTAGTACCTGCGAATATTTAACCGAGCTCGAAATGGAGAATTAATTACGTACTTAATTAGGCTATTTCGTAATTACTAAGTAGTTATTTTAAAAATATTTCTAGTAATAAGCACTTAGTCGACAAAATTTTCGCTTATACTTCGATTTAACATTTTCATCCCATCACTATTCGGCGAGGATTGGCATGTGTCATTCTAATCATGTAAGATTTTAAGAACTATAAGTACCCCTTTTTGGAGTCGTCACATGTTTTTCTTCATTTAGTTAATAAAGTAACATTAGAATCCGTGTCGTTATATCTATCTCTAGATGACACGCCTATTTAAAAATAAATTAACTTATAAAAATAAATTAAACTTGTTATCTGTAGCCTAAAATTTCAACATTCTTTTTAATCCAAAAACTTCTATCTTTTAATATCTTCATTTATACAAACAAAAGGTCAGAGTATATCTATGCAATAAAGGGCAGCAACAACGGACTGTAAGCCCAAGACAAAGCGAACCAATTAATTCCTATCTAAAATAAAAGCGGCTCTAGGCATTGTTTACTAAATATAATTAATCCTTTTTTTTCGGTGTTTGTGTGGCAACACAAAATGGCAATTTTAATCCTTTCAATAATTTTCGTTTTATTTGGTAACTTGGTTCGTCGCTTTTTTATTCCCACTACAGGGGCCCAAATTCGTTAATTTACAATATTGTCAGTTGTGTATCTGCAGAGTGTCAATAAGCGTGTCAATGTCATTCTTTGACACATTTGGTAGCAATCAGTGTAAACCATTGTTTAGCAGAATACTAAATGTGTCTAAAAATGCCATTGACACTCTGCCGACACACAACTGAGGCTTTTTTACCCGACTACGGCAAAGCCAAAAGGAAGTCTATGTATGTATGTATGTATGTTTGTATGTATGTATGTATGTATGTATGTATGTTCCACCGTAGCGTCTAAACTACTGAACCGATTTTAATGAATGAGGTGTCAAAAGATTCGTAATAATACGGCGGGTGACATAGGATACCTAGTTTTGTAATAAAATCAATACTTTGCCCACTAGTGGGCAAGAAGTCACGATGAAAAAATAAAAGTTTGCAAATGGTGTTGTGTGGGATATCAAAATCAAGAGCTCAGCGAGTACATTCCAAAAATATATAATGTCACTAGGTATTGCGCACGAATTTGCTTATAAACTAGTGGACAAGAATACGCTGCGAAAAATATTAAATTTTGTAAAGTATAATGTGTGGGGTATCAAATGAAAGGGCTCAGTGAGTACATTCCAAATATAATATATAAGACTAGGTTTAGCACGCAGTTTTACTTGTAAACATGTGTTTTAACGTCTTGTCTTTTCTATCTAAATCACTTCGAAATTACTGATTACTTACCTACAGCTTGCCAAATCAGGCCTTTTCAGAATTATGTTGACTGTTTTGACTAGTTTTAAGCTAAATTACCTACAACTTTTACTACGGAACCAACTTTGTTGGCATCCAAAAATTTTCGGTCCCTCAATAGGTACATTTTGCACGCGTAACTTGTACGAAAAAGCAAACATTTTTGGACGCTGACAAAGTTATCCCATATTCAAAGTTGTTTATTATCATGAGTTCAAGTAGTGATGTCAATTTGTAAACCGTGTCTTAAAAGGGAAGTTTGAAATAAAATAAAAGAATTTATGAACTCACACTAATACTATGAACAAAGTAGTAAGTGTGTCGGGGTGTTTGGGGGGCACAGCCCTCCGCCAAAATAGAACAAAACACTTTTTGAACTCTACTGTGGACAAAGTAGATCCTATATGGGGGGTTTGGGGGGCGTAGCCCACCGTCAACATAAAACAAAACACTTCTTGAAGTCTTTTGTGAACAAAGCGGGCATTGTGTAGAGGGTTTGGGGGGCGCAGCCCCCCGCCAAAATTAAACAAAATACTTCTTGAACACTACTGTGAACAAAGTAGATTCTGTGTGGGGGGTTTGGGGGGCGTAGCCTCCCGCCAAAGTAAAACAAAATACTTCTAGAAGTGGACAAAGTAGTCCCTGTATGGGGGGTTCGAGGGGTGTAGCCCCTGTCAACATAAAACAAAACACTTCTTGAACTCTTCTGTGAACAAAGCTGGCATCGTGTAGGGGGTTTGGGGGGCGCAGCCCACCGCCAAAATTAAACAAAATACTTCTAGAAGTGGACAAAGTAGTCCCTGTGAGGGTGGTTAGGGGGGGCATAGCCCCCCATCAACATAAAACAAAACACTTCTTGGACGTTACTGTGGACAAAGAAAATCCTGTGTGGGAGGTTTGGGGGGCGTAGCCCCCCGCCAAAGTAAAACAAAATACTTCTAGAAGTGGACAAAGTAGTCTCTGTGAGGGGGGGTTTGGGGGGCGTAGTCCCCCGTCAACATAAAACAAAACACTTCTTGAACTCTTCTGTGAACAAAGCGGGCATTGTGTAGGGGGTTTGGGGGGCGCAGACCCCCGCCAAAATAAAATAAAAACACTTCTTGAACATTACTGTAGACAAAGTAGACTCTGCGTAGGGGGGTGTGAGGGGCGCAGCCCCCCGCTCAATAAAGAAAGAAATATCTTAAACATACACTCACATATTAGACAAAGTTATCAGTATGTTGGGGGGCTTTAGGGGCGCAGCGCTCGCTGGAATAAAATAAAAGGCATCTTTAATCCACACGCATACGTAAAGAGAGCTATCTAAAACGAATTATACAATACGCTGCTTACTACGGACAAGGATTGCGTTGAGTGTAGTTTTTTAGTGTTATGTATGCTTTAAAGAAATTTGCAATATTTTAGGATTGCTACCCTATATTAACACGTTGCATTCTGTCCATCTCAAAAAGTAACTGAGGTGTAGATGACTCTCGAACAAATGTACGAGAAATCGCGGATGACCGCTAATACAATATGTTTAGATGAAAAGACAGATTGGAAATGTAACATGGAGTTTAAACAGTTGTCATATAATTAAATGTGTTTGTAGAGTTCTGTAGTAGGTATTTACGTAGTTATCACTGGTTTAACTAAAAAATGTGAAATAAAAAATAAGTTCTAAAAACTAAAACCCGCCTACGGTAAACTTGCGATCTTAAAAGTAAGAAACAAGAAATAAATCTTGTCTTCTTAACTACCCCATAAATGCACAGACGTAGCGATTTTCAGAGGATAGCCGTGGTCGTATGCCTCCATATATAATTGGTTGTTTGCAAGCAATTGATACTTACATTACACAAGTAGGTCATACAGTATCCGACATTGCATGGTAATTAAGATCAAGGCACAGAGGCATACGACCACGGCTATCCTCTGAAAATCGCTACGTCTGTGCATTTATGGGGTAGTTAAGAAGACAAGATTTATTTCTTGTTTCTTACTTTTAAGATCGCAAGTTTACCGTAGGCGGGTTTTAGTTTTTAGAACTTATTTTTTTTAAATTAGCAGATTTGTGTACCGTACCTACGAGTTAAGTTTATTTAAAAAGAGGAATTTCTTTTAAGTGAACTAAGTTTTTATTTAAATAGAATTAAGTACCATCAAGGATTTCGCCAATGTCAAGTCAAGTAGAGTTTACAAGATCAGAGAGAATAACATAGGTTTTCTTATATTAAAAATCCTGTCTGTCTGTTACGCTTTCACGCCTAAACTACTGAACCGATTTCAATGAAATTTGGTAGAGAGGTTGTCTAGACCTTGAGAAAGGACATAGGCTATATTTTGTCGCAAAAAAAGGCTTAAGGGGGTGGTAATAAGGGATGAAAGTTAGTATAGGAGATCGTCATTATTCAAAGATAAAACCATGAAACTTTATATTTAGGCACTTAATACTAAATCCATACTTCTATTATACTATATATACTATATGCTATATATACTATATATACTATCCATACTCCATACTAATATTATAAATGCGAAAGTAACTCTGTCTGTCTGTCTGTCTGTCTGTCTGTCTGTCTGTCTGTTACTCTTTCACGCCTAAACGGCCGAACGGATTTTGATGAAATTTGGTATGGTGATAGATGATAACCTAGAAATGGTCATAGGCTATAAATAATAAAGCCATCGTTCTTAGGGGGTAGGCAGTAGGCAGATAACTAAATTGAGTTAGTGATTTTTAGTCGTTTTTGTTGGGACTTTTGCTCTTTCACGTCTAAACGGCTGAACGGATTTTGATGAAATTTAGTAAGGTAATAGATGGTTACCTAAAAACGGATATAAGATCAAAATGATCACGTCATCGTACTTAGTGGGTAGGAAGTAGGCAGAAAACTGAATTGAGTTAGTGATTTTTTTATGGTTTTTGCTGGGAGTTTTGCTCTATCGTGCCTAAACGGCTGAACGGATTTTGATGAAATTTAGTAAGGTAATAGATGGTTACCTAAAAACGGATATAAGATCAAAATGATCACGTCATCGTACTTAGGGGGTAGGAAGTAGGCAAAAAACTGAATTGAGTTAGTGATTTGAAATCGTTTGTTTTAAAAGTTTACCTCATTCACGCCTTAACGTCTGAACGGATTTTTATAAGACTTGGTTAATTTAAAGATAGGATCCTAGGCACGGACACAGGCTACTTTTTACGGCGGGAAAATACCTCATTCCCGCGGAAATCTAGCGTGATCGTGTCAAGAAGCGCATGACGCCATAGCTACTGAAATGATTTTGATGTTTTTTTTTAAACTGAGTGTTACTAAGACTTCAAGTTAGTATTTGATCACTTTTCTAACTTAGAGGGTAGGTAGGCGCCATAATTTAGGGAATTTATGATAAAATTTTGATGCAACTGTCTTTATTTAACAGTTTTACTTGGATCGAAACTTAGCGACATTCCATCACACTACTTAACCGATTTACATTATTTACTTTTTATATTTACTAAGGAAACATTCGGAGCTATCCATTATGTGCTTAGGTTGCTTTTGAACAAATTTTGATGTGAAGTTGAGGACCGGAACACGATAGTGGGACATTGTTGCAGGGGGACTTACAGCCGGGAGAAAACAAAAAAACTTATGCGGACGAAGTCGCGGGTAAAAGCTAGTATAATAATAAATAAACTCACACATTAGCAGATCTTTTTCTAAACTGGCAACACTGTCAGCTGTCCGTTACACAGAGGGAATAAATAAAACGCGAAATGACAAGAAGAGGAGGGTAATTCTACGGACCAGCGGAGCGGAGAAATTGAAGATCCCATTCTTGCTTACTTTCACAGGATTATGTAATATTGAACATTCCTATTACTAGAAATGTTTTAGTAAGGGTAACTTTAATTTTTCTTAAAAATTAAGAACGTTTTCAGACTAGCGTTTATACGTGCGTATGGACTCGTTTTTTAAGTGCGTGTACCTTACTTTTTTTAAGTGTTATCTATTGCTCGTACGAGCGATGACGCGCTTCTAAGTTCGTATAGTCCATGTTGATACTGACACGACGACACCACCACCGGTTTGAGCGTATAGCCCTATATACTTATACGCATGTCCGGTTTTTTGAAGGGAATAATAAGGGAAATAAGAAGGGAAAATACCTTCCTGCCACTTAAATACGAAAAGTCGGTTTGCCTTTATTGAAAAATGTATATTGTATGAAAAATACATGAATTTCACCTAAAATAGATATATTTTTCCGTTTCAAATAAATTGGGAATTTCAGTGGTACCTTTTCTTTGTTCGGTGTCCTGTGTTGAATAGATTCGTTAGAGTTTATTGCCCCTCTTTTGTTTTCTTTTTACAAAAGATCCACTTTTCTACAGAATATTCATAAAACTAATTTTATTTGAAATTTAATCGTCCAAAATTGGAGCGAAAGAAGCGTGTTTTGATCGTAAATGGTCTCTGCCTACTCCAATGGGAGTGAAGCGTGACAGATATGCAAGCATGTATCCTAAGTAATATGAAAAACGCGATCCACGTTAAGCGTTTGGCCTATGGTTTTATACCAAAAGTCAAACTGAAACAGCACCGCGACCGTTAGTGCGTAAGAGCCGTAACTACTTTGAAAAAAAAAAACCCTAACATTAACAAGAAAGACCAAGGTCAGTAGTTCCGTCAACCGACATATACCTACGAGGCAACTGATGAATGTGGATGAAGTGAAAGAAGTAAGTAGGTAGATAAGTTTAGATCGCAGCAAATAAAAGGAAGGTGGTGTCTACCTACCTATCTGAATTTCAGATATTATTATATATGTATGTATTAACAAGATCATAATTATGCAGCAGGAAAAATTCTTAAATTCTAATTAGGGGTAAGACATAAACCATGGTAGGCGTTGTTTCGACTCAACTAGTGGACTAAGTGGCAAACTTGAAGTAGTTCGCACGAACTTCAAGCAGTAATTTGACAAGTTTTCTGTGAGGGCAAAGTTACCTGCCCGAACCATGGATTTACATTTATATTACAACTAGTGTTGGCAAGTGAACATCGTGTACGTATACGAAATACCAAGGATAGAATTAAATACTTTAAACAAAAGAATGTAGGAGTTTGGGGAATTCGAATGAAATTGTGAAGGTATGCTGTGTAAATGTGAAACATTAAAAAAATACTGACTGCGACATAAAATTGATCAATAGTTATAGAGTTCAAGATTTATACATTAGAAGCTATTACTTGATTAATTCATAAATTATTTATGTATAAACCAAAGCTTTAATAAAAATGGGAAGTTAAAATGCTATTTTTTGAATAGAAATGCTAGGTATATTATGCGAATATATCCGAAAAATCAATTGATAAGATATTGTCCGAAAAGCTAGTATTGTCCCATCCCTTCAACCCCAAGGCATCATAATGACTTCCCTAAAATTTGAATGTCTTACAAAACATTACAGTTGAAAAACAATGGTTTTAAGCTTTTAGAATTTGAATAGAATATAATTTGAATAAAGGTGTTTCCAGAATTTTGGGCGCGAAAAAGTTTCTCCTACTCCTTCCACGTTCTTCATTGTATTTGAAAAGGTATTGCTGAAGTTGGAAGTACCTATATTTATTGTTCGTTTCGAAGTTTTTAGTTAGAGTAAATTAAAAAAAATACACTTTAGGGGAAGTAAAGAGAATGATTGTTATTTTCACATAATATAGGTACCTAGGTACCTACCCATATTTTCTGTTACTACCATAAATCCAAAAAAAGTTCTGAAAACTAAAATCCGCCTACGTTGATAAACGATAGACTGCCAAAATCATTACCCTTATACCTATATATCTGTTACGCCTATCTGTGGGAGACACACACTTCTTTCGCTTCATCCACATACATCAGTCTATAGTATACGCGAAACATATACTAAACAAACATGTGAATATAATGTAAATAGCATATTCTAGGTGAGCTTAGCAAATTGTGAGCTGCAGCTTGCGTTGCAATCAAGAAGTGCCACGTCGGCAGATTGACTGGATTAGTAAGTCGATGTCTTTGCCTCTCTGTACATACTGGGAGATAGAACCGCGAACTACCTACCTATATTATTTGATTTCATTTTAATGATTTTCTCTTGGCTTCATTTTCGTCTGAGAAGAAGAATAAAACTGTTACCTTGCGAATCTAGCTTCAGCTTAAAAAATATACCTGTGTCAAAGTTTTCAAGCGCATGTTGTGCATTTTTGACTTTGAATACTTAATGGTATGGTATCTGTACACCAAAGCCGCCGGCTTTTTTGACAGCTGCCATTCGTATGACGTAAAGCCCCTGGCCGGCCAAGCCCGGCTGCATGCTGGTGGCTTTGGTGTATAGACAATATTATGTGTGTATGTTTGTCTATGTGGGTGGGTTATTTTTAAGAGTAAAGTGTAAAAACATGTTTTTTTCATCTGATTTATCACCTCAGTGTATCGTTTTACTATTTATCTAAACTAAAGAAAATATTTCATTCGTATTTCGTAATTTTAAATTTAAACCTTGTAAAAATGAGCAAAGTAAAAATTTCATCAATAAAAAGAGAGCTAAGTAATGTTATTACAGCTACAATAATAATTGAAGAAAGTAGAAAAATAAACAAGTTACTATTTTGATCTGTATAAGTAATTGATCGTATTAATGAAAGTGCTAAAGTACATTAAGTTTATTGAATTAAAATCGATCGATTGACAAGAAATACTACTTCAATGTAATTGCTTTTGGTTCTTATAGAAAGAACGAATGTCAGTCTAGTGAAGGATAATTGTGAAAATACTTAAGTACTAAATTTTATCACAGACGTGGTAAATAAAATACGTATAAGTAAAGAAATATTTGATAAAAGATGATTTAGTGTATGTAAAAGAAGAAATAAATACAGAATTTATAGAGTTACAGAAAGATAAATAAAAGTGGAAGTTATAAGAAAAGTAAATATTCCAAGAATTGCCCCTAAAGATAATAAGGTTAATATAAAAAAAGAAAATAATAAAATTGATAAATAGAATGGAAAAAACAATGTTTACAATGACAAGAACAATCACATTAAACACATTCACAAAAACGAGAAGGAGAATACCAAAAACAATGATCGTGTTTTACCTTCTCGCCCAATTCTTTTTTGGCCTAAACTTTGGCTTCACAGGAATAATCCGAAAGAAATTTCGACTTGTAGCAAAATATTACACATTGCTGCTGCCAATTTGCTACATCATTGTGATACTCTTACCATTTTTTTATGTAACCATTGATACTGGTGTAGTCTTCAATGCTATGGAATATCCTGCTTATTTCATCGTACTCAGCACAGTTAAATATAATTTGTATAACTTTCTTAACGACATCCATGAGATATATCAAGTTAAGAAGTCAGAAGAAACAATTCTTAAGATTATTGCGTTAGTCTATTTGGCTATAATGTATATTATAAAAATTGTTCTCGATATATCAGAATGTGTGCATTCACCTGATATATTTTGCCAGAAATTCAATTATTTTCATCTATTTTTGTATCTGATTCCTTGTTATGGCTTAGATTGTTTGGCGGTGACCCAAATTTTGATTTACTTCTATTTTCAATGTTGCGTTAAGCATTTGAAGCAGATTTTGAAAGATTCTGCTAAAAACATCGGCGTTGTTGAGAAGAAGTACATCGTGCTCGCTAATTGTTATGATAACATTAAAGTTCTGTATGATAAAATGGTGAGTTGGGTTTCATATTCTCACGATGTCAGTTTCATATTTTTTCACGATTTCTGTTTCATTTTTTTGCCAACTTCTGTTTCTTGTTTTTTAAGAGTTTCAGTTCATATTTTTTATTTTTGTCTTCTGTTTGGAACAATAATACTTATTACTCAATGAATTCTTAAGTATTTCTTTCCTTTTTTACCTTATGGTATGGATGATTAAAATTACCATCATCGTCATCATCATTTAATTTAAGAGTTAGACTCTTGTCGGTGGAGTGTTCGCTATCTAGGCCTATCCTCTGCCAGTGCTTTAACGTCTTGATACGACATGACGTTAACTTTCTCCTTCACCTGAGCGAAGTAAGTATGTCGCGGCCTTCCTCTGCCTCTCTTCCCCTCAACCTTTCCTTCAATAATGTTTCTCAAGAAACCGTCATGTCGTATCAAGTGCCCTATCATCTTTCCTCTTCTATTTTCTACAGTTCTTAACAAGCAGCGCTTCTCGTTGACCATGTGTAACACTTCCTCGTTACTCTTCCTCTCTGTCCAGCTTATCTTCTCCATCCTCCTCTAGCACCACATTTCAAAAGCTTCCAGTCTTTCTCTATGAAAAAAAAAAGTTTTTCTTCTAAAACATCTTTTAAAAGCCGAGATATCAAAGGCAGCGAGGAAACGACTAATAAAGGTGTACATCTGGAACATAGCACTATATGGATGTGAGACATGGACCCTGACGCAAAGAGATAGAGAAAGACTGGATTAAAATTATTATACCTAAATGAAATTTTCATTTTTAGACAATCTTGGAACTGGGCATCGGAGTGCCCAAAATGATGATGACATTATGGCGTGTGCTTCTGTTTATTAACTCAAAAGTAAGTATTTATATTTGAAATTGTGAAATTAGAATTAGGTACTTTCGTTAGAAACAATTGAAGTCATGTATTTGAAATTATTAAAAATTTTCAGGAAAAAATGTTATTGGCACTATCAGAGTTAATCTTTGCTAGTCACATAGCAATACAAGTAGCGTTTCCAGCCATTGTTGCTGAAATGGTGAACTCTCAAGTAGACGGAACTATTACTCTGCTTAATGAGTATCGCCGATCAGAAAAAGGTAAGCCAATTAATGGCTTAGAAATAGTTTTTGTTTCTTGTTCTTAAAATAAGAACAGTGTTTCTAGAAAAATATTTTTTTCAGTAGGCTTTTGATTTTGTCCACAATCAGATTTTCCACGACGCGATGTCGTATCGTGAAATGCTATCTACACACCAAAGCCGCCGACATGCCGCCGAGCTAGGCCGACGGCTTTTCGACATACGAATGGCAGCTGTCAAAAAAGCCGGCGGCTTTGGTGTGTAGATATCAAAACGACGGCGCTGCATTGTTGTACAACGCGACATCGTGTTGTGTTTATGTGTGGGAGCCCGCTCTTTAATGGATTAATTTTAATTACAGATGAAAAAACAAGCAAAGACATCGTTCGGGTTTTGAGGTACATGAAAAAACGTCGACTCAACCACCTCGTTCTACGTTTCATACCAATTGACATTAGACAAATATTATCAGTCGTCAGTTTATGTACTACTTATTTTATTGTTATTATACAGTTTACTCATATTTATGATTAGTGGAATGTTACTTTACGATGAAAGTAAATATCTAGTCTATTCTTGTTTTACTTATGTTTGGCAAGTAGGTTATGTTTAGTCCCCCTTCGCACTATGCGGCCAGCCAGAATGCGGTCAGCCGTCCGGTTGACCACAGTATGAGCCACAACCGCAGCGCAGTGCGGATGAAAACTACTTTATCGTATAAATTTTTGACCAACTGCATTCCGGCTGGCCGCATAGTGCGTTGCCTCGCTTATTGATTGCTTTAGTATAACTTCTTCAATGAATCAATATTATTACTTCCACGTGCCAGCAAAAGTTAAAATGAAATTAAAATATGATATTTACAACAGCGCCTGAATGTTTATTTGTTTTTTAACGGAAACATTCTTGTAGATAGCATTATGTACACAAATTAAAATGTGCTTAGAGAACTTATAATTGTGGGCTTTTATGCATAATTGGTTTTCCTACTATGTTTTCACATTTTAACGTTTAAAACACTAGACGGTTTTAAGGCAACTTTAGACCGCAGACATCGTTTAATTTAGGACTAATATGACGTAAATTACACGTATACCTAAATTATAGTACCTAACACCTAAAATTCCTAAAGCATTTTAATCTTACCCTTGCATTAAAATTCTCCTAATATTATAAATCTCAATGTTTGTGTGTTTGTGCTGATGGACGGATGTCTGTTGCTCTTCGACGCTAAAACCACTGAACTAATTTTATTGAAACTTTGCATTAATTGTAGCTTGCAGATGAGAATAACACATAAGATAGGTACATAATAACACATCACAATATTGTGTGCTAGCGGTCGTCTGTGCATTGATGATCAAGGTCAATCTACACAGATCCGGGCCGTGCCCGGGACGTGTCCGGGCCGTGGCCTGTCAGGAGGGAAAACAATTCGTCGTCATGGATCTGTGTAGATAGACCTAATAGTATCATATTTTGAAAATTTTACACAATATCTTTTTTGCCACAAACATTGTCATTTATATTATATTAATTAGTAGGAGTAGAATTTTTTCCAAGATACGACAAGAACACGTACAAAGTCGAGGGCAGTCTCAAGCTTACCAAACTCCTCGCTCGTATAAATACTGAAGGAACTATATCTTCGACATGCATGTAATCAGCCCCGCTTTCAATAGTGTCTCTAATGAGCTCATCTACACTTAATGAACTGCATATTAACAGGGAGACTGAAGATTGCTCTAGACGTGCTTCTTAGGCAGGGTATTTTGTGTTGCTAATCGTTTTAGGTGTCTTATAGAAGTTGAATGTTGCTGTTTTAGCTTAAGCCACGCTTTAAACGGGCGATCAATTCTTGTAAAACTGAATTAATTCTCATCGGGAAAGTAAAAAAAAAAAATTGCCGTGCCCTAATCAGGGTCCACATTTGGTACTTTAAGTTGTTTATAAGATCTGTAAAAACCTGTGGAGTACAATAAATGATTGAGTATTGAGTCTATTATTATTAAATATAGCTTTGTTTAGCGCGGCGACGCACTATGCAGCCAGGTGGAATATGGTTAGCCGTCCGGATATTTGTAGGTACGATAAATGACTTTTCATCCGCACTGCAATGCCTTTGACGGAATGTGGTCAGCCGTTCGGCTGGCCGCATAGTGCGAGGGGCGCTTAGTCTTAGTTCATTCTTTACATTACACCCTGTACTTATCTTTTTTTTTCATTTGTATCACTGATCAGTAAATATATCTATGTACTTATATAAGCAATAAACCGCAATTTAAAACATTAAACGAGAACTTAAATAAAAATCGGGGCTGATTAAACTTATCTCCAATTTGGGAATAGGTACATCCTACACAGTCGGTACACTTTGAGCTATAGTAGTTAGAATCAACAAATAATTCCGGTATTTCCGACTAAAACTCAAACAAAACGACCCGCAGAGCAACTAAAAGCATCTTCCAAAAACACATAACCCCAATTAGCGAAATAATACAAAGCGTAAGAAACCATTTAATTAGACGACGCTAAGAACTAGTTTGAACCGGATTGCACCAGTGAAGTCCCGATAGAACCGGCTAACGAGTTTAGTTTGCATAGGCTCATTACCATTGCCGTTCAGGCAATTACATGCCTCTTGACTTGCTTCGTATGGGCTTTGAAAAGAACATACGGGCTCGAAGTTTCTAGAACGAAGGAGGGACAAACAACATTTATTTTTCTTTTGAATCAAAGCACTTCAACGCAGCGGCTACGTCTCTCTTTAATGTGTATATTATTTTTATTATATTTCTATTATTTACTGTTCTATTTTGTCGATTTGTTCTTTATTGTATATTTTATACTGTATTTGCATGCATTAAACTAAGCAAACAAAGTTGGAAAGTCACACAGTACATTAACTGCCTGTCAAAATCCGTTAGCTTATTTATATTTTTTAAAATGAACATCTTTTGACGTCATACCTAGTTGTCATATTCCTGACATTAATTTGTATTTAGTTGTGTTATGCAGTTGCATACTTAGAATATTTACAAACTCTGAGTTAAGAAAGGAATACCTGACATATACCGTCTCAGTATGAGGCAAAGCCAAAAGGAAGGGTAATGTTTTTGGCAGTCTATGTATGTATGTATGTATGTATGTATGTATGTATGTATGTATGTATGTTCCACCGTAGCATCTAAACTACTGAACCGATTTTAATGAGGTGTTAAAAGATTCGTAATAATTTGGCGGGTGATATAGGATACCTAGTTTTGCAATAAGTTTAATACTTTGCCCACTAGTGGGCAAGTAGACACGATAAAAAATAAAATTTTGTAAATAGTAATGTGTGGGACACATTACTATTTACAAAATTTTATTTTTATATACGGAAAACTTGCGATCTTAAAATTAAGAAACAAGAAACAAATCTTGTCTTCATAACTACCACATTAATGCACAGACGTAGCGATTTTCAGAGGATAGCCGTGGTCGTATGCCTCCATATATAAATGGTTGCCTGCAAGCAATTGATAGGTACTTACATTACTTTTAAGACCGCAAGTTTTCCGTAGGCGGGTTTTAGTTTTTAGAACTTATTTTTTTAAGGTAAAGAATATTTGAAACGACAGCGTCTTTTAAAAGCCATTAGACCTTTTAAAAGGACTAACCAGTTTATTTCGTCTCGCAATAACAACTTAAGCTCTATTTAGGAGATCCAGGGATTTTGCAAGCAATTTATAACACAATGTCGCTTTGTTAAATTGTTGAGGAAATAAATTCTTTATGAGACTATTATTGTTTGTGAATATAGATTCAATAACATGCAGAGAAATAGCAACCGCCTTAGCTTAAATGTTAATCAACTTAGGAGTTGGATAATACAAGGGAGGAAATTGCTGAACTTCATCGAATATTTATTAAATTTTTAAATAAAAAATTAATAAATAAAAAGTATAATTTGTTAATCCCATAAGATTGTCCTTAACATAGTACCATAACTTCAAAATTAACAAAAAAAGAACCTCCGGAATAAGTTTATCGTTACGTATACTCTCTTCTTCTTCTTATTTAAGAGCTAAGCTCTTGTCGGTGGAGCCTCTTCCATCCCTCCCTATTTTCTGCCTTCTTTTTAACATCTTGATACGACATGACACCCGCCTTTTCCTTCACCTGTTCTTCACGTATACTCTCACGTACGATAAAAAGTAACAAATCCGCAATATTCACAACTTGTTTTTTCTTCCCTAGAGATTTAAACCCGTTATTCCTTGTCTCTGATAAACTGAGCGATATTTTTTGTCGTTTGTCGATTCCTTTCAACTCAAGATTTTGTTCTAATAATAATTTCGTATTCACCAAAAAATTTTTCGTATATTTCTCTTGAGGTTCAAGCAATCGTAATTTCTACGAAAATATGACTTTTTTCTGGTTAAGTTATGCAGATTGAGTTTTGGTTGACATTTTGGAATCAATTTTTTTTTTATGTGTCAAGCATGAATAGTGTGTAGTTATACTTATTAAACTGTTTTATTTTGTAGTTAAAGAGACATTTGAACATTGTAAAAAAAAATCGATTTTGGCTTTTTAATCATTTAAGTAAACAAATATATAGGTATGCAGTTATATATGCACTTTTTTTAGTCTATGCTGTTCCACTGCTGGGCAAAAAACTTTCCCATGCTTCTCCAAACTATTTAATTAAAACTCCGTTTATTGTCAGCCAGTACATCAACTGTTTGAAATAGGTCTTTTACGTATCCGCTTCTTTCAGCCAGTACCGGCTAACTTACACAAAAAACAATCTCGTTCATAAAATTACATGGCATTGGCAACAAAACATTAAAGTTCGATATTTCTTTGTTTCCTCTTTTCAACAAATAACAAATCAATTCTTGTAAATATTAATCAGATTTGATTCAACAAAACACTGAATTGATAATTGTTTGGAAACAATACAAGCAAACACTAAAAGCTTTTCAAGCGAAATTTGTATTCTGACCTAAACAAATAAAGGCCAAGTAAATTGTAAAAGTAAGCAATAAATAATATGATAGATTGTGAAATAAAATAATTTACGTTTTGATCGGTTGAAACTTTGATTGCTTTAGAGCTGTATTTATTAAATAATATCTAACATTTACAATTTATACGATTTGTCGTTTGACTGATCCGTTGTTTTATCATTATACTATACATACATACATATCCGTCACGCCTCTCTCCCATTGGGGTAGGCAGAGACCACTTCCTTCCACTTGCTACGATCCAAACACACCTCTTTCGCTTCATCCACACTCATCAGTCGCCTCATACATGCCCGTCGGTTTAGGGTTCTCTTGACTTGGCCTTTCTTGAGCAAGTTCCAGATTTGATCGAGGTACGTTCGTCTTGGTTGTTTTATCGGTTGTCTTAAATGCTACAGCGCTAACAACCAAAGTGGGGTCGACTATAAACTACGGGTCAACTTCTATCGTTTAAAGTTACTATCGAAACGTTTAGGTATTGGAAAATGATCATATAAAGTCTGTTCCAAGGTACAGACTAAGTTATATAACTTACAACTGAAATACATAGCTTATAATATTATAAGCTATGTAAGTATTTCAAAAATATAGATCAACATAAAGTAGGTACTTAATAGAACATAGACCTTTGAATTTATAAAACACCAATATTTGACTTTTGTCGACCTAAATTTTTTATCTATCTTTATTTTTATTGTATCGACGTAATCTATCGACTTTTTAAAATGCCGTCAATGGCTGCGATTGTCAAAAAACAAAAGACAACTATACCTACGTAGGCTGAAATCTGCTATCTAACCTCTTTTCATCGGATATGAATAGACGTTCCAAAGACCATGAAAGCAAATTTTCTTTGTCAAACTCTGTTATCATATCATATAGGGAAAGGTTTATAAAACGGAACGTTGTCCCAAAAACTCTATTACGTGTGGTCACCCTAACGTCTTCAGTGTCATTGCGTTCATGTAATGTTGGGACATTTGGGTTTCTGCCAAATTATAATCAAGGCCGGTATTACCGGATATGCATAGATATTTTTTTTAATTTTCTGTTTGTTTTTTTAATTTAATCAGGTAATTTGAATTTAATTTAAAGCAGCTGGGGTGATGGGCACGTTTGCACCAGGAGAGACCAGATTAGTGTTAGTTAGGTTAAGTTTAGTTTAGTGGTTATATTTTATTTATTAGAGTTTTTTTTAATAACATATTCACATGTATTGTATTTTTTTCAAATAAATAAAAGTTTTCATTATAAATGAAGATTGTAAATTGTGAATATGGGTATTGGGTAGGTACCTAAATAGCTTACTAAAAGAAGCGGAAGGAAAAATCTAGTACGTATTTAGTATTTATTTATTGCAAAAAGTTACATTTGAGTACAGTACAGTATGAAATAGTAACTACCTTGTAAAGGTGTTGCTTGAGGGCTTAAACAATATTAAACTATGTAATTACATTTTACATAGGTAAGTTTTGTATCTTATTACAAAATCTATTAACATATTTTTGTATTTATATAGTACCTGGGCGGAGGAAGCTCGAGACACAAGGTCTTGGCGTATGAGGAGAGGCCTTTGCCCAGCAGTGGGACACGAGTGGCTAAATAAGGTAAGATAAGATATTATATGTATGTTAACGAGTGGTACCTAAGTAGAGCTTAGCTATAGTATATTACATTACTCGTAATACATAGCATTTAGGCGTTTTATTTGCGTACGAAGTCAGGATCAAAAGGCAGTACCTACCTATATTATACTAGAAAAGTAGGGTTAACTTTTTTGACGACTTTGCAAGGTTACCTCAAGAAACGGCCAGCAGATATTTTTCCTTTGACCACATTAGTACTTATTAAATCAGTTTTCCAGCGTATTACTTTTCCAAGAATCAACTTCAAAGAACTTTTGAAGACATATTTTCTTGTTATTCGGTAGTAAATATGGATTTATTGAGTATTGATAAATGATTCGTTCTTGGAAATGGGTATATTAGTTTTGATGAATTAACTGCAGGGATATAAAGACAAAATCTATGAAACTAAATAAAATAGTTCACTTTTTCTTAATAAGTAGCTAATGATGGTGAGACGATAAAATTGTTTTTTTCTCATTCTATGTTTTATTAAAAAGAAAGAGTCAGCTTTATTTTCGATGATGCGTTTATTTTGAAAACATTTTCTTTATTGTCATAATAATTACCTATCATAACGATAAAGATAGTACCTATAGTACATTACAATAAAATATAATTAAACTTTCTATAGATAAATGGATTGTTATGCGCCAGCTACTTAGAAAACCATTAAAGCTAAGGATTTAATGAAAACAAGAAGGCTAGTTTTTTAACAAATAAATTAGAATCTTAACGGTTTCTTGCCGTTTTCTTCTTCTCGGCTATTACAGGTAGTGAATCAGCAGTAGTTTTAGATCAAAAGAGTGACATCAAAAAAGTGTAATGAATTTTGCCTATTTTTGAATAAAACACTTTTCATTTCATTTCAGAACCTTTTCTGCAACTTAGTTTTCGAAATAATGCTAAGAAAACCCGACCAAATGTGAAAGTAGTACCCACTCTTTGTGCTAGTTTAATTCCAACCTTACTATTATTACCGTGTAATAATAATTACAATATTCCTTGAGGGAATTTTCTTCGCTAAATGAGTTTTAATGCTGGCAGAGTAAAAACGTTTAATTTGCTTATTTGTGGCTAATTTTCATTTTGTTGTCAACTTGGTTTTTAGTTCTTTAAAACTTTATTTAACTTAGTTTTTAAATTATTGTTTGACTGTTAAAATATTTAGTGTTTTGAAAAATTTGATCTTTGACAATTTAACTTTTTTTATTATTTTATTTACTTACACTTATGGTGTAAGGGCCTTCTGCATTCACTCAGATTTTGTCTCTGAGTATAGAATATATAAGGAGGTGCCATACCGTCTGGATCTGCGTGCCTGGTCTGGCGCAAAATGGCTACCTTTTTGTATGGAATTTCTTATCGTTTGACAGGTCATCTACAAAGAAAACTATGAAAAACTTGCGCAACCTTGACACGCTGTCAAAAACTCATTAGTATATGAAAAAAAAATTGGGCCACTCCTTATGGAATATAAGGAGTGGCCCAATTTTTTTCATTGGATTTTGTAATCTCTAATTGACTTGACAATGACAGGATCCTTGATGGTAGTTGCCATTCATTAAAAAAACTTACGCATTGTTTAAAACGTTTTCACCGTTTGTAGTTTGATGTCCCAATGCCTTAAATTCATACATCGGCACCAACATTAAAACATTTTAATAATATTACTTATTAGTCGGATAGAATCTGAGTTTTTAACATAAAGTAATTACTGACATATCGGAATATGCAAATAAAATATCTATAAAAACAAAAGCTACCCATAGCACCAAGATAGAAATCTCATGACGTCACTAAGCCCGTGACGTCTACGTTCACACTTTAATCCGGGTTGCGATAAGCGGAATCCTGGGATTGCCATGTCTCTTACAGGATTCCGGTATAATACCGGTGCATTGCCGGTAACGGTTCAAAAACGGAGAGAGTTGCATTTTATATCTTGGTGAATATCTTTTTAAAGGTTTCTTAAAGAGATTGTTATAATAAGAAATTAGTCTGATAGAGTACTTCCCAGTCTATAAACGTTAATAGTGTCCAAACACCAAAGCCGCCGAGCAAGGCCGGCGGCATAAACTGTCATGCCGGCGACTTTACTTCATACGAATGGCAGCTGTCAAAAGCCGCCAGCTAGGCTGGCGGCTTTGGTTTGTAGAGGTATCATAAGGTACAACTAAAATCTAAACGCCCGCGCTAAGAGCTAAGAGCGCCCAAATGCACGCGCACTTTCAGTTGCAGTTTGGTGGGTTCCTTACGCACTCATTCTATTTTATATTTAAGAGTTTAAGACTCTTGTCGCTGTAGCATCCGTCCTTTGGCCTATTATCTGTCAGTGACTTGACTTCTCAGTACTGCCTTATACTAGAGCGGTTGAAATTATTCTTGCGCTTGAACTGAACCTGGCAAAAGCGGCAAAAAAGATCTAAATTGCATAATAATTAGGTCACAAATTAAGTATCATAATAGAGTTCGCAATAGTAAGAATCTTTACCCAAAACGACACCACGACTAATGGTTTCCAATGGAGTCTCGCAGAATGTTATAGGTATACATTATGTACGATAAAACACAAATAATTAATTAAACTACGTCAATAATAAACTGATTATGTATTAAAACAGTGTAGTGTATGTGAAACGCAGTGTAGCGTAACCGTATACACTGCTCATTGTTGTGTGAATGTGAATAGTATTAAAATATTTGCTATCCACTGACTGCCAAAAGCCGATAATCTTTTATTGTTGATTCCCAATCAAATATATTGGTTTATTTAGTTTTGAACGGTTTCATATTTGTTGTTTTGATGGCAGTTATGAAATAGTGCTAGTGATGTGGTTAAATATTTAAAACATCGCTCTGTTTTTGTTTTTAACGCGCGTAAAAAAAAAACGTTCAAATAGAACGAATGTATTCCCTAGTATCCGTTCTCACGACATAGTGTGAATAGATACTAAGGAATGCTAGGGATACAACTTGAACGTTTTTTGAAAAAGCGCTTGTGCGAACGAGCACTAAACGTCAATACAAAATTATAGCAACTTTATTAATTTTAATACCTACCTACTTACTTCTGACATTGATTTAAATTATGTCAGATTATCTTGTATAGTTGAGTGATTTAACAATGATTTTGAATTAGTGCTAGGCAGGTATTAATATGAACTTCTTTGTTGTGCCTTTAAAAATAATTACTTAAATGATATCTCGTGAAAGCGGCCAATGCCGGCCATATTTAATAAAACAGCAGCATATAAATGAAGCAGCAAGAAATCTGAAACCTCCAACAGGCTGTTATTTAAGTAATCTTCTGTCAATGTCAGTTCCACGCACCTGTTACCTGTCTTGAGGTGAAATGTTTAGCGTTTAGAGTAGGGGAGCAATTCTGATAATTTGAATCAGCATTTGTTTCAAATCCATTGCTCGTTGTGAGCTGCAAATCTTTTATTTTACAACAGAAGACTTAACTCTTGCCGTCGTAGTTATCTATCGTAGTGTAGGTACATGGCGACTGATGAATGTGGATGAAGCGAAAGAATAAACAGGGTCCACAGAATGTACTTTTATCGTATTTGTAACATCCTATGTAACTTTGTGGAAGAGCAAAAAATATGATTACGATTATGAAGTATGTTTGGATCGTAGCAAGTGAAGGAAAATGGTCACTGCCTACCCCGATAGGAAAGTGAAAAATATGTATGTAAGTATGTATTCTGTTCATAACACATTCAAACTTTACACAGAGTTAAAGTATATCTACTTTACTTAAGCGTGAGAATACTAACAATAATAAAATCACAGTAATAACTACTTTACATTAAAATTACTGTCAAAACTGTAATTTTCATACAGCCAACGTAGTTAAGTCAAGTGATTTTAAACAGCAAGAGTGATCAGGCGGCTTAGCTTACGGACCGCGACAATTATCTCACATCATGCTGTCCTCACATTTAAAACTATGGAAAGAGACGTAAGCGTGACAAACCCATGACAACGTCTTGTCACGGAGTGTATGCTAAGCTAGCAGAATTAAAGACCTGTTACATTCTTGGTAAGATTTCTAAAGGTGCGTACAGACCATGTAACATGTTATTTAACTTGTGTTTTATAACACGTCCACACTATTTAACCTTGTTATTCAATATTACAACATAAAATAATACTGTACACATTAGAATAACAATGCAATATAACAATGTTATATAACCATTGTCGTTTGTCGTTCTTCAGTACAATCCACGCGATCAAAGTTATATAACATTGTTGTACATATCAATAACATGTTACTATACCATGTTTTATAACATTCAGTGTCCACATTATGTAAAACATGTTATGTTACATGGTCTGTACGCACCTTTAGTAAGTATATTTCATTATGTATTTAAGTGGTTTTCAAAAGTATTAGGTGCGTTGTTAGACATTAAAGGTTATTTCTTGGGAGATTTGTTATTTTTTTACGATTTATTCTGGCTCAGACAGTTTTATTGAAACGTGAAATCTGTTGGTTAAATAAAATTTGAAATATTAACTCTAAGTTGCTGAAAATAAAGTAAAAATAATGCTGCTGATAAAATACTGCAACCGTGCTGTTTTATGTTTTTTTTTTTGCTATAGCAATTTAAGTTAGATTAAGTATGAATGTAAAATAAAACGATTGCTTCAAAGACCATGTTATAAGGAATCTAGGTACCCTAACTAGGTATATTATTTAAGTTTATATCAATGAGTGAATTATGTCAACCTAGTCTGAGGTAGTAGTTATAAATACGCGAAAAACCTTGTTTCAGAATCCATGGCTGAAATATTATTCATAGCCTCTGTTGTTTCATTCCACAAAGTTCTACAATAGTTCCATTTATTTCTGTAGAACTCTTTATATAAACAATTCTAGTCTACTTTAAGAAATCTCGAAAAGCGACACCCAAAAATTACAACAATTTCAAAAATAAACAGCTCATATAATGCTCCGGATGTTTTACGGAAGCGCGAGTGTTGCTACAAGAAAAATAATAGCCACTTCCCCGAGATGTACGTAATATCTTGCAACACTTTGTTCTCCTGTGAAAAATGTACTGCTTACATGGCCCTTTAGTTTTATTTTCTAGTTTATTTTTAAAAGTTACCTTACCATGAGTTGCGTGAGAGTAAGAGCGCTTGTAGACGTTTGTTTTTTTACCGGCCAACGGACCGTCAAAAAATGGCTGCCATATTTTTGTGTCCGGTGCGTGTACACACGTTCTTTATAAACCATACATCATTATCATCATCATGTCAGCTTATGGACGTCCACTGCTGGACAAAAGCCTCCCCCAAGGATCTCCACAACGACCGGTATTGCGCTGCCCACATCCAACGGTTTCCAGCGACTTTAACAAAGTCGTCAGTCCACCTTGTTGGAGGCCTTCCCACACTGCCATATAAACCATACACCACCGCAAAAACCGGAAAACCGGAAAACGGCCCGAAGTGACAAAAACGGACGTCTACAAGCTCCCTTATGACATCTACACACCAAAGCCCCTGGCTTTTTTGACAGCTGCCATTCGTATGACGTAAAGCCGCCAGCCTAACCCGGCGGCATGCCGACGGCTTTGTTGTGTAGACAATATTATATGTATGTGTATGTGGGTGGGTTATTTTTAAGATTAAAGTGTAAAAATATGCGATATTATCGTGGGTAACAAAACGCGGATAATAAATCGGAATGGGCTTTCTAGGCAACTAGTTTCTACTACTAATCAGATGATGAAGTTGACTCCTTTAGAACAGTTTTTGCGACATGTAGAATTGAGTGTCGAATTTGTAGGCAGTTAACTTGATATTTTCATATTTCGATCCTTTTTCTGGAAATTTATTCAGATTAAGTACTACATGTCATAATTTTTAGCACATAGCAATATCCTGTGTCATAAACTCATCGTAGACTTGAAGTGAAGTATATTTTCTTGCAGAGATTCAGTCAGGCACTTGGTCGGGCGCTTTTAGTGACGCAATTCGAACGGGTTTTTAATGTCGACCCATTAAGGTGCAGTTTCTTATAAAAGTAGGTTAAGCTGCTTTCTAAGAGTTTGCCGAAATGTGTCGAATTTTTAAAATATTTAAATAGGAGTAAAAAAGTGTTTTTTTACATTTTCACCCGACTACGGCGAAGCCAAAATGAAGGGTAATGTTTTTGTGAGTTAGATTTTGGGATTTATATGTAGATACTAATGATTTGATTTAGCCTTTGTTTACTTTTAAAATTTAAACTATTTCTTTTACATTATTTTAATGACTCATTTGACGCAAATTTCAGCACGCACAAACGTAAAACCTAATTCTATAGCCTAAAAACTCTACATAACATGTAATTTCAGCTAAAGTTATGTCTTTCACATGTTAATGAACTGAAAAAAGGATAAGGTAAAAAGAGGTGTGATAAAAATAAGGGTTTAAGATCTTTATGAACTGTTTATATTTACATTTTCATAATTAAATAGTCATGGGTAAAATTTTGAGCACCTGCTACTTATTTTGCAACCCTATTTTCAGGTAAAAAAGAGCATCAGTACCTTTAAGGTTTATAAATTATAAATTTCAAGTCAATGCGTTGATATTAGATCCATATTTCTTAGTCTAACATAAATTAGAGTAAGAAAATACTCAAGAAGAGTTAGCCAGGATAGGGTTTATTCAAAAAATAATTTATGATAGGCCCTTCAAATAAATTAAGGTGTACTAATTAATTTTCTAAATAAACGAGGTAAAATTGCTATTGACCTTGAAAATAGGGTAACAAAATTTTAATTTGAAATATCGAGCTTTTATTTTTGATAAATATTTAACTAAGTACGTCAACACCTACAAATTTTGTAGGTCCAGTGAAGAAAAAATATTACGTACTCTTCTATTTTTTATAGTTTATCACGGAAATGTGGCGGGGAGAGCTGGACACCTTCACGGATGTCTGGACAGAGATGGCTCAGGGTAAAGAATCGTAGAGAAAGAGGAGAGAAGCCTTTGAAGATAAATCTATTGGACATCGATCTTACGCTAAAAATATTATTGTTTGCATTCCTTAAGCTATCTACACACCAAAGTAGCCGGCATGCTGCCGGGGTAGGCCGGCGGCTTTACGTCATACGAATGACAGCTGTCAAAAAAGCCGGCGGCTTTGGTGTGTAGATAGCATTAGTTACAACATAAAACTTTGCTCATCTGTAAATGAGCTGTATAGTTCTGTTAGAAAATAAATAGAACCCAAAATGCAGCCTATAATTAAATATCTCAAACCATATTTAAAATTAAACACAAAAACGAGTAAGGTAATTCCGTTAATACAAAAATAAACCTTATTTTAAAAGCTGTCAATTTAAGTTTGGTTTGCGTTTTTGGAAATTAAGTATTGGCTTGTAATGAAGCTGTTAAACAAACTAAGTGTTAATGAGTAACGAAGGTCAAGCTGAATTTCTCAATTAAATTCTCTTACAAGAAGACTAGTAGTGTTGTTTAGGATTTCACGTTTTACTCGATATTTTAATATTTTAGTGTTTCTAAGATTTTTCTAATGGCAACTACCATTGTGAATTTTGTCATGTCATGTATTGTCAGATAGAAAATGTAAAACGGAATTTATTTATTTATTTATCAGTTTATTGTAAAATGACAGTACATAGAGACAGAAAAAAAGAGAAGTTATACAAATGGTACAGCATATTTCTAAAATAAATTGAAGAATTTTTTGTAAAACATATGAAAACATTATAAAGATACTGTTCGTTAGCTTCTGTGCATAGTAAAATTACGCCAATACAGACACAATTTTTTTTATCATGTTACTGTCAAATTAAAAATATAAAAATTGTACTCTAAGTACTCTTCTTACAGCCATTCCCTATATTCAAAGAGATATAGATATCCGAGACCGGCTGTACTTTCTTAACTGTCAAGAAACTGTAACTTTTGATTTTCCGAATAAAATTATTGTTTGCATGGCATGCCAACTTAAGCACTTATTATTATTCTTCTCTAGTCAGCTGTATACTTATAGTTAGTCTTTGAATACCATACATTTTTTGACAGCGGTAGGTTTATAGAGTCGAAAAATTCTAAGATAGATTACTATTTCTGTCTCTAGTAGGGCAAAACCAGAGATAGATAGAATATTGGGAACGAGCGGTAATCATCGACAAAAAATATATTTTATCGACACATTCCCGCCTCTATCAGTAGATTGCGATCCTTCAATTCTGAGTGGCTAGAGAGTACTAAATTGGACCCGAAGAGGTACAGGTAAGACACGAGAATGTAACTCAACACGCAACATGACTTTGCAATTAAATATTTGATCAATTCACTTACAATTTAAAGGATCTACACCCTATTAGAGAGAAACCTTGGCCCATTTGTGTGGGATTTAATTGAATCGACAATTCCACGTATTTCGTCTGCATTTTAGGGGTGAACGTTTTCGTATTATGATGCTGTAGCATTGGAAGATACATATTATTGAAATGACATAATTTTTTGCATACATACATATCTATCACGCCTATTCCCCATTGGGGTATGCCATTACCCTCCAATTGCTACGATCCAAACACACTTCTTTCGCTTCATCCACATTCATCAGTTACCTCATAGGTCTGAACAAATTCGTAAAATTCGTCGCTCACATACACTCGATAGCAATGAATTCGGGTCGAGTAAACAAAAAACTAAAATATCTCGAAAACTAAGAATCCTAGCCTTATGAAATAAAATGTGTTTAAGAAGCCAATAAATACTTGTTAAATGAAAATATAAAACTTCTGATTTACTTCTATATTAATATCATAACAATGAAATCTTCGTTTGCGGATTTTGGTATATAGCATGCCAAATATCAAATAGAAGCACGAGGAGGCAATGCGAAATGTTAAAATTCAAGAAAATACTTATGTTGTTTTAAAAAAATATTGTTTTACTTTTTAGTTTTAAAGTTAGATCATCAGTTTTTTTCTCTACTTAATATTCTGTCATTAAAATGTTGTGACTCATAAATGTTATTACTTACATTGAAGGAGTATATAAAATTGTCTATTAAATACAATTTATTTTGTGGTGTTTATACCTTTCTATAAGTATATAAAATGTAAACCAACATAATTAAGTTTATATAATAATTACATAAACATATATAGATAAAATAGCACTTGGTATTGTATACATAAACATATAGAATATTTTAATAAGTAAATAGTATTGTATAAAATGTACTTACCTTGAGCTCAGTCGTGAGGTGATCGTTGCATCGGTCGTGTAGTCTAATGGTCTTACTCTGAGTCCGAGAACAATAGGACGCTGTGATGACGTACGCGCCGATCGCCTCACCTCCAGTCTGCATCTAGCTTTGACGCACGCTCCACGTCGCTTGCGCTCTTAATTCTACTTACGCTAATTCCTGTTTTCTCGCTTTCTCTCATCGAACTTTCCTCTTGTGAACTCTGGACTATCGCTTGTGCTTTCTCTTGTATATCACGCTTAAAAATAAACTGTTAGTGACTTTGGCAACTGATTCTTATTTTACCTACAACTGGAATAGTCCGCCCGAAGTATACCTACAATTTCATTAAACTAGCATTCTTGGATCGCGAGTTTTTTGATTCTTAAGTGACCCGGATTCATTGCTCTCGAGTGTATTTGTTGTTAACAAACCACGCAGCAACCTTTTATTTACCAAAACGCAATCAATTATGGTACCAAACTTTGAAAGCAATTAATTATATTCCAACCAAAACATTCCACCATCCGGTACCAATGTGAATCGCTAAATAATGAGATGGGCCAGGTAATGTTCGGTTGTAACCAGTTAAATCCGGAATTAACAGCCTGAACTGTGGTTTACTGGGGTTTTACTCTTAATATACGGAAATGTTCTGGCAAATTGAAGTTCGTTTACATTTGCATATATTTTGTAGTGTGATTGCTTATGTGGATAGGTTCTGTCTATGCGCTTATGTAATAACTTTCAGGAAAATATGACGCTGTTCTTTACAATTTATACGTATAGATCTATTATGTACTTAACTAATACTAGATTGTACATGAAAGGTGCCTTAGTGCAACTATAGTTACCAACAAAGAAAAGATAGTAATGCTGTCTACACACCAAAGCTGCCGGCTTTTTTGACAGCTGCCATTCGTATAAGACGTAAAGCCGCCGGCCTAGCCAGGAGGCATGCCAGCCGCTTTGGTGTGTTAGATAGCATTGCATGCACAAAATATACTTATTTTAGTTTTACTTAAGCAATAAAATAATTAAAAACATCCATTGGCAAAACATTACATTTTAGGTATAAACTTAATTATTTATTTTGATATTAATAAGTAAGTACCTAGGATGTCTGGTTTCTAAATTAAGTGTTTGATATTAAAAGCCTGTTTGATTCTTTGACATAAATAGAGTCTGAGACGTGATCAAACTCAATACTAAATTCAGAAACAGGATAGTACTCTAAAACTAACTCTAAACCAATAAAATCTTTCACCTGCCAATTTGTAGCTCTAAATTCCTTTAAGAGTATTTCCCAGTTTCCACACTTCTAGAAATCGTAAGGATTCCACAGCAATGAAATAAAGACACGTATTTTAAAATTAGCGCAGAATTCACACGAACGTTCCATTTGGCTGGTCTTTGAGTGTGTTGCCAATAGAGGTGCAAAGAGTAAAGATCGACAGCAATACTTAACAAACAACTATAATTTTTTTTAGAAAGAAAGTGTGGTATGGTATCAACACACCAAAGCCGCCGGGTTTTTTGACAGCTGCCATTCCTATGAAAGTAAAGCCGCCGTTCTAGCCCGGCGGCATGCCGGCGGCTTTACCAAAATACATGCAACATAGTTTCGTTCAAAAGCAACCATGCCTAATACAGGAAATCAAAGAAAATTGTGTGAAAAAATCTATTTTTTTTCTCTGGCTTTACTAAATCTAAATTTCACAGACCTGACTCCACAAAATAGTTGCATCTCTACAAGAGATACATACTCGTTGACCTCAAACGTGAAGCCCAGAGCTGTCAACACGTCCCAGCTTAAGCTTTACCACTTCCACATCGGAAATAATGGGATTTAGAAAGCTAAAAGAAAAATAACATAATTTTCCTTTGAAATAATTCTTTAAAAGCCGTCTTAGCAGTTTACAAGATTTCTTAAAGAACAAAAAGTCTTTTCGTGTTTGAGGCCCTTGAAAATACTTTTAAGGTCTTTAGAGTATATTAGCGTATATTTAATGCTGGAAATTCCTCTTATTTAAAATTACTGTCAAAATCACTTCGGGTGATCCGAGAGCTGGCAGCTTCCTTAGCCAAAGGATAAGCATTGCTATCCAAAGAGGTAATGCTGCCAGCTTGTTGGGTACCTTGCCTTGTGAGGTCGCGTAGAAAGACATATTCTTCTTGTTATTTTATTCTATGTTTGTATTGTTTTATAAATAAAATTGCTTAACATAATCTACCCCCTCAAATAGGGGTAGGTATAAAATCCGACAAAATACAAATTAATTCTTCCTTATCAGCCGCTTTAACGTCTCCACTACAGCACGAGCCTACCTTCATACGAGGGTTTTTCGGCCGTTATCCACGTTCGCCAAGTGCCGATTAGCGAATTTCACTTACACCTTCGAGTTTCTTCTCTAGCGTATGCAGGTTTCCAATGAGACGACTGATGAAAGTGGATGAAGCAAAAAAGAGGGGTACTTTTATCGTAGCAAGTGGAAGGCAGTGGTTTTTGACTTCCCCGATAGGAGAAAAGCGTGGTATATGAAACAATACATCCTATTATTATCCTAATCTATCTATCTATCTATCTATCTATCTATCTATATATATATATAAAAATGAAACCCGTTTTTCGTTGTCACGACATAACATGAAAACGGCTTGACCGATTTGGCTGTTTGTTTCTTTAAATGTTCATTGAAGTCCAAGGATGGTTTTTACGGTGAGAAAAATTCGAATAATTGCCGGGAAAGCCCTAAAACAGACCTTTTCTTTTTCCCATACAAATGTTTTCTTACTAAAATGTAGAGTCAATTTGAACTTTATTCCTACACAATAAAGTTCATCCTAAGGCGGGACAAAGTTCGCCGGGACAGCTAGTAATATTATAAATGTCAATGTTTGTGCCGATGGATGGATGTTTGTTACTTCATCATGTAAAAACGATTGAACAGATTTTAATGAAATTTTACAATTACTTAGCTTGTATATCAGAATAATACATAGGCTATATTATTTTACGATATCATGATTTTTTTCCAAGATATGACTATAAATGCGTACGAAGTCGTGGGCAGCCTCTAGTAAGTAATTAATCTAATGGTATATAGCTATTGAAGACGATGTAAATACTATTTTGTTAAAAGCTTTGAAAATATAAAGGCTCTTTGGAACGATTTAAGTCACAATATTTCAAGATATAAATCTATGGAGATAAACCAACCGTGTGAGACTTGTTTTCTATACATTAGTACGAGTTTATTCAGTACTTATCTGATAATGTGTTTTAACCTAAATTCGCTTTCTTACCTCTTACACAGCATTTTTATCTTAGAAAATTGGATTCGACGATGAGTTTGATTCAAAAGTTTTCTGTCTCGTACGTAACAGATAAAGTATGTTTGTATAATACCTGTACGTACCTACATACATATCTATTTTTTTTAAATCTGAGAAAAATCTAAAGGTACTTCTTAAACTCAAGAATAAAAGTACCTAGTAAATGAACCGGAACTTCAAAACAAAACTTGTTGTAAACTTTACTCGTCTCGGAAACAAACCGATTATTTCCTCAAATACTTCAACCCCTAATTTTAAGTTAGACCCAGAACACACGTGGAAACGCAACTGCAACGCACCTGAAACTTTTGAGTTGCATCGAAGTTTCTGCTATAGAGAGAACCATCGATGCAACTCAAAAGTAACTAGCAGTTTCAGTTGCGTTGCAGTTGCGTTTCACCGTGTGTTCTGGGCCTTAGAGAAAATTAGATATACCTATATTGGAAGTATTGAAGAATTTTATGCTGTTTAAGTAAAGCTAGTTTGAAATAGAAATCCCAGTTTATTCTTTGAGTTCTAGCATTATAATTTAGGAGATGAAGCGATTATTTATTTCTACGTTTGTTAGGTGTTGCAAAGTCTCATTCAATCTGTTCAGTGATTTTTGCATGAGGGAGTAACAAAAATTTTCATTTCATTATAGTTTAACATGCAATATACCTATTAACGCAGTGTGGGAAGGCCTCCAACAAGGTGGACTGACGACTTGGTCAAAGTCGCTGAAAACCGTTGGATGTGGGTAGCGCAAGACCTGTCGTTGTGGAGATCCTTGGCTTTTGTCCAGCAGTGGACGTCCATAAGCTGACATGATGATACCTATAAGAATTTATAGATTGAAAAGATAAATTGGAAAATGTGTCTATAATATTTCGCCCTGAAATGTTTCAAAAATTGAAAATCCCTAAATTCTGTCTCTGATGTGTTTCGACACTTTAATGGAAGCACGCGGTTTAAAATTACTTATGATAAATTCAATATCATTAAAGAATGCAATGTGATTTTATTTTTATTTAAATAACTTTATTTTTTTACTTTATTTCTCAAAGTACTACGTACATTAATAATAAAAGCGTATTTGAAACAATAAATTATACGTTTTTCATTAAGAAAAGAGACTTGCATTGCAGCAGGCCTTAAAATAATCTTTATCTATCTCAATATTAAAAAAACATATTATTTGCAATTCGTCTCCTTCTTCTCAGCCTATAGCTGCCCACTGCTGAGCATAAGCCTCTCCAATGTCTCTCCAACGTGACCGGTTCAATGCCACCTGCATCAAATGAGACCCTGCGATTTCCGCTATATCATAGGTCCATCTGGCAGGATTGTAGGAAGGAGATTGAAATTCGTAACGCTCAACAATCCATTTACAATCAAAATGAAATAAAGGCCAAAACACACCGGATGCGTATGCGTAGACGTATGCGTATGTTACCGCTTGCATCTACGTCTAAGTTACGCAAGCGGTGTCAGTTCCATACATTACAACTCAGAGGTATGGCATACTTCTACGCACTTTAACTTTTAAAAAATGACCCGTCCTAAGTGTTGTCAAAACCTACAAGATTAAATGATTTTCATTTCACTTCATTTCATACGCAACGCATACGTCTACGCATACGAAACGCATACGCATCCGGTGTGTTTTGGCCTTAAAAACTTTGACACTATAACATTTTATTTCCAACCATAATTAAATTAAGTAAGTACTTTATTTTTATCCCCAAATGCATTTTAAATAGCACTACAATACCCTACAAGCTGTTTGCCCGTAAAATCTTTGATGGACCGTTTCACGAGGCCATAAAGTCTACAATAGAGTGAAATGTTAATCGGGTGACATTTCAACGATAAGGCAGACGGTTTTTTTACGACATTCCTCAAGAATGAAGTCCTTAAATGAGTAACGAGCTTTGGGGAATTATTTCGGCATTTTATTTAAGTTATTTTATCAAAAAAACTAATTTCTTAGGTATATAATATTTTGAATTGAATTATTATTTTCGAAGTGCAAGATTTTTCAATATTGGAACATTGATACGTTTTTAAAGTTTGTTTTAAAGATGAATTTCCTTAAGCAGAGATACCCATACTACTCGACGAACTAGTCAAAAGAAGCTATTGTCTTCTATACATTTTTTATTAGCCATATAAGTTTGGTACCTTACTTGTTTTCCCCAAAAACTTTATCTCAATTTTTCTTTCTTTTTATGAAAGTACTTAAACTTTTTCAAGTTTTTATGCTTTTACTTTAGACTAAGTATTCAAGTAGAACTTGACTCCTATCGTCAAGGAAAACATTGAGTAACCAAGTACTTAAAGATCCTTACTACTTTAATGCTACCATAGGAAAACAAGAATTATTTATTATTTCTCACTTTTAAAATCGCAGGCACTCCGTTGGCGGGTTTTAGTTTTTAGAACTTATATTTTATTATTTTTCTTTATGCGTTCTACTTACACAGTGTTTATCAAAGTAAAACCAAAAAAATATAGTTTAACAGCAACATTGCTTAACTTGAATATAGTTCATAAACTATTTTTTTATTGAGAAAATGGCATACATTTACTGAGCAACTCTGTAGCCAGTTCTATTACTTCTTTATCTATCACTATTATTCTCAAAAATCAGAATAAGACAGCATGATGTTTATTAGAAAAACAGCATAATAAGCCTTTCTCCAATTAATGGTTACTCGGAAAATTTTTAAGCAAAACCACCGAGAAAATAAACCAAAAATCTTATGCTATCTACACACCAAAGCCGCCGGCATGCCGCCGGTTTAAGCCGGCGTCTTTCCGTCATACGAATGGCAGCTGTCAAAAAAGCCGGCGGCTTTGGTGTGTAGATACTATGAAGCATTAAAGTCTACATTTTCGAAATGTAATAACGAAATAAGTAATAGTGAGCTAGGACGTCTAATTTCCTAAGTGTTTCCCGTAAATCTAGGTTTACATTGCACCATCGTGTTGGAGTTATGAGTGAACAAACGACTGGAGTGGATCTCTCTAGTGCATTTTCTATGATGCGTTTGGGTGCTGCTAGGTAATGTATTGGCTGGGTTTTATAGAATACATACATATCTGTTATGGTATCATCTACACACCAAAGCCGCCGGCTTTTTTGACAGCTGCCACTTATGCCGGCGGCTTTGTTGTGTAGATAGAATTACGCCTCTTTCTCATCGGAGTAGGCAGAGACCACTTCCTTCCACTTGTCACGATCCAAACACTCCACCTTCGCTTCATTCATCAGTCGCCTCATAGATGCACGTCGGTTTAGGGTACTCCTGACTTGACATTTCCTTAACAAATCCCCGAATAGATCTAGATAAGTTCGTCTTGGCCTTTCCCTCCTAAAATTTCCTTCCTCTCTCATCTTGTATACATTGTTTTATAAATAAACAATCACACTGTATTCTCATTTGACAAGGACGACAGTTCAGATAACATATTTGACGCCAAGCCAACAAAATACAGAAAAAAAAACTTCAAAACCGCAAGAAACACCCCACACACATACCAAACCGCTTCATAGTAGACGAAGCCAATAACCATAGCGGACATCAGCCGTTACGAGGTAGCGTCAGCAGAAAACTACTCGCAATTTAAATTCACTCGCTTCTTCAATATTAAACGAACAGATGTGTAATATTCACTGTGATTTTTATAACCACTTTAATGGAAAAGCTTTGTTCAAATGGGAAGAGGTTAAAATTTTAGATGACTTTTGGATCTTCTGTGGTAACATTTGGTTATGTAGCTATTGGGTTATATAGCTTATTGGGTAAATGGTTTTATTAATATAAAATATTTTTATTTAAATAAAAATATTAATCTTAAAGTTAAGGTTTTTAATAAGTAACTCATGTTTAAAATGCATTAAAAACTACGTGTTATATCCCGATATTAGTCAACATTATTTTTTTGCATCTACCATTTTGGATTCTACTAATTTGAAGTGGAGTAAAGCTTACAATAATTATAAGTACTTATAGTTTATCTATAAGTACATTCATAGATAATAATAGCCATTCAACTATATAACCGAACTTTTAATGAACGCCTGTCAACGCTACTTTGATTCCAAATGACAAAAACTTAAAAAAAAAACTAGAAAAAAAAAACTTTAAAAAATACTTTTTTGCAACCAGTAGTTACGTATATTTTATGGATATTACGACTCCTTATTTTTAAAGTCATTTTAAAACTGTCTTGTAGGGTTCTGATTGAATTGAATGCCACTCTTGAGGGCCTCGGCCAATAATTGTATATCTGAAACAGTCTAGACTGCAATCATATTAGTTTACAATTTGCGGATTTCAATTTAGTATTGAAAAGAGGAAAGACAGCAGAATTTATTATTGGTTTACATAAAAAGCTCGTTAGTTGAATATTAGGGCTTTAGGGCTAGTTTTTCAGTGGTTAGATGAATTTCTGAAGCATTTTGATGTACTTTTTTGTTTTATTTGTCTGATTGTTTTGTTGTTTATTGCTGTTTATTGTTGAATTTGTTTTCATCCTCGATGGCTATCAAACAGTGGGTACTAAAATTCTGATAACCTTGTTAGTACCAAAGAGTTAGTAGCTAATTAATTTGACATTCAATATTTATCTGATTGCTGAAAAATCAGCTCATAGTAGTTACGAATTAGCGGTTGTGGAGCTATTACGATTTGTCATTTGATATTAAAAACGCGAACCGCGATAGGCAGTAGACCCGCGGTTTTGGTTACATATCATACGAAAAACCACAAACGCCAATTTCGCAATTGTGTAAGCGCTCTTATTAAAAATTTGAATTTAAAGTTTAGCTGTAATTTTAATCTAAATAATGTATTAAATACGAAACTGAAACAAAACACCGGAGTTGCTAATTAGGTGTCACGACTCCGAGCAAAAGTTAGTTCGCGTGGAAAAATCCTGCGAATTTAAATAAACTGTGACGCCATAATAACATTGTTATAAAGTTATAATTCGGAGCAATTGTTAATTAGATTCTTTTGTTTTATGAGGTCATTGTCCTATATTGTAAGGGCGTTAGCTTGGACTTGAACTTGGGAGACCTTTAATATTTATTGATTACAAAGACAATTTATTGTATTTGGTTTCTTGAACTGCGCTACAGTTAATGGATAATCCATGTTTGTTTTTGGATACAATTATTATACCTTGTCTGGCTCGGGGGGAGGCCAACCACCATTGAATTATATACGGTTATATGTTAGTTACAAATAAGAATTTATGTAGGTAGTGTTAATTTCTGAAAAAGGTTTTTCTTTATAAATGGCTCAGAACAGAAAGGAAGGCCTTTGGCCAGCAGTGAGGCAATAACGACTTAATCCATACTAATATTATAAATGCGAAAGTAACTCTGTCTGTCTGTCTGTCTGTCTGTTACGCTTTCACGCCTAAACTACGGAACCGATTTCAATGAAATTTGGTAGAGAGGTTGTCTAGACCTTGAGAAAGGACATAGGCTATATTTTGTCGCGAAAAAAGGCTTAAGGGGGTGGTAATAAGGGATGAAAGTTAGTATGGGAGATCGTCATTATTTAAAGATAAAACCATGAAACTTTATATTTAGGCACTTAATACTAAATCCATACTTCCATACTATCCATACTTATATACTTATATACTTATACTTATATTACTTATATAATATTATAAATGCGAAAGTAACTCTGTCTGTCTGTCTGTTACTCTTTCACGCCTAAACGGCTGAACGGATTTTGATGAAATTTGGTATGGTGATAGATGATAACCTAGAAATGGTCATAGGCTATAAATAATTACGCCATCGTTCTTAGGGGGTAGGCAGTAGGTAGATAACTAAATTGAGTTAGTGATTTTTAGTCGTTTTTAACCCCCGACGCCAAAAGAGGGGTGTTATAAGTTTGACCCCTCTGTCTGTGTGTCTGTCTGTGTGTCTGTGTGTTTGTGTGTCTGTGTGTCTGTCTGTCTGTCTGTGGCACTGTAGCTCCCAAACGCGTGGACGGATTTGGATGGGGTTTTTTTTTATTTAAAGCTGGTATTCCTGGGAGTGTTCTTAGATATATTATATGCAAATCGGTTCAGCCATTTCAAGGTCATCAGCTCTTTTGTCGGCTGTGGTAGGGTTGTAGATCCAATATAGCAGCAGATATGTCGTGTTTGGATTCATTTTAATCAGTGTTTAATTTTTAATATGGTGCAATGGTGACAATAGGCGAGGAGCTGATGATGGAGTCAGAATTTCCAGCATTCCATCAATTCTTGAATAATGTAACAGCAGATATGTCGTGTTTGGATTCATTTTTATCAGTGTTTAATTCTTAATATTATGCAATGGTGACAACAGGCGAGGAGCTGATGATGGAGTCAGAATTTCCGGCACTCCATCAATTCTTGAATAATGTAACAGCAAATATGTCGTGTTTGGATTCGTTTTGAACAGTGTTTAATTCTTAATATAATGCAATGTTGACAACAGGAGGAGCTTATAATAATAATAAGGGTTTAAAAACTTCAAAATAAAAATTAAATTTAAAATTTAAAAAACCCCCGACTATAAAAAGTAAGAAATAAATTAAGTAGTATTTTGTCTACTGAACATCGCTTAATATTTCATACAAATTGACAACTTTCATACAAACTTCATTTTGTCGGGGGACCGCTAAGTAGCTATCTATAGCTTGGTCTACTAGGTAGGTACGTCTATCATAAATAATCATAATGTGATATCAAAATTTAAAAAATACCTGTGAAATGTTTAAATTGAATCGATAAGTATAATTTAATATATTCGTAAGGAAAATAGAATGCGGTCCCCCGACGAAATGAAGTTTGTATGAAAGTTGTCAATTTGTATGAAATATTAAGCGATGTTCAGTAGACAAAATACTACTTAATTTATTTCTTACTTTTTATAGTCGGGGGTTTTTTAAATTTTAAATTTAATTTTTTGTTGGGACTTTTGCTCTTTCACGTCTAAACGGCTGAACGGATTTTGATGAAATTTAGTAAGGTAATAGATGGTTACCTAAAAACGGATATAAGATCAAAATGATCACGTCATCGTACTTAGGGGGTAGGAAGTAGGCAGAAAACTGAATTGAGTTAGTGATTTTTAATCGTTTGTTTTAAAAGTTTACCTCATTCACGCCTTAACGTCTGAACGGATTTTTATAAGGCTTGGTTAATTTAAAGATAGAATCCTAGGCACGGACACAGGCTACTTTTTACGGTGGGAAAATACCTCATTCCAGCGGAAATCTAGCGTGAATCTGTGAATCGTAAATCTGAGTGTTACTAAGACTTCAAGTTAGTATTTAATCACTTTTCTAACTTAGAGGGTAGGTAGGCGCCATAATTTATGGAATTTATGATAAAATTTTGATGCAACTGTCTTTATTTAACAGTTTTACTTGGATCGAAACTTAGCGACATTCCATCACACTACTTAACTTATAGGGTAGGAAGGTACCAAAATTCAGACTACTTTTTACTTCGGGAAAATATCTCATTCCCACAGGAACCTATACATAGCTACCTATCTACAACATTAAAACTCTGTCTAGAATCACATTACGCCAAAACTATTGATCTGATTTGTATACATCGGGGGTTGGCAGGTAGGTATAGTTAGTAGTATTTTAAACCGATTTACATTATTTACTTTTTATATATACTAAGGAAACATTCGGAGCTATCCATTATGTGCTTAGGTTGCTTTTGAACAAATTTTGATGTGAAGTTGAGGACCGGAACACAATAGAGGGACATTGTTGCAGGGGGACTTACAGCCGGGAGAAAACAAAAAAACTTATGCGGACGAAGTCGCGGGTAAAAGCTATAAAATAATAAAAGATTATTCCTCAAAGACAATTTCTTGAACAGAAATAATCTGCAACGTGCATCTTCTTTTTTTATATTTTAGAGCGTAGAATCTGGCTACTGTGTACTGCGATGTCCGTTTAAGTTTTACGAAACAAATTGTATTTCTTCTTTTATTTGGTCTATACTATGGGTACGTCGAGATGTAGGTTGGTAGGTGTCACATAGGTATCTATCTAACAGCTAGTCGATATAAATAATCACTGTTGTAAAACGACGTAACTAAGAAAATTCAATATCTCATAACTGCATAAATGTCAGCAGCTACAAACCCATTTTTAGCGGGATCCAGTCGCGGGCAACAAAACTTGGAACATCTGTTCACATTAATAAACCGGAGACAGAATACATTACAGTCCGCAAAGTCTAATATGTTTATTTTATTAAAATCTGCGGCCGTGAGTAGCTGTGGAGTGTACTTGTTTGGTTATATTTGAGTTATGATCGTGTTTATTGGAATTTTACTTTAGATTCAGCGAGTACAATTGTGAAACTAGAAGTGCGGTTGGATTATGAATTTTTTCACTTGCCTACAGTCTCATCGCTGAAATGTTATTGAATTTAATAAGTATATTATTAGAAAAAAATCTAATTATGATTAAACCAAACTCCTTAATTTCACAAGTGGTATCTTATATTACCTACCTAGTAATTATTTTTCAGTATTTATACAAATTGCTGATAGTTGTAATAGAATACAAATATGTTTCGCGATATTTATTTCAGGTGCCTAAATATTTATTTGATATAAGGAAAATGAAAAACAATTTTAATGCTTATTTCTCAAACTTTTACCACTCCAACCTTCAACCCTCACCTTTGAAAAAATTAAATTAAAAATTTAAAAAACCCCCGACTATAAAAAGTAACAAATAAAATAAATAGTATTTTGTCAACTGAACATCGCTTAATATTTCATACAAATTGATTACTTTCATACAAACTTTATTTCGTCGTGGGACAGCATTCTATTATTTTTTAAATTTTGATATCTCATTCTAGCTACTTAGCGGTACCCCGACAAAATTAAGTTTGTATGAAAGTAATCAATTTGTATGAAATATTAAGCGATGTTCAGTTGACAAAATACTATTTATTTTATTTGTTACTTTTTATAGTCGGGGGTTTTTTAAATTTTTAATTTAATTTTTATTTCGAAGTTTTTAAACCTTTAGATATTATAATAATTATTATAAGCTCCTCCTGTTGTCGACATTGCAGTATACAAAGAATTAAACACTGATCAAAATGAATCCAAACACGATATATCTGCTATTACATTTTTCAAGAATTGATGGAGTGCTGGAAATTCGTACTCCATCATCAGCTCCTCACCTGTTGTCACTATTGCATTATATTAAGAATTAAACACTGATCAAAATGAATCCAAACACGACATATCTGCTGTTATATTGGATCTACAACCCTACCACAGCCAACAAAAGAGCTGATGACCTTGAAATGGCTGAACCGATTTGCATATTATATACCTAAGAACACTCCCAGGAATACCAGCTTTAATTAAAAAAAAACCGCATACAAATCCGTCCACTCGTTTAGGAGCTACAGTGCCACAGACAGACAGACAGACAGACAGATACACAGACAGACATCGACGTCAAACTTATAACACCCCTCTTTTGGCGTCGGGGGTTAAAAATAAAACCAGCATTTTTATTTATATTTCGGCGAAAGAAAAATTGTAAATGCTAACTCCTGGTTAGCATTTACAATACTTATGAACTGAGAATATTAATTTATTCCGGGTTACGCAATATTAGCGTCGTGTCGCGACGACATGTTGCTTGATTTATTTAATTTTGGGGTTAAGTTATTTTGGCTTCGGCCGCTGCTTGATGTGCATAAATGTTATTTTGTGTGTTTTGTAAAAAAAATACTGTTTACATACGTCTCTTTCCCATCGGGGTCGGCAGATAGGTACCTAGACATTCCTATCAGGTACTGTTTATTTGACATTATTTATCTAGTCTTCCAAATTCTACGCGGTGGTGAGAGACGCGCTGGATCGAAACCGATGGAAGCAGATCATCCGCGTCAAATGTTGCCTTGATGCTGACCACGATCCTCAGATATGAGGGAACGATTTGAGGGAGAGAGAGATTTATAGTTTTAGGTAGGTCATAGTTACAATAATAATAAAAAAACAACGACTATAGTAACTAGTTACTAAAAACTAATGCGTAATTAAAAGCCCTTAATTTTAAGAATTCAACTTTTATGAATAAAGAAAAATATTGCATTAACCACTCCAATCCACTTGTAATCCAATATAACGTCCATTCCTTTTGAACTTTTTGTCATAAACGCTTCCGCGGCTAAGTTCAGATCTTTGAAGTGGGCACCGGAAGATAAAACCTAATTGATGGTGATATTACACCGCCACATATGGCGAGTGTTCCTTGTTTATGGAGTGTAAGTTATTTTATTTGAAAACAGATATTTTAGTTTATTTCTTTTTAAAGGTTTGCGCTCCAAGACGCTTACCTATTGCTGACGTGGTAAAAATAGCTGCCAGGCTTAAGTGGGATTGGACCGGTCACGTCTGCCGCATGCTGAACGAACTCTGGGCAATCACAGTAACCCAATAACGACCAACAGCCAAAAGACCTCGTATAATCGTGAAAGAAAAGGAGAGAGGCCTTTGCCCAGCAGTGGGACACCGATGGCTAGATAAGATAAGATAAAGGTTGGTTAGAATGAAGAACTTATAGTCTTCTAGGCTGCTTGAACCATCAATACGTGATCGCGCCTCTCTTTCCCATCCGGGTAAGCAGAGACCACTTCCATCCACAAACTACGCTCCAAGCACAATTCTTTCATCAGTCGTTTTATATTCGACAGAAAAGGTGCATAAATTGTTAAAAGATGAAATTGTTATGCGAATCTCTGATGAAAATTTTGGTATTTTCGAAACTATTACGGATAATATGCTCTTAGTTACTTTTGTGGTTGCTATTATTAATAATCATTAATGAAGGTATTAATTAAGGCAAAGAGAAAACATTTACAAAAAAAACACGTTTTTAAACATGGAAATGTTGTTTCCCCTTATTTAGAGCATTTATTTTCGTACCATCACGATACATAAACATTTAATCTATTTCATGTGTCACCAGTCCTTTGATCTTAAAAAAACGACTTTATTTTTAAAAGTAAACTCAAATGATTAAATTTAAGTATGTTTTTACAGCAACGTTTTTGGTAAATATCACAATTTATAGATGTGTATTTTTGAATACAGTCGTCACCTAGCTTTAAGGCAGTTGTAGAGCAAGTCACTGAAGCGATCGCTTCCTTAAAGCTGTAGGTAGATGATACTGTGATCAAAAACCAGAAAAAGATGACACGGTGTTTAATGGATAAATTACTATAAGAAATAATCAATCATTCCTGAAACTGGAGATACCTACTTAAGGAATAATTAGAATTACTATTTAAAAAAAAGTTTTGAAAATTATTTATTACCTAACTAATTTTTAGCAGGTCGTAATAAAGACTGATTTCTGAATTATTTTTCAAATACACATTGCGATGGCATCTTTCGGTTGACTTTAAAATGCATCAGGAACTAAAAGCGCGGTTTAAAAGAGATTATCTTCCTTTACAAAATAAAATTAGGTGTTCTTTTGATACAATCTACAAAACTAACATAATAATAATTTAGAACAGCTTATCTATCCAATGTGTTTTATTTACTTTGCTATGATTATGTAGATCCTTCTATTCACAAGATATAACTAGAAACCAAATGTATTTAAGCATCTATATGTATCAGTTCCCAAGTTGATTATTGTGGCTTTGCGGCTTTTGAATGACATAATTTAACTTAGAACCACAAGTCTAAGAGCATTTACCTACGTAGCATAAGATAACAATTCTGATCAGAGAAATCGCAGCAAGGTTCTCTACGAACACCGAAAAAACTAAACCATAATAATATGCGTACTGTACGTAAGACCCAGAACACATGGTGACGCAACTGAAACTGCTAGTTACTTTTGAGTTGCATCGCATTTTCTGCTATAGACTTCCTAAGAAAACCACACACGACGCAACTAGTTTAAAACGTTTCGTTTCAGTTGCGTTGCATTTGCGTTTCACCGTGTGTTTTGGCGCTAATAGGATTCATATCGGAAGTACTGCAAATGCGCCCTAGCTAATGGATGGCTGAAACCATTGGTAAGTACGTGTTTTACGGCCGTTCCCAATATTCAAACACAGATAAGTGTCTGAGATCGACATGTCACGTAGCTGGCACTTATGATCTACTTCAGAAAAATCCCATAGCCTTTTTGACAGCGGTAGGTTTATAGGGACGAAAAATTCTAAGACAGATAACTATTTCTATCTCCAGTAGGGCAAAATCAGAGATAGATAGAATATTGGGATCGACCGTTAATCGGCTTCGGACGTAATGCGAGTGTGTGAATTTAGTGCGCTTTATTAATGATTATTTAGTACGATCATTAAAGAATCTACAGCTAGTTAAAGTGATCAGAATTGCCTCCCAAGTCTCAAGTTATTGTGGTCTTTGCTTTGATGGGCGTCACGTTCCGTGGTGACTGATGGCCATTGCGGCTAATCTCGGATTTAGATTCAAAAGCGATGTTTAAAGTTTCATGTTTATGTGTTTAAAAATATTTTCAGATTTTGTTAGCGATATTTTTAGTTACGAGAGTTTTTGAGATACTACGAGTATTGTCGCGTAAAAATGTTGAGAAATGAGAAATAAATCCAAAGTTCGGGACAAGTTTTGTTATCATAGTTTCTTGTTGTGACTCTGTCGATTAAATACACCCTTTGCGCTTTTATCCATCATCATCATCATTTCAGCCCATAGCTGCCCACTGCTGAGCATAGGCCTCTCATAAGGTCTATCTATACATATCCGGGCCGTGGCCCGTCAGGAGGAAAAACAATTCGTCATCATGACAACCGGACTCGTTGTTGATTTTTAGGAGTGACGTAAATACCCCCCACTCCATAACTTTGATGCTCTGTATCTTTGTATTTATTTATGTGTTTGGTCAGGTAAAAAATATGTTTCAAATATTTTATAATAGCCGAAAAGACGGACTAATTATTTTTTGAATTTTTTTAATGTAGTCTTCATCCCTATTGTGGTTACCACTAACCATAATTTAAAACATCAAATAAACAAGGGATCTACGTAGTCTTTAACAAATCCGATTACAAAATTAATTTCAACGTAGAAACAATGTGAAATTAGATCTTTAAATGAGAAATGACAAACAAAACATAGCGTTGTACTTTACTTTGCTTGTTTGGGTAATCTTGTGTTATCTTTGTACAGTCCACAATAGAAATAAAACGAAACCAAAATTGGTGTTGTTTTTAGTTTTTCACGAAAGCAGTGAAACTTTTTTTGTCACATTATGTCGACACTTTTTTATGTCACATTATGTCGACACTTTTTTTGTCACATTATGTCGACACTTTTTTGTCACATTATGTTGACACTTTTTATGTCACATTATGTCGACACTTTTTATGTCACATTATGTTGACACTTTTTATGTCACATTATGTCGACACTTTTTTATGTCACATTATGTCGACACTTTTTTATGTCACATTATGTTGACACTTTCTATGTCACATTAAGTCGACACTTTTTTTGTCACATTAGGTCGATTTTTAGATACTTTTATATATAAGATAAGAAAAAACCATTATCTCATCAAAGGAATCATCAAAGACTTAACGATTTCAGCGTAAAAGGTTTAAATAAAAAGAGACTCGTAAAACAATAATTTTAGTTTATGGATAGGAAATAGACTTGCCTTATTAACGTGTACATACATACCTATCCATTACGCCTCTTTCCCATCATCAGGGTAAATCAAGACCACATCCCTTCAGTTAATAAAAACACACTTCTTTCACTTCATCCGCATTCATGAGTCATTCATGCATGTCAGTTACTTTACTTAGGTATTCTTCATTTTAACCAATGCCCATTTAATATCACTGGAAAAAACACCAATAATCATATCAAATTCAGTCGTCATCATCATAAATTTAAGAGCGTCGCTCTTGTCGGTGGAGTCTGCTCTGCGCCACTCTTCTGCGCCCTTGCTGCTCAAACTCTTGTTTACTATGCGGTGCTTATTATGCTATGCTATTTATTATGCTATGCTATTATGCTATTATGCTTACTATGCGGTGTGTACACTTTTATGTCGTAAGATAGAGTTTATCTCTGTTATTAACAGACCTCTTTATTACTGTAAAAGCTGTTTATTTTAGGTTAAACTAGTACTTAGTAAGCTTAGTTCATTTGCATGTTTATCTTAGCTAAACCTAAACAGAAGATGTTAATAACTATTTACGGCCGTTCCCAATATTCTATCTATCTCTGCTTTTGCCCTACTGGTGATGGAAATAGTCGTCTACATACAAACATGTTGGAGAATATTCTTGTTTGAATTTGAATTAGCAGCGCGGGCTCTCCAATTGTAGCTGTCACGTGACCTCGGCGATTCTGATTGGTTGTTGCTAGCTAGATTCTTATTGGTCCATTTATAACCATTCGCTCATACATTCATTCAATCCATCTTGTCATTCAGTCAGATTTAACTGAGAGATAAACCTACGTAGTTATATTAAATATGAAATAGACATCAATTTCATAAACACGACGTTTGACAGTCACGAGTATAAAATATTTGTCAGTTAAATTTTATCCGTAAATAGTGAAACGGCCCCTTAAAGGTTTATATGAAGACAATACCGACATATTCAATTGGCAATGATTCTAAGAAAAAGATCCGAGATTAAAGAAAAACATTGCGATTCGTTTCTGAGAAATGTTGTGAGACGAGATACGAAGCATGTTACAGTTTTCAGACTGATTTCTTGGAATTATTAAAGAAAATAGTGTCGTATGAGCTACAAGAACTATACTTAATTTAGTTTAAGATTATCTGATTGGTTTTAATTTGCTACGAATAGTTTTAAATTATCTATATCTATTTTAACATATAAATAAACTATATAAGGTGACTTTAAATTAGTGAACGATAGAAAAGGATATGCATGTACTCGTGATAACAAACAAGTTTTACTATGGGACTAAGTATAAATCATAAAAAAAATATTGTTCCCCCATACTATCAACTGATGCATATTGTATGGGGAGTTCAAATTTTTTGAATGATTTCGACCTTGGCCCCATAGTAAAAGTTGTTTGTTATCACGAGTACATGCATATCCTTTTCTATCGTTCACTAATTTAAAGATAAAGATAAAGATAAAGATATTAAAGTCACCTTATATACCTAATAACTATCTAGTTATAAATTAACCTAGTTGTTTTATATTGTATTGTATTATATTAAATTGTATTTTATTAAGTTAGTTTAAATAATGTAAGTAGTTTTAGTCTTAAGTTAGCTAGCTTAGTATTCTAGTACCTATATCCTAGTATTCATTGTATGTTTTATTGTACCCATTATTGTAAATATTTCTTTGAATAAAATTTGCACCTAGGTAAGGTGTGAAACATTCTAAGCTCTAAATATTTTATGTAAAGTTTTTGTCCCATACCTTGCTCTCAGTGTCTTTTTTCAATATTTCTTCGGTATGAAAGTACTTTGGTAAAGTCATGCTATTGTACGACACACAATAAGAGGAAACGTGGGTTGCTTTTAGATTTAAATCTCTCTTAAACGAGCCGAATACACGTGCCCCCTTATTACAAAACGCGTTCAATTAATTAATTATTTTATAACAAGGCTTCTTTGATTCTTACATTTCATTCTACTCACCTTTCTCACATATCCTACATGAATAACAAAACTAAGGTTGTCTGGAAGAGATCACTTTTAGTGATAAGGTCGCCTTTGCGCACAATTATAGTTTTAAGTTTCGTCTATATCTATTTGTGTGCAATAAAGTATTTCTAATCTATCTAAGTTTAAGATAGAAAACATCTATCTAGATTTTCTACTCAAACGTAGAAATTCAATACTATTAAATCCTTCTACTTTAAAGAGTTAAATCTCAAAGAATCTAGTCGACAAGAATCTAGAAACCGAGTCCAAGTCGACATTAATTCTTTTAACACAAAATAGGAGGAGCGAGCGTTCATAAAACTCAGGTTAACAAGACGGTTTGATATTTTACCTTTTTGAAGTTTCTGCGATATCGTTTGATGACCTACACTTTTAAGTGGTAACTCTAAGTAAAAAAAAAAAACTAAAAATATATAACAGTACCAAATTATTATTGTAAACCTAAATGAATATATTTTTAGTCTAGGTATATTTGTTACATATTATATTTCTTTAATGTCTTTTTATTTTTAGAACAGCATTTTTATTGAAAGTTAAGAAAAAAGCAATAAATATATTTCTATAAAAATAACATTAATAGTGCCCGAAATAACGCTAATATATTTCTTTGTAAGTCAACAGGCTGTCTAAGTAAATAGTTTTAAGTTTTTAAACCATCAAAGATATGAAAGATGAAAAATATTGAAGTTTTTCTTACTCAAAGCTAATATTTTCTTCAAGTTTTATTTTTCTACTCAAAAAATATATTTGCTTGAATTAATTGAAACGTAGGTACTTAAAGTTTATTTTAATTTAACAAGAGCATTGCCTTTTTGAATTATAGGCGACTAATTCGAAAACATGTCATAAAATATTTTGATGTTAAAATAAACGATGTTAACATTAAGCTCTTAAAATTCCAATGTGATGATGTGGGATTCCTCAGTGACTAACAAGCGGTTATAATTATATTTAGATGGCACGTGTCATATTTTTTGTACATTAAATAGGATCGTGTTTCCTATATTCTATCTCTGTTTTTGCCCTACTGGAGACAAAAATAGTAATCTATCTTAGAATTTTTCGTCCCTATAAACCTACCGCTGTCAAAAAATGTATGGGATTCTTCTGGAGAATAAATCAAAAGTGACAGCTACGTGACAGTTAAACACTGCCGGTCTCTGATAGCTATCTGTCTTTGAATATAGGGAATGGCTGTGAAAGCGTAAGAAAGCGTTCGAATACTTATAATATTTTAATGTATGAAAGGACGGTAAACTATTAAATTTAGTAGGTATGTATTTAATTATCTGTGCTATGCATTTAGTTATCTGTGCAATTACTTCACTTGATACTGACAGAATTCACAACGAAAATTTACATTTAAAAACAAAAAAAAAACCGGCCAAGTGCGAGTCGGACTCGCGCAGGAAGGATTCCATCCGTACCATTTACTACTGACATCGAGCAAAAAATTTTAAAAAAAATCACGTTTGTTGTATGGGATTACTATTATTAATTACTATTACCCTTAATTACTAATATTATTCTATTTTAGTATTTTTTGTTATAGCGGCAACGGTAATACATCATTTGTGTAAATTTCAAAGCTCTAGCTATAACGGTTCATGAGATACAGCCTGGTGACAGACGGACGGACGGACAGACAGACGGACAGCCAAGTATCAGTAATAGGGTCCCGTTTTCGCCCTTTGGGTACGGAGCTCTAAAAATTGATACATTATATTAACATTTTTTTGTGCAACAGCGACCACGACGCTGGAGTTATAAATCATAATTAATCGAACTTCACACATCGTTTGTGTGATTAATATTGCGTTTGGGGTTTACGGTCACGTTTTGGTGGAAAAATTGGTGAGTTATAGCGGGGTCGATCTTGGATATATTATCTACCTTCAGCTACGTTTATTTAAAAGTGTGATTGTGCGTGATGGTATGATATTATATTATTGTAAAAAAGTTGAGAGTTAGCGAAAGGAGATTAACAAAAGAGATATACAAGGCAAGAGTAGATGGAAATGTTGGGAGGGGAAGGCCAAGACGAACGTACCTCGATCAAATCGGGGACTTGCTCAAGAAAGGCCAAGTAAAGAGTACCCTAAACCGACGGGCATGTATGTGGCTACTGATGAGTGTGGATGAAAGAGGTGTGTTTGGATCGTAGCAAGGAAGGAAGTGGTCTCTGCCTACCGCAATGGGAGAGAGACGTGATGGATATGTATGTATGTATGTATGTAAAATGTTGTTTCGAGTAAGTACACAATAAATAAAAATGACATGAAAAAAAACGAAAGTTACGACAAATTGAGTTTGTTTTTGTTTGTTAATAAAATATCAACGAAATCATATTTTTTTACAAAATGTGTTGTCTGTTTTAAAATAAATGTTTCAGTTTTATATTTTTTGTAAATATATATTGCATATAACATCATCTTTTGCATGCAACAAAGTGAAATAAACGTTTTGTCCAGCCGCTCAATGTAATTTAGCGCAACCAACATACAACCCAAATATCCATAAAAACCAACAAGCATTAAAAAAATGCGACACAAATTGCTTGCAGGAATTTAATAAGTTAAAATTATAGAAATCAACCGCAAGCCAATTATATTTACATCAGTGCAGTCTTTTAACTTAAATTGTGCACTCATAATTGGCAATTTGTTTCCCTAGGGTACTCCGTTTATGCTATTGAAAGATTTAATGATATCTGAGTTTTTATTACTTATTTGTCTTTTTTCCAGCTTCATAATTGAAATGGTACCTTTTTTATATTTCTCTATTTTAGTACCTAGTTAATTCACTTAATAATAATACCTAGTTATTTCTTAATTGGCATGATACCAACGCTGTAAGTAGGTAGGTAAACAATTTCCGTAGTTAAATAGACTGAAGATTTTAATTTTAACAACCATATTGCGACAAATAAGACTAACTTTCAAATTGTCCCATGGATTGATATTTGACGTACTTAGGTCGACTTGCGTGCCGGAGGGTTAGCTCAATAAACACGGAGTTAGCTGCTAACACAGAGTTAAATCAAGATAAATCAATACAAATTATTTATTTAACCCTGTGTTAGCAGCTAACTCCGGGTTTATTTGGCTGCGCAAGTGGGCTTAAGATCCGTTATTGTCACAAATATCAAAAGTTAAGCCGTGGAGGCGATTTAAATGTTAGATTCCCACGTCAGTTTCCAACTGCTGGGCAAAAAATGTACATATTTTCAATTATGTATATCTATGTATAGTTTCCCTTAGCAGTTAGACAAAAAAAACACATAACACTGAAGCAAATAAGTAAAATTCTAAGTGTAATTAGTTTCGTTCCAACAGCTATATTTCATACAGTGCAACGAGATTGCCAAAAACAAATCTGCACTTTCCGTGCCCGATGTAATTCCTTGGTAATGCAATATTTAGGTACGTAAACGGGTACACCGTAGTACGACTGCCAAGTTCTGAGTGTTTTTGTATTTAGGTACCGTAGTTCTGAATATTTGTAAGGTTTTTAGCTACGGGAGGAAACATCTTGAGTTGGAAGTGGTAGTTTTTCGTCCCTATAAGCCTAATGCTATCTACACACCAAAGCCGCCGGCATGCCACCGGGTTAGGTCGGCGGCTTTACGTCATATGAATGGCAGCTGTCAAAAAGCCGGCGGCTTTGGTGTGTAGATAGCATAACGGTGTCAAAAATGTATGGGATTCTTCTGAAGGATAGATTAAGTTCTATGTGACAGTTGAATACTGCTGCTCTCGGGTAGCTATCTGTCTTTGAATGTTGGGAACAGCCGTTAAATCAATTTCTTTCTAATAAAATTAAATCAATTAATGTAATATTTACAAAAGAAATAGATATCTATCTTTTTGACATTGTAACAAAAAGTATCTTAAAAAATCAGGAAGTAAAACACAAGGTAATAGAAGATCTATCATAATTTCCCCGTCATTTGTTTTATGACTGCGGCTGTCAATAATACAAACGAATGTTTTAGATTTTGTATCACGCGAACTCAAGAAAAATAATGCTTTTACCTTGGATTTAAAGACATGCTTCCTTATGAATAATTGCAACTGGGCAATATTTTTACGTAACAGTCTTCATGTAAAAATATTTTACGGATTAAGTGATTAATTTATCATATTATCTAGCTAGACAATTTAGTTATTATGTATAATAGCTAATTAATCACTTTGGCTGTACTATTTACACACCAAAGCCGCCGGGATGCCGTCGGGCTAGGCCGGTGGCTTTACCTCATACGAATGGCAGTTGTCAAAAAAGCCGGCGGCTTTGGTGTGAGGATACCATAACATGTAGGTACAGGAAAAATGATATAATACGTATAGGTATTATTCAGTATTATACTATTGATATTTATTTAATTCCCATTACATATCTCAAGAGATTATGAATTTCACGTTTTCTCAATCCCGCCCTCATAAAATCACAAATCAAAAATGTCGGCCACGTTCCTTTTCTCTTCTACGTCGACTCGTTAAAATGCAATCAATTTTGTGCCGACATCACAAATTGTAATATCTAAAAGAATTATTCATTGAATTTGATATACGAACAGAAAAACATGCGTCAAGGGAATCTAGATGATAGAGATTAATGATTTAGGACCTAATATGACCTGAAGCTATTAGGTAATAGACTGATAGCCCCTAAGCGGGAAAGTGACTGGTTATAAACATAACTATGATAAGTTAGTAGCGTTATTATATTGCAGATTCGAAACGGACATGATGACAAAATTTTTTTTTGTCCATAACAGATTATTTTAAAATATTCGACACGTATTTTTTCTTTTTTCTCTTAAACTAAAAATGACAAAGATACACTGAGTTGAAGTTGCTCGTGACGTCACGCCTCAGTACGATTTTAACCGAGGAGTGACGTCAATACCCCCTACTCCGTAACTTTGATGCTCTGTATCTTTGTATTTATTTATGTATTTGTTCAGGTAAAAAAATGTGTTTCAAATATTTTTAATAGCCTAAAAGACGGACTAATTATTTTTTGAATTTTTGAATGTAGTCATCATCCTCATTATACCTGAGCATATTGTGATAAAAGAGATACCTATACATTCTGTCAAATTAAATACTTTTTCCGTTGTATTATGTATGAGAGCTAAATGTTCATCATCATCATCAGCTCTGTTAACAACTCAGCGATAATGCAACCTCTGTCGCATTCTGTCTATGTTTTTATTTTTACTTTTCTTGACATTCTCTTTTGACATAATTTTTTATACGCCAGATATTTGAGTATAGAATATATATGGAGGTGCGACATTTTTTTTCATACATAAATGAGTTTATGAAAGCGTGCCAAGGTTGGCGCAAGTTTTTCATAGTTTTCTTGGTAGATGACCTGTCAAACGATAAGAAATTCCATACAAACAGGTGGCCATTTTGCGCCATACCAGGCACGCAGATCCAGACGGTATGGCACCTTCTTATACATTCTATACTCAAAGCGCCAGATTTGTCTCAAAATAAAAACGAAGTATAAAAAAACACGAAACAAAAGAAAAACAACGAAGTACATAAAACGGAATATCATTACCGACAGTACATGAAATACAGGGTAAAACAACATGTTTAGTAAGCGAAAATTCGAAAAACATACATGCAAGGGTGATACAATCACTGTATAATATTCACATCGCTCTGAGATTGTATCGCGTCGTCAGATTCATAATTTATGAAGCAAGCCCATGGAAAGCTAAATAGTAAGATGGAACGATGGGGGCGAAAAAAATACATACATACATATCCGTCACGACTCTCTCCAATTGGGGTAGGCAGAGACCACTTCCTTCCACTTGCTACGAAACACTTCTTTCGCCTCATCCACACTCATCAGTCACCTCATACATGCCCGTCAGTTTAGGATACTCTGGACTTGGCCTTTCTTGAGCAAGTCCCCGATTGAAGAAAAAAAGAAAAAAATATTCGAGATTCAAAATCTGTTGTAGAAAACATCATTTAACATAACAATCTGTTAAAATTATACGTGACACAATTACACAGTTTGTTTAAATTAAATATTAGGTACTTTTGCTTTACTACAGTAGGTAAGCCTACTCTCTTATGAGAGTAGGCTCGTGCCCCTCGGTGGGGACATACAAGGCCTAACAACAACAAAGTACGTAAAACAAAAAGCTTTTTTACACAGATCTAGTGTGGGTACTGTTCCAGTTAATTTACGCTAAATTATGCTTAATTTTAATCTAGATTATTTACTTAAAAAATTACGTAAAATCTACATTTACCAAGGTAAAACAATTTAAAGCAGAAACTTCAACGTATGTGAGCAGCAAATAAAATACAACAGAGACAAGATACCTGACGAGCACCGTGGTTTATATTAAGTTTAATAATTACTTAGTGGCATTCTGTGCTAAGTACTGTAAATAAGAGAGACTCGGGCCTCGTCTCGTCACACCAAGTAATGGCACTCATTACTTAGCCTTACTTCAACTTTATAACATTTTATAAGCATTAATAATAATTTTATAAAAATGCCGTGCAGCAAGAAATGAAACAGAACTTCTTAAATTTTATAAAAATAAAATAAATATAAAGTAGGTAATTACAGACACTGATTGTAGTAACAGTAACACACTAACAGTAAAAGTCTGCGTAATTACATCCATTGACGGCTCTTTTAAAGTCAATGTGGATATCACTCAACCGTACAATCAAAATTTGTATACCTACTATTTTAATCTCAAATATAATATTTAGGTTTGAGTCACTTTTTTTAATAAATTTTTACGGTTAACTTTTGACCCACTACGTGATGAATGAATAACGGCCGTTCGCAATATTCTGTCTATCTCCTGTTTTGCCCTACTGGAGATAGAAATAGTTATCTGTCATTTTTCGTCCCTAGAAACCTACTGGTGTCAAAAAGTCTATAGGATTCTTCTGAAGGGTAAGTCAAGAGTGACAGCTACGTGACATCCGTGACATGCCAATCTCAGACATATACTGGGAACATCCAATATTCAACAAAACCATATTTTTCTCAAAACATAAGTACTTTCCTTTTTTACTAGTATTCAGACAATAAATAACCTGTTAAAAGTAACTTCGGTCAAGACTCTGCAAAGTACAATCTATAATGTAAGTTTCTAAAGCGTATCTGAGATTGGAAACTTGTTCATTGTCTACCTATAGTTGTTTTAATGCGGTCACGACAGCACTTTTCAGGAAGTTTCTGGAAAGTTCTACCGGAGAATGTTTTTAACCCCCGACGCCAAAAGAGGGGTGTTATAAGTTTGACGTCGATGTCTGTCTGTGTATCTGTGTGTCTGTGTGTCTGTCTGTCTGTCTGTCTGTCTGTGGCACTGTAGCTCCTAAACGCGTGGACGGATTTGGATGCGGTTTTTTTTTAATTAAAGCTGGTGTTCCTGGGAGTGTTCTTAAGTATATAATATGCAAATCGGTTCAGCCATTTCAAGGTCATCAGCTCTTTTCTCAGCTGTGGTAGGGTTATAGATCCAATATAACAGCAGATATGCCGTGTTTGGATTCATTTTGATCAGTGTTTAATTCCTAATATAATGCAATGGTGACAACAGATGAGGAGCTGATGATGGAGTCAGAATTTCCAGCACTCCATCCATTCTTGAAAAATGTAACAGCAGATATGTCGTGTTTGGATTCGTTTTGATCAGTGTTTAATTCTTAATATAATGCAATAGTGACAACAGGCAAGGAGCTGATGATGGAGCCCGAATTTCCAGCACTCCATCCATTCTTGAAAAATGTAACAGCAAATATGTCGTGTTTAGATTCGTTTTGATCAGTGTTTAATTCTTAATATAATGCAATGTCGACAAAAGGAGGAGCTTATAATAATTATTATTAATTTTTATAATAAAGGTTTAAAAACTTTGAAATAAAAATTAAATTAAAAATTTAAAAATCCCCCGACTATAAAAAGTAACAAGTAAAATAAGTAGTATTTTGTCAACTGAACATCGCTTAATATTTCATACAAATTGACAACTTTCATACAAACTTCATTTTGTCGGGGGACCGCTAAGTACCTAGGAAGGTACGCAAAAAAACCTAACCATAATGAGATAATCATAATGAGATATCAAAATTTAAAAAATGCCTGTGAACGAAATGTTTTAATTGAATCGATAAGTATAAATTTAAAATAGGTATTCGTAAGGAAAATAGAATGCGGTCCCCCGACGAAATGAAATTTGTATGAAAGTTGTCAATTTGTATGAAATATTAAGCGATGTTCAGTTGACAAAATACTACTTATTTTACTTGTTACTTTTTATAGTCGGGGGATTTTTAAATTTTTAATTTAATTTTTATATCTAATGGACGATGGCATTTTATAAACTGTAGTATATAGTTATATATCCTGCTAATATTATAAATGTCAATGTTTGTGCTGTTAAGTGGATAGGTGGATAAATGTTAGGATGTTTGGTACTCTTTCAAAAAATCACTCATAAAAAAATTAAAGAAAAAAAAACCTTTTTAAAAACAAGCTTTTATTATTTGTTTATAAAATGAACTAAAAAGTTAAAAATAAATTAACTCTAAAAAGAAATATAACACTTTGTAACTTGATTGTAACCTTTAACGACAAATAAGCGTCTTCGTCTAGGACAAAATAATTCCATATTGTACAAATTTATTTAATTTTAACACTAAAACTTTTCACCATACATAATTATTCAATCTCGTCCCCCCTCTTTATCATAGTCCCCATTTATAAATGAAAGCGTGTTACATTGTGATAGCTTGAGGAAAATGAGTATTTAATTAATACAACACAACATTTTTCTTTTTAATTTGTTAAATACAACATATAAGTTGTATTTAATTAATACATCACAACATTTTCCTCAGGCTATCACAATGTAACACGCTTTCATTTATAAATGGGGACTATGATAAAGAGGGGGGACGAGATTGAATAATTATGTATGGTGAAAAGTTTTAGTGTTAAAATTAAATAAATTTGTACAATATGGAATTATTTTGTCCTAGACGAAGACGCTTATTTGTCGTTAAAGGTTACAATCAAGTTACAAAGTGTTATATTTCTTTTTAGAGTTAATTTATTTTTAACTTTTTAGTTCATTTTATAAACAAATAATAAAAGCTTGTTTTTAAAAAGGTTTTTTTTTCTTTAATTTTATTTTTAACTTTTTAGTACCTCTATTTTTAATTCGAGATTTACTACGACGTAGTTCGCAGCGCGTAGCAGCGTTATTCCGTTATGAAGTCCGTAGTTGAGGTTGCGTCGTTTAATTACGGAGTTCCTATGGCCACCTTCCAGTTCCATCATCAGACCCTGGTTACCATATAGTATCAAAGTACTCGTCAAGACTAATCCAATGAGCCCAAACTCGATAGGGTTGCATCGTTTAATTACGGAGTTCCTATGGCCACCTTCCGGCTCCATCATCAGACCCTGGTTACCATATAGTATCAAAGTACTTGTCAAGACAAATCTAATGAGCCCAAACTCGATAGGGTTGCATCATTTAATTACGGAGTTCCTATGGCCACCTTCCAGCTCCATCATCAGATCAGCTCCATGTTACCATAATATTGCATTGTCACGCGATATACATAAGCATGCAAAATTTCAGCTCAATCGGAAACCGGGAAGTGGATCAAATTTAAGTTGCAAGATTTGATTACAGAACGACAACGGGACAGGTGAAACTAAATAAAAGCTTGTAAAAAAATGACACTTTGAAGTAAGACCTAGTTTGCACATTAGAATAACCAATATGCAAGATTTTAAGACTTTAAATGCGTACAAAGTTTCGGACAGTTTCCACTAATTAATAAAATTTGATAATAAACAACTCAAAAGTAAAATAAAAGAAGTATCGGTAAAATCATTAAAATTATAGTCTGTATATCTTCTATAGTCTGATCCTTAATCCGAGTCACAAATTGACAAGTGCAAGTGTACCAAAAAGGGTGACCAGCTACAATAGTGATGTTCAGCAATCTATAGATTTAGATGTTTAGTCGAGCCTAATTTTATTAGGTACCTAATAAAAAAAATAGTAAGTATGCAATAGGTTTTTATTTAATAATAAGATTAGAGAATATAATAGCATACTTATTAAAATTGCTCACTACAAAATTATTACAAAAGATGGAAAATTTATTAAGAGATTTAGAGAAATTAAAATAAAACATTACAAGTTCTTTTATACATTTTTACACGACTACGGCGAAGCCAAAAGGAAGTGTGTTTGGCAGTCTATGTATGTATGTATGTATGTTCCACCGTAACTTCTAAAATACTGAACCAATTTTGATGAATGAGGTGTCAAAAGATTCGTAATAATACGGCGGGTGACATAGGCATATAGATTTGCAATAAATTTAATAATTTGCCCACTAGTGGGCAAGAAGTCACGATGAAAAAAATAAAAGTTTGAAAATGGTGTTGTGTGGGGTATCAAATTCAAGAGCTCAGTGAGAACATTTCAAAAATATATCGTCAGTGGAAAGGATAAAATGCTAAACCGCCAAAATGGCATTTGTGGGAAATCGAGTATAATAAAATTTATATCTCTGATATTGTTAGAGTTAGAGAGATGTTGTAAAGAGACAAAATATAATTTGATTTTTTGTCTAAATATTCAGCATAACTGTGAATGTCTATCTGTGAGTGTCTACCGAAAAGTAAGAAAATCATATTCAGGAAAAAAATGCTAAACTCTATCTACTTTGAAAAACCAATTCATCATAAAATGCTAATATACGGCAAAAGTCTCTTATCCATTCAACGGAAAATACTAATCTTCTTGATTTTATCAAATCGTAATCATGAAACTTTTGCTAAACATTACCATATCCTAGTGAAAAGCTGCTGGAAAAAAATTCTGTTCTGTTCTGTTTAATTATCATAACTTATTTTTATTTATTTGATAGCAATTTGATATTCAATAAAGAAAAATATTCAATCTCGACTAACTTAATAGTGAAAACTCGATTCACCTACATCACTATTTATTAAGGACAGAAAACTCGCAACACCGTAATTGTCAGTTGAGTGACTCGGATTAAGGATCAGAGTATAGTTGGAAATAAAAATGTCAAACATAATAAAACATTGTAAAAACAAAAACGAAAGATAAATAATGAGTACATACCAACCCGAAAAAAATACAAATTTGACAATGCCGAATCAATACAAAACAGATACTATTAGATACCCTATCACCCAACTATTCTTAGGCACGTGTTACCAATTTAGATTAGATTTGGTATTGTAGCGATTTCTGCACGTTTTGGTTTTTTGAATAGCTGCCCTTGCTCTTTAGATAACAAGACACTTGCGGATTTTAGGTTCTTTATGGGGTGATTGTAACTGATATGTTGGTACTAAAATATGGTGATGGATGAGAGGGACATATACTTCAAGCATTGATAAGACAGAGATCCTATTTTAATACTAAATTCAAACTCAAATAATCTTTGTTTCGCGAGCAAATATACCTACTTATACATACCTAGCACTGAAATAGTCAATGTTATTTAATAAAAGCTAATTCGCAAGGTCGCAGAGAAGATTCTTGCAAGAAACTTTGGGATAACTATCCGCAAATAGTAAATGTTGTTATTTAAGTTTCATTGATATCAAAATAAGTAGAAGTTAAGTTTATGTTTGTTTATGCTTTGATTTTATGAAAATAAAGTCTGTCACTTCTTGTCACTGTAACAACGGTGGTTTCTTTTATATCGGTTATGGGCTATAATGATTACTATTTTTGTTTTCTGTCAAGTATCGATAAGCAGCAACACGGCAAAATTTTGTTACAAACAGACACATAGACGAACGTCGAACACGACTAATTTACAACACCGCTCTTCATGCATTGGGTGTTAAAAATTGGTGCAAAATTGTAACAATTCCCCCGCATGGCCAACACCATTTTATCCATTCCCAATAACAAATGAAAGTGGGAAACGACAGATATGTCACGTGGCTGTGTCATTCAAATTAGCTACAGTGGCTATATCGTTACACACGCTCCATATACTAACGTTGCAAATTAGAAGCGCCATAACGAATGACAGCTCGTAGTTTACACCCAGTTTGCATGCTGTTAAATAGTTTTATAGCTAATAATAATGCATGTTTATTGGTGTAGTTATGCTAACGATATTGCAAACTGAGTATTTCTAGACAGTGCTATTTGTGGCGAATGCGGCTTGTAAATTCGTAAACAGATTCAAATAGTAAGTTGCTTGTTATGTTCCATTGTTGGGTAAAACCGTCCCTCCTCGCTCACAAAAAAATATAAACATGATTACGGTTTTGATTTTTAATTTTGGATCCACAAACTACAGCAGCAGACTGTGTTCTGCGGTTGACGTGGAACCAAAAGCAAATCATGAAGGTGATAGACAGTCCAATCGATAATGCCCAAAAAGCGAGCGTTTTAAAAGTACATAAATATTTTTTTTCCGTTATAACAGTTCTAATATTTTACCGAAGCCAAATTTTAAAGAAACCCCAATAGAACATAAATTCAACAGTCATGCGGTATCCATAACTTCATTGAGTACAAACGATTGTACAGAACCCTCGCGGATTTGCCCTAAATATGACACGCGACACTATGTCACGTGCGTGACAAAACCATGACAAACTGTTGCTATACTCTGACTGCTATAGGAAGGACGTTATTATTATTTTGCTTTATTAAAAAATATGCTTTAACAATATAATAAATTTATTTATTTATTTAATTCGGTTTGCCAACAGGTAAAAAACACTTTACATTCTATACAAAACACTATAATATTATGAGCAACGTGTTAACCCAATAATAGGCAAACACAAGTTGCTTAAAAACTGTGCTTAAGCATAAACAAAAAAAAAGAACTAATTATATTTCTTAATCTAAATAGTTAGAATAAGAAACTCATATAACTATCTGTTAGTCTGCGAGATTTTTTCTAAGGCTCAACTCAAACCAAAAGAGCGACGAAGCGCAGCGAATTATTATTAGAATATATTTATTAGAAGAATTCGCCGGTATTCTCGCGGCTCAGCGGGCATCCGCCCGCCTCGTTCGAGTTTCTCATGCGATAATAAGTATTATAGTAATGAAAATAAAGTTAAAATTCTCATGACACTGAAACTGCGCTGCGCTTCGACGCTCTTTTGGTGTGAGTTGACCCTAACTGCAGTGTAATACGCGTACGAAGTCGCGGGCGACCACTAGTCTGTTATATTACAGTGGTTAAACTATATTTGTCGCTGCAATAAATCAGAGTCAACTAGTCATTCACAGGTTTTGTGTCGTCTTTGTGGGATCGTAAATTGTTTTTTTTGTGCCAGTAGTTTGTTTACTATTCCGATATTTGTTTGCTTTATCTATTTGAGTCTATACTTACTCCTTTAATTTATCGTGTGTTACAAATCTCAAATACTATAGATTGCTGGCAAGTAAGAATCAGTGATGTTCAAGCTACTTATTAAGAAAAATTTATTTACCTAAAGAAGCAAGGAACAAATACACAAAATCAGGCTACACAATCGTAAAAGCTATTATGTGCTTATTTTAATATTTACGAGATTATTTCTATTTATAATTGGTAGTTTCAGAGAAACCACTGCAAATAAATCGAAGTAGGTGTAACCATACCTAACTAATTAGTTACTAACGTATGTATAACTCGTCGGAAACATCTGCGCATATCGCTGAATAATCTTCCCACACCCAAAGAAATTTTAAAAACAACCAAATTGAAGCTAATCAGAATATCGGATTTAAAACTTCAGTAATCTATATAGGGTGACTTTAAATTAGTGAACTTTAAAAAAGGATATGCATGTACTCGTGCTAACAAACAACTTTTACTATGGGGCAAAGGATTGTGAAGCTGTAAATTCCCCCATACTATCAGCTGATGCATTTTGTATAGGGAGTTTTCGACCTTGGTCCCGTACTAAAAGTTGTTTATTATCACGAGTACATGCATATCTGTTACAGCCAAAGTGATTTATCCAGATGTTAAACATAATAACCAGCTATTATTCATAATAAGTACTTAATTTGGTCAAAGTCATTAATGATTTAAAATTAATCACTTTAACCAGCTATTATAAATAATATCTTTGACGACTTGGATAAAGTAATAATTGATTTAATTAATCACTTTGGCTGTAACATATCCTTTTCTATCGTTCAGTTATTTAAAATCACCCTATCTTTAAACTTCACAATTTATTTTTACTACATCAAAGATTAATTCATTTAAACACATAAATACCAATAAAATATCAAAAGCAGAATTCGCAACTCAGTTATTAAGAGGAATGTTTGCGTATTTAATTTATTTCAACCCATTCGCGGCAGATCCGCTTTCGGTGGATTATTTTCGTATTCGTATTCGTAAATATTTTATTCGTCTCGATTGTAAATCTATATTTTACGAGAACGATTTTCCTATATCGGTTTTACTCGATTCATAGTAAAGGAGCCGGGTTAGTTAAGTCGGTGTGAATTACCAATTTGATGATTATTAGAAATTTAAATGTACAGTATTGGTCGTATTTGTACGGATAATCGACTGGATGATAGCCCTGTTCCAACAAGGTTCCAACGGCTGTTCCCAATATTCAAAGACAGATAACTGACATATCTGTCTGAGATCGGCATGTCACGGATGTCACGTAGCTGTCACTTCTGACTTCAGAAGTTGTTCAGAAGAATCCCATAAACTTTTTGACACCGGTAAGTTTATAGGGACGAAAAATTCTAAGACAGATAACTATTTCTATCTCCAGTAGGGCAAAACCAGAGATGGATAGTATATTGGGAGCGGACGTTAGCGATTTACGGTAGATTAAAAGTATTTTCATTATCATTAAAATGCCTTTTAAAATATTTTATTTAAAACTAATATCTTAATTAGTCTTAATAATATGATCAACTTGATGAGGCCTATAATATTAAATAGGTACATAATTTATTTATTTAAAATCAAGACTTGAATTGACGTAAAATATGCAAATGCAAGCAAAAAAAACTGGTAATCAAGTTTTTTTTTGCTCGCCATTAAGATCCCACTGTTGGGCAAAGGCCTCCTCCGCGACTTTCCTTATCTAATGTTCTTTTAAAATCTCTACTGTACCGCTTATAGGCTCTAGTAAATGTTAATTTTACTTTCCCCACTCTCTAACTATTATGTAAATCCAGCTTAGTCCCGTGAACGACATTGTTAGGAGTGCAGTGTTGTGTCGCTGCAATGCGTCTTTGTTTGGTAAATGGATTAGCTAATACGGGGGAAAGGGACGGGTGACTGAATGCACAAGTTGGAATTGAGAACAATTTTTTTTTCACTGATTGCATTGAGATCTTATTACGGTTGGTGATGTAAGAATTCCTTTTAAACATAGACAACATTTATAAGATACACACAATGAATGAATCCGACCGATTTCGGTCACGGCGACAGCTTACGCCGAACTCTGCTGTCGTTGGTGTGCTCTCATGTGGCTGATGTAACCGATCTTTTTAGAAAATGTTCTACCACAGTGGGGGCATGTGAGCACACCATCGACAGTATTATAAGTTAATGCCACTGCTGGTCGGGCTTTTTGAGCGTCGCGCTTGGCATCAAGCTCAGCGCGCCGTTTGACTTCAAAGTCGCGGACCTTGGTCTTAACTAGGATCCGCCACTCCGGGCGTTTCGCCGCCTGCTGTTCCCAATGAGACGGCTCAATGTCACATCTCTTCATGTGGCGCTTAAGAACATCTTTGTACCTGAGGAGTTGACCGCACAAATGACACAGATTAGTAACAATAATAACAGAATGAACAAGCACATAAATATACTTACCTATTCAAATTCCTCCAAATACCGTTATGTAAAATAAGTAACCATAAAAGTAAACTTAAAGTTAAAAACATACTTTCCAATCACCAAATGCCCACATTTAATACATTTAGATTAGGGTAATTTCGTTTAAACACACAAGTATAAACGAAATTGCCCTAAAAATGTTTAGCACCCTTAAATACCAGGAAATCACCCCAAATTCGGGGTGTATTACCCCATTGCTGTCAATGATTTGCTTCGATTGATATGTAAAGACACTTGGCAATCGCTTGTTGGGCCCGATTGCCGTGTTTGGCGACCCATTCGTTCATGAGGTATTGGTAAATAAAATAGGCTAGAGACTGAATTAAGTTTAATATGGCTCTTGAAACAAAATCTCGATGCTGTATAAAATATATAGGATGTTTTCGCACCTTATTTATTTTAATTATAATATCAATGGGAGAGAGGCGTGATGGATATGTATGTATGTATGTATTAATAAAGATACATACGTACATATCCGTCACGCCTCTCTCCCATTGGGGTAGGCAGAGACCACTTCCTTCTACTTGCTACGATCCAAACACACTTCTTCCACTTTGTCCACGCTCATCAGTTGCCTCATACATGCCCGTCGGTTTAGGGGGTTAATAAATATTGTATCGTGAATTGCGGTTAAAACGCGATTTGATCGATTTTGACAGATTTGGTCAATCCTCACAATAATATAGATACATAGATAGAAATACCTTATTGAACACAAAGAGAAACAGGCATCATAATAGGCTAACGCCCGTTATTAATAACCTATCCTGATCCGTTTTTACCCGACTACGGCAAAGCCAAAAGGAAGGGTAATGTTTTTGGCAGTCTATGTATGTATGTATGTATGTATGTTCCACCGTAGCGTCTAAACTACTGAACCGATTTTAATAAATGAGGTGTCAAAAGATTCGTAATAATACGGCGGGTGACATAGGCATATAGTTTTGCAATAAGTTCAATACTTTGCCCACTAGTGGGCAAAAAGTCACGAAGAAAAAAATAAAACTTTGTAAATGGTGTTGTGTGGGGTATCAAATTCAAGAGCTCAGCGAGCACATTCCAAAAATATATATATCACTAGGTTTTGCGCACGGATTTGCTTGTAAACTAGTGGACAAGAAGTCACGACGAAAAATATTAAATTTTACAAAGGATAATGTGTGGGGTATCAAATGAAAGGGCTCAGCGAGTACATTCCAAATATTATATTATCACTAGGTTTAGCACGCGGTTTTACTTGTAAATATGTCTTTTAACGTCTTGTCTTTTCTATCATAATTACTTCGAAACTACTGATTACTTACCTACAGCTTGCCAAATCAGGCCTTTTCAGAATTATGTTGACTGTTTTGGCTAGTTTTAAGCTAAATTACCTATAACTTGTACTACTACCTATGGAATCAACTTTGTTGGCATTCAAACATTTTCGGTCCCTCAATAGGTACATTTTGCCCACGTAACGTGTACGAAAAAGCAAACATTTTTAGACTCTGACAAAGATCCCATATTCAAAGTTGTTTATTATCATGAGTTCAAGCAGTGATTTTAATTTGTAAAGCGTGTCTTAAAAGGAAAGTTTGAAATAAACTACAAGACTTCTTGAACTCACATTCATACTATGAACAAAGTGTGTAGGAAAGATTGGGGGGCGTAGCCCCCGCCAAAAGAAACGAAACACTTCTTGAACTCTACTATGGATAAAGTAGTCACAGTGTAAGGCGGTTTGGGGGGCACAGCCCCCCGCCAAAATTAAACAAAACACTTCTTGAACTCTACTAGATAAAGTTGTCATTGTGTGGGGGGGTTTGGGGGGCGCAGCCCCCCGCCAAAATGAAAAAAAACCTTCGTGAACTATACTGAACAAAGTTGTCACTGTGTGGGGGGGTTTGGGGGGCGCAGCCCCCCGCCAAAAGAAACGAAACACTTCTTGAACTCTACTATGGATAAAGTAGTCACAGTGTAGGAGGGTTTGGGGGGCGCAGCCCCCCGCCAAAATTAAACAAAACACTTCTTGAATTCTACTAGACAAAGCCTTGACTGTATGGGGGGGTTTGGGGGGCGCAGACCCTCGTCAAAATGAAACAAAACCTTCTTGAACTATACTGGACAAAGTTGTCACTGTGTGGGGGGGATTGGGGGGGCGCAGCCCCCCGCCAAAATAAACAAAACACTTCTTGAACTCTACTGTGGACAAAGAAGTCATTGTGTCAGTTTGGGGGGACGCAGCCCCCCGCTGCAATAAGGAAATAGATACTTTTTACATATACTTGTACTATGGACAGATTATCAGTGTGAAATTATCAGGCTTTCGGGGCGCAGCGCCCCGTCAAAATAAAATAAAAGGCATCTTTGATCCACACTCATACCTATCCGAAACGGATTACGCTACTTACTTTGGACCAGGCGGCTTAGCATGGCGTGCCGCGACAATTATCTCACGCATGCTGTCCTTATCACATTTCAAATTATAGACAGAGACGTAAGCGTGACAAACGCATGACAACGTCTTCTCACGGAGTGCCATGCTAAGCTAGCAGGAAAGCGTTGAGTATCTCTGTTCAAAAGTAGGTACCTACCTATCTAGGTACTTTTTGTGTAGTTTTTTCAGTGTTATGTACTCTATCAAAAAATTTGCAACATTTTAGGATTGTTACCCTATAATTATTATCCACTTTGAAAAGTAACTGTGGTGTAGATGACTATGAAGTCGCGGATGCCCGCTAGTACAATATGTTGAGATGAAAAGATAGATTGAAAGTGTAACATGGAGTTTGAATAGTTGTCATGTATGTGTTTGTATGAATTCTGTAGTAAGTAGATATCACTGGTTTAACCAAAAAGTGTGAAATAAAAAATAAGTTCTAAAAACTAAAACCCGCCTACGGAAAACCTGCGATCTTAAAAGTAAGAAACAAGAAATAATTCTTGTCTTCTTAACTAGGTACCCCATAAATGCACAGACGTAGCGATTTTCAGAGGAAAGCCGTGGTCGTATGCCTCCATATAACTATAAATGGCTGCCTGCAAGCAATTGATACCTACCTTATTACAAAGGTACGTTAAACAGGTTCCGACATTGCACGGTTATTAATATCAAGGCACAGAGGCATACGACCACAATTGTGTTCTTGACATGTTTTGGTACACAAGTGACAATTGTGTTTTGTTTTTTCAATCTCGATTTGGTAAAAACGGATCAGGATAGGTTATTAATAACGGGCGTAAGTAAGTATATGTATTATTCTAAGATATTGAGTACATTATCCGAAATATCACTATATCTGTGCGAAATTGCGAGTAACCTCAAGTCTATTACATTTATTTCTAAAACAAAAGACGATAATTCCATAGACAAAGCAACAAAAACATAGTGCAAAAGTGTAAATCCGAGTAAAACCGAACCAAAACTTTGTACTCAACAGCGTTACAATAGAATGTACCTTTTCTTCCCTAATGCATGTTCCAAACTGTTAATATCGGTACATTAAGTTTAGTGATGTTGACGCTACAAAACGGTTAAATAAGGAAAATTTCGTAACCGGTTTTGAAAACGGTTTTCAGTCTTACCTTGATTTGTTTTTATTTTGGCGATATTAGATTTTTGAATTAAAAACATTGCTGTCCTCCTAATTATAAAACTTAATGCGTGTAATTTAAAGAAATACAGAAACTTTGATACATCCATACCCAAAACCAAAACTGTAATTACTCATTATATATCCATAGCAGCAATATAAAATAAAATTATCCAACCAGACTTATTCGGTCACAATCACACATCGCTTGGTTTTAATATCGGTTATCGGTTACCCAATTCGGTTAATATCACATGCTGTAACATCCCTATTGAAGTTTAAATCCATACAATGGACAGCTTAGCGGGCAGAGGGTGAACAAAGACGGGGGCTATTAATAGTTTCAATTGTAAGACTAGGGATCGTGGCGGATTAGGGGATGTAACATGTGTTTCAGTTTTAATGCAAATTTGTTGCTGCATAGAAAGGAGGATGGTTTGATGTGTACGCGCATTTAGATGTTTTGATCCTAGTATTTAGATTTTTTTAGTAGCCTGTTGTGTCCCACTGCTGGGCAAAGACCTTACCCGCGTTTCTTCATGTCTCCCTATTTCCGGCTACCTCTGCCCAGTATGCATTCAGATGGTCGCGCCCCGTCTCCTCTTAGGCCAACCTCTACCTCTGTGACCGTCGTCTCTGTGGCCACAGAGTACTTAGATACCTACCTAATATTTTACCTAATTAGTAATATTCTGGACGAATGAGGATGTTAGTCTTTCATTAATTTAAAAATCTGAAAACAACAATGATACTTTACTATAACTTAGCTTAGACATCAGAATAACACTACTATCTATTTTTTTTAGCCCGTGTTGTCCCACTGCTGGGCAAAAGCCTCTCCCGCGCATCTCCACATCTATAGGTATTACTTTAAGATATTCGTCCACTTGTGATGCAAAATGAAATCAATAAATAATTACATTTTTACAATAGTAACTTTTAAAACAAATCAAAAGAAGCTAAAACACAAAGCGCTGCTTTCAGCAACCTGTTAAATAAAACAGTGTCAGGGGTTACAAACAAGAGTGGGTGTGCGCCAAATTTACGACCCCTGACTTCCTGGGAAAGGCTTGAGAAATTTCTTCATAATTTTAATGAAGCAAACAACTTAATACCTTGCCGTATTGTGTAGAGTTTGCATTAAAATTAAGCAAATGAGGACCTTGCCAACTGAGGCTGTTGAAATTAGGAGCTACGGGTGTAAATTTTCAGTGTTTTTGTATGATAATGGGGTACGAGCTTTGTTTTGAAGTAAATAAGTTTTATTTTGGGTTAAAAAGTTTTTTGAAATTCAATGGATCTGTAGCTTGTTTTGACATTTAGAAAAGGTTTTATTATTATTATTTATATGATTATGATATACAGGGTGTGTCGTAAATAGTGGTCCATAGTAAAGGAGTCGATACACTGTGTTCTTAGGTATCACAAACCGGGATTTTAATAATTTTTTTTTTTATTTTTATTATTATTTTGAAACCCTTTGTTAAAATAATAATAATAATATTTTTAAAAAAAAAATATTATTATTATTATTTTGAAACCCTTTGTTTTTAAAATTATTAAAATCCCGGTTTGTGATACCTAAGAACACAGTGTATCGACTCCTTTACTATGGACCACTATTTACGACACACCCTGTATAAACGTGCTTTGTTATTTTACGTACAATCAATCTATTGTATAAAGGTATCAGTTTTTATGCGAATAAATTCCCCTTTAACAAGATTCTTTAATATTATAACAGGATACCAAAACAAAACATATCTTCCTTTTATTTCATAATAAACATTGACAAGAGCATCTTAAAAGCCACAAGTGCACTCATAACTTATTGACGCACAGAAGGTGAGGGTGGGCCGCTAATCAGGGACTTATTAAACATGTACCACTGTACGTACAGGGCCCCCAAATAGGGCCCCCGGAAAGGCCCCAAATTGCCGCGCTGAATGTAACGCTAATGAGTTGGTTTGTGTACTGTGACAACGCGTGTACTAACATTTGCTAAACATCTGCTTTGGTTCAAAGCCAGTGGCTTTGTTTATTATGATTATTTGTCTTCAGGTTGAATGGTTTTAAGATTTTTGTATTCATTGCCTTTTTTTAGTACAAAAAGTTATTTTACCATTGATGATTTATATACCTATAACCTATCTAATTATCATGATTAAAGTATTTATTAGCCTCTGGTAAGGCTCTGGTCCTCTGGTCTTCCTTAAGTAATGATTCATATGCTGCCTACACACCAAAGCCGCCGGCATGCCGCCGGCTTTTTGACAGCGGCCATTCGTATGGCAAAAAGCCGCCGACCTAGCCCGGCGCATTGCCGGCGGCTTTGGTGTGTAGATAGCATTACACATTTGTGCCATATTTTCTGCTTTTAAATTTTAAGTCGCTCGCGTTGGAGAGTAATTGGATAAGGCTATGTTCAGCAGTGAGAGCTATAAGCTGAGAAGAAGAAGAGAAGTTTTCTTTTCATGTCAGATTACAAAACTTGTACAAATATTGTTATTAAAGTGTCTCTTTTCTTGCTTTTAACAGCACTAGTCATTAATTGTGCCTACATACCTATATACCTAACTAAACTAAACCAAATCTACGTAATACATCAACAACACAAAGCAGTACCGCATGTCACAAGGTAATATAAACCTCCCCTTTAGAAATGCAGATGTTCAGATTTCCACAATATTTCTGCTCAACAAACATTCTTATATTCGAATCCCTGCTTCCACGGTTAGTACTGATTTAAAATTAAAATGTGCGTTATCCCTGCCAGTCCTGCTACCTAGGGGAGAAAAGTTCCCTACTCTGAGAGTTGATACTACGCTATAATTTGCTTTATAGACAAAATGCATTAAGTAAAGACATTTTTAGACAGGCATTTGGTAAGCGCTTGTGATACATAGGTATCTACTTATATACGTAGGTATATACTTATTAGTTGTATTTGTATTTCTTTGTGTGCAATAAAGAATTTCTATCTATCTATCTATCTTATACATTATCGTGTCACGATGACCAAGAATTCTTAATAATAACAAATTTTATTAAAAAACCTTGAAGTTTTATAAAAACATCTCTCTTTTTGCTTCGGGGTTTAAAATGAAATATACTGACTGATATCTCAACACACGTCATCATTCTTTATTAAAAAGCCTTTTTTCAGTGCAGTGTCCGCCAGCCATTCAGGCCTATCATCCGCTAATGCTTTGACTGACTGATACGATATGATATGACACACAATAGTGAAAAAAAATATCGATACAAAAAAGTTTTTTGTAGTACTATGAGGCTGGAATAAATAGTGTAGTCATCAACGTCCGACATTCGGGCCATCATCTACTAATGCTTTAACTTCTTGATACGATGATGACACACCTACTAAAAAAACCGATGCAAAAAAGTTGGTCGTAGTTCTATGATATTATATTATGGGATTGATGTCATCAGAGTAGGGGTACAAAACACCCCTATTAATTTATTAATGCTGCCCCCAAAATAGCTGCCATTCCTTTCGCTAAAACTGGGTAGTTGCATAATAGGATTTTGTTATATTTTTCACCATTATATTTCTTTAACTCTCTCCGGAATTGTATTTTAAATTATGTATGAATGTAGTTAAGTTTATTTTGTGGTAATTTGTTTTTGTTATTTCGTGTTTGAGAGATTATTAAGACTATTTACTTCCCATATAGGTACCATTATACAACTGCCAGTATGTTTATTACAGAATACCTAATAATAGGTGTAGTAGGCTTGAGTGATAAGTTCAACGCTTTTAAATATATTTAAGAAAGACTCTATCAGTATTTTAGCAATTTTTTACCTTGATTTTGTAAAAGATTATTCATTTATAAAAAAAAATCTATGAAATAAATATGTAATATGTAAGAGAGATAATTATATTTCACAAATTAAAACTAGAAATAATGGTTTTTTAGCTTTATAAAATTGCAAGTTAAACTAAACTAAATAAATCATTATCTGTGTAGTAGTTTATTCCATTAACGAGATTTAATTAACATTGTAGAGAAGGTCTGTGAATGGAGAGTCCTAATTATAAAGGATATAGTTGACACCCTTGTCACTACCGAAATTGGTTGCACGAAGCAGTCGGTATTAAAATTTTATTAGGGTGTCCATGCGTTCATGTAGTTATAGGTATAATTTGGGAATTTATTACTTGAGGTGTGCCTTTCCACAAGAGATGCTATGCTACGTTGTTATGGGTGCGTTTGATATCAACCAATCACATTCATTGAATATGAGGACACTCTGAACGTGATTGGTGGATATTAAACGCATCCATAGCAACATAGCATAGCACATCTCTGGTGGAAAGGCACTCTAAGGCCATATGGTGTGTCGTTAAGTTTTAAAATTAGTTTGTCTCGTTGGAATGCGAGTTTATTTCAGATAGACCAGAAATAAAGTTAATCAGTACTCTTACTATAAATTGCAAAGTAAACAATAAATATTTTTAATGACACTAACCATACCCAGAAACAACATAGGTACCTACATACAAACATACATGTTATGTCTCTTTCCTATCGGGGTAGGCACATACCACTTCCCTCTACCTGCTACGATCCAAACACACTTTTTTTGTCTCATCCACATGCATATTTTAGATTAAAAAACTCTTGTTTTTGTAAATATTGTAGTTTTCAATAGAGTTGCTGGTTATAAAAAATATAATGTATAGTATTTTTCCATCATTATTAAACTTAGTTAGAAATGGTAACACCTGTCAAACTAATGATTAATGCGTTACGTATCCATTACGACAGTCATTTGTCATTCAGAATAAAATGATGATGTTGTTAGTTAGTGAATGGACGTGTAATGACGTGCAGTACGAATATATTTTTAAAACTCATCGGTTTTATTAGCTATAGAAACTAAAGACCCTTATAAAAAAAATTACTTTATTTTCAACAGCTTCACATTTGAATAGGTACTTATTCTTCTTTCTTTCTTATTATTGATTACGTTTTATTCTTTGGTTTAATTACATAATTTATAAGCAAATAATTATTAAATACATTATATAAATTGCTAATTCCAAAGTTTAAGAAAGTTTTCTTAAAACTACTTTCAACTTTAACATTTACTTACTTTGCTTAAAAAAATAATTATTTGAATAATTCAAGTAGGTATATTTTTTATTTAAATTTATTTTTAAACAAAGAATACTTAGTTCCAACGAGAAACAAAAGGTAAGTATATATTATTTAAAAAAAGCAAAATCTACTCAAACGTGTAGTTAATATTACCTTTGCTGAACACAAATTGCTTAAAACAATTACAATGAACTGTCTAGACGGTTCAACGTCGATGGAAATACTAAAAATAATGTAAACAGTAAATATATGGATGAAATTATTACTTATGTTACTTTCTGACATCTCTTTTATTTTCTTTTCTTACTTAATGTAGGTAAAGTGTCAATATAGCAATAAAATTATTATTATATAAATAAATTATATGAAATACCTACTCGTACACAATACATATTATAGCATTTGTGTCCACAGTCCATACTTTAGATTTATAACTTAAATTAGAAAATACTAAATCAAAAATAAAAATAAAAAATCGGTTGTTTGTAAAGTCGGTTTACTGACGATAGTTGAACGTGACAACGTCATTAATGCTGCCGAACGCGGCCGATTGTGCCTCTTTGTCGCCCGATCCGCGCTCTCGCTTGCACTTCAAGCCTTAAATGGAACGCCTCAGAGCGAGGTAACGCCTCAGAGCGAGGTAACGCCGCATGAGTCATGTTTTTTCGTGCGTGCAGCCGGCTCCATCGAATTATAAGACGTTGTCACGTCAAAAAAATCTACACAAGCAAGTAATTTTGCTTCAAAAAAAAAAAAGTATGATACCTACCTACACAATTTTCTAAAATAAGTACCTACGTATCATTGTTAAAATTTAAATTAAGTAAAATTAAAATCTACGTTTATATTTCAAATAAAATTGTAAATGTTTTTTGAAGAAAAAATGGCAATAGTTTTTAAAAAATCTTGCGAAAATTATGGTCACTCTAGTTAATTCCATACAGTGTGGAAGTGAGGAATGTTAATTCACCACGGCTTTGGTATTCTAAGTAATGTATTAGTACTAACTTGAATATTGTCACTCTTGTATTCAATTCTATGCTAAACTTACTAAATACATACATACATAGGTACATATCCGTCACGCTACCGTCTCATTGAATGATTTCGAACTTGGTCCCATACTAAAAGTTGTTTGTAATTGTTGAAACTGGCCGAAAATCTTTAGTAATCTTGTTTATGTATGATTATGTCATTGTCCAATATATTGTCTAAAATACTATAATAGAAAGTTTGTAATTTGTGTCTTTAAATATTCAGAAATTTATGCGTTTGTATGCTTGTTATTGGCAGACATATATATCCAATTATACTCACTGAATGTTTTATAAGTTAATATAATCATAATGCATTTCGTATTTTTTTGTAGCCTATTGTATCCCACTGCTGGGCAAAGGCCTTCCCCGCATTCTTCCATGCCTCCCTATCTCCGGCCGCCTCTGGCCAGCTTGCCAAGTATGCATCCAGATCGTCGCGCCATCACCTCTTTGGCCGACCTCCACCTCTGTGGCCGTCGAGCGGCAACCAGTCAATGTAAGCGTATACCTTAAATAAATAAATAAATAGTGAATACTTACTCTATGTCTCTGCTTTAATGTATATAAGCATCTAACAATAGTTATCACGAGAACATACATTATACTTCTCTACTTAGTCACTAATTATAAGTCAACCCGTATAATAAACGTATTCTTCAAGATTATAACGCGCGAACAAATAAGTAGGTACTTACTTTGTTTAGTAATATTCTAAAATAGGTGCCTACTTCATTCTTCTCGGGGGACTTCACAGTGTTATGATGAATGACGCTTAGGCTAAAGCTCGAACGTTGAGTGGAATGTTGTTCATACTAGCTTAAGCCCGTGATTTTGCTTAGTAGATATTTACATAGAGTAACGTTTGTAAAGCCAAAATACTTATAAACCAGGGTATTTGATAATTTTTATGCAATTCGTTGTAGTTGTAGATACTTATTATTTGACCCGACTACGGCAAAGCCAAAAGGAAGGGTAATGTTTTGACTCGTTGTATTTAATTTATAACCACTAAAACAATTAATTCGTGTCAATTACCTACATATTTAACGAAGCCTACGGTTATATTAAAATAAACATCTTTTTTAAATTATTTTTTACAGACAAACAGAATTACCGTCTTTCATTATATTTGTTTAATATTAGAACGCCTTTTCAGAATATTCATAATTATTTTGAGTGGGCCGCGTCGTCAGTCGCCAGAATTGATGTATTGGGCTCCAGCTCGTTAAGCAACGGTGAATGCTTCAGATTTAATCGGGGATAACTCGATGTTCGATGACTTTTTTTTAAGTGTCCCTGCTCGGGCTCAGTATTTTTTTGGTTTATTTTATTGCGAGTGTTTATAATAGAGCGTGAATGTTGCAGACTTTAACCAGTTTTTCCTTCTATAGTGACGAAGCATGTTGCGGAATAATATTTGTACTATCTTTAGGAAATTTCCTGACGTAGCTTGCAGCGGATTCTTTTTGACTTGTATTTTTTTTAATGAACATAAAACACCTATAGACCACTGAAAAAAAAACGAAATAAATTTGCTGACGGTGAAGGAAAACATCGTGAGGCAACCTGTATACACTAGAGAAGAAATACGGCCTAATCGCTCTAGTATAAAAGTAGGCATGTGTCCCTGTAGCGGGGACGTAAAAGGGCCGATGATGATGATATAGACTACGAAGGACTGATATAGATCAAATATAAAAGAGGGAGATAATCGTATTAAGTGCTTAAATGGATGGCAGAGAATAGAGCAGAGTGGCGAAGACTCCACCGACAAGAGCGACAATATTAAATATAATGAAGATATTACATAGGTATAAAAATAAGTTCTTAAAGTACTTATTATTTCCACAAATTTGGATTTTCGGTTACTGGAGTCATCCTTAATTATATTATAAATGCGAAGGTGTGTGTATGTTTGTTTCTCTGTCGTTTCCGGAAAAACGGAGTGATGAATTGACGTTATCTCTTAATTGGAGATGGACATTATAAACATAAACAACGGTGCACTTACTTTCAATTTACACAACGTGTAAAATATTCATCATACATTCTCGAAAGAATAGCTAAAATCTATCCAGCTGTTATCTCGTAAGGTACTGTGCAATACCACGCAGCATTGCGATTACGAGATTTTCATATTCAACATAGCTACAGTACAACCCACAAAAAACAAAAGGAAACCTAATCTAATGTCCACATTGGGACGAGCGGTACAGTCCGCAGTCAAAGTTTTTGCGGATGAATATCTCGTAACCACGATATGAGTGATAGATGACACGACTGTCGTTGCACACTGTACATAGTTGGTTAGCTTTTCAATTCCTTCTCTAGATTTTATTCATTGTTTTTGTGGTATTCTTTAAAGCCCGCTTGACAAATTTGGAAAGATGTGCTGCCGATTTCATAATTAGTTTTTATTCCTTGTTTATGTTATTAATGATCCAGATGAGTTATGTTTTAAATAATTCAGTCGCATGGATAATAACATTATGCAGTAGGTAAATACTCGTACATAATTTGGCAAGAATGCCTAAAGATCCAGCAAATATATCTACATAGTTGTATTCAAAGCGAATTTTGGATTAATTATTTAATACAGTTAAGATACCATTTTAGGATAGAATATTTTAGATATTTTAGGATAGGATTAAGGATAAGTAATTGCAACATTTTCCAATTATTCTATATTAAAAAAAAATCTTTTTTGGAATATTTAAACGAAAATCCTTGAGGAAATCACAATTCTAATCAAATCCATGAAAAAATAATTCAGTTAAATTGCAAAACTCATTGGGACGGTAAAAAAATCCAATCTCTGATTTTGCAATCGAACAGAACGAAATATTCGTACTTTACAATCGAATAATTCGAATACATTCATTGGAATTATTCAGTTCGCCTGTTTCTATTCTAAGGCAGGAATTCATAAAAGTGAGTTATCTTTTTAAGCGGTTATTTCAGGATTTAAGTCACCATTATGCAATACTTGTGTGTGCTTTTAATGACGCAACAATTTTTTTTATCGAATCAAAATATTCTTAATTTAAAAAAAAGGATCATTTCATCGCTAATTTCGTTTATATTCATACTTACTTAAGTAGAAGTTGTTTATTTTTAAACATAGCATTAACTACGTATCAGAGGTACTTTAAGGTTTTCCTTTACGCGTTTGCAGTTGAACATGCGCGATTGGATATTTGATGTACGCTACAAGGAAGTCTGCTTTAAGTGAATGTCATATTAGGTCTTTACCTATGAAATTGCCGTTTTGTATGAAAAAATTCAAACGATTTTCTTTCATATAATTTTAGATTATACTGACGAAGATCTTTTTAGGGGTAAGTTTTCGTTTAGGGCATTGTTTAGGTGCTGAACCAGGATCCAACCAACTTGCTGAGCGCTTACGGTTATCAAACAGAATCCATTTTTCATCACAGGTGACAATGCGGTTCAAAATTCCTTCATTTGTGTGTCTGTTGAGGAATGCACGGCACGTCTCGACACGTACTTGGCGCTGGCGATCATTGAGTTCGTGGGGCACCCATTTGTCAAGCTTTTTTACCTTGCCAATTTGACGCAAATGGACCAATATTGTTTTGATGCTAACGTCGAAAGCTGCTGCTAATTCAGCCGTAGATTGAGTATCATCAGCTTCCACGATCGCCTTCAATTCGTTTGCATCGACCAAAGTCTTCGGACGACCGCGGGGTTCATTTTTCAGGTCGAAATTTCCAGAACGGAAGCGAGCAAACCAATAACTAGTGGTTCGTTGGTTTGTAGTGTTAGCTCCGTACACGTCGTTGATGTTGCGAGCCGCTTGTGCCGCGTTGCTGCCACGACGGAACTCATATTGCATAATTACTCGAATTTTTAACGTATCCATGTTGACGAAAATGATTGAAATGCAATGAAAATGTAACACTAACCAATAAACAAATGACTGTTTTTGGAAAAAGAATTCCATATTTTTAAAATGAAATTAATTTGAAATTAGAATTCTTAGCTAAACAAAAAATATTTTTAATTGAAATGGCCTGTACTGTAAAACGGCAATTTCATAGGTAATGACCTATTATTTTCATCAAAAACTAATCCAAATCGTAAAAACTGTCATGGTGTCACACACCAAAGCTGCTGGCTCTACGGCTGGCGTCAATAAATATTTTCGATGGCATTTTTAACAAATGAAAGTCGCCGGCTATACTACTCCGCCTAGCGCCTGTCTTGGTATTTAGTATTTATTTATAGCAAAAAATGTATGTTGATGCTATTAAGTCGGAATCATCTAGTTATTCATTGTACACGTAATCTCACTGTCAAATGATAACAATATCTAAAATACAAGTAATTTCAGTATCCATAACTGTACAGAAACTTTTCCACTTGTATCGCAATAAATCCGTTTGCGCACATGTTAGCCTTCCTATTGCAGCTTTTGTATGATGGATCGACATAATATGGCCGCACGAAATTGTTAATGTTCCTATAAATTACAATTTAGAATGTTATCAACACGCAAAAACGTACAAATTGGTATTTATGTAGTAACATGGGAAGTTTTGGTCGAAAGTAATGTTTCGAGTTTGGGTTAAAATATGGGACCTAGTTTTGAGTTGTTTGCTTTTTTAGCAGTATAAACTATACGTTCAGTGCTTTTTTTGCTTGAAATTTCTAAAATTCATAGAATGCAACGTTTTTGTTAAATATTCTGCATCACACGCATAAACATAGAAAGTCAACGTATTTTTTTTAAATATCATTTTAATTATGGCAAATTGTCCAATTTCAGCTCGTAACTTCAATTACATTTGCAAATAAGTAAAAGTCGCAATATGCATGAGCTATTAAAAAAACAATATTTCCTTTAATAACATATAGGTATAAATAAATCATTATGAAATTCGATACACAAATAACTGTCTAAACCAATTCAATAAGACAACTGTCCAACAATACTAAACTCACAGAAGCACAATTCATCCTAAACAGTCGACATTTCGTAATAAATTGCATTTAACGTCCCACAATTGTGTTGGATCAAGACGAATCACTTTGTTTACCAAATTTCGATTAGCCAGCCTAAGACAGTGAGTAAGGGGCCGTTTTGCCACCATTGTTCTTCTTAGATTACCTGCATTTATCTAGATTAAGATATAGTGTTTCGTAAACTTAGATAAGGTTTAAATGTGGATTCAGAAGTTTGAGATCTTGAAGGAAGTTTTTGGATATCTGTCTAACAATTTAAAAGTTTTATTGCTTGTTAATGGCCACTCGCAGATTCTTACACAATATCTCGTAATAATAGCCTTTAGTATGTTACGGGCGGGGTAAAATAAGTGACAATAATACGGCGTAGCGTGGTTGCAGGCCTTATATTTGGAGTTACGTGGTGGTATGGTAACAGAACAGTCTGGACAATAATAATGACTTGGAGCTACGCTTATATGCTAGGATGCTGGCCGCGCGATGATGTGCGGACGTGATAGGCTACGTGATTGCTGATGCAACAGAACCATATCGATGCAGGAATATCTTCACACTCGCTGACTTGTCTTAGTCATAATCATTTATTCATTGCACTTCCCGAAAGTTACATAAGGTGTCAGTAAGTCGTTCAAAGTAGGAACCTACTTCTTGTTGGATGTGGACCCTGTTACAGGGCACGACAAACAATTTTGGAGAGAGTATGACATATAAAGTAAGACGTATAAGTTACTAAAATTCTGTTATCAATTTTCATTAAAATCTGAGCAGTGACTCTGACGTGAATTTAAGAGAATGTAGGTATATTTTATCGACATTTTCCCCCTTGCTTTCATCTATGTGATTTCCACTATCCTTTCATACTAAACTCATAATATTATGACGTATAATAGGCACGAAAATAAAGTAGAACACCGCTAGGCGTAATTTACCCATTTGTTCAATCAATTTAATCCTAACCAAAGCGATCTCTTCATTCATAACTTTTGAAATAAACCCCACTTCAAATTGGCTTTATCCTAAAATAACAGAGTCATTACGTAATTCAGTTTAAGTAGTCTTACTTAATCCAGACAACTCAGAGGTAATCTTTTTGTTCTGTAGCTTAAGTTTTCGGCATAGTTAATTTTGTTGTTGTATTCTAGTTATTGAGTGACCTATTAAAGCTTAATTGGAAATTCAGCCTTGAAAAATTTTATAGGCAAGATGACAAAAAAATTTTTTTTAGTCCATCACATAGATTATTTTAAAATATTCTTTTCTTTTTTCTCATAAACTAAAAATGATAAAGATACACTTTTGTTAAAATTGCTCGTGACGTCACGCCTAAGTAAGATTTTTACCTAGGAGTGACGTCAATACCCCCACTCCGTAACTTTGATGCTCTGTATCTTTATATTTATTTACGTATTTGATCAGGTAAAAAATGTTTTTCAAATATTTTTAATAGCCTAAAAGACGGGCTAATTATTTTTTGAATTTTTGAATGTAGTCATCATCCCTATTTCTCATTATGTATCCAAAAAAAAAAAAAAATCCAACTACTTACAATTTTCCTTTACTTACATTAGACAATATAAATGAAAAGTAATTTATTTATAAAATGTTCGTCACACATTTGTTATTTCTCGTGGTCATTTCGCCCCTAGAGTTGAATTAATCAGCTTGCCTTATCACAGTAGAATATAAATGGCTCAATTAAAATAAATACCTTATAAACAGCATAATTTACTTTGCTAATCGTTGATCCCCTTATTTTTGGACACGCACGCGATGTTTAGTTTAAAGTGAGGGACGGCACAGATTTGTGTCAAAAAGAGCTATGAAGTATACCTTCACACTATTCACGTTTAAAAACATTATTAACAACTTAAATATGTTATCCGTCACGCCTCTCTCCCATTGATGACAGACACCACTTCCTTCCACTCGCCACGATCCAAACACACTTCTTTCGTTTCATCTACACTCAGGCGTGACGGATATTTATGTATGTATGTAAATATGTTAATTTGTAGCTTAACATACATAGTATCTTTTTCGTTCTATCACAAAAATAGACGTAGTACAAAAATCAAATGTTTGGTCTAGCATTTCTTCAAAGTATTTTAAAGGATTACTTGCTTCAAGGGCTAGTGCATAATATTATGATTTTTCTCTAGTTTATACAGATACTTAGTTATAATGCTACATAAATCATCCAATACATAATTTCGCTATAAATTGCTAAATTAAGTCTAAAACAACCCACAATTAACCGTTACACTGCAAACAACTTTAACACCAGAACCCAGTTTTATCAGAATAATAAACGTTTACTAAAATAGAGCAATTACAAGGACCTGGCACCTTTTAATTGTAGTGTTACTTCAAAATAACACCGTAACGTACTCACATTAATTGTAATACAAATGGTAGCACGAGATTATTGCTAATTGTACCGGACATTGCCCGCTATTTCAAACCCCTTACTAATATTTAAGTGGGGTCTTTTATGTTGTACGATTTGTGATCCGTTGCTTGGATTATAGTTATTTGGTTGATTTGTCTGCAAAAACTTAAAAGGTCTATCTATACAGATCCGGGCCATGCCCGGGACATGTCCGGGCCGTGGCCCGTCAGGAGGAAAAACAAGTCATCATGACAACCTGTCCGGGCCGTGTCAGGGAAATACTATCATTCCATACATTTTCTATGGATTCGTTCACTCACGTTGTCATGACGACGTTTTTCCTCCTGACGGGCCACGGCCCGGACACGTCCCGGGAATGGCCCGGATCTGTGTAGATAGACCTTAATACATTTTTTTTTCACCCCAGCTGCACGAACTAGTGTGTGTTCTAAAAATGCTTTCTTTTTCATAGTGACAAATAATGCGAGTGATTCTTATTAAGAATTTTGAGCGCAGTGAGGGATTCAAAATCGATTTCACTCTCATGTTACACAAATAACTATTTTCAAGACCTTCTCTGAGGTTTGACGTTCCTTTATAGTTATAGTTGCCGTATGAAACCATATACCATGATAGTAGATAAACATCTTGTTCTGGTTACTCAAATATTCCAATTACATATGTATTTACATGTGAATGTTATGCGTGTAATAAAAAATGAAATAAGAAACGTATATTTTACTATAAACAAGTATGTATAATAGTAACATGTTTATTAATTACTATTTTACTACGCGTAGTAACTTGTTATAAATTTACTTGCCAAAAGTCTGCATAACAAGAATATTAAAAAAAAAAAAAATACTGAACTAACAATTGATCTACGTGTATTATAAAGATACTTATTTTGGAAATAGCAAGTAATGCCGACCGAATCACAAGTCACGCCTGTGCATTATTTTATTATTACATCCACACATGTCGCTCTGCGCCGACAAATCCAATATATCATTCTTAATAGAAGGGGACTTTTAAATTGATCTAACTTAAATGAAATATGTCTATGCGCTCTTGACTCTACCGCGCAGTTAGCATTTCCATTTGATAGGTACCAAACGTCAAACCTTAACTACATTGAAACCGCAGGTGTGTTAATTCGCTACATACTTTGAGTATAGAATATATAAGGAGGTGCCATACCGTCTGGATCTGCATGGCTGGTCTGGCGCAAAATGGCTACCTTTTTGTATGGTATTTCTTATCGTTTGACAGGTCATCTACCAAGAAAACTATGAAAAACTTGGCGCAACTTGGCACGCTGTCATAAACTCATTTGTATATGAAAAAAAAATGGGGCTACTCCTCATATTCGTTCCTCATGGGCTAAATATCTGATTCAGGGATGGATTTTTTTGTAATATGTCTTTTTATGCACGTGTCCGATATGACAGTCATGGCACAGAGGATCTCAGTATGATGGTATGAGGTTTAAACGTTCATATAATTTAACATACGTAAGAACCTATATTTTACAACAAAAATATTAAGAAACGAAACTTCTCATTAGACAAAAATAACGCGTCAAAATTACTCTTAATTATTTCAACTCTTCAAACGTCAAAAACTTGTGAACAAAAAATAAATAAATAAGAATATTATGAAAGATCGTCAATCATTTTTCATCTCATCAGTCAAAGACAAAATAACGCTCTGAAAAAAAAAACATACCTACTTAAGACTTTAACATAAAGAAAAAGGTTGAGGAGCTTCAGAAAGAAACTCATTTAAGTTAGTACATAATATGTACATATAATTGTATTATTTTCTGTAAGTACCTACTTAAGTCGATATATTGTAGACAAATCAGGGTCAGTTACAGTGTAAGTTTGAGACTAATATAAAGATAATAATTATATAATATTAGGATTAGTCATAATAAGTAATAATGTAGCTACACAAAAATCAATATTATGTTGTGTATGACAAACAAAGGACTCATAGGATCGTTTTTATACATTTACCTACTTCGAAACCATTTTATTGTTTTGTTCAAAACCGGATGTAAACCCGCGAAAATTGGTCATAAAGTGATATAAATCAAATCCCAGTTATGATTTATATGAATCGTGTTGCGTTGCGCTCGGTTAAATTTAGATATTCGATGTTTTTGTTTTAGTTTTGAAATTCAATGCGTTGTCGGCTGAATCACTTTGTTGAGAATAGGATGAAGAAATTAGAAAATTGAATAACTATTTTAAGCTTTAGTTTTCTTTTCTTACATTGTTTTATCATTTCAAAAATCTTCACTTTGCCGAAAAAAAATACTACAGACTAAAATGGTATCTACACACCAAAGCCGCCGGCTTTTTTGACAGCTGCCATTCGTATGAAGTAAAGCCGCTGGCCTAGCTTGGGCCTAGACCGGCTTTAGTGTGTAGAAAGCATTACACACAACTGAATACTTATAGGTATAATAAAATGCTCCAAACTAGAGACCAAATACAGTAGATATGGCAGGTATCGATTTTTTATCAGCATTGTCGTAACTCTTACCTACCTATAACATGTCTGAGGTGTAGATAAAGCAAACCGACCATAAATTGTGATGGCTCTCGTCCCTTTTATCAAGAAGATCGTTATTGAAACCTACAATAGATAGATAGACAGACGAGCGATTGACACAGGAAACCTTTTTATTTGAATATTTACTTACTTTTGTTTTGTCTCAACGTAAAAAGAAGGGGTTTGGTCCCTTGGGGCATGGTACTCTTATATGATGCTCACAATTACTTAAACTCTCAAATTAAAATTCATTTTGCACACCATAGTTTTTACAGGATGGTATTACATTAGTTGACAGTAGGTAACTTTCATGGGCCCTGAATAGGGCACGGCAATTACAATCTTAACATCTCATATCTAATTTATCTGTGGGTAGGTATCATATTTAGTATTTTCTATACCATAATAAAAAGGGCTGACGATGAAAAATTAAGGTAAATGAAATTTTTAACATGAAATTATCTCAAAAACGAAAATCCGAAGACTAAAATCGCTCGTGTGTGCAAAAGAATAATCTCCAGCTAGTGGCCAGATATCCAAAGAGGGGCGGAAGCAGTGCGTTGCGATCAGATACAAAGTGTTTATCATGAAATATTGGACGCCGCGGTCTGTCAGCATTTGCTTCAAGCGAGGGTGCGTAGGGTGCCTGATTGGAACTTAGCTACGCTGTTTCTACAGAAAAGTTTTGTTTTATCTTGTTGAGCGGTTTTTTTATTATTCCTGCATCTATTAACCATAAACATGGAATTCGTTTTAGTACTGACTGTCTTTATTATATTAAAAGTCGGTCAAATACTAAAGACTCATAATTAAGTACTAAAAACAATATTTAATTTCTACTGCCCCAAGAACAGCAATTTGCATTATTTAAAAGAATATCTCGTAAATGACTTCTTTAATAGTTTTCTAAATTGGTGATGGTATATGTAAACAGCAGAGAGCAGATCAACCTTTACAAAATGTTTCGGATATCGCCCCTATGCTGCAATAAAATAAGGCGCCCTTATGTAAATCTTGACGTGATCTCGACTGTTAACTATGCTTTGTTTTACGTACAAGTATATTAAAATGCAAGCTGAAAGGCACTTTAAACGATTGTAGTCGTAGTTGTCTTCACTCAATTTATACCTTGTATTAAGAACTTAATTTATATAATAATCATAATAAAAAAAAAACATTTCTTGTTGAATATTTCTCATTGAAATGTATCATTCCATTCTGAATTTATCAAAATCATTAAAGGAATATTCAACAAACAGGCCGGAAAGTTTCTCTACAGTTAAATCACCACCTGTGTTATAATGGCTTTGAAACTTTGACACATTTTGTCACCTTATTTAAGCTGTAAGCCTACTCTGAGGCGTAGTCCACCAAATCCACTTTATTCACTAGAAAACTCTTTCTTTCTCTAGAATTTTCCAAAACATTAGATCTGAATATTTTGACACTTCTTTATGATACAGTGTTACTAAAAAAAAGTGTAGCGTAATAGGTGTTTGTGTAGATATAGATAGACGTAAGGATGATTGTTACGATTTCGCACAAGAAACTTAACAGATTTTAATGAAACTTTACTATAATCTTAGGTAGGCTATATTATTTTGTAATCTTGTGTAAGCTTTCTATGATATGAAAAAAAAAAGACGTAGGCAATTGCGAGCAGGTAATTCTTGTATAAATAATGGAGTGTATTCGTCTACGAATATGTAAAGTGACATTACAGCACTGTGGCCACAATCTTAAGCTTTGTTTTGGTGATCATGACGCACAACGCTGCGGTTTGCGATGTTGGACACTCAATCATATGAAAAACGTCGAGAGTGTTCTCTTGTTCCATTGTAGTCTGCGTCGGCGTCAAAATACTACGTCATGTCGCTGCGTTGGCCTGCTTACCGCAGCGTTGGGCGTCATGATCACCAGACCCCGGCGTAAGTAGTAGTAAACTCAAGAGTAAGCTTACTGGCCCGGTTATACGTTAGGCCATTATAAAGGTTAGCTGGTTGGAGGTCCGAAGGGAGTAACTCCATGGAATTGTGTCGTTCTAATAAGTATTGCAGTTAGAAAAAAATGTCTTTTAGCGGTTTTGTAATTAATTTGGTTTTGGGATTATTTTTTTGTTGTTGTATGTAGGTATTTGTAATATGTACTCGTAGATATGATCCACAGATGCATCTAGCTTTGATTATAGTATCAAAGTTTGTTTGTATAATATCATCTCAGTATGCTTTTTATTAACCTACTGTCTTTTTTGGACTTGCACTTCAGAATGTTGCTTCTTTTTATTTCTTTTCGTGTCTCTCAATATCTACAAATATAGTAAACATAATTAACTAATTAACATAAATTTACATTACATGTAAAGTACGTTAATAAAACAGAGAAAAAATGAGTGTGACGCAGAATTTGTATTGCAACCTTTTTTAACCAATCGACGAGATGGGGCAGAAAGGTTCTCGAGTGGCGACCACGCACCGGACGACGCAGTGTGGGAAGGCCTCTAACAAGGTGGACCGAAGACCTCGTTAAAGTCGCGGGAAGCCGTTGGATGTGGGCAGCGAAAGACCGGCCGATTCAAAGCCGGACCCAGATTGTATGAATGGCTTTATGTTAAAATGCCGCTAGTGTTTTCGTTTTATAACCGCATCCGACATATGAGAACATACAGCTCTTACAATGTATTAGTGTATGATGTGAAAAGTGTAGGTACTAGCCGAAGGTAAATAAAAAAGAAGAGTACATCTAATTCTTTATTTTCAGTAGTACAGCATTAGAAAACGAGAAAACGTTTTTTTTTTGTAAAGATACAAGGTACACAATCAAACAGCCTACTTATAAACCTTGATATATCACTGACTGTGAGTTAACATGACATTGAGGGTGACATCCCCAATTCCCAATACATCAGGGCATTTCATATGCGGTTACCCATATTGTATAGTTCTCATAACCACTCCTTCTAGACCCTTTTACCCAATGCTAGCTATTCCAACTTGCTTAAAATTGGGAGTTCAGTGTACATTGGACGATGTCCCCTTCTTAAATTGGGCGAATATTGTATTACCTATCGGAATATGAGGGAATTGAGAATGGTGATTCCTTTTATCCTTTTACAAGCTAGAATTTGTGGTTACGAATGTCTATCTTTGGAAAAGATATTTTGAAAATATATAGTAAATACATTACCCTTCCTTTTGGCTTTGCCGTAGTCGGGTAAAAAGGAATTTCATGCTGTCAAAGTACCTACCTATCTACAGAGCGATGCAAATTAAAAAAAACTGGCCCAGTGCGAGTAGGACTCGCGCACGAAGAGTTTTATTACCCATTGTTGATATCGAGCATAACAAGACTAAAAAAACATGTATATTGTACGGGTATGTCTCCCCTTAGTAATTATTTTTCGTACTTATTTGTTATAGCGGCAACGGTAATTAGCACCCTAGCTATAACGGTTCATGATATACAGCGTGGTGACAGACGGACAGACAGACGAGTCTTAGTAATGGGGTCCTGTTTATACTCTTTTGGTACGGATCATGTCAGCTTATGGACGTCCACTGTTAGACAAAAGCCTCCCCCTAGGATCTCCACTACGACCGGTCTTACGCTGCCCACATCCAACGGCTTCCAGCGACTTTAACCTAATCGTCAGTCCACCTTGTTGAAGATACGGATGAAACCCTCAAAATATAGTTTTTTGACACAAGTTTTTGGGGAGAAATTGTTCAATTTTATAGAAAGGTGACGTTCCTTAATTCTTGTAGGTAACAGTGAAAATGAAAATGAAAAGTGTTTTATTTAAAAATAGGCAAAATTCATTACACTTTTTTGATATCACTTTTTTGATCTTAAACTAGTGCCAGTTCACTACCTGTATAGCCGAGAGGAAGAAGACGGCAAGAAACCTTCGGCACAGGGCTCTACGTTATGTGAACGTAAACATCCTGTATAAATTGTACTCAATTAGAAATTCTAAGGCAAGTAGATACTTACTATTGTAGAGTTTCCAAACATACACCGTTTCTGCGACTCTTATTCAAATATTACCATTGTATCTCGCCGAGTCAACACTGCCATCGCTGAAACGAGCAATTTGATTCACTTACTACTGGTTCCACAATCTCACGTGTTTTAGTAAGGACATAAAGAAACAGGTTTTCCTGTACGACTCGTAGGTACGGGTCGATACGGGTCGGTGCAGGTTATCTGAAATAAGAAAAAGGTAAAATATAAAATGACAAGCCCGTACAGGTTGCCAGGACCGACCTGTACGGACACGTACCGACAGCCCGAACCGAAGCCCGTACCGGGAACTTGTTTGTCAGTACCCTTGACACATTCGTTATTGTTTAATAGGTCTCATACTCATAACCCCGAACTAGGATTACCTGTGCCGTGGATTAAAGACAAATACACAAACCGTACCTGAAACAGATATAGACACGTCATTTTATAATCTGTCAAGCTAAGATTTTAATCCAAAGAATTTTTATATGCATATAATTGCATACACATGTAATGTACCAATCCTACCAACCTAAATAATTTGGGTATTTTCTTTCTTTTCAACAAGCATTCAAATTAATTGATAGATTTATTAATTGATTATGAATTTCTTTTAGAAATATGCTGTACTTTCTGTATAACTTCTTTTTTCTTTTGCAATAAACTATTAATTAAATAAATAAATAAAATCATGCTAATCCTAATTTAGCCACTCGTGTCCCACTGCTGGGCAAAGGCCTCTCTCCTCATCCGTCATGACTTTCTGTCTCGAGTTTCCTCCGCCCGGATACTCAAGAAGGTATCCAGCTCGTCCCGCCACCATTTCCGTGATCTGCCGCGACGTCGTTTGGCAGTTGGTAGCCATTGTAAGTCTTCTGGCATGCGGCCGACGTGGCTGGCCCAATAAAATAATTTACTAAAATATAAATAATGTTTAAAACGGAAAATGGTAGGGGTGATCCAAAATAAACATCGTGAGTCTAGTTTATGTTTACTCAAGAATTTTCTAAAAAAGGCTCGTGACCAAGAATAGAAGGGAGGTGTTTATAAATTTATGTCCCTGGAAACCCTTTATTTGCTTCCAAAGGTCTTCTTTCTCGAAAAATAAGCTTTTGAGAATTTTCAATTTCTCTTTACGTTTGGACTTGATTTATTTTTATGAAGTTTAATTTACTTAAGTTTTTGTGATTGTTGTAGTTTGATTTTTATTTAACTTGAAATTTTATTATAATGGTTAAAGTGTAGGTACTACATCCTAAATCAATTCAAAACATTCATTCATTCTAATACGCGTGATTTTAAACAAATGAACATTCAACTAAAGCAACCATCTTCATTTTAGAGAGGAACTAGAGACTGCCCACGACTTCGTACCCATTTATCGTCATATCTTGAAGAAAAAAAAACTTGGTATTTTAAAATTATACAGCATATGTGTTATTCTGATGTATAATCTACGATATTGCCAAGTTTCATCAAAATCTGTTCAGTGGGTTTTAGGTGATGAAGTAACAAACATCCATCGGCACAAACATTGACATTTATAATATTTACTAGTGGCTGCCCGAGCCTTCGTACGCATTTATCGTCATATCTTGGAAGACAGTCATGATATCTCAAAATAATAAATATATCCTATGTGTTATTCTGATACATAAACTACAATATTGCCAAATTTCATCAAAATCTGTTCAGTAGTTTTTACGTGATGAAGTAACAAACATCCATCCATCCATCCATCCATCGGCAAAAACATTGACATTTATAATATTTATAGGATAGGATTAGGATTTTTTAATTTAAGAACTTATTAGAACCATTTTTATCTCCAAACAATCTCAAGCAATTACAGCCAACGTCTAATTCTATATCTTCCTAATTCTTAGCCCGTACAATAGCGACGAACAATGCTGTCTTTTACTGTGAAATATCGGACAGAACTATTGTCCGGTTGGATGATATATGAACCCCTATCAGAGCATGGGAACATTTTCCATAGTGACTTATGGTCTCGCGCTGCCAACTTTCAAAAGTTTGAGAAAAGAGGCTTTGCCCGATTTCTTTGTCTACAAATCCGCTGAATCAGACGTTTTATATTCGTCTTCAAGGACTTTTAGGTATTGAAGCAGTTTTAATCGATTTGTCAGTATTTTTGTAGGATTGTGAAATGTGGGGCTTAAGCTATCTACACACCAAAGCCGCCGACATGCCGCCGGGCTAGGCTGGCGGCTTTACGTCATACAAATGGCAGCTGTCAAACAAGTCGGCGGCTTTGGTGTGTAGATACCATTAGACCCAGAACACACGGTGAAACGTAAAGGCAACGCAACTGAAACTGCTAGTTACTTTTGAGTTGCATCGCAGTTTCTGCTATAGACTTCCTTAGAAAACTACACACGACGTAACTAGTTTGAAACGTTTTGTTTCAGTTGCGTTGCAGTTGCGTTTCGCCGTCGTGTTTTGGCGCTTAGAAGTTTTAGATTTTATTAAGGACTTTTAAACTTTTCTCGTTAATAAGATACTTAAATTCATATTAACTTTTGAAATAAGCTTATTTAACATTTCTAGGAAAAACCACGCTATCTTTAAACACAGGTCATACATGAAGCAATATCCTAAATCCGAGACAAATCCATGGAAGTGAGGCTGAATCGTGAACAAATCTTCAGTGGTCAGGATTTAGGTTTACCTAGAGACCTCGTTCTTATTGATATTATATTTCGAGAAGTATCTAGTTGCCTGGGGCAAACATCTACGGATCAACGAGGAACAAAATGACTATAGGTCTAAATGGTGATGTCGAGACTAACTCAACAACGGTCCATTTAATTGCTTAAATATTGTATGCTACCTACCTATTTCGCATTTTTAGGGTTCCGTACCCAAAGGGTGAAAACGGGACCCTGTTACTGTGAGTCGGCTATCCGTCTGACTCCAAGCTGTATCTCATGAACTTAAAGTTTGAGTTTGAGTTTGAGTGTCGAAATTTTCACAAATGATGCATTACTGTTGCCGCTATAACAAAAAATACTAAAAATAGGATAATAATAATAAATAAGGGTGGCTCCCATTCAACAAACATGATTTTTTGCTCGTTCTCAATAATGACTTCTAGTAGACATTATAGACTTTTATGAACTTAGTGAACGGTACGGAACCCTTCGCTCGCGACTCCGACTCGCACTTGGCCGATTTTTTATCCAATTTTTGTAACGTAGGTATTTTAAACATAATTCGTCAAAGTCATATTGACTTTGATCGAACACACTCAAAGATGTAAAACTTTGAACACATCGATAATAAATGAATGAGTGTGTTTTATGAAATTTCTTTTGTACACATAAGAAGCTAAGTTAGTAACAGGGGCCTAAGTCTGTTAATTTAAAATAGGTGTCGGCAGAGTGTCAATGGCATTTTTGTCATATTGGTATTCTGCTAAACAATGGCTTACACTGATTGCGAATAAATGTGTCAAAAAATAAGTTCTAAAAACTAAAACCCGCCTACGGAAACCTGCGATCTTAAAAGTAAGAAACAAGAAATAATTCTTGTCTTCTTATCTAGGTACCCCATAAATGCACAGACGTAGCGATTTTCAGAGGAAAGCCGTGGACGTATGCCTCTGTGCCTCGATATTAATAACCGTGCAATGTCGGAACCTGTTTAACCTACCTTTGTAATAAGTAGGTATCAATTGCTTGCAGGCAGCCATTTATAGTTATATGGAGGCATATGACCACGGCTTTCCTCTGAAAATCGCTACGTCTGTGCATTTATGGGGTACCTAGATAAGAAGACAAGAATTATTTCTTGTTTCTTACTTTTAAGATCGCAGGTTTCCGTAGGCGGGTTTTAGTTTTTAGAACTTATTTTTTATTTCACACTTTTGAGTTAAACCAGTGATAACTACGTACCTACTACAGAACTCATACAAACACATACATGACAACTATTCAATCTCCATGTTACACTTTCAATCTATCTTTTCATCTCAACATATTGTACTAGTGGGCATCCACGACTTCATAGTCATCTACACCACAGTTACTTTTCAAAGTGGACAGAATGCAACAAGATAATAATTATAGGGTAACAATCCTAAAATATTGCAAATTTTTTGATAGAGTACATAACACAAAAAAGACTACACAAAAAGTACCTAGATAGGTAGGTACCTACTTTTAAGCAGATGCTCAACGCTTTCCTGGTCCAAAGTAAGTAGCGTAATCCGTTTCGGATAGGTATGAGTGTGGATCAAAGATGCCTTTTATTTTATTTTGACGGGCCGCTGCGCCCCCAAACTGACACAATGACTACTTTGTCCACAGTAGAGTTCAAGTAGTATTTTGTTTCATTTTGGAGGGGGGCTGCGCCCCCCAAACCCCCCCACACAGTGACAACTTTATCTAGTTGAGTTCAAGAAGTGTTTTGTTTAATTTTGGCGGGGGGCTGTGCCCCCCGAACCGCCTGACACTGTGACTACTTTATCCATAGTAGAGTTCAAGAAGTGTTTCGTGTCTTTTGGCGGGGGGCTACGCCCCCCAAACCCTCCCCACACAGTGACAACTTTGTCTAGTAGAATTTAAGAAGTGTTTTGTTTAATTTTGGCGGGGGGCTGCGCCCCCCAAACCCCCCTACACTGTGGCTACTTCATCCATAGTATAGTTCAAGAAGGTTTTGTTTCATTTTGGCGAGGGTCTGCGCCCCTCAAACCCCCCTACACAGTGACCACTTTATCCATAGTAGAGTTCAAGAATTATTTCGTGTCTTTTGGCGGGGGGCTACGCCCCCCAAACCCCCCCACACTGTGACTACTTCATAGAGTTCAAGAAGTGTTTTGATTCTTTTGGTGGGGGGCTGCGCCCCCGTAACCCCCCCACACAGTGACAACTTTGTCCAGTATAGTTCAAGAAGGTTTTGTTTCGTTTTGGCTAGGGTTTGCGCCCCCCAAACCCCCCTACACAGTGACTACTTTATCCATAGTAGAGTTCAAGAAGTGTTTCGTGTCTTTTGGCGGGGGGCTGCGCCCTTCAAACCCCCCCTACACAGTGACAACTTTATCTAGTAGAGTTCAAGAAGTGTTTTGTTTAATTTTGGCGGGGGGCTGCGCTTCCCAAACCCCCGTACACTGTGACTACTTTATCCATAGTAGAGTTCAAGAAGTGTTTCGTGTCTTTTGGCGGGGGGCTGCGCCCTTCAAACCCCCCCTACACAGTGACTATTTTGTCTATAGTAGAGTTCAAGAAGAGTTTTGTTTCATTTTGGCGGGGGGCTGCACCACCCAAACTTTCCTACACACTGACTACTTTGTTCATAGTATGAATGTGAGTTCAAGAAGGCTTGTATTTTATTTAAAACTTCAATTTTAAGACACGCTTTACAAATTAAAATCACTACTTGAACTCATGATAATAAACAACTTTGAATATGGGATCTTTGTCAGAGTCTAAAAATGTTTGCTTTTTACCCACGACGGAACGGAGCAGGTATATGCATTTAGGGTGAGAGATGTTTGTTTGTTTGTTTGTTTGTTTGTTTGTTTGTGTGTGCGTTTGTGCAAAGTTAATGTTCCCTCCTATCTTCTAAACTAATGATCCGATTTTGATGCGGTTTTCAATAACGAGTTTGTGTTTGATAGGTGCATGTTCTTAGATAGGTGTCATTGCTGTAACTCACTAGGGGGCGCCACAATATTAGTGCAAAGCAAAGTTAATGTTCCCTCTTATCTTCTAAACTAATGGTCTGATTTTGATGTGGTTTTCAATAACGAGTTTGTATTTGATAGGTGCATGTTCTTAGACAGGTGTCATTGCTGTAACTCACTAGGGGGCGCCACAATATTAGTGCAAAATAATGTTACAATATAATCAAAACGAAATATCGGATTACAATTCTGTTTTCAGAAATGTGTTCATAGTAGCTTAATGTATTCAATTATAAGCCGTATATGCTCTCTTAAAAGTCTAAAATAAATAAACAAAATTAAAAATTTTGAAATATACCCACGACGGTAATTTAATCGAAAAATAATAAAATCACTCAAAAAACCCTCGACCGAGGAATATCCGTCGGGGGCTGCCCTTTCTACAAGAAATTTCAACATTTAATAATACTCATAAATGTATTTTATGTAATCGTTAAACATCAATTGGTACTTAATTGTATTCGCTATGAGATTGATTCACTACGAGTAGAAAAACTTTAGCTGGTTTGCTTTTTTGTACACGTTACGTGGGCAAAATGTACCTATTGAGGGACCGAAAATGTTTGAATGCCAACAAAGTTGATTCCATAGGTAGTACAAGTTGTAGGTAATTTAGCTAAAAACTAGCCAAAACAGTCAACATAATTCTGAAAAGGCCTGATTTGGCAAGCTGTAGGTAAGTAATCAGTAGTTTCGAAGTAATTATGATAGAAAAGACAAGACGTTAAAAGACATATTTACAAGTAAAACCGCTTGCTAAACCTAGTGATATATATTATATTTGGAATGTACTCGCTGAGCCCTTTCATTTGATACCCCACACATTATCCTCTGTAAAATTTAATATTTTTTGACGCGACTTCTTGTCCTCTAGTTTACAAGCAAATCCGTGCGCAAAACCTAGTGATATATATATTTTTGAAATGTACTCGCTGAGCTCTTGAATTTGATACCACACAACACCATTTACAAACTTTATTTTTTTTCTTCGTGACTTCTTGCCCACTAGTGGGCAAAGTATTGAACTTATTGCAAAACTAGGTATCCTATGTCACCCGCCGTATTATTACGAATCTTTTGACACCTCATTCATTAAAATCGGTTCAGTAGTTTAGACGCTACGGTGGAACATACATACATACATACAAACATACATACATAGACTGCCAAAAACATTACCCTTCCTTTTGGCTTTGCCGTAGTCGGGTAAAAAATGACATTGACACTCTCATTAACACTCTGCCTACACACAACAGAGAACATTTTTGATTTGGGCCCCTTGTTCAATGTAGGTATTAATACTGCCTAGGTGCGTAAAGATTAGAGACTGTTTACGCGCAGAACAAAAGACGGACTATCTATAAAGCTTTCTAAATAAATACTTTGTGAAGCAAAATTTCCTACCAATTAAGATACTTTGAAATTTGTTATTGTTAGCTGCAAGATTTTGCGAGCACCGAATATAGCACGCTAGTAAACCATACATACAATTGCACTCTCAGCCAGCAATAATTCCAAAAATAACTTAAGCGTGGGTAGGTTAAGTTTTCTCCCCTGTTACCCTTCATTTAAATACCTATTACGAAAGTTCCACATATAATAAGTGATAAAAATTTACCAACCGCGAGAATATTTCATAACCGAAAAATAACCCAATTAATTGCAATGTCGTAATTGATCTTCATCTGGTCGGGTTGCTGGCAGCCTCACAGTGAGATTTATAGCAAATTCAATTGGGTTCGCAGTAGATTTAATGCAATACAATACAATACAAATATTCATGAAGAGTATCCACTAAAGTACAAATTATATTAGCTTCAACCGTTTTCTGACGTTGGTATGAAACATCTGTGATTTCAGAATTAATTTTTGTTGGTAATCCTATGATTACACCTCTATAGGTGTTAGATAAGCTTTGATAAATTCATAATTCAGACAAATCACTAAACCCCTTTACTTTGTAGTCGACATGACCTGACATATTAATCGATTTTGATAAAACCTCTTGAAACTATAGTCCAGGGTAATTGTGACCGATGATAGATGATTATTTATGACAATAATAATTTAATGTTTGAGTTTTAACAGTTATTCAATGCGACTTTACCACATCGCATTTAAATCACGAATGACAAACATACATACATGTATGTCACGCCTCTTTCCAAACGGCGCGTGTTTCCTACCGTTTCTTACTTACCCTTTGGGTAAGGAACCCTGAAAAATCGATGAAAAATAAATAAAACTAATTCAAACAAACTTGACACGCAGACCCTATACGTAACGCAAAAGGGTTCGCAAAATCAGAAGTCACTTCAATATTCAAATGGCGTTTTGAATATTTTATCAACTTTATTCAAACTTAGTTTTTGCGTTTTATTAGTCGTTTCTGGGTTAAATTATAAAAGGGTTATAATTGACCTACTTTATGAAATTATACAGGAAATAAGTAATTAAATAATTTCGAAACTTGCAGTAGAAAGAAGCGGTTCAAACCGGGTTTCATCTAATCTTATTTAATATTGAGTTTAGAAAGAGTCTCCAGTTTTTGTTTACTTGTTATTGATGTTTCCTGAATTGAATAAATAGTCAAATAAGCTGCAGTTCCTGATTATGTTTTAGCTGTGGCCACGTCTTTTCATCCTTATCCTTCATCTATATTCATCTCTTGCATTTTTATTTTTAATACCAATAAAATTGTGTATTTAAAATTTATCTTTTAAGCGAAGACAGAAAAACAGCATTGTACTGAGTCCAAAGCCATTTTATAGCATACTAGCTGTCCCGGCGAACTTCGTCCCGCCTTAGAATGAACTTTATTGTGTAGGAATAAAGTTCAAATTGACTCTACATTTTAGTAAGAAAACATTTGTATGGGAAAAAGAAAAGGTCTGTTTTAGGGCTTTCCCAGCAATTATTCGAATTTTTCTCACCGTAAGAACCATCCTTGGACTTCAATGAACATTTTAAAAAAAGAATTAGCGAAATCGGTCCAGCCGTTCAGGCGTGATGCCGTGACAACGGAAAACGGGTTTCATTTTTATATATACCATAGATGACACTGATTCATTTACATTTCCATGTTTATTTATTGGGCTGTGAATAAATGTCTTTTCATTTTTTTTTTACTAGAGGCTGCCCGCGACTTGGTACGCGTTTATCGTCATATCTTGAAAAAAATATATATTACCTCAAAATAATATAGCCTGTGTGTTATTCTAATGTGCAAGCTATAATATTGCCAAGTTTCATCAAAATCTGTTGAGTAGTGTTTGCCTGAAAGAGTATCCACCCATCCACCCATCGCCACAAACATTGACATTTATAATATTAATAGGATTTTCGTGCATCTCATTACTCGCGTTTCAACCGCAACGTGCGGTTCATCGCCCGCCACGGCTCAGACGCAACTACAGAAGCAACCTAACCCTTACGTTGTCCATATTTCCACATCATAACACGTAACCGCTGTGTATTTGTGATACGAATACAAGTGTCATTGAGGTTAAGCTTAGGGCAGACGGGCAGAAAATTGGGAAAACCACTGTGTGTGACTTGAGTCGGACCTTTGTCGGGATTCTGGGACATTTTCAATATTTACTTAGTCACTTTTCTGTTTGTTGTTACGCGTGAAGTTTCAGTCTTTTGAACAAAAAGTGGTTCTTGATTTTAGTAGAGGCTGTACCGCGTAGAGGGCGCGGCGAGCGAGCTAGGTATCCTAATCATATATCAAGCTACGTAAATTAAAATACGTATGTGAAATCTTGATTTTTAAAGGTTTTTGGGAAGAACTTGAACAAGGGTGACCTTTTTCTAGTAATAGTATAGTTATGTGGCAGTGGGCGTGGCACAGTGCTCGCAGAACCGATGGACGATGGGGCAGAAAGGTTTTCGAGTGACGACCATGCACCGGACGACGCAGTATGGGAAGGCACAAAACAAGGTGGACTGACGACTTGGTTAAAGTCGCGGGAAGCCGTTGGATGTGGGCGGCGCAAGACCGGTCGTTGTGGAGATCCCTGGGGGAGGCTTTTGTCCAGCAGTGGACGTCCATGACCTCACATGATGATAATGACTAGTTAAAATGAGTATGGAAAGGTATTTTAGTGTAAATGACAAAAAAAATGTCAATTTATCAACGTAGTGTCACTGAAGTGACATCCAAGTGGTCAGTTATGTGGATGGAGATAGGTCAGGGCTCACCAACATTAATTTAATGCCAATGTTTTCGCTATTCACGTAGTATTATTATTACTTACTGTTATGTAACGAATGTTACGGGTATTAATGTTACTCTGGTGGATTTGTGGGATTATGGCCTTTATATTTACTAGACTAGTGGTTGTCCGCAACTTCATACACTTTTATAACTTATCATATTATTATTATTATTTTTTTTTTATTTATGTTGGAAATCTGACACAATATCTTAATATAATATAGCCTACGTGTTATTCTGATGTAGGCATAAGTGACAATATTGCCATGTTTTAACAAAACCTGTTCAGTCGTTTTTGCGTGAAATAGTAACAAATATCCTTACAGCTGATCGACACAAACATTTGCATTTATAATATTATTACGGCGAATATATGTTTTGGACAATAGGCAATTAAACTATGTATTTAGGGTCGTCCTTAAAATATCGTGAAAATACTCATCTTAACCCAAACAAAATGCGTAAATTCCAAACTAGGGGCGTAATTTTCTTTCAAAAATAGATTTAGACAAGTTTTACTGCCCATACACCGTGGGCCTGTCATTGATGGGATATTAAGTTGAATAACGACTTCCACCTATGTGCCCATCTGTCACCATAAACGTGAAACGATGCTTTATTATGCAGAGACAATAAAATAATAAAAATATTATGATCCTGCGCGGTTCTGGATGTTTAATGGTGCATAATAAGAATTCGATATTATTTTCGTCATTTTTGCTGAAAATTTCGCTTATACTAACGATCGTTTAAAGCGGGCCACACACGCTAGGTTATGTCTGACGGCTATACTTGAACAGTTGAACTGTGCAAGCATAACTGAACGCGTATACCTAAATTTTGTTTGAGCAGGCAAAAAAAATATCATACACACGTTCAGTTATGCTTGCACAGTTCAACTGTTCAAGCATAACCGTCAGGCATAACCTAGCGTGTGTGGCCCGCTTTAAACATAATTTTGATAGTAACTCGTACTTATTCGCAAAAATCAATAAAAAAGATAATTTAATGGATAAATTAATAACTTTGATAAGGTTTTCTAAATCTTAAGATAAATGTTGAAAATATCTAAGCTTGTAGTCGAACCGCAAATTCCTAAATGCTTTGTCATAAGGCCCCCTCTGTGATTTTAACCACAGAGGCCGCCTTACCTCAAATACATCAAAGAACTTAGGCTACTTATGCAACTGCGATTAAGATCTGTCTGATATAAAAACGCAATAGGCACAAGAAACGCGATAGGCAGCTCACACACAGTTTGCTAATCAAATAATCTTTATTGCAATTTCCCAAAATAAGCACTGTCTCATTCCAATGTGTAATCCACTGAGGTGGCCCAATATCCAATGCGTCAAATTCCATAAAACAACAAAAGATCGACTAAAGTCATCCTAGTAAAATTATTTAAGTCAATGTTTATAGATGTATGATTGTTACTCTTTCACGCAAAAACTACTGAACATATTTTTATGAAACTTGGCAATATTGTAGCTTATACATAAGACTAACACATAAGTTATACTATTTAAAGATGTCACGGTTATTTTCTTAGATATGACGATAAATGCGTACTGCGGGTAGCCTCTAGTCTATTAATACAGAAAACAAAAATATCACAACCAAGGAAACTTTAACACAAACATTTTTGCATCCGTAAAATACGCCTAAAATGCCAGGGCAGTAAAACACGAAACGTTTGTACAGTGTCATCGAGCGAGGGCACAGTTTTCTTTGCATTTGACTTGTAACAGCACCAGCATTTGTCAATACCACAGTGCTCACTTTTTGCTGACAAAAGGTCTGATTGAATGGCTTCCGTCTGTGAAACTAGGTCGAGAATTCAAGTGGAGTTATATATGAATGTTGTTTTGAGTGGTACTTGTGTGGTTAAAGCAATCGAACTTGAAAAAGGAACCAAACTGATTTTCTTTTATTAAGATTTGTGGGAAGCAGCCACTGAGATGAATCTTTGGAGATGCAGCAGGAAAGGAACGAGGCAGCCTAATAAAAAAGTGGTGTTTCGTCAGTAGTACACCAATCAAGAACTTAATGTTTGTCTTGAAACAAAATCGACACAATAATAGAAGGTAATGCCCGGCTTTAAAAATTCTATTTGATCTATCTAAACTATGCTATAACAGTAACAGTTACTAAAATAGTAGACAAGCTACAAATTATGGTCTCAAAGAATATTATAAAGGAAATTATTTGCCTAATTGACTTTTTAATGAAAAATCAGTACACGAGCAAAACCTTTACGAAAAAAAAAAAAAAAAACGTAACTCAATTTCGTGGAATCATTCTAAAATAATAACAATAAAAAAAACAGCAACCTTAAATTTACTCCTTTCCTCGTAAAATTGTGAACTGTCTAATAAAATTACTTTCGCCAATTTGACGCCCTTAGGAAGGGGAGGTCGGGGCAAATTCGATAAGAAAGACCCTACATACGTTTACACTCTGAATGATTGGTAGTCTCCCCTTTCTTTCTTTAAATCTGAGGTACGTAGTGGAAACGATTCAATATTCTTCCAATTATTTTACGATCCTAAATTACTGCCGGGTGAATTTTGCAGCTGTGTTTTTACTATTTTCTGATGGAATTTAAACTGTTCGTTATTTTCGAGGGAAACTTAAATGCTAGAAATAAAGTTATTTATCAGTAATCAATCGATACCAAAAAAACTGACAAAATAAAAGCGACGCAGTCTAAAGGCGTTTACACTTATAGGAACCCGCAGTCGGCAGCCGAACAGCGCGGCCCGGTTGAAACGCTGTACGTCCAATGGCAGGATCGTCTTGTTACCGCTTGAATAATTCTCATTCAACATCTTTAATAATTTAAATCGACCGCTAGTGCGTAGGAAACCACGCAGTTCCATATAAAACAATATTTAAGTGCGTAAACAGCCAAACCGCACTAAATAAGCGCTCTAAATAGTCTTTAACTTTATTACTCAATTTGCGTCAAGTTTAATCCTACTTGTAAATTCCAACAACAAAAATCAAGAAACGAAACTACTAGAAACATCAAAAAAACATTTCCGTAAAGAAACGCAGTGTTTCATTGAAGAGGATAATCTGAAATAATCCACGTCTTCGCCGCACATGCACAAACAACGCTTTTAAAAGCTAGCTAAACCGTATTTACGGCTTCTTCGTGGTCAAAGAAATAAAAATGGCCCAAGCTCAACTTAGTGTAACTTTTTACGGTTGTGGTTAGGGCTGGTTGTTGTTTATTTTTCTGAAGATCTTCTGCACTACAGTGCTGCATAATAGTATGAAAGATCCTTCGAAAGATGGTTTAGATTCATGATAAAAATAATAATAATATAATCTATATATTTTTTAAATTTACTTCCCACTCAAAAAAATCAGTTTAATTCCCATACATTTATATACATTTTATTCGTAAACAAACCTACAATTATATCTCATTATAACTTCATTACTTACTGTTTTAATTTACGTCAAAAAGTGTAAAGAGACTAATTGAAAACCTTTACTAAGTGAAATTTTATTATTTTTTAAGATCCATTCATCCCCGTTCTCCCGCACACACTTACTTGTCGTAATAATATCAAAAAAGTCTTTACATTTATAAAGTACTGGAGAGAAGAAACTTAATAGCATCCAAAAAGTTCCATTTGCTTCTTTGAGTCAACAACCCTAAAGGCCGGAAAACAATGTAGAGTAGCATTCACATAAATAACTCTAATCTTCTCACAAATATTGGTTTAGAAAGAGACAGCGCGAGTATGTGACCTCCTTATAAGGTATTTCACACAATATTCTAGCGTGTGTAAAGACTCTTTACTTAGCGGGTCAATTCCACTCGTTTAAAACTACCACGGGCAAAATCTCAGGGTGACTTTAGATTAGTGAACGATAGAAAAGGATATGCATGTAATCGAAACAAACAACCAATGACGAAATCATTCAAAAAATTTTGAACTCCCCATCCAAAATGCATCAGCTGATAGGATGGCAGAATGGAGGAATTTGTATGTAACCGATATTTGCCGTGTTCCGTCTCAGGGACGGGCTCCCGAAAATGTTTGGTTAGCCCTTTAAACTTTTTATCGGGGGCGTATTCGCCATTTATGCATATCTTCTGCCAGTGCTTTGACTTCTTGATACATACATATCCGTCACGCCTCTCTTCCATTGGGGTAGGCAGAGACCACTTCCTTCCACTTGCTACGACTTGCTTGACTTCTTGATAATAATAGATATTACCAAAACTTAACTAACCTCACACAATAATGTGTATCGCAATTACCTAACACACTAGAATGCGCACAGACAATGATTTAATCAAGTACTCGTGCTTCAATTGTTTAGCACATTTGATCTACAGACCGTAGTAATTTGATGTAGATGGTTTACTTCCATTAAATACTAAAATTTACAGTGTTATTATCTCGTATCAAAGGTCTCGTATAAAATAATATCGGCTGCCCGCGACCTCGTATATATTTATCGTCAGATCATATAATATAGCCTATGTGTTATTATGCAAGCTACAACATTGTGAAGTTTCATTATAATCTGTTTTTCCCGTGAAACAGTGACAAACCACACATCCATCCATTCATAGATGTAAGGTGTTTGTTCCTTTTTTACGCAGAAACCACTGAACAGATTTTAATAAAGCTTTGCTTGTAGCTTACATATCACATACAATCTCCATTACATTTATCATCATTATCATCATGTCAGCTTATGGACGTCCACTACTGGACAAAAGCCTCCCACAAGGATCTCTACAACGACCGATCTTGCGCTGCCCACATCCAACGGCATCCAGCGACTTTAACCAAGTCGTCAGTCCACCTTGTTGGAGGCTTTCCCACACTGCGTCGTCCATTAAATTTATAACAAAATCTAAAGATTTCAAGGCATTATCTACAATATTTATTTTATTCGCCAATTCAGAAAGTATCGGTTGTAAAAAGCGTCTCTTAAAATAATCCTCCAAGAAAAGGCTTAAAGACTAAACTCAGTCACATAAACCTCGACATTGATAAGGGTGGCCTTATCTCTTCCAAACTTTTCTACTAAGTACACTTTTTTAGCCTTTTCTGAAGTGGGTAGATGGCAACGAGTATGTAAGCCTTAGAGCTGTACCGATGCTTTTGTTTTCTGTCTCCGTTTTTTTTTCTTTTACATTTCACTTTCCTTTTCGCTCTTTTCTAGTGATTTTTAAAAGATTATCATTAGTTGATGTTGTGATTGTTATAAAATTCTTCATTCATAAAAAAACTTATTATAGAAATTAATGGAAAGACGAGATGTTTCAGCTGTAATCTATATTTTTGAAATCTTAATAACATGCCTTTGGGTGATATCGTCTGACCAATATTTTTTTCTGAATTGGTAGCTATTTTTTAATTAAATACATTTTATGAATAATGTTTTTAAATATTTCGAATTCGGATTAACTTCACCTCTGTTTTATTACAGTTGAAAAATACTTAATTTTATAAAGTATCATTTTCCTTTTGCTTTTGCGCAAGATGGCTGGCAGGAGCTGGATGCGAGCAGCCGAAGATAGATCACAGTGGCGTGCAATTCGAGAGGCCTATGTCCAGCAGTGGACTGCAATAGGCTGATGATGATGATATTTCAAGTAATCGTAAAAAGTAAAATTAAACTAAATGACCTCCAACAGCACCTCTATCAGCAACCCTCTCGCTAGATCTTTAGCCTTGATCGAGGAAATTGTATACGCTATGTAGTTTAGTGCTTTATTCAGTGTTCCTAAAAAGGTGAACCTTGTAAATAAATTGTTTTGAATGCCTTTACCTACATTGACCGGAAAGGAAAACGTATCGAGTGGAAATAAAATTCTAAAGGGAAAAACCTTATAAGAATTTGACTTTGCAATTTTGATTTATTTTCTTTTATATTTATTGAGAAGAAGAGTAATGAGGAGGTATTAAGTATGGTTGGTGAGAAGCGCTCCTTGTTGAGAACAATAGAGAATAGAAGAGGAAACATGATAGGGCACTTGATACGACACGACGATTTTTTAAAGAACATCATTGAAGGAAAGATTGAGGGTAAGAGAGGAAGAGGAAGACCAAGACGTACTTATTTCACTCAAGTGAAAGAGAAAATTGGCGTCGTGTCGTATCAGGAAGTGAAATTGCTGTCAGAGGAAAGGCAAAGATGGCGTTTACTCCACCGAAAAGAGCCTGGCTCATAAATAAATGATGATGATTTATTGATAAAATATGGAAGCATTAGTTAAGAAGTACTAATAATTACTTGTACATTTTTTTAATGTAAAGGATAAATCAATCCGAAAAACAGCGATAGTCCTAATGAAACTGAACCACTTTCCCCAAGAAACATGGGTCATCGTAACTCAAAAACCATACAGATAAAAAACTGCCAGATAAACCTATATCTATTTCATAAAACATGATGTTTTAGGCAGAGACAGGTATAAAACATCTGTCAGATAAATTTTATCTGTAGATGGTGAAACAGTTCCTAAAGATAAAAACCTACAGAACCTTATTACGGTTTAATACGGTTCAAAGTTGCTCTACACTAAAACAATTATCAGATCACAAAACTAAAATAGGTACCTAAAGTTTAAAAAGCATTTAAAACCAGCCACAAACTGGAAAGGCATCTAAACCTGCGTGAAAGCACCGAGGAGGGGTCTCCCATAAACTGCTTTATACAGGGTGCACTCGACAGGCACAGCTGCACCACGCCACGGCCATTATTGGTGGTTATTTTAACGACTACGGACGTGCTACGGAACGGTTTGACTATGTTATGTATGTTTGTGTATTCACAATCTACTCTTTAGCACCACTTTCTATACCTGTCACGATGTTGATATCACGATGTCACGTTACCTATCATGATGTTGATGTGATAATGAGCAGTGATCGGAATATCTTAGTGCATGGTTTTAGATTAGTATGGATAAGACTTTTGGTTCGGATATTTTTTCGGATATAATTTTTTACGTCGGAATTCGTTCATAGCACAGGTATAATCTCTTATAAGGTACCTAGGTAATTTCGTGGTTATGGTTGCCATTTTTATAAGGTTTTTTTTTTGTCTAGTATGTACTTTAAAAAATATTGTTTATACACCGTGAAATTGCAATGGTTTTCGATCGACAAGTGGAAGACTCCCCTTTAGCATACCTAAGTATCTATTTCAGTCATAGTTTTAAGAAAAAACTCCAAAAATAAAAAAGTTTGAAAGTGGGAATTTCATTCTTTTCTTTTCGAGAAAACAGTAGTTATGTTCTATCTCTAGCTTTCGCCTACCGAGGTACTTTCATTACGTATGCTTAGCTTGCGAGTAGTAGGTAACATAAATACCTACCTAAACTAGTTTTAATCTTCACTTCATACTCGTAAGGGCTTAGAATCGTCATAGATACTAGTTTCCTAGGTTTAGGTATTACTTGCTATAACTAGGCCGCCTTGAAATTTGATATTTTTTTAGTAAGAGGTCTGATACCTAACAAAAATAAAGTATTTAAAAGTACCTTTTAAAAGTACCTATTTAAAAGATTTGAATCAACTTATTTACGACAATTATTAAAACGCAAGCAGCTTACTTACAGTTCTCGTGTCCCTGTTGGTGTTCGTAATTACGAAACACAAAAAATTACATCACAGTTCACAAATTAGGTACCTGCAGTAGGTACGCACCACAACACACCATAATCGAATACGAACCATTTCTTTCAATCGCGCCCACTTACATAACACCTTTATTTAGATAACAGCTGTTTACTTAGATACACACATGACACGGAAGCCGGAAGTGCACTAATTTCGCTAGCTTGTCGAAACAAGATCGATGACGGGCGGGGGGAGCGGGCGCGCGAGGGGTGATGCGCGTACGCTGCCAAGGCGGGATTTGTAGAACCCGTTTGTCGGTGTCTAAGTACTTTCGGTTAAGATCGCCGCGCGCCGAATTACTCGTACTACTGCTTCACTTTCGAAGGACGACTTTTTCGGATTTATTTTTTATTTTATGTCGTCTTACTTGATCTTACTTGCCTTGGGATCGAAAACCACTGAAATTTCACGATGTATTTGTCGTTAATATAACTTTTATAAAAAATTGGATATCCAATATTATATACCAAATATAATATTTAATTAAAGCTTGAAATTCATCTGAATAGTATATTCGGATATCAGGGTTACCTTATTTTCATAAAATTCTCGTTTTTCTTGCAAGATAATAATAATGACGGTTAGTAACATGGTTTATTTTTAAAATTTTGCAAAAAAAAAACTAATAATAATAAAAATGTTTGTATTACCTATACAAAACAGAAATATGATTGATAGGTACATCAAAATAGGTAAACAAAAAGGTTCTTATTTTTAATACTTTAAAATTTGTACTTTGGTTAGTTACATAATTAAAAAGAACCTTTAAATACCTACCATATCGTGGTAAAAAATCTATAGTACACATAATAGTTACAAATAAAAATGAGTCCATGTACACTTCATTTTTTTTGATTATGTGCAACATACCATGGGTACATGTATGTAAACAACCCTGCATTCAAAGAACTATAATGTAGTTACAAAGAAAAATGAGTCCATGTAAGTAAATTAATGTTAATTGTAAATATTATGATTAATATTAATAGGTAAATATGATGCTGTGTTAATCAGTGTTTATAATACTAAAACTACTGAAATGAAATTACTAACTAAAGTCAGTAATAGAGAAAGTAGTAGGTTTGCACAAAATATTTTTGAAAAAATTCTTATTTGCGGGTTTGGTTGTCCACTTGTACCCATGGTATGTTGCAAATAATCAAAAAAAATATGAAATACGAAAATCAAAAAAACATCGAAATATTTTTCTTTGTTACTATTGTATGGATTTTTTTTCCTACGATTTGGTATTTAAAAGTTCTTTTTTAATTATGTAACTAATGAAAGTACTAATTGTGCAATATTAAAAATAAGAACCTTTTTGTTTACCTATTTTGATATGACAATCATGTTTCTGTTTTGTGTAATACATATTTTTTTCATTATTACCTATTTGTTTTATTTTCAAGCAAGCAAATTTGAAAATTAGACCAAATTACTAGCGTTCATTATTATAATCTTGCAAGAAAAACGATAATTTTATGAAAATATGGTAACCCTGATGAACCCTATTCAGCTTAATTTCAAGCGAAAATAAATATTAGCGCTAGCATATTAAGTATAAAATATTGGATACCCGATTTTTAATGAAAGTTATACTAACGATAAATATAGGCAATACTTCTTAAAGTACCTACTAGACAAAAAAACCTAAGTACTAAAAATGGCAACAATAACGACGAAATTGCTTACCTTGTAAGAGATTATACCTATGCAAAATAAAAAATTCCGACGTAAAAATTGGTATCCGAAAAAATATTTGAACCATAAGTCATATCCATACTAATCCAAAACCATGCACTAAGATATTCCGATCACTGATAATGAGTTAAATATGGTCCGACTATGTATGTTGTCACAGGCTACTTTTTTAGTACGACTATACTTCCCTGTCACGATGTTACGTTACCTATTATGATGTGTAATGAGTTAAATATGTTCTGACGTTGTTGGTTAATTCACAAGATACAAATTCTTTAGCACCACTATCAATTCCTGTCACGATGTTGATATCACGATGTCACGTTACCTATCACGATGTCGATGTGATAATGAGTTAAATTTGATTCGTATTCTCTTAAAACTGTCTTCTTTTGGTTTTTGATAGATTAAGGAACTAGTATAATGGAAAGTTATACTTAAATAGATATTTTTTGAGACTTTTAACTTCTTATTCAACCTCAACGTCGAAAGAATGAATCTTTGTAACTCTTTCACACAAGAAACATAAATTTTACAATATGTAGCTAACACATGAGAATATTAAATACATTGACCTATTCTTTCCCAAGATAATAATAGGTAGGATATGGGTATGATGATAAAAGTATGCAAAACCCCAAGTAGCGGTAAAGTCTAATTCTTTATATAATCGCTGCATTTTATTATTAGATTTATGATCTCAATTAGGTATTAATTATTTTTTAGTATATTTTTTGTGTAAGTTATCATTTTTTAGTATTTTTGTATAAGCTTGCAATCGACTTGGGATAGTCTCCCGTAATGATGATGCTTTTTGGCTGTAACAGTAAAAAAAATAAAAAATCCAGCAATTCAAATAAGCTTATCCAAAATATACATTAATATTATATTACGCGAGGTTTTACGCAAAATCCAATCAAATGAAATGTTATATTCGTATTTCCCGAAGAGTTAGAAGTAATGTTGGGATCACAAGTAGCGCTGGGTGAATTCGATTATACCCTCGCTTATGTCTAGTGGGAATTTATACCTCTATTTCCTCTTTATATTTGCCAAAAATGTTAGGCCTATAAGTAACTCTTGGTTTAGTATGTTTTTATTCATCGATAGAGGCTATTTTGGACAGGATCTTTGGAAACGAACTGCAGGTTATGTTGCACAAAAGACGCGTATTCATTTGCGAGTTGTAACTGTAACTGTTGCTACACTTTAGAAAAAAAAACATAGCCTGTAAGTTGTTCGCGAAAAGAGCGGCTCGCAGCGAACCTACTATTGTCGCTTATTGCCAGTAACTATAACACGCGTACAAATTAGAACATGGTTACTGTATCTGTTCGGTTACAGTTACAGTTCGCGAATGAATACGCATTGGACATTCTATTTCGAAACATGAGTCATGCTAAAAGTAGGTAAATCAGTGCAGCTGTGAAGTGTCATATCAAATATTAAGTTGCAGTGCATAAAGCCTAACTTTGATTGCAAAAAAATGTTTTGATTTTTTAAACAAACAGAATTTAGGAAAATATTCGATCAATGGGCATGATGACTAAAAAATTTTTTTAGTCCATTACATAGGTAAATTATTTAAAAATATTCGACACGTATTTTTTTCTTTTTTCTCTCAAACCAAAAATGACATAGATACACTACTGGGTTGAAATTGCTCGTGACGTCACACCTCAGTACGATTTTAACCGAGGAGTGACGTCAATACACCCCACTCCGTAACTTTGATGCTCTGTATCTTTGTATTTATTTATGTATTTGATCAGGTAAAAAATGTGTTCCAAATATTTTTAATAGCCTAAAAGACGGACTAATTATTTTTTGAATGTAGTCATCATCCCCATTTTTTAAACTAACAATTCTCTCTCGAATGTACACCATATATTATTCATAAAATTCCGCTAACAAAAATATTTTTCTTAAATATTTCCCAGATGAATTTGACCAAGAATTTCGTGAAATCGGCAGCCATTTTGAATATCTGTATTTTTTCTGATAGCAACATTTTATAGCTAGTCCTAGCTCCATCAAATGTCAGTTCAATTTTTAAAATATTTCCGCTCAGTTAACTTTTTCTGAAAGTAATGCCGCGGCAATAAAACCCGTGTATTTTTATTGGAGTTAACTGCAACTGCCGCCACAGTGTTTTAATTTATCCGCCAGCCATTTTTATTTATGAAAAAATTGTTCGGATTTTAAAAGTTCATAAATAAAATGATTGGTTCATTTATTTATTTTGTTTGCTGATTGGCTGAACGCCAGAATTATTTATTTACTCTCAGTTTAATTTGAATGCAATTCAACAAGTAATATTTTTTATGCAGTGGATATGTCAGTTTTATTAGATTTTTTCTAATTTGGGGAAATTTCAAATTCATTTTTGATACGTCCTAATTTTTCCAGTATTATATTTTTAGCTGTATCCACTCTGGTGCGTCAAATCAATAGCAATTTTATTACTTACAAGAAGTTTGAAGGTTGTTAAGTGATAAAAGATAAATCATCTTAGGAACTAAATTATCCAATATGTGACGACACTAAAATCATCACATTGTCACACAACAGAGCAATAGCAACGTTTGCTAGCAGAAAATACGATAGTTCCATTGAGTATCATATTTTGAATGAAAACGGAGCCAAATTCAACTACATTGAAACTCATTGTGCTCGGCTATTCTATTGTAAACGATAACCCAAATGTTTTTCAACCCTGCCCAATGAAAATTACTAGAAAATATTCAAAGTTCCAAATATGTTTTTGTGTATATGCAGTTATTGCTTAATTCACATTTTCTGAAGAAATTATTGTTAGACCTAACGGAACATTAAAATGGATTTTAAAAAGATGAAGATACATTTTTTTTCTGTAATTATCTATAGGTACGTTAGTGATATGTGTGTACCTAATACCTATACTTCTAGCTGTTTATTTAAGTAATATTAAATAAAACACACTAATTGTATTGAAAGAATTGATCTTTTTCAATTTTATTTTTGTTACACTTTTATGGCTTACGTTTAAGAAGATTAATGATAATAAAATAAAAATGAAACAAAATGGGGAATAATATTGTGTAAGTAATAACATTTTATTTCTATTTTAAGGAAAACACTTATTTATTTGTGAGATGAAGTGTTAGCCACAAAAGTTCCTTTAAGGAAATTATATACTTCCTCAAACATTTCGAATCACATCTTTCCCTAAACATTTGAAACTTCCAAATTTTAAACGATGAATAAATAATTTTACATGAATTTTACTTTTCAGGTCGCAATGAAATTATTAATCAGTTTGTAATTTAAATTAGAATACGTCTATAACTTTTGAATGTTTTTGTCATGCTTTTAGTTTTAAAGAAATCAATTAAAATATAGGGTAAAGTTTTAAACTAGAGACTTTGAGTAATTAAAAACTAGCTTCGATAAAATCGTACCAATTTTCCTTATTTTCAAGTAAGTGAAAAGAAACTATATAAAGTACAAAATAAAAACATCTAAATCAATAGAATTTACAAGACAAAAGATCTCAAAAGAAAATTTTCATTTAGGAACATCACTGGCCGTATAGATTGTCTACCCCTGACTAAATACTGCTGTCTCGCTCTGTTCGCCGAACGCAAAAACACCCTAGTGCGTTTCGACACCTCGCGTCGTTCGGACGCCGTTCCATTTTCGAATTTACCGACATGGAAGATCGCGATTTAAATTCTTAAATCCCGCGGTAATTAAAACTGAATTTTTAAGTGAAATAATTCTGGAAGGTTCTTAATTGAAAAACAAAAATGGCGTCTCCTTGTGTGTTTTAGTGGATAATTAAAATTGTAATTATCTTTTAATTGTTTAAGTCTGTGTTATATTTTTGTGTGAGTTAAAATTTTGTGACAGACTCAATAATATAGTGAGTTTTGATTTAATAAAAATCTTTCTACCGTTTTTGAAGAGATTTTAAGGTATGTATATTTTATGTACATTTTAGTATTAAAACGTGTATTTAAATTAAGATTAAAGAAGTCTTGTCTTTGTCAATGCAAGCTATTTATAATTAAGCATTGCAGTATGGGTTAGTTTTACTTATTTAGAGCAACATTATAGCGACTTAAGGCAATATTATAGCTTAATAAAAATTGGTAATTGTAATAGGTTTTATAAATACATACATTTTATAAAAGAATAATTTACTGAATACTGAATCTGTACACTTTTTCTCTACATTTTAAAGAACAATAGAATCGTAACAAAATACTTGAAAACCCTTAGCTTCCTTAAAACATTGCAATACAGCATTTTGACGAGCGACAGTATATATATATTTTTTTACATTTGAAAAGGGAATTGGGCTGAGTCAACAGTTATTTCAAGGGCCATCAAAGTTAAAGGACTGAAGCCAAGCTTCTTCCGTTTTTCTTTAAAACTTTTTTTCCTTTTCCAGTCGTTCTTCTAATGGTTTTATTTGCTTCTCTTATTTATAAAGCTTAAAGGCTTGAGAGGGAATTGTTTGAATGATATAATACTGTGTGATTTTAATTATGTAGGTATACTATTTAGGTATATAATGGTCGTAATTAGGAAACTTTCATATCGTACCTATGATTTATATTGAAAAATATTTCTCTATTTTCGGGACTTCATTTGATTTAATGATTTAAAAAAAAAACAGAATATTCAATGTAAGCATAAACTGAAATAACAAACAATAGAAAGTTAAAATTATATAGAAAATATTTTATAAATAAGTATAATATATTTTTTATTAAATCAAACTATTGAATTTCGTAGCTGTTTAATTATATTTTATATTTATACCTATTAAATCATATTTCGTAAACGATCTTTCCGAAAAACAACCCCAAATGAAATTGGATCCCTATCCGCCAAAAAATTGGATAGCGTGAAGACTCATTGCGTTGCGTATATACTTTACATTTGCAGGGGAAAAATCTCGCAGTTAGAAATAATTTTAGACAGATATATAAATAGATTATATTTTTTTATAATATAAAATAGGTAGGTACCTAATAAAATAAATACTTACGTAAGTATAAATAGGATATTAAAGATTATTGTTTATGTTTTTTTTAAAAGATATCTACTAAATTAAATATAGGTATATATTATAAGTATATAACGTGAACATAGGGTCCTGTGCCATTAGGTTTTTAGCCGTTTCTTACTCTCGACTATATAGGTACCTAGTAAAACGGTGGTAGTTTTAGATAATAAGAAATATATTAAAAAGTATAAGTACCAATTTGGAATTATTAAGATTTAAAGTCCATTTTTTATAACAACGCGTAGATCACCCAACCACATAAGACCCTCCTGTCCTAACAAAGGTCCAGCCGCCAAAATAAAATAAACCGTATTTACCACGTAACAAGGCTTCTACCCGGAAAAAGCTACGTGACAGCCGTGTATCTAGTTAATCTATCAGTTATTCACGGCACACCTGACCGCGTTGATTGGGAGCTAGAGGTGTGGACATTATATCGGGGTTGGTTGTAGGATGGCTGTGTACGGACAATTGACAGATAGCTGGCTGATATACGAAAAATATTGGATGGTAAGAGTATTGTTTCATTCATGATCAGCCTTTTTAACGTCCCCACTACAGGGACATGAGCCTACTCTCATACAAAGTGATTATAGGCCGTAATGTACCACGCTGGCCCAATAGTTTTACGGATTTCACATACACCTTCGAATTTCTTCTCTAGTGTATGCAAGTTTCCTTACGATGTTTTCCTTCACAGTTAGCAATTGGTAATCAAATATTCAATCCGTATATGAGAAATAAATTCTACCAACTAAGCTACCGCTCACTTCTAGAGAGTACCTATTGTTTTTGTTGCTGTAACTGAGTAATTTTTAGCTGTCTACTATGACAATTGAGATGAACACTAAAAAGAAGCGATTTTTAATTTTGGGATATCAAAATACATACCGGTCGTAAGTATTAGCAGGTGAATTCAATTCGCAGTTAGACGTTTGATATGAATCCGCACCACAATCATAGGTCAACCGCTTAGCCTAGCGCGCTAGGCTATTGCGTAAGACTTATGTTTAATTGAAAACAAAAGACATTAGAACTTATGTCATATATCTATGCTTGGGTACTATGTACCAAGTCTTCCTTACTTTGGAATCACAATGAAATACGCAGTCCAAATCGATTCCACAAGATCATTTCTTGGAATTGAGAACACTCGAACACTAAGCAGCGACTTAAAAATTAACAAAGGTAACTTAGAGCGTTACAAAACGCTGTTTCTAGTTACAAGAAAATTTAAAAAATAATTAGAAACCTGATTCAATTTAACAAAACACTTATAAAAGTCTCTGACAGTCAATTACCCTAAATTGTTTCTCTCTATACCGTGAAATAAGTTTTATTATTAAAGTTAAAGTTAGACAGTGCCTTGACTTTATTTTAAAACTAAAGTTGGGACATAGATATAATAAAGAGGTAAGTAATTTAAATTGCTATTGGATTGAAACAATTAGAGAAAGCAAGTTTCTAATTCTTTTAAACTAATTATTACTTTAAAGTATCGTTATAATTTAACATTGAAGAACTTAACGTTTATGAACTTTATAGAGTAAATCAATGTATTCGTAATATCGGGTGAGTTTAGAAAGAATCTAAAATAAATTTTGAGAGCTATTCTGATTACTACAGGGTGTAAAATAAAGCCGAAACCCAGCGATAGTCCTCATGAAACTGAACAACTTTCCTCAAGAAACGTGACGTGAATGAGTAAACGGCAGATGTAAAAGAGGTTATTACATGACAAGCGACATTTATTCACTCACACAACATTAGGCAGCAATCACACAAACAACGGAACCGTAATCAGCGAGCAATCATTCAAAAGACGATCGGCGTTCAATAACATAAACATTGGATATTCAAATCAAGTAGAGTGCGCCAATCGGAACCAGCGCGGCGTGAATTCACCAGTGATTGATTACCGTCAACGTATTCGTCTACTGAGAACATTTTATCGTTTGTTGTTGGAAATTAAGGAATTTTGTTTGAGGAGTATGAGAACTTGGATGTAGTGACGGTGAAGTGTTCCCATAGGACTAAAATGGTGTCATTCACAAACAAAAAGTAGACATAGAGTTGTTAGATTTGTTGTGCAGCTTGTCGTTGCGATAGATTCGGTCACTAAACTGAAAATCCAGTAAAATAATATTTTAATGTAAAGTTCATTTGTTCGATACGCTTTTGTGTCGGCGCTTTTATGAAAATGGTCTTTTCTAATTAAAAACTCAATCTGACACATGACAAGAAAAAATGCGATATTCTAACTAGGATCGTACTGTCTGTCTGTCAGATCGTTTGTTAAAAAACTAGCCAATTCATTGAATTTATCAAACAAAATCTTCACACAATACTTACGTGCCTATTTCAAATCAAACATTTTACCCTCTTCTAATACAACACCGTTACCTACTTATCAAACATACATACACACAGCTACAAAAAAAAACTCGAAACACGAACTGAAAGGTACATTTCGTCGACGCGTAACCATAAAGATACATAACAGTAAATCACCTGGCTGTAACTTTGCCTTCCCTATACTTAGGTAGACACGTGACATTTGGGAGCTCCGAGATGGGCGCAGTAAGATTACGTGATCTTCCAATGTGATAAAATAAGATATAAGTCTAGTTATAGGAATAAGAAAACACGTGGTTTTATGTCCAATATATTACTTAAAGAAATGACATTATGTCAATTCCATAAAGAAGGACATTTTGGTTTTGATTTATATGGATGTTTTGACAGTCCCCCGATACTAGGAAAGTATCTGATTGAAATATGTTTATACCTAGGTTACAAGGTTAAAAGAGTAAACTTTGGAAGTTTACATAAAGAAGCCGATCTTCAAATAATAACAAAACTAGTTTTCTGCTGTATTTCAAGACTTTAACGATATTCAGTAATTTCCGACAGATTGTAGAAATGAGCTATAGGACCATGAAATTTGACTCCTTCCAAGTGAGTGAAACTTTATATTTCTATCCCTTTAAACGGAAGCGTCTTTCGTAAAAGTAATTAAAAATAATAAGGCTGCAAGTTGATACAAAACTACAAAAAAAAAAAACTTAATTTAAAACTCACATTAACATTCAACAAGCTACCTAACCATCCCATCTGTATAGTAACCAGCAAGCTTCAAGATAGGTGCTCCAAATGTGATAAAAGATAAGGCAACGGTTCCTCTCGTATTGAAAGAAAAACGGGGTCTTTCCCAGGGCAAGGTTTGGTGCCAACTCTTAAATCGTTAAAGACTTGAATGGAATGCTGAAACGATTTTTAAACGTTTTTTGCTTTGGTAAAAAGAGGAAAGAAATTGGTTTTCGATTGCGAGAATGCTTGGGTATGTCGAGAATTATGTAGACTAAAAACTATAGGTACTTTTAGTACTTATTAATTACTTTACCAGTAGCAGTAGAATTACTATAGAATTACAAAATTTGTTACATAGAGGTATATAACTTATTTGTCTGATAAGTGGTGCGTAAATAAATATGTTTTTTTCATCATCAAAGAATTGAGTTTAAAAATTTAAATTGAGGTGGAGCAATATTACGGAACGCACATATTTTTAAACTCAATACTTTGAAGAAAAAAATAACGTGCGTTCCGTAATATTGCTCCACCGACAAGAGTCTAAATGTTGCTCTCATTCAAATAGTGAATATGTCATAACCAACGACAAATTTTGAAAGTACCTTTTATCATTTTTAATATACATACTTACTAGGAAATGCTCAGTTATCCTTTGAATTGTTATTACAATATAAATGAATGTATACAGATCTTTATTAAAATAAATTTTACAAACATAGAATTAAATATTTAAAAGAAAAATAATTATTATATCTTCCAACGCGTCCACGCAAAGCAAAGTACCCAACAAGCTGGCAGCATTACCTCTTTTAATTTTGAAAATATTTAACAATTTAACTACATTTTAAATGTGAAGCGTAGGTATTTCATTAACCACTTAAAACCAAAAGATTTAAACCTTAAAAAAACATAGTTACTTAACATGCGGATGTCATGCTCAGTTCCCTCAAAACCTTGACTATACGTACCTCGTTACTTTAAATTTGCAAAAAGGGGTTAATACCCAGTCAGCTTTTCACGGACAAGATAAGTGGCACTTATCAATGTATGCCATCATGGTATTCTTTGCGCGACGTATCTTTTATGGTATCCTTTAAAGGGAAGAAAAGAATAAGATGGGAATGATAATTTTCTTTTTGAACGCATTTTGTTTTGTTTGTATTTCTTTAGTTTATTTAGCAAAGTTATATGGATGCATTTTTTAAATCAATATAACGTAAATTATGGACAATAATATTAAGGGAAGTTTAACAATACTGGCAAATGCATTTAATATTTAAAACCCTTTTTTAATGGCTCTCAATTTTTGTAGATGCATTGATTTGTATTAAATCGAGTTATAGGCACAGATGAGTGATTTTGACCACGTTTTGACAGTGCTTTTAAATAAGAAGAGCAGTTGTTGCTGTTGCCTACTCTTATATAATTTCTATGAGCTTATTAAGTTAAAATACCTAGGTAGTTCAAAAAACTAAAACACGCTTTAGCTCGCACTAAACATGCTCCATCATCAGATCTGTTCAAAAGACCATATTATTGTATTGTCATCAGAACTCAGAGCGTGTGCAAAATTTCATCCTATTCGAAGACCGGGAAGTAGGTCAAATTAAGATTCCAAGATTTGTTTACATACATATTTAGTTACAAGTGAAGCTAATTAAAAAGCGTGTAATAAAAATACGTTTTGCTCGAATGAAACTTATACCTATAGCTAAAGCTAAAGTTTGATTTTCATGCGAAACTACCTACCACAAGGCCTAAAATTACTTTAGCTCGGAAATTGATGTCGTCTATGATTCAAGGCTTTAGCGTCACTAAAGTTAGGTATACATTTTTTGGGTCAGTAGGTGAGATTCTTGCTTGTTTTCTTTTAAACTAATTATGTTGTTCACAATATACCTACATACATACCTACTTACATCCATATCTGTCACGCCTCTTTTCTATCGGAGAAAGCACCCATCGGGGTAGGTAGAGACTGCTTCGCTCCACTTGCTACGATCCAGACACACTTTTTTCGCTTCATTCACATTCATCAGTCAAAATGTCTAAATGTGAATTTGAAAAAAATATATAAAGTAAAACGGAATTTAGTTTTTTGTTAAATAAACTAAAAACTGAAGACCTAAATATTGTTTACTAAATCATTTAAAAAGTTGGGTTTTAAAGTTGAGTAGTTTTAACGGTGATTTTAATCGAGAGGTGCAAACAACCCACTGTTACTGAAGTAATAGAAGGCTTACAAAGTGTATTCTGTGATTATCGTGGTTTGTGATTGTGAACGAAGTACGGGAGAGGAGCTAACGAGACCAAAGTCTAGTTGATTAGATTTCCTCGCTTTGATACATCTTTGTTTGGTTTAGGCGAGAATCTAGGTTAGACGGCGAACTATCTACCTAGATTATTTATTTGTGGGATGAATGTGTGGCACCTACGAATAAAAACTATAAGTATATATTTTTAAGATATTTAAAACCATGTTAGGACTCTTTTCGCCACTTACAGATGCAAATTCATTGGGATATTTTATACCTGTCACTGTCTAAAACGTCATGTTTTATGAAATAGGTATAAGTAGGTGTTTGTGTCAGTCAAATTTTATCTGTAAGAGGTAAAACGGGCCCTTAGTTGAATATAAGGCATAACGTAGCTGCGCTGCATTGCCAGGCCCTAATTTATTTATTTATTTATTAGTCTATAGGTAATTATATCTTTGTATCTTTGTAAAACCTATAGCACATGAGTCCTATGGTGTGCAAATACAGATTCGAATTTTTATTTGAATTTGAATATTAGAAGCCACGACAATTTTTGAAATCGCGAGTGTTTTGTTTTAAACAAAAGACTGTATCTTTCTAAAAGCAAGTGAAGTAAAAATTCCTTTCGTACAAGCATTTGTATTACAACGAGATTCAGTCGTTTTAAAAAACAGCATATTGGAGTAAAGTCTGTTGGTTCTTATTTAGTAAACTAGAGAGTCGAATAAAATGGAGGGAAGTGCATTTGCAAACTTAGAATTTAAATTCCGAAGAACAAAGTATTTGAGAATACAACAAGAAACAATTGACAGTTTTTTCTGAGATTTGGTACTAGCAAGGTACTAGGACAACAAATTTGATTGCCAGCGCTAGTTGACAGCTTTGATGACTAGCTTTGGTGCTCGTAGCGAGTCTCGCTGGGCCAAGCGTAAATTACCAGAATTGGGGTCTAATGTTGTTAATGAAATAAGAATAGATTTCAGTTGAAAGCCACATAGGAAAAAGAAGTCACAGAATTTCCTAAGCACCAAAATTTAGAATACAATTTTATGACTCGGATTCACAATCTTGCGAGTCAATTTATGTCAGGAGCCTATGCTTACCCGATTTCGTGTAGAAAAACGTTGATTGATACAAATAGTGACTTCCTGACGCGCCCCACTCTTCTCCCTAATCATAATAAACCAGCCATACCCTCAATATAAAGTAGTAGGGCGCGATTCGACACAATTCTGACATATTTCTTGCGTTATTGAACGATAGCTTTTTGATACAGAGTCAGTATAAGTTATCGTGGCGGGTATTGAGTCTGCCTTTCAGTCATTTTGAGGCGTGCACTAATTGTATGCTTTGCGCTATGGTTTTTCGGGCATGCTTCAAATGAAAACTCAAGATGAACGTGAAAGCGAATTAAGTGCGTTTTATGATCAGTATGTCAGTATCAGTTTCAGTGTGTTCGTAGCAAATTTCGGGAAGTGGTCCCTGCCTACCCCGATGGGAAAGAGATGTGACAGATATGTATGTATGTTTTCTTGACGAAACTCGTGGTGCATAATTTTTGATTTGTAATTTTGAACCTGATTAAATAAAAGGGTCGGAATAATAGAAACTCACTGTCAGTACTAGAAAGAGATGTTAAAAACAATTTTAAAAATTGTTTAAGAGTAAAGTGTAAATCTATGTATGTAGGTATGTATTGTAGTGTTTCTTTGTACTGTTTTTGAAAATACATGTCATTAAGTCTTATGTACGATTAGTTTACTAAAAGACTCAATACTGATTACTTGGCACTGGAATCAACATTAGGTAGTCAGTATAGCCTTTTATTCATGAAAAATAAAACAGCAACGCTGACAAACAGGCTTCCACTCGAAACACACCTATTTCTACGTAACTTCACATAAATCGGTTAAGAAAAAAAGGGTTACGGGGAAAGCTAGCGCGTCCTTGTCGACGTAAAACTTCTAAATGTGTTCCCGGGCTCGAGGAATTCTTGTAGGATTTTCCTTAACTACGGTTAATGCATTCCCAACGTCAGTCACCTTTTTAATGGAATCCGAAACTTTGGACGTAGGAAAAGGGAAATCTTGTGATTCTTTGTGTCCTCACGTTTGTTAAGGTTGAAATTACCGTGGGACCCTGAATACAATACTTCGAATTAAGGTGCGCTTTTTTATGTTGGAATACAATTGCTTAGTTCGTTTGTGAATAAAAGTTAAAGATTACACACATTTTGTATGGTTAGAAATTCTTCTTATCTGCAGTAAAGGTTTTTAAAAGAAAGTAACCGTCTTCATCAGATTATATAAAAAATAAAGCTTTTGTTACGTGTACGGTATGCTTTTTGGATATCGTAACTTTTTGACATTATCAAAAGAAGTTTTATTTTCTTTTGCAAGGTTAAATAAAAACTTTTTCCTGTACTTATTTATTGTAAAGCAAATTACTACGAAATCCTTTCACTCACCATCCTTTCATAATATCTATAAAATAATTATACTTACATAGAAATGTCGACAAAATTATTGTTTTTGAAAATTACACCCGGTTAATTAAACAAAATCACGCAACACCACTTAAGTTTTGATCGAAAACCCTATTAACAAGCTTATCCCTCCAATATTAAAGCTCAATTATAATTAACACCCGTTTTTGTCGAACCCACGACCCTCCCACTGTCACTCTGAAAGCTGACCTTGTTAACTATTGTAGGTTAACTCTGAGTTCGATATAGTATTACAGCCATTCCCAATATTCAAAGACAGATAGCTATTCGTACATATCTGTCACGTGACTGTCATTTCTGATTTATCCTTCAGAAGAATCCCATAGACTTTTTGACAGCGGTAGGTTTATAGGGACGAAAAATTCTAAAGAAGATAACTATTTCTATCTCCAGTAGGGCAAAAACAGAGATAGATAGAATATAGGGAAATAATTAGAGTGGTTTTGCTCTACATCCGATTGTGTTCCAATCCGTGACATTTAGTACAGAATAGTTTCTGGCATCTATCTTGGATCCATGGCTTTATACCTCGGATGAGATATGAATCGGATGTAGTGCGTAACAGCTCTTACTTGGCAGGTAGAAGTATGACTTCTTCTAACTTAGCTTTTGTTTAATCTGAAATGTGTATGAAAATAGAATTAGTGGGTAAATGTTTGCGCTCTCTAGAAATTGCTATTTCATATTTGTGTCTAATATCTTTAATAATTATAAGCTGCGAGTGGATTCTATATAAATCTGAAAAGCGTATATCGGACTTATTACAAAGTAGGTACTTTTAGTTTATAGATAACTACCACTTGAAATACTATTTTTAATAGTATTTTAATATTTTTAATACTATTTTAATAGTGTTTTGATATTTTTAAAATAACATGTATTTTGGTCACAAGTATAAGTATAGTTATATTTGTCGATGAAAGTCAGAGTAGAGCTACAGACCCTTTCTTGCAAACATCCTCTAACCCTAATTAACATAACTCCCCTAATTATCAAAATATTTTCATCGTAGTTTCTTTGCGAATGTTTTGAAATAAGATCAAGATTGATTGGTTTAAGATTAAAATTTTATGTCATAATAAGGTTTATTTTGAGAGTTTGAGATCAGTGTTAGTAACCGAACCAAAAAATAAGGTGGTTCTTTATTCGGCTGTATGTTTGTAAGTCATATGAGTATAAACCTGTTAAGCCTCGTTTTTACTTGTTTTGATCGAATATTGTTATTTAACAAGGGCTTTAGTGATAAAGCCCTATATAGGGTGACTTTAAATTAGTAAACGATAGAAAAGGATATGCATGTACTCGTGATAACAAACTACTTTTACTATGGGACCAAGGTCGAAATCATTCAAAAATTTTTGAACTCCCCATACAAAATGCACCAGCTGATAGTACGGGGGGGAACATTTTTTTTGTGATTTCGACTTTGGTCCCATAGTAAAAGATTTTTGTTATCACGAGTACATGCATATCCTTTTCTATCGTTCACTAATTTAAAGTCACCTTGTATACATACCTACACCGATGATGGAAAAGAGGCTTGACATTATCCGTCACGCCTCCTTCCCATCGGGTAGGCAGAGACCACCCTTGTAAATGACATGTCATTTTGAATTGGCGCTCGTAAAATAGTAGAGTTCCCGTAAAAAAAAAAAACTAATTCAAGAACACGACAACTGAAAACAATCTTTGAAAGTAGGTTACTGTTTACAACATAAAGTTAAGATTATGGACCAATTTTCTTCAACCTTTTATTTTCAAGGTGATCAAACACATGTACTGTACAGCCAAATCGTAATTCCCTTAACTGTTGGCAATAAGGAAGTAATAATATTTTATTCGTGCCTCCGTACTGTTAAGTACCTACGTAGAGTCAACGAAATGCGGAAAACTTTGTAGAATCTTGTAAAATCAAACACAGCTTAATTATAATTAGGTACATATGGAAGCAAGGATAGCGATTAAATTAAATATCGACACTCATAAATTCAATTGGCGTAAAGGACATTTGGCGAAATTTTTTTTATTGCATTATCCTATACAACTTTTTCTGCTCTATGTTTCTGTATATTCGAAATTGCGATATCTCCATTAATAGCGAAGTTAGGAACAAGCAATTTTGTAGTAAAGGACGTCATCTAAAAAAATACATGATTTTTTTTGGCGTAAACGCCTATTAATGTTACTAACAACGCTGTAAGTCTCTTGAAGAAATTATTTGAACTTTACACCTTTAAAATAAAAATAACTGTCCTTTACCACCTTATTAAAAACTATGAGCTGTCCTTTACGCCCTTATTAAAAATTAAGGGCAGTTTTTTACACCAGAAAAATATATATGAGTTGTCCTTTACCACCTTATTCAAAATTATGTGCAGTTCTTTACTCCTAAAAACATGCCAGCAATCTTTTATAACCTCATAGAAAAGGGTCCCCTTTACACCCTGTTAAAAGGTAAAATAACTATTTACAACCACAGCTTCATTAATAGATTTATTAATTTTATGCTTTATTGATATCTTGTTTTGTCAATATTACCTAAATTATAGACTATTTCTATGTTGAAAATATCAAATAACCTAGAAATTATTTTTTAATGTTTTTGAAATTATTACGAATATAATTGTTACAACTACCGTGCTATGAAAAATGATTACGATTAATATAAAAATTTTGTTGTAGTTGTAGGTACCTAACTAGTGAGAATAACAGTTTTCGCGCTAGGATTTCTTTGCCGTGATTGGTTCACAATCGCTGAAGTGCGTTCTGAATATACAAAACATTATGCTTATACATAGATACCTTTCTAATTACTTATAATTTAAAACAAGATTAAGTTCTTAGTTTTTTTTTAAATATAACACATACCTACATTTACGTGATGTACAATTTAAATATTTTATTGCTTTACAATTAACACGCTTTTTTATTATTATTATTAGGTCGTCGTGTATGTAACTAACTATGTGATGGACCTATATTTTATGTGTTCAAAAGTACGAAAAAAATGGTAAAAAAAACAAGACGGTTGTTAATTGTGCATTTTCAAACTAGTCTGATAATCCTGCATTTATGTACTGAAACCCTTTCTTAAAAAACGGCTGTAAAAAGTAACCTTTTAAATTAGTCATATTACCAGTCCTGTCAAGTGCGTTCCAATTTACGCATCACTGATCAAATAGATATTTTATAACACACACTTTCGATATTGACCGAATATTTTTATATTTTCATATTTGTTTTTATTCAATAATAAAGTATACAATAATTATTTTTGGATGAAAGAATCTATATTAAGTACGTTAAAATATCTGTTATTTATTTGAAACGAAAATTAAAATACAAACACGAGGACTTTTGTTGGTACCTTTAAAAACCTTTTTTTTACATGTTTATATTTTTTTTAACACCTAACCAAAGCCAGTTTAGCGCCACTGACGAAGCGTCTGTAGCGTCTTTGTCGGTAATTTACTGACGCGTTGACTGACGCCGCGTTGCTTACGCTCAGTTCGAAAGTGGCCACATACTATTCCGTAGCGCACGATCTGTCGCTTTGTCACCGGTGTCTGTCACGCGGCGTCACTGACGCAACAGACGCTAAGTTCCAATGTCTACCTTTAGGAAAGCAATTAGACTAAGTATCTTCTAAGAATCGTAGCCTAATTAAAATTGGCAGCTGTCTGTAGATAGTTGGCTTAAGAATGTATCTTGATATTAACTAAATTCAGATAAAATGTAATGCTGTTGATTTCTTAAATAAAATAAAAGGAAGCCATGATAGTTAAACATTTTAAAACTCAAGAACGGCTGAACAGATTTGGCTGGAATGTGGTAGGGAGGTGGCTAAGAACTAGAAGAAGGACATAGGATACTTTCTACTCATCTTTGTCTCTAAGCGGAAAAAAGTTCGCGAGGTCAGCTAGTATTTTAACTAAAATTCTTACTAAATTTTAACTTTTTGCTCAAATTTTAAATAAAAATTGAATTTTCATTTCATACAGTGGTTATTATTTACATTTATTGTTTCTCATGCATATACATTTATTCAACAATCATTAAACCATTGACTATTTACTTCCTTTTTAACATATTTTGTTTGAGTGACATGCACTTACACCGCTTTTAACATTGTTTTTTGTTGAGTACATGTCACTTACACCATACAATAAATTACTCGTTTAGCGTTTACTCCCTTTTAAAAAGTGTTTTATTAGTGAACAATGTCACTTACTACTTCTCAAGCTAATTAAAAAGACCTTTACACCCTTATACGAAAAAAAATGCTTTAGGCGTAAAGGACAAAATTGTAATACTAATTTAGGGTAAGGGACAAATGCTCATTGTCAAATTAGGGTAAAGGACACTATCTCCTTATTCCTTGACACTACGTTAATTTGAGTATTATAGGATGAAAGCGCGCATTATTTCCATCATTTTTGTCTAAGACACCTAATACTTACCTATTTTAATTTAAAAAATACAGTGGTTTGAATTTTCATTTTGTTTTTTGCTCTTCCTGAAAACCTGCGATTTGTCCTTTACGCCAATTGAATTTATGAGTGTCGATATTTAGTCATGAAAATAACAGTTCGAAAATAGACAAGTGGGTGGTACAAAGTAATTGGTTTCTAAATATTCTCAATCTACCCACGACTGAAATTACCTAGTTAAAACAACTACATAATCAAAGTATAACACAAAAATATTTACATCCAACCTTCCATAGGCATTAATAATTCATCACGCCAACATTGTCAGTTATGAAGCATATTAATACACATCTATTTATCTCTGTCGGAACTACGCAACGAAATAAGGAAGGGAACACTTTATATTCATTTACAAAACATTCTGCATGCTTCATTTCCTCCTTTAGTCAAATGAGACAGCGATTCAATTTCTCTTGTTTCTAACCGTGAAAATCACTCGACTGTATAACCTGGCTAAGTAAAAATATTTGCAGTATGAATATTATGGTGGCAATAGTCATTTTAAAAAGATTGGTTATCCTGGCAATTCCATTCGTTTAAAATAGCTATTAATAAAATTAACTGTAAAACTTAACTTTTTAAGGCTATCCGACGTGTGACAAGTGTGCAACTAATCACATTACGAGTATTTCTATGGAGTACCTAGATGTCATAATACATTGCCTACGTCTGACTAGTATATTTCTATGTACCTTAAAAGAGCGCCTGTCAACGTAATAATTCAATTCAATTCAATTTATTTATTCTATAAATTACAATCACATCATCTTTACAGGTCTAATTCGACAATGAGTTAATTTCTTGAAACCCCGACAATGAGCACTGTAATAATATCATCCCGACAATCAATATACTACCGATGATTTGTATTCAGTTGAGTGATTACAACTGTGATTTTAAACGGGTAGAATTGCTTGATTCAAAGAGCGCCTGAATTTCGAATTAGCAAGAGAATTGCAAATCATGCTTCGTACATCCGGAACGTATTTTTCACGGTACAATTGGCACGTTCATTTCGGATGCGATGTGTATAAAAAGTACAGAGAGATGTTGGAATATTTGTGTGAGATTCCGTATGGGTTTAAAGCGTTAGTGGATTAAAATTTCGATGCCTTACATTTCTATTTAGATGGTGTTTTGTTTGAGTGTGGCTGGCACGTTTTGAATTCGAATGTGGATGAAGTGAAAGAAGTGTGTTTGAATCGTAGTGAGTGGAGGGAAGTCTCTGCATACCCAGACACGTCTATCTACAGACGTGACCGTTATGTTTGTATGTTTTTAAAGTAGTGAACACTGTTGTAAGGTTTAGAGAAATGCGAATGTCAATCATATATCTAAAACTACAAGTTAGGTTTTCTAAACAACAACAAAATCAGCTCTCCATAAAAATATACAAAAAACACGAAAGTTCAAAAAGCTACCGAAAAACAAAAGCAGTTAGTATGCGAGAGCAACTCTCAGACAGTTTAATTCAATCATTGAAGTCCACTGTATTCCAATTTGCGTACGGGCCTCTAAAAATTTATATAAATTTATGACGTTATAAAAACGAGTAACACTCGAACATTCGTCGGCATGTATTGAACTGCGGCTACGGACCAATGGACTTTTGCTTTTAAATTTTGTCTGTCTGCCAATTTTGTGGCAGTATTTTTATATACCCTTACGATGCCTGTTGATATATTTTTCTTTGCTAATTAGCTATCGATAGAATGGAAATTGCAAATCATTTTGATTAAAAAGAGGATCTTTTTTCTTTCATCGAACTGAAAGGAGAATAGTTTGTCGGAGAACAGTTGCAGAATTGCTTCAGCCTTAGGTTCGTCATCATCATAAATTTATGAGCGTCGCTCTTGTCGTTGGAGTTTACACCACTCTGCTCTATTCTCTACCGTACGTTTGAGCTCCTGATATGACACAACTTCTATTCCCTCTTTTATTTGGTCTATGTAAGTCCTTCGTGGTCTCCCTCTCTTCCGTCTTCCTTCCAAAATTTAGGTTCGGCCGGTCGGTTCAGTCTTAGGTTCGTAACTCAAGAATATAAACGTCCTAGAGAATTTTAACCTTATTCCCTAGATAACAATGAATTTAGCAAAATCAAATAATAGACCGGAATCAGAAACCCTTCAGTTATACACGGGTACCCATGAAACTTGGCTTTCGATATTAGTTTACCCGCACCCATTCAGAACTATTTCAATTAATTATAACATTACCTACAGTTTCCGACCGTCGTAAGTACTTAGATATACGTTTCGAGTCAATCTCATTTGTCTATATTATTAACTTTGGAATTGTGTAACCAAAGTAAGTTGAAGGAAAATTGATTTAATTGGATATAAATTTACATGATTTAGAATATTGGCTAATAAGAACAAAGAACTAGGCTAGCTTTAGCGTTAGCTACGAGTGTTTTGTTTTAGTGATCACTGCATACTAGTCTAAATCTAGACTATAATACTCTATCTATCATGAATAAGTTAGATCTATCGTGAATGACCTGACAGAATGAGACAGCTTGTTTGTGCTTAAAAATGAAAGGAAGTCATCGATTTATTCGAATAAACAATACAAAATATTAATTTAAAAGATTTTTTGTCTACAGTAAAATAATTTGAATATTTTTACCATTTTAAATATCTACTTACAATAACAGTATAAAATTAGATTGAAGGAAATGTTATATGAAAGAAAATACTTCCATATTTGCAAACAACATACGTTTTCTTTGAACGTAAATACCTATTCTATTTAACGAGTATATGTTTTTTGATCTCATAGAATTTCACACAAAAGCGATACAATATTCGGGAAGTGGCACGCCTACTCCCAAGGGAAGGAATCGAGGAAACAAAATGTTTTGCATAAGAAAGACCTTTGAATAAAAAATTAAGTTTTTCCGATTCTGAAATGGATATTCCTCTTTGTGGGTTTATCCAGTGGATGTAAGTGGGTATTAGAATATTTGAGAATAAGAGTCAGGTGTAATTTTCTTATTTAAAAGCATACTGTTTGACTGTACCTATAACCCAACGTGAATCCAAATTAGTAATACAAATCATTGTCGACAGTATGAAATTTATGAGGATTAAATGTTGTAATTTTTAAAAAGTTAGGTTTTAAGTGTCGGACATGTGTGATTGCCGGGCTAATATTACAAATGAATAAATAAATGATACAAATAGAATAAGTTAGGCTCGGCGCAAACGAGCCACCGACCACAGCCACCGGTGGCCAGCGACTGCGACCTAACACGCTTTTTCATATGAATTGTATAGCGGTGCCGCACACGTGTACATACATTAGTGCTACAGTAGAGCTCGCTCGCTCGAAATTAGCTCGTTTCTGACATTGTGGCGGTAGCGCGCGACAGCGACCGTCGGTGGCTCGTTTGCGCCGAGCTTACTGATATCATAATTATGAGTTTTGATTTTATATAAGTATGGAAAGACGGATCTCTATAGTGTTTAGAAATGAAAGTGTAGAACAGGTGTACCTAAATTAATAACACTAGACAATAACAATACAAAAAATTAAATATTTTACCCGACTGCGCCAGAAAGAGGGTTATGTTTTACAAGAGTATGTATGTATGTATGATTCTTTGGCACGCCCTACAGCGTAAACGAAAGTTGTATTTAGAGCGAGAGTGACACTGGGTACATCAAAATAAAAAAAGAATGCGTTTTTAAATGTAGTCAGATTTTTTAAATGAAAAGGGTTAGATCATTGTTACAGAGGTGTGTTTGGATCGTGTTGGCAAGTGGAAGGATGTGGTCTCTGCCTACCCCAATGGGAGAGAGGCGTGATAGATATGTATGTATGTATGTATGTATGTATTATTGTTCCTCTACGTTAAAATCAAACATCAAACAGTTGATAATAATTTATCATAACGTTTTAGCTAATGTAGATCAGGTGTAAATTGCAAACGTTCTATTCAAACGATAGGCCTCATAAATTGATAAAATCAGATACTAGTCAAATAAGCGTTATTAATAGCATATCATTATTTTATGTCAGTGCGGAAATATAATGCTGCAGAAAGGGAATTACTAACTAGAATGTCGTTTGTATCATTCTAAATTAATCTAGTGTTTACATTTGTTTAACAACACTGTCAAAACGATATAGTAGCCTATTGTGTCCCACTGTTGGGCAAAGGAATCCCCCGTATTCTTCCATGCTTCCCTATCTCCGGCAAGTTCTGGCCAGCTTGCCAAGTACCTACGCATCCAGATCGTCGCGCCATCTCCTCTTAAGCCAACCTCTACCTCTGTGGCCGTCTAGCGGCAACCAGTAGGTAGATATCTTGGCCCATCGATCCGGATGCTTACGGCAACCATGTTCAGCTCAGTTCCATTTAAGTTTTGCGGTCTTACTATGTATAACCTAACTTATTGAATGAACACTTGTCAACATCTTACTTTTCATATTACCGACATTGATTTGTATTTAGTCGGGTTTTACGAAAAAAATCAACCAACACCAAATAGTACTTGATAAAGTGTAGCGTACTATTTCGACTTTAAAAAATGAGAAATTTTAAATTTTTTTATAAGTCGAAATAGTATGTAATTACATATAAAAAGTATTTATACGCCACATCACGTCGGGGTCACCAATTATGGGGAAGAATTATAAAAGGCGAAAGAGCGAGGTTAATGAGTACAAAATGGTTGTTTAATATTTAAGAAAATTTACAAGGCAAAATATAAAATATGACAGAAAGAAAAAAAAAAGAAATTTTCTTTTTTTTTAAGTCGAAATAGTATGTATTTACATATAAAAGTATGTATACGCCACAAAAGTAAGTACTTCGGTATCCTGAACGCCCTTTGGGTAAGCAATAACTTATTCAAAATTATACCTACCTGCTACATTAATACGGTTTTATTCGGCACACATAAGCGCCTTAAAGACTTTTACTTGAATAACATATAACCTTACAGAGCAAAGCCGATTATTAATAAGCCAATTATTGTAAACCTCATGTAGTTATTGATAAATTAAAATTAATGCTCACTTGCTTACTTGTGTTTAATGAATGAGTAAAAATTATTTTTTTAACCTTCTGTCTTATTTTTGAAAACAATATTTTAGAAGGGCCAAATCAAGAGTACCTACCATAAACCGACGGGCATGTATGACTGATGAGTATGCATGAAGCGAAAGAAGTGTGTTTGGATCGTAGTACGTTGAAGGAAGTGGTCTCTGCCTACCCCAATGGGAGAGAGGCGTGACGAATATGTATGTATATATGTTTCATGTAAAAAAATGCAGGTTGTAACTATTCCTTTAATTCCTATTCATTTTAATTAATAAATAGAGACTGCCCGCGACTTCGTAAGCATTTATCGTCATATCTTGGAAAAAAATCATGATATCTCAAAATAACGTAGCCTATGTGTTATTTTGATATATAGCTACAATAATGCCAAATTTCATCAAAATCTATTCAGTAGTTTTTGCGTGAAAAAGAAACAAACATCCTTCGGCACAAACATTGACATTTATAATACATATTCGTACATACATACATATATAAATATCCGTCACGCCTCTCCAATTGGGGTAGGCAAAGACCACTTCCTTCCTTCCTTAATATTAGTAGGATAGGATTTATTGAATAGGAATAAAAGGTAGAGCAAGAATAAAATAAAAATAATCAACTGTCGACTTTACAAGTACAAGTACCGATGACCAATCGAGAAAAACGTTTTGAAGTAATGAATATTCGATCAAACGGCATCCGCTATCAAGTAGGGAACTTTTTCTATAAATGCTTTCTGAAGTTTAGCGACCTTTTTGCTCCCGTACTTATTCAATTCTTTTATTTCTATTGTTCTTATTTTATTGATATTTAATTCTTTTAAGAACTCACTACAGACATCTCAGATTTTTACTAACGTTATCAAGTAAAGCTAGCGCCTAAAAATTAACAAAGGAATTTCGCAATATGTACCTAAAAAAAATGTCAAAAACGTTTTTAATCACTGAATTAGGCCAGCACACCTAAAAGGTCGAGAAAAATAAAATCATTCAACTTACGAAAGACAAAACACAATCATATTAAAAACTCCTTCGATTTTCAATTTCTTTAAAAACATAACACTGGCCGCTAGTAACTTGTTCCAAATTCAAGCTCTTTCGATTTTCGGGAGTGGGCCTCGGAAACATATGCCTATGATATGATGGAGTGCTCACGGTCGCTATGAAAAATCTAACAGATATTCGAATATCGAATTCGGGAATATTCATACAAATCGGCTTTTTTGATATTGTTTTTTGACTTTTTTATAGAGTGTGCATGTATTTTGATGAATTCGTTGAATCTATGGTACAATTTGTGTGTATTTTGATAAATTTGATAGGTACATTAAAAAAAATGAACTATTGTTTACTTGGATTCAAAATAATTAAGTAGGTAGGTTAAACCTTAAAAATAACCTAAAGTTCAAGAAGCTAACAACGAAGGGCCATTTACCTACAACCCGAATTACAATTCTTTTTTTAAAACCGGCAGTTAAGAAAATAGCTGTAATTATAATCATGTAATTATTCAACCCCAAATTGTAGAAAATGCTGTTAAAGTTAATTTCCAATAACTAACGCGGTAACTTCTCTTTTTTGTTAGAGGGTTCCGTACCCAAATAGTGAAAACGGGACCCTATTACTGAGACTTGGCTGTCCGTCTGTCTGTCTGTCTGGCCGTCACCAGGCTGTATCTCATGAACCGTTAAATCGAAAGCGTTGCAATTTTCATAGATGATGTATTACAATTGCCGCTATAACAACAAATACTAAAAATAGAATAATAATAATTAAGGGGGGCTCCCATACAACAAACATGATTTTTTTTGCTTGATATCAAAAGTGAATGGTACGGAACTCTTCCTGCGCGAGTCTGACTCGCACTCGGCCGGTTTTTGTTAGTTATAGGTCTTTAAGTTTAATGACATTAAAGATAATTGGTCCATTTACACTGTAAGTACTAAAACACATACCTAAATTTAAACCTAAATATGAAATTACCCGTCATTTACCCTACTTGGCTATTAAAATATTTGCTTAGGTAATGAGGATCCTATTTGCCCTAGCTTACTCAAATTACTACATGTCCTAGATTACATTGTAATTGTATGACCTAGATTTTGAACCTGAATGACCTGCGGTAACTTTGGAACTAATTTAACGTGTGTTACAATTACAACATACAGCCGTATCCGGTAACCCGGTAAATACAACCGTTTAATTTCCGGATACGATTCACGGCAAGTTACTAGCTCTATTCTTTTAAAGTTAAAACAAAAAACAGACACTCAAAAAAACAAAAGACAAACGCAAGCAAAAGAAAATTCGCTTTTCATTTATTTTCTAAAGATTTCAAATATCGAATAATATAACAGATGCTTAAAAATTTATGACACGCTCCGTCAATTCCATGCACGACAAATGAACATCAATTCTAAGTTCGAAACTAAAGATTTAGTTTAGCAGGTACCTCAGAAACTTGCCCAACACGAGCTGAAACCGGATCGAGTTGGCTTCATCCGGTTTTCTCACGTACACGTCGATAGATAGCTATAGATATTTAGAGGTGAAAACCGTGTTGTGTTTCTAGTTTAGATCCAGGAGATTTAGTTCCGAATTTGATGAGGGAATTCTACGAGTAATACTTATTTAAATAGTTCAAAAAATGCGCTTTAATCCTACTCATATTATAAATGTTTGTGCCGATGGATGGATGGATGTTTGTTAATCTTTCACGCAAAAACTACTAAACAGTAGCTTATGCATCAGAATAACACATAGGCTATATTACTTTACGATATCATGTTTTTTTTTCCAAGATATGACGATAAATACGTACGGAAGCGTCTATTAATTATTTATTACAGTCCTTAAAAGAGTGCTTCAGTAGTTTCTAAATAATATAGGTAGGTACTTATTACATACACAATTACACACATCTGTCACGCTTCAAAAAATATTTAAGATGAAATAATACTACCAAACTAAACCATTTGTAAGTACATTAGTTTAGCTTAATTTTAAGTAGAATCTGTCATGCTCCTAAAAAATACTTATGCTTAAATTATGTAGTTACTGCATCACCAAACTACATCATTCGTACATTATTTTGACTTAATTTAACACGTTCCGAGCGGCACAGATTTATCTGTACATTCCATTACTGCGTTACGGGTCATTTTAAACCTTGTACTATACAAGAGGTTGTGGCGGCACGAGGCACATTAAACCCCACTTCCCGTAAGAGACAAAAATCCTCTTTTTGGGGCCAAAAAAGACGTAGAGGACGACTTTGGTCGTGATTATTATTAACATTGAAATAATCTATCTAAATCTGCCGCCGCCCGTGGTTAGATTAATTAGTTTAGTTTCTATAGATAAAATAAAATGTGGGGTCTAATATATCCCGTATCGCACTGAAGAATGGCAGGTTTACATATTATTTAGTGATGGGAAAAAAAATATCGATTTTATTTAATTGTATTCCTTTTATTGATGTTTTTCATTGAAACATGGTAGGAAATAATCACTGGCAACACGCACTGCTTAAAGACTTTTCGTCTTTAGGTCTTGAGACACTGCGGTATTTTGGACGAGAAAATGTTCCGTAGCTTCCCAAACGCTGCCCAGCCGAGCTGGATTCGTCGAGGCCCCTCCTTCTCAAAGTTGGACCTACCTAACTGGACTGTTTGTCCTAGGTAAACGTACTGGTCAACAACTTCGAGCGCAGAGCTTTCTACTCTTACTGGAGTGGGTGCGACATGAGAGTTCGACATAATTTTCGTCTTCTCCATGTTCATTTTAAGACCCACTTGTTGAGAGGCTCTGCTGAGGTCGTCGAGCATTTTTCTGAGGTCTTCCAGGGTTTTAGCCATGACTACGACATCATTTGTCACTTTGTTGCGTGCGCAGCCTTAAATGCGTTGCACAACACTAACCGCATGAAGCTAGCGTAAAGTGCGGTACGAGGTGCATTGGGATACGAGGTGTTCGCAACCTCGCTCCGCACTGTGTTAGTAAATTATTTGTTCAGTGCGGCACGAGGTCTAACAAACCCGGCGTTAAGGTTGATATACCATGGAACTAGGAATCAATAGCACATCACAAACTTATAGTTATCTCTCTCCTACTCTGAACCAAATGGAAGTTATGCCTCCCGCACGACAGAGAAGTTCAAGTTTTTTCTTACCGCTACAAAGACGAGACACGGACAGGGTGTTTTAAGCCCTGTTTCGCACTGATCGTGTTAAAGAAAGTTACGTAATTAAAATGCCGCAAGTGGTAATAATCGGAATTTGCATTTTAAAGGTCTTGTAGGCGTTCATTTACGATGTATTTTATATGACCGATGGAAAAATACAGGCTGTTATAAAATTATGTCGTACTAATGAAGGACTAGATATTTTAATGTGTTAAATTTTATTCTGAGATTTGAAGCGTTATAATTTTTTTTAGTTTATTTAATAGAGGTTTTATGCAAGGTAGATGCAAGGTAAATAGTAATGTTATGACAAAAAAAAACACACAATGTTCCATATTTGAATCTATTTTTAAACTGTCAAACCAAGAATGAAAAATATAAAGAAAATGTATTTTCTAAGGAATTTTAGACGTCTAAACTAATTTCCTAATTTAAATGGCAGTGATAAAATAAAACATTAAAAGTAACGTGGGATTGCAGGGACCGTCCAATAAAACCTAGCTAATTAAACTAGTTTTGTTAACTGCTTTTGTTCCTATTTCCATCCAACTAGTAGTCCAAAATAGTGCAACATTAGTACTTAGTTTAAAATTTATGATGTAGAAAAAGTATCTACCTAAATGATTTAAGCATTACTAGTAACCATAAAAAAATTTGAGCAATGTCGTTGACTACAAAATTAAATTGGATCGTAGTTGTAGAGTTAGAAAATGCACCCCAAACCGACGGGCATGTATGAGGCGACTGATGAGTGTGGATGAAGTGAAAGAGGTGTGTTTGGATCGTAGCAAGTGGAAGGAAGTTGTCTCTGTCTACCCCAATGGGAGAGAGGCGTGACGGATATGTATGTATGTAGAAAATGCACGAACTTTCTTTCAGCACGATAATCGTTAAGAAGTTTTTTCAAGACCAAAACTTTATTCCTGAAACTCATCCGTTTATCAGTCAGATGTTTTTTCATCGTAAATAAATAAATACGTTATTTTTAACATCAACCTGTGTAAGTTGTAAATTAATTTCTTAACTTAGCTTTGCGTGTTACAGTTTTATACTGTAATCGATGACTTTCTTGCTTGTTATGTTAGACTTACTGAAACTTTTACATTAATTATGTTATTTTATAATTAAACATGAAAAGTAGAAGGTAAACAGAAGAGAAGAGAAGGAGACCATGTAGAAGTTACATAGATCAAATAATAGCGATAATTGCAGGAGAATACCAAAACAGCAACATTACATTTTAAAAAAGGAATTATGAAAATGAAAGTGTTCTTATTTTAAAATATTCAGTGTTTACACAGCCGATAGAAAGAACGGCAGCACTTACGTAATAAGCACTCTCGAGTATCTAGAACGAAGTGGTTTAAAAAAAAACTAAAATAACCAAAGAGACCCGTTTTGTTTATCTTTTAGTTTATTTCTTTCACTGAGATTGTGGTGTCTTTGCTAAATAAAAAGTAGTCAATGACATCCTCCTATCCTACTAATATTATAAATGTTAAAGTTTGTGCCGATGTATGAATGGATGTACGGATGCTTGGTTACTCAATCGCTCATAAACCGCTAAATAGATTTTATCGAAACTTTACAACAATATAGCTTGCATATTAGAATAACAGAATATTGTGTTTTTGTTCGAATATATGACGATAGATGCTTACAAAATCAAGGGAAGACTTAGTGCCCGTTTCACCACCTACAGATAAAATTTAACTGGCAGATAAACCTATGTCTATTTCATAAACATGACGTTTTAGACAGTGACAGGTATAAACTATCTGCCAGGTAGATGTAGATGGTGAAAAAACGCCTTAGTATCTTTATACCTTAATCTACTGCTAGATGTAGGCCACCTTTAAAGACTTCCAGTCTTCTCTACAAGACACGACTTTCAACCGTAAACCTTCAGCCTTCATCAACACATCAATCACGCCATCATTTCTTTTTTCATACTTTTTACTCAACCCACATGCAACTAGTTGAACAATATCTGTTAAATACAGGAACAAGCTTTTATAGTCAGAGCCGTATCATTGTCTCGAATAATGAAACTACAGCGAGAACATGTTGTTAGCAAACAAATTAAAACTGAAACGCGCGGTTTTATAATAAAACTGTGTTCTTTTTGGATCTAAATGTGGAAACAAGCAGATAATATCATACAGGTAGCAAAGGTATTTGTTTGAATATGATGTATTTATTAAGGTTATTGTGGATAATGCTTCACCATCATCATCATCAGTCTATTGCCGCCCACTGCTAGACATATGCCTCTCCCATTACACGCGATTGTGATCTATCTTCAGCTGTTTGTATCCAGCTCCTGCCAGCTATCCTGCGCAAATTATCACTCCACCGTGCCGGAGGACGTCTTTCACTACGCTTGCCGAGGCGTAGTCTTCACTCAAGAACTCGTTAGCGTTTCATCAAATACATATCTTACTTCCTTTTTAATTTCAAATGAATTATAAAACTATTTACTTTTTTTTAAATATCAAAAAGTACTCTACACTGCTATCATGTTTCAGTAAAAATAATTTACAGTTCAAAAAAGTAAAAAATACTTTAAATTGCTTCAATTACAATCAATTTAAATAAATCCAAATATCTCTACGTTAAAGCACCTATTCTTAACAATAACTAAAAATTTCATCTTGAAAATGTTACAGAGTTTGCATTGTGAGAACGAGGTCGATTTATGCATCACTGATTATAAAAACGGGGAGAGCGGTTTTGGAGTGATTTTTTTCTGTCAGCATATTCGACGAAGCCTTATTCCGATTTGAAATCGCTTTAAAAATGCAATTGTTCGTTGAATATTTCTTATTACTGCTCACTATTGCTTGAAATTTCTAGATTTCTCGGCGGATGGTTATGAATAGTTTTCTGAAGCTATTTCATTGGATTCTGAAAAAATATCATTTTGTGAATAATTTTTACACTATTACTATTCGTAATTCATATTTCATTATTTTTTTCAAAATTTTAGACCTGTAATGTAGTGGTCCTTATTATTGATTATGGGTAGGTATGCATTGTTATCTACTATGTGTAAATTTATACTCGTACTTTGTATTATAAGTAAATCTTGTCGTCATCATATTTAAAAAAACGTCAAAAAATATTCAAAACAACTTCAAACGTCAACATCAATTCTATCGATAGTTATCAATATTTCTGCTTTATTAAAGTCAATCACCGATAGTCAAACTATCGACCACATGGCAAAACTCTTTTAGTCTATTAGCATACAAGTTAAAAAGCATTAAGTATTTAATCAAATCATGTAAACACACACAAAACATATGTTTCTACTAAATTAATAATGATAGACAAATACGACTAAGATAAACACAAGGATTTATCTATCAACATGTTTACTAATTGGCTCTGTAGTAAATAGAAATTGCAAACAAACTAACAAACTTATACATATAACAAGTAGACAGCGTAAATTTAATTTTGCTAACCAGCTATTCACTGTTTTGTACTGAAATTTGTTTTTCTTACAATTAACGCTATCATGTACTTTTGGTATGAAAAAAAAAAGATTTGACATTTGGAATGAAAAAAAGAGCTGCGTAGGCGGTTGACCCGCGGTTTTGCCGCAGAAGGGCGACAAAGAATAAACAATGGCAATCATCACAATTCCAAATACAAACGAATGCTAATTTCCATTTACATCAATTGTTTAATTAATTGTTCAAAATGTGAATTTAGAATGAAATACTTTATTGTTGCATTCTCTCTCGTTTGTACTACGACTGACAGAACAAACGTCATATGTTGCTAAATGAAGTCGATGAAAGATCGATGTGCATTATTTATCGCCTTTTGTATATAACAAACTTCAAATTTTAACAAAAATGGACGACAACTGTTTATTATTACAAAACTAAGTTATTTTTCGTCCGTGGATACTTTGATGCGCCTTTTAACGGACAATTTAAAAATTTGCAGACATGTCTAAAAGACTCTAAAAAACTGCTTATATTCAATTTATGTTCTATATTGTTTCTTCTTCGCTTTCTTTTATAATGCTAGAAATTGGGAAATATTTATTTTATGAACAAGACTTTTATTTTTACTTGGAAATTTTGAGTTAAGTGTTTTTAATATCGTAGTTCATATTTTTTTGTTTCAATTCAATATCTGAATTTTATAGTCATTTGAGAAAGTTTTGAAGTGTTCATAAAATATTACTTACTAAATTGAAGTTTGAAAATTCGAAGATTTTAGACACATTAGAACAGTTTTGATTTCGATTAATATTAATGTTAGGCATTAACTTTAAAAAATGACCCGTCTTATGCTGTCTACACATCAAAGCCGCCGGCATGCCGCCAAGCTAGGCCGGCGGCTTTACGTCATTTGAATGGCAGCTGTCAAAAAAGCCGGCGTCTTTGGTGTGTAGATACCATTAGGCGATGTCAAACCCATCCTACAAGATTAAATACATTTTCATTGTTTCAAAAATATAAAGAGTCTTTAAGGTTCTTTTTACAGAAAAACAAATCAGATCAATTTCCATTCTGTATTCAGTAGCGTTTCTCTGTTTCTTTTTCAGCCGTTCTGTCATTTTAATCTTTATACAATCGGAATAAGGCTCCCAGCTTAAAAGATTACAATCCATGCATTCAGATATGCAAGTCAGCAGATTATATCTTTTGAGGGTTTCCAATGCGATTATTATTTCGGAATAGGATTTCCGATCGACATAGCAATGTTTTTTTCGTGTATTTCAAAGGAATTAATTTGTAAAAGGTTTTTTTTTAATACTGGCATTTATTTATTTTGCTTATCTTTTAAATCTAGTTTTGTTATCAAAGAGCAAAGTGTTGTTAATTTGTAACATTTTGAAGTTTGTAATATTACCTAAAACAGATTTAAATTACAGTTTTTTATATATTTATTAATAATTTAATAAGTTACCTACCTAAGTACAACATGTTTGATAAGTAGGTGACATGTTTAAGAGAAGTTTGAACAAGTAAAACATCGAGCTAGCTTTTTAAACAGCCAATTAGAAAGCTTTATAAAATACACAAACAAAGTAATTTTCTGAAGTTGAAACGGAACACATACTTAGACTTGCGTGTGAAATACGTCGTCGCTAAAAAAATATGCAAAAAACATGTATTTGTACAATGTTTTACATATTTTTTTACCCTGTCACTGCAATACGGAGTGAGTTCCGATATCTGTTTCGCCCAAGACTGATTCACCCTCCATGTTATGCAAATAATATTATTTCTCGGTCACATTCAACATAAACTTTTGTGCAGGTATGTATTAGGTTGACTGTGCATTGATAAAAAGTTTAAAAAGTCCTTTTAATTCAAAATCGGAACATTGTTCATTTACTTTTAAAAGTTTTTTTTTGTCTAAAACTACTACCGCTGTAGGTGCTATCTGTACGGTACGTACAGCCGTGTGGAAGAAACGGCAAGAAACCTAACGACACAAACCTCTAACGTTCACGTTATTTATGTACATGATAAAAAAAGTGTGATTCTTGTAAACTGTTCAAATAGCTGATTTGGTAGCTAAAAATGTAAGCAATCTTTAATCTGAACAAAAGATGTAAAACTATAATATATTTTTTATTTAAAAAAATTATTAAGACTTCTCTAAACACATTTCAAAGTAAAAATATCAATTTCGTTCATTTAAGTGTACCACTTGGCTATTCTGCAAAAAATTCTTTTAAAAACAAAGGTACGCTTCATCCCAAGAGGTCACTTACAGTCCCACAAAATCTCTTAATCCCACCCTGTCTGTACCACGAACGAAATGGTACGCGAATATGTTTCGTACAGTATTTCCTCATCTTACTATCGTATGAATAAAACATCAGAATGCTTTTGGCGGCCATTTTTTTTGTGAAAAAGATTTTTTCGGCCTTGATATGGATCAGCAGTGCCTTTGAAGTACGATTGTAGATTTATAGAGCTGTGAACGGAAGCCGTATGAGTTTCGTTTGACCGTTTCGTCGATCACTCAAACTTAATCATGCTGAAGTTTCATACTTTTGACATTGACTGACATAGTAGTAAATAATACTGTAGATTTTTTTTACAGTACGGCAACTACTTACCATTAAAGATTCTGCTAATGACAAGTGATGTAGAGCCTACAAGTACAAAAAAAAAATTTGAATATTAAATTTTCGCGAGGTAATATAATTAGTGGATAGATGAGTGTGTTTGGATCGTAACAAGTGGAAGAAGATGGTCTCCGCCTATCCTGGTGGGAAAGTAGGGTAACCGATATGTATTTTTATAAATAGGTATAAGTAGGTAGGTAGGTACGACAAATTAATTTTTGAAACAGGTCCCAAAAGCATTTTGTGTTCTTTTCATAGAAGAACAACGCAAATTCATAGGTTATTAAGTTATTCGTGTTACCCATTATCTATAATACACTTAATAAAGCTAATAATAATAAGAGTATTAATATCTTTTAATGATAGAATTGTATCCAAGATTAGCAAGATTATTGTTTAACATGTTATAATAGCTAATGGATTGCGTATTAATTATAGATTTAAACTCAATTACATATAATATTGAACAGTAATGGTATACGTAATTGTTTAATCCTGAATGACAGCTGCCTAATTACAGAACCAATCAAACGAGTAAGCAATTGATGTTGATAAAGGTATTAAAAGGTGTCATTCCCCCTTATTACAAAACGAGGCTTAAAGATAGTCCGACGTTAGTTCGTTTCGTTAGACGTTTTGTCCATAGCCGAAACGTCAAAGGAAACGAACTAACGTTGGACTATCTTTAAACCTCGTTTTGTAATAAAGGGGATTAAGTTTATTTAGCTGTTTATAATTATATATTGTTGAAGTCGTTTTGATGTATCATTTGTTTTAACAGCCTTTTTGATCGTGATACTGGGCTAAGATCTCCCCCGCATTATTCTATCTTTCTTTATCCCAGGAATTCTCTAACCAATTTGCTGAATACATCCTGATTTTTATGCCATATTCGTTACATATTTAAATTATAAACACGTTTTATTTAAACTAGCTAAATATTTCTTTGTTGTGACGTAGTTTCCAAAGTTATTCTCGACCTGAAAGCAAGACGAGCATGATTATTGTATAATACTATAGGCATAATACTTAATTTACGAGAATTGTATCGTAATAGTTCATTTAGGTCACTTTGTAACAATATATGACAGCAAACAGTCTGCAACAAAACCGTTTTGTAGCTATGAATGAATCATGAAGCAAACCACCCCATCTTTATCGATTTTAGCAACTGTTTAAACAGAAATAGAGCTCAAACTTCAGCAGCCCTATTCTGATCACTTAAGTTAGTGCTGGTTTCAAGATGTGCTTTGGTATACTGATCACTTAGCGCACTAGTTTAGGCGTTTGTAGCAAGTGTTGTGGCTTGAGTAGACGTGTTATCAGAATAAACATGTTGGGGAGATATAACAGCATTAAATATGACTTAGAACTTCAATTGATAGATAATTGCTTTCAATAAATGGAAGTTATAGTTACGTAAATAAACGTTATTGAATGGCAATTTGTTGTTTTTAGATTCAAAAGCATTTTCTCTTAAGGCTGGCCTTGGATTTCAATGGTATCTACACACCAAAGCCGCCGGCTTTTTGACAGCTGCCATTCGTATGACGTAAAGCCGTCGGTCTAGCCTAGATCTTAAAGGTTTTGGAATTATTGAATTACATTTTCGAATTTGGAGAACAATTAAAACAATTTTTTTTTCTTTGTTCACAGAATGAGCGAGCACATCAACCAGCCAGCATCCCCACGCAACAGATAACACAAAACAAAATGACAATCAACCTTAGTGCTAACCAAAAATGTAACATATACACGTGATAAACATTCAGTGCCAAAACAATGTTTTGCTGTAAACAACTAAAACTACTCTACGCCACTATTGTTCTCCTACTTGAAGCTGAACTCCTTGTGAACACGAGTGCAATGGAGAAGTCTTCCATTTTAACACAAAACGCGGATGAGTTGAGGTCTTTGGAAATGTGTATTTCACGGAACCAGCAGAGGTTAGGGAGTGTGTTCGGGAACTTTACGAGGCATCATAAGAAAGGTAAGGAAATGTTTACATTTAATCTGTGAGACCCAGAACACACGATGAAACGCAACTGCAACGCAACTGAAACTGCTAGTTACTTTTGAGTTGCATAGAAGTTTGTGCTATAGACTTCCTTAGAAAACAACACACGACGCAACTAGTTTGAAACGTTTCGTTTCAGTTGAGTTGCAGTCGGGTTTCACCGTGTGTTTTGGCGCTTAGATCTACAAGATATGCTATTCAGAGAAATTTATAAATCCAAATTTGTTAAGATATCAGTCACGTCAATCTAAATGTATTTGTTCAGAGATTAATTCCAGAAAATCTCGATTTTGCTTCCTTATAAGGACTATTTAGAATAGAGCAGTTATTACTGTGAGTTCTTAAATAAAATTTTTATCTTATCTACTTACTTATATTTTATGATCTCATATTCGGCGAGATCCCACGACACGTCAGACTACGGTAATATGTAGAAAAACAAGACACATCTTGGTACTTTATTGCAGTTAGTAATTTGCAAATTTTACAATCAATATTTTATAACAAAATGGTTGCGACGTGAAAATATGTGCCTATTTCTGATAAGGTAAACCTTCGTAAAAATCCTCTTTCACTTAATTAATAAATAAAAAAACTCAATTTAAAATATCCTAAAAATAATCAGGGACCTATTAATGGATATCCCGGAATATTTCCCTAAAATTATGACCAATTAATTTTGCTTTGAAATATCAACTTTTCTTATTATAAACGACCGTTTCGAACCAACCTTAATTAGAGAGTAAACTTTAATGGGTTAAGTTGAAATTTTAACCACTTGAAGTCCAATTAAGGGTGTAGAAGAAAGTTTTTAAAGTAATCAAAACATTGGAGTAAGTTTGAATGGCTGTAATATAAAATGTATGATGCACACCCTTGTGCCTCTAACATGAAAGGAAAACATACACATGATTAGTAATAATATACCCCCATGTTTGAATATGTCCTGTCATAATTATTAATAGAAGAAGCACGTAAATTATAGTGAAAGGAAGTAATTTGAATTGTCTCTCAATAATTAAGTTTCATTATAAAAATAAACAGTTTCGAACAGCGGTGTTTTGTTTCTTTAATTTGGTCGATAGCCATATTTCTATTCACGTCACAATAATTATATACTTATATTTCAAAGGCACTGTAATTAAAACTCTTGAAATGAAATGACATTCTTAAAAATATATGAAAACCCGAAAAGAGAACAGACGTTAATGATTTACAAATCGAAAAAACAAAAGAAGAACAAAAAATAACCAATTTAAATTTCAACAGGTCACAGAAGAAGAACAACAACATCGTCAACGCAGACCACAATGATCTACACGACAACGATGGTCAACGAGGACCTAACAACAGAAGCGTTGACAACAGAATACGTCATCACAACAGACAGAATACATCCCAAACTACCAAAACCACTTCGACTCACTTCAACAGACAATGATTACGAAGATGTACATAACATAGATAATATTATAGAAAGTGAAGTAAACGAGCTCATAAAAAGAGAAAGACATAGAACAAAACATCACGAAAGAGAGAAAGAGCTTGTTGAAGAATTAGATGACACTTCTTTAACTAAAAGTAGGAATAAGGTTAAGAAAATGTACAGAGACTCAGCAGGTTCGTCTGCTAATAAGTTAAGTGGTAAAGGTGCAAAGAGTGGTGGTATATTTTTGACTGAAAATTGCACGACAGTGATCGCCCAGATTGGGACGACGGCGGTGCTTCATTGCGAAGTTAGTGATATTACTGAAAATACGGTAAGTTTTACATTTATTTTCCAGTTTCATTATTTCACCACTATCAGATAAAATTTATTCATATGGATATTTAAAACAGTTATTATATAGCAGTGGAACAACGATGGCTAAATAAGATAAGGGATATTTTATACGTATCTTTCACTGTTGGTAACGTTGTTTTATGAAATAGGCATAGGTTTACCTGTTAGTTAAATTTTATCTATGAGTGGTGAAACGGGTTCCTAATCTTACAAATAACACCATCTTATTGGCTATGAAGCTTCATGTAGGTCATGAGACACAAGATTTTGATATTTAAACTCAAAAATTTGGTTAACGGAGTTAAAATGAGAGATGTAAATGTCCGAGGTTACGCCTGCTGATCCGCGTTCTCCATTCCAGAATTTAACAGTCCCAATTTCCATCTGTTCTCTGCGCTACATGACCTGCATATTGCCACTTGAATTTCTAATCCGTTTGGATCATTTAGTACTATGATTTAATCATTAATTGACGATGTGGTTGAGAGAGGCGTGACGGATATCATGTATGTATAGTTGAACTAATAGATAATCAAACACAAGGTTCAATATATAACTGAACTTAATTTCCACGTAAACTAAATTTCAAGATCCACAATACGAATTATAAAGGAAATTTTGAGCAAATAATCAAAACGCGGTTCATACATTTCGTAACAACAAAATACTCTGAATTCTGGAATAAACCGCATCTAATGAAACTATAATTATCTTCATTATAGACTAAGCCGCTGACAGATTAAATTTCAGATCCGGGTTTGTACAACACTGCTTCAAATTCGCCCAATATCGGATTGGTTGTAAATTTATAATTTGCACTGCCTGGGAATTTCACTGCTTTCATATCCCTCGCTAAAGGTTGAATGAAAATATCGTGAGGAAACTTGCAAATACCAGAGACAAATTAAAGAGGGTGTGGCTATGTGAAATCCATTAATCCATTTGGCCTGTATCGTGGATTATGGCCTTATTTAGCACTCTTGTTTAAGTGTAGGCTCGTGTTCTTGGATTAAACTTGACAATAAAAGGACTTTAAATGATGGTGATGAATTATATCCCTCAAAGATAAAACCCTACTTATTAAATGAACGCCTATCAATGTCATAATTCGTGTACTTCTTTTATTGATTTGTATTTTGTCGGGTTATATAGCTGAGTACTTTTGACAGTGATTTTTAATGAGAGGAATCGTTCCGCAGGTTGTTACAGTTTTCAATAGACCGTAAAATATTACTTATAAAAAGCCAGATTTCCTTATCAATTAAAGAGCCACATGTAGGCAATACAAAAGGGAATCGGCCTTCTTTCAAATATTTGAAGGATATCTCTTAAACGGTCTCACCCATTAATTTTACCTAACTTAAGCCCTGACCTAAGCGGACATTTTTTCACTAGATTTTCTCGATTATTTTAAAGTTATCATGATAAATCGAAGACCTTAAATTAAGAAAAAGTCCTTCAAAGATAGCGAACTAATCTTTAGTGGTATCTACACACCAAAGCCATCATGCCAGCAGGCTTTACGTCATACGAATGACAGCTGTCAAAAGACGCCGGTCTAGCCCTGCGGTTTAGGTGTGTAGCCTTAAAGGACTTTTTCAATTTTTTTCTGATGCTTCAGCCACGTTTTCGGTTTACAGATGTATGAAAATCTATATCTTAACTAACCAGAAAAAGGCGTCGGTAAACCAAATGGTATTGTTCCTATTACAAAACCTTAGTCCTTTTTTTTATTTTCTCAGAATAAAAAGGAAGAACAATCCCTCAGTGACATAATAATCGATAACAACCATACAAACATAAGATGACGTGATAAGCGGTTGACTACGCGGTTTCATATCAAACATCAAACAGCAACCATGCTGCAATCGTAGGAGCGTTAAGCGTCCATGATGTATTTTGACTCTTGCCCTTACTAAAGTACTTAAGTCTTTGTAAATCCTAAGTGGGCCTGCAAAATGACATTGCAAAAATGAAAAATAGCACCAAAGCTTATCGTCCCGGCCGTTGCCCAAAATGTAAATTGTGTGTCTCACAAAACGAGGCTAATTTTTTACTCCTTTTCAAACATTTGTTTTAAATCCCGTAATCTTTTGCGCAAACTCGCTTTGGATCTCGGTAATTAATTTTATACAGCCTTCATAGTCTAGTGGAATTGTGCTTTTAGTTTCTGTATCGAGTGTTTAACGCTAACTCGGAGCTGTCTTTGCATTGGTATGTTATTTTATAGTCTTTTGTAGAAAAGGTCATTAATCCTAACGCTTCATTAAATATAAAAGTGTTGTTTTATTTCATTCTTATACTTTTCAGGTTTTCACAGGTCACTTGTTTGGTAGCCAGGTCACTTTGTTGTTGGTTGTGTGGAACGTATTTTTTCGTACTTACTACGTTAAAATAACCTAATTAAAAGTTGTTTGTTTAATATTTATAATCACCTGTTAAATTATCGGTATTCAAAAAAACACAGTTTAAAAATTGTGTTGTCAAATTATGATGAGAATGTTCAGATTTTAAAAATATCATCACACAACTCGGAAAACGTTCAAATCGTAGAAACCTTAATTTAATCTGACGTAAATTGAAATGCTACGTCTGGACCTGATTACCAAAATAAAGTTTTATTATCTAATGAAGCACTAAGAGTTTGTTAATTCTAAAATAATACTTTGGAAATAGTATTTGCCAATTTTGTCTGGTTATTCCTTTTAAAATGGTTCCGAATCCCCTTTTATCCGGAAGGTATCGTAAGCTGATTAAACGATACATATTTATAAGAAAATCTCATTGTGATATTTATACGTAAAAAGGTATACTAATTATAGGTAATGTGCAAGGTTTTTATAAAATAAAACTACGAATATTTAAAAAAATCCTAATTGAGGAAGAATCATTTTGAAATGTTGTTATTGATTTTGTTTTATTGTTTGATAATTTATAAAATCAATGTGTTCTTGAACATGTTTGCCGAATGCACCCGGATCGATGGGCCAATATATCTACCAATTGGTTGCCGCTCGACGACTACAGAGGTAGAGGTCGGCCTAAGAGGAGATGGCGCGACGATCTGGATGCATACTTGGCAAGCTGGCTAGGGGTTGCCGGAGATAAGGAGGAGGCATAGAAGAATGCGAGGGGGCCTTTGCCCAGCAGTGGGACACATAAGGCTAAAAAAAAATGTTTTTTCCCCGAAGTTGACGCGTTAAGCAAAAATCTACTTATTAAATAATACTCAAAATTAGTTAACTCTTTTTATTGAGACGAACACAGTGCTCCTAATCTGCAGATTAGCCAGGATAAGATAAAATCGTCACTAGACATTGTCACAAGATGGAAGCCATAAATAGAGCCTTTGAGTTCTCAACAGACTTTGAAACGCAAGGAAATTAATTTAGAAAATTAACATAACAAAACCTTCTCAAAGATATTTCTTATCCTTGCATTAGCTTCGAGTTGTCTTGCTTTAATTGTGTTTTGTCTTTGCAGTTGCTTAGTAAGCTTTGTTTTACGTCAATAATGAAATGAAAGTCATTTCAGTAACTTTGAATGAATTTCTACCTTTTAATAACCTGTGTTCTACGTATAACAAAATAGAATAATTTACAGGTCTGTTACTAGACACGACTTGTTATGCAATCTACACACCAAAGCCGCCGGCATGTCGCCGGGGTAGGCCGGCGGCTTTACGTCATACAAATGGCAGCTGTCAAAAAGCCAGCGGCATGCCGGCGGCTTTGGTGTGTAGACAGCATTAATCATTTGTCTTCATTCTTGGAAAACTATAGTCAGAAGTTATTTGAAGCGAAAGTTACTACAGATAATGTTAAAGTAGATTCTACGAAAGAAAAGTGCGTGGTTGTCAATAAATTAAGTACTCCAAAGTTTCAAAAATATTTATCAAACTTATTTTATCCATTGAAAATCGTCCCATATATTCACGGTGCCCAAGTCTGCTTATTTAAAATAGCTTCATTTGTGTGTAGGCATAGTGTCATTGGCATTTTTTGACACATTTGGTATTCTGCTTAACAATGGCTTACACTGATTTCGACCAAATGTGTCAAAAAATGACATTGACACTCTTCTGACACACAACTAAGACTATTTTAAATTAGCAGACTTGGGCTCGATTCTACTACCTATAGATAGACGTTTGCAGATATTGATGAGTGCTAAATTGTTTTCAAATCTCTTTCGAAACTGCCTTTTGAGTTCATTATGGTACCAATACGAACCCAAATGATTATTAATAAATTATTTCCTTCGCAGGTTACATGGATAAGGAAAAAGGACTATTCCTTACTATCAGTGGGACTAGTCACGTACAGCGCTGACAGCAGATTCTTCTCAGCGCACGGGCGACATGTGAAGGTCATTTAATGTTATAATATTTCATCATGTAATGTCATTTCTATGTGTTTTTACATAATGTTTTTACATAAGGCCCATAGAACTGCAGACGTTGTTTTGAAAACCTGCGGTTGCGGAACGGTGGTGGAGCGTTTTCCGCGAATCAAATGCGCCTCATTCGCAGCCTTGTTACCTAAACCGCGCGATCTCGAAACGCACGGCAACCGCGCGCTGTGTGATAAGGTTTCGCGGAAAACGCTCCGCAACCGCGCCGTTTGGCAACTAGGTCTGCTCATGCATAAACAGATTACATGGCTTTTAGGTAAAGAGATTACTCTTTATTAACTAGTTTTGACAATAATGTCTGCTTCAGAAATACGAAACTCTTAAGACCTGATTGGGTAGATCCTGTGATTATACTCTACTAATCCTGTCTAGTACCAACTCAGAGGACCGAGGTTGTTAACTAATGACGTAGGCAATCATACAGTTGTCTCCCGGTGTATAAGAGTATTATGTTTTTGTTTAAGATAATATCCTGTTGTAATTCATAAGCATAGGTACTAGTATAAAAAAAAACATTGTCCTACTTTTATTAAACATAAAATCATTCCACAATATACACAAATTTGAAAAACACGATGAAAGGATTACGAGAACAGCGCAATCCACATTTATTTCTAAAAATATAATATTATGAATTTGTAGGCATTTCGGGGCTCTCGCGGAAATCTCGGCTCGATTCCACTATTACTGTTACACATTACAATGGTAATTTTGAGACTTTTTCTCGAGACTGTTCCATTATTTGGAGTCGTTGATTAAATAATTGGCAACAGTGGAAATAATATTTGTATTTTTCCTAAATAAGCAACATCGATGATTAAAATTGCATGCATTATCATACTGGCCACAAGACAAGCTATATATTTCTATTTATTATCGTGAAATTAGGTACATAATATGGAGATTTTCTGTCTTTATATTATAGTTCGGTAACTCTACATTTTGATTAGCAAAAACGCCTTTTAAAACTTTTGTGACGAATCCAAAAGTGAACATTTTAAATTACCTACGAATAAACTATTGTTGAACTTTGAACTATGAAAACTTAATGGTAATTCTGGGAAATTTTGCGCCACTTGAGAATTCAAATAGAAGTAAGACCGACCCTAAATATCATATTCTCCTAAACTTTTGTACAAGACATTGTATTAAATCGTTTATGAAACATGGAACTAAGTCTAGTTCTGTGTCTCTCAAAGTGATATTACTCTTACGCGGTTACACACAGCCTTGTTGTAGACATTTAGTTCATTTTAGTTGCTAGCACTGAATATATAGCTCAAGAAATACCACTCTGGAATAGTAATTTTGAAGTTTTTAATATGCACTTAAGAACGCCGAAAAAGACGCAATCATTAAGTTGTAGAAAAATCTGTTAAAGTTAATTATCATTAAAATAAATTTATATAAATATAGGTAAAATATTGATATGGAAAACACAAAATGCGTAAGAAGGTTGTTCCGAGATTTTGGCGCTTTCATATCAAACGCAGCGGATCGCAGCGGCAGGTGCGTGAAGTCCTTATTAGATAATAAGTATAAAGATAAACTGTATAAGGCAATTAAAATAATTAAGTATAATATTAAGTATATATACTTCTACCCTGTAAATACTTCCGCCTTCGAAACAAAAGCTATTTATGTTTGTACGAGTAACAGAAAACCGAGAGTCTGTTGTATCTCTGTATAATTACTGTTGGAGCATATCTACAGACTAGTCAGGTACTTGCAATTTTTTTGGCGTCGATTAACGGCAAGTTGGCCTTCGATTTTGACAACGGCGTCTATTGGTGAAATACTCGCCGTTTAAATAGCTATCGATTGATATAGGTTGCATGACTGTCGGAGCATATCTACAGACTAGTCCGATACTTGCAATTTTTTTGGCGTCGATTAACGGCAAGTTAGCCTTCGATTTTGACAACGGCGTCTATTGGTGAAATACTCGCCGTTTGAATAGCTATCGATTGATATAGGTCGCATTACTGTTGGAGCATATCTACAGACTAGTCAGGTACTTGCAATCTTTAAGAGTAAAAAACAGTACTTTGACTTTAGATATTGAGTGTGTCGCCATAAAAGGAAATAATATGCATCCTTATAGCTAACAAATGACACTACTTTTATTTAATTCCAAGATGTGTACCCAAAATTTCCCAAGGTCCTTTATCAGTGATGCTATTCGTCTACGTTACGAACGTTAGGAAAAAACAGTTTTTGATGTCGAATATGGCATATGTGTTTTGGATCTTAAAAAGTGGATCAAAGTGGTCTCTGCCTACTCCGATGAAAGAGAGAGACTTGACAGATATGTATGTATGTTTGAATATCGAGAAATGTTATGTGGATCATGTGTCACTTCAATGTTTATTTCAGTTAACACTTTTTAAGTTAACACTTGATAAATATTAAAATAACCAGAAAAGAAATGAAAAGATTTCTGATTAAAACCAGTGTTACGCAAAGTTAAACCCACTTTAAGTTTAATTAACCACATAACTCAATAACAAAAACATTTAAACGTAAAAAGCGGAAAATGTAACTTTCTAATGTCTGTTTCTTTTTCTGATCTGCTTACTGCATCGACAAGTCCTTCAATTAAGTGAAGAGTCAAGCAATTAATTTTAAAAAGTAGGTCAAATCACTTTAAAAGAAACAATTTGGATAAGTATTCTACTGTTTTACAAAATTGGAAGACAATTCCCTTGATAAAAACGGTACTTTTGTTGTAATTAGTTTCCTTATAATGACTTAGAATAATACTAGTTAGTATTTGAAAAAAAGGTTAGTAATATTCTTGTCACAAATATTTGGTTGATTAGTGATTATAAAATCAATTTTTTAGGCCTTTAAAGCTAGACGAAAGGCCTGAATAATATTATTTCTCATTTTTAAAAAAATACAAAGACTTAATACAAAAAGAATATCCAATATCCTGTGAATATCCTTTATTGTATAATACGAGTAAAACTGATGTTTTACAAACTTAAGTATAAACATCCCATTTTCCTTTGATACGAATATCATTGTACAGCGTTCGTTTCTCAGATACATCCATTTTAATTAACATGTTTGTTATTGCTGACAAAATAAGCAATACGAATTCTGTGTAATATTATATCTTTGACAAACAAGGAAATTCTTGGAAATGTTTTAATAATTGAAACGGTTCATCGATATGATTGATTGTCGACTATTTGGCGTCACTATTGTCATGCTGATTTGGGTAAGATTACATACCTAATAAAAGGTCAAATAAATTGAAATCTATTTCTGTGTTCGAGGAAAATGGTAAAGAAAGTTATTGGAATTATTCCTTAGTACTCAATCGAATACATGACTTAGCGAGTTTTCTTATAAGTAGGTGCGTATTTCGTCTAATATCTTACAAAAAAAAAACATATGACTTAGGGCCACAAAATATGACGCTCCAGCTATATTTAAGCTATCCATATAATGTAAAATATATGAAAGCGACGTCAAGAAATTAAAAGGAATTTTCTACAGCTTGCTATCTAAGTTTACTAAAATAATATTCACCTATCATGTAACAAAGTAAACTTTATCGATACTAAAGATTATCGATAATCCCACATCACCATATCAGTCATACCTTTCCGTTGTATGTTGTTTTACATAAAATTGGAATACAGTAAGCTTTACGGCTGTTTCACATTACCATAAAACAGGAGAATTTCCATTTACTCTGTTTTATATAGCGTGTCGGGTATTAGAGACGAAAATTGGTCGAAAAATGTCTTCATTGTTACAAGCTGGATAAAAACTTTTTGGGAAATATTTTAGGAAATGACTGTCAATTGTTTTAAATTTTTCGTATTTCGAGTTTTTTTTGTTATCAGTTCTTGCAAGGTTATGTAACTGAGATTTTTAAATGCATTATTTAGAAGAAGAAGAAGAAAAAATGCTACACGTTGCTATTTCTCTGTCTAATTTCTATTATAAAATGCGATCATAGTGACAAAAAATATTAAGAAACTCCTAAATTGAACTTATTTTATCGAAGAGGAAATACTGTTCTATCAAAACTATATCAAATCAAAGGTCATTGAAGCTGGAGAAAATAGTTATGTTCGATTGATTAAAGCTTCTAATACGAGTGAAAAGGTCAAAGTATAAGAGCTTATTGAGTGCCTATCAAAATAATACGACAGAATGTTTTGATATAACTTATAAGGATAAAATGTAATTGGAAGTTATATTTATTTAATACCAATTGGCAGATTTTTTTTTTTATATTTATTGTTTTATGAAGAAATTAAGAAAAAGAATAGTACCGAGTAGAAATAATACTACATAAAATGACGTGCATGTAAAAAACGACTGATTAATAATAATAATAAATAATACAATTTTATTGATCAGACAGAGTCCATTATAGTGTTAGTAAACTTAACCTCAGATTAGTAACATGTCAAGATTAAATTAAATTAAAATTGAATTGAATTAAATTAACGTTGAAACAATAAAAGTAATAATAATAACATTGAATCAAATTAACATCAAGATCACATAAAACAGGTATCTAATCATTTAATGAGTAGAACAATCAATTAATGTGGACGAAGCGACAGTGGTGTGCTTGGATGGTAGCAGGTGGAGTGATTAAGTCTCTGCCTAAGGGCTGTTTCCAAATTATGGACTGTAATTATGAACTATTATGACCTTCTTTGCAACCTTATATTTGTCTTGATAATTGTACCTTGCTCTATTAAATATTGCAGTAACTTTATTGTTATTTATATCACGTCAATAACACGCGAACGAAGTCAAAGGTAAAAGAGCCTATAAACACGTGAAGCTAAAGAAGAGTTTCCATTTAAACAATTCAGAACCAAACCTCGATTCAATCTGAAAGTTTGAAAAGGGAATGTTTCGAAGAATCACAGCCTTGGTTGCTTTGTTTAATTTCCTAGCAACGAGATGGTAAGGCATAGAGGTGCTTTGAATACCGGTATAGTCATTGTGTTGAAGGACTAGCCAACAATGAAATATTGAGCATTCATTTGTTTTAAAGTATCATCTAAAATAAAACATTTTGTACCTGAAATTAACTAATTTGTTACAAATACACTGGTGGTTTACGGACTAAACATTTTTATGAGAGTAAGCTCGTGCCCCTGTAGTGGAGATGTAAAAGAGCTGATGATAATATTATAAATCGATACAAACTTATAATCTATAACAGAGATACTTAGGGAAAGGAAGATGTGAAATCACACGTAAATAACTTTATTAGTATAAATATAAAACTAGAGGTGGAAAGAAGACGCGTTAAAGAATATTGTATGATAATGTTTATTTAGTTTGTTCAGTTTTGTTAGGAATCCTACTTCTTCAGAATATTCAAACACTATTGAATAATTGTTTGTATATAATAAATAAATGTATTTACGTGTAAATATATATTTTTTTAATGAAAGGTCTATGCAGTCACTCTACAGACTATATCTATAGAGTTTTATTGAATTGATTTTAACTTTTATCACCTCTCAAAATAACGACCTCATTGTTTCCCGATAACTGCCTCTTGGGGTTAAATTGAAATTTGGAAATACGTTCAAGAGTCCGTAACAGGATTTTCAGTTGTGAAGAACCATCGATTTTTACTTAGAAGAAGAACCGGGAAATACTTTTTGTTTTCCTTTTAACAATGAAATTTTAAAAGTATTAAGTAAGTGAGTTACGAGATTCCATTATTTGAAAAGTTACATTTTTGATAAAAAAATTGAGGTATAAAATAAAAATGGAGTTGAAATCATTCTATCATAACGTTGATCTATTTCCAGTCTGTTGTACATTTTATTTTACGAATTGGTAAAAAAAATTACAATACAATACAAATATTCTTTATTGCACACAAAGATATAAGATACAGACACAAACAAGAATATAAGAAGCAACAAGCGGCCTTATTGCTGGGTAGCAATATCTTCCAGGCAACCTTAGGGTAAGAAATAGCGAGAAATATGTAGTAATGGTTATGGTTAAAATACGTAGGTTATGGTTCAACTAAAATTGAGGTTTCATTATAAATTAACTCTTTTGATTATGAACTTCTCTTCCGACAAAACTTGTAGCTCTAGCATCGGATTATTCAGCCACCAAAAATATTGTTCAGTCTTGCATCTTAAATCATCTACAATAGACATAAAATTATTAATGCCTAAAATTATAAATTAGCATAATGTTTGACTAGAAAGGAGATTGTGTTTGATAAAAAAATAAATAGACGATACAATGTTTAATGAACAAACAACGGTAAATGAACGTTTCTGCAACGGAGAGTGTTTGTTAAATAAGACACCCTCAGCCTTCACGCTTATAAATATAACGCAAAAAATCCAATAAAATTGTCATCGACACGTCAGAATCAATTTCCTGACACTTTGCGTATCTGTCCTTACATTAGCATGAATGTCAATCTACGTAAATACCTCACGATATTTATTGAGTTAAGATATCATAAATACGCTCTTTGAGAGCTTTGTGGATAAACCTTTTACCGTGGAGAACAAATAAAGAGAAAAATGGAAATCTGTAGCGTGTTAAGTGTTAAGTTTTGTACTAGAATAATATTATTTAGCATTGTTGTAACAAAAGAAGAATCACAATATGACAAAAATACTTTATTATTATATTAGAAGCTGCTTACAACTTCCTACGCATTTTTTGTCATAACTTTAAAAATAATCAGTATATTTTAAGATATACTTATTTACTACTTATATTTAAGATATGGCCGGTCATGTCATGCGGATCCCATCAAACTAAGCATTTCACTTCTTTGTTTCCCATTTGCTTGCCTTACTTTTTCCTGGGTATTGTGGGGTCAAATTTTTATTATTTATTTATGGATAGCTGTTTTGAAATATTAATTTGATTATATTTTTCTTGCTAGGTTCTTCTCTGGGGAAACTGCACTCTTGCGAATCTAGCATTAACTTTAAAAAATGACCCGTCTTAAGTGTTGTCAAAACCTACAGGATTAAATGATTTTCATTTCATTTCATATAAGTTTGTCGTAGACTCCACCGACAAGAGCGACGCTCTTAAATTTATGATGATGATCTTAAAATAATATAGCCTATGTATTGTTCAAACGTGTAAACTACAATATTGCCAAGTTCATCATTTGTTTAGAAGTTTTTGCGTGAAAGAAAAAAAAGAAACAGGCACAAATTTAGTTAGTGGGATTTTTAGCTTGGTCACTTATTAAATGTGGTAAGCCCAAATCAACCTAAATTATTATACATTTACAAAATATTGTCAGATTCTAAAAAATGCCTTACTTCCACAGGACTGGGCGCTGCACATTCGGTTCGCGACGTCAGCAGACGCTGGCTACTACGAGTGTCAGGTGCCGACACATCCACCTACCAGTATATTCTTCAAGCTGGTTTTAGTTGGTAAGTTTTGTATCTTTTTTATTTTAAAAAGTATCAATCTAAATGTTACCTGTCTTAAACATTAATTAACGCAAGTCTTGGATTCGATTAAGAGTAGAGACAAACATTACTGTGCTTAACAAAGACGTATGTTTTAAGTCTTGGTATTTTTGTGTAATATGTAGGTATGTGTTGTTTTATCTAGTCATTTGTATCCCAAAAGCCTCTTTTCTATTATAGTAAATTATATTAATCCTCAATAATATTTAAAGAATACCGTCCTTTTCGAAACGATTCCTTATCTATCTCACTCTCTCTCCCGTTAGTAAACGTTTCTCGTTAGTCACGTAAATTCATCCAAACTTCGGTAACCTTACCGTTTCGATAAACACTAAGTAAAAGATAGGACACATTACTTTATTGCGTAACCTTTAAACAACCTAAACACGTACGCTACGCCACAAAATAAGTACCTAAGTAAGCCTAGAAAGTCAAAACACCTATCACCCTTTAATACAGAATTCAAGCCAAGGTCTAATGTGGTTTTAGACCTTTATAAATTGTCCTACTTTGAGTACCTACAGAGGTACCTAACTACATTTTGTTTATTGATGGCTTATGGTATCTACACACCAAAGCCGCCGGCTTTTTTGACAGCTGCCATTCGTATGGCGTAATGCCGTCGGCCTAGCTCGGTGGCATGCCGGCGGCTTTGGTGTATAGATAGCATTACCTTCAACTGTGAAAGCTATAAGTTATTATTACAAGCGACAAATAATTCGGCACAACTTCAAAATATTGCACAAATTAAAGTACTAATAGGCTGAATTTGACTTCATACGCATTTTTGATCATATTTTGAAACTATGTCGGATTTTTAAGAATGCTCATTCGCTATTCTGATGATCTACGTTAATTACTAAATTGTTTGAATGTATTGTATTACATAAGATACCTATTTCACAAAAACATCATAAAAATAATAAAGAATCAATTTAATTAGTGCTTTTTACATGAAAAAGTAAAAATCCATCATGTCAAACAACCCCATATCCATTAGCTAGGTATAAACTTTAACGTGTTTCATACCTACCTATTTGTAACTCAAGTGTGTTACTATAGCACGTTAGAGTAGAGCTACAGACCTTTAAGGTCACCTAATTCCAAAGCTGTGACGACCTTTGCTGGCCTCATTGACCTCCAATTAGGGAGGAACGTCTCGTGAGTGCCAATTAATTCGTAGCGCGATTGCAGATAAAGCAACTCCTGCTAAATCAGGTTAGGTGACAATTTCAAGAGAGTTCCGTCTTGAAAGCAGCCACGTCATTGGTTCTGTGGGATAATTTGTGATAATAAAAATTAGGCTTATAAAATGTGGACCTAGTCAATTATGGAATAAATAAGAGCAATGCTTTTTAAAACAAATTCAGTGAAGAATGCTCGGGGACGAAGACGTTTACGTTCGGATATTTTTTGACAGTAATTTTTTAAGATGTTTGACCAATACCTGCTCAATTGACTTGCAATAACAAAGATATATTTACGCCCTGTGGTCAAAAACACATTTTCAAAGAGTTCTTCGGTTTTGAATTAGGTACACTATGTGATTCGAATTTTTAATTTTCGAAACTTTAATAATTTCCAAACCATTTCATTTGACTTATCGCAGTCAAAAACAGTGACAATACTTAAGATTAATTCTTAACCAACTCTTTTGAAAAATTATAATAAAATATAATATTTCCCTCTCTATCTGCACGTTCTAAGAAAGCAATTTCAGGGCTAAGTACCTCAAGTTAGCCATAATACCGAACGTATTGCACACAAAGCTTTCTCGTTTCTTTGCCAGCTGAGGTACGCCAAGACGTTTGAAATCTTAAACTAGATATATTCTACTAGCTGTAAGTATATAAAATATTGGCAATAAGAATGTTTTTAAAATGTTTAAAGGAAGTAAATGTTTTGTTGGTTGAGAAGATATCCTTATCAGTTCTTTAACTGTCCTCTGTGCTACAAAGACACGAACCTACTCTCATACGAGAGTGATTAGGGCGTAATCGGTTGGCGGATTTCATAATAAGTAATTTACAACCAGTTGTAGGAAAGATTTTTAAACTAAACGATCCTTTAGTTGGACTTATAGATGATATCATAGAGAAAAATCGTAAAAAGATGGCGACAAGATCTTAAATGGATATCTATTTGATAAATACCTTTTTTTACTGCATTTGGTAGTTAATTCTAAATCGAATCCAAGAAGATATAGTAAAGATAGGATAGATAGTAAGATATCATGGAAAGAAAAGAAGTTGGTATAAATATAGATTACATTAAAAGGGGCAATAGATGCGAGTCGCGTAGGCTCCATCAATAAAAACTCACTCACTAACTATATGTATTTATATGCAGAAACAATCAACCTAGACTTTAATAACTATTAAAAGAGACAAATTGTTCTACGGAACTTTATTTACTAAATTTTATTCATCATATGATTTAATTTATCTTTATATTAAATTTCTACCTGAGGTACTTATAACTCGACAACCACGTGGAAGAAAGTTTTGAAGCCGCTCAAAGACTTCCGAGTTTATAAAGCGGCTTAAACTTTAATCTTTGGACCTTATAAAGTTACGAATTATAAAATACATTCTAATAATATACGTATTTTGTTTATTATTTACGAGTATGTATTTACCTATATAGTGTATCTTTGTGACCTTTAATACTTTTTATTACTTATTAATACTTTCATAATTTTTAATGTGAAAGTTGTTGGCCGAAAAATCACTGAACAGATTTGAATCACAGTTTAAATTTAATTTTATTATTAAAGTTTAAGATTTCTTTTAAATAAATGAATAATAAAATTTTATAAAAAAGTAAATAGCAAAAGATAAAAAAATATAAATAAAACATATTATTTCTGAGACGGAGACGTTTTGACATCTCATTTTGAATTTATTGTAACTTTACAATGTTTACGTATACATAGTTTACATATAGGGGGAAGCAGCAAATAACAGGAGTCTTTGGAGAAGAGGCTTTTGCCCAGCAGTGGGACGAAAAACGCTAATAAAAGAAGTTTACATTATCAATTAAACCTTTTGCTATGCAGAATGCTACCAAAAGTCTAATTCCAATATTATTTTATTACCTACCAGTCCAAATAAAAATATATTGAATCTTATTTTTTTGTCTCAACAGCCGCTTACGCAGAGATCGTGGGAGAGAGCGAGAAGATCATACATGAAGGGTCAATGCTGAGACTGGTGTGTGTGGTGAAGAGATCTACGGAGCCACCTTCCTACGTCTTCTGGTACTTCGAGAATCGGATGATTAATTATGATTTGAGTAAGTATTTGTCTTTTTGTAGTTACACAGTTTTTTGTAGCATTTTTTTGTACGAGAGCAATTTAAAAAAATTGGTTTACATTCGTCTTACTTATAACTTGGGCCTACACTCGAATGCTTAAATTGTGTGCTATATGAATAGACTTCCCAAATACCATGCTCATAGTCTTGGGTAGGTACTTAAAATAACTTAAAACGTAAATGGATTTTAGACCATCTACAGTTGCTGATCCTAGATACATCACTAGTATCTAAAATCCAGCTAGAACATCATGATAATTAAATTGGATTTCTACGGCCACCGCGTAGCTATACAATTTCAGTAGTGTCACGAAGTGGCCAACCGGATGAACTAAATCTCTTTGATGTGTTACAATTTACCAACAGCTGCGGGAAGTCAAATTTTAGCGCATTACAGCTGTGCTCTAGAAATCCATGTTTATGTCACACGTATTCAGATACCACGAAACATCATGCTACCTACATATGTGGCCATGTTGTTCAATTCATTCACATGTATATGCAGCCAGTTGTTTATGGCTATAATTTGACATCATCACTATCATCAGCTGTTTCAACGTCCCCACTACAGGGGCACGCACGAGTCAACTCTCATACGAGAGTGATTAGTTCCCTATTTTGTAAGCCTGCAATATTTTTCAGTCAACATGTTCGAGGCCACTATACACTCCTCAATTTTAGTTAAAGTTCATTCAATAAATTAATATATTACCAAAGTACAAGCTTTTGTTCAAAACATGTTATAAACATAATTGTAAATTATCTAATAAATAAACCATAACGCCCATGACACACTTCTAAACTTGTACCGCTCAGAAAAATATTTTAAAAGCAATTTATCATTTAAAAGTTTTAATAGACCTCCCTGTGGTTAATTTTTACTCATTTTTTGTGGGAAAATTGCTTTTTTATAGACTATAAAGAGCAACTGCTTTTTGTACATAAAAATGAAACAAGAATAGCTTGTAAAAGGTTATTTTTACATTAAGTTTTTAAATGTTGTGTTAGTTAAAACCCCTAAAAGAGAAAAATGGGTCAATCTTTTTGTAAACCTTGTGGTATGCGGCTCAATTCCATGCGATAATTAATATTGAAATAATTACCTGCAAATTATAATAAACTATCGACAATGTGTAACTTCGACTAATACGTAGGTACCTAAGTAAATATTATTCCGATTGTATCACTTTCATTGTAGAAATTCGGCAACTTTTACGAATAACGAGTAGGTATGTAAAATAGTAGTGATGTAACTGCTGTTACTGAAGTAATACAGCGTTATTAACGCACTGACTGTTATATGTCTGTAATCAAAATCTAATCCTGAATTGCGTTTTTACGTTCGATCTAAATCTATACTTTAGGTACACAATCACAAAGCTTAAGATGGACTATTACCAAGACCAAACTACATAGCCACCTACATTTATAACCATAATGTGTTTTCGCTTCCAGCACCTCAATTCTGATCACTTAAGCTAGCGAGGTTTACTGTTATACTCTTGAAGCTACTCGTTACGAGTTACTTTACTACTACTATGTTGCTTAAGGCCTGTGTCACCATCTACTGATATAATTTATCTGACAGATATGTTAGACCTGTGTCTGTCTGCAACGTCACGTTTTATGAAATAGACATGTTTATCTGTCAGTTAAATTGTATGTCAGTGGTGAAATAAGCAAGTCTCAAAGATTCATGGCAGAAATGGTCAGGAAACGAGCAAATACTAAACACATAATATCATTACCTTCTACACATTTTATTATTTACCTTGTGACGTTATCCGTAAATAATATAAATGCGAGCGAGATAGTGCGTTAAGTAAATAATTATATACCAAATCCGTCATAGAATTTATAGTTAGTGTTAGTTCTGTAACCAGTAGACTTAGCATACTTTCCGTGATTATAACTTATATCATGTAATTCTGTCTTGCTATTCTTATCATATTAAAAACTATAGATAGAGACGAAAGTATAAGGAACCTGTGTGACAACGTCTTGACACGACATGCTAAGCCTGAAAACCTAGTGAGATCAGAATTGCGTCCTCTGATGGCTGTCATTACCCAAGATACGAGAGATTTCAACTTTAGTAAAGTTTTCGACCCTTTTTACTTTATTTTAGTACTAATAGCTGAGCGTCATTACAGCTGATGAGTAGGCAGTTTTAGATGGTATTTAAAATTGAAAAGTTTTTACTGAGTTCTTTTATAAACGGCTGTAATATGCTAAATTTTAATATTAAAAGAAGATGGTAAGATTTTGAAGGGAACTGAACCATAGAAAAAAGCATTATAGACAAAAAATCATCATATAAAATATGATATACATTATTAAATCCCAAATACATTTTAAAAATCAAATTACCACAGTGAACGTGTTAATATTGTTCCATATATAAGGTACCTAAACATCTAAAACCAATAACATTTGCTTAGGTACTTAAACTTACGGAGACAATAAAATAAAATAAAAAAACAAAAAACAGCTCTCTTAAAGATTTCCTTATAAATTTCTCATCCGACATATTTTATCTGCCAATAAAACGAATGGAACGCCGCTGACCTAATTTAAAAATAAAATCTTCGCGACAGGCGCTAGTGCTTTACAAATAGTGAGTGTTTGTTCAAGCCTCGTTTATATTTCGAGTAAGTTCATTTAATTAAAAAAGAGCTACTTCACTTGTACAAAATTAATGAATCGTTTTTTTAGGTGATAATAAAATCTTAATGAAGAAAGCTAGTATTCTATTTTTAAAAATATCTAATGTATTTTTTCTTTTAACTTACATGGATTTAGCATACAAAAACCATAACATTTTACAAAGGTTTTTTGTCGGATTCACAAAAAAGTTTGTTCTCCACACAAATATTGTTTCTTCAGAGGCAATTTTCGTCAATTTTCGTCAAAGAGTGCGTTAAGAACCCGTATAATATCTACTCGCAGATAGAATTATATAATTCCAATTACGAGAGTAAATCATTTAATTAGTACCTATCAATAATAACCATTTGCAAATGGCAGCTTAATTTCAATTCACGAATAACTTTTCGGTTAGTTACACACTATCGATGATAGGATTACAATTAGGTAAATCTAATTTTATGCTAAAATTATCGAAACTAGTTATTTATGCAATGTTAATTGTACTTGTGCATATTGAAATCTCTTTGGGGATTCATCGATGCTAAAATGACAATTTAGTTAAAATTAGTAATTGGCAGATGTTAGTTCTAATAAATATAGATTAAATTTTAGTTACTAAAGGCCTGTACGCATAAGCGGTTACAGTGCGGTTGCAGCTAAACGTTTAATGTAAAATCATTTCTAAATTGAAGATTCAACCACCTACCGTAATGGTATCTACACATTAAAGCCGCCGGCTTTTTTGACAGCTGCCATTCGTATTACGTAAAGCCGCCGGCCCAGCCCGGCGGCATGCCGGCGGCTTTGATATGTAGACAGCATAAGCGGTTTATGGTTTACGCATCCAGTTGCGTCAGCTAAAGAATAAAAGTAAGATACTCTAGAATAACCAATCATGTGTTTGGCTAATACATTTGCATTTGGACTAAACATTTTTGGAGCCCGGATAATGAACTTTAAAAAAACTTATATAATTATCACCAGCCGTTGTATCCCTTTCTCCACTATAGATTTTCATTCGTTACAGTCAAAAGCATCCACCGTGATCCAACCTTCGCCTAGTCATCTGTCAATCTTGTTGATGGACGTCTGACGATTCGCTTGCCAATCCGTGGCTACTATTACCGTACTTCTGGGTGCCAATGGCCATCTGTTCTAGGTTCATCCAAAATAGCCTCAGTTGTGTGTCGGTAGAGTGTCAATGGCATTTTTGACACATTTGGCATTCTACTAAACAATGGCTTACACTGATTGCGACCAAATGTGTCAAGACATGACATTGATACTCTCATTGACATTCTGCTGACACACCACTGAGAATATTGAAAATTTGCAGACTTGGGCTCCTGAATGCTATCTGACTTAAACATACCCACTTAAGCTCCTCCATTTACTTAGCTAGCATAATATGGCTAACAATCTGCTACCTATTTTCATTATCTTCACATTTTGTTATTGTTCTTCAGAAGTTCTTAAGTTGTTGATATGTTAATTAAGATAGATACTTAAAGTTATAAACTACCAAACACTAGATCGTGCCTTAAACACTAAGAGTTTGCATAATACCTAATTGAGAGTGCATTCAAGATAACTTGCTCAGGAGGAAGTCGGACAAACTTTGCGTACAGACTAATTAACAACTGACGCTTTGCTTGTGTAGTTGTCGTGATTTGTGTTTATGCACACCGCTAGGGAGTAAACGAGACGCATGATCATCGTTTGTTACGTCTACAATGCTGTGATGACGAAGTGTAACACAAAGTATGTAAAAACCGGCCAAGTGCGAGTCAGACTCGCACGCGAAGGGTTCCATACCAAAAAAGGCAAAAAAATCACGTTTGTTGTAGGAACCCGCCTTAATAATTATTATTATTCTTAGAATAAAATAGAATAATATTCTATTTTTATTATTTGTTGTTATAACGGCATCATTGTGAAACAATGCTCTAGCTATAACGGGTCACGAGATACAGCCTGGTGAAAGACGGACGGACAGACGAACAGACAGACAGATAGAAAACGTGGCCCTATTGCTGAGATTTGGCTGTCCAAGTCTCAGTCATAGTGTCCGGTTTTCAGCCTTTGGGTACGGAACCCTAAAAAGGTATAATTATTCTTATACTGGTTCGCTCGCTCACTTGCTCGCTGTCCGGTTTAAGCTCCGAATGATGATTTGCTCGTACAAGCAAACGCGCCTTTTCTTTAATTCAATCGTAGTTGAACAATACAGAATAAAGTGTATCTATTTAAAATTTTCCTATTGAAAACGAAGTCACGCGTTTCCTATAAATACTGATTGGAATTTGCAAAGTTTTCTTGTTTTAATAAAAGATTATTTTATTGTTTTTGGGTTGTTTCATTCAAGTTTCTGTTTGTTATTTTATTTTAGGAAAATCAATTTAGGAAATTTAGGAATTCAATTTAGGAAAGAGGTTCTAAAATAGAATCTCATATTTATAAAATGGATATCCGTTTTAAAGTTTACACATAGGTCTTGTTAATTAATAACTCCAAAAAAACCTGTGTATGATTTTTTTAAGTCCTATTTTTATATATGTACCTATGTGAAAAGTTATAAGAGACTCCCTCATACTTCTTCTTCAGATAAACCTTCAATAAGTAAACACTCATTTACAGCATTACTTACTTACATTCTCTTTTAAATAACTAACCTTCTCTTTATTCTGTTCAGATGGCGTGAGCGTGCACAACGGGCGTCAAACCAGTGAGCTGGTGATTGGCAAAGCAGAGCCTCGCCATGCTGGCAATTACACCTGCGTTCCTGCTAATGCCAAGGCTGCTTCTGTTACTGTACATGTTGTGCAGAGTAAGTATATTATCCTTTTAAAATTGAAGTAGAAGTACGAAAAATTGCTACGTTAGTGCTACGAATAGATATGTCATAGCCGTTCGTAGCAAAATCGTAGCTGATCGTAGAAAATCGTAGGTGATCGTAGCAAAATCGAAGCAATTTCTGAAGTATAAACTAATCTTTGTAGTCTACTATATAAAAATAAGTCGGGTTTTCCTTCCTGACGCTATAACTCCAGAACGCACGAACCGATTTCCACGGTTTTACATTCGTTGGAAAGGTCTCGGGCTCCGTGAGGTTTATAGGAAAGAAAATACAGGAAAAAAATCAACAGAAAAGCGGGAAAATCTTTTTTCACATATAGAACTTTGAGGCGGTACGAAGTTCGCCGGGTCAGCTAGTATGTTTATAACAAATAGCAAATACCTGCCATTTCTTCACTGAGGCTGTTAGATTCTGCATCAGCATACTTTCTTTCTACTTTTTAGTTTTCTAACCGCAATTCTTATTTTCTTGTCTCTATTTGTATTTTTTTTATTGATTTACATTTAATTTAAAAATATATATTTCGTGTAAAATATCGAAACTTAAATCCAAAAACTACAATTTTACCCAAAATAAGTACCTACTTGTATTATATTTGAAGCCTACCTGGCATTACGTCCATCTTGCTGTAAGCTTGTACCCTGGATTAAGGTCTCAACGTCGTCAGAGGCCTTCGGAAGGCTTAAATAGTCTGACGTTTAGGTATATCTAAGTTTGAATCTGATTATACTTGTACTATACCTTCCTTATATCTTTCAAGTGTTATAAATTGTCTACGTGAAGCCGAGTATTTCAAAATTAGGTTTGAAGATTAAAGTAGATATCGCATATTAAAGTCATTTCTTCAAATATATATTATTTGTATGTATTTAATTTAAAAAATCAACTATAATTTTCCCTAATAGTTTTTTTTAATAGCCTGTTTCGTCCCACTGCTGGGCAAAAGCCTCTCCCATGCTTCTCCATAGATTCCTGTCAGTTGTTGCTTCCCACTAATCTTCCCTGAATGTGCGTAGGTCGTCAAGTCACTTAGTTTATAAAAAAATTAGGAGTTTTCTTTTTATATACCTCTTAAAAGCAATTTTCAATTGATACAAAGACGATCGCTGCTTATTAAGTATATCAAAATTAATACAATCAAGAATACTTAGAAACTTGCAGCGAAAGAATGTTCAATCGCCACAGACATAAATAAGTAAATTTGTTTTATATTTGTTGCGAGTTTCAGGAATTTTTCAATTAACATCTTTACATACAAAGCGAAGGAGGAATTAATGAAATCTCTTTGTAAACATCGAGTTGTTTTCTCATCCTAATTGTTGTTGTTTTTTTTATGGAAACATCCAGAAATTAATTCTTGCTACAGTGTTTTGAGATGTTATGTAAATTGAACCGTTTAGGTAGTTAATTATAGCAATAGTAAAATAAATAAGTAGAAGGCAGGTGTAATGTTATAGTAACAAGTATGTTGATCCAACTCAAAACACTGATACCTATTTCTAGAGAAATAGGCAAAAATGGACTTGAAATACTTACACAAAAATTACCGTATGCAAATAGTTAGATCAGCTGACGCATTTAGAATGTTTTTTTTTTGTGTCATACGCTGTGCAGTAATCTATTTTGCTAATACTTAACTTAATGTTAGTTACTTTAATTTTATGGCCTTGACAGACGTTCAAACAAAAACTGAGGTAAACGAAAACAATTTATGTGTCGCGGAAAAGTCATAATACATAAGTACGAGTAGGTAAACAGCTAACATAAAAAACTAACAGTCCAATAAAAATCTTGTTTTGGTGTGTGTGAACTGTATAGCCAGCACTCCAAACTTACTCGTAGTTTTTAATAAGCCTGCAAGTCCATTTTGAGTCCGTTCTACTTGGAACCAGTACCTGCCAAATCCCAAATTCTCAAACATTAATGAACACATTAGTTCCACTACGTGATTGCGTAATAAATGACATTTGGCCCAATTTGCACTTCAGAACAGAAATGCAAATGTTTGAAATTCAGTCCTTTCGCTGACTTCAAACTAGATCACGCCAAATCTGTATGTAAATTAGCCGTATAACGGTAACTGGTGCATTTTGCTACGTTCATCTACTGACGGAATTTCAGAGTAAATGGCTACTGTAACTTGGACTCCGTATTGTTATTAACTCCGACCGTACGACGGTCTTTCTTTTCTGGTGCCGGCGGAAGACTGCATATGCTGAGCAACATAATTGTTTTGATTTTACTCATTTGTTTTAATATTATTATTTTGAATATTTTGCACAAATAGACTAACAAACTCACTATCAAATTCAAAATTAATTAGCCACAGACTGACCAAAAGTTTTGATTTAGCTACTGGCCTCGTACGTTCGTAGTTTGAAAGTTAAATTGTTAGAATTTAACTTATCATTTGGTTTTTATCATGAGTGCAAGTTTTAGTTAAATAAAATTAGATATATTTAATTACGTTTATTATGTTTTCAGTTTAAAAAGTTAGGTAGGAATGTTAAACTTTTGTTAAATTACGTATCTTTTTAACTTAACAAAAGTTTAATGTTATGTATTAAACTTTATATGTATAATTCTTTGGCACACCCTACAGCCTAAACGGCTTGATGGATTTTATAGTAGTGACACTGTGTACAACAAAAAAAATTAAGAAGTTAGGTTATTGTGAAAAATACCAATTCAAAAAAGTTTTTCTTCTTTCGTACAATCCATTATTCTTTACAGAATTACCCTTCTTCTATTAACGACGGATAATTACCAATTAAAACTGCTTTTCACTTTACCTGTAGTAATTGGCTTGGGGGTTTAAAACAGCTGAATTGAAAAATATTCGACATGAAAAAAATCTTTTTTGCTACTTTCAATTTCCGTGAACCTTTCCGTTTGCCTAAATTTTGTATTGTAATTTAAATTGCGTTAATTAAGCAGTTTTACGATGTAAATTAGGTGTAAATTAATGTGTACATAATGGTCCTTTTAGTCGGCGCTTTTTAAGGTTTTTAGCAATAATTAGGTACCGCTACACACATCCGGGCCGTGTCTGGGACGTGTCAGGGAAAAAATATCATTCCATACATTTTCTATGGATTCGTTCACACACGTTGTCATGACGACGAAGTGTTTTCCCTCCTGACAGGCCACGGTCCGGTCACGTCCCGGATGTGTGTGGACAGACCTTTATATACGTAGAGTTCAACAAAATGACGTGGATGAGAAAATGCTGCTCAAATATTTTTGCCGTTTATGATGTTAATTCTTAACGTTTGGATTATCTCTCTAATCCTGATAACGAACCTAACGTTAGCTACGGGATTCGTAATGCGCTCCTGTAAGTCATTAGAATTGGGGGCAGTAACTTTGAGCACGAATGACTTAAATAGAACAAACACAAAAAAGAGGGAATAGAAGTTGTATCGTATCAGATGCTCAAACGTATAGCAGAGAATAGAGCAAAATGGTAAAGACTCCACCGACAAGAGCGACGCTCCGCGCGCCGCTTAAATTTATGATGACGATAATGAACTTTGAGTTGGTCTCTCTCTCACTACCTAACTAATATTTATTAGGCATGATGACTAAAATATTTTTTTTACTCCATCACATAGATTATTTTAAAATATTAGACACGTATTTTTTCTTTTTTCTCATAAACCAAAAATAACAAAGATACACTGGGTTAAAGTTGCTCGTGACGTCACGTTTGAGTAAGACTTTTACTCAATGGTGACGTCATAACCCCCCACTCCGTAACTTTGATGCTCTGTATCTTTGTATTTATTTATGTATTTGATCCGGTAAAAAATGTGGTTCAAATATTTTTTGATAGCCTAAAATACGGACTAATTATAATTCAATTTTTTGAATGTAGTCATCATCCCAATTGTACGAGTATATGACCTCATATTAAATGATGTTCTTTTGTTTCAGGTGAAACTCCAGCGGCCATGCAACACGGTAACAACTCAGCGGTATCTATGCAAATACAACCATTCTTGTACATACTAGTAACGTTACTATCAGTTAAAATGTTACTGACAACTGACTATCAGGAATTTGGATAACGTTTTTATTGTAAATGTAATATGTAAAGAGACACAGTGTAGATAAGTTTTATGAATACATAATTTAAAGATTATAAATATTGTTTTAAATGTATTTAAATTAATATTATATTATTTTTCTTAATATAACGAAAATTATTACTTAACTTGAAAATAACATTGACTTTTGAACTCTATTAGAACCTCGTTACGAAATGATTTTGCTATCAATCTTTCAATTTTAAAAACATACTGAAATGTTGTAAAATATTTATCTACATTGTGTCAAATTGTTAATAGTGTAATTATTAATTTTTGCCTGTATAAAAACTTTCTGGTTGTATGTTTTTTGGCTGGAAAATATAACGGTTGCTTTTTCAAATTGGAATTCGGATTTTAAATTCAATTTGAGCTATTAGAGTTTTTCTGCCAGTTTGTCAACCACACTATGCAATTGAAGCAACGGTTTTAGCGAAGTTTCATATCAATAGGGTATTTGACTATATTCAAAATATACAACAAGATGTGGCCATCCTAAAAGATTATATTATAAAGAAATATATTTCACTTTATTTTGATGTAAAACATGTTTATTTTTAACAAAATAAAATAAACAAATTGTAATATTTTTTAAATTTTTATCTGGAACACGAACGGCCTGTTATTTGTTGACATTCTGGTGACGTCACACGCGAGTAAACAGCTGTCATAATAGTGCGCTTCGTAAGTGTTTTTCGTGTTTGTTTACTCGCATGTGACGTCACGCGTGACATGTGACCAGCGCCATTACAGAAACAGTGTTATTCGCGGGTTTTATTAAATTTGAATTTCAACATTGATTTTTCATCATTAAAACATTAAATATTTCGGAAATATCAATGTAGGGTAATTATTATCATATAAACATTAATTTAAAATTATTTTCCAAATGTTGTCAAATAGCCTATTAAGTTTTCACAACGATGTTTTTCATAGAGCCATTGCAATGAATAAACAAATGAATGTCTAAATACTAAAAGAGCATTCTATAGTTTTAGTACCTAATTATTTAGACATTTAAATACCTTTTTATATAGAATTTCGAGAAATTGTAAACCACACGAAAACCGCGTTTTGCTTTGAAAGCGCTTTGAAACTTACGATTTCCATTTACTTAGAGTTGTATTAAGTCCTAAGCCACAAGCAATAATCTAACCTAAGAAGACTTAGGACTTCCTAGACGCAGATTAATAAATCTTAGTCAAGTCTAGACTGAAGATTTCTAGATTAGCCACGAATATCGTACAAAGAACTTTTGTACCTACTTATATGGTATGTTACAAAGGACTAAATCGGAAGTCAGAAAGAGGAAAAGGTAGCCTTTGTCACTGTCCATCACGTCAACCATATAAGGCCCAGAACACACGGGGAAAGGCAACTGCAACTGCTAGGAACTTTTAAATTGCGTCGTGTGTGGTTTCCTAAAGGAGCCTATAGCAGAAACTTAGATGCAACTCAAAAGTAACGAGTAGTTGCAGTTTCGTTGCAGTTGCGTTTCCCCGTGTGTTCTGGGTCTTATTCACATCAATGTTTCGCTCCGTTTTGTCCTCAAAGTCGGACAAACAATACACACACAATATTACATTTACAATAATAGATAAATATGTACTGATCTATTGAAATATTGTCAATTTATTTGTATCTGTAGTACTAAAATCTCCTTTAACCAAGAATCGTAAACATACTCTTTTGAAGTCAGCTCTTTACAAACACTCAGAACTGAGAGCGAATATTTTTTATACCCTTACTCCGGACCTCAGGCTAAATAATAACTGAATAGACACCTCTTTGATCCCAAGGGCCGAATTTAGGGTCGTCGACTTATGTTGGCAAAGAAATAGGGTTGGCGACACAACTTTGTGACTTTTAAAGACGTGTTTGACAGTTCAGTTGAGTATTTCTCGGGCTTCCGCGTGAGTGAATGGGAAGTTGTATTTGAAATCTGTGAAGGTATCTTCAAGATACAACCTATTTACTTTCGACCTTTTGGAGTAAATAAAATGACGATCTTATTTGGAGATAGTGACCCAGTTTCAATCTAGTTTTGGTACGCTAAGTTTGGAAAAGAACTTTTAGTACAAATCCGTTAAAAAAATTACGATTAACTTTTATTGTAAACTCTTGACATGGCAGAATCTTTAATGGCATTTGCCATAAATTAAATAAAAAACTCTACTTGAGCTATTTTATTCTTGAATGAAATAAGAATAAAACGTCCACCTATTTATTCTAGTCTCGCGTAATTTGGAAAGAGTTTACATACTGCAAATTCAATAAATAGGTACCTAATGCATACCCACAGGCTTAAACTCGAGACTAAGTAAATACAAATACATAAATCGATTCTTAAATAATGCTTTGAGAAATCTAGACAATGTATAAACATTGCTGAATGGGGTATCACTCTTAAAAAGTCACCAAGAAAGTCCTCTTTACAGATACTTGTAAAGAAAAACCTCTACAAAATAAACCAGCAAGGGAAATGCAACCGAGAAGTGTGAATAGACGTCTCATAGCAGTAAAATATTCTAGAATATTCCAGAATATTTAAAATAATTCTTTGCGCGTTGCATAAAGACTTCATCTCGGTAAGGATTATAAATGAAACTCGGAAAGTAGTGCAGGTACAGAAATGCTTTACGGGCCAGTTCTTAGAAAACTTTTTCCTGGCATGACTGTTTGTAAATATCATGGAGCTAGGTATGTTGTTTTTTAAAATATTACTATTGTTAATGGTATTTTTTTATTCGAGAAAAATGTTCTTTTGCATTGGCTCTTGAAATGCGTCAGCGATTTGACGTTTGATATGAAACGGCACCAAACCTGTGTTTGTCACGTAACTTAATTTCGAAAGTCATATGTTCGATTAACGAATCATCAACTGAACTATTAATTGTGAAAATTGTTTAAGGTTTAGCGCCAGCCGCGGTGTTTAGTTTTCTATTCAGGCCCAGAACACACGGTGAAACGCAACTGCAACGCAACTGAAACTGCTAGTTACTTTTGAGCTGCATCGAAGTTGCAGCGTTTCACCGTGTGTTCTGGGTCTATAAAAATACGATTGTCGATCTCTTTTTTTACAACAAAGACTAAAATCAACTATTTAGAGGAACGTTTATTCCAATGCCCGCATTTTCAACTGTATTTTCCTATTTGTTTAATATTTTTATTTACCCTTTTCAATATTTAACAAGACAACTCTTAATAGATGTGACATGACAATATAAACTTTAGAATCAATAAAAACAGCAGCTATGGTTTTAAAAATATTCAGCCTGAATAATTCTTACTGCAGTTTCATAAAAAAATACAGCTCGCTACTCCTGTCCTACGCAATGCAGTAGAAATATTGCGCCACCGTATTTTCCAGCAAAAAAACACGCAAAATATATTTTAAAGTTTAACAATTAACAGTTCATATAGTGTTATAATGGAAAGTATACCAATGAGTACAATAATATTAAATGTAAATACAATGTGAAATATTATCAATAAATTAAATGTAATAAGCATTATTACGTAAGAGAATGTAATGATATTATTATTATAAAATTATATAATAATCTGTCATTGGTTTTAAGAATAAATAATAATTTTGAATTGAACGTGCCAAGTTTACTTGTTTAATTTTTTCCCAGTTATTTTTTTCAATTTCGATTTTCAATAAACTACCATGCATTATATCGTTAAAGCCCCTCCTCTTTATTTCAAAACGAGTTTTATTTACAGTCCTAGAATTAACTCAGATAAATGACGTTTCGGCTATAGATAAAACGTCAGAAAATGACATTAGTCCTAGAACTTTAATTAAAACGCGTTTTGTAATACGAGAGTACGGTAGATACGTTATAGTGTAGTAGCTTAACTACAATAAAAAAATAAAAAAATAAAAAAAAAATCATTTTTTAATCTTTTATTTATCTAATATAAATTAAATTATTCCAAGAAGAAGCTAACAACAACAAAGTAAGTATTGGAAGTAAGTATAAAACAAAATGTATAGGTACCTAACACATTTCTTAAAGTAGTAATTAATCTTGTTCGAAAATCTCAAACAATCCTCACGTCAGACACAGCAATGCACTGCCAAACATCAAATGAAGCCAATTCGGCTAGCACAATTCAAACCTCTTGCAATCTCGCGTTGTACCCTCTCTGGTCCTCTCCGGCCCTCCCTGCCCCTCTGCCTCTTGCAATTAATTAGAAAACTTGATTGATATGTGAAGTACTCTCACCTAGGTTTGGCGAACGGACCAAGTGGCCTGTGTTAGACAGACTACCTTTTGTGCGTCAGTCCCCACTCGTGGTAAGCATTCAAGTGCTTGCTTTTTATTCGTGGTGCGCGTTTTTGGACGTGATGCCTGTCTAGGTTTTATTTGGAGGTTTAGCTCTAGGCGTTTTGCGTATTGCAGCTGTTATTTTGCTAGCTTTTCGTTTGGAGTTAAAATCTAATCACACTTTTACTTGTCATAATATTGAGCAACTAATCAGCAGTGCTATTAAGCACGACATAATTTTATAATTCAATAAAAAAAGTTATTTGTTTTTGTCAGTGAGATCACCTGTAAAAATATCGGTAAATATATTTTATTATGATTTAACAATACCTTATTCATAGAATATTATTTCAAGATTTCTTATCATAAAGACCTCGTTTCAATTTGTATTATGTTAGGTTTAATGAAGCATCATAAAACATATTCTAAAACAGTTGTTCATGTTGTGTCAGCTTGTGGACGTCCACTGCTGGACAAAAGCCTTCCACTACTGACGCTAAAGTTCCTCCCGCAAGGTACAAAACTGATTGTAAATAAGTTAATTAATATAAAATTGTTCGTGGAATTTCGATACAAAATATTGTACAAGATATTTCCTTGTAAACATTACACGTGGCTTCAGAAAAGTCCCGTTTCATTGGCGACACGTGTCATAGGTAAAAGTAAAACTTCAGCGAAAGGGGCTGACCTCTAGATAAAATATTTGTGTATGTTCCGATCGATTGCCTAAATTTATCCTTCTAATATTGTAAATGTCAATGTTTGTGCCGATGGATGAATGGATGGATGTTTGTTACTCTTTCATTTGCATATCCCTATTAGTTCTTCGAACGTGCTGACTACAGGGACACGAGCCTACTCTCATTATTGAAAGATTTTGTTAAAAAAATTAATTCAACGTCAAATATACTTTTAAAAAAAATCATTTAAGAATGGGAACTGCCGACGATGGTCGCCGAGATAGGTCCAAAAAAAGATGGAGTGACGACCTCCGCTCATTCAGGGAAGATTGGTGAGAAGCGGTCAATAACAGGAGTTTTTGTAGAATCTTGTGGCTTTTGTCCAGCAGTGGGACAAAATAGGATACTAAAAAAAGAGAACATAACAATACATTAGAGTTTAAAAACTCAATAACCAATACACATAATCACAGCTTGGCTTAACTTTGCAACTCTAATAGCTAACACCACCTCAGTTCAAGCTAAGTGCTAATGCGAGGTAATTATCTTGTTGCGAAGCTCTCTCGTTTAGACACGTCGTTTCGTAAATGGTTTGAATATGCGTTTTGCGATAGAGGTAAGTACGACAGAAGTTTAATGAAATTGCTATTGAATTTCTTGATAGTGCCAGCAGTAAATTTCACATTATGTTTAAAGCAGAGTATGAATAGTATGTATATATGTATTGGAAAATACATCAAATAAAAGTCAAATTGTTTTCTGTAACAATAATGCTTTCTTCATATTGTGGATTTTTTATGTATTTTAACGTGAGCTCCAGTGGCAGAATATTTTGTGAGAAAGTCACGAGCGATCACTAGTGCAAATATTTAGGTAGGTAAAATAACAGTGAAACTGCCAAAATATTTAAAGTCGTTATATAAATATTGTTGTTAATTGATTAAAGTTTTAATGATTGCTGCACGACGCACGTTAATGATGTACAAACAAAATATTTGTTTTATAATGAAGTAACTCGTTAACTGATTGGGTACGGAACCATAAAAATACATAAATATATTATGTTATCGTTACTACTTATCGTTTAACGCCCGTTATTAATAACCTATCCTGATCCGTTTTTACCAAATCGAGATTGAAAAAACAAAACACAATTGTCACTTGTGTACCAAAAACATGTCAACAACACAATTGTGTTTTGTTTTTTCAATCTCGATTTGGTAAAAAACGGATCAGGATAGGTTATTAATAACGGGCGTAAATGTGTGGATTAGATTAATAAACGAAAGTTCCGGTGGCAAAGCATTTTATATATGAAACTACATATTTTCATTTCACGAATTCGATTTTATGTCATTAGGTAAACATACGACAAATAGGAACGAGGAATAACAAAAATACTTCGTTAACAAAAATTCTTCATTGTGTATGAAACGTTCCCTGTACGTACATAAAAGCGTATATTGTTATAGAAAAAAATAGGATAATAATATCAAAAGCTGTATTATGTACATAAACCTCGTTCAATGGGCTTAATCAATGATAAAAACGTTCCGAACAATATTCGATCCTCACAATCACTATCCAATTCAAAGCTAAGTATAGCAAAAGACATCACAAATACCCGACAATTGTATTTTTATTTAGTCCCAAATCCGCAAAATGGCCGCCTTTTGGGGCGCTATTCTCAAATCCTCCTTTCTGGTTCATTAGAGCTTGCATTTCCTTCTTATCTATTGCATAACTCACGATACCCACCGACCCGTGAGATGATAATATCGAGTGATTACGGTAATAGCGCCAGATGATTAAGGAAAACGTTTTAGGCTCGATTTAACTCGAATGACTTCTCAAATCGCGAGATTTTTTGGACTGAAATGGTCTTTGTTTTCTGTTTTGTGTTCAGTTTTGGGCCATTTTTGAAATTACTTGCTTGAGAAGTTAAATAGGTAAGTAAGAAGATTTAAATTGATAACATGATAAATTAAATTAAAAGTAGTAAGCGCTCATATACTCTAATAGATACGGTTCAATATAGACGCGGTTTGACGTTTGATCACAGATTACTAAATAGTTACAAACAGTTTGATTTCCGCACCAACCGCCGACCGCACACCGCGTTTTGCGTTTTTCATATCAAACGTCAAACCGCAACTGTTTCGTTACTGCTATTGTTTAATGGTGTCTACACACCACCGCCGGCTTTTATCTGTCAAAAATGTCATCGAAAATGACGTAAGCCACCCGCCGGTCCGGCGGCTTTGGTGTGTAGACACCTTAAGAGCGCTTAGGTTGTGATATAAAGATTAATGAACACCTCAGTAAATACCTAGAGTAAAGTATATGTAGCAAAGGATGTATTATTTGAAATAAAAAAAAATATAGATGTATCACGTTTAGGGGCTGTTTCACCATTATACAGATAAAATTTATCTGTCAGATATGTTTTACTTGTCCCTTTCTAAAACGTCATGTTTTAATGGACATAGGTTTATCTGATAGTCAAATTTTATCTGAAGATGGTGAAACGAGAACGAACTCTTCCAATTTTTTACTTTGCTTAACCCTATTCAAAAATAAGTATTAAGTTAAATTTAAGGCTTTTTATCCCACCCAAATCACCCCAAACCAGGCTAACGAACTGCTACAAATGCCAACATTGTTCCAAACCACTTTGATTCCGTGTAACAATGCAAGATATCCGAAGTGGCAATACCGCCGTCCACCGACCCGCCTAATCCATCATTCAGACTATTCAGAGGCTGTTGACCCTCAAAAAAGGCTTGCAATTGATCAGAGAACTCCTTTTCGCTGTGGACAAGGTTTTAGCCCAATGGCATGTAGAATGATGATAATCAGTGATGATATTGCAATGCAAAAATACAACAAAAGAGATATTAAAATCGAGTCTAGGTCAGTCGGTGAATCTCAATCAATCAAATCAGCCCGTTTCTCCCCACTGCTGGGTATAGTATAGGCCTCCCTTTTTTCGTGCCATTCACTACGATCCTGTGCCAATCTAACCCATAGATCCATAGATCACCCTGTTGATCTGACGATGTCATCTGCCCAGCGGGCGGTCGTACCACTGATCGACGTCCCTGTCTCGGCCACTCTGTGACTGCTTTCGTCCATCAACCGTCTTCTCTCCTAGCCAGGTGTCCTGCCCATTGCCATTTTAGTGACAGGATCCGCGAACCAAATGAATGGTGAATCTAATCTAGGTGAACTACTTTTCAGCTAATTAAACGTTATTCTTTTGTTTTTTTACGTATTTCCTGGAGGTTTTTGTAATGTTCAGTTTTTTGCAGCATATGCATATCATGCATGCATAGTGACATTTTTACGGTGTTTGTCAATATCTCTATCTAAAGTCTGCCAATGACAAATATAGAATAATGAGTGTCTTTAACAATCTCAACCATGGCAAAGTCTTAGAGCTATTTTAGCCATGCTGGTATTATCAAATTGTTAATCAACCAACAATATCTTACCATTTTTTCATATGATTTTTTTACAATACTTTCAAGCGTGATAATAAGCGACAAAATCTTGTCATGATGCTTCGAACAACTAGCCAGGCATATTCTCCGTGACAGTTATCTCGCGTCTTTTCTTACCATATTCAAACTTTTCACATTTAAAACAAAATCGGTGAGAAGGTCAGTGACAACATTTTGTCACAGTGCTGTTAATACACTAGCCATAGAATACTCCCCGAGACAGTTATCTCACCTCACGTCTCTTATTACCACATTCAAACTAAAAACAGAATCAGAGACACGACAAAATTATTCACAGCGCCGCTGATAATCAGCTCTCTACATAGCCACAGTTTAACGTAAGCTGCCTTAATCCGACAAAACTTTCAATAGTCTTGCCTCTGGCTCGCTATCGGCCATTCTATTTATTTGAAGAGAATGCTTTTCTATAGACCTTTGTGTGATTTTCACTTGTAACCGACTTTGATTTGTTGCAAATCTGTTAATGTGTTTTATAGATTTTTTATAGACCTACGTGACCTAAGTTCATTTGCAAAATATGTGTTAATTACACAGTAATGTTTGAATAAAGACTATTAAGTGACGTTATCTGGCAATAAATCTGAATTTAAGAAATATGGGTCAAAAAAATATACGTTCGTTTTGAGAAACCTCCTTCTTTTTTTGAAGTCGGTTAAAAACAGTACGTACCTGTTTTGTGTCACAAATTTCAAATACTATGGATAGGTGGCACCGTCATATGAACCAATGACTCTCAAGAGTTTAAAACGTGATCACTAGACTGTATTTCAAGTCCCGTCATAGAAGCTTGATTTTTTTCTTTCTACCACACAAAAAGACACCTCACATCTCAATCCAATATCACACAATCAGTTTCTTACAGTTGCTTCTATCAATATTCAGTACACATAACATGAAACAAAGGAAGGATGTATGTGCAAATGTCAATCCTAACATCCGACGGTATGACAAAGGTCACAAAAGAGCTACCTCATGAAAAATATTTGCTCCCTGCCGCAGGTAAATAACGCTGTGTAAACATACAGGAACTTTCGCATGAGGGATAAATACGCAGAATAACGTCAGATTTTGTGTAGTTAATTAATTTGTAGGCACACGTAACGGTGTTGTTTTTGCTTCATTGTTACACTAATTTAATTAGCGATTTTTTCGTGTTGTATGTTTTCGCTTAGGCCGTTTTTTTTCAAAAAAAATTAAATCTCTTTCTCTCAGTATCATCTCTAATGCTATGTACACACCAAAGATACCGACATGCCGCCGGGCTAGGGCGGCGGCATTACGTCATACGAATGTCAGCTGTCAAAAAAGCTGGCGGCTTTGGTGTGTAGATACCATAAATTAGCAGGTCTATTTTCTCGTTATATCTATTTAATAGTGCAAGTTTGTTTTTCTTTAGCTCTCATTTCCGGTTTCGGACAAAAACCTGCCAGTAACAAGCAAATCAATTCCTATAACTTAAAACGATCATAAAACCATCAATTGGAAAACCCGACTAAGTAAATACAAATGGATGCTGGTAGAAAGAAAATTATGACGATCACACGAGTTATTTCAAAAGTTGAGTGACTTTGACTTTAGTTTTAAACAAGAGAAATTCCGAAGACCTGAATAATATTAATCAGCGAGAAACCCTTATCGCGGTAACTGTGCTAGTCTAGTAGATTTGTTACGATTCCTTGCCCGATGTATTGAGATGAAACTCTACTGCGTACGTTATTAAAAGAATCCATTCGTCCATTTTGCTGTAAAGAGGTTGTAGAAGCTCTAGTAGGTATATTGTATTAGGAAAACTTCTATGTGTTTTAAAAACAGTAAAAAAAAGATTTTTTTTGTCCCTTTTATTTAATCTGCATTCGTTTGTCTTTAGACGTGATTAATTAGATGTTTTTAATCAAATATCATCATGCCTATCAAAAAATTACTTTATGATCTAGCCTTTCGAACCACTATGTATTGGCTTATTTTAATACACATTTGAGGTCAAAGTTGCAAGGGCTGGCGGCTCAATAAATCATGCATTGTTGCGACCGACAAAAGAAGTCATTTTTGGTTGAAAGTGGCCTATTCAACACTGGCCCTATATATTTGTGCAAAGACGCCCTTTCTAAGGCTCCTTTTCAAAATATAAATAATGGTTTGTGCCACCTGCTTGGCGGAAGTGTCGAATATGACTAGTTGCTAGAATTCTTTCTTAGTTTCTTTTGGATATATCATTTTTCATCGGTTTTGTTTTGGATACGTTTCAGTGAGAAAATAAATAATTACGGGCTTATGTTCGGTATGTAGGTATTACTTATTAATTTAACGGTGTAATAAAGGGTTTTAGTGTAAGTGTTTGGAACGCCCTCCATAGTTAAAGTTTGATGTAAATTGGGCCGGCGCATATATATGTATTCGTTTTTATAGCCAAAGTATTGCATAAATCTTTTTTCTAAGGGTCCGTAACTTAATATCGAAAGCCATATGTTCAATTCAGAGCCAACACCAGAGGGCGCGGCAGACCACCGCAGCGCTGGGTGGAGGACATCCGACGACACGGAGGCCGGGACTGGATGAATCGGGCACAAGACCGCCTAGAGTGGAAGAAGAGGGAAGAAGCCTATATCCAAGAATGGATTTCCCAAAAGCCACCATGATGATGATGTTCAATTAACGCGTGTTTGACTGAACGATTACGCGATTAATGTTCTCAAAAAAAAAACTGTATATAAACTGATTTTATTATTAACAAATACCCAGCTAATTTCAGTAACTCAAAAAACGAGAATGTTTTCAGCCACTTTCAAAAGACTCAAACTACTAAACACAACATTACAAACAAAAAGAAGTAATTCAGTACAGTAAGAGCACTAGAAAACTAGGTTAAGGACCTCCTTAAAGCTATATTTGCTGACAATTGAAGATCTAGGACATTGTGTAAGACCTACTTTGGAGGCCAAATCTTATTTGTAATAGATCATTACAACAAGGATAACTGGCAGGATTTTTCTTCAAGTTTCACTGAAGATAGGTTATAAAATGTTTTAGAATTGATAAATAAATAATTTTGATTCTATTTTAATTTCGAAAAGGTTTTTTGGGGACACGCGTTTGCTGAAAGATCCAGATTTAATTATGGACTTCGTATCTTTTATTAACAAGCCCAATTAAGATTCACTACAACTTAAGATTTAATAATAGCTAATAAAGTATGGAGTTTAGTAAATCTTACTAGTAAATTCTAGCAAAGTATTTGACATTTCTATTATGTCGATTATAAGCATATTATGTGACCAGATAAGTCCAAATATTGCTTAACTAAGAAGGCGGAAGTTTGAACATAAAACTCGCGAGTGGAAAACTAGCAAAATTTTGTTAAAAGCACGTACCTGCGTCATCTCAAGAGGACATTTTCAAGAAAGTATTTTTATCTGTTATTAAAAAGAGGATCCAAAAGGTTTTTTTCTAAGGTTTATTTATTAAACAGTTTATTTCAAGATGATAGCACATAGAGACAGAAAAGAAGAGAAGTTAACTTTATGATGGAGGGGGGTTTGGGAGGTTTAGGTTATGTAGAACTTATATGTGTCAAAATTATTTTATACATTAGTGTAGGTTCAAAAAATGAAACAAATGTGGCACTTCTATAAAATACTTTACTCTGTGTATCGATTTCACATTGCCAAGTGGAAACTCGGATCCCCCTTAAAAAAAAAGACCCATTTTTTCAAGCTTACCTTAGAAAGCCTCTATTGACTAAACGAGTGAATTTAAGGTACGCTCAACGAGATTCGGTGCTTAAATAACCGTGAATAAGAGAGTTCATCGGAATTTGCTTTAAAAAAAAAAAAAAGGACTTTTCTTACGAAGGTTTTTGACTTGGTGATGGCTGGAAAACGCGTAGACATAATTTAATATGGAATGTTTGATTTCGCTTGACATTGACATAATTAAAAATTGCTTAAAAGGTACTATAGGAATGACTTCTTGCTGATATTTTATGTATTTTCGTAGTTTTGCAGGCTAGTTAAAAAGCATATATAATTAGGATTACCTGTATAATCCGACTAAATACATTCTATTCAAGGTTAAATGAAAATAATGACGTTGACGGCGTACCTTAAGAGAGAAAAAAAGAGTCAAGAGTACCCTAAACCGACGGGCATGTATGAGGCGACTGCGATGTGTGTGGATGTTTGACAGAGGTGTGTTTGGATCGTAGCAAGTGGAAGGAAGTGGTCTATGCCTACCCCAATGGGAGAGAGGCGTGACGGATATGTATGTATGTATGTACAGGCGTTAATTTTAATTCTGGGTTATAACAACTTTTTCAGTTGAGTGATTTTTACTGTTGTTTTAAATGAATAAAACAGGTTGTTTGAAATCAAATTATGCCAATCAGGTCATTTAACTTCATAGTTGATATCATTTGTACACAAAAAAGTACTTGTAGTGAACTTTCAAGAAATCTGGAATGTTAATTATATATACCACGCCCCAGATCTACCTTAATCCAATTAAATTACGTTTCATTGTTCACTAGTCCTTCACTGAAATAAAACGATATTTTATCAAACGAGATAGCTACAAATTGTATACAATTTACCTTGCTGATGGTACTATACTCAGCTTAATGAAAACGCTTAGAAAAATAGGTCTTTGCTTGTATTTAGGAGCGCCTTGGGATACAGAAATTCGGGTATTCATTATGAAACTTCAAAAGAGTATGGCCATTTGCTTATTTAAAATGCATTGGGTACATTTTTGTAGTCAGAAATAGTCATATAAGGCGACTTGAAATTAGTGAACGATAGAAAAGGGTATGCATGTACTCGTGATAACAAACAACTTTTACTATGGGACCAAGTTCGAAATCGTTCGAAAATGTTTAAACTCCCCATACAAAATATACCAGCTGATAGTATGGGGGAATAATTTTTTTCTTGTAATTTCAAACTCGGTCCCATAGTAAAAGTTGTTTGTTATCACGAGTGCATGCATATCCTTTATTATCGTTCACTAATTAAAAATCACCCTATACATAATAAATTTTGTTCCAAGTTAAACAAACATGGCAAAATAAACTAAATTGAAAATTCATAATTAAAAATATCTGAACAACTACTTATTATTATCATCAACCATTAAGTTGTAGAAAAGTTCATTGAAATCATTCATTAAATATCATGCTATCTTCTTCTGACTTTGACAATGACAGAGTCAGATATAGGTTTAATGACGCGTTGGGATCAACAATCGTTTCTGCAACAAGAAGAATGTTAAACGAACCTTGCATAAATATAAAATCCTAATGACACAACCTTTTTGTTCACACGCTATATCGACATTAGCTACGGAACACATTAGTTGTGTCTCGGTTGCAAAATGACGATTTTCAGGTGCTGTGACGAAGTGTGCTACCAACATTATGTAGGAGAAACTGTCCATTAATTGAATTAAAGGAACGCGGGACAATTTATCTTGTCCCGTTGAGCGTCACTAGTCAATTGAAAGTAGTAGAGATTTGTGACACTCAAGGGGTTAAAATCACTTTTGAAAATATATTGACGTGTTAATGAAAATGATTATGATGACTAAGAAATTCACTATTTCGTATTAAATGGTGGTAAACTTACGAATAAAAATATAAAAAAAATAAATATCTTTATTTCCACAACATGTACAATTTAGTTTACAAAGGATTTTTTTATTGTACAGTACATGATTACAGAGTTTCTTTTGTCTTAAACCTTATATATACATACATACCTACATACATATAATATATACATACATATCTACATACACATTTATCAAGCCTCAACATGTAGACAGAGAACACTTCGCTCCACTTGCTACGTCACAAACACTCTTCTGAAAAAAATAGTTTATCGTAAATGTAGAATGATAGAAAATTCTCATTTAAAAGACGATAAATGTCCAACCGCAAAGATAGCGATATCAGACCAACGCTGGCCACATTAAGCCAATGTATGTGGCCAGTTGGCTGCCGTTATCTAAATCTTGTCGCAAAAACTGATTCTAGCGAGCATTAACCTACATGGTTTCTTTGTAATCTTTTAGTTCCTTTCCTTCAGTTACACAAACGGTGTTCTAAATTTGAAATTTAAATCGTTAGGTTTTATTGGAGCGTTACATTAATAAATCTATCCTGCAATAAGATATATTAGGTTCAATTAATTATTTGCACTTTTTGTGGACTTATGATATCGGCGGGTCCATTTCTCTTATTTAAAATCATTTTAAAGGTTTAACTGTGTAACCCAGCTTTTACATGAACACCTGTCAAGGACATCGTTTCAATAAAACCAGAGATATTTTCTATTTAATTGGGTTAGGTACGTAATTTTCAAAGTGATATTATATTATGGGAGTTATTTTCCAGACACCATTGCCTTCCCAAAACATTATACCTACTGATGTATCCAGCACAGTTTATCTGTTTAAATTATTGCCAGTGTTGCCAGTATTCCATCAAAATAAACTTCACGAAAACTTAGATACCCTCATTTCTCTTCCAAAAACTATTTCGGAATATACTTCCTGAAAACTCAGTTGATATAAAAACTGGCGGTTTGCCAATATGAGAGCTGAAGGCTTGAAGTTTCACAAGCTGTCAACTGTGAGATATAAGAAAGAAAAAGTGCAGTTTTTCTTAGTCGTAGTTACGTTTCAACTACGATTTTTGAGGGGTTCTCTTAAAATTACTTCTCAAAAGTTTCATAAACGTGAATGAAGTAGGAAAATATAGTTATTGAGGCAGTATATTTTAGAAAAAAAAAAGTTTTTTTATAAAAGTACTTAATATGAGAAAAAGTAGGGATAATCACTCTCGTATGAAGTTAGGCTCGTGCCCCTGTAGTTAGGACGTAAAAAGAGCTGATGATGATGGTGAATAAGATAGAGATGAATATTATATTTATTACAAAGGTACATCAGTACATATCCGTCACGCCTCTCTCCCATCCGGGTAGGCAGAGACCACTTCCTCTTAAATTTTTTTCCACTACAAAAAACATAAAGCTACGAGAGTACCTACCTACTTAAATAGGTACGTACATTGATAAATAAATTAAACGATATTCAGTTTTAAACTGATTTATTTCTGCAATCAATCAGAAAGAGCAAAGTGTTCGAAAAACCAGTTATTAAATCGTTGAGCAAATTCATTTCGAAAAGAACAATTCGAAATTCAAAAACCCGACGCCGACCGCAACCAATCACGAAACAGCGAACTGCAAATTACGAACGAGAACGAACTATAACTGAGCATAAAACGTTAATTCAATTCAACCGCGCCCTAACTTTTTATAGGGCAACACTTCAAAAATGTATATGCTGTGTTTAGATAGTTATTGTAACTAAAATACGAGTTTTTTATTTAAACTAAGGCGTTACAGTTTAATTCTACTTTTACGTAAGTCTGTGTAAAAAGAAACAAAGCAACAATGTTTTTTAAGAATACTCTTATTTTTTAAATGGCGATAATTTGTGCCTACATGCTTTGTTTAGATTGGGAGAAGTATGTAAGTACTTACTTATTTTAGAATTTTCACTTACTTAAATAATTTGAATAAGTACCTACCTACATACTTTGCAAGATTTCATAAACAACATTAATAACTGGAAATACGGTTGTAGAGTTGTCTATAGAATATCATTATTTTTTAAATCACCACCAAAATAAATGACAAAAGAAATTAAAGTCAATCCCAATTTACAATAAGTACTTGTGAAAAAAAGGCTACAAAATTGAAAACGAGGCATAATAGCCAAAAGTTCACCGACTTGTCGAAACATAAGCTATTTCCTTGACCAAAATTATTTTTGAACTGCCGAGTAATTTATTTTATTAGTTCGGCAACTAATTTTATGGCTAAACTGCGGGCCGATACAGGCTACTAGATTAAGGGTTGCCGGCTTGCAATGAAATGTACCCGAGAGATTTTTAGTAGGGTTGAACAAATTCAATTATAATTAAATAGAAAAAAATGGTCGCATTTTTTATTTTACACTTTCTTATTTATTTTACTTTATTACTTATTTATTTAAAGACACAATCAAATATATTCCAAGACATTGACCAAAATCTACATAATTAAGTTAATTTGGTTTGCAATAATAACAGAATTATATTAAAAAGGTCAGAGAGCCCCAACACAGTAAAAAAAGAGAAATTAAAAACATCAGTAGGCATTTTAAAGTGGCAACCCTGTGTCAAATGTACTGTCAAAACTTTTTTACGACTTAATCTCCATGGTGCCGTTTATTACCGGCCTGTAAAAAGACAGTTTCACTTGATTTTCATTCGCTTTTCATTTAACACGAGTAAGTACATACCGTAAAAAGAGTTTATAGTACACGTAGCTGTTCTTAATTTGAAATTTAAATCGCGAACAGGAGTTGGCGCAGTTTTGAAAATAGAAGAATTAATTTTAAAGAGTCTTAACTTTTTTAGTAAACGCGCAATAATTAGAGAAAATGAAATTTATTTTGGGCTGTCAGTCTGAATGTCAGTATCTAAATGTTAGTGACGTAAGCAAAAACGAGTAATACCTATAATATTTATTTTTAGTTGCTCACGGTTACGAATTGTAAAACATAAAATTATTTATAATAGGTAGGTACTTACTTATTTTCAGTGACATAAAAAACATGGAACCCTAAAAATTACGTTTTTCCTCTTTCCCTCAAATTACCTCATTTACTCATATTTTATACTTACGAGCTTGATTTATGCGAAATTATATTACACACACATCCAATATTTCCTTATTTTTTACGTAAGTATTTCATTTTTTTCATTTTTATAATAAGAGTCGATGAAATGTTCTGGCTGAGTCGTATAATTGTGATTTCTTTTGGTGACTTAATAAAAAGGTATAAAAACACTTTTTACTCCAACTAGGATTCAATTGCTGGTGAAGTAAGTTAGTAAATAAATATTTGTTCCTTATTAGTAAACAAAAATAAACAAAAACAAGACAAACATTAGCACAAAATAAAACTAAGAAAATAAAACAAAATAGAGTGTAGTAGTGTGTCCAATGCATAGTTAATACATAGGTAACTATATACAATTTGTACCTCCGAAAAGTTGGGGCCTTATTCCCCCTTATTACAAAACGAGGTTTAAAGATAGTCCGTCGTTAGTTCGTTTCTTTTGAGGATTCGGCTATGGACAATACGTCAAACTAAACGAACTAACGTCGGACTATCTTTAAACCTCCTTTTGTTTCGGCTATGGACAAAACGTCAAACTAAACGAACTAACGTCGGACTATCGAGGGATTGTGTCCAGCCAAAAGCAAGCTTAATAAATAAACAAATTCCAATACTTCAAACAGTTTCTCATACGAGTAACAATCTTTCTTCAAACTCTAGGGAAGTCACAGTAAAACGTCGGAAAAAAGTAATTTTCTTTACGAGTCGGGTTTTATTTTTCATTTCGCAAACGTTGCCTTCTCGATATTGGAGACATTCTCACAATATGTCGTTACATATTTTTTAAGTGGAACTTCTACCTGGGCCTTGAGGTTTCATAAGTATTTGTATTGAGACTTCGAGATTTGTTCCCTGTATGTTTTTTTATAAGTGGTTTCTCTACTGTAAGTTGATAAACATACATACATGATCTTTATACATGGTGTAACAGAAAGGGAAACGCCGAAACACAGCAATAGTCCTCATGAAACTGAACAACTTTCCCCAAGGAACATAGGTCGTAATTCAAAAAAAAAAAATTCGCCTCCTCATACAAACCCATGTTCCTTGGGGAAAATTGTTCAGTTTCATGGGGACTATCGCTGTGTTTCGGCTTTATACCCCCTTTCTGTTACAACTTGTATAGGTATGTAGCTAACAAAGAGAAGGATTAAATTTGTCAATGAATCTGACAAACTTTTCCTCGAAGTTAAAAACAATTGAATATCGCCTTCTTACAATAAATTTCGTTAATCAAGTCGGGCTTTGCGTACAAAAAATCACTGTTTTTTCATAAATCTATCCATCTATCCATCCATCGGCACAAACTTTGACATTTATAATATTAGTGGGATATCCATAGCAATAAAGTAGGTACGAGCTAGATCTTATCTCAAAGAATTTAATTTAAATGCTTGAAACCACTATTTTTCAAAAAACCTTGCAGTTTCAAGTGAATTAGGCACCGAGACCCTCTTTTCTTGTTCACTCCGATTTATTACTTCCTTATTTGAAACGAGTCTCTTTTGTTTCGTGGTTGATTTTGACATTTTGATTTATTAAGACGCTCATTTAACCAAAAGAACGTGGGTAGATAATTACAATATTCATCAATATTGGGTTGGATCCTACTACCCTACTAAAATTAAATGTCAATGTTTATGCCGATAGATGGATGTTTGTTACTCTTTCACGCAAAAAAAAACTACTAAGTAGATTGAAAGATAGATAGATTAGATTGTTTTTTTTTTATTTTTTCTTTTTTGTAGATAGATTTTTTTGATGAAATTTGGCAATATTGTTGCTTACATATCAGAATAACACAAAGGCTATAATGATTTTTTCCAATAGGAGATAAATGCATACGTAGTCACGGGCAGCCTCTAGTCTATAATAATTATGTGTGCTTAATTACTATTTTGTGGATATTCGTTGTGGACATGCGGTTATTACCGTATTTATATAAGAAATTATATTTATAAATTTAGACATGCGATGGTTCAAGCTTTATTTACACCGTCAGCGGAAATTGAGCGACACTGCAAACAATACGTTAGTAATCCACGCGTGAAAAAAAAGACTATCACCCACTGGCTGTAATGCCAACCTTGATGAACCTCTTTAAGTCAAGGTGTTAGGCTACAATATTCATAAGCACAAAGAGTCTTCAGCTAATCTTGTTTAATAATCAACAGCGACTCAATGACTTAGCACTTTTGTGAACAAGGTGCGAACTAAGCTAAAAGGGGTAAATATTTTACCCTGATATAATACTGCTGTTTTACCTTCAATTATTGTAGTCTATAAATTATAATTTATTATTTTAAAAATGTTAATTCTTCATCAAAAAGAATGATATAATATGCCCGTCGCCCGTGCCAATTTTTGTAACACTTTTAACAAGGCCGCATTTTAAAGAAGCGCCTATGTCTTTTTAGTTTCATGCCAAAATTAATCTAAATGGTAATTTTTTGATCAATACCAAACTAGTTCCCTTATTCTGATCACTTGATCTAGCTAAATTACGCTCGCTGCGAGCGCCGAAACTAGTAGGTTTAGAAATCAGTAATAGGAACCAAAGATTTCGCAGTTATCTAACACTGATTCTTAAATCTAGCGAGTAAATTTTTTCTAGTAACATCACTGTCAAAACCTGTCAAATTATAAATCCCAATTTATTAATGTACGTCCGTCAATGTCATATTGACACAACCAGCATCGACTTTTATTGAATCGGGTCATATCGCGGTGTTCACAGTAATTTTAGACAAGGGGTATTGACTTTCAGTATACTAAACACTCTACTAGAGTAGGTGTTCCTTCCCATCGGGGGAGGCAGAGACACTTCCCTGCACTTGCTACGACACAAACATACTTCCTTCGCTATTTCTACAACATTTACCTTACAAGTACGTCGTTTTAGGATTCTCCTGACTTGGCCTTACTAGTGAAAGCGATTAGAATTGCTCTCCAGGTCATGAAAGTTTTCTAACAAGGTGGAAATTTACATTAAGTGTCTTTGTCGTGGATATTAGATAATAGGGACAAAGTTGCCGAGCGATTGTATCGTAGGTAGTTTGTCGGTGGTTAGACGTCGTTGAAAAATTACTACTTAGTTTGTTTTAGTTTATAAACAAATTCCATTTTGTTCAATTCTTTTTTATTTATTTAGTGCTTTAATGTTTTATAAACATTTTTACGTATCGTTTGGGCTGTTGTTTTACGTACCTTAAACGTTTGCTAAGGTTTAATATTTTTGTTTGATCGTGTAAAGCAAAGTTTACAAATATATTTTTTTTTATCTACGTGGCTTTGTTTTGGTGTTACAAGAGTCTTAGTGAATAATAGTATTCACTATAATTATAACATTCAGAAATAAATATATTACTTACTGTGAAATAAATTCAACCTACATTTTCTTTTCGGAATACAGTCATGTTCCTTCTCATGGTTCATTAATTTATTTAAGAGCAAGGCTTTTGTTAATGGTTCACATAGGTACACATGCAAATAAAATCACGAAACGATCACCCAAACAAAACATCTATTATGAATTCTTCTAGTGATTTAAATACCATTATTCTTTTGTTTCAGAGACAGCCACAGACCTTTTCCATAGTCGGTCATCCTCCGATATTTTACCTACTTACTTTAATTCGACACGGATTAACTAGCAATCCATTTTGGTTTATTTTTACCTTTTAAGGTACAAAGAGTTTAATAATTCGAAAGGCCATTAGTGTTAAAAGTGAGGACTAAAACATCAGATGTTTGTGTACGGTCAGCATCATACGTTGATGAACACATTCAGATTTTTTAAAGTAAAATAAAATAGCAAAAATACTCAAGAGCTAAATGAACATCCAATTAGGTTAAAAATAAGGAAAATAAGTAAACGTTATACGTATAATAATGGTGTATATTACTTTTAAAAATTCGAATGCGTTCATCGACTGTACCTTAAAGCTTAGGTTTTGTTCGATTTGTTCTCAAATGTGTTTTTAGGTCTATGAGGTACCTTATTTGGTTGGATGAAAATTTCAAAATGAGAAGAGAGACACATTTTATCATTTTTTATATTTAACAGTGTTGCTTTTCAGTTTGATCTATGCCACTCTAATCTGTTTGTTTGTGATATAAAAGAAAACCACTATGGATGCAGTGACAAGACAGACTAAATTTATTTTCTTATTCCCATAAACCAAAGCATAAACAAACATAAACTAAACCTCTAGGTACTTGTTTTGATATGATAAAACCTTAAATTATAACAGTTTGTGCATTCGATTTGGAGTAACTTATCTACCTGATAGTTTTTTTTTTTTCTTCCAATGATAAAGAAAAGTTCAACTAACTTCTTTTAAAATTTGACTGCGGTTGTAAGCGTTACAACAGTTTATCTTTGGATTTATTTTAAGATGCTTACTTATCATTTATATTCACTGTAATAAAAACATTTTGTGATTCCAACTTCCTTGATTATTACACTCGTACAATTACAATCATTATTTTCTACATCAATAGGTTGGTAAGTTTTTATTTACGTAAAGGAATATTACTATAGTCACCTAGGATTATTATATATTATAGTTTCACCGGAAGATGATACTATAGTCACCTAGGATTATAGTATCATCTTCCGGTGAAACTATAATCCTAGGTGACTTCAATTTGCCTGAATTTGATTGGACACTCGACTTTTCCAGCGATACTTCATCTAATTGTAAACATAGAGCAATACTTGACTTTCTAGCCAGAACTGAACTTTCACAAATAAATAATATTTTAAATTGCAATAACAGAATGTTAGATTTAATACTTGTCTGTCCTACTGTTTCTTGTTCGATCAGTGAAGCTCACTCCATCTGTCGTCCTGATAGTCATCACCCCCCGATTGAACTTATCTTAAAATATTGCCGGAATCCTCCGCTAAAACACAATAATTCTATTAAGTACAACTTTCATAAAACAGATTTTACATCTTGTAACTCCACGCTCTCTGACATATGTTGGGAAGACTACAATCACCTTACATGTGATGATTTCCTTCAACTTTTTTATAATAAACTCTGGAAAATTATTGAACAATTTACACCTAAATCTAAATCAAATAAACACTTTCCTTTTTGGTTTACTCAACCTCTTATAAAAACTATAAAAGCCAAGGATAAATACCATGCCAAATTTAAAAAATACAATAATCCCCGCGATTTTGATACTTTTTCTATGCTGAGGTCTCGCGCCAAAAATATGTTTGACACTTGTTTTAAAAATTACATGGTTTCAATAGAAGACAATCTTAAAACAGATATAAAGTCATTCTGGAAATATGCAAAAAGCAAAAGATCAAGTAACCAACTACCATGTCAAATGTTCCTAGACTCTAATACAGCCAATAACGGCTTTGACATATCCAATTTATTTGCCCAATATTTTGCTTCAGTTTACGACTCTCCTTCTAATAATAACTCCTATCAACCTGATTTTCCTGAATCTAGTTTCTCTTTATCATCTATTCATATTAATGATGCTGAAATTTTAAAAGCCTTAAACTCATTAGATTGCCAAAAGGGCCCAGGCCTTGATGGGATCCCACCGATCTTTATAAAAAACTGTAGAAACTCATTGATTAAGCCTTTAAATATAATTTTCAATAAAAGCCTAAGTGTAGGCTATTTTCCTGAACTCTGGAAATTAGCTAAATTAGTACCTATTTACAAATCAGTAAATCGAATGGATATTAAAAAACTATAGGCCTATCAGCATCCTTAGCTGCTTTAGTAAAATATTTGAAAGTCTCATCTATAAACATCTATATTTCCACTTTAAACAAATACTAAGCCCCAACCAACATGGTTTCGTTTCAGGTCGCTGTACTACTTCTAATCTTCTAACTTATATTAATGATTTACATTCAGGTTTTGATAAACGCACTCAAATTGACTCCATATATACAGATTTTTCTAAAGCGTTTGATAAGGTGGATCATTCCATTCTCTGTAAAAAAGCTAATCACCTTGGCATTCACGGATCTCTTCTTCGTTGGCTAACTTCATACCTTTCGAATCGCACTCAGCTTGTCACTTTATGCGGATTTGAATCTGTACCTATCTGTCCCACTTCTGGGGTCCCTCAAGGATCCACTTTAGGACCCCTCCTCTTCATTATTTTCGTAAATGACCTACTTAATTCTATTTCTTCAAAATGCCTTGCTTATGCTGATGACATAAAAATATACTCTGAAATTAATACTCAACATGATTGTGTCTTGTTGCAAAATGACCTTTATAAACTCTATCAATGGTGTTTATCAAATAATATGTCATTAAACGTAAATAAGTGCTACTCTATAACATTTACTAGAAACAAATCTCCTATACTATTTTCTTATTCTATCAACAATATTCTTTTAAATCGTAAACAGTCTATAAAGGATCTTGGGGTTTGGTTTGATTCCACTTTATCATTCAATCAGCAATATAATCATATGATATTAAAAGCTAATAAATTAATAGGCTTCATTTTCAGAACTATAAAACCATTTAAAAAACCAAATAGTGTCCTCATTCTTTACTCATCTCTAGTTCGAAGCATTCTAGAATACTGCTCTATAATTTGGTCTCCTTTCTATCATACTCACATAGATAGAATTGAAGCTATCCAACGTAGATTTCTGCGCAATTTGAGTACTAAATTTAAACTTAGAAGAAAACTACCAACATACGAAGCTAGACTAGAATATTTCAAAGTGCGGTCGCTTGAAGCTAGGTGTATCACTAAAGATCTCTCTATATTACATAAAATTGTTAATGGGAAATGGGATACAGAAGATTTATTGAGCCATGTTCAGTTTCATTATGGAGGTAGTAACCGAACCCAACAACTTTTCCATATTCCAGGTTGTAACAATAATGTATCACATAACAATCCTTTATATCGAATGTGTAGAGTCCACAATAGAAATAGTAAATCTTTAGATATTTTTGCCCAATCTTCACACTGTTATTTAAAATCTGCATCTAAATAGTACCTTTATAAGTAGTTCCTAATTTGTTTGTTTATTTGTAAAATTCTAATTTTGTTATTTCAGTATTAATGTACCTGTTACTGTAGCATTTTCTATCGAATGTTGTGCGTAACCGTCATCGGTCTACAGCCTCAAATCTATAATATTTTAATTTATATAAAGTGTATGAATAAGACTGTAAACTGTGGTTGTGCCATAATAAATAAAATAAAATAAAAATAAAATACTGTATGAACAACAAAGTTTTAGCTCTAAGCTTGAACTTGGACCAAAAATCCACGAGTCGCGAACTCTGAACATTAATCTCTGTTGAACTCAGATTTCCTGGGGTTGGGGGGAAATTTTCGAGGTAAAATCGAAAACAATTTGCAAATAACAACAAACCTCATAATTTTACCCTCCACCTTGCTCTCTATTGTTCGCCAACTCTGTTAGCCTCGTTTGGATCAGTTATACAATTCAGTATTTATGTTAGGACCGCCTGATTTGTAATTGTTTGTTGAAATTAAAATGCCATGGAGATATGAGTTTTGGGATACGACGAATACTCGGAAAAAATCTTTTTTTCACGGACACAGGTTACTAGATTATCAAATGCTACGTTCCATTTGGTTATGTGAGATCGTTTTTAGCGGCAACCATTTTTCGTGGCAAGTTGAGGGAAGTGGTCTCTGCGTACCCCGGTGAGAAAGAGGCGTGTCAAATCGGTATGCAGGTATGTATCAACTTAATACGAGCGGCAAGGCATTACCAGATGTATGAATGGGTAAAAAAAATACTCACACATTTAAGGGTCCGTTTGGTAATCGGTTACAACGATTTTTCGCACTAGAATATTATGAGGCCCTTACGCATTAGCAATTCAACCAACGCGATATCCTCGTAAGACCTCGGGTCCCTTAAAAAGGACCAAATTTTTATAGTAGCTAACGCCGAGATTTTTCTAATTGCTAGTAGTAATTATCGCCTAAGGTATCTTAAAAAGTACCAAAACTTTGCAGATTGATGGAGTAAATATTTAAGCATTCTGAGAATAAAAAATAGTATAATCTGTGACATTGTAATGTACACTACATGAATTGAGGGCTTTATTTTAATTTTCTAAAGTGTCACCTGTCAAATTTTATGACTTTATCGGCAAACATGGAAAAATTACGGGACCGAGGTAATTTAAATATTAAATTAAACATATTTTCCTTTAGTTTTAGCACAAAATTGTTGAAGGCGCATAAATTTAACAGTATAATCATTGCCCTCTTGTCGATATTTCAACTATATCGTGCGAAATCTAGAAACAATACAGACTCAAACTTTTATAGTCCTCTGCAAGGGACAAGCGGCTGCATGCTGTCAATACACATGCCTTAAATTTAAATTGCCAATGTAAGATGTATTTACAAATCTAGTAATGCTAATAATATTAACCTACAATTTTTTTTTATTGTTTGATAAAGTTTAACTCATGTGCTGGAATATGCATACTTACTGTCTTAAGTATTCTGATATTGATTTTAAAGAACTTTATTGTACTTTATTAAACCCTGTTGTACTTTAAAAGGGACCAATTAGAAACATGACCATAAATTATAAATCTTGCGATTTACTTTTTCGTTGAATGTCAACAAATGTGAGGCCAATTAAGGTATATCCGAACATATAAATAAAATCTCAAAATTACTTACCAGTTAATGCAAAATAATTTATTTAAAAAAATGATTTTGTATTAGAATCAACCTTAAGTACTTTATAAAGAACAATAAAAAAACTAGATTTTTACGAAAATGACTTTTATCCATCATAATATAGAGCTCCTGTTAATATGAGACTGATTGGAAGTATCCAAAAATCTTCTTTACTCTAACGCCGAACACTTTAAGATAGGATTTCGTCATGTTAATAGTATTAACATGACGAAATCCTATCTTAAAGTGTTCGGCGTTAGGCACTATAAAAAATTGGTTCTTTCAAAAGTACCTTCGGTCATAATTACGTCTTGCTTTTGATTTAGTCTCGGTCTTTCGAGGATATAATACTTAATAAACGTCAAACCGTTTCGGTAGTGTACATTATTTTTATTGTTAACTTTAAGCAAAGACCTTCCATTACATTTAAATCTGTGACACCAAAAATTTATAAGCACCAGTTACGTGCTTGATAATTTAATTTTGGATTCCATAGTCTGACAAGGAACCCTCATTATACCCTTCTTCCTGTCCGTCCTTCCGTTTCTACGTCGTTCATTAAAAGTTGTATATTCAAGGAGTTTATTTTATTAAAATTCAAAGAGCTCTTGGCGCTTGATGATGCTATTGGTTGTGATTGATAAATATAAAAATCTTATAAATTGACAGATATTACAGATGAAGCGTGAAATAAAAGAAATGTGAAAAGTGTTATTTTGTCCTTTTCATTTTCAAAATTTAGATAGGAACGAAAGCATCGGAAAATAAAAACACAGGGTTTTATCAAAGCACGTGTGCTAATGCTGTAGATACCTAGATCAAAGAAGCAGTATCATTACCCTTATTCTTTTACTTTCCCGCTAAAACTAAGTTATTGGCCCTACAGAACCCAATTCTATCCATCACAATTCACTCGAAACCAATATTTGTCTTATATTTAATTCGAATCACCATGAAACGCATTAAAAATTTTTGGTTTGAACGTTTTGCAACACTCAGCATGTTTTATTTACCTAAAGCCTTGTTACTAACGTCGCTTTTGAGGCTCGGCTCCGGAATTTGAGGCTGTTTGATTAAAATTTCAGCTGAAATTGTTACGTGGTCGTACTGACATATTTTATCGGTAGCGACAGTATTCGCGATATATTTAAGTGCTTTATTTTATCATGTCGTCGTTTTAGTATTTTACATGTTTAAGGGCCTGTATCACCATCTACAGATAAAAAAAATCTGTCAGATATTTTATACCTGTCTCTGTCTAAATCGTCATGTTTTATCTAATAGACATAGGCGTATCTGTCAGTTAAATTTTATCCGTAAGTGGTTAAACTGGCACTTAGTTTAATAGTATTTAGCACCTGCAGATAAACCGCGCGTCGCGGTTGAAATGCGGGTTATCTGTTTTTGGTAGGTTCAACTTGCGACTACCTGAATAATTTCGGTCGTCCGCTAGTACGTAAGAAACCACACGGTTCCATATAAACTGCCTTTGCGGGTGACCTGCCGAACCGCAGGTGCGAAAACGCTCGATGTTTTTACCCGACTGCAGGTTGAAAAGTTTTAAAAAACAAACGACTATCTTATTCCTGTTACGTCAACTACTTCATCTTGTAGGTAGGTACTGTAAATTGATAATCTTTAAATATGTAAGTGTCACAATTTGTATAAAACATATCAACGTTCTTAACTTTCAGGGGCCCAAGTCTGCTAATTTACAATATTGAGTGTCAATGAGAGTGTCAATGTCATTTTTTGACACATTTGGTCTTAATCAGTGTAAGCCACTTTTTATCAGAATACCAAGTGTGTCAAAAAATGCCATTGACACTCAATAGTCACACAACGGAGACTATTTTAAATAAGCAGAGTTGCGCCCCTGGGATGATCTATTGCTGCAACCTTATTTATGCACCCTGCAAATCTTTAACCAAATAGTTTGAATAAATAGCTCTCAATTTGTATAAAACATTTCAACACGTTCTAAACTTTCAGACTTCGTAAGGGAAGTCCATACCAGATGCTACCTATTATTTTTTATAACAAAACTTTTTTTTCAGTTCAATAGGTCCCCTTATTTCATTGCACCAAGTTTCATATCGTTTATCACGCGACAAAGAGAAAAAAAGTCATTCAAACCAAATGTTGGGGCTCCTTAATAGATTCTTCACTATGGTTCATTCTTTCTTTGACCATTGCAAAAAGAACTCTAAGGTCGAACAGGAAGGTTGCTTTTTGTTCTGAAAAAATGGTGTGAGGTGTACAGTCATAATCATAATTGATATATTTTTATTTTTATCGTCGGTGATAATGAAAATTGTTTTTAGGAAGATGTTTGTTTGTTTGTCTTTTTATACTTTTCGTTTTTCTATTATCTTTTTGTTTTTTGATCGGGGACTTGTTGAAGAAAGGCCAGATCAAGAGTACCCTAAACCGACGCGCATGTATGACGCGACTGATGAATGTGAATGAAGCGAAAAAAGTGTATTTGGATCGTATCAAGTGGAGGGAAGTGGTTTCTGCCTACCCCGATGGGAACGAGGCGTAACAGTTTTGTAGGTATGTATGTAAGTCGATATTTAGTTACTTATTAACTACCTATGTATAATAGCATGTACCTAGACCAAACTCACCTTTGTCAAGCTTGTTCAATAGCAGATTTCTTTATAAATGATGAAACTACGCAGACAAAGTCACAAGAAAAACTAGTTTTAATAACCATTGGAAGGTCTTGTCAAGTGCTCGACAATCATAATAGGCGAAGTTGGCCCAACTTGCACCATTAATTATTGATGGTCCAAGTTGGGGCCAACTTTGGACCAACTTTTTGGTAATGATGAGTCCAGCGCGTGATGGCTTTATTTTTTTATGTAACGCGATTTAATTGAATTACCTACCTAATTTCTTTTAATGTATTCGGAATTAAAGTTTTTAAAACAAGAATGTTTTACTAATTTAAAAAAAAAACACTGAGAAACACCTACCTACCAGTATTCAATTGACAATCCGCTCTTTAAAGTGTTTTGGCCAATTCATTGGCTCAATGCGAGTTGGTTGTTTGCCAAAAAGATGTTTGTTTGTCTTACGTTTATCTACAGTGAAGCTTACTGGATTTTCTAAACATTCGAAAAAAGGGACACTACTCTCTTAATCCAATCTTTTGCTATCTCAATCTATTGTACCGAAAAAAAAATGTGTATAATAAGGCCCAAATCCATTTAATGACCGTAATATAATAACTTTAGCCGACTTAAGTATGATCAAAGACACGTGTAGAGTGTCAATCAATAATAATTAAGCGCAAAGCGTGTCAAATCTAAAAAGTATCGAAACTTCAAGAAGTAGAGTCAAATTAAGGTCTATCTACACATATTTGGGCCGTGCCGGGACGTGTCTGGGCCGTGGCCCGTCAGGAGGGGAAAACGTGTGTGAACGAATCCATAGAAAATGTATGAAATGATATTTTTTCCCTGATACCTGCCCCTGATACCCTGATATAAAATTATGGAGCTGTTGTCTTCACGTTCGTGGTTCCTCGTGAACGTTCGGATTTTAAAACTTGATCCTGATCACGTCTAGGTATAAAAGCGCACTTAAATAGAACAAAACAGCTTACAATAACGAAACATTTCACTTTTATTCCAAAGTAATAAAATAAACGGCGAATTTAAACAGAAATCAGCATAAATAAAGTACTTGGAACAAAATAAATCTTTTTCAAGGCGCCCGAGGATTTGGTTCACGAAAATTGTAGGTAAATCTGTAAATTAAATCAGGTAAGGGATGAATTTTCGTTTCGGAACTGAGATACATACGGCTTCGTTTTGTTAGAAAGTTTGGTGGCTTCGTGAATTTTGAAACAATGTGTCATTTTCGTGGAAACGTACGGGAGAGAAGATTTTTGTGTTGTTTTGGAATTATACAAGAGTGATTCATTTCTAACACTGCGGTCTTCATTGTTTTGAGTTGATTCGAGCTTTTTATCAAAAAACTATTTTGATATTTGTTTAACAACCAAATCTGACACATTACAAGTAGAAATGAGTTCTAATGACTCAAGAATTATGTATAAGCTACATAAATGTTTTTTTGCTCAATCAAACAGTAATGTGGTTGCATAAATAAGACCTAAACTTATCTTGGCAAAAATCTAACACAAGAAGAAAACCGATTCAATTAAAAACTGTCTGCAGAGATTTTTCGTAATCAAAACACAATAACCCTCCAAAATTCAAAAACATCATCATCTGACCTAATCAGCCCGTATGTACGAGGCACTGGCCCCAGCCGGTTAATCTTGCCCTGTAGGTCCCGGCAACTTGATTAACTCAAGGTAACATCTATATAAAATACCTGTGTCTATATAATAAATTACATATGACGGAAATACACCGTGTTGGGAAACCCGGGGAGCGATTCTGTTCATTCAAGTTGGTTGTGGAACCAACAATCACTATAAAACCTGACTAAACACAAATCAATATTTGTTATATAAATAAGACGTTCGGCGTATGTTCATTTAAATTCATTTCATTCATTCATCAATTTAAAAATTCATGCCGTTTCTTTAAAAAGTTAGGTTGAGTATTTGTCATCTAGCACCCAAAAAACTCGCACTCACTGCTTTTTTGCTTTGCTTTGCTTTGGTGCGAGTTTTTGAGATGACAAATAACTCGTTAGGTTATAAAACTGCAAGATTTTGACAACGATTTTTACGAGTCATTTCTCGCAGTGGGCCTCGCTATAAGTATTATGGTCATCGTGTCAGCTTATGGACGTTCATTTCTTAATAAAGGTCCCAAAGATCTCCACAACCACCGTCCTGCTTATTAGTACTAGAGTAAGATACCAGAATTGAGCGCCAGGAAGGTTTTTGTCTTGATAAAATTCCCATTAAGTGAACGTGACGAGTTTTCCTTGATATGTAATATGAGGTAAAATTCAGTTGAGCTACGTTTCGTAAGGGAAATATAATAGTGTGGCTTATTAGTTGCAGATAACGCGGTCAAAGTTATTTATCCATTAGGTATTGTGTTGCAATAATTATATGAGGTTGCTTTAAGATAACAACAAACAAACAATAAGATTCCTTTTGTCTTATGAACATTATCGTTGACAGAATAAAAAGTTGCCTAATAAAATACAAAGATTTTAATGAAGGGTTAATTTTAATGATCGTTTCGACAACACATGAACGATACAAAGAAATAGTCGATTTTTTTAAAATATTTCATTCAAAATTTCCGATCTACTGACCCAATGAATTGTTGAAACAAAAATAAAATTAGTATTTAATCCCATCTTAATTTTTCTTAGGAAAAACACGTTGTTAAATTTCTTAACCAGATTTCGTCTTTCTACAAATTGGTGTGGGACTACAAAAGCATCCTGCAGAACAAAAGTCAAAGCGTAATTTGAAATTAATTCACCACACTAAAATTTAGAGGTACCTATTATAATGGCACGATATAATTATAATATTGTAGGAGGAGATCATGTCTTCCTACCGCGTCTATTCATAAATAAACTATTACACCAAGAACTTGATAGAGATTCTTAAACTTTACAATAATACCTACCAGTATGTTTATTATTTGCACACAAAGTCAACTTCAGTTACGTATCGAATCGATGTTTTATCGTTTGTGCTGACAGATTAAATACAAGGTCTATCTACACAGATCCGGGCCATGCCCGGGACGTGTCCAGGCCGTGGCCCGTCAGGAAAGAAAACAATACGTCGTCATGACAACGTGTGTAAACAAATCCATAGAAAATGTATGGAATGATATTTTTCCCTGACACGTCCTCGTCCTGACGACGGCTCGGATGTGTGTAGATAGGATAGACCAGACATTCAGCTTCGCAGTGGTCTGAACAATTATGATCATTACAATTTAAGAGAGTCGTTCTTATCCGTGGTGGAGTCTTGGCCACTTTGCTCTATTCTCTGCCGTTAATAAGAGCGCCTGATAAACAACTTCTATTCCCTCTTTTATTTAATCTATGTAAATATAAAGCACAATTTTCTAGACCTTGTTTTTAGTTAATTGTTGCATAAATAAAAAATAGTTTTGACTCCATACCGTCATTGAAAAATATCAGCAACCCGTAGTCCCACAGAAAACCCTTTGAGTACCACTATCCTACGGAACTCACGTTAATATGGAGACACGTGTCGTATTAATTACATTCCATCAATAGACTCGCTAAAGCACACTGTGTAATTATAATTAAATTTCATACAAAATTAATCGAGGCTTTTGTATAATGGCGTGTATGAAATGGCATGTTATTTGTGTTTCAGATAGGCTTATTAAGTTTTAGCTTTAATTGTAGTGTGAATTGTTGATTTCTATTGAATATTCAAATTAGCTTTTGGCTTCGACTTTACTTGCGTTAAATTCGGCTTTTAGCGAATGGTTTATCTTAGGGATGCGGGAGGTTAGAAAGATACAAAAAGTAGCCTAAATAAATCTTCATCAATAAAAAATTTCACGTCAATTCATCGCTTTGTTTTACCGTGAAAGACGAACAAACGTATCCACACACATACCTACTCGTACATTAACAAAATGGTATAACTATCAATCACAGTTTATTAAAGGTACAAAGTGTAGTAGTAGTGTTTTAGTTTTAAGTTGTATTTGTATTTCTTTGTGTGCAATAAAGAATTTCTATCTATCTATCTAAAGAAAAAAGAAACAAAATCGGTCAGGATACACAGTCGTAAAAAATATCCCCATCTCGAGTCAAAGTTGGTGGAAAAGTGCCATGGGTAATGGTAGCATTGCCACGCCGAATGGCCAGTGAAATTCGTTGCACCAAAAATGACTCGACATTGTTTCCAACTAATCGTATAATTAGAATAAAAAAAGCAATTAGGTAGGTACTTAGCTGGAATTTTAAATCTAACAAATAATCCATTACAGAATATCCGAATCCAAACATCACAAATCCTAATGGATCCACAAACCGTAGACACCTACGTGTAATCCTCTCCTATCCTACTAATATGATAAATGTCAATGTTAATACCGATGGAAGTGAGGATATAGGATTCTTGTTACTCTTCACGCAAAACCAATTTAGTTAAACTCTTTTGCATTTGTAGGTCAGCATATAACACATAGGATATGTTACTTTTAAGATATTGCAGAAGTATTAGTTTTTAGTTAAGTACCTAGTGGGTAAAACCTAGTTATTTGTAAAAAATAATGTATGTGAGTATAGATGGATAGTTACTCTTTCAAGCAAAAACCATGGTACATATTTTTAAAATATTTCTTACAATATTGTAGCTTGTACCTCAGAATAAAAATCATCGTCATAGTATCATTTTAAGAAGCCAGGCTATTGTCGTCGGGGAATTGGTCATCTAAGTCTTTGCTCTGCCAATATTTTATTCTACTTGTACAATAACATTAGGCTTTAAAAACTACAAGATACCTATCAGGGGCCTAAGTCTGCAAATTTACAGTATTATCAGTTGTGTGTCAGCAGAGTGTTAATAGTGTTAATAACACATTTGGTCGCAATCAGTGTAAGCCATTGTTTAGTAGAATACTAAACGTGTCAAAAATGTCATTGACACTCTGCCGACACACAACTGAGGCTATTTTAAATAAGCAGATTTAGCCCCAGATATCGTGTAATAACTTTAGATACCAAAATATGATGATATTTTATTGGATTGATACGAGATATTTTACCTTTAAACCATGCGTGCAAAGTCGCGGGCATCCGATAGTATTTCAATAACCACAAAGGAGGCACTAACGGGGGTTGAATGCGGACATCAATAGAGGGTACCTCATGTCCCAAATTAATTATTCCACCGTACCATAGACCGAGAAATAATTATCCTTTGACAGTATTCATTGAATTAATTTCTGTATGATAATTTGTTACCCACTGCGGGAGAGAGGGAATGTTTAAAGGAATTCGTTTTTTTGTGCGACCAAATTAGATATTTTTGTTTGAAAGTAGGTTAATAGAAGAGTTTCTTTTTTATTGAACTCGATAAAATTGGACAAATTAATAAAACTAACTTCTCACACTAACTTATAGTAAAAAACCTTAATATTCTGGTAGTAAGTGTTTTCTCGAAATAATATCACATTGAATAGAAAAATGTAGTTATTTGTTGACAATTCAGTCCAAGTCTACGTGAATGTTGTAAATTCAAGCAATTTTAACCGAACTGCGACAGAAGGAAGGTTATGTTTTTCGAGACTATGTATGTATGTTTGTTTGTAGGTATGTAGGTACGATTCATTGGCACGCCTTACAGTTTAAACGGCTTCATGGATTTTAGCTTGAGAGGGTTCGTTAGTTTTGCATTTACAGTGAGAGTGACATTGGGTACATCAAAATAAAAAAAAACATAGCGTTTTTTATACGCAGTCGGGTTTTTTTTAAATAAAAAGGTTGGGTTATTCAAACAAGCTATTTAAATCGATATTTGAACATCCAGAAATACTTGAAAGCCTTGTTTGAACGTTTCCCCGTTCGATTAGATACAAATACTCGTCAATGGCTCTTTACACGAGTAAATGATCAAACAGTTATGTAAAATGAACACTTTGAACCGAATCTCTAAGATGTGAATGAACATCGTTGCTGAACCGTAATCTGAGCAACTTCAGAGGATGTTGAGTTGGCGTCTTATGCTATCTACACACCAAAGCCGCCGGCATCCCGCCGGGCTAGGCCGGTGGCTTTACGTCATACGAATGGCAACTGTCAAAAAACCCGGTGGCTTTGGTGTGTAGATACCATTAGGCTTTTGCCACACTAGACGGAAATTCCATCGCCGAACTTCCTCGCGACACTACGCGGAAGATCAGTTGTTCTGTCGCGGACGAATTTGAATGCAATAACATGTATCGGCGTTCCGACGCGGAAGTTTGGCGACGGAATTTCCGTCTAGAGTGGTAAAGGCCTTAAGGCCTGTACTCTTTCGTGAGCTGTAAACGTAACCAGTAAACCAATTGTTGTTGTAACCTTTGTCGGTCCTTGCAGGCTAGCTAACTACATACAAACTGCTGCAACGTACTGGTGCGACACGAGCGGTTCGCAACGAGAATATATTCGAATCTCTATTCTGTATCTGTTCGGTTACAGTTATAGGTCGCCAATGAATACGCACCTTTTGTTTATTATGTCAATGGGCGGGTACTTACCCTTGCCATATATGAGACAGAAAAAAGTTATGGCAATTCATTCATGCCCGCAAAATATGTGAATCTGTGACAAATTTATAACAAAACATAATCGTCAGTCAGATCAGGTCAGGACGTCTTGGTCGACTGAAATTGCTTGTATTCCCTGTAGGTAATAATTCAAAAATTTTCACATAATTTACTGGATCAGAGAAATAACAAATAGAGTATACTTAATTAATAAACCACAAAGCGCTTCTTCCCAATATAGCGGTATTGATCAAACTATAAAAAATGCCCCAATTTTTTAATTCATCATTCTTTGATGTGATGATTACCTACCACCTACATCGGTATTTCATTCCGGCTTTTCTATTTTGGTACTTTAATTTTATTGTACAAATAATAAACATGTTTATTTTGATGCTTTTCTTGTTCTTTTGTTTGATATTTGAGACAATTTGTAATTAACTTGTACTTAGGTACTTTTGTTCTTTGTACACGTAATATTAATATTTCATTCTGTTTCCTGTTTCCGAGAAGGTATTTTTGAATGAGATATCGACTGATGTTTTTATTTGGATATTTTCATGCTTTTTACAAAGTATTTTTTTGTTTTTGGAATAATAAAATGTCATATTATTAACTGCTCTTTGTAGAAATGGTAATATAGTAATTTTAATATTTTTTAAACGATGCAATGTAATTTCACTAATTAACTAAAATTCACGACTAATCAGCAACCCGGTCTATAATAGTTCTATGATATTATATCTATAGAATAGCGGTGCCTTCTTGGTACGTAATTTAATTTCATAATCACAAATCGAATTAAAACGATCGATATAATAAAGTAGACAATAGAAGGATATTATAATAACAAACTTATAATACTAGTTAAGCTAGCTCGCAGTCTCTCGAGACTCCGACGATACACCGAAATTAATCACAAATAATAAAGGAGGTGCAAAGTAAATTATAACCTACCCCTTTGAGAATAAACTTTGTTATTAACATGCAATTATATTTGGAAAGTTTGTCATCAAGAACTAGGTACTTTCGCGTTCGTGTTTGCGTGCTTAATTATTTTATTGTCTAGATGTTTAATTAGGTTGTTGAAGTCTTCGTAATTATGTTTGAATTAAATTCGTCGCAAGAATATAGGTAACTATGTTTTATGAAAAAATAAAGTATTCACCTTTTATGATTTATATTTTTAACTCACTACGATTAACTTAAATGAATTTTCGTGAAAAAAATGTTCTTTTACGCCCGCAGTACATTAACAGCGGCACCGCTATTGAAATTTGTATGAGAACGGTACACCAGCGAAACCCATTCATTTGACTATATTACCATCTCTTGCTCAGCGCGGTTTCGCCCGTCTTCTCCAGCGCCAGCTACACTACCGCTCTGATACCGCTATTCAAACTATACTACCTACAATCGCAGCGGAATTCATCTACTTAACAGGCGGTACCGCTGTTACTATCTCGCAGCGGTATTTTGCTACGGGCTTTACATATTTTACACTAACGCTTACGTTTGGTTAACATTTGCAAGTGTTCAGAATTGGAAAACGGATCAAAATTAATTGTATCATATTAAATATGATAGATGATTGTTCCAAGGAATTCCAAATTTAACTTGCTACATAAAGACAGATAGAAACTCAAGGAAATTTACAAAAGAGTGACTCAGTATTTCAGAGCGTCCATTATAATCGAATTTCGCCTCAAATTAATTATAAGGCTAAGTGCTCCAAAGATTCAATTGTCTTGAGTCAATTTATTCGGTTTGCGACGACCAAGCGAATACCTTAACTTATGAGAGGAAAGTTATTTTGTCGACAATTTTAATATTGAGGGACTTTCTGTTTTAGTTGGGTTATGTTAGCTGAGGTTTGTACCTTCATCATAGAGATATAATTTCCCAATTGTCGTTAAGGTATTAAAAGTAACACAAACAAAAATAAAAGAAGCATAGCTTTTTTAAAATGTGTAGAGGAATCTATTGGATAGGCGTCGATTTATTTTGTTGGGTTTATCTTTCCACTGTTCAGTTATTTGACTGTAGTGAAGCGGTATTAGTTTCAGCAAAAAAGCAACTTTCAAAAAGTGTGAACAATGTTTCTATTGAAATAAAAAAAAATCGTTAATCTTTTGTTAATACTCACGTTAAGTGGTTGATGTTTTTATTACACGCTTTATATTAGCTTCACTTGTAAGTAACTATGTGTGTAAGCAAATCTTGGAATCTTAAAAAATTAAAATAATTTAATTTGACCCACTTCCCGGTCTTCGAATAGGATGAAATGCACACGCTCTGAGTTCTGATGACAATACAATAATATGGTACTTTCTAACTGTCCTGATGACGGAGCATAATTAGTGCGAGCTAAAGCATGTTTTAGTCTTTTAAACTACCTATTATTTATGAAAATACTGTAAAGTAATAGTACGAAATAGGGATAGTTTTTTATGAATATTATAGCCTATGAAAGTAAATACTAATTTCGAAAGCACCTGAAAAAGTAGGTACGTGACCGATGATCATCCAACCTTGTAAAAAACGTTTTCTCTCCAAATTATTTCAACTTAGGAATGAATTTCAAAATAATTTAAATACCAACGGGTATTCAACGTACCTTGTTTATTAGACAAATTGTTTTTGTGGGCTAAATTCATTTATTGAAAGCAAGGAGAGAATAACATTAACTACAGATAAAGGGTGTTGACACCGGGTGAACGACCTTAAATGAATTACGTCTTAAATTAAATTAAAACTATTTTGAAGCTTTATTGAAAACCTAGAGGACATTTTAAGAGCTGACACTCCAAAATTGCGCAGTGTAACATCGGATAGCTTTGAGTTTGCAGACTTTACTGCAATGTTTTGCTGGTACCCACCCTATCTACACACATCCTGGCCGTGCCCGGGACGTAACCGGGCCGTGGCATGAAAAAATACGTCGCCATGACAACGTGTGTGAACGAATCCATAGAAAATGTATGGAATGATATTTTTTTCCTGACACATCCCGGATGTGTGCAGATAGACCATAATAATGACAGTAAGTCCCAAAATTCTTACTATTACTTGTATTTACATAGATTATTATCATCATCATCATTCAACTTATAGCTACCCACTGCTGAGCATAGGCTTCTCCAATGGCTCTCCAACGCGACCAGTTCATTGCCACCTGCATCCAACTACACCCCACAGTTTTTATTTGGTCGTCGTCATCGGTCCAACTGGCAGGTCGTCGTCCCACGCATTATTATAATTTAAACTAAATAAAGTTTAGCTATTGTTCATTAAACAATTCCACTTTCTTATGTTATCTTCACACCAAAGCCGCCGGCATGCCGCCGGGCCAGGCCAGCGGCTTTACGTCATACGAATGACAGCTGTCAAAAAAGCCGGTGGCTTTGGTTTGTAGATACCATTATAATATTGCTAAGTCTACGTCGTATATCCTAGCCATAGTGTGAAAGCGCTCAGGTATGCCTCAGGGATGATTCCAAAGGGTGCTCTTCAATGATTGATGTTTATTTTCAATTAATAAGTAAGTTTAATGATTTATACTCCAAAAAATACATTTGTAAAAATATGTAAAATGCAACGGATATAACAAGATGCGTGTAGGCAGAGTGAATCCTTTTCTGCGAGAGATCGAATGGCGAAACGTCAGTTGAGTTTGACATTTGGTGTTCTTTCTTCTAGCGAGTTGTTCGTTGTAGCTTGGATAGATGGTGTTCGGTGAAGTTATGCGTAGACACATAGAAAACCTCTTTCGTTTCGAATAAACTCATCAGCCTTAAATTATTCCTCTATTTTCACAGACTTCAATTTATATTATTCTGTAATACGTATCTCGTTTGCCATTAAAATAAATATGATATCGTTATTTTAGATTTTGGATATCAAAACGAAAATATCTAAGATGATATATGAATAATGAGATTTTTAGTACATTAAATTCGTAATTTACGAGTGTCAAAGTTCATGAGACGGTCAAGTCTTTGTAAGCTATTCAGCCAGTTTTTTTATAATTATTATATTAAATTAAGGAGTGAGCTTCATTAAAATTATTATTTATAATTAATTAAGTGGATATACTTAAATAAATAAAACAAGTACATACAATGGCACTTATGATAACTTACACGCTAATTATAAGTAAATAAAAAAGAAATAAACCTGGGATAAGGTTCCATTTAGCATATGTCATAACACATGACAAGTGACATTGAGATCTTATGTAATCGTAATACGCAATCTAAATCCACGTCCAATTAACACGGTAGGCATACAGTGTATCGTCTAATCGATACACTCGCGTGTCTAGAAACTCTAAGCTAGACTCGGTCAATTTCCCGCTGATATTGAATTGCTACAACATTGTAAATGTAGTAAAGGGGCTGGGATTGGAATAGCTATGGTATTATGTACCAATGGTTTTTAGGTAGTGTTAAGCCTGCGGGTTGCGGGGAGAGTAGAACGGAGACAAAGGAAATAACCTCTAAGATTCACAGCGTTTATTCTACTGTCAAATCAAGTTAACAGTGGAACGCAGCCACTAATAAACTTTTTTAAAAAATCTACACTACTAATTACATAACTACTTCATTTTTTTCTAATCTATGAGTGTCACCTATTTCATTAAAATCGGTTCAGTAGTTTAAACGCTATGGTAAAATATAAAATTTGCGGCATCGCCGTACTGTGTTAAAATGATTCAAAATTCTATCAAAGTTTGTTTTATTTACAGTGCACTTGTATTCGGTTCAAATATAAACTTTATGAGTAAAGATTTATGACTGTGAATCCTGTGATTTGAGTATCCGAGCTCTCGCACTATACGGTTTATGCCATTTCAATGCGGATAGTGAACTTACTTGATTGAAAGAAGTTTCAGCTTTAGATAGATTGGCAAGTGGAAGATACCTGAAATGGCCTTTTACACAATTTGTGAATAAGTAAATTCGAATAGAGTACTTTGAATTTCCATTTGAATATTTAAAGATGGGATTTTTTATTAGTATCTTTAGGATGTTTTTAAAATAAAGTACATTAAACATACCTAATACCTATGTATTACACTTTAATAACCTAATATATACTAAATATAATGTCACCTACATTATCAAACCAATTATTTAGTTAACATGAAAGAATTTTTCAGTATTTTTAGCTACTCATTATCTATAATTCTGATTGAAATTGTGTGTTAAATCTACACGTATTTCAAGAATAATTTCAGTAGCGTTTTGTTTTCTTTTATTATGGTATCTACACACCAAAGCCGCCGGCCTAGCCCGGCGGAGGCGGCATGCCAGCGGCTTTGGTGTGTAGATAGCATTATTTAAAAAATACGTTTTTAGTCTGAAAATAATTTCAAGTTACCTATAATTGGAAAAATCTCCCCATTGCGTTTATTAGGACCAAAACTCGACAAATATCGTGAAATTGAACAAAGTTTCAGACGTTAAGAGGCTTTGGGATATTTGGCGAAAATTAACTGCTTTTTTTCGTTCCAGTAAAACTTTTGATTGTCTGTTGTATTACAATTCATCGTAGGTAATTTTTGGGACTGGTTTTAGCGCAGAGTGTCGAGATAAAAGATATTTTAGCAGGAAAGAACGAGTAGGTATGTATTTCAAAACTAGATCTATGTGAGGTTTTTAGATTTCCACAGCAAAACTTCCAGGCTCTTCATGTTGAATGAAGACTGAATGACTGAATTGAGTGAGTGATGGAGTGAAATAACTATGACTTAGTCTTTGTACAGGGCGTTATCTATAATGTGAGGCAGGCGAGACAAATCTAAAATGATAGATTGTTAAAAATTATCAAACAACGGTCAATAATCAAATTAGACTTAAGACTTTTCTTCACTACACGTCCTTACAAATAGTTTGATGGGTAGGTAATATAAATTGTGACAAATCGGTAAATCAATCGTCTACCCCTGTATGCGTTTCCGTAACAAGGCTCAAACGAGATGAACAGATATGCAGCATTAGACAATTTAGGTCCGTAATACTAATAATATTCTAACATTTATTCAGGATTCCCAACAGCTTAGCAACTTCAACAACAATACGGGCATTGTAGCGTTAGTTAATTCAGTCTACGACGGACATAATATACTGATGTGAATGTGATTGTTTTCTAGATCGAGGTGAGGGCATGGGGGGAGCGGGAGCGGGGATATGATGTAAAAATGTAATAATGTAATTTGGTGTAGAAGGCAAGATGACTACCTATACTGGGTGTAACAGATAGGGGGTAAAATGCCGAAACACAGCGATAGTCCTCATGAAACTGATTAATTTTCCCCAAGGAACATGGGTCCTAACTCGAAAAAAAATTCGCCTCCCTATACAAAATGTCCGATCAGCTGACCGAGTAAGTATGGGCGATCCAAAAATTGTTTTCGTGTTACGGCCCAAGCTACATCTTTTTTACTTTTTTATATTATTACACCTTTTTTATAACCATGTAAAGAGTACTACAATGGCCCCACCTTTATCAGTACACTGTCACATCCCGTGATTTTGCATAATGTCGTCCTCAACGTGCATAATTTGACGTTAGTGCTTCTGCTATTATTATACTATACAGGTTTACATTTTTAATGAACGAAAATCCTTATTCTGTAATACTACCATTTTAACAGTAAAATATCTGCGAAAATAAAGATCGACTTGGCTAATTCTGCCTAAACCGACATTAAAAATATTTACTGATGTAATAATTATGGTAATACTGTAAGTAGTAAAAGTGACAGAGGTGAGTTTGGATCTTAGCAAGAGGAGAGAAGTGGTCTCGGCCTACCTCGATGATAAAGAGAGGTGAAAGATATGTATGTGTGTTTGTTAGACTTTAGTATCCGTTTTTCAATCTTAATGATAATGTTTACATTGTCGCACTTAATTTCACGTGCGGTCTAAATCAAGTCTCTCCCGACTTTTAATTGGTTTTGAAGCTTCGTCACAAAGTTTTAAATGCACAAACAATACAATAAACACAAACATAAAATTAACCAAAGTAAGGACGACCCAATAAAGGTTTAAAACAAAGTTCTCAATTTAATTGCATCATTTTAATAATAAATAAGTGAGTTTCAAAATATTGAACGTGTATTTGCGGCCGTGATTGGGTTTCGGTTTGGGACACCAACTTAATAGGATTGCGTACTATTTCATTTTGATATGCGGCTTTTTAATATTTAATTACAAATATTATTCTATTATGGCAGTGCTGTTTTATTTGAGGTCGTATTTAAATATGCCGTGTTTCGTGTTTGCTCTTTATGAGTGCAATATTAAAAAATGAAATAGTAAAATGTTATAGTATCAAAGTTTAAAGCAGTCATACTAGTTTTAATAACTATTGCTGTGTAGTGTATGACTTCCGGTTACCAACGGCTGCACCAGCGCTTTTGCAATTTCACATTTGACAGAAAACTTTGGCCTTCTATCACACGTCAAACCCAGCGCAGCGGTGGCCAAAGACTTGAGCGCCACTACCTAAAAACTGTTTCGTTATTCGTTGTATTAAGTTACTTGATTTCTACTTGTTTTTTTATTATTTTCAACTTTTCATGGTCTAAGAATTTTAAATCACCAAAAACAAAAGAAATCCTACAATACGCCGTGAAATCGTGTCTATATTTTTTGAATTTAAGTTACATAACAATGCAGACATCGCTATAAAGTGAAGGTATAAAATTTTCACATCAAACAGCTCTGCGGCAAGCCGGTATAATAGTTACCGGTCACGGAATACTGAGAAAGCACATAGCTTTGCTATAATGTGATTCACAGTTGTTAAGAATGACAAGCTTGACTGAAAATACAGTCTTTGAATTCGCTTATTTTAATAATCCAGACCATAGATTCTTTACGGTTTATGAGGGTTATTAAGCGAATATCTACAATTTACCAAAATTAGTAAATTAAATAATTGGAAACACTATATTAATATGCGATGTAACGCAACGTGTGAATACCCAACGTGCAATTTTATAAATAACAAAGCATGAGATGAGAAACAGTGTGATGCTGCGGGCTTAGCACGGCGCGGCTTGCCCCGACAATTATCTCACGTCATGCTGTGCTTATCACATTTAAAACTATAGACAGAGACGTAAGCGTGACAAACGCATGACAACGTCTTGTCACGCAGTGCATGCTAAGCTAGCTGGTCACAAAGAATTATACAATTTAATTTGACTTAACTCTTGTTTTATTTCATTGGGTCTAGTAAAGTATAGATGGAATCAGATTCTATGAAATAAAAATCTAATTTAAATTAAAAATTACAATAGTAGGTATGTGTTGTATTGTACCTTGTACCGTATGTGTACTAAATTAATACTCGAAGTTACTCAAAAAGCTAAAGTTTTATAGTGTTGAAGTTTCACAACACATTCCATCCTCAAGCTCCGTGTTACAGAAACTCAAAATTAAATTAAACAACGTTGTTACATTCCTTGTTATGAAATCTCGAAATGAGATTTCTAACTATTTGTAATTACATTATTATTCTGTTTCTGCACAAAGATATATTTAATTATTAATCAACAAGTTTCTTGTTAACAAGTAGCTTAATTCCTCTAGTTTTAAAACACTTTATTGCTTTTAATTTTATTAATGTCATTAATTGTATAACATAAAACGTAATCTTAGTCAAGCTGTTTATAAAGGTATATCTACACGGATCCGGGCCGTGCCCGGTACGTGTCCGAGCCGTGGCCCGTCAGGAGTGAAAACAATACGTCGTCATGACAACGTGTGTGAACGAATCCATAGAAAATGTAAGGAATGATATTTTTTCCCTGACACGTCCCGGACACGGCCCGGACACGTTGTCATAACGACGTTTTCCCTCCTGACGGGCTACGGCCCGGATCTGTGTAGATAGACTTTTATAGGCACAAAATGTATCATGAATATTGCTCTCTAAAATGCTTTTTTAAAGGATAATACAGGCGATAAATTGACGGATTTATCTATCTGACCTATCAGATTTTCGACTTTTGATATTGAAAATTACAACTGCGTTGGACAACTGTTTGACAGATTTGTCGCGATTTAATATTAATCGTCAAATTGTTTCATATTAATCATTGTTGTTTAAAGGCGGTAAACAATTGCACTGCACATAATGTAGGTAAGTTAAGTACCTACTGGATGAAAGCAAACCAAGCAAATCGCATTGCATCCTTCTTACAAACAAGACTAAATAACTAATCATGTCCCAAAGGAATAGCGTGATAGATCACGATCCAAGGCCCCTAATGAGAGCCAAGGTAGAGCTTTGATCAGTTTACTATTAAGGCGTGTACTCATTAGCGAACTGTAACTGTATAACTGTTGCATACACTGTAACTAGTGTGTACGTTGTTTGGTAATGGTTCGCAAACCTGTTGCGAGCGTAAACCCGTTTTTTTGGTCACAGTGCATTTAACGGTTACAGTTACAGTCCGGTCGTGAGTACGTGCCCTTAGATTATTCACATTTACTACGTCCGTGACTTCTTACGGACTTCTTCTTCTTCTTCTTTTCTTACGTAGTATGAACGAAGGTACGCATAATATATCGTCATATCTTGAAAAATTTATGCAATATCTTAAAATAATACAGCCTATGTGTTATTCTGGTGTGCAAGCTATTATATTATAGGTGTTTTATTACAATCTGTTCAGTGGTTTTAACGAGAAATGGTAAACAGCCTCACCATCCATCCATCCATAGACACAAAGATTAACATCAATTGACGAATATAAGTAATATTATAAACGTCAATGTTTGTGAAGATTTGTTTTGCATTTGAATAGACAAATACTGAAAGTATAAGTAAGTAAGGAAAGTAATAAAGTATTAGTTTTATTCCAGTATTTAGCCATTAATTTAGTAAATATCTGAGTATGAAACTACAAACCAACTATAACAGATATATTCAAAACGAGGCCAGATGTCCACCGAACAAGTGTGACCCAACTACGTTCCACTTTGGTATACTTAACCCACACTCAGCCCGAGCCATCAAAGAAGCACTCTCGGCAATAAAACGTGGTGCATACTTCAATTCGTAGTAACTACTACAACTAACTCGCACATGTGAATCAGGTAGCTCTAGCGAGAGTCGCACTTAATTTTTGATATAACAGTAAACACTTACAGATAAGATTTAATTGGCAGATTAACCTATGTCTATTTCATAAAACATGACAAAATTTATCCGCAGTTAGTGAAACAGGCCGTAAATATGTTACATTTTTAAACATGGTTAGTTCAGTAGAATTGAGAACCAGATGGTTCTTTTGTTTTGAAGTCGGTTATAAATACTTTTTTTTTTAAATACCGTCGTCATTTAAAAGTTTTTTAAAACATAATGCAATATCTATTAGATTATAGAGTATTCAAAATAATTGCAATGCAATAAATAGAAAGTTATTATGAATGTAAAATGTACCTGAAATAAAATAAAAACACAACATATTCATCACTAGTGGTTTTCAATAAAAAAAGTTTTCGAATTTAGAATCACCCAATGCTCATCGAATTTAGAAAGATCATTAAATAAACAGTCCATACTAAAGCTACATAAGTAAAACCGCAGTCATTGCCTACATTTTGCATAGAATGTGCATTTTGTATTCCTACTACACGAATTTAAACCTTAGCGCATCGAGATAAGAACTAAAAATAATTTACCGACATGTAGAAACAATATTGGCAGATTGGCAAGAACGAAGTGCCTTGGTTTGAGGTAAAACTTAATATGTCAGAAATTGTAGGATTTGAGTGAAACATTTTGCGGTTCTTGAAGTTGTGAGTTACTGTCGAGATTGTCTTGGCTTTGTGTCTAGTATGCATTAACATTTTAAGTGGATATTTCAGTTACGTCATTTTTCTTTATTAATTATTATGAAGAAGAGTTCACTCTCTGTATGAGAGTAGGCTCTCACTCTCTGTATGAAAGTAGGCTCGTGCCACTCGGTGGGGACATATATGGGCTGATGACGATGATACGATTTTCTCTTATTGAAACTCTTTCTCGAATACGGTTGAATTCTTTAAAAAAACTCTTTACCTCAATAAGTTAGTATTTTTTGCTAATGAATCTTTGTTTACTTTTTAAAGATTTGCTGCTCAACTTATCTGTTTACTTATAAACTGTTGTTGTATGTACCTATGTTATAGATAACGAAATTCAGTCTCTTTCTAAAAAATTTAATTAAGGAGACAACAATTTGATTTCAAGTAAGAGTTACCGTTTTACTTATTCATGCAGATAAGCATAACTTATACTTTTGTTATGCTTGTCTGCGTTGTATTTAATTAAGGGAATATGGTAGAGAATAATAAGCTGTTAAGAACACTTCATCAATAAATAAATAAATACTTAAATAAATATCTAGAACTATAAATTAACCAATACGACTTGGCTCACCCCACATTTTACAACTATATCTATAACTACAACCTCGCTTTATTTAATTTTGAACTTACACCCTTTCTCCACCCACCCAACGAGTCGTCTTTGCCAAATTGTTTCTTGAGCGTCTTAATGGCACAGTCCGTGTTCTCCGTCAAGCCAAATGAAGCACAGAATTCCCACATTGACTTGCAGTGGAATACCCAATGAGATGTTCGTATTTGGACCAAGAATTGTGGAACTGAAACATCGAAAGATAAATATTGCTACATTTGCTCTTATGGCCTTTTCCTTATGAGAACTGCCGCAGTTTGACGTTTAATTATGAAATTGCGATAAATCTTTTGATTTCTCGATGATTCGCGAACTAGGAACTGGTAGCGGTTAAAACACTAATGCCTAAGCGCCAAAACACACGGTGAAACGCAAATGCAACGCAACTGAAACAGCTAGTTACTTTTGAGTTGCATCTCAGTTTCTTCTATAGACTTCCTTAGAAAACCACACACGACGCAACTGAAACGAAACGTTTCAAACTAGTTGCGTCGTGTGTGGTTCTGGGTCTAAAAGTCTATACAGCTAGTTGTCGAAAGAACTGTTAAATTAGTCATTAAACATTGTGATGTCTTCTTTATTATTACGAACACAGCTAGTCTATTAACCGCGACTGCTGAATCTGCTGAACAGGCCTCTCTTTCTCTTTATTCAGTTCTGTGCACCAGGATTTGCCAGTTTTCAATTAATGAGACGAGTTCGTAATGTTTAGATCATTACCTTTCTAGACTTACATTTTCTTTTCAGGTAAAAAAAGCATGTCTTGATCTCAAGACCCTAACGTCAAATTAAAAAGTCGCATTGAAAGAATTTCTCCAAAAGAAACGCATCTGACTGTTAACATTGTTCATAAAGAATTAATCGAAAGAAGAATACCGTGCAATCAAACAATAAGGCTATCCTTCCACGGCCCCGCGGACCCCTCCCTAAGGCCCTACACGAATTATCTTCTCGGTAACATTTCGGTAACGTGAATTAGATTGCGTTGTGTATTTTTTTTCTTGTTTGTTTTCGTAACAATATTTTTTGGTGTTTGTCTTTTTAAAAAACTTGGATAACAATTTCCTGAAGGGTTTTGGAATTTCTATAAACATTATTTTGTTTAACTAAAATTGAAAAAGGCTTTTATAGCATAAAAGATTTAATACAAATCTTTTACGTAAACTTTTTAAAAGATTTTCAGCAAAAATTTAACGTAGTTCTTGAATCCACACTATTTAGGAACAGAAATTCAAGAACCGGAAAACATATATCTATACTTATTGAAAAACTAAGTTTAGTTTTGAAACAAAATCTTTTGAATACTAAATCAGATTACGAAATAACTAACTCTACGAATACAATATAAAGAAACCTACACATTAACATAAAGAATAAACAAACCTTATACAATAACCTTGGATGTGGTTTTCCCTTCGTTTCGCAGCCGCAGTAAACCTAATAGGTATTCTCTCATAAATAATTAAATCTCCATTCCCTTCTAATATCGGATCTCGTTACGAATTCAGATATTCAAAACAATGGCTGGTATTTCTGGCAACTCTTGCGAATGTCCAAATTTACATTGTGCTCGTATCACGCGGGAAATCATTTGAATTCCTTACGACTGAGTTGTTTTAATGAATGAGAGTAAAATATTTAATTTAATAACGTTCTGTCTTTAAGTTAATTTTGGAAGCGGAAGCTTTGTTGAGAAATAAGCAGATGTAATAAATACAAAGGAGTAACTAAATACGAACAAACATACATATCTGCCACGGCTCTTTCCTATGGGGTAGGCAGTCGACTTCCCTCCACTTGCTACAATCCAAACATTCATCTTTCGCTTTATCCACATTCATCAGTCGCTTCATACACGCAAATCGGTTTATCACTCTTGACTTACAACGATGATGCCCACCAATTCTAATAGCTTAGCTACGAGACTGCACTTAGAAATCAGTATACAAAAACACTCCATTATTAGCGTTAAAAAATGACTATCGCCCATTTTTACAACGTTTTGTATGTGAAGATTAAATTGAACGCTCACAAAGTTGGTCTCAGCACTGGTGGCTGGTGGCGTTGCGAGGGCGAAGAAAAGTTAGAAACCAAAAACTATTTGTGTTTTTCAAACTGACAACATTTCTGTTGATACTAACTAGTTTACCTAATATGGTATTGGGAAATGTGGTTATAAATAAAATATAGTATTTATCTACTTCTGGTTCGTTTATTTGTTTTGATAAATTAAAAAAACTTTTCGACTTCATGTTTTCGTCATCTCACATTGTCGTCTTTTGTTTTATTTATCTTCCAAAATTTTTACTTGATCATTCACTTATCAGATCTTTTAACATCTCCACGACAGGGACACGAGCCTACTCTAATTATGGGAGTAGACTTAAGGTCTATCTACACAGATCCGGGCCGTGCCCGGGACGTGTCCGGGCCGTGCCCGGGACGTGTCCGGGCCGTGCCCGGGACGTGTCCGGGCCGTGGCCCGTCAGGAGGGAAAACAATTTAATATCGTCATGACAACGTGTCTGGGGTGTGTCAGGGAAAAAATACCATTCCATACATTTTCTATGGATTCGTTCACACATGTTGCCATGACGACGTATTGTTTTCCCTCCTGACGGGCCACGGCACGGACACGTTCCGAGCACGGCCCGGATCTGTGTAGATAGACCGTCATTCATTCATTCACTCATCATATCAAATTAAACTCAGCACATTCTCACAACATTCCTTTTCACGCATCTCACTAAGTTCTTTTCCTAAATACATAATCTATAGAATTACAACAGACAGTATGGACTAGGAGATGTAAACTAGTATTGACAACGTATCGAACACCGCATTAAGTATTTATCGAGCAGCTGCTTACATCCATCCATCAGTGTCGAGCTTGTATCGTGTTGTATACAATTAGCGGTACAAGCTTGTTGCTGCGTAATAGACTCTGGCGGGAATGTAAGGGTTTAGGTGAATTCATGTACCTAACTGCATCTCATATGAGTTCTTTTGTCAATTGACTAAATCTTTAATTTATAATTATTCTCATTTGTGTGTCGGCAAAGTGTCAAAGGCATTTTTTACAGATTTGGTCGTAATCGCAAATCAGATAGTAAGTTATCTGCTGGCTGTTGTTGGAACTACGGCCACAATACCGGAAATGTCAAATTCCAGAACTGCTGCGATTGGTAGAAATGCAATTTTGTATTACTGCTAGCGCCGCCGTTCGGTTCACAGATAAGTTGGTGTGTCTGTACAAGCAATTATTTAGTAAAATAATAATTGTGTCAATAAATGCCATTAAGACTCTTCCGACACAGAACTGAGGCTATTTTAAATTAGCAGACTTGGGCCCGAATCTTGGGTTAAAGTAATAATTATTAAAAATTTGGTCACGTGGTGGCATGTTGTAACGAGTGTTTGACTAAAGGCTTGTACTCATTAGCGAGCTGCAACCGTTACATATACTTCAACTAAAAAAACAAAGTACGTACGTTGTTCGCTTATGATTTGTGAACCTGCGGCGAGCTCACATCCTATGAATTTTAGTTACAGTACATACAACGGTTACGGTTACATGCAAATGAGTATATCCCTTAACGTGTCATAATAAAAGTGTATAATATATTGCTTTGTAATGTTATTGTTTAGATGTCAAATAATATTCATAAAACTTTTTCTGTAGCAACAAACTACGGCGTAGCAAAAGCTACGACACTCGTAGCTCGTAGCCCGTAGCGCTTTGGCTTTATGAGTTACATACACTCGTCTAGTCTAACAAAATATTTCTGGATTATTATCATGTGAAAATATAATGCAGTGAAAAAGATAAATTTGCATACAAAAAGCTTACGAACATATTATTGTTTTCAACACTATCTCTATTCATGTTTCTTGATTAAAGTCGTTCAGTTTCATGGCTAGATTGTACTCTAGAAAGTGGGTAAAAATTAATGTTTTCATAATGCAAAGTTAGAATGTAGACATTAACATCAGTAACTAGTTTCTTTAATAATTGAAGCAGATTAAGATTTTGCTTAAAAGGGGAACTCAAAGGACTCCCAAAAATAACAGTCATAATTTTTCATAGAATGTTAATTTAAGTAGGTATATAAGTTAAACTCCTAAAAAATACACGGTCATAAGTTTTTACAGAATGTTTATATGATATGCACGAAAACATTATCTTACCTTTTTTGTTATATTTGTAATTTCCCTAATGTAAAGTTAAAAAATATACCATATTGAATAAAACGCTTTTATTCTATTCCATTATTATTTTTGGGAATAATAAAAGTTGCAGGAAGCAGTTTATGATAGAAGTCTTTGGAAAAGCATCAGAGAGGCTTTTGCCCAGTAGTAGGACAAAATAGGCTAATAAAAACCGACCAAGAGTGAGTTGGACTCGCGCAGGATGGGTTTCGTACCATTCACTATTGATATCAAGCAAAAAAAGCTAAAATATCATGTTTGTTGTATGGGAGCCCCCCTTAATTATTATTATTCTATTTTTAGTATTTGTTGTTATAGCAGCAATAGTAATACATCATCTGTGAAAATTTCAACGCTCTAGCTATAACGGTTCATGAGATAAAGCCTAGTGACAGACGGACGGACAGACAGACGAACAGCCAAGTCTCAGTAATAGGGTCCTATTTTCACCCTTTGGGTACGGAACCCTAAGAAAGTATAGTATTTGTTTCTGTTTTCAACAGAATTTAAATTATTGCTATGTATAGGTAACAACAAGACCAGTTTGTACAAGTTAACTCGAGTAAGGCTTCAGTCGATAAAGATCTTCATTAAGCAAATTACATGCAAAAGCGATCCACGTCCGGCCTCAGTAAATTATGTAATAAGAACTACAATGGTTGTTACTTCACTATAGCATTAAGGGGGAGTTCGTAATTTCTATCGCCCTTGAAAGATCCCTTAAATAGAGCTGTAAATTATGTTTCTGGTCGATATTTGGTTCTGTTTTGGTTAAAGTTGCCTAAGAAAATTGTCTCTTGTCTTTATGTAAAAGTGAAAAAAAAAACCGCATCCAAATCCGTCCACGCATTGAGGAGCACAGATGCAGAGCCACAGACAGACACACGGACATCGACGTTAAACTTATAACACCCCTCTTTTTGGCGTCGGGGGTTAAAAATAGAAGGAAACAAAAAACGGAAAAATGAGGCGACTGATAAATGTTGATAAAGAGAAAGAAGTGTGTTTGGTTCGTAGCAAGTGGAAGGAAGTGGTCTCTGCCTACCCCGATGAGAAAGAGGCGTGACGGATATTTTATATGTATGAAAAACTGAAACATGTAAATTGCTAAAATTACTATCGCCAAAAATAAGTGCTCGTTTCACAATCTGTAGATAAAATTTAACTGACGGATAAGCCTATGTCTATTTCAAAAAACATAACTTTTAGACAGAGACAGGTATAAAATACCTGTCAGATAAATTTTATCTGTACGTGGCGAAACGGACCCTTAGAAAACGAACTTAGAAAGAGTTGTACTATTTTATCACTATTCCGTCCTCGTATTTATTGTATTGTATCCCTCTCATTTAATATTAACTCCTTCATCCATCTGTTAGTTATTACTCGAAGCAACATAATGGCTAGTCTACTAAATAATCTAAAGTGACATTATCTGGCTAGCGGACGCTACAATGCAATAAACAAGATAAATTAGGCTGCGATAATAGGTTGTTTACTTATGAATGAGACTTGGAATAGAAATAATAAGACTTTTGCTAATAGAATATACATCGAGGGACCTGGAAGTAATTACATTGTAATGTTTTTAAATAGAATGAAATATCTTATCTTACCCAGCCGTTTATATACCACTGCTGGGCAAATTACTATCTCTTCTCTTATTCTCTATCCTGACACGTCTCTGCCCAGCCATCTGGGGCCCAAGTCTGCTAATTTTTTGTTGTGTATCGGCAGAGTGACAATGACACTCTCATTCGATGTCATTTTTTGACACATTTGGTCGCAATTAGTTTAAGCCATTATTTAGCAGAATACCAAATGTGTCAAAAAATGCCATTGACACTCTGCCGAAACACACCTGGACTATTTTAAATTAGTAGACTTTGGATCATAATGGCTGAAAAGAAATAATTAAAAAAAAACTTTAAAACGATTTACTTACAATTTCCTTTCGCATATTGATTCGGTAACTGAGGTTTGCCTATTGGTTTCCTAGTAAATGTAGTCAGTGAAAGTTGTGCGAGGAATTATGTTTAAGTTGCGGCTTCCCGTTTCTTGCCGCGTCTGTGGTCAAAGTCTGAGTTGAACTCAGACTTTGATCAAGTTTCAGTGCTACCAATGATTGAAAGAGCTATAGATGGTTTGGAGTAGGTAATAGGTCTACCTACACAGATCTGGGCCGTGCCCGGGACGTGTCCGGGCCGTGACCCGTCAGGAGGGAAAACAATACGTCGTCATGAAATCGTGTCCGGGCCGTGTCCGGGACGTGTCATGGAAAAAATATCATTCCATACATTTTCTATGGATTGGTTCACACACGTTGTCATGACGACGTATTTTTTCCTTCCTGACAGGCCACGGCCCGGTCACGTCCCGGGAACGGCCCGGATCTGTATAGATAGACTTTAATATTCTTAGAGGTAAGTACGTATACTAGGTGAGTAGTTACGGTTTGATGAAGATTAAAATTATAATATTACGTCTCTTGCTCATTTCAATAGTAGCGGCTGAAACGCTAGCGACAAGAAAAACTCGGTTTAAAAGATATGAAAATGACAGTCTTTTTATATTGCAATGGTGGTAGCGTCGCAACGACACGTCACCCAACAGGTAACGCATCACCTCACTGACTATGCAAAACTAAAAAATATTTAATAACTAACTGTAATATTATTAAATTGACAGAGTCGTATGTAGGTATATAGTCTTATAATCGGCGACTATTATAATAAAAAGAATGTTAGTTCAATATTTATTGAATGAATGAAGAAAAACAAAAGAGCATCATCTGTCACTTTCAAAAAACAAATAATTCCACTATTAAAGCTTGCTTATAAAAACTCCTTTACGAATAATGATTCACTTAAAAGTCTTTGAACAAAGTAAAAAGGTACATAATAAACAAGTTAACAATTATACTGTCTCTATATTCTTTTGAACTAAGTATATATTGTTACAACTACTAAACTCCTTTGTTTAAAGAGAGAACGTTACAATTATACATCAAACAAAACTAAAACATATAACAGCACAAACACAAATTGTACACACAAATAAAAACAAGTAGAGAGAGACAAAAATCTCATTAAATTTATCCTTGTTTTCCAATGGAAATAAACGGAGAAAAAACAGATACGTACTAAGGCAAAGAAACGAAAGAGAACATCTATTAAACGTGAGCCATTTGCCAAAGCTGTTGAATAAACGGAACGTTTTTAAAACAGAGACGGATCTATTTGTGGTGCTATTTACTTTAAACTATGTATTTATATCCCGTTTTAAGATAATACATTGCTGGTAGTATGAAATATATTGACAGATGGGCATTTGTTCTATAACTTGGGTTTTACAGTCGAGTGTTTATGACAGTAATTTTAAATAAGAGAAATTATGGAGCTGGATATCATGCTCCTACGTATTTTTTACGTACTAATGTTTTTTAATTAAATTGTTGTTATAATAAACTACGAACGACATACATCTAAATATTGTTAGTTAATTTAAAAACACCGGAGGCCGTAGGACGCGGGCAGCGCAGGACCAGTCGTTGTGGAGATCCTTGGAGGCTTTTGCCCATGACGCCCACAAGCTAAAACGACGAGCCAAATATAATACATTTTTATCCACTGAGTACGTCTGTATTTGCAACATGCAAACAAAACACTCTAAACTCCTATCTTCGCACCGGTTTATTGAATTTTTTACTCCACTATTTCATAGCTTATTGATTATTTATTCATAGGAAATTACACGGAATAACGATACATATTCGTATTGCGTATTCTCTTTTCAAAGAGTACGTATAGAAAAAAAAGTTTACAAAACTTTTATAAGGCTAAAGTTGAAGAAAATAAACGAAAATGGGCACTAATTCCGTAAATGAATAATTTTAATAGGCTGCTACTATAGCTAATACAATATTCAATAGCTTTTTGGCTAGATAGAGTCACAAAAAGAATCATGTACTTACTGATCGTTTTACAAACTATAAATAAAATTAAACTGACAGATAAACCTATTTCTATTTCATAAAACATGTCGTTTTAGAGAGAGACAGTAATAAAATATCTATCAGATAATTTTAAAAACTTAAAAAAGTAACTAATAGTCGCTAACGTCAACCTCACTCTTTTCATCCTGGCAAGCTGTGTTTGCTTGTAATTGGGTCTGCATCGAGCTAGAATTTAAGACATACTTATATTTAAATTAAGATATATGCCTGTTGGCAAACCCTTTAAAAATAAAATAAGCGTTTGCCAACAGGTATACATCTTACGGTGAAACGGGCCCTCAGTTTTGAGCCAAGCGAATCATAAACTCGTATATTTGAATTATACTATCAACAGTTATATTAAATTTAGAGTCAAAATCCTTGCTCTAACTGCTTAAACTAAGTTAAAGCGTCCACCAAGTGGAAACCGAGTGTTGTGAACAAAAACACCTTGTTAGTGTTAGCACAGCCAAGGCGAACTTATGACAAGATTGGTAAAGTTGTCAAATTGGGTTGAGCAGCGACTTTGTCTGTCTTGGTTGCTTTAGTTTGAGCTCCGACAAATGGTTTTCTTGTAATGTAAAATAAAAATTTAAAAATATGGTATTATAATATAGTCCATGGCATTCAATGCATTAGGCATCCTATTTTGTCGCTTTTTCTCAATATCTGTTACAGCTCTCTCTCATCAGGGATCCTATCCCCCTTGCTTGTAAGGATCCTTTTTTGCTTCATCCACATTCATAACAGTTTAGGGTACTATTGAATTGGCTTTTCTTTAACACCGATTATGTATATCGACGCCCCCCGCGAATAATCCGGTAATATGCTATTATGGAGTTTTTCGTGTTATGCGTTTTTCTGAATCCTGAGACCGTATTACACCTTGTCAATTTTTTTCAGATTTTTCCTATTGTTAAGTACGGAGATATAAAAACTTACGGGTTTATTCTATTCCAACAATGTAAACGATTTTTACACGAATAATAATATAACCGTATGTTACTATAACATCTCTACAAAGTTGAGGACAGTAACAATCATTACAATATTTTTCTAGTAAAAAGATCAAAGGGACTTGTACGGTAAACGCTTATTACGATATTATTCGTGTAAAAGTTTTATTAGTGGTGATGAGCAATATAGGATTACTATAATAAGAGCATACAGGTTGTTTATGGTTGTAGTTAGTACCTACGCTTTTTAATTTTAATAATCAAACAGTATTGCTAAATAAATCGATCTGTATTATTCTTATCATCTTAATTTCATGTCATAAATATCATATCCTATTACAAAACAGTGTTGTACGCCGGCTGGTGGCAAAGCTTGGTTGTTCTGCTGTATGGCAAACTTTTTTTATCCTATGCAAGATTTTTTGGCACACCACCGCGGGGTTGCGAGGCCAATCGTACGTACGCATTGGATGACGGGGATGTAATTATTAAAAATTACGTTAAAAAAGGATTTAATAGTGTGTGATAGTGTCGAGAGAGCCTTCGTCAATATTGACCGATGCGGGGGATATAATTCCTTTATCAAGCCCTTTTCTTGCACAATACTACGTCTTACTCACTATTGAGATCAAATTGCGTCTGGAGTTGGAGCACAGCAGGGAGATCATCTTGGGCGACTATTGTTCAGCTTAATTATTAACCAGTTACTTAATAGGTATCTTCCTTGGAGGCGCCGATCAATATGTCGTATTTGGATGATGGCACGACCTGTGGGCTCCCGGAGGTTGTTGCCAGAGACCATGAGAGATTGGTACCTAGATTGCTGGAATTGGGCTTGGTTATCAACAGCGCAAAGTGTAAGTTGTACCCGTGTGGAAACAGAACCGGCCAGTACTTGTCATCTTTCCAGAATTTACTCCAGGATGTGAAAACCTTGGACCGGCGGGCATTTTTGCCTTGGAGCAGAAAATGATGATGCTTACCCGGAGTCGTCACCATCTACAGCAGCTGCCAGCTCATGTGGCTCTCACTCTTTTTTGCAATTGTTTCTCAGTCCCCAAGTTGACTTACACCTTGAGAACTTCTCCAACGTGGTTATTTCCTCAGAAGATATGTCAGGTGGAAGTCAACATCACGACGACTTTGGTGATTATCTTGAATGTACGTCTTGATGAAGCGCAGTGGGTGCAGGCGTCGTTGCCGATAAGTTATTATGGTGGAGTAGGTTTTAGGCGAATGGCGGACACTGGTGTATGGACGTTCTTGGCTTCTTCCAATGGGGCACACAGATTAGTTGCTAACATACTTAAACTTCATGATGACAATCTAGTAATCCCCTAAAAGCCTTGAGCGTCTGGTGTTCTATGTGCTCCGACTTCGTGCCATATGAAAGCAGAGCTGTGCAACGCCAGTGGGACGATCTGAAGTGTAATGAGCGGTTGATTGAGGATGCTGTGGAGGTGATGTCGCGCGGCTAAAATCAGCATCTTCTCCTTGTTGCTTGGAGCTTGGCTCCATGCCCTTTCGTCACCGCATATCGGGACTGCTTTATATTACTGAACTATAAGAAGAGCTGTGACTCTAAGCCTCGGATGTGATGTTTCTGAGCCAAATATTTGTGTTGGTGGGGCACAAGCAGACGGCAAAGAATATCACGAACTGAGTTGCAGAAAATCAGCAGGACGGTTGCCGTGCCACCATTTGCTCAATGAAGTCAACAGGCTGGCTTTGGTATCTATCTCAGTGCCGTGTAAGCTCGAACCCCTAGGTCTGTCTCCTCTCGGGCGATGGGAAAGGTCACTTTGCTTGGTATAGGAAGCTACATGTGTCAGCAGATTTGCTTTTTCCCACCTGTCAGATGCTTTGCGAGCGGCTGGGTCGGTAGCGGAGTGGACGGCATCCCAAAAACAAGCAAACAAAGTATGTTCCCCTCCTGTAGACCTTTTCTTTTATGCCATTCGCAGCGGAGGTCTGTGATGTATGGTGTACAGAGGCAAAGGGTTTCATGCGTGAGTTTTGCGAACGCTCGATAACTAATGGAGAAGATGGCCACCTCGCATCGTACCTGGTGCAACGCATTGCTTAACTTAATGGCGGAACAGCGGATTAATGCTGCAAGCATTTTGGGTACCTTCATTTTTCCCAGGTGCTATGCGGGATGGTCTTTTTGACTGATTCTGTTGATGGATTTTTTAGTATTATAGTTTAATAAGCTGTAATTTTAAAATATAATTATTATTTTATGTTAAAAATATGTTAGTATTGTGCTAGTTAATAAAATAACACTTTTAAAGTACAATATTATGACAACATAACAATACAGCAATATCATAATACAAATCACATACTTTTATTAAACTACAGTAACAAGCAATGCTGAAAAATAAAATCTATCTAATTGAGACGAATAATGCTGTACTTGCGTATTACTGAATTTGATAAAACATAAAAAATCATGGAATAATCAAGTAATATAACATTATTGTTCAAAGCAAACATGTAAATTTACACGAATAATATCGTAAAGCATCATTACCGATCAGAAGAACTGTGTTTTAATATTGTAAAATCTTTGAAGCTAATTTATTAAAAAGCTGTTAAAGATAATTACACGTGAATATTATAAACAGATAGCGACAAAAATTAGCTTTAATTCGATGTATAAATATCTACGGAGACTTATTTGGTTATTGAGTTATTAACAAAAATAGGTTTTTTGCTTCTCCTGTAAAATTTGGATTTTCCTATTACCGGATTATTCGCGGGGGGCGTCGATATGTGTGAATCGTTGTAATTATACCGTAACATTAACTACTCTTTACTTTTTTACTTCTCTTTTTTTTCTGTCTCTATCATCTTATACTATCATCTTACAATAGACTATTAAATAAATAAATTAATATTTACTAATGTATCTGTTTCTTTCATAAGAGGGTTCAATACTCTCTGTGTTCATAAGATATTCTAAATCTTGAGTTATGTGATGATACTGATAGATAAGTCAAGTTCTTATTTTTGTTGATTCTTCTCATAATATTAAAAATCTCTTGGACACAGACACAGCTCACTCTCTACTAACCAAATCACAGTTAGTCTGTTTGTAAGCGCTTCAAATTTTAGAAGACAAACTTGGTCGTGTGTTGGTGTTCGTGATGCAATCGCTCACATGTTGCGAGAGTTTGCGATTAAAACGAAAAAGTGGGTGTTGCTGCAAGCTGGATGTTGTAATCCAAGTTGGAACCTTACAACTCTGATGTAGGAGCTAGATAGGTTATGTTGTATAAGTAAAAGTTTTATAAATAACCTAAGTGTTTGTGAAAGTGGGTATGTTCTGCATAGGTGTACGGTACCCATCGAAAAACTGCTTAATCATAAGTATTAACCCTGTTCTCATGTAAGTGACTTATGTGTGTCTTTAATGGAAATAAATTATCTTTAAACTGAAGTTTTTATTCATTATTTTTATTTTATCAAATCTTTCGATGTGGTCGTATGCGTCGAACCAGGATCTATCATAAACACGAAATTGTGTTCTTATTATGTGGATTGCTGAGTTGGACCAATCTTGCGCCAATTATGCTGCAAACCATTACTGGCGGTTTTATTTATTTTGAAATGAGTTTACGAATTAATTAAATAAATTTTTGGGCACATTTGAAGGTAGGTACGTATAAAAGACTCGGGCCAAAAGCATATCTCGAAAGCATTGCAATAGGTATCTTATCTCCACTCCACACTTAGTTTTTCATCTAAGTATCATTTTTGTAGGTACTTTTTCTTCTTCAACTAGATATTACTTCCAAAATAATGAAGAAAAAAGCAATTTAAGACACAAAAGGGCTCCACATCTAAAAACTCGTCGAAGATTCTTGTTCAAAAGCTTGTAAGAGCTGAGTTGAGAATTTCAGTGAATTTCTAAAGAAAGTCCGTTATTCGACGATTCATTTTTAACGCTCAAACTGCGGCGGTTCTTTTTTCGAATCATCATAATAAAGGGTTGGTCCAATTAAGGCTAATGGACGTCCCAAGTTGGGCCAAGTTAGACACTTAATTTAGGGGTTAGGTTATAAGCGTTAGCGGTTAAGATTTACTGTTTTAAAGAATTTATTTCTGTAAATGTCTTGTTGATAATTTATTTGTCTCTATTTGAATAAAAATTATAAATACAATTAGAAGATCTTACTAAAGCCTATCGTTTGCTTAAGCATCCAATATTCTTCATACTCTTGGATTGGCAGGTCATATAATTCGCAAGATAGCCGATTTATTTGATTAGATTTGACCACATTTCCATGCATTTCCAGCATGGGACGTCTACCAACAAGATACGCTGGCTGGTTCACGGTGGATGCAAGCCACTTCTAATTGAGACGAGTAGAAATATTTAAGGGAAGCCTACGCCGCTCAGCAATAAACCTCTTACAACTGACGACGTAATGATGATCATTCTTATTTTAAAGTTTTATATTTTATTTATTTTTGCAGAAAGCATTATACAGAATTATTTACTCGTACTTACAAACTCGCTATCGCTTTAAACTTAACACTTGAAAGTTTGACAATAGCTGAGTTAGCGCGACTGTCGATAAGGCTGTACCTACAAGTACACAGCCTTCTAAGAGTACGGGGAGTACCGGTGTCACGATTAATTGTCCCATTGTGAGCGCAATCGCAAACTTGGGAGCACTGAATAGCCACAATTCCATTGATTGGCTGTCGGCAGTTTCGGTTGAAGTTCTGATGCGAAATCTTGAACTATTTCTATTAGAAATTTGAGTTATATTGTGCCTACGTATTGAAATGTTTCTATGATTTCCCAAATGAGTTTAGAGCTTTAGAAACTTGATAAACTGAAAAGTTTGGATTTTTTTATTAGTGTAGATTATAAGTAATTTATAAGTAAGGTAGGTTTGGTAAAGTATTAAGATTTTTAATATTTAGTTAAGTACATTTTGTATTTCTCGTAATCTTTATACTACTTATCAAATTTGATACTTTTTAGGGTTCCGTACCTCAAAAGGAAAAAACGGAACCCTTATAGGATCACTTTGTTGTCCGTCTGTCCGTCTGTCAAGACCCTTTTTCTCAGGAACGCGTAGAGGTATGAAGCTGAAATTTATATCAATTACTCAGGTCTACTGTCCCTTGAAGCTGTGAAAAAATCAAACTTCTAAGCCAACGCAATCAAAAGATACAGCCATTTATGCCGCAAATTTTCGACATTTGCAAGGGAATCAAAACCTACAGGGTGCTTCCCGTGAACTCAGAATCTTGAAATTTGGTACGAAGCAACGTCTTATAGCATAGATAAAGGAAAAATTACGAAAACCATAAATTTTTAGTTACATCACAAAATATATTTTTTTTTAATAATCTTAAACTTACTACCCATTTCCTCATAAACGCGTAGAGGTATTAAATTGAAATTCATACCAAATACTCAGGTCTATAATACCTTTAAGCTGTAGCAAAATCAAACTTCTATGTCAACGCAATCAAAAGAAACAGCAATTTAAGCTGCATATTTTGAAACTCGCAAGTACTTGCAAGGGAATCAAAACCTAAAGGGTACTTCCAGTCGACCTTGAATCTTGAAATTTGGCATGAAGCAACGTTTTATACCACACATAGAGGAAAAATTCCGAAAACCTTAAATTTTTAGTTACATTACAAAATATATATTTTTTAATAAATATAAACTTATTACTTTTTTCCTCATGAACGCGTAGAGCTATCAAGTTGAAATTCATATCAAATACTTAGATCTAATTGCCTTTAACCCGTGAAAAAAAAAATTATAAGTCAACCCGAAAACGCAAAACGCAAAAGTACAACCATTGATACCGCATATTTTGAAACTCGCAACTACACGCAAGGGAATTAAAACCTAAAGACCACTTCCCGTTGACATAGAATCTCGAAATTTGGTAAGAAGCAATAGCTTACAGCACAGGTAACAGAAAAAATCCGAAAAGCTTAAAATTTTAAGTAGTTATACCACCAAAAAAATTGTGATTGTAAACATAATTGTAGTTACAGCAATGACCGCGAGTTATTATACTATGTATGGGGAGGGCGACATTTTTCAAACGGCAAAGACGACGTCACTCATCGTCATTCAATCCCGATGTTTTGGTGAATGTAGCTGTAGAATCTAAATGCGTCCTAACTGCTTAAAGTGTTATACTTATAATTAAATTCAATGACATTATTATATTTCTTATTGTTGGTTATTATCAGACAGCTTGCTTGTATTGTTTCTACTGGCGAAGTTTGATGGGACGCTGGTGGCACGGGTGGCACGCGGGGCTATTCACACCTTTTTCAGTCACCATTTACAGGTCTGGTTCAAATTTAATACTTAATTAATATTTTTGAACCAGATTTCTAAATAGTGACTAAAAAACTTAGTAAATAAATAACTTTAATAAAAGAACTTTCGCAAGTCTGCTGCAAGGCTAGTATAAGTGTTTCAGTTATATTATAGATAAATGATATGTGTTAATATAAAATAAAGGATTACTTAAACGATAAAGAGATCTTTGTCTTAAATTTATGCTCCTCCATCTTTCCCCATTGTAATGTTATGAATTTCATTTTGCAATAAAAATACCATAGTTATGACTCGATTGTCGTAATGAACGAACTTTGTAAACCTTGCAGGTTTGTACGGAACCCTCGGTGCGCGAGTCCGACTCGCACTTGGCCGGTTTTTTTTAAATGAATGAGCCAAACTTATGAAAAAATCATATGAGGTTAGCTATCCTACACTTTTTTAAATTAAATCTGTTATTTACTAATAAAACCAAAAAGTAAAACAACTTAACAAAACCACAAAAGATAACGTTAAAAAAACGATTTCCACGAATCCTCAGATCTTTTTGAAAAAGCTTAAAGCTTAGCATTATTATGTTAAATTAAAAATTAACAAGCAAAAGGTATCTTAATTTTCCTCGTTAACAACATTCTTGGGCGATAAAGCGAAAGTTAAAAAGGGAAAAAATTAATCCCGCTTATCTTACTTTGTACTAATTTTAGAAATGTTACCTTTTTGATGTTTAGCTGATTGTTTTATGTTTGAAAAACACTCTATTTTTTCTTTTTCTTAAGGGTTCTTAAGTACTAAGTACTTTTGGTAACGTTTCCCTGACGGAAATATTTCTGCGGTAATGTTTCTAGGAATATTCTTAAATTCCTTATTTATTTAATATTTAAAATAAATACGCCTGCGTGAAAGTACTCTTTTATCTTAGAATGCGTTACGAATAGATGTGAAACCGTTTACACAGTTTGCTATTTTGCTATCTACACACCAAAGCCGCCGGCATGCCGCCGGGCTAGGCTGGTGGCTTTACGTCATACGAAGTGCAGTAAACAAAAAGCCGGAGGCATGCCAGCGGCTTTGGTGTGTAGACAGCATTTGATAGCCGCGGCCGAACATACCATTATTGTTATTGGCAAAATTCTTTAGTTAGGTATTTATCATTTTTATTTAAAAACTAGAGATGGAAGTGATTCCTTACGCATTTGTCATCATCTTAAAAAAAAACTCATTATTCTAAAATAATATAGCCTCTGCGTATAGAGTACGAGTACGTATTTACCGCGGATTGATTTCAAAAATGTTTGCAAGCTCTTCTTAAACAAATATTTGTGTTTCCATTCGATAATTCAAGCAAAGTTGATAGCAACCTCTAGTAATGTTTTTTTTTATTATTTTACTCAAAAGTGTAAACAATGTTAAAATGCCTAAAGGAATCGTGCTGCGGAATTGTAATAACTCTTTGATTCTTTGATTCTTTTAAGAGGGCGAGAGCAGAGATTACTGAATTCTTCGAAAATTTACTTATCTTGTTATTTACTTACCTTAAAAATTGAGATCTAATTGTAGTGCTAAACAACTTTAGGCGATTATAAGTAAGAAAGTTTATATTGAAATGCTTTACCAAGATCCCATTAATTATAACATTGGGTTTTTAAATAAGCTTTTATATTAAAAATGTAACATTATTTTTAAACGTATTAAAAGGGTAAAGTACAAATTTCAAGACAAAAAACATCTAATAAAATAGTATATAAAAAATATACCCAATTTATATTCGGTTAAAGCATATTTTGCTCCGTATCGTAAAGAAACCCTCGAAAATTGGATACACGTTAAAATGTGCCCGTTTTATCGAAAATATCGTAAACAAACCCGAAAAACTTATGTTGTATAGCCTGAGGGTAGTAAGGGATAGCTTGTACTGTACGATATTCAAATATGTAATTCTACGTGTGTGTGTATCTCAGGCAACTTTTTAATACGAGGGTATTTTATCAAACAACTCTCTTTTTTTCGTAAAAAATGTATTAAAGGGCGTTATAAAAAAAGGTGTATCGATTTAAGTTCCTTAGAGAAAGTTGTTCAGTTTTATGAGTAGGTTACTTTCCATAGTTATTGTCAGGAATCTTCAAACACTGTTTATAATAGTTAGTAATAACTTTTGATTTTAAATTTTTAAAATCTGCTTAGAGGTAGTAGTTTTTATAAACGTAAGTACTCGTAGTACGTACCTAATATTTAAAATAAATAAACAATTTTCTTTTTCAATTATAAAATTATGTATACTCGTTTAGTTTTAGTTTAAATTCAAAACTTTTAAACTTTGATAACTCGCCAGGAAACATTTTGTCCCACCTTGTCAGATAGTTTTGTGACTAGCGTGAGTGATCTTTCCTTCCTGGTACGTACATCAAGGTAAATAGATGGCAAACTTGTCAAACTTTTTGAAGTCGCCTCTAGGCTTTTGACTTGTTGTCAAACTTATCAATCGATTTGGATTGACAGTTTAACACGTTAGCTGCGGCAAGTAAAATCTTAAACTTTCGTCTGGTGCGGCGGCGGGCCAAAGTGTGCCCTCAATGATTTTTCCGCCAGTGCGTGGCAGGCCTTTCTCGACCCACCAGCATAAGGTTAGATTAAATCGCTATAACTTTGTGAAAACATAATATAGGTGTGTAGTTTTTGGACTGTTAGAATAACCTTGAACCCACCTTCTTTAGATTTGATTCGCCTCGGGATCTGTCATACAGGAAATGAGAAATGAACCAGGGAAAGTGGCGGGTCGATATCGACCAGCACCGCACCAGAAAGTATTTTTAGTAGTGATGGGAAAGACAGAAATAAGGGGATATCGAAAATAAAATAGAATTGTAGAAAAGAAATGAAAAATTGTTTATTTAATTATTTATTTATGCTTTGGTCCTTTTTCTAAAAATCTTTTTTTTTTTTTCTTGAAGGAAAATATTTTCTCATTGCTGTCACTATCACTTTTATCTGCCTCGCGAATTAGTTTATTTTCCAAAATTTGTATTTTTCTTTTGTTTCCTGCCATCGTGAGTCGTTAATTTTACGAAAAGAAAAAACGCGGCGCCAACGTACGTCAGTTCAGTGAGATGGCTCAACACTAACTTACGAAGCGGGGCGCTCCGTGCGGTATCGGGTCGCCAACCGCCTGTTAGAACGGCGGGCCGCTATAGACCCCTGCCGCACCGAGTTGATATTTTTCGCCGTCAGTGCGTGGTAGGCCGATAAAGGCCTGCCGTGATGTTTTTATAGGGAACACTTATAATTTTAAACACAATCTCAAATATATATTTGTCTCTGTCGTACCTTTACAAACACCTGAGATAATCGTACCGCACCTAGTGAGATGGACATAGTTTTCTTCGTCCGCACCAGCTGAAATTCCGCGGCAGGTCGATTTGGGCCTGATCCGCAGTGAACGTGTTAAAGTGATGTACCTACTTCTGTAAATAGTAAACTTAGTTCTATTTTGACAGCACTGTACATCGTTAGTGCACAAATGCTAGTGTTTGTGATTAAAGGTGCCAGTGTTTGTGATCAGGAGGGAAAAATTACGTCATCATGACAACTTGTGTGAACGAATCTATAGAAAAGTATGGAATTATATTTTTTTCCCTGACACATACCGGTAGCGGCCCGGATGTTCGTAGAAAAACTATTAACGTTTCATTATGGTTTGAAATGAAAAACGTAATGTGTGGTTTTGACGGAGGTTTCGAAATATCAAAAAGCAGTGGCGGTCAAACGCTACTGTGTGAGAGCGTTTAGGTTTATCCATTTTAGCATAGAAATAGGCATGTTCTTTGATAAATCAACTTTGATAATGTAAGGTTTGTTGCACACTAGTACCGTGACAGGGCATTTTATAGGGACTTTTCAGTATATTTTTTTAAAATTACAAATTAATATTGGTTAAATTGTGAATTATATACTGGCAACACTGATATGAAAATGTTTTAAAAGACCGTTAGGAGTGGCGGGAAGCGCATTATTTTTTGGAATTTTGAGAGTGAAATTACTGGTGAAACAACTCTGTAATATTTCTTTAAATAAATAATTTTTATACCTACTGCACTGTGTCTTATCTTCTGAACTCCTATAATAAAAGTAACGAAAGCAACTTTTGGCTCTGTAGTGTTAACACGTTGCATTGATTTTATCCGTCAACTCTCAAGTATAAATAGCAGTTGGCATATTAGGTATTCCAAGCCAAAAGTAGACCAAAATGGGAGCAACTTTATTTCAAAGTTACCTACTTAAAGATTCCATCTTTTTGGCAGACACCGTTTGTTTCTTTGATCACCAGCTTTATCATCGTATGAGTTTCCTAAGTTTTCCGCTACAAAGCAACGAAATCATATAAGTAAGGTTCTTGAGTGAAACTAGGTCAAACTCGGATGCACTTAGCGTATGTGACGTCGATACTACCACTGAATTTTGAAATCTTGCAATATGAAAACTTAAACACATTATTTCGTGATCAAATATTTTACATAGCACTTGAAATATGTCTTTCAAATGTTATAAATTTTCTTTAAATTTTCTAGTAATCTTACTAGAGTCTGCCTGCGACTTCGTAACACATTTATTGTCATATGTTTGCAAACTTATACAATATCCCAAAATAATATAGCCTATGGGTGCTCCCAATCAAAAAAAAAAAAAAATGATTATGCCTATGGGTTATTCTTTTGTATAAGCTAGAATAATGTAAAGTTTCACTAAAAACTATTCAGTAGTTTTTGCGTGAAATACGGTAGTAGAATGAAAAAGGTCATACTGACGTCACATTCATATCTCATCTCGTTCCTAAACATACATCAAGTAAATAGCATAAAAAAAACAAAAGGCAAGCTTCAGAATTTTATCAAAGATTAGTTTAGGTAGAAAGAAACGGATACTTTCCTCAACTAAGCTGCAAATTCGAATGAACTTAAAGTTTGGATTGTGTTCGGCGTTGACAATTAAAAAACCGAAATATGCGAATACTTGAACCACAAATTCTTGTCACCTTTACCTACAGACAGACCAACTTATCTGTGAACTGATCGACAGCGTAGCAGTCATACAAAATTGTATTTCTACCAATCGCAGCAGTTTTGGAATTTGACATTTCCGTATTAGTGGCCGTAGTTTCAATAACGGCTGGTTAACAGATAACTTGGTAGCTCTGTGTGACTGTCAAATCAGATAACACTCCACTCATCTCATTTCGCAGACAAAAGTGCGATACAACATAATTAGATAGACCCGAAACCGTCAGGATGTGAGAATTTCCTAAATCCCCATCCCATTAGAGTACAGAGAGGCGTGCACGCGCTAAATTTAGCTGCCTAACAAGCGATAACAAAAACCTAACTTTCACTTTATCAAACCGGGAGCGGCACACAAAAACTCTTCGGGTCATATTTGCTTTACCTTTTCCTGATCCTTGAATTATTTACATCTGCTAGAGTTGGCGTTTTACACAGAATTTTGGTAGGTATCGATAATATCGATAAATTATTTTCAGTGTCTGTCGATATACTTAGTCGGTTAATCATCAAAGAGTGATTCCACAATTTTTTTATGATTTGGAAACAATATACCATTCACAAATTGATTGTTTTGTTTTAGATTGCATTTTACAAAGAATTTTAGCAATTTTTAATTTGTAAAACATTTTTACTGTCAGCATTAGAGCTGTGAGATATTATTATTAGGTATATCAAACAGTCCATATAAAATGAATATGATTACTTGCAAGCGTCATCGACTTATCGCTTTCACTTAAGACGTCTAGATTTTTAAACATTACTTGTTAAAATGTATCGATAAAATCATTGATTATTTCCCACCACTATAACATTGACCCTAGGGTTTCCATCCAAATAGTCAAGAGTCAAGTTACTACATGTTAGTTCTCTAAACTGATCAGATTGAAAGCAAAATGGTGGAGTTGGCCCGCACCATCTGCTAAGGGGCTACTTTTTGTGTAAGTTTATTTATGCGATTGCCCTCCGTCATTTCTTGGGTTCACAGATTGAATTATGTAAGGAGGTATACCAAATTATGTTTCATGGGAATAGAGTTTAAGTTTGGATATTTCAGTTTTTGTGGTACCACATTTTTGCGGATCTCCTCTAAACTCTCTATTAAAATTTATGATTTTGACAGTTCGTCACTTTGACATTCATTAGCAAAGTTAGGTTAGGTATGGTGCTCCCATATTGCATGTTACAAAATGTTTACTAACATATGTTACTATACTAACATTTTATAACAAACTTTTAGCGCCAAAACACACGGTGAAACGCAACTGCAACGCAACTGAAACTGCTAGTTATTTTTGAGTTGCATCGCAGTTTCTGCTATAGACTTCCTTAGAAAACCACACACGACGCAACTGAACCAAAACGTTTCAAACTAGTTGCATTAGCGTTTCACCGTGTGTTTTGGGTCTAAGTGTACAAAAATGTTTGTAAACATTTTATAACATAGTATACTAAAACTTTGTTAGAAAATGTTTACGAACATTTCATAACATGTGGTGGGAGCACCATTACACAGTTGAGTGGTTTTCACAGTGATTTGAAACCCGAATTCTCTTATATGTCTACTATCTAACTGTCTAGTCTCAGATATTCACATTATCAACAATGATACTGTTGACAGAAAAAGAAAATTGAAATTTCATCCTAGCAGCTCGAAAATAGAAGACAAAGAAAATAATTCTGAGCAAGCGGCCTTAGGGAAATATCTAAGATTATTGCACTTCAATGTCGCTGGGTTGTTGAACTAGAATATTGCAGCGGAAGACGGTTTTTATTGAAAAAATAGCTTTCAAAACAAATAAGATTAAACTTATTTTATCAAACGAATAAAAATGTTTGTAGAGTTCCATTGAAAAGCAAACGAAGAGATAGTTTTCTATTATAGGTACTTGTAATGTATTTACTTAGGATGTTTATTCAGTATCTTTGTAAACATATTTATTGAACAACTTTTAAGGTAATCAGGTAATATATTAGTTACTAATATCAGTTAATACTTATAAAATTGCACTATAACACATACGTTGGAACCTAAATGCATATCTGTCACGCTTCATTCCTATTGGGGTAGGCACTTGTTTTGATCCAAACACACCTCTTTTGTTTCATCCATATATACATTCAAACGTTATAAAAGAAGATAATACCAATGTAAATTTCATTTAAAGTTGTACTTAAGTACAAAAAATCACGAAATTGAATTTTATATTCACATAATGTTAGACACAAGACATAAAGTGTCACATCACTATTTGAAATTGCGTATCACTTACGTCTTAGTGTTTCAAATAGACAGCAATATTGCCCATTGATTGATGGGATAGACCTTTGAAATCTATGAAGTAAATTCTCCGGAGTGTTAGTCTGCCAGTGTTGCCATTGAAGCGTCAATAATTCGCTTAATGAAATCCCCTGGGTTGCCAACTATCGAGCTGAATTTCCACGAACGTCTATTTCTAGGTCGAATAAATAGTAGGTCTTTTGGGAGTCTTGCAAGTTTATTCAAATTAATTTGTGATTGATTTGTGGTCAATATTACGACGTTTGTGTATTTTGTAAAAAAAATATACTTACCTATAAGTTTCGTTCCGAAATTCAAAAACTTGTACCAAAATCTAAATTCGAAATCCAAAAGAAGTCACATTAAAATTGCTTGCGTTCCTCAGGCTGTGTCGTTTCTTTTTTTTTTTTTTTTGAATGATATAAAATGAATGATATGATATGAAATGATGAAACCACGCCAAAACCGGGAGTCAATCGCCTACTACGGTTTGCCCTTTAATATCAGACTTCAAGCGCTCTATTTCGTGAAATACTTTGTTTGTTGAATTTTTATCTAGTTTATTAAATACATAAAATTGATTATAACCCAATTAAGCTAAACGTATTTGAAGTTACTATTCTCTCTTGTGAAACAAAATGGATATCTGATAAAAGCCTCGTAGAGGCTTTATAACTGTGTGATATAGTTTTATTTTAGGAGTACTATCGCCTCGTTATAATTTTGTTTCTTGAAAACAAATCGTAGAGTTTAACAACCATACATCGTTGAGCTCGGTTTTGGATTGGTACAGGGTACCTTTGTAAATCTATTTATATATAAAGGTACCTAATTATTGGGTGGTTTTTATGACGCTAAATATTTACTAAGTTATAAATTTACTCTTCCATTTCTGCAAGAAACACGACAAACAAGAAGAAATTAAAGGCAAACAGGAAAACCGAATGGCAAATTGACTTTTTGGCACACAAGACAAATTTTACTGAAATGAAAACTTAATTATTCGAAGCAATGATGGAGAATGAAACGGCCACTGGAAAATATCATGAAAACGAATATCTTCGTGATGACACTCTCTCATGGGAACCGTGCAAGAGTTTTAATTATTGAAGCACAAATATTACTTTTGTGGATTTTAAACTGATATTCATAAAGCTTTACACAACCAATTTACACAAAAATGGCAAATTATACCTGTTGAAAGTAAGGTATGATGTAATCTACCTGCTTTAAATTCGATATTACAAAAACCTGTCAGTGTTTACTTTCTTCATTTAATGTATTTTTTTGCCTAATAGGTCTTAATATCTTGCCATCAAAGATTTCACGCAAAAAACCAATAAAATCTCTTTTGCAGCCAAAATCTGCGAGTCAATACAATTTGGTTACAAAATCTCACTTCTAAAACGTATCCCAATCAGCGTTAGCTTTCAAAAGTTCTAGCAAAACGAATCTAGCCTGTTGAAACTCTTCAGAATAAACAAGTTAATACTCTATTCGCGTTTTTTTGAGCAAACTGAGCAAATACCAGCGAAATCTGGCCCCGAATTTTTGTGCGATAAAACCCGGTGTCAACTAAATGATAGTTTCAATTTTGTTTCAATTGAATAGAGCTGGTTTTTGTTTTTATCTGAACAATCTGAATGGATGCTGTTATGTAGATAGTTAGTTTTGTGTGAATTTTAAAAGGGTTTTTGTGGTATGACCGCCTGCCATTTTGACGTGTGTTGTGATCATAACATTATTTTACTCACCATGATATGTTATTCTTATTGAGTTCGGTCGAAGACTGAGCGACAGACCTATTCTGTCCCCGTTCGTCATCGTTCTTTGTGCAAAGGTTGGCCATCGCCATACAGCATGGAAACGCGGCGAGCGTCATGGGCACCTTTGCACCGAGAACGACCAGGGGGGGATTGTTTGATTAGCCATAAGTATTGACATTTGTAACTTATTCTAAAAATTGTGTTAATAGACTTGTATTTGATAAATACATTTATTGTTTTCTGATTGAAAAACTTTTTAACAGAAATTAAAAATAGGTGGTCACTTTTTATATTTTTTTAAAATATGTAGGTACTGTTACTTCTGTAGTTTTCTAAAATTTACATCTTTACACTTCTGGCAGTAGAGTCGCCTCCGTAATTTGACTAATGATACCTATAGTTTGGCATTTGTTTTTGAGCGCCGACATGACACAAATTTCATAACAGATTGTCTGTCAAACTGCGAGTGGCAATCGGCCTTGTTGATGCTTCAAACCCCTCATATACACTTACAGAAAGCCTGCAGTGTTGTTTAAAATATAATAAAGGTGTCTTTATTTTACACGCAGATATTATTGCTGTCTCTATGTGATGTTTAGACGTAAAAGGTAAAAGACAAAGATGGCAATATTTCTGTATGTATCGTATCTTATTCGAATCTTGAAGTACACTTGCAAAGTTAATCAACTCGTGACGTGAATCAATCTTGGATCTTCTAATAAAGTGTATTCAAAAGTTGTGGCAGCTCAATAAACGAGGAGGTGCGGAAATATGCTGTCTTACCAGGGAGGGATTAAGGACTAAATTACATACAGAAAAAGAGTTAAACATTACTATGTGTCATAATGATCTAATACTTACTTAGTAAATAATAGGGTGAATCTTCAGAATCGAGAATTTTGATGTCCGGGGGCTTAAATCCTACGTTTCAAAATATAAAGTCAATAAAATATGTTTTAAACTATAGATTAAGGTGTTATCTACTTGGGAAAATAAAAATAATACATGAATTCAAATCGAAAGGTATTTAAAAAATAGTTCAAAGCCCTAAAAATTGATTCCACTGACGTGTCCGCTCTCCCGATTTATTCAGAAAACCTTAAAAATATTTTTATCATATATACTTAAAGATTCATACATGTTTTTATTTTATTATAGAATAGTTAATTATTACGCATCATAATAAATTTTACACGTATTTTACAATTAACTGAATTTCTCGAGTCATTTTAATTTTGTCCGGCACTAAAGTGTGATTACCTTGGCACGTCACTAAATCGCGCATACGACCCTAGTCGAGCCATTTGGATAGGCGCTGCCTATTTTCACGCGAACTGTGAGATGCATTTTATGTATCGAGGGGGTAGATTATGCGTGAAGTTGTACCATTCACGAAATACAAAGATAAGTATCTGATTCCCCTGGCTTTGTTCTGTACGATCATTGATTACTATGTTCATGTTTTCTTATTAATTTTGTACTACAAGACTAGCTTGATATAGCTATGAATAAGCGCATGGGTGCCCATTATCTAGCCTGGAAACATCATTACGCTAGTTAAATCCAATTTATGTAAAACGACAAAAAACCGATATTTCTTGATTCCACTGGCTTGATTCCACTGGTTTAATGACCAGACCATACTAATAAAATCATACAGTTTGCTTAAATAACGGTTTATATTGATTTCTAAAAATAGCGTTATGTGTAATAATGTTTGATATTATTAAAAAAACAGTTTTCCACATTAAGGGAGGACGTTTCAAAGCTCGGTCACCTATTTAAAGATTTTGAATTAGCAACTTCACAGCAACTTGTATTAATACCCAATAACCTTTTAAAGCCTAAATTCGAAGGTACGTTAACTGTTTTTAATTTTATTTAACAAAATTGAAACTTTTTTATACTTTATATTGCATTATTATTGATTCCCCTGGGCGTAAATTTTTAACATCAAATATCTTTGGATCCATACATAAGAAATGAGTGCCTATTCAAAATATTTGTTTATTGACCTCTCTAATTTGTAATTTTATTCTCAATTTAAAAATAAAATAATATTTAAATTTTACCAGTGGAATCAACTAAAGAATCCCAAATCGAAGAAACACCCAATAACTTTAAAAAAGTTGGTATATTCAGAATTCCGAATTCGTCAGATATATCTTGAAATTCGTAAAAGTATTTATTTATAAGTAGAAATACAGTTATTTGTACGTAGTCTTCCCATATTTAAAGGGTTACTTCGTAGAAGTAATGCAAACAAATATTACAAGCTAAAATCTAAAAGAGAGAAAAATAAAACACTGCAATAAATTACGTTATTGAAAGTAGAAAGTTTGTTCATATTACAAAATATTTAAATTAAATAGCAAAAAGCAAAAAATACATTTATTCTCTCGCAAAAAAGTGAGTTAATAAATTCAATAGAGCAACAGGCCGGAAAGTTAGCCTAACAGTTTGATATGAAAACCCAAACATTGTATGAATAATAACATTATGATAACAAACTTGCTCGATAACACACGTACGTACAGTTGCTGAATACATCATTAAACTTATAGCTACAATAAGGCTATACCTACCCCGTTTTGTTGTTAAAAATCCGAAAGAGACAGCAAGATGTAAAATGGATATTTTACATGGATATTAATGGATATTTTTTTTTTTTTTTTTTATTTTTGCCCATCCCCGCAACAGACTGATAATGAAATAGAACTTTCGAAGGTTAGATACCACATAAATCTTTTTCTTACTCGTACACATGAATGCGGCCTATATAATAAATTACGGCCCTGCAAGGGGGCGCCGCATTTCGGGGGGCGCAAATTTATTTTGGAAAGTTGCTAAAACAAAGATAAATTTAAATCGAGTTCTAGAAGATTAATGTGTTAAGTTTACGATAGCTCGATCAATAGAAATGGGTCTCGTATATAGATTGGTCCTTGAATTATTTTGACAGATTCCCTTTTGAAGTCAATACTAAATGTTGTTTACAAAATAGGTATGAATATCAATTTTAATCATAATTAAATTATTCATAGTAAATACTTCTTGGTTTTGGCTGACTTGTTCGTAATAAATGGGGTAACATTAAAGAGTACTCAGCACAAAATCGTTACCTAACTTTATTATTTAATAATTATCAAAATCATTTTTGTTTCCATTTTTGATTTCATTTTAAGGTGTTTTGAAATTGCCTATTTTTGTACATTTAATACATTTTCGATCAAATAAAAATGTTGCCTGAATTTATTGTTTTGGAATACATTATGAAAATGCAACAAAAAGAGCTATTCACAACAGATGACATTTTAGCACAATTCTAAACACATCACCAGTTCAAAGTTAAACGTATTTTCCTATTCCAACTTCACCTGCCAACTAAACGGTCAAGCTTTAAAAAAAATAACAAAGAAAAACAATATGGGGGACGTGGGAAAGTTTTTTGCAGGTTCATAACTCATTCTAAGCCCCGCACACACGAGCACCCTTGAGAGAACTAGGCGGACCTCCGGGAAAAACGCTGCAGTGTGGTCTAAGCTTTAGAATATAGCAGGTAAATCTATGAACCACGAAGTCTACGGGCATATATTACACTAGAACGGTTAGGCACTGCATGCAATTCTATATTGATTATGTAATTGTATATCGATCCGAGACATTTAGTAAGTATTGAAATAGTTCTCGGATCTATCTTGGATCCATACTTAATATCTTGGATGGGATAAGAATTGGATGTAATGCGTAGTCTTCTTCCATTTTAGGCCGATCAGAATTTCTAATGTAACAGCTGAAACCGCGTCAACCGAAGCCATATTGGAAATTGAAATATTGAAACATTCTGTGTCTTTTTCATAAAATTTAAGTAATTTACAGTATAAAAATATAGTTATGCTTTTGTTTCTGGATTTTTATGAAAATGAAAATGAAAAGTGTTTTATTCAAAAATAGGCAAAATTCATTACACTTTTTTGATGTCACTTTTTTAATCTAAAACTACTGCCGGTTCACTACCTGTATAGCCGAGAGGAAGAAGACGGCAAGAAACCTTCCACCAAACCAAGAAACCTTTATATATTTTAGCAGTTACTTAGGTAAATAGTAGAAGTATTTTGAGATTTTACATATGAAATCGCAATTAATGGTCTATTGATGTTTTCCATAAAAAACGTCAAAACAAGTCACTATGTAGGTAGGTATAATATCGCAAATATAGCTTTATCACTAGATAGGTATCCGTAGGAATTCAGTGGTATTTCAATTGCTTATCGTTTGCTACCAAATTGACATCGCGTTTCAATATTTTTTAGTTAGTATCCGAACTTTGATCATATAACAAAATAACCCGCTTATACCTTATCCCCCAAGCGAACGCTGTTTCGAATATAACGCAACTGGGTCACCTGCGTCAGTATAAATCAGAACCTCTCAATGTTGACGTGTCCAATGAAATAATAAAGCTCACATTTCAAAGGGATCCAAATTAAAATGAACTCGCTGTTTCACATTTCTGCTTTGACTCCTAGGTTATTTTAATCTGGTCCACGTTTATCCATTTTCGTTGGTACTGTTGGTGGTTTAATCTGCACATGTTGCAAAGGTTTCAATTAAAGGCATAACGAAAGATGGGAACTTTATATCAAATAATGTCATCAGAGCGTGCAGTCAGAGCATGTCATCTCATTCTAACCTGAGGCCTAATGACTATCTGTCAGATAAAATTTATCTGACAGATATGTTATACCTGTCTCTGTTTAAAACGTCATGTTTCATGAAATAGACATAGGTTTATGTGTTAATTTAATTTTATTTGTAATGTAGGTAATTTAAAATAGTCTCAATCGTGTGAATCTCTCTTTGTCTAAAACGTAATAATTCATGAAATAGATAGGTATATTATCTTATCTGTCAGTTAAGTTTTATCAGCCGATTGTGAAACGGGCACTTAGTGTCAATGGCATTATTTTGACATATTTGGAATTCTGCTAAACAATGCCTTACACTGATTGCTGATTGCGACCGAATGTGTCAAAAAATGCCATTGACACTCAATAGTCACACAACTGTGACTATTTTAAAGCAGACTTGGGCCCATGAAGGTCAGTTTTAAACTTTAAAAAATAATGATTTTGATGCTACAAACATTTAATATCTAATAAATTCATATTTACACACACCGACAATAGCAAGTTGCTTAAAACTTTTACAGGTACTAAATATAAGAATTCATTCACAAACGAAAAATATTTTTATCGCCATTTTGTTTTGTCTACTTTTAACTTTATTTTGATTTGCTTTTCACAGTTAATTTGAAAATTTAATCAAGATTAAATTTTTCAATCGTTTTTAAACAATAACAGACCTAGACCTAATTTTTCAAACACATTTTGCTTTCTAAATCTGTCAAAATTGTTTTTTACGTTTTTGTATTGTTTTGTAAAAAAAATCTACAATAAGCTATGTGGTTAAAAATCATTATTGTCAATATTTTTATTCTAGTTCATATATGTAAGTTTCATTATTCATCTGATTTTTAGGGTTCCGTACTCAAAGGGTAAAAACGGGACCCTATTACTGAGGCTTGGCTGTCCGTCTGTCCGTCCATCCGTCCGTCTGCCCCCCGGTTATATCTCATGAACCGTTATAGCTAGTGCGTTGAATTTTTTAAAGATGATGTATTACCGTTGCCGCTATAACAATAAATACTTAAAATAGAATAATAAAAATAATTAAGGGGGGCTCTCCAACAACAAACGTGATATTTTGTCTTTTTTGCGCGATATCAATAGAGAATTGTACGGAACCCTTCCTGCACGAGTCCGACTCGCATTTGACCGATTTTTTAGTTAACTGAGTTTACATTTATCATACTTTTTACAGTATACGAAACAAGTTTAGCAGCGAAGGTAAATGAAGGATCATTTAATAACTGGCATAAATATTTCAAGAAAACATTCGGATTACTGGACCCTTATTATCTTGGTCCGGAACAATTAAAAACTTTTACCGATCCCATAAACATGACACATTGTAATTGTCCACGAATTTATTTCCCGGTTTGCGCAAAAAATGAAGTAAGTTTTTTTTAAAACAATTGCTTTTATAATATGTTATAAAAAATACTATACTCTAATAAATAAAATATAACCACTAAACTAAACTAACCTTAACTAACACTAATCCGGGAATAACCCGCCCCTGGTCTCTCCCGGTGCAAACGTGCCCATCACCCAGCTGCGTTTCTACGCTGGATAGCGATGGACAACCGCTGCAGCAGAAAATACGAACAAATTAGTTGCGCCTCTTTCCCATCGAAATAGACAGAGACTACTTCTATCCACTTGTTACGATTCAAACACGCTTCCTTCACATTCATCAGTTGCCTCATATATGAACGTTAGTTTAGGATAGGTACCCCTGATTTTGGCTCTTGTATCTCTCTTTTTTTCTCATTCCTTTGTACTTCTTTTTTAAAATTCTTTTTAATTGCATTCCTGTACCTGAATTTCCTGGTAAGCTTCTTGAGCATAAAGTGACTTAGCAGGGAAAAAGACAACATCTAGCCATATAAATATGGTCCAATCATGTGTGCACAATTGCACATGGTGTTTGCAGAGTCAGGTGTAGTATTCGTAACGAAAAAGGAAAACAAAATGACGTGTCTGTACTGTGTCAACTGATAGCACAATAATTTGTAGTTTTTTACCCGACTGCGCCGGAAAGAGGGTTATGTTTTTCTAGATTATGTATGTATGTGTATAATAATGTATGTATCTATAATTTTTTGGCACGCTTTACAGCCTGAACGGCTTGATGGATTTTAGCTTTAGAGGTGTCTTTAGATTCGTATTTACTGTGAGAGTGACACAGGGTAGGTACATAAAAATAAATTAAATGTGTTTTTAAACGTACTCGGTTTTTTTTTTAATAAAAAGGTTAGGTTATTTCATTTCTTTCTTTCAAATTTAGTTTTATGTTTTGTTTTAATAGGTATAGATTTTTCTACGTTTTTTCCAAAATATCCTTTCACGACCTTTTCACAGATTTTTTTTTCAGGTCACATATGCAAACGGTTGCGTTTTAAGATGTCTGCAAAAAGATTTCAAAAGATACGGCCCTTGTATTGTTTACAGAAGAAACGCGCCAAATATTGATAACAATGATAATGGCAACCAGATTCCTGAAGCTATGTCAAACTTGACATTAAAATCTTTATTATTTGATATCGCTCAATATTGGAATAAAACAAGTGACGAGGAAGAATTAAAAAATTAATTGTAATGACTATAAAACTATTTTTATTGCATCAAATATTTTGGTTGTTTTCTTTTTGTTGGTTTCCTTGCATCTTTTTATGATTATCACTTTCGCACTTCATACATAAGAGTAAGACAGATATTTTTTTTAATGTTAATGTTAATCGGACATTTTAATTTTGATTAAAAACATACACAACACATACCTTTTACATTACATTTTTTTTTCTATGTTAATTTTTTTTTATGTTACATACGGATGCTCCCAATATTCAAAGACATATAGCTTTCTGAGATCTGCAATACTTAACTGTCACTTAGCTGTCACTTTTGATTTATCCTTCAGAAGAATCCCATAGATTTTTTGACACCGGTAGGTTTATTGGGACAAAAATTCTATGATAGATAAAGAACGACTTCATTCTCCAGCGAGGCAAAACCAGAGTTAGAATATTGGGAATGGCCGTTAGTAACAAATGATATTAGCAACGTTTTCATAAACGTGACTCTCATTAACAAAAAACATGGCAACGAATGGCTATAATTAAACAGTTAATTGCAAAGCAAGTACATTGACTGCATTCCTTAAGAAGCAATAGATTAAACGCTAATACAACATATTTGTATTTAAACGTATAAAGATTTGCTTCTCATTGATCGGAAGAAATGAAATCACACTCGCAAATTATATTCAAAATATTAAGTAAGTATTGTGTGGCGAGTTTATTTCTCATGTACTGTTCAATTTATTCGATTACCACTTGCTAACTGTGAAGGAAAACATCGTGAGGAAACTTGCATACACCAGAGAAGAAATTCGAAGGTGTATGTGAAATCCGCCAACCCGCACTTGGCCAGCGTGGTGGATTACGGCCTAATCACTCTCTGTATGAGAGTAGGCTCGTGCCCCTCGGTGGGGACATATATGGGCTGATAAGGAGGATTGTGTGGCGACGCAGTGTGGGAAGACCTCCAACAAGGTGGACTGACGACTTGGTTAAAGTCGCGGGAAACCGTTGGATGTGGGCGGCGCAAGACCGGCCGTTGTGGAGATCCTTGGGGCTTTTGTACAGCAGTAAACGTCCATAAGCTGACCAGCTAGCTTAGCATGGCACTCCGTGACAAGACGTTGTCATGCGTTTGTCACACATACGTCTCTGTCTATAGTTTTAAATGTGATAAGGACAGCATACGTGAGATAATTGTCGTGGCACGCCGTGCTAAGCCCCCTGATGATGATGATGAAGTAAGCATTAAGTGTTATGCTTAAATATTAGTAACTAGTAAATATCAAAATAAAGAATAGTAAATGTACAAAATTCTCATATATTGAAAATATAAGTAACTACAACTTGCTCTTCAGTCCATTTTTTGCTAGGATTTATCATGTCTAATAATCTTATAATCTATGTCTATCTACACTCGAGAGCAATAAATCCGGGTCGGGTAAACAAAAAACTAAAATATCTCGAAAACTAAGAATCCTAGCCTTATGAAATAAAATGTGTTTAAGAGACCAATAAATACTTGTTAAATAAAAATATAAAACTTTTGAGATACTTCTATATTAATGTCATAACAATGAAATCTGTGTTTGTGGATTTTGATTTATAGCATGCCTAATATCGCATGAAAGCACGAGGAGGCAATGCGAAATGTTAAAATACAAGAAAATGCTTATGTGGTCTAAAGATAAGATAAGATAAAGATAAAGAACATTTATTGTCATAGATGCGGTACATGTAAGTAGATGTTAAAGTACATACTATGAACTAAAATGTAAAAATATTGTTTTACATTTTAGTTTTAAAGTTTGATCATCAGTTTTTTCTCTTTACTTAATATTCAGTCATTAAAATTTTGTGACTCATAAATGTTATTACTCACATTGAATGAGTATAAAATTTTCTATGAAAAACAATTTATTTCATTATTCTAGCATTCTTGGATCGCCAGTATTTTGGATTCTTTAGTGACCCGGATTCATTGCTCTCGAGTGTAGTTACGAAAAGCTTTCGTCTCGACATCTAAGTTTGCTCTATTCTCATTGTAAGGTTTTATTATTTTAAATGTAGTTACTTAAATTAATTGTTTAAATATTAAATACTGATACAAAAAGAATTTGACTCGTTACTTAATAAATATTTTTACATTTTCTAGTGATCGCTTACCTCGTAAAACATTGCAATTGCAACTCGTGGTATAAAAATTTACCTGGAAAACGTTTACTTCATTATCTATGGAGTAAGTACCTTTCTGATTATATAAAAAATATTCGTAAAACATAACATAAACACCTAAATACTCTAGTCGAAACATTTGGTGCTACACAAATTCACAACAAATGAAAATCACAGACATTCTTCAAATTTTAATAGACATAATGACTATTTTTTTTTTATCCATCACAAAGATTATTTTAAAATATTCGACACGTATTTTTCTTTTTTCTCTTAAACTAAAAATGACAAAGATACACTGGGTTAAAGTTGCTCGTGACGTCACGCCTAAGTACGATTTTTAGGAGTGACGTCAATACCCCCCACTCCGTAACTTTGATGCACTGTATCTTTGTATTTATTTATGTATTTGATTAGGTAAAAAATGTGTTTCAAATAATTTTAATAGCCTAAAAGGCGTACTAATTATTTTTTGAATTGTTGAATGTAGTCATCATCTCTATTATAGTTAACATGTAAAAGTTCCCCATCATTCCGATGCGTGGAATGTTTTTATTCAAGGTCCTGAAATCGGTCGCTTAAATAACCGCTTACCATTAACACTTAATGTTGTTTAAGTTTCTTATTTTTTACTTTATTTAACAAGAAACATTCATGTTTCTTAGACAGAGTTTATATCAGATATCTGAGCTTTATATCAATATAAATATCAGTATGTCGGAACCAAGCCTTATAGATAAGCGGTCCCTAAAGAGACCAATAAAGCTGGGTTATTTATTTACATGTAGTTATCAAAATAATAGAAACATCCAGTACACTGGTCACCAATATAAAAATTCGCATAAAAACCACAAAATTATAAAATGATAGGTAAAATAGAGATCCGCAGTTCCAAACTTCAGAATAAACTTACAGGAACCACATCAACAACGCCTGAGCCCACTATGCCTCCCACCGACAAAGAAGGACTCTCGAACCCGGATCGTTTCCAAAACTATTACATGCTGAAGTTAAAAGACGACAATCCACCCCAAATATGGAACATCACTAATTGTGACTGCCCTAGAGTGTATTTGCCGTGCTGTGGGAATGATCATCGGTGAGTCTATTCTCTTCATTTGCATTCATTATAATCTAATGGTGTCTACACACCAAGGCCGCCGGCCTTCATTTGTCAAATATGTCATCGAAAAGGTTTGAAAATGACGTATTATGGCCGCCGCGCCGGGTCGGCGGCTTTGGTGTATAAACACCATTATGAATGCAAAAGGGTTTTTCACATCTAACAGAGAATCCGTCGCGTATTGTCGGTCGCATAACGCTAGAACAGGCAAATGTATAGAGAAACATTCGACTGTTCACACTCAACCAATGATACGTTGGTCGGTTTGTCTTTTTAGCGTTACAATTGTGCTAGTAATGCTAAAAATTAGATGTCAACGGACTCAAAGTGTTGTCCGTCTTTCAAGGCAAAATAGAACGACGAATTAAAGAAATTTTGAGTGGACATAGGTATGGATAGTAATATAGGCTACTTTTTATCTCTGTCTAACCAGTCATTTCCTTATAATCAGAAGTGAGTTTTATGAGGCGTTCTCTTAAATTTTAATTTAACGCGAGCTACTCTGCAGGCAGAAGAAAGTAGGTAGTAAATTAAAGTTGCGTTTAGAGAAGAAAATGAAGATATAAAAAAAATCTAAGATTTCTGACCGTTTATTGCGGTAATATGATATGAACTGTATTTTGTATGCATTTTCAGAACTTACACCAACATTTGCTGGATGAACTGCAGGAACTGGTGGAAAGAAGAAAAAGTAGCAGTAGCGTACACGGGCCCCTGTTTGTCTATAATTGAACCTTACGAATATTAATTGAACCTAAATATTTTTATAGTTTTTTTTTTAATCATTTATAGGATGTACTTCAAGCAAATTATTTTGAAATTAAATACATATATCTTGTGAACTGATTTACATAAATATTTTTATTTCTTCAAATATAGATAGGTAGCTTTATGTTCGAAATTATCGTAAATTTTTCATAGGTATACAAAGTATACAGGGTTTAACAGGAAGGTGGTATAAAGCCGAAACACAGCAATAGTCCTCATGAAACTTAACAACTTCCCCCAAATAACATAAGTCTTAACATGTTTTGATATACAAACATATCATTGACCATGACCTAATATTAATCTTGATAGAAAGTCGCAAGGGTTCCCCTTATCTTGCATAATATTGATTGTTCGAAATACACTTTGCATAACAAATATCGCAGATTTTTAAATAATCGAATTATAATTTTGCATAAATATATGCTTTCCATAACAGTCAGCAATCATAATAACAATTTGGCAGAATATGATATTGCATATATTTAGTACGCCGAACTTCATTTGGCAGAATTTAATGTGGCATAATAATATTGTAAAATTCGTATTGGCGGATTCGAGTGAGGGGCGAAGGGGGGCCGGGGGCGGAGCCCCCGAGGGGGGGCTCGGGGGGCGAAGCCCCCCGCAGAGAAAAAAAACTCCCAGACAACCCCAATAGGATAGGTTAGGTTAGGTTAGAACATGATTTTTGCATCCCTGCTTGCTTGCATGGTGCATGCTTGCTTGCATGCTGCTTGCATGCTGCTTGCATGCTGCTTGCTTGCTTGCATGCTGCTTGCGTGCTTGCATGCTGCTTGCTTGCTTGCATGCTGCTTGCTTGCATGCTGCTTGCTTGCTTGCTTGCTTGCATGCTGCTTGCTTGCTTGCTTGCATGCTGCTTGCTTGCTTGCATGCTGCTTGTTTGTTTGCAAGCTCGCTTACATTTTCATGATTTTGACACCAAGAAAGTAATCCTGTAGTCAAGATTTCAAGTTAAGAAAATCAAGAAAGTAATAAACAAGAATCAATATAGACAAGTAGGTACTAAAATGTATAATCATGAAAAACTGGGAAAGCAAATCAATAACTTATAACAATAGCATAAATCAAAAAGAGTTTTCGCTGAAATAAATATTATGCCATTCAAAATTAGTCCAAAAAAAGTTCTGTGAAAATATTATTCTGACATAGAAAATTATGCGAAATGTATGTATTGATAACAAAATTATGCGAAAAGATGTTCGGCGATATGATACGTCTGCGAAAAGTTGTTATGCAATACCAAAATCGGACAATTACTTTTATGCAACATATTAGTAACTCAAGTCGCAACCTTTATAATTGTGAAACTCTTTTTAAACTATCTTTTTGGATCTAGCTAGGCTCCAGGATCATTAGACAAGTACATTCCACTGATGGGCAAATGCCTCGAATCTTTTTATCTTCCCCTATCAACTACTTCTGACCAGTTTACCAAGTAAACTTCTACTCTAGATCGTCACGCAATTTTATGTCATCTTTATATTATATTTGATAAGTATTTTTCAAATCACTTTTATTCCTAACATTCTCTCTTTCATTTTGAAAGCAATAAAAATCATTCACGCAAAACGTGTAGGTGGTATAAAGTGGCCTGTCATAATAACGTGTCATGTCAATTAATTTACGAATTCATATTTTCATATCCTGTCTGTTTTTGTGCGTTTAAATTTGACATTTGTAATTGTTAATTAAGGATGGTATTACATCAAATATCTTTTTCCAACTTGGCTGTTCAATATTTGTTTTTTTTTTAAATATAGTTAGATGAAGTCGTCTCAAAATCGTCCAATATCTTTGATCAAATTGTACATTGGGCAAAGATATTTTGATACCTGTAATATTACCATTTTTCTACATTTAGGGCGTTTCCACGCCTGATGCTGACTTTTCTCAATCGTTCAACCGCGTGACCAATTTCGATCAACCACTAGAGAAGTAATGAAGTAGTAAGAAACCGCGCAATAATCAATACACCCACTCGTTTCACACAAGACATTTAATCTTTATCCTTTAAAATAATAACAAAATTAACCGGCTTCCTCATCATCCCTATATATCTTACAAATCCCATGATACCGAATAGCAAAATTTGTGTTAAATCTATCATTGAAACATTGTAGTCTGCAATCGTTTGTAAAAGTGATGGTTATGTTGGTGCAAACAGGCCAGTAGCTTTCAGGGCACCCACAACCTATCATGTTCTGTGTAGGGTCGTTAAAACGAGTATGGAAAGGCTTCACGTCTATACTGTAGTTTCTGTAAAAATATGTCATGGGACGGCTGTTGTAATAATTTGCTGACGGGAAAAAGCTATAAGCATAGCTTGGCTGCAAATATAGAGCTACTGGAAAGAAATAACATAAATTGTTAAATAAACTAAGTTGTTACAAAAAATACATACTTTTGTTTAAAGATTTACTTGTGAAATGGAGAAAATGTTAAAAAAATTATAAAAAAAAGAAAATTTAAAAAATATATTTAATGATAAAGTCAGAAACATGAAACACTGTTGATCTAAATAAATACGTAACTATTTATAATAACCCAATAGATTGTACCTACTGAGGAAAAGAATTCAATAACCTGTCATCGTTAGGTAGTTATTATGTTAGGAATTATTTAACCAATTTATTTTTATCTAAAAAATCTATACCCAATAAAAGTCATTTAAAGTGAAGTATATTAAATAAGTACTTACAAATCAACACATTTAATATTTTTATGGATTTTAAAATATGTTTTTGAATCATTTTGCTTGTTTCATACACAAAATTCTTAATACAATATAGAGACTTTTCAGTCACAATTAGAGATTGATTGTCGCTATTAATGGCCAAATTGGTCACAAAAATAATGGCTCAATTAGTAACTAATTAACGGAACAAAGAATATCTGACATTGTAATTATGTTCATTAATTAGCAAAAGTTTAGTCTGGCAGTACCACTTGATTAAAATCTCTGTCATAAATCACTTAACTGTAAAGGTGGCCGGACACGGACTGCTTCAAGCAGTCAAGAACCGACTGCTTGAAGCCGTGACCGTGCGATGTACTATAGATATTCATTCGCTGCCGTACAATAGTTTCAATAGTTCAACTGCTTAAAGCAGTCCGTGGACAGCCGCCCTAAGACTTGACTATTTAATTGAACGCACGATATAATTTACATAATTTAGTAAATAAAATTTATTTTAATTTATTGACATACTGCTACGTAATGCGTAAAGGCCTTTACGATGTTTAAATGTAGATCGCACACCGTTAAGTATCGGCGCAGCGAGCGAGCACTACTGTACCGAGTGGCCGCCACCGGCTGGCTACACGTGTGCGGCACCGCCATACAATTCATATGAAAAAGCGTGTTAGATCGCAGTTGCTGGTCACCGGTGGCTGTGGTCGGTGGCTCGTTTGCGCCGAGCCTAACTTTTTGACGTTTAATTTGACATTCCTCCGAATTAATTGTCTACCGCCGCGGTTGACATTTACCCATATCATAGACCAACCGTGAAGGTGGTTCAACCCCTAATAACTAAGGCCCTTAATAATTAATTCTTAAAGGAGAATGCTCAAAAAATACCCAGGCCCGGCGCAAACGAAAAGTATCCCAGTTTATTAGTATAAATGAGTAATGAAATGTAGCATAAAAATCATTGTCAAAATCGGTGGCTAAATGTCAAAAATTGCTATTCGTATCTTCTTTGGGGTTAATTTTTATGTTTTTTCCTTAAACTAAGTAAAATCTCACTATTTTATTGAGAATAACAACACTATTGAAGCATTAAAGCAATTAGGTTAGGTGAGATTTCAAGGTAGTAGATATCAGGTTAGGTTAGGTTTGAGGTTAGGTTAGGTTCGTTGAGTTTTAAGGTTAGGTAAGGTGAGGGTTAGGTGAGGTCTTATTTTGCCTAAGACGTCATCTAACTTAATCTAAAACCTTATCTGACCTAATCTAAAATCTCACCTAACCTAAAACTAAATCTAACCTGATAGATAACCTTTCCTGAAACCTCAGCTAACCTAATTGCTCTAATACTTTGATAGTATGTCAATCTCAATAAAAGAATGAGATATTACTAAGTTTTATTTAGAAAAACTCATCAAAATTAACCCCTATGAAAATACAAATAGCAATTTTCGACATTTAGCCACCGATTTGGACCATGCCCCCAATGTGACATTTCATTACTCATTTATACTATTAAACTGAGATATATTTCGTTTGCGCCGGGCCTGGGTATTTGTTCCATACTTCATGAGCATTCTCTTTTTAGTAATTATTTTTTCTTAATATATTTTTTTTAGTCGTAACCACCAAAGGCTCCGTAAGTCTTAATAATTAGTTATGTTTAGATACTTTAAAAAAATAGAAACACTTCCCAATATATTTCTATATTATATTTATTTATTTATTTAACAGTTTATTGAAATATGATAGTACATAGAGACAGAAAAAAAAAAGACGTGTGGCACTCGGAGACTGCCGCGGTAAAGCTATTGCATAGCATTTTGTATCAACTTGTGCAATTATAATTATTTATTTATTTTATTTATGCAGTATTTCTTTTTCTTTGATATTAATTCAAGTTACACTTTTTGAGCGTGGTGACCGATAAGAAAACAAATTTTTCTTTTATTAAATAAATAGAAAGATAGTATTGTTTAAAATATTTTTTTTGATTTAATCTAAACTAATATTATAAAGAGGAAAGATTTGTTTGTTTGTAATGAATAGGCTCCGAAACTACTGGACCGATTTCAAAAATTCTTTCACCTTTAGAAAGCTACATTATCCCCGAGTAACATAGGCTATATTATATTTAAAAATAAATTAGGTATCCTTACTAAAACTCCAATAATGTAACCCAAGGTGTAAAAAAATGACCTGAAAAATTCCTTACGTCGCGTGCGCCGCGAAAACGATTGATGATAGAACAAAATAATTTACTACGACTTTGCAGAACTCATCATTACCTACAAAAAGTGTCGCGACAGCATATGTCTAAATATTATAGTTATGTCACAGTAAGCGGTTTTTTATTCTAAAAATTTAATTTATATGCCGCCGCTTGAAAAGGCTCTTTATTTGTATTTTGGTATTAATCCTTATCAAAATAAATTACTTTATATTCAAGACGGCTTAAATACCTTTTTATAACTTTTTGAATTATTCAATTCGGACATTTTATTCGGAAGATATCACGAGTTTAAAATGCAAGTATTAGAAAAAAGTCGCGTGGTTGCTGCTCACCGCGCTCAGCTAGCCAGCATGCGATGAAGGCTACTAGGCTCCATGTAAGCGTCACTGGGGTACGGGGGGGGGGAGTCAATGTAATAAAAAATTCAAACTTCCTTTATAATTTTACTTTTTTTTTTAAACCCGATGACGCAAAAAAGAAGGGTTTATGTGTGTGTATGTGTATGTACCCGTGCGAAGCCGGGACGGGCCGCTAGTTTTACAATAAAGTTTAAAATGCCGCCGCCACGCGCCCGCGCCGCCGCCGCCGGTTTATTTCCGTACGGCGAGCGAGGCGCGCGCGCCGCGCCGAACTGCCGAACTGAAACGACGTTAGACGATGCACGGCCTTCAAGCCACACCTCCGTGCCCGTCGGAGTGGGGAGAGCGTGAGGTTTTTTTCGTTACGGAATTTCTGGATTCGGTCTCCGCGCTCAAGGCCCGCGATAGAAGCTATGCAATAGCTTAAAAGAAAAGTTTTACAAAAGGTACAGCATATTTCTAAAAGAAATTTCTTCCTGCAGACCCCACAGAGAGAGAGAGAGAGAGAGAGAGATTATAATTTAGTGTCGGCGCAAATGAGCCACCGAAAGTGGCTGTCGCGCGCTACCGCCACAATATCAGAAGCGAGCAAGTTTCGAGCGAGCGAGCACTACTGTAGCGAGTCGCCGCCACCGGCTCCAGGTGTGCGGCGCCGCCATACAATTCATATGAAAAAGCGTGTTAGGTCGCAGTCGCTGGCCACCAGTGGTTGTGGTCGGTGACTCGTTTGCGCCGAGCCTTAAAAGTGAATACAAGTACCAGATCTAACAACCTCAACATCCTTTTTGTGTCTACAAAGAAATAAACAGATATTTTGATAAGTCCTATTCTCAGTGGTACAAACTGGGAAGTACACGTCGGGACACCATTTGCATTTCTTAAATTCTGTATTCAGTGGCACTAGGATGAACTGCAACGGTCTCGTTCTAGGCTTTGGCCGCAGGCTTAAGTTGGCGTATATATCACTATGATTTGGTACCTGTACATCAAAGTATAATACTAATTACCACTATATTAATATATTATATTATACATTAGATAGTAAATAAATAAATATTTTTAAGTTTCATTAAAATCTGTTCAGTAGTTTTTGTGTGCAAGAGTATCAGACATCCTCGCAAATGCACCGGCAGGAACGTTGTCATTTATACTAAGTAATATTAGTAAGAAGTAGTCAGGATGTACAAATTGGCGTATTTTTTTAGGTTTTAGATTAATTTTAATAAGTGTAACACTTACAGCAGTTTTATACTCTTGGAAGCAAATAAAAAATGTGTAGGTCAATAAAGCCGTACCTGAAACAGATTGTTCTGAATTCATAAATTTACTTTAGTTTGTAGAGATGATTTGTGACTAACCAACAAATTAAAAAGTTTGTCTTTTAATATAGTTATACAGGGTATAACAGAAAGGGGGTATCAAACCGAAACACAGCGATAGTCCTCATGAATCTGAACAACTTTCCCCAAGGAACATGAGCCGTACCTCAAAAAAAATTCGCCTCCCCATACAAAATATCCGATCAGCTAATCGAGTAAGTATGGGTGATCAAAAAAATTTTTTCCGCTTACGACTACTTACTTTTTTTTTGTTCCTTGGTGAAATTTGTTGTTCAGTTTCATGAGGACTATCGCTGTGTTTTGGCTTTATACCCCCTTTCTGTTACACCCTGTATAGAATCGTTTTTTGTTCCTTGGTGAAAGTTGTTGTTCAGTTTCATGAGGACTATCGCTGTGTTTCGGCTTTATACCGTATTATATACCGTACCGTATATTTATCGAATGTATTTTCAGCCAACAAAATAAATACTTACAAACTATATTCATAATTAAGAAACTATCCAATTTAATGTTTTAGCTGATCGTAATTTACTTAAAGCTTCAACCACTCTTTATGCTTTTTACCTGATTTCAGTTTCACCTTTTTAATTTGTTTTCAATTGCTAATTAAGAGACGATTAATGGTCAATAAAACGACAAATTAAGCCATGTTTTAATAAGAATTCAAATGAGTTAATTACTAATTTTCTCGATCAATTGAGGGAAGCACTTTGAGTTTCCGGGTCGGGTTCATATATTTTTAAGTTTTAATATTATAAAACTGAAATTATTTATTCCACAATGATAGTTAACGAATTCACAAATCATTTTTGTAAGTATACCTAAACTTTTTAGGCTAAAGGCGCGCATTTTTGAGCGTTACAGCTCGCCTCTGTAGATCCATACATAGATATATAGATATTACAGAGATAAATAGAGATTATCTTATTATTTTATCTTATCCAGCCATCAGTGTCCCACTGCTGGGCAAAGGCCACTCGCCTCCTTCCCCATGATTCTCTTTCCTGGGCCGCCTCTGCCCAGTCATCCATGAAGGTGTCTAGCTTATCTCGCCACCGTTTTTGTGGTCTGCCACGAGTTCTTTTGGCGATTGGTTGCTATAGGGCTATTGTGATTGCCCATAAATCGTTCGGCATCCTGCAGACGTGACCAGCCTAATCCCACATTAGCTTGACAGCTGACCCTACCAAATCAGCAATACGTGTCTTGGAGCGCTGTATATTATGTAATATCTATTAATATAATTTAGCAGAAACAACCATAGACGACTTTTAAATATTATTTTACAACCTAATCACCGCAATAGTCACCCTGCCGCAGTCACATTCAGAGGACCTAAGTGCCGATTCCAGCGAGACAGATTTTCAAATGACGAGTTTAAATATCTAACAGAACCACATCATTTGAAATACTAATGTAGGACTTTTATTATGGAACTTGTGTAATCACTCTTTCATGCATTTCTCTAGCAATATTTTGAAAATGTAAAAAGTTAAAAATAAAGGTCTATCTACACAGATCCAAGCCGTGCCCAAGACGTGTCCGGGCCGTGGCCCGTCAGGAGGGAAAACAATACGACGTCATGACAACGTGTCCGGGACGTGTCAGGGAAAAAATGTAGGTAATTCCATACATTTTCTATTGATTCGTTCAAACGTTCATGACAACGTATAACGACGTATTATTGTTGTCCCTCCTGACGAGCCACGGCCCGGACACATACCGGGCACGGCCCAGATCTGTGTAGACTTCAACAAGTTGATTCATTTCATTGTTAGCAATAGTCAATCAATGGTCTATAAATTTAAATCTTTTTTGATTATTTCAGACAAAATCATCTACGTAGCTTTTATAATATTACTTTATTTTAAATACGTGGAAACTGATTGGGAATTTACAACAAGAGCCATCGACAAGATCATTCTAAATTTAAATGAGGATATCCGTTGCCGCCGCTGCCCAGACTTTTACAAACCTGTTTGCACTAATCTTAATAACACTTACCTTAATCGATGCTTTTTTAAATGCAGACAAGTGTTCATGGAGCACATTGTCAGGCAGGGTATTTGTATTATGTATAGTTAGTATCAGTAGAATACTTGGTACCGTGTTTGACTTTAGGGGCGCGTACTCATTAGCAAATTGTAACTCTGTAGTCTTCTTAAACTAATACTACTAAAAAAAAAAAAAAAAAATAAAAAAAAAAAAAAAAAATTTAATTGATTGATTGAATTGAAAGAAGATTGTCTGGAAGAGATCACTTTTAGTGATAAGACCGCCTTTGCGCATAATACAATACAACACAAATATTCTTTATTGCGCAAAAATATATAAGGTACAGACACAAACAAGAATATAAGAAGCAACAGGCGGCCTTATTTCTAGGTAGCAATATCTTCCAGGCAACCTTAGGGTAAGAAATAGCGAGAAATAGGTAATAATGGTTGCGGGTTGCGGGCATAATGTTATAGTTTTAAGTTTCATCTGTATCTTTTTGTGTGCAATAAAGTATTTCTATCTATTTATACACTGTAACCAAAAAAATAGGGTGTACGCTCGCAGCAGCCATTAGCAAACAACATACACACTGGTTAGTGCATGCAACAGTCAGGGTTACAGATCGCTGATGAGTAAATGTCCTAAAATTTAAGTTACGTAGAATTTCAGGACTTCAGCTAATCCGTGGTTATGTTAACTCCTATGATAATTCTTCATTCAAATAAATGAAAAGACAATTTTAAAACCTTTTTTTTTCGATAACGACAGAAGTTTATTTAAACACTAGTTCGAAAATTGGAAGAACAAAACGTATAACAGTAACCAAACAAGCTTAAACAAAACAAAGAAGTCATAATGACCTAAATAGCATATAGATATAATATAGGGTGACTTTAAATTAGTGAACGATAGAAAAGGATATGCTTGTACTCGTGATAACAAACAACTTTTACTATGCGACCAAGATCGAAATCAATCAAACAATTTTGAACTCCTCATACAAAATGCGTCAGCTGATAGAGGAACAATATTTTTTTATGATTTCGTCCTTGGCCCCATAGTAAAAGTTGTTTTTTATCACGAGTACATGCTTATCCTTTTCTATCGTTCAATGATTTAAAGTCATCCTGTATACTACCTACATACATATTCATGAAATGATTCGTATAAAGCATTCCATGAAATCTGAGGCACCCAAGACCCATTATTTATTTAACTAATTTGTCTTGGTAATTGCTTCGCTCAGCCACCCGTCTTCATTTGAGACTGTTCTTAAATTAATGCAGTTAGTAGACAGGCTGGCGTTTAAGTGAATTTCTGCTGTTATTCGATGTTCCGAAGATTTCTTATTAAAATTGTGACTTGATTTTTGAATTTTCTTGCCGCTTACAGATTTTTACCTATTATAATTTACTACCAATTGTTTACTCCAGTTCTTTTAATCCTAAAGGCAGAAACACACCGGATGCGTATTCGTAACGTTGACGTAAGCACGGCGTAGCCACGCGCGTAGTTACGGTGAAACCCGATGTGACACCGGGCTACGCGTCACGTCGACGTGTACGTTTACGTTACGCAAGCGGTGACAGTTCCATACATTACAAATCAGAGGTACGCATACGCATCCGGTGTGTTTTGGCCTTAAGTTTTATAGGTATTTTGTTAAGTACTAATACAGCATTTATTATCACACCTATAGGTATAATAAAGCACTTTTTAAGCAAAAAACCTGCGAAAATCAATTATTTAGCGTTAATTGACGTAGAACGTAGAGTTTATGTACCTACTACCTTCCATCCATCCGTCCATCTCGGCATATAGCTGCCCATTACTGAGCGTAGGCCTCTTCAAATTCTCCAGTGTGACCGGTTCATGAAGCGGTGGTAGCCCAGTTGGTAGAACGCTTGCCTCGAACTCCGAGAGCGCGGGTTCGAATCCTGGTGCGGGCACGTACCTCTGAGTTTATTTCTCATGTACGGATCAATTTATTCGATTACCACTTGCTAACGGTGAAGGAGAACATCGTGAGGAAACCTGCATACACTAGAGAAGAAATTCAAAGGTGTATGTGAAATCCGCCAACCCGCACTTGGCCAGCGTGGTGGATTACTGCCTAATCACTCTCTGTATGAGAGTAGGCTCGTGCCCCTCGGTGGGGACATATATGGGCTGATAAAGAAAGACCGGTTCATTGCCACTTGCATCCAATGAGACCTTCGTGTACCACCTTAACATACAAATATTATCAAGATCATGATCATCATCAACGCTGGTGATCAAAAGATGAGAAGGCGTTTAATGCTTCAAAAATTATAACATTTTAATATAGGCCACCTTAAAGAATTGACGTCTGCTTCGGCTGGCCAAAATGGTCAACGGCCAGTTAATCGACGGCCTAAATAATCTTTGTAACTCTATGCTTAGTGGCCAAGTTAATCTATAAAAGTGTAAATTCAATATAAGTATGCACTGTACCAAAGTCGACGCTCGTAAAGTACTCTCCAAGTTTTAAGCCTCATTTCCGCTAAAGTTTTCTCAAAAACTTAACTCACAACTATTCGAGGAAGGTTTTTTGAATAGTGATGTGACAGTTTAATCTAAGTATTTTTTGGGACTGTTACTTTGATAACGTTTGTTGAAGTATCAGTTACAAAGGAAACAAAGATATATCTATATTTCTTTAACGGATTTTTCTAGCTGAATTATTTTTCTTCAATGATTAATTTTGTATCTAAAATAAAGATATTTAAAAAACTTACCCATTCGTTGTAGTCGGTTTTTGATAGATATTTAGGTAGATATATCAACATATTTAAACGTTAAGTTTTATTTAGGGACTCATATTAAACAATATTTTTCTTGATTCACTCTCGGATTGCTCATCTAAGATCCGAATATATCACAATAAACTAAAAAAAACTCAACAAAAATATCGAAACATTCCCAGAATATACTTTTTGAGAATGTAACCTTTACAGTTCAAGAAGTATGCATCAAAAATACTAGTTACAAAGTAGCAGTTACTTAAGAAAAGCACATCACTATTAAAGTAGCAAGTTGTGTTTAATGTCGCGGCCAGCTATGATAAGGGAAGTAAAAAGGTACTTCTATACCGTACTTCGCAGAGAAATGAACATTGCCAAAGCACTTTTTTGAACATCTTTTCTTTTCAGTTTTTTAAGTTCAAAGTTGAATACCTATTTTTTTTTTAATTCTTGTCTTTTACAGCATCTTTTTGCGCTGTTTAATACTTACTAAAAAGATAGTAGACTAAAGATAGTAAAGTTGTTTTTTTTTAATACCACGTACCTACCTATTCTTTATTTAAGTCAAAGGAAGAAAGTTGCGTCTGCGGTTGCGTGGTATTCTTACCTACTTATAGACTTTATTAAAGACACGTACAACAAGAAACTTTATCTTCCTTAAATAACCAAATGTTTTTTTTAATAAATATGGTGTGAATATGGGGACTGGGGCATGGAATGAAACTTCTTCTTCCTAATTTAATCTTCTTTTATTATGGTTTTAATGCTCTAGTTTTTTGAAAATAAATTTCCACGTCTTTCTTCGTGTATGTCTTACTTTGAAATCCAAACGCCATATTCATAATAACAAACCTCTCACCCTCTATTATCTCTTTCTCTCATCTTCGTTCAGGAAAACTCTCATACTTTCATTCGTTCTGAAACCCACTCATCCTACACTCGGCCGTCCTGACCATGTCTGCCCTCAGACATGCAAAACTTCAAAAAGACTTAGAATCACAAACTTATAAATCATTCAATGACAAGTCTTACAAAGTAATCTTAATAAAAGTAAACATTTTACTTTCAACACTTTTTAAACATTGCAAAACTAACTTAAACTTCTGTTTTTAAAACAAACTTTAAAAAACAAAACACAACTTATTAAACTCCTAACATATAAACTTCTTTAAAAAAAAAACAAACAATAAAAGTTACTAAATTACAAAGACTTCTGTTTCTTTCAAAACCTACTATTTTAAACACCACCTTACTATTACTAAAAATAAATAAAATAAATAGCTTTTCTCTTCCAAACTTCTCTTTCACTACTATGGTGTAGTTTAAAGAAAAATAAAATAAAATCATCCTACTCACTTTCATTCCTTCTCCGACCATTTCTTCATAAACTCTGCACACGTATGAGTATGTTTAGGACCTTCTCCAGTGTCTAATACTCTTTCCACCTCATACCTGTCATTTCCTTTTATTCTCGTTACTTTGTATGGTCCTAAAAATTTAGCTTTCAGTTTCATGGCTGTTCCAAATTGTGTTCTCTTGATAGCTACTAAATCTCCAATTTTATATTCAGTACTCTGCTTCCTTTTCCTATTGTAATTTCTCTTATTTTCTTCTTGTACTTTTAGAATCTGTTCCTTCGCTCTATTTCTAGCTTCTTCTCTCTGGGTCACAAATGTAGAAATGTATTCTTCCTCTAGCATCTGCAGCAATGATAGATCTTCTTTCTGTCGCATCTTCACTCCAGTAAGTAACTCGAAGGGAGTAGTTTTAATACTTCTTTGATAAGTACTGTTCAATGCTCGCTGTAACTTACTTGTGTGCTTATACCAATTTGTTGGCTCCTCTATATTCAGCTTAGTAAGAACAGATATGATCGTCCTATGAATGCGCTCCACCTGCCCATTCCCTCTTGGTACTCCAGTGGTTATTTTACTGTGTTGGATTCCTTCTGTTTCACAGTACCCTGCAAAATCTTTGCTTGTGAACGCTGAGCCACGATCACTTACTATTCTCACTGGATTTCCAAACGTCTGTTGCAATATTTCCATCTTCTCTATAGTCTCTTTAGCAGCTACTGTCTTCACTGGAAATATCCAAACGAACTTCGTGAATCCATCTACTACGGTGAGTATATAGTTGTATTTCTTCTTAGTTTCTGCTAATGGCCCAATATGATCAACATGTAGTGTATGTAGTGGCCCTTCTTCTTTGGAAAGTGGATGCAAAAATCCCTCTTGCTTCCCTTCTTTTCTGCTTCCTAAAATGCATGGTACGCATGATGCTATTATATCTGTCACCTTCTTCTCTAAATTTCCAATGTAGTATTCTTTATTAATTAGCTCTATAGTCTTCTTCTTTGCAAAATGTCCATTTTCATGCGCTCTTCTTATAATATAATCTTCCATTTTTCTAGGTACAACAAGTGATTGATCATTTCCTTTGCATAGCAAGTCTTGATGTAAATAATAATCCTGATATGTTTTACCTCCTTTCAAAGTCTCTATAATCGCTTTAATGCCATCATCACTTTCTTGTGCACATTGAAGCTGCTTGTGTAGGTCTGATTTTATGACTAACACGTACGGGTTTCTACTTAATGCATCAGCATGCTTCATTTTGCTACCACTTCTGTGCTCAATTGTGAAATCATAATCTTGAAGTAATAAGATCCATCTTGCTACTCTTGTAGACATTGCTAAATCTTTCTTGTTTAACGTCATCTGAAATGCTTTACAATCTGTTACAATTTTAAATGATATTTCGTGTAGATAATGCCTGAATTTTTTCACACCTTCTATTATAGCCAGAGCCTCTAATTCATAACTAGTATACCTGCTTTCAGCCTCTGATGTTCTACGACTCATATAATGTACTGGGTGCAATTCTCCATCTTCACTACTTCTTTGCATTAATATAGCTGAGTATGCTACACTTGAGGCATCAGTATGCAATTCTGTTACATCTTTTGGGTCATATATCTTTAAAACCGGTTTCATCGTCAAAATCTCTTTCAAACTGTTAAAAACTCTTCTTTGTTCTTCAGCAAATTTGAATGTTGCATCTTTTCTCAATAAGTCTGTCAATGGTTGTGCAATCTGAGCATAATTTGGTATAAACTTTCTAAAATATGAGCAAAGTCCTAAGAAACTGTGCAGCTGCTTTGCATTTTGTGGTTCAGGAAACTTGATTACAGCTTCTGTTTTACCTGGAGATGGCATGATCTTTCCTTCTTGCACAACATGCCCAAGGTACTCTACTCTGTTCACCAGCAGTTGAGACTTCTTCCAATTAATATTTAAACCATACTCAGACGCTCTCTTTAAAACTACTCTTAGTCGGTTCACTGCTTCTTCTTCATTGTTAGCTGGAATCAATATATCATCCATAAATACTATGATTATGCCTTGTGCAATTAAGTCTCTGAAAATTGCAGTTATATATCTTGTGAATACTTTCGGACATGTGGCTAACCCAAATGGCGCCCTTAAGAATTCATATTGCCCTGTCATGGTAACAAAGGCCGTATACTTTGTTGATTCTTCATTTATTTTAAGATGAAAGTATCCATTCTTCAAATCTAATGCTGAATACACCCTAGCGCTTGCCAGCCTATCAATAAGATCATCTATAATTGGCAACGGGTATTCATCTCTCACTATTTTCTTATTTAACTGCCTGTAATCAATGCAAATTCTAATAGAACCATCTTTTTTCTTTACCAACACTATTGGACTAGCATATTCTGAATAACTGACCTTAATAATTCCGTCTTTTAGCCATTCTTGTATTTGCCTCTCAACTTCTTCTTGCTCTTTAGGTGAAAGTCTACGTGGCCTCTGTGCCACCGGTGTCTCATCCATCAGTATCTTTAATTCTAAAGGTGCTTCTTTTGTTTGGAGTGGCCTGTAGTTTTCCACTAACCCTATTACCTCTTCTTTCAGGGCCAGTGAGCTGACAGTACCTAAAAGATCAGCAGTACATGTAAAACAATCAATCTTCACCAACCACTCTTCATCTTTCGGCAACAAACACACTACACCCTCTTTCATAATCATCACAACTTTCTTTAAAAACTCTTGACCTATAATCACGTGAAATGGCATACAGTCTCTAGGAACTACATGGAAGATCACATCGCCGTAATTGTGTTCATCTATATGTAGATTTAACACGCACTGTCCCAAAGATCGCACTTTCGAAGATCCAAGTCCGTTGAGAATCATATCGTCGCCGTATTTCGGAGTCATAATCGCGGAATAAAAGTTATCACTAATTAAATTTACGTCACAGCCAGAGTCTATTAATGCATCAACTTCTAAATTGTTCAACAAAATGTTTTTCATTGGTTTTCGTCTTAATTTCTCGCATCTTTCGTCATTGTTTACAACTTTGTTTACAACTTGCATAACTTTGTTGTCATCTGTCAGCGTCAGTGTCAGCTGTTCGTTCCTCGGATCCGCCATCTTGCCATCGACCATAGATCGCTCAATACTGCCAACTTGAGCACTGCGTCGTGAAGTGAAATGCACATGCGCATTCTCCAATCCGAACATCGATTGCTGCGGTCGGCGTCGCCACTGTTGTTCGTCCTTCTTCGTTTCGCTGCCGATGTTGCCCGAAGATTTTCGGAAATTGCCAGCGCCACCTTGCGGTTTTCCGTCTTCGCTGCTTCCCACTGTCGTTTGATTTGTTTGCTTCGTACACGACGTTGCAATATGCCCAAATCCATTACACTTGAAGCATTTAACACCTTTTTCTCTGCTTGGACACGTCGTAGAAGTATGCCCCAATTCCCCACAGTTAAAACAACGAACGCCAGTATTTCTCCGTTGTTGAGTTGGAAAATTTCTTGTCTGTTCTTGTTGCTTCTTTTCTACTCTTTCTTGCTTCTTTTCTTTAACTAACTCGTATATCTTTAACTTTTCTTTTAAGTCGGCGTATGTCTTCGTTCCGTACAGCAACATTTTGTTATTTTCGTCGTCGATTATGCCATCAATTATATATTTAATAGTGACGTAATCTGCCAACTTTCCTCGCTTGCCTATTTCTTTCATAATAAGTAGGTAGTCTTGGCAACTCTCATTCATTTTCTTCTTTCTTGAGCTTAGCATCTCATGAACAGCCTTAGCATCCAAGGTTGATGGGAATTCTTTACTTATTTCATCTCTTAATTCTTCCCATGATCTAAAAGGCCGCTCCGACTTGAGCCATAATTCTGCAGTTCCTTTAAGACATCTTCTTGCTATAAGTAATTGTTGTAGGGGAGTCCATTGGAAAATTTCGCCCGTATCTTCAATGTCCTGTATCCATTTAGTTACCGGATAAGCAGTATCTTGGCCACTGAACTTTGGTATTAGATCCGCTGTCATATGCAACAAGCTGGGTTGACCGCCATGTTGGCTGCCACTGCCATTGCCCTGTTCATTTTCGTCGTTCTTGTTTCGCCTCATCTTCCAGTCTTCTACGTCTTCTAGGTGTGATTTTCCTCGTTGTAGTCTTCTAGTCTTCTTATTTTTCTAGTCTTCCGCCGTGGTAATCGTAGTTCTTCTTATTGGAATTTTTCGTCGTACGTCAAGTCTTCAATTTAAAATTTATTGACGAGCCCCCATATATGGTGTGAATATGGGGACTGGGGCATGGAATGAAACTTCTTCTTCCTAATTTAATCTTCTTTTATTATGGTTTTAATGCTCTAGTTTTTTGAAAATAAATTTCCACGTCTTTCTTCGTGTATGTCTTACTTTGAAATCCAAACGCCATATTCATAATAACAAACCTCTCACCCTCTATTATCTCTTTCTCTCATCTTCGTTCAGGAAAACTCTCATACTTTCATTCGTTCTGAAACCCACTCATCCTACATAAATAAGAAAACACGATCAAAATTATGTAACTAATACGTTTAATATAAATTAACCTTAAACTGCGTTGCTAATAACAATTATGCAACAAAAACATCAAACCACTTATACAGCAAGAGATTATTAGAATAGTAAACGCTTCGACGTTACATGTAAATGTGAAAAAATCTGCTATACAACTTCAATACAGAGTTTTTAAATAGGTACTATCTGAAGAAAATTAAGGGTAACCCCGCACTATGCGGTCAGCCGTCCAGTTAACCGCAATCAAAAAATTTGTATGATAAAGTAGTTTTTTATCCGCACTGCGATGCGGCTGTGGCTAATAGGTACTGCAGTTAATCGGACGGCTGACCGCATTCCGGTTGAACGCATAGTGCGGGGCGCTAAGAGCCCATATTATGCATATGCCCCAAACAGCTGATCGACTACCGCCAGTTCCCTATATTCTATCTATCTCTGGTTTTGCCCTACTGGAGACAGAAGTAGTTATCTGTTTTTGAATTTTTCGTCCCTATAAACCTACCGCTGTCAAAAAATGTAAGTGACTCTTCTGAAAGATAAATCAAAAGTGACAGCTACGTGACAGTTAAGTACAGCCGGTCTCGGTTATCTATCTGTCTTTGAATATAGGGAACGGCTGTGAATGCTATTTTTATGCATCAATTCTTGTTGTTTAGTATCAAAGGTAGATTAAGCCCCTTGATTTTCATGAGAGAGTACATAAACATCAAATATTAATAAGGAATACAGTTCCCCTGATGCACAATCTTCAAGGAATTATCTTTAGTCAAGTTAACATCACATTCAAACTGACAAATGTTGTAATAAGAGCGGGAATTGGATGCACACACTGGGTCATAGATCTTACTACATATACACGAAGTTTCATTGAAATGACGATCTATTGATTTCCTCTCATCGTCGTCTTCGTCTTCATCGTCTACTCTGAAAAAGTAATAATAACATTATAACCACCTACTTCACAATGCCACAGATTATTACTTAAATAGTTTCTATGCTAGGCTTTTTAAAAAGAACAAAACAGTACAGTGGTGCCCAATGAAAAATAAGACATATCGAAAATTATTTCATCGAAAGAGTTTGCAAGCTGGTTACTTTTTTCTTTCAGTCATTAACGTTTCTTTAACAACCTTTATCTTTTCATTTTTACTTAATAAATAAGCTCTACCCACAATACCTTTAATTCATTATTTGTGTCCATTTCTATTTATGTACCTACGTCAAATACATAGATACAAAATTAATACTTGAAGTGTAAAATCATAGGTAAAATTTATTGTTTTGGTAATCCATTGTAAATTATCTATAGTTACTTGTCACAATTATACTCGTATGTCAACAATGGAAGATTGATTTTCGATTAAGTTTTTTTTTATCAGCCTTTTATTTGCGTTACTTACACGCCAAATTGATAATTCATAGTATTCTGTTAATTAGGCATACCTGAATCTGAAAAAAAATATATAATAAGTAATTGTTTTACTCAAATGTTGCTACTAAATAAATACCTAATTGCTTTTATTGAAATTTCATCAAAAGAGAGCCCTGCCTACATATCTGACAAGTACAATTTAAAATGACAAATTTGTAAATCTTACTTTGTCTTAGTGGACCCCTGATATTTCATTGGTGGCGGTTGCTGATTCAAAAACGGTACTGTCAAATTAAATGCCGCAGGTCCAGGAATAGAACCTCCTGACCGAAGGCTAAACACATTGTAAAGGTTTAACAGGAATACGGCATCTGGAAAATAAGAGAGAAATTCGACGTAGACACACATTTATACAACACACACAATATAGCATAAATTAAACAGAACAATCACACAAGAAAGACAGAATTAAGAAGCATAAAAGAAAAACAAAATTAGAAAGCATAAAAAACAGAACTAAACATTCTGATTACAAGACTAGTGTTGGTTCCATGACCAGAGCTGATTGTTAGTGGCTTTGGTGGGTATATAGATGTATGCTCACGAGTTGGATAGGTGATCGAAATTGACGGGCAAACCAATAATAATAATAATAAAATCATATTTTATAAGTGAATGTTTTATATTCGTTTAAATGTTTGATTTTTCAAATAGATATTTATTTAGTTACTAAATATCTATTATTAGTTACTAAAAAGTTTATATTAATGTTGTGTATGCTTGTAATTGGCAGAGACATATAGCCAATACTCAATAAATGTTTTTTTTTAAGTTAAAGTTAATCATATGTATTTGCTGTTAGCGTACCATAAATAAATAAATATAGGTAGGTTTAATTTGCCCAGCACTGGATGTAACAAGCTATGTAAAATAAAACTTAATTTAATTTTAATAATACATTTTTACTTAAATTACGTTGAACGTGGACTTACGTAAATAAATCATGAATTGTATTGTCATGTTCGAGCATTTGTGGATAGAGTGATGCTAAAGACGGACATCTTAGTTAAGGAACTGCCACTGTTTCAATTGAAATCTAAATGATTGCACAAACAACACAAAATGTTAAGAAATTTAGTAGAAAAATGAGTATTTTGAATAACTATCTAAAAATACAAAATGGTAAACGATAACTACTAAAAATATTTATTCAAAGTTTAATCCGAAATCAATAAACTTAAGTCACAGAAAATAACACCAAATAAAAATAACTTCGCAAATTTTATTATAAAAATAAAATAAAATACCTATTTTGTAAACTGTCGATAAGCCTATAAAAATAGGTGGAAAACTAAAATTGTGAAACTAACATAAAATATGCCAATAAATCTGTGTAGAGTTGCTAACATTTTCCACAGGAATTGTCATATACAGGGTGTAACAGAAAGGGTATATAAAGCCGAAACACAGCGATAGTCCTCATGAAACTGAACAACTTTCCCCAAGGAACATGGGTCGTAACTCGAAAAAAATTTTTGGATCGCCCATACTTACTCGATCAGCTGATCGGGCATTTTGTATAGGGAGGCGAATTTTTTTTTTCGAGTTACGACCCATGTTCCTTGGGGAAAGTTGTTCAGTTTCATGAGGACTATTGCTGTGTTTCGGCTTTATATACCCTTTCTGTTACACCCTGTATATATGAGATGTATAGAAATTATATATTACGTGCGAATAACAAAATTTAAACGTAAAACAAAATAACAATAGTATTTAATCAAATCAAGTACATAGTTTTGTGTAACTATTGCTTATTACGAAGATCGTGATTTTTTTAACCAATTAGTTGTAACAAAGACATTACCTATGTGAGTACTTATACCCTAAAATACTAAATACTGTCCGTAAGGAATTTACAATATCTGAATGACAAAAAGAACATTGATAGGCTTAGAAAGCACTGAGTATAATCCTCAGCATCAACTCAACCATCAACGTAATGCCATCTCTTTCATCAAGATAATCTTTCAATCCGATAGACTAACAAAAAGCCTATAAAAATTCCGAACAATTTTCTTTCCCGTCAAGAGAATACTGTGAGCAAATTCATGGTCCTTTTGTAACGTAGACTGCATTAATCTTTTCGAAGCATCTCAATTACTAAAAATTGCCATCAATCAAAATTTTCCTGCTCTGGTTAAGGTGACAAAGATTTTGGAGTGAACAAAGGCGCGCAAATAAGGAGTTACATTCGCTAGATGGTTCGTTTCTTTAGGATAGCTTCTCTTATCTTTCTAAGATCTGTGGTTATTTTAATAAGTATGTTAGCTAAAACCCTGAAAAAGTAGGTTGATTAGTGCCAGTAAGATATCTATCAGAGATGATTGCTGCAAATCTTATTGTTTTAAAGTAACACCCCTAAATTTATTTGAAGGCCTCTGCCCATATAAGTAATGCGTTTGCTATATGCAGACTACTACTGTCAAATACAGCTTCTGTTTGGAAAAGGCTCTGAGTCCAAAATGGTGAACATATGACATGATGATCCTTGCAAGAATTTTTGGGCTTGGCTTCTGTTCATCAATGGATTGTCATAGCCCATTTATAAAATACCACCACAGTATTTTCTGTCATTAGACATTTGTCATTTCAAATGATTGTTAGAGTAAAGAAATTGGAGATTCAATGCCTTTGCATACCTCCAATGATCCAGTGTGTCATTTATAGTTCAAAAGTGGCTGATAGAAACTACGCTATGTATTTTGTATAAATGCGTTTATCAGGCTTGCTAATTTTATAGTTAGGTATATTAGGTAATACTAAAAAGCTTTCTGAATTTTTCTTAGATTCTATCAATATTAACACTAAAACGAGTCATAGATCACGTAACATCTGAACATAAAGCCTTAGCCTTCAGCCCTAAAACTTTCACCCAATTTATCAATCCATTCCATTGTACGACTTCCATTAAACCGTTTCATCTAGGCCCCTTTCATCTCATATCCAGCAACTGTTTATCTTCGTAACTGGACTGTGAATAAAGTACAGGACATTTATCTCAATCCATTGGGCTGGGTACATCTCTTGAAGCTTGATCGATCGGGAAATGAGGGAGGGCCGATTTATTATAAAAACGGAAGGCGGAAGACGGTTTTGATAACTTTGTGCTGACACATGGTTGTAAAGAATGGTGAACAATAAGCTATTTTACTGTCGTGCCAAGACTTTTCGTTTCATAACTAAAACTAAGTAAAAATGTGTGTATGTCGTTTTTTTACACTGTTGGATGTACGTATAGGGCGCTTGTCGTGCTTTTATATCATATAAGTTAGTTAGTACTAGTAGCAGCGATCGCACTTGATGTGTTGATAAAAATTGTATGATCTGAATTAGGAGCTAAAATGTTTCTTATTTACAAAAATTTGAATTAGATAGATAGAAATACTTTATTGCACACAAATAAATACAAAGAATAGAATAAAATAGAATAGAAGAAGAAGAAGAAAAAAAAAGAAAGAAAGAATAAGAATAGAATAAATAGGTTATTTAAACAAACACATTAATACTGCTCACGTTAGGCAGATAGGATTTATTGTTTTAATCCTATGTTCTCCACACAGAACAGCAGTGAGTCTCAAATCTGACGAAATATGAAGAAAACCGCTGTGGAGCTTTAGCGCCACAATATTCTCCAGTGTTATTAAAAAGATTGATTACATTCTGACATTACTTTGGTTGTGATCATTTAAGTCGCCTTTGCGCCATCAGTTTCGTGGATAAAACCTTGAAATGAGATCCACGTGAATTGCGATATTAATTTTGTCTGTAGCCTACTTTTGTGCTTCAATTATAATTATTATTGTTGGAAGGATATTTTTTTTTCGAGGATATTATACACTTGGGATTTTTGCTCGTGAAGTTGGAAAATTGTTTAAATAGAAATGTTTTTTTTATGAGTCTCTTTTTACGAGATATCAACTGGTTTGTTAATCTTTCACATCCCAGAAAAAAAAAAAAACAATAGAAAATCTATTGTGTCTGTGGGATGTGAGAGGTTAACTACTAAATATGTTTCTGTCGTTTCTGATTTAGGGTTAAGTTTTCTTTATACATATAAACTGTATAGTTGCTGTCTTGCGGGAAAACCATGACCCCCTTAAATCTTTTGTGCTTATTCGTGTATTGTGCCGTCTGAATTTACTAGTCAATTCCAAAATAGGTCATTTGAGCTTAATTAAACCTATTGCTGATGACAATGTTGCTGTTAAAAATAAGAAGAAAATAACACAATTTGTAATACATAAATTACTATTACGAGCTTCTCTGCTACTGAGAACTAAGAATCACTTCATAAAACATCGACAATACAATTCTTATCACAAAAGAATGCCCAAAAATAGTTTCAATCAAAACCTTTTTCAAGCAGCCTTGCGTCTGGTCTGCGTAAAAACGGAAGACAAATGATTGAGACCATACGCTACTCACACCGTGTAACCAGGCGCGGCTTCAGTAATTTAAAGAGGGGTGAAAATTAAGTAGTCGTATCACAGTCCAAGATTTGGGGGGTCACCACTAAGCAGACGTTAAATAATGCTATTTTTACGTTTGGAAAATCAGCGTGTTTAATCATTTATTTATTTTTGGGATGACAACAGCTCAATTTTCTATTGAGAAAACCCAACATTGCCGCCAACTACGCTACACAATGTTGCCGTTCCCTAATCAGGGTCCACAGATTTGAGTATTTTCAATATTTTTACACTCTAGAGAAGATGATAAGAGTAACCCGAGTATTTTAAATTAAGCCAATTATGGAATATAGAGCGATCGATTGAAATACTAAATTTGAATTCTGTAATTTGAGTGAGAGACCGGGTTTATAAATATACAATTAACTGAAATGTCCGTTACATTCAGTTACTATTTCAGTTATGAATAAAGTAGCAGAGTAAATCGGGATTCTATTTAAGTATGTATAATTTTTTTTTGCATTCTTTTTGATGGAGCATGAATTTGAATGATTTTTCAGAAACATTTCATGAAACAACTTATTGAAATCCCTTGAATTATTTTGAGCATGATTTGAACGGGGGTCATATCATATCCCTTGTGACATCTGTAACTATGATAAGTATGATTTGTGAAATTAAATTTAATGAATAAAATATCAATTAACATTTTTTTGCTGTAAATGTGGGGGGTCTCTAGAAACGGCACTTACGTATAGCAGATGGTAGAAAAATGTGTAACATTTACCCGAGCCGGCTAGCTGACACTGAAATATGTGGTGAGCGATTAAATACCAATCTCGGACGCCCTTCTTAATAGCTTGTAAACAGACGGGCCATTTTGTATCGGGGGAATACTACTGCGACTTGATATTCGTCATTGGTTGAAACAATGGTTGGTTAAGGGCCAGTTTTATTACTTACAGATAAAATTTAACTGAGAGAACCTCCTATCGCCCGTTATTAATAACCTATCCTGGGGGCTTAGCATGGCGAGCCGCGACAATTATCTCACGCATGCTGTCCTTATCACATTTAATACTATAGACAGAGATGTAAGCGTGACAAACGCACGACAACGTCTTGTCACGGAGTGCCATGCTAAACAAGCTGATCCGTTTTTACCAAATCGAGATTGAAAAAACAAAACACAATTGTCACTTGTGTACCAAAAACATGTCAAGAACACAATTGTGTTTTGTTTTTTCAATCTCGATTTGGTAAAAAACGGATCAGGATAGGTTATTAATAACGGGCGTTAGTCTATTTCATAAAACATGACGTTTTAGACAGTGACAGATATAGAATATCTAACAGTTAAGTTTTATCTGTAAATGGTGAAACGGCCTGAATACATATAATTTTATTCTCAATTTCTTGTGGTTGACTGATGGTTTTATTTCTTCACAAAACAAAAGATAGTAGCTCATACTTCGTCTCGTATTGAGAAGAGCAATGAACTTAAACTGTAGTCACGTATAGGTACGCTTTTTGCAAAGAAAAGGGTCGGTTACATACCTAAATTGCTTTGAATATGTCCAGCGAGCATTGCCCTCATTAGATAATTTTAAAGTCCTTTTAATTGTTCCTAAAAGGATAATCATTTTAATGTTGGTCACGCCTTGCTAATTATTTTGACATTGACCTTGGGGGCCAAGGTTTAATTTCAAAGTAGAATTTAATCCTTAAATTAACAAAATTTACTGTAAGTATACTTAATTATATAACCTGCTTTATACAGGGTGTAACAGAAAGGGGGTATAGGTAATGCTGACACACAGCGATAGTCCACATGAAACTGAACAACTTTCCCCACGGAACATGGGTCATAGCTCGAAAAAATGTTTAGGTCGCCCATACTTACTCGATCAACTGATCGGGCATTTTGTATGGGGAGGCGAATTTTTTTTTCGAGTTACGACCTTCGACCTTTGTTCCTAGGTGAAATTTGTTCAGTTTAATGAGGACTATCGCTGTGTTTCGGCATATACCCCCTTTCTGTTATACCCTGTATAATCTACTTCAATTATGTAGTTCTTTCTTCAATTACCTAGTTTTTATCTCGCTGCCTACAAGCTGTGATTTCAATTTTATTAACGACCCAACTTGAGTTTTCGAAACTAAAGCAGATAAGAAACTGTTTCGATCATAAAACAAAGTTGGGCCAGCTGTTGCTTTGAAATTTCGATAACTAGCTAAAAATATTCTCAACTGGAGCCTTATTCTCTTTGTTTTAATAACGTTAAAACGATATTATTTCACCGTGTTTTTAAATTATACCTTTGTAAAAATACTCAGTTATTAATTTCAAGAATAACATAGCATTTCAACATTGCTTTGACATAAAAGTGACTTCACTATGGGACTTCAACACAATACCATTAGGTTTTGTTTGATAACAGTTGTGGTTTAACGTTTAATATGACAACCGCAGGGGGGAGGCGGTTAACTTGCGATTATAACGAGACCAATCGTAGATGCGTAAGCACACTTAGCATCTCTTCCTCTTGACGGGTAGCGAAGGAGATTCCAAATTCAAATTCTAGTGTTCTTTTTTTAATAAAAGTTTTAGATTGACTTTAAAAAACAATACAACATAAAAACTGATTTTGTAATCCGACGTGCGTGATCCTGCAGGACATGATACAGAAGTAACTTATTTCATATTTAAAATATGCGATAACAAAAACGTGACTTTTCACAACATTTTTATTAAAATTAACATCGTAATAACCACAGAAACATGACAACGATTTAAATATATTCAAAAACCTTTTAACAAGATTATTATTTCCAGAATATTCTTTCACTCAAAGTGGAGTGGTCGAAAGTTATGTAACTAGGGTTTGAGTTTAGAGAGTTTCTTTTGGCCTGCGGTAGTTGAACCAATATTGAAACCGGTTCGAGAATTATAGCGAAATCTCATCATATTTATCAGTCGGAGCAATCTTTCATTTAAACTACTATCAGAACCACGGTTAAACCTACCATTTTAAATGAACGCAGTCGCAATTCTCGTAACATTAGGTTCATCATAAGAGCCGTATCAAGATGTCACAGTTTTCTAATGCTACCGTCTATCTATTTGATCAAATGATATGCATTAATGTGAAGCTAAGTAGTTAAGTCAAGACACGAATGCTAGCCTAGCATTGGTATTGTTTTGTATTTAGCCTATATACAGTTGAGTATTATTGGCAGTTATTTAAAATGAAAATTATTAAACCGCTGCTGAATGACGACAGATGAAAAATATTGAGATCAAAAGATACATTTCGACGAAAGATAAGGTTTTATGCACGCTCGAGTGCTTTAAAATTAGAATTGTAACTGGACTGAACTTTGAAGCGTTTCTCAAATCGAATCACAACTCGAAAACATTCTCCGAATTCCAAGGAATGTCAGTGCCGTTTATAAATAAGTGTATTGCGAACCTCGGCCGACAACGCCCAAAACAATTTATCACCTCAATAACTTAAGGGATTACAGCGAAAGCAGTTTTTGTGGAAGGACAAGAAGGTTTCGGAACGTAGGGTGTTAGGGTGGTTTTATTTTAAAAGCTGATTGTTAGCGCTCAGCTGTCTGGCAATTCTAGTCCTTTAAAATCACTGACAAAATCACTTTACCGTAAAACGCCACTTGTCATCATCATTTGTCCTGGCATTGATTTATATTAAATGGAGAAAGTTCATACTGCCGCTATTGTTGTACCCATAATTAGGTAATAATAAAACTAGATATACAATTGATTAAATTTAACAGTGGAAAGGAATTGACCCGTCGATAACGCTCGTGTTTTTTGGTTCTTTGTAAATGAATCTTTGACATTTCCATGCTCATTCTTAACTGACAAGATGTTAAAAGTACGCACTGATATTCAGTGTCTGTCCTTTTATCCTGAAAATCAGTTCTTTGCGTAAAATAAGCGTAGAACGTTACCTCCGAATCTTATTTCCCCGGATTGCTGCAAATGATAATTTAAAGAGCTCTAGCGTTTTTTATTTTAGGTCTCGCTTTCTTTTCACAGCTTGTTTAGGCTCGCTCTAAAGGCCCTCCTTGCTTAAGAGGTCGTGGTTGTGCTTAACCTAGTTAATATGTTTTCATTTCTGCTGGCTCTACGGCTAAAACTTGAGTAGTTTGTGGTTTTAAAATTAAGATATTTGTGCTGAAATATTGTTGGTTGTGGCCGGGTTTTCCCAAGCTTACTTTAGATGTTTATGTAAAGAAAATTATTAAATAAAAATATGGCACAACGATCTATGCACTTTTAGGGAAGATTGGTGGGAAGCAGCCACTGACAGGAAGCTGTGGAGAAGCATAAGAGAGGAGTTTACCCGGCAGTGGAACAAAATAAGCTACTAAAAAAATATATGAGTAGGTATATTTTGTAACTTTTAACTCGGAATATAAAACTACCATCGATCGGTCGATCAATTAAAGCTACCATAAAATATTAATGGACATCAATCAATGTCGGCGATAACACCCTTATTCATGTGCCGTAGTTAACTATTTTAAATTATAGCTAGTTGTAAAGTTCCTAGTTAAAAATTTAACGTGCCTACCTCAGGCGACATCGCTAGCTCCCTCTAACAAGACATCCTAAGGGATTCAAGTTAACAACATGTGAAAACGAGCCTTCTTTCCCTTTTATACCTTCTCTAGGGATTGCCAATGTTGCCAGCTTGAAGCATATTTTATGACCTGTATCATTATATTAACATGGTTCTCATATATTGAGGTCTGTGTAAATTGGTTAATCTTTTACCTGGTAATAATTTAACTTTTTTATGTGAATTATAAAATCGGAGTAAAAATCAATGATCTGTGTAATCCTGCAATGTAAACAGTAGAATGATAAATTATTTAGTATTTTATAGGGGAAGATAAATATCTTCTCCTGAGAACCTAGAGAAAATAATAAAGTAAAATATATTTTTTTAAATTGTGACTTTACGCTGTTTGATAGCAAACGTCAACCTGTAATGATAAGTGTGTACGCGCCTTAAGGGTCTCGCACACTTACCACAATACATATAGCAAAAATCAAAGTGAACCAATGAAATCTCTAAAAAATCAATATTTATTTTTCAATGTTTAAACCAGCTCTAATTAATTTTACTAGAGTACACGACTTAAAAAGATGCTGTATTCACAAAAGACTTTTTTTTAATCCCACCCGAAACTCAGTAAGAAATTATTTGAGCCAACGCTAAGGGCTTTCTTTAAAAGTGTCCATCCATTAGCAAGTTTTCGCGGATTATTTTCTTAATGCAGCCCTTAATGTTTTGGATTAGACAAACACCTTGAGACGGTTTAGCGAAGTGCTTATTTTACGGCTATCAATCAAGGATTTAATATTTAAAAGTTTAAAGTAAAAAGTGGTACCGTTAGATATTTGAATTCAGTATTTATTTATTGCAAAAAAGTTACATTTTAGTACAGTAAAATAGTAACCACCTATGAAGGTATATTAGCTACTTTATTTATATTCAGCTAAAAGCTGATTTAACTCAGGTCAATAACTGGCATTGTTCACTGCGACTGAATTTCGAAATTAAATCTATGCCGTTTAAAAAACTAGACTTTTACGCTTTAGCATTTAATATTTTATAGTTTTTTCGTTACTAAAAAGCTTTTCAAAGCTTGCAGCATTTTATTCAAAACGGCCTATTCATGCAGGAAACGAATCAAATTAACAATTCCTAGTTAAGTATTAAAATATTTCAAAAACAACAACAAATATTTCAAATACAAACAAAACTGGACAGCATGAAAACAGTTTCGCATAAAAACAGTGCCGCATAAAAATAATATTTGAATTCCATTTCACGTCAAATAGGTAGAAACCTGTATGTGATACAAAAATAAACAAGCGAAACTAAAAAGTTCACGTCAAAGGGAATAATAATGAAATGAAACATTCGATTGTCCAAATGTAATACAGTAGGGTGTAAAGTCACGTATTTATTGGTGAGCTGTAACCGAATAGATACAGTAACGAGGTTCTAGTGTGTACGAGTTTTACAGTTACCCTTTGATACGAGGCTCGTGTCGCGTTCCTTGCAGCCTCGCGATCTTGCGAACCACATACACACTTAGTAATGTTTATTATATATGTATAAGAACCTTAATAGATACCTATAGAACGAAAATAACTGTCGAAATCACCCAAAAATTTAAGTTAAACAAAGTTTTGTAAACTCTTCTCCGCCTGACATTGGCAGAATCGTTAATGGTGGTTGCCATTAATAAAAATAAATAAACGCCTGTCAACTTTCTATTTTTTATGTCACCATTAATTGATTCGTATAATTTATTGATTTTAAACTATTGGAATTACCAGAATTTAAAATAGAACAGCAATCATCTTCCGTCTTTTCTCATATTAGGTCTTTACCTATGGAATGGCGAGGCGTGTAAATAGCCTGCGCCAGGCGGGATCTTAAGATTTGGATCAAAATACCTACTGCCTACGTGACTCAAGGTTATCGGTCGGTCCGTGTATTGGTATTATATTCCACAAACCTTTTACGCAGACAGCCAGGGGTTCCGGTATGGTGCAAGCAGAAGCTCTATGCAGGTGCAGGTGTATCCCAATATCTCTGGGATCGAAGTCCAAACACAATAGGTATCCAGCGGCACATTCACCGAATAGCACAAACACACATGCCAGTAATTTAAGCATATAATTTGCAAGTTTATGGTATTAGTAAGCTGTCCAGTGCACGGAATTAGATATTTAACAAACACTTCACAATTATCTTATGCAAAAGCGTAATTAAATAGTTCCTTCGCCCTTTCATTAAGAGGCGTCGCAGCAAACAGGAAGAGACGCGGTCGCGGACCTGCGATGGCGCCGCGAGCCGCGCGTGGGCCAATCAACGCTCAGTTTTGTCGCGATTTTCGGAACAAGTAACGCCATCCCGCAGCTTGCTACCGGAAACTCCCGTGAACTGAGCTACGCGCCAAATTTGAGGAACGAAAATACCAACTCGAACCGACCTGAGTCTTAACAGTATGAAATCCTAGGTTATTATTATTATTATGTTATTTAAATTTGGAAAATGATTTGACATTTTAAAATTAAAGTGCACAACCATGCTCCCTTTGGAAGTTGGTAAACTTCCAAAAAAAATTAAATATTTATAATAAATTTAAAGATATTTATTTATTGAATTGAATAAGCGTGACTAATTAACACAGAGTGTTGTGAGATTTTCAAAGAGATTACAGACTCAAACAAAATTTATTAATTGACTGAACTGAGGATGACTAGTTAACACAGAAGGTTGACTGTTGTGATTATGCTTTCCTTTTATACACTATTTAGGTTTGAATCTAATATTATGGAATTTTCAGTACGCAAAAATATGATATTTATCTACTAAGTAATATTTTTAATGACAACAACAAAGAGGGAGAACATCATTGCAGAGAAAAGTTTAATTAAGATACATATGTTATTGTGTAGGTATAGGATACAATTTCACTACAGGACGTTTGAACGTACCGAACCTCGTCTTCACCATCGCCACGCGCGCTATATTGTCTTTACCAGGGAATAATTCAATTATTGTACCTAGAGGCCAGCTTAATGGGGAGCAATCATCTTGCCCCACGAGTACTACAGTCCCAACCTTGACAGGGTTTTCCGGAGTAGCCCATTTCTGTCTAACTTGCAAAGTATGCAGATATTCTAATCGCCATTTTTTCCAAAAAGACTGAACCATCTGATCTAACAATTTTTTACGTTGAATAAGGTTCGAATCAGAGACTTCTGTCGCAGGTAAGTACTGTAATGGAGTAGACATTAAAAAATGTGCTGGTGTAATCACTTCTGGGTAAGGATCCGAGGCTACCACGTTTAGTATATTCCTCTTAGTACATCGTTCATCAACTTGAGAAGTGGTAAAATAGAAAAGGTCCTCCACTGGTTCCCATGCCAATCCTAGAACTTTAGACACAGACTTGCCGCCATCAGAAAACTCTACTGAACCACGATGTGACTCAGGAAGGCTATCTAACAATGCTAAGGAATTGCTTTTCCATTTAACTAAATCAAAGGCTCCTGCCTTGAACAGCAGTATCAACTCCTGTGCCAAAGCAGTCGCAGAATCCTCATCTGGAACAGAATGAACTAAATCATCCATATACAGCTTAGACTGGACAATTTCTGCAGCATCTGGACAGTGAGGCTTCATATCCGAGGCCAGCTGACGCAGAGTGCGCATGGCCAAAAAGGGGCTCGACTTCAAGCCAAAGGGGAGCCGATTGAACTGAAACGTTCGAATCACATCATGTTCATCGAAACGGAATAATATGCGCAAATATTTACGATGATGCTCGGGCACTTCGATCTGTAAATACATCTGTTTAATATCAGCTGTAATAGCTACAGGAAACAGTCGAAAATGTAATAACAACAAAAACAAATCGGCCTGTAGATTCGGTCCAACATGTAAAACATCATTTAATGACACCCCAGTATGTGTCTTTGCACTGGCATCTAGCACGACGCGTGGCATCGGCTTGTCCGGGCGAACAACGGCATGATGTGGAATATAATAACCACCATCACCAATATCGGATTCAGGAACTTCAGAAAGGTAATCATTTTCAATATATTCTTCTATCACCTTCATATAATTCTCCTTTAAAGTAGGTACTTGTTTAAATTTTCTTTCCAGCGCCAGCAGCCTGCGATGAGCACTCGAACGCGAGTTTCCTAATTCATCAGGACTCCTACAGAAAGGTAAAGCAACCGAATATCTACCTGTGTCACTATCTCGAATGACAGAGGATGTATACAGATTCTCACATTCTGTATCTTCAGGACCAAGGAATTGCTTAGGTGAAATTTCCTCTAGCTCCCAGAACTTCTGCACCAAATCATTCAGTCCCAAAGCTGTAAAAGAGGTATGAGAAGATGTAACTCTAGCACTAGCAGTACTTGGATAATCACCCATAAGCACATATCCAAAAGTTGTCATCACTGCAGGAGGTGCCCGAGAACCAGAATCAACCCTATTCCCTAAGTAGACATATGGAAATAGTTCAGCTCCCAATAAAAGATCAATACTGCCAGGAATATTCCAAGTCAGATCTGCCAGCGGTATGTCATTTAAATAAGCCATGTCACACTTCTCTATGAAACGAGAAGGTAATTGATCAGTGATGCAATCTACTACCAGAGCTTCTATATCATATTTATTATTTGGATAAACTCGGGATTGTAATTTAACACTTACATATCCCAGTATAGGCCGAGAGGTTAATCCAACTCCTTTTACACAAGAATTGTTCAATGGTGTGATCGGTAAGTTAAGTAATTTACAACAACCCACTGTTATTAAATTATTTTGTGACCCATTGTCTAACAAACATCTAATAAGAACTTTGTTTTTATTATTATTGCAGTTTGCATATACTTGAGCCGTAGCAAGCAATATATTAGAGCTCGGCTTTGAATTAACATTTAGTGACAAAGATGCACTCTCAATACCAGAAATATCTGTTGAATTCTCTAAATTGCTTGAGGAGCAATCTGGGTTTGTTAAGTTATCATCATCTGAACTACTGGGAACAGGTGAGTCACTATTATCATCATCAGTGAATCCTTGAACTGTGTGAGAATGAGTATTATTAATTCTCTTTTCAAAATGTAACATGGTGTGATGTCGCTTCTCACATGTTCCACAGACTGATGAAGAGCTACAAGCAGAGACCGTGTGTGACATACTCAAACAATTCACGCAACCGTGTTTTGATTTCACAACTTCAAATTTAATTTGTGGTGTACTTAGCGATTTAAATTGAGCACATTCATACAATTGTTTATGGTCTGCTTTATTACAGTATCCACAAACTGATGTGACAGCTGACATTGTATCATCATTCTTTGTTATGAAAGCTTTGTGTGCATTAGAGCGGGTAGAAGACCCTCCGGCTTGTCCAGGTTTATTTGAACTAGTAACTGAACGCGGGTTAGAGTTCGAACTGACATTATTATTTGTAAGAGAACGCCCTAAAATCTTAACTTGATCACGTACAAATAAGATTAACTCATTGTATGTAGGTATTTCTTTATTGCGCACTGACAGTTCGAAAGCTTGAACTGACTGAGTATCAAGTTTTCGCAAAGCACAATGTAACAGGATAAAATCTGTAACATCTGGTATTTCTAATTGCTTTAAAGCAGATATTGAAGCAGAATATTTCTCAATGAAAGTATCTAGGCTATTCGCCGAGTTAGTACATTGTTTCAAATCTAGAATATTGTTTAAATAATAAGTTCCCAGTGACCTCTTATCTTGATATTTTTTAACTAAACTTTCCCAAATAATTTTATAAGTTTCACCGGTAGGTACAATACCAGCGGTGACCCTCAAAGCATTATGAGTCAGTTTACCAATCAAATACTGCACACGCTGCGAGTCAGTCAGTTGGTGATTATTATGAATAGCTTTAAAGCTTTTTTTTAGCTTTAAAGGATTCGTAAAACATAGGGCATTTCTCCATACTACCATCGAAGCTTGGTATCTCAATGGGAGGCAACTTAATTCCTATATAATCACTAGAACGAGGCGGCGGCGGCGGTGACGAAGAGGAGGCACTAATTTTGTTACGAATGCGTTTAATACGCGTATAGAACTCCTCAAAAGCTATTACCGGTGCGTAATCGGGGGTAGCTTCTGGATCGTCCGTCAAAACTAAATGATTCAGCTCGTCAATGATGCTCTCAAACCTCGACTTTAATTCGTCTATCGTTTCCGATTCAATCATGAACTGTTCATTCGATCTCGACTCAAACGACGATATATTTAACGACGAGTTATACAAACGATTTACTCTTTCAAAAAAGGCTTCTTTTTTTGCTGTTAAAATAACGAATTGTTGGTCAAACGTTAAAACCCCTTTATGCGTCATCTTGTTTTACCGCAAGCGTGGCTAGCAAATAGGTTATTCAAAGAAACAATTATTAATTGAATTCGATAGCTAGGCAACTGATTATCCGGCTCGAAGGACCAAAATGGAATGGCGAGGCGTGTAAATAGCCTGCGCCAGGCGGGATCTTAAGATTTGGATCAAAATACCTACTGCCTACGTGACTCAAGGTTATCGGTCGGTCCGTGTATTGGTATTATATTCCACAAACCTTTTACGCAGACAGCCAGGGGTTCCGGTATGGTGCAAGCAGAAGCTCTATGCAGGTGCAGGTGTATCCCAATATCTCTGGGATCGAAGTCCAAACACAATAGGTATCCAGCGGCACATTCACCGAATAGCACAAACACACATGCCAGTAATTTAAGCATATAATTTGCAAGTTTATGGTATTAGTAAGCTGTCTAGTGCACGGAATTAGATATTTAACAAACACTTCACAATTATCTTATGCAAAAGCGTAATTAAATAGTTCCTTCGCCCTTTCATTAAGAGGCGTCGCAGCAAACAGGAAGAGACGCGGTCGCGGACCTGCGATGGCGCCGCGAGCCGCGCGTGGGCCAATCAACGCTCAGTTTTGTCGCGATTTTCGGAACAAGTAACGCCATCCCGCAGCTTGCTACCGGAAACTCCCGTGAACTGAGCTACGCGCCAAATTTGAGGAACGAAAATACCAACTCGAACCGACCTGAGTCATAACAGTATGAAATCCTAGGTTATTATTATTATTATGTTATTTAAATTTGGAAAATGATTTGACATTTTAAAATTAAAGTGCACAACCAACCTATAACCTATAATATATATATAAACTTTAAGTTTAAGCTGAAACGTTGGCTCATGGAACACACATTCTATAGTCTTAATGAGTTTTTAAATATTAAATTGTAACATTGCAATTATAAGTTAAGTACTTAAATGTAATATTATTATTATTATTTATAATGTTTCGTTTCTACGTTTTTGTATTTTTGTAATTACTCTAATGTAATAAAGTAATTAGATATTATTTAAACCATCAATGTGACATGTAATATTTAACAAATTACGAAATAAATGATTATGATTATGATTATGAAATTGCCGTTTTGTATGAAAAAATTCAAACGATTTTTTTTTCATGTAATTTTTATTTGTATTAAGTGAAGTAATTACCCATACAATCAATGCATCTTTGCCAACGCAGTGGCAGTTTATTAATGCCCTTCTTAAAGAAATCAGCTGGACGAGAGGCAACAAATTCTTCAAAGGCGTTTTGAACTGCCTCTTGGTTATTGAATTTTTTTCCAGTCAAGAAGTTATCCAAATTCTGGAAAAAGTAGTAGTCTGTAGGGGCAAGGTCTGGTGAGTACGGTGGATGAGGGAGAGCTTCCAACCCCAGTTCTTGCAACTTGGAGACCGTCATTTGTGCGGTATGAGGTCGCGCGTTGTCGTGCAGGAGCAGCGGAGAAGAGCGATTGACCAATGCTGGTCGGAGACGTGCCAGCTTCTCCATCATTGTGTTCAATTCTTCACAGTACACATCTGCAGTAATACTCTCCCCATTTGGTAAGAAGCTGTGATGAATCACCTTTTTAGGGGTAAGTTTTCGTTTAGGGCATTGTTTAGGTGCTGAACCAGGATCCAACCAACTTGCTGAGCGCTTACGGTTATCAAACAGAATCCATTTTTCATCACAGGTGACAATGCGGTTCAAAATTCCTTCATTTGTGTGTCTGTTGAGCAATGCACGGCACGTCTCGACGCGTACTTGGCGCTGGCGATCATTGAGTTCGTGGGGCACCCATTTGTCAAGCTTTTTTACCTTGCCAATTTGACGCAAATGGACCAATATTGTTTTGATGCTAACGTCGAAAGCTGCTGCTAATTCAGCCGTAGATTGAGTATCATCAGCTTCCACGATCGCCTTCAATTCGTCTGCATCGACCAAAGTCTTCGGACGACCGCGGGGTTCATTTTTCAGGTCGAAATTTCCAGAACGGAAGCGAGCAAACCAATAACTAGTGGTTCGTTGGTTTGTAGTGTTAGCTCCGTACACGTCGTTGATGTTGCGAGCCTCTTGTGCCGCGTTGCTGCCACGACGGAACTCATATTCCATAATTACTCGAATTTTTAACGTATCCATGTTGACGAAAATGATTGAAATGCAATGAAAATGTAACACTAACCAATAAACAAATGACTGTTTTTGGAAAAAGAATTCCATATTTTTAAAATGAAATTAATTTGAAATTAGAATTCTTAGCTAAACAAAAAATATTTTTAATTGAAATGGCCAGTACTGTAAAACGGCAATTTCATAGGTAAAGACCTATTATTATAAGCCGTCCGTAGTTTTACCTATCTTTTCTTACATATTTTACATGACAGGGTCATGAACAGTGAGCTATTTTCTTTTGTGTGTCCGTTCCATACCCTTTTGTCGCGTTTATTTTCTTTGTGCACGACGACCTATAGACGGGTCTTATGGGAGCCTTTGCTTGTGTATATGGACATTATTAGGTTACTAGGTAAGGCTGAAGCGTATAGAATGACCTAGGAATATAAGGTATTGTCTGTGCTAAAACTTTGTATCTAAGTATTTTTCTTGAGATGTTATTACGAACGTGTTAGTTTATTAAGTCATGACCCATAATCTGATTTAAGTATATAAAATAAAAAGATGGACTTTCTGTTGCCTCAATTCCTCGTGTTTAAAATTACTGTTAAAATGAAATAAAAATCACTGAAATGTACTCATATTAGAACCCAACTTTTTATATGAAAGTCTATCAACGTCATATTTTTTATTACTGGGATTGTTTTGCATTTTGTCGAGTTATACGTTCGCGTGATATTATTTGACCGTGATTTTAAATGAATAGAATGCCTAGACAATAGAGACATGGTGCAAACTGACAAACAAGTAACTTTAAATGACACTTTATGCCCTAGTGTGATACACAAACCCTCACTTTCAGAAATAGCCTTTAGTTTATACAGGGTGGCCCGTCGATTGACGTTCAAAAGGAAAATTTGGATTCCTCGTGTCGTGGGGTATCCGAATCACCCCCATGTATGTTCCGCGATTTTTTACGGTTTCCGAGTTATGACGTGTTTTCTGATTTTTTGAGATTTTTCAACCAATCACCCTAAAAAGGTTCGTAGAAAAAAAAGTACAACACTTTTTCATAAATTTATTTTTGCATCAGATGCTTCATGACCCGTACTTTTATGCATTAAATATTCAGCTTCGTAACTTTAATAAAAGTTGGGGAAATTTAGGTCGGAAGAGGAAAAATTGTATTGACTGAAAAATAATTGAAATCTTCGAACTTGAATTAAGAGGTCAAAAAGATGACTTCATGGATTTTAAACTAGCTTAAAAAATGCGCCAACTTCTCAGCTTTCATAATCATCGAAAAAAATGTATACTTAATGGGGTATTTTTGCTAGAATCAGCCTTTAAAGAGAGCAAGGTGGAAAAATTTCAGAATTGGACGTATGGGCAAATTTTTTTTTCTTTCATATTTTATGATCACCTAAGCCTCAGTAGGTTTAAAGAAAGTGTTATCTTACCGAAAAGTACAAAAAAGACGCTAAGATTGACACATTTGGGGGTTTTGGAGCACTTGTAAGAGATGAGTTACACCTTGAGAAAATTATGCAGATATGCCTCATTTCTAAGGGGTTGCACAAGGAAACGGCCTTGAAGCGGCACGACTGTATCGCAAACAAGTTCAAAGACGTGATGGGCTGCAACCTGAGTCTTATCCTGACCTTCGTATTTTTATTGACATACGCCAAACCTTAATGGAAGGAAGAACTCCTGGTTAACGCGAGGGTCCTGAAGGGATCCCACTTCGTAGAAGCTGTTTTCGATACAGTCGTGCCGCTTCAAGGCCGTTTCCGTGTGCAACCCCTTAGAAATGATGCATATCTGCATAATTTTCTCAAGGTGTAACTCATCTCTTACAGGTGCTCCAAAACCTCCAAATGTGTCAATCTTGGCTCCTTTTTTGTACTGTTCGGTAAGATAACACTGTCTTTAAACCTACTGAGGCTTAGGTGATCATAAAATATGAAAGAAAAAAAAATTTGCTCATACGTCCAATTCTGAAATTTTCATTTGCTCTCTTTAAAGGCTGATTCTAGCAAAAATACCCCATTAAGTATACATTTTTTTCGATGATTATGAAAGCTGAGAAGTTGGCGCATTTTTTAAGCTAGTTTAAAATCCATGAAGTCATCTTTTTGACCTCTTAATTCAAGTTCGAAGATTTCGATTATTTTTCAGTCAATACAATTTTTCCTCTTCCGACCTAAATTTCCCCAACTTTTATTAAAGTTACGAAGCTGAATATTTAATGCATAAAAGTACGGGTCATGAAGCATCTGATGCAAAAATAAATTTATTAAAAAGTGTTGTACTTTTTTTTCTACGAACCTTTTTAGGGTGATTGGTTGAAAAATCTCAAAAAATCAGAAAACACGTCATAACTCGGAAACCGTAAAAAATCGCGGAACATACATGGGGGTGATTCGGATACCCCACGACACGAGGAATCCAAATTTTCCTTTTGGACGTCAATCGACGGGCCACCCTGTATATAGATCAGAACCACATGGTATACAAGTTGGCTACCCATAACTATACCTCTATAATACATGAAAATGTAAAGTACCTACTTGTGTAAAAAAATTAAATTAAAAATTTCAAAAACCCCCGACTATAAAAAGTAACAAATAAATTAAGTAGTATTTTGTCTACTGAACATATCGCTTAATATTTCATACAAATTGACAACTTTCATACAAACTTCATTTCGTCAGGGAACCGCATTCTATTTTACATATTACTTACGAATATATTAAATTATACTTATCGATTCAATTTAAACGTTTCACATGTATTTTTTTAAATTTTGATATCACATTATGATTATTTATGATAGGCGTACCTACCTAGTAGACCAAGCTAGGTATAGCTACTTAGCGGTCCCCCGACAAAATGAAGTTTGTATGAAAGTTGACAATTTGTATGAAATATTAAGCGATATGTTCAGTAGACAAAATACTACTTAATTTATTTGTTACTTTTTATAGTCGGGGGTTTTTGAAATTTTTAATTTAATTTTTATTTTGAAGTTTTTAAACCTTTATTATATTATTATAATAAGCTCCTCCTGTTGTCAATATTGCATTATTTTAAGAATTAAACACTGTTCAAAACGAATCCAAACACGACATATCTGCTGTTACATTTTTCAAGAATGGGTGGAGAGCTGGACTCCATCATTAGCTCCTCATCTGCTGGCACCATTGCATTATATTAAGAATTAAACGCTGATCAAAACGAATCCAAACACAACATATCTGCTGTTACATTTTTCAAGAATGGGTGGAGAGCTGGACTCCATCATCAGCTCCTCATCTGCTGGCACCATTGCATTATATTAAGAATTAAACGCTGATCAAAACGAATTCAAACACGACATATCTGCTGTTATATTGATTTTACAATCCTACCACAGCCGACAAAAGAGCTGATGACCTTGAAATAGCTGAACCGATTTGCATATAATATATCTAAGAACACTCCCAGGATTACCAGCTTTAAATTAAAAAAAAACCGCATCCAAATCCGTCCCCGCGTTTAGGCGCTACAGTGCCACAGACAGACAGACACACAGACACACAGACAGAGGGGTCAAACTTATAACACCCCTCTTTTGGCGTCGGGGGTTAAAAAATAGACGCCTTCGATTACTTTCCGTATTGAATAAATAAACCGTCAAATACACGGATTGATCACTCAATTTGTCAACGTTGTCAGCCTAAAATCACAAAAACTTGGACAACAATATTACAAGCATATTTTTACTACCAAAAATACAGTCGAAGGTAATACGGGCAAATAAAGAAGGCGTATCAATAAAACCCTCTGGTAGGAACTGGCGACCATTCCAAGTGACACGATAAATCCTTCCACTGCAATGCAGGGGCTGTCTTACCCACAATTTGTAAGAATTAAACGAACATCCAGTTTAGGGCGGAAACATATTTGCTGGTTTAACTACTTTATCGATTATTCTCTGTGTTTATAGAGTATGGAACTCACTAGTTATTACCTTAACTTGGCTAGGTACTGTATTTTGTCTAAAGTCAAATACTAAATATTGTACAACCTTCTTTTTTTCTATGCAATCTTACACAAAAGAAGGAACCTATAGGTTTAATTGAACGTTAACATTGAAGATCTGTTTTGCAACTTGTCCATGATTTATTGTAGGTGGTAGTTATAGCATATTCAGCGACCAAATATATCAACCCATACCTGTAAAAGTTTTGTACATGCCAGCTTTTCACCTCGTAGCCAACTCGGTGATATGATATGTAAGAAACGCGTGTAATTTATCAATTGTCTTGAAAACTAGATTTCAAAACCTGCTATCATATTTGGCAGCTAACTAAAATGATTACTCAATAAAAATATCCCACTTATTTTTACACGAAAATGTACGCTCAACTTTAGATAATATCTATCTAGAATGTACGTAGTGTTCGTAATACTTGAAGACAGCAATTCCGTGAATCAGAGCTGCAAGAATATTTTGATTAATTAACCCGAGGAACATTGCAGAAATACTACGTCTTTTTGTTAAATCGCGCTTTTAGTTGTAGTGCTGGGACGTGGTTGTCGATATTGATAGTTAATAAAATAATACTTAATAAAAATTAAATTAAAAATTTAAAAAACCCCCGACTATAAAAAGTAACAAATAAAATAAATATTATTTTGTCAACTGAACATCGCATTATATTTAATACAAATTGATAACTTTCATGCATACTTTATTTCGTAGTGGGACCGCATTCTAATTTTTTTTTTAATTTTGATATCTCTTTCTGATTACTTATGATAGGTATATATTTTTGCGTACCTACCTAGCTACTTAGCGGTCCCCCGACAAAATAAAGTTTGTATGAAAGTTATCAATTTGTATTAAATATAATGCGATGTTCAGTTGACAAAATAATATTTATTTTATTTGTTACTTTTTACAGTCGGGGGTTTTTTAAATTTTTAATTTAATTTTTATTTCAAAGTTTTTAAACCTTTATTATAATAATTATTATAAGCTCCTCCTGTTGTCGACATTGCATTATATTACGAATTAAACACTGATCAAAACGAATCCAAACACGACATATCTGCTGTTACTTTTTTGAAGAATGGATGGAGTGCTGGAAATCCTGGCTCCAGCATCAGCTCCTCCTGTTGCTACCATTGCGTTACATTAAGAATTAAACACTGATCAAAACGAATCCAAACACGACATATCTGCTGTTACTTTTTTGAAGAATGGTTGGAGTGCTGGAAATCCTGGCTCCAGCATTAGCTCCATCTGTTGTCACTATTGCATTATATTACATCCAAACACGATATATCTGCTGTTATATTGGATCTACAACCCTTCCACAGCGGATAAAAGAGCTGATAACCTTGAAACGGCTGAACCGATTTGCATATTATATGTCTAAGAACACTCCCAGGAATACCAACTTTAATTTAAAAAAAACCGCATCCAAATCCGTCCACGCGTTTAGGAGCTACAGTGCCACAGACACACACACAGACACACACACAGACAGACATCGACGTCAAACTTATAACACCCCTCTTTTGGCGTCGGGGGTTAAAAAGTTACGTCTCGTACGTAAGTTAATTAATTACGCTTTTAGTTATAGGGTTCGAACATGGTAAGTAGTATCGGTATAGATGCTTTTCTTTAATTTTGAAAAGTGTTATTTAATAATGCATAAGTATACGGTACTTACGTATTGAAACACATCTCAAAATGCATTACAATGTTACATGATTTTAAAACTTTATAAGCTTAAGTATTTTTATTTTATTTTAACTGTTATATAATTAAGCGTGTTGTTTCATTGGTATTATTATTAGAAAGTTAATGAAACGATATAATCATAACCATACACCTAAATACCCATCGATATATTTTACAATAAATCCTCTCAACACTACACCAAGTTTAACAACACAGAGGCTTGTAGTAGAAGCACCAAAGTTTTTGTACAGAAATGAAATAAAATTGGCTCCAATCTGCGCAGTTTGCTTTAGGTCTCGAGTTATTTGGGTTCGCGATAAAAAGTTGCCGGAACTCCGTTCAAATATTTTGTAGGCATCATCCTCGAGCGGTACAAATATTCATAACTTCTTGTTTCTGTTTGTAATTTACCTTCAGGTTGTGTTTTTTCGGGTGTTTCTGTTGTTCTTTCGGTTTGAAATTTAGTTAGGTGTATGTAGAGACTTGTTTTCTTTTACATAATCACGAACAAGTGCTGTATCCCCGGTTTTAATTTTTTGTTTTGAAAGTGTATGCCCACCACGTTTCCACTTGATGTCGTAAGACTTTTTTGACACTTTTTTATTATAGAACAAAAAATATTGTACGAGTGCCTACGTAACTTCAAATCCAAAGGATTACCGATAACAAAACAAAAGAGAACTCATAATCTATTATTCGATTTTTGAAAGTTTATTTTCATATTTTCAACAGTATATTTTATAGTCTCTATTTAATTGTCATCGTCGTAGGCCGTAGGACATCTACATATAAGTGGATGAATATAAAGTTCGTCGACCCCTTACATGTATTTCCACCGAATCCCAAACAAGTAGCGTTTTGTATCAAAACTGAGTGAAGTTTCATGCGGGCACTCATAGCAATGCCAGCTATTTATTTACTACCCACATGTTAGGGCAAATACCCGGTTGTGGGTAAAATTCTAGTACCCATATAAGCTATAAAATATATTTTATTTATCTCGTTTAAAATATAACTCCTTAACTCTTTAAAAGAAAATCTGTCAACATACTAACAGCATTGATTTGTTTTACGCCCCCCACACATAAATACGACACGACGTCGCGTCGTGAAAATCTACGACACACATCGGTAGAATCATATAAAAAAGTTATGATGTTTATTAAAAAGTTACTCTTAATAAAATCTTATAAAAAGTTATGGTGTTTAAGATTCTATCGATATGTGTCGTAGATTTCCACAACGCGACGACATCGTGTCGTGTTTAAGTATGGAAGCCCTAGACTAGGCTAGGCTTAGACAATTGAATGGTTTTTCCTGTGGTTTGAACGAGTGAAATTGACCTTTGCAAGTACATAATCACTTACGACCGTTCCCAATAGGTATTCAAAGACAGATAGCTATCCGAGATCGGTAGTACTTAACTGTCACGTAGCTTTCACTTCTGATTTATCTTTCAGAAGAATCCCATAGATTTTTTGACAGCGTTTAGTTTATAGGGACGAAAAATTCTAAGGTATTTTCTTTCCCCAGTAGGGCAAAACCAGAGATAGACAGAATATTGGGAACGGCCATTAAGCTTCAAGTGTTTATTGTATAGTTATCAATATTATAGAGTGCACGTATGTTCCGAACTGCTTTCTTAAACCACACAGCACTAGTGCAACCAAGGCAAATACTATTGACTCAATAAGCTGAGCCCGTTTCCGCTTCGAAACGACTTTGCTTCAGCACTTTCCACTTACTTTAATGTATTTTGTATTAGGTTAAAAATTCTTGTTATTTAAGTACATGAATATACATAGAATAAATATTTTTAATAAATATACATATTTCTCTCTGCTTACCCTGATGTTCAAGAGGCGTGATAGATATGTACTTATGTATGTATCTACTAGATACCTCTTTAACATCCGGGTAAGCAGAGACCACTTCTCTCCATCAATCGTCACGATTCGAATACTTATAGATTTTAAAATAGATGTAACAGAAGACGCTAGAAGATAAAATATACCTAGGTCGATTCAAGTTTACTTAGTACTTAAGCTTATGGGTAAAGTAAAAAAAAAAATTAATATTTCTCATAAATTATGAAGTTTGACACGACACCAAAATTGCAGTATTTTCTTCTACCGCTAGTGCATAAGAGCGCTTTAAATTTTCCACTCACGTCGTCATAGCCATCCCTGCATAAACTGCTCCTGTCCCCATCAAAACAGTCTCCAAAGAATATTAAGATTAAAATCTGATAATCCTCCCTGACAATGTCTTATAATAAAAACGCTTGTTCACTTTTATCTACATTCATCTCTTTGTAAGATAAATTGCTGTCTGAAACTGCTTTTATCAAAACCTAAGTCGGCCATTTTGCGCGGCAATTTTTTTGTTTTCCCGCCCAAATTTGAGGAGATAATTAAAATGTTTTTAACGAGATATTTTGTTGCGATTATTTTATTGTTAACTTTGTTTGAGTGGGAGATAATGAGACAAGACAGATTGTTGTATTAAAAGTACCTATTTAAAATGCTCATATAAATATTTTAGAAAAACTTTTTTGGTATGGCAAAAAGATGTTGCTGAACTAAAAAACTTTTATATGACTTTTTTACAAAATAAGGTTTTTACAAGAACAATGCGAAAAAACTCGTCGGGAACTAAAATTACCTATCCATTACTCGTTACAAATACACTACAAAAACTATGATATTTTCTTGAATACAAATTCAAATGTTCCAGAAGGGAAAACGAGGGAAAAATATAATATCAACAAATGAGTCATCAAAACGCGCTAAGTGAAAAACAAACTGCGTTACCTGGCTGCCATAACTCACGCTAAATTCGTTTATAACAAGCACCTCTAATATAAAACGAGCTCGGTCAAGTGTAAAAGGACAACGACAGTTTAATGGTTTAATACTGAAATGAAAGGACACCATGAGTGAGTTACTTGTGGAACTCGAAGCGAAGTAGAAAGTTACTCGAAAAAGTGGTACTCTTATTAAAACAAAGTAGAGTTTAATTTACTTTTGTATAAATTGACACATAATTGTATATTGTTTTAATTTCGTTGCATATAAGCTTGTCTTTCTGTAATGAAATGCAGCAAATAGTAACAATAATCACGCAAAATTCTTAATTCAAAATGTTAATTTACACTATTTAAATCACGTCATAAGAGTAGTAAATATGGTCCCTTATCTTTCAACTGTGATCAAAACATAAGTTATATATTATGGTCAATATACATATATTTGATATATTTTATTCTTAGATACATGTATAAAATCCAATAGTAAGAGCCATTAGCAACTCGCATCCCATTACGCTCAGTTTATAGGCAAAGTTGTACCGACTTCTCGTGAAATGTTGCCTCGTACATGCCAGAAATAAGTGACATTGTTTCAAACTATCCTTCTTAGCGATAGGCAGTATGTGCTCCTATTTCATGTGGTTTGGGCACATTTTTGCACCCTTTCCTGGGCACATACCTGCTTAAATTTGTTTTATTATTTAGTTAGGAAAGCTTCGCACGGCGGCCACTCTTAGTAATCGTCAGTTTTTTGTTTTTATAAATGACAAGTAAGAGAATTTATGGCTCTTGTTGTGAATCTTGCTAGCATCGTAAGCAATCAGAATCAAAATCAGAAGTAAGAAAATAATCTGCACGTCAGCGATTGTATACGTATACACATACATTATTTTATTTATTTATTTATTTATTCATATAACTCATATAGTCAAAAGTTTATCTATCGATTATCTATCACGCCTTTCTCCCAACGGGCTAGGCAGAGACCATTTCCCTCCACTTGCTACGATACAAACACGTCTGTTTCGTTTCACTCAAGCGCTGAATTCACGGTTATGCTTCCATTTTATAAAAAAAGATGGAAAAGTAGACGGAAAACGGAAGAGAGAGACACCACGAAGGTCTAAAATAGATCAAATAAAAGAAAGAATAGAAGTTATGTCGTATCAGGTACTCAAAAAGACGGCAGCAAACAGAGCAAGGTGGCTTGGACTCCACCCACAAGCTGCTACGCCACTCTCTCTCGCTCTTAAGTTTAATAATGATAGAATCCACACAAACATCAAACCATCAGCTCTGAGTGGACCAACCGCTAATGCATCAACCCAAACACACAGCACATTCCAATCCAGCCTAATCCTTTTCACACCAACACACCTACTTTAATATAATCGAGTAAGTATAAAGGGAACCCGAACAATATGCTCGCTGTTGGAATTTTTCAATTACTTAAAGGGTAGCATCTAAAATGACTTGCGGGATACTGACGCGGCCCAATGCTAGTCACTTCGGCCTTTAGCTAAGAGGTCTTTAACTTTAAAGGGAACTGGAACTTGGATTCGAATTTTTGGGTAAGATTATATGTTTAATGTTGTCAAATGTATACTCCGGGTTAAGTCCTTTCGTTTAATCTTCATAATCAAAGAAGAACCCAACGTTTTACCTGACCAACAACGTCATAATTTTATACATATATATTTTTTTTTTTAACTAAGATACTCAAATACTGTGGCAAATTGGGGATGGCATAAATAACATCTGTTAAAGCTTAGGTATCAAAACAAAGTTGCAAATGTCACATGGTTTAAATAGTATCAAAATTTTAACATCATCTAATTTTCGATTGATCGGTGCTTGTAATAATATCAATAAACAGTCATTAAACATTATCATAATAAATTAAAATAAATTAAAACATTATTATAATAAATAAATTAAAATATCTAATGCCTGTCACCGCAGAAGCTACGAGTATCTTTTCCAATTTCCCGGCAACGCTTTAAAGAAGTGTAAACTTGTAAAGAAATCTGTCGCGTCGCATGTTAAAGACATCTCATTAACTATATCGTATTGGATTTATGGCTCGACGCTTTAGGCAGACGCGTCGAGACATTTTACAACACTATTTTATAAACTAGAGATGTTTATTTTACGAAAAATTAACAAAATATTTAATAAATACCTACTACCTAATTTTATTTTTATTCCAAATTTTATTTAATTAATTTTAAGTTGTTATTTTTAAAGAAAAGATATAATTGTTTTTATAATGGTACTTAATTTTTATTGCAACATTTCCATTGTTGATTTGGGTATGCCTGTTAAAACAATGTAAGTAGGTACCTAGTGTGTTTTAAACCTAATGAAGAATTGAATAGAATTGAATTTGCAAAATTAGTTTTAAAATAGAGTCAAAACCTTTATTAAGGAAGGTTTAAAGTCGGGTATTGTTTCTTCTAATTTTAAGGCATAATTTTGTTAATGAACTTAAGCCTAGTTGCTGAAAAGAATGTTAATTATTTTTGCAATAGAAGTATTGGTAATTAGGTTAAATCGATTTTTTGTGACCTTTCTCTGAAACTGGCTGAAACAACTTCATTCCTTTAATCTTAGATATTAGGAGATTACTCTTTGATATAGGCGAAATTCTAGTACCTATCTCCCAATGCAAACTCCAAATCCATATAAAGTTAGGATCCCTTCGAAAAAAGTGTGCCGACGAAAATATCATTGCTTGTGAAAAATTCCGGCCATGTGCTGACGTCGAAGGAATACTAAAAAGTTGGAACAAATTAGAGTTGTGTCCGACAGAGGGGATTTTGGAATGCCGCACGTGTTACTATTGTAAGTTTTGGGTTAATGCTTCGTTTTGTGGTGCCAATTCGAATATTACCGTTGGAATTTCAATAGTTACCCTACCTAGTGCACTTTGTCTGCGGCATTAAGTTTATACTATACTAGCTGTCCCGGCGAACTTCGTCCCGCCTTAGAATGAACTTTATTGTGTAGGAATAAAGTTCAAATTGACTCTACATTTTAGTAAGAAAACATTTGTATGGGAAAAAGAAAAGGTCTGTTTTAGGGCTTTCCTGGCAATTATTCGAATTTTTCTCACCGTAAGAACCATCCTTGGACTTCAATGAACATTTTAAAAAAAGAATTAGCGAAATCGGTCCAGCCGTTCAGGCGTGATGCCGTGACAACGGAAAACGGGTTTCATTTTTATATATATAGATTAGAGGCTGCCCGCGACGTTGTGCGCATTTATCGTCATATCTTAGAAAACAATCATGATATTCTTAAATAACATAGCCTTTGGGTTATTCTGATGTATAAGCTACAATATTGCCAAGTTGCCAAATCTATTCAGTAGTTTTTGCGTGAAAACGTAATAAATATCCATCGGCACAAACATTGACATTTATAATATAAGTAGAATTTATGGATATACTTTTTTATGAATAGTAAGGGCGGCCGTACGCAGTCTATTTCATGCAGTTGAGACCTGACTGCTTGAAATAAACAAAAGAAAAAAAAATCATTTAGAACTAAGGGTGTCTACGCTCTTGCGATTACGGTTTGATGAACAACTTGATGGAACCCACGAAGGAGCGGTTCCATACAAAACTTCAAACCGCAACACAACTGTGAATAAAACTTTTGTATTTAAATTCAAATGTTTTCAAAAAACTATTGCAACAAATACTTAAATATAAAATAAGTTAACAATTTGAACATCGTGAAACTGAAAACAACTTTATTGTGTCAAAATAAATAACAGATTCAAGTATAAATTGCAATGAGTAAAACAAATATTCGCACACAATAATAATTTTAGTAAGTTCGAAACAATAGCCATGTTAACAATTTGCTAAGTAGGTACCTACGCTTTTGAATTCCAAGTAAAATTAACATCTAGCATAATATTATGTTATATACCATGTACCAGTACGTAGGTGTAGCGAACGATAGCTATGAACTATAGTTTAATGATATTAAAGAAATACTCAGCTTTTGTTTACTCCTTTATTTGATCACACAATGTTCACTAACTTACGAACACAACTTACAGATTACCTACTCAAAGAAAAACTGCCACACTTCAAGAACGTATCTAAGGTAACTGTTATATCAAAGGAACGTTAAAAAGATAAATACAATAACATGTTAAAAAGAATAAAAAGGCGTACAAAAAGAATTATACGTAAGAGTTCACAACAGTTAGGTATTCATTTAAAAGTGCGTTAGTCCCAAAAAGTTTCAAGCTATGAATGGAACTGAAAACTCTTTTAATTTCTAGTCAAAACCCAAAACCGCAGTTCATTAAAATTGTATAATTTGGAATATTTGCTCTGCAAAAATGAAACTCTAATTATGCTTTATTGAAGGCAACTACCACAGGAGAATGAACTCTGTTAATATCTAATAATAAGCTTCTATTTAAAAGCACTTAAATCCTTTCCTGCTTTCCTGGAAGATGAAATCATTCGTACAAATAAATCGTTAAAGTTTTAAATATTACTTTGTTTTTCCAGGAATTTGTACGCTCTGTTCAGAACCTACACGTGCTAGATAAATGTTAATTGATTTATGTAAATTATAACGTTTTGTTTTTGTTTGTATTCAACACGATTGATAATTTGTTTATAGCTCACAAACAACCCACTCAAGTCAAATACTCTAGATCAAAACTTTATAAGTAAATCAACTTCTTAAATGAACGTTTGTTATACTGTTATCCATAATATCGACATTGATTTATATTTAGTCAAATACGAGCACAGAGTTGAGTGGTTTTGGCAGTGATTTCAAACAAGAGTAATTGCAAGGCAATTTAAGAAGCGATAATTAATAAACATCGAGACATTGGCACCGCCGCTGGCGTCATCCTCTCTAGACACAATTTTTAGTAGCAAATCGAAACACTATTTTTTTAACGAAAAAAGTACTTACTAATAAAAGTTATAACTCTATTTCAAAAAGAAACTGAGCTTCAATTTGAAATAAATTGACGTAAAATGTATAACCATAAAATTCACTGCGTATTTGCCAAAGAACATAAAACTTATTCTTTAAAATGATAATATCAATAAGTACTTAAAGGTACCTAAATTTTTGTAATGAAACCCAACCCTAAATAGGGACATTATCAATTATTATATCCTCATTTCCATATCAAAGGAATATTATAAAAGGATATTTCCAGTTCACGTGGAATTAAAACGATTAATCATTTCCAATATTAAAAACGTGGATGCCGCATTTGGAATTTTTTAATTTCAACGTAATATCTCATGGAATCAGATTGATTATTAAAATGAGGGATAGCTCCCATTGTTATTGCAAAACGTGCGGAACTGGGCACTTGACAGTTATTTAGATTTAAATTCTAATTTTGAAAAATCGTGTTCTTAATTTAGCATTTTTATTTAAATTGAAATCCATCCATCCATCTTATGTTAAGTGTCTGCAATTTAAGCCTATCTTCTACTAATGCTTTGACCTTTCGAAAGAGGGATAAATTTAAAAATGCGATTTGAATTTAGCAGCCAGCTACAAGAGACGATGATTTATGTTTAAGGCAAATTCCTCAAACTTACAAAAATAAGAGTAAACTTAATTAACATGTGCATATCATTTACTAGTGCCGTGTATAATGTGTTTTAAACGCAAATGTTCAATTAAATTAAGACAACTCTGGTAACCCTTTACTAATAATATTCCTTTATAATATTATGTTTAAAACAGCTGTTCATCTATTCCAAACCGCAAAATTCAACAAAAACCATCTGAAATATAAAATACTAAACTGAAGCTACTAAAACAACCTCTAAGAACCAACAGTTTAGAATTCTGAAACCGACACCAGAGATATCTTGTACGATCACGAATTCTTGAAAATACACAACTACGTACATGAAGCTGATTCTAATCACTGTAGTTTAGCTGATACCAGATCCAGTGGTGGCTACAAGTGCTTAGGTAAGTTGTGCCTACTGCTGGATTATTTTACTCGTTTAAAACTACCCTAAAATATTTCAATGCAGACCAATCAATGCCTCTAGTTTCAAAATTATGACGTTATAAGACGTTCATTCAAAAACAAGGGCTGCAGTTGACTGATTTTAACAATAATTTTAAAGGAGAAGATTCGATCCACTGTTGTAATCGTTTCAATCATTTACTTCTTCACTTGTTAAATATAGACCAAAGTCGGTACCATGAAGATTATGACGTGGACAGGCGTTTTTTATGGGTCTGATTGATAATTAAGATAATTTAATTTTAAACTAGTGGAGCCAGCCAGATTAGAAGGCGTGTTAGTAGCAGCGCTCGTGCTAAGCCTCTGAACTAACTAGCATAGGTTACTTGCATAAGTGATGAGAATTGTGGACCAAGTCTTTGGAAGAAACCAAACACATGCTGCGTTGAATTCCAGATCGACGTAAGTCTTTCAAATAAAATATAAGTCTACAGTGCATCAAGGCGAACGTACTTGGTAAATGTTTGCCCCGCTGTCGGAGAGGTGTGCAGATATTTCTTGTGAGTTCGCAAAACTGAATTTGGCTTGTTGATTTATTGAGGTCATAGAACTGGACGGGTTTTTGTTGAAGGTTATAAATGTAGCTCTAGATAGATATAGCTACTTGATAAAGATATCATTAGAAAGTATTTTAAAGATATATGTCTATAATAGTAACAATCTATATTAAAGCGGGAAATGACATCGTGGCAGACCTAGGCGACAATGACGACACGAGCTCGAATTATTCAGCAAAGAATGGCAAATCTTGGCGCACAGTGGAACTGGATGGAGACCAAAGAGGGAGGCCTTTACCCAGCAGCGATATGTGACAGACTTACTGTATCTGTATAGGTATATTAATACCGCTTGGTGGTTGACCTGCGGTTTTAACAGCTTCATCGCAAAACATGAAACCGCAGAGATGGCTAAACCGCTACAGTACTACAAGGATTTATCGGCATTTGAGTGATATTGTCAGGAGGGCGTGGATGGTGAAAAAATAACTCAAAATGATGACAACTTACAAGATGATATCGTTAGTTCCAAATTTCGCCACGTGCCAAAAGATCCTGGTAGAACTGTAATGTGTTTATGAATGACATTGCAAAATTTACGTACTATTAATGCTAACCCTGTAGAGGACGCGCTGTGTTGGGGATAAGTGTTCGCTTAAAAGCAATTAACTTGACAACGGGCGATGTGAGCTTATGGACTAGATTGCTTCCATGGAGATTAATTTCGAATACATTTTGGAATTGTACACAGATATATATAAAGTAAACTAATGGCGCATTTACATTAGTTCGGTCACCGAAGGCGGCGGCCGTATTCGGTTTAACCGAAACGCTTACGAATATGGCCAAACGAATACCTGTTTAGGTATATTAGTCGGTAACTGCAGCCAAATACGGTCTTACCGACTAATGTAAATGCGCCATAAGAAATAAGAAAAACTAAGAACAGTTTCTAATAATGCTATTAGAGACGCGGTTAAGGCGATTGTGGCAGAAAAGCTGTTTCTTACCAATTATGAAAACCACGGCAAGCGGCTGGCCAAATAGTGGCAAGCGGTTGGTCAATTAATTAATAAATGTTACAGCTTCTAAGGCCGCTTAGGCGGTTGACTTAAGTTTGCGGCAGCAAAGTTGTTGGCCCAATAGCGGCAAGCGTCTGGCCAAAGCGAGGCAAACGGTTGGTTCTTTACAACGTTGAAAGAATATGAAATTCTTAAGTTTGACCCGCCTCTATAATCTCTATAGAAAACAAAGAGGCCTGCACTCTATTGTACCTTTTACGGACCTTCCGAGGTCAGCCATTGTTATAAAGACGTTACGAGGGGACAACTCTAAACGTAATTTCATGGAGATAATTTTTTGGAGGGAAATTCTCAGGGATTTTCCTTTAAGTTTTTCGGTTGGACGGTCAATGTAAACGGGATTTAAGTAGACTGAATAATTTCGTAAGTAGGTAGAAGGCATTTGTTTTTTGGCATAATACGGCTCCCGTTTTTTTTTTAGCACGGTGATGAATTAATTGTAAAAACCTTGTAGATCACACCTTTTCAAAATTAATAAAAGTGTTTTAAAAATATAAGTAATACTTTTAGGCAATATCCAATTAAAAATCTTACTGACGAACTAACTCGATCACCAGTAAAAAATCTCCAATCAATTTCACACATTCAATTTCGACATCAATCATTTAACATTGTTAACAATCCAATTAAAACAAATGTTTACTTCTTTCCTGTACACTTCACAGTACGTAACTCGTACGTAAACATGTTCGTTGAATTAGTGTAGCGATCACGCGAAGCCCAAGCACCGAGCAAAAATGCAACCTTTGGGAATACACACAGCTACTTTTTCTCTAAAATCACTCCAGTGCCCCGCAGCTTATGAAAATGTTAACAGTTTGCATATTTTAGTAACAAACAGCTCACTCCATTCTGTTAACGTGAAAATGCTCCTAGTTTAATTATATCACTTTAAAACGGTAACAAGCTGGGGATTTCGTTCATAATCCACTCTCCCAAGTTGACAATTAATTAGCTGTATTTATTGCTTGGGTTATTTACGGTATTTTTCCGGCTTTTTGCAACGCAGTGGGGTTGCTCCTTGCTTTTATGGACAATTATTTTTATACCTACTAAAGTTGATGTCTACTAAGAACTTTGTACAATGATATCGTTTGTCAAATGCAGTTTTTATAGTTCACCTATAAGTTGAAAAAACTTTGTCACAAAAGCTTTCGTTTAATTACCAGATCCGACAAAAAAGTTGGAACCAACTATAAAATAACTAAAACTTCCCTTTTTTTTAAATAATGATTTATTAAAGGTGGTGGTTGAGCTGGACATAATTTCTGGGTAGAGGCGGTTCATGATGGAGATAGAGGATAGAGGCATTTGCCCAGTAGTGGGACTCAGACCGCTAAGATTGGTATGTCTTTCTTTTATATTTAAGAAGTTTTCCTAAAACTTTAATAAACTGGTCAGCTAGTTTAAGTTACTATACTCTATTCTATACCCTTTAAACCTCATACCTTTTCCTCTATCACATTATAGTGACATGAAAACACTTCATATATTTATGAAGCACGTATAGCGTCCAGGGACCAAGACAATGAATTTATTTGAAGGAAATCGTAGCTCCTTTTCTCGGCGCAGTCAAGTGAATAGGGATTTGTTAGGGACGATATTGTAAATTCCAATCTACTGAATACAAGATAATTATTTCGGTTTGCTCGTTCAAGATTTGTGAGAACTTAATGCCTAGGTACTGGCAGTTCAACCGTCGACTTTTGTTATTGTGTGATATTGGAGTTTGGGTAGTAATTTCTGTGGGATTCTTACTACATATACGATGATGAAAGAAACTCTTTATATAATAGAAATAAAGCGATGGTGTTCGCAAAAGTGTCGAACATTTTAATAAAATCTGTTTGTAGGAACACATACTACTTTACTTAACAGAAAACACAAACTAGGTTCTTGCAAGTTTACATTGAACAACAATATATAGGTAAGTACATATAATTCGCGTGAACTTCTAGTGAAACTAGGTATTACGTTAGGGCATCTAAAAGATTAAATATTGCACTTAGATAACGCCCAGCTGCGACTATTTTCCTCCGCTTTCCGCAATCCAAACACACTTTTCCAATCCCTTCCTAAGTTCCACACACAATAATCTTAAACTATACAAAATATGAGCTATTCTATACCTTTTTGGGTCAAATGCCTTGCATTTCACAGCCATACTAACCAATTTAGAGCACATATTGCGTTCTAAAGGAACCCGTCCTTTCTAAATCGATCGCCAAATTCCATCAATGCTAATACTTTACCCATCTTTAAATGGGGCGCTGGATATTTGAAGGTTTCTTTCACACCGTTTAGTTGATAATAAAGGGTTGAAAATAATCAAACATTCATACATACACATCCGTCACGTCACGCCTCTTTCCCATAGGGGTAGGTAGACAACTCCTCTCTACTTGCTAGGGTCCATTTCGTTTCATTCAAATTCATAAGGCGTCATATACTACATGCACGTCGGTTTAAGGCAATCTTAACTAATAACTAAAAATATGACTAAATTGGTTAAGATATCACCTCATGCTGAATATAGGCCTAGTTACCTAAAGTGTGCCATTTTTAGAAATTAATGATATATTATGTACTCGTATCAAACAATTTCATGATGTGTCCAAGCATTTCTGACTACAACATAACTCTAGAAAATAACGTAACTTTTTGGTGAATTTTGTACAGTTATTTTTCAATTCAACATACATTTTGCTTTCATACTGAATACTTTTAGCTTGACCCAATCTAACGTATTTTTTATGGTGAAAGGTTTCCAATAAAATAAATCTCGGGAACCATAACCTTATGTACGCTGCACCCTGCTGACAAATAAACGAGGTTTTTGGCGAATTACTATGGGCTAGGCTGGCAATACCTCTCGTTCAAAACCACAACTATTAAAATGTATGCATCAACGTCACATTAACTACTGCACCTCATCGATTTGTAGTTAGTCGGGTTGTACAGCTGAGTGACTTCCACGGTAATATAAAACTAAAAAAATAAAAATTTCACTATTCTTAATAAAGTGGAACTGATCAGGAATTTTGTGTTGAGATAAAATATTCTTATTTCTTATCCATCCAAGTTTCCTGAAGTAAACTCTACGGTTTTAAAAGTAGATTAGATGCCTTGAATATCTCTTTGAGGCACGTCAACCTATATAAGGCTCGGCGCAAACGAGCCACCGATCACAGCCACTTATCACGCTTTTTCATATGAATTAAGTATATGGTTTATATGGCGGCGCCGCATACGTGCAGCCGATGGCGGCGACTCGCTACAGTAGTGCTCGCTCGCTCACTCGCACGCTCGCGCAAAACATGCTCGCTTCTGACAGTGTGGTGACATCATGGTAGTGCGCGACATCGACCGTCGGTGGCTCATTTGCGCTTAGCCTAAAGGTATCTCGTTAGCTTATTCAACTAGTAACACAGACCACTAACAAGGTATAAAAATATGAAAAATTGTGAAAGAAAATAATACTCTTTATTGCTTTCTGTGTGAGAAGCACCCAGCCGGTAATATACGCAAGCAAAGATCCCAGATAACTGACAACACTGCCTATTTTTCTCCCATTTACCCGGACGCCCCGCCCATCTTTCTAAGATATTTATTACTTTCAACCTTTCTTTCTACCACTTGATTTAGTCCCTTCCTCTTCACGTTATCTTAATTGGCAAAGTTATCGCTTTTTATAGCGAATTGAGGGCATTTTTATAGATTTTTTTTCTTTTAAAATGAATGATGGAGCTATTATAGCCGTTTTTGGATCCACTGAGTAGCTACGTTTAGCGGTTTGGTTGTAAATTGTTAGGGTTGTGCTATTACCCGTAATTACTTGTTAAAAATGGATGTTTGCACGCAATAGTTGACCCTGTCACTTGAGAATTTAGTCACGCACATAATAACTTGACTAACTGATCTATGTTTATTATAATACCGAGTAATTTCAAGTTGTTCACGCGTCAACTTTCATTCTGCAAGAAAAGGACTGTTTACATGTGATAAAGATACTGTTGTTTACTTGCGTAGTCTGTCCTCTTCAAAAGCGGCCTTTAGACAGAGACAGGAAATTAATACAACTGAAACTTACTGCATAGGAAAATCTACTCAAACGTAAAATTACTGTTGGTACATTAATTAGATAAAAAAATAAGTTGTTATTTCACCCGATTTTAAAACTAACGCTAGATTAGGAATTCATTTCCATGCTACGTAATTATACATATTTAAAAAAACAAATGACACCTAGGTACAAGGTACAATTGAAGTTATTTTTTCTAACGAACTGTAAGTTTTGAGCAAATATCTTACTTTGTAGCAATATAGCAACTTAGATGTTTCTATTTGAGTGCGTTTTCCACTCGCGTGAATATTTGTAACTTCAATTCTAGTTTTACATTGAATTTATTTACTTAGTAGCTTAGTTTTAAGCTTCAATTTAAGCATGAACTCAAACTTTTGTTTGTGTTACTCAAATAAAAGTCTTTTGATCTGACAGCTGTTGCAGACTTTAAGTAAAATTTTTAGCATAATAAAATAAGTAATGTTAAGTTTTGCTTATACAGTAGGTCAAGTCCTCTCGCTGAAATTCACTGCGAAAATCACTGTGTAACCCGTCATTAAATGGTGTAACCTCTAAATGTATAATACGAGTAGAAAGGTACATTTATTTGACACTATGATTTTCTATATTCCTCTACCGAAATAAAGTCATCTCTATTTTGCTCTTAATTCCTCTGCGCTACTAAAAAATTAAAAACCCAATCGAAATAAAAAAAAATACAAATAACAACTTTATATAGGTGTTCAAAGAAATATTCGCCAATTTCTTAATCCAATATAAAACTGGGGAGCAATTCTGGCAGCGAACGCTTTGGTATACTGATTAGTGTGCTAAGGTTGTTCGTAGCTGGCACTAACTCATCATCATTATATTTAAGGTTGCCTGTTTTAAGGTTGCCTGGAAGATATTGCTACCTAGCAATAAGGCCGCCTGTTGCTTCTTATATTCTTGTTTGTGTCTATACCTTATATCTTTTGTGCAATAAAGAATATTTGTATTGTATTGTATTGTATTGTATTGTATTGTATTGTATTGTATTGTATTGTATTGTATTGTATTGTATTGTATTGTATTGTATTGTATTGTATTGTATTGTATTGTATTGTATTGTATTGTATTGTATTGTATTGTATTGTATTGTATTGTATTGTATTGTATTGTATTGTATTGTATTGTATTGTATTGTATTGTATTGTATTGTATTGTATTGTATTGTATTGTATTGTATTGTATTGTATTGTATTGTATTGTATTGTACTGTACTGTACTGTACTGTACTGTACTGTACTGTACTGTACTGTACTGTACTGTATTGTATTGTATTGTATTGTATTGTATTGTATTGTATTGTATTGTATTGTATTGTATTTAATAGCGTCGTACTTGTCGGTAGAGGTTCTGCTACTCTGCTCTATTCTCTACCATCTGTTTGAGTACCTGATACGACACAACTTCTGTCCCCTCTTTTATTTGATCTTAGGAAAGATACTTGGTCACCTGATACAACACGACGCCTTTATTTCAAAACACGGAAGGAAAAGTAGAAGGAAAACGGAAGAGAGGGAAACCACGGAAGACTTAGTGTGCGGTCACACCTGCGTAACGTAACGCGCCGAACGTTCGGTTCAATACGCTCGCAATGTGTTTCAAGTCACCTATGACACATCAGCCGAAATTACGTCGCATATATTTACTCCAGCCGCTGAACTTTCGGCGCGGTACGTAGATGTGTCGTGACGTCGTGACCCTTACAAAGATTAAATAAAGCGCTAATATAAGTGATCAGAATTGTAAGCGAATAATTCTTCTCAATATTCCGTAGCCGTCGTATCATTAACTTAAATAGCAATATCAAGACAAACTCTCCCTAATATTTTGTTCGGAAACTTGTTCCTGACTTCGCTTCGGCTGTTATAATATTAATGTCACTGGCCCTCCAAAGTTCTGCTTCCTTGTCATAAGTATTGCGCAGTTTGAAATTGTCAAGATCATTTTGAATTTTAATTAGCTTATTGAATTAGGTTGAAGTTTGAGAAATGGAGAGCTGAGTACCTAGACACCTTTATATAGGTAAATAAAATTAAAGTTATTATGATGACCTCGAAAAAGATGGAGAGACGATCTGGATGCAATTTCACGGGAATGGCGGGACGCTACCTACCGGAGACCATGTTAAATAGAAAGTCGCAGGGGAGCCCTTTGCCCAGCAGTGGGATCTTGATGGCTAACAAAAAAGAATCTCTGTTTCAATAAATTTATTTAATTGCAAATATCGAATGGATGAGAAGAAAAACAATTGAATAAGTACCTACTTATCTACCCCAAGTTGAGTTTAAGCCCCATTCAATATAATAGACCCTGTCGTTAAAAAAGGTTGGATATCTATTTATGTTATTTAAAACCCAAAATTAAAAGAAGTCTATAGTTGCTTGTTACGCAAGGTAAATCAAACGACATTTTTTTTTCGCAAGAAATAATGTATCTACTTCATAATTATTGCATACCTAAATAATAATTCTTAAATCTAAAATTACACAAAGTAATATCACATAATCACCAGCGACATTTATAATATCGAATTTTCACAAAATTTTAAACATTTTTTAAAAATGTTCTCTTTTTGGCAAGGTGTGAATTCCAATCACAGACAAATTAATTATCTCTTTATGTAACATAATATGAAACCTTATTAAAAATATATATTTAATTAATCCGTAGGTATGTGGCCCTAGTATTATTATGCTGCAATGTGTAGCGTAATGTACTTAAATAAATATTTTAAACACGTAATAATGCAAAGGTTATTGACATTGACCCTACGTGAGAACCAGCTCAAAGGAAAATTTGTTTTTTTTTTTTATATTTCAGCTGTTAATACGAAAAAGACTTAACACCTGTGACAATGCCCACAAAACATTTTGTCCTGCAGGTCTAATAAATAACATAATAAATAAATACAATATTATAATGCAATAGTCCATAAGTACACAATAATAACAAATTGAAACAGAATCCTACAGCAAAATCCATTTTACTATACAATAAATTAAAAATGTACACTTCATAAAAATGTAAGTACAAATTCGTAAAGGTTACAGCTAAAATTAATTCCTGTCAAATCTCATTTATAACATTCTAAAATTAAAATCTCTTTAAAAATTTTGAATATTCTAGGTTCCTATTAGAAGTTTTAGAATCCATATGGTACAAAGAATTGTTATTCTGGAAAGATAACTAGTTGAAGCAGATGACGTACTATTTACAACAACAACAGGCCACCAATGCGTTATTTGTATGAAAGAATTATCATTTGGCTTCTCAGTTGTCGTTGTATCATGTTCTAAATTGTTATCTGGCAAATAGTTACCACACGTTGGGAAGTTTCTAGGCACTGGTTTCATATCTTCATGCTCTCCAACTTTAAACACCAACGCCATACCGACTTCAACATGGAATTCAATGTGACAATGAAACAGCCAATAACCAGGATTATCAGCTTTAAACCTTATAATAGTATACCCTCCATCTGGTACTGTAACCGTATCTTTAATCGGAGCAGTTTTCAAATTCCTTGTCATAAAACCTGCTTCGTCAAACGCTTTGACTTCTTCAATCGTCGTTCTGTTAGACAGCCGTCTCATTCCGACTACTCTAAAACTGTGTCCGTGTAAGTGGAAGGGATGATTGGCATCAAACGTGACACCTTCGTCAACCATGATTATCTCTACAGTAGAATTTAATCGTACAGATAATACGTGATAACATTCGCAATATTTTTCTTTACAAGATGGGTCGATGCTGGAGCTGTTGCAGAAGTTATCAGATGAAGGTCTGGACAGCCATAGGGGGGATGGAGGCATCTTCATGCTGATGTGGTTGAGCTGTGGTGTGGTCAAACGGTCACTATGGTCTGGAACTAAAAATTAAAAAATGTTAGTGTTTTTTTTGTAGTTTACCAGAAAAATATACCTACTTACGTGAACTCTTGTAAATATATAAGGAGCGTGACATTGTGTAAGTTGATAAAGATTTTTTTGATTATTCAAATGTCAAATTGGTATGGTTCTATTAAAATATTTATCATCTCATTACGATAAAATAACTTAAAACAGATTAGTTACAAAAGTAAGTAAGTAAGTAGTTTATTTTCTAAAAACAGTACATAACACTGTGTGCGAAAATTTTATCAAAATTAAATTTTAAAATAAAACAATTAAACAAAATATTTAAGTCTTAAGGAGATCATCATTAGGTACCTACTTAATAATAACAATAAAACAACAATTACAAATAATGAGATCAAAAACGTTGCTTAATACTTACAAAACTTTGAAAAACCTAAAATTCAGAAACAGAATAACAATTTTAGGTTAATAATAATATCTTCAATTTACTCTTCAATATTATGAACATTATCTATTTGTTTTATCTCATTCGGCAATCTGTTGAATAATAGGATAGTTTGGTACATGTGGCTATGCTTATAGACTTCTAGATTTGGATGAGCTTTTATTTGTAGGTCTTTTCGTCTCGTATTTAGTCTATTGTTCCTTTCATCCGTTGTTTCAAAACTAGTTCTATTTTTTACAAAATCAAGTAACAAAATAAGAATAAACAAACTAGGAACAGTTAAAATTTTAAATTTCACAAAGTATTCCCTGCATGACTCCCAAGAAGGGATACCCGCCATCATTCTGATAGCACGTTTTTGTAATGTAAACGCACTATTCAAATTATACTTATAACTACCACCCCAATATTTAATACTATAACGAAGTTTAGATTCTTCAAGCGCAAAATAGACTGGCCACAACTGCTCTATCGTCAGATAATCTCTAAGGCTCCTAATTGCATAACAGGAAGAACTAATTTCGCCATCTAAATAATTTAATTCTGCCTTCCAATTTAAGATATTGTCAACATTTAACAGTAACATTTAACAAGTATTAAGTCAAAATTTAACAAGTATTAGTTAAAACTTTAACTAATACTTATGAAAGAAGGTTGAATAACCTCTACTCAACTACCCCCGTATATAAAATAAACCTTTCGTAAAATATTATTTTCCAAGGCATTTTCCTGAAATTCCTCGCAAACCCACAAAATACCCTTACTTTCACAAATTTCTTTGAATGAAATAAATCCATAAAAGTTCATCGCCGGCTTCTAGTTCAAATCGACTGTGTCTGACAGCCTAAAATACTTATCAAAGAAGGACTATGAAAAGATTTTTATTTTTTAAAGATGAATGTGGATTTAGAAAGTTTTGTGAAGATTATAGAGAGCCAGGGAATTTTTAAATAAACGGCTGCCTTTTTGTAGAAAACTGACGGCGCTGAAGAACAGGTTCTGACTTTCAGTTTTATTTAAAGTTACATAATTATTATCAGTCTATGAAAATCCACTTGATCTATTGTAGCTGTACTGCTGCACCATTCTCCAAACGGTCGAATATTGGTGCTTGTATCCAACCATTTTCAGTTACTTTCGGTCCATTATGCATTCGCAACTCATCATCATGTAAGATAATAATATTAAATAATTAGGTCATTACTGTTATATTAGGAAGTGTGGTTTGTCGCAAGTGGAGGAAAGCCTCTGTCTATCCCGGAGGGAAAGAGGTGTGACAGATGTACTTACGCGTGTATGTTATATAGGTAACTGTTATCAATGATATTTACCTTGGTAATATCCATAATAAGGCGACTTGTGGAAATGCGTGTTATTCTTCAAATAGAAGTCATAAGCGACGTAGAACTGATAATCAGCGTGTTCCTTCAAGCTGTCATCGGGACCGGATAACGACTGCATTTCAGCTACGCTCACTGTTTCATCTTCTTCTTCGCCTTTGTTCAATGCGTTAAGTTGCTGTGGACAATTGTATATGATTACTAAAGATGATAAGGACAAATTTGTAATAATTCAGGCTAGGCCGTACGAGATAATTATCGCTTTTATTTAACACATTAGACTGTCTTCGTGGTTTGATAAATATTTGGAAAACGTCAAGTGGCAGCTGAATCTCCTTTGTAATTTCACGTTTTAAATGGTACACTATTTTCGAAATTGATAATATCAGATAAGCTTTATGATATATTTAAGTGATAGATGGATACGTTATTATATTATGTTTTTTATTTTTAAATTTGAGGAGTTTTTTTTTCGAAAACGCGCTCTTTGTAATCTACAGCAATCTTCTAGGTTACATAAAAACGCTGTAAGCAGCAAAAACGAATTTTCTACATCTCTTGGCACCTTAAAATTATCTTTGGCCGTAACTTCGATGGCCTGGCCTGCTGCCAACTTCAGCCGGCTTAGTAAAATTCTCAGTATAATGAAGTGAGGAGCGAATTACTTCCACGTTGAACACCGTTTTCGTTTTTGTTCGAAACTTGCTTCGTAACAAAAAAGAGGTTTCAAAGACACTTTGAACTTTATCTCATAATTAAAACTTAGCTTGTCTTCGCGTTTTTTTTTAACTAGAAGTTTTAGACTAAAGAGACCAGTTTTTTTATAGTTTCCTTCAATTATATTTTTAATTATTTTAAAGTTCCAGAGTTTTACAAACAAGAACTCTAGCTAAAACAACCAAAAATGGTTTTCTATGGATAATTTTCTGTACAGCAGCAAACATTTGTATTTTTCTTGTTAAAACAATGTTTCAGTCAATGTTACAACGTACCTACGCGCGAAACTTCACAATTTTAGTAATCTACTTAAGGTCCTAAGCCACTTATAGGTACAGCTTAGCACTTTCCAAGCGTTTGAAATAACCGATTTTCTCTCAACAGTCTCGATAAACGATAATAATAACAGTTTGCACTTTGTAATCCAATCTAAGATCGACTTCACGCTGTAAATATCATAGTTAAACTTACCCCCTTATTACAAAAGGATGTTTAAAGATAGTCCGACGTTAGTTCGTTTAGTTTGACGTTTTGTCCATAGCCGAAATATCAAAAGAAACATACTAACGTCGCACTATCTTTAAACCTTGTTTTGTAATAAGGGGGTTAGTTTTTTTTTATGGCAACTGCCACCTGTGGACTCTACAAATGTCATGTGAAGTAAAGATTGCTTTAATTATACAGGTAATTTAATAGTAAATTAAAAACAGTAATACAACGGCCAAACTTTAGAACAAACATACTTTAAACACAGTAATGTTTATCACTAGTAGGATTCGAACTCACGACCTAACTAAAATGTATGATACCTCAAAACCATACCCTAATCGCAAATTCAGAAAATTTAAGCTAGCTAGCTGCGAGGATCACTGCAAACTTCGCAACTAGTGCGTACTGTAATGAGTAAACAAAAGCACTCGCAGCTTTACTCTGGAACCAGCCCCAGCGTAAGTGATCAGAATTAGAGGAAGGTTTTACAATAAAGCCGCTGCAATGCTTTGAAACCGAATGCAGCGCTGGCAGTGGCAGCTAAACGACCAATACATAGAGTGGTCGTCTCATAAACAGTGAAGTAGCTACATTTACGTTAGTTTCCTAGTTGGAGTAAATAGAATTTAACTATTTGGTAAAGCTTGGTTTATGTTTTGCTTAATTTGTTTTTTAAGTCTGTAAGATGCAAACTGCTGCTTAAAACAATTTATATTCAAGGAATATTTTCTCTACTTTTTTTTAATTCTTGTACCTATGGCTTTTTCTTTCATCTAGTGAAATATATAGTATATTTCACTTTGAACAAAAGTCATATTTCATTACATTTCTTAAAGGTCTATCCACACATATCCGGGCCGTGGCCGGGACGTGTCCGGGCCGTGGCCCGTCAGGAGCCGTCAGGACGACAAATTGTTTTCCCTCCTGACGGGCCACGGCCCGGACGACAAATTGTTTTCCCTCCTCACGGGCCACGGCACGGACACGTCCCGGCCACGGCCCGGATATGTATAGACAGACCATAATGCAGTTATTTTAAAATGAAATAGAACGACAGAGAAAACCAGTTAACTACAATCAGAAGTGAAAGTATCGTAAATTCTTCATAATTTTAGAATCCCTCAATAAAACATACTTAACCCAACAATAGTTTACATCGATGTCGCGATCCGATAACACGCTTACACGTTTTGTAATCAACTTTCTGATACATTTCCTCAAAATTACTGTTAGTCACGGAACTATAAACGCGAATCGAATGTGTGCCATTACAGGGACAAACTTCATAACAGCCATCAAAAATCAATATATCATTTCAGCAGCCTGAGAATTACACGCGTTTAAGTACCTAATAATTTATTGAAAAAGATTTTAAAAAATAATCTCGAAGTCTCGGCACAAAAATGCTCTTGAAACCGTCACATTATTATAATACACATTTTTTAAACTAGTGCTAGATTCGCAAGGTGCAGTTTACCCCAGAGAAGAACATATAGCTAGAAACTCTGTGGGTTAATTCAATCATTTTACGCAAACTGAAAGAAATAAAAAAACTGACTTCGGAACCGTGCTATATACCTAACGGCATATCCTAGACCCGTAGTCCTTAAACATTCCAATATTTTTAAAAGCCCGTATGACGTCACAAAGTCCATAAAAAAGGTTTTCCGAAAGGGTCAATCGTTCAAAAATAGAACAAAAAACAAAAGTCGGTCGCAGGGTGCGGCTGTTATATGTGGCCACTATAATCCTTGCCGGATTCAATCTTGTGATGGACACTGAATTGTAGCCATAATCCGATGAAGGTAAATAATGACACTTTTTGGTTATTAATTTTAGTGTTTCTATTCCACGAAGCAGTGTGATGAATTAAGAAAAAGAAAAATGATTTGATAAATTGCAATTTTCAAAAAAGGGTTGTTAATAAAACTTTTAAATTCACAAACATTTAATCTTTTGTATGTAAAAGAACCCTAGTTAGAGCACGTAACCGAAAAAAGTAAAAAGAGAGTTTATTTCATCAAAAATATAATATTTTAAGTAAAAAAATGTTACAAATACGAAATTATATTTTTTGTGAACCTAATTAAAGTCAGCCATATCACAGCAGCGCAGAGCGCACTCAGGCGTCCGTAATATTTCAGAGTGCTGAATTTTCTAAATTACAAAATATCATCCAAGCTGAGCACGGAAAAATAAATATTATGTAACGTTTTAGCTTACGACTAATGCTATCTACACACCAAAGCCGCCGGCATGCCGAAGGGCTAGGCCGCCGGCTTTACGTCATACGAATGGCAGCTGTCAAAAAAGCCGGCGGCTTTAGTGTGTAGATACCATTACCCGTTGGAAAATACCGCGAATTTCCTTTATTACTCTTGCATCAAAGCACGTATCTTCTAAGATCATTTCCTAGTCCATAAACGAATATTGGTTCAATACGTCGTTTATGAAGTAAGGGCCGAAGCACACCCAAGTCGGCCATAAAAGTACTGTGTCGCACCGCAGCGGCTCATCTAGATATGAAACGTGGACGGTTTTGGCGTATATACCCCGCGAATGATAGCGTCATAAAACAGCCTATCTGCCTTTCGAGTAATTTTGTTTGGAATTCGTTCGCGTCAAGTTCAATTACGAAATCTGGGCGAGTTATCAGTTTTGACTTTGATTAAATCAATATTAAAATTACAAATGTCAATTTATAACACAAAAAAAAAATACATAAAACAGCTAAACAGTTAAATAGTAAGTAAATATTTATGTAAGAAAAGAAAGAAAACTATGGTACGATGTTTCATAATCAAGCCATTTTGTAGGTACATTTCCAAAAATCATTAAGAATAAAACAATTCTCAAAGTCAGTTGCAGAATAGAGCATTAAAGCTAGTGCTTCGTTATCGGCTTCGTAAAATTTATAGGTAATACGTTCAATATTAAAAACATGTACATATTAATAAACATAACTGTAAAAATAAATAATAAAGAGTCCTAGTCTCCAATGTAATAATGATAAAAGAAATTAATAAAAATTGCAAACCATTTTATAAATTGAGAAAACAAACCCTTTATGTGTTTGAAAGGAAGCTTTGTTTATTACAAATCCACATTGCGTGAAGTTGCAATAAGCAGTAAAGTACTAGGGAGTACTAGAAACCACTAGACCTAATAAAACGACAAACGTCCACTTGGTCTGGTCTAGATTCCGACTATTCCTAGACCGAGCTAGTTTTCTTTATGGTTGGATTCTATCTGACTACCCATCGTTATAAACATTTCCATTTTTAAATACAAAAAACATTATTTTCAATGCAAATATCTGATAATTTACTTTAACGAAATCATTTCCATTTGAGTAATATTGGAGATGAGGATTTCCATTGGAGAATTGAAATATTGTTAATAAACTGTAGTTAAATGCTTTAAAACAAATATTTGATTTTAATTGTGAAGTTTTAAATCGTTTTGTATAAAATTCCACTAGTAATTAAATATTTAGATACTTATACATATTGTTTACTTATTTATTTAATAGTTTATTTCAAGAAGATAGTATACAGAGTCCGAAAAGAAAGGGAAAGCTATAGTACAGCATAGAAAGAGAAGTGGAATTAAGAAGGCAGGATAGTCACTTTATCTTTGTTTCATTACAAAAAAATATTAAAAAATAATTTACAACGAAACCGCTAAGTTGCAATATTGCTTACTTCCATTACTGTCTTTCATATCTTTATCATTGGTCCCTTTTAGAAAAATAACTTAAAGATTATTTAGAAACGTAACATTCCTTCCCTTTATGTTTAAAACTCATTTTAAAGTACTTATTTATTTCTTACAGTCCTTTTCTAGTTGTCCACGAGAAGCAGCAAAGAATTGTATATCTTAGACGGTATCTTCCAGTCTTAACTCCTTGAGGCTTTCATTCTATTGCAGTCTGTTCAGAATTGAATCTACAAGCAATTTTCTTTCAATCTATCTGTCTCGTTTTTTTGTTCCACTTGAAGAAATCTTAAGTGTTTGTTTTCCAATTCGATTCATTTATTTGTATTATTTGTTATTAAATAAACTTAGACCCCCTTATTACGAAACGAGTTTTAAATATAGTCCGACGTTAGTTCGTTTAGTTTGACATTTTGTCCATAGCTTAAACGTCAAATTTAACGAACTACCTAACGCCGCGTCGGACTATCTTTAAAACTCGTTTTGTAATAAGGGGGAGAATGTTTGTTTACAAAGGTCGTAAACGTAACTTGGTATTGTATGGTACAGTGAGTGGTCAAATCTATCTTATAACTGATGAATTTAGAATAAGATTGTTTATACTTTTTAATTGTTTTTAATATTTGGGGAAGTAATTTAAATATGGATGAAGGGATGGAGAGTAACATTGGCTACTATATTGTTTCTTTTTAACTCTTCATTTCCCTAAAAATGTGAATTTAATTTTATATGGCCCATTCCCTAAAATCCGAATTTGACACCAGCAAACCGCGAACAAAAGTGGGTGATGGACCCAGATATGCATTACAGGCAATAAAATTTTCTATTGTAAATGTTTTTTATTGTGATGCTTTAATATGTAATTAAACCATGCACTCAGTATTTTAGAAGCCTCGAAACACGCTTTGATAAAGTTACTGGACCTGCCACTGACATTCCATTATGAACAGCGTCAGATAATGTGACCGGAAAATTAATATTTGCGTGCTCTTGATGGCTTCATTACCTGTACTATGCCGTTGTCATTGTTTTACGATGCCCATTATCAAAGAGTAGGTATTTAGGTAGCTATAGATTGTCAATTGTCTCGGATTTATTGAATTTTGTCTGTCATTTGTTTGTGGAATGATTCTGGCCAACTTAGCTGCTTAATTTGATTTGGCCAAATATTTGACGGCATTCTTACAATCATAATAAGTCATCTTTTTTGCTCGATAGCATTAATATTGTAGGAATTGAAAAATAAATTCCAATAAGTTTCTTTAGATTAATAGATCCGGTAAAACCATAAATAAAAGGTTTATGTCCGCATTTCTAATAAAAAAGTGATGATTTGTGTTTTGCTGGCTTTTCCGTGACAAAATATAAAAAAGTGCAGGTTTCTAATTTGAGATACTTATTGTAGTCTCAAATAAACTGTGACACTCTACGCCTGCCTGTTATTTGCTGCTTCTTATTATATACCTCACAATCAATAATAGTAATCAACTTACCAATCCTTCATTATGTAATTCCTCCCAGGTGGGATCCCCGGTAGGTTCCGATTCCATTGCTCCTTCGTAATGCAGCACGGCCACCTGCTTTGCTTTTGTGAACCTGTTAGCAAGAAATGGAAGTTAATATTCTACTTAATATTGCTTTTATAACTCTTAATACATTATCGTGTGTGGTCAGATTTGACGGGTTACCTTATGGTTCAGTGTCAAGAAAAAGCTTCACTTAAGATACTAGTATTCTACAAAAACTGTATGTATTTGTAGCTAAAACAGCATTAAATTTTGAGATGAGATAGCAGGATCGTGTCCCTGTAGTGGAGACTTTTTTAAATCCATTTTTGCCAGCCTCATGGAAACATTCAATTATAGGTCAGGTTACAAAGCTTGGTTTAGGAAACGATAAACCGCCATCGCTCCACGCGACATCGTGTCTGGCAACCAGCAGTTCAGCTGGGCTAGTCGGGACTTTAAAATTGGCTGTTAATGATAAATCGTCCGTTAATCAAACTATCTCACCGCTCATCACAATCCATGAGACCTCTAAACCGGATCCAGTAGTTGTCAATCTCGTTGTTAGCGTCGAGTATGAAGTCGAATCTTTCTCCAGCATACGTCACGAGGGATGTTGCTGTAAGAAAAAAAAATGTACTTCATTCATATACTGGCTATTTACGCTAGTGACAGACCTATCCCACATATGCAACGTACATAGGCTCCATAGAAATATGATGACTAATAATACACTTGTCACAAGCAACGTGAGCCAGCGTTGCGGGTGACAAATGTGTTTCTAATCATTGTGAGGGAAACGTCTGTTTCTATCCTTATATTAACACGGAAATAAGAAACGTAGGTAACCTATGAAGCTAAAAATTTTGCCCTAGAAACTAGGTTCAACATACATACATACATACATATCCATCACGCACGCCTCGAGAAACTAGGTTCGATTTAAAGAAAAAGAACTTTTCATACGACGCTATCAGCTGATCAACAGATTATGCTGCACATAGAATGCTGCTAAACGGGGTTGACGTTTCCATAAACGTCAAAATTTCGTCAACCGTAAATACTTTTTACTTCGCTTGACAATGAAAGATTCCACAATGGTAGTTGCCATTTTGAAGAAAACAAAAGACCATCGACAAAGAGCAATAACCAAGCAATAGCAATAAACAGAACTATTAACACTGCTCATCGCATTCAAGTTTCGATTGCAGACGATCAATTTACGTTTTGACATTTAATTCGCATTCAATGCTGACTGCAAACGACCGGCGATAATTTCGTGTTTCGTGCGGTAACAAGATGAAATAGATCGGTTTCGGACAATAGAACTAGAGTTCAATTGTAGAATTTGTGTATATTTGTTATAAGTTTAATACGCACATTATACACTGTTGATTTTCGATATTGAATTTTAATGCTTCGTTCCCACTTGTCGTGGATTTTTCTACGGATTTTTATCGTGAGCCCCAGTAGCAGAACATTTTGTATGAAACTATTCCCACTGTCGGTGCTAGTATGAAAATTGTCGTCCGATAAGAAACCGGACCGATAGACTTTTGTGCAACTTGCGAGACTTTAAAGGTGTTCTTTGGGTAACAAAGAACACCTTTAAAGTCTCGCAAGTCTTCTATTAGCCAGTTTCACCAATTTTCGACGAGTTCGTAAAAAAAACATCTATTTTATTAAAAATTGTAGGTACATAACTTTTTACGAATTCTTAAAATAAATATTGTAATGCACTAATTGTCTGTATGAATAAAATAAGAAAACTTTTTACAGAAAACCTTTTTAAAGAAAATATAACTTTTAAAAAGTAAATTACTCGAGACGATTTTAATTATCAACTTGAACACTAAAAGGTCCCTACAGACTTCCGAAACTCCTAAAATAAGGTCTTAATCATTGCGAATCTAAACTCCTTATTCAAGTCTGAATTTATACAATCCTTTGCAAATTACAGGACTGAAGTTTCAACGGGGCTTCCTCTTTATCACTTTGCACAACGATTTATATCTGTATTTCAACTGTTTTGGATCTTAATCAAGAGTAAAATATTACATCATTCCTTTTTAAGTACCCAAATAATTTAATTTCTTTTTTAACGCAATATATGTATATTATGTAGAACTTAAAACATAAGCTATATTTCTTTACATGCGAGTCCTTTCCTCCTATATAACTTCTTGCATCCTGAAATTTTAAATGAACTCCTGAAAACGTCATAATTTTCCATAATTGGCATACCTACTACCTAGCAATTACGGGTTATATCCACAGGCTGTAACTCTACTCTTCATTTTGTCAGGTATTATTTATGAGGAAATTAACATTCAAAAAAGTATTTGAGTATTTAATGTTCTTTATATCCTATTTAAACCGCACTTGGCCAGCGTGGTGGATTACGGCCTAATCACTCTCTGTATGAGAGTAGGCTCGTGCCCCTCGGTGGGGACATATATGGGCTGATAAAGATAAAGATATCCTATTTAAAATTGAAAAAGGTTGACCAAATAGATAAGATACAAGGATACGTTTAAAAATATCATCGTTTTATTAAAATTTCGATGTTTATTTTACAAATTGGTTTCCAGTTTCCAGTTTCCAACAACTCATACATCAAGTTAAACCCACTCAAAAACAGCTTATTACTAAGCAAAATCTAATAAAACTTTAAGGTCACGAGGATACAGAGCGAAGTAATTAAAGCTTGACACTCGAGTACACTTCGTACGGTAAAGTTCTCTTCAAGTTTATGTCTTGAGGTTTTAAAGGGATAAAGCTTAAACGACTGCTTATTTAAACTTTTGTGTTTTATATGTTGCAGTGTAAGTATTTAAGTAATTATATATGTTACTGTAAAAGCTCGAACTATGGTAAATCTTAGGATTTTCCAGTAACATAAGAACCAACACAAACCAGTCCACATTGGTAAAACCCAGCATGTACTGAATTGGAATGGTAAAAGTCTGAAAAAGCATTCCTTTATAATAAATACTAACAATTACCAACTCATGTCGGCAAATCTTAGGTTTTACAGAAAAATCTTAAGACTTACCTTAGTTCGAGCTTTAACATTAATTTAACATATACAAGATGAACCAGGAAGGGTTATAATTGCGGAGCTCATAGCTTGTACTGGCATTATGGATCTGAATTTAGTAAAACAAAATTTGATATAATTTACATACATACCTATCTGTAAAACCTCTTTCCCATCGATAGGCAGAGACCATTTCCCTCCACTGGCTACTATCCAAACAGACCTCTTTCGCTTCATCCACATTCATCAGTCTTATACATGCACGTCGGTTTAGGGTATACTGACCTGAATGTGATTTAACTATAAGTTTTTAAACCGGGATTCTGTAATTATACGTACGAGTTTTTTCATTTATTTATTTATTCAAGGGAAACAAATAGCATTTAACAAAGTAAGTAAAGTTAAATTTTTTTTTCGTGATAAATGATTTCAAATAGGCAGTACTACAGGAAAATCAAGTAGTTACCTACTACATAGACCTAGTTATAAAATACTATACATTTTGCTTTTAAATCATGTGATCGGTAAGCCTTGTAGGAGACAGGAAAAGAGGCGAAAATTTTCCGATTTTCCAATATTGGAGGAAATCTCGTTTAAAATTCTATAACAGTTTGCTCGTCGAACTCGCGTCACGGACGTTCAAATCTCGCAACTTTCCACATTTTCTTGTTCAATTTTATTGTTTACAATTATACGAGTAGAACTTCATTCTTTTTGTCTCAGTCAACTCTTATAACTTTTGCAATCACTTTGTGCAAGGTGACTTTAAATTAGTGCGTGATAGAAAAGATATGCTTGACTTTAGATACCTACTAATGATTACAAACAAAATTTTACTAAGAAACCAAGTTCGAAATCATTCCATAAATTTCTAACTCCTCATACAAAATACTCATGGGACCAAGTTCGAAATCATTCCATAAACTAACTCCCCAACTCCCCATACAAAATATTCCAGCTGATAGTGTTATTGGGAACAAAAATAGATTTTTTTATGATTTTGAGCTTGGCCCCAAAGTTAAAAGTTCTTTGTTATCACGAGTACCTAAATGCGTATCCTTTTCTATAATTCACTAATTAAAAGTGACCCTGTAGAAATAAAATGTGCCAAAAATGCCATACTTCATCCATAACCATACATTCTTTATATATACTGCAGAGTTTAGTACGGGCAGCTAGCTCATCCTGACAATTTACATATTCAAATGAAAATGGGGGATCAAAGAGCTGTGTCGGCCACGGGTACGTACAGGGCCTTATTTTATGTAATTGAGGCCTTTAATTTATATTTTTGTGGCCCTTCCTTATATAATGAGTACACTTCTGGAAATGTAATTATCACTTTGATGTTTATGTTTGGATGGTAGTTAATGGAAAGAAGTTCTATCTTCCCCAAATGGATAAAAGGTGTCACGGATACGAATATGTATGTATGTAAGTACGTATGTATATATATCTACAATAAAAAACGGTTCTATTCTATTCGGCTGGAATGCAGTGATGCATACGATAGCTCATAAAACTTGTATTGACACTTTATTTCAATTCTAAATAACTTTATTACCTAGTAGTTTAGGCTTTAAATAAAAAATAAAAAAACTTATTGTTATTTTAGGAAAATAATGAGAATGACAACGAATATCTTACTTCATTGTTTGACATATATTACGATTTGAATATGAGCATTGTTTTAAATGTATGCGCGAGAAGTACCCCAGGCCCTCTAACTGGATACAGCCCTGTACTAATGTCTGAAGTAAGCCACCTACTACTCAACGTCTCTGGACTGAGCAAGGCCTTACATCTAAACGTTAGCAGTTTTATATAATGTCTTCTTTAGTACGTAGTTTGTTATTTTAAAATACGATATTACCTAGAAAATAAAAAGAAATAGACAATCTTTCGATTAACAATTGATTTCGAACCGGAACGTAAATATTATTGTCAAATAAATATACAGGGTGTAACAGAAAAGGTATATAAAGCCGAAACACAGCGATAGTCCTCATGAAACTGAACAACTTTCCCCAAGGAACATGGGTCGTAACTCGAAAAAAAAAATTTCGCCTCCCCATACAAAATGCCCGATCACCTGATCGAGTAAGTATGGGCGATCCAAAAAAATTTTTCGAGTTACGACCCATGTTCCTTGGCGAAAGTTGTTCAGTTTCATGAGGGCTATCGCTGTGTTTCGGCTTTATATACCCTTTCTGTTACACCCTGTATTATTATTTATACATATTACCTAAAGTACAATACCTGTGAAAAGTAGGTAGGTACATATCAAAATATGATGAAAGAAAAAATGTGAGGTTTAGTAAAAATAATATACCCGAGAAGTTAGTTTGACCAAAAGGTATTTTACTATCGATTTATAGTCTATAAATATTTCGTACCTAGGTAGGTACTTCCTTCACGTTTATAAAGAAACTAATTAGGTTAGTAAATTAAACAAAAATACAGACAAAAACCTTAAGAAATATGTTAATTTTACCGAAAATGGATGTAGGAAGACCTTAAGAACCTATTCATTAGCATTCAGGAGCACTGTGCAAAAATTTTGTTGAACAACTAAATTTACTTCGTGAATGAGAAAAAACCTAAGCTGGCTTTTAAAATGGCGCACACGTTCTCTCTTATATTCGGGGTAATGAATTCAAAAAGTTCTCTTTTCATATATTTATGTATTTCCCGAAAGCAGGTCTTAAATTAAAAATGCTTTTAAATATAGTACCTATTTGTTTAACTAAAGGTAGGCTTTTTGCTGTGTTCGTATTTTATTCAAAAAGGTAAACATTTTTAAAATTATAGAGAAACTTTAGGTACATATTTAGCTTTTTATGTTGCTGAAAGTTGATGTCGAATGAAAGCCTATTTTGTGGGTACATAACTATGGTTTTTGACAGATATGCTAGTTTAATAGAAATAAAAATTTGATTATACATTAATTATTTATGACTTTTAAGCGTTTTCTTGTATCTCATAATTCTTTTTTATACATTCAACTTCAATAAACTAGAACTAAAACTCAATAAACTAGAACTAAACAAATAGACTAGAAAAATGTAAAGCAGCAGTGTATGAATTTGTTAATATTATCTCGCTCGTTATAAAGACTCCTTAAAACAGAGTTTCCAATATCTTATAAACCAGAACCTGCGATTAGGTGGAATCAAAAAAAAGAAAATGTATAATTTCAGGCTTTTGTCCAATAGTAGGGTCCATCCCCCTTATTACAAAACGAGGTTTAAAGATAGTCCGACGTAAGTTCGTTTAGTTTGACGTTTTGTCCATAGCCGAAACGTCAAAAGAAACGAACTAACGTCGGACTATCTTTAAACCTCGTTTCGTAATAAGGGGGCATAAGTCTAAATAAAACCTAAGGAATGTATCATTGTAGTTGTTGTTGTAGTCAAAGAAATAAATGTTGCAAATTCCAAAATAAAATGTTGTTCAAATTTTTAAAACGTGTGCGGCGTCGAATGTAATTAACAACTTTTATTAAAATAGTTTCGTATGAGTTTTAGTTAAAACAATGTTTGGCGCGGTCTGGGTCGCCGATTCTGATCATGCTAGTAATTGCTACGAGTCTCGTTACAAACATCGGTACTCCTCCAGGCCCCCAAGTTTGCTAATTTAAAATAGCCTCAGTTGTGTGTCGGCAGAGTGTCTATGGCATTTTCGACACCTTTGGTATTCTGCATAATAATGGCTTGCACTGATAGCGACCAAACGTGTCAATAAATGACATATTGACACTGTCATTGATACTCTGCCGACACACAACTGAGAATATAGTAATTTAACAGACTTGGACCCCACTTCTAATACTCAGAGATCAGTATAACAAAAGCACCTACGGATTGGTGCTAAGTTACCAGAATCGTCCCCCATGTCGGTACACCGCGAATTTATTAGTAAAATGTTTCTGTTAAACTGTTTTTCGACAATAAGCAAAGTTGTATTGATAAAGTAAACATTGAAAACCTTTGTTTTAGTAGAGTTCATTCCAAAATTACCGTTTGCTCAATTTGTGGTTACGAGTTTATACCGGATTATTGTAGGTAGGTAAGTTTAACTAAAATCTAGACCTACAAAAATGATTTTCTTTTTGATATTAATACTTGTGACTCAAGTAAATTCAACGTATATATAGACGGTCCAAACCGTATCAGGTTTAAATTAGCGATTGCTTACAAATTTTCTCGTTACTGTACCTACTCGTGATTACATAGTACGCAATTGATATTTTATCTTTATATAGCCGTCTTTTGTATATCAGCTGCTGGATAAAGGTCTCCTCTTTCTCTACGATTGATAAAAATAACCCTTATATCCTAATAAAATATAACTTACCAGTAATAGGAACCAGATCATGTCCATCGGAAGCGATCACGGTAATGTTGTGTCCATCTATCGACATCTCGATTGGACAGTTCAGAAACTCGGCGTTGATCACGCGGAAACGGTATCTGTAGCCCTGAAAGAATAATGGTTATAAAACAGACAATAATCAGCTGCTTGAGATTGCACTTATCATCATATCTGGGAAAACTTAAGAAATACATACACCATACCTACACATCTATCATGCCTCTTTTCCATTGAGGTAGGCAGAAATTGCATTATGACTTTCCTACACTTACACACTTCTTTCGCTTCGTCCACATTCATCAGTCGCCTCATACATACCTACTTAAACTTGACGTTTGATTTTATGTTTATATTTTTATAGGAATGTTGTTGATTTAATGATTAAGTTATAGTATAAAATCTATTGATTTACTAATCGTAAAATACTCGTAATAACAATGCATGACTGTTTAGTTTTTCCCCATCTCCAATAGTCATACGTTTCATTTTTATTATATTTAGTATTTACCTACCTCTTATTTGTACACTTTTGTTTACACATTTTGCTAACTATTTATTTTCTAGATATTACCTATTGGATTTCTATTTATGGATTTCTTGATTTATTTTCGTAAACTGACAACATTGTTACAGATTACTAAATAGTTGTTCATTTCAAATTCAAATTGAGTTCAATTTCATTTTACTGAAGACTGCAAAACATGCCAAAGCCTGATGTATTAATTACAACAAAACTCTCAACAAATCGACCAACCTGTTCAACATCGAATCTAGCAGACCTCATATAAACGGGCTTGTTTGTATGCGTTGCGTTGTCAAATATCTTGAACCTGCCGATACCATTGATGAGTAATGTTGGCGGCTTGTTGTCCCCTTTAGAGTGGTGGTGGTCGGTGAACATACCCACAGTTAATTCGTGAATCCAATCTGTCACTATCATTATGTGCTCTGATCTGGAAAGAAGGACTTATAAGGTAGAAACAAGCTGGTCTCAAGTACGCAATGCATTATGAATTTATGATAGGTATCTGCTCTATATATATAATATGATTAGAAGCACACTTTGCGGTGGTTGGGTAAGTGGGACCGGTGGCAACAAAAAATAATTGTAACTGGTCATGTTATAATAATTAATACGTGTACGCGCCAAAACACACGGTGAAGCGCAAATGCAACGTAACTGAAACTGCTAGTTACTTTTGAGTTGCATCGCAGTTTCTGCTATAGACGTCCTTAGAAAACCACACACGACGCAACTAGTTTGAAACGTTTCCTTTCAGTTCTGGGTCTCATTGTCAAAAATTAAATCCATAATATGCTGAGTACAAAACAATGTCCTTAATGTTGATCCAATTTTTTAAAGATAGAAGACATTCGATTTTTAAAATTTAAGAAATATGTTGTAAATAAGTCCTATTTATAGAGGTTTTAACCACAAAACGAAACTAAATGACGATATAACATGACGTCATGACAAAGATGATACTTTAATTATAAAAAACGCAGATAAATAAATTATTACTAATAACTTCCTAAAACTAACCGCAAGACAACGTAAGAGAACTTATAATTAAAAAAAAAAAAACATCTCGGCCATAACCGGTCCCATAAACACCTAAAATGAATGACGTGCTCTAACCATCTTCGTCATCGGCCATTGCCACAAAAATCCCATGTGGGAGAACCCTGAACTTAAGAAACTAAGTTATGAACCAGGTAAACTATTAAGTACCTGATGATGACGCAAAGCATACCTTTTAGGCTTCTACGCACTAGCAAATGGCCAGGGGTCCAAGTCTGCTAATTTAAAATAGACTTAGTTGTGTGTTGGCTGAGTGCCAATGACATTTATTGACACATTTGGTATTCTGCTAAACGATGGTTTACACTGATTGCGACCAAATGTGTCAAAGAATGACATTGACACTCTCATTGAAACTCTGGCGACACAGAACTGGGAATATTGTAAATTAGCAGCTTAGGCCCCTGATACACTGATACGACGTGGTTTGTTATTTGATACTCAAACTCTAAGCTGAGCTAAGGAATTGCAACTACAGTTGCCAAGCAGTTTCATATTTAACGTTAAAATCCGCTGGTGCATAAAAGCCTATTGTCACTTGGGAATTACCACTCTTAAACAGGTTTCTCCAACAAAACGATTTTGGAAAAATTAACATCGCATTTTGGTTTTCTATGTAGTTTTACCTTAATATCTCTTGAGAATGAATTTCATACAAAATTATATAAAATTGTTCTTCATTAATGTAAAGGTCAGAGTTAAAAGGTTTTGAGAATTCTATTAGCTTTTCGAAAAACGTTTCGAGTGATCTTTTATTTGGTTTGTATGCTTTACTTTGTGTCGTTTACAATGAAGCTTTGGTAAATAAAAATATGCTTTAATGGAAGCTTGTAAATTAAAATTGCATATTTTTATGCTCATAGTTAAACTCGTAGTTAAACTTCTTATGTGATATTTTGAAGTTTGATATGAATTTGCAACAAAAAAAGGTTATAATTTTCCGTTGTAACTGTCAGATATCATGGTTAAGCGGTCACTAATACGCATAATCCCGTACGACATTTTATGTAAAGTTTTCTGGCAAGTGAAAACACGACCAGATAAAAAATACTCACCGATCGTAATCATACAATCTGGCATGAGGCTCTTGTGATTTTGGTTTCCTGACAATAAAGGATCCCGCTGCTCCGTCGGCCCTTTGCATACCAGAATGGGAGTGCCAAAAGTGAGTGCCTGCTTGGGCTGCATTGAATTGATACCTGCAAGAAGTTGAAATAAAATTTGAAGACAAAAGAATGTGTTATAGTTAAATCCTAGGCATCCTAGCCTAGGCCTTTTAACTATTTTACTTTTTCTCTGAAAGGAAGAAAGTGGTATCCGCCTGGCCCGATGGGGAAGAAAGAGGCGTGACAGATATTTATGCATGTATGTAGTTTTGTGGCTTGATCTTATTTTTACAATCTTGTTTTATTACAATATACGAATAAAAAGCTGTCATTTAGTTTTATTCGACTCACACAATTTCAAATGCAGACTTTTTCAAAATACAATTTAAAACAATAAAGTTCCACATCCAAAAAGTTGTGCTGAAAACCTAAATTCGTTTTATTACGAGCCATTTTCCTTGCACTGGAAGTCCAACTGCTGTAACTTCGTCAAATAGTTACACAGACCAATGAAAATGCCAGAAGTTTATGCAAAGATACTTTGTACCGAGAATTTTATAGAATAAAGTGACAATTAACAAATTGCATTATTGAATATTCAGGCGCTTTACTGCTTCAACATTTTCATAAATTAAATACTCCTTATGTGTCTTTTACTATGGAAATTCCTGATAAAAACTGTTTTAATTTGTAAAAAAAACATCCCCATTCAAGAACTATCATTCCATTTGTAAACAGCTTAATTCTAATGCTTAATTCTGATGACTATTGCGCTTAGTGGTCACCATATCTATCAAAGCTTGCGTATTTAGGTTAGGTAATCAGAATTGGCTCCCAGACCCTATAGTTTCGTGCAATTTTCTTACAAACCTGAATGAAGCCTCAGGATTTACTGCGCACTGGGTAATATGAGGAGTGCCGTCCATGTAAGGGGTGGCTTTCTGATGCATTCCATGCCAATGAATCGTAGTTGCTTCCGTCATCAGTTCGTTTTCCAAATCTACTATCACTCTATCGTTATGGCAGACCTAAAACAAATTCCGGAGTAGGTACATGGTTGTGATTTATTCAAGATTCAAAAAAATCGATACTCTTTAGATAAAATAGAATATTCAGGGATACAATAATAAATTGCGTTGTTGGAAACTATTTAACAAATAGAGATAGGTAAAAGTAGTGGGTTTGATATTTAGGTTAGGTTTCCAACTTGACTTCTGTTCAGTATTGAATACAAAAAAGTTTACTTTGTTTATCCGCAGGGACCTTTTCGTTATAAACTAGACTTCTTTTGCAAGAATAACTTACCTCAATGGGTGGTCCAGGCATTTTCCGATTAATAACATTCAAAGGCCTGGAAATACCGTCAGCAGGAATACAATCAGGTCTGGTACAATCCGTTAGGTTATACGGACATAGATAGCACGCTTTACTCATAGCCTGATACCATTCAAGCTTGAAATGATAATAGCATATCATAGGCTCTTCACCTTCTTTACATTCTCTGTTGCAAGGATGGTCACCATCAATTAAAGCACCTGTTGCATCATCATAACGAACGTTTGGTCTTTTTGCTCTGTTATTCGTAACAGTTTTCAACACGTCCTTCAAGCCTTCTTCATCTAAATGCTCGACGGGATGTTTTACAGGATTCTGTACTGGCTTTCTTTCTGTATTGCTTATATCGTTTATTGTGAAATTTGTAATAGGTACTATTACTCTTGAAGCACTTTCTAGTTTCTTAGTCTCTTTCGTGTCAACTACTTTTACGTTTGACGGTTCTGTGGTATCATCTGATATAGTGACGTCATCTAGACTTGTGTTTTGTGTTCTTGATCGTATGTCTTTGTCTTGTGTAGGTTCTGTGTAAGAGATAGTTTCATATACATTGCTATCTGTTGTGTATTCTAGTTTGGTTTCTGTGACGCTTTCCGTTTGTGAATTTGTTTCTTGAGTATCTGTAACAAAAAATAATATATTTAGCACGGTTATTAAAACCAATACAATTATGAAATAATTCACAGCCTTTTTTATGACTGTAATCAATTCAACAAAAAAAATCGCTAATTGGCATAAAGAAGTAATTACGTCAAAGTTACAAAAAGGTTTTAAGATACAAGTATATTTCTTATTGTAATCAATTAAAATGTTCACAAGTATTTTATAATTAAGTTAAGGTTTGTTCACATAGAGCAAAAAAGTTTAAGTCAGCACATCATAGATTCAAAAACGTTTTCTATGAAATTGTGATGAAATTATAATATAATATATTCAATTATCAACGTGAATACTACTCATCATTAAATAAAATAATCCTTATAGAGTTAACCTTAAATCTATCTAATATTATCCCAAAGTTCAACTCCTCCTGCTATTTAGGACAACTTTTTGCGATCGTTTATGCATGAAATATTATATTTTTTTCTTATATAAAATACCTACATCTATCGTGGAACTTCGCCACAATGTAATCGGACCTAATGAAAATTTAATTAGTCACGCAAAAAAGCGGTTTGTTTTTTTGCAAATTACCTTGAACTTCAACTATTAAATTAAAAGAATTACTTTAGATTCTTATACATTTTGTTACTGTTGGTAGGTAATTACGATTCTTTTTTGGAGAGCTAATCGTTCAAACAGTTATATTAAAGTTATGGTTATAAAATACCATAGAGTATTTCACTAGATAATCATAAAAATAATATCATGAAATAGCTCATTAATAATTTTGCAGATAACTGTGAAATATTTAATTTTATTGATGATAATAACACCGGTTCAAGATATTATTGAGGCACTAGACTCTTCATATCCCGGAAAACACATAATTACGTAGGTATATATATATTAAAGTAATGTAGCTTATGTGTTTATTCTTAATGTCAAGCTACAATAATTATCTTGTCGTCTTCTTTTATTATTTGACAAAAATAGAGTCAGCTATAGATTAATAGAGCATTAGATTTAATTTCTGCAACTGAAAGTAAGACCTTAATATAAGTCAATTTTCCTTGGGATTATATAATAGGTACTGGATATTCCGCCGAGAAATATTAAAAGGGAAAAGATTTGAATTGATAATTGGAAGCACTTTGATTCATTTATTAAATTCTCAGATATCGAAGGTAATCTTCGATCAAGAATTGAAGATTTCCATTCAGTCGCAGAAAAGGTCGTTAACCTGAATCCTCCATTAAATTAAATCTATGTCTGTCACTACTTTTGTCAAAAAAAAGAAGAAGACGAAACGATATTCTATTAGATTGTTAGGTTATTGAGCATAAAACTAACATAGCTATTTTTTATTATTATGATTTCTTAGTCATTCGACAATAAACTACCTATTTTTATTTTTCCTTTTCTGAAACTGTCTGTCAGTTGATTAATTTAAACCTTAAATTGATAAGACCATTGAGATTTGATGACTTTTGGTTTCATTTTAGACAATTCGCTTTTTTCGAGTATTTTAGGATGGGATTAAGATTTGGACGAAGACTTTATCCTTTGAGAAATGTCTGTCTTTCTAATTTCTAATCTTATCTAAGCCAGATTAATTATTGTCACGGATCTCTCTAGATACCTATAGTATTATGTAGGTATATTTTGAAGTGACTCCAATTTGATTAATAATAAAATATTTGTGTTTGCAAATGGCTACAACTAAATATTAAATTCACAAAAATGGTTGTTTGTTCATAAGTTTTCCACAAATAAGTATATTTTTCTGACATCAATAGCTTATTATTATAGTAAATCATAGTATGTTTGTAGTCCCAAAAGCTATCTACTTAGTTGTTTCCATCACACTGAGCGATTTTTTACAGAATCAACTCAATATATTTCATATAAATGTATGAAAGTACTTTTTCAGGGCATGTTTTAACAAATACTACAGTTTATATGACCCATGGAGGGTAAATTCACAAAAACAACTTCTGTGATTTTTAACTTGTTGTGAATTTGTATAGCACCAAATGTCTTGACCGGGCTATTGATTGTCTGTGTCAGTTGTCGGATCTGATTTCGTGTCGGTGTTCTTATAAAATATTGTCTTTTGATAAAAACAACAGCGACAGATCTTAAATTAGAAATGGGTGAACACTGAACAAAGGAACAACAGACTCTACCAAAATAAACAAAAGTCTAAAACTTTGAGCGCCTTTTCAACTATTCCATATTAATAGTTTCGCGAAAGGAAAGTAATTAGATTTTGGAGATACCAGGAACTTTTACAATCTGATTCTGGTTTAATTAATTCCATTTTATAAGCTGGAGCTATTTGAGAGAAAATTTTAAAAGTTTAATCTTGGTGTTTTCTTTGAATAATATGCGAAAGACTTTCAGTAATTATAATTTCAACTCAGATGGATTTGTTTGGGTTATTTTCCGAAATACTATTATATATTAGTATTTAAGTTGTTTTTATGGTCTCGGCAAACATTTATTACGCTAAGACCTTTATTATTTAGTATTGATTAAGAACGCAATAAGTATTTAGGTTATGAATTGGTATTTTTTCTAAAACATCTGTTACTTAAAGCGATTAGTCAGACAATAAATCATTTTTTAATTATTTTTAAAACCATTTTATAACTTTGTGGAAGCGCAATAAATATATGATTATAATTCCAACCAATAAGGAAAATACAATCATTTAAGTACTTATCCTTATATTTTCTTAGAATTTATCTACACTCTTTCCTTACACTACAAAATCCAAAATCTCCAGTAAACAATAGAAATCCAGGTCCTCATTCAGTGAAAGACGGGGGGCGTAAACCGTAGATCCTTTCTATCCGGATCGCCTCGTAAAACAATTTCAGCACGACACTGTAGCTCGCTGCGTGCAATTGATAGCCCAACTTGCTCGTATTTCAATCGCGCGTTTGTGTGTTAAGCAGGGCCGGTTGTAGGGTGGGGTGCTAATGTCTTATTGTCTTTTTAGCGTATTTCGTTTGTATTGAGAGTTATATTGTTCGTTATAATAGAGGGATTCCCTTTTCCGCAGTTTTAGTTGAAGTTTTCTCCATATGAAATTATTATTTTAATTAGAATGAGTATTTTAAATCCTTTTGGAAAGCCCTATCTCGGTTTAAGAGAGTGTAACGTAACTTGACTCATTACGGTTGTTCCCAATATTCGAAGACAGATAGCTATTCGTACATATCTGTCACGTAGCTGTCATTTCTCATCTATGCTTCAGAAGCGACCCGTAGATTTTTTGACAGCGGTAAGTTTATAGGAACGGAAAATTCTAAGATTTCTATCTCCAGTAGGGCAAACCAGAGATAGACAGAATATTGACTCCTTTCCGTAATTTTATTCGTTATTTTAAAATGGAATTTCCCTACTATAGACTATTTAAATCGATGGATTTGTTGGAAATCCATCAACGGCAATGCTTCAAATTTTTCTGCTCGCCTAAATAACTGTGTTCTGCAGTGCACCTATAAAACAATAGATCAACCTGACTCCCTCCCTGCTTTTACCATCGCACCAGCACACCACTAATCAAGGTTGTTCGGAGTTGCTCAACTAATCGCACTATCTATCTGCGCCTGGATACTGCACCCGATCTGTTTCGATACTTGTCCGAATATGATGGACTTTTGTTAGTACATCACCAATCAAGGTTCAGTGGAGTTGCTCAACAAATCGTAATATTTATTTATGCATGAATACTGCTTGAAACCGTGATTGATACTTGACTGGATTTTGAAGGACTTTGATAGTTAAAAATTTGAGAATATGCGTAGTGCTTAATAGGCAGATATTTTGATGTTGAATAAATAATAACAGCGCGACCACAACCAATCGTGAAATGAAGATTTTGTGGTCTTTCGTGTCATAATTTAAGCTTGACAATGTAGTTGGGTGCAATTTTACTGTTTATCTCCAAATTATCTATTTATTTATCTATCTATGAACTTAAATTAAGTATTTCGCAGAAATGTTGTAAGAAGTTTAAGTTTTCTTTTTCTAATTAAATGTACCTATACTATGAAATTGCTTGTATTGTGCTATCAAAGACCTTAAACATTATGGACTAAAGACCATTTTATATTAGTTATTTAATAAATTTTCCTAAAGCACCAAGACTTTCCGTCGCTGTATCCGTTGAAAACGTACGGCGGCGTGATGCCGATCCGTCCTCACACGTATTTCCGATGTACAATCACAACCGATTTGCTTGCACATATTTAGTATGTGCCAATATTACCAGAGCTTTATTGCTAAGCGAGGAATTTTCAATTTTACTATTTGGTCCTTATAAATTGCTGTTACTGGGATAAAAGTAAACAAACTACGGAATGATTCGTATTGCTTACGAACAAAAACTATTTATTAAGTATAATGTACTTCACCGTATTTTTATCATTTATCATATTTTTCGGCTGGACTATGGATTTATGTAACTCCAAATTGAATTATTTATCATTTTTATTTTTCAAGCTACAAAAACCTTTATTGATATAAATGTAACACAAAATAATTCGATATTGTCAAGATTTAATAAATTAAATTAAAAATACTTACGTAATAAAATAAGAGCAAGCACTACTGCTGAAATGTTACTCCAACTTCTAATTTGATTCATTTTTGCGGATCTGAAACAATAACAAAGTAATTGAAAATCTAGTACAAAAGACAGAATGAACGAAAAAAAGGAGATACACAAATAAAATTAAGAACTTTTTTTTTAACAAACACACTAGTGTCCTGTCCTGAGCGAATTTTTTTTTTCAGTCATTTGTTTCATTTTTCAGAATCTCAATTTTTTGATTCATAGAAAAATGTGTGACGCGTTCCAAATAGTAGCTTTTATTACACACACAAAACTTTTATTGACTTCACGAACCAAATAGTGGTCGCAAGGCTTTACCGTAATGAACATCCCTAAATCAAATGTACCCAAAAACCAAAGTAAATAAAGACAAACACAGGATGTAAATAATAAAACAATACAACCGCTACATTCATTAATAATTCATTCATAAAGTATCGCGGGAACTGATTACCAATTGTAAGCGTGGCCGTTTGTTTTTACGTCCACTCTAATTAGTAGTAAATACGCAGATTGCGGTTATATGGATCTTGTAACTCTACCACAAAGTGTTGAGGAAATTTTCGATGGTATTACGTTGCACGGTCACGTGACTTCCTACGATAAAATCATATTTATCGAAATTGTCGACAATATCTTCGAAACTTAATGCTATCTACACACCAAAGCTGCCGGCATGGCTTTTCCCCATACGAATGGCAGCTGTCAAAAAGCCGGCGGCGGCTTGCCGGCGGCTTTGGTGTGTAGACAGCATAAGATGTGTGTGAAGAAAAAGATTAAAATCTATTCAGTATTTTTTCGTGAAAAAGTAAAATAACATTCAATCAGTTATAAACAAGCTAATGTAACTTGGTGTGTAACTACAATATTCTTAAGTTTCTTTAAATTCTGTTCAGAGCTTTTGTGTGAAAAAGTAATTAACACCCTAAAACCATTTATCTAATTTTAATGAGAATTGGACTTTTTGAATCAATAATGTTAAGATCCGAAAAATCCATCTAAATGAAAATCGGAGTAAAATATCTTTACGCATTAGAATATAATAATTGTGACTAATGTTACGGTCTGTGGTAACATTACTGGATCCTGTTATATCACGTGTGGACTGTGGAATTAATTATACATGTTACTAACTGAGTTATATGCGATTATAAATTATAACGAAGATTAACTTTAATTGAGTTAATCAAACGATTTTAATGACGTCAACTTTTATATTTTTTGTAAGTTTTGCTTTATTTGATTATTTTTTGGCTTAGCAGCAAAATTTAGTTTGGATGTTTTTTTATAATTTTACACTAACCACTTAACAGATTTTGATAAAACCTTTTTTTGTAGCTTATAAATCAGTACTTACAAAAGTAATTGATTTTTCACACTTGAGTAAATCAAATGTATATTCCAAGGCTTTATTATTTTAAGGTATTGTTCAAGTTTATGAAAGACTAGTGTCTGCCCGCGACTTCGTACGCATTTATTGTCATATCTTGGAAGAAAAACATGATATCTCAAAATAAAATAGCCAATGTGTTATTCTGATGTGCAAACCAAAATATTGCCAAGTTTCATCAAAATCTGTTCAGTGGTTCTTACGTGATGAAGTAACAGACATCCATCCATCGGCACAAACATTGATATTTATAATACATATTAATAGGATTATGACGACAAATGCATATGATATTGCGAACGGCCCGTAGTCTTTAGTAAATAGGTACTTGCAATATTGACAAAATATTTGGAACCATCTAGAAGCTAACGTTTACTTATAGTTATGCAATGTAGAGACGAGTTCATTCTCGTTTTGAAATTAGGGTCAAATGCAGCCATTTTGCATTTTCAAATGTAGAATCATTAGTTTAAGTCGATGTTTAGAGTTTGTTTTAAGCCTAAGTAGACTATAAAATTATAAGCAAACGGGTTTCTTTTTTCTTAAAATATGTTAACAAAATCATCATCATGTCAGCTTGTGGACGTCCACTGTTGGACAAAAGCCTCCCCAAGGATCTCCACAACGACCGGTCATGCGCTGCCCACATCTAATAAACTGATTCCATAAAAAATAACTTTCACATAAGCATTCATAATATCCAACAAGCCTCATTTTCTTTAACCGATTAAAGCCGGTTTTCTCAATAAAAATTGTCACGTGTCAGAGTTGTCACACTTGTCAAACTTGTCACACTTGTCAGGTATGTCAAAGGCCGTTAAACATTCCGCTCGTACCTAGTTGATTTCATCAGATAACTTGATGCAAGTTGGCCTAGGTCCAATCTTATACGATTGATTATCTTAGCTCGTAAATAAGTGGGGGAAAAGAGGGGGAAACTTGATCTTTTTAGAAATACATTATAACGGACATGAACCTTTGTAATCCCCGACGCTAAAAGAGAGGGTGTTATAAGTTTGAAAGGTTTCGGTCATGAGTTTTCTATCTGTCCCTATCTATGTGTGTACTCTTGTCTGTCTGTAGCATCGTAACTCTCTAATGTTATCTACACACCAAAGCCGCCTACATGCCGCCGGGTTAGGCCGGCGGCTTTACGTCATACGAATGGCAGCTGTCAAAAAGCCGGCGGCCTGCCAGCGCAGCGGCTTTGGTGTGTAGACAGCATAACGTATGAAGCGATTTTGACTTTTTTTGTTTGAAAGATACTTTAATCAAGAGTTTTGTTTGATTTGATTCTGTTCCGCAGTTTCTAAGATATACGATGAAAGTTTAGTCAATCGAATGTTTCTAACTAAATACCTATGTTCGAATTGGGTGGCGGTATTTTTTAAATTTATTTGATTTGTTAGATTGTGTTTTTATAAATTTGTTTTTGTTAATGACGGAAACCAGAATTTCTTTTCTTTTTATATCTTAGGCCCAGAACACACGGTAAAACGCAACTGCACTAGTTGAAACGCAACTACAAAGTTTGAAACGTTTCGTTTCAGTTACGTCCTGTGTGGTTTTCTAAAGGCGCAACTCAAAAGTAGCAGATTGCGTTGCGTTGCAGTTGCGTTTCACCGTGTGTTCTGGGTCTTACATCTACAATAAGTAATACACTTTAGATACAACTGGCAATAGTACAGAAAGCAATTGAAACATTCCATTTCCTATTTAAAACAAAGTTCCAAACCTCAGTTTGCGTTTAAAATGAAATTGTTAATTGTTCAAAGTGTAAGTACAATACGAGTACAGTTGAGGAACAGTTTCAGAGAATATTAATTCAATTCTATACAGGATGTAACAGAAAGGGGGTATAATGCCGAAACAATGCGATAGTCCTCATGAAACTGAACAACTCTCCCCTAGGAACATGGGTCGTAACTTTCTACTAACTTATTTTACATAACTAACTTCTTTTACAGTCGTTCTCAATATTCAAAGACAGACCGGCAGTACTTAACTGTTACGTAGCTGTCACTTTTGATTTATCCTTCAGAAGAATCCCATACATTTTTTGACAGCGGTAGGTTTATAGGGACGAAAAATCCTCCTGTCTCCAATAGGGAAAACCAGAGATAAAATATTGGGAACGAGCGTTAGACATGTTTATAAAAATAATCAAAAAAGATTCCAACCCTCAATAGAAATGAGTCGTTCTTGAACAAAAGGCAGTAAAATGTTTGCTTTGTAAATTTTAATTTCCTCTGAGCAATGTTTTTTCTCGCATACAATTTTATTAAGTTCTTAACACAAAAAGTTGTATCTTTTTATAATGAAATCGCATTCAAATTGTAATGCGAGAGCCTGAGCAATTTTTTACTGATAATCTTTTACTAATAAGATATTTAATTAACGGTTTTTTATTTGAGAACAAGTAAATATGTACTCGTAAGTCCTATTTATCTGAATGTATTTTTATTGATATCATCATAATTAAGATATGGAAGTGATTTGTTACCAAAAAGCCTTTCCCAAGGATCTGCATAACAACTAGACTCACATTTATTATAGCCTATTTGATCACTAATTTGACAGCAAAAATTAAAAAATAAATATGATATTCTACTTAAAAGATAAATAGTAAATTAGATATTAAGTTTGTAATTGTCGTGCCCCATTCAGGATACCTAATACTTTCTTAATGACATCCTGTATAATGATCCAAACACACCTCTTTCGCTTCATCCACACTCATCAGTCGCCTCATACATGCCTGTCGGTTTAGGGTGCAAGTGGAAGGAAGTGGTCTCTGCCTACCCAAATGGGAGAGAGGCGTGACGGATATGTATGTATAATGAAATTTTTTTTTATTGTTATGACAACGACGGTCACAGAGAAAAAGTCCATGACATAATAAACCACATTCTAACATACCTACATAAAAAAACAACATGTCGAAATATTGTCCTCTAAATGGTAAACAGTACGCATGCGCGTCACTATACTATTAGCATGAGATTAGCAGATGCATCGTAATGTATGGTTTCGTGTTCCGTTGAATGACCTCTGGCCGTATTCTGGTAACGAAAGCGATGTTGAAGCGATGTTGTTACGATATTTGTTATTTCACTTTTGAAGGTGCTTAGATTTACAATACCAAAAAGATTTTTAATTGTAGATTCATGTTATTTCGTCGATTTTATTTATTTAACTGTCACAAATTATGTTTAGTGTTTTAAACGAAATAAAATGTTTATCTTTATTCTAATTATTTTATATAAAAATTAATAAAAATTAATTACCTACTCTTTAAAAATGTTTGTCTTTCACATAATATAAAAATAATTTAGCCGATTAAGACTTTTTATTTGCCCAATACAACAATACATCACAAGAAAATACATTTTAATATTTCAATAGACAATAATATCGCCTATAGTGTGTTCTCACACGTTCAAAACTCCAGAATAAGCCGTAGCATTGACGGGTACCATTCTGTCTCGTAATATGTATGTCAATGACGCTATACTACCATTGGTAGTCAATCAGCTGATCGTAGTTTCGGCGATGTTTCGGCTATTTTGTAACAAGGTGATTCATCTGTGAGTTGTGATGTGATATTGAGGTTTATTATGATTTTTTATTCTTCTAATAATGTTGGATTTGTTTGAGAGAGGTGTATCTATAGTATTGGCTGGTGTTACCGGTTTCCTTTTTAAATATCTTCTTATTTTTCTACCTGTGGTATTTTTTTGACGTATTTGAGTTCGGTTTCGACTTGATAACAACGTCCACATCAAGATGAAGTCAACTACCTAAATATACCAAATAATTAAACGCAGAAAAGGGTTATTGTTTTATTTATTATATAAAATGTATAAAAATCGAAAAATAGCAAATATATTCATACATATCTGCACCCCTCTTTCCCATCGGGGTAGGCAGAGATGATTTCCCTCCTTGCTACGATCCAAACACCCTCCTTCAAAAAAATCGAATAATTAAACGTTAAGTACCTATATATAATTAACTTTAACCACAAAAGCATATAGTTAATTATTCCACGAATGTTTTCAATAATAAAAAACAAATGACAAAAACAATTTTACTATTAAGACCTTTTTAATAGGTTTCGCGATTATTGAACCGTAACATTAAAGATAAAAGCAGGTAGATAAATTAAGTCTATTTTTATCTGGCCATAGTCAGCACCCGGCTCTTTGACTATTCAGATATTTATCTAGATTCTAGACTTTTACTTGGTTTTTAGTTTAGGTGATAGGATCTTATTGTTTTGAAATAGTAATTGAGTTTTGAATGTATAAGAATCAAGTGTTTATACGAAGTATTATGTAAAGAAACAACGAGCAAATTGGATCGCCATGTTTGCAAAAAAATAATTACAAATTTTCTTTAAAATTAACACTAAATAATTTATTTAATAAAATAATGTATTGAAACCGATTATTGACATCGATTTTAAAAGTTTAAAATTCTATATGAAACTCCAAGTACCTATGTACCTAGTACCTACCCAAAAATACACCTCCATTTTATTAACAGGCATATATTTCCCAACTCTTAATAGAGACTATCCGGAAACGTACATACCTACCTTCTTATTGCTATAAATCCGGAACCAACTTCAAAACATTAACAAAGTTGCAATTTGTACTGAACTACCTATCAAGTTATTACAAGTAGGTACATTTAGTTAATTAAAAAAAAATCCAAGGTACAAAATAATAGACAGCATCCGTATTTTTCTTAACCGAATTAACCCTAGTTGCTGAAAAGGTCATTAATTTTAATCATCCTTTAAACATCATTCCGTCTTCTTCTAATTTTGGACAACGAAAGTGTCAGCTATATGTTTTATTGAGCAACATGTTCTGCAACTACCTAACTTAAAGAAACAGGATCTATTTCATTATTATTACTATTGACATTGAGTTAAGACGATTAGTCAGTAATGACGACACGATATTTAAAGTGCCTATTTATTAATACAGGTTATTAAATTAATATTTATTTGAAGGCTAAAGTCAATTTTATTAGATAGCCAAGGTTAGAAGTGAGTAAAAGAAGCATTATAATCATAAAATTGCGTTAAAAGGGGTGATTAAAGAATTTATGGACCTGTCAGTGTTTATATATTGACTTTATTTGCCATGTCTATCAATAATAATATGCCAATTTTTCATTGCTCCCCTCTTACACTGAAACTACACGCTACGTATTAGAAAGAACTTTTGCAAGAACTTTTATAAGGAATATACCCACATCGCGAAAATTTACTCCCATAGGTACTCTAGAGTCAAAAGATTACTCTCAAAATTACTAATTTTCAATTTTACCACCACAGAAGCTCATACATTCAAAATGGCAGCCTTTTATCACGACCATGGTGGCCGCAACGCGATGACTGTTTTGGTAACTGTTAAAGGCCTGACAGTGTTACCAAAATGGATGACAAAACAAAAGCAACAAGGAAAAAATTAAAAACAAACAAAGATCGCCCCAGGTTTCAGCCAAAAAAAGCATTTCGCTTTGAAAAGAAATATTTTATGAATAGCTTAACTCTGATTACCTATACCACGGTTAATGGATTGTGAAATACCCTCCTTTTTTACATAAAAATATATTTCCCATTTTGCGCAACACATCAAATCACATTCTAGGCTTTACCTTTGGACGGGTGGAAGGTTATGTTACAATTTTATGAAGGACGAAGCATAAGGTAAGGTAAGTTTACTTTTATTTATGTAGAGACCCTATGATATAGTAGGTATAAGATAGGTAAAAGACTTTGTCAGCAGGATTTTTTTACCTTTTATTTTTGACGCCCAGTGTATTAAAAACAGCGGGTCAATTCTATTCGTTAATATTCCGCAACGAATAACAATAACGATAAAACTAACGATATAACCGCTATTGCAGTAGTAAGTGAATTATAAAGTTGGAAACGAACTTTAAAAAGTGGCGTTACACAGCAGAATGATTACCTACCATGAGATTTTTAAACGATACTTATCCAATAAGTCTATAACCTTACCTAAATAAAGATCTTTTGATCGACTTTTGATCAAAATATTAAAAGGAAGCTGTGTAGGAAGCGTAGGTTTCTGATAATGTATATCAAACGTGGTTGCGGTTTAAATGTCAATATCCTTTATTTTAAGTCAATAAATCATTCCCTAGAAAGAACTGAGACGAAAGAAGTTGGAAACTCTAATAATTCACAACTCAATAAACGGATATATTTTTAATACTATCGTACGCCGAAGTTTTTGCATCATAAAAAAGTTGAAACTTTTTAATAGTGGAAGAATTTAACAAGGGGGAACTTTAAAAAATAAAGTTTAACTTAAAACAAGATGTTCATTGAATAAGTTTACAAAAACAACGAAGTAAATGCAATAGTAACACGGGAAGTAACACGTTAGAAGTTAAGTGCTTAGCAGCTTCTAACTTAGCTACGTTTACAACTTTAATTCTTTGAAATTAACATTTCCTACGAGATACGAGTGCTAAAAATTTAAAATTCACTTAATTCTTCTTGTCTTCTTTCAGATCCGGTAAATAAAAGGAAGCTTCTGTAGTTAAGCATTTTATTTTAAGCTGTTCACATTTACCGAATATAGTTTTATGTCGCCAAAAGCGAGTTCTAGATTTTAAAAGATATAAAAACACAAAATGACTATATAACACTTGAATAAATAATGAGGTGTAATACCTTGAAGATGCAAAATCAATTTTAAATACAATGTTACTACGGAAAGTGCGTTTAGGTACGCATGTTAATCGAAAAAAGATTTGAATAGAATTGCATTTGACAACCTCGTAGAAGTATATAGGTAGGTACTCAAATCTTCTTCCTTCTTTGAGCGACAAAAGAGAATCAAAAATGTCCTTCATTGGCGAAAATACTGTATGTGAATGAATTGATGACAATCGTGACGGGCTCAAGATAGACAATCGTGGAAAAGAGGAGAGAGGACTTTGCCCAGCAGTAGTATACTGATGGCTAGATAAGTTAAGACTGAACAAGGGACAATGCCAGTGCAAACGTTTGTCAAATATGAGTCGTGTAAGGTTCACATTTGTCGTGTGTGAATATGGTTTATATCAGATGACAATTTTAAAAGCACCATCGCCCGATAAATGTGAACCGCTTCATACAAATTGTTTTGCCACTGGAGCTCACGATAAAAATTCGTAGATAATCCAAAAATGGGAATGAAGCATAACGTTTGTTGTTTGACGTAAAACGTGACGCTTTTATAAGAATTTTTGCTCCATAAGAAAGATTTTCATTAAAAAAAAATGTAAACAAACTCCCTCCATTTTACCAAGTTCTACATAAACGGAGTATCCCAAACAAAACAATGAGTCATTAAATTTCACGCGCCATCGCCCCCATCGTTTCCAATGTCTCTGACAAGGCCTCGCCGCACTTTGGTGGGTTCATTCCGAGCCTCTCTGCCTTATAATTGAGGAAGAATATTCTGATTTCTAATTTGGGGGGACTTGGAGTTGGTACACGCTACAGAAAAAAAAAGATGGAAATGTTGGGAGGGAAAGGCCAAGACGAACGTATCTCGATCAAATCGGGGACAAGTCAGGAGTACCCTAAACCGACGTGCTTGTATTGATAAATGTGGATGAAGCGAAAGAAGTGTATTTGGATCGTAGCACGTGGAGGGAAGTGGTCTATGCCTACCTCGATGGGCGAGAGGTTATTAAATTTGGGTGTTTATTCGTATATATTGATACTTATAGATATATTAGTAGTGTAGAAACTCCTTTAATCTGCATAATATAGGCTTCATTAAGTTTATTTATGATTAGGGTTAGCCTCTAGAGTGCCTTTTAGCTAATTATTCCATTAGGATGCCGGTAAGTGTTCAGTTATAGGTCTAACGTTCGTGAAGTCTGAAATAAGCATCTTTCAGCATGAATTCCAAGTATTCTATTATTTTTGTTATTTTTTTTCAGATTTGTTGCTTTTTGCTCATTTTCAATGTATTTATTTTTGCTTTTTATATTGTTTTGGATATTTTCAATGTATTTCTTTTTTCTTATTATATATTTTTGCTATTTATGATGCGCGGGAGGCCTTTAGCCGACAGTGGGATATAACTGGCTAAAAAAATGCTGATGTATTAGGTAGGTAGGATCTGTATCCGAATTCATTATTTCCTATTTCTTATAATTTAGTACCTTTAAAACAAACCATTTAGTGCAATGATTCACTCTAAGTAACTCATTTAATCCGACCGCAGTATCTAATGAATCAAGGGGTTTTTCTGATCACGTGCACGATAACTTTTTGTTGATCAATTTATTGTAAACCCGCTCTACTCAATTAGGTATCCACTTTTTTTTTATTCACAAATTCTTCAAGGTTAAGTTGTCTTAATTTAAAATATATCTACCTTATCATTTACTTTTTTGTCATATTGATTGCTTTTTTTTAAATTAAGCATTTGTACAAACATTTATATAATGTGTTAAGTAGTATAAGTTTTTATTTTAAGGATTTAAAAACATGTTTTTAAGACGGAATATTTATTTCTATTTTTGATAAAAATTTAAACTAAGATAGATGTTTATTAAATTTAATTAATGGGATTTATGGACAGTGTTTCAGTCGACATTTTTTTAAACAGATTTGTAAACAAATCATTGAAAATAAATTTTGAAACAAAAATTTCGATTTCTATTGGTTAAGAAGTCACGTTTTTCAAATTCGTTAAAAACACATTCCGTGCAATAAACAAACAATATATGCATGCTAAATATATTTTAGCGCAATACCCGTTTAGCATTTAAACAATTTTATCTAAATAAGACGAAGGCTACAGCCGTAAATACATAATGACTACATTCTGTAGTTTTATGACCGCGCTACACGTCTTATCTTAGTTAAGAAATTCTTCAGTTTTTATGTTGAAGGATTTATTTACTAGCCTAATGTGTCCCACTACTGGGCAAAGGCTTCCCTCTCATTCTTCCATGACTCCCTATCTCCGGCAACCTCTGGCCAGTCTGTCAAGTACGTATCAAGATCGTCGCATATTTGAAGGAATTTTGATTTGAATTTGAAGACTTGAGAAGAAAGATTTGAATTTAAATATTTGGAGGATAGACAAAGGAAAATACTTCGTTATTCTCCCTCTTCTATTCACTATTATCGGTGGTTTTTTTTATTTTAAGACTTCTGCACATTAGGCTATGAGGTTTAGTAGGGAAAACGCCAAGCCACTAGACCACCCAGACAAAAAAACAGCCTAAGTATATAAGCCTAGGTATCTTAATAAGCTAAGAACTTAGTGAAACCCATTTTTTAGTGCAAATAAGGTTTTCAATTTGAATTGTGAACGTATTAATGAAACCGAAAACGTATTTTAAAAAAAAAAGTGATGTTTCCAGTATTTAAATATGATTCGGAATTAAACTATATCGCATGATTCCCGATAAAATAATTTTGAGCGTAAACCCAGCCAACTGGGACCACTATGTTTCTGATAGTGCGGAATAATTTTAATCTCCTCCAGCGTATATTTCCGGCACAAAGTTTCCAAAATCGGCCCACTGGGTGCCACTCAGAATACCCATTGGTCTATTCACGGAAATAGTTAGCTTTCTTAGATTAGCCGGTGTAATTTTAATAATATCCATTTTTTTTTGACACTGGTATAACTTTGACATTAAAATTTCAAATGAAGGTATGACTTGATGGACTTATTAGGTTAATAGGACTTTTCTTAGAACTGAATGCGTCCATTTTAACTAAGTGTACCCGACTTCAGGCAGTCAAAAGGAAGGGTAATGTTTTTGGCAGTCTAATTCAATAAATTATGCAAAATTTCCAAGATATGACGATAAATGCGTACGAAATCGGGTAGCCTTTAGTCACTTCATATTTTTTTTGTGAATTAATTTTCAACGCCAACAACATAAAACGTGACCACTAATAAAAGGAAAAAAAATGCTTGCAATATATTTTAAAATTCACGTGGATATGCAACATTAAAGTAAGTATGTTGTTTTATATTACTACGAAGACAGGTCATTGCACATACAAAAAAAAACATACTAATATTATTAATGTCAAAGTTTTTTCCAATGCATGAATGAGACAATGTTTGTTACTCTTTCACGCAAAAACCATTGAACAGATTTTAATAAAACTTTGCAATACTGTAGCCCGCAAAATGAACATTAAAATATTATTTCGAGATATTGTGTTAATTAAAAAAAAAACGAAATGCGTACGAAGAGACTAATATTTTTAAGAAAATAAAATAACTTCATACATTTTACAGCGGTATGAGTGCAACGACCTCTTGAATAGCGTTTTTTTTAGTCCAAGTTGTTAGTATAATTGCACACAGTGCAAATGGTTAATAAGCTGCAACACACATCACCTGAGACGCATTGTAAATTACTACCTACACCTGTTAGTTTCTGCCCACTGGGCTGCTGCTGGTCTTGTTGCCCAGTGGGTTAGCGAAGATATAAAATTGCATACTTCATATATTTTAAATATATAAGATATATATTTTAATTATAAAGTATATCTATGCATATTTTAATTTAGAAAGTTTCCGATTAATACTATTATTCCAAATGATTTTTATTTTAGCTAGTAATTACAAGAATAATTAAACTACAAGAGGAAAAGAAAACTGATTCAAAGCTATAAATCAATTAACGCGTTTTAGTGTATTTAGTTTCGGTATTTGTCTCATTTTTCAAGTTTAAATAAACATTTACCAAACCCCTTCTTTGCTATTGTAAGCTAAGAAAAAATTCAAGCTAGGATTGTACTCGTACTTCCATTAGAAAATATATTTAAAATGATATATATCTCAAGAATATCGCTTTGCGTGTACAGTCAGCTTAAGAAACAACGGATCGGAAAAACTCACAAAAACTTTAAAAAAAACTGCACTGTACACTTGGGTGGTGCTTAACGGGAGATCGTATGCAACGCAATCAGTGTTTATTTTATGATCTATCCGATTATTTTTATTACGATGCTGCGATATGATTCGTTTGTTCCATTGCTTTGTCTGTTTTTAAAAATTAGCAACAGAGCTATTTTTTGTCTAATTTAAAATATGAGATGGTCAACCGGATTCCTAGACATGAAATTCGGTTAAAAAATAATTGACAGTTATCAAAATAATTAATCAAGTCATTAAATCAACAAAGCAGATACCTAATAAAAATAAAGCACAGGCTAAGTAATTCGTAATTCAAACTTATTTTCCTTTAAAATACATCATTGATGGCGTTTCCAATAAAATAAGATAAAATTAGATTAAGATACACTCGAGAGCAATAAATCCGGGTCGGGTAAACAAAAAACTAAAATATCTCGAACACTAAGAATCCTAGCCTAATGAAATGAAATGTGTTTAAGAGAACAATAAATACCTGTTAAATGAAAATTTTTACTTCTGAGTTACTTCTATATTTTATGTCATAACAATGAAATGTTCGTTTGTGGATTTTGATTTATAGCATGCCAAATATCGAATGGAAGCACAAGGAGGCAATGCGAAATGTTAAAATTCAAGACAATGCTTATGTTATTTTTTTTTTAATAATTATAAAGTTAGATCATCAGTTTTTTTCTTTACTTAATATTCTGTTATTAAAATGTCGTGACTCATAAATGTTATTACTTACATTGAAGGAGTATAAAATTGTCTATTAAACACAATTTATTTCATTAAGCTAGCAATCTTGGATCGCGAGTTTTTTGGATTCTTTAGTGACCCGTATGCTCTCGAGTGTATTACTTTTATGAAAACCACACTTTTTATTGCCTAGGACAAAATAATACTATTTTTTACAATTTATTTTATATTAACTCTGATATTTTAAAATATTTACCATTTTTCATATTTTAACCAGTATTGTTAAAGCACTTGAATACTTTAACTGACATTCTATTAAAAAGGTCGTCCATTTGAAAAGCGATGTTTTACTCATTTAATTTTTATTCGCTTTTCGCTATTTCAGATTTTTTAAATAGATTCGGATTTAAAAGGCATGACATGAATTGGAGATACGTATGAATTATTTATTTAGTTCTTATTTAAATTGATACTGACATAAAAGTGTATTAAATAATAAAAGTCCCAATCTTTAATTTTCTGTACATCGAGTTCGATTTAAAGTTTTTTTTTTTCAATAATAATAATTTTATTTTTAAAATAATAATAGCAATTTCTTACAAAGGTGTTACGATATGCCATGTGTCTCGTTCTCGGACCAAAACAAGCTATACAGATAATTGAAAAGTTCCATGTTTATTTCATTTCATTTAAAATTAATGAGTTCGCTCACTGCTTTACTAAATGTTCATTTATTTGAATAACAAAAGATCGAAGGATATGATTTTCCAACAAAAATAAGTCTGAACACGTGAAGACTAATTGTGTTTTATTTTTACTATAAAGACTCATCGCTACTTCGTAAGCATTTATCGTCAATTCTTGAAAAATTAACAATTAAGAAACCTATCATTTTAACAAAAATAAATTGAATCACTCTCCTAATGAGAGTATCGTGCCCCTGTGTAGTGGGAATGTTAAAAAACGGCTGATAATAATGATATGGAAAATCTTTCTTAAAAATAATTATTATTTTACAATCACCTTGTAATATAAGTATTTTGTGTAAAGTTAGGTGTTTAGTTACCGATTCAAGTTACCAAAGTACTGAAACACTATCAAGTGTTCTCGAGGCAGTATTTAAGTTTAGAGTGTATGCGGTCAAGGAGGCAAATAACTTAGTAGTTAGGCAATCGAGACTGGTTTTTGACATAACTTATGTGAGCATATATTAGCGACTACTTATTATAATATGGACTGATTAAGTAGTGATTAAAAGTGAGAGTTAAGAGACTTGTTTGTTTTTTTTATTGATGCTCTTTTTTGTTAATGTTTTTTTTAAATAAAATATACTTTTTCTAAATACTAGTGTTCGTTTTGTTTTATTGTTATTTTTTAAATTGCCATAATACTAAAATGGTTAAAGTAGCAATTTGAAAAAAAGAAAAAAAAACTGTAAGTAGGTAGATATTTTTCTGGCATTTTTTCTGACAAATAAAATAAATATTCCTATTTAATTAATCATGACTAAATAATTATATATTTTTTAAATATTTTTATTGACTATTTTTGATTATCATAATGCAAAAGGGTTATTTGAAGTTAATTGTTAAAATGTTTTTGTAAAAACAAATAATTTATTTAATTACCTACTTCTTATAACCAAACATAAAAATATAAAAGTACTTACAACTGCAATTTTCAACAAAAAAAAAACAAAACAATCCAGTCAAATCCAAAAATCTCACTCACATTTACACACTATAACGTAATCCATTATTAAATGTCACTTTTAATTAATTAAAGTTTATAATCATTTTTAAATTAAATAATTCTATTTTTTAAAATCGCGGGCGTTCGAATTTTAAATGTATTTTGCCCGCGAACGTTACATGTGGTCGATAGCCGGTAAATGACCATAGTGCGCTTTGGTATCACCTGTCTTTTAGTTAAACTCTAGGGTTGGCGCCAATAATAGTTACGAGTATTTTAAAGTTTTATTATATTGACTCGTTTATAAGTAAGTTTTTTGAAATATAAAAAAAACAGTGACAGTACCAACTAAAATAATAATGACCCAAAATTAAGATTGTCGTAAAATTAAATAATCAGGAGTCTTTTATCTTTTTTGTCATAATAATTACATTTATTACATTAGGTTATCCAATTATATCAGAACTGTACTGTAAATTAACCAAAAAAATATTTGGTATAGTTTGATTTTCGCAAGAAATAATTCTACAATCATATTTTGTAAACTAACTAGCAAAGTTTTTAATAAAGAAAAAATCATTACCCTTCCTTTTGGCTGCGCCGTTGTCGGGTGAAAAAAAAACAATTTTGTATCTGAACCTAATTAATCATCACCGTTGTCCTTGACCTACACCATACAATTAAAACATCTCATCTACTTAGTATTGCCAGCCCTGAACAGGTCGCATCTCAGCGCGGTGAGCGTTCGTGCCCAACCTTGCATTCAAGAGGATATTTGGCGCCACATTTCAATTCGAATATAGAATGTTTTAAAGGCTGGTGCATGCATTTTTAGTACTCACATCACAGCGCATGTGCGTATCCATAGACTCATACTCGTAAAAAGAAAGGAGGTTATGAAAAAAGTATTGTATTGTCTGGTAAATAGCATATTACTAATCTACCTACGTAGGCGTAGGTATAATTTAACAAGCGAAAACGCACAGTGGGCACGTACGAATATTAAGTTTAGGGTATGTGTACCAGCCTTTAAAGTTCGATTGGCATTTGGCAGCACACCAGTTAAAAAGTAATTTTCGTATTAAATGTGACAGTTGACAACCTTTTTGGACAAAACTGCTTATTTATTTGGGGCAAATTCTTTTCATCTATATATATAAAAATGAAACCCGTTTTCCGTTGTCACGGCATCACGCCTGAACGGCTGGACCGATTTCGCTAATTCTTTTTTTAAAATGTTCATTGAAGTCCAAGGATGGTTCTTACGGTGAGAAAAATTCGAATAATTGCCGGGAAAGCCCTAAAACAGACCTTTTCTTTTTCCCATACAAATGTTTTCTTACTAAAATGTAGAGTCAATTTGAACTTTATTCCTACACAATAAAGTTCATTCTAAGGCGGGACGAAGTTCGCCGGGACAGCTAGTTATCAATATTTTTACTTAATCGTTGTTTTTATCAGTTAAGTTTGATATCTTACGTAATAATAAGTACCTAGTTTCTTTTTGGTATTTCAAAATACTCTTAAAGACACATTCTTTGAAAGATTAATAAAACACGCATTATTTGGTAAAAATAAAATCCTCTAAACTATTTGAAATAAGCAGTAGGTTATTAGTTTTTTTCATCATTTTCAAGAGCGTTGCTCTTGCCGGTGGTATCTTCGCCACTCTGCTCTATTCTCTGTCATCCGTTTGAGCATCTGATACGACACAACTTCTACTCCCTCTTCTATTTGATCTATGTAAGTCCTCCGTGGTCTCCCTCTCTTCCGTTTACCCTCTAGATACTCTTCCTTCCATGATATTTTTACAAAGTAATTTAGTTTCATGACTAGTTATTTAGTAAAAACCTAAACTTTATTACGAACGATAACGTTATATTATTCTTCGTTTTCACATTAAAATGTAATTGTATTAGTCACCTTCACGACGAAGGCAAACTGATAGCAATTACTTATTTTAGTAGCCATCTAAAATAAAGTAATTTTGTGACAATGTAATACGAGTAATATATGCTCTTTTAATTGGTAGGTATTTGATCTTACTTCCTACTAATATTATAATTTGATGAATATTATTATTTTGTTAATGCTGATAGATCGATAGATGTGAGGTTGTTTGTTACTTCACACAGAAACCACATAACAGAGCCCAAGTCTGATAATTTACAATAATTCTCAGTTGTGTGTCGGTAGAGTGTTAATGACATTTTGACAGATTTGGTCGCAAATGTCGCAATCAGTATAAGCCATTGTTTAGTAGAATACCAAATGACGAAGCCTCTTGCGGATTGTCGATTCTGTAAGTACTTTAATATTTTTTGAATAATTTTTTTTGACACGAATTAATATTAGAATTCATTTGATGAAAGAAATTAAATACCAGCCTGCTGAAATCGAAATAAAAGTTATATTTTCATACCAAATGTGTCAAAAAATGCTATTGACACTCTGCCGACACACAACAGGCTATTTAAAATTAGCAGACATGGCCCCCAGATTTTAATTTCTCTACAATATTGTAGCTTAGATATCAAGCAGAACAACACATAGGCTATATTATTTACAGATGTGTGTTTTTGTGTTCTTACAAAATAATATTATTCTTTGGACATCCCTGAAAAAGCAGCCAATGTTGTCGTTGAACTTATCTTTGTCTCTCTGCTGACTGTACACATATTTTAGTGCAGCACACATCATAAAAACGAAGACTTTATGACAGAACCACACACGGATTACTATAGAAAACTCTACTGAAGATAAGCGAACTACTTTACACTCTACTTAGTTTTTTTTAATATACTTTTTTCATGGCAAATAACTTTGTATTTAAAAATTAAATTCAAAAACACTGCATGCGTTCCAAAACTTTGAAATGGTTATTGAAGTAATAAGTACAATTTTGTACGAAAAAATAATTTAGGCTTATAATTTAAAACTTTTCATCTTTCATTCTAAATACAGATATTCAAACATTTTACATAAATATACCTATCGTTAATGCAAAAAAAAGAGAAACTCACATAATTGTGAGATTTTTTTAATGTATTAACATTTTAATGGAAATGTCAATGACTAACAATCTGCGTCAAAAATGAATTGTGCATTTAATCATCAACAAATGATTAAGTACCTACATACAGTTCGCGGTTTCACAATTTTTAATCATAAAAATATTTATCCTTATTTTGTTACTTTACTTACAACATTATGCGAAAGTGATACGTGATCGAATTGTTCACGTCATAATAGCCTATATGGGACAGATCATTCAATCATAAATATTATGCGGGCTCTGCGTAAGTTATACGTCATTCTGCGTTTTATGACGGTGAAATTAAATTCTTATTTTTGTAGTTGACATGCATTGTAAAATTATGCTCTCTTTTGTTTTAAGCTAAGTGTCAGATGAAATTGGGTCATATTTGGCACATATCTAGGCTAGTTGATTTGATAAGCAATGAATGATAAATTGCGTGCACATTTTCCTAAGAAGCGGAAAAAGAAATTCAACCGCATTGAGCCATCTCCTTCTTTTGTTTGGATTTTGTTTATAGTTTGAAGGCCGTTAAAAATATCAATCACTCGCAATTGGTTTTAAATGTATTTTAACGATTGGATACAAAAAAACATTTGCTTAATAAAGAAAACTGTTATCATAACCAAATAATACATATCTCATTTTAAACTAAAACTAAAGGAAAAATCAACCATCTTAATAATACCAACGGCGTTTTAGTCGCGATTTCGTATGAAACATCAAATCAGTTAATGCTGTTTACACACCAAAGCCACCGGCATGCCGCCGGCTTTTTGACAGCTGCCATTCGTATGACGAAAAGCATGCCGGCGGCTTTGGTGTGTGAACTTGTAAAAATAAAATACATTTTTTTCTCGTTTAGCTACGAAACCTTTGCAAAAAGGATACTCCCCGGAAACGTGTTACTGACAGTCAATAGAATTTCGTTCGACGGTTTTGAATGGCATATTTCTTTTAGCTGTCGAAAACACATTTGCACACATTATTTTCCTCATCTTCCTTCGAGCTTGGGATTTAATAAAAAGCTTTTAAAAATAGAAATTTACTTAATGCTAGGTTGTTTTTTTTTTAATCTTCCTGGTCTGATATGGAATACCAATTGTGAGACGAACGACTGTACTTCATTAAATTTTATATAGGTATATAAGTACAATTTTATTTTAAAAATTCTTCTTCATTAGACAATATCCTAAACCATTGTGCATGTATGAGGTGATTATACGTTTGGTGGATGAAAGAGGTTTTGGATCATAGCTAATGGAGAAAAGTGGTCTCTATCCCGATGGGAAAGAGGCGTGACAAACATGTAATAATAAAGAAAAAGTGGTATAATAGAAAATATAATATAATAATTTAGAATAGAATAGTCTTTATTATATCGGTCATAATAATGAATGTTTTGATCAACAAACCAGGATCTGTATTCCAAAAACAATAATTCACTGGCTGCATCCTTTTATAAATAAATAAAAAGGGTCACAAAAACAGACGGAATCTCCTGCCATTACCGACTTGATTGACGTTGTATGGCATGTCATTACCGTCTCTGGTTTATTTACAATATACGACTACGATTTTACGATTCTAGATTGCTTTATCATCATTTAACTTAAGAGTTAGACTCTTGTCGGTGGAGCATTCGCTATTTAAGGCGCTGTTTTAACCAAAGAAGCGTGGCGGAGGAGCGCGGCGGAAGCGTCTTGTGAAGAAAACTCTTATGAGTCTAATTTACCGTAATTTTATCCGCGCTGCTTGGCGGCGCCGCTTGACGCGCGGGGCGAATGGCGTGCTCCGAGGAGCGCGGATGAAATTACGGTAAATTAGAATCTATTCCTAATACTCATAAGAGTTTTCTTCACAAGACGCTTCCGCCGCGCTTCTCCGCCACGCTTCTTTGGTTAAAACAGCGACTAAGCCTATCCTCTGCCAGTGCCTTGACGTCTTGATACGACATGACGTTAACTTTCTCTTTCACTTGAGCAGATTGCTTTATCCTACTAATTTAATAAACAATATTTGTGCCTTTGGATGGGTGGATGTAAGGATGTTTGTTATTGCTACTCTTTTACTACGCAAAAACTAATGAATAGGTTTTGATAGAATTTGGCAAAACTGTAGCTTACATGAATCAGAATGACACATGATGATATTTTTCCAAGATGTAACTATACCTACAAGAGTACGAACTCGCGGGCTGCCTCTATTAATGAATAATAGGCACTAGGAAATATATTATAATTACATTTACAATATGCAACTTTAATATGCAGCCTTATTGCATAACACACCCAAGAAACAATAGAAGAATAAATATTTGCATAAACCAACATTAATTAAATTTAATTTGAATAGTTACGTATTTATGGTCTTTCTTTTATGATATTATTAATGAGTTTTATTTCGAGTAACCTACATCACATTTCATACAGTCTTTTTTATCTTTCTTTCAGGCTTAGCACGGCCCTTAAAGCTTTATGCTGTCTACGCACCAAAAACGCCGGCATGCCGCCGGCTTTTTGACAGCTGCCATTCGTATGACGTAAAGCCGCCAGCCTAGCCCGGCGGCATGCCGGCGGCTTTGGTGTGTAGACAGCACTAAGCACAGCCTCATACACACGTAGGTGTTTGTCGTGTCGTTGCTTATAAGAAGTCGTTCGACATCACGGATGTGAAGCATTTGTAAATCCCAATGATTTCATTAAACGATCGTCGTATGATCTGTACTGTGTGATGATTTATTAATTTTTTGAGAGGTTAAGTTACTACGTGTGGAAGGTACTTTACCTGCCGTTTGTTGTAGTTTTGGTGATGATAGACGCGCAATATTGCTTACGAAAGAGGGACGATCGTGGCTACGAAAGTGGTGTAGTATTGGCTAATAAAGTGGTGTGTGATTTATATTTTGATAAATATGTTATTTTATTATTTATACAGTATGAGCGGTTACGCACTAGATCCGAATATTATCCGATCCGGAATGTTTAGTATAGAAATAGTTCTCAGATCTATCTCGGATCGGATAAAAATCGGATGTAGTGCGTTACCGCTTTAAAGGTTACGCGGACTAAACCACTCAATTGAATAACTGAACTTTTTATATGAACGCCTTGACATCTAAATTTTCATACAATCGGCTTTGATTTATATTTAGTCGGGCTATACAGGAAACGAAAGAAATTGATAGACAGCTTATTTGCCAAAAAGCATTTTCAAATAAAGTACTTAAAACAAATCAATTACATTGCTTTTTCGTAACGTTTCACAAATAACTAACTTAGTGACAAACAACCAATGTAGATAGAAACGATGAAACGCGCCAAACTACTTAGTCAAACAATACCGTGGTGTCAGTTCTCTGAATCGCGAAGGACGCAGAGGAAATGTAGAGAGCGAATCTCAAAGGTCCTGCAGATTTAATTGATATAGTTGCACAACTTCTATGAACAAGTTTTGGGGCACAATTCTGACTAAGTAAGCTAGCGCTGCTTCTATTATCGCTGGCTGTAAATGCTTTGATATATTGATTATTGAAGGGTGTTATCAAATTAATCAACCCTTTGAGGATACATAGAATTTAAACTAACCGATTGAAATATTTTATAGTTTTAACACCGTCCAACTAACAATTCGATGTACTACATTATATTGGTCGTGTTTTACGTCTTTCCGTAAGTGTGGTAGCTTTCATCGATCTATACATAACTATCGTTTGAATTGATTTATAGAATAAATATCTTAATGCATTACACCGACAATGCTGTCGATCGATTATTAATCGGTTAAATTATTAATTTAAAGTTATAATATACCTACGCACTAGTTGTAGCTCTCGCAATGAGCTTCACAAGAGCTAGTTTAAATGATCAGAATTGTGATGCGGTTTGTGAACTGGGACAGATTAATATAATGCGCTTTGGTAGACAAACTGGTTCACTAAATACGAGATTTGCTTTGAAATTAATTGATGTAATAGCTTAGAATATTGACATTCTGGATTTGGACGTATCTTTTAATCCTAATAAATGTTAAAGGCATCCATACTAATAATATTTTGAAAGTGTGTCAGTCCGTCGGATACCGGATATAAACTGATGAACTGTTTCTATAAAGTTATATAGAATTAGTAATAGGAATATGGAGATGTATCCTACTTCCTCCTACTTCCTATTTCTATTTTAAATAAGGGAAAGTAAAGAAAATTACGTAATAAGATACTCACGTAATACTAAATCAAAATTAAGACATAATTATACGACTGTATAAACCTTCATTAACAAGATTTAAAAGACATTCAACGGTTGATTTAAATTGAAATCGAACTAAATTAAAAGCAAAGCCGACATTTTGTCTACGATACAGAATCTCATCGAGCCCACAGACAATGTAAAGAATTACTCCTCAGACAATAATTAAAGGAGATTTTAAGCTTCATCCGAAATCCCTTTCCTTTACAAACTTTATTTTGCGTCTACCCAACTAAAAATATCGAGCAATTGTATTTGGAACTTAATTTACCAGATAGCAAATTTAAATTTGTCTGACGAGAAGAAAACCAAATGGAAATTGCAGTTCGTCAACTCGTGATATGAAGCGAGTTCCGAAGCGGCAAAACTTTGTGGGGTGCAATATTATGTTTGCGCTGAGACGAAATGGGTCATGGATTAATTGGCACAAATAAGGCAGTGCTGTCGATGTTTGACATGGAATAATTTATACGTGTCACTGTTGACTCCCTCCTCTCCCCGAACCTCCCTAGTTCCTCCCATTATTGTAAAATGTATGATGTGTCAACATTTGTGTTTGCATGCAAATTAGACAACATATCAGTTACGCGTTTTCAAACAATATAACACGTTCATTGTCAAAATTAAAAGAAGACGGCAAGATGTTTATTTAATAAAGCTTTAAGCGAGATTTTGTTTGTTTTGTGTTGTTTAGAATTAGCGGTTTTGTTCGGATTTAGCGATTGCGGTTTAAAGTAGCGGAGGAAGTGTGTTTGGATGAGGTTTGGATCGTTGCAAATGGAGGTAAATCTCTGCTATCGATAGGTCGATAATCGATAGGAAAGAGGCCTGATGTTTTTTTTTTTCAAAAGGATTAGGTGAACAATAAAAGTAATAACTTCATTAACAAACAAATCGTTGAAACAATTACAGAAGTTCCCTCGCGCCGAAAGCTCAAGGATTAAAACGAAAAGTTCTTCAGAACATTACCTACATTTTACAAGTTTTCAACTTGAACTGCTTTAAAAAGATTAGAACCGATGAATGTTTTTTTTTTTGCTGAGTATTTTTACAGAGTTTCTGATGATATTTTCTTTTAGTACTTTTTTATTAACTTACCTACACCAGTGCCCATGAATTCAGCCAATGTCAGGCGTAGTATAGATTTCATAAAAACCTTCATTAATTAGTACTTTTTTTCCAATAAATAAATAAATGGATGGAGAGACGATCTGGATTCATTTTCACGGGAATGGCGGGTCGCTACCGGAGACCGTGTTAAATGGAAAGTCGCGGGGGAGACCTTTGCCCAGCAGGGATCTTAATGGCTAACAAAAAAAATCGATGGAAAGGATCTTCAACCTTCATACCACAGGTTTAACCTAGCTTGGACACCAGTCTCCCACAACAAAAACTTTTACCTGTACCTATAACTTTACTGTACTGTCATTATATTGTTCTGGGAGAAATAAATAAATTTTGATTTTGATTGATTTGATCTTCAACCTTCGCGTTTCAACTTATTTTGTTTCCGATCCAATTTACGACTATTAATTATCAAAAAATATTATATTGGCCATTGAATCTTTTCTTTATTAACAAAATTCGTCCGACATACGACACGAATAGAATTCTCACATACAATAAAAACCTGTTTTACCTTCATGTAAATAAAAGCAACAGAAATAACATTACGAGAAACCAAACTCATATTTTCAAACAAAATTTACAACTTCAACAACTCTAAAATTAATTAACTAAAACAAAAAGTACTCACACGAAAATCCTGTCAGTGCACTAATTTAAAGGCAAATATGCACATTACACTCAAGTAGCTGAATTTGCCGTGAAAACTGAAACAATGGGACAAATGAAAGCCTTTCAGAAGTTGGAAGCCATGCAAATTGGTAAGAGGACAAAGTAAACACTCATACAGATACGCTTCTGTATGCGAATAATTTGACTTTTAAAACTAAACTAGTTTTCATATTTAAGGGGGGAATATGTAACGAAGTATCGATGGGTGTGTTGCATTATTTATTAGGAACTGTGAGCTATGGAAGGCAGGGAAGCTGCTATGTACTATCATAGCCTAGGAAGTATTTTATGTACCAATTTATAGTTAGGTACCTAATACCGAAAGATGAATACCGAATTTAAAGTCTTTTGATTTTCATACATACATATCCGTCACGCCTCTCTCCCATTGGGGTAGGCAGAGACCACTTCCTTCCACTTGCTACGATCCAAACACACTTCTTTCGCTTCATCCACACTCATCAGTCGCCCGCCTGATACATGCCCGTCGGTTTAGGGTACTCTTGACTTGTGCTTTCATGAGCAAGTGCCCGATTATCACTACAAACATTGACATTTCTCTTAATAGGATTAATAGGATATTATTATGTTCATATAGGTAGGCAAAGGATATCAAAAATGTAAATCTAAACAGCCGTGACTTCGTGACTCCATCTATTTTTGCAATTATAATCCAAGATCTAGATTACTTAAATCATTAAAAAATCAATAACAGTCTCATACTACATATTATTATAATATTACAGTATCAGAATTTAATTAGCATTTTAACTACCATCTGCAACAAGTAAGGTAAGCTCGTAAACTTATTTGTTTTATATTTATTTGTTCCTATTATTTTTCTTTTAAATACTTTTTATTGTATATCTTTCAAATAAAATCAAAGTTCTCTCCCTTAACCCGTGTCAAATGTTAACTTTTAAAATTTCGTCGTGTCGGTCTGCACCAATTAGCACTAACTACTATAGTTAGAGCTGAGCGTAAAATCGACTAATTATAATTAACTAACTAGTGGACTGCACTGGACTAACTGTGTTGCTCTTTCCAACTTCTGACGCATGAAAAAAGTCCAATAAATAAAGGCGCGTATTTATTATCGAGCTGTAACTGTAACCATTTCATGCATAGTGTATTTGGGACAATCTCCTGAAACTGCCAAAAAATTTGAATGAGGGACGAACCGTTAAACGTCATTTCATTTTTATTTATATGATTATATCCTGTGATTATTTATTGTAATGGTAGTTTTTAATTTCACAAGGAAGTATGTGTACATCTACAATAATAAAATCACTATTTTTTTTTACAAATATCGTGCGCCTCTATTATGACAAGTTTTTCGAAAAGCATAAAGGCTTAGAAAATTTCTCATTATTCTTGTCCTATCCGAAGAATGTCCCATGTGTAGATGGTTCGCGAGCCTGCGACCGACGACCGCGACACGAGCGGCTCGCAGCGAGCCGATTGTCGGTTTTGCCGTGTATCTGTAACACGTGTAGGTACACGCTAGAGCCTCGTTACTGTATGTGTTCGGTTACAGTTACAGCTCGCAGTGAATACTCGCCTTAAGTAAAATAAAGTTGCCACTCTCATAGCTCACTGCCCAACACAAACAAAGATAAACTTTAACTTCATTAAATAAAGTAGTGTCCTCATTTTTGTCCCACAAAACGAAAATTTGACCTGAATTTAAGAATTACTTGTTTAAATTCAATTAAGTCAAGTGTGTCTGTCTGGATAACTACCGGTTGTTAACATGTAGAGGCTAGATTTTTAGATTATTGCTAAAGGAACCTAATATTTAGCAAATAATAAAAATTAATAGTATCTGAAAACTTATTGGTTGAGAACTGTGAGTCCTGACTCATAAAAAATATATACCTATTTACAATGAATACCTACGTACAATCCATCCAACCATCTATCTTAGCCTATAGTAGCTGCCAACTGCTGAGTATAGGCCTCTCCAATTTTTCTACAAAGCGAAAGATTCATTGCCACCTGCATCCTACGAGACCCGGCGGTTTTCACAAGGTAGGCAAGTACTATGTATAAATTATAAACTCTTTAAATTAAAAAATGAATAACAAAACTAACTAAGCCTGGCAACATTTCCACGTGAAATACTGAGGAATAACTTTTGTCTAAGGAAAAAGCTGGATCAACGATAAAATGTATAAATTGTGCAAGCAATACCTCAAATCTAACAAGAGCACAATCTTATCAAACCAATCTAAACTGAATCCCTGCGTCATCTCATAAAGCCAAGGGAACTATGTCTACGTGATTTAATTGACATCCTGGCAGCGCATTCTTGTTCCCCTGACTTCACTGTGTAGTACTCGTACATTGTCGTTCAATTATACCAATTGATCTATTGTAGCCGGATTTATACCTCGCACAGACACCTTTACTGAATAGTCCACGTGCTTTTTGAGGTTATTTCTGTTGCGCGTTTTAGGTTATGTGACCTTTTAAGTTCATTTTGAATTAAGTATGTTCCATTTTTTACAGGAATTCGGTTGATGAATGATTCGATATTTGAAATTCGAAAAGGGGGATATCATGTTTTTACGTATAGTGTTCTTTTCCAAAAGTACTAAGTAAGTGACAATTTGCTGCTGTCAAAAAAGCCGGCGGCTTTGGTGTGTAGATACCATTAGGCTGCTTCCAGAAACGATATTAGGTACAGCAAAGTAATGTTTCATTATATCTTGAAATGTTGAAGACTTTAACGGGATTCCTACATCTCTACGTTATCCATTCTTGGATATACAACTCTACGTTATCCATTCTTGGATAACGTAGAGTTGCGGGCGCGATATTCCCTCTCAATTCGACATCGCGACACTAGTTTTAGCAATTCACCTGTCTCTATTCACAAAATGCGACTACAATAGTTTTCCTCAATGAACGAATGGTACTCGTACCTACATGAGCACTTACAAGAATCGACTTACACCAACCGGATCATTCAAGTAACATACCTAGACATTAATAAATAAATGGTTCATTGAGTCATGCCCACAATCATTCAGGATTCGAATATCCTTGAAAACGATTCCATTTTTAGTATTCAGTTCCGTAACTTGAGTGACTTATATCTGACGACATTATCATATTTACGAGCAAGCATGTTGCAACATATAAATATTTTACGAATTCTTAAAAAGAACGTCTATTTTGTAACTACTTAAACAACTTTTACGTTACTTTTTAGACACTCGCTGGTCACATGATTAAATTTTTAAATTTTCTATGAAGTACCAAGTGAAATGGGTTAAAACATCGATCACCGTACGGCGTCATTAATAATAACAACTGTCACAGATTAAAACGTGCACAAGTCGCTGAGCGGTTAAAGCAACACTAAAGTTTAAGTTACGAAACCGCTAGGCGTCATATTTCTATCTCTTTCTTGTAGATAGGTTTGACCGTTTGACTCTATCTGAGACAAAAAAGTACTACACGTTGCGCACAGATGGCGCTATTAGTCACGTTTCGCAAATAATAAAACTTTGCTACTGCTTTAAAAACGTTTTTTCTTTATAATATATTATTAACTTATATTTGTATTATGTAGTTATATTTATATTAAATTATATTAATAAAACGTATTTCATATTATTAAATGAGGTTAAATATACGCTAAAACGATATAAAATATTAATAAAGTTGCAATATCGCGCTAACTGCTCAACCTTGCAAGCGCTACATATGACGCCCCTTGCGACGCGGGTGTATATTATTCAACGTATCTCCTAAACTAATAGAGATCCCATTTTAAATTTTCTAGTGTACTTTCATTATCATTTAAGCTATATTTTGAAAGAAAAAAAAAGAAAAAAAAATTGGTCGAAGTGAGTGTAATTCTGGTTTGAAAAGTTTACTTCCGGTTTTGGCCATTATTTTTTTTTTAATTTTTTTTTTTTTACTGTCAAAAAGAACAGTATATTTTAAATATGTATCGCTATGTAAAATATTTTATAGTAGATTTGTTATATTCGAAAAATTACTTTCGAAAAATTGTAGTCCCAATCAACGACCATTCTTTTGAAACCTATAACTTGGTAAATATACACTATACAAAAAAAAAAATTTTCGTACACATTCATACCTGAGTCATACACATAATTAGGTTCAAAATTGTCTTTCCTGTTCCTGATGATTAAGGATACTGGAGCAGCCAATCTTCAAAATGTTTATCCAGGCCAAAACTACATCGGGCACAGATTATGCGGATATGCATTAAGTTAAGAAATTAGCTCCCAGTGGCCTTAACTTTCGGGAACAGGAGAGACATTTTTACCCGACTACGGCAAAGCCAAAAGGAAGGGTAATGTTTTTGGCAGTCTATGTATGTATGTATGTATGTATGTATGTATGTATGTATGTATGTTCCACCGTAGCGTCTAAACTACTGAACCGATTTTAATGAATGAGGTGTCAAAAGATTCGTAATAAAACGGTGGGTGACATAGGATAGCTAGTTTTGCAATAAGTTTAATAATTTGCCCACTAGTGGGCAAAAAGTCACGAAGAAAAAAATAAAAGTTTGTAAATGGTGTTGTGTGGGGTATCAAATTCAAGAGCTCAGCGAGCACATTTCCAAAATATATATATATTACTAGGTTTTGCGCGCGGATTTGCTTGTAAACTAGTGGACAAGAAGTCGCGACGAAAAATATTAAATTTTACAAAGGATAATGTGTGGGGTATCAAATGAAAGGGCTCAACGAGTACATTCCAAATTAGTATATATTACTAGGTTTAGCACGCGGTTTTACTTGTAAATATGTCTTTTAACGTCTTGTCTTTTCTATCATAATTACTTCGAAACTACTGATTACTTACCTACAGCTTGCCAAATCAGGCCTTTTCAGAATTATGTTGACTGTTTTGGCTAGTTTTAAGCTAAATTACCTACAACTTGTACTACCTATGGAATCAACTTTGTTGGCATTTAAACATTTTCGGTCCCTCAATAGGTACATTTTGCACACGTAACTTGTACGAAAAAGCAAACATTTTTAGGCTCTGACAAAGATCTCATATTCAAAGTTGTTTATTATCATGAGTTCAAGTAGTAATTTTAATTTGTAAAGCGTGTCTTAAAAGGGAAGTTTGAAATTAAATACAAGACTTCTTGAACTCACATTCATACTATGAACAAAGTAGTCAGTGTGTAGGAAAGTTTGGGTGGTGCAGCCCCCGCCAAAATGAAACAAAACTCTTCTTGAATTCTACTAGACAAAGTTGTCACTGTATGGGGGGGGTTTGGGGGGCGTAGCCCCCCGCCAAAAGACACGAAACACTGCTTGAACTCTACTATGGACAAAATAGTCACTGTGAAGGGGGGGTTTGAAGGGCGCAGCTCCCCGCCAAAAGACACGAAACACTTCTTGAACTCTACTATGGATAAAGTAGTCACAGTGTAGGGGGGTTTGGGGGGCGTAGCCCCCCGCCAAAAGACACGAAACACTTTTTGAACTCTACTATGGATAAAGTAGTCACTGTGTAGGGGGGTTTGGGGGGCGCAGATCCTCGCCAAAATGAAACAAAACCTTCTAGAACTATACTGGACAAAGTTGTCACTGTGTGGGGGGTTTGGGGGGCGCAGCCCCCCGCCAAATGAAACAAAACACTTCTTGAATTCTACTAGACAAAGTTGTCACTGTGTGGGGGAGTTTGGGGGCGTAGCCCCCCGCCAAAAGACACGAAACACTTCTTGAACTCTACTATGGACAAAGTTGTCACTGTGTGGGGAGGTTTGGGGGGCGCAGCCCCCCTCCAAATGAAACAAAACACTTCTTGAATTCTACTAGACAAAGTTGTCACTGTGTGGGGGTGTTTGGGGGGCGCAGACCCTCGCCAAAATGAAACAAAACCTTCTTGAACTATACTGGACAAAGTTGTCACTATGTGGGGGGGTTTGGGAGGCGCAGCCCCCCGCCAAAAGATACAAAACACTTCTTGAACTCTACTATGGATAAAGTAGTCACTGAGTAGGGGGGTTTCGGGGGCGCAGACCCTCGCCAAAATGAAACAAAACCTTTTTTAACTATACTGGACAAAGTTGTCACTGAGTGGGGGGGTTTGGAGAGCGCAGCCCCCCGCCAAAAGAAACGAAACACTTCTTGAACTCTACTGTGGACAAAGTAGTCAATGTGTCAGTTTGGGGGGACGCAGCCCCCCGCAGCAATAAGGAAATAGATACTTTTAATATATACTCGTACTTTGGACAGATTATCAGTGTGTAGGGGGCTTTGGGGGCGCAGTGCCCCGTCAAAATAAAATAAAAGGCATCTTTGATCCACACTCATACCTATCCGAAACGGATTACGCTACTTACTTTGGACCAGGAAAGCGTTGAGCATCTGTTAGAAAGTAGGTACCTACCTATCTAGGTACTTTTTGTGTAGTTTTTTTAGTGTTATGTACGCTATCAAAAAAAATGTAATATTTTAGGATTTTTACCCTATAATTATTATCACGTTGCATTCTGTCCACTTCGAAAAGTAACTGTGGTGTAGATGACTATGAAGTCGCGGATGCCCGCTAGTACAATATGTTGAGATGAAAAGACAGATTGAAAGTGTAACATGGAGTTTGAGTAGTTGTCATGTATGTGTTTGTATGAGTCCTGTAGTAGTTACGTAGTTATCGATGGTTTAACTAAAAAGTGTAAAATAAAAAATAAGTTCTAAAAACTAAAACCCGCCTACGGAGAACCTGCGATCTTAAAAGTAAGAAACAAGAAATAATTCTTGTCTTCTTAACTAGGTACCCCATAAATGCACAGACGTAGCGATTTTCAGAGGAAAGCCGTGGTCGTATGCCTCCATATAACTATAAATGGCTGCCTGCAAGCAATTGATACCTACTTATTACAAAGGTAGGTTAAACAGGTTCCAAAATTGCACGTTTATTAATATCAAGGCACAGAGGCATACGACCACGGCTTTCCTCTGAAAATCGCTACGTCTGTGCATTTATGGGGTACCTAGTTAAGAAGACAAGAATTATTTCTTGTTTCTTACTTTTAAGATCGCAGGTTCTCCGTAGGCGGGTTTTAGTTTTTAGAACTTATTTTTTTTTGTTTTATATGTCTGTATGACCCACCTACTAGAAGTACAAATGGGCCGAATGTGGTCGATTTTCAGAACCTCACTTTTTTTTCCCTGTCCGCTTCACGTGAAATGTCCCAGTAACCACTGAAAATGATGAAGTCACACGCTCGTGCGAAACCTACTCGTGCCTCCCATTAAAACGTGACATTTACCCGATTTATTTATATGGAAATTACACTGATTAGCCGTAATTACTAACAATACGTGTCTTAAGACTCTTGAATTAAAAATATTACTAAATAAGGCCAACTGAAATACCTCTCTGTTTAAAATACATGTACCTAAATAATAGTGGTACCTTTTTTTTTTTTTTTACATGGGGAAATCCGTTATGGATACCCTTCGTCTCGGAGAAAGACGAAGGGTTATGTCGGACTCGCACCGACTAAAACCCCATGGTGTTTCTTCTCTTCGCCAAGTGACAGGGACACGGGAAAGCTTCCGCATACGTCCGCGAACCCTGTCGGCGGTGTCCGCCGAAGCAGATCCTTCTCGGGCAAATGCCCATCCTCTCTCCGCGGCTAACGTGTCAAAACACCAAACACGTCAGCCGCACCTCCTCGGAGACCAACCAGTGGTGAGTGACGGACTCTCCGATTCCGCCACCCACGGTCTCCCCGCAGCGAGCCAGATCTGTGGCCTCGCTGCCTGCCACACGGTCGCAGAGGATAGGGAGAGCGGCCTCCGGAATACCGACACTCCTCTTCCCCTGCGACCCCACCGCGTCCGCCATCAAAAGACGGTGGCGACCCCGTCTAGGCCGCGGGAGGTAGGGAAAGCGGCGCATCGTGATACCGGCAGTCCTCTCCCACCGCGGCCTCCACCTCTCAGCAGCTGGACTGCCCATACAGCCCAGCCACCCGCCTCAGCTGCGGAACCCCCCATAAGGCCCGCAGCCTACGCACCTCCTCAACAGCCTGTGCCGCCCATACAACACAGGCTGTCCGCCTCAGTAGCGCCACCAAAAGGTTCGCCACCTACCAAGTACCGCTCAACCCAAGCCCGACCGGAAGGCATCGGGGAGCGGTCCTCCTCGGGTTCCTCTTAGCTTCCCCGCAGATGGACCAGTCCGCAGGTACTAAGCCCCCCCGCCACTGCAAGGCGAGAACCCACCGGGGGGGAAATAATAGTGGTACCTGATTAACATTTTCAGATGATTATTTATGACATTTGGAACATGATTTAACAAGACATATGTCAATAAAAATTACAAAGAATATTACCATAACAATAACAAAAAAAAAAAAATTTACTCTAACAGAGACGATAACAATTATACCTTCGCTTACATTAGGTACTTTTATAAAAGTTAACACTCTAGCTTGTCATACTTGTCATATATGTATAGCCATGGCAATCAAAGAATTCTTGAAAACCTGAGGGGCGATTTTTAAAATACATTGGATATGTAAGTCATCTTTTTTAAAATTTTTAGCATTGATTACGAAAATGAATGAGAATGTGTGGATGAAGCGAAAGAGGTGTGTTTGGATCGTAGCAAGTGGAAGGAAGTGGTTTCAGCCTACCCCAATGGGAGAGAGGCGTGACGGATATGTATGTATGTATGTATTACGAAAATAAAAGCTAGAGAGTTAACCGAGTAGACCACGAAAACAGTGTCACACCCCTATCTCGCTTAACTAAAGCAGAAGGCCTAAAAAACTTAACTAACGCGTGTGAGAGGCCACATCTCGCCGCGACATGAAACCCCAAGAGCTCGTTAATTATCCTACGAAATGTAGGCCACGTTTTTGTACTCGGCTGGGTGTACGTGGAAATGTCGGCTTAAACGACTTAGGGTGGGTTTTTGTACGCAGCTGAGTTTCGGCGCTGATGGATTTAAGGTTTGATACAATCAATGAGGTTTTACACAAACGGCAAACTTCAAATTGTTAGCAGAGGAAAGGTAAAGATTTTTTAGTACACCGACAAGAGCCTGGCTCTTTAATATATCAATGTACTTTTTAAAACTTTTTCCAATGTTTAATTTCAGATACCTACTTTGATAGTGGCCCATAAGCTTTATGTAATCCGCAGTCGTCGGCTTCAATTATTGTCAAACTTAATCAAAATGTCAAAACTAATGAGGAAGGAATATACTGGAGAGGCCTTCTTTTTTTTTTCTTTAAGTTTAACATATCAGTGGTCAAAACCATGAGGTGTCGTTGTCACTAAGAAGAGGCAAATACCAAAATCAATAAGTACAAATGAGAAAGAGACATGTTTTCAGGATTCAGCGCTGAAAATCAGCTTTCAACATTAAACCACACTCAGCAGTTACTAAAGATCTACCTACGCTATTCATTTGTCCATACATTGTAATGTAGATGCTCACTTGTTCTTGTTTCAGCTAAAATACACTACTTGTATTTTATATTACTCGTGTCTTATTTACGTCCTAAGGCAATGAATAGAATATTACCTGTATTTTGATATTTTATTACGTACAATTTACCTCCTTACGAATATAATAACTCTTCTCTTAATATTTTATTTCGAAATATTATCTTACTCGTATAATTTTCTATTTGTGAGTATGTTTTGATATAGGTACTTACCTACTATATTATATACTTATACCTACCTCATTTCATAATTTGCTTTTTAATTTAATTTCAAACAAAATGTGTAACTAACTCACAATTTGTAATACTTAGGTATATCAAAAGTAATTTCATAATAAAGATAGGTACAGTAAACTTTAATTTTAAAACTTCGTATTTCCTCTAAATACCCAAAGTCAATTCTTGGTCTCAACTAAGATGGTTAGGTTAAAAATACCCAAACAAAAGTAGGCTATTACAGTAGCATTTGAATTGAACATATTTTCATAGAAAATTCTATTTTTGCAAAAGATAAATGGGAAATTTTAGTTCCTACATATTTACTAATTGCCAGACTTATTATTCATAGCACAAAAATGTCTCTATATACTCGATATAATTAATAACGGAATAAATATCTTCTGAATATTTTCATCTCATACCCAATAAGGTACTTACTAAACGTAGTAATTCACAGAAAAAGGCAAAAAGAGTCATTTCTAGAAATCTCTTTTTTTATACTTTCGTACTTTAGATAGGTATTCAATATAAAATACAAATAGATAAATAAAAATTTTCCTCGTTTATGAGCATTATAAAAACCATTCAGCTGTATAACCCAACTTTTCAAATGAATTCCTAGTAACATTCTGGTTCTCAGTATCGATTTGTATTTAGTCGGATTATAGGTTCATTAGAGTGGTTTTAAATCGTTTTATTTTAAAGTGTTTTTTAGGAGAGAAAACTGCAACGCCGCCGCCGTAATATAAACATTCATGACTTTACGTTGAAATAAAGTCGTAATTTTAGCTTAATTAGCCGTCAGTGCCTCACTGCAAAGGTCTCGCTCCTCTTTCTTTACGATTCTCTATTCAGAGAAATATTTAGCATTAACTTTAAAAAATGACCCGTCCTAAGTGTTGTGAAAACCTACAGGATTAAATGATTTTTCATTTCTTTTCATTATTGACATGCGCAAAAATAAAAATCTACATTTTAAATCTAAGAGGTCAATCACCTATCCAACAGAATAGACATAAAAGGATGATCCTAAAGAACCTATTTACTACAATTTCAACCATTTATTATTGCTATTAAAGTAACAAACGGCGCCCCCAATAAATTATATTCGTAATCTAAGGGCGGTTGCAAAACTTGTGAATATTTAGTTGGTAGTTTATGATTGTGTGATAAAGGTCATTTAAGGTCAACAAAGTTTGATTTCCGTGGTTAAAACAGCCCTCAAGCGAGTTACTGGCGCTTAACTAACTTGACCTTAACAGTTAAGGGTGGTTAAGGCTTAACTGTATCAAAGTTTGAACGAAATGAAGTTATGATTGTTTGGGTAACTATGTGAATTGTTTTCTTATTTTGGTACCTACATTTTACTTATTACTTATATACCTATTTAGAGAATTTTTAAGAAAATTAGTAAAACACTGTAATGTTATTATTTATGGTAATGATAGAATATAATATTTTTTAGAGAGTTTTTGACGATTTTGAACCAACCTTAAAACCAGAGTTTTGTTAAGTAAAGCTCTACCAGGTTATCTCTACCAAAGAAATCATAGACATTTTTTTTTTCAATAATTATGATAACATTAAAAAGCGTCATTTCCTGAAAACGAGAATTTCAAAATGTTAATTTTAACTCCTTTTTTTACCCGACTACGGCTTAGCCAAAAGAAAGGGTAATGTTTTTATCTGACAGATTTAAAACAGTCCGACTTTAAAATATCGCCAAGCACTATTGTCGCAAAATTTCATCACACATTACCATAGATAAGCACGTATTTACATTTGAGCGACGTAATAAAACAAATACAATGAAACACATGACTATACAAATCCTTCACTTAAGATAACGACCATCTGTGTCTTAAGACAGGTACGTAAGAGATATCTATAAGTAGATCTATCTATTTTGTTTAGAGAAGTTAAAACAGGTGTTAACAGGAGGCAGAGATTACGTATTCTTACTTAGATTTTAACCCAATGGGACTTTGTTATCTCATTCATTCATTTATAAAAAGAGCCAGGCTCTTGTCGGTGGAGTAAACGCCATCTTTGCCTCTCTTCTGCCAGAAATTTGATTTCTTAATACGACACGACGTATTTTTCCTTCACTTTATCGAAGTTAGTACCTACGTCTTGGTTTTCCTCTACCTCCCTTCCCTCAATCTTTCCTTCAACGATGTTCTTTGAAAATGGCATTAATGTGTCAACATTTTAGTATGATTTGATTTGAGGGATGCTATGGAAAACACCAACCGTGCCAGGCGAGTTGTCGACGGATGTCACGATTTCAAATAGGATTCTCAAATTGATTTAAATCGCCGTGATAGTACAAAAACCATTTGTTTGAAAAATACTTATATAAAACGATAGTGTTACATACCAGAAAAGTTTAAGTACCTATAAATTGTATTGTAATGGGACGGCAAATTGATGGTAAGATTTTTTTCGCAGAATCAAAGAGATAGGTAAGGTAACAGGAATTTCGCTAAACTTACCGAAGAATTCACACGTTGCCAGTATTTCCAAAGTTAATGCAATATTTTTTTATTCAAAATTAAATATCCACTGGGTACAATAAATTATAGACAAAACAAAATAATTTACAACAGATATTAACACAATTAACTAAAAGATATTGAAAAGCGAAGCTTCTTTTTAAATATTTCATTTTTCTCTTCACAAACGGATCCACTGTGAAATTTTATTCCATGCAGTTTAATTTAAAAAGTTTCGAACACCGAATATGCGAGTTTTTTGCTTTAAACACTGGCTGAAAACTTAACCGTACTGGCTATCAAAAAACCCATTTGCCTTATGGCTGATTAGAAAACTTTCGCGGCAAAATTCAAAAATAGAACGTAAACGTCACCGAGCGAATATGGCGACGACGCGCGTCTCGCAAGGAAGCGGTTAACAGGGACTGCTATTTTGACCGTTCCTTGCTCTGTATTATTTATTTTTATTGGAAAATTAGCCTTTAATGGCCGGAACTATGCGTAAAGATCTGTTAAGAGAGCATCTAAGCCCACGCAACCTCAGTTCGCGACTGAAACGGCAATCGTTTTCGTCGTCAAATATCTGCTTAATAATTTAAGGACATTCTATTTTATAGGTTCTATATGTCAAGATGGGTGTTAACTCTCTATGTACATTTTGTGACGTATATAGATTTATATCAAGCTGTTACAACGTGTTGAGTGGAGAAAGCACTTATCAATAAGATAATGCTATTTTATTGCAGCGTTTTCAACGACCTACTCTGCGTTGAAGATAAAGATAGAGTAAAAAGACTCCGATTTGCTTATCAAATTCTCTTCTTGAATGGCGTTATTATAAGGTAAAATAGACATTATAGATCACGTACCCACTTTAACGTCATTCTATGGCAAATTGTCTAATATAAAGAGATTTTTTTTAAATTGAATATGCATGACCGTGTTAGGTAGGTATAGATACTACCTATATTATATTTTAACCTCGACGTTTCGGCCCTATTGCGCTCTAATTGCGGTCCTGTGGCCTATTGGGAAAATTTCCTGATTGATATCTCCCGAGGTCGGATAGATATTAGTATATAAGCGACAAAGGGCGTTTTAGCAGCTCAATACACATCTGCCATATGAACCTACTTTATTACTATGTACCCATATCCTGATAATTTTATTGCTCGCTTAGACACTACCAGCGTTATTACAAAACTAGGTTTAAAGGTAGTTTAAGTATTAGACTAGGTTTAAACCAGGTACTAAAGAAAAACCTTATTACAAAACGTAGTTTATCTCTTAGACTAGGAATAAACATAGTATCAAAGATAAACCCGCAATAGACCTAGTTTAAACCTAGTTTATCTTTTGAAAATGTCAAACAAAATAATGTCAGCTGTCACTTGAAGTAAGAGTTTTTCGCGAATTTACTACAATAAATTGATTATTATATTATATTTTGTGAAATACAAACATGGATATTGAAGACATTGATTTCGACGATATAGATGATGTACCTATATAGTTATCGCAATGTGCACAGATTTCGGAATCGCTATAACCCATTTGCACTTAGTGATGAAGAATTTCAATATAAATACAGATTCACTTAACGATTTGGTCAGAAAATCGTTGACCTGGTACGGCAAAATGTTGCTCACGACCCCAGAGGATGCCCCCTCAGCCCAGAACTGCAAATTACATGTGCAATTCACAACTGGGCTCGCCATGAAGTAAGACGTGCTTATCATTATCATTTACTTACTAAATTATTATTTCTTATCTAACATATTATACCTACCTAATAATATGTTCTTTTCCTTATAGATACAAGATGATAGCGCTGACCTTCATGGGGTATCCCAACCTGTTGTAAGCCTAACGTGCAAAAAAATAGTGTTATCCCTTGCTAGAATATCGCACAGGTTTATAATGATGCCTGCATCCATAGGCGATATAATGAATCTCACTCATTTGAACCAGGAACACCATTAAAAGGTGTTTCGGGTTATGGAAACAAAGGTTTCGTTGTTGTGCCGTCTCCATAACATTGCAATCAATATGCGAGAAGACATCTTTCCTGGGGATGAAGACGCTAAGGACATATCAAGGGAGCCTGAAGTTCAAAACTTCTTGCCAGGTTCTACAGTTAGAGGCAATATAAAGAGAAGGCAATTTGTTGCTACCTATTTTTAATCATAATTTATAAATAAAATTTCAATTTAGTGGTTAATGTATTCCTTTATTTTTAAATACTGTGTCTCTTCTTATAATTTCCCTGAATTCATTTTACTTTCTTGCAATGATTTTCCTGAAAAAGAAAGTATGTCATTATTATTTACATTTATAACATTAGCAGGACAGAATCACAGAATAAAACATGTTGCCATCAACCTCTGTAATAAGTTAGATTAATATTCCCTGTAACATTAACAAGTTAGTTAATATTTACATGAATACGGGCGTGTATCAGGCGACTGATGAGTGCGGATGAAGCGAAGGAAGTGTGTTTGGATCGCAGGGCAGTGGTCTCTGCCTACCCCAATGGAAGAGAAGTGTGACGGATATGTATATATGTAATGATACAAAGCGGAAAAACACGAAACAAAGTTTTACTAACTTCTTCCTCTGTACTCCAATTTTCGCTTCTTTTTTTCCGCTGGTTTTCCATCTTCTTTGTTAACTAGGTACTTAGATACCACTTAGGTAGCTGGCGCGAAGTGTAAACGAAAAATAACCTTGTGCAATTTGATTTAAATTGTTTATAAATAATTAGTTTGCAATTTGTCAAATTAAAGAGCATGCGCGCCATGTCACCGCGCAACTCCGTTTCACGGAAAATATTAAAACAAAACTTTACTTTATGAAACCGTTTCAATTATGTACGTTATGAATCTTTAAGTTATACATGTATATGCCTTAGAAATATATTTTTTTACATTGTATTACAATATTTATGCATTTCAAGGTACGAGTATAAATATCAATATTGGGAGAAACGGAACGTTCTTGCGAAAAGTGACATTTTATTTTTTTAATTTTGGCTTGCCGCCTTCTTGCCGAAATGTTTGCCAAACAACAAGAAATAATAACAATTTCCATAGACAATTTGTGGACTTCGATGAGACTTCATAATCTTTGGATAGTCTTCGTTTTGTAATAAGAAAAGTTAGACCAGGTTTAAACCTAGACTAGTTAGACCTGGTTTAAACCAGGTTTATTTCATTTTTTTGTAATAAGACTGTACGTCGCTTGCCGCCTACGATGGAATTCCTATCTATTCTATAGATATGTGGGTCCTACATTTATCACGTTGTATGTACAGCTTAAGTGGTAGGTCCCACTTGTCGTGTATCGTATCCCGTTATTTATTGAATGCTCAAATGGCATTTTATATGAATTGTAGGATCTATCTATAGAATCCAGTTTTTCGTTGGAGCTCATATAAAATCGAAATTGAAAAAAAAATCCGGAGTAAATACGGACAAAAATCTAGAGTTAGCTTTAATAAACTTTATTGACATATTTCAAGTGCTATTTTTGCCTACGAAATAAATATTATTTGATTACTTGATTGATCATCTCAAAAACTAATAACCTGTCGTCACGAAATAGTAAAACTATAATATTGCGTTACGCTATCTATTCGATTTATTTTTCCATAACAGCTCTCAAAAAAATACAAGTTGTAGCAAAATAGCTACGGTCAGCAGACGAATGGGTTGAATACAAATTGGTTAAGCCTCAATGTACGGTCAGCAAAACATTAAGCGAATATTGATAGCCAATTTTCAGCCCTTCTGTTTGGGATGTACCCTACATCTTCTGTCAGTCCGTTTGGTATCAGCATTATAATTCACTGGCTTGAGTCCGCAGAATTAGTACCAAAATTCTAGGCTTATCTAAGTAGAGTTATTCTTTTTGTAGGTTTCTTATCATACTAATATTAGAAACGACATACATATGGATGGATGGTTACTTATTTTAGCAGCATGGAAGGATCGATTTCAAATAAAAAAAAAGTTCCGCTCTTGGCGTCGGATAATCCTTACTGTTATGTTAATGCAATTAATACATTATTTTTAATAATTTCAATGGAATAAACGATCATCTTAGCTACCTGCCTAATAAATAAATAGCAACAAAAAACAAAAGAAAATCAGTTTATTTGTTGATATATTCCATCCTGCGATTCGTTTATCGCAATGTCAAGGAAAATGATAAATACCTACCTAGTAGTACCTAAGTACCAATAATAGGTAAGTACCTACCTACCTATTAGGTACTAGATAGATAAAACAATGTTCAAGTGGACAATGTCATGGGCACCACTTCTTATATAAAATCCTGCAAATATTATCTGTTGATCTATTTATATCTTCACAGGGTGAAAAACTCTCATTAGGTCTTATCAATGAAAAATAGTCAAAATACTTAATAGATCTTATCGGCTAACTTACCAGGTGGTAGACTTGACTAGATTTTCTTGTGACGTCACACGACAGTATCTCATACTACAAATCATGAAAAATTGAAACCTGAATCATAACGAGTCTATGTCCTTATCAGCCCTTTAACGTCCCCACTAAAGGGACACGAGCCTACTCTCATACGAGAGTGATCATACGTGAGTGAGTAGGTATGTAAAATTATAAAAATCGCTGACGAGAGAGAGACCAGTTCCTAAACCCATAGCACCCCATAGCAAACGGCATTGTAGACGCGCGAAAAACGTGCGTTTCAGTAACGAAGGATAATGTTTTGGCATTCTATTTTTACTTATACTTATGTTTCTCCAATCTATATCATTGATTAAACCTAATTTTAAGATATATATTTTTTATCCCTGTAATGTTCTCAAAAAAGTTCCTACTTAACTCTTTATTTGTAAGTTAGCTGTTACTAGCATTTTTCGCACACAGTGTTTATTTGTACTGTTTTTGAAAATAAATGTCTTATGTCTTAATTTGTTCATTATTTAGGTTTATTGAAATAGATTTTCATCTAAGTAGGTACATAAAGGTCTACTTGTTACTTATACTTAGGTGAAAACCTATTTTAAAAAGGTTAGTTTTTACATATCATATAGGTTAAGGAGGAAACAGTTGCTCAGTTGGGTACAGTGACTCACCATCGGTTTGTAAAGAAGGAAAAGAGATACGGTCATCTCTTTTGCACTTGCGCTGGCGCGTGCCAAACGCTTCCGAAAAATTCAAAAGAAATGAACATATCTCTTTTCTTTCTTTAAAAACCGATGGTGAGTTGCTGTACCCGACTGAGCAACTATTTCCTCCTTAACCATACCTATAGGAACCTAGAGGTATTATAGGGTAATTAGAAGGTAAAAGTACTTATAACTAGGTAAGAATAGAATTCATTAATCAAGTTTACAAACTTCAAGTGAAGCGAAATAATAAAAGGGGGTAATTAAAAGCTTTTCGAGTTTACGATGAATTTCCGGCTGATTTACGTTTAGATATAGGTACCTAATGAATATCGAACAGTAAGATGTTGACACTAAAAACACCTCGTTTTTTTTTCAATACTCAATTCTTTATCGTGCCTTAGGGGACAGCTTATAGTCATTGTAATGGATTATGGACTTTGTTATAGGGGACGTCAAATAAAAGAGAGGAGACTCATCTTATTTAAAATTTTACCTACTTACCTGTATTTCTACCTAATTAACATCCGCTTTTCAAACGAATAGTATCTTAATAGTGTTTATTTGTATTTCCTATCGAAATTCAAGGCACGTTGATTTACTAACCTTTTAAAATATACTTACCCCGTAATTAACTTTTTTATTTTTTCATATAAACAGTCCGATCAGCAAATATAAACTTTTGTATGGGAAGAAGCTTAGCCATTTTTCGACCCACGTTTCTTGGGAAAAGTCTAGGAAAAGTTGTCCAGATAAATAAAGGCATTTTACGTACCTACGATAAAGGAGGAAATACCCTGTATAGGTTAAAGTTTAAGGACCTTATTTTTTAAGAAAATTCCTGCAACTGGAAAAGTTAAAAAAAACTAAAGCTTACCCAAAGCCCAAAGTAACTGCCGCATGTAAGAAAATTTCTTATGTTTTTAATAGTTGTCGAACATCAATTCCATCTCATAACTCACATGCACACTACTTTAACTACTGCACTGGAATACATATAAAACAGAGATGATCTTTAAAGCATTTCCTATCTTATCTACATTGTAATATCTGCCACTTTTGAATAATATGATAAAGATACTGGGAGGTCCATGTGATGTTTATTAAAGAGGAAGTTAAATAAATATTAAGTAATTTATGAAATTTTGTAATAGAGATTGACGTTGAATTCTTGAACACAGTCCACATAAAGTGAGTACTTTTAAATAGCGTTTACCTACAAGTACCTAATACATAAGTAGCTACCTACTTTTTCAGTCGTAAACTACTGAACCGTTTTTGATGTGTTAAGAATAGATGATAAGATTACGCAGATTTAGATAGGTACATGCTATAAAATAATTATATTTACTTAACACCTAATATGGCATTCTGAAATATCTGCCAATAAAATCATTAATTTGTAAGTAGTTGGAATCTTTCATAAAAAAACGTAAAACCGCAGAGCACTTTTTTTCCTAATTTAGAAAATTCCTAAACCTTTTACAAAAATCTACAGTAACAGGATAGATTACGAATCTCAGGATCTTTAGAAAGCGTAGTAAGCAAAGCATTTGATACAAAAGGATTGATCTTGCGAACAATACTTATCTACAAAGACTGAAACGCCAAATTGTCGATTTCTTTTGAGATTCAGCTAGCTTTGAAACGAACTCGATTCGATTCTCAAACGTGTCAAACAGTCTTCCAATGATTATCGCTTCAGTAAGCCCAACTTTTCCCAAAAACAATGATACCTACTTACCTTAGTAATAAAAAAAACATTTTCTCATCATCATAATTATCAAGTCATTATATCTTCTTTCGTTCTTGGCAGTGCAGTCTTCACCAATCTCCTCATTTCTCTGCGGTTCGTTTGGGCACCTGATGCAACACATTCTCTGTAGGTATATACCTTCTTATAATTTGATCTACTATGTAGTACGAGTAGGTACCTACTCGTAAGTCTTCCGTTGTCTCCATATTAATGTCGGAAATAAATTAAAGCAACTTTAACGCCCACTATTTTTTTTTTAAATAAAAATTAACTCTTTTAGAATTCTAATAAGGATTCCTTTGTTCTAGTCTAATCTGGAAATTAGATCCCTAGATGTGTGGGTAGTATAATTAGATATTTACTTACATAGCATAGCGTCTCGTATCGCATGACTACTTCAATTATTAACAGTAATTTAACGTATTTTTGTTAGGGTATGGCGTGTGATTGTTACGCAAGCATATTATTTAACCCTACTTAAAAAGGATAATTGGGCCTTAATATACCTACCTACAGATATTATTAAATGCCTTAATCAGGGCCCATAGATAGCACTATCATTAACCATTACAAGACCTAATGGCGTGCAATAAAGATTTGAGTATGTATTTGAATAAAATTATAAGTAAGTATTAATTAAATTAAATTAACATTATAGACACTCCCTTCATTTGTCAAACAAAGGGAAAAGACAGAAAATTAAAAAGGAACTTTTGTAAAACTACTCGAACCGAAGTTACTGACGGTCTCCTCGCATAAAGTTATCGGCAGTCGTACAATGAATAGAATCTGTTAAGAATCTTCAGCTTTACCGACTTGGTTGGTAATCTTACTGGAAACAAAGGATGGACGCTTCAAAGGAGTTATGGTTACCTAGTACTTACAGCACTTAATCATCTGGGAATACGAGAAGGTATTCTTCAATTGTTAATCCAATTAATCGCCAGTTAAATAAGATAAAAGATAAATTATACTTATTGTGCTTATTTTGTTTAGTTGCTTAATGATGATGTTTTTATAGCTTATTGGCTTCATTGAAACCCACTATTGATGAGAGCAAATTGGCTACCTAAATAATTAGGCATACCTACAAGATTTAACGTTGCATGTAGGTAGGTAAAATGTATCTAACTACTAACGGCAATACATAGGTAGCTTCCCTTTAATATTTAACCTTTTGTTAGAGGTACCTAGGTGCTGTCCTCCTTGTTCCGACCTACCATTCCTGCCTACTTTATGTATCTAGGTACCTCGAACTCTATTGGTTTACAAAATAAATAAATCTCAAAGTTCAGTTAATTATTCAACTCCACAGCTTTACAAAGCCAGTCAAAACAATCAAGAATGAACAATACTTACAAGAACTGAAAGGCTAGGTTCAAACTAATTGTGCCGTTGCGTGCTAGCTTTCATTAAAGCTGTAACGTGGTAATTTTTAAATACTAGGTACAAGCACGGCCACTACCTAAGAAGTTTGTTATGATAAAGAAAATTCAGGAAGTCTTCTATCTTTTATCGCTTACATTGAAAAGCTAGCGTAATATATTTGTCTTTAAAAAATGTGCGGCAGACAATATATGGATGGCATGTAAGATAATTAATCAGATAGTTGATTATGTAGGTACTGGTACCTACTACCTACCTAATACACCTGCTAATAATCATTTCTTCAATTAGAAAACTAATCGAATTGAACAGTAAGTACATTATTTATTTCAACCTAGCACATACATTTTCACATTTTTTTGAGTTTTATTTTATGTATGAGCATTCTTTAATGTTTTATTTAAAACTTGGCTGAATTACATCTCAATAAGTTTTTAACTTCGAATTATTTCTGAACGAAAGCCAATTTCTGAACGAAATAAAACCTGCCATGGCAAAAAATACTTTACAAATTGGCAGATTGCAAAAAAAAATATTTTGTTAAGTAAAGTTAGTTTGTAAACATTTTGTAAATGATGCTAACAGAAAACAGAAAAATATTTTTTTCGTTTCATGGTTTATTTCATAATTATTATAGATTGATTTTCATACTGATTTCAGATTTTTATGATGGTGGTTCTTTTTTACTAAAAATAATGTTAATAATGTACGGTTTAAAGTGGCAACATTGATGTCCAAACGTCATCACAATTGATTGAAAAGTGACGTGCTTACAGAATTCGTTTTTCAGCATGAGAAATTTTCTTTTCTGCATTACTATCGTTTACAATTAAAAATCTCACGTGTAATGTCTTTATTCGATAACGCTGTCTTCAATTCCACTCTTTACGAGGCTTTGTATCTTCAGATTGAAGATACTTTGGCTTTCGCTAAAGATTTTTTCGAATCGTGCGTGTCATCTTTGCCAATCGAAAACATACCGAAATCCTTTATTGGTATCGGTGAAATATCTTTCTATGAAGAAGTAGCTGAAGTGTTTTACTTCAACGAGTTCCAGTTTCTGCTCCTGAAGACATTTTTCCTGATCCTGCTCTTCACTTTGTTATTGATTTTCGTGTCGTGGCGTGTGTATGGAAAACGTATCTCTGAGCGATTTATGAAGCCGGGTGAGTCAGTTTTTGTTGTTTCACCTGAAGGTTATAACCTTGACATTGTTTAGATAATATTATTGTGTGTATATAAATTAGCAGTTGTGAAAAAGTGACTTTAATTCTCTGGAGAAAATGTATTAGGTCCATTGTTACAAAGTATTTTGCCATTAAAAAGTTTATCATGTTCAATTTGAACAACGAATGTTGCTCTGCTTTATAAATAGGTAGGTATGCTTAAACTTTGTACTTACCTATAAAACCTGCTTGCTAAGTGAGTAACTACACTTTTATCACAAATAAGACAGTCAAATCAATATTCAAGATAAAAATAATCTTAACTTATCACAAACCTTTGTTTTTTATTTACAGCCACATCGGCCACAATAGAACAGCTGAAGGAGAGTGTATCAAAGCTAAAACTACCAAAAGAGCATACACCAAGAATCTAAAATGGCAGATAAGATAAAAAAGTTTTTCCAGAAAAAGAAAGTTGATGCGAAGTTTAAATCGGCTGGGCCAGGGCATAGGCTGAGCGAGTCTACTCTGAGCATGGCATCAGATTCGAGGACCAGTTCCGCGTCTACCGTGAAGAGATCTGGTCTGTCTGAGGAGGCGAAGGTGGCTGCAGAAGCTGCTGTGGCGAGGTTACAGCAGAAGAGAGAGAATCCTAAGTTTAATACGTCACTTGCTGCTATACAGGTTAGAATACTTTAGTAGAGAGAAAAAGAATTCACCTGAATCTTTCACATCCCAGAAAAAAGAACAATAGAAAATCTATTGTGTCTGGATTTATAATGGGTCAGTGGGATGTGAGAGGTTAATAAGCCTAACCTAGTGTCAAATACATCATTATCTATTGAGTTAATAAAAGAAAAAACTAAGTTGTTCTAGAATAGGTAAGGATTATTACTAAACTAGAGGCTACCCACAACTTCATACACTTTTACCAACGGTGGTATTCCAAGATACGGATCTTGGAATATCTACTACATTTTTAAACAACTTTAATCCACAACTGATATGGGCCTAAAAAGAAAGGCATCATTAGGTAATCTACTTGTCTATACTTGGTAATTAAACCTTAAATATCTATTTATTACATTTAAACAGGCACAAGTAAGAAAAGAATTAGAAAATGAGAAAGCAGGAACGTCAATGTCCACTCAGACTGCAGAAGCAAAAGAAAAGAAAGAGGAAGAAGTTGACTTACCTAAGAACTTTGCTGCAGCTGGTGTGTTTTTCAAGTAAGTAGTATTTAAACTGTACGTGTAAATGATAAGAAAATACGGGCCTACGCAAAATTTGGTGTCAACTAGAAAATAACTGTAATACTGAGGTTTCACGCTACCCAAAAATGAGTTGAGTGTCATTCAGTTGTGTTTGCAAAATTGCCAACCAAAAACTGCGAGTGAGACTCGCGCGAAGGGTTCCATACCAAAAATCACAGAGCGTTGTAACGGAGCCTTCCTTGATTTATCATTACTATTCTATTTTTAGTAAATTCTTATAGCAGCAACAGTAATACATTGTATTTTGTGGGTTCATGGATACAGCCTCATGTGGATTAATCAAAAGGACTATAAAAATTAAGCTTAGAATGATTTAATTAAAACTATCTTTGTATCATCAACAGGTGCCCACTAATAAGCAACGATATTTTGTCACGCGATGAATGGAAGAAAAACATCAAAACATTCTTGTATGAACAATTAGAAGACGAGAGAGGATTGACTGCGTGCCTTATGATACAGTCTTGTAATGGGAATAGGGAGAAGGTAAGAAAATGTTTTTGTTATTAAGTGCCTGTTTTACGACCTAAAGATAAAATTTAACTGACAGATAAACCTAAGTCTATTTCATAAAACATGATGTTTTAGACAGAGACAGACATAAAATATCTGTCAGTTAATGTTTTCTGTAGTAACAGGCCCTAAAACTAGAAATTGATAACTAGAGGGCAGAATATGGCATCATTCTTGGCTGTTTAACATTACTGTCTTAACTAAATCAAGAGAACCTGGTATTTTGACAGCAGATATGCTAGTAAATGTCCTGGTACACATATCACCAAGTATACATAACTTAACTAATAGATTTGTTTTATCTTAGTTTAGTAGTAGATGCTGCCTGCGACTTCTTCCACGTTTATCTTGGAAAAACACTTGATATTTTTTAAATTCTGCCTTTGTGTTATTCTGATCTTGAGCTACAATTTTCTAAAGTTCCAAGTAACAAAGATCCTTACATCCATCCATTGGCATAAATTGACAGTTACAGTAATGGTAGGATTAAATTAAATGTTATCAACTCTTTCAGATAGACACATGTGTGGGTACGCTTTGTAAATATTTGGAGAATATTATAGAACATCCAGATGAGGAGAAATTCCAGAAAATTAGGATGTCTAACAGGTTAGTACATGATTTAGGCCCAGTTTTTCAAAAGATAAAATTTTACTGACAGGCAAACATTATGTCTCATTTCATTATACATGACGTTGTAGATTGGCAGGTATAGAATATCCCTACATCTTGGATCATATATCTGTATTGGATATGGATCTATATTGGATAATGTAATAATAGAACTATGATTAATTTTCTTATAGTCAATGATCTTGAATCCTATATTATGATCATTTTAAATGATCCAAGATAAATTATAGTGTAATATGTCAGTCATTACAGTTTTTACATGTCTCACGTTAGGGTCCAAAAACTTGCCTGTTACAAGGTTCCCAATTCTTAGCACTTACCTAAATAATTTCGTTTCACAGAGCATTCGTAGAACGAGTGCAACCTATAGAAGGAGCAATGGAGCTGCTCCAAGCGGCCGGCTTCACTCAAACGAAGATATCCAATGCTGAAGGTGCTGAGGAGGACTTCTTAGTATTCACGCCCACTAATGTACCTTCTGTTGAGTATTTGACGGTGAGTTGTGGAATATAGCGGGAGGAATGGAGCTCCTTTAAATAGCCCGATTTACTTAAAATAAGGTTCATCTTTTGAATTTTTTTTTTTATTAAAATACTACATTATTATCTTTGTAACTATGTATAAGAATACACACTCAGTCTGGCATCCGTTCAGTCCGTCAGTCCGCTCAGGATGACGAGAGGATTATCGTGTAACCCAGTGTTCCCCTAAGTGGGCGGTAACGCCCCTTGTAGGCGTTATAGGCGTAAGGGAGGTAAGAGATCCAGAAAAATTAAGGGGCTTACGAATTTTAAGTATGGGAAAAAAGGGGTCGTAAATTATTTACTCTCAAAGTGGTCAGTAGACAAAAAGTTTGGGAACCCCTGAATAACCGGTTGATTGACGGTCCAAAATGACAAAAAAGATTTTTTTTAACGCGCAAATCTTACATCTATCTAAGGTACAATCTAAGGTAGACCAGCAAATCTAACCTACACGCATTATTTTTCTTACAGACGTTAATCGACGCACTTCGCACAGCGGAACCGATTCAGCTGGAACTGGATAGAAACTTGCAAGTGCTGCTACCGTCACAAGCGGCGAGCAAAGTACAACTACCGCCGTCATTCTACGCGCTCACACCTGCGGAGATTAAGAAAGAACAACAATTGAGGTAGGTTCCTTTTATACATACAAACATGCGGAAAGGGAAACGAAAGCTATGGATGAGTAAAAGGGATGCATGCTAAGGAGTGAGTTAGTTTTAGTTCTTTGGTAACGTAGCAACCATGTAGCAACGATGATGGATGGCGGATCTGTTAACTCTATGAATTTCAAATAAAAGAAGCAAAATTAAAAGCAGTGTTTTAATCCTTCTACATACATGTCCGTCAAGCCGCCGATCTCCCATTGGGATAGGCAGAGACCACTGCTACGATCCAAACATACTTCTTTCGTTCGGTTCATCCATATTCATCAGTCGCCTCATACATGCACGTCGGTTTAAGGTACTCTAGACTTGGCATTTCCTTAGCAAGTCTCCGATAAGGAATAAACTTTTGCTTGGTTGGTTTGGTTGCCTTCTCAGACTCAGACAATAGGGCAGGTCAGAAACGATTTATGAGCCAAACATCGAAATTGGTTCAATAGTATCAGCCTGTACCTGACTAGCCGTTCGTTCCCAATATTCAAAGACAGATAGCTATCCGAGATCGGCAGTGATTAAACTGTCACGTAACTGTCACTTCTGATCTATCCTTCAGAAGAATCCCATAGATTTTTTGACGCCGGTAGGTTTATAGGGATGAGAAATTCTAGGACAGATAGCTATTTCTATCTCCAGTAAGGCAAAACCAGAGATAAATAGAATATTGGGAAAGGCTGCAAGTAAAGTTTTACAATATCAACTTTCGAGACGTGTTTCTAGTCTAGGACTTTAAAATATAAATACTATTCAAATTAATTTTAATTTTCCACAGAATTGAAGCTGCAGAAAAGAGTCAGATGCTGCGCACAAAGGCGATGAGAGAGAAGGACGAACTGAGAGAGATGAGGAAGTACAAGTTTGCTATCATTCGAGTGCGGTTTCCTGACGGGATATTGTTGCAGGTATGAAGGATTTATTGTCGTCTCTGTCTGACGCGTACATTTGACACCTGTCTTATAGAGATGAAATGAAATGAAATGAAAATCATTTAATCCTGTAGGTTTTGACAACACTTAAGACGGGTCATTTTTTAAAGTTAATGCTAGATTCGCAAGAGTGCAGTTTCCCCAGAGAAGAACCTAGCAAGAAACTCTGTAGGGTTGCTCTTTTTAATTTAAGTTTTACAAATCTCAGGCATAAACACAGAAACATATAATCAAATTAATATTTCAAAACAGCTATCCATAAATAAATAATAAAAATTTGACCCCACAATATCCAGGAAAAAGTAAGGCAAGCAAATGGGAAACAAAGAAGTGAAATGCTTAGTTTGATGGGATCCGCATGACATGACCGGCCATCACAGCAGCACCTTCACACAGGTCTCAACGCATGTGCCAGCCATCAACCCCTTCCACATATTTTAGGGAAGTAGGAGACCCGACACACAGCGCCACCACTGCAACGGCGTAAGCGAGCATGACATATCACACGTTTCGCCTTATTCATAAGAAAGCTTAGCTATTACAGAATTACAGATACCATACCTACCAAGATACTGCAGAGGCAACATTTTTACAACACAATAACATTCATATAATTTAAGGAATGTAAGTAATTCACAATTGTATGAGAACAGGTATGCTAGAGAAAGCTTGATAGAAGAGCAGGTCAATCCCATGGATTTGAGTCATCTAAATAATCGTTAATTTTATAATATCCCTTTTTGTTAAGTTTTTGTTTAACAATAACCTTGAATTTATTGAGGGGTAGTTCGCGTATACTGGTAGGGATCTTGTTGTAAAAGCGTATACATTGACCCACAAACGACTTATTTACTTTGTTTAGTCGACTAGCATGGGGCACTAATTTATCCCTATTTCTAGTATTAACAGTATGTATATCACTTAGTTGTTTAAATTGATGTATATTTTTTTGTGTAAACATTACATTAGTGAAGATGTATTGCGATGCTAGTGTTAATATGTCAATATTTTTAAAAACATCCCTAAGAGATTCCCTGGGACCTAGTTTATAAATCGATCGAATAGCACGCTTCTGCAGAACAAAGATGCGCTCAGAGTCGGCGGCGTGACCCCACAGCAGAATGCCGTAGGACATAAGACTATGGAAGTAGCTGAAGTAAACTAGCCTGGCAGTTTGAACATCTGTCAGGTTTCTTATTTTTTTAACTGCATAAGCTGCAGAGCTGAGCTTATCTGCTAACTTGTCAATATGGGGGCCCCATTGTAATTTAGAATCCAGAGTAATACCAAGGAATATGGTTGTTTCCACAAGACACAAACTCTGTCCCTTCATCTTAATATCTGTAGTTACTTGTCCAACATTGGGCAAAGTAAATTTAATACATTTAGTTTTCTTTTCATTAAGCACTAGATTATTGGCAGTAAACCACTCGACTACTTTACTGATAGCATTGTTTACGTCGTCATATAAATTCTGTTGTCGTCTAACTTTAAAAAGTAAAGAAGTATCATCAGCAAACAATACTATATCATGACAGTTATTTACAAGACTTGGCAGATCATTTATATAAATTAGGAAGAGAAAAGGACCGAGAATTGAGCCCTGTGGGACACCCATGCTAACCGCAGATCCACTCGACACTTTGCCGTTTACATCAACCCTCTGTACACGTCCATATAAGTAAGATTCTAATAGGCTGAGTGCGTTGTCCTTTACACCGTAATAATGAAGTTTCCTGACCAAAGTACGATGATCAACGCAATCAAAAGCCTTGGATAAATCGCAAAAGACACCCAAGGCGTCGTGTGACTTCTCCCAGGCATCAAATATACACCTTATTAAATCAACACCTGCGTCGGTTGTTGAGCGACCCCTGGTAAAACCAAATTGTTTCAGGTGCATTAGTTTATTGGAGTAGAAGTGAAATTGTAGTTGATCTAAGATTAGTTTTTCAAATATTTTACTTAAGGTTGGCAATATAGATATAGGTCTATAATTGGTGGGGTCAGTCTTACTGCCTGCTTTAAACAAAGGTATGACTTTACTTTGTTTCATTAGGTCAGGAAAAATTCCCTCATCTATACATTTATTAAAAACCATAGCTAGATGGGGTGCTGATGCAAAAACATATCAGATTTTTTTTTTCTAGAAATGTTTGCAATTTCGATTAAACTTTAGGGCGACTATTTCTTACATTCTAAAATTAAATTTTATGATACCATGGATTTTAGACTCCATTAGAAATTGTATGAAAATCAGTTCAGCAGTTTAAGTATGAAGTTAAAAAAAGGAAATATGAATCAAAATTGTTATTATTTATAAAAATATGCCAATTCAGGATGAAAGAGCCTTGACCCCTAAATTTGCAACTTTGATTATTATAATTAAGAGCCTTGAGTCTACAATTACTTTACGTAACTGTGATGAATTTCCTTTCAGGGCACATTCTCCGTATACGAACGCTACAACGAAATCCACGAATTTGTAAAAGAAAACTTGGAACACAGCGATCTACCTTTCGTCCTCAACACTCCAACAGGACATAAGTTAATACTCGAAGAAGACGCGAATAAGACCCTTATCGACCTGAGACTAGTACCGGCAACAGTGCTCACATTCGCTTGGCACTCGTCAGTCATAGAACAAATCAATAGTAGCCCGAATAAGGATGTGTTTTTGAAGCCAGAAGTCATGGTGTTAGTACAGGAGTTATAATATGGCTATTTTTGTAAGTATTAAGTTTATTATTTTGACTTTGTTATAATATTGGCGTGGAAAAGAGAAAGGGCTAAAGCTAGCCTCATTGAAACGTTAATGTGTTTAATTTGAGCTATTTTACAAATCGTCGCTGCCAATTTGAAACCTCTTTAAGTGCAAAGAGGTGCGTTTTGAGATAATCGAAAAAAACTGTCCTAGGTCAAAAAATATATGAAGGGATACCTATAAAACTAAATTTAATTTCAGTAAAGCACCGATATGGGGCTATAAAACATACGTAGAAATATTTAAAAAAAGGTATAAAATCCAAATATATAAATATTTTAAAAAAAATCTGCACCTCTTGTCGCATAAGATTTTTTTTATATTTCCTGTAGTTCTGGAACTAAATAAGATATGGACACGTGAGTTCTATCATACAATAGAATTTTCATTTTACTACAATTTAGTCAATAAAAGCTGTTTAAAAAAATTGCACTTGAGAGGTTACAAATTGGTAACGACGGTAACATTTAACATAAGGTAGAAACTGAATGATCCCACATACACAATGGACTATGTAAATCTGCTCCATAGAAATAATATGATTAGAAATATACTGTCAAACGCACACGTGGGATAGCGTTGCGTGTGTATTATGTTTGAGAAAACACCAATAAAACTACTCAAATTCAAGAACACACATTTATTGCGCTAAAAAGCAAGACAAAGAGTGACCTGTTAAACAAAAGTCATTATTCCCGCCTTATTATATCTTATTCAAATGACAAGTTATGAAAATGCGTTCAAATAAGGTTCAAATACACAATAGCGTGACAAGTGTGCTTCTAAGCATATTATTTCTATGGAGCACACTTCATATGAATTGCATATGTGGTTGTTTGATCAATGTTTCTATTCTTATTATAAAATGTATTCATTATGTGCCCTTACAAATACTTAACAGCAAATGATTCATTTATTGTATTTACAGTTGGAATTAAAAAGAAAGTTTAATATGATTTTGACAGTCAGAATGTCTATGGATTGTTATAAAAAATGTGATATATTTGTGTAGGTTTGTGTGTGGATTGATTATTAGATTTTCCTAAAAACTGGCGTAAGGAAAAAGTAGGTACCTACATTTGCACAGTATTAGTGCAAAATGTCTTGACTAAGTTGTCTTTATATGTATAGACACGGGAAACAAAAAATGTCCCTCCGTTCTCGAAAGTTATGGACACTGGAAGCTAATTTCGAAACTTGAAGTGTATTTGCCTGATGTAATTCTGGTCTGTATAAAATTGAAGCTATGTCCTTAATGATCAGGAACATTACAGATATTTATGAATCTAATTCTGTGTACGATTCTTAATAGTCCTTAAAATTTCGATTCCTACACCTAGTCTTGAATTCTTTCTAAATCACGTTAAAGATATCTTTAGTGCATTAATAATTTGTTAATCCTAAGACCACTGAGAACTCGCTAGGTGAGTCCACCGTGCACTTATATGGGTAGCGTCGACTCTCTTTTGTATTCAACAGCTAAATAGTTAACATTTCTATCCTGGATATTTAAATAAGTTTTCCAACATTATATAGACTGAGTTATAAAAGCCTGTATTGTGAATTTATCTATATAACTATATTCGTGTATATAGGATATTATAAAACGTTACAGAGCGTTATACAACTTGTATAATATGCATTTTCTTTCTTCTTTTTTTTAAAGAATGATTTTGAGTTTTAATTTTGTATTTTTAATGTATGTTTCAATTTATCTGCATGAAATCATAATTGTTTGACTAATTAGTGTTAATTTTAACTTATTTATTGTAATTAAGGCCTTATGTGTATGTATATTGAGATGTTCTTACGTTGGTCAAATAAATATAATGCAACGTTTATTTTTGTTTCATTTTCTATGTTCATGTCAATCTTTTACAGACCTTATTTCGTGGCATCAAGTGCGATATTGGAACAACGTGTTTTTTTAACATTAAGTTGGCTATACTTATAAGAAAAACATGAATTAATTTTCATAATGTTTATTTCTTACAAAACTACAGTATCTTACACGTACAATCAATAAGAAATTCATTTTTGACACCAAAAACAAAATATCGAGTCATTGGAACCCGTAAGCAAGATAACGTTTCCTTTGAATTAATTTATTTACATTGTTTCACAAAATAATAGCGCTCATTTATGTAAAATACTTATTTTATCAGAACTTTTATAGCATTAGGCCAATTGATACTAGAGCGGTGTCGTTTGTCTCGCTCATTCAGAAGTTAAGAAGTTTTTATACCGGCACGGTACCTAATGCATTCTAGGTCATTAATTCAAAACACACTGCATATTAGTCCGGTCTAAACCCGCAGCTGCGTTAAAGGAGCATTAAATATAAAAAAATAATTATTCTTCAAATATTCTCCATTCTAACGTTAGACAACACTAGACTTCAATTTCAGTCTCAGTGTCGTTATGGCTAATTTTATCAGGTAGTTTATTTTCAACCGTGACAGATTTGGTACAATCCTCAGTTTTGTAAATCCCGACTAGACGGTTCGATACTTCAAACATGTTGTATCGCAGCGATATTATGATGAATTGAGCGTTTTTCGTGCGTTCCTGGGGAAAGAGGGGGTAATATTAATAAAAAATACTAGCCTGGCTGTAATCTTTAGTTTAGGCTTACAGTCTGCAGACTAGCCTGTAGCTTCACTAGCTAGGCAAAGGCCTCTATAGCTTCTATTCTAGGGTTAAGGAGGAAATAGTTGCTCAGTCGGGTACAGTCACTCACCTTAGGTTTGTAAAGAAGGAGAAGAGATACGTTTATCTCTTTTGCATTTGTCGGAAGCGCTCGGCACGCGCAAGCGCAAGTGCAAAAGAGATTAACGTGTCTCTTCTCCTTCTTTACAAACCTAAGGTGAGTGACTGTACCCGACTGAGCAACTGTTTCCTCCTTAACCACATACCTTATATGCTGTTAGATCGTAATCTATCGGTCTATAACACGCTGGTCCAATGCTGGTTGGTGGATTTCAAAAATACTTAAGAGCCTTTTCACAATTTACTGAAAAAAATTAACTGTCAGATAAACCTATGTGTTGTTTCGTTGTTTGATTTCGTTTAATAAAATATGACGTTTCAGACGGACAGCTAGCTTAGCATGGCACTCCGTGACAAGACGTTGTCATGCGTTTGTCACGCTTACGTCTCTGTCTATAGTATTAAATGTGATAAGGACAGCATGCGTGAGATAATTGTCGCGGCACGCCGTGCTAAGCCCCCAGGTATAAAATATCTGACAGATACATTTTATCTGTAGATGGTGAAACAGCCCATTCAATGTTAATAAAGCTATGCGCAATAAAAAAAAAAACTTTTGCGTAGAAAACTTCGAAATTTATAGTTTCCTCAGACGCGGCTTACATCTATCGTAGACCACAACAGCATTCACAAAATCTTTTCAGCTTTTGGGTGAAAGTAACTGTGTTTGCTGCGGCCTCCAATGAACAAATACTGTTCACGTTATACCTAACCCTACCAATTGTGATTTATTATATCGTTCGTTCGTTATCAGCCCTTAAAATGTCCCCACCGAGGGGCACGAGCCTACTCTCATACAGAGAGTGATTAGGCCGTAATCCAATCATATCAACAAGATTAATTAATAAACTTACCTTAATATAATTAGCGACAATAGAAACGTTTTTGAAGTCAAGGGCAGCGTCGATCTCGTCCATCACATACAACGGTGTGGGCTTGTAGTAATGTAACGCGAACACTAACGCTAAAGATGATAGCGTCTTTTCCCCGCCTGATAGGTTTGATATGTTCTTCCAGGATTTGTTTGGGGGTCGCACACTGTAAGGAAAGAAATAGTTATTACTCTTAAGGCCTTAAGACTCGCCCAGAAACACACCGGATGCGTATGCGTAGGAACTGTCACCGTAATGTATGGAACTGTCACCGCTTGCGTAACGTAGACGTAGACGCAAGCGGTGTCAGATCCATACATTACAACTCAGAGGTACGCATACGTCTACGCATACGCAACGCATACGCATCCGGTGTGTTTTAGCGTTTAACCATCAGGGTAGGACAGACCACTTCCCTCCACTTGCTACGATCCAATCACACATCGTTCGCTTCATCCACATTCATCAGTCGCCTCATACATGCAGGATGGTTTAGAGTGGTCTTAAAGAATCATTATTTCGACCTATCAGGCCATAAATTGTTGACGCAATACCTCAAAAAAATTTGACCTATGGAAATTGTAAATTATGAACAGTGCCCACGAATATGGCCCAGAACACACGATGAAACGCAACTGCTTTGAAACGTTTCAAACTAGTTGCGTCGTGTGTGGTTAAAGGAGTCTATAGCAGAAACTTCGATGCAACTTAAAAGTAACTAGCATTTTCAGATGCGTTGCAGTTGCGTTTCATCGTGTGTTCTGGGTCTATGACGTCCTTAGTAAAATGAAATTGTTATCTATTGAGTAATATATATATAAGTGACTGTACCTGAATGTAATTCCTTCAGTGAAAGGATCCAATGAATCCACCAACTCCAACTCCGCGTCGCCTCCTAACGTTATCATTTGATACATTTCTTTTAGCTTTGTTGTTATCGTGTTGAACCCTGCAACGCATACCACAATTTTTATTTTCTATAGGTAATGGCATTTAGTTTTATGTCCAACGATACTGCTTTTAAACTAGTCGAGCGATAATCGTTTCATACGATTACATCGTTGTAGGTCGTAGTGTGAATATAAGTATGTTAAGATGCGAGCGCGCGCGCGTGTGTTTGTGTGTGTGTGTGTGTGTGTGTGCGAGTGTGTGTGTGTGTGCGAGTGCGTACATGCGTGTGCATGCGTATGTGTGCGTGTTCCCTTTCTTAGTGTGGCTAAAGCTTAAACCTCTGTTTGTTAAATTAATGTTGTCTTTAACAGAATTTCTTACCACATAAGAAGTCCGTAGTGCGTTTCTTCTTCAACTGATCGAAGAGTGCTCTCATTTCATTTCTCCTTGTTGTTATTTCATCCAATTCACCCGCCCTTTTTAAGTATAACTCTTCTTTCGCTTTGTAGTCCTAGAATACATTTAAAAACATCAAAATACATAAATACATACACATACTTATCCGTCACGCCTCTTTCCAATTGGGGTAGGCAGAGACCACTCCCAAAATATGTAAATTAATACTTACTTATATTATAAATGTCATTGTTTTTGCCGATGGATGGATATGAGAATGTTTTTTACTCTTTAACGCAAAAACTACAGTACAGAATTAAATGAAAAACAATATTGTAGCTTGAAGATCAGAATAAGGCTATATTATTTTGAGATGTTATGTAAATTCTTCAAGGTATGTCGAAAAATGCGTATGAAGTCGCGGGCAGCCTCTAGTATTATAAGCAACTTACCAAAATGGCTTGTACATTAGGCTTGGCATCCCCAAGCCTGGCCTTCTGTCCAGCCAGCTTGTTCCTCAATTCCTCAACAGTGGTTTCTTCCAACTCTTCCACGGTATGCTTCTCAAGAGGAGCAGGCCGCTCTATCCCTGGTATTCCATCTATTCCTGGATCTTCTAGTTTTAAGTTTGCCATCTGTGTAGAATTTTTAATGAAATATTTGTATTTTTTATAAAGCTGTATTGTTTTTGTGATTGGAATGTGAAAGGATAAAAATATATTATCTAAGAAGAGAATATACTGCTCGCTAGGCCGGATACGGGATCTAGACCACATTAAGTTAAAAAAATTGCAGAATTCGTATGGGCAAGTCCCCATATCAATACAAAATGCGTTGTCCCCTTCATTGATTGATTTCGTGATTGTTCTGTGCTGTATTGTGTGTTGAATAAATGTGTCTATGTCATTAAGGAGAATGCTTTTATTAAATTCAAAGCTTATTTTTATTTTTTTAGTATATTTTAAGGAGCCTATGGAACTATGACGGGGTGGTTTTTAGAGGGCATCAACTTTTTTCTAGAGATTTTTAGCCTAGACTACTAGTATTTGGAACCAGTGGTACTCACATCTTTCTCCCACTTTGGTAAACTCGCTTTACACTCTTGTACAGCCTTCAACATCTTGGTCACTTCGTTGTTAGCTTCAAGCCGCTCTCCTTTTATCTTGTTTTCTTTGCCTTGAAGCTTTGATATCTCCTTCCTCAAGTCGGAGAACTCGCCACTGCCTTCTGATATTTGTTCTTCTAACTGTCATTTGAAATACAATACTTACAATACAAATATTATAAATACAATACAAGAATGACGAATACAATATAAATATTATAAATACAATACCAGAATTACAAATACAAAACAAGAATTACAAATACAGTACAACAATTACAAATACAATACAAATTATTGCATAAGGACAAAAAATGTATTAATCAAGCAATACAATGAAGTAGCAACAGGCGGTTTTATTGCTAAGTAGCAATATGTTGGTAACAGCCGTCAGTGATGAAATAGGGTTACCACCAATCTCAAAATCAATTGCCAAAAGTTTATAATAATAAAATACAGATACAAAGAATTACTGACTTTTTTAACCATTAGACAAAGATGTTTAAATTAAACCTAAATCTAGAAGGAAAAAGCCTTTAAAGTTTTAAACATTGAAAATAATATAAGTACAATACTGTTAAGTGGAAGTTGTCTCTGCCTACACCAATGGGACAGAAGCTTGACGGATATATATGTATGTATGTAAGTGACTGATTTACCTCTTCCAAATCTTTCTGGTATTTAGCCGAATCGACGCTCAGCTGTTTCTTCTGAGTGCTCAAGTTTTCTAAATTCTTTTCAGTCTCCTTCAGATCGGATTCCATCTGGTTGATCTTGTCTTTTGATTTCTTTGCGTTTCTGAAATAGTATTTTTCATTAGGTATTATTGATAGTTCTTTTGTTTAACACTTTTTTGAATTGACCAACTGCAGGTATTATAAATGTTAAGGCTGATTTAGATAGGCTAAGTGACTGGCGCCAAAATCTAGACAAGTCAGCGCTGACCCGAAAAAATTCCCGTATTTTATTTCAAGTTAGTACGGTGGCGGGAAGTCATCGCTAACTTGTAAATTCGCACGAATATTTAGAAGTCAGTCTAGGCGCGGATACTAGCGCCGATAGCTGACATGTCATCATGTCAGCTTATGGACGTCCACTGCTGGACAAAAGCCTCCCTCAAGGATCTCCACAACGACCGGTCTTGCGCTGCCCACATCCAACGGTTTCCAGCGACTTTAACCAAGTCGTCAGTCCACCTTGTTGGAGGTCTTCCCACACTGCGTCGCTCATGTTGACATGTGCTCTGTCTAAATCAGCCAGTAATGACATGTGGGATTTGTAAGATTAAGGACAAAAGAGCAAGTGTTAAACGAATTCTCACCTCACACTAGTATTGATAGCAACTCTCAGCTTTGTCATTTCAGTGGAGACTTTATCGATCTTCTTAGCTAGATCATCGACTAATTTCTGTAGATCCTTCACTTTTCCGCCCGCCACCGCCGAGATTTGGACGTCTACTTCCTGCACTTCTTGTTCCACCTTTAAATAATATAAATCATCGTTATATAACTACCTAAAATATTTTGTATGCTATAAAACTGAAATAAATAACGAACTAAGTATGTATTTTAATTTACAACCACAAACGCAATAAAAAGTAGGTAATAGTTTATTATCAGAAATTAATAACACACAGAAAGTTTATACAAAAGGTAAAGCATAGCTATTTCTTACATAATTTTGTTTTTATTCGTAAGGATTTGCTTAAGCTACAACATTCTTCTGAATATATATTAAAAACTTTCAAAAAGTCAGAATTAAAGAAACAATATTTATACAGTAAAATAAAACGGAATGATAAAAAACATAATGAATCACCAATTACGATACTAAAATATAATCTAAGTTTTTAATAACCAAAGAGCTATAATAAACACGCATCACCTTACATAATGTATGTTCGTATATTTTAACCCCCGACGTCAAAAAGAGGGGTGTTATAATTAGCCTGTAACTGTAGCCAAATTCTTCCTCTGCCTTATGTACCTTTTCCACAATTCCCGAGTATTTTTATTACATAACAATACAATAGTTTGAGGTACAAGTCTAATGGCAAAGAGGATTTCAGCAAATAACTCTAGGACACTAGCAGGATCAGTAAATATTATAATTATAAATGGAATAATTGTGATAGTCTCACAAACAATCCCTACACCAATTAAAGATACAACATGAGAACATTTTCTATCAGACATCTTACTTGAACAACAAGACATAACAGAACAACAAATTATTACAAAAAATATTAAATTCGTGATCATAGCTACTACAATAGAAAGTATCATAACTGCCAAAAACAACATTGATTCTTCTGTAATATAATAAATACAACATCCTATCAGTTCTATAGATATACAGAGACAGATTGCAAAAGCAGTCACTTTTCTCTTCCCGTAACTTATTTTACCAACTTGTATACGAACTAGTTTCAAATACGCATGATACGACGCGCATAACGCCCAACAGAGAGTCAGTAAGAAAAGATGAAGTTCTAATATTTCGAAGAATCTTTTGTAATCTTCACGCTCATATTCAAGAATCAAGTCGATTGTGTTCACAAATGAAAGTATAGTTCCGCTAAATATTTCATTGCAGCTTATATAGTTCTGCAACGTTCGCCAGGGTGGCAATAGGACCCACGTTGTCAGTAAAGCGGCGACACAGAATAAAGATAATACTGCACCAGTCAATTCAATTCTAAAATCTTCCATTATTAATAAATAAGATGGTAAATCTTTTTTCTTTTTCACAAGTTACATTTTCATGTTGCCACGGCCGTATTTTGTATATCTGTTTGATTTGCCTTTAAAAAGCGAAAGTTGATAGAAAGAAACATTTTCTCCAACATTTTCTCCTTGTCTTGTATCTTAGACTAGAAGAGTTGATCTTGCATTGGTGTGTACAATGGACCAATCGCAGCGACGCTTTTTTAGTCTATCTCAATCTTAACACAAATATATTTCCATATATTCAACGGACTTCTTTTAAGTTGACGATTTTTTAAAGCTCTTGAAGTGTTTTTTTATCGAATCCACAAAACACATGTATTTATATGACAAAGTTTTAAAATAAATAACATTCTATCATTCTCATTAGTTTTCAGTTATCATTATCGTTTAATTAAAATGAAGGATAAATGTAGCCCAGTCGATCGTTATCGAATAGTCATAAAATAAAGATATCAAAAATCGGTTCATGTGTTCAAACTACAAATAGAACTCCCTTTTTAAAGTCATTAAATTATTAATTTGCAAAGGTTATGTCAATATTAATGTAAATGAATGTGTGTGTGTGTTAGTATTTTTTTTAACCGTTGAATGACATTTAAACTTACCTCTCCAGCGTTGCTTCGAGCTTCCTCTAACTTTTCCTCAGCAACTCTAAGCGCTTCTTCAAGCTTAGCTTTCTGTCTCGCGTCGACTTTACACGACGCCGCCCGAGCCTCTTGCTGCTTTATTTGATTCTGGAAAATGATTTTATTGCATACATACATATGCGTCACGCCTCCTTCTCATCGGGGTAGGTAAAGATCACTTCCTTCAACTTGCTACGATCCAAACACACTTTATTCGCTTCATCCATATTCATTTGTTCATCATTCATAATTCATTCGATTCGATTGAAAAAAAAAACAATAATAAAGAAAATAATGACGTTTTGAGGTCTGGATCTTTATGTGTGTCCATGACATCCACGGCACAGAGAATTCTAACATGGGGCTGAGTGTCGAACATTTATTTACTTCTATATAAGCCATCGTAAGATTATGAATATCGTTGGATTACAATAAACCTCGAGAGATTGTAATCTGTTGAAAGATTGTGAACACTGACATAGCGATTACAATTAAGCGCTTCATTTCTCGTTTGATTACAATTTATTCAAGTGAAACTGACGAATTGTGAAAAGGCATAGCGCGGAATGCATCGCGCACGCTGATTGGTTGAAAGTTACACAATAATAATAGCTCCTACAAATATAAGTGTGCGTGATAGATTACCTTCAAAACGGGTACTTGTTCAGTCAAACTGCGCAGTTCAACATTGAGTTTATGTAACGTGGTCTTGCCATCGCGAGTGCTTCGCTGTATCGACGCTATCGAGTCTTCTAAGTACACTTGCTCGCCACGGAGTTCTGACAATCTGTGTTTATGGGAAAATTCATAGTTTTAATGCAGTTTAGTTGCTAGTTCTGATGAATTCAGCTCCTTTTTAGCACAATTTAAACTCTAGCTGTAACTTAGTTAAGCAATTGGTCAACTTGGTCGGATTAGTTTAAGTTAGCTCACAAAAACTCACTTTTAGCTTACCTTAGTTAAACTCTAGCTCTAATAAAGAGATACACCCTATTTAGTGCTCTAGCACAAACTCAATAGCTAAGCACTAGGTCTACTTAGTTGAACTTGCGTTTTTGCGTGAAAGGGTAACAAACATCTTCATATCCATCCATAGCTACAAATATTGACATTTATAATATTAGTAGGATTAAACATACCTCTTCTCCAACTCCTGTAACTTTTTCTCACTAGCCTGTATTACTCTGGGATCTTGTTCGCTCGTGTCCTGTTGCACTGAGCTCGACATTCTGCCACGCATGGTAGTCTTACCGCCTCCGGACATTGTACCTGTAAAGTTAATTATGAGTTAAACATCGTGCCGTCCTATTCTTAATTTTCGGCAATGACAGAGACAGCTATAAGTTTAATGGCGTATTAGCTTATTTGACCTTTCTTTCCACTGGCTCTTAGTTAGGTTATTACAAAACAAATTGATAATTTGATTGATGTTTTGATACCACTATTTCTATTTCTATTGTCTATTTCTGTCTAACATCTATGAAGGAGTACGAGTATATAAAAAACTTTTATATTAAACAATGTGTCTAAATTAAATCACAATACCTAGCAACACTTACCAGCAATTTCAATAACATCTCCTTTGAGTGTGACCATCCTATACCGCGTGGCTCCGTACGCGATACGCGACGCTTGCTCCAAGTCGTTAGCGACTAGGGTATCCCTCAGACCGAAGTAAAATGCTGGCAACACTCTCTCGTCTTTCACTTTGACCAGATCGAAGAGGCGGGGGACGTTTTCTGGGCTGGAAATAAAAAAAAATATATCGAGAAGGAATTTTTAAAATTTATGTGTAACAAAAGGCGATGGATTGGCAATAGACAATTTTAATTATTTTTATCATCGCTTATCTTGTCAATTAGGTTTACATTCTTGTAAACTGTTGTTGTTGTCAAAAATCCTAATTGGAACATTGGTACACTTTTTGAACATTATTGACTGTCTAAAACTACTTTAATTTATTGCAAGTATTAATTATTGCATTTAATATAGTTAATACACTTACAAAGTGACTCGTCTCGTATAATGCGACTTCAAATGCTCCTGCTTGTCCAACGCGATGAACGTAGCCCGGCCTATGTCATACTGTTTGAGATGCGCCACACACGCCTGTGCCGTCTCCACGGTGTCTACCACTATGTTATCTAGGGCGCCGCAGCAAGTTGATATCGCTACGTCGTACTTTGTGTCTATACCCCCGAGGTCGCCCTGTGGGAAAAATCATTGTGATATTTACAAAATGGTCACATTTCATACCGGTCATTTACCAAATTAAGTCGTCAGAACATGTTAATTGATATCAGTCAGTAGTAAGTAAGAACATAAGTTTAGACTTTTGCTATGTATTGGTTAGGATAGTCGATTGCAGACATAAAGCTTTGAAATAGGATTGCCTGCATGAAGGTAAAAATAATAAACGAATGAAAAGGCAAGACTCTAAACTAAATCATGGTGAAAAAAAAGATGGTAGAGGAGTGTCACATGCATATGTCTCTCTCGCCCGTAAAGTATGTGATGAAAAGGACAGAATGCTGCGAGATAGCGACCAAAACACCTGCAGACAAAATTTAAAGCATTGCTTACCAATCGTCCAAAAATGCCAGGTATCCTTCCATCTCTCTTTTCCTTCATAAGAGCATCCAATACTCGCCCGCGAGACCTGTTCGCGCTCATCGCTTGGCGGGACTCTTCTAGTTGAGCTCTGAAATAAAAACAACTGGTGAACTTCATCGAAAATCAGCATAAGAGCGGTTACGTACTACATCACATTCTAATTCGATCTGAGATAGTTATTATGGATTCCAGATAGATATAAGAACTATTTTTACACTAAATATCTCGAATCGGATAAGAATTGGATGTAGTTCGCATCTAAGGCCGTGGCCCCAGTAGGCAAACTGTTAGCGGCTGACTAGTTTGCGGCGTATCGATTTAGTACGCCCTTCCATATATTTGAAATGGAGTGTCCACAGTCAGCTAGTCTTCGCTCACTGTACGCAGTTTGCAGCGTTACGCGCTGACTATCTCAGACAGCGGCCGACTCTCACCAACACCGGTGATTTCATTGATTTGAGTTTGCAGCTAACTGAAACAGTTCGCCACAAATTTGCGGCTCACTCAGTCGGCCGCTAACAGTTTGCCTACTGGGGCCACGGCCTTAAGGAGGATCCGTCGCGTAACTTCAGAAAGGCAAATGTATAAAGAAACACTCGACCGTTCACACTCAACCGATGATACGTTAGTGCATCTAATATATCATCGGTCAAAAAAAGCGCCATAAGATGAGTCATCTCAGTTCAATACGTTTGCATCGCGGACGTAGCGAAGATAAAATAACTTACCTTAAAGTTCTTGATTCCCTAATGACATTAGTCTCTTCACTTTTCAAAAGTTGTAGCTTAGTTTGTAGTTCCCCTAACTGAGTTTCATTGGATGGTACTGTCGATTCCAGTTCATGTTGTTGACTGGAAAAAAGACATAGTGTTAAAGGGTAGTTTAATAATAAAATAATAATTACTGTAAGTTTTTAAGGAGTCCAGTTTTTGATTGGTAACACCCCTCAATAGATCTAAGTACCTTATCCTATCATAATTAATATGAAAGTGTGCATGTGGTGCGTGTGTGTGTGTGTGTGTGTGTGTGTGTGAGAGGGAGATATAGAGAGAGAGAGAGAAAAAGAGTGTGCGCGTGATTTTTCGTTTTCACGGCAAAACGGGGCGACGAATTGATGTGTTTTTTTATGATCGCCTTAAATCTAAATTGTAACGTAATGCTACTGGCAAAAGCTACTACCTATTAACATGATATCTACTTAATACTCACGCTTTTTTATCCTTTAAATCTTTCGAAGCTTGTGCATAAGCCTCCTTCATTTTCTGCAACTTATCACTTTTAAGGAGTCCAGTTTTTGATTGGTAACACCCCTCAAAAGATCTAAGTACCTTATCCTATCATAATTAATATGAAAGTGTGCATGTGGTGCGTGTGTGTGTGTGTGTGTGTGAGAGGGAGATATAGAGAGAGAGAGAGAAAAAGAGTGTGCGCGTGATTTTTCGTTTTCACGGCAAAACGGGGCGACGAATTGATGTGTTTTTTTATGATCGCCTTAAATCTAAATTGTAACGTAATGCTACTGGCAAAAGCTACTACCTATTTACATGATATCTACTTAATACTCACGCTTTTTTATCCTTTAAATCTTTCGAAGCTTGTGCATAAGCCTCCTTCATTTTCTGCAACTTATCACTCTCCACTGTTTCGTTGCTGAGATATATCTTGAGTTCGGACTCTGCCAGTTTATAATTCTTGTTCGCTTCGTCTACTATCTTCTTTAGATCAATTAGTTTTGCTTGAAGTCGGTCTTTCTGTTCTTGGAGGCCTTCGGTTCTTGCTCTGTAAGCAAAGAAATTTATATACTCAAATAGATAATTAATCAAATGTTTATTGCACGCCGTAAGTTTTAAATAGGTCTTAGTGTGCGGTCACATCTGCGTAACGTACCACGCAGAACGTTCTGTTCAAAACGCTCGCAATCTGTTGCAAGTCACCTATGACACGTCAGCCGAAATTACGTCGCATACATTTACTCCAGCCGCTGAACGTTCAGCGCGGTAGGTTATGCAAGTGTGTACCCCAAGAGAAAAGACCATTAACCTCTTCTCTCATTACGAATATTACGATACGCACATGCAATTCAAGTCTAGAAGACCGGAGTATCTCAAATACATTCTACGTATTTTGCATTTTTGTTGTAACAATTACTGGCATATGACGTCACAAAATGTACAACAAATTGATAGATAGATAGAAATATTGCTCACAAAAAGAAATACTTAGAACTATAACATTGTGTGCAAAGTCAGCCTTATCACTAAAAGTGATCTCTTCCAGATAACCTTTGGAGTAGGACCAGTGGACTAGACCATTGGACCAGACCAGAGGACTGTTGATCAGAATTACATGTCCCTATTTCATTTAAATTAGGATATTATTGAATTATTGGCCGTTTATTTACTAGAGAACATTCTTTAGAGACTGAAGTTCGACCACTCAGATAAGACCTTGATATGCTATCGAGTTAACTAGTTAACAGGGACCTCTCTCATTTGGCCAAAGGTTAGCTCGCTGCTATTTATAATTTAGTAAAATATAATTGAATAATATTCACCTAACGCCCGCCATGACAGTTTGTAACTCTTCTTCGGCCTGTTTCTTATTGTCCGTGTGCCTCTTTAATAACTTCTCGCAATCTTCTATCTCTCTCTTATTTTTATCTGGGATCTGTAAATCAGAATCACATTTCAAATCCATGCAAAAAAATCCTACTAATATTATAAATGATGTTTATGCCGATGGATGTTTGTTACTCTTTCACGCAAAAACTACAAAACAGATTTTGACGAAACTTTGCAATATAGTAGCTTGCTCATCAGAATAACACAAAGGCTATAATTATTTGTAGATATGCTGTGTTTTTTCGATGATACAACGATAGACGCGTACGAAGTCGCGGGCAGCCTTTAGTTAAGCTATAAAAATATATTCTTAAACTCACCAGCTCCAAGTCAATAAGCTTCCCTTTCTCCTGCTCCAGCAATTGTTCTAGATTCTTCTTTTTCTTATTGTTCTGAGTGGTGTCAGCCTGTACTGATACCATCTTTTTCTTACAACCTTGTAGTTTCTCTGCCACCTCCTCTTTTTGAGTTTTCAGCACGTCGTATTTTCTGGGTAGAGAAAGGGGGGGTTATTATGTAGTCTTGAATAAGGCTGTCGATTGGAGCGGAACGAGCTAGCGGAGCGGAGAAACGGAGAGATATTAACCAATGGGTCCTGTCCGTCCACTGCAACTGAGTTGATTTTTTATGCATTATTTTACTTATTGGTTAGTATTTCTCCGCTCCGCTCCAATGTTGTAATTTTTCGTTTATGAGAAATAAAAGTGTTTAAACTTTCTTGATAATGTAACTGTTGAATTATACCTTTTTTTGTCATCATCATAAAAAGAGCGTCATCATCTAAGCTATTTTATATTTGGCATTTATATTACAACATTACATATGGCATCCTAATATGAGGGTCACAAATATCAAGGAGTATGTATTGCAAACACCGATGAACCAGTGAAGTTCAAGAGTTTAAAGTAAGACATTACGTAATTCTAAAGTACCTATTACCTACACGAATTTTAAATTTGTTGTCGTTATGGATACCTACCTACTGTCTGTAAGCCACACAATATATGTTGTTGTTAAATAAAAAAATAAAATACTTACTCAGTGCCAACTTTCAATTCAGCAGTCTTTTCTTTCAAGCGCTCTTGTAATGAGGCCAGTCGTTCATCTATACCGGCGAGGTTTTCTTTCAAAGCCGCTAGCAGATTTTCCTTTTCTACAATTTGCTTGTTCATTTCGTGACTGGAATAAATTCAAACAGTTAATTGTAAATCATGAATAGAGCTTGGAAAATGGCGTCGCTTATTTCCGCACGCATTTATCGACAAATCTTAAAATAGTATTGTCTATGTGTTAATCTGATGTTTCTCCTGCTCAACTAAACTGACTGCTCACTGACATACTCACATGTACTTCTGCAATAACATATTCCGCGTCCTCAAAGCGACATTGGTTAGACTCATCTGCTCCACCGCCTCTCTCATAGGCTGCTCCAACTTCTGTTTCTCCTGCTCAACTAAACGAACTCTATTCAGCTTCTCTTTTCGCATCTCGCTCAACTCTTCCACTTTTATTGCTAGCTGTTCTATTGGCACCTATGGATTATTAATTGGATTAAAGTCTAGTTTAGCGGTTTCCAAATGGTGGTCACGGAAAGGCCGCAAGGGTTACGTATAAAAATATTATCACACGTTTCGTGACCAATGTTTTTCGCGCGCACCGACTTGTTTAAGCACAAGAGAAATGCAGAGCGTTCCAATTATCAAAATAGGGTTCCGCTAGGAAAACTATAATCAATGTGGGTTCCTTCGCAATAAAAGGGAGCCTCTGGTCTGGTCTAGTTCATAGTCTTCTTCATCATCATAATGATTATTATACGCTAAGTACTCAATTTAAATGAATTCTTTCTCTTCTCTGCCACAACTGTAATCTGTTATGTATGTAAGTAGGTGTGTTTAATAAATAAATACATTTTACAAACTTTTATTTTTAGATCTAAGATAATTTAGTAGACGTCCGTTTTTACGCGGTGGTGTATGGTTTATAACGGACGTGTGTAGACGCACCGGACATCCTTCCGGAACAAAACGACAGCCATATATTTTCTTACAGGCAGGGTAACGCGCGGACCGCACGGTATCTACGAATATAAAAACTAACCTTATACCGCGAAGTGCCAATGATGTCTTCCAAATACTCGAGCATGCCGGTATCGTGTTCTGATTGCCCTTTCGGCTTCATCATAGCGATTTGCTCCACTTCACCCTTTTTTAAGAAATATATTAATTAAAATTACAATGTAAATAACCAAGTACTGTTATTAATTAATATAGGCCGTTTTAAATACGTGAAAGCACTCTAGCAACTGAAATGAATGTTGTAAAAAATCAAGGTAAGATTTTGATCCACGTTTCATGGAGAAACTTAGTCCCCTTATACCAAACGCGTTTTAAAGATAGTTTGGCGTTAGTTCCTTTAGTTTGACGTTTTTTCCATAGACGAACTATCTTTAAAACTCGTTTTGTTATACGAGGGAATCAGTTTTAGTAGCAGATTAATTACGACAATTGATTTTTAAAGTCGAATGTCACATCAACCTGTAGTACTGTAGAAACAAGCGAACATAAAACACAGTAAAGGGCGATAAAGAATGCGCATCGATCTTTGGAAGAGATAATCGGCTAATTTCGACTTCGTATAGCGATATCTGCGTCGCACACACCTGTTAGCTTAGCATATATGGCACTCCGTGACAAGACGTTGTCATGCGTTTGTCGCGCTTACGTCTCTGTCTATAGTTTTAAATGTGATAAGGACAGCATACGTGAGATAATTGTCGCGGCGCGCCGTGCTAAGCCCCTGACGTTTGTTTTATCAGCCGCGGTTCAAATGCATAAGAGTACAACAATAAATAAATTCTAAACTCAAATTATGATCAACGATTAATCTAATAATCGATGTACACCGAAATTAGCGTGCATTCTTTATCGCTCTTTAGAGTAGGTACTATCATATTACATTTAAAAAAACCTGTATTACCTGCAAAATCAAAAACCGATTATGATCGAGATCGATACCGTGGGATCGCAACATCTTAGCCACTTCCTTAAACTGTACTCTTCTTCCATTTAACGTGTAATACGAGGAGTTATCTTTAAAACACGTTCTGGTCACCACTATCTCACTATTTGGCACAGTTGTGTATTCATCCCCTGGCTGGAAAGAGACAGAAGATTATGTTATTCTTGTGTTGGAAGAAGATGAAAGGAGGTACTTTATATAATACATAAGGAATTCACTATGTTATGTACTGCATAAGAACCTTTTTCAGAATAGGTACTGCTTGTGATGATTATACCCTTATACGCTTAAGCAAATGTATCTGGAGTAAATTAAGAATGTTGTTACATCCTTCTTATAATACAATACAAATATTCTTTATTGCACAAAAGATATAAGGTACAGACACAAACAAGAATATAAGAAGCAACAGGCGGCCTTATTGCTAGGTAGCAATATCTTCCATAATAATACTTTTCCTAATCAGGTTAAATTGTAAGTAAGTAGGGACTTGAATTTTAAATGAATTTCTTTACGGCTATCAAAATAATACCTACAGTTAGTAATATAATAGGCTACGGGTTTCAAAACATCAATTTAATTTTAATATATGAAGTTATGCATGTCACGTGTCAAATACATTGCAACTATAAAAGAGTGTGCTAGCAACTACTTGATTGATTGTCGTTCTGTATACTTCACAACAAGATGCGTTGGCTAGTCACGGTTTTGGGTAAGAAAAGTTCTTTTTTGCAACAAAAATTGTTCACTGTAAAAGCAGTTGGAAATAACTATCTAAATTAAACAAACGGAATCTAGTATATTTTAAAACTAAAGTATCTTAGTATTTATACAGGGTGTAACAGAAAGGGGGTATAAAGCAGACACAGCGATAGTACCCATCAAACTGAACAACTTTCTCCAAGGAACATGGGTCGTAACTCGAAAAAATTTTTTGGATCGCCCATGCATACCTACTCAATCAGCTGATCGGACATTTTGTATGGGAAGGCGAATTTTTTTTTTCAAGTTACGTCCCGTGTTCCTTGGGGAAAGTTGTTCAGTTTCATGAAGACTCTCGCTGTTACACCCTGTATAATTAAAGCAAATTATTTCAAATTGTCTGGATGCAAACTAGCAAAGCTAAGAAGCAGTACGTCCATAGCGTGTCTTACTCGAAGTAGTTCAGGTAAAGACCCTCTGTTACTTCATTGAACACTTAGAAGGTTGGATTTTCAGTTGTCAAGCAGGCTTTGTAAAGACATGGTTTGTACTTATTACAAATTTCATTAAATTCAATCCATGTTTATAACATAACATTAGCATAGGGTCTTTTGCCATTAAGTTTCTTTAGTTAGGCCAATGTTTTTCAATCTTTTTGATATCGCAACCCCTTTCGGGTTGAAAAATTTTGGCGACCCCCCTTGTTCCACAGACAGGCAAGGAAATAATTTAATTTACATGCTACGTTTAAGATTTTTTCTATTTTCGTACATACATTCATTACTTGTAATTTAGATATGTAGAATTTTGGCTTTTTCTTTTTACCGGCGACCCCACGAGTAAGGCTTCGCGACCCTCCAGGGGGTCACGACCCACAGTTTAAAAAACGAGGCTTTAGGCTATAGGCATTGACGCGACTGGTAAGTTTTTAAACAAAAACAAATATGTACGAATTTCAATTCTAAATAAAAATCTTTAAAAATTTTGACTTTGATAATATTTTTCCACAGTATCAGTGTTGGCGGCAGCAGCATTGACGGCTGCAGTACCTGTAATGCAGCATCCGTGGTTATGCGGCTGCATGCCAGCGCCGCCGGTATGCGGTAGTGATGGCAAGACGTACCCCTCAGAATGTGACTTGCATTGCGAACGCAATCCCAACCTACATGTAGTCCACACTGGGCCTTGCGAACCTCTTGTTGGCTCTGGTCCCGTAATACCCTATGTGTATTGAAGCTAAAGCAATTAAAATGATTGTTACAAGTTCTGATTTATCATGCTTTTATTAGATGGTAAATAAATTGCTTTAATATGATGAAATTGAATGCATTTTCTATTTGGATAACCCAAGTCACTAGTTTTGTAACTTAATTAATAGCTAGTACAATGGAATTAAGTAACATTGAAACTTGCATCATTTTATATATTACTCTCCTCTGTTTCCCGAAGCGATGGGTCCATAATTAACTTAAAACTTTTCAACATAATTGAAATATTAAGATTATTACTACTGCACCTACCCAAATTTCTGACTTTGTATATGTGGTTTGTTTACCATCTTGGAACACTTACACCAATAACTTAAAACAACATAGCTTGTGTGTTTAATTTGATGTTTAAGCTACAATATTGTTAATTCACATCAAAATATATTCAGTGGTTTTAGCGTGAAAGAGTAAAACATATTCAGACACATCTTCTCAAACATGACGTTTATTATTACGAATTTTAAATGAATTTCTTTACGGCTATCAAAATAACGTACTCGCTAGTAATTGAATAGGCTACGGGTTTCAAAACATCAACTTAATTTTAAAATATGGAGTTATGCATGTCAGGTGTAAAATACAATGCAACTATAAAAGAGTGTACATGCAACTACTTGATAGACTGTAGTTCTGTATATACCACAACAAGATGGGTTGGCTTGTCACGGTTTTGGGTAAGTAAAGTTCAAATAACAGCTCGAATATTTAAATAACAGCTCAAAAATTTGTTCCCATTAATAAAAAGTCATTAGATACCGTAAGATATGCATATTATAACAATTATGTGTTCTGGTTTTTATACACTGGGCGGGCGTCAAAAATAAGTAGTAGTTTTAAAATTGCAATATCTCCTAATAGTGGAGTGCCGTAAGGCATAAAAATGGTCAAACCTCGGAATCCAGGGCCAGTCAATGAATCTTAATATAAACCTTGAAAACATGTTTTTCATAGTTTATAGAAAAATGTTTAAAAAAAATTTCTCCCCGCTCTCAATTTTTTTTTTTAGCCTAATTCGTCCCACTGCTGGGCAAAAGATTCATTGACTGGCCCTGGATTCCGAGGTATAAACCTAACGGCGCCCCACTAGTAGAGTGCCGTAAGGCATAAAAATGGTCAAACCTCGGAACCCAGGGCCAGTCAATTAATCTGTATATCAAGTATGAGACTGCATTATTAAAACCTCAAATAAAAAAGTTAAAAAAAAAAATTGACCGATCTCGATTTACAACAATTTTTAACAACAATTTACTGAAAAATGAGAGGCGGAAGGGGGAAAAAGTGTTTATTTATCATTGTACATTATTGTCGTCGTCGTCGATCTCGCTGATATAGATTGTAGACGAAGGTAGATGGACTTAAGGTGCATCAAATAAGCCTTACATGCCCATAGAAAAGTCTTATGAGTATCGAGATAGACCCGTTTTAGTGATTTTTGAAAAAAGAACCACTTTTTGATGGTTTTTGTATCAGAGAGCGATTAATATTCAATTAATTAAAAAGAAAAGTATGTTAACGGCTTCTTCGATAGTTACTTATGATATGGCGAAAACAATTCGTTGATGATTAAAGTGGAACATCGACAAATTAACTGTCAAAGTTAATTTTAATTCTCTCCAAAAACAATAGCTCGACTTTGAGCAGCTGCCACGAAAAAAATTTACTCTGAACTTAATGAACAAATGTTTTTAAAAACTGCCTTGTGCTATTCCGAATCCAGAATGGTATAACATGTATTGCAAAAACAACAAATTCGGGGTATTAAACATCGAAGACTTACCTAAGTCGGATTATTTCAAAAACTTAGAAGTTGAGTTAAGGTGGTTAAATTGACAAAATCGAGTAGTTAAGAGAAGTAATCTAGTAAGGCGTTTGTTTTTCAGCCTGACTAAGAAATAGGGAGTGATAAAGGCAAAAACTAAGTCGCTGTTTAAAGCAAAATAGTCTAATGGACCAAAACAGGTAGTATTTGAATGGTGCATCGGTATACCTGCAGTTCCTAAAGATCCAAGATCAAGTTTTCAAGTTTGTAATAGTTGTTCTTTTTAAAATATGACTTTTGACTAATATAAATCAATGAAAACTCCAAAAAATTAATAATTGTTTATAATAATTTTAGGCCCAAAAAACGATGGAGTGACGACCTACGCTCATTTAGGGACGATTGGTGGGAAGCAGCTAATAATAGGAGTGTTTGGAGAGGCATGGGAGAGGCTTTTGCCCAGCAGTGGGACGAAATAGGCTAAAAAAAAAAAAAATTAAAAAAAAAATTGAGAGCGGGGAGAAATTTTTTTTTAACATTTTTCTATATACTATTAAAAACATATTTTCAAGGTTTATATTAAGATTCATTGACTGGCCCTGGATTCCGAGGTATAAACCTTACGGCACTCCACTATAAATTACAGAACGTATTTGAAGTAAAAAACAGTTGAAAGAGTATTTAATTCTATTTATTAAAAAATCATCCATAATATCATATTTTAAAGATTGGCTGAAAAAAAGCGCTAATAAACAGAAACACTGTTTTTGTGAACTATTGTCTTATATTTCTTGTTATTTTTTTTTTATATTAATTGCTGATAAGTAAATCTATTGAAATTTGAAAGTAAAGGTGTCTTCAGCGTGTAAACTTTATTAATCATTCCTCTTTTGTCATTTCGAATGGGCAAGAATCATATTTTTTTTCAAATTTGACATCAGTGTGCGTCGTACTGCAAGAACGAAGAATGTAACTCTAAAAACAATCCAGCAAGTAAAGAAAAGTTACGAAGAGACTGGAAACTATCTTAGAAGACTAGATAATTGCAGATTCTTAGCTTTTCCTAAGTCACTTTATGAAACAAAGGCTCAAAATCATCCTCGAGGCATGACGACTAAAAAAATGTTTGTTATCCATCATATAGATTATTTTAAAATATTCGACACGTATTTTTTCTTTTTTCTCTTAAACTAAAAATGACAAAGATACACTGGGTTAAAGTTGTATGTGACGCCACGCTTAAGTATGATTTTTACCTAAGAGTGACGTCAATACCCCCCTGTATCTTTGTATTTATTTGTTTGATCAGGTAAAAAATGCGTTTCAACTATTTTTAATAGGTAGCCTGAAAGACGAACTAATTATTTTTTGAATTTTTTAATGTACCTAGTCGTCATCCCTATTCTATATAAACTGTAGTATCATTTCTGGAGCTAACATTTGCAAATGCGTATCAGAAAAGATCCTGCTGTACAACACGGTCGCGCGTTGAGTTGATGGATGATTTCTTAATACGCTGCTCAGCATGCCACACGGGTTCTAAACTGTAATCAGAGCCCGAGGCGGCAACACAAGTTACTATTACGAACAAGACTCAATACGGCAAACTTAAGCGCTTGACAGTTCCTTCAAAATGGTGTGAAATGGACAACTTTTTAGTTTTTTACTCGTTTTAAGTGAAATCCTTCACTAATATTAAACAAAATATATATTTTAAAAAACCTTTTTAAATTTTCTATAAAATGCTTTTTACTTCAAAACTCTAAGTTCTATAGTTTAAGAAGAGTAATCGCAATTTAAAAACTATACTACTTATTTTTGACGCTCAATGTATTTTTCCACAGTATCAGTGTTTGCGGCAGCAACATTGACGAAGGCTGCAGTACCTTTTTATCCGATAGCCCCCGTATGCGACTGCATGCAAGCGCATCCGGTATGCGGAAGTGATGGCAAGACGTACCCCTCAGAATGTGATATGAATTGCCAACGCAATCCCTACCTATATGTAGTCTACTATGGGCCTTGCGATCCTTATCCTTACCCTTCTCCTTACCCTTCTCCTAACCCTTCTCCTTATCCTTACCCTTCTCCTTACCCTTCTCCTAACCCTTCTCCTTATCCTTACCCTTCTCCTTATCCTTACCCTTCTCCTTATCAGAATGGGTACGTAAATAACGGAATACCCGGGTATTCCGTACCCACTGCTAATGGCCCCTTAGTGTATTGAAGCTAAAGCAATTAAAATGATTGTTACTAAGTTCTGATTAATCCTGCTTTTATTAGATGGTAAATAAATTGCTACATAATGAAATTGAATGCATTTTCTATTTGGATAACCCAAGTCACTAGTTTTGTAACTTAATTAATAGCTAGTACAATGGAATTAAGTAACATTGAAACTTGCATCATTTTAAATATTACTCTCCTCTATTTCCTGAAGTGAAGAATAATTATAGCCCATAACTTACACTTTTGAACATAATTGAAATATTAGGATTAATCTATATATATAAAAATAAAACCCGTTTTCCGTTGTCACGGCATCACGCCTGAACGGCTGGACCGATTTCGCTAATTCTTTTTTAAAATGTTCATTGATGTCCAAGGATAGTTCTTATGGTGAGAAAAATTCTAATAATTGCCGGGAAAGCCCTAAAACAGACCTTTTCTTTTTCCCATACAAATGTTTTATTACTAAAATGTAGAGTCAATTTGAACTTTATTTTCATTCTAAGGCGGGACAAAGTTCGCCGGGACAGCTAGTACTACATAAAAAAATTACCTAAATAGGTACATGCATATTTCATTAAAAATCGTAATTGTTTTTTCCAATCTTGGCATGTGGTTTTTGCTAAGTTTTCAGGAGAGCAAAAAAACCGCATAACAGGTAGGTTAGTAAGAATATCGCTGTTGTTTAAATGCCAAAAGATTTTTTAAATCAAGGTTTGCAGCCATAAGCCAAAATGTATTAAACCGTAATAATATTTATATTGAACTTACCCGTACCTCTGAGTTTATTTCTCATGAACGTATCAATTTATTCAATTACCACTTGCTAACAGTGAAGGAAAACATTGTGAGGAAACCTGCATACACCAGAGAAGAAATTCGAAGATGTATGTGAAATCCGCCAACCCGCACTTGGCCAGCGTGGTGTATTACGGCCTTATCACTCTCTGTATGAGAGTAGGCTCGTGCCCCTCGGTGGGGACAAATATGGGCTGATAAAGAAGAAGAACTTACCCCATCAATAATTTGACAGAAATGTACGGCCACACTTGCACTGTTGATATGAGGATGCTTGCTTGAAGAATGAATCAACACAGATATCTTCTTTGACCGAATTTTAGTTGCTCTATAGCCAAATACAAACAGCATAGAGTCTATAACGTTGCTTTTACCACTGCCGTTTGGGCCAATAATTGCTGTGAAACTCTGAAAACAGAAACTTAATTTAATTCACTTCCAACATTTGGAAATAAACACTATTTTGTACTCTATTGAGCCAGTATTAAGAATATTAACGAAATATTCCCAGTTACCTTATGAAAAGGTCCTAACTTCTGAACTCCAGCGTAACTTTTGAAGTTCTCATTGACAATGTGAGTGATCAACAACCTTGGACCTGTAGTGTCGAAAGACAAGGCCGGTTTCGGCGCTGGTGGGATGTAGATATCACCGATACGCACTCCGCCTTCCTCATCATCAGAAATATGGTCAATATCACCATTCACAAGACAATCTTGCTCTACATTTTGAGTCCCGCCGTTTTCTGTAGTTTCGTCAACTTCCATAGGCTCTACTTCACCCTTTTTCTTTTTGGTTTTCTGCATCCTTGGTAAAGTTTTAAGTACAGCAAAGGAACACGAACTTTACTAAACTACTTCCTAGCCAAAAACACGGTTTTATCACTTTTTTCGAACAAGAGCTTAGATACCTTACAACAACAAGCCCGCGTTCGTTCGTTAATTTATTGACATTAAATTGAAAATGACAGTTAACCCTAAATGTTGTCATTTTAATAAGTAAAGGTAACCATACACCAGTCAATTTGCAAAAAAGAGAGCGTTTTTTCTACCGCTCGTTTACTTGAACCGCAACATTTAAAAAAAAAATCTGTCACGCACCGGCACGGCACGTCACTGTCATAAACAAAAAAAATGGCGAACCGCACGGTAAAAGACGCGAAATCTATTCGCGGTACAAATCCCCAATATTTGATTGAAAAGATTATCAGATCCAGAATCTACGACTCAAAATATTGGAAGGAAGAATGTTTCGCTTTAACTGCGGAGTTGTTGGTGGACAAAGCCATGGAATTACGATACATTGGCGGCGTCCATGGCGGCTTCATCTATCCCACACCGTTTTTGTGTTTAGTTTTGAAAATGTTGCAGATACAACCTGAAAAAGACATTGTGGTTGAATTTATAAAGAACGAGGAGTTCAAATACGTGCGAGCGTTGGGTGCTTTCTACATGAGACTGACCGGAACATCTGTAGATTGTTACAAATACTTGGAGCCCCTTTACAATGATAATCGTAAGTTGAGGCGGCAAAATCGTGAAGGGCAATTCGAGATAGTCCATATGGACGAGCTGATAGATGACTTGCTTCGTGAAGAACGTCTGTGCGATGTTATTTTACCTAGAATTCAGAAGCGGCATATTTTAGAGGAGAACAATGAGTTGGAGCCTAAGATATCTGCGTTAGACGACGATTTGGATGAGGATATGCCCTCTGATGAAGATAATGCAGATCCTGATGCCAAAGAAAACAAACGAGAGAAGGATAGAAGGGACAGAGATAGAAAACGGGATAGGTATGCTTTGTTTCCTCATATTTTACAGTATTTTTACTACATAAACCTATTTTCGTCATCCATTAAGTGGAACACAGGCTAATTCATTAATTAAAGTTAGCTGTGCAAGGAAAGGAGAAAAGGTAGAAACCTTTTTCTTCTCTTTGCTACACAGATATGGAAGATGGAATAATTTTAGAGATCAGACAAAAATTTTAAGTGTTCCAATCCAATGTTCAATTAAAACTACTTTCATATTTATTTACTGACTGACTAATCAAATACTTATATTTCATGCAAACTGTTCAGTTTTTATGCAAAGACTTATTATTTATTATTTTAGATCACGTGACAGAGATCGCGACCGCAATCGTGACAAAGACCGTAAACGTGACCGGTCTAGAAGCAGAGACCGTGACAGAAGACGGGAAAGAGAGAGGGAGAAGGAAAGAGACAGAGACCGTGCGAGGGACAGGGACAGAGAACGGGATAGAAGAGATCGCCATGAGCAAGATAGAAGGAGAGGGCGATATTAGTTTTAAGTTTTATGTCAATAAAGTTAATTGTAATGAATTGACTTTTATGTTTTAATTTTCGCCCTTGTATTTTTAACTGAGAAAGCAGCCATTAGCTAATCTTGAGTCTTTCTTGAGTAATAATATTTACATTCTCTTGTTATATCTATGTACAGCGGCAATGCAAGCTATGGACTTGTTGCGATTCTTTCATTCATGAATATGACCCCTTAGTTGTAAGTACTATTTTTATTTTAGAGCCATTTGTGCCCCACTGCTGGGCAAAGGCTTCATCCACCATGACTTTACCTGAGAGGAGGTCTCGAGTTACCTCCTCTCAGGTATTTAAGGTGTCCAGCTCATACCTCCTCCTTTTTCGTGGTCTGCCGCGATGCCGCGCCGTTTGGCAGTTGGTAGCCAGTGGACAGCTCTATTTATAATGAAACTGATTAGTAGTAGGTATAAAAATAAAATACATATTTTTGTACTTTTTAAGAAAAATATATTGCTATTCAAAGTAACGATTTCATTTGTATTTACAAATAGATAACCTATTTCTTAATAACATGCATATCACTGCATAATATTTTATTTACAATGTTGAACATTAATTTTTACAAATAATTTCATTTCATTTAAGAGGATTTTTTAAAAAGGCCCCACTTATGTTGGGGCCTTTTGAATATTCCTTTGAAAGTATAATGCCTTGCTCTAAAAACAAATTGGCACTTCTAAATACTGATAACATATTCTTTTATAATATTTGAAAGTGCTTTGATATGTAATGGAATGGTTTAACAGTAAAAAAAATATTAGGATAGGTAGGGGGAGGCGGGGCACATTGATACTCGGGGCACATTGATACAGTACCTGTTTTGAAATACTGAAAAACGATACGCACACGGACACATCATTAGAACGCTCAAGGACATCCACAAGGATGATAGTTGTGACGATGCTCGCCGCCTACTCGCCGTTTTGCTTTTACAGGCACAAACGTGTTTTTGGGACCGACAACTAAAATTTTAAGAGCAATGTGTTTGTGTCTCAGCTCCATATTATTAGTTGTTTTCATTGTTTTATTTTACCAAAAGTACGTTTATACTTTAATAAATGTTATTTAATATGTTTATTTAATATAATATTGATTTAAAAAATAATAAATTACTTTTTCGAGAATATAGTCCCTTGGGGCACTATGATACAGTAAAGCGCAGGGCAGAATGATACGTATCAATCTGCCCCGTTAGTGTATTAAAGTGCCCCTTTAGTGCATTAAAGTGCCCCGTTAGTATTTTAAAGTAGTCTTAAAAATCTCATTTATTATAGAAAATGGTCCGGCCTTTAAAGTTAAGCAGAGAAATGTGAAAAAATCGTTTAGGATTTCAGTTTTGTGATGTTTTTGATTATGAGTTTTAAGAGAAAGTTCCTATAATTTTGATAGAGGATTTTATTTTGTTATTTCTATATTTCACTATGCCCAATTCTGTAGTACTTTTAGGCTGATTACTGAGTAATTATGTTTAATTACATGTTTAAGATCTTGATAAATTCTAGATTTTTGATGACAATTTTATTTCCTAGCTCATTTCATTATTAGGCTGATTGTGATTATCGTTAATACGAATAATAATAACTAATAAATAACGTGATTTTTTCAGATACCAAGCATTATTTGCTTTTTATTTAGTCAATTTAAGTAATATAACGATTTATTTTGAAAAAATATTATAATATTTACGGAAATAAAATACGCATCAAGCTGCCCCACTCTCTGTATCAAGGTGCCCCACCGATGGGGCAGAATGATACAAAATCCATTTTTTATAAAAGTCGCCATAACTTTTTCCCTATTCGTTTCTATCAGCTTTTTTTAAACTTAATTATAAGTTAACATATCAGGCCATGCACCCGGCAAGAAAAATGATCAAATATGTTGACATTTGTGTATTAAAACGGAGTTTGAATTTTTGTGTATCAATGTGCCCCACTTCCCCCTACATTTTGTACAATCGCTAATGAGGTTCACTGACTTGAGTAAAATCACGTAAAATTAATTCATAAACACATTTAAACTGATAAAACATCTGAAATAATAGACCGATGAATTTTGCGTACAATATGAACTGATGAGGCCTGACTGATAGTTAATTATTATGTTGCATATTTTATTTAGCAAGGAACATTGATCTAGACGAGCGATAACAAACTCAGTAAGAGGCTAAAGACACTTGAATTTATAAATTATTTTCTACTTCCTCAGTAGCTTTGAGGCAAGAGTTAGGCCAATAAGACCCTATAGTAAGTCCTTAAAAAATTGTTGTTAGACGTACAGTCCACGACTTCATATGTACGCGACGTGCCACGGGTAGGTACATAGTTACTGCAATCTTTACACACGTTAATCCATTATCAATTCAAATCCCCACAAGAATCACTTCACAGACACTCAAAATCGTCTTCCAAAGAGTTCTTCAAGGAGCTCTTCATGAAGGACGGGACAGAGAACCTCTGCTAGAATGTGGGAGCGTTCATGATGAATATCCTCTGCTCCTCCTTTTTGATCCATCGGAGCAGACGGTCTACTGCTTTGATGGCGTGATCTTTCTCCATTAGTGGGTCAAATGTTACGTAGAGTTCAAATCCATTTGTTACCTGAAATTATGTTAAAATGTTGTAACTTTTTTTGTTTTTTTATAGGTACTATATTTTGTTTGGTTTAACATGTCATATTTTCCATGAAAAAAAAAATAGTTTAAACTTCAGAAAACTGTCATATCCTAGCAGACTTTGTGACATAGATAGATATATTACGAGTATAGGTAGGAAAGAAATTTTATCAAGATCTTTCTATCACTTTAGCAAGACACTGTGTAATCAAACATTTACATTGTTACTTACTTGATCTAATCATAATGCAAACAGGTTAATAGTCGCCAAGCTCTCTTTATTTTATTAATGGCCTTACAACCACTTATTAAAGTGTCTCTGTAACAACTTACCCAAGCTAACACCGTGTTCTCACTATTAGACCGGAAAATCAACTTGGCGGGCGTAGACGTGCAATGTATCTGATTGCAGAACGTCCTATAATTCCTTATGTAGTCGATATCTGACATTTTCTCTATCTTCTTGTCTTTCACTATATCGCCGCCCTCTTTATGTCTTATTCTGTAATCCTGAAACGTTGGATAGTATGGATATAAGAAATTTGCTTGCTATAAAATAAATAACAAAACAATGTAATTTATTTCATTATAACCAAGGGAAAGATTCAGAAACCAGATCAGGGCAGATTTATTGTCTGGTAACATATTCAAGTAAAACAACAGAGGATCAGGTTAGGAGGCAGTATTTCTCCATCAATAACTTACCAAAAGGTATTTTCTAAAACGACAGAATATAAAAGTAGAACATAGAACCGACCTGCAACCGATCCAAACTAATAGGATCTGAAGTAAACAGCTGCGCAGTAGATTTACATTTATACATAAAATGCCTGATCTCTGGTATCCCTATATGTTTCAATGGATTAGTCGTAGGCAACTCCTCTTTTCTATTCAATGCGTCGTTTATAGAGACTAAACAGTTGGATCTCCTTAGTTTTTCGGCAATGGTGTGTTTCGCTTGCGATAGAGGGAAGAATGCGTCTCGTTGTACTGTTAAGAGTAGAAGACATGCTTGACAGTCTTCAGAAATGTATGAAACGTGGCCGTGAAGGAAACCGCTGAAATTTATTTTCAAAATTTTCACATATAAAAGAAAATCTAGAGGAAGAGACGCTCCAATAATCCAGTGATTCAGAGAAACTTTAAAAATGTATTGACCAAGGAAGGTACTAACCTTTCTGAGCAATTTAACCTTGATATGCCTCGTAGGTGCTATAGTCAAATTATACTGTAAATTATACTCTAAAATAGGTGTAATCGTAATACTTACGTAGCATCAAACTTCGGCAAGCAAATAGGCGTCCAACTCTCAGCTGTTTTAAACGACTCTGAACTCCTTACGAGATTAAACAATAAATGTATATCAGATGGATGTAAAGTATACTTCTTCATTCTAACTAGAGTTATAAGCTGATTGCCAGCTATGAGTATTGCAAACACTAAATCTCTTATTTTGTGACACGTCGATATTATTGCACTTGTTATGTTTTCTCTTGCTTTCTCTGGTAGTGGTAGACATCTTACTGCTCCTGTAAAATTTTAATACCTTCTTAGTATTTCTTACTAACTAAACCTAATAACCTAGGGTATATCATGTCTTTCAACCTTCATGAAAAGATTTCTGATTACTCTAAATTAATCAACAGAGAAATATCAGTTACATAAGTTTTAAATTGCATTGAAATATATGATATGACAGTACACCTTCTCAGTACAATATTTTACGAGGAGCGTTTGTAAAGAAAAGTAAGTATTTTTACCTAATAAAAATGCAGGGTCTTTCTCCATGAATATAAATAAGTGGTCAATCAGTCTTTCCGCTCCTGACAGTAATCTCCTAAGATCGTAGTTCCTTCGCTGCTCAAATATCCGGTTTAGTTGCGTTAGAGTTAACACTGACACAATTTGATTAAATGCATATCTGAAAGTGTGTGTAAAAACGTTTAAAACATAAAGGTACATAATTAATTATGTAAACTTTTAATAGTTTTTAGGCTTCTTTATGGATATTACCACAAAGATATTGAAAAAGTAGCCTTTTCAATATTTAAGCGGTGTGAGGCCTTTTGTTTCATAAAAGTGGGCCTTTTACAATGGGGGTGTTTTGTTTAAGGCCAAATTCTTTTTCTTTTATGAATTTTATGTTCAGAAAGTTGTATGTTTTAACAAATTGACAGATAGGTATTTTTAGGTTTAAAATAACTTACGTCAATTGTAAAACAAGTTGTGTCTCACTATCATTAGACTTAGAAACGGCGACCAGAATAAGAGGCCCTTTCACAAGGAAGACTGCTTTGCAATCTTTAGTGGTGATGGATCTCAAGATATCCTGGTTCTGGTCCTCCACCACACTGACTAATGCTTGGATTACTCCGCATAAACCTGCTAGCTTGTCTTCATTGCCATATCTGAAAACAAAAAGTTTTTAAAACAAACTGTGAAACTTGAAACAATCAAAATCAAATTGAATATCACCTATTGTTAACAATGCATAAAGTCAAAGCATTATCAGGAGATAGGCCCAAATGGCGGACGCTCAACTGACAAGAGTCTAACTCTTAAAAAAATATGAGTAGAATAGGTAGGTATTCGGTTTTGTGGCTTTTATGCTGGCTAAGCACTTTTTGAGCCACAGTTAGCCTTGAAATTATTCTTAAAATAAAGTGAAAGTAAAAAATGCTTAGCAAATGGGTGAAACTGAAAAATGGCTAAAGTAACATTAAAACTTACCTAGAATAGATAGGTTTTCCAGCAGAACTGAGTATGAAGACATGTTTCTCCTTGTTCACAAGTTCCGGAGATTGCAAGTAATCATCTCTTCCATCATCATCACCGTTCTCTTCACACAAGTTTGGATTGCTCGCTGATCCTGATAGATCCTGGAATTCATTTAACTAAAATCATTCTGTCCCCACTACAGGGATTATGAGTTTTCTTCTATAGAAGCAATTGGGTCTCGTTCCATCACATTATTAGATAGAAGACTTATCCATAAGAGTAAAAATGATAAAAGAAAAATTTGTAATAATTATACATAATCAAATCATTAATATTATAATATAAAGTTTCCTATGCAGCTGTGATTCACATAAATTAGTCATAATTACATTTGTTATTCATTATAATAGTAGGTATCTATTATAAATTGTATCTACAAAAGATCTATAGTGAATGGCTGGCTAGTATAAGTATGTTTTATATTTTTATAATACTTCGTACCGCAATAAAAACTACGTACAAGGAAGAAACTCAAAAAACAATAAAAAAAAATACTTTTACATGTTAATGTAAGATTTGTTCAGTATTTCAAGGAAGGATAACGTAAACATAGGCGTACTCACTTCCTTATTTTGTAAGTCATCTGTAGACTTTGCGTTTTTCATTTCTTTAGAACTATCACCTATTTCACTTTGAATCTCACTTATAGTGCTACTTTTAGCAGTCACTTGGTTCCTCTCATGAAGACTTGTGCTAATTTCCGAAGCAAATTCTTCGAAAGAGTCGGACGGGTTTAGAACACTTTCCTGACATGCTCCCGGTTCCAAATCGTCTTCGGCATCGTGAGGTTTACTGGTAGAAGCACTTTCTTTCGAAGTAGAAGCCATTTTAAAAGGGAATTATTGAAGAAATACAACAAATAACTGAATTTTCTTCTGTAAATCTGCATTAAGACGAATGAGGGGGTGGTAATGTCAAAATTAGCTGTCAATGTCAAAAGTGATTTTGACAGTTCAATGTTTGTCTATGAAATTAGTGTTTACAGACGAGCGATTTTAAAAACGCAATAAATGGATTAAAATTTCTCGATACGCCCCCATACACTGGTATGTATATGAAACTTTTTAATTTCAAGGCAAAGGAACCGCGTTACAAAAATCACTTTTTGGAATAAAGTTTATAAACACTTAACAGTTAATTTTTGAAGTCCATAGTAAGATAGGAAGTGCCTAGGTAAGTTTCTAAAATATTTATCTTTCACCTTCTTACCCGACTCGATTATCTTTATATTATTAAGCTATAATTTCTTTTTAGTTTGTTTTAACAAAAACTTATGCAAGAGACTTATTAGGTAATCCACGGAAAAAGTTTTCATCAGCTTTTTATACCAACTTACTTATTTAATGATGTAGGTAGGTACTTGTTTACGCGATGTTGTGCTAAAATTTAAAAAAGTCGATGGAAGTAACCGCGAGAAAGAAAAAATTGCCATAACTATCACGAACTGCTGGACAATCAACTTTTCACACAGTTATGAAAAATTGCTGACATCAAATCAAAACTTCAAGCGAAACATCCATTATAAAAATGTTAAACTAGGCTAGTTACACTATAAAATACCAGAATAAAGTTTAAAAACCGTTTTAAACGTTGGTACATCTCACCGAGTGGCTATTGAAGTCTAGCGAACCAGAATGAAAGTTTCCCTCGTAACTAGACAGACAGGTTCTAAACCATGTGCCAGTTTTACAGATAACCGACACTTTATGTGAAAAACTTCAATAGAGGGGTTTATATAAGCTGCATTTCCACCAGAGATGTGCTATGAGATGCTCGAGCTATGTGATGTTTTGTTAATAATCCGAGTAGGGGGCTCATTACCTGACTATTCAAGTCCATAGCATGAATCCATAGGTAAGAAGCACATAACCTTTTCAATAAAAAAAAAACATACTAAGTCAGAACAGGCAAACTTAAAGAAACACACTTGACCGTTCACACTAGTCACTAGACCGACTAACGTAAGTATCGGTAACAATCAATCCGATTTATCCAATAGTATGCGATCGACAAGTGCACGATAGATCAAAAGGTACCTTTATCGCTCGCCTAGCTGACTAGCTCGCTCTATGGACTTAGCATTACAGTGGAAAATTTCATGTGAAGCGCGATCATATCTCTGAAAACTTCGCTTGAATTTAAAGCTGGTTTTGAGATTGGCTTTTTTAGAACCACATTTTAAAATGCGTTTTCGTGAGGTTAAAATCGGTTAAGTGGAAAGAGTGGACAATATCGTTGTGGATTTGTAGGCTACAAACTGACTTTAAAAAGAAAGAATAGAGTTTAATATTTAATGACACTTGGTTTATGTAGATACGTATAGTAGTAGGTAAATAGTAAAGCTTTGTAAGGTAGGTCTACCTTACCTATTAATGAAATGAAATGAAAATGAAATGAAAAATCATTTAATCCTGTAGGTAAGTAGGTTTTGACAACACTTAGGACGGGTCATTTTTTAAAGTTAATGCTAGATTCGCAAGAGTGCAGTTTTCCCCAGAGAAGAACCTAGCAAGAAACTCTGTAGGGCTGCTCTTTTCAATTTAAGTTTTACAAATTATTACTTAATTAAGTTTTCAAATTAGAAAAACCTATCTATATAGACCCACACACAATATCCCCTGAATTTAAACAGACGCATTGCCCGAAGCCTATCTACCATATAGTCAGGCGGGTGTTAAGTACTAAGGTAGGTAATACCTAATACCTATCTTAATGATCTTAGGTAAGTATTTAACTACCTAATAAAAAAACAGGAAAGAAATTTCCCTTTCTCTCACAGCAAGGTAACTTATACTAAAGGCAGTAAGTATCTAAGTAGCAAAGGAAATAATATTTTTAAAATCTTCCAACTTAAAAATATAATTCGCGGCTTCGCCGTTTGAAGTTCTAGAGAGTTCTGTTATATGAGGCGTTCTTTTCACGAACAGCCACTTTTAACCCGAAAATAAAGTTATTTCAACTCAGAAGTTAAAGTGCAAGCTTCTAGCGAAATATGCAAATATGTATTACGTACACTAAATCAGTTTTGCAACGAAAAAAGTTTTCGTTGCCAGGGTGGGATTAAGGTAGGTAATAAATTAGTGGGTAACATTAATTTTTATTATGTTTCATTAAAAAGTACTTACTTAGCTACTAACCTACCTTCTTTGGATGAAAGCAAGAAAATAAACACGGATAGGTAGGTATTCATCTATTAGACTCTTGTCGGTGGAGCATCCACCATTTAGGCATTTCTTCTACTAATGCTTTGATTTCTTGATATACCTAATATGATATTAACTTTCTTCTTTACTTGAATAAAATTCGTAGCGGTCTCCTCTCCCTTTCTTCCCCTCAACTTTTCCTTTGATGATATTTCTCAAGAAACCGTCATATTGTACCATATTTTCAGTAAAATATTTCATTTAATTTCAAGTGTGTACCGCCTAACCGTCACTGTTCCAACACCCTACTCTAGGCAGTAGGTAGTTGAAGTGGAAGTGTGTTGCAAGCCCCAAGTTTCTCCAAATATAAGTGCAGAAGAACGAGAATAAATTCAGAGCCGCGACTTATTACGGGGAACCAGGAAGCAGGCTTTGGAAGTTGGTAGACGTGGCTAAAATGCTTAATAACTATTAAGACGGATATACCTATGTATTCACTTTGAGGGTTCTTTGCCTTGACGATTCATTGTCTTATAAACAGACTGGCAAACAAAAGCTTACCCTCATTTAAAATCACTGTTCAAACCACTCAAAATTAGGGCAAAAAAACAACAACAGTACAACTCAGTTTTTAAGTCAACCGCAGAGGTCTTTTAGGGCACTCGTGAGAGCACTCATTTAGCGATTGAACCACGGATGATCCGTAGCTTTACTTTGATATTAAGTCTATCGCAGAGCATCTGCTCTCATATCTATGAGTTATCTTGGGTTTTCTAAAGCAAAAGTCAAGTCTCGCTAGAGTATGACCATGGAGGTTAAACAGCTAAATAAAGGCTAATACTTAGGTACCTATCTACATTAATAGCATTAACTTTCATAGTAGCGATGTATCGTCGCCTTTATCGTCACTTTCGTCGATTAAATATATTCTTCCTGCCTGCCAATTCTACACCATCTCTAGGCTACACAGCCACCATTCCTCACGGCGCGCATCTCCAGCGGTCGGTGTATTAAATTAAACAAATTTAAACCAGCGGCTGAGCGACGGCGGTGGGAATTCTTCTAAATATCATTACGCAGCTCGTATACCACTTGTAAACTCGTTACCGTCCTACTCGCTGCTACTGTATCGCTTTTTTGTTGTTTTAAGGTTCTATTACGTATGGGTATTTGTATGTAGGTATCTAGCTTTATCTAAAGTTAGTACTTTAAGAAGTTACGTAGTTAGTACAATAAGTCATTCAATATAAATGGAACTTACTATGAACTAAACTAAGAATTCAGCTTAAGTTGATGCTTATCTATATCTAAGACTTAAATTATTTCTGCTTTCGTAGGTATGTAAAGTTTTCATTGCTGGGTAAGATAATACAATACATACCTACGTTAAATGTGGAGTTTCCTTCAGGTTTAATCTTACATAATCTCTCACTGCATCAAATTCCTTTGCTCCACAATTTTACTTATTCCAATAGTGTTTCCCAGCTTTACCGACATCCACGTCAGTTATACGATTTAGACACCAGAGCCAACAACAGCGAACTTGAAACCTGGCCAGTACACACGTTCATACAGCTGCGGTCTTAGATTTACTCTTACAGGTGACACAAGGAAAGAACTGGACCCAAAACAAAACACGGCCGCTTTGAAACGTGTCTCGCATTGAAACTGAAACAAAAGAAAAATAATGGCGGCAACCGGAAGTGACGGTCCGGGCCAATATTCCGCGCGACACGAGACAAATCAGCCGCGACAAACGAGCTGGACCAACACATCATTTCCGGAGGCAACGGCTACTTCCGCACCAACATATTTTAGTTGGAAATATTTTAAAGCTCTATCAGGGAATCTGCTTTGACACTCAATAAAAAAATAGATAAAATACGGGGTCTACATAAATAGTCGAACATTGTTTGATTTGGAAATGAATCAAACAATCCCATGATACAAATCTGAAGCATTCTTAAAAATAGTTCAGGTACCTACCTACTTACAACCTCAACATAAATAGTGTGAAAATGGAATTCGTACATAAGTAAGATAATTTTTAGGAGGATTTTGCTCTCGGATGTAACTATAAGATACTAATTTAGGTATCTATAAGATGGCATTGTTTGTTTCAAACAAAAATAAACTAAAACTAAACTCTCAGTCCGACCATCTCAAAACAAATTGAAAAGAAGGTAAGTAAATACGGAAAACAATTTTAACCCAATTTTGAACTTAAGAAACTATATTTTTGTCTCAGTTTCAAAACAAAGTTTAAAGGTATAAAGTTACCTTGTCCAGTTCCCTAATCCTGATAACATAAGCGAGGTTTACTGTGATCGGTGCAACTAGGTAGGTACTGAGTTTGCTACTAGAATTGAGTATTGACATTGATCATCACGTTACAAACTCTACTTGAGTACCTTATATCAACGCATCATCATCATGATGATGATGACATCATCAGCCTGTTGTAGTCCACTGCTGAACATAGGCCTCTCTTATTACATGCCACTGAGATCGATCTTTCGCTGCTCGCATCCAGCTCCTGCCAGCCATTCTGCGTAAATCATCACTCCACCTTGCTTTAGTTAGGACGTCAAGACGGTCTCCACTCAAGAGCCACTCAAGAGTTATAAATCAATACATCTATTTTCAAATTAGACTAGTAGAGACGTAATGAATGTCAAATTCAGAATTCAGAAACTGGTTGTTACGTAGGCACCTACCTAGTTTTCAGTTAGCCAAATCTAGTGTTTTTTGTAAGAAATAGTAAAAAGTATTCATAGTCTATTGATATTATCATAAGCTTGAAAAACAATAAGGTACCTAATTGATAGATCGATTTTCTTACTGTTTTTCAAGGTCAACTATCGATAGCCAAAATATCGATAATATTGCAACACTAGCCAAAGCCGCTAGTTCTGGATCCAGAAGTCAGAACTAACGAAAGTGATCAGGATTGGTGGACAGTTAGGTAAGTCAGCGGAGAGCAACGCGTGTTAACTGCTACTCACATTAGTAAGAACTTGGCACCTCGTTAACTTGCCACTCGCCTAATTACTTGCTGCATTCACTTGATGGGTGGCGGGCGATATGATGAGATTCCATTTCAGTTTTGAAGAAAATCTTTTGTTTTAAGAAATAAGTTTATATTATCTTACTTAATAGTGGCGTTAGGATTTACTTCATTTGCAACGTATCAGAAGTTAAAAACAAAGATATTTATGTATTTTAACAAAATTTCCAAATAAGCAGATTCAAAAATAAATTACTTAACCCTAATGTCGGTAATAAATCATAATAACTTAAAGGAACAACTTTTCTAAGAATCATGTTTTTGAAATCCAAAATGTTTTCCACTCAAACTGCCAATCAAAGTTATAGACGACTAAATAATTTCTAGATTCGGTTATTCTGTTCCATTAATATATTAAAGTCTCCATCCAGTTAAATTTCCTCTTAATTATGCTAATCTTAGTAAAGTCTTACGTAAATTAAAATGGAGTTCAAAAAATTTGCGTTTCTCAGTAACCAGGCCAGAATATTTTAATGTTATCATATTTATCTGAGTCGGAATTTAATTCTGGAGATAAAGCGACCGCGTTGACTCCTAATTTCGCTCCATTTTCGACTTGGGACTTTAATACTTTAGATGGAATTTTTAACTTTTCTAGGTTACTTAATTTTACCATATTTCTTTGGGATAACTTTTGTAGGGCTGTTGTCTTTTTGAAATGAAGTCGTCGTGTTTAAAAGTTATAACGTTTTAAGTTGGATCTCTTTATTTATTAGGTCTGTTTTCTTTGTAAGAATCCACTAAATTGTTTTTGCTGATATGTCATTGCATGTACAAGATGCCATTTTGGTTTTATTTCTTTATTGGCCCTTGGCCCGGCTTATTATTGTTGCCAAGACTTCAATAAATCATTTTTCACCCAAACCTCACCTTTGACCACTGAAAACTAGAAAGGGTTCTTTTACACCTCGTCCTTTCAAAGTCTAAAAACGGAAAAAAGTGTTATGCCGTGGTTATACCTCAATTTCGCTGACTTTTGAGCCTTTTCGATACGATGGTCGACAATACCGGAGCTTTGACGTAAAAAGTGATGCGTTACAAAGCATTTTGGCAGTTCCCTACGGTGATTGGCATTATGCGTGCGTTTTTTTACGTTTTGTGCCTTCATTGTTGTCGCTCGGCGGTTTTTTTTATTAAATATAAAAGGCTCGAGGGTGATGAATTGTCTGGCCATGAATAGAGGAACTTTGAGTAAGGGAGTAGGTACGCTGGTCTTGTATTAAAAAGATTTTCTATAGATATAAGTACTAAAGTTATGACAGTAACAAGCTGTAATTTGGACGATGTTCGTAGAGGTAATTCCGTATCTCGTGGGACGATAATGTAGATACTAAGTATAAGAAAACTTATGAAAATTTTGGCTCTACGCCAGAATCCATGCCTAATTTACCTGTCCTGACTTTTTTATTGTTTTCCCGAGTTAAATACCAAGATAAGTAGGTACTACCTATTTTAAAATTAAGTACCTACCTATATTGTTTTGTTGAAATTAACGATGATTTTATTAACGTTAAAAACTTTTTAAATAACCTAAAAAAAAAGCAAATGAAATTCCCAGGTTCAATCGAACTGTTAGATCAAAGAAATAACTAAAGGAATTATTTCCCTCAGGGTCTTACCTACCTGTTGTGATCCAGAAATTATAAACATCTTTTGACGTCTGAAAAAGGTCTCACGAGGCTCGAGGCAGTAAATCAAAAAGAAAATCTCGTCCCAATCTTAAAGGATAGGTAGGGAGGTAGGTATCAAAAGAAGGGTTAAACAATATTTTAGTTTAGCGGATAAAACGTGGAGAAAGTCGACAGTCATGGGAGCAAAAAGTTGGGCTACTTTTTGAGGAAATTATAATTAAGTACCTACCTACTGAAAAAGACTTTTTTTAAATATTAGGTCTTTACCTATGAAATTGCCGTTTTGTATGAAAAAATTCAAACGATTTTTTTTCATATAATTTTTATTTGTATTAAGTGAAGTAATTACCCATACAATCAATGCATCTTTGCCAATGCAGTGGCAGTTTATTAATGCCCTTCTTAAAGAAATCAGCTGGACGAGAGGCAACAAATTCTTCAAAGGCGTTTTGAACTGCCTCTTGGTTATTGAATTTTTTCCAGTCAAGAAGTTATCCAAATTCTGGAAAAAGTAGTAGTCTGTAGGGGCAAGGTCCGGTGAGTACGGTGGATGAGGGAGAGCTTCCAACCCCAGTTCTTGCAACTTGGAGACTGTCATTTGTGCGATATGAGGTCGCGCGTTGTCGTGCAGGAGCAGCGGAGACGAGCGATTGACCAATGCTGGTCGGAGACGTGCCAGCTTCTCCATCATTGTGTTCAATTCTTCACAGTACACATCTGCAGTAATACTCGCCCCATTTGGTAAGAAGCTGTGATGAATCACACCGGTGCTAGACCATCAAACAGTAACCATCACCTTTTTATGGATAAGTTTTCGTTTAGGGCATTGTTTAGGTGCTGAACCAGGATCCAACCAACTTGCTGAGCGCTTACGGTTATCAAACAGAATCCATTTTTCATCACAGGTGACAATGCGGTTCAAAATTCCTTCATTTGTGTGTCTGTTGAGCAATGCACGGCACGTCTCGACGCGTACTTGGCGCTGGCGATCATTGAGTTCGTGGGGCACCCATTTGTCAAGCTTTTTTACCTTGCCAATTTGACACAAATGGACCGATATTGTTTTGATGCTAACGTCGAAAGCTGCTGCTAATTCAGCCGTAGATTGAGTATCATCAGCTTCCACGATCGCCTTCAATTCGTCTGCATCGACCAAAGTCTTCGGACGACCGCGGGGTTCATTTTTCAGGTCGAAATTTCCAGAACGGAAGCGAGCAAATCAATAACTAGTGGTTCGTTGGTTTGTAGTGTTAGCTCCGTACACGTCGTTGATGTTGCGAGCCGCTTGTGCCGCGTTGCTGCCACGACGGAACTCATATTCCATAATTACTCGAATTTTTAACGTATCCATGTTGACGAAAATGATTGAAATGCAATGAAAATGTACTAACCAATAAACAAATGACTGTTTTTGGAAAAAAAATTCCATATTTTTAAAATGAAATTAATTTGAAATTAGAATTCTTAGCTAAACAAAAAATATTTTTAATTGAAATGGCCAGTACTGTAAAACGGCAATTTCATAGGTAAAGACCTATTATTTTGAAAGGAATTGAAACCCAGACGGAGAGACACTTTTGTATTGTTGATCATTCTTTAATTTCCATTTGATGACTTTAAAAATGGATGTATGGGTAGCAGCTACAATTCATGTAGTTGGTTTTTAATTTGTACATTTTTGAAAAGTTAGCAAACTGAGCTCTGTAGTCACGGGTAGGTAGGTACTTGAAATTAACGCACCTTCAAACATCCTGTACCTACCTTCACCTTTTCTACCGTCGTCAATCAAACCCAATCCTTCACAAAGCTGGGAGTTATATACGTATTTTCATTTGAAGTAATAAAATTTGCATATAAAATGCAGTTTTCGAGCAACGGATTTCCACGTCACGCCCGCTGAGCTACGTCCGCAACAAATTCCTCTGATTTATCTCCGAAAACAAAGCAGTAACAACATTGTAATAATTTATGAAGTTTTTAGAGTGCTCACTGTTCAGGATATAAAACGCGAAATCGCCCGCTTACTATGCGTAATAAAAATTTTGCCAAAATTTTATTGTTGCTCCGCGCGGCTCTTTTGTAAATTTTCAAGAGATTGCTTTTTAGGAATTGGTAATAGTTTATAACCTTTCACTTCTATATACTTATTAAAAGTTTATTTCTACTTCCAGCTAGTTACTTATTAAAACAACCAAGTTTACCTAAACGTACTTCCTATTCATAAAAGGCTAATTCTCAAAAAAGTGGCACCGCAACCTGTCAATGAATTAATGTTAGAACTTTTTTTTTACAGTACGTCCTAATCGTATTTAAATTATCAATTATTATTTAAAGACACTTTCTACATCGAGGCCTAGTAATTAAAAGTAAATAAAATGTATAATATTATATTAACTTTAGTTTGTAACTACGTTTTGTCGTTCACTTGACGTGTCCCAACGCCAGATACCGAACTTTGGTTAAAAATAAAATAGAAAACATTAACCAAAAAAATATTGAGTGCTTTACGTAGCTTACTTATACCTTCCATATTTATAATTTTAGTATTTTACAACTGCTCTTAATACAATTTTTTGTAGATAAATGCAGTTTAAGTTTGTCCGAGGTAGTTTTTGTCGTTGTTCTGCCACCGCACGAACACTCCTATAGAGTAAGCACTATGTTACCCCCCATGAATCGACGCGTCCAGATGTCGGCCAGCTCCTGTTACAAGTTCACGTGTTTATAGCTATTGTAGGCGACGTGGAAAATAAAAATATTCGGCGAGCGGGAGTTTGTAACAGGTATGTTGTCTTTGTTCTGCCATTCAAAAGTCGAAAATTATGTACTAATTGATGTGATCAAATTCGTTTGCATTATGTAAATTGGTGTTTATTTTCTTGTCAAAACATATTACGGGCATAAACCAAATACTTTCCTTGTAATTGTAATAAAACCGTTAAATTGTCGGTCACCTGTAAGTCGTTAGCCTGCTAGTATTAAACAAAAGACTAACCAATCGGGTTGTTTACCCTTCTTCTAAAGTACTTGCGATATATTTACGGATTGTTAGGCATTTGAAATCAATTTTTTTTACTAAAATTTTGATTTCGTTAATAATGATTTGGAAAAAGTTTAGAATTATGCTTTGTTTATTTTTCGTTATAGCCTAAGAGGTACTTTGAAAAGGCTAATATTAAAGATAATTAAAATAAATGTGATTGATTATTCTAAATGATTTGTATTTTATTTGTCTAAGCTATGAACCTGCGCACATTGTCGTTAACCCGCTGATAGTTTCAACTAATTTTGTATTGGATTGTCGGTATCCTGCACTTCTTATCAATAACCTGGATCCTGATATTCGTTCACCTGTCATCACAGTCATTAACCTGGACGCCTAGTATTTTTAAATGCTTATATTTCCTAAACTATTTGAATAATTTACTTCCCTCCACTTGATATCGAATACTGGTCTATATATCTAGCGATAACTGAAGTCAGAAACTTAAAATCGCAAACTTAAAAAAAAATGCAAATTTAATTCAGCGGTGCCACTTTTTTGAGAATCAGCCAAAAGTACATTTTCATCTGAAAAAGATAGACACGTGTAACATGATTTATGAATAAGTTATTAGTTTACAACAAAACGTTTTGCTTGCGGAACTTTATCAAAATTAAGAACAAACGTTCTAAATTCAAAAAGGAACTGAGGAAGCTCTAGAAATGCAGGTAGGTGCAATTTATAGAGATATTTATTCTCACTAGTGCTTCCTGCACATTTTACTCGTAATGCCTTGCATTATTATTTTGTGTTTCATCCTCTTTAGTGCTTTGAAATATTTGTTTGTTTACTATTTAGGTACCTATTTACTGGTAGTAGGTAGGCAGCTAAAGATTGTGAATAAGGCGAAAGAAGAATATTTGGCTCGTAGCAAGTGGAGGGCAGTGGTCTCGGCCTACCCCAATAGGAAAGAGGCGTTACAGATAATATGTATGTAAGTACTTAGGTATTGTAAAAGTTCCTAATCTTTGTAAGTATCTACAGGTCTTACAAAGATTCTACAGGTACTGTAACTCGCCAGTTTTTTTTTTCCCCTATTTACAAAATACAAAAGTTTCACTTGGCCCCAAAATATTTTCGTAAAGCAAGCAACTTTTCGCCTGCCTCCAAAAATAATTGTTACCTAATGAAAAGGAAATTAAGTAAAAGGAACGAGGTCTTGTTTTTCCTCGTTTCACCCTTTGGGGATGGTTTAGGCCTAAAAAATGTAGCAATCACGTTAAATAAACGAGTGTATTACGTCCCCGTGGATCCATAGTTCTACGCAATAGAGATGTGCTTACAAGGTGAGTATCTATTTGTCTATTATTGAAATTGTACCATCTTGAACTCGTTCTCACTTTTCGGGGCCCCGTTCTTAAACGAAAGCATCGAACTGACCATTTTATATAATGCTTATCAGATTTTTCGGTTATAATAACCTTAATCCGATAAAATAATGGATCCGATTTACGAATTGGTATGCGATGTATGCAAATAGGTGCGTAGTGTTAACTCTTAAGTTAAAAATAAAAGATTTCTTAGTAAGTGGTTGGATTAGTATTACCACTAGTCAATTTTAAAATACCTAATCGTATACCACTGGCTGAATATGGCTAATACAGATAAATTGGTTATTTAACCCTTGGTAACATTTTAATTAATTTATCACATTTTCCCATTTTTAAGTAACTATTACACGATACCAGCTCCAAAACCAATAAAATTAAGTAACAGTGTTATCGAAATCCTCGCCCATCTCTACAAAAGATTGATGCTACATAATCTGAGCATACATCATTGACGATAGGCTATTTGTTATAATTCCTTACACAGGATGAGAAGAAAAGAATTAAAAGGAAAATGTAAGCAGCCATGATTGATTGATTGCGTAATAACGACAGGGCAATATTTGACAAGGATGTTTTATTCGCTCCCCAATTTGGAAATATTTGACGTGTGGCTTTTGCTGTGTGCAATGATGATTTTGTATGAATTTTACGCGATTTTTCTCAAACGTGGAAGTAAGTACCTATTTCGGTACCTTTTCAAGTTTAGGAAAACTTCAAGAAAGATTAGTTTAATCCTTTTTAACGGGCGGATAGGTAAGTGCCACGGAATTAGGGAAGTACTTACTTACCTAAAGCTAAGTTGAGGTTATTGTCGAGTAGGTATCGGGGTTTTTCAGCCTCATTATTTATTCATTATATTTTGCTACCTTACCAAAACTATCTCCAAATAGAACACCCTATACAAGCTAATATAGAGAGTAACGCCGCGCCGGCAATAATGCAACACATACATCTTGTACACAAACATAGCGTCAATAATTCAATGTATAGTGTAGGTAGGTGTAAGAGTACCCACTCTCCCCTTTGGTGCCTGTTTAAATAACATACACCTGTTTCATATAGACGGGGTGGGTTTAACGCGGTAGAAATGTCTACAGGCTCGTCAAGACTTCTAAAAGCTACAATAGACGTTTTCCGGATAATAACTTAGGTATCTACTTACGTCATCATTATCATCAGCCTGTTGCAGTCCATTGCTGGATGCCTCTCCTATTGCATGCGACTCTGATCTATCTTGGGCTACTCGCATCTAGCTCTTACGTAATCCGTTTACAAGTATTTTCATTGTTATTTTTCATCCTGAAAGGTGTCCAGCTCATCCCACCTTCTCCGTGGTCTGCCGTGAGGCCTATTGGCAGTTGCCTTTGCCAAGCAGTGGGACACAGATGGCTAAGCTAACAAAGTAAAAATAAAAACTACGTATTTTTTTTAATGTAACCAAACGCTATGTTTGTAACAATTCCATATGAAAGTCTTAGTACATACCTTCTAGCACTACTAGTACCTACCTAAGTATAGTGCACATCTGCTCTTAAAAACTAGTAAAAGGAACTCTTGCTTAGTGGAGCAGCTAATTCATTGCAGCGAATGCACAAAGTACATTTTAGCATAAACATCTTTTGTCTAAAATACCTACCTTTTGTGAAGGTGAAATACATTGTCATTGACATGTATTAGTTGAGTGTGTTCATATTTTTGTGATTAACAATAATACAAAAATACATGAAATGAATACCTATTTAAAAAATCAAGTATCTATCTTTATAAACGTCAATGTTTTGTGCCGATGGATAACGATGATTGTTACTCTTCGTGCAGAAAATTTTAGCATAGATAATCAGGATAACAGATAGGCCATTACATATATTTTAAGATATTGTAAGTACCTTATGTTTTTTTCAAAGATACGACGACAAGCGCAAACGAAATGAGTGGCTGCTAGTAGGTAAATAAAGTCTTTAAAACACAACAACCCTAAAACGACAGAGTACGCTCCACAAAATTCAGTTTCGTCAGAATTCATTCAAATTAATTAACAGAAACGTAACAGAAAAGCGACCGGCGAATGTTTTATTAATTCCAAATTAAATTACTGAACACCAATCAGAGGGTATTCAAGTACAATTATGAGTGGCATTTGGAAATTTCTAATCCAACGGAAAGGTTGGCGGGAATACTTTTTGAATCAATATGTGTTAGCATAAATTGAGTTATTGTTTTTAAAATTAAAGGAACAGGAAAGGGTTGTGATTAATATTTTTACTTGTTTTTGAATAGGTATCTAATTAATGTATTTCTCTACGTATTAATATTTTCTAACTTTTATTTAGCATCTTTCTTTCTTATTTACTTAAGTAGGTATATTGTTGTGAATTTGACTCTTAAAATTCACTTATACTTGGACAGTAACGTACCTACTTAGCAATGTGGCTTTTAATTAGTTACAAGTATAAACTGTGATAATATTTTAAGTTTTACGTTTTATCTTCCTTCAAACTACCTTTATACAAAACATGATCTTAACTCTTCAAACTTACAATTACAACTTACATCTATTTGACAACGCCTACACAACCGCGAATACGATGTAAGTAAGAAGTATTTGTCTGTTGCTATGTTCCATTTAACAGGCGCTAATTGCTACTGGCACTAAGTGGCAAGTGCTAAGTGGTGACGTCTTTATTTGAACATCGTGCTTTGCGACGACGTGAGTAATATGAACATTTAAATTATCTATAGGTAATTTAGGTATTGTAATTCTAGATGTACGAGTTTCTAAAACTTTCTAGGCATCCTATTTAAAATACTTACCCACACAATAATTAAAGTTATAATTTACAATTAATCATTGCTAACAGTGACACAATTAAATAGTTAAAATATTACCCAGACCAATTTAAATTAACAGACTTAATAGCAAAGAAAAAACGCCTGAAGAAACTTTACCGCAATTACTCGAAAACGATACTGAAAAACAAAATCTAGGCGTTATTATTCGCAATTATTTATGAGGAAACTTTTATAGTCAAAGCGAACGATACCTGTTCTATTTTGCATATAAATCTGGTACCACAACTACAGTTGACTAGTTGATAAAACTGGGCAGGTTAACTTTTATAGCATCCATTGACTAACGGTTTCATTTGCATCTGAAAGCTGGAGAGCGGATAGAAACATCGTGGTTTGAAAGCTAATACGCTAAACTTTACAGACGCATTGACGTAGAATAACTAACAAGCAGTAAGTAAATAATGCGTGTTTTCAGACTTAAAATCACTCAGTAACGAATGGCAAATCCTGGCAACAGAACTGTATGGAGAACAGGGACGGCGGCCTTTGTCCAAAAGTCGGACATACCAGGCTATCTGTTTCTGAGAACTATACTAAAAATAAATCATTGTATTGAGAAAGCCAAACCTTATTATTAAGTTTATTGGTTGTTTAGTAAGTTTTTACGGTAACTTTCTATGCTGCATGTCTGTCAATTTTTTTCACAGTAGTATCTATAAGACCGGTGGTTAAACTTCTACTTCACTTTTACTGGACAAAAATCATATTTATAATCTGATCTTACTGATCTAATTTGACTGTGGCACCATAAACTAGGTAACTGGAAATGTTCAATGTACCTGTTAGCAATATTAAATTACTTGCGACCTTAAACCAAATGCCTGATAGTGGTTGCACGCAATGAGTCAATTCCAAAATTACTAATTGCGAATCAAATACCACCAGTACGCGTTTAACATGTAGGTAAACATGGGTATAATTATTTACTTTGACCAAATAATTTTAATAAAACTATGGTTTTAACAAAATCGTTTCAATTTTGTCAAAATCGATGCAAATTAACGTACCTACTTACAGATAAGTGCTTAAATCTACTTATAACTGTTTTAAAAAATCACCTTTGACAATACCAGCTTAATGTTTGTAGTAAAATAAACCCCGTAGCAACTCAAACCACAGAACTACCCGCATTAATGTTTTTCCCAGCCACTCTCTATGGCAAACTTCACCGTTACCACTCCAGTCTTACTCCAACCTCATACGAGTACATAACAAAGTCTCACCCACGTGTAGATTGTACAGGAACACGGGCAAATGAAACCTTTGGGATACAGGAGGGAAATTATTTAGATGGGACGTCTCTTGAAAGGAAGTAAGTACTTATGGCAAACTGACAGTTTTGCCTACATCCGTAAGTAGTAAAAGACTTTGGCAATACAAAGGTTTATATGTAACACAAGTTCTATTTGCCATTGTTTTAAGAGGTTAAGTTAAGAACTAACTAATGAACCAAAATGCTCACTAGCCTAGCTCATCAACCTAGAAGAGTATAGAAAATGATAGAATAGATTTGATCTTTCTGGTTTACATTCAGATGAAAGAAGAAACTCAAAGTATGGTGAAATAAATATATAATATTTATGAAGTTATTGAGGGACGTGAATTCAAAAAAAAATCTTCTATAGACAATTCTATGCGCATTTTCAACCTTGCTGTAAACCCGTACAAACTTGATGAACAAACGCACCCGAGAGAAGTCAACCGGAATTAATATTTCGCTCCAAGTTTCTTTGATTTGTGGAAGTGCGACTGAGCTTGAGCTCAGAGCGTTTTGCTTCATGAATGTTGTTTCCTTGTTTTGTTTCGAGGGTTGAGGTGTCGCCTTGTATTAAACTGCAAATGAGTCTGTTTCATTCGAGACAAGTTTCGAGGCTCGTACTTAGTTCGTTTTCAAACTTAATTTGTGAGAATCTGGAGAGGAAATTTAGTTTAGCTTTGGCGTGTCTTACGCAAACAGGTACCTAGGTACCTAAATAATTTATTTCTTATTTAGATTGCTATTGCTTCGGATTCAATATCTGTCTAACTTAGTAAAAAGCTTTTATATGTATACTATGATAAAAATGAACTTCTCCACTTCTGAAAACACAGAAAGTTTTCTCAAACAGAAGTTATGAATATTTTGCGAAAAATCATTAAAATTTGCGTAGGAATTTGTAAAATTATACTTTCAATTTATGATAACTGTAATAATATTATTATAAAGAATTTATACAAACCTACTATCTAAATACGAGAACGTAGATACTATTTCACTAAGAACCTAAGGCGCGAATAGCTCGCATTACCCTTTCCATTCATACACTAAACAAAGCAATATGAAGGGGTCTATTCAAAAACAGCTTTGGATTTGAACTCGGTTTCGTCAACAGCGCTCATTGTTACTGTATTGAGTTGGGAACCAGACTTAATTGGTAACTTTGCCTTGGGTCAGGCAATTGTTACAGATTTACCGTAGGTATAATTTGTTTCGTGTAGTTTCATTGATATATTGTTGTTCAGAAAGCCATTAAAAGAGAACTACAAATGGGTTTGAAAGCTAACATTTAATATTGTTCACGATCTCCTGTTAAAAAATAATAGCAAATGTTGAACAAGTTTTTTGCTATTTCGAAAAGTCAGGCGTAGAACACCTACTTACAATGTTACGAGTAGAGGATACCGACTTTGTATCACAGAACTTCGATATTGGGATCCTTCAGCCAAATCAGATGTGGCAGTAAGCGAGCAGCCTGAAAGGAAGGACTATTGCAGTATTTGGTGAGTTGGAATTCCTAGCTGACTAGAGTGATAGATTAGGTAGGTAAAAGTTAAAATGGACCTATGTCACCATTTAACACTTGCATATTTTTACTGCTGTAAACTAGGTATAATTCTAATTGGGAAACTACATACGTCCTTTTGTGATTGAGCCTGTGTGACTGGCAGCACCACTCACACCTACGGCGGAACATGTTAAAGTAATTCCGTTTATTTTATGCAAACGATCTATTATCTCAACGCAACAAAGTTGTTAAGCAAGTCATTCGTCAGTACAAACTCTTCCAACATTCAGAGGCAGAGCTAAATATCCCAAATTAAATTTTAAGCAAGATAAATCTGACAGCATTAAAATATTCAGATCTGGTTCATAACGAGGTTCGTCTTAAAGTGCCTCGTTCAGTACAATGTCTTTCTTTACTTTCGTAATTTAGATGATTGGGGTTTATTACGACCTTCTAGAACAATTGATTTGAATAATTTGGCGGGAAAGGGCTTTCGTGGATTTCTATAGAGTTGGCTTTTTGGGTTTAAGTCGGTTTTTGGTGAGACGTTTTGAGATTTTGTTGGTTACGCTTGATGTGTTCCATCCACGTGTAAGCGCTTAGGAAGTATTTATTTAAAAAAGGTTGCTAGGTATTAAATTACTTATATAGAGAGAGAAGCGATTAGCTATCAAAGTAAATTTTTTAGGTTTTTGAAGCTCAGTCTGGCTACTTGCAATTTTTTGGCAAAATACAAGGTAAAACTAAACGAGGTTACACCAATTTTCCATATCTTTTAATAGCTAGGTACGTACATAAAAAGAAAGATTACAAAATACTAGTACCTACTAAGCTAAAACTACGTGCACACCATACACATTCTCCTAATTCGACCTTTCCAAATTTCACTAAAAAAACTAACACGTAAAGTCTCAACCAAACTGAAAATAAAGAGGTTTAAGTGTAGACAATAAAGAAGAGAAGTACAAGTAAAGCCAGGGGAGTGGAGTAGTGTAATCCACTCGTATTTCAAGCGGCGGGTATTTTGTTTCGACGCTACTCTACTATTGAATTGGTCGAGAGAGGTAGTGTATGACATTGTGATAGGAGGGGAGGAAAGCGGGTTAAGGGAAGTGATTAACACCGCTTAAATTAACTTCCTGGGTTCCTTACGATGCCCTTAAGTTTCGTGACACTTTTGCGGAATGTACGGCGGTGCCGGACGTTTTGTTAAATACTGATGCTCATAGAAGACTTCTATGACCATTAGCCGAAATTACGCTGCGTACATTCACTCCAGCCGCAGTGCTTTCGGCGCCCAAAGTTTGGCAGATGTTTTCTTACAATTAGGGCGTGTACTTATAAGCAAACTGTAACCATAACCAAACAGATACAGTAGGTAACTGATTAAATTTTCCGTTTTTTTCCTGAGATATGACTACACTTACAAAGTCGTGAACGGCTTCTAGTAGCCAAATAAAACAGACGTGTTAACCTCCCTTTATCTAAAGTTAAATCGGGTGCAATAAACGAGTGCATTCGATGCACCTTGCACTTGCATCGCTCCGCTCGTGAGTGTAATTGCAAGTAAAACGTCGCACATAAATCGTACACTGTCCGAGATCGGAAACGCACTCGAGGTTAGCACAGTGTATTTGATGCTATTGGATTGATTCACGGAACTGTTAAGATATTTTTGTGAATTTTGTTTTGTCATTTTTTTCATGAGCAGATTAGGAAACTTGCACTTTACGCATAATATACAAGACGTATCGCAAGGTCGGTCGAACACGGACTGCTTCAAGCAGTTGAGACGAGATTTCTTGAAGCCGTGACCGCAGAGTCCATTGAACGGCCGCCCTAGGGAAACCTACGGAATGTTTTAATACCGCGAGCCTTTAACTTATGTGGAGTTGGAGCAAGATTTTTTAATGAATGAAAGCAGACTCAAATCCGATATGACAATTTAATGACATTTAGTATCAAATGAGCTATACGAATCGGGAAAGAACCGTTCACCAGTGGACTTACAATTTGTCTAGGAGCTGCCCCGGCCACCGCGCTGCATTCAACTGGAATGGACAACTCAGCTACAAAAGGAATCCTACTCGAAGTAAAACTTTGAAAAACTTACTGAATAAACACACCACCTAAGAATTCCTAAGTATATTTGTTCGATTGGGTAGGTACTTTTTTCAATCAATGTTTTGGTTTTCTAGTCTAGCAATACCACTATAATTTATAATACCTAGTACCATAAGTAGGAGTATTCTAGCCCTACCTGCATTGATTTGTATTTAGACAGTTGATGATCGATTTTAAGATGGTTTTAAATGAGTGGAAACAAAGCTGCTTACCTACCTATTCATAGGAGAATTATTTGGCACCTTGGGCTATGGGTTTCCAAATGGAATATAGATTATAGGCCTGTATTAAATAGGTACTAAGGTATAACACGTGTAGCTGGTAAGTACATAACAATGTGATACAATAGCCAGTAGAGTCTTTCCTTACAAATAAACACTTATTTCTGTTCCCTCCGTTTGAAACAATAACAAGAAATGTCAAAAGAATCCGATACGAACGCTTGTTTGTGAGAATTCCAGTAGAAACGACAGATAAATATATCTTGTTGTTTTTAACCGATTGTGGAAATAAGGTTATCGACAAAAGCTATTGAAAAGGTATTCTATATTTGTACAGTTTATGGGCTTTTGAGCCTCATCTGCCACTGCTGCCTGGAGACGTTGATTGACGTCAAGATATCAGATATCCACTGACTTAACTGCCAAAACAGTGCGGCAAATGTCAAACATATCTCGTAGTTTCAGCTGTTGAATGGAACCTCATATTAAGTTTAACCTGCTAGAGACAGAGCTACATAAATCTGTCAAAACAAATAGATACCTACTTCATTGATGATCTTACATTAAAAAAGAACAAGTGGGTAGGTTCTTTACCTAAGTATACACATAAAATAATGCAAAAGAAAGACCTAAGTCCATATTTTGCAAACCTACAGCAATATTTGTACAAGCTAAAGGAAATAATGTTTAATGTGCCATCTCAGGCAGATATTAGATTCCTTATTGAAGTCGTATTTTGATTCCGGGCTGCAGCTCTCTGATTCTACTATAGACATTACCTTTGGGACGCTTTTATGTTACTATTTCACCTGTCTTACTGCATGTAGGTAGCAGAATTATTAGTCTAGTCAGTACTTATGCTTCTATTAAACTTCTGACATTAACTGCATTGAGAAATCGTATCACACAGGGTATAATATCCAACCTTATTCAGTCTTTAGTTTATTTACAACCCTACATTTCTGTAACTAATATTCTATAGACAATCTATTGAGTATCAGGACTCGTCTCGCTATTAGTTAGTCTATCACGTCCCACTGCAGGGCAATAGGCCTCTTTGCTTTCCATCCAGCTCTGCTGTGCGCCAGGACCTCCCATTCTTCGCTGAATTAGTCGAGCTCGTCTCGCCATCTTCGAATAAGTCTGCTACGATGTCGTTTCCCTTTTTTGGGAAACCAATCGGGGGAATTTTTAGCCCATAGTTCATCAGACAAATGTTAGTTTTTTTTAGCCTATTTCATCCCACTGCTGGGCAAAAGCCTCTCCCATGCCTCTCCAAACACTCCTGTTATTAGCTGCTTCTCACCAATCTTCCCTGAATGAGCGTAGGTCGTCACTCAATCATTTTTTGTTAGTTATTTAAAAAATAATTTATTTATGATTATGATTTTTTAAGATGTCTAAAATAGCACCTAAAGGTGTAGCTTCAAAGGTACAATTTGCAGCAACTTCATGCCACTCATATTTAAACCGAAGATTGCTTCAAATATACGACTGTCAGATATTTTCTTACAAAACTGGATATTTCTTTTTAGAAAATCCTGAGATAAAATAGAATCTATCTCGAAGATCTGCAATCATTCGTGATAAAGCCCGCAGGTATTTGAAGATTCAGGGTTCGCGTTCAGGAACGGAAAGCATTTCACAAAGATAACCAAACTGAATTCATAATGTATAAGTATACGTATAGCTATCGATCTTGCATATTGCTATTGCATGTGAAAATCTTCAAGAGTGAGCTATGATTAATTGATGTCCAATCTATTGGAAATAACTTTGCGTGTATCTGTCTATTAATTTATAAACTATCACCCCCTTATTACAAAACGAGTTTTAAAGATAATACGACGTTATTTCGTTTAGTTTGACGTTTTGTCCATAGCCGAAACGTCAAACTAAATGAACTAACGTCGAACTATCTTTAAACATCTTTTTGTATTACCTAAGGGGGTCAAAGTTCAGAGTATAGTTTTAAATTAGGGATTTTTTATTATAACGAAGTATTACCTAACTTTATGATAATAAATATGCGTTGAAAATCGAACAAAAACATTTTGTGCTTGAATTTCTTTTCAAAAGCTATGACAATTTTTAGCCTGTTATTATGTAAGGAAATAAAATTAATCTACGTGTTTTATGAATCACGTGCCTGCAAAATGGAATAAACCAAAAATTTAATTTTACTTAAATTAAATTAATTTATAATTTTTCCGCTACCATTTTGTGCCAAGACGCTAGGGAGTCATCATTCATCGCCCAAAAATTATATTTTATGTTTTATTTCCGTTTAGAGATTGAGAAATACGGTTAAAATTATTGTGATAGAGGCGATGGCAATTGTTATGGATTTTTGTTAAATTGTTTTCTACAAATACCTTATGGTTTTATTAACAATTAAGAACTATCCTTTATGATTGATCAGTAAGGTTTTCAGGGTGGATTTAGGAATGTTTTTTTTTACGAAAAATACATCGATGGAATTAAAATGCCATCGCCTCTATCCCAATAATTGTAGTAATGGATAGCAATTTATAAATCCAACCAAAAATAATAGCTCCCTTACTTAAAATCCTAGAGTAAAGCAATTCAGTAAAGCGATTGACAATAGTTTTCCTTGAGTCGCGCAATCACTTTACTTCACGAAATACTTTAGTATCGGACAATCTATTGTATTGACCTGCCTCACGAGCTGTACTAAAAGTTGGGACATAAATTTGTCCAATGTCCGTAGTTTAGACTCTGGTCGAATCCGGGATTTATACTGGCTGAAGTTTAGAAGAGCCGAGCCAAGAATCTGATTAATCTGCTTTCGGATCGACAAGATTGTAGATGTTGGTACATTATTTGTGTTGATCATTTTTGCTTTGATGATTAATTCTATTGGAATTGAAGTTTTTGGTTTGGGCACTACAAAACATCAAAGATGTTCATTGAATTATGATTAGGTATAAAGAAAAGAAACATTAATAAGGCTTCTACAAACTCCAATGAGATTTAACAAGTCATACAATAAAAAAATACTAACATTTGATTCATAAAGACGACGTCAAACTCCAGTATTATAAAAGGAACATTTTTATTAGAATTTGTCGTTCAAATCTCTTGTTAAATTAACCAAATGGAAGGTCATGTACAGTTAACAATGATTTTACACTAAAATTATTTCGACATTGTCTCTACACGAATAAGTAATAGCTAAACTGCTTAGTTATAAATCACGTCTTAAATGAGATTAAGCAAAGTTTCTAATTTGTGTCTTCTTTTCAAACCATCCATATCTTTTTCAGACCCATTTATCAATCTTTTCATATATGCACAGTTGCACATGCACAAAACTAGATGCTACATGCCAGTTTATGTTAAACAAAAAAAATCTAAGCATCTATCGAGCAGTATACCAATCTCTTTAGTCGAGTGTACTCCAAAAAGTTTATAGTCCATAAAGTGAGTCACTTAACATCATGAAATTGGTTGGAGGGGTCTCAATTCGTCTTGATAATACATTTTATGCGATTTAGCTCCGAGATGAATTTGGATCGGTTGTTTTATGGCGACGTGCTTTGCATACTGACGGACAGTCGGATGCGAGAGCAGCTTGGATGTATTCCAAATATGTAGGTTAGTTAGTTCAATCTATAAACCTAGCTAAATCATAGTGGTATTTATAGGCCAATATGTACCAACAAAGGTACAATTAAAAATTATGTGTGAATATTTGTAAATGCTACAAATACATAGAAATAATTAGATACTGTTTGTTTATATTGGCCTAAATAATAAATAAGACCCATTTGACGTTTGATATTGAAAACATCTGTGGATAAAATAAATCGGCGGATTTGTTCATATTTCTAAACTCACTAAACATCTAACTGTGAAGGCGGTTAAAAACATATGTACAACACTCTCCCAAACATCGTGTAAAAGTTGTAAAGAAATTTCATTTATGTCCATTTTTACGGTCGGCTTTTTACAAAAAGCCCGTTGCTTCGAGATGCGCATATCGAATTAGTTTTATGATTAATAATCCACGACCTTGTACAAGCCTTTCGACGAAATTAAGATTTTATTACCCTAAAAGGATTAAGAGCTTCGTCAAAATGAATCTTTAGATTGAGTGACTCGGTTTAAGAGAAATTTTGTAACAGGAAATTCGAATTTTATATTCTCTTAATTTTTCGTTCCAGAAAGTTTCATTTGGAGTTTAATTGGACCATGATTAGCAGTATTGTTCTGATTCTATTTTCAAATATTTAATTTTAGAAATAACTAGTTAATGTCTTTACTCGGGTGATATGCGTATCTAGGTGATCAGTATCCTGTATTCGTCGTAGACAACTCCAGCAAGTAATCTCCAAAAGTCGTAGCAATATCGTAGCGATCGGCTACGCCGTAGTCACTACATCAAAATTAAATTCTGGCCAACGCAATTGGCAACCAAATAATAACAGATTCTGGAAAATAAAAAAAAATACTTTTAGAAGAGTACCTACCATGCTATCCCAACTTGCTATAATAAGCAAGTCTCAGTACTAAAATTGTTTGATTATAAAAAACTTGAAAACAAACAGTCTCAAACCATTTGTCCTACTTTTCAGGCATGTTTAATATTTGTAGATACATTCCCACATGCACTGTAACGGATGGCTTTAAATAAATGACCTAGTCTGAAAGTTTAAAACTACAGTTATTGGTGCAACTTCATAGCTCTGACATATTTTCTGAAGTGAAATAAACAACAACAATTAGTTGTTCGAACCACAATGCGTTCACAAAACAACCGAACATAAATCTGGGAATAGCGTCAGTCTAGTTTTGTCTCCCTAGGGCGGGTTGTACATTGTTCACTTGCATTACGCGATATTGTATTGCAGTGTTATGGACAAGTTTAAATTATACTTTATCTTGTTAGCGTAAATACTTAAGTGCTCATTGAAGATAAATTGCACTTACTAATCTTTGCCTGAGTATGCAATTAATTTAGTTACATAGTTAATACACCCGTGGATAATGCAAAATAAATGCTCTGATTCTTAAATTGTATTTACAGTCATGTAAATCATCCTTTGGAATATAATAAAAATTTAACAAATATGATCAAAAAATCTTTAAACAACACACAAGTAAGTAATTCTTGAACATTCAGCTTAACCCAGGCTCTATCTAACAAATATTTATTCCATTAACGGCCAAAGTGCTGGCTGCCATGCCATAATATTTGCATCCACACTTACTTTTGTCCAACGCCGTGCCAACACCTTAGGCCAAGACCTAGGCTTGTTAATTTCTATGATAAATGACTAGTGCGAACTGTCATATGATAGTTCTTGCGGCTCGTTAAAACTGGGTTTAGTATCTGTGACGACTGTTTTCTGGCATCTAGATGCTATAAAATGTTGTTAGAGTTATAACTTGGACTGTAAAGTGTCTTAATTACGTATGGTTTTGCATATAAATGGATAACAATTGACATATGACTCTTTTATTGCCAAGTTTCTCATATATTTTATTATCTACCTAGATAGTTTTAGGTTTATGAGTATAAAATAAACGATAAGAATTTCTGATAAAGCGTCTAGCATTAGTATAATTCTTAATTCAAAACTCACCATTTTAGAAATAATTTCGTAACATTTCTCTTTTCGTACTTATATAAAAAATCAGCCTGGTAATTTCACAACGTACTGTTTAATCCATTTGACTTTATAACCAACACTAAATACAAACCAATGCCAGTAGAAGGAAGAAACGTAGATGTTGACAGCCATTCATATAAATAGTTTGTTGTACAGTTTAGTGATTTTAAAGGGTAGGAGTTGACCCACTACATAAATCCCTCAGGAATCTTTATATATGGCCTACATTTAGTAATCCCTAACAATATTTCCTATCAACCAACAACGAGCGAAATAGAATAAAAACATAGCAATTTCCTTGGGACTGCGTGGTTCCTTGCCTCCCTACTTCCTATTTCCTACCTTCACAACGTTTTCTTTACCATTCCTTGTGTATAAAGCTAATAATCTTCAACCATATTGCCTTACAGTAAGGTTGGTGTCGACTGTAATGAAAAGCAAAGAAAACTTTGTACACATCCACATCCTTGCTTCTAAATAAATAAAAACAATATTGAAACTAGTCTTTCTGTTTTGTAACACTGTTATTCGAAAGTACAGCTTTATTGTTTGACATACAGGTTGCAGCCTTGAATTTTAACGTTCCGACCGAAGGAAGGTAATAACTTGGTATTTGAAAACTGTAGGCATGAGAAAGTTATCTTGCAACTTTAAAAAAAGAATGCCTTAATATTTGAAAATAAGTCGTAAATAAAAAAAGATCCACTTAATTTATTTTATTATCATCATTCATTTTATGCGCCTATATTTAAGAGCCAGGCTTGTGTCGTTGGAGTAATCGCCATCTTTGCCTTTCTTCTGTCTATAATTTGGCTATTGTTTCTTAAATGCGCGATAAAATATTTAGATAGGTAGGTTTATTATGATATTGATTATCTTTCTTTTAATGAAGAAAGAAAAAGTCACGATTAACATGTACATAATTGTTTATCAATCCATTTTATTTATGAAAATAACAATCATTAGACCTGCAAAAACTCAAATATCAACCTGTATAACGGTTACCTGTGAAACGTTTAAAGGCGAATAGACCGTAATTGGCCCCAACAAGACATGCTGACATCTGCTAATGAAAACTAACAGGCTTCTCTGTTTTCTTTCGAGGATTTGTTTGAGATGTCAAGGATTTTGCGTCGGATTCTTTTAAGTTTTATTTGTGGCTGAAATGTTAAGAAATATTGAGAGTTATTTTATAAATGGCAAGTTTTTTGACACATACTTCTTTCGCTTTATCCATATTCAAGGAGTGGAGGGAAGTAGTCTCTGCCTACCCCGATGAGAGAGAATGTATGTAAGTATGCATGTAAGTTTTTGCCAGTAGATTCCCTTGTTGAAGTTGCAAAAGAAACTAAGAGCAACGCGTAGTGTATTACAACCCAATCACTCTCGTAAAATCAGTAGTGTCGTCGTCTCGTGGCCCCATAGTGAGGCATGGAAAAAACTAATAATGATGACTTGAATATATCACGAAAAAGCGTCAAATACACGCGAAACCACTTCGACAGACATAAATCTATTTATTAACATGTACAATCACAATTTCTCAATTTCTAAATATCTAATATTTCAGGTGATTTCACAGAAATTCTATTAGTCTGCCAACATCGATGTGTTGTAGAATAGAAAATCCATGAATAGCCGTCTCGGTAGGTACCTACTTAGGTTATATGGTCCAGAAAATGTTACGTTCTTAAAGGAAATTTTGCTTTGGAAAGAGGTTTCACTTTGTAGGTTGTTTTAATATTTTAGATATTGAACTTTAGTCTTTTATTAAAGGTTTTAGAAGCCGGATATAGACAGGAAGGATGCCCTACATAACTTTGATAGAGTAATTTATTACTAGGTAGTCTAATTAGGTTTACTTTAGTGAAAGAAACGGCGGCCTAAAAATATTTTGTCATTTTAAACGAGCATCCTATCTAATTGGTGTAGTAAACATTTTTGGTATCAATTACACTCAACATCCCATTCGAGCTACTATGGAGAAAAATAGTTGGCGGCCACTAATGAAACTTACGTCAATCGATAGAGAAAAATATTATAAAACGATAGTATTTTGGACAAATGTTTCGGAGATATAGAACTTTGAAAATGAAAGAACTTTAAAAGCCAACTTTTTTTTCTCCATACTAGCTCGAATAGGGGATGTTGAGAGTGTAATTGATACCGAAAATTTTACTATACCAGGCTCCATACAAATATGTTCGAGGCCATTTGATTAGTAGAACGATAGCTAGACCGGCTATTCATTGAAAGACTGTTTTGTAAAAGTATTGTAATATTTGTTTTACAATTTAGAAGTTAGATTATAAACCTTATACAATTTGATTTGCAGTTTGATGTTTGATATTATGAAATCGCGACAAAGATGTGAGTCAATCAACTACCGCAGCTTGCGTTTAACATATCAAACGCAACCGCTAGTGCGTAAGATAACTTAAAATTCGACTACCCCATTTCATCCTATCACAATTCGTCCTACCCATATAGATCGGAATTAAAATCACCGAGTGCCGAAAGCTGGCAATTACAGGCAGTTAATTGATGAGCGGTAGAAGTGGATCGACAAACGCCTACATAATGCATGGGCGGCGTCAAGGGAACCTGTCGGTGAAAACATATACAACGTTAGACTAGTTAAAAGACTAATGAGTGTTTTGAGTAAATGTTTTGACGTGTTATTCGGATTTATGAGTACGCATTTCTCAAGAAGGCGTAATGCGTGTTAATTATTATTATTTTGGTGAGCGGAAGGTTAAGAAGTCTTATAGACAATTTAAGAAATTATCCTTGTTTATATTACAAGTTCCCTTATAACAGCAAAATAGAATCAAAATTAGCAAAGCCTCTAGAGCCTTAGACACTTGAGTTGGGCACTAAGAACGAATTGTTTTGATAGAGCTTGAACGTAGCACATAGACTGCCAGATGCCATTCGTCGAATCTAGACTGCTTTTCGCAATTTCAGCTAAAATAAATACCAATGCTTAGCCGATGGACGGATGGATGTGAGAATATTTGTTAATCATTATTGCAAAAACCACTGAATAGGTTTTATTGAAAACTTACATTAAATAGCTTGCATAAGTTGCATATCAGAATAACACTTAAGTTGTTTAGTTTTCCAAGATATGATGGTATATGTTTTATATTGGTTTTAACACAACGTAGTTAATTTCAGTCATGCTATACGACAATTTTTGGATTTACTGTCTGGAACATAACTTTATATATTGTTATTCTAGTTTTAAGAATGATTGTAAGCTATTGTTCATTCATTCATTTATTTAAGAGCCAGGCTCTTGTCGGTGGAGTAAACGCCATCTTTGCCTTTCTTCTGCCAGCAATTTGACTTCCTGATACGACACGCACGGCGTTAGTTTTCTCTTTCACTTGTGTTAAATAAGTACGTCTTGGTCTTCCTCTTCCTCTCTTTCCCTCAATCTTTCCTTCAATGATGTTCTTTAAAAAATCGTCGTGTCGTATCAAGCTATTGTGTTCGTCTTAAATAAATAAATACGTTTGAACTCGCGTGCAGCTCAGTTATGTTCATAACATGTCGTAGTAGCATATTTCTTACAATATTCAATACGTTTATTTGCAGTCTAGTTATTGTTTGGTTCACACTAGCGCCTCCACAACCAATTAAAAGGCGGGTTTCGGAGCGTGAAATTTATTTACCAATCCTATCAGAATTAATTTGCATCGAGCACCTTGTTTGTTTTGTTTATTAATATTTATTTAAGTGTTTTATTGTGTGAGTTGTATATTTAAAGGTTTCCTTAGAACTGTTTAATGGGCGTATATCTGTAAACATTTCAAATTAAGTTTCGCATTCTATGACCATCATTGTGCTCTATTATCTATTTACTCTGCGTGTATGAGGCGACTGAAGAATTTGGATGACGCGAAATTGTGTTTGGATCATAGCAAGTGGAGGAAATGTCTCTGACAACCCCGATGGGAATAGGGCGTACCTATTTACACCTAACTCTCAAAACTCAACACTATTAAAACTATATTCGAGTATTCAGCAATCACGTCACGATTGCAAGGTTCTCTAAAAAGTACCATTAAGAGGAACTGCGCTTCGAACAAGTTTATAAAATATCAAATTTTTCTAGAACCACAGAATCTTGTAGGTCCCGAATGAAAAGAGGAGAGATTTTAAAACGCGCACCGTCCGATGTATGAAAGGAAAACATCTACTGACCCGAGCTACGTATGGACAAACTTACTGATATTGGGTACACTGGTGGACTTGGAAATGTGGTCAATAATAATTTCAGTGCGTTGATAGTAGATGAGTCATGTCGTATAAAGAAATCAAGAGGAAAATGGACGATAGAATGAAATGTAAGAAGTTCCACCGACAAGAGAGTAGCTTTTAAATGGTTCATGAATAGCAGATATGAATTTTGCTGGTTTAAAGAACTCATTGATACTTACTTTATGTTTTTCACTTCTTTCAATGTGGAAAAAAATTGAAACGACTTAACTTTTCAAGTCTATAAACAGTTCAGTTATAGTTTTAGCAAAAAAACTTGATTTGGTTTTTTATTTTAACACAATGAAGACTTAAATTAAAATAATCGTAAGTCTAAGATTATTAAAACAAAGGCACATAGAAATGAATCTTACAAATAGTCTATTAATCTTCGGTATCTAGATAAACAGCACAACAGTAGAATAGAATACTTAATACCAACGAAGCTCTAACATGACTAAAACAGCTGCTAACAATTGAAATGAAAGAAGATAGTCTCTTAACTATCTGGAGACAATGTCTTGTCCTCAAGTGTAATTCGTCTCTGTCGTCGCTTAAAGAAAACACCGTCCCCTAGGACTTCGAATGTCTGTTCCACCTGTAGTACAATCTGCAGTGTACAACATGTATAATATGTACTTTGAAAAGAACTTTATTTTTATAAGGAACGCTTCTTTCTTTAAGTTTTTTCGAAAAGCAAGACGTTTCTTTGTTGTTAGTAAGTAAGCTTCTTTACTAATGTTCCGTTTGTATTTTTCAAAATACTACAAGTAAGCTATAAAGTGAAAGAAAACAAATATATACTTCTTTATTTTTTTCTACTGCAGCTATACATAGTAATTTTCATAATGTTGTGTTGCTTGCTACCCATTTTGGACTATATTCTCTAGATGCAATTCTGATCACTTATGCTAGCGCTTGTCCTGAAATCAACTGAGTGTGTTTTGGTTATCTCATCAGTACGCACACTAGTTGCGACGCTCGTAGCATCATAGCTACAGAATTGGAGGCTAACGTTCTTTAGGTGATCTTCTACTTCCTGCCTTCAAGACTAGTCTAACAATACCATATAAAGAGTTTTATCTCGCGAAGACAGGTACTTCACCTCATAAAACTGAACGCCAGAGTCCGATTCAATTCAAGATATATGAGGTGCGCGCTTAAGTATTCCATTTCCGACGCCACCGTGGCGAGATGTATGTAGTTTTTGTTCGGACGGATTTAGGAGGGGCCACGGTATTTAGAGGAGCTACGTATGATTATGTTTAGATTTGTATGTACTAGATTTTGTATAATGTATATTATATTATAAATATTTATTATGATTATGTATAATTATATAATGTATTATACATTATGTACCTACTAGATACCACGTATGTTAATGTTATCTGAAGTTTTGTACCGATCGAAGTGTTGATAGTTGTACTCGATTACTCCACCGACAAGAGCCTGGCTCTTAAATATATGATGATGATGATGATAGTTGTAGTATTTGCTTCCAAACTCTGATCACTTTCGCTGAGTTTATTTTCTAGGCTTGCTAAAAGCGCAGTAACTATGAAACTACGTCTAACGCCCGTTATTAATAACCTATCCTGATCCGTTTTTACCAAATCGAGATTGAAAAAACAAAACACAATTGTGTTCTTGACATGTTTTTGGTACACAAGTGACAATTGTGTTTTGTTTTTTCAATCTCGATTTGGTAATAAAAAATTTTTGCCAAAAAAGAAACAACTTCAAAACGGAAACTAAAAAGTATGAAATAAATTAACTTGTACAGCAAATTTCAAGTTTATAAATGATTAAAAGTAACATAAACAAATACATAATTATGTCTTTAAAATTTTTGAAGACGGTGCCAAGTAAAACAATAACTAGATATAGGTAATATAGGTACTTATAATCAATCTTTTTCATATCTCAAGGAAACAGGTGGCACCGTCTTCAAAAAATTTAAAGACATAATTATGTATTTGTTTATGTTACTTTTAATCATTTATAAACTTGAAATTTGCTGTACAAGTTAATTTATTTCATACTTTTTAGTTTCCGTTTTGAAGTTGTTTCTTTTTTGGCAAAAATTTTTTATTTCACATTTTTTAGTTTCCCTTGACTGTCCTTCATTTTCATTATCAGACCCCTAATAACAGTCACAACCCATTTAGATGAAAGGTCTCAATAATATAAGTTAATCAAGCCCAAACACAAAGTACTTGCTGTAAACCGTTGTCGAGTTCCGTCGACTGCATTTCCGCTCCATCATCAGGTCAACGTCAGACCCTCATTAAACATTAGGGCTTTAAAATTCTTATTATTGCATAATATTAATAAACACACTAGTCGCGATGCAATTTTTTCGAGTGTTTCCCTCGATATCTCCAGGTTTCCACCATCAGGTCCTGGTTTCCTTACCATGGAACCACCCTTGGGATACCCCCTTTCTAACAAAAAAAGAATCATCAAAATCGGTTCATGGACGACGAAGTTGTGTGAAGAAACATAAGAAACAGACTAGTCGAAAATACAATTTTTTCGAGAGTTTCCCTCGATTTCTCCAGGATTCCATCATCAGATCCTGGTTTCCTTACCATGGGACCACCCTCGGGATACCCCCTTTCCAACAAAAAAAGAATCATCAAAATCGGTTCATAAACGACGAAGTTTTGCGTGGACATACATAAAAAAAAAAAAAATATATATACGGTCGAATTGAGAAACTCCTCCTTTTTTTTGAAGTCGTTTAAAAACGGATCAGGATAGGTTATTAATAACGGGCGTAAGAGAAGGTCCCAGCTACTTTACAATTAGAAAAATGGATGAAAATTTCTCCACACCTACTATCTAGACCGACCGATTTGGAACATGCCGACCACTACGACTCCTATTTGGTCGGTTTGTCGCATTTTACACCTATTACAAATAAAAAAGAGATACTTACCTAAATATTGTCGCCCCTTCCTGAGTACCTCTCTGCAATCTTTTGAATTATTACTGAATGGATTTTCTCTTTCTGAAACGGTTCTTGGAGGAAATTGTAATTACGACCACTTCATTATTTTATTACTACCAACTAACCCTTTTCAGGCTGATTCATTTTATCTCACTCGGCCTCTTTATTATCACGTAAATTAATTAATTGTACATAATATAAATAGTATTATCTATTTAAGTGCGTTATTTGATAAAGTAAGCATTCTGAAGTTTTGAATATTTCGAAAAAGATATCAAATTCAGAAACATTTGTAACAACATTAACTATTTAAATATAATAAATTAACAGATTAAGTACTCATTCTTAGTTTTAGCGTATATAGCCACAGAATGGGTACCGGAAGATGGTCAGCGCCGCCGAGGTAGGCCCAAGAAACGATGGCGCGACGATCTGAACATATTAAGGGAAGATTGGTGGGAAGCCGCCACCTACAGAAATGTGTGGACAAGCATGGGAGAGGCTTTTGCCCAGCAGTGGGACAACATAGGCTAAAAAAAACAACACTTACATCGGATCTTATCGTATGTCGTCGCAAATATTGCAAATCATCTAAAATCCACATACCACTAATATCAAGATCCACATGCATCTATTAAAACTAACTCCAGATCACCAATTATAGTTCATCCTGTATATAATTTCAGATGAAAGCAAATTAATATGTATCACGAATATAGTATTAAAGGTCTCTATCACTGTAACGTAATTATCTATGTCGTTTCAGGTTTGGCTTAAGTTATGAACTTCCCTTTGTTTCTTATTGCGAAGCGTAGGTACTGAACTGACGCATAGAAACGTTCTCGATTACTAAGGCAGAACACAATTTTCACTCGACTATAAAACCCTACTGTTTAAATGAACACCTGCCAAAGTAATAGTGGTTATAATGGTCATACTACAGCCATATGAGTTCTAAAACGACGGGCATATATGATGAGATTGATGTGGATGAAGCGAATTAATGTGTTTGGATTGCAGCAAGTGAGTGGACGTACCAATCGTCTGACAATAGATGTTGTGGTCTTTAGAGCGAGCCGTTGTCCGTTGTCGGTTACGCGGTGTATGGCTCACACCTGAATTTTATTCTAATGAGAACAATGTCAATAATAATATGACAATCAAAAATGCTCTGCGCTGCGCTTTATAATGGCCGTGTAAACACGCACCGGATATCCGGCAAAAAAATATACGGCAGCCGTTTTTTGCCGGATGGATTTCCAGTGCGTCTACAAGCGCCCTTATAGTGAAATATAAAGGAGGTAAAAGATGAAGAATAAGGACTTCTAAAAAGAAAGTTCACTCTGACGAACAACAAAACAAACCTTGAATGTTGCTCATAGAACATCTTCCTTACCTCACCCCAAACATTTATACCCAGTAATCAATCTATTATGGCGAATGAATACATAATTTGTAATCACTGTATCCTGTACAAGTAATAGGATAGTTGTAATTTAATGCTCTCATGTTATGTGACGCTGACGACTTTAGACATTGTGTAAATTGAATTTACATCCTATTGAGATGTTTTGTCATCTACTTTGTAGATAAGATACGAGAAATTTAACTGCTACATCACTTTCATTTGTTTCATCATTTATTTGTTTTCTTTAAGAAATATGGTTACTTACCTAATTATGGTTAATGGTGACCCCATTTGACCATCTAAGCAAGCTTTGAAACGACCAATGCATGTCTCTACCGAATGAGGTTAGATTAATTTTGCTTTTATACCTTGTTTTGTTTTCACATTTGATTGTTAAAATTCGTATCTATACAGGCGACGTACCGTCCAAGTTAGTCTAGTTTGCGTCTTGAAGGACTAAAATTAGACTCTGAGCTACAATCTACTTATACTAAGAAATATTTATATAGATATGTGTAATGAGGATTCATACGTGTAATTCATGTATGTGGTAATATTCGCTATGTGCGAAGTACATGGTGGGGGTATAGTAAAGCGATCGCAGCGCTTGCCGTGGTAGAAATGCGCAACAATCCGGGAAAGTAAAGTCAATGTAAATAAATAAAAATGAATTATTGTTCGTTAGTCTGATTAAAACTCGAGAACGGCTGGGCCGATTGAGCTGATTTTGGTTTTAAAATGTTTGGCGTAGTCCAGGGTAGGTCTAAACGGTGAGAAAAATTCGAATAATTGCCGGGAAAGCCCTAAAACAGACCTTTTCTTTTTCCCATACAAATGTTTTCTTACTAAAATGTAGAGTCAATTTGAACTTTATTCCTACAAAATAAACTTCATTCTAAGGCGTGACAAAGTAAAGCTCTGGTTATAAACACAATTGCATTTTATCCCAGTGACAACACGAGAATCATTGATCTGTAATAAATAAATTATAATTCTTATTAAAATAGGTACGTTACCTATCATAAAATACTAGAGTCTGTGCGGAAAGAGAACCGTCGTGACCTTCAAGTGCATAAAGAGTCAAAAAATATTTAGATACTATGATAAACTTTTATCATTTCCTTGAGACAGTTTGAAAATTACTTATTTAAGGTTATCAGAGTACTTACGTTTAAACTCGTTACATAGGGCGTTAATGTCACCGATGTTTGACGAATGATGTGAGCTCGTATTAAATAACTATTGCCATTCTTTCGTAACTCTTCAACATTTCTTACATGTTGTGTTAAAACTAATTTATTTCCTTTCAACAAAGTTTGAGGTTGGAACCTAATATTGTGTTTTACACTTTCAAAACCAGTTTTTATAATGACGTCCATTATTTTATGCACTGTTTTAACAAATTCCTCTAAAATTACCACTTGTCGTCTTTCTATTTATCTTTTATTTACTATATTTATTAGAAAGCAATAAAATACTGTTATGTTATTATTTGGCATAATCCCGGAAAGTTGCGCATGCTAGGTGGCGCTACTGTCGTGCACGTAGCGAATACATCAGCCAGTATAAATTCCTTCTAAATTCAAAAGTAAAACAAAAGACAGAGAACTTTCAAGTGCAAATTGTACACAATATTAATAGCAGAAGAAGTGTTTAAGTAAAGAAAGTTGTAAAGTGTCGACGGAAGATCTGAGCGCCACGCGACAGCCTAACAAGCCGTTACGAGATGAACATTACAAACAAGACGTTGCTACTTGCTGTATACGTTCTAATTTGTAATGTTGGGCTTTTAAAATAGATGGAAACCCAACTGATTTAAATTGGTAAGGTTTTGTTGGTAGTTTCTCTGTTTGGGTGTACTTTTCTTCCTAGTCATAAATGTATGGTCTAGAGGAAAAATAGATACTTACTCAAATTGAATAGAGTTTATAGTTTACTCTAAAAGGTCTTATTACTCTAAAAGACTTTGCTTGGTTTTTTTTTTAATTCTAGAACCTATTCTTCCCTCCTATTGGAGTGGGCTTATTGAGTTATTATTTTTATTGAGTTATTATCCTATTGAGTTGACGTTCCATTTGTTAAGATTCAGACATACATTCTTTCGCTTCATCCACATTCATATATCGCCTCATAATTACATGCTCGTCGGTACCCCGAATCTATGCACATGAAAGCAATAAATAAATAGAAAAACTCATAAAATGGCACATTTACACTCTATTTTCATGACTCCAAACTAGACTACAAGCATTTGCTCCCGGCAATCATAACTTGATACAAGACTTTTGTTTTACGCTGACTTAGCGTAACTTTACTCTAGGGGGCACTTTTACTTAGCTAATTATATTATTTAGTAACTGCTGTAAGTAAATTATATGGTCGCGGTACGCCACTTTTGTTTCCATTTCGGTATTCATTTGTTTTCTAAATCAATTTCATTTAGAAAACAAATAAATACTTTGATTTGAATAAAGGTTTGAATGAAGGTTTTAAATTATGGAGCTTAATACAATACGATACGGGTTAGCTTAATACTTAAATACAATACAATAATACAAAGCTGCTGATTAAGCATTTTTGATGTCATAAACTTAAAAAAAGGTTTAAAATATGCTTCATACAGAAAGAACCAAGCGATATAATAATATTTTATGAAATCTTAGTATTCATTAGCCATTTGCCAGTAGCTATTGCAAAAAAGCTATTGAAGGTTAATTGGTGCGTTAGACGTGTTTTTGTCAAAAATCAGAACAAGGCAATGTTTAATGCATACTTATCCTTTTCCGCAACTAGCTGTTATGGTGCTCCCACACTGCATGTTAAAAAATGTTAACAATTTTTATATTTTGTTAGAAACTGTTACATGTTAATAAATTTTACAATATGTTACAATACATTACAACTTTATCGAGTATGCACAACACATTCGTCCATGTCCTGATCAATAAAAGATCACGATGATTACCTATGTAGCTACAGTATCTATATCTCGTATGATCGCCCTCGTTTGTAAAACAAGCGAAGCTTTCAAAAGACGCAGCAACACATTGGTTGCACCGATGAATAATTCACTCACATGATATTTCCGAGTCGTTCAAACTTGGAGGCATAAAGTAGGAAGGAGCCCCGAAACTTGAGTTATACCGACTTCAGTTATAGTCCGGGTAAAATGCGCAAAAAAATCTTATACTATTGAAACTCGAATATCGACATTTCAAGAAATTTTAAATAGACATTGAAAACCACTTTGTAATCATTCATCACCATCAATATAAGCCTGAAGCTGTCCACTGCTGAGCATAGACCTCTCAAATAACTCTCCAGTGCTACCAGTCCATTGCATAGATCCATTTACTCTCTACTATAAAGTAACGTCGTCGTCGTTGTCGTCGTCGTTGTCGTCGTCTGTTCTAACAAAAGATATTAACGGTTTGTATTAATTAGAATTAGATTTTACCAAATTGGTCGACCCTTTATATCCAGGGTGCAAATCAATCGATTTCATTCTTCCAGCGCACTTTTGCCAAGGTATGTCGTGCAGGCTTTTTCTCATAACTATCCTGTTACTCCTATTCTGTCCCAAATGTCCCAATTCGACTGGACTACGATAATATTTCAATGGAGACTGTCGCGATCCTTGTTGTTGTTTCAATTGAGTTTCAGCTTCTTTACCCTCTATTCTCGGGGGTAACTGCTACTGTATTTTGCATGCACTTTTGTTCTTACTCGTTTGTTTCGTTTCTACTTTCGTCTTTTGTTATTTGGTGATTGTAGATGAACACATAAATAGATGAAGTGCCAACATTTGTGTCAGGTAATGTTGTTTTATGTGTGTCCATGTCTCCGTTTTTTATCAGACGACCATTTTTTTACGAGATCCGTTACAAAAACTGTTCCGTCACATGTATCTAATTAATTTCAAAAATGTAAGAAAGTAAATATTTATTCCCAGTCGTAAAGAAAGTTCTGTGACTCTGTGAACCACAGACTTATAAACGGAATCAATGATACAAATCGAGCTCTTGTAAATGACAAAACATCTATCAATCCATTTCATCCTTTCCATAAAAGATGTATAGGTAAGATACCAAACTGAGAGTCTCCATTAATATATTAAATAGGTGTTCATTAGAAAGTTAGAGTTACGGGAAGGTACAAAGGAGGTTAGTTGGGACTTCTAATGTATTCTCGCCAAATGTACTTTAGATAAGTTTGTCAACTTCTTATCCTTTATAACTAGGATAACATATAGGTACTTAAATTGCATTTTAGGAATTGGTTGAAGCTGTGGTTACTGCACTCGATCTCATACGCTAATGCTTGTATTGAGTATGGTCTTCATTCTTCCAATAGGAAGCAGAAGTTGTTCAAACTTCTTACATTATCAGTTTCGTCTTTGTTCAGATTGAGCTAGCACGTACGCATCGATTGCATATTTATTGATTGTGAAATCTATTAAACTAGGTACTTATTATATATTTAGCTTTCAGAGATATTCATATTTTCTTGTTAGTATTTATTGATCGAAAACAATATTAAAATAAATATTTTCTCTTTCTCGTTACTAACTCAAATGACAGGTAGTAACTTCTACCTGAGTTCTATATAAAGCACTAGCTAACCCGGCGAACTTCGTACCGCCTTAGCGTAGCTTTGATGCACTACTTTATTTTGTATAGCTGACCTATCTTATGTATGAGTACCTTTTTTTTTTCTCCGTAAGAACCTTTTCCTGATAATAACGAACAGAACAAAAAAAGAATTAGCGAAATCGGTCCAGCCGTTCAGGCGTGATGCCGTGACCAAGGGAAATAGGGATTCATTTTTATATATATATTATAGATTACTTCATCTCTTATGAATCACTACATGCTTTTGTTTTCCAACACATCTCATGTTATCATTGAACTTTTTGTTACTCCCCAATGTTTCTATTTGACTTCCAAGTTTCGTTGTATTTATATGCTTTATTCAACCCCCTCCCGCTTTCCCTGACAAACCTCCGACCACATAAACCCGTTTATGCATTATCAGACGCCCTGAGCAATAGAGGTATTGCGGCAACCGGACAAGTTTCTAACGAACTACGTACAAAGGGTTCTAACTCGGTCACTAGTATCCACCTTTACTGTGTGGGGTATTGCTAACTCGACCTGAGATCCAGTGACGAATTTGGTGTAGATATAAAGGGGCGGATTTAGTGAGGTTCGCGCAGATGTGGTTTATAGCTCATTATCGCTTCGGATGAAATTGATTTGTGATTGTATAAGACTTCTGTCATCAACAAATGGTGTTAGAGAATAGATGTTTAATAATGGTATACTAGAGACAGGTAAACTGTCAGTTTGAAGTTTACATACTCGTAGAATATTGGTTTCGAAAATAAAAGTATATCTGTTGTTGGAAAAATGCAAAATTGATTTTATTTAAGTAGAAAATTCCTTCTTCTTTATCAGCCCATATATGTCCCCACCGAGGGGCACGAGCCTACTCTCATACAGAGAGTGATTAGGCCGTAATCCACCACGCTGGCCAAGTGCGGGTTGGCGGATTTCACATACACCTTCGAATTTCTTCACTGGTGTATGCAGGTTTCCTCACGATGTTTTCCTTCACCGTTAGCAAGTGGTAATCGAATAAATTGATCCGTACATGAGAAATAAACTCAGAGGTACGGGCCCCCGCCGGGATTCGAACTTACGCCCTCAGAATTCGAGGCAAGCGTTCTACCAACTGGGCTACCACCGTTCCAAAATTCCTAAAGTACAAAAATGTCGTTACAAAACCACATAGTCCCACAAATAGTATTTTTGTGAGGCTAGCGCAACCCGTGATAAAAAGTTATACCTACCGTTAGCTTGCTTTGTTGTGCACTCTGTAATAAAAGTATTGGGTTATAGAAAAGAAAACTTCGCGTGATAAAAATCAGGGCCAAATGCTTACATCTCCCATTATTTGCTTACTGAATTTCACACCAACCTAAACGCCTTGTTCTAACTCCATCCCTGCCCCAAACCCGAAGGTACAAACATCAAACACAATCGCGCAAGTCAAATACATGAGATTTGAACGTACCTCATTATACATTCACCTACACGTAACTCATCAATATTGGTTTTACCTCCACCTACATTTGGACTGATTTCCTAATTTCGTTGTAACTTACTAGTAAATAATGGATATTAAAACACATGTTAAGGAAAATCCTACATATATACATACCTTTCACGCCTATAATAATAATAATAATTCTTTATTTCGGATAAATCCATATTCTGGTTAGTACTTACAATGTCTCTTAAATATCTAGGGTTAGTAAAACAATAGCCCATCGGGGTAACACAAAATCCTACATAGATACTTGTCCATACCTACCTGCTGTCACGCCGCATACCATCAACGTAAGCAGAGACCACTTCCCTTCATTGCTACTTTAAGGTAATCTTAACTTGGCCATTTTATAATCCTACTTATTAATTAAACTATAGGGTAGATAAATGGATGGATAGGTGTGAGAATGATTATGTTACTGAATAGATATATTAATCCGATTTCGTTATAGAGTGATCGCGATCCTCAGCACTGTGGGAACGATGAAAAAGAAGAGTAACATAATATCCTCCCAAAAGTCATAAATCACATCAATCACTAAATGAATTGGATAGGTACATAAAAGGTTTCTAGGCTATACAAACTACGAAATTCCTTACAACCAGATCCACAGCATTCAAAACAAAGGACTGCTTCATCTAAATCCAGGTCAACCCCTCAAATACCCAACATTGTATAGGAATGCTGGGAACTCTGCAAATGTCGAATATTAATAAGAGCTAGGACATGACATTAGGATTTTGATTAACCACGCTCCGGCTCCTCCATTCTGGTAGAAGATCGCGTACAAGGATGTAGGGCTGTGGAACGGGTATGCTAATCATAAGAAAACCTGTTAGAATATTATGGATTGGTAATTAAAAACGTGTCGACAAATGGTAGTGAATTTATCATTTCATTTCACAGACATATTTTGTCATCAGCTTGATTAATTGTAACTTTACTTTCTTCATATTTTTTAATTCTTTAAGGACTATCTTATATTGTTTTACCCTTTTAAGTCTTCTCATACATTGCAATTGGAAAACCGGCTGCTAAATGCATTGAAATGTCATCGGTACTAAATTTTTAACATTTCAACCAGTAATATGATATCGCGACAAATGTACCGATCATTTATACCGATTTTCAAAACAATCGACCAACCGATTCGGCGATTTTGCTAACGCAATCTTCCTTTGTCACCTACAACAACCACATAGCATTCGCAAGTAAGAATAAAACATCACCATGCATGTAAATAATTTAAACCGGGCTCAAGCATTTCCTCCGAGCCATACATCATTGTTCTTATAACTCGTATTACACACATTCCGCGTTTCCGTCTCCTGTCTCTTATGAGCCGAATATTAAGCGGCCCAAGGATATTTACAACGAAATAAAAATGTTGTGATGCCATTTTATTGGGGTTCATGCGGTGTGAATGTAGAGAGTCTCTTTTTGTTTTTATACCGAGCACAGAGCGGTTGAAAAACGCCGCGTTTGTGGTCGTTTGGCTTCTGAGCTTTTTAGATAACTAATATTCACAATAAAACACTCAAATAACATAGGTTATAGAATTAACATTTAAATTATATGGAGATCAACATCAATATTTTTTGATATTTTACAGTAAAAACTTGATATGCCCCTATGTTTTTTCTAATACTGGTTGAACGGACTAGACAATGGATTGTTTAGTTAGTCTATATGTATGAAACTTATGCTGCAAATACCCACCCAAGACAAAACTGCGGCAGGGCGTTCGTGTAGGTATCTCCCAATATGAAAATCTTCTAAATAGTACCCGCTTTATGGAATTATGTGTGTCGGTATTATGTCTTCTATGTTTTGTCAAGGCTTTATTGAAATAAAAAATATAAAAAACATTTTTACTTTCAGTTCACGTGAATCTTTGAATTTAGATTTCCAAGAACATTTTCAAGGGATTATTATTTTATAAAAAGACATTTGTAGCAATGAATAATTTATTATATTTATATTTAAAGTGTTACTACACCTACGCAAGAGAAGAAATGATACAGGATGTAAAAATCGAACTGAAGGCCATTCTACGAAATTAATAAACGAATTTTTTGTCCATACTAGAGGAAGGTTTCCACCTGTATTCTCATTATTAAGTAATGTTTTTTTAACATTTATTATTCAGTCATTTCACGTCCTATCTATAACAATAAAACTAGGTAAGTATGTACTTTTTCACCCTGTATTAACATGTTTAACGTCCAAAAATAATTTCCAACACAAAATCTTTGAGTTAGTACCTAAACATAATACGAGTATCTATCGACTTTTAGCTAGAGTCCATTTACGTTAGAGGACGGCTAGTAACAATTTAGTCCTCCATAATAGTGGCTGCCAGTTGCCGATAGAAGCTTCTAAAATTAAAAATACTGTTTCAAAACATCGGAACTAATTCCCGGATTTGAAACTTTATTTTATATTTTAGTATCCAATATTTAATTATTGCATCGACGCTGTACCATAATGAATAAAGAAGAATTTTCTAAAATATCATTGCGGTTTTAGCGGGCTGTTTCAAAAATGTTTTATGCATGTTTTCATTCATTTTTGGCTTTAGTCTAAAACTAAAGCCAAAAACCATATTTTGAAATATCTCATGATATTTTTTTAGGACTAGGTTTAAAATTCAGCTTAAAATTGGGTTCTACACCTACTTGTCGTGTTTTAGAGTCGGTAATTGAATGAAGGATCCATTTTATTAAGAGAATAATAATTTTTATAAAGCCTTTAACTCTTGTAGGACTCAATTTTGTATCGGCATTGACTTGCGCCCGATATGAAACTGGATTAGGTGCACGACAGGTTAGAGCGCACACTCATTTCATTAGCCAGCTGTAACCTTTTGCATGCACTGTATTGTAACAAAAAACATAGTGTATACGTGGTTTGCGAGCGCCTCGTAGCCAGCCGACTATTGTCAGTTTTTCATCATCATCATCATCATTTATAAGAGCGTCGCTCTTGTCGGTGGACTCTGCGCCACTCTTTTCTATTCTACCTATGCTGTCTGTTTGAGCACCTACGACACAACTTCTATTCCGTCTATTTGGTCTATGTAAATCGTTCGTGGTCTCCTTCTCTTCCGTTTTTCTTCTACTTACTATTCCTTCCATATTTAACAGTTTATTTGCAAGATGATAGTACAAAACGACAGAAAAAAAAGAGAAGTTGTACAAAAGGTACAGCATATTGTTCCATGTTTTTTACAAAGTCAGTTTTTACCGCTTGTCAAAGACACAATAGTACCTCGTTACGTTACTGTATTTGGTTACAGTTACAGCTCGCTAATACGTATGCGCCCTAGGGTTACGCTGTAATCTATGTCGCAGAAGCTTCATATTCACACTGGCTATTAAATTACCAGGTTCATAGGCAGTAAATCAGTTGGTGAGAACCAGTTAAGACTCAGGTTGACTTATTGAAATGACCTCACAGCCAACTATCGTCTATTACCTTAATCATATCTTGGAGCCTGGAACTGAACGATTTATGAAGTGCTTAGAGCTTGGAACTAAGGCTGAAGTGGTTGCTTAGGTCTTAGGTTTAAGTAAGATGAGATTTATTTTCAGAAAAAGTGAAAAGTGTTCATAGTAGTTTAGTTGGAGGTTTCATAGGTAGGTATAGAAAAGGCAAACCAGATAAATGAACACCAGATGTATGAAAGTGTATAAAAGTGTCCTCGGCTGGTACTCGGTTACATAAAAATATTATCCTTTGGATACTTATCCTACGACGATATTTTTTTCTTTGTATGATACCAAACTCCGGTATCATACGCGGCCGAAGGGCAACTGTTTATGCAAAAAAACAATGATGGTTGATTGTAGTTGCTGATCATTTGATTTAAGTAGAAAAGATAATCATAGCGTGATCTTATAGAAGAGTTTAGAAATATTTGCTTAGAAATCGTCATAAATATGAAAGAAAAATTTCCATACTTTGACATTTACCATTTTTTTCACAATCTTAGCTTTTAAAGGTCACAAAAACCTTCCACGATTTAAATCTATCTTATAATCAAGTTCTTTTCAGCTCAAAAACTCCATCGTACCCGGTATCACAAATTAGTGGAAAAGTTGCCACATTTACATGAATAATTACTGAGATACGCATCTTTGGCCCCTAATTTACATTTCCTGAGTGGGGGCCCCCCACTTGTAAAGTCAAAGGTGTGAGTGTGATTAAAGTTTTAGGTTCAGTTTTATTCAAGTTAATTCTTTTTCTTGAATGAATTTATTAAAATTTTACTTACTATTTTATTTTATACACTTGAAATAATAATGTTATATTTTTTATTTATGATTAAGTTCGTCACGTCTCGCATTCTCCGTTTAGATTTTTAAGAGAGCAATTCTGATTACTTTCGTTAATGCTGATTCCACAATTAACATTTCCTTATATTCTTTGGTACATAATGGGGGTAAATAGGTAGCCAGTTGTTTTTTTTTTATTCAAATATTTATAGAACAAACTGAATGACAAAATAACAATGAACCAAAAAACAAGTCTTTGTTAATACTGAAGTATTGTTTGTGTTGTTGTTGATTTAAAATTCGATTAGGCGTCGATCTACTTAAGAAATTCAAAGGAAAGTAATCGTGATTTCCTTCAGAGCACAATTCCTTCGTAATTTGATTCGATCTAAGAAGATTTACCCTTACTGTAGGCTACTACGCTTAAAAACCAAAATAACCAGCTATGTGTAGCATGGACGAGAGACAGTGCATCCCTTCCAAGAAATAGCACATTTTCACAACATATAAGTCACTTTTTTATACCATAAGGTCAATCTACACTTTCATAAACGTAAAAAATGTATAGGTATTATTTTTTTATATAAAATCTAGTATTTAATTGAAATTGATTTATAATACAACACAAGAGAAATCAAATAGGAAGAAAAGAGACTTTGACACAAAGTCGCTTCTAAAAACGGTCGTTTCAGTTCGATAGTAGGTTAGGGTGGTATAAAATTGAGCAGTTTGCTTTCAAAGGAAATTGAAAAACGCAAAGTTTGTCCTAATTATTAAAATTACATATTCTAATAACAATTTGACACACTTGTTTTAACAAGCAATGACCTAATGAAAACATAGATATTATAACAACTACATTTCGATACTTATGGTAAAACAAGTGAATTTTCATTTCTTCTTTTTTACCCGACTACGGCAAAGCCAAAAGGAAGGGTAATGTTTTTGGCAGTCTATGTATGTATGTATGTATGTATGTATGTATGTTTGTATGTATGTATGTATGTATGTATGTATGTTCCACCGTAGCGTCTAAACTACAGAACCGATTTTAATGAATGAGGTGTCAAAAGATTGGTAATAATACGGCGGATGACATAGGATACCTAGTTTTGCAATAAGTTCAATACTTTGCCCACTAGTGGGCAAAAAGTCACGAAGAAAAAAATAAAAGTTTGTAAATGATGTTGTGTGGGGTATCAAATTCAAGAGCTCAGCAAGCACATTCCAAAAATATATATATCACTAGGTTTTGCGCACGGATTTGCTTGTAAACTAGTGGACAAGAAGTCGCGACGAAAAATATTAAATTTTACAAAGGATAATATGTATGGGGTATCAAATGAAAGGGCTCAGCGAGAACATTCCTAATATTATATATATCACTAGGTTTAGCACGCGGTTTTACTTGTAAATATGTCTTTTAACGTCTTGTCTTTTCTATCATAATTACTTCGAAACTACTGATTACTTACCTTCAGCTTGCCAAATCAGGCCTTTTCAGAATTATGTTGACTGTTTTGGCTAGTTTTAAGCTAAATTACCTACAACTTGTACTACCTATGGAATCAACTTTGTTGGCATTCAAACATTTTCGGTCCCTCAATAGGTACATTTTGCCCACGTAACGTGTACGAAAAAGCAAACATTTTTAGACTCTGACAAAGATCCCATATTCAAAGTTGTTTATTATCATGAGTTCAAGCAGTGATTTTAATTTGTAAAGCGTGTCTTAAAAGGGAAGTTTGAAATAAACTACAAGACTTCTTGAACTCACATTCATACTATGAACAAAGTGGGTAGGAAAGATTGGGGGGCACAGCCCCCCGCCAAAATTAAACAAAACACTTCTTGAACTCTACTAGATAAAGTTGTCATTGTATGGGGGGGTTTGGGGGGCGCAGCCCCCCGCCAAAAGACACGAAACACTTCTTGAACTCTACTATGGATAAAGTAGTCACTGTGTAGGGAGGTTTGGGGGGCGCAGACCCTCGCCAAAATGAAACAAAACCTTCGTGAACTATACTAGATAAAGTTGTTATTGTGTGGGGGGGTTTGGGGGGCGCAGCCCCCCGCCAAAAGACACGAAACACTTCTTGAACTCTACTATGGATAAAGTAGTAACTGTGTAGGGAGGTTTGGGGGGCGCAGACCCTCGCCAAAATGAAACAAAACCTTAGTGAACTATACTGAACAAAGTTGTCACTGTGTGGGGGGGTTGGGGGGGCGCAGCCCCCCTCCAAAATTAAACAAAACACTTCTTGAATTCCACTAGACAAAGCTGTCACTGTATGGGGGGTTTGGGGGGCGTAGCCCCCCGCCAAAAGACACGAAACACATCTTGAACTCTAATATGGATAAAGAAGTCACTATGTAGGGGGGTTTGGGGGGCGCAGACCCTCGTCAAAATGAAACAAAACCTTCTTGAACTATACTGGCCAAAGTTGTCACTGAGTGGGGGGGTTTGGGGGGGCGCAGCCCCCCGCAAAAATAAACAAAACACTTCTTGAACTCTACTGTGGACAAAGAAGTCATTGTGTCAGTTTGGGGGGACGCAGCCCCCCACTGCAATAAGGAAATAGATACTTTTTACATATACTCGTACTATGGACAGGTTATCAGTGTGAGATTATCAGGCTTTGGGGGCGCAGCGCCCCGTCAAAATAAAATAAAAGGCATCTTTGATCCACACTCATACCTATCCGAAACGGATTACGCTACTTACTTTGGACCAGGAAAGCGTTGAGCATCTCTGCTCAAAAGTAGGTACCTACCTATCTAGGTACTTTTTGTGTAGTTTTTTTAGTGTTATGTACTCTATCAAAAAATTTGCAATATTTTAGGATTGTTACCCTATAATTATTATCCACTTTGAAAAGTAACTGTGGTGTAGATGACTATGAAGTCGCGGATGCCCGCTAGTACAATATATTGAGATGAAAAGATAGATTGAAAGTGTAACATGGAGTTTGAATAGTTGTCATGCAGTGGCGGTACGTCCATACAAGCCCAAAAGCCGGGCTTGCCTTACAAAAATATCACATACCTAATACAAATTAATTTCATAATTTACTCTTATAAAATATTCAAAGATTTTATATTTAAGACTCCAAGCCAAAAAAAAGTAAAATCTGTACATTTTTATGAGCCAAAAAAGCGCGCCATCTATGAATGAACATCACAACCCGGATTACGATTACGTCTATATTCTGTTTCGCTCGCACTCATTGGCTTCTTATGTGGCTTGCTGTTGTACTACTCTAATGTATGAGAAATTACCTAAAAACCATCATAATTTGGTCGGCTAATTACATCAGTTTGTATGAAAACCTAAGCCGGGTTTGCCTATGAGTATAGTCACGTATTGTTATTTGCGAGTCGGACGGACTGCGACCAACTTCAAGTTATTTATTTATTAGTGGCCGCCGCCGGTCGGTAATTGTTGTTGTTTTTTTTTGTGTTTATGAAAAGTTTTGCTCGTTTCATAGTTTTATTGTAATAAATTGACTTTCGTTACGAAAATGAGCAGTGATAGTGAGGCCGTGGTGCCTTGTGAAGGTTTGAAATGTGTTAATAACTTTGATCAACGACGCAAAGTGAATTCATTGACTTTTATGAAAAGAAGCAGCTCATCGTTTTGGAAATGTCAACCCCGGATTTAAATATTTCGTTTTTCAGTAAGTCACCAACTTTTTACGATTACGTAATAAAATCTACGCACTTTCTTTCTTAGTGGTTTTCGTGCATTTCAAACCAGAGCAAGAGTGAGGTTATCTATTCATCCGCACAATCAAACAACGGTTTTGTCAATGACATGTATTTAATTCTGTCTAGAATTAGTATACTTTTCGTGTGCTTTGATATATCTACTCAACGTAATCGTATTTCCAACCCGACCGCCTAAAAAGAAAATAGCGCTAAAAGAAGAAAGGACAAATGTTGAAAACGAAACTAAGTAGGTACGAAAACACTTTTTTACGATCGGTTATGAAGTCGAGTAAAAAAATTACATTTTAGGATCTCTGGCTTGCCCTGTCCTTAGGTCCTAGGCACGCCACTGTTGTCATGTATGTGTTTGTATGAGTTCTGTAGTATGTACGTAGATATCACTGGTTTAACTAAAAAGTGTGAAATAAAAAATAAGTTCTAAAAACTAAAACCCGCCTACGGAAAACCTGCGATCTTAAAAGTAAGAAACAAGAAATAATTCTTGTCTTCTTAACTAGTGCCCCATAAATGCACAGACGTAGCGATTTTCAGAGGAAAGCCGTGGTCGTATGCCTCCATATAACTATAAATGGCTGCCTGCAAGCAATTGATACCTACCTTATTACAAAGGTACGTTAAACAGGTTCCGACATTGCACGGTTATTAATATCAAGGCACAGAGGCATACGACCACGGCTTTCCTCTGAAAATCGCTACGTCTGTGCATTTATGGGGTACCTAGTTAAGAAGACAAGAATTATTTCTTGTTTCTTACTTTTAAGATCGCAGGTTTTCCGTAGGCGGGTTTTAGTTTTTAGAACTTATTTTTTTACAATACTCATACTTACAGTAGAGCTTCAATACCCACATTACCACGGCGTTCGAAGCCAAAAGATGTTTGCTTCGAAGCGTCCGGAGGTGCTCAAATCAAATCAGGGAGAGGTAAATATCTCCAATATTCAGCTGGAACGAAATATTCCGAGCAGATTGTTGAGGAGCGAACGGAATCGTAACAAGATTGGACCGGACCTTTCAAATAAGGTTATGTGGAATGGCGTGGAATGGGCGTGAAGCTATAAAGTACGATTTTTATTTTTAAAGTTATTATAATTGGTGTTTTGGTGAATCCATTATTAAACGTACCTAAGTACTTTAGAATAACGAATGTTATCACGGTAATTGTTTATTATTTAGCTGCATAAAAGGTGAATTTATTCATAAGATAGGTACTGTGCCGTTTTCTTCTGATTAAAAAAAAGTCAGAGCCATGCAATGGTCATGGCGCACACCTTCATAGATGTCCGGGCAGCGGCGGATCAAGATAAACAATCGTGGAAATATAGGAGAGAGGACTTTGCCCAGCACTGAGACACTAACAGTTAAATAAGATAAGATATGGGACATCGAATGAAGATTTAACTATAGTGACCTTGTCTTACTAACTATTAATTAACAGACAACAAAGAGAAATGAGAGGTATTTTCAGAAGACATAAAATCAAATTACCACTAAAGATAGACATCCCTATCTCGTACATAATAAGGGACAGTCTTACAACAAAGCAATTCTTCAAAGATGAAAATTTCTAATAAAAGAAACAAAAAGGGGACCTTTTTTCATCAACATTCCAGCCTCAATTTCCTGGCAATAAACTATTTTATCTGGCACTTAGCAAACAAAGAGAACGTGTTCATTCACGTTTGTCTCTGAATGGGGTAACCGGCGGGATTTGGGCTTCAAGGGTCGAAATTGTCCCTTCAATGGGCAAGCGAATAATAAGCCCTCGACAAAATACGGAAAAAGATACGGCGAGGTGATTTCACTTGGCATATTCTGGCGCCGATTTTCTATTTAAGCGAAAAATATGTTGTCTCCAAATTGGGAACGCGTTACCAAAAACTGTTTTAAATAAAAACAAAAGAGTTTTATTTTTAGAAGCTTATTTGGTCTTATAAGATACATTTTGTTTCAAGCGAAAAAATTGTGCTAACATAATTTGAAGTGTTGTCGAAAAGAAATTGCGACGCTGGGCATGAATCTCCTTCGGAAATAGTTTTTGTGAAAATAAATGTTTGTCTCCATTTGACTTGTATGTTCGACACACTAATAAGTCTGGTCAAGCAAAGGCTTCCAAAATAATCATGGCTACAGTCTACAATGTTTTTGTCAAGAGGCATATATTTTTCTATAATTTTGATGATGATACAAATCATTTTTGAATAAACTGTGAAGATTATATCAAGATTATCGCAAAATAGTAATAGACACCATATAAAAGGAACATTTAGCAACATTTTTAGCACAACGAACACCGTAAACCGTTTACGAATGAATTACGACAAATAATCCGAGTCTTTGTAAACCATTACGCACAATAAAGCACCTATTCGGTTTTGTTTACAATTTTCCTTTATATTTACTGCAAAAAATTCTACTCTTGACAGTTTGCATGTTTTTTTGTTCTTTGAATATTTACACAGACTGTCAATTCCTCTCGTTTTAAATTACTGTCAAAATGGTAGTCTACGAGCAATGTGCTTGGTTTGCGATTCTTTTAACTATGTCGGTGAACTTGATTCTTCTGCGTTTAAGTCCTATTTTCTCTTAAAATCGGCCAACCAATAGTGCAGAAAGTAAAAGATCTTCACTATGTATGAAAATATTTAAGTCCCTGAGCTACAATTCCTAGATTTGTTAATAGTCGACAAAACGAAGTCGGTGGCATTTCTTAGTAACGAAATAATTGTCGACAATTTAAATTGAAACGTTCCTCCCAACAAAGGATTGTTAGAAGTTTTTTCCTTTAAAGATATCTACTTATTTCGAATGAAAAAGTTTTGTCAAAGTTTCGCGGAGATAATGGCACGTTTGAAGGCGTCTATTTATTATCTGTATCCAAGAATTGAACAGCTTTGTAAGTGTTTCTTTGTACTTATCTTTATCTTTTGGGCAGCCTTCGGACGGAAGATAAGTAGAACTCCGTTTGTCGTTATTTGTTACTTTAAAAAGTATTTTTATTTATCTGGATGGTTTGGTACATAATTTTAACACTTGATTATTTTTTCTTGGAATTAACCGATTCCAATACTCGACGAGCAGAAATGAGCTATCAGTAGCTGTTTCACGCGTTCACATTATTGTGAAACATTCCAAAAAAACCTTCCCCCCTCCCGCTATTTGTCATAATGCAATTTTCTGAGAAAATTATTCCCCATGCATAGCATCCATAGGAAATCGTTGTAATAAATTCGACTTTGCGCTTCCTGTAAATTGGATTGTTGTGAAAAATAGCGTTTTCGGAAATAGGTGCAAATGGAAATGTCTAGATATGGAATGGTGCAATTTTTAGTTCAATGATTGATGTCTTCTGTTTCCAACGTGCATCAATCAAAATTGATGCCGTTGACTTTTATTCATCTCGATATTTTGACATGGAGTTACGTCTAGTTCTTATTTTAAAAATTTTCATTATCATTATACATTTAATAGTTAGAGTTTAGTTGTTGAATTATCTGAGCGTACATAACATGAACAGTATAAAGTAGGTTTTAAAAAAGAAAGTCCTACGTTTCTTTAAATTGTATTGAGAAAGTACATCCTCATGTTCATCGTATCTAGGATTATATTTTTCATTGAATGTACATAAGGTTACGAAATTTTAAGATTGTCCATTAATCAATTATATCAGAAAATCTCAATCAGTTCGACCAGGTTTACAACAATTGGTTTTGCTGTACCAATATATCCATTGAAATCCAATGAGAACACCAAGAAAGTGTTACAACTAGCTGTTGTCATTTACATAAGTTCACATTTCAACTAGTTTTATTTGACGGCTTCTTCTTATTCACTTACACGATAAACTCCCGAGAGACATCTTGTTGGGGAAGTACGGTCAGCAGCGAAAGTGAGGCGATGGGTGAAGTATTGACGCTCTTGCTCTTGAGTGATTTTAGCACGGTTGCGGTTTGATGCTTGATATGAGGTAATGCGGATTCATTAAATTACAAAAAAAAATCTGTATCGCGTCTATCTGAAAACTGAAATAAACGTAAAATCCTCGCATATATTGTAAAAATAAAAAAAAATGTTTACGATTTACTAAACTTGAAAATTCTATGTGATTATGTGATTATTATAATGACAATTTGGATAAAATAACTAGTTAATCTGCTGGCTTAGATGGACCGTTAAGTTAATTTTAAACCGAGGTAGGTACACAAATTAATTAGTATCTCTAATTAAAGTAATGTCATAACTTGGTCAGGTATGAAAGATTTTACTTTTTCTATTTTATTTATTTCTCGTCAAGATCCTAAGTTTATTTTGTCGCCAGTACCTAGTGTTTAAAGCAAGACCCTCGAAGGAATTCAAATCAGAAAACGTTGGAAACTTTATGTGAGGTGTTCCAGAAAACAATCTAGAAAAATAACATTTTGTTTGTAGGTTTGTTTGTTGTTTCTACTAAAATACCAACTCAGTGGCTTTTGTGGAAATCATTACATTACGTACAAGCTACAAGCGTACAAAACCATCAAGAAATATCTCTATGTAAGAACGACTCTTTCGTAAAAATACGAGTATGCTCGTAAAAAACTTTTCTTACAACAGTCATCCGATAATGATAAAACCTTTATAGAGTAGACACTTACTTGATATACTTTTAAAAGTCTAAAAGATAAAAACAGAACGAAAATGCAATCTGAAAAAGTGGTGCAACGATTTTTGAAGCTTTACCATTTGTTTCTCACTTCCGCCACAGATTCCTAATAGTTACTAACGTCTTCCGTCCTCAATGTTTAAAAAAAAAAGGGATTTTTAGTATTGCAAGTGGTGGACTTATTTAAATAATAAATTGTTTTATGTTTCAACATACCTCACATTTGATTAATAGACTCGACATACATACGACGGTACTAGATCAAGTCATACCAAGAAGTAAAAGCATTAACTTAAAACAGGCCTAAATGACGAACGCTCCACCAACAAGAGTCTTCTGTTATAAGATAGATTGATAGACCAAAGTAGTTCATCTTTTGGATTGGACTAAGTCTTTCGAGTTTCCTTAGTAGTACCCACGATATTCCAAGGGTGCAGACAGGTATAAAAGAACAGCAATACATTAAGTGAAGTGACGCTGGTATTGTCCCTTCCTTACTTCCGGGTGACCTGTTTACTGTTTCAACTCTCTTCTTATCCGGATGTTTTCAAACCGGGTTATTTGGGTTAACCTGGATTAAGTAGTGCTTTAAGAAAATTATTTGTGCATATTTTTTTTGGTTGTCGACATTTGAAAATGTGAAAATCGTCATTTGCCTTCTTGTAAATTAATGTGCTGACGATTGCTTTTATTTCAAAAGATTAATAATTACTTATAAATATTCCATTAAAAGAATATCTATAGTGTGATAGCCGTTAGTTTCCATTTGAGGCACTATCAAACCTCTTTCATTAGTACGCGTAAGTACTTTGTAAGACAACTTTTAGGTACATCAACCAACAGCCTATAGTTAACCTAGTGTAAAAGATGTTAGAATTTCCTCACACTTTTGAAAAAAACATGCATCCATTATATCTTGTTACATAAATAAACCAATAGCTAAGATTGCCTGTTACGTAACTAAAGCTGAAATAAAACCTAGTAACAAAGAAAACACATTTTATTAGCCAATTTCATTACATTGACAATCCAGTATTTCGCAAGTCAGAAAGCGAGTATTTAATGAGAAAAAGAAGACTGGAGTTTCCTCCCTTTTCTTCGTAGATACGTCGATATAACAATAATTAGGAAACGCTTGTCAGTCCTTTTGTTGTCACCCTTCAGGGTAGCTACCCATTTGTCAGCCTAGCTTGTCTCATTGGCTTTGTTATAGATTTCGCTACTTTTGTTCAGTTTTTGTCGTGCTTACTCGATTCAATTTGGGGTTAGGGATTGGCCCACTGACGTATTTATGTTGGCTTTTTTGCTGACTTCTTTTTCGGGATTCTCAATTATTGTATAAAAAAAATTAACGTAGGCAATCATTGTCTACATACAGATTTCTACATTTTCCAAAGATTCCGGGGAACCCTTTGCCCAGCAGGGGCGTATAACAGGCTATTAAAAACAAAACTACATTCGAAATTACCTTATAATACCCTATAACAAACGTCTATAGGCCCCTAACCACCCATATAGAAATCTAGAACAACCGAAGGCCCTAAGGCGTCGTCCACACTGGCCGATAAAACTGCCGGAGCGAGTAATGTCACATTACAATGCATTGGGTGTCGCGTTAGGATTACACGAATGTGTGTAATGGGCCGAAGATGCGGTGAGTTTAGAAAGGATGTGACTCAGATATTAATAAAATGGTTAGATTTTTGATAATCATGTAGTACTTAAACGTAATTTTTTGAAAAGATTCAATGTGTACTAATGAAGAGGCAAACAAGGTTATATTAAGTGAACATTTTTGTAAAGTGCCCGAATTCATTAAAATTTTATTGCCGATTTGATTACTTAAACAATGGTATACTTGCCTGGCTTTGCATGGTTTAATTAAAAAGAAGTTAATAATATAGGTATTAAATATAAGTATTATTTGTACATATCGAAATGATTTCATCAGAAACCATATCATATCCACATTAACTCATCGACGGTTCTCAATCTCCAATTCTAACTGACCAATCACAGCGCTGCGTTCTAATTGGACGAATAATGTATTCGAAGCCATTCTGAATATTTGTGTGTGTGTGAATTTGTATATCTGTGTGTATTTATATGATCCTTACAATGGAAAGTTTATAGATAGATAGAGTTGAAGTGAAGGATTACTTGGTCCAGCTATTTATTGGCTTGGAATTTATTTAGTAGTTAACTTATAACTAATTGACTCAATAAAAGTACAAAAACAAGGATTTTATGTACTGCTTTACGAAACTCAAGGAGTGTAATCTGTCCATGAAACTAAACAAGTTTTCCAAAAAAATTAGAGATCTAAATATTGGTACGTGAAAAAGTGGTCGCCTATTCATACTGATGTCGAACAGCTGAACGAGTAAATACCTAAGTGTTTTATACGTCTGTGATGACAAGTAAAATCAATAACACACAAAAAGACTCATGTTTTTTGGAATCATTTGAGGCTGTATAGCCTGAACACCATTCGCAAAAACAAAACACTGGCAGTGAGCTTTTGTTTATTTGTTTCTGAAATATACTTTTCTATTTTTACAAATGTATATTTTTAATAATGAAATATATTATAAGTACAATCTATCTCTCAAGTGTTGACAATCTAACAATGAGTTCTCTACTACGATAGTTACATTTATATCGGTACTCAATAGCCCTAGAACTGTACAAGAGGACCGTATACGCTCTCAATGAGATTATTGAGTGGCGATATTGTTACCGAGGCCGTATCAATATATGTTTCTAGTTTTGTACTTGATATCGGAATAATGCTTTTTTGTATTTTAGATCTTTGTTTTTGTTTGTTAATTAATTTTATTAACGATAATGTTTATGAGATGCTTTATGTAGCAATGACTGAAATAGAATACTGAAAATTATGAAACCTATTTGAAAAATCGTTATCCAATATATTTGTATATTTCCACGATTTTGTTTATTTTTCTTTTTAAAATTACCTTAAGACCCAGAACACACGGTGAAACGCAACTGAAACTGCTAGTTACTTCTGAGTTGCATTGCAGTTTCTGCTATAGACTTCCTTAGAAAACCACACACGACGCAACTAGTTTGAAACGTTTTGTTTCAGTTTGTTTTGGCGCTAAGAGTACTATGACCTATTCTATGCGGTATACGGCTTGTCCTTTGACTAGAAAAAACTTGCCATACTTGATTGCAGCATTTCTCCTTTTTCTACACTACATACTACTAGAAAACATAGTTATGAAGTCCTGGTAACTATCAGAGATAAAAATAAAATGTCTCCAACAAAGAGGGAAAGTGTCACGTCAGCTATCGACATGGTATGTAGACAGCCGCAGCCGACACATACAACTATTCGGCGACACTTCATCATAAAAGCCGTAATAAAAACCAAGCAAAACATATCTTAGAAAGAAATCTCTCTAAGTAAAAACAACGGGGATTATAGACCAGGAAAATGACGAAAGAATGTCATTGATTTTGTGAGTTAATATAATTTGAACGGAGTTTTACATTAAAGTAAATACAGGTTCCATTTTTGTGTCAACTTCATTTAAAAGTTGTTTATGATAGCAACATAATATCTGAAAGCATGGTTTCGAAATACACTGTTTAAATGTACCCCAAACCAAAATTATTTAATTATCCTGTTAATTACTAAAAGTCTAGTGTAAAAACAAATTTAAATCAGTATTTAACCTTTTACTAAAATTTTCACAATTTTTTCCGTAAATTGCCGAGACTATAGTTGCTACTGAAAGAAAAACGAGAGCATTGACCTCTATGATAGATTGCAGACCACGTACCTACTTCCATTCCGTGATTGCATGAATCCCTCTAGGGATATTCATACTCGATATCTTTTACAATTTTCCATCAGTGCCGCTATGGAAAAGGCTCACATGATTTTGGGACAAAGACGTTAAGATTTGGCTTAATAGGTCAAAGGTTGAAAAAGGGTTTGGGATTTGGGGATGCTTGGAAAAATGGATTCTTAAATCAATAGAAATGAGTCGAGAAAAAAGATTTTAATGGAATAAAACTCCCGGTGTGATACCCATTTGATACTGTGTTTACATTCGGGTCTACGTAATATCTTTGTATAAGAACCGATGGCGTTGGAGAACCATTGGAGAGGTCTATATTTAGCAGTGGGCAGGCTATAAGCTGACATGATTATGATGATAGTGAATAGAACAGCCAAGTGAATCATTTTAGAATTATCAGCAGTTTTCCACGATGGATGTGAGGAGGTTTGGTAATCTTTCACTCAAAAATCACTGAATATTATTTCAATAAAACTTTACAATATTGTAGCTTTCAAAGTAATACTTCAGTTATATTTTTTTGCATATCGTGTAAGTTTTCTAAGATATGGCGTTAAATGTGTAGTAAGTCATGTATAAGCAGCCTCTACGATATTGTAAACGTTGATCTGCACTCGATTGTACATACCTACCAACTTAAGTATTCCCTTGGGTGTCGTAAGAGCGGCTAATAGTGCGTATAGAGCAATAAAATAATAGTGAGATAGACAGCAAGCATATACCTAGGCTATTATTATTAACATGTAACTGTAACTATTACAATAATTCTCCCATAAGGAATAATAGGAATTTACGTTTTTTTGTTGTCAAGCAAGCCGATTTCTTTCGTTTAAAGTAACTGTCCATCTTACACTACCTAGTATAACGCAACTAAATTCAAAGCAATACCAGTAGTACAAACTTTGACTTGTTAGGCGTTTATTTAAATAATTGGGTTTTATAATTGAGTGGTTATGGTAAGTAATGTTAAACTAGTCCTACCTTTTCTATTTAAGTCTAATAATAATGTTATGAAAATAAATTAACAACCGACATCAAAATAACAAATTCCTCTTTAATTCGTAACCAGATAAAAATATCAATAAATACAAAATTGTATCCATCGCAACAAATGATATAAATCATGCTATTGCTTCCCAAACGGCCATTAACAAATTAAAAAGGAAACCAAAAACCAATAAAACGAGCAGGGTCCACAAAATCGCGAATAAAAATAAATATTTCACTTCGGACCGGATGAAATAAATTAAACAAAGGCATCCCTTTCAGGATTTAATTCATTTGATCCGTTGCCGCAAAACAAAGTGTAAAAAGCCAAAATTGGTCGCGCAAAGGGAATCGAATATTGCCATTGGCGCACCGTTGAGGTTTCAGTGTTGCCTTTTTAATTAAATTTCGGGAGGTATTGCTAGCTGAAAAATCTTGGGAAAGACATTGGTTAAAAAGTCCCTGCTGTGTTGCTAGATTTTGACAGAACCTGAGTCTGTTTCTCAATATTCTCAGTTGTGTGCCGGCAGAGTGTCAATGGCATTTTTTGACACATTTGGCGGCAAAACAGCCATTTTTAGCAGAATACCATTGACATTCTGCCGACACACAACTGAGGCTATTTTAAATTAGCAGAATTGGGCCCCAGGTTACAAAATAACACCAATTATTATAAGAATAAGATTCTGCTGCAGTTGAGCTATTTAAATTCTACAATTTACTATTCTATACTTATACTCGCAAATAACAATGGATATTGTCATTTGCACTTTGTCGTATAATAAAACAATTTGTGGTGGTTTGTGCAGTCCTGATATCTAGAAAGTACCTTATCTTAAACTCCAAAATTAATGTTAGTCTCATTTATCTCAGATGAAACCATCTATCAAACAGTAGGATAGTAGATACTAAAAGTAACATTTCAAGCATGGATATACTTAAATATGTGTAACACACTACCGTTACAGATTTTAAACATTCTTAATAATCACATGAATTTTTTACGCGTAAATATTTTAATATATTGTATTATTTTAATTTTAAGCATTGAAAATTCAAAAAAGAATATAAAAGTAAAATAAACTGAAAAAGGGGATATCCATGATATACGGTATAACTAAAGAGGGTACTCTACCTCGTGGGGACAAGCTGGTAAACACATTTTTTCTGTGATAAGTTTATATTGTATCGTTTGTGTTATAATTAAAAACTCAGGACTGAAAATAAAGCGAAAATTAAATTGTTTTACCAACTTCTCGTCTCTACATCACACGTTTAACGCTCCCACATTTATAACAATTCACCAAAATGATTAATGTTTCGGAAATTGATATTTAATTGCCGGTTAAGAGCGTGTATCGCGGATTCGCGGCGTCGTGGCGTGTTTTGGCGTTTAATGACATAATTTATGGCGTACTCTTCGCTGTAACCCGACCGATTTCGAAAGAGCACTTCATTCGTTAAACCCCGACTGAATCGAGTTGTTTCGCTTTTAACATCATGATTAATGCAAGATTTTACACGGTTTAAGAGCATTTCAATTTGTTGTTTTATTAAAATTTATTATTTCGAAGTGTTCAAGTGTCTTTATTTATTTGAGTTTTAATTTAATTTTGTTTCAAATATTCGTATCCATGTTTAAATCAGAATATTTTAACGAATTTTGTGTAATTGATTAACTACTTACATTCAATCAGCTCTAATGTGTATTTACCTACTTTCTATCCGGGTATAACAATTTTAAGGCCGTAAACTACTACTGAATCTTAAAATAGAAGTAGTCAAGTAATAGCTAAAGTGGAACTTAAATGTTCCAGTTTATGATTGACGCTGATTACGCATCTTTCATTTAGTTTGCTTTTGTTTCCCTCCAAATAGATGAACATTACCTTACAAGCTGTCTCAGTATGGTATTTCTCAATATTATGGCACAGTCGTTATTACATGTTTCTACGTAATACCTATTGAGGTCTTTTACGCAGTCACAGATTACTTAATAATTACTTTTTTCTCCGTAATAGGGTGACTTTTAATTAGTGAAGGATAGAAAAGGATATGCATGTGAAAAAAAAATTCTTTTTTTAGTTTTTTATTTTTCTTTAGTTTGTGACGAATTCAAGTTAATTTTTAAGTTACCTACGAATAAATTATTTTTGAATTTTGAAAAAAAAAGCAACTTTTAAGTTGCTCCATGTGACTTTTAATCAGAGAACCTTAACAAACAACTTGATATGGTCAGTACATGCACAATACACATTGTTTCTTATCGTTCACTAATATTAAAAGTCACCCTACGTATGCATACATTAGCAATTAGTATTTTGATGCGTTTATCAAGCGCCACTAGCTACAACGATGCTATTTGGCAAGCTTGAGGTGCCCCTACGCCAAGTGGCATGTCTGCCTTATACTCCCACTAATTCTACGGGACTATTTTACACATACTTAATTGGCAGTTTGGGGTAAAGTGTACTGGGTAAAACAACTGGAAATGCGTTAATTATTAGATGTTGGGCAAGTTCGGCGCTTACGTACTTAACTGTTGCAATCAGTTGCAAGAAAGGTCATGTAAGTTAATGCCCCATTACATCTATAGCTGTCACTGTCATTGTCAAAAATCAGAATAAGACGGCACGATGTTTAATGGATCGTTAACGTAATAAACCTTTCATAAAATTGTGGATAAAACTTCTACCATAATCACCCACTTGACCGAAGTAAAGTCAAAGTTATTCCTTTCATTTTATCAAAGACAAAGACCTTTGAAACAAAGGAATGGAGCCATCACCTGCAAAAATATAACGCTAATGGTTAGTTGGTAATAAAAGCAAGTAAAACAGTTTTTGTCGAAGGAAGACAGTGGACTAGGAAAAAGCTGATTGAATCCCAAATTGCAGTCTTTTGGAGATTTTTATAGGATACGACATTAAATGTGGGTACAGTACGACTGGAGTATTACTAAAGTGACAACGAAGCTAAAGCTAATGACTGCAATGCCTTTATGAATGTAAACGCTTTCTTAGCATCATATTGGAGTTATAAGACTAATGGTCTCTCTTTTCAATTAAAACTACAAATTTATTTTAAAAATAGATTGCATATAATTACTCAAGAAAGAATAGCAATTTATGCAACAAATTAGGCTTTTCGAAGCCAAATTACCATTCATCTTTTTTGACAATAATGTGTTTTGTCATCAAATTTTAGAACGTTGCTCATATCGGTGGAGTCTTCACCACTCCGCTCTACTTTCTGTCGTCCGTTTGGGCATCTGATACGATTCAACTGATAAAGAGTATATGGAACCTACAATTTGAATTATTTATTTACCTATGCGTTATTTTCCATTCAAACTGAAATGTGAGACTTTAACTTTGGACATGTTTGCAGTCCCTTTGACAATCGCATATTATAAAAATCTCTGGAATAGTAACAAGAGAAGCACGTTAGCGGGTATTTGCATAGCGCTGGATCGCTGGATCGCTGGATTGCTGTAGCTGGATCCAGCGAACCTTGGAACCTATCCAGCGCTCATTACACCAGCCGATGGTAATCTTACAGGTTCACTCTGTTTTGTTTTTTACTTTCCTATCTTTTATAAGGTATCACTTATTTCGCTATTCTGTTCGTGAAAGAGTTTATTTTATTTGGGAAGTACCTTATAAGTATTTTTACCTAATGACTATGTATGACTGAATGTAACTCTATGATTATGACTTATTGAAAATGTAAAACGAAAAGAGCGTCCCATCAAACAACATTAAAAAAAAAACTTTTTACAAAAAAGCTAGGTCAAAGATGCTATGGCCTCCTTCAACAAATACTATCATACTAGCTTACTGATGCTATAATATTGTATTGTCAACTTTACATAGTATGCAAAGTTACGGAACAATCCAATATAAGGAAGTTCTTCGGAAAAAAACTTTACAAGATTACACTGAACCAGATAATGGGAATACCTAAATGATGACATTACTTTCAATATACACACCTAAACACACACACACACACACACACACACCCACACACATGAGAGATGTAAGTTAAATCAGCTTTTAACAAAGCGCAGAGCGTTATGATCTAATAATAACGGCAATGTAACCAGCAGTTATCTCATCCGCCCGATAATATAGTTGCGCTTCCTTTGTACCAGTGCGGCTGTTACTCCGGTAACGCCACGGTTAACTTTTTTTTTAATTTAGAGAAGTATAAAAGATAACAAGAGAATTATTTTCCCTAATCCTTCAGCGTTTTTAAGCCATCAAGATCCCAGTGCTGTACAAAGGCCACCGCAATTTTATTTCAGTTTACAGTTTATTTTCTAAATGTAGGTACCGCGGTCAACCGCTAGGTTTATAATATTAACGAACTCATTAAATACATCCGACTTGATTGTTAACTTTACAAAAAAGGCCTAACCTATAGATTTTGGCTTCTAATAGTTTTCTTATTGATGTCCTTAACAGCCCTTTAACGTCCCCACTACAGGGGCACGAGCCTACTCTCATACGAGCTTATTGATACAGGTAAGAAACTGCTTTTGTCTATACCATGCCACAAATCATGCGCATAAGTACTTATCTGACCTCTAACACGAACAAAACTTCCTTGTATGATAATTATTATTAAAAAAAAACATCTACTCTACATAAACACAATAATACTACCGGCGTTACATACACAAAGTCCTAACACAAAACTTTACTGGCCAGTCCGTAACTGTGGCTTATTAAAACTACTTTCTAGTTAATTTCATGTTAAATTTATATGTCACTATCGTGTTACAAAATGAAATGCATTCTCATTTGTTTTGCTTGTTTTTGGATATTGTGTGTGAGAGCGGCTGATTATATGATATTTGATTCGAGTGAGTATTTTTTTGGTTTCTTTCGTTAATAATACTCATCAAACTACTGGGTTGGACGTAGAACACGTTATTCAAAGTTGTAGTTGTATAAATACATTAATAAGTTAATGAAACCTCCTGAACAAAGATACTCTCCCAAACGTTAAGATCTTTACTTTCTTAATATCTACCCATTTCTTTATTATTATCATAATATATTCTATCTTCCTGTTTTCTTTTCCATTCTTCTCTGTTTATTTCATAAAGATAACTTTTATTCTGTGATGTTCTTCTTGCAATTACTGTTTCCCTTTTTAATTTTATATATTTCCCTTTTTTTAAGCCTGAATTCATGTTAATTAACTTATTTAACTATTACCTTGTCCACCAGAGGAACTGCAATGCAAAATACATTCATGTCGGCACGGATACCAGTATAACGTATTTTATAAAGTAGACTTACTACGAACACCGAAGACCCATGGTGCTGCATTTGAGATGCATATTGCTATACTAGCCGCCAGCAATGGACACATTCTTTTGTCACCTGTACCGAATCCTAAAGCTGCTACGGATGAGGTTTATGAAATTGGTGAGTAATAAATTAATGAAATCTAGCTTCAGTAACAAAATAATGACCACAAATGTGGAGGTTCAGAAAAGGTTTGCCAATCAAACAAGTCATCAAACAAAACTACGTCGCAAGAAATAATATTTTTATGTTAAGGATATTCGTATTTATAAGTTATTGGTGGCGTTATAAGTTCCAAAGTAAATTATGTTTACTGTTGCTAAAGTCAGCCATTGCTGCTAAACAATCGCTGACACTGATTGCGACCAAATGTGTCGAAAATACTATTGACTCTCTGCCGACACACGACTAGGCTATTTTAATTTAGCAGACTTGGGCCCTAGGTCTAAAACTAGTTCAACCGTGTTCTTAACTATAATATAATGATGTTCCACAGTTGTGGGCGGCGGTGGTAACAAATTCACGGAGCTGCGTCGGAATCTGCGTCGAAATGCCAAGACCTCAGCTAAGACCGTCGACATACTATCCCCTATAGAATACAGGCCGTTTTACATCAGGATTTCTGAAGGTTAGTAAATTGAAACTGAATCCTCAGGTAACTGACAAACTTTACAAGTTTCTTAATTAAACATGGTGAAATATAAGGATTTTCAGTTTTGCTTGAGTGTTTCTAGAATATTTTTGTTTGATTAAATGATGTCGGTGTGTTAAAGTAACATATGACAGATGAATAGTTAAGAGTATTAACAAACGAGTAGATATAGTAGTAAGCACTAAGATTATTGATATTGGTCTTTGTTGTGAGATAAGTATAGAAGAAGGTAAATAAGCTAGGGTATTACACAACAAAAATGTAATTGAAAATGTTAATAAACTAGTCTTTGCTGTAAATACATTAAAAATTTAAACATTACCAACAGATGGCGTAATAGAATTTGGCAAGGAACAAGAAACCCTACCAATCCTCAGTTACACAGATATCAATCCTCTAGTGATCAGGTATTTTAGTTTCGCTGCATGGAATGGAGTTGAAGCAAAATTCTTGTATGACTGCCCTGCTCCTGGGGAAAATGTAACTTCTGGTAATAATAATGTTTTAGATACAGAATGTTTATACTTCATATCTTAAGTACTAAGTACTCTATTTTCCGCTTATGTTATATCGAATCATGGAATATCGAATATCGAATCATGGAAGAAGAGGAGAGAGGCCTTTGCCCAGCAGTGGGACAGCGATGGCTAGATAAGATAAGATAAGATATCGAATTGGTTCTTATCCGTAGATACACATATAAGCTAACATATTCTATCTAAACAATTTCTTGCATGTTATCCGAATCTTCAGAAGTCAGGAAGTAAGTACCTAATGACTACTCGAAACTCGGATCCAAAATTTCCGACCCGCTTATTTGCTTGCTACTACTGATACCTTTTCTACAACAGCTTCACCAGACTCACAACAGGTCGAAAAAAATTTGACAACTACTCAAAAACTGAAATTGTCTTTACTCGAGAAACGGGACAGAAACTTGGCGCCCAAACAAAATATAACCATCAAATTGGACATGATGGTTACTAGTGTAAACTATAACGCATATGATGGCAAACTTACTACTGGAATTTCTTTTGTGGCTGTAAGTATTTCATATATTATGAAATCCAACAAAGTATCGATGAATTTCCCTATTAAGTTGATACGTGCTCTATTTGCCTTTGATATATTTTTTACCTATCAGATAATAATCAGTATGTCGAACGCGTTTTTTGTTGTAAGTGTTAAATAATGTTCAACAATATAAAGTTCCTAATCATAGATTCAAATACCAGTATATCAGATTTGGTCAACGTATAACCCGCAACCATATTGCGTCAGGTAATTTCACTGTTATACCATATTACCTTTCAATTAACAGTTTTAATATCTAATATCTATTATGTTCTATTATGTTGTGTTCTATTCATATTTCTTACATTTTCTTCACCTAAGGTTTGGAATGATGACACTTTGAGTTGGTCTCCCGAGAAGTACGGCAACATAACAAATCTGAAATTTCGTCAAGGTCAAATCTGGCGTCCAACATTTTACGTATTCAAGTAAGTTTAACTAAAGATATATCTTTCGTATGATGAACTATCTATCTACGTATGATATCTAAAAATAATGTTATAAAAGGACTTTCTTAAAGAGGAGCCGTAGTTTGAAGATGTAGGTATACCTACATATATAGTATACTGATAACAGAAAGGCCATGTAAGAAAAAACATCAGCTAGGCCCTCCTAAAAACTTTAACTACCCTGGTATACGACAAAACTATGAAATCACTACGGATTTGACGTACGGGGAAAACAGGATAAAATTTTAGTCATCTTAGATTATCTGTGACACAAAACTAAAACCAAAACCAAAGATGGGTTAGAATCTGGTATACTTGATGATATTCAACAGTAGCAATGCATTTTAGCAATATTATTATGTTTTCAGTTCCAACGACATGGGTTTGATTGAAAGCAAAAATACGGAACTCATATCAGTTAATAACAACGGTGACGCTAGCTTTTACTTCCAAAGCAAACTTAATTCTTGGTGTCATGAACTTGATGATATTAACAGGTTTGGAAAGAATAACAAAAATAATGCTTTTTCAGATAATGTTAATGAAATGCGTGATTGTGATCATTATGATGAATGAATAAGTACCGTACACAAGATACAAAACAGAATGAGAATATTTTACTTGGTTTTGAACTTCCAGATGGCCAAACGATGAATACACGTGCTTAGTCATAATTGGCGCTTGGGAACCTCATGAAATTATTCAATTAGAAGTATTACGTGAAACTGATAAATTGAATACGTTTGTAGTAAGTATTAAAGATATAATCATCGTCAGAAATATCAGCAGACCTCGCTGCAATGTGATTTTCCCGTGCTTCGTCCGTGGTGACAAGTACGTACGAGTTGCATGACGTTATTAAATCAGGTGTGCAGATATTTCAGCCGTCTTATACTAATCGCAGTAATGCAGTCTTGGTACGGAGCTGTAAGCCTTGTATTACATCAAAATGATTAACTGAGTTAATTACAAAGATTTGGACTAGTAATTTTATGTAAGATATTTAGATAACTTAATAAACTTCAATAAAGTCATTAGTAGAAAAAGTCATAATAACTACTCGTAACGCTGCATAAAATCTCAAAAATTTGAAGGATGTACCAAGATTTTTATCAGATCAATAGTTTGATCAGCTTTTCTGAAACTGAAGGTATTTAAAAGACTTTAAAAGTTTTCAGATATAGACGAAAGAGTTGAAAACGGATGGGTCATGGATGGCAGTATTAATATAGTTCCTATAGAGTTGTGGCATCAAATCTATGCACCGTTGAACGAAATTTCTCACCTGAGTGACAAACTAATGCTCACTATAAAGGTGACGAGGAAAGCTACTGCACTTAATATTGCTTTCTATACGCCTTTAATAGGTCAGTTCTGTTTATAAGTACCTAATGCTCGATAATATAATTATTGTCCTAATATATAAGTTCTGGTCTGCATTTTATTTTTTTATGTTTATAATTTTAAATTTAAATTGTTATATTTACATGTATTTTTTCCTATCACGCCAAACGCAGAGCCGGTTCAAGGTTATAAAGACCATTTGATCATATGTTTTTTTTTTCCAGTATTAGTCACCTTTGTACTGCTATCTTTTTGGAATAAACCGCTAGAGATGTCAAGGATTTGGTTCTATGCTGGAAGCTCTGTTGTCATCAGCATGCTATTGGTTTACGTCGATTTCTTCATGCCTTGTCACAACATACCTAGTATTTGTAAGTGTTACTTTTCTGTTAGTACTTAACACCATTTTTTTATTATAATTTAAACAAAATTTATAAAAATAGATACTAATCTTGAACGTATATGATGCTAAATCTCCTTATAACACTTTGTAAATAACGGCATTACTTCGATGTATTGCAATGGATTATTACGAGGCATCTGATAAAAAACGTATTTTAGTTTTAATGGATATTTATGTAGTTCTAGGTACACCTTTTAATTTATTTGATGATTACCAACAATAAGTACAAATTAAAATAATATATTTTTTTAATATCACCATCAACTTCAGGCATAGTATGTCTACAAACATTTCCTTCTAAAAAGACAGAACAGTGCAATACTAAAGATAACAACACAGTCCAACCTAAACTTGCAATAAAAACCAACCATATACATAGTTGCACGTACTGATGTTAATTTATCTATTAATATTCTATATACTACTAACCAACTAGTAACATCATGTAATCTAATATTCCCCTTGTCCTTCGCAGTAATCCTATACTCGACAGTTCTGTTTGGAGTGCTCATAGCTCTTATACTGAAAGTGCTATTGATGACGTCATTTATGGAAAGGTTATGCAAATCATCTGCTATACAGTCATTGCTTACTACAAGGTGGTTGAGGACTATGTTCTGTTTGCCGGTTATAAAGGTTTGGTTGTTTTCTTTGTTAAGTTCGCATTGTTTATTATTTTGAGCAGTCAAACGGATGATGTGGGTTGTCAGAGTTCATAATTGGTTTTCATGTGGAAATTAAAGCAAAAAATAATTATTTAGGCTATTTTCTGAAAGTCAACTTTTTACGATGTTTCAAAACCCAAATGGCGTTTAATTTTTTAATGAGAAAAATATTTGAGAACTCTAAGTTTTTTTTTATTTGTAGTATCAGTTTAAATAGTAGATATCTATTAATAGCTAAACTTTTCACTCAAACACGCGATATTGTCGAATTACTAAAAATCGATTGTATTCAGTTTTCAATTCAATAGAAAGCAATACCTCAGCAAATTATATAGCTGTCAATTAATATAAACTTCTTTTCCAGACTTGTAACAACTACGAATCTATTAATGAAGCCTATTCATCTCAAGAAGACGATGATGCAGAAGCTATAGTAGCACCTTCGAGCCAGGTTGAAGAAATGCAAACTGAAGTAACTAAGTATTGCGAAAGAGAAGAAATTGCAGATATTATAGATAAGTTGTTATTTTTCATCTACTCTGCGACATTTGCTGTTATGTTAGGACTTCATTATTAAAACTGGTTTTGTGAAATGTTTATTGATTTGTTTTATTTGTTTAAAGATGACGTTTGACGACCGAAAATAATTATGAATAGTTTTTTGCCGTGCCTTAAAATAAGGTTCTAGTAAATTAATTGTTACCTTTCTGAAACTTTGTGAAAGTGCAATAAAAGTTATGATTAGGATTAATAAATCATGACAATATATTATTTCGTATTATAATGAAAGATTCTGCCATACTTTTATATCTTCGTAACATCAATTCGCAGGTTAACAAGCCAATCAATTTCACAGCTCTTTTTGATGAAGCATACACTTGTATACCTATTCATGTAGGTAGGTACTCGTGTACGCGCCATTTCATAATCTCTCGTGTATCAAAAGCATTTTTCATATGCAAATTCTTTGCAACAGTACTTACATTTCAGTTGAAATATGGTAAAAGTTATTTTCCTTTTATTGAATAGGTACGTACCTACTTTGATGCTATGTGCTCTACATAGCATCATAGTAGGTTCGGTAATACTTCGGTGATGAGAATTCGGTAATGAGAGCGAGCAATACTTATTTTCTTGGAATGAGTAACAATACCCATTAGTAGTAAAATTGTAAAAAATATTAAAATTGTCGTTTTTTTAAAAAAATCTCTTTTAAAACAACGATTAAACGTTTGTTAATGTACTCTATTTGCAAAACAAAATAAATAGTTAGTCGTTTGACGATGAAAATCAACCTATTAATCTAAAAGAATCCAGTCAATTACGAGCCAAAAACGAACAAGGCCCGAAGCCCTCAGATGAATCTTGCTAACTGACAGAAATAAAAGAACTCATTCGGTGCTCGAATACTCTCGTTAAAGCGACAAATTGATAAAAAAAGTTGCCATACAGCATCGTTACGTGATACGTTACCACTACCACTTGTTCTCGAATACATTTCGCATCTATTGTTGTGGATAGAGAAAGTCGCGGTGGTCTGAGAAAATGAGAAATGCAGTGCATGATTTTGTTTATAGGTATAAACAAAGTGTTCAAACATATTTGACCTGCTAACAGGCACCTGCCTGTAAGCAGCGTTCATTCAAAATTAAATAAAGAAGAGTGGGAAAGGTATTGAAAGTAATTCAATTATTTAGATAAAGTTACGACACTGACCTTCATTCTAAGCATTTAAAGAGGTACTTACTTAGTAAAATAATATCTAAGTTAAATAATCTTTCTACTAAACAAACAAAATTGTAGAAATCTACTTACTTATTACAACAGTAACTGTGCGAATACTAGTAAAAATTTGCAACATCTTCAAACAGCGAATACTAAGTGAGTTCTTTCGATAAACATAATTGAAAGCAAATGGTAAGGATCAGTTTGTTAGTTTCGATTGTCGCCATAGCCCAGCCACATTGCAAGCTTGAGTTGTTTCGACGCGTGGGAGGAAATTTCATACTTTCAACATAGCTCCATTGCAATTTAATTGCTACCTAAAGAAATAAATATTTTTTGTCGTAGTTTATAAAGATAGTTGTTTTATTCGATGACTGTTTCTGACCTTTGTGGTCTGTAATGAGGTTTAGAAACTACGTATAAACATAATGTGCCGTTTGGTTTCAACAAGAATAGTCGTAGAGTCTCTTTGTTCAATATTCAAATCATTGTGTATTAATCATTACTATAGATCATAATAGAATCGGGTAGATAATAGAAATACTTTATTGCACACAAATAGATACAGATAAAACTTAAAACTATAACATTGTGCGCAAATGCGGCTTTATCACTAGAAGTGATCTCTTCCAGACAACCTTTGGAGTAGGACACTTTTAAGAAGACTGGGGTAGACTGACTCGGGTAGTTGGTCTGCAAAAGGTGAAATTACATTATTTGATCTTTCAGCAAATGTGAGTATATACCTACTGTCGAGGTTAACAAATTAAGGTATAAGTATTTCAATATTTCCACAACTTTTCTCTGTTCAGAAATATTCAATATTTTTGAAACTGCTCTTTTAGGCCACCTGCTATGAAAACAGAAAAAAAACCATCGTGAGGTATGGCTAAATCCATTTCACCGTTAGCTAGTGAAAAACAACTTCAACGGGCTTAGGCCGGGAAACGCGTAACATAGAGTCTTTTTATACTTTTATTCGGGCCGCCATCCACCTAAATTATGATCGCCAATGTTTCTAAATAAAAATAGACAAAGCACACGAAGCGTGAAAGCCTATATGGGTTTAAAAATTCAATTTTCGAAGCAGGACAGACGGACGAGGATTTCCGTAATCAATTACTGGTTTGTAACATTGTAAACAATCGGACTACTACAGCAACGTTTGCAGAATTTAGTTCTCTATGGCGACGCGAGTAATTGGCTCTTTCTTCCTTTGTTTTGTGCGGTAGGCGCTAATTAAATTATTCTACCTTTTTCTTATTTAATTATTGTGCTTTGCTACCTTTTGGTTGTCGAAAACAACATTTGTCGATATTACTCGTCTTACGCTAATATTAACTTTTATACTATCACTCAATACATTTGCTTTAATAATTTTTTGTTCACGTAATAGTGACTCAACATTATCGGTCAATAGAATCGATAATCGTATAAAAAGATTGTGTGTACGCATATATTGTACGCATACGATTTTTATCACGATGACTGATTTCGGTAATTTAGATGATTATCGAGCCTAAAACTATGTAAATCATTAACGTAATAATATTTAAACAATAAATAAAAAAGACATAAGACTACAAAAATACGTAATGTACGAGTGTAACATTTTAGAAATTATAATCTGCACACAATTAATTTCACACATCGACTATTATTACGTCTCTGTCTGTCGCATAAAGTTTAAAACGTGATTGACAAAGATGAGAATATTTTCCGATAGATAAGGGGAAAACTCAAAGTTTATTTTGTGTAATATAGTCTATTGAACTTTAATGCAATAAAATTGAAACAATTGAAAGAAGTTAGTAAATATTGCATCATTTAGCTAAGAAACTAGTTTTATTATCATAAAGAACAATGTCTGATAACTATTTATTTCCAATATAGATTTTGATGCAATAACAGTTTTCTAATCTGACCGTAATGTATGAAAATGTTATCTTTGACTCAGTAAAAGAACTTATCAATTCATAATATCCGGCTTACAAAATAGTAATATTTTATCAGAATCTTTAATGTATTGGGGATAAAATGGAACTAGAGACAAAAATAGTTGTTTTATAAAACAACTTCCCAGTGGTCTCTGCCTACCCCAATGGGAGAGAGGCGTGACGGATATGTATGTTTGTATGTATGTATGTATATATGTATGTATGTATGTATAAAACAACAAGCTGAGTGCTTGTTGCCTTGTAATGCCAACCGGATAATAGCCATTACTTATAAAACAAAATTTCCAAAATAGGTACTTAAACGTCTGTGCCAATGTCTTAACTTTCAAGTAAATTGATTTGTCTTGAGTCAGATTAATATATTTGAATAGTTTGATAGTGGTTTTAGAAGAAAGAAATTGGCTCACCGACGCAGCTTTTGGTAAAGAACACTATTTTAGATATCAAATGTAAACATCACACGAAGGAAATTTCTCATCGCAGCAGTAGTAACATGTAGTTGGAACTCCCAGCTAATCTTAATGGACCAAGGCGAAAAGTTATGAAGCTGAACCAGTCTTGTGTTTGAGTTAACCATCACCGCAACTGAAACCAAAGTTAGTGAAAAGTTCCGCTTTGAGCCCGTACATTTCTAAATTAAATTTTATTTAAGTTCATTCCCAGAATACTGAGGTACTATTTAAATTTTGGGTAACAAAGGAATAATTTGTGTGCAGTTCTGCACTAACGAAGGAGCTTGTTGGAAATAAACTTTATTATGATGCTATCTTGCAAATGTACCTGTAAGTATTGCTTTTCATTCAGTTGTTGATATTTCTGACTTTATTTGCTCGTTGGGATGCCTAATAATTTATTTTTATTTGTGAATTTTAAGGCAAGATAGAAAAAATACATTTAAATTACCTATATTATTGAAATGATAACATTCTTTCAAATTTATCAATGAGTATACTTAAATAAGTAAATACTTAGATAGTATCATCATATTGTCATAGAGGAAAATAAAACCCGCAATTAGTAATAACGTGATAAAAGCAATAGACACTTCATAAATAATTTCTTTGATTATTTTTATCTATTAGGGTTTACCGCCCAGTGGCTCAAACTGAAACTATTTTGATAAGAAACACTTTATAAATAAGAAGTTATTATTTCATTAAATAATGTATTGCCACCTTATCCGCTGAAAGGTGTGTGCGGAATTTCAAAATGGGTGTTAATATTTTGGTGCTGACGTTACTTGCGATTTGTGCAAATTATGTGGTTGCTAGTGAAAGTAAGTGATATGTTTATAGTTTTTCTGAAATTAAAGGTATTTTCCAAGAAGATAATTAACAGCATCTACACACCAAAGCTGCCGGTCCCGTTTTCAACCATTTTAAAAAAATGAAGGCTTCAAAGACAGGGCCAGCGGCTTTGTTGCGTAGACACCAAAACGTTTAACTACCTAGTGCATAGTAGCGAATGTCAACAGACTTTTGAAAATATCAAAATAACATAAGATAAAAAACAATTGGGTTATTATTGTATAGTATGTTATGTTATGATACAATTCATAATTATACAACCTATTCAAGTAGGTAGGTAGTAGTCAACTTTAGTCAATCAAATTGTAAAATAGGCACGAATAAAGTCAGTGTAAATACTAACGGATAGTGGCAAAGCATTCTAAACAGTAATCACTGAAATCACGTGCGTACAACGTGCTTAGACCTGCGTAATTTATGCTTCAATTTTGTAACGTTCAAGTTCACAATGAAAATTAATTTTGTATTTCAGATTGCTGCTTTGCCTCTATAATAGTTCTAGGAATAATCTATTTGAATGCCATCATTATCAAACTCTGTTTCTAAGTTACCTTGTCAACATTTTGTTCGTTTATATTTTACATTTCCATTACATCTATTTCATAATTTTCATTTCTAGCCACAAATTTGTCTTCAAGTTTTTTATTTGTAACCTCTTTGATGCATTTGTATCTATTTACAATAAATGTTTGTGTTGTCTATAATTTTAAAGTTAATTTTATTAGTCTAAAATTATATTTTATTCTTTCAAGAGCATGTTATTTGCTACCACGGCTCTTGGTCCACATACAGAAATGGGCTTGGCAGGTTTGACGTGGAAGACATAAATCCAAATCTCTGCACGCATTTGATATACGCGTTTGCTGGAATCGATGATCAAGGAACTGTTATTGCCCTCGATCCTTATTTGGATCTGCCGGATAACTCAGGAAGAGGTAATTTGTATTATTTGGTTATCAGAATCATTTTTGACTTCTTACTCTGCAATTTAAAAATTTTAATTTAGTATCGACGAGTTACACCAATAGTTGATCGAAAAGACTCGCATGCTATGTGTTTTCGCTTAAGTTTTTCAGTTCTGCAAATATTGAATGTAGGAGACATTTATCAGAAAACTGAATTCACTTGAAAAGTCCGTCAATTTGTGGAGAATCGAGCGCGAATTCAAATTGTTCAATGATTAAATTGACGAGTCCTTTTAAAACGTTGTTGATAAAATTGGATACTTCATTAAACTGGATACCGTTCGTTCTCAGATAACTTTGGGAGATTCAACGCATTGAAACAAAAGAATCCAAAATTGAAAACTCTGCTAGCTGTCGGCGGGTGGAATGAAGGATCGGCTAAATATTCAACAGTGAGTATGATTGGATTGGTTCATTGGCAGATTTTTAAAAAGCACGTTGGTCGATTCCTATTAGCACTGACATTTTGTCTAGTGGAATTTTCGTGTTATGCATCTAATTGTATTATTCATGGATAGGCCGAATTGCTGAAATTGAATAGAATAAACGCTGTTCACCATGGCAGATTTTTCAATGAAATAAACGAGATAGTGTCTTTTTTGTACGATAATCTGCTTTTCTTTGAATTATTCATAAAAAATATGTATTTCTAGATGGCAGCAGACCCAGATTTGCGTAAAAATTTCATAGAGAGTGCTTTGGACTTGGTCCTTACTCACGGCTTTGATGGTTTTGATCTTGACTGGGAGTACCCAGCTAGAAGAGACACTGTGCATGGCGATGCTGATATTGACAACTTCTCTCAGTTGATCAAGGAATTGAGAGAAGAGTTTGATAAACATGGACTTCTGTTGACTGCTGCTGTGTCTTCTGTTGCTGAAATGGCTTCTCAGTCTTATGATATTCCTACTATCAGCAAGTAAGTTAAATCATACAATTTTATATTAAATTCTGATCCCCAAAGTTATGATATTCAACCATTGTTTGAATTTAATTAGTTGTATTTCATTTTCATTTTTGGAGGTCAATGCTCCTGAAAGGCGCCTACCCAAGAATTACCGTAGTAAAACACGATTCGAATGCTTGAGGTGACAATTTTTTTTGTAATAATCTATTATCATTGTTCATTCCCAGATACTTAGACTACATAAATGTGATGACATACGATATGTACGGAGCTTGGGACCCGGTGACTGGACATAACGCTGCTCTGCATAAAGGTGAAGGCGATGAAGATGTTGATAGAGAGGAACTGTGGACTGTTGACGTTGCTGTCGAATTTTGGTTGGCTGCAGGTAATGAACTAATCTTACTCATTTATCATCCTCGAGACAATGATGAGTTTACTGGTGTTATGGCAGTAACTGGCTTTAGTTGGTTTGCGTGACTGTTACAACTGGAATGAAAGTTGTGGGCTTTGGACGGCTTGTGATTCCGGGGGCGGCGTAGCCGCTCGGGATTGACATGGTAATGTTACCGCTGGTGCAGTTGCAGTCTTTAGATTGCAGAAATCTACAGCTAAATTTTTAACCACACCTAACAATGATTTTTGTAATACGATAATATTCAAAATGGAACATGTTCTTATCCTACTTTAGAATCTTCGTATCTGTTATCTTAAACGGGCAATCTATTGTTACTTGCTATCTTATCATCATCCTTTCCTGAAAATTTATCTATAATGTGATATTCCATCAGCCGCCTGTTATGATTAGAATCAATACAACGTGTAGAATATTCTAATTGCTAGGTGCATACATAATGTTTGAAAATCTACGTCATAGTGACGATGATCGTCATGAAATTTTGGTACTGCATAAAGATACTTATTAATCTCTTTTTAAGGATGCCCCCCTGAGAAGTTAATCATGGGTGTGCCATTCTACGGCCGCACTTTCACTCTGACTACTGCTAGTGAAAGTGGAGTAAGAGCCCCTAGTAGTGGGGCTGGGATCGCCGGACCTTACACCTCTGAGGCTGGAACTATTGGTTATAACGAGGTGAGCAAAATTATATATTATGAGGATATCATACAATACTTAAAAGCACTTGCCATAATTGTTACTTTATGGATGGGCTCATCACAAATGATTTACCAAAAGAATATAAAAATTCAATTTTTTTTTCAGTTCTGCGTGATGCTTCAAAATCGAACCTGGGATATCCGCTATGATGACCTTGCCAAAGTACCCTACGCCGTTCAAGGCAAAAACTGGGTCTCCTATGATAACCCTGACTCTTTGGTGAAAAAAATCGAATTCGGTCTTGAGAAAAATGTCGGCGGAATAATGCTTTGGAGTATAGAAACTGATGATTTCTATGGAATTTGTTCTGGTGTAGATTTTCCATTGCTAAGAACTATTAATGAAGCTTTGGGAAGAAGTATTAGTGAAAGCGTAACAACTACAACAGAAGCTTCTCCTTCTGAAGGCACTACTGTTCCAACTACTGTTGGTAATATAATTATTGCTTTTTCATTACTATGTTTTAAGTGGTAACTTTCTTGTTAAGTGAACAGAGAACCAAATATAACATTTTCTACAGGATTACATTTCATTTCAGAATCCAGTGCTGGCACTCAATCCGACGAAGTATGCTTAAAAGAAGGTTTTACAGCAAACCCTGGAGATTGTTCTTGTTTCTTGATATGCGTTCGTGACGTCAATGGAAATCTCAAAGCATTTAAATTTACTTGTCCCGGAAACTTGCTATGGGATGACGCTAATTTGAATTGCAACTATCCTGATCTAGTTTCTTGCACAAACTAAGCTATCACCATACCATATAATTGTCTAGTTTTGCCTTTTTGCGCCAAGAAGTATTATTAGTGTTATTAATTAGGTATAGTTTACAAACTTTACTTATTTACTTTTTTTTAAACTTTAGGAGAAGAAACTCCTTTGGAATTTATCAAAATTCTTTCTAAGGTAATGCCTATGTCATAGTTTATGCAAGCAAAGTCTCAGTCTGATCAGTTCAAAATTGACAAAGATTCATAAAAATGTTCATTCCCTATTTTATCCCCTTGGAATTAATCTTAGAATTAATCAAATCCTTTCTTAGCGGATGCCTACGTCATAACATCTACCTGAATGCCAAACAGCTTGATCCATCCAGTGTTTTGGGTTGTTCGTTGATAGATCACTTTGTCAGTCAGTCAGTCGCCTTTGAGTAATACATATCTACGTTATTTAGATATAAGTAATAATTATGTTAAAATTATGTCGTCATTGAGTATGAAGATTATTGTGAAACTCAATAAATATTTTATCAAGAAATATTAATTTTTGAAAGTAATAAGTATGATCCAATAAAATCCATCTTCATAAATATATTTCTAGTGTTACATAAAGCTTTTTTCCTAAAAAAGTTAACCATGAAACAGCAAACAGTCAAACGCTCATCAAGTCTTTGTGAACATTTTTACATCTTCCAACACGTCTTGTTACAAACTTAAATCCGCGATCTTCACCAAAGCGTTATATTTAAAGGAACAATATCCATCTTCCTGTCTGTAAAGGATAAAGGGGCTCCTCGTTGTCACTCCAGTTCCGCGTTATTGCTCGAGGGCGGTTAGAAAAAGGTGCCGTATTGTGAATTTGTGGAGCCCCAAGCTATTGTCATGGTAAACACTTTCAAACTTCAGCACGATGTGTGTTGGCGGCGATATGGTGTTATATTTAGTCGGGCTGAAATGTTTACTATTTCAGATCGTAGTTGGGTCATTTATTGGACTACTTATTTGTTGAATTGATTTGTCATTTGAAATTAAAACAAGATATTACGATCGTAATTTGTATCTTAAATGATATTTAAAATAATAATTTAGATAATAAAAATCACAAAAGGAAGAACGATCCATCTAACTTCATACTCCACGTATCAAAGAAATTCTCGCTTGATGTCAAAATGTTGGGAAGGTGTTTAAAAAGCTGATCCCTCGAAGCCAAAGACTCGGCCTTTTGGAAATAGTCCATTCGTATATTTCTAAATAAAAGGCACCGGAAATGTTGCGGGTGTTTTAATTGAATTAAACCAACTGCCAAAACGCAATGGTGTTATCAAGCATGGTCATTGTTGTTGTTCTTTAAAGCATGTTGCAAAGGATCTCTGGCCTGCTGAGAGATACCAACAACATGTCTTGGTACACATCTACTAAGTGTCTGAAACTTTAGTGTTATATGAGTATAATGTATGTATAGGTACTACAGACTACTAGTAGGTAGGTAGAACTTATCGATAGTCCACATAACATCATAGGTTTTATCAGAGTCAATTGCATGTATTATTTTTGTTAGATGTAATTAATTAAATAAAAGTTCGTTACTTTGATAAACTATCGATCAAATAATGTACCTGGCAACACTAGTACCTATTTCTTCTGTAGGTTTCGACCAAATCTTTTACTCGTACCGTATTGTATTCTCGATATTGAATCAACCAAAACAGAAATCGTATATTTACTGTATTCATCATTTAAAGGAAATTGTGTACAAGCAACACGTTCGAAAGCAATAAGTGAAAACATTTTTTAACTTCCCTCAAAAATTCCCGGTTATTTGTCACGGGCAATTCACGTCTTCATTTTTCACGGCGCGTCAAATTTCCCGTGTTTTGTAAACGAAGGGTCTCGTTGCGGTCACCCGAAGCATTTTCCTTTAAGGTTTAGCCGAAATCAAATAGCTGCTCGTCTTTTTATGGTGTGAAACAGTGATTTTAGTAGCGATACGACTTTGCTTGTTTAAAATTAGATATCGCATTTTTTATAAGACTAACTCGCGGTGTTTATTTGCACTTTCAGCTAAATTATTCTAGCTATTTGTAATGAGTAAGGGCCTTACCAAAGAGTAAGTACCATTGCTTCCCCGATTAGAGTTTGTATATGCTTCTAGGAAAACACCAACCGCAATAGACGATTGAACAGCAGCGGGTTAACCGCTAACAATATCGATGCTCTTACTTTCTCTTGTTACACTAGCGAGGCTTATGTTGATAGACATGCGAATTTAAAAACAAATTACATGTTAATATACACAGAAAACATTATACGAATAAGATTAACATTTAAAACCTTTAAAAATAAAATGTAATCTAATAGTATTCAAGAAAGTGCCACAACGGAACGTTAATCTCCAAGATGATTTATAATACGGCAGCTATTTAGAAGGGCACTTAATCACAACGGAGACGGGGCCAACCTCCCAACCTCGCTGTAAACTCTTCAAAAGTCACTCAGTGACACATAAGTTGACACAACTCTCTTAAACTTTACCACGGGAACTCACAAACTCACTGCGTTCTCGATGAGATGTCAAGTTTGATAGATTGCACTTTGCGATATTGTGTGATGGCCTTTTTGGAATCGTGGGCGGTTTGAAATTCGAAACGAAAGGCTGGTAGGAAACAATTGACGATGTATCATTGAAATTCAATTGTTTGTTTTGTTTATGAATTTAGAATGTGTACCAATAGCTGCTCTCCTTTGCTTTGAAGGTAAAAAGCATGGATAATTCGCTATTAGCGACAAAAAAATATCAAATTGTCACTTTTACAAAAAAATCTTTTCCATAACGAAAATATTTTTCCTAAAAAAATAAATAATCAAAAAATTAAAAACACAATCCAAAAGTAAGGGCCATTTAGTACGTGGATCAAAAAATTCAGAAACTCCACTCTCACAAGTCGTGAAGTCTAACAAATGCTTGTTTTATTGCAAGCACTTTTTATACGGGACCGCCTAAAAACTTGCGATGAGACAAATTTGCTTTACGTGATCCGCTTTTTTATCAGTTCGAGGGTGCCTATTCTGTTAAACTGTATTGGCGGAAATATGGCGTTTCTTAGAAATCAAATACTTTTAACAGCCAAAAATATAAAAATGCTGTTATAAAAATTAACGTCTGGAAAAAAACCTGACCAAAGTACGACAAGCTAGAACCCGGCCTAAACATTAAAATATTTCCCATTACTAGCCAACAAAATAAAGTATTTCTTAGAACATAGGTAAGGCATTCTACATAGACGTCCAGGTTCTCCGACCGCCGCGTGAGCGCTGCATTAAAACATTTGCCCCCTTATTACAAAACTAGGTTTAAAGATAGTCCGACGTTAGTTCGTTTCTTTTGACATTTCAGCTATGGACAAGGACTATCTTTAAACCTCGTTTTGTAATAAGGGGGCATGTGTTGCCACCGTGTGACGTTTTTGCAGTGCACACTACACCACAGACAATACTCAAAACGACACTGTTCACTCTGTGACTGACCGAATCAAGCTCAAGGACCGTGCACGCCTAATGTGGGTTCCCCCTAAATCTTAAAAATTTTCATAGCAAAGTTTAACATCAAATAATTTGTCCAAGAAAATAAGATTTTTCACGGTAACCCGAGAACGAAGTCTATTAACCAACGTTTTACTAAACAAAGTTTAAACTAGAGTTTCATTATTCTCATTTCGTTTTAAAAAAATATCGGAAATGACAAAGGAGTTTTGTAGCACGGATAAAAAGTAATTAAACGGGATGGAAAAGTTTTGGTATCGTATTTTTATCTAGAATAGGGGTATTAGGTCGGAGATTCATAGAATCACGTAGTAGTGATACTTATCTACTTGTTTTTTTGATGTTTGTTCATCATTGAAACTGTATTGCCATGTGGGACTAATCTGAGACTATTATAATAGAGAACGGATATGCGTTCAATTTATTAAAAGCTATGAATTCCGGCCTCTTCATGGAAAATACAATAACGCTTTTATAGTCAAAGGGTTATCAAAAAACCACCAGAAAATTTTAAAAGCAGGCCTGGATATAATTAATATTTTTCTTAAAAACTACGTCAATAACGCAAAAAGCAGGAGCCATGTTTACGGAAAAAACAAATGACACTCGACGAAAACAAAAGAAAATAAACAATTTCCCTAAAAAAACACCGCCGTGGCACGCCAAAGAGGTTTTAATAAAAAAATTTGATGCGTTTAAAGAACGCTATTCATATTCATGAATGGCAATTTTGGTCTCGAAGACGGTATAAATTATATGCGAGCTGGGATATCTTCACGGTGAAAAATTTCAGGGATAACCACGTGGGTTCTTTTGTGGGGGATTGTTACAAATAGCCTCCTTCCTGGATGTGAGACTGCTTTGAGAAAAGGCAGGAAATTCTGTTTATAGCGTTAAAGTCTAGAGTTACTGTATATCTTGGTTTCTTCCAATCTTTTTAAACAAGATAAAGCTTAAAGTCATTTTTAAAAAGTTTTATAAGCCAATATTTATAAATGCATGTTTATGTTTTTTAACGTAAGTAATAACCTAAATTCGTGCGCATTTACCGTCATAACTGATGTTTAAGCTACAATATTACAAAATTTAATTAACATCAGTACAATTACAATCATTCGTCATCATATCTACCGACACAAATGAAGTCGGATATTAAGTTAATAAAACTAACGATTGACAGTTTTTGATTAGATTTATAGAGCAACAGAAGTTCAAGTATTAGGTATAAAAGTAGTTTTTTCAAGTTTAGATAGCGGACGGATCCTAATCTCCTGCTGGAATTGGAAACGGAATAGCGCTGGAAAAATACGACATATTTGCAGATTACTTCTGTACCTACATTCATACAGGTTGCTTGCGTACTCTATTCATTCGCGAAAATCTGAAAATTTCTAAAGGAATACCATATTATATCTAATATCTTATCTTATCATATCAAGCCGTTAGTGCTCGGCATATGCTCCTCTCCTTCCTCTCCACGATTTTCTATCCAGAGTCGCCACTATCCTAAAATAAAATGCGAAGAAATAATCATCTTCTCATACACATCAGTCACATTAGTTGATCAGGAATTTTGTGCGAAAAACAAAAATAATAATTATTTATGTAATTTCAACCAATGTTACTTACGAAAAGGAGATAATTGTTATAGCCAGATAAAATCCGTTGGTTTTCTTGAGGAAATATTGACATATACTCCCTGTATAGACTTAGCTCGGTGAATAAGCAGAGCTACAACTACGAGTAATCAACTTGTAAGAAGACGAATTAGAAGCTGGATAATTATTATGTTGTAAAGATATGTTATTCATAAGAATTCTTAGAGCTATGTTATGCTGTCTACACACCAAAACTGCCGGCATGCCGCCGGGTAAGGCCGGCAGCTTTACGTCATACGAATAGCAGCTGTCAAAAATGCCGGCGGCTTTGGTGTGTAGATACCATAATATTATTGGATTAGAGTAAAAGTTGTCAGTCATAATGAAACAAATAGATAGTTGATGAATTGATGGTGTTTAAAAAACCAGTTTCAGTTTGACCAATACTTTGAAGATAATTTTTATACCTGAGTATTGTTTATTCATTGAAACAGATGAAAATATTCAATGACATTTGAAGAAAATAATTTCACTAAATTCAATACCCAAAATATCTCCAAACACTAGAAACCGAAACGAATCCCCAAACAGTAACAGGTACAAAATAAAACAAATTGTTCGACTGAATGAGAGGCCACACGACCGATCGAGCGGAAACTACTGATAACTGCAACGACTTATGGACTCGACTAATAGCCACTTGGCTTACTTGACTCAGGTAAGCCGATTTCCTGTTATATAGAATCGCCGGATCAATCGACAAATAGAAAAGATGAGGTCTAAAATTGACGTATCAATCGGCAAATATGAGGTCAGATAGATTTGGTTGATTGGCATGTTGTTGACGAAGGTTCTTACGGAAAATATGTAAGATTTATAGTAATTTGATTGGTGTTATGAATAGTAATAATAGTAGCAAAGGTTGGAAATTGTACCCTTAATAAGCTACACTTGTATATGACTTGCTTGCTTACGAGTATCATTGTATATTGAGCCAGAAATAATCGTCTTAACAATGATGATATACGACTTAATACTCATTATCATTTTGTCCAACGTTCATAAGTCTAGGTTTTGTTTCCTCAGATCTGAATAATCCAATATCAAAGCTCGCAAAATTAATGTCTTTGTATTTTGGTAGAGGCAAAATACAAAGACAATCATAAGTGATCTTTTTATCATAAGTATGGAATTCCCAATAAATTGGGCAAAAATATATTAAGGAATATTTGAAAGCGACATATTACGTAGGTACTGAGGAGAACACCTTGTAATGAAAATATTTTTCGCAAGTGAACTTTTCACATTACCGTTCAATAAATCAGGTGAGCACCATATTGACTGTTCTGTCGCGACGTTTTTGCGAGGGGCGAAAAAATAAAGCGGCAAAATTGTATGAGGCAAACAAAATAAATCAATCACAAGCAAAGGCACCATTCTTTGCTGCCAGCGCGGCGCCATGTTAGGATGTCGATAATTTATCGGCGAGAATAATTTTGTTAATACACCCCCCGTCGAGAGGTGTGGAAGGCCGAAAAATAGTTCTCAAAAACTGGTTTTTCTTTTTCGATCGAGGCTTTAGTGCTTTACGTCCTGCTTAATAATGCTTTAATATAATTTTTTTGCGAAGAATTTAATAACGCGTTATATTTGAGTCAGGTTAGGTACTCTATTTTGACTGTATAGGATAGGTATGTACTTACACCTCTAGCTAGGATAATAACTATAAAATTTTCATCGGCTACAATCTTCTCATTCATAATCACTCAGTCAGAACTACTGAGTGATTGAGTGGCTATCACAGTGATTTTGGACGAGTGGAATTAAAAGACAGCTTGTCAAGCTGGGACTTGCTTATGTAGGTAATATTAAGATGAGTTAGAAAAATGTACACAAGAAGTATTAAAAGGGTAATTAATTTGAACAATTATGTTACCAAGCTTGTAAACTTTTGGGTTCCAATAAATATGCGTCGTACTTTATTAATGTATGCTTCCATGGTTTCTGGGTTCTACATTAGACCAAACACACATTAGACTTAGTTGAATGTAGAACACGCATTTTTAAAGACATGGTAAAAGTGAAATGTATTAAACACACTCCTATAACAGCACGGTAAATTTTTTGATAGAAATGAGGTAATATATGTTTTTCTTATCTACCTTTCTCTATTTTAATTTATCATGCCATCTGTTTCCCACTGTTGGAAAAACACCTGTGTCCTTTTCGACAACCGTTTTGGACGTTGAGTTGCCCTTACTCAGCTATCTCTTTAAGCAAGAAGGAAAAAATACAAAAAAGCATTTTGTATTATATTTAAAAAAATACAAGTTGTTTGGTAATAGTAGTTCAAAAAGAAGCGATAACTCAATGAAGAAAACCATTTTTTTTTTCTCCTAGGTAAAAAAAGGAGTCAAATAGTACCCCATTCCAAGGTTGTGCCGATCCGTCCGCTAGTGAAATATTAAGGCGAGATCGAGGGATATTACTAATTCATCAGTCAAAGTCCGCCTGAGCCAACCCCGATTCATTATAAATCACTGGAAACGAGAATTTTACAACTCAAGTTTTGCTTCATACCGGATTAGCGGCGTTTAAGAGATAATGTTATTTGGATTTTGGAGGTTCTCTCCGTAATTTCTGTTTAGGTTTTAAATTAAGTGAGAAATTTGTTTTAAGAGAGTCTTAGGGGTTAAAACAGTCTGTAAAATTTGTACAGTTTAGGTTAAATAACCAGATTTCTGCTAAAATGTCGCTAATTTTATATTGTGATCAATCAAAAGTGGTCTAGCCTACCCCAATATGGGATAGGGGGTGACAGATTCTTATAGACGTATGCATTAAAAGTATTGTCTGTACTACATGAATATCTTTATTATTACTGATGATGCCTTTGTGTAGACCAAAAAATTTTACAAAAACATTCCTACAAAGTACTTTTTAAAATATAATTGATGACTATAAATACGTCATATGTCTACATTTATCTAAAGACATCAAATCCAATATCACGTATTAATTAAGACCGAAACAAATAGCAGTGTATCTTGTTTACTTTTAAGTTCCATTGTGGAAACCGGTAGTATTGACTTATTGACTTTAACTCAGCCTGAGTGTTGGATTGGAACCAACCGACAACTTACTCCATAGCTTCAACTCTTTGTGTTTTAATTGTATTTCCAGTACCTACACTGTTACAAATTGCACACTGAACAAAATACTACAGAGTATTTTCTAAGAAATCTATCTCGATTTCTTAAAAAAAAAAGACGTGTGGCACTCGGGGACTGCCGCGGTAAAGCTATTGCATAGCATTTTGTATCAACTTATGCAATTATAATTATTTATTTATTTTATTAACTACTATAAAGATAACCTAAATTTTTGATATTAAAATGAGCGCCTGGTACTCGCCGCGCGCGCGCCTCGCCGTACAGAAACAAACCGGCGGCGCGGGCGCGCGGCGGCGAAGACTGCCGAACTGAAATGACGTTAGACGATGCACGGCCTTCAAGCCACACCTCCGTGCCCGTCGGAGTGGGGAGCGTGAGGTTTTTTTGTTACGGAATTTCTGGATTCGGTCCCCGCGCTCAAGGGCCGCGATAGAAGCTATGCAATAGTTTAAAAAAAACACCTACAAAAAATCAAATTAATGGTTAAGAATGAGAAATCTTAAAATAGTTTCTCAGAATTTTAACGCAATAAATTCAGAACTAGTAGAGTGATTTTGACGGTTATTTATGAAAGAGAGATTGGTGAGGAAAACAACCTATAGTGGTGTGATACGCACTCATTTCATTGTGATTAGTATTTATCTATAAAATACTATTAAAATCACAAAACGTCACAATGAACTAATTTTCTATGAATAGTACTCGTAACCCAAAACCCGATTGCGCTCGGAAAATTATCAAATATTTGCTACGCCCGACTCCAACAACCCTATTTTCGTTTCCATTATCTGTTATGTACAGTTCCAATCAATTTTGTATTAAATTATCCACAAAGTGGCTCCGTACAGTTAGATTCGTATTAAATATTGACATTGTTGTTCGATCAACACAAACACTTGAATTAATGTCGACGCATTTGGATGTAAATCAACAGAGAGGTTAAGCAGGGTACACAAACAATCACGCTGTATAGTAATTTATTTTACATATTGAAACTATATACGGCTTATCCACTGTCAAATTGCAATAATCAAGCTGCTGAAACAATATTTAGTCATTGTAAGCAACTGAACTCTAGAAAAAATAGTTGTCAGATTGCTGAAAGTTTAAAGAGTGTAAACTTAGTAATTATTTTATCTGAACTAGATAAATCATAATATTATGTAGATAATTGTTTCAATTTGTAAATCGTGCCACCCAACACTGTGACCGATATCAAACTTAGCTAAATGTCAGACTAGCAGTACAAAATAACAGCAAAAGGCGTAAAGAATGCTCATCGATCTTTGAAAAGTAGCAATCGACTAATTTCGACTTCGTATGTTGCAAACACTATAACGTTTGTTTTGTTAGTCGTAGTTCAAATCAAAACTAAACGAAAATAAAGTACTCAATCCTAATTTGAAAGAAATAAGATTAATTTAATAATTGATATGCACGGAAATTAGCATTTGTTTATATTCGGAAATACGATGATTGCCGATGAACATTATTTATTGCATTTAGATGAGTACCCATCCCTAGATGACATCTAACAAACAGAGGTTATATCTGCATGATAATAGTTTTGATATAGCCATTTGATTCGGTCGCTGCCGAGTATTTACGAGTGTTAGTGTGTTTGAATAGGGCAATGGGCTTGCGTTTGAAATTTGCGGAACTGTAAACAAGCTAATATGTTTGTCTGTGTATGTGTGGAACATAAGCTGATGTTATAAAGAGCCGTAATTATGAGACCTAACTACTAAATTAACTTGAAAACTGCTTCGGGAACTCACTTTGTTGCATTGGGTACCATTTTTTTCTTTAAAGGCTCTGGCAATTAATTTTAGGTTTCCATGCCTATAAAGTGAAAAAAAATAAGTGACAAACACATAACAGTTATGAACCCGCCAATCACATTGCAAGAGATTTTCAAAATCGCTGAAAACAATTACATAATATCAAAAAAAGTTTGACCTTAACAACAAGCAAATAAAACATAGTAGGTACTATGCTGCCTCTATCTGACCCATAGCTGTGACAAGTAATAGACAAAGATGGAAATAGTTCGAAATGAACTCTCCACTGCTGGGTACAGTTAAAATGCTACGAATCTCATCCGTATTTAATTAGAGGAGTAATGAAGAGCGTACTGTAAAAAAACCGAGGGATTATACCAAATCCCCTTACGGAAGCTGACATGTTACAAATGCACATTTCCACGTTATTTTTAAGCATTCCGTTTTTTACTTGGTTTCTTGATTATTTAACTAGTTGAAACCATTTATCAAATGTTGTTAGGGTGTGACGTAGTGTCACTAGTCACATTACAACTTTGAGTATAGAATATATAAGGAGGTGCTACATTTTTTTTTCATATACAAATGAGTTCATGACAGCGTGCCAAGGTTGGAGCAAGTTTTTCATAGTTTTCTTGGTAGATGACCTGTCAAACGATAAGAAATTCCATACAAAAAGGTAGCCATTTTGCGCCAGACCGGGCACGCAGATCCAGACGGTATGGCACTTCCTTATATATTCTATACTCAAAGCATTACGAGTATTTCTGTTGTGTCACTGTTTTAATATAATAATTTTCCTTTTTACTCGCCTACAATAAAGCCAACAAGATGGGTAATATTTTCACAGTCTATTTATATACCTACCTTGTTGACTAAACTACATAGGTACTGAACCGATGTAGAGTTTTGTATTTTAAATTTTCAGTGTTGTGTTGTAACAAATGTAATAAATATATAATTTTAAAATATTCGGTCGGCATTTTGCGTGATTAAGTGATTTATTCTCAGTTTTACGTACCATGCAAATGAATTTTCATAATTATATTATACCTGTAAAATAAAGATACATTATTCAAGTAAAATGGTTAAATGAAAACAATGATAATTCATTCGCGTAGACTTTTTATTTCGCTGCAAAATAAACATTGATTAATTTTTTTTAAAGCCAACAGCTAACAGGGCAGGGGTATAAAGCTCAGTGATGTACAATATACAGGACTAGAACTTAATTATATTTATTTTAAAAGTCTAACTTGTAAGTTAATTACATGATCGCAGGAGTGTGCTTCTCTCTTTAGGTAAGTAAGAGAATAGCCTGTATTCAAAATATGTACCTATAAATATGTAGAAACATGCACGATTTATGTATGAATAACTTTAAATTCTTTTATACAGAGCAATATGTACACTTATTAAATTAGAAAACTTTGGCTTCTTGTATTTAAAGCACACATAACAAAATTTTGCTTTAAGTTTTATTAGCTTGAGTGTTTCTGGTTCGTAACGTCACTGGTTGGGATTTGTAACGCACAGCATCAAATACGAGTACATACAGAAAAGTACATACTTATATTATACTTTTATCTCAGTTTCTCCCACGTTAAACGACCTTTGACTTTTAACTTTCCTGTATATTGTATCTCAATGCTGCAGCTTGAAAGACTGCAAAATGAATTTAAAACTTTAGTAGGAAGCAACATAAAGAGCCGCGCGCAATTGTACGAAGAACAGAAACGAATACAATTTGCCTACTGACTTACAATTGCTTAGGTAATTTGTGTTTCTGTTAGGTTAGTTGAATGAAGGAATTGTGTCTGGAAAAATATAAAAGTAGGTGCCTAGTTGTATTTTCCCTGGAAAAACTATTTTGTAATTTAAAATATTTGTAGTAAGTAGCTAGGTATTTTTCTGCAATTTAACTTTTGAAGCTTTTCGATGCGATATTCAGGCTGTTTTAAGCTCCGCGTCAAAACGCTAATACATCTTTATATCGTAATCGTAATACACTTAAAATTATGACAATAATTTTTTTTAAAGCTAACGCTACATTCTTAGGGCCCCGTTTCACCTTCTACAGATAAAATTTAACTGACAGATAAACATATGTCTATTTCATAAAACATGACGTAATAGATAGAGACAAGTATAAAACAGATAGTGAAACGGGTCTTTAAGGTAGCATTGTTTTCCCAGAGAAGAATCTATCAAGAAAAGAAAGCCTTTAAAACTTTTAAAATGGAATTCATTTAGTAATGAAAAAATAATTTATTTGACGAGATACCATTTTTATATGAGCGCCAACAGTGAACTGCTTTGCATAAGCTCTACCATTGGAGTCTCTCATACTTTACCAGGTTCTACTTGCTAAGTGAAACTTCTGAACGTAGAACTAGCCAATAATACAAAACAAATAACCATCCAAGTTAACCACAATAATGGTCACACGATAGCACCACCTGAAACCAAACGACAGACCAAACTAGCCAAATTATAAGTTACTACTGGCTCTTCTACTCACTTACAACTTTAAACTTTATTATTAAGTTACGTAGAAGTTGTTTTGTTTGACAAGCGCAAAACACTATAAACTGAATAGGTAGTGGTCGTTGTGAACTGGTCGAGGGCAACTTTTAAGTTGTGTCGGACCACAGTATAATTACTTCTACCGCTTTAACTTTGGAAACAACTCAGTATTACCACTTTCTAATTGAATGCTTTATTTAACTAGATACATTTGGTTTCATTTAAATTTATGGGAATAAATTATTATTTTAGATTTGTAAGCGGGATTCCGTATTACTTAAAATAAATTGTAAGGAAGGAGTTGGGAAAAGTGGTCAATCTCGAAGTTCTTATAACATAAGCAAAGAATAATAAAATTTGAGAGAGAGGCGTAGTGGATATGTATTTATGTATGTAAGACTTTGTTTCTATTAAGAATGAAACTATGAACATGAACTACTATAACAGGTTAATAAAATTATTGTATCTAAGTAGCACTCGAACGTAGTACTATAAAACTACAACAGGCTAACAAAATACTCATAGCCAGCGTTCAGTTTCGATCCAACGCTACTGGAAGTCAAAACTCCCTAGAGATATGAGAACAAATCAAATTCATCTCATTATACGTACATTAATACCTACGAATGTCCCCGGTTCATAATTAAAGTAAAGCTAATAGAGTATTCTGAGATGTGATGTTGGATAAAAGTTGATCTAGATTCAATTACGACTGTTTGGAGTTAAATGCACTTCTTAACTTTGTTTCTCTGTTGCTAAACGTGTTGTTGTTAGTGTAGAATGAATGAGAACAGGGAAACTGTATGCGGGATTTATAATAGGCTTAATGAAGTCAAATAACCCTTTTGTTAGCAACATAAAGATTCAATTTTAAAATAACTATTTGAAGTATATTACAAACGAGACAAAAAATCGTATGTTTTTAAAATTAATAAGTATTTTTTAAATGAACAAGTTTTCAAAATATAGTTTTAGTGACGACACTCGATTACACAGACGCTTGTCTATTGCCCTGACTCGACATAATGAAACTAGTAGTATATTTTATTCTAGCCTATAATGTACAGGCCTTTTTCCTCTTCCGCAACGATTGAGCCGCCTCAGGCCAGCCATCCAGAAAGGTAACTTATCTGCCACCTCTTCAATGGACTATCGAGAGGCCTAGGCCTTTTAGGCGCTTATATTATTGTATTCTACACACATAGGTACATACTTATCCGTCACACCTCTTTTCTATTGGGGTTGAGAGAGACTTTCTTCCACCTGCTAAGATTTAAGCATACCTCTTTCGCTTCATCCAGATTCATAAGTCGTTTTTTAAATGCACGTCGTATGTATTTAACAGTAACAAATTCCATTTCCTCAAAACATATACATATATAATAGATGTATAATATATAGCACATAGCGGTTCTCAATAACCGCAGGAACCTAATGGCTGTATGCGGCATCAGTCCAGTGACCAACACATCAATTATACGGTCAATTAGTCGCATTGACGCTTTACACTGATTGCACAGGATTCTCTCAAGGTGCTGTACGGCTACGATGAGCTTAGTGCAGTATTTTTTTTTAAATAGCAATGACCAAAAAAAGAAGAAAAAGAATAGAGCAGAGTTATGTAGCCTCCATCGATAAGAACGACGCTCTTTTTGATGATGAAGCTACCATTGTGGTTTTTGCCAATGTCAGTGAGGGGTGATAACGTTTCAAAAGTTAAGTTATAAGTACGCAGTTGAGTTATTATGACCAATGAGGAAGGAATATAAGGAGTGGCTCCGTTTTTTTATATACAAATGAGTTTATGACAGAGTGCCAAGGTTGCGCCAAGTTTTTCATAGTTTTCTTGGCAGATGACCTGTCAAACGATAAGGAGTACCATACAAAAAGGTAGCGATTTTGCGACAGCCCAGCACGCAGATCTAGATGGTATGGCTTCTTCTTATATGACGGTGCGATGATTTAAAACAAATGAAGGTTTTTGATAGTTATGGTTTACTACAAGTATTCAAGTTAGAGTAGAACTGTTTATATAATCTATGGTAGAGGTACAGAGAGAAAATCACACAATAGAGTGGTAGAAAGAGATGGCATGTGTGATGTGGTTATAATTATTTACACTTCATTTAAGTACGGTTTAGTTTGTATAAACAAATTATTTAATTGTTTTTGTATATCATCTAATCACCTATCAAAAATTATACCTAAACCTGGTTTATAAAAAAAATCTTTAACAAAATATCATTTTTACCCGACTACGGCAAAGCCAAATTTTGGCAGTCTATGTACGTAAGTATGTATAAAATGACTGGTCCAAAAGAGTTCTTGTCACTCACTACCAATGTCAGATGTTTTATAATTACTTACCTACTTTTGATTTTTAGTTGATTTTCTGTTTAATTATCTATCTAATCGTCTTTTCCTAACCAATCCTTAACATTATGCATTCAAATTACTAAAATAAAGTATAAAATTAAAGCCAAACTGCACCAAAACACAAGACCTGCACTCTCCGGAATAACTTAACCGCAATTGTCATAATGTGATGGTGGCCATAAAATTATCCATTTATCTGCCCGAAATAGAGGGAAACGTTAGAAATGTCCGACTTTATCTACCTACTAAATTGACTATGAATATCCTTAGCGTTTATATTCTGAGTCATTAAGTAAGAAATTTTATTCAAAATACTCGCTTTGAATATTAAAGTTGGGGTTTTTCTTTTCGAACTTTTGCGGTTTTATTTCGGTTGGTTTATCATAATTGTGTTTATGTTGAAATACGGAACTCGTGTTTAAGAATTCTTAAATTGATGGATTTATAACCTATTATTTCTATAGCCACACGTACGAAGTAATGGAAAATAACTCTATTTTCCACTACGTGTGATCAATACTTGCTAAAATTTATATTAAATAGTCCACTAAAATTTTAATAAAACTGAAGATTTTTCAATTATTTACCCGTTGGTATACCTACTTGGGTATGTTGTACTGTCATCTGTGTTTCCATTGGAACCTAGCTAGAGATAAGAGATAGGTAGGTAAGTCTTTTCCTTGGTTGCACACTCAATTTGTGACCTTAAATGAAATGAAAAATCATTTAATCCTGTAGGTTTTGACACTTAGGACGGGTCATTTTTTAAAGTTGATAATATTTTTTTTTATAAAAATATACCTAATTAATACCTAAATCAGTAGGCACTCTTTGTGTGAGATTCAAAAAACAAGAATGTAAAAATTATATATAAGCTTTATTTTCACAAGATATTTTTTTTTAAATAGGCTATTTACTCGTCCCAACCGCTTTAGTTTCCACGATACAAGGAAGCGGTAAATAACAACCGTAGCTGCGAGCAAGTCATCAACAAGTTTCAGCGGATCCCGTCGCATTAAAAAATAAAGCGCATTTTATTTCAAAGTTTGCAGTTTGCCTACTGTAATGTCTTTGTGCTTCTATGTATTTTGTTTTTGCATTTATACAGTGTGTTTTTGAACTCTTATGTATGTGGAAATTCAAGGGATATCACAGGTAGACATGTGACACTGACACAGCCAAAGAAATGTTCATCAAGCTTTACTAAGCACAGACATTTTATACGTCTATAATACTAAGTATATGAAAAGTGGGTATATTATTATAATATTTACGTCATCATAAATAACAGTTATGTTATTATGAGTAGGTAAATACGTTTTAAATCCTCGCTTGATTTTAATCTGTAATTTATTTTGATCGTTCTGCAAAAACATAGATGCAAGCTAATACCTAACTACTTAAAATAACAATTTCGTTCTAACTTGTTATTTTTTGTTAACAAAACTTAAAAGTCAAGCCTAGCTTAGCATAAATTGTTAATTTACATTTTAAAAACACGCGAAGTTGAAATAAATTAGAATAAAGTTGAAAAAAGTTATAAACTAAAGCGAAATTTAAGCGAGATTAAAATATAATCCAAATTAATTCGCTAACATTTTTTTAAATCCTTGCGTTTTCTTTTATACTTAAGTAAGTACATTATATAATATACATACATAGAAGAGGAATGAGATCGCAAAATAACTCGTTTTGTCGCTGTTTTAAATGTGTTGTGTTTTTCGTACACTGTTTGCGTGGTTTTGATTGTGAAACAGACCTCTAACACAAAAAGGAATTTTAAATTCCTCTCATTTTATCGTAGTATCTCAAATTAATCGAGGTACATATACATAAAGTTCCATAGACTAATTGCAATGTTCCATCTCACTTGTTTAAAGTAACATCACACTTGAGCGCTTTTAATAACTCATTTTATCTGCTTAATACTAAGTGACTCAATGAAGGCTTAAGGCGAAAAATAATGATTTACCCATTTTCATATTACGTTATGTATAAAATGAAATTATTCGGCTTCAAAATGAAGTTAGAAGCGACGTTTAGTTGTCTCTCGCAAGTCTGTTAAACTATCAATTTACATAAAAAATTCTTGAGTGAAAACCGTAAATAGGTAGTTGGAATTTCAAATTTAAACTAATTTCCATTTCTTAACTGTCCATTTCGCTGGATCCATTTGAAAAACAGAAAGTTGTGATTGTTTCTTAAGAAAATATTATGCTAATCTTAGAAGGAGGTAAAGTAAGACAAAAGACTTGATAGTGTTTTAAAATTGTTGGTTTAATTTTTGTTTTAGAACTTAAATATGAATAACTTGTAGAAGTTATAGTAACCGTAGGGTAACTATTAAAAACACAATTTTAATAAAAAGGGTCTTCCGAAATGTTTGATACAATGGGTCTCTGGTTTTAATTTAGAATATTGTTTTAAATTAAAACTTATGCTAATAAAATAAAACACGCGAGATATTTGTTCAGTTACCACAGCCGAAGTAACAAAAAATTCTAGTCAACAAAACAACTCATTTCCACATTCCCTTTGTGTCAAAGTCGTCACCAAAAAACTAGAACCCGCCTAAAAACTCTGTAGTACCCAAAATCCAATTTTAAGTAGAATTTTCTGTGAAAATGTCAGTATTCATAGCATTTCGTGTCTGCGTAACAAAGCGTAGTGATTTATACCAAACAGGAGTCGTTCGTTTCTAAACTTTTACACGTGATGCTCCGAATATTTTATGTCAGGGAGTCGTGTTTTGCCAAAAATTTTAGCGCGCCGTAACGCATGGCTGGCGCCAGAGGTGTAATTAGGGTAGGGACGCTAGTTTCATTGTTATTGAATAAAGTAATGTTTTTTTTTAACAATTCATGAAAGACAAAAAATGCTTCTAGAAGAAAATTAATAATTAGAGCAAAGTCGACGATCGTATCTGATGTGTGATAACTTATCAGCAGAGCGATGTTTAGACTGTGGAACTTTTAGTTGTCTTTATCTACAAAAATGCAATTAGTTATTTAAATGATTTGTAATGTAACACACTTATGGCCCACAAACTGAGGACCCAGTATCACTAAAACCGGGCCCAAATCCAAATCCGGCCCACGCAGTCCCCCACCAAAGGTAGAAGTGTCGTCAGAGTTATAACAGTACATTCGTTACGACACAATGTTCTCTAAAGTTTGGCAAACTTCATCAGAATCTAAATTATAGCGACAGGAGTGGCATTTGGTAACGTCACTTTTAACACAGGTATGGGCTTGATTTATATTTCGAGTTTCTCTTCTTAGTACTAGTTGAAAACTTTATTAATCTGTTTCATTTAGATGAAATGTTGTGTTAGAATTGATTTAAAGATGCGTGATTTAATTTATACATACATACATACATATCCGTCACGCCTCTCTCCCATTGAGGTAGGCAGAGACCACTTCCTTCCACTTTCTTCGATCCAAACACACCTCTAATCTCTATTTAATTCTCCATTTTATTTTTTTCTTTATTTTATTCTCCATTTTATTTTTTCTCCTCTCACTATTTAATTTATATTCATCAAAAAACCAAAAACTAGCGTGAAGTCAGACCTGCATGAGTGAAGGCTGTAGATTTACGGTGGACGCGAGTTACTTGTACGCGAGACAACACACACGTACGATTCGTATGTGCGTTCTATGGCCGATGATGATAGACGTTGACAAATCAATAATTAGTACCAGATATTATTATATATGTGAAATTTACATAATATTTATATTCATGAGTAAAAACCACACTTTTCAAGTATCAAACAAAAAAGTCTCCTCAGCTGATTGATAAGACTTTTTTTCAAGAAAAGTTCCTTTTTCAAAACAAAAACCCAATCAAAAACTCTCAACATTAAACTTAATACCTTAAACATAATTGCCCGAAAACTTCATGAATAAAATAACCCTGAAACCTTTTAATTTATTTAATAAACGCGGAAGAAAATTAATCAACAGATCGTTAAACAAATTAAGTTTTAATTCTCTTTACTGGCTTACTTTGATAGGGAGTCAGTTTTTAACCGTCTCGGTTTGAACTAAAGCAAACTTCGTTACTTGGCTTTCAACTATCCTTGAGTTAGTTTCCCTTGAGCTTGGTTAGCTACAGAGTCGCATCTAGGGTTTACCTTTGGGACAATTTGCAATTTCACTGATTAGTAGTCTATCGCAGAAAAAGTTTTTATAGTAATAAAATAACGCATCATTCAGTTGGCGCAATGGTAACCATGCTAGATTGCCATTCAGAGGGTCCAAGTTCAAATCCCATCTGTAGATATTCAAAGGACGACTTCAGATCTGTTTCAGGTCTAGATGTTTGTTAATTATGCATAAAACCCAGTTGGCGCAATGGTCACCATGCTAGAATGCCATTCGAGGGTCCAAGTTCAAATCCCATCTGTAGATATTCGAATGACGAGTTCAGATCTGTTTCAGGTCTAGGTGTCTGTTTATAAGACAATATAATCTTTATGTAAATGGACGCATAAACGGTACAAAGTAAAGTAAATAACGAACAAACACGCCAACTTCTTGACTGAATTGAACTGTCTTCTCTAAAAGCGAGTGACACCCAATTGTGAGTTAATTCAATTAACCTCCAATTTATCATAGGTAGCTTACCTATAACTTGAAGCATAGATACCTTAATACTTACATAACTAAAAGCATAAATTACCCCACTGTACAGTCGGTTAGTGTAGACAAGTGACCCCTGGACTACTTTTTAAATTGGCCATATTACACTGAATCGATGACAAAATGTTTGCCACGTCACCAATACAGTGTAATGTGGCCAATTCAAAAAGTAATTCAGGGGTCCTTTATCTACACTAACAGACCCTTCATTCAATACACTAGCCATCCTGTCCTCCATCCTGCCCTGTTCACAAACTAAAGTTCGGACTTCCTGCCGCGTCGAAGGCGAGTAGCGATCTACTGAGCGTAGCATCGTCCGCTTATTTCCTTTGCGCTACTTTTTCTGAACGAGAAAATAAAGAAACGGACGCAAGCCAGATATAAACTCCTTGGTCGTCGTCTTTTAACGATTTCAGGGTGATTTTGTTTTAAGATTTTATGGTTTAGTTTACGTTTGATGTTTAGTCGTAAAGGATAAGCCTAAGTACATAAATATAAAATAAACAAAAGGTATTTGTTAATTAAATCGGGGTAAGCAGAGACCAGTTTCCTCCCACGTACCTTAACGAAACCTGATTGAGCTATTTGCTTCAATAACAAGTTATATAACCCATATTTAAGAACACTTCAATCTAAGTAATTCAAGATGAAAGTTTTTTAATAAAAAATCTAAAAAACAAACAAAGTGGTCGGAACTTCTTAATCACTTAGCGGCTAATATTAAGCTTCATTTAAGGCGGTACATTTTGCGAATGGACTTAATTTAAAAACAGCTAGTGATGTGCAGATACTCAAGATTAAGTTATTTTTCACACTAAAGATGTTCCAACAAGATAATGTAGCAGTTTGTTTACCACGATCAAATACTAGGTATTAAGGCCTATGGCCATTTTACTCATAAAATTATTTTAGTCAATTTAACAGGGGCGGTAATTTTATGTTTTTTTTAATATATCGTTTTTCACTTTAAAAAGTGAAAAAGTTTTATTATTCAGCAGCATTATAATTTTATATGGTATTATAATCTAGGGAAAATTAAATTTCAAATAGATTCTGTAGGTATATCTTTTAGCTTTACCAGTGGAAAGGCATCCCAAAGGGGGCCTTAAAGCAATGTGTCTAAAAGTTTTTCAATAAGAGCCGGCCAAAAGGTAAATAGTCGGGGAATTCTAACGAGTTCAATTCTGGCTCGGAGGGGCGGAATTACCCCTTGCTCCATGTTACCCATTGTAAATGTAGGAAGGGAGTCATTTTGTACTTTGACCGAGTTTTTGAGTTCTTTTCAACTTGTTACTTGTACTATGATTAGTTCAGATTTGCAGTGAAATCAAAAATTAAAATTATCGTAATTGAGTTATAAATGCTTTTTTATTAAGTAATATACAAACGGGATTTATCAAGATAGGTAAACTTATAAACAGGGGTTTTAAAATCATCTTTAAACGATGCCTGATAATAATGATAAGGATTATACAGAAGGTTTTTAATCAAGAAACGTCCTAAACAGTATTTTGTTATTAAATCGGTTTACAATACAATTTGCATTATAAGTAGTAACGGGTACCTTTTTTCTCTATCTACAAATTATAGTAATAAAATTTCTCGTGCCAAACTGATCTGCTAGGTGGCGCTAATTGTCTATCTCAAACAGACGCAAACTTCCCCCCTCTTTTCAGGGGAGGGTGTAATTATTTGTGTAAATGTGAAAACTTCGTTCGAAGAGTTAACCCTTGACGATTAGCACTCCAAGTTTTTGGTAATAGCTGTGACTTTACTTTGAGTTTACTTTAGCTTATATAGCTGTTGGTATTCCATTAAATAGAACGCGGGTTAAGTGTCATGTAAAGCGCGATGATTCTGTAAAATATTGATAATATTATTTATTGTAAGAATTCGTTACCACTTGTCGTGTATAAGAAGCAGCGAAGAAGTTACAAGCGGCCGCCGCCGCCGACTTCGTAAGCATTCGTCAAAACATTTTCAGAAATATTTCTAAATATCTTAAAATATTATTTATAACCTTTGTTTTATTTTGGAGTATTTGGGGTTAAAAGCGTTAAAAAAATTGACGTGTAAGTACTTTGTCTTTATTGATATTATTACGTTATTACTCATAATTGTAAGCGTTCTTACAGAGCCTCTATTTTCACCTATATTTCTCTTTTACTGTGTAGTAACAGTTTATTATACAACTTGTGGTAAGGTCACTGATCTTTCAAAGTCGTGGATTGCGACGATTTTAACTTAAACTGTTTCAACTGATATTAGTATTTTGTTAACGGTTTCCCTGATAACAATGTTCGAGGGCTTTACTGCTTTTAAAATTTAAATTGAAATGTTAAAATTAACGCGGATCTTTTGTTTTGTTTGATAACTTTTGTTGTTTGAATTATTTTAAGTTTAATTTATTAATTTTTGGATTTCGAAGGATTGGATTTATCCTTTGTCGTTTTTAGATCCGGTTTCTATCAAAACACTATTTTGTGTTGTCATAAAATCGATAAATGTAAATAAATATTGCGGGACTCACCTGACCCCAAACTAGGCAAATCCTGTACTATGGGTATCAGGGAGTGATAAACATACATAAATAAATATATAACACCCAGACACGGAACAATTATGCTCATCACACAAATGTTTGTTAACCGGCGGAGATCGAACCCGCGACCCGTGCGTATGAGGCAGACTCACTACCGACTACGCTAACTGGTCTGTCGAACCGTGATTCATATAAATGTTTTGTCAAGTTTTTAACAATGTGAAACATTCGGACAATAAGTATGTTGGTGGAGGAGGAGGTGAGTAGAGAGGTTGCATTGTAACAACTGGAGGGAAGTGGTCTCTGCCTACCTCTATGAAAAAAATTAACCACCTACCCTGATAGGAGAAGGCCTGACAGATGCAATTTGACAAAGGTTACACGCGGTATATAGCTCACTATTATTTCAATGTAAAATTTAGTTTGTAAACACAAAAACTAAACAATTAGTCATATGCTTTGACGACCGTTTTTTCTCTCTCTCTCTCTATTCAACCACTGTCCGATACTTTTACGTTCCACAACTTTATAGGCCACTTCATCTAAAGGGTCTATTCTCATAATCATGTATTTCGAGTATAACCATCTCGTGCATGAAAGAGGCGCGTTTCGTCATGAGTTGTTACTACTATTAAATTGTTTACGATGATATCAACACATGCTACTGCTTTGAGGATTCCGTAGGTATTTTTTTTAGTATGGGATGTGTTAGTTGATTTTTTGTTGGCTGTAAAGTTTTTATCTGCTTTTTTTAAAGCTGGCCACAAAATTGTGTTAGCAAATAAATCTTTTATTAACTTGCGGTAAAAATATGCTACAAACGGATAGAAAGCAAATCTATCATAATAATTACAAATTTAAGGTAGTTATTAATAAAAAAGCCATAGGTAAGCTAACAATTCAGTGGTCACTTATTTTTAACCGACTTCAATCAAACTAAAAACAGCCTAACCAGAAAAAAGGGGTTAATAGGTACTCAATTCAGCTGTTTTTTTTTATTCAAGCAATATAATACAATATACTAAGTCAGCAGTGTCTATAAAACTATGAATAAATAAATCCTTATTAATGCGTGTCCTTCTGTCTGTACGTAACAAAATAACTGTTTATGTGGATTGGCCGCGCTCCAGTATTTGTGCCTTGTATCACTGCGACGCCGTTTGTTCGAGTGGTTCAATACATAAGTATGTTGGAAGCCTATTTATTTTCATTATTTTTAACCGGCCTCTTAACACACACAAAAGTTTTTGTTGGTCATTTAACAAAAAACACTAAAATAAAGAACAGCTACGAAAATTCTACGAAAGATGCTACCAAATTGCTACGAATATTTTGGATTGCTACGAAAGTGCTACAAGCCTTGTAATACTAGCATTCTTGATAGGCGGGTAGATTTTGAGGCTGATTTTCTTTACAGTTTTGATACAAAACGGAACAGAAAAAGATCTTTAATTCACTAATAATAGAAGATGCTAAAACTGTGAAACGCTTCCAGGATCACTGGTTCGATACCAGTACTACATACAATTTGATATTTTTGAGCTACAACAGGCGCAAAACAGGAGTGAATGGGCAATTGTTTTTCACATGGTTATTTTAGATACTGCTGCAAAACAAGTGAAAATCGCTATATCTCCTAAATTGGATCGAGTAGTAAAACTAACGGAGCCCTAATTTGAGTGCTCGCGAGAACGCAAGCAATTTTTATTTTTTCGAAGAATCTGCGGGAACAATGTGAGCGGTTTCATTTATAGAATTTGTTTACTATGCTGCCCTTTTTGCCGGTTTATTTTTGTAGCATATTTCTTTATTTATTTTTAGGTATTTTACTTTTTTGAAAGTGACCATTTTAAAATTAGAATTTAGATTTCCAATCAGTATTTTTTCAGAATAAATAGGTTCATTTTAAAATATTAACAAATTTTAAATCATAACTGTTGAAAATGCTTAACATGAGTAGAAACACAAATTTTACACGTATTGAATTTTATTTAACGTATAAGTTAACCAATCTTCCTACACTATTCACCACTAAAAAGGGAATCCCTATTAATGATAATACTGCTTTCACTACAACACAAAGGTAGTCTAAAAAAGATCAATCTTCTCTTAGTGACAAGACATTTGTGCACATTATATTTAAATAGTTTAAATTATCATGTATCATCCACTTTGCTTTACAAGCGATAAAGTATATCTTCCTATGATTATCAGCACTTTAAACGTCCCCACTACAGGGGGCAAAAAAAAGGGGCGGCTTGTTTGACTCAAGTTAGTTAAGTTTTAGGTCAATAAATCCATCTATTTATCTTACCAACCCTGAAATTAAAACAAACATTCACTGTGCAGTTTTATATACAGTCTGTTTCATTGAATTTATCAGAGTGCTAGAAGGGTGAACAAGTTTGGGTGTTCGCCAAAACGGGATAACAGGCGCTTACATTGATACCGCGGTGCCAAGAGGATTGCGGCCCGCTATGATTGGAGTCGGCAATCTGTCGATTGGATTCATACCTTTCATAATAGGCTGCTTCTAGAGTGGTTATGTGATGAATTTCAGATCGGACTAGCACTCGAGTTTTTAGTGAATTGTTATAATATAATCTTAATAGGGACGTAAAACATTAGTGGTATGGTAGTCTAGAGGTAGTCCCACCTCCGTAATTGGCATGAATACGTTTGACGATTGATTGCCGGATTTGTTGTGACTAATCCATCACAAAATAAGATTTTTATAAAATCAAAATTCCAGTTCAGAATTATGTGTTCAAAGTAGTTTTCTAGTTAAAACTAGGGAATACCTGCTTTTACCAAAATCGTATAGCTACGTTACCAAACTGCTAGTTGTAGGTAAATAACTAATTAACCATAAGTTGTGCCTCCTTCTTCTCAGTCTAGACATTGATAGTGTCGACTATTAACATTAGTGTTTGTGATAATGAATTAGTATTTTTAATCATTAGTATTAGTGATAATAAAAATATCCAACCGGCTGACAGTAGCGCAAAAAAACAACATTTGCTAAAAAATGCTATACTTAGAACGGACCTAGAAGATTAAGGAAATAGAAAGGGCAAAGCCGTTAAGATGCATTATCCGTTAATACATTACGTTGTTGGCCTAAAAAAGGGATTTTCCTTTCTAGGAATAGATTTAAGTCATTTGTTCCGAACTTAGTTTAGATGGTACCTAAATTGCGAATTTTATCATATTGTATGATCTTGAGCTTAGAATTTGTTTGTCTTCGGAATTCTGTAAATATTCGAACTTTATTTTTAATCTCTTAAGATTATTATTTATTTAAATACGACATGATTGAAAATACTTAACTTGTGTGAAGTCACTGTCGATCACATTTTTTTTTAATATTCAAAACATAAATGTCAAATACTTAGGGCCTGTTTTATCACTTGCAGATATTTACCTAAAAGATATTTTAAACCTGTCACTGTCTAAACATGCTTTATGAAATAGACATAGGTTTATCTGTCAGTTAAATTTTATCTGCAAGTGGTGAAACGGGCCGTTAATCTCATTAATTATATAAAAAAACTCTACAGCTTTATCCTGCGAGATTATCTTATCACTCTTCAACACTTTCCGAAATTATCATCCCAAATCCTTAGACAAGACAAGAATGCGTTGTTAGTATTTCTACCTAATAATAGCGAGGAAAATATTTTGAGGAAACCAGAACGTTCCATTTTCCTGGAGAAAAAAAAACCCGCGGGAATATTCAATATCGTTAGACCCGCCCCGGTTGTCCAAACAGTCACACTCTATTACGTAGAGATGGGATTAAAAGTAACTGGTAAAATATCTGTGATATCTGTGAAACTTTTACTATCGTAGTGGCTACTTTTTAAAAAGTGGTCACTTCTGTTAATGACTTAAAAAGGTAGTCACTTCTATCATGATATGATGCTTTAGTGTAAAAATCTTTGACTTTAATATAAAACTGCGATAAATCCGCCGATCAATCGTCTAGAGCGATGGACGTCACTATGTACCTACTTTCATATTTCAATATGTATAAAACAATTCAATATTTAACTTATTTATTTACAACTGTGTACTTACTTTATTTAGTACACAACCATGGAAATTTTAATTCACAATTACATTCGAATTTCATTCAATTATAAGCATGAATATTTTAATGATTTGTATGCACAACAGAATTACGCCGCACAAAATCAATATGCTCATTAAATTAGTAAAATCGGTAAATTAAAGTGGTCGGAGAATCTAGGAATTAATATTATCATCAAATTAATTATATATTTTCTATTATTAATTAATGTTTACAATTTGTTTGAGTTTACCTTTATTGGTATCATTATGATATGTAGGTACTTTAGACTATTTTGCACATGCTGTTTGGTCTGATCACTGCGATTGGATGTGGCACGGTTCCGTATCAAACGACAAACTGTCTACTCTGCAATCATAAATGTCTCTATAAATAGCAGAGCTCTAATACAAGTGCAAAATGTCCATATTTTATATGCTCAAAAGTATAAACTATAAGTAACTGGTATTTTGTTGTATTGTTTCAGTAACTATTATTTTATAGAACAACGATAGCATTCTTATAGGCATAGAATATAGAACGTATTTTTTGTATCCTGCTTGTCGTAATATGAAAAAAGGAAATCTTTTTCATTGACCCATCCTGTTATTGTTACTTTAGTCTTACTGTTTAGGACAATATCTTTAATTAAAATAAGTTTATAAATTAACCCATTTAATTTTAAGCAGTTTAATAAGTATAGCAAAGAACATTTTACGGATTTATCGACTGTGATTTGCTTTGTAACTTTTTATCTGGGTTCACAAGTATAATTTTAATTTAAAAGTTCACATTTTTACTCTATTTTACTATAATAACAAACCCTACAAAAAGTACCTTAAAAATAAAGTGGCGAAAGCATTTAGTTTTCTAAATAGGCAATTTAAAGAGTACTTTTTCTAATGTATTCAGCCAATCTCATTCCGCCTTTGTTTAATGTTGCGGTGTGCGGTTTTCTTAACGAATGGCCTGTGGTTCGGACAGGACGATTTAGCTCTACCATAGACAAAGAGCTAGACTTTTTATTGGAGAAGTGCAGTGTAATTAATATCCTACCAAAAACTTGCTATTTTGTGTGAAATTCTAGACTCAGTATAAACGTTTTTCGCGTAAAAAGTTACAGATGCAGTACGCATTTTGTTTTAGAACGTTTTGATCTTATTTTCTGATTGTTTTGTAGAATTAGGGATTTTTACACTGACAGTCAAATTGTCCCTGTGATATAACGTTTAATATGGAAACGCAAATCGCGCTAGACTACACATTATCAAAACAAACCAATTATGGAGACGACCCTACAACTATTAGTTCATTAAAAATCAAAATTAAAAACAAAGAATATACCCAAACAAACCTTTTTACAATTAAAAAAACAAAAGTCCATTTTTTATGCAACCTAGTTGTATCTAGGTAAACGAGCACAGGCAGCGTTCCAGATTTTATTTTCGCTCGTACTATTTTAACCAACCTCCTTTATGTATACTCTATGTCTATATAGGGTGACTTTAAATTAGTGAACGATAGAAAAGCGGGTGCATGTACTGATCATAACAAACAACTTTCCCAAAGAAACTTTTTCTTTTGAGCCCTTTTTTTCTTTGTTATTAAAAAATATAAAAACGGTGTAACTGCCGGCCGTTGCTAAGTAACGGCCGCGCGCCGCCCGCGCCGAGCGACATAGCCTTCAGCCCGCGCCGCGCCCCTCCCCGCTCCGCGTGTTTCGCGCTGTTAGTAGCTACCTACCGAAATTAAGTTCACCTAACTTTTTGTCTTCCTTCCTATCGACGCTACTTTTGATGAATAAAAATGCGAAGTAACCTCTCTCTATCATTAACGAGTGGTAGAAAACTCGTACCTAAGTACGAGCAGGTACCTACCTACGTAAGACTGGCGTGATTCAAATTTCGAATCAACTAAAGTATTTACAATGATTGAAATGTAATAATCAACTTATTTGCAGTTTTGATTTACCTAGGTACTTACCTACAGTACCTAGTTGTTGAAAGTGTCCACCTGCTACGTCTAGGTATACGCACAAACTGGCCCGGCTAAGGATATGGCGTTCGACGCGTTCCTTGTAGCACCACCGTAAAGTCACTTTTCACAATTTGAAAACTACTTTCGATCTTCATTTTTAATTCGTTGGCAGTATTAACTGGTCCGTCGCGGTACACAAAGTCCACAGAAAAAAAAACACGTCGGTACACACCCAACGAGTGCGCAGGGGAGACTGCGTGCGTGACGTAATAAAAACATTTACTTAAGTACCTACTGATAGTGTTGACAAAAAGTCAAAATGAATGAAAGAGTGATTATCAATCAGTAGCTAAAATATCTTTATTTTAACTTATTATAACCCTTTACTGCATGAAAATGTATCGAATTTTATTTAAATCTCTTGATTCATTGACTAATTAGATTCAATTTTAATGAAAAAGCAATTTTCAATACTAAACATTGCATTTTAAATAGCGCGCGTGCGGCGTCATAAGTAGTTCATGTGCGCGTCCGTCTCTACTTCTTTCTCGCTCACTCGGGACACGGGTCGTCCTCGTCTATGCGAAAACAGTAGGTAGGTAGTGTCGGGATAAGGAAGTGAATTTGTAGTGTAAACAAGTGAATTTAGTGAAATTTTGTTGCCAGAGACATAGAAAACAAAACATTCGCCTGACCAACGCCCCGGGAACCCCTTGATCTGTGTTTAATTAGTGTACCTAGGTAGATACACCTACCTCAGTGAAAAGTGAATCTAGGGCTCTATCGTTACAAGTTTGCAATTGCAACGCATTATTTAGTTGGAGTATTATTATTACAAGTTGGACACTTTCAACAAATGCTGTAAGTAAATAAGCTGACTTTTAAAGAGTTTATTCCAATTTTTTAGACACGCCGCCGCCAGTGCCAGCCTATCTTCCTGCTGACTTACCTTATGTACCTACTACTCGTTGAACCGCTGCTGCTGGCTGTCTCAGCTGGCTTCTTGGCGGCGGGCGGCGGCGGGGTCGATCCAATACCATGTTATTTACCTATTTACTTGTTTTGAATTGTATTTAGATTATGATTACTTGACTAAGTAGGTAGGTATGCGGTTGTTAGTCTAAAACCTAGAAAGTTGTGATGAAAAAGTCGGAATCAGAATCCGTATGTGTGATCGAGAGTAGGTAGGTACTTTCGATGAAATGATTTTATTTGTTAACAGTTAGGTAGGTAGTTAATAGGTAGGTACTAGAAACACCAAAAACGCGGGGCGCGGGTCGCGGCAGCGGCGCGGCGGCGGCCGCAGCCCGCTGCGCTACGATCAGATGTTTGAGCGCTCAGCTGATCGTAGCGCGTGGCTCGTTGCGTCCGCATTTACACCGTTTTTGTATTATTTTTTAACATCGTAAAAAAGTGCTCAAAAAAAAAAGTTTCTTTGGGAAAGTTGTTTGTTATGATCAGTACATGCACCCCCTTTTCTATCGTTCACTAATTTGAAGTCACCCTATATAGCTTATCAAAATCCTTTTGCTGTTGAAAAATAAAGTTTGCAGATTTGGGCGGCCGTTGCAAAGGATGCGGTACAGATGTTGTTTATATTTCGTGTCTATTTTCTCGTGCCTCCCTTCGGAATAAACTGAGAGGCTTTGAAACCAATTCTGCGTGTGTCTTGACAATATGCGAGTAAGCCAACGTTTACAATATTTCTAGTATCGGTAGCTTTGCTTTCAATATGTGAACGCGCAAACTATCAGTTTGTAACCAACGAGATTGGTTTTTTTTCGTAGTGAAATCTTCTTGGTTGGTAAAATGTGGCGACATTTTTTGTGAATGTTGTTCTTCGATTTTTAAATTCAAATCTCGAACATGTTAATTGGGTTTTGTGTTATTTTCGGTGTTCATTGTTTTTCTAAGTCGTAGTTTATCACACTCGTATTTTCTTAGTTACTACTTAAAGATCACCGGAAAGTGACCAAAAAATTATAAAATTGTAAAACCTGGATTACCTATATGTGTTAATTTTCGCTTGCTTACTACAATTATCATAAAATATAATGTTACTTATTTTTGCGTTAACATTGAAATTCAATACAGGACTTTATAAAACAAGCCTCGCTTACACAAACTTTTATACCCTCGAGTTCAATAACATAATGTCCATTCAATTTGATTGTGTAACATAGGAAATTGAAAATCGCTCCGTCAACCTATCACGGTGGATATTGACTATCTATCTGCTAGATTCTGGACTCTAACGGCCGTTCCCAATATTCAAAGACGGATAACTGTCTGAGATCCGCATGTCACGGATGTCACGTAGCTGTACTTCTGATTAGTCCTTCAGAAGAATCTAATAGACTTTTTGATACAGGTAGGTTTATAGGGACGAAACATTGTAAGATAGATAATTATATCTTATATCTATCTCCGTTAAGGCAAAACCAGAGATGGATAGAATATTGGGAACGGACGTAAGCTATTCAGCATTCCCATTGCATTATTGCAGTTGGTATGACTTTGATTTTATAATGTTTTTGTGATGGTTGCGGCAGATTTGAGTCAGTCGACTAGAGAGTTGGCGTGGTTGGTTGTGACCTTACTTGGCATGCTGCAGGTCGTGGGTTCCATCCCACGAGGGATAAACATTACTATGACGTTTTTTTTAAGTCTGTGAGTTCGTGTGTTTATACGCAGTACAAACGATGTACTATTGTAAGCGTTAATTCACTTGACATTGACAGAATGCAATGGTTGTTTTCTTAAAAACCGCCAGTAAACAGCTTAATAGAGTTTTGTTTTTCAAATTAATCGTCAAACTGGAACCGTTACTGCGTATAGCATTATGCTATCTACACATCAAAGCCGCCGGCATGCCACCAGGCTAGGCCGGCGGCTTTACGTCATACGAATGGCAGCTGTCAAAAAAGCCGGCGGCTTTGGTGTGTAGATACCATAAGAGCGTTAAAACAAATCAAAAAGACGTATGATAAATAATGCGTCTTAAATGCAAACTAAACTTGAAATACCTAACACAAGCTTTATCCTAAATGTATCTATTAGGCAAACTACTAGAGAATTTCACTGGTTTTGAATAATTGAAGAAGGTAGTTGTCACGTGAAACGGTAACTCATTCCAGTTTACAGCCTGTCGCACAGTGTCGACCATTATTTATGTAACACTCAGTTTAGTTCCCGTGCATTTTTCACAAGCAACAACGCGAACTTGCGTTGTAGACTGTGCTCGGCCAAATTGCTTGAGATTTATGTCTCTGAAGATTAGGAAAGTTTTGTGACTAACGTTTGAATTATAGGATTTGTTTGGATTGTATTTCGAGACCGTTTTTGACGAAATTGTATCAATACTTTCATTTTTAAATAATATAACATATGAACTGTTTCAAATAAACATAAGAGTAACATGACTATAAAGATTTAGTGGCGGGTTCACCACCTTCTGATAAAATTTAACTGACAGATAAACCTATACGTCTTTCATACTACATGACGTTTTAGACAGAGAAAGGTAAGTATAAAATATCTGTCAGATAAATTTTATCTGCACATGGGGAAACCAGCCCTTAGACTTGTCTTCTGTATTACATTTAAATCGGAACGTTTATAGTTCTATTGTTTTTAAAAAAAAGAACCTATGAACTTTTTCTAAATGATTACAGATAAGTAACTAGACATACACATTTACAGATTTTGAGCATTATTTCTAAAGGGCATGTATGAGGCGACTGATGAGTGTGGATGAAGCGAAAGAGGTGTGTTTGGATCGAAGCAGGTGGAAGGAAGTGGTCTCTGCGTACCCCGATGGGAGAGAGGCGTGACAGATATGTATGTATGTATGTATTTCCAAAGCATATACCAAAACCTTCACTGTATCTTACAAATGACTCAGACCAGTAAATTTAACGCACTCCCACATCTCAATCCGCCATTATCTTTTCAAAATATGGATTGGGTTTATAGTCGTAAAACGTACACCAGTTTAACGACTTCAAACGTTCTCGAATCACTCCCGAGGCATCAAGGATATTTCTGTACTTCTACTTTGAGTTTGATCAATCTTACCTACTCGATAAGTAGAATTATATTCGTTTATTGCAAGTCACAGGTGTGGTAAGTAAGTACAATGCCTTTTTGGTAGGTATCTAGGCTTATAAAACTCCATAAATTAGTATACCTACTGGGTATAGGTGTTTAAACTTAGGGCACAATGGTGCAAGATTTTCACTTGTTTCGACCACAAGCGGCTAGTACAACCCGTGAACATGTAGCTTCACTCAGTTTATTATAATTTTATAGTTTGTTAATTATAATAACACATAGGTTATAATTATGATTAAGTGTATCCGAAATTGTTACTTATAAAAATTTTAAAAGTTCAATAAATAAATACTTAGGTATTTAGTTTTTTTTTTTACGTAAAAGAGTAGGTAAAAAAATTAAATCCAACCCAACATCTTTACATCAACTACCACAAACTTTCTTAAGTATAATACTAGAGGCTGCCCGCGACTTCGTACGCATTTATCGTCATATCTTGGAAGAAAAACATGATATCTCAAAATAATGTAGCCCATGTGTTATTCTGATGTGCAAACTACAATATTGAAAAGTTTCATCAAATTCTGTTTAGCAGTTTTTGCGTGAAAGAGTAACAAACATCCATCCATCCATTGGCACAAACATTGATGTTTATAATATTATTTAAAGATTAGTAAGACTGAAAGGAGTAGGGTTACAAGCGGTTATATCTTTCCACTCAGATCACATAACAATATTCAAACGACATATAAAAGTTAGGAGTCGTCTGCTAACATACAAGTACGCTGAAGGATTTAGTAACAAAGCTGTTAATCCTGTCAAAAGATAATCTGAACACAAGATGGAAATTTATTTCGTAAGTTTTGCTGAGAGCTGCCTGAAGAAGTATCGTCTGTTTTATTTCTTTAAGTGCTTTTCGTCTAGGAATAAAAAAAACTGATAATAGTTAATATTTTTCAGCTTGCACTTATTTTAAAACGTCGAATGCCTTAATATAGTGACAAGAATTACAGCTGAGTTATTATCGTAACGATTTCAAGCGAGATTAATTTATTGACTTGTTAAGTGCTATGTACTTATAATTGTCACGTAAATTTTGTTGATAAGTTTAGAGATTAATCTAGGAATTTGTATAAAATTGACTAGTTAAAACAGAGCAAAACCCAATAAATCATCCAATACATTGAACTTAACAAAAACATTGAAAACCCAAAAGGAACGCAACTAGAACTTCCACTAAACAGGTTTCTTAGATCTTTTCACCATCCTCATTCTTTAAGTCCCGCGAATCCTATACAAACTCCTTCAAATCTTGGGACTTGGAGTGTTGAAGCATCGTTTATTACTTCATTTTACGCTTCAAGTGGTTCAGTAATGACCTTCCTTGTTTCCAAAGTTCGGAAGAAGATTTTCTTTAAGTGTTGCTTGTTCGTGTTCTTATTTTGGGTTAGCCCGATAGACGATAGAGTGGATTGGAAAAACTAAATGGCTATCTTTGAAGGTTTTAAGTGCTATTGCGTTTGCATCTTTTTTCGATTTATTTGATTTTACTTGAATCAGAATTATACAAACCGGAATATTATGCCTGTACGTAATTTGTAGTATTCTCTTATTTTAAAAATCACTATTTTAACCACTGGACTGTCAAACTCAAAGAAATACAATTTAATGAAGTATGAAAATTTAGACGTAATTAAGTGTTTAGTTGCAATAACAATGATTTTAAACGAGAAGAATTTACTCAATGATCTAGTGAAGAATATTATTATTTCAGTCACCAGACATTCGAATGATGACTGAAATGAGAATAAAATGAAGGGTCTACCCAAGTACGAATACTATTTGCTAAGTTAAAGAACATTCTACTCCATCAATTTTAAAATACTATCTCACTTTTCATCCCAACAATCCATTAGTAAAACTCAAACAAATCAATTACAAAGAAAGACATCATAAATCTAGTTAAAACTAAAAGCTGGAGTTAACCCCTTCACCGCCGTAACACCAAATAATAGGAGGACGTTAGTAATGACACAGTGATCACGGGTATAAATGATCCCCATTACGGCTTCCGACGTGTTTGAGAAATAACCTTTTAGCTGCAGCTGTAGAGGCGGAACGAGGAACGTCACATGGGACACATAGTGAGTTAGGAAAGTGAACTTGTTTCTAAGGATGAGCAAATAGATAATGAATGACATGAGGTCTTAAAATAGAATTGGGAAGGCCGTCCGACATCTTGAGGTTTCGTGTTTCTTTTGGCAAATATTCTACATGTATCTTTCATTCTACAGCATGTAATAGATACTCTGTAGTAAGTCCCTATAATCATCATCATAATATAAGAGCGTCGCTCTTGTCGGTAGAGTCTACGCCACTCTGCTCTGTTTTCTGCCGTCCTTTTGAGCACCTGATACGACACAACTTCTATTCCTTCTTTCATTTATTCCCTGTAATAATATGTCAAAATATTATAATTGTACATACTCGTAAAACTCAGTCAACTTTTTTAAGGGATAAAAAAAAAAAATAAAAAAAAAAAAAAAATGATTTCAATTTCAAAATATGATTGAAAAATTGGTGTCTCCATACTAAATGTGTCAGCTGAGACGTCTACCAGTAATCATTACAGTAATCATTACAATACCAGTAATCACAGTACGATCAATTAAACATCTGCAAAAACAGCAAAACAAACAAAACATTTTTGCTCGCTATCCTACCTACCCGTGTGTATAATAAAGTTATTACGATACACAGTTGGACGGCGTTTAGGTTTCCTCCTAATGCAAATCTGCATTCTGTTCACACTACTGCTTGCTCGTATGTATACTTTGTATGTATTATGTTCTATCCCGGATTTAACACGCTAATGCCTCTGCTCGAATCGTAAATTTTATGTACACCTAGTATGGAAACGCATTATGGAAGTTGAAGAAATTCTAGTTTATTTGTATGTAATGTAAACAAGAAATCATTATTGTTGTTTTTTTTTTTTTTTATAAAAAAATTATATTGTGTCTCTATCAATAGTTTTGAAAAATGTTCACAAATACTATTTAATCATTTATTTATGGATTATTCTACAAAATGCAGCATGATATAGTTAAATAAAGATAAAAGTACTTACAGAAACGACAATCCGCAAAAGGCTTCGTCAAAATAAACCTAAGAAACAACAAAATAAATCAGCAACAGGCTTCGTCAAAAATATAGCTAATAACAAGGAAAGTATCAGCAACAAGCATCGTCAAACCACTAGTCGAAAAGACCACCACGGATCGCCCCCCGCCCAAAGGTACCCATTACACTGGCGGCATTGCCGCGCTGAATAGCCAACGACAACCTCTGGGCAAGAAACGACCCGGAGCGACGGTCCAAGCCCCTATCCCGGAGGCGCCGGCCAATCTCCAAAATAAACTTCTTCGCCTCCGAACCCCACGCACCTGCCGTCTCCACTGCCACCGGGACAAACAGATACGAAGACTTCAGGGCCGCATACTTGGCATGCTTCAACTTGGCCGACGCCTCCGCCGCAGAACCTGCGCACTGTACACTGCCAGACAAATGGCTGGGAGCAAAAGTGCAACAACAAGTTGCATCCCATAACAAAGAGCGCCCCCTCTCCCACGGAATTAATGTCAGGCCATCGGGTCGCTTACCATCCGACCTACTCAAACCCGGAGGTTCCAAAGAACAAGGCACATTTGCCGAAACCAGAGCACGATAGATAATGTCGTTCAGCGCAATATGCCTCGACAAACGACCTGCAGATCTAACGCAGCTCAGCCCATGCACACCACTAGCGTCCACGGAAGCACCACAAACACAAAGATGCGGCACACAAATATCGCACCCCAGACGCAACGCAGAAGCCACCCTCAACGTGTTGTCATCCAACAAAGTACCAAGCTGAGGTGACGGCAATGCATGCAACCACGCCCCCGACTCGGGACAAGAAGCTGCCTTTAGACGAGCAAGGTCTCTGCAAGACGCCCCCTCGTGCAAACCACGCAACAACACCCTCGAAAGGACGTCATCCCAGCAACGCTGCGAAGACCGATCATCCGGTAAAGCCTCGACAGGACACAAAAGGCCCCAAGCCGCAAGGGCCTCCCCTACGTAAGGAATCCCTGACCAGTCACCATTACGATTCAGAATACGAGTGACCAAGTCAGAAACACCATGAGCAGAGGCCAAGAACGCAGCGAGACCAGTACCCTCAATCCGGCGAATACCGAGACCACCGTGCCTCACGGGCAATGTGGCCTGACACCATTGTTTGTCGTCTAAGTGGACATTTAAAATTTTCTCTATAGTACTTTTTAGAGTATCATCAAGCCTGGCCACACCAAGCGGATAACACCAAGAGGGGCAGGTGCGCACCAAATACGTTAGCCTTGGCATAGAAAAACAGCACCGCAGAAGGACCAAAGCAACATGAGATGACAAACTTAAAAGTTTATCATGTAAAGCGGACAAAGATAATCTCTTAGCCTCAAGGGACTGAGGCAAACCCTCTGCAAACACAGGCGAACCCAGTAAGCAAAAATCGGGCCTACCAACAACGTTCACGCCAGGAATTAACGCCTCAAGGTCCGCCAGCGTATCTGGCGATTGAGCACCAAGAAACAACACCTCGCATTTACTGGTATTCACCTCCAAACCCAGCTCCGCCAACATTGGGAACAAAGTCCGTAAATCAGACATCACCGTATCGGAAGGCCCACCTATAGTCCCGTCGTCAAGATACCAGACGTTCAGAGGTGATACCAAAGACTCAACAGCGCCCTGAATACCCAGGCAAAAAATAAGCGGACCCAACGGATCGCCCTGCTGTGCACCTACCCGCGAAAGGATCGCGTTATCCCTATAGAAGAGGTTACCCGAGGTATAGTAACATTGATGTAAAAATGGGTATAAAGTTGGTACCCTCTCCTTAACCCTCTGCAGAATAACATCCCTCTCTAAACTATTGAACGCATTTTTTATGTCCAATTTGACAACAATACAGCCGTCATTCTCAGGATCACTGGCAAAGGACCGCGTGGCGTGTATCGCCGCCTCGCAACCCAGTGCAGTGCCGAAACCAAGCTGGTGTGGCTGCAAATAACTCGCCATCTCACCCTTCACTGAACGACAACCGAGCTTGCCAACAAGCCGACGCAAAACACTCCCTACCGCGATCGGGCGTATTCCCCCATCCTTCTTGGTTAAAGCACACAAACTTCCACCATAAATAAAAGGGCAGACCTCGACATTGACCATACCCCGCAACATAAAATTACACAAGTCAGTCAATGCGCCCAACAGACGCACACCATTATCACCCGCTGAAGGCGAAATTAATTCCTTCAGGTGATCTGGACGTAAACCATCCAAGCCAGCTGCTGAGCCACTAAAGAAAGAATCCACGGCAGCAGCGACTTCGTTCGACGTCACAGTCAGATAGAGATCACCTGAATCAGGGGGAGCAGGCCACAGCAAAGGCCGCGAGGGCGAAGGATGCTTGGCTTGCAAAGCAGACAGCGTATCGGCGTTGTTAGGGGCAAGAGAATCATCCGACACCAAAAGACGAACGGCGCCCCTCAGGTCACCATCATGTACCTTCGCCTCAATTAACCTAACGGCCAAACGCGACCTTGTCGGTAACCCACAAGCATCTAGGGAAAGGAAAGAAGGAAGGAAGGAATCCTTCTGTATATTCTCCTTCACCTTAACCGTCAGAGAACGACGGTCACTTGGATCCGGTATCCTTAACGCCGTGTAAGCAAAACTAAGGAGAGTATGCCATTCCATGAGCCCATTAGAAGCAATACACTGCCCAATTAATGAGCAAAGCCTACCTGCGGCTAAATTCCTAGCACCCTTGGGAATGTGCTTCAACACCGGTATTTTGGCCTTGAAATCTCTAAGATCGTTCAAGGACCTAACTTCAACGGCCGCTGGCAAAGACGGAGGTGGCGCTGGCTGAGCTGCGACGACATCCCTGTGCATGTGCGAAATGTGCACATTTAACCCACGAGGGACTACATAAGTACGGGAGGAGCCCGGGCAATGCGGACACGATGACCTGACTGGGCTACTCATCCCACCAAAAATCCCCAAATAAAATAAATTAACAATAAAAGCATATCAAATAATCTTAAATACAATCAATAACTATTTTACATGTTTAAATAAAAAAAAAAATACAAAATAATTCCACAAAACATAATCAAATCATAAACAAAAACAATAAATGTCAAAATTAATTATGTCAAAGTTAATAAATTAAAAAAAAAAAAAAAAAATCTAATTAAAAAAATAAATAAAGTTGAAATAATAAAAAACCAAAAAAAAAAACAATTCAAATCAAATAAAAAAAATTAAATAAAAAAAAAAAAACTAAATAAAAAAAAACCTATTATTACTTTTTCTAATTAAAAAAAAACAATTAAATTAATAAAAGTTGCAAATAAAATATCAAACCCAAAATAAAAAAATATTTAAAAAATAATAATAATAAAAAGTACAAAAATAAAAACCGAATTAAGTCCACCCCGGGAATCGAAACACGAACACCACAAAAGCAAACGCCACTTGTCGCAAAAATACACTGGACGACACTTCTATTTAGCGACGAAAAGCTTGACTAGTTTCTTCGTACAGCCCAGAAAACAGGCCACAAGAGGGTGAATGACAAAAAGGTTTTTTAGAAACACCGCCACAATGAAAATTAAAAAAAAAAACCAATGTACCTGGAGCAAAACCAACAACAACCCTTTATTCCAGCTTCCAGCTTCGAAAATAAACACCAGATTTAAATAGTCACTATACACACACCTCTCGAGAACAGCACTTTAACTATATGCGACGCGTAAAACACAGCATCCCCGTAAAAAAACGGCAAGAAACGGTGCACTATCTATAAAACTATAGATCAGATGGATGGTCTTAATAAAAAGCGCCACAAACACCTCCATAGGCAAATCCGAGCTCAATGTCCGTTTTCAATAAACTTTTAAGCCGAAAAGCGTGCACTTTATATTTTTTCCGAATTAATTGTCCGGGAGAATATGTATACATGAGGGCGCCATCTGGCGGGATATTATTGTTGTTGTGTGTGGAATTTTTGTAGGATTAGTGTGTTGGAATAGATTTAGTATTTTGTGTAACTTTATCTTATTTCTTGGATTATGGCACACTATTTCAATATAAAAGCACCGTGAATATCGCTTGGCTGTACTAACTCAACTTTTAAACATTAGTATGAAAATTTGCGTTGAATTATACTGGGTGAATATCGCAGTGGTATAGACACAGGCTTCATTATTTCACAAATACAAGGAGTATGAGAAAATACCGAAATATGGTTATTAAACCTGCTCTATTTTGGGGAAACTAGAGCGCTAATTTCAAGTCTTGTCCAGATAAAATACTTTAAAATTACCTCTTTTGATGCCCGGAATAACAAAGGAATGTCTACATATTTCATTATAATAATTGTTTTTTATTTTAAACTAAAAACGTATTTCTGGGTGTTTCAATGTGTGAATAAATGCAAACACAACGAATTAAATGTAATAATTCTTACACTATTAGAAGGCTACGTTATCCCTGAGTAACAAGAACTATATTTTTAACTTAATTGTTTAAAATTATTTTTCCAACCGTGCGTAGCCGAGGCAGGCTGCCAGTATATAATATTTTGAGATCGGATTTCATTTTAACAAGTCAATAGTGATACTTCTCGTAGAATATAAAGCGACGAGAAGTCTCCTAACCAACCTAACTTTATATTATTACAGAAAGTAATGTATATTTTATCATGAATGGATTAAACGAGATTTATAACTTTTATGCTTAATTTTATTACTACAATTACTGTACAATTTATAAGAATTTGAGATAAGAAATAGATTGAAATAATTTAATTAATATGCAATAAGATAGTTTCTATATAAATTGTTTACGAATTTTTATAAAAGAATTTTACTGCCTTTTTCGTAGTACTACATAATTATTATTATAGTCAAAATCTAATATGATGAAATGGGTGCACACTCGTACTTCATAGTATTTTAGTTTTATTTACCATTGGGCTGAAATAAAAAACTAAAGCCTGCACTTGCAAAATGGAGGCCGTCAACTAACAAAATAAACAGAATACGTTATATCTATATTAATCAATAACAAGTTCGTGCCCCCACATAATGAAACATTGAAATAGAACGTTCTGTATGCAGTGGGGCGTTATGCATTATTTATTAACCATTATAAGATCTACTGAATGTTGGAATGAAGGTACTTAATGTAGGTAATAAAGACGGTTTTAGGCTTACTTTGTCGCTATTCGGTAGATGAAAAGAGCATGAAGTGTCAACGATGCTGCTGAGTTTGCGTGGTGCTTATTAATAGAGCACAAAAATTGTATATAAATGTTATAGATGTTTTTCTTTCCTATCAATTCTGATAACTTACGCTGGCGGTAGTTAGATAACGGATTAGACTGCGAACATCGTAATAAGCGCTCTTTGTGGTACCTACGGATACCAAAGCATATGAAATTGCAACCAGCACTGCTTCAACAGAAACCTTAGCTACCTTTCGTCACTGTGACGTCCCATGCCACTGGGACGTCACAGTCGTGAGAAAACTCTACATCAATTTATTTTTGTGCTTGCCGGGATGTGATGACTATAAATTCTATCACTATAACTACTCCTGTACCTACATCAAATCCATAGTCATTTCATCACATTGACGTACGTACAGGGTCGATAACATTACAGTAAGGGTACAGGTAAGATAGTAGGTACTTGTAAGCGGGATAGATATTCAACTCGGTGAATACGGTTCGAGTGAGCTCAAGAAATAATTCAACAAGCTGCGGTCACACAACAGTGACCTTCTCCAAATAGAATACTGTAGTAGTTTGCTCCTTTTCACTGGGATATTTAGGTCGGAGTCGAGTTTGGCAAAATGTGGGTTGACGAGTAACGGGCTCGCATTCCTTGGAAGTCATTTAGTTGGAATTAGCACGGCCCTTTTGTACACGAACTTTAACAAACTAGATTAAGGAATTTAACATTTTTGATGAATATTTTTGGCGGTTTTTCCACGTGTGGTTGGATAAGTTATATAGACAAAGCGACATATAGGTTTTTAATGAATAATATTTATTAAATATATCGAAATGTACTTACTTATTACTCGTAAGTAAGGTTGACCTCTAACTTTCAAAATACTCAAACAAAACTCACTACAGCACGATACTGAATAAATGAATGAATTTTCATTTCATTTCATACTTCTTTTTTAAGATGTAGGTAGGTGTATCCAGGAAGTATGGAAAAATCCTTAACTTACTTGATGCAAATAGATACTTGGCACAAGATTTTAATAATAAATCTTACCTTCCTACATGCTCATTAAAACCATAATATTCCTTTACTCGTAATACCTCGGGACATCTTTGTACGCCCCTCATTCTAATATTAATGCCATCCCAACCAATACATTTCCAATCTCATTTATGTTTCCGCTACGTTCTTTCGAACCATTTATTCCCTAATCATATTTTCCAAGAAATATAGCATTTAGGTCACAAAAATAGTGAGATTTCAAGTCTGAACTTGTGTCGTTTATAGAAACTGCAGTTTAGTGTTGTAAACAGAGCAATCGAGATTCGATAAAACGATTTTTCTCCAAAAAAAACTTCTTAAATGTTCGAGCCAAGTTACCTTCGATTACCTACATTGTCTTAAACATGTCAACAGATCAAAACTATGGTTACCTACTATTCGACGTAACTTTTTATCGAATTATCGGAGGATCAACATTTTTACACTATAATTTACTCGTAATTACCTTTATCTTCGAATTGCAAAATTTTTTGTGCTTATGATTCTAGAGTTAAATCAAGACGTAGATACTTCATCAGTAATAAAATATCGATATCGATTTCATATTCCGACAACACTATAGCAGGTCTGAAAGAAAATATTGCAAGTTGGGTCGTCAGCTTAGTTGCAAGCTGCAACTTGGAAATGGCCATTATTCAAACTTTGTTTCTTGTTCTTAGCATTTTTCAGTTTCAGTTCTTTTGTTTTAGCTAAATTAGTTACTGGGTTTGGTGAACAGCAGAATATCAACTTTGTTTTTCTATTTTCTACTTTGTCTGTGAGTGATTACGATCTAAGATTCCACTGAAATAGAACAGGACAGATAAATGTTTTATTTAATAGCAAATTAAGTTATTTCTACGTCACCGCTCTCCGCTTATCAAAATAAACTTTGATTTACTGCTTCATTTTGGTAGGAACTGGGCATTCACAAAGTTGGCTTCAAGTTTTCAGCCTAAATAAACATGATGGATACTTCCTTACTAATTTAATATTCATGTAGCATAACTTAAAGGTCAATAGGTAAATAGAATCATTGCTAAACAAATTAAACGTAAAAGTTCAAATCAATTCAAATTCAAAGGTGAAAGAAAACAGTTCAAATAATATTACAGATTATTAAAATTCTTAGATACCTACTCTCCAAAATTGTTAGATCGAGCAAATACCATTAAAACATACACATAAACAGAAGTTTAAAGTAAAGTTTATCAATTCATCAAGAACTTTAAATATTTTAATAACCCAAAGTTACGTGTGTGAGGTAATGTTTAATTGAATATGTTAATCTGAGTAAATGATTGATTTATAGTTTTCAACTTTTAAGTACCTATGTTGGCGGATCCGGGAAATATTTAGTGCTGTGGCTTATTTATAACTTCCGGTTTGTATTTAAACATTACTTATAAATAATATTTGTTAAGCCTCTGTCTGATGACTGTGGATGAAGCGAAGGAAGTGTGTCTGGATCGTAGCAAGAAGAAGAAACTGGTCTCTGCCTACCCCGATGGGATTTAAACATTATCGTTCAAAAATTTGTTTTATGCATAAAATCTAAGACCATTTAGATATTTTGAAGGAAGACTTTAATAACCAAGTCCCGCTATTCGTTTTTTTTTTAAACATTGTACATGGTTTTTAATTTAATTGAGTATATTCTAAAACTATTTTAAATTCACTTACTTACATATCTATTCTACTAAAACAAAGCCCCAAACTAACTTTTAACCATGACTGTCCAACAGATACCTAATCTAAGACAAACTAGCTATTTCAAGTATCTGTTATGCAGCGTCGACCTCAGACCAAGTTTGTATCATCAAATTAAACTTAGTTCAGTTTGCCATTGATTGTATTGCCGTAATAATAATACCGAAGCTAGAGTTATGTTATTTGCTGTTCAATTTTAGAACAAATGTATTTGAAGTTAGAAACTCTAAAACGTTTTGCATCTAAAGGTCACCTGAAACCAGCAGATGAACCGCTCGTCGCGTAGCTCGCTTTTCGCAGGTTAACTCGCGAGCGGTTCGACCGCGAGAATAATTTCAATCGATCGCTGTAAAAAACCGCGCGATTCCATTTATGAAGTCTTTTGCTGATGAACCAACAAACCACAACCATAGGTGCGGAAACGCCTTTATTTATTTCTTTGTTTGTTTTTTTTTTTCTATTTCTCTTTATTTTTATCATTTATCGTTACAAATAGATATGCTAAAGAGGTCTGATGAATATTTTTTACTCTTAAATAACATTTCTGAGTTGTAAAGATTGCTCAGAAAAGTTATTTCTTCCGTAAACATTAGCTTCATGTCGATCCAAGGAAGTTTATTTTTAAAAATCCATATCGACTAGTCTAGTCTCAATGCCAACATAAAATGGCTTTCTGCGACTTTCACCAGATCACAAGCTTAGTGTAATGGCCTTCCCTGAATATAAATATAGTCCAAATAGTATTGTTGTAGGGACTGTAAGGCATAGATTCAAATGTGGCCGAAGTTTTGAGTATGTATAATATTAGTAAGAACATTAATTACTTATTACTTTCTTTTATATTGTGCATTTTGAAATTGCATTTCATAAAAGTACTTACACGCTCAGCTATGCCAAAGAAATAAAATGACCAAGAATTACTAAAATATGATTACCTGCAGTATTAACTACCCATTTTATGGCTTTAATTAAAAAACTGGCTTGAAAATTTTTCACGAAGCCATTTCCCTCACTTGGCCATTAATCATTATATTCTGACGTGATTTTAAAACAAAGGAAACAAGGTAGGAAATCACAATCACTGCCAAAATATAAGTAACTGTTTGATATTGTGGCTTAAAGTTAAAAAGTAAAAGAATCTTCGTAATTTATGGCTCTATTAAAACAATAATTGGCCATTACAAGTTTGGGAATTGTTTGCGAAAGGGAGAATCTTGTAATTCTTTTGAAAACGAGTGGATTTTATTAATTTTGTTCTAAATTCTTCTTTCGGAATGGTTTAGGCGTTGTAATAAGCTGCGGTTAAAGAGAGATACCTAAATGTAAGCTCTGAAACTCTTAAACAAAAAAAAATATATTAAATAATATGGCATTCTCAAAACTTTGATAAAAACACATGATTGCGGATTTCTAATCAATTTAATTATTTTTGAAGAACGAGAAGAAATAACGAAATCTTGTTGTGCGTCAGCGCTCCGCTCCGCTTTAATGGAAACTGAATCTAAATCCCTTTATTTTGTTATAAAAAAAAGGCATGTATTTAACGCGGCGACAAATTGATACCATTCCGGATCTTAAAAAAAACTGAAAATGGATCGTAAATAAACTACTTTGGCGACTAATTTGAGGTAGCATCTTAACTAGAAAGCGGCGGCTTTTTAATGAGTTTTGAGGTTTTATTTAAATTTTATCTGGCAGTGATTTTCTTTTGTGGCAATTGAATTTCTTCTAAGGCGACAAATTATTGGCGGATAAAAAAGTTAAAATAGGCTTTCATAAATTCTAAAATGGGGTTGTCTATAAACTTGACCAAGGTCTTAAATAAATACAAACAAGATCTTAAAAAAAATACTTTTGGCTACATTTGTAGGGATCTAAATAAACCAAATTGTGACATGCTAAAAAACTATTCTTGGTCTATTTAATTTTTTTTTTCTTGACTATCTCATTTATTATTAACCTTCCCTCTTTTAAATGAACTTTAAATGAACCTACCTAAATAAACATAAGTATTGTTGGTAAATCTTGGTAGGTACTCAAAGTATTTATTCTAGTGCTGTATTTCAGCTTTAAAGTTTTAAACTCCTTTTCAAGTTTAAACTCCTTTTTTATGAATTTAAATATCGTGCAATAAAAGGCATAAAATTTGATTCATTTCTTTATTTATTAATTTTCCTTCAATACACAAAATACGGGGTGTAAGGGACAGCGTCCCGCAAACTGATAGGGGTTGCTCAGTCAACCAAACTGAACAACTATCACCAGGATTTCTTTCCAGGAAATGAAAAAAAAATTGCTTTACCATACAAAATGACGACCTCGATCAGACTAATTTGTATGGAAAAGCAATTTTTTTTTTCATTTCCTGAAAAGAAATCCTGGTGATAGTTGTTCAGTTTGGTTGACTGAGCAACCCCTATCAGTTTGCAGGACGCTTTTGACGAACGCATTTGCCGCCTTTTTCAAGAATTTCCGAATCTGCAAACAATATTCTAATATCCAAATACATTATTATAATACCCATTTTCAGTTTTAAAGCTACCTAACAATCGCTGCCAAAAGTTTATTTTTATAATGAAAGCCATTAGTTGCCAGTGAAGAATGTTTGATATCCCCTCGGGAAAATTTGTCGCCACATTAGGTTTTATAATACCTTAACCAGTTTTACACTGATCCCGCTTGATATATTTGACACCTTACAGTAGCAGCCGTTTTTTAGTTTTTTTTGATCCTAGCCTTTTGTTGCTTGTATAGTTTAATAGTTGCTAAGATATTTAATCACTGCAAAGTTAGTTTTTTTGTGACTTAATAGAAAGTCGCCTAAAAAGGATTTCAGTTGCCGTGTTAAATATTTGCCTAAAAAAAATACTAGATGTTGTGAAATGTACTACAAAAGTGGGTCATTTATGTCAAAGAGGTGTTAAAAAAGGCTTTGAAGGATACAAATCACAATACTCGTATCACAACGTCCGATAAAGAATACTTTTAATACAATGCATAGACAATATATCATACAGTAAAGTAGTGATTAATAACTCTTTTCTTTACAACTCTTTGCATATTATATTGGCTTAACAAAAAACACATAAAGGGGTATGTTCAATTTATTCAGTCTCCCCACCCACAGAGTAAACAATCGATGAGTTATTATCAGTCGGTGGCAGGCTTCCTATTCAGACCACCTGAATGCCTCAATGCAAAAGGTAGGAAAAAAGAGTAAAATTATATTCACCTCTATTATTGGCCACGTGAATATGAATTATTCAGTGGCGCTCGTCGTGATTTGTTCGCCGTGTTTTGTTGTAAAAAAAATTTTTTTTTGGTTGATTTGAATTTGGATTGTTTCTTGAAGCGGCCAATGACACACTGTAAACATCGATTCATGTATGTACCTAATAATAGAGTAGGAGACACATGATACTAGCTTTTTTCAATACTACTACTACTCGTAAATTAGACAAGGATTTTTTGAAAAAAGTTTTACAGCGTACAAAAACATCTCAGTTTCATGACCCGCAGCTTTTCCAAATCGAATTAAATTTCAGTGCTTTTTTTAACAAAACCAACCTACTACCGAACTGAGCATATATCCAAAAAAGAGTATAACAGAAATCCCGGCGCTAAAATTTAAAACCCACTAGACTATCTCACTAAACAAAGACTTTATTTCACACAAGTCCAAAACAACTGAAATTCAACTGCAAGAACCATTTCTAGTGAATCCAGACACAATGCAGCACGACGTTTATTCCCCGATACTGTTTCTACCGAGTGGTTGACAAAGGATACTGTTCATTTTGGGCCCAAAATTTTAAAAAGCTTGTACACAAAAAACAACGATACATGCTTATTTGGGGTATATTTCTGAATAATTAGTTTTATGCCGGCTAAATTGTTTGACTATTATTATGCAAAAGAGTTTTAAAAAGTTGACCTGACTTCCACTACTGTAATAATATTAGTTGTAGTTTTTAAATATATTTTTACAGTTTAAAGGCACTGAGTAAAAACTCAGTTAGTTTTAATTACTTTAACGGCCCGTTTCACCGCTAACAGATAAAATTTAACTGACAGATAAACCTATGTCTATTTCATAAAATATGCCGTTTTAGACAATAACAGGTGTCAAATATCTGTAAGTAATTAAAAGGATCCTAGAACTTTTTATATTCCGAGCCCAATAGTATAAAGATTGGACAGTCTCCTTTATGTAGCAGGACGTATTCGGTGATTCAGTTTCCAGTGGGTGGCCGAGGAATTTATTGTTGTTTGCTCGCCCCGTCAACAGTTCCATTTAACAATTCTGATCGGTGATTACGTCACGATCTATTAAATGTTAAGATTTACTAGGAATCCCGGCGTTATTACAAAACGAGGTTAAATCACAGATAACTAAATAGTTACTGCTAAATATAAGTAGTTCTAAATTCAGGTAAATGTCATATCCATAGCGTTTTGTCTGGGAAGCTGGCCTATCAGGCCGAAGGCCTTTATAGGTGCTTTTATTTTCGGAGCATCATTAAAGGGATGCCGTGTCCAAGCGCCAAAACCCCCTTTTTCACTTTTTTTGCTTTGTTTAAGTTTTTAGTGGTTGGTGGGGATAGTATTATTTTGCTTACTATGAGTTAATTTTTCCTTGCAGAATTATCGAGAAATCAGTCGCTAAATAGCTAACTCTACTTATATGCTTTTGTTTTTTTTTTGTATTTGTATCAATTTAATTATCTCGTTGCCTTTGCCATACCTTTTATTATAAAACTGCAATAATTCCGTGTATTATTATTATATTTGATAAAAAAAAACACACGAGTTAATGTTGTTACTTCATTTATTTTTTTACGTCATCGTATCAATAAGTACATTATTTACTAAAATCACGTTCGATTTAATGCACAATTATTTAGGCAAACTTATTTATAACGGGAGAATTGTTTATTTCAATGGAAAGAATTGGACATACATAGATATTTTATAGAAACCTTCATTGGATAATCATATTGCCTAGAATTCAATAATATCTCTACTAAATGTGATCTTGTAATGATTATTTTTTATATTCTTTATAAATTGAGAATAAATATTTACTTCCATATAACGAACGATCTCTGGGCAATCACAGCAACCCAATGGCAACCAACAGCCAAAAGACCTCGAAAAAGGTGGCGAGATGAGCTGGACGCCTTCTTAGATGTCTGGGCGGAGGCGGACCAGGATAGGGAATCATGGAGGAAGAGGAGGGAGGCCTATGCCCAGCAGTGGGATGCCGATGGCTAGATAAGATAATAAAAGTATAAAGATAAAGAAAATGCTTGAATTAATTCGACAAATTGAAATATAAGACCAATGAGGCTGTTCGTAGATTTATGAGATTTCTTATTGGAAACATTTTGAAGTGAAAGCAGGTCATTCTTGTTTTGAAGGTTTATAAGATTCCAGTATATATGTCCAGGCAATATGGAAAACCCAATGCTTTTTCTGGGAATCATTTTTAATATTACAAGAACATTTTGCCTAATATATTTACAACTTACTTAAAATTTTATATTAAATCTAGTATAATATATAACATGTTATATTATTCAAATATTATGTTAATTCTTATAATTACGTCTATATGCACCATCACAATTATATTTTATGCATAATGGTGCCACCACAAATATACCTATACACTCGAGAGCAATGAATCCGGGTCGATTTAACCTCTCACATCCCACTGACCCATTATAAACCCAGACACAATAGATTTTCTATTGTTCTTTTTTTTCTGGGATGTGAAAGATTAATTTTATTAGGCTAGCATTCTTGGATCGCGAGATTTTTGGATTTTTATTTATTGCAGTGCTCTGGAGAGTAGTTTTATGCTTATATAATAATCCCTTTTATTTTATAATGAAATATATAGCACAAAAAAAAATCTTTTTTTATAATGTTTGGATTACTTTTGCGATAAATATGGCAGCACCATTTCAACACCATAACAACATATCAAAAATTATAAAATAATGACAACTTTAATATATAAATTTCACGTATATTAAAACACAGCCATTTAACTTTACTCATTTTGAAATAAAATGTTAATTACTATTCATAACATAAACGTATTTTCTTAATTCACAATTCTACAAATATTTATAAGCTCAAAATATTACAGAGAATTATGATCTAAATATTAATATAAATAAGACTTTGATTCACTATTTCTTCAAGAAATATGAATTCTTAAATGTAAATAAGTATAGTTTTCATCAATTTTTAGATAAAACCAATTAACACTTTATGAGAGACAAATGAATGCACATATTTTCATGATGTAAGTTAGAATATCATTTGGTTATAATAATCACCTATGTATTTGAAAGGTTAATCAATGTCTGGATAACTTTTTTCTCCACTAATATTGAATAAAACTCAATCTGCTAGTAAGGAATATTTTAAATGTCGATACAGGATTTTAAAGACCTATTTTATTAATTTTAACTATACAACATTGAATTTTCTTAATTCTAAATACATGTAACGTATTTTTTTATTGAAATATTAACATGGTTTCCTATCATTATTTACAAACAAATCAATTAATTAATACTTATTTACATGCCAATATACTAAATAATCAGTCTATTTAACATTATGGTTCCTATCTCAATGGCATAAAGGAGTATTATGATTTATGAAGAAAAAAAACATACCTATACTTTTTACGAAATAAATGACAGCCCAAATTAATATAATCATGGAAAATATAACTGTTTATTATTTAATTTAACTTTGCACAATTAAATAGTTTTGAAGTATATAAGTAGATAAATACTAATATATAAACAACACTAAAATACGTTTCATAATAAAACAAATAAATAAATAATAGCAACACTTCATCATACTCTCAACAACATTTTCAATTGCTTTAAACCCTGAGAATTAGCTACGTTTATTATTATAAATTATATACTACATTATATAATATAAATAGTTATACTAAATCAGCTATCTTATTGAAGTTTCGGTATAACTTCTTAGAAGAAACTGTAAGAAGAATTGAAGTAGAAGAACCATAATTGTCGGTAAACATGTTTCTCTTGCACCTCCTGGAAAGAAAGTCTTATTTTAAAACCATTACATATTACAAAACGAGGTTTAAATATAGTTTTAGAATTTGTTCAGGCAAATGTCACAAGGTATGTCCCCACTACCGTTCATCTTACGTTTTCATTTGAAGCATGCCCGAAAAACCATAGCGCATAAAAAAGCGCATGTCTCAAAATGTGTCAAACAGTAGGGTACGGCGCTTGACGCAAAACGAACTGAAAGATGAAACCCAAGCTGAACATGAAAACGAAAACTGTAGCGCGCTGGGGGGTTGTAAGTCCCTAATATATTATATCTGTCACGCCTCTCTCTCATTGCGATAGGTAGTCTAAAATATTGCTACTCAATCTTCAATTAAATGTTGCGTTTTCATTTAAAATATGGAGACCGCTTATTATTTACCTGTAAAACTTCTCCCTAATGCAGACGCTGGATTAGCGCTCCGTTCTCTGAGGACTATAGTGTGACTCGTCCGCTCCCACACGTCGAAGATATTCGATTGACACCTTTAATAAAACAGACAATGATAATACACAGTTTATAGCTACAATATGTATCAAATTACTTAAAAGCTTTGTGAGTAGGTGGAAGAATAACCTACGTAAACACACGAGACGCATACTTACGTCTTAAGCATGATTGTAAAGGCTAAACCTTGCATCTTGAATAGAAACTTATTACAAGAATAATCAATTGTGTTCACGGGTCGGCATTGTCGCGCGCTTTATACGTTCGTTGTGCTGCCACAGAGTAGACACAGTTTTTATTTCTTCTATTCAAAATACAATCAGTCGTCGAAACAGACTTATTCTACGTAAGCAAAGTACGCAATGCATTATGAGATCTGCTTCATAGAAATATTATGTTTAGAAGCACATTTGTCAAACGCAACGTGAATAGCGATCAGTCTGTTTCTGCCACAGTTCCTATCTTCACCGTCGACAGACAAAAGACGTGCGATAATGGACAATGAAATATCATCAAACTCTTGTAGCTCAACGCTCAATGCTTTACTAGCAATGTTATGGACCTTTTACATGAGGCCAATAGACGAGACAATCCAATAAGCCAACCTATATTCTTTGTAAGAATAGAGCCAGGCCAATGATTGGCTCTATTCTGAAGAAGCCAACACTGGCCTGGCCCACTGGACTGTATCGTCTATTAGCCTCGTGTAAAAGGACTATTATGCTTTCTAAAGTAAATAGCAAGGAAACTCACCGAATCATAAGCGTAGGTACAGGAGAGAGCACTGCTGCCTCCAATTCTAGCGTGGCAAGGCTTGAAGCGTACCCGTTACTGAAGTTTAACACGTGGTTCGCGGTGAAGCCTGGCACCTGGATCAAACGATTAAAATGATTAGTCGAAGGTTTTTTGGCAGATTCTAATAATGTTTTTATATATTTTTCTTTTGGTGTTTTTTTTTAAAGTTTTATTGAATTATTTTCAAGAGAGGTATCTGACAAGCTGCTAGTAGGTTTTATAGAATTGAGTATGTCTTTTTTGTTCTCAGTTATTGTTTTCATTTAAGATCATAAAAGCTAAGGTAAATATCATTTGAGTTAAAAACTTTTAATTGAATAACTTTTTGATTGTCAGTTATGAGTTTTGTGACATTCGCAAGACAGCACTTCATACAACAATCCAATATCCGACTTTAGACGTTTTTAATAAAAATACGTAAATGGATTAATATTCAAATATTGACGATAACCTTACGCATCCATACATAATGAGAGCAAGTTCTACAGAAACCTAATTTACCCTGCGAGCTGTCTATTCGACGTCCTTCAACCCAGCGGGAACAGATGGCAAGTTATTGTTCCATTTGCATATTACATAGCCCCCGAAATGTTATATCTGCCTGTCAGACCGACTAAACCTAATTTACATTATCGTCAAACGAATCTAAGTTTACTTGGACGGTTACTATTTTTCTGACGTTCGTTAGTGGACCGCTGTATCACTTTTTCAAAATAATTTTTAACACTCAAGGCCTGTACCACTTACAGATAAAAAACTGACAGATAAACCTATGTCTATTTCATAAAGCATGACATTTTAGACAGTGACAGGTACAAAATATCTATCACTTAAATTATATCTGTAAGTGGTAAAATATGCCCTTAAAATGTTATTTAAAAAACAAAAACTTATGGGCTACGAGTAAATAAAAACAAAAGAAAATCGAACAGTAACTAACAGTTTACGTAATGGTATCTACATACCAAAGCCGCCGGCTTTTTTGACAGCTGCCAATCGTATGACGTAAAACCGCTGGCCTAGCCCGGCGGCATGACAGCAGCTTTGATGTGTAGATAGCATAATGTAACAAAATTTTCTGATGTGGTTTGTATTACACTTGCCAGCCTGTAGGGTAAAAGTAGCAGGCACTTACCATCTGCTCGTTGACGAACCAGGTGATGTTAGCAGCCGGTAAGGACGGTGGCGACGAGCAGTTCGCTCTAATGTGATCACCGCCGACGTACGTCATTCTGTCCGCGGTTACGTTTGGACTCGTTAGGGGAGGTTCTGTTGAAGAAAAATCAGTTTTATTCAATCAGGTTTTATTAAAATTTACGAATATACTTACATACCTACGTATCCGACGAGCCTTTCTTCCATTAAGATAGGCTGAGACAACTTTGCTCCACTTGCTACGATTCAAACACATTTCTTTCGCTTCATCCACATTCATCAGTCGTCTCATAACTCAATAATTACGATCTTTGATATTTTACTGCTTCGAATCTCTCTGCTCGAATCTTGTCATTAGTCTCATAACTTGTTTTAAAACAGAAACAGTCTTGCTAGTTTGATTACGTCGAACACAGAAGTCAAAAGAAATCCAGAAAAAGGTAAATTACTCTCTTAATTCCCGAGTTTTAAAAACCATAAATAGTCCTTTCAATATTTATAAAAAACAAAAAAGAGAAACGCCGAACAGACTTATAAATTCCAACACTCAAACAAAACGCAATAGTACTCGGTACGTACAATATTAATCAGTGAATCAGTCGGCCGACATCTGGCGAGTTCACAATATTTTCCCTCTTTGGCGGAATCCTTTATTAGGATCCGTGAAAACGGGTGAAATATTGCATATTCGGAACGCAGCTGCCATTCTGCCATTTTAAGAGGCGTTACCCTTACTATAGGTATAAGACCTGGTTTATATCAAAATGGAACGAGGTTATGTTTCAATAATTCTACGATCTTTCCCCTTGCCTCAGCAACTTTTAAATAAATAAATAAAAATAAATAAATTATTTGATGGTCAAAATACCTTCGTGGAAGCTAAGGTTCTGCAATGAAACAAAATCATATGCACTACCTGATGAGTTAGATGCTTAACAGCTAGATGATGCAATAAAAATATTCATTAATTAACAAAACAATAAGTACCTACCTATTTATAATATATTTTGGACAGGTAAATATTTTTCAAAAGTATGAGATTTCTGTAAAAGTTCAGGTTGTTGTTGGCTTCTCTTCTTTAAATAAGAAATACTTGCCTACCTATTTCATGAGCGTCTTTCTTTTGAAAACATTGCATGAATTTTTATATAAACATTATGTTATGTTTACTCTGTAGTAACTGTTATTATTCTTAACTTAACGACATCTGTAGTTGCGATTCAAATCGAGGTATAAAATCGAGATACTCGATTCAATCTAAATCCGCCCAACACTCGCGTTTTGTTTCCGAACAGTTTGTTCTAATTCGAGGATTTCAATATTCAACAGTTCGGATTTGTGCGATGACGTGTATCCGGATTTCATATTCAACCAGGTTTTTTGGTGGTTTGGAATATTTTTGAATCTGCTCGATTATCGTTTTTCTGGATTCAACACCCATTACTACCTATTCTATATCTAACTGTGAAAAACTGTAATTGCCTGTTATGTTTTATACAATGGGAAAAATATAATATTATGGCAATGAAGCCACATAAGTTGTTGGTTTTCCGAAAAGAATAAAATAAGTAAATAAAATTAAGAGGATCGTCAATTCTTTGAACTTATTTTCACGTATCGAGTGTTGGATCCAGTGGTTAATACAAAAATATACCTACATATCCGTCACGCCTCCCTCCAATTGGGGTAGGCACTTCCCTCCACTTGCTACGATCCCAACACACTTCTAAAGGTTACACACTTCTAATGGTTAATAATATATAATCTATATAAGATGTATAGATTAATTAATTTTGACTACCACTTGATATTTGAATGAAAGCTTTGTAAGGCTTACCTACCTCAGCAAAGAAAGATAAATTAAATTCTTATGGTAATTAGTTTTACTGAAACTACTTAAGTTAGCATTATATCAATGTTATGCTTCACTATTATTAAAAAAGTTTGATTGGAAATATTAAAACTAAAATCTTCTTCAGGATTTTTGTTAATTAAAGAGTTTTTTCTTAAAATTGGAAAATTCTTGTTATAAGAAAACTAATGACCGGTAAAAATCAATTTTTCCTTTGAAAAGGTCAGAAGTTCAACTCAATGAGAGTTTATTAAAACATTTAATTAAAAGGCGATAAAGTTTAAAATTAATTTGAATGAAATATTCTACTTTATTAATATTTTCATTGAGAAACTGGACATCTCCATGTTTCTTTAATGATTATTTACAAGAATAATTAATAATTTAGAAAAAGATGAAAAACACATTAGTATCCTAACAAAATATGATTATTATGTAATTAATATAATTACATAAGTTATAATAACTAATTAAAATGAACTGCCTACTGACACCTCATAAATAATTACTAGCAACAATATTTATTTTATTTTTAACTGTAATCATAAATACTTAATACCTTTGACCTTTAAAAATGTAACCTATAAGTATGATAACATAAAAGTTATTTTTGGACGGTCCGGTCCCAAAAATTATTTAATCCCAGGGAGTGACGAAGGAGATTATTATGAAAATATAAACAAGAATGAAGAATATTTTGGGTAACATAGAGCTTGTTGCGAACTCTTTTTATAATTAACTATTTTTTGTACAGATTGCCTTTTGATACGACAGATATTTGTATTTTACTTTTTTACATTCTATTTTTCATGGTTTTGTCAGTTTTATGTATATTGTCATTGAGTGTTGTTGTGTTACGTGTTAGTAGTAGTGTTTTTAGTCCGAATATTAAAAAATATAAAGGAGATAAAGCTAAGTATTTCATTACTATAACAAATAATACAGTCCACTTCTTCCGTCCTCAACAGAGCTGATTGTTCAATGTACTTATAAAGCTTAGATATTTGGGGGCTGTTTCACCACTTACAGATAAAATTGAACTAACAGATAAACCTACGTCTATTTCATAAAACGTGACCTTTTAGACAGTGACAGGTACTTATAAAAGGGATATAATTAATCGCACAGCAAATAAAATAATCGCCTATCAAATGATTTTCATCAATTTAACTATTTTTTACATCAAATAAACTACTTCACTACAAATAAATTAAATGTTTAACAAAACTAATACTGCAAATAATTCGATAATATACATCAACATGACATTACATTTTTCTCAAAATGCTAAACAAATAAATTGCTTAAAGTGCAACAATACTACAGACATAGCAAAATACTGACTGCGCAGCAAATTAACCACATTTCATAGCAAAATAACTATCTCAGTAACATCCCAACCAGCAAAATTGTCCTGGAATCCAGTTTTCTAATGCTAAATGGACTTATATAGCTCCGATTATGGGTTTGATGTGTGCTACTGCGCTTTTAACAGTTTTAATAAATGCCGTTTTGACTTCAGTATGTTTAATCCTATAATTTGAACTTATATCGGTATATAGAAACAATTTCATGGCTACTTCAGGATTAGCACTCCTATAAAAGCTGTGAACAAAACTAATTGCACTTAGGAGTAAATAATCCTGTAGCTCAGACTTATATGCGCCTATAAGATTACATATCAGGAGCACTTTAATCTTAAATTCCTCTAGAAGCATTTACCAGGAGTATATACACTTAAGTGCAATCGCTCCTTTTACTTATACTTATATCCTCATATAAGCTAATATTTTATGGTCAATATAAGTAACTTCAATTTTAAGTATTGAAAACCATTTATATTTTTTGTCTGATTTTAGAAGCGATTTTATATCTGCGATTCAACGATTAATAAAATCGTTAACATTATATATCACGCAAGAAAATAAGATGTTTTTATATAGAATTATCATAGGCCGTTATAATCTTACGTACACTTACAAAGGCATTTCAGAGTAGTGTTATAGTCTCAGTAATCTTAAACAATCCTGGCCAAAACTCTTATAAGATAATTTGTGCTTAAAACGACCTATATAAGCAAAAACACGCTTTATATAGTTTTGCAAATTCTGGTATAGGATTTGACATCAGCTATGAAGATTGCAACTAGTGTTGGCGCTCGATAGGCCACTATCGATAGCCTATCGATAGGTCGAAAAACATGTATCTCTCCGATATTGAATACACAATCGATAGTGATCTTTTTTTCGATAGTATTGCATTCAGTAAGCAGGTATAATGGGTGGTAGATTCGAAATTGCTGGCCAACTGACTGACCATACTTACTTTATATTCGTCCGTCATATATTCTACCACCCATTATGCCTGCTTACTGAATGCAATACTATCGAAAAAATTATCACTATCGATTGTGCAAAACTATATATATATATATTATTAACTATATTGTGTATTCAATATCGGAGAGCAATAGTATCGATTGTGCTATCTATAGGGTACATGTTTTTGAACGTTTAACAATCAATTGTAAAACTATCGATTTTTCGACAACACTAATTGCAACTAAGATTGGTAACAATATGGCGTCGGTTTTTGGGTTTGAGCACATGCCAATATAGAACTAATATTACTTATATTGGTGCTAAATCAGACTTGACAATGCTCACCGAAAAAATGGCACCTATTTATGATATTTTTATAGAAAACTATTAAATAATAAAATGCCAATAAGTTAGATACGAGAGGCGCTTTGAAAATTTAATTAAAAACATGCCAAAATATTCAGTAAATTCACATTCCCCTACGAATTTACAACAGACTACCTAACAACAGAAATCTTTTGATTTTGTACTATGGCGGACAGTTAAATAAAATAAAATTATGTAGTATTCATATAAATACTCAGTAAAGCAGTTTAACAATTTCTAGATTGACAGAACACAATCTGACAGATCACAAAATGTGAGCTTATAGTAGGATTGCGAGGCTCAAATTCATCTCACTTTTTCCTATAACTTACTTATATTGGGATTTGCAGGACTAATTGAATTTACGTAATTCTATTACAGTAGCAATATAGGAGTAAACGGTATTGAAGCAGTCTAATATAAACAAGATATAAGTAAAAGTGTACTTATAAAGTGGGCCCTTTTCCGGGTTTATATGTGGATGTAAGTCTCATATAGTCCTAGGAAAATTGATCCTGAAGAGAGATTAAAAACCACTTTTTGCTAGTTGGGATACTAGTCTAAAGCTAGCATATAGCTATCTCCTACTTTTCCCTTTTCCTTTTTAAACAAAAATATTTCCCCTTTAGCCAGTAAACAAACACTTCTAAACTCTAACAAAGTTAACTTAGTTTATTTTGGCCTCGTCGGGGTTGTATCACGTAATTATTTACGTAACGTAAACCTCGCTGGTACATTTTTCAGAAGGAAGCAGATTAAAAATTGAGCTTGCACTTTGTGAAGGCTCGACGTAAGCTTAGAATTCATACTGAGGTTGTGTTAAATACGAACCACTGACTTTTATTCGAATAATTATATACACATACATATATACATACATACATATCCGTCATGCCTCTCTCCCATTGGGGTAGGCAGAGAAGTGTGTGTGTGATTGGAAATGTGAAGAAGTGTGTGTGTGATTGGAAATGTGAAGAAGTGTGTTTGGATCGTAGCAAATGGAAGGAAGTAGCTTCGACTTGCTACGATCCAAACACACTTCTTTCGCTTCAATAAACTGAATAATCCTACTACGTAATGTAATAAATATCGATGTTGATGTTTATGAAAAGATGAATCGATGTAATGATGTTTGTTACTCTTTCACGCAAAAACCACTGAAAATATTTTAATAAAACTTTCTTATATTGTAACTTGCACATCAGAAATACACATAGTATATGTAAAATATTTGTAATAATATTGTAAAATGTTGATCACATTCTGCATCTAACTTTTAATGTAGGATTACACGTATCTGAATACAGAGAAGTCTTGGAGTCTAATAAAAGAGAAAGAGAAGTTTTATAAAAAACCTTGAATCTCGTATATTCTACTTCAGGGGGCTTAGCACTGCGTGCCGCGACAATTATCTCACGTATGCTGTCGTTATCACTTTTAAAACTATAGACAGAGACGTAAGCGTGACAAACGCATGACTCTTGTCACGGAGTGCCATGCTAAGCTAGCAGGTATATAAATAACTAAGAAAATAATACTTTAAAACACGATTCTTCTCTCGTACTGAATGTTTGAAACAAACAGCGTAGGTATATCACAAGAAGCCTCTTTCGTCACTGAATTACTTATACAGTGCTCTGATTACATAAGATAATCGGCTTCAAGGCTATAAATAAATTATCCGTAGGCTGCTGAATAATAAATAATGATTCATTATCTGTTTTTTACTCAGTTTTTTTTTTGACTTTATATACAATTTTGACTTTATGAAGGACGGAAAACTTGGTTTTTTGTTAAAATGTTTACTGAATTTTGACTGGTGTTTCATATGAAAAGCTTTTTAGAAGTTTCTATATTTTATGATTCAAGTCAATAAATAATTTTTTCAAATACAAAGCGGCAAAATATATTAATATGATTTCATACAATTCCAAGAATGTTTTTGATGAAATTTAACGGTATCTATATTTTATTTTAATCGTGTATATTGGACGATACTAGTACTAGCAATCCGAGAGCTAGTAAATAAACAGGAACATATATTTTTTAAACAGAAAAAAATGTAAATAAAGTTAGTCACAGCACTGCATGAGCTGTGTTTAATGTTGGGTGGATTTTAGTAAAAAGAACTTTATCCAACTCGCAGCTCAAAGGAATAGAATGAACGTTGGATTGGATCGTTCCCGTCCTTTTGAATTAACATAGATCTACGAATATATTTCCTTGTATTTTTATATTTTTCGGATTCTCTAGTGCGTTTTTGACTGAGTAATTAATTACTTTGAAAAATTTAAAATAAGTTCCAGTTTTCTATGCTTTTCCTTTGAAGCTTCAGTTAGCATTAAGAGTTATTTATAAAGTAGGGCAGGCACAGTAGCAGAGAGAGAGAGAGAGAGTTTTAAGAGTAATTTATAAATACCTAGAAAATTGCTTACGACAATGTAATGCGACTTTTATTAAATACAGTTTCCACCAACGCGAAGCAGATATATGCGTGACATACGTACAGTACATACACCTTGCATATAGGATAGGTAAATAGACAGGTATACGTAGACATATATAACACGTCGGAAATATCTGCGGACCTGGCTTGATGACGTCATGCAACTCGTACGTACTCGTCACGGTACTGGATAGGCGAAAACGGGGGAAGCGCGGGGGAAAGCGCATTCCAGCGAGGTCCGCAGATATTTCCGACGTGTTATATATAGACATACTAGAGGCTGCCCGCGACTACGTATTTATGTCATATCTTGAAAAAAATATCATGATTTCTTAAAATAATACAGCCTATGTGTTGTTCTGATATACTTAACTAGCTACAAATATTGGCAATTTTTATCAAAATCTATTCAGTAGTTTTTCCATCCATGGGCACAAACATTGTTTATAATATTATTAGGATACTAGAAGATCATATACATAAAGTAGATATTGTAGAAACTTACCCACAACAACCATAGAGGCGGCCTTAATGTCAGTGTGGAAGAGAGGCGCATCCGCTGAAACTTCACACTGGTACTCTCCCGTTAATGTGCGATCAACTTCTGTCAGTACCACTCGATGCTGATCTGATCTCGCCACCTAGGAGGTTAAAGAATTATGTACACATGGCGAGCGATAGCATGAACGCTGTCAAATATGATTATGAAATCGAAAGAGCATCCAACATATTGGTATAGTAAAAATTTTACTATACCAGGCTCCATACAAATATGTTCGATGCCATTTGTTGTTATTATTAAAAAAAAAATTGCCTTCATTTTAAATGTGTAAGATCAACTGAAAAAACAAAAGCTTTTATTTTTAAATCTACCCGTCCACTGGACTGGAATGAGAGCGTAGTACGGAGCGGAAGAATTTTTTATTTGATTTCTATGGCACAGAAATGTCGAGTTCACGCAGTACCACAAAAGCAGATACAAAAAGTATTTCCAAAAATACTCACATCAACTTTAATCTCAGCAACAGGAAAGACTTTAGTAGCGGGCGATTCCTTCGGCACATACCGATAGAACTCGATCATATTACGATACCACCGAATGGAGTATAGTTGAGCGCCTTCCAGCTCATAGGAACACCTGAGCTCTGCATCTCGGCCGGTTAATACCGCCGTCGGGACGTGGATCTGAAGTGATTTCAGGCTGTTCACTGTACCTGTGGGAAGATATATACGAGTTTTATTGCGTTTCATTGTTTGTAGTTGCAGAATAGGTCGATAAAATAGACGCTATAAAATATAATAATAAGTACCTTGAGATTTTTAATTGGTTAATAATAAAATGAAGTGTTGCTATATTTTAACGCCTTGTTAAACTTTAGGGAATTTTTAAACAATAAGGACTTTGTCGAATTGTAAACACAAATAGATAAGTCCTTTAAATTTAAAACATATATTTACTAGTGAAAAAATCTCGTATTGTTTTCATCTTCAAATTCTTTGTTTGAATCCTTCAACTTCCGCCTTTCCTTCAAAGACATGAAAGAAAACGCTGCCAAATTAAAAACACGATCGCCTATAATAATCCGAACCGACCGTGACACCTTTTGTTTAGTCCGTTTAATCTCCGTCATTTGTTTTTTCCTGACACTGACAGTTCGGGACAAAATGGCCGCTCTTAACTTTTATAGGTCGTTTGAAAATTGTTTGTTTTAACAGACTTTTGCTTATAGCAATTTGAAATTGGTTATTGTTGTCTGTAATCGATACAAATATCAATAGTAGATTTTTTAAAGTGTAGCGCACATGTTTATACGTCTGTGGTAGCGCATACCTACATACGAAATGCAATTTGCATTTCTTTGAGTAAAAATACTACAATTTCTATATATTGTGAAAACGAACATATAGAAATTGTTAGAGTAACTGGAAAACGTCTCTAAAAGTAGATTACAAGGCTTTAAGGTTAAATAATAAAGCCATCAAAGCCACACTGCAAAGTAGTCTTATAAAAATCAATGTAGTCTTATAATTAAAACACTTAACGAAAAATTATAGGTACCTACTCGTACTATGTGAAAATGCTCTACTTATTACTAAGTAGTAGTTATCTAGGACATCCCTATAGACAGTTTACCTTCCTACTCTATAGTAAATAGTAACGCTAAAGACTTCCAACATTACATTTTACGATGTTACTCGTGTAGTAGGTTTTTTTCCTTTTAAAGCCCGAAGATGGAGAAAGTAAATATCAGGTTTATGGCACCTCGTTAGAAGTTAAGTCATAATCTTAAACGATGTCGCCGCGTTCCGTGTTATCATGCCTCTTGCTCTTCAAATCTTGGAACTTACTTCTTCCGAGTTATTATTGCCTGGTACTTTTTGCTAAGGTTGGTATAAAAGGTTGATATTTTGGTGTACAGGAAAGTATGTTTTAAAAGTTGCAATAGTATATTCAGTGGTATAAGATTTTTTAGATAAAAGATCTGATTGCAGCACATATTTCAGATTTTTACTTATTATAATTAACGTAAAAGTTGCATCGATATTGAAAACTTTTTTACAATTTCAATAAAAAATAAGAATTTAAATATTTGCATTGAACTTGAGTGAGCCATGCATGGCCAAAAAGAAAACAAAATGTAAGGTTATTAAAACTAGCTATTACAAATATATTCTTAAATGTTACTGAAGAACACCTGCCTTAACATAAACGACAAATAAGAAGCATTAAATCTCTTATAAACTGAACGCTTTATTATGCAAAAACTACAAAGCGAACGGACCATGTTGCGAATGATATTTTAGCGGTACCAAGTTTTATATTCGACACAGTATTGAAGCAAACAAAGAGATAAAAGCTTTTTAAATCTCCAAATTTATGGTTTGTTTGGCCAAGCTGAACAGCGCTGCGAATACCTACGCTTGTTCGAGTAACAGTTACTACAAAAAAATCTATAGTATTTTTTTTTCAGGAAACTATTGATATAGGTAGTTAATTTATGAAAGAGGTTGTATGCATGTTTGTTAGGATGCAGGGGAGCAGTTATGGTTATTTTATTTCATAAAAATATTAAAACGTTTAAAAAGGCCTGCATCTTTGGAGCTTATTATTATTATTATTTATATCTATAGACTTTGTTTAATAACGCCTCAATTTGATTTTATTATTACAATAAATAACTAATTTCAAAGTAACAAGTTCAAATGGCCTTTCCAACTTTTTCAAACAATATCTACTTCGCTTAACTAACAATACAACAAAGTGTAATAATTACAGATAAGATTTTGAATTTACACATAAGTAAATCAGAAATACAGAAAAAAATCTATCCCACATAGTTGTGTATTAGAAAAATTAATATATTACTATTTCTATTCTCTTATTAAAAAAAATATGACGACCATATCAGAATACTAGAGGATCAACGATAGAGGGATTTTATTTTAATGCGGTGGCAATGGGACATATTTTATGCAGCCGCACGCTTAGAGCGGTATCATTGGAAACATTCGGCATTGCCTCTGTCACAGCTTAATGAAATGAAACCATCTAAACTATTTGATAGGGACTGAAATTCTGCAATATCTTACTTTTCAACGAATCTTTTCAACTTTTCAATCTTTTCAACGAATTGACAATTGTAATTTGGAAAAGTTTTCAATTTGAATTAAAAGTGCTGAAAACTATGCAAACAAACGATAAGTATAAACAAACGAATACTTATATCAAAGCAATAAAAAAGAATTAAAGTTAGAGTAATCTTCTAATAAAAATTGAAAACTAAGGCTAAGAATTAAAGTGAAATATTAGATAATGTAGGTAGGTATCTCAAAAATGTAAACCAGTACAAATATAGTTGATGATATAAAAACTGTTTTTTTTTTCAATACAATGGTCGTTACCAGAATAAATGGATTCAGATATCGTAAATGGAAATATATAAACTGCTGAATATAGTTACCCTGTGGAATTACTTAAATCCCTAGCAATGGACTGCCGAGGATTCGGGAAGCTTACGAATTAAAATATATTGATTGAAAAATTTAAACTATGGTATTAAGTTTTATGAAATGGATTTAAAGTTTATTTTCGTTTTAAATCTATTCAAATAAATTGTTGGCATTTTAAATTATTTTTATGAACATTTTTGAAATTCTAGTTTTAGGATTTATGACTTGCAACTTTATGAATATTTTGCAATTGCCTTGTAATAAAAACTTTGATTTTTTTCATATCCAACGTACACGGAAGTAACAATTTTTCATAGTTTATCCAATAAAACTCAATCACTCTAAACAAATTCAATATTCAGCATGATTGGTTACGTTTCTATTTGAAATCCAATAAAGTAATTGTATTTTATATCATACCTACTAGTGGCTGCACGCGAATTTGTATGCATTTAACGTCATATTTTGGACGTTTTATACAATGGTATTTAAAAATAATATACTTATTTAGCCAATACGTGCTATTTCGATAAATAATCTACATTTTAGTAGTTTCATAAAAAAATGTTCCTCCTTATTATATCCTCGATTTGGCGACTAAACAGATTAAACAGTTTGACACAGAATTTTAAATAAAGCTGTGGGCTGTGGACCCGGTTCACTTGTATAGGTATAGGTGCCCATGTGTATAGAAATCCATTTAAAAGGCATAACGATGATGTATAAATGCTTAGAAGATAAAGAGAGAAGAGATACAGAAACACAGCATTTGATTGAAAACGTTGAAAACCTAACAACTTGATAGTTTTTATTTCAAACTTGTCGGGCACACGCTGAATGAAACGCGAAATTGGTTTTCCACTCGACGTTTAGTGCTTTTTTAATTGTATTCCTTTTTTTTCACATGTCAGCGTTGTCAGATGGTTGTCGGTTCCGATTTGAAACATGGGAAAGACGTTGTGCAATCAGTTTTGTTTCGGGTTGTGATTATATACTCGTACATTTTTGTTTTTTTCCCTTACTATTGTAGAGATTCAGCTAGCACATTAAAACCTCATTTTTATAAACAGAAAATGAACAAGAGAAGTGTACTTATGTGGTGGGAAGTGTCCCTGCCTACTCTCATTGGAAAGAAGCGGGTCAGATATGAAGGTATGTAGGTTTGCATTTATAAACAAAGAAATATCACGCAAAGCAGTTTTCTTTCATTCCATGTTTTGTGTTACTAAAATTATCCGAAAAAGTACTCATATATGTCCAAAAAAGTAGTCATACAAAGAGCATAAATGTTACATAACCCTCATACGTTTTTCACTTGTTGTGATAAAAATGTTTTACTCAGTTACGCAGGTAAAATTTTAAATTAATGGAGTAGGTACGAGTAAAAAGCAAAAGGTCAGTATAGCTCTTTAAAAAAGTAAATAAAGCACTGATAGTATCTCATTTTTTATTTGTTTTAACAGACTTTAGTGCTGTGTTAAAGTTTGCAATAATATCTTGCTTTGAAACGCAATTTTTGAATGGTATGAGATTTTAGAGATGTAATGTAATAAAAAATATGCAAGTATTAGAAAAAAGTCGCGTGGTTGCCGCTCACCGCGCTCAGCTAGCCAGCATGCGATGTAGGCTACTAGGCTCCATGTAAGCGTCACTGGGGTACGGGGGGAGAGTCAATGTAATAAAAAATTCATTAAAAAAAATTCAAACTTCTTTTATAATTTTACTTTTTTTTTAAACCCGACGCAAAAAAGAAGGGTGTATGTGTGTGTATGTACCCGTGCGAAGCCGGGACGGGCCGCTAGTTTTACAATAAAATTTAAAATGTCGCCGCCGCGCGCCCGCGCCGCCGCGCCGGTTTATTTCCGTACGGCGAGGCGCGCGCGCCGCGCCGAACTGCCGAACTGAAACGACGTTAGACGATGCACAGCCTTCAAGCCACACCTCCGTGCCCGTCGGAGTGGGTAGAGCGTGAGGTTTTTTCGTTACGGAATTTCTGGATTCGGTCCCCGCGCTCAAGGCCCGCGATAGAAGCTATGCAATAGCTTAACAGTTCTATAGAATGTATTTTGAGAGATAGGCCACATCTTGTTAGTAACCGCGTTTCAGTGAACAAGTGACTCAAAACATTTTTCTATTATTCTTCTTAGTAGGAAGGTACTTACTTTGTTTCATAGTTCTATCTTTTCTTTTAGCGAAACAACTGTAGCTTTTTTATAAGTCCATTATTACCATTTTTAAACGACTTCAAAAAAAAGGAGGAGTTTCTCAATTCGACCGTATATTTTTTTTTTTTTTTTTATGTGTGTCCACGCAAATCTTCGTCGTTTATGAACCGATTTTGATGATTCTTTTTTTGTTGGAAAGGGGGTATCCCGAGGGTGGTCCCATGGTAAGGAAACCAGGATCTGATGATGGAATCTTGGAGAAATCGAGGGAAACTCTCGAAAAAATTGTATTTTCGACTAGTCTGTTTCTTATGTTTCTTCACACAACTTCGTCGTCCATGAACCGATTTTGATGATTCTTTTTTTGTTAGAAAGGGGGTATCCCAAGGGTGGTCCCATGTTAAGGAAACCAGGACCTGATGGTGGAAACCTGGAGATATCGAGGGAAACACTCGAAAAAATTGCATCGCGACTAGTGTGTTTCTTAATATTATGCAATAATAAGAATTTTAAAGCCCTAATGTTTAATGAGGGTCTGACATTGACCTGATGATGGAGCGGAAATGCAGTCGACGGAACTCGACAACGGTTTACAGCAAGTACTTTGTGTTTGGGCTTGATTAACTTATATTATTGAGACCTTTCATCTAAATGAGTTGTGACTGTTATTAGGGGTCTGATAATGAAAATGAAGGACAGTCAAGGGAAACTAAAAAATGTGAAATAAAAAATTTTTGCCAAAAAAGAAACAACTTCAAAACTGAAACTAAAAAGTATGAAATAAATTAACTTGTACAGCAAATTTCGAGTTTATAAGTGATTAAAAGTAACATAAACAAATACATAATTATGTCTTTAAAATTTTTGAAGACGGTGCCACCTGTTTCCTTGAGATGTGAAAAAGATTGATTATAAGTACCTATATTACCTATATCTAGTCATTGTTTTACTTAGCACCGTCTTCAAAAATTTTAAAGGCATAATTATGTATTTGTTTATGTTACTTTTAATCACTTATAAACTCGAAATTTGCTGTACAAGTTAATTTATTTCATACTTTTTAGTTTCAGTTTTGAAGTTGTTTCTTTTTTGTATTTTCTGTGTGTTCTATTAATAATGGAAAAAATACCTATTTACATGATTTTCATAAATAGAACAGCAAAAACCTCTAGCTTCTTCACTTCTTAATCAATCACATGCACCTGAATTATAAGTAAATAAAATAAGTAAATAAAACTTGAATCATTTCGTAGACATCCCTTCCTTATTCTACATTACGTACCCTACGCTACGTCACGAGAGAAAATTGGCAACAATAATTTTTATGGCACGGTAATTATGAACCCTGGTAACATCGCGAAATGTTTTTGCACCATTTATTTAGTCGGACGGCTGCGGGCTAATAAGGTGCCCATCATTTCTAATTTTTGGAAAACTTTTTGTCACAAAAATCTAGGTAAATATTTTTTTATGAAAATACAAATTTTGATTGAAAATTTTATTCAGTTTTCTTGTGTTTGTATCTGTTATGAATATAAACTTCCTTTTACTTATTGCAGGTACTTAATATCTACCATAAACAATGATCGAACCAAATACAGTGCCGTCTATGAAGTATTTTAGGTCAATAAACAGCAACGCAATTCTCTTAAGAACAATTAATATGATAATGGGATCGTTTTTGGTAAACACAAACTTAAATTAAAGCGGGTAAGTGACGGTTCGAAACACAATGTACCTATTCTCTTATTCATTGTATTATTTTAGCTTTTAGTAGGAAAAAAGTAACATTTTCAAGAAAAAAAAAAAATCAAAGGACTCTAGTTAATTACATTCAGTGTGAGACAACGACAACAAATGGGTTAAAGTTTAAGGGAATTAGTGGTACTTCCCAACTTGTATTGCAAACATAAAAGAATAAGGGCTCCTTCCACCACTTACAAATACAATTTTACTGACAGATATTTTATACCTGACACCGTTTAAAACGTCATGTTTTATGAAATAGACATAGGTATATCTGTTATCTTCTAAAAGAATAATTTCATTCATCAAGCGCAAAGTCTACAAAAGAAATCCCATTTTACCCGAAACTCATGGTGTCAATACACCTAGATCCACGCAAAACCGCGGAAGTCATGATAAACTGTCCCACGCAGGAGCCTCGTTGATTACCTCAAAGAATTCCCGCCAACATTGTTTGTATGACGCCATTTGTAACAAACTTTTTAGCTCGTTTTACTTGATTAAAATTTTTGTTTATAATCTTTTTAATAGGTCTTTCTGAAGTTTTGGGTTGAGTTGGTGTTTTGACTGTTTGTAAGCAGTTTTTTTTATTAAATTAATACAGGATAATAGCGTACATTTAACTCTATTTAAATGTTGATTCTTTAGCATTTTCCCTTTGCCTCAGATAAAGAGCCTAAAAAAGACTAGAAATTACACACTAGACATGAAAACCCCCTAATAGCAGTACCTACCTTCTAATATTTTAAAGACACTCAGATCCAACAGTTTGGAGGCCTTTTGATATCCCATATTTACAAAACATTGAACTAGGGTAATATACCTAAAACCTATCCTATCTATATATATAACCTATCTCACAAAAAATGTCGCAAAAAGAAGACATCGTCTAAGGCGTATCCCCGAAGCGTGGTTTCCAAAATTCTGGCCACGTTCCCCTATTAATTCAAATTCACTGACTGTTAAGTGTTGGATTTAAATAACTATAGAAATAAGCACTACCAGTAGGACAAAGTCAGACCAGTCTTTGGGTCTTAAGAGGATATTTATGTAAGAAACACCTACAAGGATGAAATCCTTGCCCCTCGCCCTTCGCCCCGTAATTTATCTTCCGAGGCGAGACATGATTCGCGTCATTAACCCGCTGTCTCGCACTTCCTTTTCGAGGTCTTCAATGGGTGATTGGTGTTGCGGATAAATCAATTTAATGTAATATAGTCATTGGAGTAAACTAGTCTTAGTTATGTCACAATTAAATTGAAGAGCCATTTTATACTTAGTACATAAATGAACTAAGTCCACTAAAAAGATTTCCATGAAGTGAGGTTGCTCACATTTTCAAAGTGACAAAAATAATTGAATTCGTAAAGGTTTATCAAGCGCTTAAAATAGCGGAAATTATGGCGCTTTATAAACCTTTCTCGGCTCAGTTGACAACTCGACCAAGCTGAACTATCACTTGAAGATTCTGGGTTCAAATCCTGGCTAGATGTTTTAATGACGAGTTTAATAATATCTGTTTCAGATCTTGATGTTTTTGGTCTTGATGCTAAAGTGTCACATGAGATAGGAAGGTTTTTTTTTAATTCTAATAGTTTATATTCCAGAACAAGCACAGGCTAGGAGTTTACAACTGTTTACGTGTGCTGTTACTAGACGATAAGCACACTAGTTGCGTTCGGCAAGTTTCACAGCTAGCTTTGTAGCTATTACCAAACAAGTAATTTAATTAATCCAGCCCAGCTACGTACAAAAGGCTACTCATCCAAAATCTAATAAATCCAAAATCAAACCCCAATATTGCACGTAATAAACTAAAATATGTGGCTGTAGAAAGTTTCACATAGTTGGTTAACTCTCGAAAACCGCCGACTAACTGACGAACGTTCGGTAATCACATAAGTTTCCGATAATGTGTCGTACCACATAATGGCTGCTTGTTCTTTGTATTACGGAGTCAAGTGAACGATCTTGGGATATTACGCATCGTAGAAGACTTTTTACCTTACACGTTCAAAGGACTATGCCAGTGTGAAGGATTGTTTTGCGTTTTTGAGCCCAATAGTGATGTCCCTTTCTTAATTGATTATTTTGTTTCGAACTAGGTATCTATTACCTATATTAAGTACTATTCACGTATTTAACACATATTGTAGTTAAACCAAAACAAAAAAAGTCTGCAAAAGGATCATGTTGCTTGTATTTTGTAGTCGGACCGAATTAACTGACTAAGCCCCAAGTTTACTAACTCAACCGAGGTCAAAATAAACAATGTTTTGTCGCTTTAGATCGTGTTTATTTCAAAGGCGAACGAAAACGGATGGCTTATTCGAATTTCAGTTTGCATGTGAGTTAGACGGGTCAATTCTTTTCACGTTTAAAAATGTTGTCTACAAGTATAAAACCCTACTTTTACATAAATCTCAATATTTTATAGACTTTACTATTACCGCTATTATTTTCTATATAGTCATGTTAAATAGTTAGTGGTTTTGACGGTGATTTAACGATGGGATTCGTCAGACAAAACTCTTCTGATTTTTGTGAACTTAATATGACATTTTAAATGGTTAAACTTGACCCTAAAATATTACATAACGTTACAGGTGACACACCAATTTCTCACGACATTTCGTCCCTCCCCCAACATAACCTTTAAAAAAAACTTGGATCACGTCTCAATATAAAAGTTGGCCGCTTCAAGCGTACATTTTTATTATTCAAAAGCTTTGCTTCTGACGGCCTGATGAATGTTGTAGAGAACTTCAAATTTTATTTCTCGCTAAGCGAATGAGAGTTATAAAATTTGCGTTTTTACTGCGATTGTGAGTAACGACGGTTCTACTTGTTTTTCTCATGTTTTAATATAAATCAAAAGAGTAGGTTTTTTAGACAAGTTATAATGTTGTTAGTGTTTTGTTTTTATTTGTAACGAGCAGTATATTGTTTGTTTTGAATGCATGCTGTGATTGATACTGATTTTCTTTGCTCTATGCATTTTTGTAGTGTAAATTACTTTAAAGAAGCTTATACTCAGGTTTAAAATTCTTAATCTACTCGTAAATGTTTATTTGGAGAATAAAGTTTAATTTCTAATGAGTCGACGCATAGATGCTCCTATCTATACATATTTAATATTTTCTTTTAAAATATAACGACGGAGAAAATCTTTTTTGTAGTATCCGTGTCTAATTAATACTCTCAAGTAACCGACTGCATTACGTGCACATCTATCTTTTTTACTCCTCAGTTACTTTCCTTTACTCTTTTACTCAACTCAAATTCATATTCCATTCGCTACTGTAAAGTTTTAAGATAGTTTGGAACATTAATCAAAATGCCACGGTTTCTTTGAACAATGAAAATGTTAGGAAAGAATTTTCACAAAGATCTTTTGCAAAGTGGATGCAGAACTAACGATGCTTTCTTACTTCTGTTATTATATTTTTACTTTTTATTTTATTTCAGTTAGTAGAATGTTTTGTCTATGTTTGACGTTTGTGTGTTCGTTTGAAATGTCTTGTCTGCGGTCATTACTCTAGCATATAAAGTCGGTGATTAAAAGTTTAGTGCTAAAAGTTATATTAGAAATAAACTGGAGTTGCATCGAGGTAAAGCTACAGGGCCGCTATGGGTTAGACTGGCACAGGACCGTAGTGAATGGCGCGAAAAAAGGGAGGCCTATACCCAACAGTGGGGAGAAACGGGCTGATTTGATTGATTTTGAAAGCTACAAATAGTTAACAAATATCAACTTTGCAAGGTGACAACAAAAAATGAAAGGATTTTTAATTCCGGAATGGAGCACACATATTGGATACTAAGCCATTAAACCTTCCAGTTCTCTCTTTCTAGTCATAGACGTTAATTCGTCTTTTGTTTGCTTATCATGTTAGAAAATGAAATTTTAATGATAACTACAAAGGAAATGGCACCAGAAAGAGGAAATGCCGTTTCGTATTATTGTTTGTTACTCTTTACTCTTCTAATTGGTTGTGATGGCTGCAGTGAAAGCAAGTATTTTGTGGCTGAAATAAAAAATCCATATAAATAAAATAAAAAGCGGAAACTAATTGAAACTTTTGACTGCCTAACCACGCACTAAGCAAACGACATGGAAATAAAACTGGAAGCACAAAAAAGTTGAAAGGCGTAAAACGAGTAGGTCCGCTAAAACCACACCGCAAAGTAGACGAAAAAGGCTCCAATGACGGTCCGGGTCTTTAAAAAAAAGGCTAAGGAAGGCTGGAATAAGCTGAGAATTGCTGACGGCACGTCCATTGCCGTTGTGCGCCGGCAATTATCGGACCCCGTTGTAGGGATGGGATTATATCGATAGAAAATGACGGGAAAAATATCTGAGATAAATTCTTTGCAGGGTTTTCTTTTTTTTGTGTCTGAAAAAATATTTTTTTTTTTAGGTTCTAGATCGGAAGAGGGGTTGCTTGTTATTTTCTAGGACGTGAAAAAGGTTTTGTTTTAGCCAGGGTTTAGTAATAATATCGAATTTATATAACTCTAGATTATAGAAGAGACTTTATTTTTGACGAAGCCTGTTGCTGATTTATTTTTGTTGTTTCTTAGGTTTATTTGACGAAGCCTGATCCGGATTGTCGCTTCTGTAAGTACTTTGACTTTATTTTGTTGAAAACAGTACAATCTGATTTTAAACAACTCCAAAGAATAATCCTAAATTTTAACACGTTACTTAACGATTTTATAAGCTATTCTCCTTTTTAAAATTTCCCTTTTTTTTACTGAAGATATCTGGACAACTTTGCTTTTTTAAACTTCTTCATCGACTTTTGTAAGTCACTTATGTTGTTACACCCTGATATATTGTATCGATGTTTATTTAACCTTCGACCCCATCCCTATTTCAATACACCCAAAAGGACAACGTGGCAGGTTGTGGCTATAGTTTGGACACATTAACTATTTTGTTTCTTCTTCTTGCCAGTTTCTTAATGTTTACTGGACAAAGAGTAACAAAATGTATATCTACATACTTACATGTTGTTACAAAGAGTAACAAAATGTATACCAACATACATATTGTTACTCTCTGATAATTGAATATCGGGTATTCTTTAATTAGTTGATAATTAGGATAATTTTAATTATATTTTTATACATCCATGCTTCCTTAATGACAGTTCTCGTGGAATAAAATGAATTTAAGTAAAAGGAAAAAGGCTTTCAGTTTCCTTTTACCTAAATTTTTACGCTGACAAATTATTTTGTTAATTAATAAAAACTTTTAACTAATAATTTATCTGAATTAGACGACTTTTATTTTAACGAACGGAATTTTATGTATTTCCAAAATTCATAAAGTATCTACCGAATATTTGATTAAATCTAATTCCCCATCAAATAAATCCCAATTTACCAATAAGGTACCTGCCAGACAGTTTTATTTCTCTCTTAAAAAAAGACAAATATATACTCGCACAAGTTTCAGCCGATGGAGAATAAAACAAATTGAAACAAGTCGGAACGCACCTACCAGTGATATCCTAAACAAATCTTCGAGAAAGACGGATGGAGCTAAAATACTTACGAATCTAACGAATAAGTTACTCACGCAACTTTGCAAAGGGAAAGAAAGCGTTTATAGATGTGTGAATGGCTACAAAACTATGAAAAAAATGAGTAAGTATTGTGTTTCATTTTTATTAAATTCAAACTTTATTTGTACTGTATGATATAATAACGCTACGTTATCACTCTTTGTTTATCGAATCCAATAATATAAAATTAGAACATAAGTTTTTTAATGAGCGCCAACCCAACTGTCACTTTTAAAAACAAAATAAAATAATCACCAGCTTGCAGTTAAAATCTCTTTCACGAAAAACGATTCATTAAAAACTCCTTCGAGCAACCTTTTGTATTAGCTGATTCACATTTTTTTCTCTTTTTCTTGTTTCTATATTGCTCTTTATACCTCATCTATACGTTTTCGTATTCAGTGAAAGAAGTTGTAGAAATATCGGCTCGGCAATAAATCCAAGTAAAGACTAGGCTTACCTCGGATACATTGAAAGAGTTCTCAGGTGAATTAAGAAGTTACAACAAAGCAATATATACTACTGCCTACTTAAATGAGCGAAATAATACCTACCAACTTGTTCACATAATTATGTTCTATTCACGTGTTTGTAATGTTTTTTTTACTCATTGAGCACTTTTTGTTAATAAAGATGCAGTCATCCTGTCATGTCCCACTGCTAGGCAAAGGCCTACCTTCTTCCTCACCATCCAGTTCTGCTGTGCGGCAGGATTTGCCATTCTTCACTGAATGAGTCGTGTTCTTCCCCCACTATCCCACTGTTGGGAAAGGCCTCCCTTTGACATGACAGGCTGACTATATACGTATTTGTAAGTTACACTTGACTAGAGAATAAATACGTAAGTCCCAGAACACACGATGAAACGCAACTGCAACGCAACTAGAACTGCTAGTTACTTTTGAGTTGCATAGAAGTTTCTGCTATAGACTGTGTTCTGGGTCTAAGTATCTCCATTATATGAATACAATGACATAAGTACAATCAAGTTACATTGAAGTTAAAGTTACATGTCAACTAAGTAGCAAAAGCAAAGAAACATCGTAGTAGCAATACTCAGCTAATAACTGCTACTAGACTACGAACGAGTAACTAGTTACAAGTATAACGCAACAGAGTAATCCAGGTACATTTATTACTAACTTATACAGGTGTAACAGAAAGGTGGTATAAAGCTGAAACACAGTGATAGTCCTCATAAAACTGAACAACTTTCCCTAAGGAACATGGGTCGTATCGTATCTCGAAAAAGAAAATGGCGCCTCCCAATACAAAATGTCCGATCAGCTGATCGAATAAGTATGGGCCATCCAAAAATTTTTTTCAACTTACGACCCATGTTCCTTAGGAAAAGTTGTTTATTTTCATAGGGTATATCGCTGTATTTCGGCTTATACCCCTTTCTGTTACACCCTGTATAAAGTACCTCTCTACTACTCTACATGTTAAACTTTCTGAGGTACAACATTTTAGCTTGAGGGGAATATATGTAGTTAACGTATACCTTCCAGTTAGGTAGGTATCTTTATGGTTAATTTTAAATGATTATTGGAAAAACTGTCAAATGCAGTATGAGGGTATGAGTCGATGTACTTTAGGTACCTTATTTACTTTTATGTACTTTAGGTGCCTCTGTCTTTTACACTAGGTGTGCCCTCTTTGAAGTTAAATGACCCGGGGGCGCTTATTGCAGACGATTGATGCTGTTTTTTAATTTAAAATAGTCTATGCCTTTATGAACTCTTATCTTCGTATACTCCAAATCAGCATTTGGTTTTTAGAAAGTGTTATCTGATGTACTATTTTATTGTTCAAAAATTAATAGTTTAAACATCAAAATGTCAAAAACCATAAAAGTTAATTATTTCACTGTTTTTACGTAACTTTTTTTACGTTATTTATTGATTTTGTTGAGCTTTAACGATAATACATAATTAATCGAAATAGAAAACTTTAGAAATGTGTCAATTCACTATTTCATCACGTAATAAACATCGTATTCTAAAGAAAAAATAACATACCTATCCGTCGAACATTTACTCAGGTACAGTATCCCTCAAAAGTGAATACCTCTAAATAGGGGCGCGCTCAAACGAACGACGACGTAATGAATATGCAAAGTACTGGGGACGTATGGTGTACTGTACGTAGTAAAATAAAACCACATTACATGGGTTACTCACCTGGGTTCACACCGACTTGTTATGTTAAAGGATTTTTTTAGCAAGTTTTAATTGAAAAATGTTTTCCGAAAACGAATATATCATAAAATAATGTTTGACTTACAGTAAGATTAGGTACTTTTTCGACAGATATATTAAAGTTTTTTAAATTTGATTAAATAACAGACTATTTCTAAAGCTTACTCAATAAAGATAAAGTGTTTTATATTTTGTTTTTATTGCTTAAAGAGGCAATATTTCATAATATAAAGTCGGAGATTGAAAAGTGTTAAAGTAATTTATAAACTGTACTCCTTCTAAATTGTATTTTATATTATTATTAATAATAACATAAGAGATTTTTGCCCAGCAGTGGGACGAGACAGGCTGACGATATCTGTGTGGGAACCCACTACCAATGATAAATTAAAACATCTCACAAAAACTTCGGCAAAAAGACATCTTCAACTATCAAAACGATAGCGTAAATTCTCTGTCGATCAAATACCCATTACATATCAGTGTAACAAGAGCAGCACTATTAGGGTGGTTCCAGACTATGAAACAAGTTAGTTTAATTTTTTAACATTCAAACCAACAGGAAACTTTAAAATAACAAACGAATAAAAAAAAAACATTTTATTTTTTTTAACAATTTGTTATAAAAAGAAATTTACAAAGGTTAATTACCTGAGAAAAGTTTGTTACTGTTGAACAAAAACGATAACTTTAAAATAACCAACAAAAAAACAACAAATACCAACAAATGACTTTTTAAAACAAAAGAGATACAGAAATGCAATATTTTCTATTTCTTTGTAAGTAGTGGCTCATTTTTAAATACTCTACATAATATTTCTTTTAGATAACAATATTCTTAATTTAAATGTTTTACATTTTTTATAAACTCAAGATACGTTATATCTTTTATATAACATGTTCTCACCCTAACAGCGACAAGTTCATATACTTTAAGCTGGGTACTAACACGATGGTTGCCGAAGTGGGTTAAAAGCGAGATGCATTAAGGTGGCTTGATACAGCCACGATACGAGCTGTAACGAGACTGAATGCCGGATGGAATTTCGTGGCAATCCAATAGGATTTGAATGGTAAACTTTACTTATTTGGTAGTTGTAATGCTTACTTGGAATTTACGTATGAGTATAGAAATGTAATTTGTGAACAAATCAAAATATGTCGATAAAAATATAATTTCTTGCTAGCATCTTCTGTTGGCTTTTCAAATTAGCCACAGATTATTTATTTAACAGTTTATTGTAAGACGATAGCAACGAGAAAGGAATATAAAGAGTGGCTCACTTTTTTTTTCATATACTAATGAGTTTATGACAGCGTGTCAAGGCTGCGCCAAATTTTTCATAGTTTTCTTGGTAGATGACATGTCAAACGATAAGAAATACCATACAAAATGGTAGCCATTTTGCACCAGACCAAGCACGCAGATCCAGACGGTAGAGCTCGTCTGACGAAGGACGATAGTTCATATAGGCATAGACAAAAAAAGAGAAGTTATACAAAGGGTTACAGCATATTGAATTGTTTTGTTTCTAATAATACCTAATACTTGGGAACGTTGCACTTGAACTTATCTATCAATAATGATTAAAACATAGGCCAATAATTGCGATTAAATTAAATACACTTATTTTCTATGAGTGCCCACACAAAACCATAGATAGATAGATAGAAATACTTTATTGCACACAAAGAAATACAAATAAAACTTAAAACTAAAACATTGTGCGCAAAGGCGGCCTTATCACTAAAAGTGATCTCTTCCAGACAACCATATGTTTTAGGTTTAGGTACATAATATCTAAAATAAATAACTTTGATACCGAATGTAAGTTTTTAACACAATTAGTTCAATAGGGTCGTAGACAATGTGCCTGTAACCGAGTTATGGCAGCGTGTGCCCGTTATACTATTAGCAGCGGTGGTGTAAGTGTTAACATTAACATACTTTTAAATAAATAACGGAGATTAAATTTCACAGAGGAAAAGAAGTTAAGAACAAGGACTATACTGGTGAGGTGAAGCGGTGTGGTTGTGATTTTAGTCGAAAAATTGTTCAAATTGTAAGACATAAGTCCAATTTGGTATTAAAATGTTTTCACGTGTTATAAGTTTAATTTTAATTATAAATATTTTATGTTTTAATTTTGACGATATATAATTTTCAAAACACATTTCATTTATGGTCTTTACCTATGAAATTGCCGTTTTGTATGAAAAAATTCAAACGATTTTTTTTCATATAATTTTTATTTGTATTAAGTGAAGTAATTACCCATACAATCAATGCATCTTTGCCAACGCAGTGGCAGTTTATTAATGCCCTTCTTAAAGAAATCAGCTGGACGAGAGGCAACAAATTCTTCAAAGGCGTTTTGAACTGCCTCTTGGTTATTGAATTTTTTTCCAGTCAAGAAGTTATCCAAATTCTGGAAAAAGTAGTAGTCTGTAGGGGCAAGGTCCGGTGAGTACGGTGGATGAGGGAGAGCTTCCAACCCCAGTTCTTGCAACTTGGAGACCGTCATTTGTGCGGTATGAGGTCGCGCGTTGTCGTGCAGGAGCAGCGGAGACGAGCGATTGACCAATGCTGGTCGGAGACGTGCCAGCTTCTCCATCATTGTGTTCAATTCTTCACAGTACACATCTGCAGTAATACTCTCCCCATTTGGTAAGAAGCTGTGATGAATCACACCGGTGCTAGACCACCAAACAGTAACCATCACCTTTTTAGGGGTAAGTTTTCGTTTAGGGCATTGTTTAGGTGCTGAACCAGGATCCAACCAACTTGCTGAGCGCTTACGGTTATCAAACAGAATCCATTTTTCATCACAGGTGACAATGCGGTTCAAAATTCCTTCATTTGTGTGTCTGTTGAGCAATGCACGGCACGTCTCGACGCGTACTTGGCGCTGGCGATCATTGAGTTCGTGGCGCACCCATTTGTCAAGCTTTTTTACCTTGCCAATTTGACGCAAATGGACCAATATTGTTTTGATGCTAACGTCGAAAGCTGCTGCTAATTCAGCCGTAGATTGAGTATCATCAGCTTCCACGATCGCCTTCAATTCGTCTGCATCGACCAAAGTCTTCGGACGACCGCGGGGTTCATTTTTCAGGTCGAAATTTCCAGAACGGAAGCGAGCAAACCAATAACTAGTGGTTCGTTGGTTTGTAGTGTTAGCTCCGTACACGTCGTTGATGTTGCGAGCCGCTTGTGCCGCGTTGCTGCCACGACGGAACTCATATTCCATAATTACTCGAATTTTTAACGTGTCCATGTTGACGAAAATGATTGAAATGCAATGAAAATGTAACACTAACCAATAAACAAATGACTGTTTTTGGAAAAAGAATTCCATATTTTTAAAATGAAATTAATTTGAAATTAGAATTCTTAGCTAAACAAAAAATATTTTTAATTGAAATGGCCAGTACTGTAAAACGGCAATTTCATAGGTAAAGACCTATTATTTGTTATATGTATATTTTGGAGTCAGGCTCTTGTCGGTGAAGTAAACGCCATCTTTGTCTTGACTTTTTGTCTTTGTTTTTCCTGGCAGCAGCAATTTGACTTCTTTTGGAAAAAATCTTCGGCTAGAATCTTTTTCAAATTATGTTTAATATTTTTCATTTCCAGTTTTGGGAAAAGAATATAATATCACCTACTTATATTTAAAATACCTATAATTTACTTATTATTATGTACCGTAGGTATTTATTTTCCAAGGTCTAGGGAGAGAGGCCTATGCCCAGCAGTGAGACATAAATCGCTAGATTAGATTGACTAGGATTACGAAACAGTCCTCATACTCGCTTTCTCTTCCACTTTATCCCAAACATAGGATGTGCCAAGTCGAAGTAAAATTTGTTTAACTTACAAACTTGGCTGTATCGTAACGAGGCACAGTTTGATACTCGATCATTTTAGCCATTGTTGTTTAATAATAGCCAGTTTCAACTAGATATTTGGTATTTGTGGTTAGTAGGGTTAGCTGTGATTATGAGTGATAGGGTAAGGATATCGATTAGGTATTTCTATTATTGAACAATTATAAAAGCTTAATTCAATCGATTTCCTAAAATAAAATAAAATTTGTTACAGTAATCAAATAAACAAAGTATAATACAAAATATGTTATCAGACACATCACCGATGGTACTATAGGTAGGTATATTTTGGTTTCCAAGCTACAAAATTGTTAAGTTTTATCAATATCTGTTCAGTAGTTATGACAAAAAAACCGCACAACATACGTATGTTTGATTTAGTAAGTCAAAACGATATAGACAAGGTTGTATAAAATAACTTGTCCTAAATTGATATTCTTACGTTGACAAATCTATTAAAAACACGTCTCAAAAGTAAATTACTTAATTGTTCAAACTTTAACTGAATAAATGTAATTAAAATGTTCAAGTTACAAGTAATTCTCTTAATCTTAAGTATAGTTATTAAACATTGTTCTTAATTACTTTGTTATAACTTTTAAAATAAAAAATAATTGTTTCATTGATTTTAAGCTTTTATTATAACAAAATTTTAATTAAAGTCTTCAACTTTGAAAGTTATATCTAAACAATATAGCTATATAAACATAAATATATATACAATATTTTAGTTATCTACTTTCACAAAGTTTCACAGTTCCATGATATCTGCTTCAGTGAGACCAAAAAGTAACTAATAATATTTCATTCAATATTACAAAATAATACTAAACTTAACTGACGTTAAAGACATAGAACAAAGAACCATTGACACTGGCTTTTCCAAAACCTCTGTTAAATCTCTCAATTGTACCAAGGTACCTACCTCTTTAATCTGACTTTTGAAATGAACGCTCATGATCATAATTTTCATATGTACCAACATTGATTTATAATTTAGTCGGGTTACATCATCTAAACATTTACCCCCTTATTACAAAACGAGGTTTAAAGATAGTCCAACGTTAGTTCGTTTCTTTTGACGTTTCGGCTATGGACAAAACGTCAAACAAAACGAACTAGGGTTGGACTATCTTTAAACCTCGTTTTGTAATAAGGGGGTTAAACTTCAATGCAAGCCTTTTCTACGTGAACCCTTTAAATTTAATAACCCGTATAATGTGCGAACGTGATTATTATTCCACCGACGCACATATCATCAGGCAGATATCCACCAAATTGCCGGAGTTGGCCCACTTTGGCCCAACTTGGCCTAGCCGATTCGCCCGCCGAAACCGCTCTTTGCGAAACTTCGCTCATATTTAATTTGGCAGCACAGTCTCTAGCGAATACTTTGATCTAGAATTATACAAGTGGATCTCATAGCTTAATTTAAACCAAAGATCGAAAACAAAAATGTAGCTTTGTTTAGCGTTTGCGCATTGTACTTGTGTATTTACTTAAAATCTGTCTACCAGGTCGTTTCACGTAAAAATAGTGTAATATCTTTAGACAAATTGATACCGTAAATAATCGTAAAATCTGACCAAACAGCGTTTTGAAAACAATACTGTAGGATAATACTGTACTCTAGTGAAATGTCTCAGAATATGCATTCAATTTCTTATGGTATTTCAAGTATTATTTGGTATCCTACAGTATTAGTTTCAAAATGCCGTTGGGTCAGATTTTCATGCTTATTGGCAAAAGTGAGAATCGGTTTTAAATCAAAGGTTATGTGAAACAGCTTCCAAAGTCATACTTTTGTCTTCCACCTTTATTTCACATTGTGCGATCCATTTTACTCTATATCTATGTTCTAGATTATTACTACAAGGGAAGGTTGCAGTGTTAATATTTATAGTATCCGCGTCACAGTTAGCGAAGTGCAGAAGTTAATTTATCCACGTTCTCAAGTTTGTTACGAATTGGCTATACTGTGGAATTTTACGTGAGTTTATCTTGTAGGGGAAGTTTTATAAAGTTCCGTCTTAAGGTAAGTAAGAAGCGAAATTAATTGGATATAAAAGTTTTGATTTAGTGTGCTCCGATTTAAACTTGGATTAAATTAGTGTTGAGTACTGTTCTACACTTGTGTGTTTTATTTATACGTAATGTATCTGTTTTATACAATTTTAAGGGCCCGTTTTGTCACTTACAGATACAATTTAACTGATAGATAAACCTATGGCTATCTCATAAAACATGACGTTGCATTAGACAAATATATTGTATTTGACAAAGTCAGTTTTAGCCAAGTATGTATTTATCTTAGCGTTAGATTTAATGTCCTACGACTAGTATCTACGACTGGTACTTATTCTCTTTTATTTTGATTTTCTCTATTTATTATAACCCAAAAATGCCGCTATAAAAGTTATCAACTAAATTGGACTTTCGGTTCACGAAACAAGTTTGTCGAGACAAATAGACCAATTTTAAGTTGGTAAGCCAAAGTGAATTAATACGGCCTATTAAGGCGGATTAAATAATCGTTACAATTACCCAACTAGTTTACAAGTTGTAACATTATCAAGTTTAGATGAGTTTTAAGGCTTATCGTGTTTTGAATTGGTTATATACCTACTTGGATATACGTAAATATATAGTTATACTTTTGAATTTGAAGAGTTTTCATTGTTAACGAATTACGAACCTTAAACAGCTGTTGTTAGTAACGTTTTTTACCTGACTTCAAGTACTTTAAATACTTTTTAATAACAACGCTTACATACATACGAATAATAAAAAGAATATGATCTTCAAATCTTCACATATTGTTGGATGTGGGCAGCGCAAGACCGGTCGTTGTGGAGATCCTTGGGGAGGCTTTTGTCCAGCAGTGGACGTCCATAAGCTGATATGATGATATTCACATAAGCCGTAAATACAATAAAAATATTCCAAACACTAACTTCGGTTCATAATAAGTAACATTTTTATCCCCATTTCGCTCAAAATCTCATTTACTTCCTTTAAGGAGTTCAAGAAAAAAGTTCCATAACGAGATTTATGATGGAAATTTGTAATAAAAAATGCTAATTCGCAGTTTCCTCTAAAACACGGCGTTGCAAGTTAAACATTTTCTGGAAAAAATCTTTTTTAATTTCAGTAAAAGTTCGATGCATCAAAGGTGGGGATGCCGCAAAAGTGCATTTCATTTGCGAGCAATAAAATTATGCCTTCTGACGCATTTCTAACATTAGTGTAATAGGTTTCTGACGAGACTGAAAGAGGTATTTCAATTTGCTTCTGCCCGTCTTTCATTTGTTTTTGTAATAGTGTTCAATTTCACTGCTTATTTGATTTCGAAATTGAATTGTAAGGAACGACGCTAATGGAGAGAGAACAGCATTTCTGTAGTTTATTTGAAACTGTAGAGGTTCTGTAAATAGTCTGACATTGAGGCAATATTGGATGCTCATTTTAATTATTATAGTAGAAGTTTTACCCCAGCAATGTAACACGTTTTTATACCATTTTCTAGAACTGGTAATGTTGGTGTTTTGGTGGCGTGAAAGAAATAAACGTCGAATGAAATGTGCCAGCTGCAATTCATAGCAAAAGTCGTAAAAATCGAGTGAAGAAAAGTCTTTTATCTGTGCAACATCAAGATGCTCAGTATACACGTTGTGAAATACTGATCATGATCAATTTATAAAAGTAAATAAAATCTACTTTCAGTAAAAAGACAATAAATAAGGGTAAGTACTTGCTAAGGTAAGCGCTTTCGCACAGTTGATTAGTATATCATCGTTTTACATAAAGAGTGAATATGAAATCACTTTGCAGCACCAATTTTGAACACCTAGCACCTACCACCCACACACTTCTGTTAATAACATTCGAAGCAAATTTAAACCGCTTAGTGCTACCGTACGCTGCGTAAGAGCACTAATTACGACCACCTGCATAAAGTACCTCTACTAAGACAAACACTAATGTTTATAATACCTCTACACACAAATCACAATATTATAACCCCAAGCACTTCACTCAAATTCAAACAACTACCGTACAGAATTCATCCTTCGTCATTTCATTATGCAAACTACCAGTTGTCACCAAAACGCGGCCCGTAACGCGATTATACGACAATGCGTGAATCCATTATCATAAACCCCAAACAAAACCTGACTATCAACCAATTAAATATCAGAACAGTCGTTACCATAATCAGAGAGCGGGTATCAATTACTGGGGACAATATTTAGGCAGGCACAGACTGTGTTAAAATGCAAATTAGACCCATTGTTCGTGTGTACCTTTCTCAACATTGATTGTTGAATTTGTAAATTCATCGCTGTTATGGTTGTTGCGCAGGTAAAAAAGAACATTTAAATTCAATATAAAATGAAACATTAAATAAAAGCTTGAACGCGTAATTCGAAATGAAATGTTTTACTGATAATCTTGTTATGTTTTTGAAACAGTATTTCCTTATGCTTTAACAAATACCTGTAATGCTTTTCATATTTGATATGTTGTCTTTCATGCATTATTCATTATTTATTAGGAATCTAATCTGATAAACGTCTTATATTTTTACGGATATACAGATACCAATATCACGTGCTACTTATGAGTTAAGTGTAATGTACGGTATTCTTAGTTATTAATTATATTTTGTATGTAGGTAGTTTGTTCTTTCTCTGCGATTAAAAGTGCCATAGCGAACGGACGTGTTTTATTGTGCTCCCTAAATAAACTGCAGTGTTTCCCGAATTAGCAACATATATCACATTAAGGTCTCCCTTCTTGTTCCCTATCAATTTCTATTGTTCTTCAGAATTCATCTCATATTTTCACGAAAATAATCAATAATAATATGTCAAAATATTACTGCAGTATAAAATATATGAGTTCTTGCTTTAACCATCCAAATTCGACTCTCTCACCTTCCAATCCATTTGCTATTCTTACACTACAATGCACTGACCATTCCGCATATAAATTAAGTCATAACTCCCAGATTCAACTCTAAATCACTTGTACGGAACCTCGTTATGTTAGTCTACAATAGCTCTTTGACATTATGCTGAAATGTATGAACTATTACGTAAAATGTGTGACTTAGATATATGGACTTAGATTTTGAGTTTGGTATGTGCATTAATAATATGGTGTGTATCCGTGACTCGGTAATAGCGACGCTCTTAAATATACGTATATGTATAATGATAATGTGTTTGCATATTGTTATAAATTGTGTTTTCACATGTAATTTAAGATAATTTCTGTAGACAACATGAACAGCGATCGCGACAAGCGTAGCATCGAGCATCCACCAGATTGACGAATGATTTGGTAATGGCTGTAAATTCACGGAAGATTAAAACCGCTTTCGACCGAAACAAATGAAAATCTTTAGGGTAACTCTGGCCACCAAGTAATTCGTCCTATTGTTAATAATGAGAGTAATGGGATAGTCAAAGAACTATAATGAAATAGATAGTGAGTAGTTGTTTTTACTACAAACGAAAATCGACCGGTTAAAACGAAGCCATTTTGGAGATTTTGACGAATTTATGTGAAAGCACTTTTTAATTCCAAATACTCTTATCTTAATCTCTAAAGGACACGTAATAAACAAAATGAAAACAAAAAGGTAACAAACCCCATCTCTCTGGTGGCACAATAAATTATATTCGCATAACAACGTCTATTGTGTCCATATGACCTTTATAGCACAATTAGAACGTTGGCAACACCAAAATAAATCCGAACCAAACGCATCGCGACTTAATTATGACAAACTGCCTAACCGAGAGGACGCGACCATAGAATAATTAATGTAAATAGATGAGTCATTTGTGTAATATTTTTAATTTTAAAAATGGCGTCGTCTCATCTATGTAAAAGAAACAAATGACTGTTCTTAGTCAAAGACTATTAAAAATGTAAATCACAGAAAATATACCTAGCATAAAATCATGACTATAATTTGATAGTACCAAATATGCAAAAAGTACGCATAAAAATTTTCTGCTCCGTTTGTTTAGTAAATCGTAAAAAATATGCAAAAGTTATGACCCACTTCATATTTTTGAGTTCATTTGTTCTTACGTGCCTGTGCCTATCAAATAATAAAACTGTTCACAAGGGGATATCAAATGACATGACCAAGATACTATTGCTACTAAAACAATCACAAAATACTTCCGCATTATCCCCACAGCTCCTAAGTCCCAAAACCAAGTCCGAGCACCTAATAGCCGGCCATTTTCACCTCTGCAATATTCTGCACTCGCTTTGCAACATCTAGCATGTCTGTATCATTTATCTAGTCTATGGCTCACTCCGTGCCAACATAAAGCTACTCTGGCCCGGATTAGTTACAATTTATTACGTGTCATGTACAAAAAGGTGCTGAAATGGAATAATGCTGGTATTTTCATATTGCTCTGTCAGTACCAATGCCGCCTAATTTAGACGTTTTAAAGTATTGCTCTGTTGTTGTCGTGGGAGTTAATTAATGTAATAGACTGATTTTGTAAATTGCTTTTAGGCTGTTTAATGAAGTTTTTGAAAGTATTAGTGTTTTTAACTTAATTAAAAATAATATTTGAGTCGTTTGACATTGATGTAAATTTCAATTTAACTTTTTGATATTTATTTTGAAATGATAGGACGACTAGGACAGATAAAACTAATGTCGCACAAAGTTAGTGGTAAGCCGCAGCGGGTTTTATAAATATTTGCAGAAACATATTTTAAACATGTACTAGTACCTACACAGAAATATTACGGAATGTCTACTGCTATGTATTGGTGAAGGTTCTAGGCCGCCCAATACTACGCCATCCCATTTATTCTACATTTCAAATACCAGATTTGCGTTACAACTCAAATCTTGAGAATCTTCTAAAAACAAATGACGTCCCAAAACCAACAACAAAATACTGATAAAAACAAAACACTATCTCAAAGGTTCTAGAACCATATTTAAAATCAAATTCCTATTTCAAAACCGCCTGTTGATTAAAAAACAAATGATAATCTAAATATCTCGGTCCACAGCCACTCATATAAGTTACGACGTAAAAATATAGATAAAGGTACTCCAAACTTAGACAGTTTGTCGTTTTTCAAATAAGTACCTACATCCAAAATGCAATATATTTTATAAACTTGGGTAGAAATCAGCAGTGTACAGCTGAAGCACCTTAGGCCGCCCAATACCCACTAAGCCGTCCGACACACGTCCACATTTCACTCTCAAACACCGGATTGCCGTTTCCTCAAGTAGGGTTCACTTCTTACTCAATAGAGTTGCGATACACGGAACTAGTATGAGTAAAGAGCTAGTATTTTCCAACGTGATTTTTTGCCATAGGTATAATTTGAAGTGAAAATAATAGTTTGTCACTAATAAACCTTACTTGTCACTAAACAATTTTACAAACTTGTTCAGTGATAAGGACGACTAAAGTGTTTAGCAAACAATAAAAGCACTGTTTAGTCCAAAACACAAAGATTTCTTAACAGTTCTTCCGTTACATATAACAGTTTTAAAGTAGGTATGTTATGATAGTGTGCAAAGTTTGACATTCAATCTGAGGCGAGGACTTATTAAAGCCAAAAAATGTAATTTTGAATATACACGCAGACGTTTTCCTATGAAACATACTTTACTAGCAAGTATGTCGAAAAACTATTATAAAATACTAGTTAGATTTAAATCTTAATGTTCCAGCTCTTAAAATAAGTACAGCTCTCATTATTTTTCAAGCAGCAGCCGTTTGCAACAAGGGCGCTCTATTGTTTTTTAAGTGGCCGCTTTGGGAGGCCTTTTGCCGGCAAATTATGAGGCAAGGGTCAAAATATAACGAGCACTGACCACCTTTTCTTTTGCCCTGGACTACCAGCTTTATTTTATTTTTTGTTTCTTTTTTTGAAAAATGCAAACGAAGATGTTTTTGTAAGCATTGTGTTTTGAAACGTTGCAATAGAATAATGTGAAATTCTTTAGCTCCTACCTTTGTTGTTTGTTAGAAATTAAAATGTAAAAATAAAGTGATTTATTCTTGTTTGTTCTCGGAATCAGTAGAAAAGAAAAACTTACTTTATTTTACTTAGAATCTTCTTATTTTCTCTAAGAGCTGATGTTTTTATTTGATTTGTGATTTTGTCTAAATGTTATTTGCGCGGGTGTTTTTAAGTAAATTCTTATTTTATTACCTTTAATACTCTTTTAATGAGACCATTGTGTAGGTAGCAATTGAATTTATGAGCATATTATGTATGTTATAATAATCGTATTAAGACATCAGACATATTAAGACTCTTCCGATATGAATCAAAAATACTAATTATATCTTTATTGTTTAGTAGCAAAATCAGATACCTACTAGAAATATAATATTTGAATCACAACTCTGAAACTAACAAAAGTAAAATAACAATGCGTTTTCAAGAAAATACTCTTTCATTTCTATTTGAAAGTAGTCCGATTGCGGAGATCTAATACTGCTTTAATAATGCTAGAATCCGTACAGTGTCCAATAAAGCAGCCCCGTTGAATACGGGTAGAAAATTTCAATCAGGCCACTGCAAGCATCTTTGTGATTGCGAATCATAATACGAAAAACTAGGAAATATTATTTTTGCAGTTTTAATTCAGAGGTTTTAGCGTGGGAATACGTTTTAATACAAAGTCTAGAGTAAGTTAATTGTATATAGAGCTTTTTTGCGCAGGTTATTCGTTTTTGCTTTTTGTAGAAAATAACGCCCAAAATCAGTTTTTAGACTTTATTATTGTAACTTTGTGCCGGGTCTCCTGCAACGAACTTAGTAAAACATCGTATTATAAGTTATTTATTAGATATTTGATACAGTAACTGTAAAAAAGGTAAACTGTACCCCCTTATAGGAAAAAATATTAACATAAAAACATCTCAAAGAAGACCACCTTTTGAGAGATATAAAAAAAAACAAATGAATTTCATTTTAACACAAATAAAACAAAAGAAAGAGCATTCTTTATTACATTATAAAACAACAGCAAAAATAGTAGCGACAAAACAAAGTCGCTCTTTACTTAACAAGGGCGCAAAGAATACCGGACTGTGATGATAAAAAAAAAACAGAAAACGCCATTATGAAGAGATGCAATTTTTATTTAAAGAATTGCCCGAGGTCGAACATCTAGAAATAAAGGAATAACCAATGAGCTTGTCCTCTACAATTTTAGGGTTATTTTAAAAACAAAGTGAGTTTCCTAGTGTAAATACATTTATCAAGCATTTTTACCCGACTACGGTAAAGCCAAAAGGAAGGTTAATGATTTTGTCAGTCTATGTATGTATGTATGTTCCACCGTATTGTCTTAACTAGTGAACCAGAATATCAGTAGTTTTGCTGTGTATCAGTAACTATGCAACTTGGTAAGTATAAATAAATAATTTAAAGTAAAAAACTTTGACCCGAAAGAAAAATCGCACTATACAACAACAATGCTTTCGTTTTTGTGTAATTAATTGTTATTTGTACCTCTACTAGTTGCGTTCTTATTGGATTCGACGGATTTATATATTTATTAAAGGAGTGCTTTGAATTAAACCAATTGTACATCGGTCTCGTCCTATTTAATTTGGCTAAGTAAAATCTAGCGTAATGCTTTGACGTTCTTTATGTTTTATTTTTAAAGGGGATGTTTTAAGTTTTCGTATTGTATTATTAATGTGAATCAAGTTTTAAATATTTGGATTATTTATCACAAATAAAATATATGTTTAGAATAAAAATGTAAAATGAAATATGTGCTCTATATTGATTCGCTAAAATACTCAAGGCGAACTTTTGTCAACTTCCTAAGTCTACTTCAAATCTGAATTCCCATTTTCATACAAAACCCGACCCGAACAACATCCTTAACCCCCCCCCCCCCTGTTTAAGGTGTTCCCATCCTCAGCTCGTCATTTTTTCAAGTCCGTCCTCAGGCGTGCCTCAGAATAAATGAGACGATTTGTCCTCTCACTAAACGACGCTGCGTCCAAATTCAATTCATTGGAAAGCTTAACCAATGTTTATTTGACTTTTATAGATCGATTCAATGTTTTAGTGCTATTTGCTTTGAAAAGGAATTGGTTCTGGATATTTAAAAGTAAAGGTGGCTCAAGCTAAATTTTATTATTATATCTTTAAAATAGTACACAGGAGGAAGCCCGATTTATATATATACCTACTATCGATAAAGAATACAACAAAAATGCTAATATCCTAATTTAAAAACGTTTTTGGTGAGAAACGGTACTTTAAAATTTACACAGCTGTAGTAATTTCTTCGCGTCGTAGACACTTGCTACGCGATTGCTACGGCGTAGCAAAAGTCTACGCAAGTCTAATATTAGCACTAGAAATTCATAGATTCATGTTTAAAGAAATATATTTTTACTGTTAGCACGATCCATTATCTTGGTTTCACGACTTCATATAAAACTTAGCTAATACTAATTGATTATGGTTTTTACTGTTATGCCACAGTACAGATATATTCAGTATGTTAAGCCTTTTTCAGCGACTCTTTATTTTACTTTCTTTTATGGCCAAGGTTTTTAAATTAAGTATATCATTAGAATATAAGTAATAAACGAATCATGGATTCGAATATAGTTGTAATTTTACGAAAATGAACTCAACTTTCCATTCACAAGAAAATATTAAAACGAAAAAGATATCACGAAGAAGACTTCATACTCTCCAAAACATCTACTATCAAATAATTTACTCTGTGACAACCTCAAAGACATTCAGCTAATCGAATAGAGTGGTAAGTATGTGACCAACTGGTTTTTACGAGGTACCATAAAGTCTTCGATATTAATATGTGGCAGCTCTTTATGTGGCATTTACTGCCGGCACTCACTTAGCTGAGCCGGTTGGACTTATGTCACGTTTTATTGTGCTATAGCAGCTTTGAATTAGGTTCAAGTAGTTCTCACTGTAGATAATAATTATGGTTAAAATGGCTAGTTGATGTTGGCTGAAAGATGAATTTTAAGGTCAATCTACACTCATCCGGGCCGTGTCCGGGATGTGACCGGGCCGTGGTCTGTCAGGAGGGAAAAAAATACATCGTCACGACAACGTGTGTGAACAAATCCATAGAAAATGTAAGTATGGAATGATATTTTTTTCCCTGACACGTCCCGGACACGGCCCGGATGTGTATAGATAGAACATTCGTGGGTTGAAATTATGTTTCGATAGTCTCCTTGGCCTCTTTCTTCTAGGCTATCTCATATCAATCTTCTCACTGGATTTTAAGTAAATTGTATAGAATAGGTCTAACTGACTGACGATATTTCTTTCTAAATAGATATTACTGTATAAATATAAGTATAGTCCGGAATTATTTATCCTTTTTAGTTTAATGAAAATCTAATATGACAATATTATTGCTTGTTAGACGTATATGAAAAGTACGTTACACGTAGACACATTCTTTATCCTTCTCTCTGATGAGATAGTTAAAAGTATACCTACATTACTACACACTATGAGTCAACTTAATAGTTCTATAAAGACCAATCTTAGCTTAAATTTCACTCAAAACAACTCCCTAATACATTTCCTATATGGCCATTCCAAACAAGGTGCGATTTTTACACCACATCCAACGATCCCTCTTCGGGTCATATAACTTAGCCAATCTGAAGGAAACCTTCGTTCGACTATAAATAATAGTGGAGTTATTGCCTTTTTTATTACTATTGGATTGTGGGGAAACCTCAAAACCCATAGATAGAAGAGTTTTATAGTGGCGAAGAGAGTACGCTTAGTTTCCATCGAGATTATATTTTAATAGATATTTTAATACAAAATATTTTTTTTTATATATTACTTAAATATAAAATATTTTCAAAATATTAGTAACGATAATATCTCAAACCATGGAAAGAACGTTACAAATTAGATACAGTACTTTTAACAGATACCTACCTACTTTGAATAGTTAACACGCTGTAAAATTAATATAAACCACGGAACAAAGTTAATTATGTGTAAAGATCATTCTTATCTTCTATTTCTATGAAAGGCTAGTTGACATATTCCAGTTTTTGAGTAGGTAATCCTTGATTTGGAAACCACTACCTACGTCAGAAAAAGCCGGTACTAAACTAATTTATATTATTCAAGATTTTAATATTTCAGTTTTCATATCAATAGATTTTCATTTAACCAAATACTATATAAAGTAACTATAATATACATCAGCACCGATAATCAGCTTCCTAAATCAAACCAACCTTACCACGTTGTTTTCATCCCGATAAAAAATGTCCCTAATAGAAAACTAAAATATATCTTCGACTATTCAGCTAGGTTCAAACTGGGCCAACCTCGTTCGAGATAAGTTCTCTAATATTTGTCAATAGAAAGAAAACTAGATTTCCTTTTGTGTTTCTAGAAAAGTTTATTTTTACAGATTTAATGAGGGTTTTGGTTCTAGAAATTGTTTAGGAATGTTTTGTTAGAAACCTAGAGAATTTGTTTGTTTCCGAGTAACTTAGTAAGCCCACGTTTCGAGGAATTTGTTGCAATGGGAATTGTTTTGTCTATCAAAGCTCAATAAAAACCGTTTCCTGGTAATAAAACAATATGAAGAGCCGCTTTGTTCGGTAAAAATATTCTTATAGGTACTTGTTTTGATATGATTCCTAAAAATATATATACCTACATTGTATTTTGGAAATTTTAAACAGTGAAATTCAATAAAAGTATATGTTGTATTTGTATCGTAAGTACGTAAGTATAATAATTATTCACCTTAGTAAAAATAACATTGTTGTTATTATACTTGTTGACGTCCAAATAACATTAGAATCTTGAAAATATTTTACCAACGATTATTTAGGTAGCTAATCAAATATTTAAATCTAGAAATAACGTCGACAATTATGTAGCTAACTGTTTCTGTCTACAATTTACATACGTAACTCTTCAAAAATAACACAATTAACTAATTCTCGGACCCCAAAAATGTAATCCGTTACCTACCTAATAAAACAAAGGGGACTGACCCGGACTGAAAAAAAAAAGGTTGACTGAACTTTATTCAACTATAAGAGTAATGGAACGAACCTCGTGCCACTAAAATGCTATGTCCCTTCTGATTTATGAAAAAAAAGAGAAATTTATGAGCTCGCTCGGTCAGCGATATACGCTCTTGTTATCTGTATTAGATACTTGCTCGATTGGCTGTAGATTGAAGTATGACTTGGATTTATTGACACCATTTTTTATGTGAAGCAAATTGGCAGACTGTTTGGTGGTTTGTTTTCGATAGAATGGTATACAAACTCAATATTCATATTTGGTTTATTTTACGTTGTAGTTGGTAGACAAGTTGAAACATAACTATTTACCTCATAACGTCTTCAATATCTTCTTTATCGATTTAGTAAGATTACAAAATGACTAGTACTTTCAAATTTAAAAAAAACTTTCAATAAAATTATCTCAAAGAAAAAAAAACTTTAAATAAAATAACACAAAGCAAATCTCTACATCACGACTTCGGTCAAGTACGTCAAGCGCACGTAATCTGACAAAAGCCGATCGGCTTTTGCGTTCAATTGATTCGACTGTGGAAAACTTCGGGTCGAATGTGAAACTGGTTTAGAATCTTAAAGGCTCGTTTTCACCAACATATAAAATTTAACTGACCAATAAACCTATGTCTGTTTTATAAACCATGACTTTTAGACAGTGCCAGGTATAAAATATCTGTCAGTAAAATATTATCCGTAACTAGTGAAACGGGCCCTCAGTTTAAAATATTGTTAGGGAATGTAATTTATACGATTAATTAAATTATTTTAGTTGCAAGTCCGTTCTATCTAAGAACCATTTAAGCTTAGTAATTCCTATCGTAAAATCATTGTAAAAAGCCAAAAGATTAAATGAACGCATTGTTTCCTAATACGTCCGATTGTGTAAAATGTTGTATTTGATTTGTTTATGCAGTTGAGTGGTTTTTATAGTGTTTTTGAACAATAGTTTACCCGCAGCTATCTTAGTTCGGCACTTTATCAATTTATATTATTCGTTTGTTTTTTATCTTTAAATCTCCTTTTCAATCTTTAAAATAAGTAAATAGGACAAATCTTCAAACTCTTTCTACTTATGTACCGACTCGTTTCCTGTCAGTAACATAATGGCGGAATATTTGTCTCAGTACTGGCGTTACCTTAAAAGCCTTTTAACCGTAAATGGAGATTGACAAACGACAGCCTTCAGAAAAGAGATTTATTGCTAAAATGCAATAAAATCCGTGCGTCCTATGAGATTCAGGACACGCATAAACAAGATAGTAACATACAGTTCGGAAGAAATGACAACAGTATTGTCGTTATTGTCTTAATGTTTCTATTTCACAGAATGAAATAAAAGTAGTGGAAAGGGGTTTTATCATCTTACTTTTCAATTTGATATAAGTACTATAAAGTGTATCTCGAAAAATTACCTTTCGAATATTGAACTAAAAATCTACTTCAACTATTAACAGCAACACAAAAAACTCTACGAAAATTAAACAAGATCCCATTTTATATGTAACGTTTAGATACACAATGATCTATAGGTACAAGTACTTCATTAAAATAGCTTACTATCAGAAAGTAAAGAACCTATATAAAATAGAAATATTCGCGGAACAGCACAGCAGTGTGTCACTCAAGACACATGATTGATTGATACATATCACGTCTTTCTCTAGATATAGAGACACAGTCTCAAGTCAATAAGTCTCAAAATCGAGACATCCACTTGAGTACGAGAGCTTAAAAGAAGTAGGTATGATGAGAAAATGCCTGTGTTGGAAATTGAGCTTTATAATTTATATATAAATTGAAAATAGATTATCTTAAGCCTCAGTTTTAGGCTTAATGATGTAGATATATATTTTTTAAGAAATATAATTGTATATAAGAGACATATTTACAAATCAAACATGTTAAAATACGTTGATAACAAAGACTTGCTCTTAAAGCCAATGGAGCCTTAGATAATAGGTACTAAAGGCTGCCCGCAACTTCGTACGAATTTATCGTCATATCTTGGAAAAATCTCAAAATATCTACAAATAACATATAGCCTATGTGTTATTCTGATGTGAAAGCTACAATATTGCCAAGTTTCATCAAAATCCGTTCAGTGAAGAGTAATAAACATCCATGGGCACAAACATTGACATTTATAATACTAGTAGCATAGGTACCTACTTTATTTTTTGTAAGTTTTCCACATATTAAAATGAACATAAGATTTATCTCGTGGCGACTTTCATGCCACAGTTTATATATCGCGCTAAAAAAGGACAGGAAACATTGATGGATTGTTTCAAAGATATGATAAGAGTGACTATGGGGATTGACGAGTAATCACGTAATGTATGATCCTAGGCAGAGATTAGTAGTACGTATCTATCTATTACAATTAGGGATGTTAGGGAGCTCCGTAACCGTAACCGAAACTATCGGATATCCGATATAAAAAACCATCCGTAACCGTAACCGAATCCGAAATAGTATCGCATAGTATCGGATTGGGGCGGAGCCTAATTGAGACAGGTTATGACAAGTTGTTTTGATCGGCCGGCCGCTGCCAGTGCCGACACACAAGCTGCGCGCATTGTTTGTTTTTTTCTTCTTTTGTCGTCATAACATTCTCGTTAATAACTGACTTGTGACCAATTCTACAATAGCAAATAGTTCGACAAATGTGTTGTGTTACGAAATCGATTGAACTTGTACAAAATGCGTCCTAAGTCGAGTGCAGTTTGGTTATTTTTTTATGAAATTACCGATTCCGCAAAATGTAAACAGTGTGGTAAAAGCTTTTCACAGAAAGGAGGTGGGACTACATCGCTAAAACTTCATCTTAAATCACAACACAGTGATAAGTCTAGGGGTGTTAGGGAGCTCCGTAACCGTAACCGAAACTAAAGGATAATCCGAAATAATTTATTATTCGTATCCGTAACCGTATCCGGTATAATAAATCATTCCTAAATCCGTATCCAATCCGTATCTGAAATTTCATATCCATAACATCCCTAATTACAATCACACATTCTATACAATGACCAGCTAAATTTCACCTTGGATTTTATGTATTCTTACATATTTTGTACCGTCTTTTGTCTTGAAAAACTGTGTCTTAGAAAAGAGTAGGTAATTTATTTTAAAATAAAGCTTTTACTTATAGCGGTTAAACCGACTCCGCGATTTGGCGTTCAATAAAATGCTAGATGATTATTTTGGTTGATTGTAAGGTTTTCATAGTAACTACATGTACCTATAGTTAGGTGTTAATGTGATATTATTTCAAAAGATTTATGTTCCTTAACCTTAAAGACAAAAAGTGATAAAATAAAAACTATAAATTAGAAAATAAAAAGTAATCCATTGACGCTCTACTTAAAACACAACCTCACTTTGACAAAAGGTTAAGACGTGTTAACCCTTTTAAACCTTAATCATTACTAAGGGCCTTTTCTCCAGCCATTTCGGTTAGTTAATGCCTTGGTTCCGAGATGACAGCTCCTAATCTTATTATTTAGGGCTTTTGACTCCATTAAGAAAACTTTACTCTGTGACACTTTTTTATCTTGGGTTTTAGGATTGAAATATAAGATTATGAGCGGTAGGAAAAACTAGGTTGAAAAAAAAAATGCCTTAATAGGAATTGAAGTTAGCTATAATAATACTGAACTATGTTTTATGTAAAATAACGATAATTGTAATCAACGTAAAATAAAAATAACTAACATTCGAACTAGAGACGCGGTGTACACATAAAATATCTATAAAAACTCCTTTTCTCATTAAAACTTCACAGTTTATACCTCATACTTTAACTAAAAACTATTGCAATTTAGAGTTCTTATTTTAAATTATCATAAAAATCACTCGATCACCTTCATAATTTCAAACGAGAGAAAGTATCCCGTAGTTTTTTAAGGCCACGAAACCAAAAAGAAATAAACAACCAACTTTAATGGCGGTATTTTTCTGAAAGAATATTTTTCCCGCTATAACGGGGCTAACCTTAAAATCTGACAAGGCACTAATCCGAGTGGCAGACATTATGAGTCCATTAGGGACACAGGGATAAATTTGTAACTGTGATAAAATCTCCCGAGTAATTGTATCCCTTGCTCTTTTTTCCGGGATTAAATTAACGAGGAAATGAATGTTTGTTGGAGAAGACTCTAGTAGTTAAGGTAGAAAATATATCTAGTGCGTTTTTGTCCAAGATAAAAACGGAGTCTTATATTTCAACTAACAGGCATCCATAATTTAAAAAATATTCCATTAGCCTTTAGTGGAGAAAAATAAGAGACGGGAAAAATGCATATCTGACACGCCTCTTTTCTATAGTGAAGCCAGACTACTTCCCATCTTGCTATGATCCACACACTTATTTCGCTAACAGTTTGTAAGTATAGATCCGAAAGTTATATTACAGGTATTTTAAAAGCATCAGCTTCGATATAAGAAATTCGAATAGATCTCATTAGCCCATATATGTCCCCACCGAGGGGCACGAGCCTACTCTCATATACCACGCTGGCCAAGTGCGGGTTGGCGGATTTCACATACACATTAGAATTTCTTCTTTGGTGTATGCAGGTTTCCTCACGATGTTTTCCTTCACCGTTAGCAAGTGGTAATCGAATAAATTGATCCGTACATGAGAAATAAACTCAGAGGTACGTGCCCGCACCAGGATTCGAACCCGCGCCCTTGGAGCTCGAGGCAAGCGTTCTAACAACTGGGCTACCACCGCTTAGATCTCATAATATACCTAATATACTTTTTTGCTACTTTTTAATTCAGTGAAACAAGAAATTAAATTAAGTTAAACGTCCGATAGAAAGGCAATTCAATTTTGCGTAAATCAGCGCTGCGTAATACTTTAAACAAAGAAAAACAATAAAAGTAACACGTAAAACAATAAGGCAATCCTCTATATACTGCTTCAAGGAAAAACAGCCTAATAAAACGAACACAAACACATAATAACATTAAGCAGGTAGATTAGACCTTATGAGAACAAAGAATTTATTACCCACATCCTCTTTTCTCTCTATCTCTCATTACTTAAAATAGCTACGAAAGAACGAGAAAGGAGATCGTACAGAAGCCTATAGAATTTAGTGCTTTATCCTAAGTAACAATAAAAGGAAAATAATCAAAGTCATTCATTCTTTTTTTGTAAAACGTTCGTAAATTAGAACAGGGTTGGAGTATAGAAGAGAAGAAAAACCTTTTTGTACATGAATAAAGGAAAATAAATGAATGTAAGTCAATAAACGATACACACAACTTTGATGGCAAAACAAACGTATTTTTAGTAAAAACCCTTCTTGTGTTAATAAATAATTCATTAACGACGTGGTACAAAGTAGAAAACAAGTAAAAAATTACTAGCCTAAGTCCGGCCCTGTTGATTTATGATAAATAAACCGGTAGAAAATCTGTTGTCAGTTTTATTAAGTAGAAAGCTTTGTGACATACAAACATAAAGTACCTAATAAATGAGAGAATTCATGTTTTCCCTAATTATAAGTTTATACTCCTACTTCACCTCGTAATTCACAGTTTTATTTCATTCACTGTCAAATCCACTCAACCACACGGAAGAAGTAAGTAAGTAAGTATTTTTTTATTTGCCTTGTATAGGGCACAAAGATCCCTCAACTCAACTGTATAACCCGACTAAATACAAATAGACATCGATTATACATAGTTTTATTACTTTGTCTGGCGTATGTTTATATACGGTTGCGTAATTTTGACAGAGATTTGAATAAACTGAAATTGAAAAAAATGTATTTGCATTTTAATAAGAATAATCCGTTTTTGTTATTTATAATGCAGTCACTGTTACATCTCATTTAAATGAGCTGCTTTCTGAGAACTTCGTTGTTTGTCGACCACAAACGAACGGCCTCAAACAATTTAATGAGACAGAACATTTTCTTAACAATGTCTTTTATTTTCCTATTAGTACGAAAGCGATGTCTGTCAGATGAGAAATCTAATAAATTACACATTTATGTGCCTATATACTTAACTTTTGCTAGTAACTAAGTAAGAAGGTAAATTAAAACCATTCAAAATTAAGATTATTTTACTAATGACATAACTATTCCACGATTAAGTAACTATTATTCGTTGGTAATTTAATGCAATAATACAGCTGGGTAACTTCCGTCAAGACGAAATTTTGTCGATCTTTAGTTATTAGCACTTTCGTTATGTCGAAGTTTAGACGTTTAGCACGATTCGCAGTTTCATGGTGTCGCACTTCCGTGATTCGCACTTCGATGATGTCGAACCTATGTTGTAACTTCAAAATAATTACATATTTTATATACTTAAGTAAGAGCTCGTACAAGAGCGGCCGTAACTTATACCTGCGATTTGACATTTGCTATAGACCCTAACTTGGATGTAAACGTCAAATCGTATTAGCCCCCTAAAACGGCACCAGCGATAGCACCATAGGTTACTTTTACATTTTGCCGTATATTTTTAGAGAGGAGTTTTGTTCAGTATTTTATTTTGCCGCGACTGTGAGGCGCGGTCGTTTGTTTGGTTTTTCACTGTAGCTATATTCAGTTGTACGTATTTATTCCTTTTGTAACTGTTATTTTTATGTTTTGGTATACATATCGAAGCATAACGCTGGCGTTTTAGTGACCCTCTACTGATAAAGTTTATGAAAATTCCAATAGATGGTGGCTCTATAAATATTTTACGAATTCTAAAAAAGAACGTCAATATTTTTAAATTTTTTATGTTTTATTCTTCGAATATGAGATTTGTGGTGCAATCGACGAAAATTGTGACCTGAACGCAGAAATTATAAATGGTTTCACTTACCAAAAAACTGAAGAACAAAACAAGTTAGAATGGTTGCCGGAAGCACCGCCATTTTATGTCAATGCAGTTTCCTCTTCTGATACGACCACTTTGTTAGCACGATTCGCATTTCAAACTCACTCACACTCGATTCGGTTTTTAACATTTTATCATAGTCTTTATTTTATTTCACTTTGTTTACTTCTAAACGTTTATTTATCTTTGTTTTATGTTCACATTTCTATTTATTCATAGATACTATTTCACAGAGCAGTTACATATGACGTTTTGTAACCAAGAAGCTTAAACATATTCTTTTAAATTTAGCATTTTTATCTTCTATCTCGAGAGCTGCCACAGTTCCTGAAACAAAGTAAAATTCTATTAAGACAAAAGAAATAGGAGTTGAATTTGCATATGTCACATGGCTGTTGGACTAACTCCAAATACTCCAATGCGGATATATATGGTAAGTATTCTTTAGCTTTTATAGACATGAGATAAATGTATCTCCGGTTTCTAGATTTATTTTTACGATAGATTTTTTGGTTTTTAAATGGTTAAGCAGTTTTAGTACTAAGAAAAACGTAATAATTTGTTTCAAAACTACTTAATAGACAAATAAGTTTGGAATTCATTTTGTATCGATGTGACAAATAGGTACCTAAAGTTAACCGTATATACATATGAATGATTTCAAAACGATTTTTATATTTAGAGATTTAACCGTTTATAAACAGGTAATAAAATTTTTAAATTGTAAACTTAGGTAAGTATGTAAGAAAAACCTTTTAGAAGTGTCGGAACTTTTAAATCCAAAAGTACCTAATTATTTATTAAGATCCGAAAAATGTCACCTCAAACAGCCACATTGTTAAACTAAAACAGTAGTTACAAAAAATTATAATTCAAAAGCATATTTAAATTTACCGCATAATTTGTAAAGGAGAAAGTTCCACAAAGTTTCAAGTGCGACGGCTCATACCTTATAATCTTGGTCTAGATCTGTGGTCTAGATTTTAAGCAAAACTTCTATACCAAGGAGTTTTTATATGTAAAAAACTTTATACTCGTTTTTATTGTTTATGGGCTCATAGTTTTTGTAAAAGGCGAAATTATGTAGAGCACTAAATAACTATGAAATCTTATAAAATATAATGTGGAAGAGGATTTTTTTTATTAAACACAGTATTAGAAGAATGTTAGGACACTTGACACAATATATCAATTTATTAAAAATATCTCAAAAGTAAAAATAGAAGGAAAGAGAAGAATATGAAGGCGTGATAAGCCTAATAGGCCTAATAGATCGATTGGAGGAAAATTTGGGAGTCACGTCGTCGGTCGTATTAGGAAATAAAAAAAAGACAAAGGGCAGAATAAAAGGCGATAGATAAGTTTTGTGGAATTTTCTAATACGTCTTTATTAAAAAGGTACTAAAAATCCCAATACACTATAAGTACCTATTAGTAGCTAGCTAGCTAGATTCTGAACAAATATTTTATTGTGAAATAAAATATCAGTTTAATAGGTATTGTAGTACCAACCAATTACTACTTGTCAGCGTCTAAAGTTCAAGATCTAATTTAAAACACCTTTTGCTCAAAGAACTCGTTATAAACTTAGCCCATTTCAAATTGACTCGGTTAGACGCTAAGAATCTCTATATTAAAAGTTTTATGTAACTTTTTTATTGTAACGTTGGACGTTTGAAACGGGAACCAACAGCGTGTAAACTTTTTTATAGAATCTCGTTTACGGAATGCCATAATGGCTATTTGCCTTTGCCACAAACAGTTGACTCTCAATTGTTTATGTGTTAACTTTTTCGTTGCTTTTCTAAGTTCAAAATCGAATGTAGTCTGATAAATATAATGAAGACTGCCATTTGTTTTTATTGAATAAATTTGTATTTTTGTTTAAATTTTTATAAATTATTGGATAAATTATTGAATAAATTTGTATAAAAACAAATTACGGTGAAAGACGCAAGAGTATAGAATAACGCATAAAATTGGTGCTCCCAAACTGCATGTTATAAAATGTTTACTAACATTTTCTAACAAACTTTTAGTAAAAGTATTAAGTTTTTGTTATAAAATATTTACAAACATTTTTGTACACTAAAACTTTGTTAGAAAATGCAGAGTGGAAGCACCATAATGGACATTTTATTCACCTAACCTTGTCACTTTTATCAATTTAAATCTCTATGCTTTGACTTTATAGAGCAAACCAATTCAAAGCTTCATTCAATTATTTTTCAATCCGCAGACCGCCAACCGATGGCCTATTGTGTTACTACAAAAGATGGCCTCGAATTTCAACTGAAAACAGTATGAAAGCGGAAATGCCACGGAATTTGTGATATTTGTTACGATATTGCAGGGAAATATTGTTTAAACTTAGTTTATTGGCAGTTACTAAGATCTTCATGGTCAAAATTCTGTAGATTTTAGTAAGTATACCTAGTACGTACAAAAAAATATACTTTCGAGAATTTTACGCGATTGAAAATTATTGTATTATTTGGTCCCATACAATTCTGAATTGAGCATAGACTCTATTTATTTAAACGCATTTCTTTTCATATTTAAATAGATTTTTGAGAACATGACTAACGTAAGTGGCTCTACTATTCAGAAAGCGGATAAAAGTATAAATAAAATTGCCCTTTTCCCCAGGTTCCTTTTACAGATATTCTCAATCAAATATTATTAAAAACAGTCCATTCCAGCAAACCGCAAGCTTTGTGGCGAACCAAACCGTTTTGAAAGGGTGTATTTTTCGTTACAAAGGCGCGGATTTCAATTTAGCCAGTAAACAGTTAGGATCCGGTGACGAGTATCTGATGATAATGGAATGAATTGGAGCTAATGTTTCAGAGAGTGCTTTCAGACGAGCAGTTTTATTATTATCTAGTTAGTTTGTAATTAGAATATCGGAATATCATTCTTTCTTTTATAAATGGATGAGACGCCAGCGCAAATCTCATAGCGCATTGCATGAAAGGTGTGTTGAGTTGCTCGAGAGTAGGTGCAAAATAAAGGTGTTAAAAAACTAAGACATTTGTTGTCAAACTACAAAACGATTGTCATTGCATTATTTATTTATTTGTTTCATTATTTCTTTACTTTCTTAGATTTAACTGAACCTCCTAAAACCCAAATCAGAAATTACACACTTGTCATTATAACCTAAAGCTCCAATTATTAATAATATTTTATAGTCATCCAAACTTTTCTCTAATCTATTAATCATACACATTCATCAAAAAACTACCTCCCGTCTTAAATAACCCACACTTAATGGACTACCTTTACCGTAAATTACAAACGTCAAAATATTAAGCTAACGCAAAACATTTTCCATGATAAATTCGCCCGTGTGCACAAGAATACGGGAGTTAATCGCGATATGATTTCAAAACACGTTCGTGCACTCGCCCCAGAACACCCTGATGACTATTTGATACACATTTAGATTTGTGGAGCGACCGGGTTTATCTCTCCAAGCATCCTTATGAAACATATCAAAATTGTCTAGCTTTTACGCGAAAAATAACCTTTTGGTTGAGACAGAAGTGTTTTTGGTCATTATAGGTACTTTTCGCAAAGGAATGTAATAATGTGGTATTACCAATCTATTAAAATGATAGGAAAAAGGGGTATTAAGAAATGATTTTTTTTCATTATAAGTTTCATGTTAAGAAAGGTTTTTTCGTAAGGGTTTCTTCTAGCTAGGTGGTACTTTACGTATAAGCTTACTTAGGTAAGCTAGCTTAGCTAAGTAGTACTCGTAATGTGAATACCTAAAAACTTTCATTAATCCATGCATTGTAATGTTTTTAAGTAGGTAATTTTGTAAATTTTTTACGATCTCCATGGAAATTGATCCGGAAGACGTAATAAATGAATTATTTTATTCATTCTTCCGGTTTGAACATTTTCCTCGTGTCTCATTTTACGCTGCCATTTCGAAAATATTATTCCAACCCTTCTTGTTTGTGTAATTATTCAAGTAAAAGATACAAACAGAAACAAATCGTCGTTTTTCCTACAGATCCTAATTAATTCGTGTACATAAAAGTTTCAACTTTTCAAAGGAAAGTAGCTCGTTTTACGTCGGGAGAAAATTCTATTCTTAATTATTCTATAAATTATGAATCTGCAGAATTATAATGGAAGCTCGTCTTTTATTTTTAAATGAAATGAAACAATAAACCTACCTATAAAAATATAAATAATCATGCTAAAAATAGTTTCAGGCCCGATAGAATAAGTAATTTTCGTAAGTAGGTAGTATTAATTCCAAAAATACAGATATAATTTCTTGTTTAAAGAGACCATAAGAGACAAAACGCTAGAGCCTCTGTTTCAAAACCGAATCCAAAACAACGATAAATGGGAAAAGCAATACTCAAAACGGCCTTCAAAAAGGTATTAAAATCCAACAAAAACCTTGCTCTAAAAATATGAATGAATGTTTGTCTTATTAATGTTGTCAAAAATTACTTCTATAAGTACGTTATGGTTGAAAAGCAAAGTATATGTAGGTCGTTTCTCGTTATAAAGAGTGAATATACAATTAAGGTCGTGAGAGGCGGACGAATTTCGCCTCATTTCCCTCCAAATGAATTGCGACTGGAATGAGAACGAGACCTCTTTATAACGCCGCTTATGTTTTTTATCGCCTACCTATGTTTAAATATTTAACTAAGAATATCTATTTGTTTGTTTTGAATGTTTCAATATTATTATCTCTGTTGCCTTGTTAGGTGACCTGCTTATCTGATTTCAATGAGATTTAAAAAAAAATATCTTTGAAAGTATAACTTCATTCGTGATATAGGTAATTTGTGGTAATAAAACCTACATAGACGTTTTTTCACATTCACTGCATTAATTAGTTTAATTACCAAAAGACAAAGTTAAAGTCAAAAATCGTATATATATTTTATAGGCAATAACAGGCGCTTGAAAACGTTGACCGTAGAACGTTGAAATGTACATTTTTTCAAGTTAAAGCTAAGTACTTAAACGATTACGTACGTATATAATAACATTCAACATCAATTCTTAGTATTGAACACTGTCCCTTTATTCTCTATGTACAATGAAAATTAGGCTACATTGCTAATGTATTTCCAATCATCTAGCGTTCCAATTTCCATATTAGTTATCAAATTATGAAACTCTGATCAGCCAGCTAATGACGCAAATTGAACTACTTTGGCTACACTCTGTGTTACTCACTTTGTTGTGGTCTTCATTTTAAATCGAAAATTCTAAATTATAACAAGCTTAATTTGAATTCACAAGAATCACAAACGAGTCAAAAAGGGCATTTGTTTATTAACGACTGAATCGATGAACCGGTTTGATGTTTGAGAAAAACTCCAACCGTGTTAGACGATTTATCCGTGGATTGATTTGTAACTACGCCTAAGTATTTGATCACACCAATTGATTGATATCGTGGATCGAGAACAAAATTGGAAAGACCTAGGCTGAAATTATGATGATAATGAGAACAAAATAAGGTTGTTTGATGTCAATATTTTAATGTGTAAATTGATTCAACATCGATCGTGAAATTGCTCGATTGGTCCGGTATTTTAGGTATTACGTGATTTCTTACTTGTAACTAGGCCATTTCTGTATAGAAAAACCTTGTTTACATCATGTTGAATGAAAATACAATTTGCCTCGAATGAAATTCTTGTTTCCATTGCTGCCTTTTTACTCGTGCCGGCACGAAATTAATTTGTCAACCTTGGCACTGATATGAAAATAATAATAAACGTACCTGTGGGAATAACTCGTAAAAGGTATAAGAAATGACTTTATTTGTGATAACCAAAAAGGTTTTAATCCCACATGTCGTAGAGTTTTCATAGATTTTTATTTTGAGTCCATTCACAATTGTTGGGTGTCGGCGCTCATAAAAAAGACGTGCCATAAAAATCGGACCAAAGCACGAAAAGGTAGGAACCATTTATACCTAGCTCTATGACTCTAAAAATTTATGTTGTCAGAAATATTCTTACTTTTCTTTTTTTTGCCTATGTCGTCCCACTGCTGAGCAAAATCCTCTCTACATTGCTATGCAAATACTGTTCATACCGTTTTTTTTTTTTTATTACTTGCAGCACATTCTTCACGTTTCTTTCCAAGCTGCACCGAATACCGGCATAGAAAAATAATGTCAACCATAAACTAGCTCAAAAGTAGTTACAATTAAGCAACAAAGTGGCAGATCCATCAGAGACGGGGAACATCAACTACTAACTTCTAACGAGGTGTTCCGAGGTCTACGTGGTTGGTATAACAAACATCAGAACATTAAAATTCAAAACGTGCCCGCGATAAAAATGACGTTTTAATAAAAGAAAGTTAGCTAAATTAGGGACAGTGGCGACGCAAGTTCGAATGCTTTTTTCGTGGATATTTGATTTGGTCGGTTTAATTTATAGATATTTTTATATTATTATTATTCATTTATAGATTTAATTTATAGATATATTATGCCCGCGACTTCGTACGCATTTATCGTAATTTTTTGGAAAAAAAAAATGCTATCTCATTCATCATGCCTATGTGATATTCTGATACAATATTGCCAAACATGAAAATCTATTTAGTAGATAGTTATTGTGTGAAAGAGTAACAAACATCCATCCATTCATCCACAAAATTGACATTTATAATATAGGTAAGTAGGAAGAGGGATGGACATCAATAACGTGGATTGGAGAACTATTAACTCCGTAATAGTCTCTTTTATAAAAACTTTACCTCTTTAACATTAACAATAATTAAAGGACATTCGATACTTCATTACCAACTCTCGGACTAACGAACATACCAATTTGAGTAATTACAATTTAAATCATTAATTTGTAGTTGAAAAGATGTGAAGTAAAAAAATCTCTCGATTCTTTTTTGTCCACGTTTTTCAACAGATTCTTACTTTTTCGACAAAAGAAATCAAATATGTTTGAAAATGATTTTGTATCGTTGTGGTAGGTACCTACATAGAAAAAAAAAATTCTTGTCTTAAAAAACTGAAAGCCCATTAGCCAAATATAAATAGGTACCTAAAAAAATTCTTCTGATATAGAAACCGAAACCGACATTAGGCAAAATATGAATATTGTCTACTTATTTCTTATCTTCTTCACGTCATAACAAAACAACAAAGTAACCTACAAAATAGAAAAGCCTTCAAAGTCTAAGCTCATATTCGTAGTGAATATTTTATACACATAGAGTGGGTAACAGGATAATCCCCGTATTGGCAGTTACAATAGGAATTTGAAAATAGTAATTTCACGGTAGAGCTGTGCCGCTAGCTTCCCGCGCTATCTTTTTAAGCCTCGTTTTAGTGGTGCCAAGTGCAGCGAGAGGTTATATAATTTTAATTGCAGATAAAAAATGCAGTTGTTAAAGTTTTTAGTTGATTCTTTGTTTTCGTTTCGAATTTAATCGAGGCTTTCTTAGTAAGTTTATTTTTAATACGTGGTTACTTTTTTAAAAATATAAAGGTTTAAGTTTAACAGGTATACGTGTAAACGATTGGTATTTTTTTAAATAGGTACCAAAAAAACTTATAACGGCTTTCATGTCATCGGGGTTTATATGGTAAAAACTTTTATGACAATTTGAAAGCAAAAAACTAAAATCAGATCTTTACAAATACCTAATAAGTACCTATTTAAAGTTACCACTTGACTTAACGCAATCCTACTCGCTTAAACCAGTCTAAACGGACCTCCAACGATCTTTAACCCAGTCACGACCACTATCAGCCGTTTCAAGCCGACGCCGCTTTCAGCGTCTCAACGAGTAATGGTTGATTTTTTTTAATGAGCACTCATCCTTGAAAAATATTTATACTCTGCGCTGGTTTGCTTTTGCTCAATCTGCACTAATGGGCGTGCTTTTATTTGCAAGTAATTGTATGTAATCTTTCCCGTAGTTAAGTTGGGAGAGCGATGCGAGTGTTGATGTCGTGAGTTCGATTTCCACCAGATGACAATGTTTTTTATACAATGTATGTACTGTATGAAGACGATGGATGGTATTTAACCGAAAAAATCTTATGAAAAGAAAGTATTGAGGAAAAAGATAAGATATTATTCAATGGGTACAATGATCGGATCAATATATCTATTTTGTATATTGAAGCTGTTGGTTTTCCAATAAATAAATATGTTTTGTCACAGGTTAAGTGGCCCCGATTTGCTAAAGTATATTATCATCTGTATCTATCTACATCAAATTACATCTCACATATCTTCTTTTTTTGTAAAGTGGCTTAATATAAGAAACGACCGAACTTTAGTATTTCATTTACTTACTTGTAAACTCTCATTCTTATATTCTTGTAACCTGAACAAATAAACAAAAACATCGCACAAAAATTTTGCATTAACTTTTTCTTTAAACCCATCCTGAACGTTCAAAACATAATTCGTGTAGATCTGAAAATTCCCACCGCGAAACGCGAGTAGTTGAGGATTTAAAAATGCATGTAATATCCTTTGTTCAAAACTAGTTTCATCCGGTCTACTCCGCGAGAGAAAAAGAGCGATAAACTTTCAGATAAGTTATTCACAATGTCCACTTTTCTGCATTCTACTTTAAACGGTTGTTTAAGTTGATAACGTACAGGAAAAAATAGGTATACTGTAATGGCTTTAATAAGCAAGGGGCCGCAGTACGTTGAGTTGGTCAGACCAAATTCGCACCACACTCGACTCTACGATGCTCTCCGAGTAGCCGAAGACAGATCAAGATGGTGTAACATCGTGAAATCCAGACTAACGGTTGGTGGAAGTCATGACCCTCAGACATGAGGAATACGACTGAAGAAGAGGCTTTTATGCGTAAGCGGTTAAACCGTCTTAAGGCGGCCATACACGGACTGTTTCAAGCATTTGACACCCGACTGCTTAGGCAGTCGCGACCGCTTCAATAGTTTACCGAGCGGTCCCGGCTTCGGGTCAACTGCTTGAAGCAGTTCGTGTACAGCCGCCTTATGGTTTTAAATTCAATTTCAATTTACTTCTTACTCATAAATAAGTCGGTACATAGTCTGTGTGTCAAATAACAATAGTAATAAGTTAAATCTAAGTTAGCATCCGCCAGCTGCAGGTACTAAAGCACCAGTAACCTAGTCTAATCTAGCCACGTGTGTCCCACTGCTGGACAAAGACCTCTCCTCATCCGCCATGACTATTACAGGAAAGAAAATTAAAAACCTATGTACATGCAAAACAATAACTAAAACAAATAAATACACGTGGAACAAAACTATAAGTTGAAACTATTTTGAAACACGACTCTAGGTAGGTACCTCCACAAAGGTGAACATTTGTATTTCGGCAAAGCTATCTAATCTATCTGGACTGATCGGCCATTACGGCTAGCATCGTAACTTACCTCTGCTATTTTGGTTTGTTAGGGATGGACTTCACTGCTTATACATATCTACTTAATATTTTTCTCCATAATATGATATAGGTACTTATAGGCTATAGGTACTTTCGTACATTTTTGTATAGCTCATAGAAATCCAATAAAGAAACAAAGGTCGTTTTGCAGTAGGAAATATTATGTTAGAGTTTCAAAAACTTAGCAACCTTGGCAATTAAATATTGAGTATTCTATATCTTAGGTTTAAGAAGGAAATAAAAACTAAAGTGACAATACAACCTGTACATTGTATCTAGTTATGATTCAATAGATTTTTTAAAAAAACGGAAGTTAGTTTTTTTTCAGTTTTGTATATATTTTGTGTGAATTTGAATTAAATAGAATATTCTACAGCTTTCACAAAACGGAAATACTATAAAAAACAAAACATATTGAAGCAGAGCTCTTTGAAAACGTTCATATTTTATGAAGCATGCAAAGAGCTATTCAACAAATCATTTTTCCAATTTGTATTTGTAAAAAGATATTTTTCATTCATAAATCAACGGCACAAATAAAAAAAAAGTATTAGAAAGTCTTTTTTTTATATCCATCTTATACACCACGATCTCACTAGTTGTGTGTAGGATCAGGTTATTTATCGGAAGACCATTTTTATATCAGCTTCAGTACCGAAAACAAAACAGTATCCGTCAAGTGTGAATAGCTCCATATAAAATTATTTGCCACAAACCTTCGTTACAGAAAGTCTACACACGACAAATTTAAACGAGACTCAGCCGTAAGGGGGCGTTTTCAGATTAGAGTTTTGTATATACGCGCTTATTCTGCAAACGACCCTATCCGCGCGTATGAAACGCTGTCTGAAATCGCCCTTATAAGCAGATCTTTAGAAACATTTCGAAGTAAATAAACTTATTCATTTGATCACGTATTCACGAGTAATCGAGTGAAAAGCTTAACCGTTTTAAATACTCAACCGTTTACAAGCCCATCCCTACTTTGAAGTATAATTTATCGCTCTCAATTCCATCGCAGGAGGAAAGGTTAAGTAATAAATCGGACGCAGCTGCGTTACGGACGTAAGCCCGAATTAGGTAACAAAAGAGGGCGATTTGCGAACGTTCACGGTATTTGTTATTGCAACGCCAATATCCCCGAACCTAGCGATACAAATTGCCAGAATTCGAAGTAAAAATTGAAATGGATAAAGTGATAATGGTGTTAATAGAACGTTTTTGTTATCGGGTTATAAATTGATTTATCTTTCATTTTAAGTACATTTGAAGAGGTATTTAATTCAGATTTTGTATAATGACCATTTATATAACAGGAGAGTGTTTTCCTCAGTATGTTTTGTTGTTTAGCTAGTCACTTTTAGTATTTAGTTACTCACAAACTTCACTATAACTAAACATCTGGCGGACCTATAAAACACAGTAGACGTGAGCGCAACTATGTAAGTAAGTTATGCGCCAAAAATACGTAGATATAGGGTAAGTATTTTGTTTTTTGAAATCAGTTTTTTCTTAAAATAATATTTAATAACATAAACAATTGAAACTTAACAAAGTCACTTCATAAATAACAAAATGTTACGTTAAGTATTTAATTCAGAAACTTTCTATGTAACATACGACGGAACTTCCGGGCTTACAATCAAGCTTTACCAATACTGCTAAAACTAAAACGATCCACCGTTCCAAGAAGGGTCGTTTACTAAATCACGCACCCGCGTATTCAGCGCAAATCACAACCAATATCAATAAAGAATCATTTGTGTGCCGATAGTAAAAAACAAACACAATAGGCAAGGCTGTACAATAAAGGAATTGTAAACAAGACATCACTCACGTGGGTAAGTGAAAGGAAACGCCAGGGCAGTGTGATTCCTTCAAATCGACGGCTAAACCCGCTTCGTACAAAAGTCACGATTCGCCCCAAACCCGACTACATTTTCCAAATGGAAAAATATTTGATTCTTAGGTCAAAGATTTCGGCAAACACCCGATAAATTTACATTTGAGTAAGCACCTGATTTTTATATTGGATTAACTTATCGACGGCAGGTTGTAAAAATACTTTTAAATGTTAAAGAAGAAAATATCATTCGAGAGAGAAATTGACGTAATATCAAAAAGAGATTTATGAAATTACTGAATTATCCTTTCTTTTATAACGTGTCACGTGGAGAGGATTGGAAAGTTGCTTTACGAAATTATTACTTCCAAATGGCTTTCATATTCATCATTTATAATAATTTAGATTGAGTTTCGCTTCTAAGCTACTTTTAAGCGACATTTTCTTTAATGGCTTAGAACAGCTAGTTAAAAAATCAAATGAGAGGTTGTCAGTAGTGTAGGTAAGTATTGTATAGAAACATTTATAACGATACAGTTGTAAGTATCCGTATTTTGATTCCTGACTTTATAATTCTGTAGCAAAATATAGAATGGTCTCTTTTAAGCTTTTATTTAATTTATTACCGTTCACACTATACGTTAAATTACAAGAACATTACGCTACGCAACTACAGATAAACATAAACGAAATCAGAAATCTGTAGTCCGAGTAATTAAAACGGAGCTGGATCAATTAATTTCAAGGGTTCCTTGATTAATCCCCGCCAAAGGTCTGTTTATGTCGGCAATAGTATTTCACTTGATTCGCAAATAAATCTCGGGAACACCTCACTTCACCCTACAAAGGATAGCCAAATCGCTAGATAACGCACCATCACGAATCAAAGGCGGGAAATCGACGCACAGATTTTACCATTTACGTTACGTTACCATTGAAAATAAACTCGAATAAATCTCGATTCGATTTAATGTAAAGTGATTGAAATACTTTTTTCGTGTTTCTGTTTACATTTTTATTTTATTAACTACATTTTTAAAAATGGTGCAAGTTTTAATAAATTGTATATCAAATTTCGGGAAAAAGGTTATGTTGTTTCAACTCCAATTAAAATATTTGAAATAAAATAAAAAATAATTTTCATTTTTTTTTAAATCTTTCTGTAAATAAAACACTTAGTTGCTTTTAATAACACACAGTATAATGATAGGAACAAATATAACACAAGTTTCCTATTCTAAATGTAAGCAGATGGGAGTAAACCTCATTGAATCAGAGCAAATTCAGGCCGCTTTTATTCGATCTTCTGCCGATTTGAGCCCATCAATCGTCACTGAAGAAATGGGGACTTAATAACCCTTAATGGATACCTGACAAGAGACGTCTTTCAGCCTTTTTAAAGGTTAATTCCTGAAATAGCACCAGGAACATATATTATTGAATATTTTATAAGTAAAATGAATTCACAGGAACTCGGATTTAAATGTTTACGCTTGTGTAAGTACGTATTTATTTGTACGAGTGGAAAGTAGGAAATATCTCGGGATTCAGAAAAGATAATTAACTAAATATGTTTTTCCGAATAAATTTATTTTTAAAAGAAGAATATTGAGGCATTTTATCATCATCCTTTGAATTTCCGTTTTTGAGATTAGACGTCTTTTGCGGGCGTTATGGCAGCTTTTAAAGATTTTCATTTGTTATTTCTGGTTTTAAGGCAGCTATTTTCATTTGTTTTAATTAGTTTCTTCAAATCCACAAAATAAAGTCAGATTAATTCATTTGCATATGCTAGCGGATATTACCTATCAGTAACATTGACATATTATAATAATATGATACCCGGATCACAACACTAAGTACTTCTATAGTCCTTGAATCTTGAAAGGAAACAAAGAACCCTAGGGACTATCGAATGATGTCACTAGATTCTCTCTCTCCCTCTATATACCGGTCAGCTTTACCAACCCCCAAGGGTGTATCCTAAACCGTTTATACTTCTCAATATCAGAAGTTGCGAACTTTTTTACCTTTATTTTCGTAAGAACTAAGTAGTTTAGTTTGGGGAATTCGGTTTCTTTGTTTGAAGAAAAAGTTTGTTAGGATAATAGTGGTTGAAATAATCGTTTGAAGTATTAGAAAGACTAAGGCCCAGAACACACGATGAAACGCAACTGCGACGAAACGTTTCTAACTAGTTGCGTCGTGCGTGGTTTTGTAAAGATGTCTATAGCAGAAACTTCGATGCAACTCAAAAGTAACTAGGAGTTTCAGTTGCGTTGCAGTTGCGTTTCCCCGTGTGTTCTGAGTCTAATGACACTAGAATTGTTTTAGTTATCATCAATCTGACTTTAGTCTTGAAGTCTTTTCGACGTCTTTTAGACCTCTTTCAGATCCTTACGGGAGAAAAATCTCTTGAATTGACAACCACCTCCTTTGGTTTTTTCTTTATGACGGTTTTTTTTAAATCGTTTAAAAAACAAACAAATCATTACAGCGATATAAAAAAAACATGAAAAAAGAAGTCATTTTAAATAGTACATTATACATTTTAATTAATTCATTAACATTTTCTAATTGTATCTGTGCGATATACCCCTAACCCATTATATTGCAATTAAATGAGCAATAACGTGGCTCGACCCAATCAATTTGTAATTTGTATCGTTCTCTAAATAAGGGATTTCAGTTGTATTAAAATTACATTATGATATTTATATTACCTACGTTAAAAGAGCTATAAAATTAATTATGACTTTCTAAACAATCTACTTAGAGCCCAGTTCAATTTGGTCACTTCAAGGACATTATGAAGCTATACTCTTGTCGGATTCAAATTTATGTCGGACAGAACTCATATAAAAATTATCTTTAAACACTAATAGACTATACTACTACATTTGCACTTAACTTTTTAGAGCCATTTCACTTCTCGGTATTTCAAACGTATAATGGTAAAGACCTACAACATATTCACGTACCTTTTTTCTCATAAACCTAAATAAAACCCTTTACAATATATTGCAGATAACATATTTCGTGATGTTGAATGACGTCAAAGAGAACATTCGAGAACAAACCAAATTAACTTTTCCCTTTCTGTTTCCATCCTGTTTTTCACGTGTCAATCTAGTAACAACAATGAAAGCTACGAAATATGAAAAATATAAATGATGAAAAAGTAAATAGAATTGTAGGCACGAGTAAAAGTGATTTTCCTATTCCGTAAGTAGGAAAAATCATATTAATATATAACTAACAGAAAATAAAATATTTACCAAATAACCAGTGTAAGTGCCAGCATTAAGTCTAACAACGATAGTCAGTAACACTACAGCTACGGTAACGTTACCAGCTGGTGAGTATGTAAGACCTATAAGTGCTATTGCGGGACCGTAATGACCTGAGAAAAAAAAAGATAGCTTTCTATTTAAAATTGTTATAAACGTATTAGGTACGTAATTAATTGAAACTACAGCAAACCATGACAAATGTCATGCAACAAAACATGGATAAGCAAATATGGTTATTATTGGATAAGCTTAAATGTTGAAATGAATATACCTATTTGTCCGACAGTGAACCAATATGGACTAGATTAATGTTAAGCATCACGTTTAAGAAACATTTAACTAGAGAAAAACAATAATTAGTTATCTGTGACAATAGAGAGAAAAAATAGCACAATTAAACAGACCTTAAAGTCTACTAACGAATAAAAATTCAATAGAGTTAAAAATGTCAACCATTCCGAAATTCCAAAACATACAAGTTAAACACACGTTTTTAAAACAGAGTAGGTTTTTAAAAGAGTACCCGTACATCCTCTGGATTCTTTCTGCTCGTTCGATGGTACGCCCGGAACGGTATTAGCATATTAATGAATCGGTCGACTTCGGAACTAAGTCCCGTAATTACTTCTGTTCCGTCGACGAGTTGAGATCTCAGTTTTTTTGCATATAACAATTGATTTTATAACAACGTTCTATTAGGTTTCCTTTTTTTTAATGAGGAATTGCAATCACGGTGAAGATTGAGATTCTACGACGGTTTTTTTCAATCAAACATTTTAAATTGACTTTATAAAGTTCTTGTGCAAAAGTTTTTTTATTAATTCAAGTACGGTAGCTACTTTAAATACTAAGAAAATTTTAATAAAACTATATGTACTGACAAAAGTCTTTTCTAATATTACCACTAGCTAATGAAAAACAAATAGAACAGACTAAAGTAGGAATTTATCATAAATCCAAATTTTTTAACTAAAATCCAGCAAGAATCACTTGTAATACAGTAATTATTTTGTACGTTAGTATTTTATACAACATAGCAAATTTGTAATCTTCTAAACTATCTTTAAACTTATCACAAAACAAATCTAACTAAAACCAAAACCTTTTAGAAACCTGCAACCCTTCTTTCTGTGTGATTTCGGACACACTTTGCACTAGATATGCATTGCAGCAGTGCATATCAACGTCAGTTACTGTGACATATCTGTGCGGGGCATAGCGAGCGGTAGAATAGTCGGGCATTTTCGAATGAGTTACAAGATAGGTGTGTGCCCACCGTGATATGGAATAGCAATGACTCTGAGAGATTTATTTGGTAACCTTTCGGAATTTCAATAGGATGCGCGTATAGAGTGATATTAAATTGCAGAGTGCTTTTCGTATCGTATTTTTATTCAGTCTTTTGTTTCTTTTTGTCGATATTTTCTAGAACTTGCATTGTAATGGTATCTACACACCAAAGCCGGCTTTTTTGACAGCTGCCATTCGTATGTCGTAAAGCCACCGGCCTAGCCCGGCGGCATGCCGGCGGCTTTGGTGTGTAGATAGCATAAGAGCGATTAGTAGACATCTAGTAGGTACACAGAGTAGGTACATAAGTAGGTATTATTATTACCGAGACAAAAAATATTTTTAGTTTTGTTTTGTAAGAGGTATCGAAGTCTGTATACCTACTAAAAATTCACGAAAACACAATCTTAATACAGTAAAATATTTATATTTTATGTCGTCATCTCGTTTACTAAAATACGATCTCGCGGTTTCAAAGATCACAAAGCTTTTATCTCAAACGAATTTTCATATCCGATATTGTATAAAGAGTAAATCTTTAAAATACCGAAGCCTCAATATCTTAGAATCACCATAAATTTTTATAAGCCGACCATCATGGTGTTTTTTCCGGAGATTCAAAGTTTATAGATTTTTAAAATTTATTTTTATCTGAAATTGAAATCTATGGATGCACATTTTCTTACGGGAAGACGAAATTTTATATCATTCATCTGTTTTGCTAAGGATTACGGGGTGCACCTTTTTGATATTAAATATACCCACGAAACGTTTAGAGTTCCATTTTCTGTAGTATCCTGTTTTATTTAAAATATGATCATAAGTAAAACATAAGTAAATATAACACTTTTATAGTTTTCTTTAAAGTCACGAAAGTTTTGTCATTACCTATACTTAAACTAATATAATATTAAACCTTTTAGTTCACGTACCTGGAAAACATAAAAATACAAAAGAACTTAAACGAAATCCAAATCAATTTTGTTTAAAAAATTTAAGCACTCGAAACACAATTTTAATCAAATTACTTGCTCGTACGTAAAAAAAATCAGCTCAAAAATAATTAAATCCATGAAATCCATATTCATGTAGAGTTGGTATTCAGTTTGTCGGAGGCAGGTCGCCTCTCACGTTAATCCACATTTACGCCCAATAAAAATCTAGGTGAGTGAGTTTCAGGAACAAACATGTATGTGTTACGGGACTTACGTATTTTATTATTGTTGGTTTTCACTCAAAATACAACTTTTGATGTTTAATTATTAAAATAATATAAATTAATCTCTTCTGAACGCGTTAAAACGAACCAAAAACGTTATTTTTGCCAAGTTAATATTTTTTCTCGGACTTTCCGATACCTACCACACCGATATTCATATACATACTGGATAATCACTCTCGTATTCTTGTGCCCCTGTAGTGGGGACGTTACTACTTTAATTCACCTCTTCCTCTCCCAAACATCTAAAAAACAAAAAATGCTTCCATCGTTTTTCCTCACCCACCTTAATTTTTAACTTCTCGTTTTTTCTCTCTAAAACTACTACCAACTTTGTTCTCACTATCTCAGCTTACGAAAACTTTCTTCATTAGTGGAACACGTGGCCCTCATTGAAGTTTTAAGCCTGGTTAATTGCGCCGATTACACACTGGTTAACTCCTATTTAAGTCGCGAAAATCCACTCTGATTTGTTGGGTATTTTGTGATTGGTTAGGACAGTGGTTTGTTTTGAATTTTAGTTTGACATGTTACATTTTGATAATCATTTGTGTGTTTATTCATTCATTCAAAAGTCAGACTTTTTTCTGTGGAATTTACCGTCATGTTTGCCTTACTACTGCCAATAATTTGACTTCTTTATATGTACGATCCAGCGTTAACTAATGCGTGGATAAAATTTCGGATCCTACTCATGATTTTGTGTTTGATTATTTATGATTTTTAATGGTGGATCATTTGTTATGAGTGCCGATAAAGAGTGAACCAGAAACCAAGTGTAGCTTTATAATAACAGGTCCAACGCACGAAGAAATTTTTCAAGTGTCGTTAAAATCTGTAGATTAGTTAAATGTCTTAATTATTTTCCGTTTCTAATACGAGTATCTACCTTATAGACTTCTTGTCATTTTAACATTTCTAAAAATCCATCAATTGATTCAAAAATTATAATAAAGTCCTACTACCCACGCACCTACAAAACCATTCGTTTTGATTAAGTAATTCTGACGACACGCGTTGTATTGAAAAGAATTGTAGGCTTCTGACAATTGATACGTGATCATAATATTTCGTACGTTATAAAATAACAGATCTGAACTTAGGCATTCAGATAAAATAAGACAAAATAATTTCAAACAAAGAATATTCAAGTATCACACCACCACTTCGAATTTCAAAAAAATTACTAGTATCTAACTTTAAGCAAAAAACACATAAAGATGTAATGTAGGTTTTTAGTACCTACATAATAAAGTTATATTAATGTGACTACTAGCTTAAAGCCATTTTGACATAATCTAGAGAACCTCCCACGCTCTTACTCGCCACTAAGCTCCATATTCGACTGTAGCTCATATAAATAAACGGCCCTTAAGCCGCCCCTGTACGCAGTATTAATGCTTTGCGAGATTTATCGGGATCTTACCGAGAATGGAAGAAAAATTTCACGAATCATTTTCTTTTAAGCAGACAAGCCTTTGTTATACGAGTGTTTATATCTTTTTTCACAAAGAAAAGAGAAAATAAGAAAGGTTTTTCGTTTTTTCGCAAAACCACAGGTTTTATCGGCGTCGGCCAATTAATATTGTTCCGATCCGTTTTTAAAAAATAAAATAACAATGTCTATGAAATATTTTGTTGAAATATAAAGGAAAGCTTGTTTTTGCGAACAAACCCACAGAGAGATTATGTTTTAAGAAATAACAAGCTTGCGGTAATTAAAGCTTGTAAAAATTTAAATAATATTTTCTTAATATTCTTGGTCCCTTCTTCAAATATTGTTTGAACGAAGATTTATTTTAAATGAATTCGACAAATATAAAATACAAAATTACTTTTTCAAAGTCTACAAGATTTTAACGAATGACAAATAGAATGAAACGATTGAAAAACACCCCTTCTTGGTAAGACACTACGAGCAAATAGAAATATTTCTTAAACCTTTATTGTATGACGACATCGGAGAACTAATACAATCATGCGTTGCGTATGTATAAAGGCGCATATATATTGGCGAGCTGTAACTGTAACCGAACAGATATAGTAACGAGGTTCTAAGTAGTGTGTACGCGTGTTACAATAACCCTTTGATACGCGGCAAATACCGACAATTGTCGGCTCGCTGCGAGCCGCTCGAGTCGCTTTCGATGCAGGCTGGTGAAACACGTACATGCTTTTTTTTTGTTACAGTGCATGCAACGGTTACAGTTACAGCTCGCCAATGAATAAGCGCCTTAAAACGTCTCGTTTTATCGTCCACATGTTGGAAGTATTGGTAGAAGATACCGAGATCCGTTGGGTCGGAAACACAAACAGACATATTTCTCGGTTCGTTAACTTCCTGACGCGAAATATTCGCGTTTTCTAAGACTATATTTGTAGATTTTCTTCTTATATTAGTTAATATAGATAAGGTGCTGGAGGCCAATTCTGATTAGTTACGTCAGGACTGGTGCCTGCGAGAGTTATTGCAAATTGTGACTTGCAAGTCAATTCTTATCGTTTAAAATTACTATCTAACAACTCTTCTATATTTAAACCGCATAAAAACATATCTATCTGTCACGTCTCTATCTCATCGGAGTAGGCAGAGGCCATTTGGAAAAAGGTAAGTTTGGACCTCAGTAAGTGGAGAAAAGTAGTCATTACCTAAACCACATAAGTTGTAATATTATTTTAAACACCTAACTTTTCAATGCTGTCTTTCAACTTCTCATAATTATGCAAATTATTCTGACGTTGACGGCAATGACTCGTGTTTGATCAAAACGATAAAATTCCTCAGTATTAATATTATTCGAAATATTTGCAGCACTAATATCAACCTCGCTGTTAAAGCTAGAGTAAGTGGTCAGAATTGGGGCTCAGCGGGTTAGTTCGTAATTAAATTAGTAATGCTATAAAATTAAATTTTATTTGAGTACCCAGTCTAGCAAAAATAAACATAAACTGAAATTCACTAAACTAAATGTATAGCTGTTTTATATTAGCTACTAAAGTTTCGAAAGAGCAAATGATAGTTCAAAATAAGTATAACATTTAATTATAAATTTTATTTACTAGTTTTACGCAAGTGAAAGAAACAATAAATAAATTCAACGTTTTATTTATTTCTTTTTAAGTTGCCATTTTATGACAGGGGAAGGCTACGATGATAAACTTAGGTGGTCTAATGAAAGCGCCGGTCCAATAATTGCACCTTCCAAAATTGAAAAAATACTACCTACATGATAATGAAAATGAAAATGAAAAGTGTTTATTCAAAAATAGGCAAAATTCATTACACTTTTTTGATGTCACTTTTTTGATCTAAAACTACTGCCGATTCACTACCTGTATATCTGTATACGTCGATACTTTTCTCTTTCGCTATCTTCAACTAAACATAACTTTTTATATCTTTGAAACATATAAAATTCCAAAAAGATGCATTATCGAAATATTTCTACTTACATAATGCTCTCTACCCAATGAGATGCAAAGAAGCGCTGAATATTTATCAGCCTCCATAAAGAAACGAGAGTACCTTTACTCTAATCTTGGACTGTCTTGAATTCTTTCTGTCTGGAACCTATCATAATTCTTTTAATATTAAATGTAAGAGTGTCATTAGTAAACATTAAATCAAATCTAATTATAATATTCTTGCAATTCCTTTTATTTTGTTTATAACAAAGTACTTATCTAAAATAAAATGTAGCTATATATTTTATATTTCGTACGAAATTATATAAAACTTTGAAAAAAAGATCATTTTGTAATTAAACACAATTTTTTATTCATCGAGAAAAAAACATCGTGTTGTAAGATGGAGATTTTTGCTCATTTTGTCTATAACTAAACCCTATCTCATCAATAATAGGTTTTCATATTTAAATAAATAGGTTTTTGCTGAAACTGCTGCTAAAAGTCGTATTTTTTTTAGATTTTTTCTAGAAACTGTATGTAAAATGTATACCTATTCCTCTATTACATTTGCTCTACTTTTCGAGTAGGTACATCTGTTAGGTGAAATATAACAGGAAAACAACACAATATTCTTTTGAATACACTTTGTAATCACAAACAAATTTCTAGTTACTTAATAGACTTACAATCTGTTCTCGAGGTCTATCTCATTAGGATTTCGGCAAACTTTCCCATTTTTTTCAATCTAATAAACTTTATTTCCACAGAAGTATGAATCTCTTGGTACCTAATACAAAACTTAAATCAAGTTGATTTAACTTGAGAATATTATAATTTATAATACAAGTGAGTAAGGTCTACAATTCTACATTAATCGACCCTCACAGTACTTTTAATAAAAAAATGACGACCAATTTGTAGGACCTTATTCTACGTACGGGCAAAAACATTATTCCAACAAAAGGGTAACCACAAAACCTACGAAAACGGGAACTCCTTCAGAATATACTTGGAACGGTCCCAGAAATAGTCTTCGCTCCCGAGATCTTTGTTATAAAAAATAAATTATACATGAAATAAGTTCCCTTTTCATTTACATAACATTTACACATGAACGGTTGGAGGTCGGTTGCAACTTTTTTCATTTAACCTTGACTTGGGAGTTAGAAACAAAAGGGACATGTAAATTATAAGGGTTTCTTCTTCAAAGTTTCTCAACTCCAAATCCGTTAACTTTTTGTAACTCCAACAAACATGGGGTTCAAAATATTCAGAATTATTCTTTGTTAACATAAAACTATGATGTGGTTGAACCGCAACCGTTCTACATTTAACACTACCTACAAAAGAAAATATTTATTCCAAAACGAATGGACCTTTAAAATTAAGTTATCTCATTTGATCATAAATAATAAATGAATATAAGCCCGGAATAAGATCTGTTCTTAAAATACTAATTAAAAGTAACTCGATGTCATATTGGCAATTATTATTAAAAAGATCCCACCTATATGCTATAATACTTCATTATGCAATCATTCACAGCACGTATTTATCGGATAATATGGACAAAATACCATCCAAAAGGAATGCAGACAGATATTTTTAATTTAATATCGACACGAAATATTGTAAAGCCGAACAACGCTGAACGAAAAACTCAATAACATTATCAATACAGGAAAATGGAGCAAAAAATCTGGTCGACTCATCAATCTTTAATCACTGAGGAAAATCGGAAAAACTGGAACCATGGGAGACAAAGAATTTGGATTTGTAGTCCTAAATAAACAGAGATGTTTGGGCGCCCTACACACAGGGCCTCTTCAGATGGAGTCGCTTTTATTTATTGCCCACTCTTACAGAAAGGGTGCTCTTATACTTGGAACTGTTTTCCTACTTCTATTTGAATTACTGTCAAGGGAATATGAGATGAATCTATAAATATCTTCAATGTACCTACTTATCCTTTTTTCTTCTTTCAATTGGTTAATGTTTCCCTTTTATTGAATTGTATGGAGATTACTTTGATTTACTTTTTCTTGAGTGAGTTTGTCTTTACTTCTTTTTTGGATTAATATCTTTACATTTAGGTACATGTTTGTGATTTTTAATTACCAAATAAGCATATGCGAATGTTATTCTGAGTCTAATAAAACCACAAAACAAATAAACAACTAGGTAAAAAAAAGGTAAAAAAATTTGAAGAACAAAGAAGACTTAACTTTATATTTAAAACATCTATAACTCTATGAAGAACCCATTTGAACCCCACCTAAAACTTATTCTGAAATTTCTTCAGTGCTCTCGAACAAAATAAAGATTTCAGTTTCATATTTTCGTAAAAATCAATTTTCAATATTTATTCCTCATTTTTAATTAATATTTAATCCTCTAATCCTTGAATTAATTTTAAAAATCCGACATTTCTCCCCTTGGACCGTCCATTTCCCATAAACCTTCTGTTACCTAGGTAACGTACGTAAAGTAACGTAAGGTACGTGTAATCTCTAGAGATTACACGTACCGAAACACGTCGGCACCGTTAGCAAGTACTCATTGAATATTCGTAATTAATAGCGACCTCCCATTATAGAGACGATGACAGAGGGCCGATATCACAACGACAGGCCCTCTTACCCTCCCGATCCCTCCCAATCACATCCAACCCTTATTTAAATATGAAGGTACATTTTTCATGTTGGAAAAATGAAAAGTGCTCTTGATATGAAAATCAGCTACCAATTATTGAGATTTTTTTTTCATTTGTGAATTTTGTTTTTTTATAAACGGATCGTAAATAAACTGAAAAAACTGATCGAAAAAAGTATCCTGAATATTTAAAAGACTATATTTCTAAAAATGTATAGAGATTTCGAAATAAAAAATATTGCACAGTGGGTGTTTTATAACTATTATAATTTACATGCAAATTAAATTAACAAAAATTATTTAAAAAATCTTTTTGAACGCACTCATGTTGAAAATAAATAATCAATGTTGAGCAGTACTTTTAAATATATTGGTAAAAATAAAGACTGTCTAGAAAATTCTCTTTGAAGAAGTTTTTCCCAAACAAGGCCATTGTTACACGTCTGAAAATTTAAAAAAAAACAATGATAATTTCATAAATCTAAAGTTAATGTAGGTACTTACCATTACTAATAAAACTTCACAAATCACTTTAAAATAAACACTTAAATGTATTTACTACCACCATCACAAAGATCGAAGACAATTTACATTTCGAATTACGTTCAGTTAATTTTCAAAGCGATAATCTTCGGGAAACGATTTATATGTAAATCCAAGCGACCCGATTTTAGAACACACCGCGTATCCAAATCTAATTAATAACCGACTCACGTTTATTCGTCAATTATCGAAATTGGTTCGTTCGCTCGGGTTCGAGCTGGATTCGCGCGATACCGACGTGCGTTCAACCCGACTGCCAATGTTCAACTAAAGTCTGTAGCCTGAAATTCGCTGACGGTATACTCGTTTTGCGGACCCTGCATACACTTCGAACCACTGTGCATTTGTGCAAGCCTGCAAATTCTGTTTCGTTTTTGAGGTGACGAAAAATATGGCTGTGTTTACGCGAATCCGGCACACTGGGTATAGTGAAAGGTAAAAATAAATTCTTGGCTAGAATTTTATTTTGTCGCCACACTGCATAGATATGACTCGGTCGCAGGTGCTTGTGTAAAATATTATATTTTCTATATCCGAAATATTTGGATGAAGAAAATATTGGCAGAGAGAGTTTACGGTATAAGTAAATATACAAATGCTTCCTCGATAAGTCTGAACGATAAATAAAACATGCGTTTAGTAATAAAATTGCATCGCTTCTTGTGAAAAGTCCATGTTTTTTTCGTATTATTTACTTTTTTATACATATAACTCGTTTCTGTTTTTTGGTTTTGTTCCTGTCATTAAATTCCAGCGGCAGTACAATTTTCTTTTTCAGATAATAATCTGACCAGATACTTGACAAAAACGGAACACATATTTTAACTACCTATTAATGTACATAATTTTATTTTAGTTAAGTGTAGATTTTAATACCTACTAATGCAATTGATGGATCAGTAACATAATCCATAACGCATTACTAATGGATACAACACCACGATATCATACCTAGTTAGTATTATCAGATAATTAGCACATTTGGTTCATTATTTGATCAGAAATACCATTCTAATTGTTAGATGATAATTTCATATTCTGCCGACGTGAATATGACGGATACCTTTTATTATGTTCGAGGTTGCCTCCCTACTACTTGTACGAGGCAAATTTTTAATAACGAATAAGGTTTTATTTCCTTGTCGTGGATTTTCCTCGGATTTTTATCATTAACTCCAGTGGTAGAGGCAAAACATTTTGTATTAATCTATTTAGGGTTGTGTAACGCCGACTTACGAATGTGGATGAAGCAAAGGAAGTGTTTTTGGATCGTAGCAAGTGAAGGGAAGTAGTTTCTGCCTACCCCGATGGGAAAGGGGCGTGGTGGATATGTATGTATTTATGTATGTAACGATGTTTATATAAACATTGTAGCAAGTGAAGGGAAGTGGTTTCTGCCTACCCCGATGGGAAAGGGGCGTGGTGGATATGTATGTATTTATGTATGTAACGATGTTTGTATAAACATTGTAGCAAATGAAGGGAAGTGGTTTCTGCCTACCCCGATGGGAAAGGGGCGTGGTTGATATGTATGTATTTATGTATGTAACGATGTTTATATAAACATTGTCGCCCTATAAAAACCAGGCCTCAATGTCAATTAAAGTGATGTTAATGCCAATAAAAAAGAGGTTTAATTAACCTTTCTGCAACTGAAGATAATTCTCCTTGAAAGATATCGCAGTCAATAAAGTCATCGTCACAGCTGCAAGAGTAAACTTGATATCTTTACAATATTTACGCTTATAGAAATGGGGTCTCCACTTATCTGTTGTGGATTATAACATTAACTAGAGCTGTCGATGAGTCGGTCATATTTCATAAAACAACGACTGCGTACGATGACACTGTGTCAATTGAAGGGCGTATTCTGGTTCAAGCTGATTTCTTTGAAATAATGGAATCTATGGTATCTACACACCAAAGCCGCCGGCTTTATTTGACAGCTGCCATTCGTATGACGTAATGCCAGCCTAGCCGGGCGGCATGCCGGCGGCTTTACTGTGCAGATACCATATCATTTTCATTCCTATGTATTTTGTTATGTCCTTTGATGTGTACTTACATAATATGTTTTATATATTAAGATCGGTGGAGCCTCTAACAAGGTGGACCGACGACCTGGTGAAAGTCGCGGGAAGCCGTTGGATGTGGGCAAAGCAGGACCGGTCGTTGTGGAAATCCTTGGAAGGCTTTTGTTAACATTAACATTGTTTACGAGTATATAATTATGTTTTGATTAATTTATGAATATCTATGATTAGTGTACGTATACTTAAGTTAAAGTGAATAAGGTTATAACTGTAGTTAATTATGACGGTAGCAGTTTTAGACAAAACATTAGATACTTTCAAAAAGTGAACGAACAATGTTCCGAATTTGTATTTAAAATACTTTTGACTTTTTTTGGCAGGCTATTTTGCACACAGATGCATAAAGTTACTTAAGTAATCGACTTTTTCTTCGATTGGAAAATTACACTAAATTAGAAGAATTCAGTTAATGTCCAGAATAAGTACCCATTTGCACCCGCGATCAATCAACGTCCACGTTTTATGAAACTTGTTCTAAACTCCTTAATGAACTTGTTCATTTCATACCGTTTTAACTTTTGTTTCTCAGTTTTTTAACCGTCTAGATATACTGAGAATGAGATGGTCTGAAACTTAGAGGAAAAAAAATTGTATGATTGAAAGTCATAATTACCTACTTACAATTTACTATTCAAAGAACTTAAGAAAGCTTGGGAATTATGATTTTTTTCTACAATACCTAAGTACGAGTACATACCTGTAGGTATCGTTGTAGAAATTTATGCAAATGTGTTAAACATTTTTTTTTTTTTAAACTACTGTAGCATAGATATTTATCTATGATTATATTTGACTTATATTATGAAGCATTTGCTTCAAGATAAAGTGGGTACATAAAATAAATTAAATTACAAAATATGAGAGTACAAGGTAAAATAACTCTCCTTTAGGAACAATTATGCTATAGCTGAAAAATCTTAAGAAGAACTAAGCCATTCCAAACATTTTTCTCGAGAAAAATAACACTAAACCAACTTCCAGTTTCTTCAGAATTTGTTTCAAGTCACAAATACTAAGAATCAAGCAACTCAATCGATAACGCAAGAAAAAACTTTAGCGAAAACGTAGGAAATGAAAACTAAAAGCAAACTTCTTGAAATCATAGAAATTGAAAACTACTTCTAGCTAGGGGACGTTATAAACAATATTTTTTCACTACACTTGCAAGTAACGGCTTACAGCTGCTGCACTTCGTGAACTTTCTTCGTTTTCTACTTCCAAAGGCTTGTTCACATTATTTTACTTACATACCTACCTACCTACAAACTAAATTTTTTCATAACCTTAACGTCTATGATTTTTTGTCGCGTCATGTTATTGTTCTTTAGGTAATTACTTAGCTGTTATACATTTTCTATTATTCATACTTAGCCTACTAGACTCGTGACGACCTCAAAGAAGTAATATCCAAGTCAAGGGTTAATTTTTTTGGAAGACGTCCGACGCTGCGGTTACCGAAAAATTGTCCTTTTATAATTTAATACTGGGGACCAGTCTATATTGTTCTACGTATAAGTAAAGCCATTAAACGCAATAGGACGTCCATTACTGGACATAGGCCTCTTTTAAAGACTTGCACTTGTGTCGTTTGGAAGCGGCTTACATCCACTATGAATCAGCAGACTTGACTGATTCTGTGCAACTTGTTGGTGAATATCCGTCGTTGCAGTTGCCACATCTTTATCTATGAAACACATAAAGAAATAACGTTACACTAACAAGACATGACCTCGAGGAAATTCAACAAAATACGGAAGCAAACAGAGTAACATTTGGACGCGTAAGTTGTGCAAACTGGTGCTATTAAAATGGACTTTTAAAAATAATCCTCTCTAGGAAACGGTCGCATGCATGCTCTTTGAATTCGCTGAGCAGGTGCTATGAGCTCACAAGTTAGAAATACTAGAATTGAAGTGGAGACTTTCTGTGAAATGTTGTAGACTGCGATAGTAATTCACGTCAAGTTTAGTTTTAAGTAGATTAAATTAAATAAATATTAAAGTAATGAGAATTTTAGATTGTTAATGTTGTTAAAGATATTTCAAGTTTTTAGTTAATAAAGTATATTTTTCTATTTATAGAACTTTTGTCAATTTACCTCCATTATTATGATAATTCTATGGAATACATCAAAAAATCTAGTGAGTTTACATTATTACTTCCAAACAACATTGTTGGTTTCAAGTTTGTCAGGTACCGCTGTACCGCGCCTTAGGAAGGCGGAGAAAGGTGGGGGGCAGGGAAGAAAAGAGCGTTAAGGTATTCTGACAAGGCGCAACAGTCGATGGTCCCCCATTTCGCGGTGCGCCTTCCTAAGGCGTGTAACTTGTGTACTCCGCTAGAATGACTTAACATGGGACTAGTACTTTTTTATACTCGTAAAGTAAGCACCATTCTCAACCTACTAATATTATCACTATGTTAATGTTTGTGCCAATGAATGGATGAATAGATGGATGGATGTTTGCTGCCCTTTCACGGAAAAACTACTAAACAAATTTTGATGAAACTTGGCAACATTGTAAATTGCATATCAGAATAACACATGGGCTAAATTATGTTACAATATCATGATTTTTTTCCGAGATATAACGATAAATGCGTACGAAATCGCAGGAAGCCTCTAGTACTATCATATAGCTGTAAGCTGTAGACCTCCAAACAGTAGCACATGCACGTATCAGGTTCATTTCCGATTGCTCGCCAATTTCACGCTCCATTGCAAGCACACAGGGCAATCAAAACAATGAACTGCCTCAAGGCACTGTAATGGGTACGTCATTATTCCTTGTGTACAACAAATCTGTGCTATTGAAGTTTTGGTGGTTTTACGATGGAGTTGTATGTGTGATATATTTTATGTGATTTTTCGTATTGTTTTTTTTATGTATAGGTAGGCTTAAATGCATTTGCAGTTGAATCGACTCCGAGGTTTAACGTCTGATATGATACACACAGAGCGCAAAAACCGACGCGTTAAGCTTTTCGTCAATCGTATATCACTCGTAGTATCCTGTAGTTTAATATTGGCGTTCCAAAGTATTTTGTAATTTTGATTAAAAACCGAAAATGATAAAAGATGGCATTATTACTAACCTACTTCCTTAACGGTTTTTTTTTCATCTTATTTCTATCTCCTTTTTACTTTCTTCTATGAATTTGTAACGTTTCCAAACTTGCCAACACTTGAAGAAAATTCACACTCACTACAAAGTTACGATTCGCTTATTTGCTAAAGTTAACAACGCAAACATTCTGCGCGAGTTATTTATCTGAATAATTCAGAAAAGGAGTAAGAAATGTGAAGTGCAACGTCGAGGCAGAGGCAAGGCAGCGAGGCACTGAGGCGAGGCAGCGATGCGACATCTGTGCCTTCCGCGCCGCCTGCCATAACTGATAATTATTATTTCACGCTTCGAGATAAATATCACATCATTATGAAGTAGGTAATATTGCTGAGTTATGCTATTGAAAGAGATCTTTTGACGGTTTTGTGCCGTTTCAAGAGGTGGAGCCAAAAATAGAATGGTACGAGTAAAACTTATTGTCATACCCATATTATGATGAAAGTGGTATCGTGACTAAGCCTTAAAGTAAAATAGAAAAGACAGAATCACAAAAACAAACATTTTATTAATATTTAAACAGATAACATTTTAACTTTTTTATGTTTTATAGCAGTATTTGCATTTTTCTACTGAATTGAATTTTCCTCTTATCACATCCATTGTTCAAATGTTGAACAACGTAAATTAACTTTATATAAGTCAAATGGAGATGAAACAGAAGTCGACATAAATATATGATTTTTATAAACTATTAACATTTGTTAACCAATCAACTATACTAAACTTCTATCTCTCTCTAGTAACACATACATTATGAATCCAATGTTTCCATTCTAAGCATGAATAGGCTGTCCGTATCTGAAGATATGTGACATGACACTAGATCGGTATCGATCCATACTAAGTCTCACTTCTTGTTTCTGTTTCTTGAGACTGCCTAATTTCTCGTCTTGCACTGTCTGTCGACTCAATCCTGGACATCTGATAAATTTGAAAATTTATGATAATTGTAATGTGAGCTTAGAGTCCAAGCTGTTATGTTATCTACACAATAAAGCCGCCGGCTGCCGCCGGGCTAGGCCAGCGGTTTTACGTCATACGAATGGCAGCTGTCAAAAAAGCCAGCGGCTTTGGTCTGCAGACACCATTAGGTTGCTTGCCGTTTTCGGCTGAACAGGTAAGAAGCGGTAGTAGCTTTTAACAAAAAAAAATAACGACCAAAAGTGTACCAATGTTTAGATTTTTAATAAAAATCTAGCATAGTATTCATTAAGCTGGATATAGACTACAACTATACTTGTAACAGAAATACGATCCACTCCATGAAATGTTGAAATGCGGTTACTAATTGACGCGCAATATTGCCAGCAAGCTAATCTTTGCGCGCTGTAGTGTAACATTGCCGTAACTACATGTTGAGCGTCTCGGCTTTAATATTCAAAATTCATTTATTGAATACATAATCAATATTAATGATAATCAAAACTACTTTAAGGTACTAACTTGTATATTTCCCTAGTGATAAAGTAGTCGTTCTTGCATCTAGTGACCCATTTCGGCCAGTACTTGAAGCCCTCCAGATGGAAAATGAGTTGTGCACACTGCGTGTCATCTTCGATATCGTCATCCAGGAGTGCTGGAAAATATAAATTCATGGAGATAAGGAGCGTTTAAAGAAAGTTAGGAAGAATTATGGGAAGGTTAAGTCAAGATTAAGTTAGTACCAGCAAAACAAAGCATCAATATAGTTTTATATAGTTTTTGTTTAATTGAACTTATAAATGACATATGTACATAAAGTATAGTTCTAAATAAATATATAAAATAATGACATATTTTTTGTGAACTCAAGATAGTGCGCATTACTAGTACCTACATGCATGTACCATTTCAACAAGAGCACCTACATTAATTGACTTGTCATCTGAAACTAAAATTAATATCCTATTAAACGGAGGGATACAGCAGTCTATCTGCATATTTCCATCTCTTTCAATATGCTGCCAATTACAAGGACAGACAATGCGAGAAAACGTCATAGCCTTCTTCGTGGTTTTAGGTACATACATTCTGCTCTAGACACTTAAATTCTGTTTGTCTGTTTTCAACACGAAACTTTCCTTATATTTCAAGTACTTATCTACCATAGAGTAAAAGAATCGAGCAGTTATCTACAAAATTGCAAGGAGGTTGAACTTAAAATCTAGTTAAGCGTCAACAGCGATCGTAAACTCTTACTAAGTTCTCCACTTGAACTTGCTTCCTTTAATATCTTCCACTTGAATGGTAGTACTTGGGTTACTGTTGGTTCTCTAAAGAAAACAATGTTTTTTAGAGTTTTTTAGTATGTACTCGTAAGTTTAGACATAAAGTTCTAATTTAAAATTCAAATTATCTTTATGCGATAGGAAATTGAACTTGAAAATGTCGACAATATACATATTTTTAAAAGCCATCGCTTGATTCGCAAGGTAGCAATTTTCTTCAGAGAAGCATCTAGCAGAGAACTCTACCCTGTTGCTCGTTCAAATAACTGTTTATCCCGCCATATTAGGAAAGGCTTATTAAGTTATTTATCTAATAAATATAGTGCCGTCTTATTTAGATAAGTATTTGAAAATTGCAGTGTCAGCTATAAGTGTAATGGAGTGTACTTTAAATGGTTTTTCTGTAACGAGCTGTAAAAATCTATCTCATTTTGTTGTTAATCATTATTAAAGAAATTTAACATAGTCAAAATGGGCTATATTTGGTGATTTCAAAATATAACACAACAAAAATATCGACTTTTAAAATAGAAACAGGAAACTTTTCTAATCCTCAGCGACCGTCGATTTTATTTAAAGAACTTGTTTACGCAACAAAGTCAATCTCAATTTAATAAAACCATTTTTGTACAAAAAAAAGTAATTTTAATTTTTGAACCTTAACATGTCAACACAAGTGCGAATATCGTTTGCAGGGAGTAAACGAGGTAAAAAATGTCCTTGGAAATTATCCTCTCATAATAAAAAGTGGGCTTCTCTTATTTTTGTGTAAAAAGAGCACATAATCATAAAGTCGGGAGAGGTTGAAACTCCTTGGTACTTTATGTCAACCCGTACCTTAGCACTTGACCAACTGTGGTAGGGTTGTTACCATTTATAACTACAAGAATTGTTTAAAAAGAGCATCCAACCTAATTGGTATAGTAAAAATTTTCGGCAAAATTAAAAGTTCTTTCATCAATTTTCAAAGTTCTATATCTCCGAAAGTATATCGCTTTCGACATTTGTCCAAAATACTATTGTTTATAGAGAAAAATATTATATTTTTCTCTATCGATTGACGTAAGTTTCATCAGTGGCCGCCAACTTTTTTTTCTCCATACTAGCTCGAATAGGAGATGTTGAGTGTTATTGATACCGAAAGAGCATCCAACCTAATTGGTATAGTAAAATTTTTCATTTACCACAGCGAGATATTAATTTAAAGTACCTACCAAAATCACAGCTACTTAATACTAGTTACGCGTACTCTCATCTCTACTTAACCATAAAACGTCAACGTATAAAATGTCGTTCGTAAAACTGTGGTTTACAAACGAACAGAGTTGTTCTGTTTACAGTCCTTTCTATCGATAGATTGGTATTATGTTGCTCATTGATACATTTTAATTGCTCAACTAATGTTGATTATGTATTTACAACTAATTTACATACGAAATATAAAGGTGAATAGTTTTTTTTTATAAAATACATATAATATGGTAAATTAAAATGTTGACATATGAGTATTTACGAGAAGTTTACGAGTATAACAAGCCTCTCTATATTAGTAAAATAATAGGTAAGGCCTATTCTGTGATTATTAAAATATATTAAAATCGGTTGACGTGGTGACACTACTTACATTCACATTTTATATTGCATTCTCCGCCTATTTTACCGACTCTACACCATTTGTGTGGTATCTGAAATAAAAAAAAATGATTTAACTTAAAAACACTCTTTTTAATCATCATCATCATAATTGCAGCAAATAGCTGCCCAAAACTATGATTTTATTACGTTACTAATCTAATACTAATCGATTTAAAATAATAATTTCTCTGCCATTGCTGGGCAGGACAAGTACGCTTGCTATATTTTGACTTAGAGCAGGACTACCTTTACTTACATTAAATTTTAGATATATTATACTCCTACCTGATATAATCCATAGAATTTCCTCCCACCTGACTTTTCAGTGTAAAGTCCTGTATCGCGGTCGCTTTCCTTCTCAATGAGACACACCCCTTACATGAAAGAAAAGCAAAAATTTATTAAGTTTTAATTATAATTAACGTCAACTTGCATCTTTGTATGCATGGTGTGTAGTAGTTTTCCGATTTTGAGTTTGTTCTCACTTATTATCTAGCTTTTTATTGGATTTAAAATCTAAGTACTTGCTTCTGATCAAATTATCGTATATCTACGAGTAGCTACTGCCTCGTCAAATACTCTTGAGTAGACTCTAAGAATACCTATATCGTGTTTTTAAAAACATATCTTGATTTTCGTAAGAGACAGGACAGACAAAAACACCTAGGTACCTACTTCAATTGAAGCCACAGACAAAAGATAACCATCCATAAATCCAGTAGGCAAAGGCGTAATGAAAAGAGTGCGCTAGTACGCTCGTACCTATGAATTAGTAAAAGATTTCTTTTGGCACGAGAAAAATAACTGGATTAAATGCAAGAACTCATTAGCAGAGTAAACTGAGCTCCAATTAGTTCGTCCGTAACTGACTTGACACTGCTGATTACTTTATACTATAAATACTTGGTTTCACGTACATTTTTACTCGTTTGTTTATTTGCGAATTGAATTTTTTAATAATTAGTGTACACTAATGTATGTATGTGTGTATTAATAATGTACACTAATAATTAGTGTACTGTCAGCAAGAAACTTATGAAACTTATGTAAAATTACTGTTAAAACTACTAAATCAAATATTATTAATCCACTTAGGTGTTATTTTGTTATTTAGATATACTTTTGCCAATAATTCTAAAAAATAAATAACTTACAACCATTAGGTTACTGCCTAGTTAACAGCCATGGGGTCAATATGTCGATTTTTAAAGCAAACGCGCTATACCTGCAGATGCTTTATCGCCCTTATCAAATAAGATACAATTAAAAAAGTATGTGCACGTAATTTGAAATACAATTATCAATAGACATAAAAACTACTTACCTATGTACCTACATTAACGTTATCATATTTATTTGTAAAATTTACATAAAGTACCTACCTTTGAAACATTTAAAGTCAGTCAAAGTAGTCCAGTAAAGCAGCTACTATATTCAGAAACATTAGTGTTAGCATAAACAATTATACTGGACTATGATTTATTCACGGTAATGACTCGGTATTATGGTAATCTCATGCAGACGACTTGCAGGTCAAAATGTTAAATTAAAACATACATTATGCAAGTAGGTATGTATGTATATGTATATAGAGTGTTAATGTACTTGATGAAAATTAAAGATTAAGAAATTTGATGATGTTACAGAACAACTCTCCCCGAAAACACATTCATTAATCTAAATATTGTACATACATACATACATACATGTACTTACTGCTTGATGAAAATTAAAGATTAAGAACTTTGATCATGGAACTGAACAACTCTCCCCGAAAACACATTCATGCATCTAAATATTGTACATACCTACATACATACATACCTAAATACAGTACCTACATACATATAAACAAATGCATCAATGTTTTGATAGTATGAAAATGTAAATAAAAAGTTGGATTTTATAGTTAAGTGACTATAACTATAACAGAGATTTAAAACGAATGGAATTACCAGTACAATTATAAAATAATCAAAGAACAAAGGAACTTAATAGGTATTTAAAAACATATCTTAATCAAGGAAAATTGTAGCGAAACAACGTACCATTATTTTTTTACGTTTGCATATTAAGTAATATGAAAATTATTGTGTTTGTTTATGTTTTAAATATGAATCATTTTCGTAGTTATGGGCTATTTATTATGTAAGTACCTACAACCACAGATTGCTAAATAGTTACCTACTACTTATACAGGGTGTAACAAAAAGGGGGTATAATGCCGAAACACAGCGATAGTCCTCATGAAACTGAACAACTTTCCCCAAGGAACACGGGTCATAACTCGAAAAAAATAATTCTCCTCCCCATACAAAATTTCCGATCAGCTGATCGAGTAAGTATGGGCGATCCAAAATTTTTTTTTGAGTTGCGTCCCATGTTCCTTAGAGAAAGTTGTTTAGTTTCATGACGACTATCGCTGTGTTTCAGTATTATAGCCCCTTTCTGTTACACCCTGTGTTGTGTTTTTCATATCAAACGTCTAATTAGTCCTACGGTTTAACTGCAAATACAATTTGTACAAAAACATACTACGTTGCCACTAAAATATTGTTTTGTATACCTATTCACATTCTATTTTTGTTTTATATTTATCTCAGTGCGAAATCACTTATCGAACTGATAAAACTACTTATAAATTGATAAAATAGGTACCTTTGTACCTATCTATCCGTGTTGCATTCCATCACGACATACTCTTTAAAAAAAAAACATCTCAATAACCTAAATGTAATTTTGAATCTACAAAGCCTTTATGCATTAGCGGTTCAACCACACAGTTTAACCTATTTGTAATTTGTGGTTTGACTTTTACTATGAAATCACGACAAATCCGAAAGTCAATAGGTTAGTTCGTTTGCGTTTTTCATATCAAAACAAAAAGCCGATGCGTGAAGACCCTTTATTGCAAGAAAATTTTAGATTTCAAAATGGTAACAAATTCGAGAGACACTACAATCAAAACAAAACTTACATTGTCCTAAAAACGAATCATTTTGCAACCCAACTCTTATCAATTCCCGCGCCAATTTGCACCTTGTCTCAAACACTTTAGCACTCACATTTGCACTAAGTATTAGTATCGTGTAAACAAAAACAAGTGCACATCGCATTGCGTACAAAACACTATTACGTGTTTACTCGATCGGCGCGTACGCCGGTTGCCGGCTACTCAATGAGCATGTAACTATTGTGCCTAGAGTTCCCGTTAATGTTATAAAGCATTTTTGTAGTGGCGGGCGAAGTTTTTGTATCATCTCTAAATACCTACAATTTTATTAGGTAATCAGCGTTATTCCAAATATGTTTTAAATAAGTTCTAGAACTAATTCAGTATTAAGTCATGTCACGTTAAAGACGATATATGTCATGGACATGACAGCTTAGTCCTAACTCTAATTTAAATCTCTCGTTTTGAAATAACGCTGTATGTGTTTAAATATCACGCGTGTGGCAGTCAATTAAAAAAAAAACTTCTCAAGATGTTTGCCGTCACTTTTTATTAAGTCTAGTACATACGTAAAAATGGTTACTAGAAAATCACAATCAGTAATTATAAATTTAAATTACGAGTAATTTATCGAAGTTCAGTACTCTAAGAGCCGCATGCTTGGTGACTATAACTCGACCAATATAAATTGAGACCCCGATTTTCCTGATCGGTAACTATGTAGGTGTGATAAAAAAAATGCACGTTTGTTACACGTTTGTATGTAAGTATGTCGGAAAAAACTGTTCAAGGTCACTGAGTATTTTGTTTCTATTAGTTTTTGCTTATCAATAACTTGGTTATTACTTACTTACTTATTGTTTTTATAATAAGTGTGTTTACAGTTTTGTTTGCTAGGTTTTTCAACTTAATGTATTTCTTTGTTTAACAGTAATGTTTGAATTTTTCATAACTTCTTTCGAAATACTTTTACTTTCAGGCAATAACATCTTCTGATTAATTTTAGATCGATTTTTTTTAGGTAGAATATTTTAAAAATAAAAATTTTGGTACATAATCTACAATGTTCCAATTTTAAAATTTAAGTTCCTCTTGTTGAATTATTTTGACAATTATCTTTTTGCATGTCATGGTTCCATTTAAGTAAGTCTCGTTATACAAATGTTAAATGTCAATGTCATATAATGGCCGCGCGTCGAATCGGCTTTTCCATGTTATTTCCGAGAAACATTAAAATAAAATAATAGTTCAGCTCAGTACATTAAAAACCTTGTTTGGAAAATCTTAAGTCTATGCAACGGTTTTACCTGTCGGCTTTGAATTACTGAAACTATTTGACAATGACATATGAAACGCCACCGTGATTTCATATAAAATGTCAGGCTGATTCGGCGATTGTTTAACGCTTGTAGTTACGTAGAGACTAATTTACTACTTCATGAATCCTACTAATATTATTAATTTCAATATTTTTGCCGATGGATGGATGTTTATTCCTCTTTCACGCAAAAACAAACTACTAAATAGATTTTGATGGAATAAGGCAATTTTGTAGCTTGCACGTACATAGGCTGTTTTATTTTAAGATATCTTTTTTTTTTTAAATATGACGATAAATGCGAACAATGTCGCGGTCTAGTTATGTATATTTTTCTAAATATTCTATTTATTTATCTTTTAATTTTGACAAAGAAATAGCTTTAATAGAGTGTTAAGTTTAACAAATATTTCTGCAACTGACTGTACCTATATTCTTTAAGTGTAAACTTTAACTTTTATTAACTTTAAAGATGACTAATAAAATAACACTAAAGTAACATCTTGATAGGCAACAGATAAAAATAATTGCAGTACTGTCAACTGCATATCAACCTTTGCAAAGTCGTTCCAAAGTCACTCTTAGCGCTTTGAAATAAAGTGTAGCCTTGTACATTTCGATGTACATTTTGCTGTACTAGGATTTTATCTCGTTCTTACTTGACTATACATAGTAGGTAAAACCTACAACAATTAAGTTGATATCTGAATGATATCCAAACTCATACAAATGAAGTTTCAATTAAATTGATATCCATGCTCATGCCAAAAGTTTGTTTGTTACTCTTCCACGTAAAAACCACTGAACATATTTTAATTAAACATTTCTTTAACTTATTTAACAAACGCCATAACATTAAAAATATCCTTTATACATACTTATTCATAAATTTAATATATAAAAACACTAGAATAATTAAACATTTACTTACAACTCCCAAGAAATGTTTCTTTAACTTTCAATCTATGTAATTCTCTCGCTAATTTACATCTTGTAAACTTATAACAGTCACAAACACCAAACATTAAGAATAAATAAACACATTTGTAAAACAAATTGGTTTTCATTATGGAAATAGATAATACAATGGTTAAATCATATACATTGCTATGTGCGATAGTGGATAATATCATAGAGTTTTAATAGTGTAGAGTGCGCAAACGCAAGCAAATGACTGCTTAGAACGTATAATTAGAATGGGGATGATGACTACATTCAAAAATTCAAAAAATAATTAGTCCGTCTTTTAGGCTATTAAAAAATATTTGAAACACATTTTTTACCTGATCAAATAGATAAATAAATACAAAGATACAGAGCATCAAAGATACGGGGGGTATTGACGTCACTCCTAGGTTAAAATCGTACTGAGGCGTGACGTCATGAGCAACTTCAACTCAGTGTATCTTTGTCATTTTTAGTTTAAGAGGACAAAGAAAACATACCTGTCGAATATTTTAAAATAATCTAAGTATGTGATGGAAAAAAAAAATTTTAGTCATCATGCCCATTAATTACGAATCATCGATAAGCCTCAAGCACAAAAATATTTATATTATTTATAAAGTTAAGTTACTTTGTTTTGTTTTATTATTATTACTCAAATAGATACCAACAGCAAAACATCAGGGGATGAAAAATAGAAGAAAACGGGAGAGAGGGAGACCACGGAGAACTTACACAGATCAAATAAAAGACAGCGGAGAATAGAACAGAGCGGCGATGACTCCACCGACAAGAACGACTCTCTTAAATATGATGATAACGGCAAATCCAAAAGGAGAGTATATAATGTTGTTGACTAATCTCTGCCGTCAATAGGTAGTATGCATCAAATGCATATTTATTTTAATGATTACTCTATGTTTAGTTTAATAACGTTGAAGTACTTATATAGTCAAGTGTATATTTATTTATTAATTGGTACTTAATTTTATCAGACAAGTTTATTATACCGTTAATTTCAAGATATACCACTTAAAAGTATATAATTATCACGTTTTAATTTCGTTTTAAGCACGACGAGGCTGATGGATGTAGATGAAGCGAAAGAGGTGTTTTTGAATAGTAACAAGAGGAGTGATCTCTGCCTTTGGCGATAGGAAAGAGGCGTGACAGATATATATGTATGTATTTTTATTGTGTATTGTGGTGGTTGCTACGAGTTAAGATTCATAAAGCCTAGTACCTATAGCATTTTCTTTATATCATGTTATACATACAGTCCATGTCTTTCAAGTAGTTAACAAACCGTGAAACTCAAATCGACGATATTGCGCAAAGTTCCTAATTTTAAAGTACTTACCTAAATTGTACGAGTTAATTATAAAGCTTATAAAATAACAATAATACAAACCACTACTCAACCAAACTACTCCAACAAAGTAATAAATCAAAATTAATTTCCCAAATTGCAACACCACAAACATAAAATCCGCTAAAATTTAAAAGCAGACTGGTAATAAATAACTTGGGGCTATATATCAAATTGTTGGCCTTTCTCGACGTGAGGGGTGGTTTGTGGAACTACCACAGAACTTGGGTTCTCTATATAGTTTAGTTCATTGGGTAAAGTGTGTGAAAAGTGTCAAGACTTTGCATTTTTTTTTTAATAAAGTTATTTTTTATTGCCAGTTCTAAACAAATGAAGACAACAAACAACAATAATGTCAAAGTCATATTCTACCGAAATTGATTTGTATTTAGGCGGCTTATACCATGTTTCACTTAAGTCTTGGTGTTTTTGTGTATAACATACATGTACCTACCCACTTACGAAAACTACATAGTTATAGTAAGCTTCCTTCAGTTGTCATTAACAGAACTAAGAATGGTAGTTGCTATTTACCAATAAAAAAAAAATAGTGATTTTAAATGTGTAGAATAGCAATGTGAAAGTGATTGAAGTAATAGGCATGACGACAAAAAAAATGTTTTAGGCCCATCACATAGTTTATTTTTAAATATTCGACATGTATTTTTTCTTTTTTCTCTTAAACTAAAAATTACAGAGATACACTGGGTTAAAGTTGCTCGTGACGTCACGCTTACGTACGATTTTTACGTAGGAATGACGTCAAAACCCCCCACTCAATAACTTTGATGCTCTGTATCTTTGTATTTATTTATGTATTTAATCAGGTAAAAATTGTGTTTCAAATATTTTTTAATAGCCTAAAAGACGGACTAATTTTTTTTTTAATGTAGTCATCATCCCTATTCTAACTAATCATGTCGTATTAGGAGGTGCTCCAGGCGCTCAAACGGACGGCAGAGAATAGAGCAGAGTGGCGAAGACTCCACCGACAAAAACAATGATGAGTCGTAGTAGGGGTATTGACCTAAGAGCGGTGTAAATCTTGATCCGACTTATAGCTTGGTTTGCGTTGAGCCGAACAACTTACCGGTTCAAGGAGTAAAGCCACTACAAACACTATATTGTGCTAGGATATTTTTTGAGGAAGTTTTTAAAGTTTTGTAGTCCATCGAGGAAAAATCTAAAAAGGTATCATATTAGTTTGTCTCAAACTGCCATTCCCACTGCCATTGTTGTTTTCTTGTGTAAACATTTCTTAACGTCTCTGTAATGATATTTTCCTTATGACGGGTGATAAAACAAATTTTATTAAATAATAGATCTTTATACAAATATTTATGACTATCTTTGTCATTTACGGATATCTTTGTCCAGTAGTGGCCAATATGACAAGAAAGCTACAAGAAACTAGCTATAAATAGAACTTTATTTGATCAAATGTACGACTATGTTATCATGGTCACCCTACTATGCAGGAGTTCAATCCGAGCAACAAGTAAGTATCCAGCTTTATGTCCAAAGATATACAGGGTGTCCCAAAAATAGGCCTGCAAACTGACACTGGAGGTAGATGGACTTAAGGTGCATCAAGTAAGCCTAACATGCCCATAGAAAAGTCTTATGAGTATCGAGTTAGACCCGTTTAAGTGATTTTTGAAAAAATAACCACTTTTTGATGGTTTTTGTATCAGAGAGCGATTAATATTCAATTAATTAAAAAGAAAAGTACGTTAACGGCTTCTTCGATAGTTACTTATGATATGGCGAAAACAATTCGTTGATGATTAAAGTGGAACATCGACAAATTAACTGTCAAAGTTAATTTTAATTCTCTCCCAAAAACAATAGCTCGACTTTGAGCAGCTGCCACGAAAAAAATTTACTCTGAACTTAATGAACAAATGTTTTTAAAAACTGCCTTGTGCTATTCCGAATCCAGAATGGTATAACATGTATTGCAAAAACAACAAATTCGGGGTATTACACATCGAAGACTTACCTAAGTCGGATTATTTCAAAAACTTAGAAGTTGAGTTAAGGTGGTTAAATTGACAAAATCGAGTAGTTAAGAGAAGTAAATCTAGTAGGGCGTCTGTTTTTCAGCCTGACTAAGTAATAGGGAGTGATAAAGGCAAAAACTAAGTCGCTCTTTGAACCAAAATAGTCTAATGGACCAAAACAGATAGTATTTGAATGGTGCCAGATTAGACATGGGTTTGGTGGAAACATGGGGAAATCAATAAGGGGATATTAAAAAACGGTTTATTATGAACGTATCTTATTAATTTTTAGGGTTCCATTTTTATACTTTGGGTACTTACTAAGGGTCGGTCTATCCATCCGTCTGTCACCACCAGGCTCTATCTCATGAACCGGTATAGCTAGAGCGTTGCAATTTTCACAAATGATGTATTATCATTGCTGGTATTACAAAAAATACTAAAAATAGAATAATTATAAAAATTAAGGATGGCTCCCATACAACAGATGTGATAATCTTGCTCGATATTAGTAATGGCTATTAAGACACTTGAAGTAGTTACAGAATACTCTAATGAATGATACGGAACCCTTTGCGCACGAGTCCGACTCGCACCTGGCGATTTTTTTTACAAAACAGTGCTCAAATTATCTCCTCCTGAACATTATGCACAAGTGTCATCTTATGTTAGAATTATGGCCTTATCTCCTCATGGTCATCAACGAGATTTGTTCTGAATATCGGCAAACAGTATTCGAAGCTGCTCAAGAGCTCAAGCTCAAGCGCGTCCCCATGTTTCCACCAAACCCATGTCTAATCTGGCACCATTCAAATACTATCTGTTTTGGTCCATTAGACTATTTTGGTTCAAAGAGCGACTTAGTTTTTGCCTTTATCACTCCCTATTACTTAGTCAGGCTGAAAAACAGACGCCCTACTAGATTTACTTCTCTTAACTACTCGATTTTGTCAATTTAACCACCTTAACTCAACTTCTAAGTTTTTGAAATAATCCGACTTAGGTAAGTCTTCGATGTGTAATACCCCGAATTTGTTGTTTTTGCAATACATGTTATACCATTCTGGATTCGGAATAGCACAAGGCAGTTTTTAAAAACATTTGTTCATTAAGTTCAGAGTAAATTTTTTTCGTGGCAGCTGCTCAAAGTCGAGCTATTGTTTTTGGGAGAGAATTAAAATTAACTTTGACAGTTAATTTGTCGATGTTCCACTTTAATCATCAACGAATTGTTTTCGCCATATCATAAGTAACTATCGAAAAAGCCGTTAACGTACTTTTCTTTTTAATTAATTGAATATTAATCGCTCTCTAATACAAAAACCATCAAAAAGTGGTTATTTTTTCAAAAATCACTAAAACGGGTCTAACTCGATACTCATAAGACTTTTCTATGAGCATGTTAGGCTTACTTGATGCACCTTAAGTCCATCTACCTCCAGTGTCAGTTTGCAGGCCTATTTTTGGGACACCCTGTATACACACTATGTGTCCACATGTATGGAATTGGAGCAGTTATTACCTAACGAGTAATTTTTCAAAGATTGAAACTTTAAATATTTCAAATATAAAATAATTGCCGTCGTATCTAAAGAAATCAATTGCGTGATACCCTCACTAGCAAAATACTCATAACACACATACTAATATCATAGAAATCACTGTTTTTTGTAGCAATGACTTGCGACTTGCCACTGAGCCACTTTCCCGGCAATACACTGAGATTATGAAACTACAAAGTACATAAGAAAAACGCCTAAGCTACGAGTATACTATTTTACAAGAATGTTTCAACCAAGCATAGTTATTAAGTAGATACTATTTTTAAGATTTACCAAAATGAATGGTATTAATTCTTTTTCCCTAAATATGCACTATCTGTGTCTAATAATGAGACATATTATAAAGACAGCTATAGTTATAGAGGCTATCTGCAATCAAGCCTACAGGTGTGACCCGGGCGAGGTGTTAATTAAAACTTTTTGCTGACACCCTCTTGGCACAATGAATCTCTTTTTCTCAAAGGTAATTTTGTAAGAACCTTGGCCTTTTCTAAGCCGATTACAAAGAGAATTTTAATTCTTGAAGACAAAAGAGTTAAGATATTAAGTTAGTTCTAAAGTAGGTACGTTTGTTATTTCTAGATTTTCTAGATTTTTATAGGTCTTACAATAATGTTCAACCTTGGTTCCTTAGGCACTAGCGATCGACTAAGTCTTTATCTTTATCTTTATCAGCCCATATATGTCCCCACCGAGGGGCACGAGCCTACTCTCATACAGAGAGTGATTAGGCCGTAATCCACCACGCTGGCCAAGTGCGGGTTGGCGGATTTCACATACACCTTTGAATTTCTTCTCTAGTGTATGCAGGTTTCCTCACGATGGTTTCCTTCACCGTAAGCAAGTGGTAATCCACTAAGTACTTAGGACAAATCTGACAAAAGCAATCGGCCTGCTGCTGGCTATGGGTATGGAACACTGGCAGGTACGGAAGCGCCCATTAACCAAATTGGTTTTCCATGGCATGAAACTTCAATTTGACATTCATTGCTGTAAGTTTAAGAACGAATTATTTAGTATCAGAACTTAGCTAATCAGAACTGTACATCCTTATTACTAGACTACATAGAACGGCTAATAAACAATTACACCTAAGACAATCTCAAACACTCCAAACACAAATCTGCACTTACCCCTCTCTGAAACACCCACTATAGGTAATATGTTCCCTCCCAATTTCCGCATTCCATTCCCCAAGTTCGGAGCAGTGTCTTTACATAATTACGAGCAGCATCTGCGCCCGCCTGCATGTTTATTGTATTAGGATAATAGAATGCACTCTGTTGCAGAAGATTCGATTTGTAAAGTTTCAGCTAACGGCTTCCGAGATTGTCTCGACTTGTTCCGATTGAGTGGTTAGGGATTCTTTTGTTTGTTAAACAGCAGCAAAAACAGAAATCGGATGTAAGTATAAATAGTAGGTGAGTTTAAGATAAGTATATAAAATTTTTGGACAAAAAATAAGATTCACTTATTTCATAGGAAAGACGTCTGATTCGTTTATAAAGGTATGGTATACTGTTTTCTTAAATTATAAGTCTGATGCAATAACTTAGTGAAAATTACAATAACTTGCAACAGAACCGCCAAAAAAGCAATTTTTTTATGAATTTTACAGTTGCAATAAAAAATACTCTTTCATATGTTGGTGCCAACCTCTTTTCCTTATTCAAAGGGACAGGAATCTGATATAATATTGCAAAGATTCAACATTTCCAATTTTGAGGGCAACGAAGTTTTTTTTTCAGTTTTATGTAAATAAGGTCCGAGCGTCTATAGCGGAACGGAACCGTATCTCATTGAATATGGAAATCGCAGGTGAAATTGAAAATTCCGGGACGACGATTAGCGCGTTTACCTTACTGAGGGGAGGGGTCAATTGATCATTATTGTTTTATCATAATTTGGAAATATTGCTTTATTGTTAGATGGATTCTGTGATCGTATACAAATAGTGGGTCCATGTACGACGCATATTGCAACCTGTGAAAAGGCTTGATGTTCTTGGATAAATTATTTATTATTTGCTTGCTGATTGTGATGATTGTGACATGACTAATAAGAAAATATATCCATTTACGATTAAGTAATCATTGAACAATTTACAAGTACCTATATGGATTCAATACAGTTTTGAGCCGAGCTCATTTAACAACCGCTATCCGACAAAAAACTTGATCCGATTCAGGACAAAAAGAACCCGCAGTGCTACAACTCAAAATAAAGTAAATGTCTTCAACATCTTTTGCCCTACTTTCCTTTAAACAGATACTCATTTGAAAACGAAATAAATCATCCCATTCGATTAAACACTAGAGAGAAATACTTAAATCCACTATTAAGTTTCAATTGCAACGTTGAATCCAAGAATTTCTCCAGCTTCCTTTATCAGCATCCGTATTCCTACTCAATTGGATAGGTAGCTCACTGAACTGTCATTTAATACGTTTCCTGTACAAAGGAGACTCTATGCTATAGCTCTTTTCATAGTCTAGGTCTAAGCTATACGCTGCTGTATCCTACCAAGATGTATTCATCGTCTAGTCGATTTCTATAATATATCCAGTTCTATTCAATAGATGTAGTCATGTATACAGGTTTTGTTTTATTGCAAGCCGATTTTTCACATTTGATTATACGTAAGGAAACTAAGAACTTTTACTAAGGTATGTATTATATAAGTATACTTTTATGTTATTCTCAAAAAAAAAGTTTGAATGTCATGCAAAATATAGCCGGTAATTACCTGACTACGGCGAAGCCAAAAGGAAGTGTAATTTTTTTTTGTCCTTACAATTACAACGCAGATTGAACAGATTTTGGTACCTATTTATAAAAAGAAAATGTTAGAAATAAAATTTCATTTGAAACTAGAAAACAAAACAACATAGGTAATTAGGTAAACAACATAGGCTGCAAATAATCGACAAATCAACAAACAAATCTGTTATAGTCCAGGATCAAGCTCTCTGGTCTATGAAACCTGTGTTCATGGTTGTAAATTTAGTTTTAGACTTGTATCGGCCAGGCCTCAAATACTGGTCAAAGGATAGCACAGATGACTGCTCGAATATATGAACAAATAATTTTATTGATCATGAATATTGCTTTTGAGTCTTTGTTTATGGGAAATACGTTGCAAGTAAACCATTTTCAAAACGTGAAAATGTTACATATACAGCGAGCATATCGTGTCGAGTGCCTGGACAAAAGCCTTGCTCTCCATCCAGTTTTAGTGTACGTCAGGAGTTTTCAAACAATTGTGCATTTTTAATTATAAAAATTGTTTTTCTGCGTCTATTTATTTGAGAGATTCAAAAATGTTTTCATGAATTATTGAGCCATGATATACAGCTCCAAACAGATAACATTAAATAATATAATAGAGACAAAATCCATTAAACAGAAGTTGGTTAAGGGGGCTTAGTTGTTTAGAGCTCGTCAAGCCGACATAGCATGCAACCGAGTATTCCCGAGTGTTACCGAGGGCTCCCGAAGCTGGCATAAAAGGCTAGGCCTTTGAAGGGCTCTTGGGGGCATATTGCGCTCTTCGCCGCCGACAAAAAATAGAAACTCCACTGTTACTACGGCTATTGTTCTAAAAGTTTGTAGAGTATTTGCTAAAACTATTTTAAAGGAACGGGGATGAATAGGGGGTGAAGTGCTGTTTAAAGTGGGTGTGAACATTTACACTCACAACATTTTAAGTTACATTTTGAGAGCAACCGTGTAAAGAAATAAAGTGTAATTTTGATAGAGGAATTGTGCTTCCACACAGTAAACATAGTAAACAATGTTTGTTATAAAATGTTTACAAACATTTTTGAAAAATGTTAGTAAACAAACAACAACATGCAATGGAGCACCATAAAAGTGATGCATAGTTAAAACATATTTAGGTGATAACTAAAAACAAATGACAGATTTTTGTATTATTATCAGCCCTTTGAACGTCCCTACTACAGGGACATGAGTCTACTATCACACGAGAGTGATTTTTGTTTAAAATAGCAGATAAATACAAAATGTTATCTAGAATCTAAACGTTTAACAGCTAATTAAAAACGTCTTTAAAAGATAACTCTCCATTAAGACTAAGGGGCTGTCTCACCATGTGTAGATAAAATTCATCCGACAAATATTTTATTAACCCTGCCTCTGACTAAAACGTTTTGTTTTATGAAATGGACATAGGTTTATCTGACAGTTAAATATCTGTAGATGGTAAAGCAGGTACTAAGTATAATGAAGGGCTACCGATTTACTATCGTAATCCGAATCATATCCAATCATTATCAACATCACATCATTGTTCTTGTGACCAATAATCGCAGTTAGGTACAATCAAATATTCAAAAAACTTCCCGTACTAAAACGTCTTCATTACTAGCATAGAGCAAACAAAGGCGGCAAGGAGCGCGGTTATTAAAACACAAGTATTAAACAGTAGCAGCTAGTTGCCGCACAATCACACAAGGCGCTCGCTGCCAGTATCTACCTCACTTTACCCTATGGTAGAGTGATACGTTCTGTTAATATTGGTGCGATATTATAAGAGTAAGAAAAAGGAATACAAATTTATTTCTATCTTGGATTTGATTTCGTTATAGTAGATTTTGAATTGGTTTCCAGTCTCAGATAAAACATGATTTAACAATTTTAAGTACAACAGTGCGTGTTAATAATATTTTTTTCTGTCACTTTACCCTTATGCACTAGCTAGAGGAATAATAGCCGAATCATTAATCAATTAAATTGAAGAAAGCACCTAAAATTCTTTATTATATTTCTGCATTTATACATACATACATATCCATTACGCCTCTCTCTCTTCTGCATTTATTACTCCATATATTTCGTTAACTTTTCACAACCGTGCCTAAAAAAATTACTGAGCCGGTTTGGTTGGTAATGCATAGAATACCAACACCACGAAATATTACTGTGTAGCTTTCTCCTTATAGGTATAATTAAAAAAAACTGCATACAATATTCTTCATCGCACTGTAATTTAGCGTACATCTTATACCCAGAAACGCTGAGATCATGAGGAGTCAAAAACAATGAGAGGTGATATGCCTTGTCTTTGCTGCATACTGTACATTGTACAGCTTGCAGCCCGGCTTGCGCAGCATTTTACCCACTTGTAGGTACTTGCGCGAATGTAATAACCTGTGTTGGCGTTTGTAATATTCGAGGGAATTGACATTGTTGGAGTTATTGTTTTGGAGTTTGAAGATGTTTTTGTAGAGTTCATTTGTTTTCTTTTGTTCTTCGCTGGAAATTCAGTTGCAAGATATATGCTGGCAAGAATATGATACGTTGCTTAATGTAGTTATTGCTATTTAGCAATAAGACTCCCATTCTAGGTTCTTCTCTGGGGAAAACTGCACTCTTGCGAATCTAGCATTAACTTTAAAAAATGACCCGTCCTAAGTGTTGTCAAAACCAACAGGATTAAATGACTTTTCATTTCATTTCATTCGTGCGTAATTCATTGCTATCAACTCGCTTAGTGTTGTTTTAAACTTTTGCTTTTTACGTTTTCTACCTGCCGCACTCTGAAGATGATTCGAAGTAAGTATAAAATAATATTATATATTAAAACTAGGAAAAGAATAAGAAAAAAAAAACATCACGAGGCAAAGGACAAAAATATGAAAATCCAGCTTTAAATCATTAGCCGATAAATAAAAGGCCCTAGTACAGAGTAAGCCATTACAGATGGTTATGGCGTATGAAACAACCCAAATAAATTGTCGCCTTAAGATATATTTCATTCCAAGAAAAAAGAAACAAAAAATGTTTAGAGCAGACCAATGCATCGCTATAATAATCGTATAAACATAGAGCTGTTATTACCACTAAGTAACATGTATGTTAATGTTATGGATTTCCATAATCGTAATCCATTTTGCTAATCGTAAGTAGGTTGCGTGGCGTGTTTTGTTTTGGGGTTGCTTAAGAATAATAAATTACTATTGGTTATTAAATATGTCGAGAAATATTGGGTTTAATTAATTATTTTGAGAACTAAATGCTATTGACATAAGGTTTTTACCGTATCTCTAAGATAGAAAAAAAATGGATACGTTGGCCTTTAAAATAATTATTTTTATTACTAACAAAATTCTTAAATCACATTTGGAATCCCACCTTCCTTCTTCTCTGACTCGAACTGATTATTTCAATTTAAAATCATCAGTCGAAACTCTGTCTTATTAACATTCCCATTTCAAAGTCCCAACCTACCTTCGTCCCTTTACAATAATGTAACATTCTAACCAAACCACGGGGTATTCAGCAACTCTATATCGATCCCAAATTTACAATATCGAGTGCCAACACACATAAGGCGACATATATCACACAGTAATAACGTTTCGCGAACCCTGTATACATAATCTTGTTCTCTGATATATTAACTTGAAAAAATATCCTATCCTTAGAATTAAAATGACACAACTCACAATTTATCATATTAATGCAAACTGAGAAAAGTTGACTTCTTCAGCTTGATTAGATTGTTTTAAATACCTTCTACTAACTGAAGGTCTATATACATAGATCCAGGCCGTGTCCGCGTGACCGAGCCGTGGCCCGTCAGGAGGGAAAACAATACGTCGTCATGACAACGCGTGTGAACGAATCCATAGAAAATATATGGAATGATATAATTTTTCCCTGGCACGGCCCAGATCTGTGTAGATACACCTTAAGTTTTACTCAATGTGTGTTTATGTTATGTTTAATTACAGTAAACTGTCAATTCTGAAAAAAATATGTAGTTAAGTCAGTTTATAATAAAATATGCGTAACAAATACCTACACAGTGAATACCTAAGTAAAATACCTAAGTAAAATAATTTATTGATGTTCTATTCAATTCACTTACCATTTAAGCAGTGATTTTCAATTAAGTTATGCAGTAGGTCATAAAGTGTTCAAAACATTGGTAGGTCTCTTCATTTTTAATAAACACTACTTACATAAAATCTTTTTTGATGCAGTTTTTGTTTCATTAAAACTTTATTATAGAGTTGCATCGCTTTAGATAATGTTCGAAATATTTTTAATCAAATTCGTGATCAAAATAAGGTACTTAATGAAATGTAGTTAGGTATTACGCGTATGTTTTGATCAAGTATTTGTATGATATAGGCATGACAGCCGAATTACATTGGAGTGGACCTAAACAGGGTCAGACGAGGGACAAAACTTTGAATTATGGCTTCGTAATAAAATCTAGAGTGTGTTTCGAAATTTATGACTATTAGTTTATGATATTGATTGATTGGTTGTCAATTAATACCATATAATATACCTACATATTATATTAGCCACTAGTACGCCCACGCCTTTTTACGTATTTATCGTCATATCTATAATTGCTAAAAAATCTTAAAATAACATAATCTACTTATTATGTGTTATTTTGATGTGTAAGCTACAATTTTGTAAAAATTTTCTCAACGAAATATCATATTATGTAAGTACCTTATTTCATTTAATTTTTCTTTGAGAGCTTATCAGTATTTTTTTCGAGAAATACTAACAAATATACATCCATTCATCAAAAAATCCTCACATCCATCGTCATAAGATTCATAAGCATGGACATTTATAACATTAGAAGCTTTACATTGTAAGGTGTAAGTAATCGTTATTGCCTATACTGTACCTAGTAAATCTTCTAATCTAACCTACAGAACCAAAACTTAATTCTTACAATTTATAAGAATGACGTCATAGCACAACCCCGGCCCATTTCTCGGTTTGTCCGCACTATTTTCCTAGTTAATGCCACACGTTAATGGCTTTAGCTCGTATTTCCGTTGTCGGCTTAAATAAACCTTTCATGGATAAATTCGCATGTTTATTATGCCTTATTATTATATTAAGAAAGTGTATTTTTCTTGTGAGTTAGTCGTTAAGAAATCAGTTCCAGAAACGACCATTAAACATCGTGACGTCTTCTTCTGACATTAACAATAAAATTACAGTGTATTAATAGAGCGTCAGCATTTAGAAGTTAGCGTAGTCATTTTATATGTCTGACATTTTAATTATTGTGGACTTATAAGCGAATGATGAATGTGGATCAAGTGAAAGGTGCATTTGGGTCGTAGCAAGTGGAGAGAGCGAAGTGGTTTCTACCTATTTGACGAGAAAGAGGTGTGAGAAATATGTATGACAAAATATGACACTATTTCACTGCACATTTAGGGATAGGTACTGACATCTTCAATGACAAAATGGCAAAATTACACAAATAAGAATTGGTATCAAAAACGCAAATTATAAAAATCTAAATCAATGTACGTACCTACTAACAACAAAGTTCTTACATACCAAATAGTACCAGTTAAATGAATTTGGCGTAGAATAGAGTGAATCAGCCAGCTTACATCAAGATGAGTCCTGGAGGGCAATTCTATTTACATTTTCCAATTGGATCAGTGTTGAGTCCGGCCGGGGTGAGTAAACGGGACGAATGCTTGTTTTAAACTTTAAGGTATAGGTATTATGTTCGTAAATACAATGGAATTATTTGATTTTTACTTTTGAAGGACTAAATGCCCGTTTCACCACCCACCAGTTAACAGTTAACTGAAAGATAAACCTATGTCCATTTCATAAAACATGACGTTTTAGACAGAGACAGGTATAAAATATCTGTCAGGTAAATTCTATCAATAGATGGTGAAACAGCGTTACTGCTTTGCAACGACGTGTTGTTGTTAATTTTTCTTTATGACATGAATGACTCATCTTTCCTACATGTCATGACACGAAAAATATAAAAAACATACGAAATCATAGGCAATGTGACTACACATTACTTAACTTTAGCTTTTTCCCAGAGCCTACCTATACGATCAATCTTTGCTTAAAACAGCTTAAGAAATCCAAAACTTTACAACTTATTGATTTTAAGCCTATTGATCGTAAGCCTATCGATTGTAAATTTTTGAATACTCCACCTTTTCTACACTTTTCATTATTTTAAGAATTAATGTAATTATAGAGGTATTCTATCATTGATTGTTAATACGCAACGTAACGCTTACGTCAGACAATACAAAAATAAAGCTTCACCTGAACAAACTACGATACCCGTTAACGACTATCAATAATTCATACAGTATGCATCATCAGGAATTTTAATAAAACATAACATTCGTTAATTAAAATCGTTTCAGTTGCCAACGCTCGTTTTAATTTGCTGCCACATTGCCTTATATGCCACTTATATGCCACATGCCTTATAGGTATCCGATAAAACGTCACTGAGGTATTGGATCGTGTAAAAAAGTAGACGTCAATTTGTTAAATTTTATTTCAGTTGCCGCTACGTTAGGTATATAAACTAGACTTCGTACGCATTTATCGTCATATCTTTGAAAAAACACGAACTATCTAAAATTTTTATAGCCTATGTGTTATTCTGATGTTCAAGCTAAGTTATTGTAAAATTACATTTAAATCTGTTCAGTGGTTTTTACGTGATGAAGTAACAAACATCCATCCATCCATCTATCGGCACAAACATTGACATTTCTATAATATTATTAATAGAATGTGTAATAGACTTCATCTTTCCACCATGTTGCATACTTCGTGTATTTTGGGTCTACGCAGTGTATGGGGCGTCTGTGTTGGAGATAATGATTGGTTTATTTGTGGCAACACTATTATTATATACAGTCCACTTCATTCGTTCGTTGTCACTTCACTTCCTCTTTACCAGCATTGCAACGTGTAACAACCATTTAATTAATAAATATAATTTTGCCTAAAATCAAGTCTTTCCATCCAAGACCTTAACATGGTCCTTTGGATTGGAGCCGGCGACCTATGAAGAATAAAAAACAGTGATTTTAAAGTGCAAAACGTATTATTACATTTACACGTGCAACAATTTTGGACTGGAAGCAACAGGGGCTGCGACATCCGCCATTTTTGTTTCAATTTGGCCGGCCTCCTGCAAGGATATCAAGTTATCAGCTGTAGAGGTAGCTGTGTGAAAAGGCTGCGAAAAGGTACCATTTTTTAATTTTGGTCAGCCTCCTGCATAAAACTCAAGAAATCGCATTCCCGTACATCAATCGAAACGACAACAGCGCCATTTGAAGTTCCGTCCACCATCTTTATTGATCGTCTCGTTCCCGTTTCCGGCGTCAATCCATCGTGCCTGTGTGTGTGTGCATGCGCATCAAACGAACTTTCATTCATTCTTCCTAACCTCGTGCCGCGTGTGGTTAACGTACCATATTTTTCATTAATTATAAGCCTTTTAAAGTTTTAAGTATAGTTTTCCATAGCATAAGATTCCATAGTTTAAAGTATTTTAAACATACCTTTTGTGTAATAAAATGGCGGAGTCGGAAAAGGAGTATAAATTGTGCAAAAAACTGAAGACGCAACGTGGTTATTTTAAGGGAGTCATAACACGTGTCGTTTCCCTTGTAAATAACCCAGAAAAGGCTACGGAGCAATCGCGATCGAACCTGGAAGCTAAATTAAAACACCTCCAGATTAATTTCGAAAACTATGAAAAAGTCAATTGCGAGATACTGTCGTTGGACGATGCCGACGACGACAGCGAGGACATACAAAAGGTGGAAGAAGATTACTACCATGCCCTCGCCGCATTAACTGACCTGATCGCCTCCAAAGCCGCGGTTGTTTCATCTCCTCCTCCGACTGCGCCACCTGAAAATAATTCAAGAAGTTTAAAGTTACCTACTATAAGCATACCTGTATTCGATGGTAAGTTGTGCTCAGAATATGTTACCTTTATTAACCTATTCACATCCCTCGTTGATAAAGACACCAAGCTGGATAACATCCAAAAGTTACACTATTTGAGGTCATTTCTAAAATATGAAGCTCTCAATATTATCAAAGATTTGCCACTCACACATAGCAGTTACTTGGAGGCCTTGCAGTTATTGAAAGATAGGTTCTATAATAAGCAAAAAATTGTATCTGAACATGTAGGCTCTCTTCTGGACCTGCCTATGCTAACTAGGGGTGGTGATATCAGGGCCTTTATCTCACAAATTAAGCAAGCTATGGCAGCGTTAAAAAATTTAGATAAAAGTGTTGAAACTTGGGATCCCATTCTAATGGTTATTTTCAACCGAAAACTAGATGAGCTCTCATCTAGAGCTTTCCAGCTGGACAGAGATGTCGACAAAGAGCCGACTGTCACCGAACTTCTGGCGTTCCTCTCCAAGAGAGCTTTAGCTGAGGAGAATTCGGAGAGACCATCCTCCGCTACAGTCAACACATTGAAGTCTGCTGCGAAGAAGACGGTCAACTTAGCTGTGCAGGGACCAACATGCTTTAACTGTGAGTCAACTTCTCATAAAATATTTAGTTGCAAACAATTCCAGTTGATGCCATCAGCAGACAGAATAAAAATAGTTAAACAAAATAGTTTGTGCAATATTTGTTTGAACAAACATAAAGGAAAGTGTAGGTTTCACTTCAGGTGTGCGAAGTGCAAGAAGGCACACAATACATTATTGCATCCTGAAGAGCAACAAGACCCTGTCACTGGGCAACAAAAACCTGTCACACTATTTTCCAATTCATATAATAAAGTTTTACTCCCAACAGCTCGTGTCAAGCTTTTCACTCGAGATAACAGGGAAGTACATGTGAAGGCAATCCTAGACTCTGGGTCGCAAGCCTCTTTAATTACAAATAAAGCTATAAGTGTACTTGACTTGACTCCTGTGCAATCTAAAACTGTTATCGCAGGAATCACAAATTCAGTCAATACAGTAAATTATTCCATCCCATTGGAAGTCCATTCATTGACATCAGACTTCAAAACTACTGTTAATTTTCATGTGGTACCTGAAATTACATGTAAATTACCCCAGCAACCTGTTGACATAGAAAAAATAAACTTACCTCCAGGACTGCAGTTAGCTGACAACACCTTTGGTACTCCATCTGAAATAAATATGTTAATGGGTGCTGATGTCTTCTTCCAGGTGCTGCTGCCGCCGTCTCCTGCGACTGCGGAGGAGAGTACGACCTCCAGTACGAGCCAGCAGAACAAGAGGACACAGCAGCATAAAAATTCACTTCCTAACCTAACTATTACTAACACCAGGTTTGGTCAAATAGTAGGGGGTGCTTTGCCTAATTTTTATAATAATAATTACAACCCTAGGGTAATTTCTTTACTTTGTAATACTTGTGAGTCTGATATTAACGAAGTCAATGCGAATTTACAACAGTTTTGGAAACTTGAGGATGTTCCACAAATTGTTAATGAAAAATGCCTCGAACCTGAACTAGCAGAATCGATTTTCTCAAGCTCTGTTAAGATTGAGAACAATAAGTTTCAAGTAGACTTGCCTTTAAAGCTCAATTTAGATGAAGTTAATAATACTTTGGGAAGCTCTTTTGACTTAGCATTGTTCAGGTTTCTTAGCTTAGAAAAGCGTTTACATAAGAATGTTAATTTGTTGAGTCAGTATCAAAAATTCATAGACGAATATGTTGAGTTAGGTCATGCACATTATGTTGATATTAACTCCTATGATTTTTCAAAAGACCCAGTTTATTTCTTGCCCCACCACCCAGTGGTCAATGAGGCAAGCAAGACAACGCCTCTTAGGGTTGTTTTTAATGGCTCTATGCCAACTAACAAGAATATTTCACTCAATGACATTTTATTGAATGGACCCAAGGTGCAAAATGATTTATTTGACATTTTGCTACTCTTTAGGTTTGGTGAATATGTTTGGACCACAGACATTAAACGCATGTTTAGGAACATTAACCTTAACCCTGCACATAAACCATTACAGAACATTTTGTGGCGCAATGACATGCTTAAGCCAATAAGTTGCATATGCTTAGATACAGTTACATACGGTTTAAAAAGCTCTAGCTTCCTCGCCACACGATGCTTACTGGAATTGGCAAATAGGTATGAGTGTGAATACCCTCGCGCATCCTTTGTGTTAAAAAATTGCGCTTATATTGATGATGTGATATATAGTGATGGAAATTTGGACTCTTTGATTGAAACCAAACGTCAGCTTTGTGAGATGTTAAAACTTGGAAGCTTAGAAACCCACAAGTGGTCCTCCAATAATCCCAATGTTTTGAATGACATTCCTATCAATAATCAACACTTTGACGACTTAGACTTTCAAAAGGATTGCAATTTAAACATTAAAACATTAGGTCTCACATTCAATTTGAAAAGTGATTCATTTATTATCTCAAGTCCTGACAATAACACATCAAATGTCATCACAAAAAGCAGCATTTTAAGTTCAATTTCACGCTTCTATGATCCTTTAGGATTTGCTAGCCCTATCATAGTTAAAGCAAAAGTGATCATGCAACGTCTGTGGGATGATAAGGTTGATTGGAATAGTTCACCTTCAAAAGAAATTCAACATGATTGGCTACAATTTTCTGATAACTTAGCTAGCATGCAACCTATACATTTAAATAGGAATATTCAGATAACAGCGACTACTGCTGCAGTACAGCTCATCGGGTTTGCAGATGCTTCGTCGACAACGGGCTACGGCTGCTGTTTATACCTACGCGTGGTGGAGAATACAGGTAATGCTAACACATTCTTACTCTGTTCAAAATCAAGAATAAACCCGCGTACTAACCCGCTTACAATCCCGCGATTAGAGTTAAATGCAGCACTGTTATTGGCAAAATTAGCACACAAAGTTTACTCTACTCTCAGTATTAAAATTAAAATAGATGATGTTTACCTATTCAGTGACTCAACAATAGTGCTTGCATGGATTGCTACCGATTTAAAAAGGCTTCAAGCCTATGTTTCGAACAGAGTGAGAGTAGTAAAAGAACTTACAGGTACCTGGCAATGGCTACATGTCCAGTCTCAGGACAATCCCGCTGATCTCATCAGTCGCGGCGTGGAACCGCAAACTCTTCCTGGCTGCACGCTGTGGTGGAAAGGTCCGGCGTTCCTGAAAGAAAGGGAGTACAATTTTAATAAAAATAAAGAATACTTACCTGTTGATGACTTACCTGAATTAAAACCTCTATCCTCGGCGACCCCCGAACAAGTTACTCTCCTTAGCGCAAAGCCAAACGAGTTCCTGCAAGAATTTATTAATAGATATTCGGATCTAAATAAAATGATTAGAGTTCTTGCTTATATCTTGCGATACCGTGACAATTTAAAACTAAAAATTAGTGATAAAAATAAAAACATTGATAACTCACCGCTTTCTCCAAGTGAAACACAGATGGCGTTGTTGGTAGTGATAAGGCAGGATCAAAGTTATCATTTTAGAGATGAAATTAATTCATTACAATTGAATAAGGAAGTATCTGGTTCTCTTAAACCTTTACATCCATTTTTGGATAGCGATGGCGTTCTTAGAGTAGGCGGTAGGCTTCAGAACTCTGACATAACTTACTCACAAAAACACCCCATCATTTTAGCTAAAGGTTCTAAAATTGCAGAATTGATTATTCGTAGTGAGCATTTTAGATTGCTTCATGCAGGGCCTAAGTTGTTGTTGTCTAGTATTAGTCAAAAATACTGGCTCATTAACGGAATTAGAGAGGTAAAGAAAATTACACACAAGTGTATTACTTGCTTTAAGTTAAAAGCAAATGCAGCAAAACAGTTAATGGGATCATTACCCACTGACAGAGTAACTAAACCTTTGAGAGCTTTTCAAAAGGTTGGCATTGACTTCGCAGGTCCAGTGGATGTCAAACAGTCACGGATTCGACGTTCAGTTGTAGGAAAGGGGTACATCTGTGTCTTTGTTTGTTTCAGTACCAAGGCGGTTCACCTAGAGCTTGCTTCAGATTTGAGCACGGCTACATTTCTTGCTTGTTTTAGAAGGTTCATTGCAAGACGAGGTTTACCAAGTGACTGCTATTGTGACAATGCTAGTACATTCCGCTGTGCCAGCTCTCAACTCACAGACTTGTATAAGTTGATAAACTCTTCAAATCATCAATCCCAGGTGAACGATTATGCTGTAGGCAATCAGATTAAGTTTCATTTCATACCCAGTTACTCACCTGTGTTTGGCGGTCTGTGGGAGGCAGCTGTGAAAAGTACCAAATTTCATTTAAAACGCACCATTCATAAAGCTTTACTAACATATGAAGAGCTCAACACAGTATTAGTGCAAATAGAATCCGTCCTTAACTCAAGGCCACTGATACCTATGACCTCAAATTGTGATGATTTTACATATTTAACCCCAGGACATTTCTTAATAGGTTCTTCCTTGACTGCATATCCTGAGCATGATGTATCTGTCACTCCTATTAATAGATTAAAAATGTGGAATGTTTGCAACAATATGGTTCAATCGTTCTGGAAAGTGTGGTACAGGCATTATTTAAACATTTTACAATGTCGACCTAAGTGGCAAACTACTCAAAATAATATCAAAGTAGGATCTCTTGTATTGTTAGTCGATAATAATTGTCCTCCACTTACCTGGCCGATGGCTCGTGTAACTAAAGTTTTTCCTGGCAGTGATAATAATGTAAGAGCCTTTGAAGTTATGACTCCTAATAGAAATACTCATGTAAGATCTGTGACCAAAGTTTGCATTTTGCCATTAGATTAAGAAGATTGATAATTTGATTTCATTGATAATGTTTGCTCAAAGTCATAACTTAGATTACTTTGGAAGATAAGATGTAACGTTAGATTAAAAATAAGTTGCAAGTTTTTTTAAGTTAAAACGTTTATTTATTAAGTTCCTTAAGGCTAAGGTGTTATTTTAAGTTTCATTTTGTTTTGATTCACAATATCTTATGTCATGTAAGGCTATTATAGTTTATTTTGTTTTGGATACTTGTATCTAGAAGAGATTTTTATCTGATATTTGTGAGTCCTTGTAGTGAAGTTACTATTTTTTTATGTTTCATTTAAATTACATTTATGTAATGGCTAAAACATTGTTGTGCCCCCCAGCATGTTGGAGATAATGATTGGTTTATTTGTGGCAACACTATTATTATATACAGTCCACTTCATTCGTTCGTTGTCACTTCACTTCCTCTTTACCAGCATTGCAACGTGTAACAACCATTTAATTAATAAATATAATTTTGCCTAAAATCAAGTCTTTCCATCCAAGACCTTAACAGTCTGTTGTTCTCTTGTTTTAATATTATTCACTGATAATAGAACAGGTACTCCAAGCGCTTCCAAAACAAGATTTTTATTTTTAAATATCGATTAAAAATGGTTTTGACACATTTCTAGTAGCTAAAAAGTTAGTGTACCTACTTACCCATTTAACATTGGGTCATCATCTTTTATTAATGTTTTTGATAAATTGTAATTTTATCAGAGAGTTAAAAGACTTAAAGCAACTGTACAATTTGATTTTGCAAAAAATTTAATGTGTCGATATTGGCGCATAGATGAGGCATCCAATAATAAAATATGATCGAATATCTTACATTTCCACATTCACATTTTAAAAGAACAAAGCAGTATGGCAAATAAAACCTTTGCAATTAAGTAAGTGACGTTTTATTTGAAACAGAGAGACGTCAAAGCGAAAGGTGTCACCACTTCATGTGTTAAATTACTCGCAATTACTCGCAATACTTAACTTCAACTCTGAACTGTATGCAAGCATGTACAAATGAGGTCTCTAGTTAATTATTTCAGGCTGAACTAGTTACTATCAGAGTAGATCAGAGTCTTGCTTTGTTCTTACTATGTTGCGTTTTAGAGAGTTTTAGTATTTAAAAGGGAATGGATAACAAAGTAGTGTTTTTGAAAGGGACTTTTGACTTGTCGATTCTTTTTGTTTTTAGAAAACTTATATTAAACAGATTTAAAATCTACGTAAATTTAAAATCAATTCGATATAAAAACGTATATAAAAATGACAAATTATTAAAATAAAGTTGTGTGTGAAAAGAATGCGGTAACATTTTAAAAAATATCATTTCCTTACTAAAGTTACGTACATTACTCAGTTTGCGAAGAAACTACTACTTGTATGTCAAGCAATGTCGCGTTGATTGACGTGCCTTTTTCTATACAAATATGTATATGTATATTTTTTTAAAGTACTCACCACAATTATTTAAAAACATACTTTATATTAAAAAAAGGAAAAAATAACTGGAGGAAAGTGACCTCTTTCTACATGATGAGAGAGAGGCAGAATTATCCAATTCGATTTAAATCAATTTATTTCAGTTGTTTCGCCTGAAATCTAAAATCACGCATCCAATTTTTCTAAATTCATGTCAATCGGCGTCGAATACCGCTCTTAGAGTTTTATGGTCCTATGAATGGTAATTACAAATTAACAGCCAAAATGCTGACTGTTGACCTACCCCTCCTCCCATTCCATACCTTAGTGGCTCCCCCCTGTGTCGTCATTCTACAATTTGTCAATTTTAAAAGCCTGTTTGGGTTTTTGTTGATTTTAAAGGAGACGGGAAAGGAAGAAAACGGGTTGTGTTTGTTTAGGAGTATAAAGGGATAACGTGGTTGATATAAATAGTTATTTTTTCTAAAAGTGTAAGCTTCAAGCACTCTAACAAAATGATATTTATTTTGCGATACAAAAATAATTATTATATCTCAACAAAAACATGTATATTTTACAATATTTATACAGATAGGCGTATAAAGTCACACTAATAGTTAATTATTATTTATTAGTCAAAATTTTATAACTTCAGAGCAACATTTTTGGCGAGAGCAGTAGTTAGCTACAATGTAGCCTGTACATGTTTCTAATAAACTAACTACCTCCAAAGACAACGGAGCTACGTAGATAACACGGGCAAAGCTTGCTCTCAAATAAAACAACCGCTACGAGCCGTAGCCCTCGGCTACCAACCTACTACGAGATAGCTACGAGCTACGACAACGTTACAGAGGTAGAACGGTGAAATAATTTCGGTAACTTCAACATTTTCCGTACAAACTTTGCTAAACTATTTTAATGGGGAATGCTACTGGCATCGCTTGTCGGATTCATTGTGCAAATACTCTATCTCTTTTTTGTCTAGCTCGTTAAAAAGGGAGGGGAGATTATGTTCAAACGCAGACGAAAATTTGCGGAAATTGAGTGGACCCTCTTCACTTTTCACTCCGCTGTCAGTATCCAGAGTTTGGACGTAATAAATAATGGGATATGTAAATAAAGGAAACTTTCAGATAATATGACTAGTTTGGGACTTTTGTCTCTTGTTCACATATGCAGAAGTTTTCGTTTTTCGGGCTTTCGGTTTTGTGAGTGGCTGGTCGGTTCTATACAGGGTGTTTGGGCATTACGAAAAAAACTTTTTGACATGAAAGATTTTCGGCCCTGATGATCAATTTAATATGAAACGAAATGTATAGAACTTTGGTTTTTGTTTTGGAAATAGAACGATTGCTATCAAATATCTATGAATATAAGTTACGAATGTATAATATAAAATATTAAAAATACAAAACTGTTGTATTCGTCAGAAAAGCCAAGATCATTATTTTAAAAGATCCTTAAAATACTATTTGCTCAGAGTAAGTTTTTTTTACTTCACTCTACGGTTGACGCGCGATTATATTACCGCGGTTCGGATTCTTCATAACAAGCGTCAAACCGCAACTGAATCGCAACCGCTAGTACATAAAACCGCTCTGGTTAAATAATGGAATAATTAATGTAATCATGAAAATAAAAAGGTAGTATTTTGTATGTGGTAGAAACTGCGTGGAGCCTTCAAAATGGCGGCGCGCAGAAACAAACGACTGCTGCCCCGTTACGGGTCACAAATTGTTTTTGTGGCAGCCCTAATTATTTCCACTTGATGACTTTTATTATGGATATTATGGATGCTGCTGGAAATGCTTGTTATTTAAATTATTTTTGGTTAAATTTTAAAAAACATAAGGTTTAATGAAATGTTGTTAAAACTGTAACAAAGATAGATAGATATTGGAACAAAATAAGCAGGTAATTCAAGATTTACAATGTTTAATTGTCTTAGTATTCGTAGAAATGTGTCTTTTTTTAAATTTTCAACAATATGTATAATATTTTAAGCAAGTTGTAAACATTTTTGTAATGCAACTAGCTAACATTTGGTATCATAGTCGAAACCTATTGCATCGTGAACACCACGCTATACGTTAGTAACTATTTAGTTATCTGTGCAAAGGGAAAAAAATAAATATTATGAAACATTATAACAAAATACAATCGGCTACTGATTAACTGTAAATATAATACATCCATATTCTTTATATCTCACTTTATTTAAGCTTTGGTACATTTGTACGGGAGCCACCATCGCGACATAAAAATGCAAACTTGTCAGCGTGTATCTTTTTGTGCGCAAATTAATGTTGTATCCGTGACTATTAAGGTTCACATTTTATCTCCGCCCGGATTTTGGTTTCAGTTTCCTTTTTCATTTTGTGGTTATTTTATTTCAACTGTATTCTTTGTTGTTAATTAAATGTTTATAGTGGTTTTAAAGGATGAACTACAAACAATGAGAAAATATAATGCGAATCATATAATATGTTTTTTACTCTAATAAAGAAAATCAAGCGATGTTATCGTTCGATGTAACTAAATTTTCCCCAAAAACTTGTTCGAAATACTACAAATATGAGTTTTTAATAATGTCATCTCAACATTTTAGACATATTAGCACTTTTACGATAATAAAAGTCAAATCGGTTCGGCGTTGCAATTGGTAATGCGTAAAGGTCCTTTAAATATTTGATTTTGTTTACATAGGTATAAACTCTAGCCCCCTTATTACGAAACGAGGTTTAAAGATAGTCCGACGTTAGTTCGTTTAGTTTGACGTTTTGTCCATAGCCGAAACGTCAAAAGATACGAAGTAACGTCGGACTATCTTTAAACCTCGTTTTGTAATAAGGGGGTATGTGGTTTGTAGCATTAAAAGATTGCACAGTGTGATTCAGTAATCTAATATCTATCGCCAAAAAACCATCGTTCACCAAAATCGATCAAAACTTTGGCCGTAAATGAAACAAGAACAGATTTCTCAAGATTGTTGTCAGAAAACGGGAGTTTCAAAACGTGATTTATACTGACATTCCTCAAATTTTATGGTTCAGATTTGATCATATTTTCTGAAGGACAACGCAACAGTCAGTATTTGAAATTTAGTTATGCGTATAGATTTCGTACTATAGTAGGTATTCATCTAAGGGTTTTTGTTAATGAACATATCGAGCTGGTAATATAGGTAGTGTAGATACACCAATTTAGTTATCACGCTGCTTCATTACAAAAAGGAATTATAAGACAATGAAACAACTATACTGTTCTAAAAGTGATGCATTTCCAATTATTATTCTGAACTGTGGTCATATAGCAATATGGTGTAATTTCAATCCTCCAAAACTGACATCACTAATGTGAAGAAAGACATTCCAGTCTTCATAAACTGAAAAGGAATAAATACATTTAAATAAGTCGAAAGTCTATAAGAATCATGAATATAGTACATAGTTTTTCAATTATATGGAGAATCCTATACCTATAGGTATAGGCACAGATTACCAAATAGTTAACGTAAACATAGATATGTTTAACTTTAAATAAATTCAAAAACCATGTCTCAGTGTAAATAAAAAGTTTCAGCTATTTACCCAAGTAAACGTAGGCAACGAAAGGGTGATAGTTCCAAAGATGTAAATAGGCATTCTCTGCGCTAGAGCCATATGAAAGATCTGGACATTAGTCACGTGACTTTTGTTAAATATGTACCATTTTTCGGTCACTGCTTTTTCTAATTTTTCACACTGAAAATATACATTTTATTTTCATAGTTTTAAGTGATACAATAAGACATGATAACTTCTACTTTTATTGTAATTTTCAAGACCATTCCAAGAAATACTTGCTTAGGTCCTCGTGAATTGCAATGGGTTTATGAAAACTAGAATTCTCAATATTGCTTGTTGAATTAAAGGATTTCTAAGTAAGTAAAATCGATTTTCTTATAATATTCGTTTTGTACTTTTAATCTTTTTTACCCATTTTACCCATTTTAATCTCAATAAAGATTAAGTTGATTTTAATTTGCAAAGATTAGAATAAAGAAATTATATTATAAATAAAATGTTCTTAAGCATCTTCATTTAGGCGACTTGCAGGAAGCGTTTAAACCTAGATTTAAGCACTACTTAACCTTAAACTCAGCTTAGCGTCTTGCAGGACACAAGTTTAGCATAAAGCTCAGTTTAAAGAAACGTCAAAATTAAACCGCCTTTGTCTACGGTTTAACTCGCTAATCCGAATTTAAAATAACTCGAGGTGTTACGCGCATGCGTAATTGTACCCAATTCAGTATCTGACAAGTAATTGACAATTTTTTTAACTTTTGACACTTTTGACGTGATGTTGACTATATTTATTTTGTCAGATCAAGTCGTGCCGCAACGTTTCTTTTTACGTCAAAGATTTTTTATTATTCAAATGGAACGTAAAAGAGTGAACAGTGAATGAATTACCGCTTTAATCCCGGTTTAGGGTGAATCTACTCAAGATTATTCTCCGCATACAAAAAAAAAAAAATCACATTTTACCCTAAGAATGGCGTTTATTTTAAGCTAAATCTATAAACACATGAATTATATGCTATATTATATTAAAGACACGTTAAAGAATTTAATATTTTAGAAAATATTGGCAAATATAAAAATTTGAGTGTTGCTGATAATGACGGATGTTGCCGACAGTGACGAATGTAATGACGGAATGTTACCGACAGTGACGTTTGAGTTATATTATTGATGTAAATATTTATTCTCAAATACTTTTTTATTTGTCTTTTAACTACAACTTAATTACCGTTAACATGCAATCCATTACAAATTAGCTAAGACGGCTAGGTCAAAAGCCCACCCTGAATCGCACCTGATGCAAAAGTGGCTATGACACTAGCAGCATTCCCACACTGAATAGCGAGGAAAATAGGTTAGTCGGGACCTTTGCGCAGTAAAATTCTACGCAAGGGTCCCGACTATTGTTTTTAGGCGCTTCCCTAGTTCACGCATCAAACTCTTAGCTTCCGTACACCAAGTCCCGCTTTCCTCCACTACGACGGGAACAAAGAGGTACTTACCTCGTCTTGGAAGGGAGCATATTTAGCATGCTTTTGTATGGCAGCTCCTTCTGCTGCTGCACTAGCTGCCCTACATATACAAGGCAGGTGGGACATGGCGAAGGTACTTATGCAAGTTGCATCCTAAACTAGACAGCGTCCCCTTTCCCGAGAGATGAGGATTAATCAATCAGTCCTCTTGCCATTTGTGTGATTTAGGCTTGGCGGTTCCGGGGTCGCCGCTCAACCTCGTTAAGCATATTTTATAGTGACGAGGAAATCGTCTAGCTGACTTGACACAACTCAACCCTTGATGTCCCAAAGAGTCCGCAATCGTACCACAAACGTGACAATCCAACCGCAGATAAATTACTATCCTCAATGAGCTCGTTGATTACAGCGCCCAAATACGGCCAGACTCTGGGCTTGATGCCGCCTCAAGCATAGCCAGATTCCTACCCACAGCCGCTTCATTAGAATCCGGCTGCTTGCTTTGTACATGTGATCGTGCCAAGAGCGCTGGACACCTTTGTCCCTTGGCTGCTCAAGACACACAGTTGCCCAAACATTTAAAGCCTCCGCCGTATACAACTAATAAGAAGATTGCCACCTTGGACATGAAGTTTTTAAGTGACTCAACCGTTAACCTCGTGGGAGGAGGTTAAAACGCCGATATATTGATATCCTGCATTCTTCTAACACCCAATCTGCCGTAGCGGATGATAACGAAGTCTGCTGTCATTGAGCCTCATTAAGTTTTACATTGAGAATCGTCTCCAATGTCACCTTGAAGTCTTCGCCGATTTTAGACATTTCATTGACATTTCATAAAAACCAAGTCGGAGACGTTCTCATATTATACACCAGTGTTGGGACATATAGGCAACTACGGAAGAGTGTTAAGGCCACATGGGCAGGCAGCTGCTTCAGATGCTGACGCGCCCGGCAGATTATTTCGTTTTTTAAGTTAAGGCAGCTGGAATAGCATCATGAAGAATGGGAGCCTCCAGGAGTGCGGGCTGCCATTTTTCTGCCAGTTCAACATTTGCAAATGATGTAGCATGCCCTGTATATGAAAAACATGCTTTTTAATGATAATCGTACATCAAAATAATTTATTGCCATCAGTCGTTTTCTATACAAATAATCATTATTGGTAACAAACGTCATTGTTTTCTACACAAATAATCATTATTGGTGACAGATGTCATCGTCGTCAGACACAATGTTGGGAATAATGATGTTACCAACAATGAGGAATTTTGGAAAAATCGCTGCTATTGGCAAAATAGGTTATTAAATTATGAAACAAACATTACACGTTATCTGTTTCCCTAATAAGTTCGCCATGGTAAATAAATAAAGAGTTTACCATGCATTATATTTAAAATACAGCAAAAGAAACCAATGACGACGTGGCATGAATATCTTTGGAGAACGATATTCAATTAATTATCATTGGAAAAATTAGCGGCCGTTCACTATGACGAGTGGTGTTCGACTTAGGTACGAGGGGGCTGCGACTTTTAAGTTAGACGTGACGCTTCGGGTGCTTTCCGTTTTTTTTTAATCATGCTAAGTAAACGTGTTACCAATAATGACGAATATTTTTTGAACATTGTTTGAACTAATTTTTAATTAACTTACCACCTACTTTTTAAATTTATTTTCTTTAAAATATCTTGCCTGTTTAACGATAAATAATATATTCCTAGACAGGATTACTCTATTATTAATAATATTTTCACTATGATATAAAATATCGAAAATCATGTAAAGGCGACACCTAAAATATCGTGGTTTTCTAGCGTTTTTTTCTAATAGCTTGTTTTTCTGCTATTCAATCACTGAACGGTTTTGATAACTTTTTACTTCATTTATTTAGGTAGTAGAATAACTATAAAAAGTATTGAATTTCTTTTACAATTATGAATGATAGGGCGAGACATAAATTTTCGACCTCTTGAAGATCCACCCTTTAGTTAAATTGACAAAGAAAAAAGTTCCTGCAAGACATGCATGATTAGGTTTAAGTTAATCTACGATTAAAGCAAAATCATGATTTAACTAATCCGAATTTTGCACAATTTTCCTGCGAGTCGCCCTTAAGATTTAAAACTGAAATGTATTTATGCGTTAAAAATATATCTACTTAATCTTTCACATCCCAGAAAAAAAGAACAATAGAAAATCGATTGTGTCTGGGTTTATAATGGGTCAGTGGGATGTGAGAGGTTAAATAAATACTATTAACAACCCTGTGTCGTTCGGTTTCTTGCGGCCTTCTTTACTTTTTCTTGCAGTTTCTGTGTTTCAATATTTTTATTCGTATCTGTAAGTATTTAGTCAATTATCGGAAATATAATTAATCAAAAGTCTTATAACTATCTCACCTCATTTTGCACTTGTTGTCCCAAACAACAAAACAACATCACCATCATGATGAAGAAGAACTCGTGCATATAGTATTTTAATAGATCTAGAGAAAGTTTATCCTGTGGAAAGTAATACATTATTGAATATAGTTTGATACCTAATGTTTTTTCATTAAAACCATACACAAAATGAGATGTTATTTGTTTTTGTCAAAATTCTGACAAGTCAAAAATATTTCGGAGTTTATGCAGATACCTTAACTTTGTATTTCTAAAATAGAATAATTTATCACATTTTTTGTATCTATAAGATTTAGTACCTAATACCTCAAAAACAAAATACGATAGTATTACGTACCGAAATAGCAATTTTAACCGAACACACACAGACCAACATGACTGCAACTAAAATTAAAGCAAGATAGAATGGTCTGCATATTTCATTGAGGCGATTGCTAAATCTGTAAAAGATAAATATTACTAACACAGCGCCTACAGCTTAGGTGCGCGGGAGTGTCGATTTTGTCAAGGTTAAATTATACTCTTTCAAGCTCAATCCAAACCGCCAGTGGGCGAACAAGGGTAAGAGCCGAGAGGGAATCGTTTCAACCATTTTCATACTTCAGTTCACATAGTGAACATCTATGTCAGCAATACAAACGTATGAAGCTATTACACGGATTGCCCTCTCGCCCACTTACTGGTTGTATAACTGACCGATGATTCGGGGTAGGCAGAGACCACTTCCCTCCACTTGTTACGATCCAAACAAGCTTCCTTAACTTCATCCACACTCATCAGTTGCCTCATACATGCACGCTGACCGCTGATTGAATACACAATATAAATAATACATAATATGAATAGGGTTTCACCTATTTTTCTTTTTTTTGTGTAAGAACTGAAAAATACGATAACCTCTTAATCTTCACATAATGGTCAACACATTGGGCCAGTAGCTCCGTGGAGTTCCTTTGCCACTGTTCATTTCTTTCATGATGCAGCTCCATCATCAGATCATCCAAGTGGAGCAGGATGTAGGTCAGGACGTGCAACTGACGGATCAGTTGACCCATCAAAAGAACTATTGTTGATTGCACACTTGGATAAACTGTTGACACAGTGAATAGTTCAAATTTAATATGCTTTTAAATAAACAATAATAGCCAGTTGGATAAAAAATCCATAATTAGCAAGGTAGGTACAAACTGTTTGAGATTCATTGATATTAAAATTGATCTAAAAACTGCCTGGCAATATATATTTTTTGGCAACAAGTATCAGATTCCTCTCATGAATGTGCCATGTGAAGAAACAAGCTTGTAATTTCCTGACCCAATTCTATCTTCTTTATCATTAAACCCAAAGATTAAAATATATAGTTTGCAATAAAATTAGAAAAATATTTAATATCATACCCATCGAAGCAAAAAAACCTGCGTAGGCATGAAATATAAAGCTCGCAATGTAAACATTGAAGTTATCCAATGACCATGGAAACCACATATTAAATGCTGAAATTAATGAGAAAAAATATGCAGATTAATGTAATTTTTAAGATGAATATGTTAGTCTTTTCATCTTTTGAAGTGTACTTTGTAGAATGTTTAAATAAAAATGTGGCAGTGAAACAAAATTCTGTGTTATGATTATGAAAGTATCTTTACTGAGACATTCAGTCGGTTTCTGAACTGAGTATTTGAATCACGATTCACACTTCTCAACAACAGTTTGAGCAGAGATAACGTATCTCAAACTATGACAGCGTCAATACTCAATTCAGAAACCACATTTAAGAGTAATTGGATGTTCGCCAAGTTAAAATTTAACATCAACAATGAAAAAGTACCTAGAAGTCTAAGAGATTCATCTTCTCTAACAATCATTTGAAATATCGCATCAACAATATACAAAGCCGCAGTAGACGTGACCGCACAACTGTAACCCATGAGTAACAGCCTGGAATACTTCAACAATTTATCCTGAGTATCTATTACTAGTTCTTTCAACTCTTTCAATTTCCCATCATGGGAACTCTCCAAGATGTAGTAAATAAAGGGCATCTCCGTTATAACATCTTTAAAAGCCATCTCTTCAAGGAATGATCGAAATCGGTATCTGAAAAATAATGTAACCCCAACCGATATGAAGGCGATAGCCCCCGTTGTCCAAATGCACATCCCTTCAATCCAAGTGATTATATCCGTACTGTTGACGACAAACCCTGTAGTGAATATAAAAATACATATCGCGATAAAACAATTGAAAATCTGATGGGCTATTTTCAATTTGGAATCCCATTTTTCTTTCGCAAAGAAATGTACACCGACACACGAAAGTGCGTAGTGGAAAATTCTTGTTCGTTCGTCCATCTTCGGATATATCGTTAAATGAATTGTGGCATTGATTGAAATTGAGTGTTTTAGCCGTAGGTGTTTGATTGAGGATTATCGAGTGCGCAAGTTTTAAGGAAAGTTTGTTTTTAAAAATTTAGAATCTAAGCTTCACTTTGTTTCCTGGTAAACTTATTTACCTATTCTGTACCTGTTTTTATAAAAACAAATAAATGGTTACTGCTGATATCAAAATGTAGTTGACCTATACTATGCACGCTATAGTCTAACAAAACTTTATGAAAATGCAATAGTTAGAGGTGAAGGTGGTAATGTGGCCCCCCATTTTGATTTAGCTTATAAAACTTAAATTAATAGGTTTATGAATAAACTTTATACCTCAAAATATTCAGCATTTTTATTCGTGTCAAGGTCCGTATTTAATAATAATAAATCTTTAATTCAGATATAAAATCCATACAAATCTGTTAGAATGTTAGTTTAGAAAGGCACTTACGTAGACTAGAGTTAGTATGGTTAGCTAACAAAACAAAACTATTAAATACATCCTGTCACTTGTCCGACCCAGTATTTTTTGAAAGGGCAGTCTGGCTTGGCAGCGATCATTTTAAGAATGCTGTTGTTACCGCGAGACATGCGTTGCAGCAGAGAGGCGGCTTTCTTTCGCATGATGGCGTAGAAGTCATCGCAGCGCGCCTCTGCAAACATTCCAGATGCGCTGCCACGCCACCGCCGTCCCAACAACATCCTAAACGCATTATTAAATTGTACACGCAATAAAAACCGATAAATTAATTATAAAAAAAAAAAATTCCTAAAAATCGTAAAAAAATGCAATTTTGATTTGAGGAGGGTATTATGGCACCCAGGTGGGGCATATTAAATATATTAAACATTTAGTGGCTAAAATCGCACATCTAATGCTTTTCTTCAGGACCCACACAAGCGCTATGAGCCCATAGGAGGCAAATTTGGCACTAGATTCAATCTTCACCTTGACAATCATTGCAGCACCTAAGCAATGTCGCAGAAAATACAAGTTGCGTCTTAATTTTGAGCTGGTCTATTAACATGAAAGTTGTCTCCGTAATCTGAGTGGTCACTGCTATTGCTCTTGAATTCACGATCACTCGAGCTATCACTTTCGTCAGGGCTGATGAAGTTAGAGGCGGGTTCCCCTTATCTTGCATAATATTGATTGTTCGAAATACACTTTGCATAACCAATATCGCAGATTTTTAAATAATCGAATTATAATTTTGCATAAATATATACTTTCCATAACAGTCAGCAATCATAATAACAATTTGGCAGAATATGATATTGCATATATTTAGTACGCCGAACTTCATTTGGCAGAATTTAATGTGGCATAATAATCTTGTAAAATTCGTAGTGGCGGCAACGAGTGAGGGGCGGAGGGGGTCCGGGGGCGGAGCCCCCGAGGGGGGGCTCGGGGGGCGAAGCCCCCCGCAGAGAAAAAAAACTCCCAGGCAACCCCAATAGGATAGGTTAGGTTAGAACATGATTTTTGCATCCCTGCTTGCTTGCATGCTGCTTGCTTGCTTGCATGCTGCTTGCTTGCTTGCATGCTGCTTGCTTGCTTGCTTGCATGCTGCTTGCTTGCTGGCATGCTGCTTGCTTGTTTGCATGCTGCTTGCTTGCTTGCATGCTGCTTGCTTGTTTGCATGCTGCTTGCTTGTTTGCATGCTGCTTGCTTGCTTGCATGCTGCTTGCTTGCTTGCATTCTGCTTGCTTGCTTGCATGTTGCTTGTTTGTTTGCAAGCTCGCTTAAATTTTCATGATTTTGACACCAAGAAAGTAATCCTGTAGTCAAGATTTCAAGTCAAGAAAATCAAGAAAGTAATAAACTGGAATCAATATACGTAGACAAGTAGGTACTAAAATTTATAATCATGAAAAACTGGGAATGCAAATCAATAACTTAAAACAATAGCATAAATCAAAAAGAGTTTTCGCCGAAATAAATATTATGCCATTCAAAATTAGTCCAAAAAAAGTTCTGTGAAAATAATATTCTGACATAGAAAATTATGCGAAATGTATGTATTGATAACAAAATTATGCGAAAAGAAGTTCGGAGATATGATACGTCTGCGAAAAGTTGTTATGCAATACCAAAATCGGACAATTACTTTTATGCAACATATTAGTAACTCAGTTAGAGGCACGTCTGCGACCACAGCCAATACCGCGTCCACGTTCGCGCGCTTGTTCTCGTCCTCTTCGAATTTCTGCTAGTTTCAGGGTCCCAGGGATTTCTCTTTTGGTCGTAGTAGGCAGCAAAAGTCTTTCGTGGCATTTAAAACAAAGAATATAAAAGTTTACAAAAAACAACCACCATACATTTATATGTATGGCCCCCGGGGGTCATATAACATACTATATTAGGGGTCCATAATACCAAAATAGAGCATTTTGCAGCGACTACATTTTTTTTCAAAATGAATAACCTCTGATTGATAATTACCTTAAAATCTAAGTCCTCGATGTTCAAAACAATGAATGAACGCAGCAGGTAAATTGAAAATTCCTTTTAAATACAAATATTTTGATTTTTAAAAAGCACGCGCAATGTTTTCACCGGTACTTATTACTACTTGCTTGAATAACTTAAATATGAGACGCCCTCTGGCTTTGAATTTGGGTGTACGTAATAATTGGCGCATTATCAATTAGTAAATTTGCTTTCTGTTCGATGGCGTTGTTTTATTAATTAAATATTTAAGGGGGCCAAGAAACCTGCAGGGGCCACGTTACCACCTTCTCCTCTACATTCAAGTTTTATCTTCTGGCTTAGTTTTTAGTATACTATAAAAACACAAGTTTGAAGTTCGAAGCTATACAAATAAAATTCAATACGCAACAACTTTTCAGCCAAGTTACATCTACATTAATATTCACAACATAACATTCGTAAGCTGATATGTGAACGTCGTCATCATTACTCTTACTTGCAGGAACCATTCATCACGGCCTTACGCTTCTCCACCCGACTGTATCTGTCACACCAATCATCTTAAGGGTTGTACTTAAAAAAATGACAAAATGATAAATGATGGGAAAACGCCAAGTGTTCTTTTATGCCGTAAATACTTGAGTGACACCCCTTTGATATTTTGATTTGTAAAAGGATTGTCGCTTTATATATTAATTTGTATTTCTTTTTACGTTTTGCTTTTGCGAGATGGGGGTGGTAAAATATGTTATTAATTTACATAGTCAACCGACTTTATTATGTATGTAAGTAATCATGTTTTAAATTCATATTATGTTACACCGATAAATGCCATAATTTTATAGTTCGCTAGGTACTTTATCGGCCTCTTTATATCTATTTGATACAGAACAACCGATCTCGAACTATATCAGCAAAAACATTATTTTGCCTTTCGGTTCTGTAGAAACATAAAAAATATATCATGTTTATTTTCCAAATGTCTAATCTAAGTAATGTGGTAGCTATCTTATCACCTCTTTCGTTATTCGAAAGTCATTCAATTTGCAATTACTTGAAAAACATTAGAATTATTCAAGCATCTAAATTACGTAAAAATGTAAATATTTTCATTTGCAAAGTGACTAAGTACATTTAAGAAAATGTTTTTTTACCCAATGTCACTATCGACACCTATCAAGCTGAGTACCTACGTAATTGGCTGTGGTTGCGCAGCTACCATATTTATTTATATTTCATTTTCGCTTGTTATCTGTTGCTTGTTGTGTTGTGCACGACGTCTGATGATGATAGGGTGTATGGACCATGTAGTTCATCGGATGAAGAACAAGCAATATTGCTACTATTGTTCCAGAATTACCAGATTCCAAAAAGACTATGGGTTCATGATATAATTAAAAAAATAAAAACACATCGTGAATATCATTACCTTTGCCGTGAACATGAATCATATGAAGATCGCTTTTACTTTTATTTCCATATGTCACGAAGTTCATTTCAAGAATTGCTGAACACCAACTACAGAAAGGCGATCGCAACAAGAGAAAGACTTGCAATTTTTTAAGGTAACTTTTACTTCTCCGTTTTAATAAAATGACAAATATTTAGATACAACTAAGAAACAAAACCAAACTAAATAAATCAAAGAAAATATGAGATGAACGTACTAAAGCCATTTTAGAAGAACCTATAGGCTTTATAACAAGCATTGATCTAATATAGGGTCAACGAGATAATGCGTTCCTGAAACATGTGACTAGTGATGTAACCTTACGTAACTGATATTTTTTTATTACCTACTAGAAATTAATATCACAATGAGGTTCGTTATTCTCGTTTGCAATTTTTACCCGACTGCGCCAAATCAGAAGGAGAGTTATGTTTTTCGAGAGTAGGTATGTATTTAATTATTTATGTATAATATTTTGGCACGTTTCTAGCAACTTCTCACAGTTCTAGCAAAAAAAAAACTAATTTCGAAAATAACTGCACGCATTAAAAATAATAATATCTACATTTCGGGCTTTTGGAAGAAAACGTGGAGCGTTTTGTCCAAAAAGAGGAAAGATTACCTATACATACTTATAAACGCTCCACGATTTCTTTCGAATGTCCAAAATATCCTTATTATTTTATAATTATTAGTGCGTGCTAAAAGTGCGTTTTTTATTTTTTTAAACTATTATTTTGATGACATAACCGTTAATCGTTACTTTTCGTTAATTTTGACCGCTATTTTTGTCACATCACTAAAAAAATTAATGGCTGCTAAAACCTTGTAGCAGCGCAGTATATTCTTTTGATAATTATTGTTTTCTTAACTTTAATTTTAATTTGAAGTGCAAATTTATGTGATTGTTTATAATTTGACACAATAATGTAGTTTTTATAGCTTGTTACTTGTTAATTGGGCGAATAGACAAAAACATTTTTTTTATCGTAAATTGAGAGCCGCCTCAAAGTTATATCGGCAAGTCAATCACCACCTGTCAGGAACGCATTCTCTCGTTGACCCTATAATAACAAATTACAATTCAATGATCTCCACGCTTCCTTCTTCTTAAACTTCTGCTTCTGCTTCAGCTTCTGCTTTCAGCTTCTGCTTAAACAAAAAAGATTTTAAATGTAAATAATTTAATTAATAAAAAATATATGTACTGTAAGTATTTTTTCTTTTCAGTACATCAGAAACGGCGACTCCTTTCTTACCATCTCGTTTTCATTTTGCATTGGAAAAAGCACGGTATCTCTAATAATTGAAGAGGTTGCAAAATCTATTTGGAAAAGTTTACAACCTATATACACGATAACATTTGGAAACAGTCGGAATTGGGTTAAAGAAAAATCTGGAATTTCCCAAACTATATCGGCAGCATCGATGGAAAACACGTTAAGATAAAATGTCCACGCCATAGTGGCTCGAATTATACATACATACATATCCGTCACGCCTCTCTCCCATTGGGGTAGGCAGAGCCACTTCCTTCCACTTGCTACGATCCAAACACACCTCTTTCGCTTCATCCACACTCATCAGTCGCCTCATACATGCCCGTCGGTTTAGGGTACTCTTGATTTGGCCTTTCTTGAGCAAGTCCCCGATTTGATCGAAAACGAGTTAGAGAGTTATTATTGTTACAAAAATCATTTCTCAATTCATTTACTTGCTATTACCGACCCATTTTATAAATATACGATGATAGAAGTTGGGAGCTATGGTCGACCTCGACACAGTGACAGTACCATCTTTGAAAATTCTGAGTTTTATCGCCACTAAGTACTTACTGGGAAAAACAATATTACAATCAAAACCCCTGCCCGGTACTAACAAACCTGTACCACACGTTCTCATCGGTGACGAAGGTTTCGCATTACAAATTTTCATAATGCGGCCATTTTCTAAAGCAACAACTTTACATGATGCAAGAAAACGAAATTTTAACCTCAGGTTGTGCCGTGCCCGTCGTATCATTGAAAATACTTTTGGTATATTAGCGGAAAAATGGAGGATTTTCCATAGACCTATGGAATGCAATGTCGGAAAGGCTATTCTTGTTACGAAGGCAGCCATGCTGTTTACATAATTATGTTAGATCGAAACACGGAGATATGTATGAGATTGAGAAAAGAAGCGAATAAATTCAAACAAACTTGGAAAGTAGTGCTTTGATACCATTTAGACGTAGTAATGCATGGTCATCTAATGATGCAAATGATATAAGAGAAAAGTTTGTTACATATTTCAATAGCTAAATAAGTAGGCACATATAAGTACCTTGTATTTGGAATGTGGGCTCCAATTTTTTCAAATTTTTGTACGATATATTTTTGTATTCTTTGTTACTTGTATTGTAAATACATTCATATTTTCTTACTTCTTCGATCAACCGCTCTTTTCGTTCATTCCTCTCCTCAAAATACAAAAGTACACAAAAAGTAAAACAACCGAGTACTCGATAATATCTTTATTTTAATAAGCAGAGAGACAGGCGACAAGGTTGGACATGGACAATAAAATAGTAATGAGATTAGATGTTTAAAAACACTAGAAACTGTTTGAATAATCTAATTTAACACCCATACTAGCATTCAACATCCTAATTTACATTCAGCCGTAGTGAGCAGGGAATTGGACAGCTAGCTAAGCATGCACTCCGTGACAAGACGTTGTCATGCGTTTGTCACGCTTACTTCTCTGTCTATAGTTTTAAATGTGATAAGGACAGCATGACGTGAGATAATTGTCGCCGCCGTGCTAACGGACGAGTGTGTAAACGCGATAATTCTCATGCCACTGCCATTATTTTGACGTCTGCCATTGCTGAAACTTGAAAGCGAAGTGAGTGGTAGGGTAAGTAAGTAACTAAATATTTATTTCCAGTCCAATATAAATATAAGTACAGAAACAAAACAAAATTAAATACAAAATAACAAAATTAAACACAAAACAAAATAAAAAAGGAACTTAAAACTTAGAATCTTAAAACTGAACATAAAAATAGAACGGAGAAACAAGACATGTCGCTGATAAATACACACTCCTCTCGATCCTGCTGCAACAGTGTTTAGGGAATTATTGCCGGCAGGGCGAGGGGCAGCGGCAGGGGCTGAATGTAAACCTAGTATTATCCTAATCCTAATAATATTATAAATGTCAATGTTTGTGCCGATGGATGTTTGTTACTTCATCACGTAAAAACCACTGAACCGATTTTGATGAAACTTGTCAATATTGTAGCTTATACATCAGAATAACACATAGGCTATATAATTCTAAGATAGCATGATTTTTTTTTCAAGATTTTTAGTAGTAGTTTTTTTTGTAGTTTGGTATAAGTAGTATGGTTGACACTTTAAACAACGCAAGAGTCAGGATTTGAAATTTGTTTATGCGTATACTAAAGATAGTACGAAATCCATACATATAACCAAATTTCAAATCCTACCCGTAATTAATACCCATTACGGGAGTTTTTTTGTTAATGAACATGTCCAGCTGGTAATATAGGTAGTGTAGATACACCAATTTTGTTATCCTCTAGGTCGCTCACGCTGCTTCATTACAAAAAGGAATTATAAGACAATAAAACAACTACTTATACTGTTATATATTCTTAAAGTGGTGCATTTCCAATTATTATACTGAACTGTGGTCATATAGCAATATGATGTAATTTCAATCCTCTAAAACTGACATCACTAATGTGAAGAAAGACATTCCAGTCTTCATAAACTGAAAAGGAATAAATACATTTAAATAAGTCGAAAGTCTATAAAATCTATTGTTTCTTAGCTCAGTAAAAACATTATCCCCCTTATTACAAAACGATAAAGATAGTCTGACGTTAGTTCGTTTCTTTTGAGGTTTCGGCTATGGACAAAACAAAATGAACTAACGTCGGACTATCTTTAAACCTTGTTTTGTAATTAGAGGGTAATAGTTCTTTAATTATATGGATATATATTTACCTCTTAGTAAATTCAAAAACCATATTCATAAATACAAAGTTTTAGCCACTTACCCAAGTAAACGTAGGCAACGAAAGAGTGATAGTTCCAAAGATGTAAATAGGCATTCTCTGCGCTAGAGCCATATGAAAGATTTGGACATTAGTCACGTGACTTTTGTTAAATATGAACCATTTTTCGGTTACTGCATCCTCGAGTTTCTCACACTGAAAATATACGTTTTATTTTCATTGTTTTAAGTGATACAATAAGACATGATAACTTCTACTTTTATTGTAATTTTCAAGACCATTCCAAGAAATACTTGCTTAAGTCCTCGTAAATTGCTATGGGTTTATGAAAACTAGAAATTCTCAATATTGCTTGTTAAATTAAAGGATTTCTACGAAAGTCAAATCGATTTTCTCATAATATTCGTTTTGAAGGGTCAACCACCCGTTTTAATCTCTCTAAGGATTAAATTGGTTTTAATTTGCTAAGATTATAAAAATGTTCTTAGCTTCTTGATTTAAGCCAGTTTTATTTATATTCACCACAATTTAAATGCATTGAACTGTTATACATAATATAATTATATTTTAAATGTCTTAAGTTGTTAAATATATTTTTTAAATAATATAAACGACCCTGTGGCGTTCGATTTCATCCAGCCTTTTTTTTTGCCCTTTCTTTGTTACAGTATTTTATTTATTTATTTATTTAACAGTTTATTGTAATATGAAAGTACATAGAGACAGAAAAAAAGAGAAGTTATACAAAAGGTACAGCATATTTCTAAAAGGAATTTCTTCCTGCTGACCCCACAGACAGAGAAGTGAAAGCAAGAAGGCAGGATAGTCACTTAATCTACAATAAACAATAAATATATAAGTATAAACCTACACATTATATCTATCTATCTATCTCTATTTTAAGTATATATCAATAGGCAAGTTTATGTAAAATCAAGTATCGGGAAATGGGTAGGTATATCATGAGTTTCTTAAAAACATCTCACCTCATTTTGCACTTGTTGTCCCAAATAGCAAAACAGCATCACCATCAAGATGAAGAAGATCTCATGCATATAGTATTTTAATAGTTCCAGGGACAGTTAATTCTGTGGAATGTAATAGAAAATATTGAATATAGTTTGGTAATGATTTTTTCATTTAAGCCATACACGAAATCAGATTCGAATCGGTCTTTCTCAAAATGTTGATTGAAGTCAAAAATACTTTGGATATAGTTTACGCAGATACCTTTGTGTTTCGAAAATAGAGTAATTTTTAATTTTCTATCAATCCATTCAATTTAAATACATTCAAAAACAGACACACATTATAAAAATATATTATAGGAAAATAGTTCTGTGTAAGATTTAGTAACTACCGCAAAACAAAATACAGTGTTTGTACATACCGAAATAGCAATTTTTACCGAACACACACAGACCAACATGACTGCAACTAGAATCAATACAGGATAGAATGGTCTGCATATTTTGTTGAGACGATTGCTGAATCTGTAAGATAGAAATTTTACAAAAACGAAGTCTTAGTTGAACCGATATGGTGACGAAACCTCCAGTGAGCAAGTAAGGTTACGAGCCGAGCGGGAATATGTAGTGCCACACATTTTCATACTTCAGTTCACATCGCGAACGTCTAAGACCCAGAACACACGGTGAAACGCAAATGCAACGCAACTGAAACTGCTAGTTAGAAAACCACACCCGACGCAACTAGTTTGAAACGTTTTGCAGTTGCGTCGTGTGTGGTTTTCTAAGGAAGTCTATAGCAGAAACTGCGATGCAACTCAAAAGTTTCAGTTGCGTTGCATTTGCGTTTCACCGTGTGTTTTTGCGCTAAGTCAGCAATACAAATGTGTGAAGCTAAAGACAGACTGGTCCCACGTATGCAATGTACGCAATGTATTAATGCAGTTGCGTGTTACAGGTGTACTTCTAATCCTAATATTTTTACGGACCAGATATAATAACGCGTTGCGTATGTTGCATACTTGCTATCACACGGTCTGTCTGCTCGTTCATCCGGAGCACAAGTCTACTAATATAAAATAGCCTTAGTTGTGTGTCGGCGAGTGTCATAAACCATGTCTTATACTGATTGCGACCAAATGTGTCAAAAATTATATTGAATCATTGACACTCTGCCTACACGCAACTGGGCGTATAATAAACTAACCTCTTAATCTTCACATAATGGTCAACACACTGGGTTAGCAGCTCCGAGGAGTTCCTTTGCCACTGTTCATTTCTCTCATGATGCAGCTCCATCATCAGATCTTCGAAGTGCACCAAGATGAAGGTCAAGACTTGCAATTGACGGATCAGCTGACCCATCAAAAGAGCTATTGTTGATTGCACGCTTGGATAAACTGTTAATACAGAGAAAATTTTAATTTATTAAATATTTATCAAAAAGAAACAATTATGTAATAGCATTTCGGGTAAACCGGCAATTATTAGGAAAGTACAAACTTTTTGAGATTTAGTTTCAGCGTTTCAACGCCTGGAAATATATATATATTTATTGACAACAAGTATCAGAATCATCTCATGAATATGCCATGTGAAGAAACAATCTTGAAATTTTTATGCCGGTTATATTTTCTTTATTTTTAATGGTAAAGACTAAAATATCGAGTTGGCAATTGGATTAAAAAGTTTAATTATACCCATCGAAGCAAAAAAACCTGCGTATGCATGAAATATGAAGCTCGCAATGTAGATATTGAAGTTATCCAATGACCAAGGAAACCACATCTCAAATGCTGAAAGTAATGAGAATAAAATAAGCAAAGAATATTTAAAATGCCTATTTCATCTGCTGATACAAATGTGTGCTACAATGATGAAAACATCTTGCGGATAGGCCTGAATGCCAATTTACAGACGAGTAGTCGATTTTTTAATACCGGAAAAGTACCTAGAACTCTGAGAGATTCATCTTCTCTAACAATCATTTGATACAGCGCATCAAAAATATACAAGGCCGATGTAACGATGGCAGCCCAACTGTAACCCATGAGTAACAGCCTGGTATACTTCAACAATTTATCCTGAGTATCTATTACTAATTCCTTTAACTCCTTTAATTTCCCATTATGCAAACTCTTCAAAATGTAGTTAATGAAAGGCATCTCCATTATAACATCTTTAAAAGCCATTTCTTCAAGGAATGATCGAAATCGGTATCTAAAAAATAATGTAACCCCAACCGATATAAAGACGATAGCCCCCGTTGTCCAAATGCACATCCCTTCAATCCAAGTGATTATATCCGTACTGTTGACGACAAACCCTGTAGTGAATATGAAAATACATATCGCGATAAAACAATTGAAAATCTGATGGGCTATTTTCAATTTGGAATCCCATTTTTCTCTCGCAAAGAAATGTACACCGATACAGGAAAGTACGTAGTGGAAAATTTTTGTTCGTTCATTAAAGGTTCGTTCGTCCATCTTCGGATATATCGTGAAATGAATTGTGGCATTGATTGAAATTGAGTGTTTTAGCCGTAGGTATTTGATTGCGGATTATCGAGTGCGAAAGTTTAAAGAAAAAAATATTTTTGATTTATAATCCAATCTTCACTTTGTTTCTCAGTAGACTACTTTAATCTATACCTATTTAAGAAAATAAAAAATAAATGGTTACTGCTGATATCAAAATGTAAGTAGTTGACCTATAGTCTAACGCAATAGTCTAATAAAATAACTACAAAAACAACAAAACAAAAGAATTGCAATATAAAACTATTATAATTACGTCTTACTTATTACATAGTATACTAATTCGTATCTTCGTAGCACTAGTTAGCAATAAGAATCTTTAGAAATGAAACTCAATACGCAACAACTTTTCAGCCTAGTTACATTAATATTCACAACATAACATTCATAAGCTGATATGTGAACGTCGTCATCATTTCTCTTACTTGCAGGAACCATTCATCACGGCCTTACGCTTCTCCACCCGACTGTATCTGTCACACCAATCATCTTAAGGATTGTACTTAAAAAAATGACAAAATGATAAATGATGGGAACACGCCAATAGTGTTCTTTTATGCCGTAAATACTTGAGTGACACCCCTTTGATATTTTGATTTGTAAAAGGATTGTCGCTTTATATTTTTATTTATCAATTTGTATTTCTTTTTTTCCGTTTCGATTTTGTGAGATGGAGGAGGTAAATTATTATGTTATTTTACTTTATTTTAAGTTTGTAATCATCTTTTAAGTACCTATGTTATGCCGACAAATAGCACAATTCTGCCACGCTAGCTGTGGTTCTGAACTGTGGTTCAAAACAATAGATTTCAAACTTGTGCGGGTATGAATATTAGTAAAAATCATCATGTCTGTAGAAACATTAAAAATACCTATATCATATATTCCAAATGTCTAATCTAAGTAATGTATACCCATATTATTTACACCTCTTTCGTTATTCGAAAGTCACTCAATTTGCATTCACTTGGATAAAAATGTAAATATTTTCTACTTTCAAGTCTAGCAGACTTAAAGTAACTCGTTTAAATTATAATTTGCAAAGTGAGTAAGTACATTTAAGAAAAGGATTTTTTTTTTACTTTCGCAACACCGCGTCGTAGGTTTTCTTGATAAATTTTATGTCAATTTTACTCAAAGTAAATTACTTCACAATAATTTTATCATTTACATACATTTGGACGACAATTTTTTTAAAGTAAGTTATTGAACTATTCTACAAATGTGTTTATTTATATTTTAGGTTGGGATTTGTAAAGCGACCGAAACAATACATTATAACAAAGAACACGATTACAATAAGCTAGTAATAATAGGCAAATAACAAAAAAAACAAATCCCGAATATTTGCCTCAAGAAATAATTACGACAAAGGGAACTCTGATAAAAAAAGTTAATAAACTCTCATATTACTAAATTCCTTTCATGTCCTTGAGAAGGAATCCCTATTAAGCTATAATTAAAATTTTCAAAGTGTTTTTTTTTCTAATTTCTTTCATACCTTGTTATTATTCTGTAATGGGCAAACCAACAAAGATCTTTTGAACTTCACTAATAAGTAAATAGTCCGCAATTCGTTTCTTTATTTCGTTAATTCAATTTGGCGCGGCTTTTTTACTAAAGTCCCTTGCAATATTTATATTATCACTCTATTAATTTTTCAGCTTCATCCCATTTATATTTATCTTAAAAAGTATTTTCCTGGTTTTCTTCCCTAATTTTTCACGCTGGAAAATTGTGTAATCCAAGAAATAATATTGTATTTCTTGGAACGAATTACGTTGTTTATTATTACGATATAGGTACAAATAGTATAGATGTTTTTAGTACTTTTATGAAAAACAGTTAAAAGAGACAGTGTTATTGAATAGAACGGGCCAAAATCAGGTTGAACTATGAACATGATTCAATTGCTAATTCGAAAATGCCCTGATAGTAGACACACCTACAATATTCTCAAGGCTGTACAAAAAAACCAATATGGTAAGTAAGTAAGGCGAGAAACTAGTACAACACAATAGAGGGGGAGTGAAAAATAACAAATAACAACACCATGAGAGATTTATGATGTTTGTATGTGATGGCGGCGCCTTGCTATTGATGTTTTAGTCCGTTTTTATCGTTCCTTCGATGAAATCATGTATGTTAGTACAAAAATAAAATAACAGGATGAAAAAATGCTTGTTTCTTCATGAATTCTCGTAGCTTTATGGCTGGACTTGTTTCAAGCTCCCATAACACACATTTTTTAAGTTTTTTAAGTTTTTTAAGTTTTTTAATTTTTTAAGTTTATCGAGTTAAAACCTGTGCTTACATAGTGTAAAACATGTTTAAACACAACTTCTTTTTAAAACACGCTACTTATTCCCGATGAGCCAAATCAAAAAAGTTGCATTTACCTACCTTTTTTTAATTAATGTTAGCATTTCATTTGTGTTAACAGCTCTATATGATTACCATAATGATATCTCCGTACCAAAGTTAGTGGGGTGCTCAGCAACTCATGATTTACGAACACAGTATTTCAAGAGTATTGGCCGCAGTTCCCTCTATCACACAAACCGCTCTCTCCACAAACAATAAACACATTCACGGAATTAATAAATGCATTTTCTTTATTAAAGGTCGTGGTTCACAAGCAAAAAAAGCTTTATTGTAAAATTTATAAAAGTTATAATTCAGACAAAACATGCTGATGGATAATGCTGATTACATTATAACATAATATAACAAAAAAATATCAAGTAACTAGCTGAAGATGTTATGATATTCATTAAAGAAGAGTTATTCCAGAGACAACACAATAAGTAATTCATCATCTTATTTAGAGGTATTAGATCACATTTTATGTAGTCTTGACCAAATATTTTTTTTCTATTCTCGCCTACGTACAATTCAATTATATTTCTCTAACACCTCCACTAACCACGGATACAAGACTTTATAACTATCAAGACCATGAATAAAATCAATGTGGTTAAATTTTGGTTGCTCTAAAACATGATGTTCAACCACATTAGGAAGTTTCTCATTCAAGGTTGCTACATCAGCCAGCGGAGCAAATTTATCATTTTTACCAGCTACTAAAACTATATTCATGTCCACTTTACTCAAATCAAATTCTGGAGGAGTTACCGTACCATATTCATGTAAATTTCTGGCAAATCCGTAGTCATACCTTGCAAATTTTCCTCGCAGTTTAACTTGAGCGTAATGGTACAAATTTTTAAAAGAAGACTCTATCGGATAGTGACCTATATAAGTCGGAGTATACCCTCGCTCAAATTGCGCAGGATCAAACCCAACAATAGGAAATATGAACACATTCATGCACAGCTCGTACCCAATATCAGGTTGACTACATACAGCAACTATAATTTGTCTTAGTAAAGAATGCTGCGGAATAATTTCAACTACATTGAATACTGAGAATAACGCATTAATAATAGGAGATATTGCAATCAATATCGATAGAGGTGGTTGAATGTAATTTAGGAAGCAAATTGGAGCTAATGCTATAAAAACCTTGATCTTCTTATTGTATTCTGGTCTTCTAGAACCGAGGACATAAAACATTGTGTTTCCTTCTGAATGTCCCATTGCACTCAATTGCTTTTGACCTGTCTCTTTCAAAATGAAATCAATAAATGCTGGTGTGTCATAATACCCAAATTCATCGAAGCTGTAGTCAAAAAACTTTGGAACTTTATCTGGATTCAGGAATAAATGTCTTCTTGAGTATCTGCTTCCTCTTGTATTACCCAACCAAACATCGTAGCCTATGTTTGCGAGTATTATACTGAGAGAAGTGTAACCTCTTGTGATAAAGTCGTCGCATGATGCGAAAAGTCCATGTTGAAGATATACCGGTTGGCTTTTGTTTCCAGGAAGTCTGAATAATGTCAATATGTATCCATCTTCAGTAGTAACGTGATATTGCTCTGCGGGGTGACCATACTTAGCTGCTAGTTGAGTGAAGTTCAAACGTCCATCTTCAGAAAGTTGATTTGGCAATTGAATACTTTGTGCAGAAATTTTATGAACGAAATACAAAATTGATCCATAAACGTATAGCGACATTGTTCTTTTGTTACTTTCTTCAGTAGTTTAAATCGTTACGAGTGCATTATCTTTACTTTAAGAATTAATTCTTTACTTTAATCACCATAAATAAATTACGTCAATGTTAGTTTTATCTACGATACGCATTTTATGTCACATTGTAAATTCAATGCAAATTAACTTGAACTATGTTATCAACTTTTATTTAGTTCAGTTTTAGGCACGTGTAGTCGTGTAATCTAATTTCCTTTGCACATAAAATGTATTAAGTTACTTTTCATCCATTATATTTTTTAAGAATTTTAATCAAACGTGGATACAGAACTTCGTAACTACCTTTTATTGAACCTTTATTTGAATTTCAGTGTTATCTTCATGTAATTAAACCTTTAATTAGAAATAATTGTAAGATTAAAATAAAAACAAATTTTAGCTAAGCAGATAATACATACAAATACAAATTCTAGTAACAATAAAAATATGTTTGTTACTTATTATAAGCCTATGAAGATCATGCTTCCCTTAATTATATTCTTTTAGCTCATCAACTAGTAGTGGATAAAGAAACTTATAGCTTTCACGACCTATAAGAAAGTCCATATGATTGAAAAGTGGGTGATCTAACACATGATGCTCAACATTAGGAAGCAAATGACTAATTATTTCTGTGTCATCTTTTGATACTAATTTATCATTCTTCGCGGAAATCAAAATTGCCTTCATTGTTACTTTGCTCAAATCGTACTTCGGTGGGGTCACAGAATGATATAAAACTAAATTTTTCTCAGATCCGTAATCGTATCTAGCAAATGTACCATTACGTCTTATTTGACTGTAATGATTAAAATTCTTAAGAGAAGAAGATGTAGGAAAGTGTCCTACATAAGTGCGTAAGAAACCGCGCTCAAATTGTTTAGGATCGTATCCAATTATTGGAAAAAATATGAGGTTCATACAAATTTCATAACCAATGATAGGTTGAGTGCACAATGACTTGATCAGCTGTCTCAGTAAAGATTTTTCTTGAAATACTTCAACTATACCAAGTGAATTTGCAACCTTTTTAACAATTGGAAATATATCTAGTGCAATAGAAATTGGTGGCACAGCATTATAAAAGACCGTTGGTGGAGCTAACGCAATTAGAATTTTGATCTTGGCATTGTATTCTGGTTTTCTGGAACCAAGAACTAAGTACATAGTTGCTCCTTCAGAATGTCCAATAACACTAAGCTTCTTCTGTCTAGTCTCTTTCAGTATAAAGTCAATGACACTTGGAGTGTCATAGTAACCAAATTCATCGAAGCTATAGTCGAAGAATTGAGGATCTGTTTCAGGATTCAAAGTCACATGGCGTCGGGAATGTTTGTTTCCTCTTGAATTGCCAAACCAGACGTCAAAGCCTTTGTCAGCTAGTCTGATACCGAGGGACGTCTTCCCTCTTAATATGAAGTCATCAGATGATTCAAAAAGACCATGTTGGAGCAAAACTGGTTGACTTATGTTTCCTAGGAGACGATATAATGTCAATATGTATCCATCTTCAGTAGTGACGTGATATTGCTCTGCAGGGTGACCGTATTTAGCTGCTAGTTGAATGAAGTTCAAACGTCCATCTTCAGAAAGTAGATTTGGGAATGGCAACGTCAAGTGTGACGATACGAAATGCACAAAATAAATAAAAAATGATATGCTTAATAATGACATTTTGAATTATAACTTCTTCGCGTATTGGCAAAAGTTTGAATAGTGTTTAAATAAATTTGTTGTTAATTTATATAGATAAGTGTCACGAATAAATTTATTTTCGTGTTTAACTTTACAGAGCGGCACTATCATTAAAAATACAGAACGCCGTTCTTTAAATATTATCAAAGATTTTTTTATTTCTTTGAGGAACAATTGTTATTTTTTATCACGCCTGTGATATGAACAATAGTTTAATTTCCATTTTAGAATATATTGTCAATACTCTGACATTCGAAGTTCATCGACATTCAAATGAATAATTACCTAAATAACATTTAAACACTATAGGGCAGCATTAAATAAACCATTGAGATTATCAATTAAGTATATTTATTTAGAATTTCAATCAAGCGAGGATACAACACTTTATAACAATCACGACCAATAATAAAATCAATATGGTTGAAACGTGATGGTTTTAATACATGATACTCTACAACATTTGGTAGTTTGCTATTTAAAATATCAACATCAGCTACAGATACCAATCTGTCATTTCTACCAGCTACCAGAACAGTTTTCATACTCATTTTGCTCAAATTGTATTCAGGTGGAGTTTCAGAACCATACTTATAATAATTCTTTACTGCACCATAATCATACATAGCAAATTTTTTTCGTAGTTTTAATTGACCAAAATGATACAAATTCTTTATAGATGAACCTATAGGAAAGTGCCCTATGTAAACTGGTAAAAAATCTGGTTCTAATCGGTCTGGATCATATCCCAATAGAGGAAAAGCTATCATTTTAACACAAATTTCATATCCAACTACAGGTTGAGTACATAAAAATTCCATTACTTGTCTTATGAGGGAATTTTCGGCAAATATGTCTATATATTTTAATATATTTGCAAGTGCATAAATAATTGGGCTTATATCCATTATGATAGATATTGGAGCTTGAGCGTGATTAAAGAAACATGCTGGAGCCAATGCAATAAAAATTTTGATTTTCTTATTGTATTCTGGCCTTCTAGATCCAAGAGCAAAAAACATTGTATTTCCTTCAGAATGAGCGATTGCGCTCAGCTTCTTTTGTCCGGTTTCTTTTAAAATGAAATCTATGATAGCTGGAGTATCAAAGTATCCAAACTCATCGAAGGTGTAATCAAAGAAATGAAGATCGGTGTCAGGATTCAAAAACAAATGACGACGGGAATATCTGTTCCCTCTTGTATTGCCCAACCAAACGTCGTAACCTTTTTCAGCCAGTATGATGCCAAGGGATGTTTTACCTCTCAGGACAAAGTCATCGGACGATTCAAACAATCCATGTTGCAAGAAAACCGGTTGGCTTTTGTTTCCAGGAAGTCTGAACAGTGTCAATATGTAACCATCTTCAGTAGTGACGTGATATTGCTCTGCGGGGTGACCATACTTAGCTGCTAGTTGAGTGAAGTTCAAACGTCCATCTTCAGAGAGATTGTTTGGTAATCGTGACGTATACGGAGTGGTAACAGTGAGTTCACAAAACAAAAGAATCACTAATATCGTTAATTCCATTTTAACTGTAAACGCATTCGGTCGTGTCTCTGGTAAGAATTAGTGTTAAAAATTACGAAACTAATTTATATACTCGTAGATGTTGTTTTAATAGATTTTATCAGTTAAAGGGAAGTAAGTCATTTATTTTAAGGTTACGAGTAGGTACACTACAAAAATTATATTAGTGAATACCTAATTTTCGTATTTGTAAATTAAGTAATTTTAATTGTTTTCAAGCAAACATGACCTTTGAATGTATTTTCGTTTAATTTGACTTTATTTTCAGGTTTCCAAAAAATTTAAATGTAGGTGCGTTATCATTAAAAAAAAAACTATTTTTTATTTTTCTTTGTTTGACTGATTTGTGTTTCCCTTTTTGCAGTTTACTGGTTGGTGTGTCTGATATTTATTATTTTGCGATATTAACAGTTTTTAAATAAATTTTATAAATTGCAAGGTTATTGAAATGTAATACATATATTAAGGTCGTTAGTTATACATTTCCAAAATCGAAACTAAACGTAAATATAAATATTTCTCACTATCACGACCAACTACAAAATCTAAATGATTAAATAAAGGACGTTCTATCTCATGATAATCTACAACATTAGGGAGTGTCCGATTTAATTTTTCCATATCAGCCTTCGGCGTAACGATATCATTTTTACCCACTTCTAACACTATCTTCATTTTGACTTTACTCAAATTATATTCTGGAGGACTTACTGATCCATAAATTAGAACATTTTTAGCTATCCCATAATCGTACCTAGCAAATTTCTTACGGAGACCAAGTTGAGCGTAATGGTATAGATTCTTCAGTGATGATTCTGAAGGAAAATGACCGATAAAAGTAGGAACAAATCTTGGTTCCATTTGATCAGGGTCATAACCAACCAAAGGAAACCCTAGTACGTTAAAACATATTTCATATCCAATAACAGGCAAACTACAAAAGTATTTTATAACTTGTCTTAGTAATGAGTTCTCTCCAATTATTTCAACTTGATTTAGAGCTTGAGCAACTGCGTGGAGATAAGGAGATACTTTTATGAGAGTAGAAATCGGTGCTTGAACATTATCGAAGAAGCATACAGGAGCCAAAGCCACCAACACTTTGATCTTTTCATTATATTCTGGTCTTCTAGCTCCGAGGACAAAGTACATTGTGTTTCCTTCAGAATGTCCAACTGCACTGATCTTCTTTTGCTTTGTCTCGTTTAAGATAAAATCGATTAACGCTGGGGTATCGTAGTACCCAAACTCGTCAAAGCTGTAATCAAAGAATTTAGAATCTTTATCAGGATTTAAAGTCACATGTCGTCGAGAATATCTGTTTCCTCTAGAATTTCCCAGCCAGACGTCAAAGTTTCTGTCAGCTAAAATTATGCCCAGCGAAATCTTTCCTCTCATGATAAAGTCATCCGAGGATCCGAAGATTCCGTGCTGCAGTAAAACTGGTTTGCTTTCGTTTCCGGGAAGTCTAAATAATTTCAATATGTATCCATCTTCAGTAGTGATGTGATATTGCTCTGCGGGGTGACCGTACTTAGCTGCTAGTTGAGTGAAGTTCAAACGTCCATCTTCAGAGAGATTGTCCGGTAGTGATATTAGTTGAGCAACATCACAATATATCATTAAATAAACCAATAATGAAGACTGTCCTTTCATTTTCAACTTCTGCTGTATTTTAATCCTTTTTATATTCGTTTCCTTTGTCTGCAAGTTCACTTACTGCTTCATGAAAATGTTTTTTACTTTTATCGCTAAAATACTTATGTTTTGTCAAGTCACTTTTCACTTATTTATTTTATTACAGTTTTGACTTAAAGTAATCTTGTAAATAATGGTATTTATTGGTTTTTATTCAGGACCTGTTTTGCTATCTGAATGAACATTTGTAAAACTACACAACTGAAATTTTTGAGTTTAGCAAATGGCACTTGTTAAAAGTCTATTGAAATGTAATTTGTTTGAAAAGTGAAAATTAATTTGTAAGTAAGTACGCATGCTGTGCGTTATTATATGTATAATAGGATGTAATAACGTAAAACAATAGATTTAGTTATCTTATATATTTTTGGAAACTATGAGGTGGCTGCGACTTCATACGTATTTTTACTATATCTTTGAAAACTCACACAATATCTTTAAATAATTTTGACATGCTATAATATTGATAAGTTACATTAAAATCTATTCAATGGTTTTTGTACAAAAGAGTAACAAATATTGTCAACACGTGCAACACGTTTATAAATATTAGTAGGTAGGACAATTATTTACAGATAACTTGGTCTGCCTGCATGTACATACCTATCACGCCTCTATCCATCGAGGTGGACAGACACTTCCCTCCACTTGCTATGATACAAACACACTTCTTTCGCTTCATCCACATTCATCAGTCTCTTCATACATGCATGTCGGTAATGTCACATTGACAGTTTCAATGCAAATGTCAATTTTTAGTTTTACAAACAGACATAATAAAACAATATTTTTTGATATGTAACTCATTTGTTTGAAAGAGGCAGTGGAGGCGGTACTCAAACGCACAACAAACTATTGTTTTTTGGTTATATATTAATTTATAAATAAATTTAAGTGAAACAACATAATTATTATTTAAAAGAGAAACACAGTATAGTAATAACTGTATAAACCAATATACTTATTTAAAAATAGAAATAAGTACGATTTCTATTATATTTGTTTTCTCATCGGGGAATTGTTACGGAAAGGCCAAGTTAGAAGTACCCTAAACCGACGAGCATGAATGAGGCGATTGATGAATGTGGATGAAAGGAAAGAAGTATGTTTAGATCACAGCAAGTGAAAGGAAGTGATCTCTGCCTACCCCCACGGGAGAGAGGCGTACATTGTTCTCTCATTCTTTATCATTGATTTCCTTTAATATTGTTATTTTGATGTTACTAAGTTCGAATTAAATGGCTGCCTGCACTCCAACATTCAAATTAAAAGCGAAATACATGTAATGCATAATTCACTTGTTAGTATGTATGCAGACCACGGAAAAGGTGGCGGGACGAACTGGACAACTTCTTATGTACCTGGGCGGAAGCTGAAGCTCGAGACATAAAATCATGGCGGATGAGGAAAGAGGCCTTTGCCCAGCAGTGGTACACAAATGGGTACCAAGATTAGATTAGATTAGTATGTATGAAGTGAATGATACTTATGATTATATTGTAGAGGTTAATTAAACAAGCTGGGTCTATATTTCTCCTCAAACCACCCTTGACATTTTTCTTTCTTATAAAAACTTTCGACATTACAAACAGGGTAAACACAAAATGGTATATCAAGTTATATAAAACAGTAAACACATCTCTATTTTGACGTAGAATTCCCGATATCAGGAGGAGACAAGCTCAAGCAAACATGATAAATCATTTGTCTTCTATTGGCGGACTATTCTTGGGTGTATACTGAAATCATAATATAATATTTTATTTAAAATGAAAATAAGATGTTAACTTTCTATGAGAGACATGGTCTATGAAAGACAAGTAAAGTATATGGACAATGCTATTTTTAAAATTTCTGGTGATTTAATTTTGTATGCAATGGAATATTTTTTATTCCTATCCGAAATTTTAAAAATCCTCAATATAAACAGTATTTCTTACTTCAACTTCTTTCTAACATAATTTAATTAATTGCGGCATCTCTGATCATCTGAAATCAAGTTTTACTGTCTTAACTTAAGTCTGGTCCTGTGATATTTATAATATTTAACATAAAATATATGTTCAAATAAAACACCCTTATAAGGAAAATAAATAAAATAATCCAGGAAAATTACATCCCAGAATAGGCAACCCATATGTACATCTCCCCTCGTTTTCCGATGTGGGCCACATTATTAATATTCAACATGCGCGAAAATGATTTAGGGCTTGCTATACCATCCACTTTTTGATACTTCCCCACTTTTCGGGAGAAATTACTTTTCTTTGGTGGCTTGTCGAAAATGTCAATGGGGAGAATAACATGTTGATTGTAGGGGACTCGACCAATTTCTGTGAAAAATTGTATGTTTTTAGGGAAAATATTACATGTTTTTTTTTTCTTCACGGGAGTGGGGCTATCCATCTCGGTTATTGTCGATTGATTGCTAAGTTGGGAAAGGATTTTTAGAATATTTTGATAGTAGGTGCCTATTAATACTTTGTAGTTTAAGTGATGGTATGTAGTCTAAGCGTGATGTGACCATTTCAAATTGTCACTATCATTAAAATTAATAAAACCTCGTTGTAAAAGTTGGATTACGAAAGCGTCTCCCGTAAAGATTGATTAAAGTGATTTAAATCGTCCAAAAACTTGCTTAATAAGGCAGAGGCTATCGAATGATCGTCGGAACAAGAGTAATTCACTTTGGCAGAGTTGCGAGAGATAAGTTATGATGGAACTTCGGCCACCTCTGTCTTTTGAAAACTTTCCCAAAAATGAGTTTGACAAGTTTTGATTGGTGGGAATTCTTAAAGGAACCCTCACTGTGATTCCGGTGGGCTCGTTAGTTCTGCCAAATTGCGTTTGCATATTTTTTGGTGGATTCCACAAAATTTTATTTGAGTTTCGTATTTTGCCGGATTGCACTGATTTTGAATTCAAAGTCAAATCAAGGCTGGCTTTTGGATGGAGTTGGTGAGTTAGGAACGTGTTGGTAACAAATAATATTTAAATATTTAAAAAATAGATCAAAACCGATCTAAATACGTATCTAACTGTAATACTTATACTCGTATTTAACTGACTCGAAAATATAAGTGCCTTGCGGAAGGAGTCACGGTCAAAAGCATGTCATTACTTAACTACCGATCTTTACATCTATACCTACATAATAAAATTTCGCACAAGGTCACTTCACGGGCACTAGAGCGAAAAGGAATGTACCTATTTAAAACACTAACAATATAAACATACTTCATTATCATAATATATTTTGTTAAAACAAAAGAAATATTATTTATTCAGAAACCAAAAACATTTCGACATAGAATTTTTTTTGTTTTACGCGCGGCTTTCAAAAGGCAAACTGCACCTCCCTTTAAAAGGTTAACACGAAACCTGAGTCACAGAAATGCACACATAACTTTATTAGAATGAATATATATGTAATGGTACCATAAAAGTTAACTGCTAGTATTTGCTTAAGTACCAACTAGAGTATCATGTCGTCCAAATAACTTTGAGCTCGGATATTTAAAGACCTTGTAAGAAAAGAACAAAAATAGTTCCCAAAAATATCAAAGACAGAGGTCAAGTTAGGTTAGGTTTCTATCCTCAAGACGACCCGATGCTAGACTTAGAACAAAAGTTAAGGAAAAATGTTTTAGTTGAACTCTAACTAAGAGACAATAGAGGTTGCTATGGCTCACAGAATGTTTGACCTTAATTTAATATTGGGTGACGGAGATAATAAGGAGAAGTGTAGAGTCGCTTTCATACTCAGAATTTTCAAACGAATTGGACGCATATTGTTACTGTTTTATAAGATTTTATTTGTTCCCTTTAGTAATATGTTAGCAATTTCGCAGACACAATTTCGCATAAGTATCTATCTAATGTTACCTTTTACGTAGGCGTTCAAAATACTTACAAATTAAAAATAGCAAATTATTTACGACGATGAACAATATTTTGCTAATTTCGACTTAAGTACTGTGTTATGTTTTAGGAATAAAAAAGTACTACCTAAGTAGTTAGTCATAAAGAGACCTTAGGTTAACAATGACAAAAGAACGAAAGAACTTCATATCAAAGTCATCTTTAGTTCACTGTTTTTCTAAAATCTAAACTAAGGACAACTTCATGCCTTACCCAGTTCCTGAGTAGTAGTTTCATCACGAGTTTGGCAGTCGTCGCCGCACTTACATTTGGTGCAACCGAGCTGTTGAAATATGAAAATTGAATTTCTGTTCCATGTTTTTTTTTCCTGATTCGACTCATGTTCCGTTCACGCTCAACTGCCACTCGCTTTGCACCACGGCTTTCTTCTGAAAATCGCTACGTCTGTGCATTTATGGGGTACCTAGTTAAGAAGACAAGAATTATTTCTTGTTTCTTACTTTTAAGATTGCAGGTTTTCCGTAGGCGGGTTTTAGTTTTTAGAACTTATTTTTTATTTCACACTTTTAAGTTAAACCAGTGATAACTACGTACCTACTACAGAACTCATACAAACACATACATGACAACTATTTAAACTCCATGTTACACTTTCAATCTATCTTTTCATCTCAACATATTGTACTAGCGGGCATCCGCGACTTCATAGTCATTTATACCACAGTTACTTTTCAAAGTGGACAGAATGCAACGAGATAATAATTATAGGGTAACAATCCCACAATATTGCAATTTTTTTGATAGAGTACATAACACTAAAAAAACTACACAAAAAGTACCTAGATAGGTAGAACCTACTTTTGAGCAGATGCTCAACGCTTTCCTGGTCCAAAGTAAGTAGTGTAATCCGTTTCGGATACGTCTGAGTGTGGATCAAAGATGCCTTTTATTTTATTTTGACGGGGCGCTGTGCCCCCAAAGACCCCTACACACTGATAATCTGTCCATAGTACGAGTATATGTTAAAAGTATCTATTTCCTTATTGCAGCGGGGGGCTGCGTCCCCCCAAACTGACACAATGACGTCTTTGTCCACAGTAGATTTCAAGAGGTGTTTCGTTTATTTAGGCGGGGGGCTGCGCCCCCCAAACCCCCTACACTGTGGCTACTTTATCCATAGTAGAGTTCAAGAAGTGTTTCGTTCCTTTTGGCGGGGGGCTACGCCCCCCAACCCCCCCCACACAGTATCAACTTTGTCTAGTAGAATTCAAGAAGTGTTTTGTTTAATTGTGGTGGGGGCTGCGCCCCCCAAACCCCCTACACTGTGACTACTTTATCCATAGTAGAGTTCAAGAAGAGTTTTGTTTCATTTCGGCGGGGGGCTGCACCACCCAAACTTTCCTACACACGGACTACTTTGTTCATAGTATGAATGTGAGTTCAAGAAGTCTTGTATTTTATTTCAAACTTCCCTTTTAAGACACGTTTTACAAATTAAAATCACTGCTTGAACTCTAAACAACGTTGAATATGGGATCTTTGTCAGAGTCTAAAAATTTTTGCTTTTTCGTACATTTTACGTGTGCAAAATGTACCTATTGAGGGACCGAAAATGTTTGAATGCCAACAAAATTGATTCCATAGGTAGTACAAGTTGTAGGTAATTTAGCTTAAAACTAGCCAAAACAGTAAACATAATTCTGAAAAGGCCTGATTTGGCAAGCTGTAGGTAAGTAATCAATAGTTTCGAAGTAATTATGATAGAAAGGATAAGACGTTAAAAGACATATTTACAAGTAAAACCGCGTGCTAAACCTAGTGATATATATTATATTTGGAATGTACTCGCTGAGCCCTTTCATTTGATACCCCACACATTATCCTTTGTAAAATTTAATATTTTTCGTCGCGTACCGTCTTCTTGTCCACTAGTTTATAAGCAAATCCGTGCGCAAAACCTAGTGATACATATATTTTTGGAATGTACTCGCTGAGCTCTTGAAGTTGATACCTCACACAACACCATTTACAAACTTTTATTTTTTCTTCGTGACTTTTTGCCCACTAGTGGGCAAAGTATTGAATTTATTGCAAAACTAGGTATCCTATGTCACCCGCCGTATTATTACAAATCTATTGACACCGCATTCATTAAAATCGGTTCAGTAGTTTAGACGCTACGGTGGAACATACATACATACATACATACAAACATACATAGACTGCCAAAAACATTACCCTTCCTTTTGGCTTTGCCGTAGTCGGGTAAAAAATAGGATTCAATGTTTGTGGGATTTATCATAGCAACTACTGAAAGCAGATAACATGTGTAGTTGCTATTTTGAGTAAAAGAAAATTAGGCGATTCAAACGCTAAATGTGTAAAGATCTTATAATTCAAGGAGAAAGAGACAGTATCATTTCTGAATAATATAATTTATAACTTATAACTATTTACCAATTACCTACCTGTGATAAATAACCCGGTTGCCAATCCTTAAGACTTTGGTAAGATAAACTATTAATCTGCAAAATGAAAAATAAAAGAAATATCATAAAGATAAGGCAAAAAAAAATCAAACTGACAAGCATGTATGAGGCGACTGATTAATGTGGATGAATCGAATTAAGTGTGTTTCGATTGTAACAAGCAGAAGACAGTGGTCTCTGCCTAACCCGATGGGAGAGAGGCGTGGCGGATATATAGGTATGTAAAAAATCACATCGCATACTATCCCCATGGACCAGACTACCACAAGTAACAGAGAGAACCCTTCCAATACTTACACGAACATCGCTCGCTCGAAGTCACAATGGAGCGTTCGTATTGGGGCTCTGGCGCTCGCAATTTATATGACAGATATTAGATACAGTCTAGCTAGAGCTGATATTGTGCGGTGCATTGTACACTGCTCAGTAACAAGGGGTTGCGCAGAGTAGGTGAATAAATCAGAGAAATCTGTCAAATATTAAGAAATACTTAAACTACAATAATGTTTGTAACATCTGTCATTTTTTCTTGGAAGTTAGGTTTCACGTTATACTATAAGAATATTACGATTTTAATATATTTTTTCGAATAAATCTTTCAGAGTTTTCCGAATGTTTTTTTCAGATTTTTCCGTCCTATTTCCGTACAAAAATAAAATAAAACTAATAATGGTACAGTGTTAATTGAAGAACTTATGAATGTTATACCCATTATGGAATGTCCACGTTTTTATTATAATTATAAAAAAAGAGGTGTAATTATTAAAAAGTACCTACTCTACACTGTACAAAAAATTTCGTAGCTTTGCATAGCTCAAATTCATAACTGCTGGTTACAATATCACAATCCGCAGAGACCTGAGTCGCAAGTCACATTTATTTGGACACAGCGAAACGGATGACTCTTTATTCTATACTACACTGTGCGGTTAAGAAATTCAACATACGTAACTATCCGTTTCCATGGAGATTACCAGAGAACATGAAGATTTTGTTGAATTATATCAATTTCTATATATTTTCGAGAGTAACCTAAACCGTCTTGCATGTATGAGGCGACTGGTGAATGTGGATGAAGCGAAAGATATGTGGTGGTATAAGTGAAGAGAAGAGGTTTCTGCCTACCCCAGTGAGAGAGGCGTGACAGATATAATTGTTTATATGTTAGTATGTCATTTGTTTCGGATAAAGATACTGCATTTTTTAACCGTAGATTCCCAAAACAACAAAATTAGATACTAAACATTTGTTGCCAATTTATATCAAAAATAAATATTGTCATGCTCGAGGCACTTTACCAAAAAGCACCCTGTGATTCGCAGCTTGTTAAAATCCCCGATAATATCCAATTAACACGACATAATTCGTTTCAACTAATGAATTTTGATCGTATCATATTAATTATAATCCAATGATGTTTGTTATGGGAAAATAAAATGTTTTTCATAATGTTGTGTTATTACAATGATGTAACATTATCATCACCAGTTTAATTATTCGGAATTTATTTCCTCTCATTATTCATGCTGTTCGATACGGATTATCGAAATTCGAAGTAATTTTTATTACATAGCAAATAAATAATGTTGTAAAGTAGGTACAACAAGAAATATTTCTACTTTTAAGTAGATTTCTTTGTAAAACAACTAAGATTTTAAAGGTAACGAAGATTCCAAAACAAATGGAATAGAAGGGCTGGAATAAATTAAGGGTCCTGAAATATCGTTTAGAAATTAGCGAAAGGGGTCCCTAACGTTATAATGAACGAGTGTGGGCTCCAAATTGATTAGATTCGGGTAATGCTACGCAATTTGCCTGCGAAGTATGCCTATCTATTACAAACACACGGTTTTAACGGATGGGAAGCAAAATAATAAAAAAATAACTACGTATTTATACCTATATCAATAGGCATGATGACTAAATAACAAAAATACACTGGGTCAAAGTTGCTCGTGACGTCACGCCTAGGTACGATTTTTACCTAGGAGTGACGTCAATACTTCCCACTCCGTAACTTTGATGCTCCTGTATCTTTGTATTTATTTATTAGGTAAATTATTAGATTAGGTAAAAAATGTGTTTCAAATATTTTTAATAGCCTAAAAGACGGACTAATTATTTTTTGAATTTTTGAATGTAGTCATCATCCCTATTAAACAACAACTCTATTTGTTATATGGCATAGAATAAAGCAACGTATCATCCTACTTCCGATTAATATAGTAATAAATGTATGTGTCGACCTCATCATTCATGAGCATCGAGCGTCGCCGCTCTTGTCGGTGGAGTCCTCGCCACTCGGCTCAGTGCTCATGTATCAAACTACTGCTGCACAGTCTGCACATTGCAATAACACATACACCATATGTATGATATAGTAGCTCTGATAATCTTAACTCAGTAAGTAAGATCAGTAAGGTCTTTTAAAAACTGCAAAAGATGAATATCGCTTTTGTTGGATGTCCAGAAAGTCTGTGTGTATCAAATAGATTGCTGCTAATTGCTGACGTAGACATTAAAACAAAATTACAATGTATTTTACTATTATAATATCATTAAGATTCTTGTTAAAGACGATTTTTAAGTTTTATAAGTACCTACTCAGCTTTTATTATAAATACCTATTTTTTTGCATCAAATAAGAATCTTGCTCTCGATTGAAAAAAAATCTTGCACTAAGAAATCTTTGACTTCATTCACAAAGGATTCCAGACGTTATTAGTAAATGTAAAAGGTTGATTTTTTATTAACGCCGCTTCTAGTTTCCCTAAGTATTGAAAAGAACTTGAAATATTATTTCTATTCAAAGTAAAAGAAACTTTAATAAGTCGTCAGTAAGATTTATTTTTAATCTAGGTAAGAAAAATTCTCGTACTTGTTTATTTATTTGCCGCAATGCAATACAAAGGATTATGTTAGAGTTTTATTGTTTTAAATCCTAATACGAGTAATAAAGGTACGTTCAGAGACTCATCTTTGTTGATTAAATTATTTTTTCCAAGAGGAAAATGTCGATACATTATAATAAAACATTATGCATTAAAAACATAACAATTTTTGAAATAAAATCAAAGCTAACCCCAAAGTGTTGAAACCCAAACGCAATGTTGCTGACATTGTAAAAAATACGTCGTTTAACTAAACGCCCAAATAATGCCGGCAGTTGCTTGTGTAAATAAACATATTTATCTAACCTCTAACCCGAATAATAAAATGGGGTATAAAAGATCCTAAGTAAATAACGTAAACTGCGGCGAACCATTACACAAAGGTTTGCGCGACAAGCCTTCATCGGTACCTATGTAAAAATCCGTTCGTCTTATGCGTGTAATTCTAAGGTAAGTGAATATTTTTATACTTTTGAATTATAGTTGATCATTTGTCAGGACGCCTAGGGTAAAAAACATAGTTAATAAGTAGGTACTTGCATTCAGGATTCGCAAGTGCGTTTTTACGGACTCAGTTATGTTGACATCTGTCAGTCAAATACAGAATGTTAAACACAAAATAACACATATTTTAGATTTGATATATTGTCTTTGTTCTAATCAGAAGCTACATAAAATAAAACACAATTCTAACTCAAAGAAAACACCAATTCAAGTACATTCTTCATTCTACATTTACGACAACAAAATTTAATTTAATATTTAATCTAACCTGAACTGGAAGAGTAAAACAAATGAAAGTAAACAACATTCTTAATTTAAAAACCTCTGCAGAATTGCAGTGCTAACAGTTTAAAAAGGATGGCTGCGTAAGGGATTGTACTAAATAAATAAGTCGGGACAGAGCACGACTCAGTTAGAAACTTTTACTAAATCCTTTTCATTAAACCTTACTGCGTGACCTTGCATGTTTTGTCCGAAATTACGGTTTAGCCACCACGTTGATATTGAGTCGGCATTAATGAGGCGGTAAAGTTATAAAAAAGTTTCTGGATTATTTCTCATATCCCAAACTCATTCAATTAGAAGTAATAACGGAGCTTGAACTTTAATGCACTTCTCGGCTACAGGCTTTACAGGCCATAGTAACGAACGATCCCACTCGTATACATCCTTAATATAAGTAGGTACCTAATTCCAAATAAAAAGTAACGCTAAACGTTAAAAAAAAACGCCTATGTAATGCAAGTAAAACCTGGGTAATACATATTAATGTAGATTTTTTACCCGACTACGGCAAAGCCAAAAGGAAGGGTAATGTTTTTGGCAGTCTATGTATGTTTGTATGTATGTATGTATGTATGTTCCACCGTAGCGTCTAAACTACTGAACCGATTTTAATGAATGCGGTGTCAATAGATTTGTAATAATACGGCGGGTGACATAGGATACCTAGTTTTGCAATAAATTCAATACTTTGCCCACTAGTGGGCAAAAAGTCACGAAGAAAAAATAAAAGTTTGTAAATGGTGTTGTGTGAGGTATCAACTTCAAGAGCTCAGCGAGTACATTCCAAAAATATATGTATCACTAGGTTTTGCGCACGGATTTGCTTATAAACTAGTGGACAAGAAGACGGTACGCGACGAAAAATATTAAATTTTACAAAGGATAATGTGTGGGGTATCAAATGAAAGGGCTCAGCGAGTACATTCCAAATATAATATATATCACTAGGTTTAGCACGCGGTTTTACTTGTAAATATGTCTTTTAACGTCTTATCCTTTCTATCATAATTACTTCGAAACTATTGATTACTTACCTACAGCTTGCCAAATCAGGCCTTTTCAGAATTATGTTTACTGTTTTGGCTAGTTTTAAGCTAAATTACCTACAACTTGTACTACCTATGGAATCAATTTTGTTGGCATTCAAACATTTTCGGTCCCTCAATAGGTACATTTTGCACACGTAAAATGTACGAAAAAGCAAAAATTTTTAGACTCTGACAAAGATCCCATATTCAACGTTGTTTAGAGTTCAAGCAGTGATTTTAATTTGTAAAACGTGTCTTAAAAGGGAAGTTTGAAATAAAATACAAGACTTCTTGAACTCACATTCATACTATGAACAAAGTAGTCCGTGTGTAGGAAAGTTTGGGTGGTGCAGCCCCCCGCCGAAATGAAACAAAACTCTTCTTGAACTCTACTATGGATAAAGTAGTCACAGTGTAGGGGGTTTGGGGGGCGCAGCCCCCACCACAATTAAACAAAACACTTCTTGAATTCTACTAGACAAAGTTGATACTGTGTGGGGGGGGTTGGGGGGCGTAGCCCCCCGCCAAAAGGAACGAAACACTTCTTGAACTCTACTATGGATAAAGTAGCCACAGTGTAGGGGGTTTGGGGGGCGCAGCCCCCCGCCTAAATAAACGAAACACCTCTTGAAATCTACTGTGGACAAAGACGTCATTGTGTCAGTTTGGGGGGACGCAGCCCCCCGCTGCAATAAGGAAATAGATACTTTTAACATATACTCGTACTATGGACAGATTATCAGTGTGTAGGGGTCTTTGGGGGCACAGCGCCCCGTCAAAATAAAATAAAAGGCATCTTTGATCCACACTCAGACGTATCCGAAACGGATTACACTACTTACTTTGGACCAGGAAAGCGTTGAGCATCTGCTCAAAAGTAGGTTCTACCTATCTAGGTACTTTTTGTGTAGTTTTTTTAGTGTTATGTACTCTATCAAAAAAATTGCAATATTGTGGGATTGTTACCCTATAATTATTATCTCGTTGCATTCTGTCCACTTTGAAAAGTAACTGTGGTATAAATGACTATGAAGTCGCGGATGCCCGCTAGTACAATATGTTGAGATGAAAAGATAGATTGAAAGTGTAACATGGAGTTTAAATAGTTGTCATGTATGTGTTTGTATGAGTTCTGTAGTAGGTACGTAGTTATCACTGGTTTAACTTAAAAGTGTGAAATAAAAAATAAGTTCTAAAAACTAAAACCCGCCTACGGAAAACCTGCAATCTTAAAAGTAAGAAACAAGAAATAATTCTTGTCTTCTTAACTAGGTACCCCATAAATGCACAGACGTAGCGATTTTCAGAAGAAAGCCGTGGTCGTATGCCTCCATATAACTATAAATGGCTGCCTGCAAGCAATTGATACCTACTTATTACAAAGGTAGGTTAAACAGGTTCCGACATTGCACGGTTATTAATATCAAGGCACAGAGGCATACGACCACGGCTTTCTTCTGAAAATCGCTACGTCTGTGCATTTATGGGGTACCTAGTTAAGAAGACAAGAATTATTTCTTGTTTCTTACTTTTAAGATTGCAGGTTTTCCGTAGGCGGGTTTTAGTTTTTAGAACTTATTTTTTATGTTAACATTTAAACAAAAGCTAGCTCTATATTTCATGAAATTAATTTTTTTTTTCAAAGTAGGTATGTATTTAGTTAGGATTAGTTGAACATTTCATTAATAAAAAGTACCTACTTTTAAGCGTACCTACACTTTAAAGCTTTTACGCATAATCGTCTGGGCTGGCGAACCGGTTTGACGTTTTATATGAAATCGCTATAAATCCACGGATTAATCTTCCAACGTTGTTGGTACCTTCTTTTACAAACATCGGCAATTAAACCGCCAATGTGTAAAAGTACTCAGTACTTAATTTCCCTACATTATTCCTTATTTGAACTTAACAAACAATGGAACGAAACTGAATTCGTTTGTGGAAATTAAACGATTGTTATACGAACCTCACTTTGCTTGGTTCGAGGTTTTAAAATACAATTTTCTTTTGTTTATAAGGGTATTGTTTTATTCTTATTAAATTTATTTAGTTTTAATAAGCGAAAACCTCAGGATTGTTTTACTTCTGTACGTATGGTGAAATTACCGAGCTAAGCTTATACTTATAGGTACGTGCATTTTTTTTTGCTAGACATTAAGATCCCACTGCTGGACAAAGGCCTCCCCCGCGACTTTCCATTTAACACGGTCTCCGGTGGCGTCCAAAAAAATATAACTTGGAAAAACAAATTGCTGTGTAATTTAAGAGTGTTCCGTCAAATGCGTGAAATCATACATGATTACTACAATATCAAATGGATTTTCTGTAGATTTCAAATACATTGTGATTTATCTTTCATGGTTTTCAATTGAGTTTTCTAAACGCCTATTAAAACAAATTTAACTTTGACACCTACCCGATAGCAAAGAAAAGATGAATGAATAATCTCTTCTCCCTTCCACATTTACCATAGTAAACATCACTAAATCAAACACTAATGTACACAGAACGTACAGCTTAGCATTTCTCCTATCTCTGAGGATTAAGGACTACATGTCTTTGCTCCCAGTCACAGAGTATTATTAGTATAGAGTATAGTGTGGGAGGTAAGTTTGTTGTACGAATAGGGTAGGTACATAGCAAACTATCGCTAATTAACGCAAAAAGATAATACAAACATATCTTTCACTCCTCTTTCCAATCAAAGTAGGGCACAGACAACTTCCCTTCACTTGCTACGATCCATACTTGTACATACATTCACTTCATCCACATTTCATCAGTTGCCTGATACATACACGTCGGTTGGATACTCTTGACATGACCTTACCTGCCCATTTTCATCCACTCTCGCTCAAATGCTTTGAAATCTTGAAAAATCCTTGCTGACACAAATATTAGTTACATCTCCCAGCATTTCCATAAAGCTACACTCCAGTAGGTACGTCCCTTCAGATTCCAGTACGTAGAGTTTTCAATCGCGTCGCCTCGTGCTTTATGGTTTTAATCAAGACATTCCCAAGTCGCCACTAAATCACTCACTTTACTTAAACCTTACTATTGAAACTCGCGTGATAAGATTCTGGTGGTAGGTACCTATACCCTTACTATGGGTTGCAGTAGGTACCTGCAGGCTTAAACAAAACATATTGCTGTCTGGTCGAAATTATTGACCATATTAAACCAAACATATTGCATTCTAGCCGTTTATTCAGGGTTTTGTTTCAGTCTATGAACGAAACTGGAATACATAATCTGTTCTTGAAATTGAAGAATCTTTTCCGAAAAACATGGGTCATAGTTTAATCAGTAAATTCCAATGGCAAGTTTTTGTATAAGGATCCCACAAATTGCATTTTGTTTTTATTGTAAATGTATCAATATCTAATAAAAGAACATCTTGTTCATGCGCTTTATTTAATCATTTTATTTTACGCACACTAAATGTATAAAGCTTTAAAAATTAATGAATGAGTACTTGAATTTACCCTTCAGAGGTAAGTGAGTAAGGATCTCTCGATAAAATCGTGGTATTAGAAGTCAACCTGTTTTCTGCTTTATTTAAAAATAAAAATACGGTTCTCGAGATGGCGAGACAAGCTCGACTCATTCAGTAAAAATTGCTCGATTATCGGGCTTTTGAGCTGGTTTGAGATCGAAAAGGAGGCTGGTAACGCAAAAAGCAAACTGAGGGTTAAAGTTCTTATTTTAAACTTTGTTCTAAAAGTCGACGATGAAAAAGTTTAGGTTATTTTATGGATATTAATGAAATTAAAACGTTACGCAATAATATAATTTATTTTTATAGTACGATGGTACAAAATGTTGATACATTACAAAACAGAGATTGTAATCAGGTACTTCCGTATCCAAAACTTCTTAAGAATCCTTATTTCTTACCGACTAGCCAGTTGCACAAAAGTTGCAAAAAAGCAAAGCACAAAAGAAGATGGCACTATCCATCTTCTTTTTACGTTTGATAACGAAATGGTCAGCTATAGAAGCATAAATTCGAAATTAACTTTTCGGCAACTGGCTGATAGGTAGATACTGCTTTTTGATTGAACCGTGTCGATTCAGTAGGGCGTTTAATATGAAATCACGATAAATCCACCGATCAATCGTCGAACGTAGTTAGCATTCTCTTAAACAAACGTCAAATCGGTTTAATCAACTTTAAATCTTGTTGTATTACTTATAATAAGATATCAAATTACACAACCCGTGAGTATCATAAAATAAGTTTTAATTTACTCGTATATCTAATTCCCAAAAGGTCTTAACGACCTTCTGCCCCTTAGAAATATTGTCCTTTTATCTCTGGCTGGAGAAACGGACGACCGACTTGGTGGGTGCTGCCAGTCCGGGCATCTGAAAATTTAAAAAAAATATTGGCATTAAAAAAAAACAAAAGAAATCAGAGGATGTGTGATTGATAAAGCAATAGTTTATGGGCCTGTTTACCCATATACAGATAAATTTTAAATGACAGATATTTTATACCTACCAGTCACTGTCTAAAACGACATGTTTTATGAAAAAGACATACTTAGGTTTATCTGTCAGTTAAACTTTATTTGTAAGTAGTGAAATCACAAAAAGAGTCTTGAAAGGACTTATTATATTATTTCTTTCCCCATAATTATATGAATAGAAAAGCAAACATGAAATTAATCTGGTTTCATTAGTTAGTTCATGATTTACTGAGCAAACTATCTAATTAGTACAGAATTGTAGAGAGTGGAATTAAAATTCATTTCTCGTTTCAGGTAGGTAAAAAGTTGTGATGAATACGAATGTCAGAGTTCTGCCACTGACTTTAAGGAAGGAAGTCACAGATAAATTGGTCTCAAAAACATAAAAATACATCTTAATCATTGAGTCTATAATAATGTTATTCTGTTGTCTAAACTACAACATTGTAAACACACATACATATCCGTCACGCCTCTCTCCCATTGGGGTAAGCAGAGACCACTTCCCTCCACTTGCTTCGATCCAAACACACCTCTTTCGCTTCATCCACACTCATCAGTCGCCTCAAACATTGTAAAGATTCATTAAAATCTGTTCAATGATTTTTTCGTGAAAGTATTAACAGCTATCTATCTACGGGCACAAACATTGAAATTGAAGTTCTTAATAGAAAGGGAACAACAGCTTTTAATTCCTTTTAACCGACTACGGCAAAAACAAAAGGAAGGGTAATGTTTTATTAATTACTCGTCTCGTATCATGGAAGAAGAGGAGAGAGGCCTTTGCCCAGCAGTGGGACAGCGATGGCTAGATAAGATAAGACTCGTCTCGTTGCTATCTTCAGATTTTTGCTGCTTAAAGTAAGTATCAGCGTAGAGTTAATGGAATGGCGACTTTAATGAACCTATCTGCAACTGGTTTTAAGCTCAAAATATTCAACTGCGAATCGAAATGATTTGAAATGAATTTAAATTCCACACTTATAATATAAACCGCATCGTATCTATGCGATCGTGATGTGAATATTATTAAAATCTTTCCTTAAGATTTGCATTCCATTTACTTCGGGGTTTTACTTTTGTGTATACTTCTAAGCTGGCAAATGTAATCAGTTGACAAGGAAAATATTATTTTCGTATTTTTTATCATACAAAGTAAATAATTATTTATACGTTATATAATTTATTTTTTACTTTACATGAACAATATTTTTGAATCAATCTTGAAAGAAAATACTTCTTATGATATATGTACCTAACTTTAACTACCTACCGAATGCCGATTTTTTTTTGTTTTATTTCTTAATTAATCTGGCAACAAATAGGAAATGGCAACAATGTAGCTTCGTCCCTTTCCAATCAATCTAAGAAAAACGGGACGACGTTACAGTGTTATCAATTTTTTATTTCTACTCGTATTTGCAGAAGCCATTCATTAGCCATATATCGCAGAATACTTAGCAGCTACCACAGATACTAGTCTAGAACTTACTTCTCAATATCAGGCAAGGTCTGCCCCTTACACCGGGACTCCCAAAGCGGCCAGTATTTGAACCCTTCGAGGTTAAAAATCTTCAACGCACACGCTGCGTCGTCATTTATATCGTCGTCTAGTAACGCTGTGAAAAATAACGAGAAAACATGTAAAAATTCCGTACATACTTTTTTTTATTGCGAAAGTATGTGTATCGGTCTTTCACAGTGAAACGAGAATAAGAATTGACTGGATTTTAAATTGGAGATAATTTTATTTTACTTGGTGTTTGTTATATGTATTTACAAATTGTACCTTAAATTCTCAAAAGTTTTATGAAGCTTAACTTAAATGTTTGTTTTGCAAAAGAGTATTGATTGTTTTGATGCTCACCTTCACACGAAATGTCACATTTGCCACCTTTGCGGCCTTCCTTGCACCATTCACTTCCTATCTGAAATCATCAATAAAAAAAGAATCATATTCTATTATCATTATTGTGGCACAACCCAATGACATATTTAATATAGCCTTTTTATTAAATCTGGTAAAGCAAATTACATTACATTTTAAATTCTATCGAAATTATAGCACCTTTTCTTCGCTCGATTTGTCTACCTCTGATAACCTCTGATAAAAGTAACAGTAGCTTTGTCCCCATTTCAATCAATTACGTTAACTTACCTGAAAAAGTCCATAATATTTCCTCCTCGCTGTTTTGCTGACAAAAGCTGCTGTGTTTCTCTCACTTTCTTTCTCTACCAGACATACCCCTGAAAGAGTGAAATAACAAATAAATATAATGTATTTAACATTCTAAATAATCTTGCATTAGGGGTTCATCTGCCTCTACAGTTTGATTTTTTATTTATTTTTTCATTTATTTAACGAATAATATGATGACCAATCGTCTAATGCGGTTAGCGGTCCCTAGAGGTATATCTAACATCAAATTGCAGACGCGGTTCACCGCTAAATCCTAACTTATTATAGTGTTAAATGAATAAGGAATTCATTTAAATGACCTTATCTTTAACTGAAGTCTTTTCGTAACTATTAGTTACCATTTGTAGATACCAAGTATGTTTATTCTGCAGATAAAAAAGTATTCAAACTTTTCCATTATGTAAATACATATTTGTCGTAAAGGTGCCTTTAGCCTAAGACCTTTATCTACTAAGAAAATATTGCCACGTTCTATAGTCAATCAACGTAAAAGCCAATGCGTGTTCAAACTTTTTTCATTTAACTTAGTTTTCGTAAGTTTTCTTTGTTTCACGAAAAAACTTCTACTAATTTTCTTTCGATGAAAGATATAACGATAAGACTCTTAGGCCCAATTTCGCTACTTACAGATAAAATTGAACTGAAAGATATTTTATACCTGTCACTGTCTAAAGCGTATGTTTTATGAAATAGACATAGGTTTATCTGTCAGTTAAATTTTATCTGTTAACGGTGAAAGAGGCCCTTAGCGATCATAAATGAGTGTCTCAATAACCTATTACAATCAAATTAGTCATATTTACAAGCCTACTCATTTATCTAAGTGGGCAAATAAAGCAACATCAACAAGGTATTAGTTAATAATCTATAATAATGACACGACAAAGTAGGTGTAGGTTTTGTTTGGCTGCTATTGTATTCGTTGTTGCTATCTACAAGGAATGAGTTGCGTTTTTTATCGGGTTTCCCAGTATAATCAATGCCATGGCTTATAGTATCCGGTTCTATACATACGAGCTACATGCAGAACTTTTAAGCCTCTTTCCCAATTGTCGTGGATTTTTTATAAACTTCAGTGGCTATAATTTGTATGAATCTATTTATTCAAGTCGGGTGACGGCGGCTCTCTAATCAAATATTGTCATCCGGTCAAAAACAGGACCGACATAAGAAAAGTAGGAACCCAGCCGTAAAGTGACTGGTAACGTCTGAGTACCTCAGAGTACCTACAAAAATGGATTTTAAATTGGTTTTTACACCACAATGTTTGTTTTTTATCTCGCTTCCAAGTTATGAGAATACTTAAACAGATTATAATCGTATTTTTTATTACGGAGTCTGTCATGATTTTTACGAGGTTTCATCTAGGTTTTTTCCCGATAGAAAATGCGTATACCTACATATATTATATTGTAATACGTACAGTGATACCTACAGTGATAGTACTAGACCATTTGGAAATGAAAATTTTCCACGCATTTTCAATTGTTTTTGATCACCCGTGTAAACCACATCAGTAGAATCGTATTTAAAATCTTATTTCCTTTTTATCTTTTCGCTTTTGTAGAGTTAGGTAGAGATTTATACCAAAAATTAATATTGTTTTCCTGTGTTAATTTTATAATTTATTCAAAAGAGTTGCTACCTATTTCTATTTTACCTTCAGTCTTCAGTTACAAAACACCTTTATGTAAAATAAATATACGCTATAACAAACATAATTATGTATTATACTAGACTTTTATGCCTATAGCTCGTTACGTTTACGAGAGAAATGATTAACACCTTTCAAGTGAATGATTCATCCATTGTCGTGAGTAGTTACAGTTTAAAGTCTGTATTTTAATTTATTCTGTCACGTAATGGAGCTATTGTTTGGTGACGTGTTTAGTTTTAAAGATGGAGGTTAATATCAAGGGCGTATAGTTCCTACTGTCTACCTACGACCATTCAAAATTGTATACAAGCTCGTTCCATTTTGTAGTCTGACAGATTGCCGATAGTTATACCTACTGATGTTTGCCACCAATGGAAGAGTATTTTGAAGTTATACCAATTATGTATTCTGTGGTTATACACACTAGCTAAATCTGATTTTTGTGTTTACTTTTATATTTAAATGGTCATCCCATAAAAATAATATACCACGAGTAGGACTATTTTTTTTTTCATAGACCCCTAATTAACCTAGTGACAGACAGTACCTACATTTTGCTCAAGATGTATTTTGTTAAAATCTTTTTCTCCGTGTACTACCTATTACTTTCAATTAAAGCTACTCCAAATTCTCCAAATTGAAGAAGCAAAGCGCAAAATGCATCATAATGTGTTGTTTACCTACTTCAATACAGTTGAGTCTCATGAAAAGATGTTTACTCAGACATTATCTATCTGCTCCGTACTACAGTACAAATACTTTCAGATACAACACAAAAGGATAACCACTGCAATAACAATATACTTAGGTTTAAAATATCCGAAACAAAACACTCACAATTACTCAGAAACGTCCTTGAAAAGTTAATTTTCAACAGTTCACGGGTCAACTGACACCGGGTAAATACTTTGGTCTCTACTATCGTACATGTTAATATAGAAAATAATAAAACAAGCGCACGTCCGCTCAGCATCGTGGTTCGAGTGACACTGAACGAGTTTTGCGCGAAATTAATAGTTTACATGCGCGTGCGCTTCTTCTGACCTATAATTACCAGTTTCGGGAAATATCTAATACTAATACTAGAATATTGTTTATTTTGTAAATACCTCATAACAAAATCTTACTATTTAGTAATTATTAAAAATTAAGTATGTACTTATCGGAATATTTTCTTACTTTGTGAAATGGTTTCTCTATCATACCCAAGTTTTCCAAAACATATCAAAATTTCTTAGTAAATGAAAATAAAGCGACGAAATGCAAACTTTTCTGGACTGTATAATACTCGCATCTCTCAAAAACGAAATGCGAAACAAGCCAACGTAGGCGTATACCTAATGTACATAACATGCCAACGTATGCCAACGTACCATACCGAGAATCCCTACAGAAGTTTTTCATTATTTAGTCAAAGCACATTTTTTTCTGTTTGAAGAGACGTGTGTTTGGATCAAGTAGAGGAAAGTGGAAAGTGGTCTCTGCCTACTCTGATAGGAGAGAGGCAACGTGACGATTATGTATGTATGTATGTAAGTATGTGTACATTTTTTGTAGTAGAAGGATCTTACTTAAGCTAAGCCTAGCTAGATATTAGTATTGTAGCCATTGTAGGTTTGTAGAATCAACCCACTTTCACTGTTGTAGATTAAGTCACAGCTTGGTAACCCCTACTTTAGTGAGCCTTGCTCTTTCTAATCCCATGTAATCTTATGAGGATTATATTTAGAATGGGCAGATTATGATTTAAATAACTACTAACCACATGAGTGTGTTCGTACCTAGCATGATTTACAACCGGTTGCAAATGCTTCATTAAACCTTTAGCTGTCACTGTCATTGTCAAAAATCAGAATGAGACGGCTAAATATAGTTAGATAATAACTTAGACCCATAACATACGATGAAACGCAAATGCAACTCAACTGAAACTGCTAGTTACTTTTGAGTTGCATCGAAGTTTCTGCTATAGACTTCTTTAGAAAACCACACACGACGCAAGTTTGAAACGTTTCGTCTCAGTTGCGTTGCATTTGCATTTCACCGTGTGTTTTGGCGCTTAATGAGCCTTTGATGCAACTGAGGGACATTGCTTCCAAATAATTTAGTACTTAGGCTATTTGTAGGTACGAAGAAGAGGTTATTTTTTTGAGGTTTGTAAATATTATGTAGGTTTCATGTAAGAGTTGTTTGATATTATGAGTCTAACAGCCTGATTAAATATTTTTATCCTTTTAGATAACGATATAACTTCGGTTACTTCGGGGTAAATAAGGATAAGATAATTTGTTAAACTTTTATTAATTAAAAAATGATGACTCATAAATTAATTATGTACAATTGAGTTTTAAATTAAACTAATTAAAGCAGAACCAAAGTTCCTCGCAATTTACAAAATGGCGGGTTAAAATTAAGAACGAGTTATTTTAAAAAAAAATAATTGTGAAAATCAAAGAATAGGTGAAAGGTTAACCTTTCAATTGCTTCTTAATATTATAACAACATAAAAATAAAACACAAAATTGCTTAAAACAATTAAGAGCCTCAGGTTAATGTAAGCAGTTACAAAATAAATCTTCACAGAAGATATAAATAAGCTTATTTTGTTAATTGTATTTTATTATTATTAAATGTAAATCCAAAAAATAATAATCAGTCACTTTCTAGACTTATAATAAGAATTATTAGTATTTTATACTAATAATAAAAATATATTAATTTTAAATAAATTGAAATTGCTTTTAATAATTTTTATTTTTTCTATTTCGTATAAAAGAGATAGCATGGCATGACATAATAAAATTATAAATACTGTTGGTTAATTAATATGACTACTATTATTGGGGTATCACAAAAGCAAAGTCTAGTCATGATTTCGGAACTTTTGCTTGAATTTATTTAAGACTTTTTTTTAAAGAAGTTTATAACATTGATCGAGACTCAAGCCCCCTTATTACAACCCCCATATTTCGGCTTTGGGCAAAAAATGACATTATTCCTAGAACTGTTTTTAAAACTCGTTTTGTAATAAGCAGGAATATGTCTGTTTGAGAACCGATGTAACGAGTATTTATAAGCAAGATAATTTGAGAATCTGCCCGTTGCTTTTCTTATCAGAAAGTAAATAAATATAAATTACTGAATTCCCAGAATGTTATCTAACTTCACAGTTCACACGTTCTCACTTCAGATAACTTTTATTTATAAACGTAGATAACTAATAAATGGTTTAAATAAATCTCAGAATTGCGAATCACGAAGTTTATCTAACTAAACCAATAGATAATTAAAATTCCTATCGTAATTTTCGAATGAACGCGGATGCTACAAATGCCTCATTAGTTTTTGCTGTATATAAAGCAGTATAAAGAAAAGAAAATAAGCTTATTACTGAAGAATTAACAAGTATCTTTTTTCTTTGCTGATGAAAAGCAGAAAACATAATTACTTTGAAATACATTTTCATATAAAACTTACATATTACCTACATTATTTTATAACAAAACCTTGCTCATTGTTCAAAACACAAACAACTTATCTTCAACAATTTCACGACTAGCAGTAACAAAATAATTATATTCTTCTCAACTTTAAAGTTTCGAAGTAGCCGTCAACATTGCATAGCTCGCTCTCGGAGCTTCTTCCTGTACCACTTCCTGTCTAAAACATCTGTGATGAGGCTCAAAGTCCGCTGGTTTCTTCAACATTTTCCTTACAAACCAGACCAACCCAATGACAACGACCATCAAACCGAGAGCCACTCCAACTAATGCAGTATTCAGATTCTTAAAACCGGCTTTCATTTCCAAAGATCCGATGGGTTCCAGAAATTGTGGGACTACGCAAATTGGTCGCATTTCATCGACTTTGTATTTGGATAGTGAGGCGCAGACTTTATAGGGGCCTCTGAGGAAGCCTTCCATGGATATTTCCATGATGGATTGGCAAGGGGTGTCTTTCTGTGCGACTAGGGCTCCCCTAGCTAGGACAGCGACGACAACGTAGCAGTTGACGGGACGTCTAGTGTCGGAGGAGACTCGTTGCGAGCGGGTTGAGATGAAGTCAGGTCTTGGAGGTGGAAGCCCCAGAATTGATACGAGGACTGTCAGCACTCCATCGCTGGTCACGTTTGAGCGTACTTCAGATACTCTGTAAAAAGTTACAAACATTAGAGATCCAAAAAATGTGCGTGCCACATGCAAACGATAAGTACTTATAATATCTTGAAATAATATTTAAACGATGCAAAAACATGAACAATTAAGGACTTAATGCAAGAAGAGAAGCTATATAGCCAGTTCTTTAGGTCTTAAACCAAAATAAATACATCAAAATAGGTTAGCTACTTAGGAATTTAACGATAACCTCAGCGGTCAATAAAATCTATCTTTAAAATGAAGTGATAAAACTAATAACTCTTTAAATAGAAATCTATTTAGGCAAATTGCTTTCTTGATTTACCTCAGTGCATCTCTTTCTTCTCTGATAGGAGGAAGAGTGACAGCAACTGGCGCTGTGGTAGCAAACGCAGCTCGTTGTCGGATCGTCTGTGGCTTTCCACATCCAATGACTAGAGCCAAGGGGTTGTCTGAGTTGTCCATTTCTTCAAGAGCTATGCAAAATCTGAAAACAAAACGTGGGATTTTATGATACAATAACTAAATAGGTAATTTAATTTTTACTCTAACGACCTCTTTTACATATCTGTCACGCCTCTTTCTTATCGTGGTAGGCAGAAACCATTTCCCTTTACTTGTTACGATCCAAATACACTTAGCTTCATCCACATTCATCACTCGCCTCATACACGCACGTCGGGTAAGGATACCTATCACTTTAAACTCGCCGTTATTAGCTCAGCTATTAAAATAGCTTTCATAATTCATATAAACTAGTGTCCATTTTACTAATTCAAGAGCCCATCAAAAAGATCCAGTATTTCAAATATTGCCTTAACATTTCGTACCTTCGTCAGCGTATCCAAATCTGATTAAAAGTTAAAGTAAATATAACCCTTTGCAAGTTAAAGAGGCCTATATTACAGTAATTTATGAAAACGAGGTCAGATGGAACAATGAAAGGAAAATGATTTAAAAAAGTAGAAAAAAAAAGGAAAAAGCACAAAGAAAATATTAAAGTAAGTATTTTGACGCGATAGTAGCAAATAACACGAAAATATCAAGGTTGGGTATTCCGTTCCAGTTGCTTAGCGACTATTAAGCCTCATTACGTCGCAAACGAGAGTAAATACTTGACCCTTACTTCCCCTACTTTATATTCAACATTTCAAGAAAAACGTGTAAAATATAAATCTAAAATCAATAATGGCCTTCGTTAAAAATACATAATATTCACACACATCTGTCACGCCTCTTTCCCATAGGGGTACGCAGAGAACACTTTCTACTTTCATACTCGTAAGTACGATCCAAACACACTTCCTTCGCTTCATCTACATTCATCAGTAGCCTCATACATGTACGTCAGTTTAGAGTCTACTCCTGACTTTAAAAAAATTCTAACTATGTATTATCTACTTACGTATACAACTCAGCAGGATCAATCTTCAATCCTCGAAGTATGATATTAGCTGGGGCAGCTCTGTGACAGGCCACATGTTTCGGTAGACCTCCAGCTCTGGATGCTGTCACTCCTGTGCACCTAAACCGGTGGGTGGATGGAGGGTCCAGCGTCCAGGATAGGTAGACCACTTCATCATCGTACCAGGCGTCGATGAGGCGGACCTTGATGGTTTCAAAAAAAATTATTTTCAATTAGTACGTATCTATTATGTAGCTAAAATATTATTTAGTGTTATCGAATACCTATCATCTATTACAGCAAAAATATTTTTTTGTTTTCTAATTGTTTTATTCTTAATAAAGTTTTATTGTAGATAGTCTAATTGAATTAAAACCTGCGTTTTGTTAAGTAATTTACTTCAATGATTAATAATGTCCATTCTTACAAAATTTGTTTTACCTTAGATTTAGAAATCGGCAAATCTTCTTCTGAGGGCACTTCCATTTCTTCATCATATAACTCATCATCTAGTCCATCCTGATCTCTATACGCATCAGAAACATCAGTATCAACAACAGACTTCATTACATCATCAACAGCAACTTGATCATCTACTGCTGGTATTATAGCATTTTCTATTTCACTATTAGATACACTATCTCTATCATTATTCTCAATTTTCGTATCGATATGTTCGAAATCATCGCAGAGTTTATTTTTCGAGATTCGTGAGATTAAAGCTCCTTCTAAATGGGGAGGTGTGGCGCAAACGGCAGCGGCTTTGTCGATTTGTGACAAGTTCTCAGCTTCACGGAGCCAGCGAGCGAAACTTGACATTAGACAGTCGCAATTTAGGGGGTTATCTGAAATAAAAATTTAACCTATTAATTTTTATTCTTAGTTTTTATATTTCTGTACACAGAAACTAAGTAATTTTGTTCTATAATAAGTCATTTAAATGTTAAGGCAAATGTGCAATTTTGTGTTTTGCTTCATGTTTTATTTTACTTTATAGGCACCTAAAAGTTATCTGATCATTTAAATAAGCAGTTAGGCATGTTGATGCATAAATCCAATCTTTTCGTGACGAAAATCTTCCATTTATTCCTAGTAGCGTTTAACTAAATTACGGATTTCACTTCCTCTCCTCCAAGTCCCAAGAATTCGGAGGTAAAAACTATTACAGCAAACTTTGAAGGTTCTTTCAAAACTCAAACAGTAGATAGCTATCAAACCAGTAAAGTATTCGCGAAGAGATTTTTAATTAAAATTGAAATTGTTACTCCATCTGAAAACTGAGTTAAATCAACTTAAATAGTAATTAATATTGTAGTTGATAGGGATTCTTGAAACTTCGTAAATTAATTGAAGTATTTGGACAAAGGTCAAATATTGTGCTTTCAAATTACGATATCTTAAACTGTTTTGTTGTATGAAGTGTTTTCGATTTTGTTTCTAGTTAAACACTTGACTTTAAACGTAAACACTTGAATTTAGTTGCGATCTTTCAAAACAAGCCAATTACGTGTTTATTAATTAAATTTTCAATAAATGTAGAAAACCCAAAAAAAAACGTTTTGTAATCTGCGTCATAACTCCCTGTGATCTAAAAAATCTGACTTTTTATTTACAAAACTTTTATCTTCATAAGGTGGACTTCATCATGTCAGCTTATGGACGTCCACTACTGGACATAAGCCTCCCCCAAGGATCTCCACAACGACGGTTTCCAGCGACTTTGACCAAGTCGTCAGTCCACCTTGTTGGAGGCCTTACATAGTAATAATTAGTATAATTATATTATTGTATGATAATCTCATGATACTATATTCAATAAAGGTTACCCTGTTATAAAAGTGGCCGCAGCTACTAATAAAAGAGTATCGGTTCACCATGGTAAGCTGGTATCGGCGAACAAAGAAGTGCGACGCCTCTCAAAACGTTGAATCGACAAATAAGGTCCTGACACACTGGTGAGTAGAAATTGTTAAAAAAAATGTTAAAGCAATGACTAGAGGAAATTAAAAATCTAGTGATCTAAATGAATAAATCAATGATAAAGTATTTTACCGATCACTAGCTACATCTTTCTACCTTGTTACTCATACCCCCAATTGCAAAATTATTTAAAGTTATTTACATATAAAACGATGTGATGTCTTCTTCAGATTCTTGACAATTTCCGGTATAATTTAACGAAGATGTTTTAAACTGAGGGTTAAATAAAAAGAATGTCAATCCGAATCAGCAGTGTGTGTAAGCAAACCGCGATTCATCGCTCGGTCATTATTTCGACAGACGCCGCATCATCTATCATCGATATGTCGTTATCTAAGAAAACCAGTCTCTATCTAGGAAACTGCTGAGATTTCACTCTTTTCTTATATTCGTATCGTGTCGTAAAGGACCGTCATATCATATTTATAGCTTTCTGAACGCTTGTTTTTTTGTTTCGAAGAGTTTAGCTTCAAAATATTTTGCTGTCTCGTCGTTCAAAATAATTTGCTTTTATCGTCATTATCGTGACAAAGGCTTTTCATAGATTAAATAGGTACTTTGTGTCTGTCTTTCTTACTTAGCACTGTCATATTTATAAACTGAAAGATAAGACGTTTTTTGAGAAATATTAAAATCATGTTTTCATACAGGCAACCGACTTTAGTACAAAAAATGAAATATTTTTTAAAATAAAAGTAATTCTGTTTCATGACGTCTTTCCTTGAACTTCAGATGATTAATATTCTAAAATTTTTATCCGCTTACCTTCTATAGTGAACCGGACGAGTCCTTTATGAAGCGCCAGCGCACCGTCATCGATCATAGAAATATCGTTATCATGGAGGAGCAACTCCCTCAATCCTCTGAGGGACTTGAGAGGTTCCGCTGAGAGGGACCGGAGGAAGTTGTGCGAGAGGTCCAAGTGAACTAGACTTGTCAGCTGGGCTAGAGATGCTCCTGGGAAAAATATGTTTAGAGATGGTGAATAGTGTCAACGAAGTCAAGAGCTTACTAGCTACTACACATCGGAATAACATACGTCACATTTTTTATGTCGTATGTTCACCATACTTTGCACTTGTACTAGTAATAAGGTGAGTAAGCTTTTTATTAATAATCTTTTTACTTTTAACACTTTTGATTTCGAAATAGTTTTTTTTTAATAATTAATTTTTACGACCCGTTTTTTACATCTTGCTTTATGTATCCCGTAAACACTGTCCATTGATACCTTTACTCAAAACAAAAGCACATCAAGAAATTTTCCAAAATGTCTACTAAGCGAACGTGTCGAAAGCATGACAAAGTCAAAATAGAAACATTAGCTTTGAAAGGAAGCGATACAGCTTTTATTTCCTGGTTCTTTCTGAGTTTTTCTTACAGGAAATTAAAACGTCGCCGGCGTTGGACAAAAAGCCCACAACAATGGCGGCTGGGAGATTCCTGTTACAGTTTGCTGAAGATTTCTGAATTAGAAGCTTGTCTTGGGTATGTGAATTTGAGAATTTTATTTAACTATAGACTTTCAAAATAATAATAATAAGTTTTGATAAAAGTGTCTAAGTATTGTTCGATGATTATAATTTATTTACCAGGAAAATAAGAAAAATAGCAAGTGTAATAAGATTCATATAAAACACTATATAATAGTATTAAACCTTCTTAAATGGAGACTCACAGGACGGACAGAACACAAAACTAATGGGGACGAGCTCAATTCGAACCTCAATTAATCTTCTTTCGATGCCATAATTCAAAAAAGAAATAATTCAAAACGAACACAATATGCTAGTGATCGAAACCATCCAACATTAACGCGAATCCCCTTTCCTAATCACAACCAATCCAATATCCCTGAAATCACTCGTTGTTACGGGAAAATAGCACTTATCAATCAGATATTAGGAGGGTCCATTGTGTCGGTAATTAACAGATCCTATCCAACAAATACGACAAATAGAAATGAAGGGCTTTTTGTAGAACAAATAGAAAATTTCTCGTTCATTGTGGTGGTGGGAGTTTGGAATTGAATTATTAGTTGAAAGCGGTTTCTATAATGAGTTTTGATAATAGTGTTTGTTTTTATTATACGATGGTCATTTGTTACAAATATGGGGAAGATATTTAGGAAGACAATATGATTACTTGCGCTCTTACGCACTAGTGTTTGCGGCGCGGTTGCGGTTTGATATGACGAAAAACACGAACCGCGATAGGTGGTTTAATGTCAAATGTCAAACCACATCCTCACGTGCGTAAGGTCCCTTATTAATAGCATAGGCATTCTTCAGAAATTTGACATTCTTTTGTTTAAAATGTGTCAGAAAGCCGGCCTAAGATAGGTCTGCTTTTGGTTCTTTTATTCATTTATTTTTGTGCTTTATGATAAGGATGACATTTCCCTGACTAAACCCATTCTTTTGTATTAACAGGTTCCAAAAATGTATCAACTTTGTTTGTATTTAATAACAACAAAATAAATTAGTTTTTGTTTTACCTGAAACAGCAACAATTTCATTGTGAGATAAATCCAGGTCTGTCAGATTAGAGAGATGTCTGAAAGCGTAGTCCTCTAGTACATCGATCTGGTTGTTGTGTAGATTTAGATGAGTCAAGTTTGTTAAACCTGGAACAATTTAAATTTCATTTCATTCATGTTTCATATAAGTATTTAAGCCCCAGGCTCTTGTCGGTGGAGTAAACGCCATCTTTGTTTAATTTTAATTTAAATGGGTTGGACATATTCCTTTGCTACTTGATCATGGAAGAACTTTTTTTGAGTGCCATATGGGCATTGCCCTTTTACCATGCTAATCAAGTATTTCCATGGTCGATTAGAGATTTCGGACCATCGATAAATGTTTTTGTTGTACGATAACTTTACTATTTACTTTCTTTAATTTCGTTACATATTTAAAGTTTATAGTAGGTATTCGTATTCTCAAAAACTCTTGAAGAATTGAATTCAAACACACTTGCCAATTCCGAAAAGACGCTTGCCCATTTTAATCAACACTTGGCTATCACAGACACTAGGCAATACTAATCTTTCTTTATCTAGCCGTCAGTGTCCCACTGCTAGGCAAAGGCCTCTCTCTTACCTCTCCAAGATGTTTACTTATAGATGGATTATATGTCTTACCAGCCAAAGAACCTCTTCTAATGCTCGCGAAGGTGTTGTCAGACAGCTGTAGATTGGTGAGATGACTCAACGAAGGTACAGTCATCGGGCCCAGTGGACCTTCCAGAGCGTTGCTTGATAGGTCCAGGTCTCGAAGCATGTTGGCTTCCTGATAAATAAAAAATATAAGGAATTCTTATGTTCGTCGTAAAATCTAATAATTCTTAAATAGGTCAGACTAAGAACCTGATTCATTATGAAAACTTACTTTCTTCCTTTCTGGAGACTTCAAGCATAAATGGTAAAATCTGGTTTCTCGTACTTTTTAAATAAATAAGTGTTTAGATGCTACAAAATGTCTTTTGCTTACATCCATTGTCCTAGTTTTTTACATAACCAATTATAACTATTATTTTTATTATTATAACCAATTAAGTATTTTAAAATATGTTATTGGTTTTGGAACTTCTTATAAAAATTTAAGAGACGTGACCCTTCAGCAACATTTCTCAAGAAAAATCAAAATAGTTTTACTGTACTTCATTGTTTAACAAAAACTCTTCATACCTACATATTAATACTTGATCAGCTATCGATTTAGGTAAGTATTTCGTTTCATGACGCTATTTCAAAATAAATTTGAGCAAAGTTCTAACTACCGTATCAGAGTTCAAAAATATTTCATTTCTTACCTTCAAAGAAGCCAACTCTGAAACCTTGAGTAGGTTCCCCCGTAATCTCAACACGGTCAGCTTTATAAGCGGCTTGAAGGCGTCTGAAGATATCACTGCTAGCTGGTTGTCACTGATGTCTAGGTACGTTAGGTTTTGGATGCCCTGAAAGAAATATACACTTGTTAAAAGACTTTAGCATGTTTTACTAGTTAACAATGAAATATTTAGTAATGCTTGTATCTCTTTGTGTGTAATAAAGTATTTCTATCGGTCTATTTAGTTTTTTCCATTTGATATATATATAAGGTTTTCGTACCTAGTTATTTAAATTTTTGGTCAAGACTTCGCCAAAACTGTTGATTTTGTTTTTTTTATGCAGGTTCCCAACCAATATTTTAAAAACTTAACGTTAAGTCAATAAAGAAACTACAATCTCAATTGTGATCCCCCATTTCTATGAAAACATTAATTAAAAACGAAAGATGCTCATCTTCAGACTACATTTTCCTTTGTTTTCCACCTGTATTCGCAGGGATTTTATTTGTAAAGCGTAAAGCTAAGTGCATTTTAATATTCCTTTGCTTTTGCTAAGTGACAGGGATAAGGCGTTTTAATCTTGAGATTTGAGTCAGCCCGACTACTTAAATTGTTCTTTATATCACATCATCATCATCATCATCATTTATTTAAGAGCCAGGCTCTTGTCGGTGGAGTAAACGCCATCTTTGCCTTTCCTCTGCCAGTAATTTCACTTCCTGATATCACAGAGTCACTGAATTTCTGAAGATGCTGAAGACGTTAGCGGACAGACTGAAGAGTTCGTGGCTACAGAGTTGCTTTATAGTTGTGAACACACAGCACGCGAGACGTGACCAGTCTAGACAGAATCGAAAAATTGTTATGCTCGATTTTTTACCAGACTTAGGGCCCGTTCGACCACTTACAGATATTTTATACCTATCGCTGTCTAAAACATCATGTTTTATGAAAAAGACATTGGTTTATCTTTCAGTCAGATCTTTATCTGTAAATAGTGAAACGGAGCCAGACCTGCAAAGCCCTATGTACATAACATACTATGTAATTCGTAGCATTAGACTAATGCTTGCGTTTCTCGAAATATCAAACCTCATACCGCAGCTTCTAATGCAAAAGATCCCCAAATTTTGCTCTTGTTTTGATCTTTCATACCTTAAACGAGTTGAAATCCAAAGTGTGTATCTTATTGTTGGATAGATCGAGACGATCTAGTTTCGATAGTCGGGATATCGCTTCCGTTGGTACTGATGGCAACTGATTGTTTGGTAGACCTGAAAAATAAATATAATTAGGGACCTATACCTATTAATGATTACCTAAGACTAAGATACGATTACCTTATGAATCAAGTATATGTCATTTTAGTAACATCTAACGTAACTGTAAAATACTGCACCGACAAATGTATAAAATGTGACATGAGATTTCGTAACTCAAGCGTACTGTAGCTCATTACTTACTACACGGCTTTGACAAACATTCGTACCTTGTTTCACGAAATAGACAAAGCCCGAAAGCTACACTACATAGTATAGCGGGGTCGCGTTGGATGTAGGTGGCAATAAGCCGGTTGGAAAATAAAGTAATAAAAAAATGGAAAAATAGCTGTAGGCTATGATGATGATGAATCTTACCTAAAGCCAACAAGGTGGTAGCAACAGATCCAAACGCCCCCTGCTGCACTCTCCTAATGTCTCCAGAAGAGATGACCAGTCCATGAAGACCGACGCCAGCTAACTCAGCCACCGATGCCGTGGAGAGTGCAGACACGCCACGCAATGCACAGTCCAGGAGTGATACCGCTGAATTCTTGTTCCTGGCTTTTTGCTCGCGAAGGTGGCGGCCTATTATCTGTGGAAATTGTTACTTGTTACATAACATAAATACATACTTACATATCTATCAAGCCTCTTTACTTTTCGAAGCAAGTAGATACCACTTCCCTCCACTAGTTACGATCCAAACACACCTCTTTCTGTTTATCCACCATCCATCAGTCTCATCTTACATGCTTGTTGGTTTAGGACACTCTTGACCTTGACCTTTCTTTAGTATTAACTTCCCGATTTGATCGAGATATGTGATGTTATTAATTAGCATTCTGCTATTAACTGAAATTAAAGCAATTTATTATGTGTCTGATTCTTCACAATTAAAGAGCCAGTCAGGGTTTTACCAGCTACCAAATATCTTTTCATTTAAGTTAAGGAACTTCATAATGCAGGATGCAAAATTTAGCATAAGATTTCCAAATGAAGTTCATAATTTTCAAAGATACGAGTTAGTATCTCTATCCAAAGCAAAGGTCATCAAATAGCGGAATAGCAAATGACATCTAAGTAAATGAAACGGCAACCGACCACAGACCAAATACCCAAGAGCCAACATGAAGACCCCCGATTCTAAAATAATTTGAATCAATTACCACATTCCCGGAAACCTTGGCTAAATCCCTATTGATTGATCTCCAAACTACCGAAAATTTAGTTCCGTTTTAAACTAATTACGTTTGTGTGTTTGCACTGAATTCGTAATTCGTAGATCGTAAAAGCGCAACTATTTAGATAGGTACAAAATTAATTTATTAAAGATTAAATGATTTTGAATCTGTAACGAATAAAACGAATTACCGAGAATATTCGTATCTATCAATTACTAGGTTTCTATTTTATCTGAATTTTAATTCATAACAGTTATTTCATTATTGCAAACTTTATGTGAGATACGTAGAGCTAAAGTTAGAGTAGCAATTGATATTTGGTTTTTAACACCACTAAGATATATTTACGGTAATTTTATACCTTACATAATATCTCAGCTAATCCAAAGCATCTCTCCCCTCACTGTATACATAAGGATAGATAAATAAAGGGAATATATTGTAAATGAGCGTTGGAAGGTGCTCGGCAAACAATCGAGGGAATCGGACGTGGAGAGTGACGTTGAGGAGGGTACGATACACGTCGATTATGAGGAGTCGAGAGGTGCCAATGTGTTGTTCTATAGATGAATATAATCGTTCTAGTGTTCGAAATATATTAGAAGTGGTATTGGTGCTAGATTCAAACGTTTATGAACGTGAACAATGATTATCACAATGGATTTGCCCGTTGTAAACTAGTCGCAAAAAAGTGGGCATTTTTAAAGGTCTTACACATAAATTCAAATTTTGCTGTAACATAACCAGTAAGGAGAAAACAAATCGAAAGAGGTAAAATTATTAATAATTGTTGATTAGTGACATACTAATACTATATAATCGAATAAACAAGTGACACCATTTTGTAGACCAGAGTTTCTTTAGCCAAAAGACTTTCCCAATAAAATTATTTACAGCTTATAAATTTTCGAAATCATTTTTCGTCTCTCGAGAAAAACACACAGATCAAAGCTATCGAAAATAAAATATCATGATAATATAAAAAAGTTGTACCCTCTCAATGGCTCTCTGTTTGTTCTACGGCCTTTATTTGGATCAAACGGCTCTGTTCTTTATTTATACTGCTGTGCAAACATCCCTGTCTGACTTTGATGCATTTCCTTGGGGCAATGCTTTGTTTTTATCTCAAAATATTCGAGATATATATTTTAAGATAAAGATCATTGTTGAGGAAAACTTTATGGGATTTTCGTAAGGTAAAGCGAGATTTTTAACTATTTTATTTTATTTCAGATGTTTTATTTGTATAGATTTTATTTCTTTTGCATAAAAACCTATCAAGGCAAGACAAGGCCCGCAATTTCATCATCATCTTTAAGAACGTTACTCTTGCCGGTATAAGTATTGTCAAAAATATAACCTAACAAAAAAAGAATATGCCAGTTTTTCATTTTTCAAAGGTTAGAAGCTTTAAACGTCCTGAAAATAACCAAGTGTTGACTTTAAAAGACTATAAACTAGAATGTAGTTATCCTAAACTTTTAAACTCCAACCCATTCTATTCTCAAGAGGGACACCTGTCGTATGAAGAGTTAACTTAGGACCCTTCTATGACTGTTACTAAACTTCTACTATAGCTTAAAAAACTTGTGTTAAAATTTGTCGCTCCTTGGGGATTAGAGAAAAAAGTTAGTGTCAGATGTATCGTTTGTCTTTCAAGTTTTTTAACGTAGGTTCGGATGTCTAACGTACTCGTAACTCTTTCTCAGGTTGTATATAGTTGACTTGCTATTCCATGGTTTAATTCAGAGTTAAAGCCGTGAAAGTTTCGAAATATTTAGAAATTTCAAAAAAAAAATTGTTTGTAGCTTTTAGTCATAATCTTGTCTCAGATTTACATAGTTTTTGTTTAAAATTAATCTTTATTGTCAATAATCTATCCCCCCTATCTATTTCTATTTCAATTAAGAGTGAGACTCTTGTCGGTGGAACATTCGCCATTTAAGCCTATCCTTTGCCAGTGTTTTCCCCCCTACGGTTCTTGAATGTAGTTACCTGTAACGCGGTATGATCTCCCGCGCATCGTAACGTATGAGGCAGGTCGCAGGAGCACTCGGCCGCGGGTCGGGCACTCAGCTCCGGGCACCGCCATTCTGATGACACTTGAGACACTGCGCACAGCACCGCCACTGTGAACAGTAGCCACATTCTGGGGACAAAGAAATTGACGGTTTATATAATAAATTATAATTAAAAAACTAATTTCAAAAGACCCCTGTTTTGATGGCAGGATGATTACGAAATTTTAGGTTAGATGGGAAAATTAAAGTTGAACTAGGCACTTATGTCTTTTTATTTTACTTTTTAGCCTAAAATTCTAAATAAAAATAATGAAAAAGATCCATTGCAATATCTATCTATAGCGATTTAGATAATAATATTAAAAAAGTAACTAATAGTAGGTAACTATTAGAAGTTATACCTACTATTAGTATCTAGTAAACATGCTAAGTATCGGCAAACCATCCAAAAACCCATCGAAACATCTGTCCCGATAAACTACATCCGAAAAACTCCCATAACAGCATTAAATCAAGAAAACAATGGCAAATAACAACGTGGAACGAATGGAGACCTCTCGAAAAGCAATTCCGGTCATAATCTGCGGTAGTTGCGAAAGAATCGGTGTTGCAATGCGACTGGGCCCGACGTAATGGCGCATTTCCACTGAGTGACGGCCGGACGATCGTCCTAGGGGTGCAATGGACTGAGTGAGATACTGAAGCGGGTAGAAACCATCTTCCCTAATTGTTGCTACGGTATAATAAACATTGAAAGACCTCATTATTCTGTTGTTATTTAAAGGAGTTGGTGATACTGGATATACCTGATAATTGAGAATTTCAACCTTCTTTAAAAGATTCCGTAATGATATTTTCGTCAAAACCACAGACGTATAAAAAGCTGCTGTAACTTGCAGAGTCAAAACCGACGCATAAATACTAAGAAGAAATATCTTTCTTTAATCTATATTCTTAACTCTATCTTTTGTCATCAAGTAAGCAAATGACATCAAGCAAGTGTGAAATCAACAAATAAATTCATCATTGCCAACGAGTTGCTGTGGTTTCAATTGTCTCAAAAGAAGAAAAAACTCTGTTTTCCAAACTTTTCTTTATTTCTTACAATAGAGCGATCATTTATCTACATTTTGTACTCTGTCCTGAAAACACACCGTACTTACTGGAAATCTCTGCCGCTTATCCCTTGGCTTGCAATCTCCACGTTGGGAACAGGAGCAAGTATCGCTATTGATAGCACTGGGTGATGGGCGTACATTGACACCACTATAAGTGGCATTACCTTCGTGTTACAGGATGATGTAGAGACTCCGTTAGCGGAGAAAAATTGGGTAAGTAGTCATTAAAGTAACCCTTTTTTTGCGAATTTCAAATAACTAACTGTAGGCTCAGATGTCCACCGAAAAGCCAAAGATACTTATTTAGTCCAAGAAAATGGAAGTAATTTTGAGTTTCGCAAGTAGGTACTTATACAAATATCAAAATTATGTATATCACGTTATAAAACCTTTACATGTATGAGGCGACTGATGAATGTGGATGAAGCGAACCAAGTGTGTTTGGATCGTAGCAAGTAAAGCGGTTCACCCCGTTGGGAGAGACGAGTGCCGGATATGTACCTATGTAAGCGAGGCATCGCTAAAGAAAGGGACGAAGTGCGAAGAGGCGCTAAAACCTTTAAAATTTTCCACTTGAACAAGAAACTATCTCTAAATAAATTAATATTGCATTATAATATTTCCAATACAAGCTCTAATACAACTAGTTCGGACGAAGCACTCGCAAACTTCGAGTGTTCTATTTAATGCATCGCTCGAAAACTTCCCTCTTTGAATTAGTATCTCATACAAATTAGCCGAAACAATGCTTGTAGGATACAATAACTAATTTTATATCTTTTAGAATCCCATTTCAGGACATGGTCATCTTTGCTACTTTTTATAATAATCAATAATCGCCGTGAAAAAAATACATTCATCAGTCTCTTCATAGATGTCAGTTTGACTTGACCTAGACTAATATATAAAAAGCCACTTTTATTCAACTTCTGCATTTATTTTAAAGGGAGGTTATTAAATATTTTAAATCATTTAAAAGAAAAAAGATCACCATTGGTCATTTAAGTGACAAGCTCATAAGCCTAACTCATAATTATAAAGCCCTAAAATGGTAGATAAAACAAACGAAAGCTACCACAAAATAAGGCTACTCCTTGTCACCTTTTTTGCTATTAAGCCTCAGAAAAGGGCCACGCTGCCCACAAAGGATGGCCAGTAAGAACTAATAAAATATTTGTAATAGACTGCTTCTTAAAGGACGATGCGCCCTCCAAACGTCTACTATCCCGCGACCTCAACGTTCAAAGTATTTTTGCCAATTTAAACTGGATGTAGAGATCAAGATATGTTGGTTGTTCCCAACGATATATCACCAAGTGTTGCTGCTTGTGACAAGGGTGTAAAGTACACAGTTTTATGTGCAAACAATGTTTCATAGACCGGGTTCCATTTGCATTGTACCGGATGGAGTGGAGGAAAAATCTAGGGTTTAACACGGAAGTTCTTTGTGCAAATATGTTAATTAGGTATGAAGCTGTCGCTGGCTTCAGAATTATATAAAATAGGAAAGATTTTTTTGCAAATGTGCCCTAGTTAGGTGCTAGTTGAGAAAAATGGCTTCCTCTGGAGAGAAAATATTCCATTTAAGCAGTTTATTTTTTGTTGTTCTCAGTTTGATTTTCATTAAGTTTTCAGTTACTACTACATTGTAAATTGTAGATAGCAAATTGCATTTCGGGTAAATGTGAAATACAAAATTATATTTCAAATTGACAATAGTATAAAATTCGTTCATTGGTAATTTTCTGAAATTCATAATGTACTTGTAAAGCAAAGTGTTCGAGTGAAATGTCAGTTAGTCCTTCGAATTATTAGCGCCCTTTACTACACTTGTTCGTAAAACGTCTCCAGATAGAAATTACATACTTTCACCCTCTTGTGTAACAATGTACTATAATGTCTCTTTGTCTTTGAGAACGTTTTCGATTCTTAATGATGTCTTTGAAACCTAAGCTGTACTGGATCTCAGTGTAAAAGAAAATTGTTATTTTAATAACATGTAGGTACCTATTCTTTTTGTTATCGTATACAAATTTGCGCCTACAAAAAATACTAAACAACCACGAACAAAAAAACGCTTCAAAAATATAAAGGTATCGGTAGGCCCAAACATTCCCTGACGTTCACGTAAAAATACCAAAAATAAGTTATGTTATGCGAAGCTATTTCATGGAATTTATTCCCGTCAATAGAACTATGCATTTTCGGTAGGCTCGCGGTATTTGCTTCCATTTTCGGGTACATTTTATGGCATCCATTCTTTTCTACCTTCCCAGTAAAGTACATGTTTTTTCCCCTTAAAATACTTTATCAGAGTACCCTAATAAAGTATTATCAAATTACACGTTGTATTGGTTCTTTTTATGGTAACATGGGAAAGTGCACGTGGCTTCTTTTACAAGAGACATGTGTTTTAAGTAGGCAACCATATTCTTTTTATACAACAAAGTGTCATGAATTTTAACTTGCTTGGGTTTATAGCTGTACCTACCCATCTATACTTTTTCAAGGCCAAAATAGTCGCGATGCCTTAGTGTAAGGTAGTCCCTAGTATCTGTTCATTCTACGACGTGAGGACGGATACCTACTAGAGAAGGCATTTGTTTTTTTTTTTGAACGTTTTTTAACGCGCGTTGAAAAAGCGCTCGTGCGAACGAGAACTTAGGCCTCATTATACGTACGTAATGTTTGAATTAACAAAATATATCCTAATCAATGATAAAGAGAAATATATAAAAGAACATGTCCTTAAATTGGCATAGATACAGTGCGTGCAATTTAAGTGAATAATTCGATCGTTTGAGGGCTCTCACACGCATCGCATCCGTCGGCTCTGCAATACGTGCTCACTGCATCCTGACTTATAGGTGAGAAATTAGGTTAAATGATATTATACATTTATACAATACAATATTACATTAGATTGTATACTATTATATTAGAAACACCCTATTAAATTTTTCTTTAAATCATCGTGAAAAGAAATGTGACTTTGGTTCTTGTTTAATAATGGTAGAGCAATCGCCATCTTTTCTTTTATCAATAATTTCGTCTCATAATAAATCCTACTTATTAAATAAATATTTGAACTATCAAAAGCCATTTGCTTCCCAACTATACAATTTTAAGTAATAACGCCAATCCAATATCGCATATAATCAAAATTATTTTTATATAAACTTTTCTAAAGATTTAAAAGAAACACAGTCTTTTATAGTCACAATGAAAGTAAAATGAGAAAGAATAAAGTTAGAAGTAATTAAAAAGCTAACAATACCATACTTTAATGTGGTTTCGCTGCCGGGTGTACAGTGCCTGTACAAGCTTTTGTACGCACCTTCAAAATTAATACGCTTTCTTGTTTTTATTAAAGGAAATATAAAAAAACTGTTTTAAGCGGCTACGGTGCAGATGCAAAAAGCATTTCACTCACTAATATTTAAGAAACAATTAAAAAATACCATCACGCGGTAAATAATTCTAAGATATTCAACATAGATTTCATCTCTGAATATCATTATTATTGGTTTGAAATCGCATCAAACCCGACTAAATACATAGAAACAAATCCATGCCGGTAAGAAAATTATGAGGCTGAAGCGAAAAAAGTTGGGTAAAACATTCATAAGTTACACAGCAAATTGTTTATGAGTGATTTTAAACGAAAGTAATAGTCAGGCTGAGGCTGATATGTCTCTTTGTAAATAATATCTAATTATTACTACGCTAATACGCTTAAAACAACTCTTCTTCTTCTCATTAAAATCCTTTTCATTTGTTTTACAAGCAATTCACGAAAATAGTGAAAACAAATAGTTACCGAGTGCGGGATTCGTTCCGAAACTTGTTTCGTGTTGAAACTTAGTTACAAGTTTCCCGTTTCATAATGAGAAATGCATAAAGAGGTTGCACGTTCAGAACGCACCCGAAATGAGACTGGCTTTGGAGGTGCCATTTGTAAATCTACGTGGAACTTAGGATGTGACTAAGGTAACTACATTCACTGATTAGTGTGAACTACAAAATATCAAAATTTTATTATTCGAAGCTATTTAAAAGTAACGTAGAAGTTAAACCAAAATCGACATTGTTTTTGCGAATTCTTTAAATAAAATCTGTTGTGCAAATGCAACTCCACCAAAAAAACAATCACTCTCCTATGTATGATAGTAGACTCATGCCACTGGTAGTAGTGGTAATGTAGTGATAAAGTTAAAGGGCTGATAAGGAGGTGCAAATGCAAACGACTTTACTAGACCGAAATGAAAAGGAATAATAACAACGCGACAATAGCTGCGATTTTTCCAAATATACGAGAAGTGATCTTTGTTTGCCTACGCGTACTTTTTACAATATACGTACACCACTCTAATTAATGTACCTACTCACCGTCCGTTTAATTGAAACATACTTATTCAAAGTAAATAATCTTATAAAATTTCTTCTTAAAAATGTTGCGATGCTGTTTTCCCATTTCATTTAGAAAATGTATATTTCTACGATCAATAGCAATGAATCCTTTAAAAGGCGTTAAGTCACTAATAAGCCGTTACTTTTAAAACTCACACACTTTTCGTCAAATAAAAACTTTCATACAGTTCTTTAAGAGAAGATATATAAGTAAGGGATATCTAAGTATTGCGCAGATTTGAATCACGTTTCGTTTATACTACTCGAAACTCCATCATCGATTAACCCATAGTCTGCTACTCCACTGACAAATCTTTTCGCACAGTAAAACTGGATGGAGAGCAAAATGATGCCATTGCCAAGCATCAGGACGCGACAAGCTATAACCGCTATTTCTCTGTCCTTGAAATCTCTATAATATTAAAATAAGAATATTTAAAATATTTTATTTAAAAGTCGAAAGTCATCGAGAACCACTAGTAAGGGTTAACTTTATTAAATTCTAGAAAAACTCTCGTAACAAGCTGGAAGGATCTCGGCCGCCATTTTTTTACATTAATTCCTTTGAGAATAGTTTTTCATCTTTTTAGTCCACTTTGAGATTAGAATCAATAATATTTTATTAAAAAGGGATATAAACTATAGATGTAGGTTCTTAGATTATGAAGTGTAGATTTACGTTCAAAAGAATGTGTAGGTACCTTCTATTTAGCATTTCCCGATTTGAAATAAAACAGTGGCTTCACTCTCCTCAAATTGAATTACACGAAATTGAAAAGGAGTCTTAGCACATCTATAGAATAAACGTTGTTTTTGTTTTTCACTTTACTAATTACAGCTAACAAAAGGTTGGATACAAAATACTGCAGTCGAGGTTCTTATATTTATCTACAGGGTGTACTCTTATTCGTCCTTAGAGCCTTACTTACGTGTTGGCCGATTGGTAAAGGGCTACAAAGCTAAGTGAAAATAGAGCAACAGCTGAATAACTTTTCTTAAAGGAGAAGTCGATTATTTAAAAAATATTTCCACTATAAGTGCGCCAGCTTGTTGTATGAAAGCTTTTTTTTACATATTTCAACTCATTTACACTTGAAGAAGTTGTCCAGTGGTACAATCGCTGAAATAGTTTTAAGTTCAATATGAAAATTACGACAAAATCACTTGTATTAAATATATATATTTGTTTTTCTATGAAACTCCCTGTACATTTCCAGCAGCCAGCAAATGCGTAATTAAAGATGCAAATGCACAAATAAGACTGGGAACAAGAATCCTGTGCAGATAGCGTTTCAAACGGTAGTTATTATTTTGTAAAACTACCCTCGTTTGCAGACATTTTAACGCGTTTCGTTAACGCGGTCTATTTTGTTACTAGAGATTCGCATTTTCGAGCTGGAATTATAACTATAAAATGTATATTAAGTTACATTTCTATTTGCGCTTTTCCTGACCTGGGCTGCTTATAATATTTTATCATGAAACAAGTACTTATAGTACCTACCTACGCCAGTATACAACACAAGGCTACCTATCTCCTAGAGAGCTCATCTCTCTCCATTATAATTTCTCCTTGCTTTTCTTATAGTATACGAGAGCACGGCTTGTCCAGTAGCAAATAGACTAACCTTGAAACCATCTTTGAATTTTTATGGTTTTCCATACCACACTCCGCTCATAATTGTTACTTTTCCACAAATTGTCCACTAATTATTCACTTTGTAAACTATTTTCTTCCCACCAGTAAAAATGACGCGAGCAACAGACTTCGTGCTGCTGCTAATGACGATAGTCCTGGTCCACAATGTCCAGCACGTCCAAGGTCACGCCAGGACTTTCACCAGGTGCCAGCTCTCCAGGGAACTGCTGCGGTACAACTTCCCCAGAAGTTTGATCGCTAATTGTAAGTACTATTACTATTACAGGTGACTGATGAATGTGGATGAAGCGAAAGAAACTTACCATGTCATTTAATTATGATGTTGTCACCGTAAAACTCTCTCGTATGATATCGCTTTGAAAAATCCCGAGGAAAAATCAATGCGCTAATGTGACACTATGACATATTGTGTCATGTCATGTCATATCATTATTCCATGACGTTTAGAATAATAGCGAAACTCAACTTGTACTAGAAGTCCTGACTAATCCCTAAGCCATCCATTGTAGTTAGCATTCAAGAAGCCTAATTAGAGGTACTGCAGCAGATTGTAATATCTAAGACGCAGCACTCTACATTAATAACTAGGTACGATCTATTTGAGCTCGCAAAGACCGTAATCCCAAAAGCATTTCTAGCTTAGTCAAGCTATGCAAACTCAAGCTGTGCAAGCCATATAACGGCAGCATTAGTGCATGAGGCTTGAAGCTAATCAGCCAGCTTGCTTACCCCAGAGACCCGACGAACCCGACTAAAATTTATATGGAAATTGTTATTAACTCTCTATTAGTTAAAACTATTATTCAGAACAGTTTAGTACTTTGTTTATTAGAATTGTTTTAGAAGGTTATTCAAATTTTCGGGACGTTTAGTGTAGCATTTTCTCGAAGAAATAAGTAATAAGGAATTGTGAAACCCAGAAAATCTAAAAATTATTTTAGTTTTCCTTAATCTTAAGCTTTGATAAATTTTTGTACTTAAATTCAAAAATATTCAGCACTACAAATACGGTTCCAAAATTGTCAAACCTACACCTAGATTCCTACCTACCTAGATAGAAAACTAAACCAAATTTAATAATGACAATTCAAAACAATTCTCAGAAATCCCACTTGCGAAAGCCGAAAACGAAAGACAGTAAATGCCACGTATATCAGACGCCATCTAGATATCAGCTTATAATCTTCCATGTCCGGCCACCTCAAGACAAGACCATAAAGTAAACAAGGCTAGCTTGTAACAGACGCGACTCAGACACTTGCAGTGCGAGACATGGCCGGGGAGGGGCTGGAAACTGTTTGCACTTAATTAATATGGGACTTAGATCTGTCTGGGTGTAAGACAAGGTGGACTTCTTAGTGTTGAATTGTACCGAGTTTATCATGGAAGAAGAAAAAGATGAAGCTTAAGGGGTGGTAAAATTAATTAGGATGGCGCTAGCAGTATTCTGAGGTAGGCCTATTCAGTTTCCAGTTTTTAAGCGACGCCGTATCTATGTAAGTTGAAATCAAGCTACAATTAAATATATACTTTATTTATATAGAAAGTATTAAGTATTTCGTTGTAACGGTATAAAATATATCTCAGTCTATCTAGTCTTTAAAGCAGTTGGACCTAAAACTCAACTACATAGGCAAAGTAAAATTTTCCAGAATGCGTGTGAAGCAAATTCTTAGAAAATATTTTAATAAAATTTAGTTTCATTTGAAATTAAATTTCCACAAACTTGAATTCAAAGAGCTTATGTGAAAAGTAACGTTCAAATTCTTAAAACGGAGATTTCCTTGTTACATACGTTATATATATACGGCTTTCATGAAAGTACATGATTTACAAATATTTTATAAGATATTCATTTGGAAAAACAGCACAAGTATAAAATAAAAACCACTTTCTTTTTGTTTGGCAAATATTCTAGAGAAATATAAAACAAGAGTTTCAAACGTAGCATTTCAATTTGTAGGCAATATAAACAATTGGGCGTAGCGTAGGCGACAAAACATACTTGTTCATTATTTTGCAGAAGTGTTTTCGCTTTCCTGCTATTTTAAGAAGCTCGTCACACATAACAATTAAGAATTTTGTTGTGTGTGTGCTTCCTGTAATTCAATACAAAATTACTCCTTATGGTCTCAAACATACGTTCCTTTCGCATACAATATAGCGACAGAGGCGTTTCTAATCGGCTTGTGATTTCAGTAACGAATACTATTACATCGCTGAAGTAAAATTGAGAAAGCAAAGCGGCTTAGTCCCACAAAGGCCACGGGCCGGGAATAGAGCTCGCTAACAATTTTAAACTTAAATGAAAGGCTCTCGAAATGTTTTGTCATTTGAATGATGCCCCCTTTTTATGCAAATACAAAGATCTGGGGATCCAACTTGTGCGTGAATGCTTATTAAGCCCGCCGAGAGCAATTCATTTGGTTTCCCAGAACTTAATGTTATTATTTGAATTAAGAATTTGAAAGTCGCCAGAATTTAATTTACTTAAACAACACTGGCTGGTTTATTTCCGTGCGGTCTTCTTTTATTTGTTTCGTCGCTGGATTTGGTCAGGATTTGCGTTTGCGCCGTGATTTAGTTTTGCACGATAAAATGTGAATCATGAATACCAAAGAGGGTCTTTATGACTTTTTAAATTGTCATTTAAATATTCCAATAATCTTTGTAAGGCGTAGGTACGCCGGAATTTTATGGAAATGGGGACTTATGATTATGAGCTGACTTCAAAAATGATGGAGGTTTTTAATTTAGGTACCTTTATTTTTTCGGGGAACAGTTTCGTGTGTGTTTACGATTACGTAATCACGTAGTCGATTTATGAAACGATTTCAATCTTAGAAGTGCAAAAGTATTTCCGGATATTTGATTAGAAACAAAATTTGGCTTTTTATGAAATAGATTTTCATCGATATTATAGGTACCTACTTTACACAGAAGTAGGTATGTAGGCACGAGTAATTTGAATTATTTGTTTGTTTGTGTAGGGGTGTGCCTGATCGAGCATGCAAGCGGACGGACGACGGACAAAGTGACCAACCACAACAACGCTTATACGAGCTACGGGCTGTTTCAGGTAATGACGTCACTTGTTTTCTTACCAACACACTTTAGCTCCAACATGACCTAACACGTACCTACACCAACAAGTACACCTAGCGTTGGAATATTTGGGAATAATAAAATGCTACATGCTCGTATGTTGCTGACTAATGCTGTTAACACCAATAGTGTAACGTCAGTATCATCTTCTCGTGCAACCTCTTATAAGTACCCGCAGAGGAACATCTCAATTACCTTTCCTAGTGAAAAAAAAAGTTTGGCGAAAAGATAGAAAAAAAATGAAGCCTGAACACAGAAAGGCGAGATTCAAAACAAAAACAATATTGGGTTGAATATGATACAGAGAATTCCTGAACTCACTGTACGTACTCCCTTCGTTATCGACTAACAACTAGTCGTTAGCCCGACCCCTACTAACTTGAAACCGAGCTCTAAAGTCACCTAAATTACGCGCGGACACTAATTACGAGTATTACAAGATATAGGATTACCAATTCCTTGTAAAATTACATCCTAGATCCCTAAAGGTGGTGAGCATAATCTAGATAATAACTTGATATTTTTCTACGTATCGTAAATTAGCTTGTCAGTGGGTTGGATAACATAACATGGAAGGATCTTAATTAGTTCCTTCGGGAGAACGCTGCGTCGTTACTTATTATCCGGCAAACCTTTACATTTGACCTATATCTAGGTTCTTATAGGTAAGGTTTAGTTCCGTTAATTTTGATTAAAAGAATAATTATGTGCGCTTAGTTTCAGAAAATGAAGTTAAAGCTTATCAATTAAACAGGATATAATCTTCAGCAATTATAATATCACATTTCTCGTGACAAAAGTTTGTCGACTTCTCGTGACAGAACGTGCGAGAAAATGACAAAAATCCTTAGAAACTATGTTAACCCCGTTACATCCCCGGTCATATTTTACTCTGTAGCTAACGATAATTATTCAACCAATGGGAGGTTTAGAATAGAAATCAATGTACAAAACGGAATAATTGCCGAACCCACGTAAATCTGCATGATTGGTGCTAATCACTCGATAGCAGCGGTCGCATAATCTCACAGAATCTGCATGTTCATCATCGATCGTTGTAATTTGATACCGTCATATATAGGTATATCTGTACGTACAAATAGAATTTCATCTCGTTTATGTTATGCTTTGACTGGTACTAAGAGCATGTAGTGTTTGTATATGTGTGGTAAGAGGGATAGTTAACTACGACAGTTTGTAATGCATTTGCTGAATGGAAATCCTTTAACCAACATTGTATGTTTATAGACATGCTAGAATACAGCCAATTCACTGTAGTTTCACGACCCATTAAACCTTGATACTTTTTTGACAAAAAGGACAACTGAGGATAATTAAATTTACTAGCGTATCCTGAAACAGGAAGGCTATTTGTGGCTGTAGTTATTATAATTGATTCTATTCATAATTAAACACGAGTTTGATGTAACTTTATTTTACTGATCATAAATATGTGATTTTTGCGGTCATTTGCAAATTATCAAAAAAATATCAACACTGTAATAAAGCTGTAATACTTATAAAGACCTGCTTATACAACCATCACACATTTTCCCACACTTATCGCCCCACCAGTCGACCACCCGTGACAATTGGCAACATCTTCCAATCAAGATTGCACAATCCGTCCCGATAGCCCCGTTAGATGCTACCGGATAAAGGACATTACTGCATCACTCTATCCTATATAATTTACAGACAAGTAGGTCAGGACGTTGACCGATCTGTTTAGACGCCTCGATAGATGCATTATGGGGCTTGTTTGTAAAGAGGAAAAATGGTGATAGCCTTGACAAGAGCTGCTTGTAGTTTATATTAACAGTTTATGTTTAAACATGTGTCATATGGAGGTAACTAGGTAATACATGAATAGGCATGAGATAAGTTGAATGCCTATTGCCTACCTACCTAAACACGTTTTCCTAATTAGTTTTGAAACAACCTTATCAATCATTTCATTAAAATTGCAGAATTTTGCATCATCCGCCGTTAATGGACACTAAAGATTAAAAAAAAACATTTAAAAGAAAATCAAGACGTTAAATAACAGAAAAATAATATCCTAAATCTCAATATAGCGAATAAAGTAAAACAAATAAGGAGTGCTCGTACAAACATGAATGATTACTATTTACCTTTACAGAGAGTACATATGAAACGATTTCTGCGAGCAAATAAGTCACTGGAGTGGCTTTGAGAGTTGTTACGCGCTTGCGGATGAATCGCCATCGCGGTTTTACATTTGATCATGAAATCCGCACATTAACTTGATCTATTTGTATCGTATTGGTCCGTACACATCATAAGTCTAAGGCTGCGGTAAAACACAAAACGCGGGACGAAGCTGATCTGTTTCGTTACGGACACACGCCCCCATTAATTGGAACTTAATGAATGGTAGAATTGGTACGTACAACTCCCCTTAGTCAAGAATACCCTAAACCGACTGTGTGTGAAGCGACTGATGAATGTGGATCAAGCAAAAGAAGCGTAGATCGTAACATGTGGAGAGAAGTGGTCTCTGCCAACCCGATGGGAGAGAAACAACGCCAATGCGTGAAGGCTGGATGTCTGCCTCACTGGCTCATCACACCAAGCTTCGAGATTAGCAATCGCCAGGAAAGTATTAGCTTGCAAGGCGTTATTTACTGAGCTACGGCTGATTTCAATCGGGACTTCGATTTACGAGAAACGTCTTATAGGGAGGGGAGTTAGGTAGTCGCGAGGGGTTAAGATATCGATATTGAGGAAAATATATAGAGCGTAATGATCCGCTAATTAACAATGTTTTTCTGTAGGATCATTATCTTATTGTTTTGAATTCGGCAAATGTAACTCAGTAAATGTGATTTGATTTCAATCAATCTGTCTATTATAATATTATACTAGACATGAGTCTCTCACATAATGCTTATACTATTATGGTGTCAGTACCTAAGCTTGGCAGATAAAGCCTAAAGACGGGCCAAGAAGATGTCTTTCGACTACATATCCTTTATTTTCCCGGAAAAGTGCTCACTTGCAAATGCTCTACCTATCTACCAAAGACCTCTTTTAATTCGTCAATCTTTGTGACAATTTAAAGATATACTTCTAGATAAATACGCAGATTTGCTTGATAACAAGTATCCCCAGTAACAGTAGCACCAAAACCAAAATACGAAACCATCGATACCACCAATCGCCGGTTAAACCCCTTTCTATCCTATAGAACGGATCAGATGGTACGTTCCAGCCTCGAGGCAGGTACGTCGACAATGCAAATCGCACCTCGACACTCCGAGGCAGCTGCGGTTGCCAATTGTGACGCAGACGAGGCACGAGGCGCGAGGCAGCGAGCCTCAACCGCCTGCCTCGTCAATTAACGGTTAACCTGCCATTTTAGCTTCAATGGCGAGCTTCATTTGTATTTCGGGGAGCGTTTTATTTATTTGAGGACGGGTTTTAAAAATGCCTTAGCAGTTAAGGGTATTTTTTTAATTAGTAAATATTTTAAAACTGTTCTTTTTAGGTATGTATGTATCACGAACTTATCTTTTAAAAAGAACTAAAACATTCGCATTCTAATTTTGCAGTTTTAGGAAATTACTAAACAATTTCAAGTATTAAGTCGAATACGTTTATTATTAATATTAGGTATATTCAATAAAATCCTTCATGCAATTTTTAAATATAGTAATATTTATTATCGAAAAAAGCATAAAAAATATGAAAAATATGAAAGACCTTTATAACCTTAAGTGACTGCAAAATTCATACCTGCCGCTCATCTTATCGTCACAAAACAGGTTACGTCACAAGCCGCGTAAAATTCGATTTAGTAAAACCTGAGGAGATATTCAGATACCCTAGATACAGCTAGATACTGCTAGATACTGCTAGATACGCTCAGATACTTAGATCGGTTCAATTTCCCCGAACGAACCCTTTGTCTTGGCGACGTCTGCAGCAATTTGCTACATATTGAGGTGTTGATTACTAAGGCCGATAGTCCGATAGCATCTAGTAACCACTATAACACGAGCTTTGTGTGATTTGATGATATTATTATGTAGAGTGATATTGTGAACTGTGGCTTAGGAGTGTTTGCTATTGGTGGTAAAGAATTAACTACTTCTTTAAAGGAATACGGGAATGATTTAGTCATTTGTGGTAATGGTTTGACGTTTGATTGGAAAAACGTGGTAGGCGGCTGAACCACAGCTATTGTTTTTCTGAAAGTTGCAGAACAAGACGCAATCTGCGTAGCTAACTCAGTTTTCCGCACTTGTGTCATATTTTGCGGCTCTATTTTAACTTATATTCGAATAAATGTTTTTAGGCGACATAATTTTTTCACAAAATAAACGGACTCTTATGAATTGGCTGTAAGACTAATCTCGCATTTAGAACAAGACAAAATAATACCTAACAGATACACAAAGGACAGGTGCCGTCCCACAGCTGGGAAAAGTCCTCCGTCTTTGCTCTACGGAGTTCCAATAAGTATGTCAGAATTTCCCAATCATTACCTGATTGAAATGAACACAAACATTTCACCGCAAAACATAAAGCACGCCTCAATATTTACCACAACTATTCGAATCAGAAATAATTAATGAAATCCAAAATTCAAGCATGTTTTGTAACCAATCGGAATCAATTGTAATCCGGAGTAAGCCGTAAGCTATTGGGAAATTTATTAATCAGAATTTCCTGGTTAAATTATGAGGCTATCGTCACAATACTGGTAAATGCTGCATTTTATATTGCTATATTAACACGACAAGTAAATTATACGAGAACAGAGATGGACTTTACCTTAATTTATTAATTAAAAAAAAACTTTTGACCCATAGCGTACGTAACAAAGTAAAGACAGTATTTACTATTAACTTACTCCACTACAGTGACATGACCCTATTCCCATTACAAGAGAGATTAGGCCGTAGGTAATCCACCAAGCTAGGCCAAATTGGTGGATTACACATACACCTTCAAATTTCTTCTCAAGTGTTTGTTTCCTTACTAAGTTACTACTTACTAATGATTCATGATGTGTAGCATTTAAATAATTAATTGTGCGAATTAAATCCGGCCCTGATTTTACGTCAGAGGATTTCGCTTAATCCGCTGTAGGCCACACAAAAAACCATTTCCCTCATTACCTGACCACGATATTAATCGGTTGCCCAACCTTTTATATTTCACATTTCCACCCTCCGGAGGTAAAACGTCATAAGCACCGCTTCCGCAAATTGCGGTTACGTCGTTTTGAAGTTTGGCCTCTGCTTCCGGGATACGGGGGTTAGTGACAATTTCATTACCGGCTTTTCGTTTCATTGTTACATCCGTTTATTTGGATGGTTGGTTAACTTTTTAACTACAGTCGGGGGTTTTACCTGTATGTTGTTACATATTTACATTTTTCGTAGCAAGGATTAAAATTGTTTTGCTTACCTACTGCATTTAATTTAATTTCGAGTTTAACATTAAAATTTAACATTAACGTAGGTACCTAATAGGAATAGTGAGATCCATAAGAGAATAGCGATCAAAATAGATAAAAAGTTATTGATTACACTTTTAATTCCGACAAAATGTATTGTGATACTTACCTACAGATCCGAGAATAACAAAAAATCTGAAATCAAATTGCTTTTAACGCTGTTTTAACGTGCTTGTAACCTTGTTAACTACGTAATTAGGTATTGCTTTTTCTACTCAGTACAAAACAAAAGAGCAAACGTTTTCCACGAAATTTTGAATTGGGGTGCTAACATGACTTTTATACTCTTCCTACAAACGGCTACCTAAATATCCAGACATAATAGGTACTGAAACACGATAACATGGAAAAACGGGTCCCACTCATATAAGCTAAAACAAATTCCAACGAAATTTACATATTTCCCGCATAAAAAAGGTTGCTTTTAATATGAAAAAAAAATCCGATACGCATTTCTCCATATAGGCCGGTTATGCTATGAAAATGCAAATTCTACCCGCTGCATTTTATATTTTCGTCAGCAAATGACTTTTTAATTAATACGGTTATTTATAAAATTCGTTTCTCTTAACAGGCGATTGTGTATCGAATACAATGTGAGTGTGTGAGTGAATGTGAGGTAATACGATTTCAGTTTTCATTGTGTACTCACTATGACAATGCGTACTGATATTTACCTACAAAAAAATGGGTTTTTTAGTTGAGCGATTGGGTGGGTATAACAGTGAATTATAAAAAACAGGAATATATACCTTTAACATTTTTTCAAATAATACTACTCGTAAATACCTTTCTTCAGTCTTATTTGTTCTTTCTGTAGATATTTTTTTTTGTTTGCTCATTTACCTTGACCAAGTCCCCATACAAATATAATATCTTCTAATATTAATATATTGTTATAATTATCGTATTATGATCTAATCCGTAATATCATATCAAATCAAGTAGAAATTAGAGTAAATTAATAATATTGGTAATAGACATTTACCCTTAGATAGTTGCATGAAAGGACCATCAAAGTTAATCAGGGATTTAGAATTTAATATTTAACGACAGCGGCGGGTGACGCTCCTAATATTATGTAAAAAATGAGTTTCTAATAAAAAACAGTACAACAATCGACAATTACGTTATTTGGTACTTACAATAAATAACAATTGCAACCAAATCCCCATTTCATCTGATTGCAAAGTCACATTATTTGCGGCATATCCGTCGTCCCATTTGGCGAGTAATTACCGAAACGTCGGAGTTTCATTACCGCTCTAATTACGGCCGAGGGACATTCGTTGCTATAGTAACGAGCGATGTATTGCTATTTATTAGGGGTAATCGTTTGGTTGCTAGTACTCTATTTCAGCTAGGATAATACGATCCCCTTGTAATCTGCTACATACAAGATAATTAATACTTGATATCGAGGTATATCACTAAAACAAAGCTGTCTCTCTTATAATAACAAGCCAATTACGCATTTTGTATAGAATAACCACACTTAGATGCTTTTTGCAAAAAAGCTACGGAAAAGTCAGTCAAAGTCAGTTTAAGTCTACGAATAACAGTTAAAGATAAAGGAGTCAAGAGTATATATCTGTTTACGTAAAGCAGCTAAATACACTCTCAAGAAAAGTTCAATTCAATTGATTAATAGATAGATACTAATATTGAACAAATCTCATTTCTCAACCATAACGACCAGAAAAACTATCAAATGAATCAATTTTCTTTCAAGCAAAAATAAAAACGAAATCAATTTATTTCCAGATTAACAATAAGGAATGGTGCAAAAAGGGTCGCAAAGGTGGCCACTGCAATATGAAATGCGAAGGTACAGTATACCAGCCAGATTACACTTCAAGTCTTCAGCTTTCATACTTAAGAGCGCTTAAACGATCGATATCTCTGTGGATATCTGTATTTGTACGGATTGGTTAGGTGTAGACGCCACCGCAACTTTGATTTTATTTCTTACAATACCATACAATACAAATATTCTTTATTGCACAAAAATATGATGATTGATGATGATGATAATTCTTTTGATGTTTACTTTTATTATACATTTATAATTTTAAAATGCTTAAATATATTTCTAATTTCTATTTTATAGTTTAATATTATAAATATTTATTAATTTACTACACAATGTTTTTATAACGCATCACGAACGGCTGTCAGCGAGCCGAGGATTGTAGCAAAGCCGCGAATCAAAGAATAATTGTACGAGTTACAAACTAGAACCTCTTTTTACTGTGTCTGTTCGATTACAGTTACAGCTCGCCAATGAATACGCGCGTTTAACTATCTCAGTAGTAGTCTATGCCGTTCACTAATCCCATTATGGTAGCGCTAACTAATTCCACTTCGCACCTGGCTAGTGTTTGCCCGTTAGATTTGCACTTCCCATTACACTTATAATTGCTCTACATTACTCCTGCTACGCCGATACGAGAACTTTTTCTTTTGTTGGGATCTCTAGTCATTACGATTAGCTAGCTGTTTTCACGGAAAGTGCTATCTGCTTATCTTCTCAGCGATTTCTTTCATTTAAACTCAAAACTGGAACTGAAGTTATGCCACTACTATTTCTTGAAGCTGATGCTAGATTCGCAAGGTAGCAGTTATCCCTGAGATTCGAGAATCTGGCAAGAAACTCTGTTGGGCTGCTCTTTCCAAATAGTCTTACAATTATTAATTCTAAACGCGCAGTTACTGCATTTACCCACATTTCCGTGAATCAGCATCAAATCATTCACTTGTATGACATGATTTTATATCGACAACCATACATATATAGCCGTCACGCCTCTCTCCCATCGTGGTAGGCAGAGACCACTTCGCTCCACTTGCTACGATCCAAACACACTTCTTTCGTTTCATCCACATTCATCAGTTTTTGGCCTAGTTAATTTCAATAGCTAGTAAATACCCGTTTACCTACGTTTCAGACCTCCTGAACCAAGACCTGGCCGATGACGTCCGTTGTGCCAAGAGAGTGTACGATCGTGTCGGATTCAAAGCCTGGCCGTCTTCCTACGCTTACTGCAAGGAGAAGAGCCTACCTGATCTGTCTCGCTGCTAAGCGATGTCTCATTCATAATGGATTTATTCAGGTAAAAGAGATTATGATTTAGATGTAAGAATCTTTGACGAAATAAAATTATCTTGACTTTTTTTATTTGAGAATTTTGTTTGATTGTTTATTGTTGCATTAATTTCATTAGTTACATAGTAATTCAGCATTCAAGCTCAGTCTTTAATGAACCTGTTATTCCATCAAAATATATTTTTGTATAAGTTTTACTTCGGTTGGTAGGTAAAGGAGTCAATTTCTACATTTGGACTCCAAATGATCAGTAGGTACACAGTTTAGGTACCTTAACAGCTTTCGTATAAACTAATGAGGTTATTCATTTATATTTTAATTAAATAGCAATTTAAGAACTCAATCGTAATCTTCATCATTATTGTGTGTATCATATGAATTTAAGAACTTTAAGGGACATAACAAATAACATAAACTACATTACATTTAGTTAAGAAATTTTCATAAAACATTTGTAAGGATTTTGTTGACAAACAAACGAATTAGATGCTCTTATACCCTAGATTAAGTTAGATGACCTATGTTCAAACATTTTCCTAGATAATATAGAAGTACTAATATAGGTAAGTGCTCATAACAAACCTAAGCTAACTATTAACTACCCAAAAGGGTCTGCAATCGCATTTAGTTAATTTAGCTTGGGTTTCAATTATTTTGTATTTAAATTTAGTTATTGTAATACGAAATAAATATTCATTTTTATCTTATTAAAATGAAGTTTTACTTTACCACAATTTTACAAGTTACGTCCTTAAGTGTAAGTAAGAAATAGGTGATAGCCATTCCTCATCTCGGGAAGCGCCTGATTAATAAATTGTATAAGTTACCTATCGAATCCAGACTATGCTATCGTTTATGGAGTAGGCGCTTAAGCATAATCTAGCAGCTATCTGCTTAATCTATCAGCGTATATCAATCAGCACTAGGCTTTCAAATTTAATCCTTTTTTTAAGTTCCTTTCACGATATCAACATTAACTAACTAGCAATCTGCGTTCATTGTTAGTTTTCGTAAAACACCAAAATGTTTAGGCTCGTTTTAGTCTAGTTTCAGGCCGATCTTAAACCGTGTGGTTTACAGCAAATTTTTGAAACACCGTCCGAAGTTTTTAATAGAAATATTTCCCCGGATTCCGCGGCAGTTGGGCTACGTATGGAAATAAAACTCTGACTGCGCCGCCGTAATATCCGGCCCTTTGAAATTTGTAACGAGGCAAGCCGCAGCTATGTATGAAGCTATGAAATCTTTTAAATCAATTTCAAACATGTAGAAAACAATATTATTGTGTGTTTTCTATAGTTAATCGAATATTTTTTTTGAACTTATCCCCGGCTGTATTTTCAACAACCACGCTTATAGTAAATATTCGATTTTTTAAATTGGAAAATGGACACAATTAGTACAAAAGACATTTGACTCTTCATATAGTAAAAAAAAACTTTTTAATGAAAGTACTTATCGTATAAACAGCTTGAACACCTCGTATCCATTAGGCACAGACAACTTTCCTCCACTTAGTTACTACAAATACAAACACACCTCTTTCAGAACACCCATCAAGATCATAACTTGAGCATAAGCTAAAGAAGAACCTTAAAAAAGGTATATACTTCCAAACAAATCAACTTAAACTAGTCAGCTATGAGCCAGCTTCTTATTTCGTGGCTCGACATAAACTGAAGCTCGTAGTTTAAGCCAGGGCAAGGCTTTAGATCGTCGAGATTGGGTTTAGGATTGAAATCTTCCATATCTTCATCGGACTCCGCAGCGTACGGTTACAGAAAACTGATTAATTTGCTACTACTACCAACTCTATTGCTGCTCTCATTGCAATTCTCTTTCATATTTTTTCAAGTGAAGAAATGCGCGTAGTTTGAAAATATGCTTAGATTTACGTATGTCTAAAAATATTTATTAAAACTGGAAAATAAGACTTCGATAATAAGATTACGCAGAACTGTGTCTGTTTGACGTAGTTTCAAAGCATTTTAGGTATAGGTACTGTTTTAGTTATGTTACGTTTTGTTAGTATTTTAGTAGAATCACGAGACTGTTTACAAATAATGATAAATGAAAGTACCTTCTACTCAAAAAGTACCTAAAATATCCAATCAAGTAATGTGAAAATCTTGGCTATTCCTAAATTCTTCACCTCATTTCAAAAAAAACATAATCAATGGAGAAAATAACAAAACATACAACCCTGACAAAGGAAGCTCAATAAACGATCATAATATAGCAATATCGTCACATAGAACGTCCAATAAAGGCCCTTAAATAAACGGCGGGTCCATCGCCGAGGTTCCAGTAATTTCACGGTAGTTTCCTATGGGGAACCAATGGAATTAACATTTAAATGTCCACGGCTCGGGACTGACTTCACGTTTACCAATGTGATGTTGTTTGTTTCCATTTTTAAACGGCTGGTGTATTTAAGTTCAGGATTTTTTTATATCTGTGATTTTTGGAGTCGTTACGTTAATTAATGTTACGTGAAGGACTTTGGTTTATAGAAGGTAGTTTGCGTTTATTTTATACCTACTAACTATTACAGGTACTAAGTATATTAAGTATGTAGAGATGATAATAGCTTCTACTAATCGCTGAGCACCCAAAAAAATAACAAAAAAAACTGTACCTTTCTCAATATCGAAGTACTTATTTAAATAATAAATTCTGGTTTTACTATACAGTTCGTTATAAAAAACTATATTATTTTCAACTTTTTTAATCCCATGGACTCACATCCTCTTCTGCATAACAAAAAATATCTCTCTTACGAATAATTTATTACCGTCCTCTTAAATAAACAGGACGAAATAAGAGCAAGCAAAAAGTACTTACACAAGAAACGGAATCTCCCGCCAAAGAAATCTCTCGATTCAATTCGTATCGATATTTGGGGCGATTAAGATAATCAGCATCGATTATCAGCGGGATATATCGATAATTATCGTCAATTAGTGATGCGAAACAATATGGCGGTAACGGAAAAGAGCTTTTAACTCGAATTTATTTCACGACATATTTTAATGGGCACAGACAAGATAACGCACATCCTTAGCTTATAAATCTACAAGAAAAAAAGGTTAAGCTATTTACTAGATAACAAATATTTAGACTCAATAAGGATTCCATATTATAACAACAAACAAAGATTGTTTTAGAGGTAAAATTTATTTTAGATTGATAAATAGCAAACGCAACTTCATAAAACAAACCAGAGTCAGAAACGTCACATCCGAATCGCAACATCTTTTTCCAATTTGTCACCGGATTTATCTGTTAAAATGTAACGCGGCACACGGTCAGCAATCGATAACGTGTGTCAACAGGATAGAGCTAACAGTAATCTGGATTCAGGCTGTCTATCATATGAATCATGTCATGTTGGACTGAACAAACTGAACGACACTGAATTGATGGTTTCTGCTATACTAACAAACTATTTTTATAGTCAGACTCTATGTTTGGAGCCTTTGCTTTGCTATAGATGTAACGAGGCTATAATTGTACGTAGCATAACCAACCAGTCAGTTGCAGATAAGATTAAAACTAACTCTTCATTAAACACATAGCTGATACAACAGTTGTCAAAAATGTAAAACGGCACCATGTTTAATGGAGAAACGACCTTAACAGTCTTCTCTGCAACTAAGGTTGAAACTAGAGCACTTTCCTGTGACAGCATATTCCAAAATTGTTCATGTTATCCATTTTTATAGTGCCTTATCAAATAACGACCCAAAAAGTGAAAATTTTACTCTTTAAGCGGTAGCAAAATACTAGTCCTAATACCTATTTGCTTATTCATATAGAACATGTGTTAATAAATAATAAAAACGACCGTAAGCAAGCTTCGATAATATAATAGTATCACAAAATTATAAAATAGATGGCTTATCAATTTAAATCTTAATTCCGACACAAATGGCTTAAATTACCATAACATAACCATAACAGACACCTTTAACTATTTTAAGTGTATCTGTAAATCTATAGAGCTCTAAAATCGATAAGGGTCACAAATTGGTGGGCAGTATCGTCAAACATTGTCACAATAAGAATAAAGAGACGATTCACTTGTATAATGTCATCCAGTCAGGATTCCCACGTCCGAAGGTCAATGACATCTCATCGATCGGACGGAGAAATCGATTTGTTTTTGGATGAAGTTTAAAATTTAATTTATTTAGTGATAATTTTGTCTTCTTGTACATAGAACAAAATATAAAATGGTTCTTTCAGCTAATTAGATTTCAACTTTATGCTACGGACAGAAGTACACTTGCAATAATACTTGTAAATAAATTGTTCTCGTTTTAATTGGAAGCATGTTTATAAGCAATGTTCATTGAAAACATTATTTCTAAAGTATTTTTCCTAGTATTTTAAATTTCGGTGTAACTTCACAATAAGCGAAGCCCAAGTCAAACATAGTGACCATATCGACTTCGAAAGTGTGAATTAGGGTAGAAACAGGCTGGTTCCACGTATGTAATACATTCTGCTTGTGCCTCTAATAATATTATTTCCATAATTTCTAGATATTTTAGAGCAGAACTTTTTGATGCATTACGCGCGCTGTGTGTGTAGGTCTTTCTGTTTCTACCATTATTCCTTCCTTACATTAAATATCTCCTATAACCTCTCCCCAGTCAAACTCAATCGATGGCGGAGTGTTTTTGCGTTCGATTCCCGCCGCTAACGAGAGTTTGGTCCGCACATACCTGTAGAGGACGTCTTCAATAATGTATGTTTGAGAAAAAGTGGAAACATGCCGCGGATACCATGCGGGCCGACTCAACAGAGCTGCGGTTATGATTGACTTGTGTTGTAGCTTGTAATAGATTACGTAACAGTTATAACACTTAACGAAGAAATTAAACGGAGACAGTTTGCTTTGTTATGGTCGGGCTTGATTTAATAGCTTTCATGACATTCTGAGTTCGGTTACAGAACATACACACACACTTATCGTGTGTTATATCCAGTATTTATCAGAAAACAAAGAAACGAAAAAAATATATCAAAAAATGCTAAAACCACAAATATATTGTGTAAGATCCACAACCGATTACAATTAATTAAAACATCAAATATAAGTATTTTTGAAACTCGCGTAAATAACTACTATAATATGATCATCAACCCTTACTCGGAGTTACTCGTACTATGTTCCTACTCGCAACTCTACTTGCGTTACTACTACCAATAATTCAACCTCATCTTTTAAAGCAAATATTACCTCAAAATCCGTTCAATACAAAATAAAAGCCGTATATTGATTGCAATGAATAGTTTCGAAACGCCACGCTCTGTGTCAGTCTTCACCACAACCACGGCGCCTTGTACGGAAGAATGTCACCCAATAAATATGCGCCTGTCGATCCATTGGCTTCTCTCCTGGATTTTGGCAGGGCTGGAGCTAGATAATTGATCTTTATGGACTTAAATTGTAGGCCACATTTTTAAATGTCTTGCGAGATATGGAAGTCTTAGATTTTTTTAAGTTTCGATCAATATCACACTACAGTTTCTTGTAATGCTATTAGAAATTAAGGTACCTTTGCTTCAATGTTTTATTTAGATCAAAGGTATAGTTGCAGTTGCAAGAAAAGCTGAGAGAAAATATAAAAATCGCTACCTTTGATAGGCAACCACATAATTATCGAAAACTACACAAATACGGACAGATAATTTTATACATAGGGTAATATTGTTGTCTCTATCTGACACATAAGTGTCGAAAGTGATAGACAAAGGTGGAACTTGTTACCAACATTAACTTCCTGCCCAATAATTATACCACTTTCCTCGATAATCCCTAATTATACTAATCAAATTTATATTAGGTTCCAAAGCCTAACTCCGCCCCTGCCTCCCCCTACCCCCTCCCTCGCCCCGCAAGCCTCCAGCGATACAGCGCACCTCAGATAGCAATTGTGTGCTAATATGTACCGTCAGAATGCATTCACTGATTGGATTGTTGAGAACTTCACGGAGACTTGCTGGATCTGATCATTGACTACAAAGTTCGTTCGTTTTTTTCTACAGTATTAACATTGTTTTGCATGGTAACCTTTTATATCGAGGATATTAACATAGGTAATTTACGTGAGGAGCTACTTCAATAAAATTATTATTTGAATTACATTTCAGACTCACAGTAAATAAGAAACAATATCAGACTTGCAGTGGAATATCTTGTAAAACTTATTATAAACGAAGATACCTACTTTAGAACTTATTAGCAGTAACAATGCATCCATGGTTTGGCATGCAAAACGCAAACTATGTTAGACGATTGAATTGGCAGATTTAGCTTTTTAGCAGGATTTCAGTGGCATTTCATATTAATTAAACGTCAAATCGTTGAGGCTCTTCAATTGCTAATAAGTAGGTACCTAAAAGGGTTTGCAATTTGAACCTAGATAAAGAAAATTAGATGAATTAAAGTGACTCAAAACACTTCATCTAGAAACACGAAAGCAAATTAGTCATTTAATATCAAGCTACTGTTTTGAAGCCAGTACCCAATTCTTGAACAGTAGAGCTCACATGAGGCACGTCGATAATTTGGTCCAAACAGGTTAACAGATACGATCACCAAACTCACTCAATTCAGACCTTGAACTTCGATCGTCTTCGTCAAATATGACCTTCTTTGTTATAAAACTTTTTGGACACCTGTGTGTTTTTTGCAATGGTGACAGTCAATTGTTTAATTTTGAATATTCCGATGGTTATTTAAAAACCCGCTCGGAGTTCAACGCCATTGTTTAGCAGCAAAACAAATAACAATCAATATGAAAATTATGAATAATTAGTCCGAAATAGGTAACTTTATTTTCTTGTTAACCGACTACGGTGAAGCCAAAAAGAAAGGTAATGTTTTTAATAGTTATATCAAAAAAGATTTTATTAAAATATTTACACTCAAACGTAAAACTCACTAATGACTGAAACATCGATACATTCACCCTATAGGATTTGATGTGTTTCGAGTATTTAAAGTTGTTCAGGTCCTAAAATACCTACCTAATGGTCGGTATACTCACGAACTCATATTATGGCTCTACAACAACTCTTTCCCCCTATAAAATCTAATGTAAGTACCTATGAATATTACTCCTTATCACGCCTCAAATCTTAACTTCTGTTTAAAACAACATTGTTTCTTTAGAGTAGGCGTATCAACTACACAACTTTACAATTTAAAAGCTCTAAGTCACTCCCACTGGCTTGTCAATGTTGCCATGTCACCGAACTTCTGGGTGTTGTCGGTTTATTATTTTATACAGTATGTTTTTTATTTATTTATTTTAGACTGACTGAATGTTTTAAGAGAAAATTGTTTCTAAGACCTCTCGACATGTACGTTTGTAGGTATTTTGTTCCTTCGGCCTTTTAAAGACGTCTTAAGCCTGCAACTTTGTATGCCCTTATTGTCTTATGATAAAGAAACTTACATAATGCCTAAATGTTCTCATGTTCAAGCCAAATTATTGTTTTCATTGAAATCCATTCCATACTATCCATACAGAGTTGATTTTAGGACGAGTAAGTACTGTACCTATTTTACAAAATCTTTTCAATAAGGATGCGTACTTTTTCCTCGTCCCGTTTCCAAGGGTATCAAGATCCGTTATCTAAGCCTGAGGGAATTGTCGTAGATATTGATTTCTACAGGAACCGATTGCCCTGAGACTTGCTATCACTTTAAACGAACGTCTGATATTTATCAGGCTGACCAAAAGGGTAACCTTGCATCAGTGTTAACCCCAGTTCCAAAATGGCCGTTTATTTTAAATATCTATTAAACATCGTGTTGTCTTCTTCTGATTTTGATTTGTCAGCTATAGGATTATGAAAGTGTCAGCTCTAAAGACTCATCGTACAATTAAATATTTCGATTACGTGATCGAAACTTTCAAGAAATTAATTCTACGTTTTCACGGAATAACGACCCATATTTAGGTAAAACGTTTTACCTGTTTAAATGCTTTATTTTTAGCATCCAACATATTTGTAGATAGCATATGTATGGAGATATGGCAAATAATTTAGGTAGGTACATCTAGCTAGAAAGATGATATTTTCTGCAACATTTCTGCATTAAATTAAATATTTAAAAGAAATGCTTACTACTGTAAAGTGCCAAACATTATTATAAAACGTTACTCTACCTAAACTAGTTAAACCGATTTCAATAAAGTAGGTACTACTGCACCTAAATTGGAAATGAAAGTATCTGACCGCTCTCCCGCCCACTTGTCCACGCGTGGGCGTCAACTCTATCACAAAGAACTTGCGGTCACCAAATGTCATAAAACAAACATGCAAACATCATAAGATGTTTTTAGTAGTAGGTACATACATAACAGCTATGCTCCGTTAACAAAATATTGTGTTGTAAATAGTTATGGTGTTGCGCAAACTGGCAGCTTAGAAAAAAGTTTTTAATCAAGGTTTTGTAATCTTTTTTGTGTTTAGTTTAAAAAATATATTAAGCTGCATTTTTTGTATGTAAAAATGCGTTCATTTAGGTCAATAGCTTTGTTTAATTCGAACGTTTTGAAATGGAAAAATATTTATATTATTTTTACAAATCTTGGTTTTAAATGACATTGTAACCTGATATTCCATCTGGAAGCCGTCTAACAGCCTTTTGGCTTTCAATAGAAATCAAATAGCGAAACTTTTTGGAACCTTTTTGTGTTTAAAAATAGACTTTTTATTGTATTATTACAGACTGAGGGGCATTAAACCAGCAGGTGACCAAACATTTTCATTTTGTCTCAGCCAAAATGTCCACTAAAATTAGAATATTATGGACATAATTTTTGTTTAAAACTTGACATTTTGTTAGTTTTGCTCATGACTGTTTTGAGTATCAATAATTTATTCAAGCACAGGAAACACCTACGTGTCATTAAGGCTACAATAGACTTTGATGGTAAAATACAAAACATAAACACGTTAAACTTAAATTATAACACACTTAAATAAATTGACAATTTAGAATAGTAATTTATGAAGTGTCATACTTTATTGGTTGCGTTATATTTACATGAATATGCTATTCAATGAAATTGTATTTGCAGTCTGCTGTTTCGTTTTAGCACACAGAAGACACTAAAGGCCCGTTTCACAACTGACAAATAAACCTTTCTTATAACGCGACGTTATAAAAGTGGTAAAACAGGCCCTAAATCATATAGAAGAAACCAATTTATTAATACCGTTAAATTTGAAAGAAACGTTTGCATTTAATAGCTAAAAAGTGTCACAACACGCGACACATTTAGCACAATAAAATTAACACATCAAATTGGATAGTGGCGTCTAAACAATACGACAAATAAAACAAAAACTATTCGAAAAAACGGTCGTAAAAAATTTCACCGCACTCGTGGGGTAATAAAAACGTGGAATGCCACAGATTATGTTAATGATTAGCTGTTCCATTGATAGACCGTCGACGTTCATAGCGTAGGTTTTACGCCCGAGGCGGCATTGTGTGGCAGTGCGTAGGCGGCTTTATAATCAGGCTATAATTACAAACGAGTGAATACTAAACCCATAGGTACTTTTGTTAGAGTTTTACTCTAAGGTGACTTTTAATATACAACCTATATAAACGCTAGGTTATCTTGAGTGACAGTAAAGGTTCATTGAGTTATTCATCCATTAAATATCTTGCCGTCTTTTTTATTAATTTGGCAATAACAGTGACAGCTGTTAGTTTAATAGACTTTTCTTGAACCTGGCTGTTACTTATATGTATAATACCTGTTACTTATCTAATTGTCAAAATGATGTACTTAGGTGGAAAATTCGCTTTTCTGGATTGAGTACGAGTAGTAAGTGCCTAGGTGCTAAAAAACTAATGGATACCCCATAATGGAATATTATGGAGTCCATTAACCACTATGGAATATTATTTAGTCAGTTTCCCTTAGAAATACATATATACAAAGTACTTATACCTTCTTAAAAGAAAAATCTAAATATATCTACTTACCTTTTAGAATTAATTTGGGTATCATAAGAGTTTTAGGAACCAATTTCATAAAGTGGCTTCTACCTTAGATTGATGAAACAAATTGTGTATCATTTGCCAAAACTAGAGGGAGGTAAGTGGTATTTTTTTAGGTCGTGCCTATCTCTAAATGGGCCAAGTAGTGTACTTATGTATAATGAGCACCATTAATAAAATTGGAACTCCCTTCTGCGTAAGTTCCATTGGAGTGTTGCCCTACTCTTCTATTGATCTATAAATGATTGGGTGGTTACCTTTATATCACCATTAGCCGTATTACGTCCCCATTACAGGGGCACAAGCCTACTCTCATAGAAAGTGAATAGGCCGTAATCCACCACGCTTTATGTTCTTACTTAATAGGTACCTAATTTATTCCCAGTTTAAAGAGTATAATATTAATATAATATTTGACAAGGTTTTCCTTACATGTCGAAGTTAGAAAGGTCCCTAATTGAGAAAATTCCTTCCCGTTTAAATACCTATTCAATTTAATAGTTGCATTTTATGAACCGTTCGTACATTAAAATTTTGTTAAACGACTATTTAACTAAAAAGGGTTTTTAGAATTTGCGTTGTTGAAAGGATAGTTTGTAATATCCAGCAAAGTCCTACAATTTTTATTTATTCGGTAGAGTGATTCTAACAACGCATAACTTATAACGGATCCACACATATAGACACTATAATATAAAGAAAGAAAACATTCTTGTGAGCACCTAGTAACCATAATACCTATAAATTACTAAATATAACAAATAAGTACATACCTTACACAACGAAACTTAACAGAAATCTGTCGTGAAAATCCCTAAAGGTTTCACAAATTGGGACATAAATCGGTTCACATGTAGTGGGTACCGAGGTGGCTTATAATAGTTTTATTTATGACCGACTAGAGGAGGGTATCCACTATTTATGACCGGGTAGAACCCCGCTGACCGGGCACAATCCGGTAGAATGGTGACGTTTCGTATATTGGCTGCTAACATAATATCCGGGTAAATAAACAGGTGAAATTTGTTGAATTTGCAGGTTCTTGTTTGTAAACAATGGAATAGGTTGTGTTGGGACTAAGTGCTGAAATATGAACATACACGATGCTGCCTAGTTTTAGTCTGATAAGCAGAACAGTAGAATATTCGAAGATAGATTTTCTTAAATCTAGAATTTTGACTGAATAAATACCTTCTTTGAGCTCTTGAAACCCATCACACTTTGGATGGACCCATGGAAAACTTAGCAACAATTTTAATGAGATAGGACTGATGTGTAAGTTACCAAGAACTGTACCTACAGCAGGATGTTTCTCCGATAAACATTCGCTCAAAGGCATTTGTAGAAAAAGCTATTATAACATTCCTTTTCATTCTAAAGCCGAAACAAAAGAAGATAACTTAATATCAATATTAATTACTTTAAAGGTCGATTCTGCAACGGGCTGCCGTTCTAATAAATTCAACAATTTTACGAAATAACAATAAAAATAGTTCTTTTATCAGATCGCATGTGGCACCTGTACTCCCTAATCAGGATGCGAGGGTCAGTGACTGCGCCAAGATGGAATGCACAGATAGTCATTTGTTACCACAATTAGTACCCACTACTGGCCGGTGATAATAAATCTCCTTGCACGAGTCTGTTTGGAATATTCATTAGTTTTTAATCAGCACGAGGCTAAAGAAGAAATTCCTTGAGTCTAGTTGATTCAATGAAAGGACGGAAGGGCTATTGAATAAATTATAGTAAAGATAGTTATCAGTTATATGGAGTCTCATACGTCCTCCAATAACAGGACCGACAAGAGGGAAAGTGATCTTGAAACTTTATCCTTAGCACCCAAAACGACACGTGTACCAACAATATAGCAATAACATACTATCTCCTCAATAACCCTAAACCACAATATTTACGTAACACACACGCGGATGTTCTCGTAAATTATGCATCATGGACCGATCCATCAATGTTTCAATGAACATAATTTCTCTCGCTATACCACTATGATCGATCGACGTGAAATTAGTAATGTTTCCCTATTCGGGTATACATTGTAAGTGCACTCGACAACTTACCCAATTTTCCACGTATGAACGTTTTTCCTGTGTCGATTCACGTGTATCGCAAGTGTAGGGTATTATTAAGATTTAATTAGAAATTATGATAATTATTTATTTAATTAGATACTTAGAACATGCGAATTTGTTTTTGCAATTTTCCTTTGAAATTAACTCAGTATAAGCCTTCAAACAGTGAGGTTTTCAAATGAGAATCAGTCTCTCGTATGTTATGTGATATCTAGATACTTTCTGCAAAGGAATCTTCAACCGAGTTACGACTAAAATATCTATTAAATAAGGACTTATTTTAGTATCCAAAACTATCAATACCCATCCGTCATCTAGATTAAAGATATTTAAGGGTAAATTAAGACAATAAATATGCTCACTTTATTGCAATAGGTAGCTTACATTTAAACAAAAAATTAAAGAAAAAAAAACCTTTTTAAAAACAAGCTTTTATTATTTGTTTATAAAATGAACTAAAAAGTTAAAAATAAATTAACTCTAAAAAGAAATATAACACTTTGTAACTTGATTGTAACCTTTAACGACAAATAAGCGTCTTCGTCTAGGACAAAATAATTCCATATTGTACAAATTTATTTAATTTTAACACTAAAACTTTTCACCATACATAATTATTCAATCTCGTCCCCCCTCTTTATCATAGTCCCCATTTATAAATGAAAGCGTGTTACATTGTGATAGCCTGAGGAAAATGTTGTGATGTATTAATTAAATACAACTTAATATATGTTGTATTTAACAAATTAAAAAGAAAAATGTTGTGTTGTATTAATTAAATACTCATTTTCCTCAAGCTATCACAATGTAACACGCTTTCATTTATAAATGGGGATTATGATAAAGAGGGGGGACGAGATTGAATAATTATGTATGGTGAAAAGTTTTAGTGTTAAAATTAAATAAATTTGTACAATATGGAATTATTTTGTCCTAGACGAAGACGCTTATTTGTCGTTAAAGGTTACAATCAAGTTACAAAGTGTTATATTTCTTTTTAGAGTTAATTTATTTTTAACTTTTTAGTTCATTTTATAAACAAATAATAAAAGCTTGTTTTTAAAAAGGTTTTTTTTTCTTTAATTTTATTTTTAACTTTTTAGTACCTCTATTTTTAATTCGAGATTTACTACGACGTAGTTCGCAGCGCGTAGCAGCGTTATTCCGTTATGAAGTCCGTAGTTGAGGTTGCGTCGTTTAATTACGGAGGTCCTATGGCCACCTTCCGGCTCCAACATCAGACCCTGGTTACCATATATTATCAAAGTACTCGTCAAGACTAATCCAATGAGCCCAAACTCGATAGGGTTGCATCGTTTAATTACGGAGTTCCTATGGCCACCTTCCAGTTCCATCATCAGACCCTGGTTACCATATAGTATCAAAGTACTCGTCAAGACTAATCCAATGAGCCCAAACTCGATAGGGTTGCATCGTTTAATTACGGAGTTCCTATGGCCACCTTCCGGCTCCATCATCAGACCCTGGTTACCATATAGTATCAAAGTACTTGTCAAGACGAATCTAATGAGCCCAAACTCGATAGGGTTGCATCATTTAATTACGGAGTTCCTATGGCCACCTTCCAGCTCCATCATCAGATCAGCTCCATGTTACCATAATATTGCATTGTCACGCGATATACATAAGCATGCAAAATTTCAGCTCAATCGGAAACCGGGAAGTGGATCAAATTTAAGTTGCAAGATTTGATTACAGAACGACAACGGGACAGGTGAAAGTAAATAAAAGCTTGTAATAAAAAAAAATATACAACAGTCAATGTGAACGATTCTGATAAACATTTTAATATAGCTAGAATTATTAATAAACTAAAAAAACAGCCTTATTAACTAATAGCATAAATCGATTAAACAAGTATACATAACATAGTATTGGTAAGCAGTAGATAGTGGGCGGGGGACATTTACAACCTCTGACGAAACGAACTGTGGCTCCATTCATACCATACATTTGTATTTGTAAATCATATTTTAAGTAGACGAGTTTAATTTTTGGTTACACAATCGTCTGTGGAGTTTGGTATAAGATAGGTGTGTTCCCACATGTTGTGTGATGAATCCGGTGTTTTATCGAACTACTTAACGGTTACGCACTACATCCGATCCGATAAAATTCCAATAGAAATAGTTCACGGATCTATACCTAGTTTAGGTAAATCTCGGATCGAATTCGGATCGGATGTAATGCGTAACCGTTCTGTGTCGACATAAGCAGAACTGAATCCGATAAATTTGTATAGATTATACTTCATATAAAAAGCTTAACAATTGCAGCCTTCGATTTATAGCCGAATACGACACACGGTAAGTAGGGACTTTCAAAGAGAGCGCAGACTTATAGGCACCTATATCCACCTACTAACCCTGAATTGCCTAAATATACCTAAGTCATTATTAATCCCGATTCAATATTCCCCAGTGAAAACATACAGGTCTATTTAATAAATACTGTTAATCTTATTAGTAATAACATAGAGACCTAATTTCCTGAGATTGGCCGAGTTTTCCCCCGTGTTGGTTGCGGAGGCAAAGCGTAGAGCAATAGAAAATATTGTTGTTCAGTAGTATGATCGACCCCTTGGGGACGACCGCACTTGTTTGTTCACCTTCTGTTATGTTACCGAAGGAAAAACAGTTTATATTAGACGGAATTATCATTCGTAGAGTTATGTAATTGGGACAGAATGGTATGACATTATGCTGGAAAGAAAGCTAAGTATATGAAGGCGTAGGCAATTGAATTTATTTTTAAATAGCACTGCAATAATAGATTTTCAACAGAAGTATACTTAAAAACTAAAAGGAGTATCGTACCAAACAAAACAATTTATATAAACAATGATACAAAAACAATTTTCTTCCAAAAACCGATAATTCGCCGATAACAAAACAAATATTACACAAGCAAACAAAGGGAAATAAAATAAGAAGGTAATGTTTATTACCATTAGGTACATTTTCTTTGCTTCTCAAAGAATATGGTACGTTCCACCTTCTTTTATTACATTATCTGTTTCGCGGAACGCTACTATTAAGTAATTTTGCTAATTGAAGGAGCAAGTAATTAATTAATTATCCTTAATACCTTAGTAACATAATTATGTAGCATATAAGAAAATAATAAGATCTTTGTATTATTTGTGGGGATGAAATTAAGCTTTATTGAACTAGATGTTTGTAAATACGAAATCAAAATACTTTGTTGAATGTTTTTCTAGTTATTTGATACCAAAATACTTGGCTTTATTGTCTTTGATAATAAAAAGATACTACTTAATTAACGTCGAGCGAGATGACTTGACTTGTTAATGTGATGGTCGTGTTACGAAAATTACGCGAGATTATATAACTTGGCATGATGCGCTTTTGATATTTAAGACTTACAGATTCCTTAACTTTAATATAAAATGTCGAAACATTACACATAGTAGGAAATTGCAGAATGTTAAGTCAAGATATAAACGGTGAGCTTAAAACTTAATTGCAGACGAACCTTAGAGCACCTTGGCTCGTGAAAGGGAATACATTATCATAATTATAAAAGGAACAGCCCAACTGGCTTACATACTCGAATAGACACGAAATTGTCTTGAGTTATTTTGTTAAGTATTTAACCTCCTGAGACTTTCCGTAATATATATATGACATTAAAAAAACATTTCGTAGTACCGCCATCTAGACAATTTCGTTAAAAATTTTACTGTTTAACGAATATTAAGGGTCTTCCGCCATTACAAGACTTGCCATTGGTTGAATTAATGTCATAATATATATATTTTTTCTAATTGGAAGTGAAGGATGTCGTCGCGGTCGATTGAACGCGGTAAGTTTTTTTTGAATTTTTGTTAATTAACGAATATCGTAACTTGCATTGGTGTTTTTTTTGTGTATTAATATGCAATAATTAAGATTAAACATTTTTATTTGTCAATATTTGCGTGATTATTGAAAAATAACCTGCTATATATTTATGTAATATAGGTATGACATGCGTTCTCAATAACTACTGTGAAATAGTAAATCCCCGGGTAATACCTATATGACATATTATATTTTAGTAGTAAACAATGTTTCTGAAGAATTATTTTTTCAGTTTTACGCAAGCACGATAAAGAAGAATTATAACGCGAGCACGAGATAGAAGAAGTACATTTGTGCAGTACAAAATAACAGAAGTGTTTTTTACATTTTCACCAAAAAGATGAAGACTAAACAATTGATTTAATTGATTTATATGAGTGAAACTCAAGATTTATTAACTAAATCTATAAACTGAAGTTTATCGCCTGTCTGCGATTAATAAAGTACCTAAAAATAATTAAAATTTAAGAAATAGAGTCCATCTTTAGTTTGGAGAAAAAATAACATTTTGTGAGTTTAAGTACTAAAATTATGAATAAAAATATAATTTTCCACAATATAAATGTTCTTTCTATTTTCAAACATTAAATCAAATATAATTAGCCTCAGAAACAAATAAATGCAAGTATTTTTTACATATTAATTCTACATTAATAGTTATCATTGAGAACTCTTGTCGTAAATATATGACATTGCGAAAATCTATATTTTCCATTGAAATTTTCTTTTTTCACCAGTTTTGTTTATGGAATGGTATTTTAAGTTATTATGACAAATTTTATCAAAATCGAAGCAAAAAAAATCTCTGGGTCTCAGGAGGTTATGTAGGAACATAATATGAAGAGGATAGATGATAAGATTAAACCCAGAAACGTGCATGTTGAGTTGACGTTCATTTCAAAGTTGGATTTTACACTTTAGTAGTTTTGATTGTGATTTTCAACAAGAGAAATTGACCTGTCTTTATCTAGCTTCAAGTTAATCCTTTCTCTAAAAGTAAAAAAAGAAATTCGTCAAACGAAATAACTTGCCCTTCTAAAGTTGTAAGTAATTTTGTACAAACAAAAGACATTCTTACGCACGAAGGAATTATGATTAAATATTTAATTTGAATTTAATTGTGTAACCTGAATACCTTGCATTAGCAAAAGGTACTCAATTCCTACTAATTGCAATCGGCCCAGAGGTCGGCGACGACGCGTGGGCGCCCATCCATCTATCATCGCTTGGGATTTGACGCATTCTATCTGTATTATGTATCTCTATGGAGAAAGCTGCGTGATGGCGAAATAAAGGGTTCTTTGGTAACAAACAAGTAAATCAAATAAGTATCTATTTTGCAGAGATGCTTTTACAAGTTTTTACCTCTGATATTAGGTAGGTTTGTAGGTATGACACTTTTTAGAATGGATAAGATTAGAAAAATGATCATAAAATTAAAGCAATTAGGTACTAAATGGAATACGAACTAGGTAATAAAGAAATTATGCAGCAACAGCGGGAGCATCATTCGTACTGGTGGCCTAATGATTTGACATTTGATAAGGAATCAGCTTGCTGCCTGTGCTTACACCTTGGTTCAAACTGCTGTGGCTTAAACAAATGACAAACTAATCAAGATAGCAGCTCAAAAACCAGTAGCACTGCCATTTAGAAGAAAACTAGGTAGGTACCTATCACAATCAATTTAAATAAGTTCACCAACTTGGTCAAATTGTCAGAGCGAAACACGCAGTTGTAGGTGTAAACCTTGACAACACAATAGGTTTAACAAGGATTACAATCCAATACACCATATCTAATTAGAGCCGAGGACGCAGAATAATCTGACAACCGACTGGCTTAATTGTTACTGGCAGTTGGTTTCACTTGTCTTAGGGACTAGGAAGCTGAGCGATGTCCATTGCTATAGCTATGCTATGAAAATTAGGTCAATATTAACATTTGAGTATGAAAAACCATTGTGATTCTATCGTCTACAAAACCAATTTTGCTAAATTGTATTCACAAATTGCCAATGGCACCATAAATTTTATTTTACGCATCCCTAATAAGGACGTCAATTTTAATACGGCATTGCCGTATTCAAAGGACTTTTCAGTGGGATAGAATTTCAATTAGTAAGTACAGCATTCAAAATTGCCACTCTATTAGGTTACTGGGAGCATAACGGGATGCATTTTAACTATATTCAACCCACCAATATTACCTTTTGGCTTTCATTGGCACGCTTGTTCCAAACCATTGGGTAATAGTTACTTTGGATCACGCTGCATTGCAAAACAAAAGCTTGGTACACCGACGGCTTTTGTTTTGCGCCCCCTATCTTTAGAACAATGTGGACCTCGATGGCGCAGTTCATAATATTTTTGCGCCTCCGGGGAGCGGCGTTGATTGGACGAGCGCCCCGGAACACAGATAAACTAGAGTTACCGTTTATGAGCCTGTTAATAGGACGATGTTTGCTTAACATGGTCGTGGATGCTTTAAAGCAGACATGTTCTGTTATTTTGAACTGCTTTTTTTTACAAATCTTACTCCAATAGCTGTAGTTAATTGCTTCTGCTATGAAGCCCAGCATTCATACGTATGGGTACATATATGACGAGATAATTTTTTCGTATTTTTCCGAACTGATCTTTTCGTTTTCTGAGATACTGTGCAAATATGAGTATTTTACTTTTAGAAAAGTCAAAAACATTCATAATCTTTACAAGATAAACGTGCATATCAGCTGTACAAAGATGACGAACGAATTTTCTTTTGAAAAAATATTTTGTCAAATTGAAATACCTACTTAAACTTGGCTCTATCCTCTACAAAACCGCACATATGTGTCGTTTCATAATAACGGGCGCTCATGCTTAAAAGCTTTTGCGGATAATCGCGCAGTTAATTATTAGGTATGATGTAATGAAAGTCTATTCATGCACGACGCTTTGGGAAACATCGAAGTTTCATGCCAAGAATTATGGAATTCCTACATGGAGCGATGCTCGTAGTAAATGAGGACAACGGATAAGAACTTTGTGATTAAATTCTTCTATTAAACATTATTGATTGAATGAAGGTATTCTTTATTAATTTTGTTCTCTAATAGCTCAAACTTACAGCGGTCTCTAGAGCTCCTTGGAATTTTTTGTTACTTAGTCTTACTACTTAGAATATTGGCGATCTTAGATCATGAAGAGATTATCTGCTGCTACTGTTGCTGTGAAAAAATAATTTATCCTCATCTTTTGATGTTGGTTAACTGCTCGATAAGGGTGACGATGATCAATTAGATTAAATTAGAATGCTAACTGACAACCAATGCGCTATTGTAATTGTCACCTGGTGAATGGTTTGAGGTAGCAGTCTATTTTATGATACAAGCTTCACCAGTGGCAAGGAGAACACTTTTGACAATGTATCACAGTAGTTACTTAGTTAATTAACTGTGTAGCATGTAGCCTACAAAGTCTGGTCCGTCTGCAGTAATAATCGTAAGTCCAACTTAACTTAGTTTCTCACATGAGGCCTAATTTAAGTTGCCTTATCGTCCGCTTCAGGATACAACCTAAGTTATTACTTATTAGCTAACTAGGACAGTTTGTTTTGAGCTGAATTGGATTGCTTTTATATAATTTTGGGTCGGTTACACGCGTTCCCGGTTGTTGCGTATCGAAAAGTACTTAGTTAGGTTTAACAAATAAAATCCAAATCAAAAATCGTTTATTTCGTAGGCATTGCATGAGCTTGAAAACGTTAACACAGGTACATTTTTTAAAGCTAGTGCTAGATTCGCAAGGTAGCAGTTTTCCCCAGAGAAGAATCTAGCAGGAAAGTCTGCTGGGTTGCTTTTTTCAAATAAAGTTTTATTATTCTTATAAAATAATACATATTTTGAATACTTTAATTGTATTTTTTAACCCGCAGGTACTGTTGATGCAGAGTAGGTTCATACTATTGCTGTGTTTCAGTATATGCTTCTTCTTATACACCGTATAGTGTGTTTTAAAGCTTTCGAAATGTCGCAGCATGGTCACCAGTTTCAAACCATTATTTCACCCACGCAACCGCCTCTCACATGCATAGATTATAGCCTAAACCAGAATTAAATTTACGGGGAAACCCATTTTCATATATCCGTCTGGTTTTCGATCTAAATATGACATAGCCAATCTAATCTGAACCGCGTAATGGCTTTATGTATGTATGTATTAGATTAGATTCGGAGGTCAACTGCAAATTGTGTTTTGGACAGGTATTTAATAGACAAATGCAGCGTGTACTTTGGTATTTACATTAGTAATTAGGGATGACGACTACATTCAAAAATTCAAAAAATAATTAGTCCGTCTTTTAGGCTATTAAAAAATATTTGAAACACAATTTTCACCTGATTAAATACATAAATAAATACAAAGATACAGAGCATCAAAGTTATGGAGTGGGGGGTTTTGACGTCACTCTTGTGTAAAAATCGTAGGGGGAGGCGGGGCACATTGATACTCGGGGCACATTGATACAGTACCTGTTTTGAAATACTGAAAAACGATACGCACACGGACACATCATTAGAACGCTCAAGGACATCCACAAGGATGATAGTTGTGACGATGCTCGCCGCCTATTCGCCGTTTTGCTTTTACAGGCACAAACGTGTTTTTGGGACCGACAACTAAAATTTTAAGAGCAATGTGTTTGTGTCTCAGCTCCATATTATTAGTTGTTTTCATAGTTTTATTTTACCAAAAGTACGTTTATACTTTAATAAATGTTATTTAATATGTTTATTTAATACAATATTGATTTAAAAAATAATAAATTACTTTTTCGTGAATATAGTCCCTTGGGGCACTATGATACAGTAAAGCGCGGGGCAGAATGATACGTATCAATCTGCCCCGTTAGTGTATTAAAGTGCCCCTTTAGTGCATTAAAGTGCCCCGTTAGTATTTTAAAGTAGTCTTAAAAATCTCATTTATTATAGAAAATGGTCCGGACTTTTAAAGTTAAGCAGAGAAATGTGAAAAAATCGTTTAGGATTTCAGTTATGTGATGTTTTTGATTATGAGTTTTAAGAAAAAGTTCCTATAATTTTGATAGAGGATTTTATTTTGTTATTTCTATATTTCACTATGCCCAATTCTGTAGTACTTTTAGGCTGATTACTGAGTAATTATGTTTAATTATATGTTTAAGATCTTGATAAATTCTAGATTTTTGATGACAATTTTATTTCCTAGCTCATTTCATTATTAGGCTGATTGTGATTATCGTTAATACGAATAATAACTAATAAATAACGTGATTTTTTCAGATACCAAGCATTATTTGCTTTTTATTTGGTCAATTTAAGTAATATAACGATTTATTTTGAAAAAATATTATAATATTTACGGAAATAAAATACGCATCAAGCTGCCCCACTCTCTGTATCAAGGTGCCCCACCGGTGGGGCAGAATGATACAAAATCCATTTTTTATAAAAGTCGCCATAACTTTTTCCCTATTCGTTTCTATCAGCTTTTTTTAAACTTAATTATAAGTTAACATATCAGGCCATGCACCCGGCAAAAAAAATGATTAAATATGTTGACATTTGTGTATTAAAACGGAGTTTGAATTTTTGTGTATCAATGTGCCCCACTTCCCCCTACGTAAGCGTGACGTCACGAGCAACTTTAACCCAGTGTATCTTTGTAATTTTTAGTTTAAGAGAAAAAAGAAAAAATACGTGTCGAATATTTAAAAGTAAACTATGTGATGGGCCTAAAACATTTTTTTTGTCGTCATGCCTAATCGATATTGTACGTATTGGCAATAGATGCGTAGACAATTCATTATGACAACAAATAAAAATATTGTTGATGGTATAATTTTGGCAATCCTTTGCTGTACTTATAAGTAGCCTTTACGAAATTACATAATGTGGTATTATTCAAGATAAGGCATAAGAACTTTAGTATATAATATTTTCCCTGAAATAAGACATTTGATTCGATAATAATGATGGATATAAGTAGGTAGTATAAAACATGGATAACAGTTCAAAACAAATTACTATTCAATTAAACTAATCTATTACCTACATACAGCATGGAAGCATCAACTAAATGATGTTTTGAAAGGTTTCCTTATCTCTCTAATGATGAATACATTGCACTTACCTTTCTGCTCTAATGATCGCGCATTGTCATCAGATCCCCGCCCACCGGGCCCAGTCTAACACAGACACAACACTATGCATGACGTCACTTCCTAACCCACTCCATTCCACCTTCATTCATAAACATCGACTCGACCACCGTATCTCAACGAACAACACTACCAACTGTTTAAATATTCCGACAGCGCGTCGAATGTTTATCACCGGAAGAAGAATACACTACTAGCACTGGACGCGGAAAAGGAAATTTAGGATTTTTTTTTCGTTTGTAAAAGTTTATTAGTTTTAAAATTAGTTAGATCGAGGCGTGTGTGTCACAAGCTGCGCGCGCGCGTATAAGCACGCGCCGAAGCCTCCGAGTATGATCGCCCCCGCGATTTTTGGCGCGTGGGCGCAAAACAGACCGGCTCCGCAGCTCCAAAAACCGAATTTGCGTAATATATTTAGGCAATAAAACCTCCAACGATATCAGTATCTTATAACATTCTCCAATTTTTTCAAAACGTCCACACGACCGGCGACAGCGGGGGATCGGTTCAAAATGGCAAGTTTTCTTTATAAGCTCATGTTAGAATTTTAAATGAGAATCGAATAATGCATTCGGCATAAAAAGCTATCGGGCGGCTAACAATATTATGTGAGCGGAGCTGTGCGTTGGGAAGCGACTTGTCGCTGAGTTCCTTGTATGGAAAAACGGGTTGTTCTGCAGTCCCACACGTTTCCATTTTTTTGCCGTCCATTGCAGGAAAGACTTGGCTCCATGGCCAGGGTTGATAGAGCTTCCCCGTCCCGTGCCGTGGAGGAAAGTGTTTACATTGCAGCAGTAACAAAAGACGTATTGGGGGTCTAGATAATGTAGCCGCATTCAACAGAGGAAGGAGCATTGTACAGGTCGTGTGCTTGCATCGCACGTAGCAGCTAGCTCCATACATTCGTAATGAAATCGTTGTGCTCAAGTTGCCTAATTAGACTTCTGCAAGAACATTGTAAGTAGGAGCTAAGGCTCTAGTTAATAGCCTAAGACTGAGAATCAAAAGCATATGTTATCATTTATTTCATACATTATCTTACCGGACAGAACAATGTCCGGTATTTTGAGGAAAGTCCGTACTTACTATCGACAAGCGTCAAAAAAAAAGTAGGCATATAAAAAAGTGTGTTTTGTTTTGATTTTTCGAGTTTAGTCGATAATTATTAATAAAAGAATAATAAAAGATTACGCGACGTTCGGGAGTGTTTACGCAGTTGACCTAAGCCTAAGTACCTACTCGTTGAAAGAAGCAAAGTTTTTCGTTGTAGTTGTGTGTATGTTTGTGTTTTTGACTGTTTGTTGAGTTTTACACAAAGCTAATAGAAAATGGAGGAACAAGAAGCTTCCATGAGTTCTGCAACACCGCCAAAGAAAATAGGGCGAATGTGCCATTATTACCCAGCATACAAGCAGGTTTGGGTTGTCCGGTATTTTTTCTTTTCGCGACTCACCTGGCAACCCTACTCACATATAGGGACCTACTATACGTACCACCTCTACTTCAGAAGGTACGTTAATACCGACTGACCTCCAGGACTGAAACGAACACGACGACTAAATATTGGCTTAGGTGTTCCACCTCACTCAAAGGTGTTTTATTTGGTGAATGGAATGACGAAAAAGTGTTGAGAAAAGCCTAGGCTTTTTCCACAGTACTTATCTTTGTGTTGCTATTTATTAAGACACATCAACAGCAGAAACCCAAGTATTATATTTATAGTCGTTTGGTCTACTTGGTTTCGTGTGCTTGCACCAATTACAGAAGTGTACAGCAGGGTTTATTAGCTTAGGACATATTATACCTATATATGTATAGGCTATAAGTAAGTAGAATAGATGAATTAGGTAACTGTCAAATAAACCAGCTCACAATTACCTACCTCGACAGATTGCCGCGTTATTTTTCAAACTACACAATAACGCTCTAAATAGCTCTACAAGTTATAACACTAAATAAACCTAACGATCTTACTAAAACATGACCTAAACAGCCTAGGCTAGTCTACGCTAACGCTATCATAAACACAGTTTTAATTACTAATTAAAGCAACGAGCTTAACTAACTAAAATCTAACTTTAAATTTAATCTGAGTCTGGCTTATAATGCAGCTACGTCGGCGGACAGTTATGTGCATGTTTTATCTATAAATTATGAATTCGACCGCTTTAAAGACAAATTAATCCTATTGAGATTTACAATTTGTTTATACCTATACCTAAATAGATGGTTACGTGTAGTTACTACCTAGGTATAGGTAGGTAAGTTAAGTACCTACTTACTTTATGCACTTAGTTAAAGAATGTTCATGTTGTCAACGAAAAAAACAAGTTTTATTTTTCCTAAGCAACGCCATTAAAAAGGATAGAAAAGTTGAATTCCAAAGTAACAAAGGATCGGGGCTAAACGACTTTAGTAAAATACAAATTATTCGTGTTCCATCAAAGCAAATTCTTTTTCGTGACCTTTGCTCACATATTTGTAGTAGGCGTTTAATAAAATAAATATGTACTATTAGGGATGTCATTTACTCGATAATGAGATGTCGATGAAAAATTTGACATTAATGAAAAAAAGTTGGTTTGATTACAAAACTAAATTGCTTAATTACAATATTTTTTAATTTATTGCTTTTTTTTTACTATAAGTATTATTGTAAAATTAGTAAAAGGTACTGACTTAGAAACAAGCACATATTGGCTATAATCCTGGCGTTCGAATCCAGACAGCTTGTATGGATGGACTGACCTCTCAAAACAATAGGGGCGCGCTCATAAACCTCGCAGCACTACGCCGCCGTTTGATTGAACTACTCCAGTTGTGACTCACAATCGCATTATTGACAAAGCGAGCATCTGCGTCCCGTCGGGAAAGGCCAATTAAGTACTCCCGACAAATTAATCTTTCCAACATATCCTCTAAATCCGAACCTTATTCAGTAGAATTAAGGAATATGAAGAGAGAAAAGGTAATAGGATACAATGCACACTATAAATCCTTGGTATTTTATCGCTAATCAGCAATACTCCCTTTCTTTGCCGAGCGCTTTTTTCGTTAATACGATTAGTGATTTATTTCTTTTTTCTATTGTAGGAATACTTTTTTCTATTACTTATATAAAACCATTTCCATGGATTTTATGCAGTTTTATTAATTCTAGGTAATTTTTGATTACAATTTATCGAAATTTTCAACTGTTTTATGAAACTTTTATGAAGATCCTTTTGAATGAGAGAGCGTTTTATTACAATACCGCCTCTGCATATTTAATGAAAGCCAATCTTGCTTCTAAAATATTTTTATTATAGCACGGTTCCTATTTATAAGATATCTTTTTCATTGATAACGGGTTCATCAACTTGTGACGTTGTTATCTAAAAACATCACATTGAACACGAGGTCTTTACTTGACGTCGATTCTCCCAAACCTTTGACCTCAACGTTCATTCATTATTTCTTCTTGACTTAAAAACTTTTTACTAAAAATCATAATTTAGGTTTTAGGTCCATCACTAGCTCTTTTAGCTCCGCTGAAGTGATGTTAAAAAATGTTCTGCAAGCCACTTTGGACTTTATCGTTTAACGAACTAAGAATTAAGTGGCTATAAATAATATAGGTACTTGGTTTGGGATGTTTTGGGTTCCAATCTTTGATCTTTTTTTGCAGGCTAAAGGTCTCAGTGTAGGCTTTCTCCTCAAAACGCTAGATTGTTGCCTTTTCTTTATTAGAATCTTATTAAACTTTTCATCTTGAAATACTTACGATTTGAGGTTTTATTTTATATTGTAGGTAAACATTTTATATTTTTTAAAAGTTATTTGATAGGAATAGTAAAAAGGTGATTGTTTACAGTAATAGATTTAAGAATCACGTTTTAATTAGTTAATGACCTATAATTATTTTCCTCAGATAAATACCACGAAATATTATCTATTCCTGTACCTACGGTGCACGTGTATTATTATTTTGACATTCACCATAGTCATGGTGATAGAGTGAGCGTAATCCGATCCCGCAATGATTTCCGCTGACTTCCCGCGTCGGCAGCGGATTACCAGGGCTGGATTTAGACAGAGGACGTTAAAATAAAAAAAGGATTTTCATTGTAGACCAACGTTGATTCCTATTGTTACTTATGCAGTAAAAATAATACCGAAAGAAATAGGTAAGTAATTACATTTTATAAATAATTTTAACGACTTTGACTAACTGATCCAAATAAGTTACCAGGAGTTATGTAGGTATTACATAATTTATAAAATCAATCTGAGGGTAAACCTGATTGATTTGACAAAGTTTTCAATGGATTCCAAGTCCACCACTGCCCTACTCACAACTGTATCGAGCGTGAGCGCAACTAAACAACCCATAGTGCACTAACGATGTTTGCATATCAATTTACAATATTAATCACAAATTACTAATTACCTACTTCTAGTGGCTCAGTTCCGTTTTGTTGATAATGAAGTGATAACTGTGTTTCTTTGACCCCTCAACGACGACCCTCCGATAAGCAGCTGTGAGGATTTTTCTCATTCGAACTTTGGTGTGCGAAACGACAAGTTCATTTTAAACATGGATTGATATTAAGTGAATTAAAATGAATTGGTGCGCTGTTATTTTGTGTTTGTGTTTTGTCGGCGCCGTGCACGGATCAGGAAGTACGTACTTGTAGCTTATTAAAAGTTCCCTGCACGAGTTTTAGTGGTTTGAATTATTCAATTACGTTTCGCTTTTCATTGAGTTTCTGGTTCCTACCGTGTTGTGCTACTAAAAGGACAAAATTAACTATAAATATGTAAATTTTACTTTACACCAATTACCATAATTTTATACTACGACGTCTAAATCAATTCTAAATTTTAATAACTACAAAATAAAATAGGTAGGTATCTCCATTAACTTTGCACAAACAAAATGTTTTCGAGAAACTTATCGCAAATGAGTAGGTAATATCAGTTATTTCCTCAATTATTGTAACTGTCGTTATTTGTTGAGTTTCATTTTATGTGAGATATTATACCGTATCCGTATCGTATGACGGACCCTGCGTGGTCTTGACCCTTACAAACAAGGGTTTGGAGTTATGATTCCACCAACATTTTACGATCATGATTTATTTGTGTTAGTGCCTTTGCCGGAAATACGGTTTACAATGTTTTTGACATTTATTTAGGTACTCACTTATTTCCATGAAATTAGGACTTCTTAAAATCAATCGTATTAATTTATGTGTATTTAGGAAGTACTTAAGTACGTACTAACTCACCTAAGTAATTACTTTACTGACGACACAAGACTTGTTATTATATATTCTGACCGTATCGTAGGTAGTTTCCTCTGTTCTCAAATCTTAAAAACACCAAATAAATACCTATTATTTAAAGCTTCTAAACTTAGGGTAGGTACCTACCTACTCGGTTTTAAAAAATGTAGGTAACTAAGCAGGTAGGTATAAAACGCTAATTTTTGAAATACAACTTTACCAAGGATAATAATTTCTTCCTCTTCTAATTTTTCTATTTTATATCTTATTTTTTCTACTTAGCGTATAGAGATTTGGATGCAAATAACAGGACATACATATAATTCAAAGTTAAAATTAAATGGAGTGCCTGAATTTATTAATAACATGGAATGCCATTCATTAGCGTTTTGTTATGTAAAATTAACCTCTTACCCTCTTTATTACACAAGCAAATCACGATAACAACTTTATAAATTCTGTTTGGATATTTATAGAAATTATTAAAGTTGTCTTATATCGATAATTTATCGTCACATCACTATGATTAGCTCCATTTTACGGAGTTAATTTGATATATTTTTTTAGACAGTGCCCTCTGCGTCAAATAGAACGTTATTTTTGTTTGTCAACAAAATTTTAGGTTATAAACACTTTAGTTTGCGGCTGATTTATTTTAACAAATATTTAAGTTATTATTACTGATATAAAATTGATATTTTGTTTGCAGATTCCTTAAAAGATCCTTATATTTGTGGAGCACCATCCTGTTCACGTAAGTTTGTGAAAAAGTTCCTATGTTATTTACCTATATTATGTTTCTCTACGTTTTAAATCTAATAACAAATCGTTTTAAAGTTTTTTAAGCAAGATCTTTTAATAAATTTTAACGATAAATTCTTACGAATTATAATTACACCCTGGTTTTGGAAATTATTAAAACATGTTATGAAACTTAACTGTTTTTAAGTAAAAATAGCTAGATAAGTACTATTTCTTTCAATAAAATTTACCTATACCAACATTTCATAGCTATTGTTTTAATATTAAGTATAGCAATTTTTAAAAAGAAGTTCATATTTCCAGCTCCAGACAAGTTCCAATACCTACCCGATGTGATATACCACTATGAATACAAAGTCAATATTGAGACTTACTTCAATGGATCAAGCAACAATCGCTCTACGCTTGATGTTAAAGCTGATGTAAGTAATCTTTTTCACATCTCCACTTTAAAATGCAGTAAGTCTCTTGTAGGTACCTATATCTTTTAGAAAAATATACAATGTATTTCAACTTTAAACCTTTTTTTACTATGAAGCCAGGTGGATAATCCTGATGGCTTACGTTACCACTGGTGCTTTGATATAGGTACTGATTACTACACACACTAGTTACAGTATTAGCAGTGGGCCTCTCAATTACTACCTTACTAGACTGAAAGATAAGAATTAAATGCCACAACATATATGAAGGAACCTGTATTTAAATAATTTTCAAAAGTCAGTTATTAAAATAAAAGAAATTGCTTACCTTTGTGCATACATACACACAGACATACATATCCGTCACGCCTCTCTCCAATTGCGGTAGGCAGAGACCACTTAGGTTTGTGGAGCTATAATTATTAAGCATTTATGATCTATTTATTTCCACATTCTTACAGGTAGAAGTACAATTCATAACACCATGTGAAGGATTACTGAAGCTATCAGATGTGTACCTTATAGACCAGGATGAAAGCTATCCAGTTGAGAGAGCTGAGAAATTCATACATGCTGTATCCCTTTATGAACTTAGGTATGTGATATTTATATTTATTAGATACTAGAGGCTGCCTGCGACTTCCTAGGCGTTTATCATCATCTTTGAAAATGTAGATGATATATTAAAGTAATGTAGCCTATCGTCGACGATACTGCAAAACCGCTGATGTACCATATGCAATACCGCGTAAATACAAGAAATAGCGAAATTAAAATTAGCGCGCCGCGGCATACATGGATGTCATTTGCTTCCGCCCGTACTGTCTCCTGAAAAATTTGTCAGGTTGTAGTTACGCAGTATTGCAAATTGTAGATTAGCGGTTTTGCAGTATCACCGACGCTATGTATTATTCTTGCACATGCTACATTACATAAAATTAATAATTACATTGTAAGCAACAATATTGTAAAGTTTCATTAAAATCTGTCGTCTCAAAAGATTTAGGTAACATGAAAGGGTAACAAACATCCTTACTTCTATCCATCCATCCATCGGCATAAACATTGTCTTTTATAATATAAGTAGTTTAAACAAAGTATCCTATACTGTTGTTAAGCTATAAATATTTTACTGTGAGTATTTATCAGTATTTGCGTCATTGCTTGCAATATTGGGATGTCACCAGAGTTAGGCTGCGTTTCCATTGACGCGGAGCTGTGCGGAGATGAGCGGAGAATAGCGGTAAAAAGTGGTGAGTGTTTCCACTGAAGCAGAGCGGAGAGGAGCGGAGCGGGGCGGTGCGGTGCGGAGCGGAGCCTATATAAAATCCATTATGTACAAAGTAAAAAATTACACCCAAAAATAAGATTACAAAAAATGATCAAAAATCTTTAATGCATGCATCTATTTTCATGTATTGCAAGCATAAACCATAAAATAAACTTTAATTTCATATATAATTGTTTTCACAAAATATTTACACAATTTTGTAAAATAAGGTAAAAATGAAATATCCCTAGGCATTGTTGATGTGTGTACAACCTAGCTACCCTCCGCAACGCACCGCCCTGTCCTCCGCTCCACACCGCCCCGCTGTCCTCCGCTCCGCATCACCTCGCTTATTTTATATGAATATCCGTTCAGCTCTGCCCCGCTCCGCTCGTGCTGTTTCCATTGAAGCAGAGCGGAGATTTCGAGCATAGTGATTGGACAATTCATGCACCGCTAAGCACCGCTCCGCCCAGCTCCGCGTCAATGGAAACGCAGCCTTATTCCAGACAGAATAGGCTATTGACCCTCCGATAATTTGACCTACAGTACAACATTTTCACTGTAACTTTATGTCTCAAGCTGATGGAGAATAGGGAAGCTGATTACATTCGAAAATTCAAAAAATAGTCTGCTTTTTAGACTATTAAAAAATATTTGAAAGACATTTTTAACCTAATCAAATACATAAATAAATACAAAGATACAGAGCATCAAAGTTACGGAGTGGGGGGTATTGACGTCACTCCTAGGTAAAAATCGTACCTAAGCGTGAGGTCACAAGCAACTTTAATCCAGTTTATCTTTGTCATTTTTAGTTTAAGAGAAAAAAGAAAAAATACGTGTCGAATATTTTAAAATAATCTATGTGATGGACTAAAAAATTTTTTAGTCATCATGCCTATTATACTCTGTGAATTTTAAATCATGAGTAGTGTATTAACTGATAATTCTCCTCTCTGTGTTTGAATCTATTATTCCATCAAACTAAGAGACTGAAGAAGTAGAATATCTATACATATGAAAGATAAATTACTCTGATACTACAAACAGTCTCACATAGTTAGTTCAGTCTTTATAAGTTTGATCTCAGATCGCATCGCGAAAATTAAATAATGTCCAGGTTCCATATAAAGCTAGTTTTAAACATGAATAGCCAACACTCTGTACTAACTAGTCAATGCATTTTTAATTGAAAATCACTTGAAATATAACTGATTTTATTTGTATCAGGTTTGCATTCCACGATGGCGTCATATCAGAAGTTTGTCCTGATGAGAACGAGGAGGATTGGGTTCTCAACTTCAAGAGAGGGATCCTGGCACTGTTTCAGAATACCATGAAGCGGTTTGATATTAACCATTATGGGGTTGAGGTTAGTATAGTGCTTAAATTTTTGTATTTACATACATTATTACATTATTTTCTGTACCTGCTGTAAAGTAGCTCATAGAAGGTACAGATCTAGTCTTAAAATGTTTGTGTTCCAGACACTTTAAAAATAAAACAAATGTTAGAATAAGATGTTTGGTTAGGTACACAATTCAAAGAACTTTTCTATCATGTAACAATGTTCCTATTATCATGTTGATAAATTTTAATATCTTATTATACCTAACTTGCTTGACACTTGATACATTTTCATTCTTTTACTAACTAATCGTTTTATATTGGGGTAGGCAGAGACTACTTCCCTCCACTTGCTTCGATCTGAACATACTTCTATCGCTTCATCCACATTCATCAGTGACCCATACATGCACTCTTGACTACTCCGATGAGAAAGATTCGTGACAAATATGTAGGTACTATGTATTTATACTTACCTAGTTCTACATTTACGTTTCAGCAAGACATCCACGGCACCTGCAACGTGGAATACAGCGTGAGAGGGCAACAGAACACGAGCCTCGTGCTGGTGAAGAGACGAGACCTCTCGCAGTGCAACGACCGGTACAAGTACATGTCTATACTGCAGACCGTGCGGTACAACTTCCAGAGTGTAAGTGTGTTTGTAATGTAAAAGGATTAAACAGGGCACTACAGTGGTTCGGAGCGCCCTAAACCGTTTACCTATATCGCGTCGTGTGTAGGCAAATTCGAAACATAATAATTATTAAAGCCCCTAAGGGTGAGGCCAAAGGAGCGTAATTTGTGACAATTTTTGCTGCAGAAATTCTGCTGCATTCTTTTTCACACAAAAATGCAACTCATTTTGCGTCATCGTGTGGCACCAATTGCATTTTTGTATGATACCGAATGCAGCAGAATTTCTGCGGCTGACTCACAAAATTACGCTCATTTGGCCTCACCCTCGCTCTGAAATCGGTTAGGGCAAGCTCACGGTTTAGGGGCAAAATCTCTCCCCAACGTTTCTGCCTCTTGTCTAATAATTTAACACAATTCCTATAACCTGGCATTTTCTACATACATCATCAGCTAGGATAACATGTTTACCATCTGTTATTTGGAGGGGTTTGTCGTAAGACCGGTCGTTGTGGAAATCCTCGGGGGGAGGCTTTTATCCAGCAGTGTCCACAAGCTCACACGATTGATGATGATGAACTGTTATTTCCAGAAATTCCAAACATGGCCGGTACTAAAATCGGAAAGCAAATGTCGTATAACAGTAGACCACCACATTTACAAAGCAGTGAGCTGCCGCGAGCGTCATTTGTTCGAGCCGTTCTCTGGTCACAACTCGGGGGCGCTTACCACCGTTATACAGGACTTGGAGTTAAAGAGGGAACATAATAAAACTGATTCGGATATTCTTGAAGCTCAACCGAAGAGTAAGTATGGAGAGTGCGTTTTCTACATACATACATACCTGTCATGCGTCTTTCTCACATACATACATACATACACACCTGTCACGCCCCTTTCCCATCGTATTAGGTAGCAGAGACAATTTACCCCCACTGTGCTTTTCCTATTAAAACTGATTCCTTTGCCAGAGCAGCTTCTCGCGTCCACAAAAAATAGATGGACAGATGACTGGTGTATTCTGCTGGTTGAATGCAAGCTTCTGTGTGAGACTAGTAGAAATATTTAAAGGAAACCTATATCCAGTAGAACAACTGATAACAATAATGATGTTAACTAATACACACTGATAAAATACATTTTAATTTTATGACGCTTCACTCAAGTTCTATGAATTGATAAATAGGTATTAAGAACTTTGACATTTTAAAGAAACGTTATACTGCAATAAACTTTGTGTATTCGACGATTCACATGCAAACACATTTTTACCAGACTGCGCAAAAAGGAGGATTATGTTTTTTGAGAGTATGTAGGATAAATAAATATTAAGAATTTTGACATTTTAAAGAAACGTTATACTGCAATAAACTTTGTGTATTTAATCGACGATTCACATGCAAATAACACACATTTTTACCAGACTGCGCAAAAAGGAAGGTTATCTATGTTTTTTGAGAGTATGTAGGTATGTATGTATAATTCTTTGGCACGCTCTACAGCCTGAACGGCTTGATGGATTTTAGCTTGAGAGGTGTCATTAGATTCGTATTTACTGTGAGACTGATATTGTGTACATCAAAATAAAAAAAATGTATCCTTTACACACAGTCGGGTCTTTTTTTAAATAAAAGTTAGGTTATCTCCATGCCGCGTCGTAATAAAGTTACTTACAACTCTTTTTCCAGCTTGGTCAATAATACAACGCCGTGCCAATCTGCTTCATCACCACTTACCGTATATTAAAGCTGAGAGTGGCGACCTTAAATCAGCTAGAGATGTGCTCAAACTTTTGTGTCTGTAAGTATATTAGATGTTTTCAATGTAGGTAAATGTAGGCAGTTAATGCAAAAATATGTCTTATTTATTGACCTTTTTGCTGAACTATATAATTTTATCGTCATATCTTGGAAAAAAAATCATGATATCTCGAAATAATTATAGTCCATGTGTTATTCTGATATATAAACTACGATATTGCTCAATTTCGTCAACATATGTCCAGTGGTTTTTACGTGAAAGAGTAACAAACATCCATCCATCCATCGGCACAAACATTGACATTTATTAGTGTTGTTTTCAAATCAAACACCTACCTTTCAGAGCAAAACAAAATACAGACAATGCGGAGCCAGCGAGCGTAGACCAAAACATGGACAGTGGATCTATAGTCGGTCTATGGGGTCGATTGGTGCGCGCCGCTCGGCCGCTACACTACCCGGCTTTGAAACAACTGCTTACACGAGCGCACACTATTTGTGACGGGGCTACGTGAGTATATCACATAGTAACAGGGGTCTGTCACATAGTAACATGGAACTATCACATAGTAATATGGATCTATCACATGTTAATATGGGTTTATCACATAGTAATATAGGTCTATCACACGGTAACATGTGTCTGTCACATGATAACATGACTCTATCACATGATTACATTTGTGTATCACATAGTAACGTAGTTCTATCACGTAGTAACATGGGACTATCACGTAGTAACTATCACGTGTCTTCAATTCTATTGATTTTTAAAGTTCATTTGATTACCTTTTACTTATTTTATCCCTTCTGAGGCCAAGCATTTACAAAATTAGGTTAAGTGTCATTTATTAAAATACAAGTACCTAAGTATTAACATCATGTCCATTTAAATATAGAAATATGTCCATTACCAATCACAAAAATAAACCTTAAAATAACATATTAATGTTAAAAATTCCAGTAAACATCTCTCGGACGCGCTGCCGTACATTGCAAGCTCAGGTTCAGTGGAGCTGATCAAAGACATGATACTAGCTGGTGAAGTGGACAAGGATACAAGACACGAGTGGCTCATGTCCATGGCTATGATACCAAGGTAAATACAAAGTCAAATTATCTTTATTTCATAGGCAAATCTACCGCACTCTTCAACATGTTAATATTTGATTCGCAAGGTAGCAGTTTTCCCCAGAGAACAATCCAGACAATCGTTAACGAGGGACAAAGATATTGCCCGGTACCCGGTGCGTGACTGAGAAGAAATAACAAAAATATATCGCACACTCTCACACGTTTCTCCGCGAGCGTCTTCTGACAGTTCATAGTCCAATCAGTCTAGGTTGATATGTCTAAGGGTGTACGATCACCATACAGAATTGTAAATATGTAAAGGGCATGAAGTTCACATAGACCACAGTCCCTACTAATCAAAACTTCACCTCTTCCAGACCTAAACTAGAAATGCTGAAGAGTATGCTGGAACTGCTGCAAAAACAGAAAAACGATAAGGTTGTCAGCTTCACCGTGTCTTCTATGGTCCACTCCTTCTGCAAGCATAGCGGGAAGTCACGTGAGTGTACTTGATACTTGCAAGTGTAACTATGAGAAAAAGCTTTAAAGATTTAAATAGATTTTTAGGTGGCCACGTTCTTCAAGAATAAAATATCTGGTTAACAAAATCTTTGAGCCGCAAAGAGGTTTATAGTGTCTTTCATTGTACATATAAGAAGTGTTTGACAGACGACTCTCCATTAAGAATAAGATATAGATATTTTCAAATATGCATGTGTTTAAATGCATTGTACCTATACAATTTGTACAAATATGCAGAGCACAATATAAATGTGGTGAATTAAGACTATGAAACTACTCTCACACATACTCGTGCCCTTGTAGTGGGGACGTTAAAAGGGCTGATAAGGAAGGAATATAAATGTAACGTTTTTGTTCTAGTGCGTGAATGTTGCGAAGAGGAAACCACACAGAGTATTTTACAAGAGTTCCAAGGAATTGTCAATGATATTGTGAAAAGAGGGATCGATGTTAAAGCACCTAGAGCAGATAGGGATAATGTAAGTATTGCAGGCCGAGGTATTTCACACATCTGCCTCTCTGTCCGACGTGTAGGAGTCAAGGGTGATCAGACAGTTATAGAAATACTTTGCAATGTACAATACATTCTAGTTTTATACCTATTTGAGTTATTTCTGTACGTATTTCAAGTATGCACTTATAGATTCAATCAATACAAAATAGGTACAGATCCCAGCAATCTTTTTTGGCATTGAGTGATAAAGTAGAAGAAAAGTTTTCGTCACACCATACAAATAAGAACTTTTTTCTACAATTGCGATTAATAACGTCCCAAAGATATTTGCCGTCACATATACCATAAGTTAAATCTTACTAAGATAGTCAGCTAGCTTGTTCAGTCAATCGGAACGATGAATGGAAAAAATGAATGTCCTGATTGTAATAATATTGATTTCAGCTGGTAATAGCAATAAAAGCGCTAGGTAACATCGGCGGTTTCAAGCAAGAGTTCGCGGACGTACTACTGAACATAATCGGCGACGCTTTCGTTCCGATACCTATACGATTGACAGCCATCGACGCGTTTAGACGGACGCCATGTACTGAGACTCGGTAATGTATTGTTAAAAATTTAAATGTATAGATAAATCGATGAATATTGACATTCAATTGTTTTGTAGTCTAAATTAACATAAGTTAAACAGTTGTAATTTTTTCAGGATATTTTGTAATAGTAAAAAATAACAGAGACAATAAACAAACAGTTGGTCATTCTCAAATATCTATTTAGAAAATTGAATACCTACAATAATTTCAATATGATTTTAACTCTTATTAAGATACAAAGATTATTATAATACAATACAAAACCTTACAAAGCATATTAAACCATGAGATAGCAATAGGCAGCCTTATTTCTAGTTAGCAATATCTTCCATCTATCTTCTTACTTTTCCAGATATTCTAATTTACTATTTTATTCCAGTGAATATTTCCTAGAAACGTTCAGAGAAGACTACGTAGATGTAGAGATTAGATTGGCGTCGTACTTACAAGTGATGCGATGTCCAGATTTATCTACTGTTAGGAAGATCTTCCATGCGCTAAGAAATGAGAGGATTAATCAAGGTAAATCTTAATTAATATTCTTTTCTTAAAAATAAAAAAACTTACACTCTATTCGTTTTTTGTTTTCTCGAACTTTAAAAGTGATTAGATTTTTTTTTCATTCAACTAGATAACACAGAATGTTCACTCAAAACTTTAAAAAAGTGACTTCAATACCAAGCATCTTTATTAAGACTAAGGGACAGGTTTTCTTACAATACGAAAGCGAAGATTTTCAAATAAGTACATATCATAATTCACGCCGAGATAGACCTTGAAAAAGATGGAAAGACGATCCGGATGCCTTTTTACGGGAATGGTGGAACGCTACTGGAGACCGTGTTAAATGGAAAGTCGCGGATGAGGCCTTTGCCCAGCAGTGGAATCTTAATGGCTAACAAAAAAAAACATTATTCATCAGTGTGTCCTGAACTTACTTTTGATTATAATCTTTCTAGAATTTTTTTTTTATTAACCAACTTCATTTTATCATTTCCTAGCGGCAACCTTCGTATGGAGTCACCTGAACAACCTCGGCCAATCCTCATTACCCTCCCGCGTAGAGATCCAAGGTCTTCTCTCTGGCAATACCATGCCTCAGCTGGAAGACAGTCCTGACTTCAGAATGTTCTCCAGGAATTACGAGCAGAGCGTCTTCTTTGATCAGTATAATGCTGGTAAGTTTTACGGGTTTACTCTGGCAACACCACAGTGAAAAAGATTGATTAAGCTTACACCTATCTATAGCTGTCACTATCTTTCTTCAAAAGTCAGACTAAGACGGCGAGACAGCTAAATAATTTAATGAATAACTTAGTCGTGCTAATATTGTAAATACCAATGTTTGTGTCGATGATGGATGGATGGATGTGAGGATGATTGTTACTCTTACACGAAAAACTACTGGACAGATTTTGATGAAATTGGGCAATATTGTAGCTTATATATCAGAATATCACATAAGCTATAACATTTTAAGATTTCGTAATTATTTTCAAAAATATGACGACAGGTGCGTACGAAATCGCGAACAAAAAAAGAGCCAATCCAATATAAAAAACAAGAAGTACCTAGTCCTTGTTTTACTGTTTTATTATGAAGACAATGCTTCTACAATTGTTAACAAAATCTATGTTTTAAATTTTCAGGTGGTAATTACGAAGCGAATGTGATTTTCTCCCCGGATTCATATATCCCGCGCTCTGTGGGACTCAACTTAACGATTGACATGTTTGGAGAATCTATCAATATATTTGAGGTAAAGTTTTCAAATGAAGACAAATTGATCTAACTATACATTAAAATGTCAATGAGTTATTTATCTTTTGATTAGACCAAATAATAGGGGTCCCATTTTCACCCTTTGGGTATGGAACCCTAAAAAAGACATTTCCGCTACGATGAATGTTATAAAATCTGAATTAAAGTGTCACCTAGGGAAGTAAATAGAAACAAATTCTAACCTTTCAGTCACTTTTCTATTTACCCGACTACGGCGAAGCCAAAAGGAAGGGTAATGTTTTCGTTTAACATTTTTTAAATAACTTTTACAGCTAAAAGCCCGCGGCGAAGGCTTCGAAACATATTTCGAGAGTTTCTTCGGCAACAACGGTCCACTAAGCAAAAACAAAATCAACGACTACATAAATAATTTACGTATATTACGGTCAATCAACAACGCGGACGACGCGCGAGGGAAAGTCGACGATTTGGGATACAAAAACGAAGCTCTTAAACACCGTTTTCCTATGGCAGAGTTGGGTATCAAAGTGTTTGGTAACGAGATCGCGTTTTGGAGTGCTGAAGGACACGATGAGATTATGAAGACTTTGGAACGAATGAATCCACAGTTGAGGATATTGGAGATTTTGTCTGGAAAGGTAAACTGTGCTGGGTGATGTATTGTTATCTCTTTCTTGTAATTGACTATGTGATGCTAGAACGAGACACATTATCTTTACCTAGTTTTATGCCATTGCTTTTTTGCCCTTTTAATTCTGCGTCGTCCGGTGCGTCCGGACTCCAACAAGGTGGACCGACGACCTGGTGAAAGTCACGGGAAGCCGTTGGATGCAGGCAGCACAGGACCTGTCGTTGAGGAGATCCTTGGGGGAGACATTTAACCAGCAGTGGGAACGTCCACGGGCTGACTTGTCAAATTCTCTAAATTCGGATTGAGTTTGGTCTACAGTCCATTTTACAGAAATATCCAAGATAATCCGTTACACCTTTCCCTAAAGCAAGGATATAATCCACGGAAACACTATATGCATGTAAAAAATGATAATTCTTGCAGGAAATATCGTACAACAAAGCATCACTATTCCTGGACACGACATTCTCAGTGCCGACCGGGAGCGGTCTACCTTTAAACATGAACCTGATGGGCACCAGCTACATCGACACCAAGATGTCCGGCACTATGGTGGACAAGTTCAAGGAGTCTAGGAACTTGGACTTCGAAGGGAAGATCAGACCGAGGTATGGCAGTTTATTCGAAAGGGCTGTACTTAGGCGCACCCTGTGTACAATCCTTTCGAATCATTTCGAGCTTTTTGAATACCTTTGACTCGGGCCAAAAAACCGACACGCGGCCGAGGCGAACCGATGAGAACCGAGCGAGCAAGTGAAGGAGAGACTATCATCTACCTACACACTCGTTCTCCTAAGTGTGTCTCGGGGAGTGTGTACAGCTTTAAATATAAATGTTTCGGACCAAGTGATTAAGAACAATGACTAGCTGTATGAAGCAAAATGATTAATTACTATCAAAACTACACTATTTATCCCTTTTTCTAGTCATTATGAATATTGCTACGTGACTATATTAGGAAATTTAACGGAGTGCAGGGAGAGAGGGCAACAAGCGCGTGACATGCGTTAAACTATCAGAGATTTCGGAATGATTCATTAAATTCTCATATTTTCTCATATTAAATGATTTATCTATCTATCTATCTATATTTCCAGTATGGCAGTGAACATAGCAGCAACAATGTCAGTGAATGCAGGCGGCCTTAGTGCGAGCGGTATCAGACTCAATGCGCGACTCTACACTGCTACCGGAGTCGAGGCCAAGCTCAGTGTGCGCGGCTTCAACCTCATCCGACTCGACCTGTCTCTGCCTATACATAAGCAGGAGATATTTGCTGCCAAGTAAGTCTTAGTTATATACTCAACCACAGACGGAACTCACTCACACACACACACACACACACGCACGCGCACTGTGCGCATACGCTACTTATTAAGTCATCCACATAAACAGAAGATCTTTGACACCAAATGGACCGTGTTGGCAACACCAACATTAAATTAAACAATGTTTTATGTGTGGCAACACTGAGATAAAGTTCTACTTTTTGCTCGTTAAAGGACGCGTGTGTATGTACCATATAATATCCGAAATAAAATACTAGTTACTTACCTAATATCTACTACTGCCTACAGACCTATTTTAACAATTTCATTATCTTCAATATTTTCCAGATCCGAGCTGATAATCCTCCACGGCGACCAAGAGTTGCAGCAGCAGGGTCTGAACAAGAACAGGATCGAACAGAACACTTGCAGCTGGTCGACGTTCGACAAAGCTATCGGCATTAAAGTCTGCGCGGCTTATCAGGTTACATTCTTAATGTTTCGCTTATTGTTGGGGAAGGCCTCCAAGAAAGTGGACCGACGACCTGGTGACAGTCGCGGGAAGCCGTTGGATGCGGGCAGCGCAGGACCGGTTATTGTGGAGATCCTGGACCGGTCGTTGTAAAGCTAACATGATGATGATTCTTTTAAAAATTAACAGTATTTTATTTAAATATTTTCTTTTCTTTTTTTATGACAACTGCCTTTCTATAGATTCTGCCAATGTAAAGTGAATTAAAGGCTATTATAATTATATAGTTTAGTATAAGTACATAACACCCTTTATATCTCTTTGAAAGCCGCTCTTTTATATTCCCAGTTCCCCAACATGACGAACATATCAAACGCGCCGTACTTCCTGATGAGTGGTCCGGCGAAGTACATAGTGTCCTTAGAGAAGGCCGACCCGTCCGCTAACACGTACTCCTTCGAGTACAAATGGGACCACAACGAAACCACTGACGCTGTTTCCTTCTCTTTCAATACTCCTAAGAGCAAGGTAAGAAGAGCGTACGGAACGGAAGGATTTGTTGCTATGTCTTAATTTCTATGTTACTGCGTGCATAAGATCGATATTTCTGCGCCATAGAAATCAATATAACTTTTTTCCGGCAAAGTAAATTCAGATATTTTCAAAAAGTGCACTAATAAAATGAAATACAAACCTTTCCCCTTCTTAAGAAACTAAAAAATAAATAAAAAGAATAATTAAGTATTTTTTTGACTTCAGAATCTAATCTTCAATCTAATAACGAATTTAATCAATTATTATGGTAGCTTAAATGGATTAATCGATCGATTGATTGTAAAAATTATAACTTGACATCAACTCTTTCATTTTTTAATAAGTATAATAATTATCAATGTAAATTACATATTATATTTTCCTTTTCACAGGAAAAACGTATGTTCGACGCCCACCTAACACTATCAAACACAACAAGCACAGCAGTACTATCCTTCCAATCGAACGAAAGCACAATGAAGGCTAAAGCGTTATACCGAAACCAACCTTATGATAAATCACTAGAGGCTAGTTTAGATGTCGATGGGAAGAAACAGTTCGATACACTGATGTCTGTAAATAGAACTGATATAAAGTATGGGTTTGTTTGGCAAGCGTTAGCATATTGGGTCGTCAATGATGTTAAAGTGGCTGGGTTGACAGGTAAGCAAGGATGTTATGACAGTGTTTTTAGGTACCTACCGATACAAACTTTTCTAATGCTCCACTACACTACTCACGAAGTCGAACAAAGCTAGACAAATAGAATAATGCAGAGAAGCACTTCGGCTTGCTTCGTCCAGCTTACTAGTGTAGCATTTCTGACTTCAGTCAATTTTCCCCGAGGAATTAAGTGTAATGAAGCCATTAAGTTAATTTGTCGACTTGACTTCAAAAGTCAAAGCTTTAACAGATCATAGGCCTAAATTGTCGACGCTCCACGCGACAAGAGTTTAACTCTTCAATATAAATGACCAAAAAATATTTCCATACAAATAATTGACTAAGAGACAATTTTTGTATGGACAAAATATTTTTTTCTTATTTCATATTTCGACTAGTTTCATGGCAAAAATTTTTATTAATGTCGATCTTGGTAATGGAGTAAAACAACGTCCTCTTTCAATATCGAATTTTAAGTAACAATAGTTTTCATTATACAGGTAACTTCCAAGTAAAAACAAAAGGCGGCGTCACCCAGTGCGATATACTAGCAAACTTCCAAACGCAGCAGTTAGCCAGTCGCCTACAAGGATACTACACTAAGAACGGTCCCACACACGGCACTAAGTTGAACTTGGAGTATATGTTCCTTAAAAACCCGAAGCAGACGATAAAATTAGAAGGATTGTATAGCGAGAGGGCGTTAGGTTTTCGACATGATTTGTACGCAGATCTTGCGATGGAGTTCACTGCGTATCCTGTTTATAATTTCTATGCTGTTATGAGGAATGTTGTAAGTATATTTGTTATTTATCTACATTTGTATTATAAGCCCCTTCTTCCATTACGTTACGATACACACAGGCGATCCAAGTCTCGAAACCTAGTCCCCGCGAAGTATCTCACATACATTATACCGGTATCGTAGTGTGCGAGTCTGCATTCAAATGTATGTGAGATACTTCGTGGTGACTAGTTTTCGAGAGTTGCGAGATACTTGAATAGCCTATTTGTATCGTAATGGGAGAAGAGACTTATAATTACACTGTAGTATTGCCGATGCTGTATATCTATCTTTAGGCCCGTTTCACCACTTACAGATAAAATTTAATTGACAGATATTTTTTATCTGTTAATGTCTAAAACCTCATGTTTTATGAAAAAGACATAGGTTTGTCTGATAGTTAAATTTTATCTGTACCTAAGTGGTGAAACGGGCCCTTAAAGATGTATTTAAAGCACAGGGGAAATGCATTTCAGCAAGGTGCTCAGATATATCCGTCTGATTATACATCGGTTTCATCATATCTCTCATTTCAGCGCACCCAAAACCACGTAGACCTAGGCTTCAACGTGTCAGCGTCTCGAGAACTGAAAACCGACCCGGCGTTCTCGTTCGGGTTCACTCGACTCGAACGATTGAACGGAATGAGAGTGGACACGCATCTCATGCTGAACCGACCCAGGCTTGTTAAGATGCAGTTCCAGTTTGAACAGGTTATTTATTTATTTATGTTAGAAAAAGAAAAACAGATTTTGTTAACACTGGCCCAGGATTGATCAGGGTGCAGTTCCAATTTGAGAAAGTTGTAAGATGGAAAGGAATGAATGATTGAATGTGATGATCGATTTAAGTCCCTACACTAATCGCCTAGCCAAATACAAACAAGCCTACACGCCTTGGCAACGTATCGCTATGAAAACATATAGTCACAGTTTACTTGTGTTTGTTCTAACGTGATAAGGGCAGTATGACGCGAGATAACTGTCAGGACATTTATGCTGACCGTACATTTATGTTGAGCGTACACTTATGTTGAGAATACACTTATGCTGAGTGTCGCTTTGAAAAACCCTACAAAGATAAACCAATTGAAAAGGATAACATTTGGATTCTTGTACTTTTAAGCTATTAATTCTTCCAAATATTTCATAACATTTTTTTTACTAAAAATTTCATCACTAAAAACTCAATTCACAACTCCTCAGATGGGTCCAAAATACACAGCAGTGGCGTTACTAAACTTCAACCCGAAGTCTCGAGATATTTTAGTATCCGGGTTCCTATTCTACCCGCCTGGTACACAACTGTATGTAGACGCTGAGCTCAATATGACGCTGCCTACTTTACATCCTTGCACGATTAAAGCTAAAGTGCATGAGAAGATGCCTAATGAGTTTCAGGTAAGGGGTAATAAGGTCTTGAGTTATTGGAATTGTAGATTTAGGAATATTTTTCAATTTTGTACCTTTTTGTCTTGGGATAAGTTCTATCTATTGCCTTACCAATAATGCTGAAAACATGTCATTCAAATTATTATTTTTTCATAGGCAAATACGTGGCACTTAAAATTCCTATGTCGATATGATACTTCCGTTATCATAAGCAAAAAAATATTGGTTTTCCCTCTCGCATTAATTTTAACACTGAATACAAAGACTTACGAACACCTTACCATTGATCTCATCATTTACAAAAAAATCTACTCGTTTATGTATACATATCCGTCATGCCTCTCTCCCATCAGGGAAGGTAGAGACCACTTCCCACCATTTGTTACGAATTGCTATAAGCAATACGTATAGAGAATAGTCAAGAGAATCATCATGATCTCCATAAAGAAACGACTATTTAAATTAGCAGGATTGTAATAATGTTATTATACTCCAGGTAAACGCAGTAGGTGTCTGGTTCACGGGTATAGACTTCAACATCGACGCGTTGTACCAAGACCAATCTAAGACAAACATGGCGTCGCATCGACTGAAAGTGTTGATAAATAGCAGCCATTTCAAAGATATAGCGGTTGATGCGAGGTTCACACAGGATAATCGGCAGATTACTTTTATTGGACAGGTAAGGTTGGAAATAACTTTAGATGTAAGACGGACATAGGCTCTTTCTAACCGATAGTTGTGTAGAGAACAAGCCTAAAACTACAGTGCTTTGTCAACAGTGTTTTCTTATAAGTAAGTATTTTCTAATATTGAATAAAAACGAAACAGCCTTCAACTAAGCCTGTTAGAGTCAGGGAACCAGGCAAACCAGATCTGACAATAAATGAGTTATGTTAGTCTTAAATGAAGTTATAAAGGAAATATTTTGTATAACCCTTTTTCTATAAGTATATCTTTATCTGTAAACTCTCTTCTTACAATAAACACAAATAAATCATAAACTAAATAAATAAATAAGTTTAAAAGATTTAAAACAAAACTAGAACCCTAACGACATCAAAAAAACCATCAATAAATAGCCCGGTTAAACTCAATGATATCCCACTAGAAGAAGTTAACAGTTTTAAATACTTGGGAAGTATAATTACCCATGACTCCAGATGTACAGCGGATGTCGTTTCCCGAATTGCAATGGCCAAAAGAGCTTTTAACAATAAAAAACATCTTTTAAAAGCCAAGATATCGAAGGCAGCGAGGAAACGACTAATAAAGGTGTACATCTGGAGCATAGCACTATATGGATGTGAGACATGGACCCTGACGCAAAGAGATAGAGAGAGACTGGAAGCTTTTGAAATGTGGTGCTGGAGGAGGATGGAGAAGATAAGCTGGACAGAGAGGAAGAGTAACGAGGAAGTGTTAAACATGGTCAACGAGAAGCGCTGCTTGTTAAGAACTGTAGAAAATAGAAGAGGAAAGATGATAGGAGACTTGATACGACATGACGGTTTCTTGAGAAACATTATTGAAGGAAAGGTTGAGGGAAAGAGAGGCAGAGGAAGACCGCGACGTACTTACTTCACTCAAGTAAAAGAGAAAGTTAACGTCATGTCGTATCAAGAAGTTAAAGCACTGGCAGAGGATAGGCCTAGATGGCGAACGCTCCACCGACAAGAGTCTAACTCTTAAATTAAATGAAAAAGATTTATAAAAACAGTTAATCGTACGTTTTTTAAGGACAAAATGACATACATACTCCTACTTTATCAATTAAAATAAAAACTTTTATTATTATTATTTCAGGGTGAATACAACGACGACAAATACCGTGCGTTGATCCGCTACATTCTGCTCTCTGAACAAAACTTCACCGCGTACGGAGAAATAGACGTTAGTGGGAAGGCGTACAGTGTCAATTTGAATGCGGATCTCAATAACAACACCAATCTTAATGTGGATATACATTTTGATCAGTAAGTGTACTTGTGTAACATTTCTTCTTTAAAAAAAAAATATTTTTATCTTTAACTTGATTCACGTTTTTTTATTGTTTGAAACCTCATCAAATCTTTCTTGAACGTTTCTTTATTCTCAAGAAGGTCTTTTTCCCAGCAGTGGAACGTCACAAGCTAACCGTTTCGTAATTCTCAAGGTTCATTAAAATTATAAGCCTAAATAATCACACGAATTATGTTTTACTACAAATCGATTATACTCTTGAGCGTCATTAGTTCATACGTTGGTGCCAGCAATCCATACTATTTGAGATTCCTTTCGCACATTAGTATTGAATATTATTTAAATTTTATAGACTCCGCGACGTCCACATATCCTACCAACGCTGGGCAACTCCGAAACAGAAGCGTCTAAGCGCCGCCTTCAACTGGGACGCGAACAGAGATCCCTCACAAAAAGTCAGCATAGACATACAGATGGATAACAAAGGCACTTGGCACCACGCCGGCTACGTCACGCTATACTACCCGGGGAGGATGGTCAATGGGGACTTCGAGTTTCTACTTAGAGGTGAGACTATTTAAATTGGCAGTGTTATAATGACAGTATTAAGGATCTACGAGGACCATTCATTGAATATAAGAACAACCTCACTATAATTGGTGGATATGAAAAGAATCCAAAGCAACGCATAGCACATCTCTTGTGGAAAAGCACCCTAAAGCTGAAAAACTTGATATTTTATGAAATATATTGCTTTTTATAAGCGAATAAGTATTTTTTATTATATGGTTCAGCATTTACTTGTTATAAAGTTTATTTACTGGTTAAAATTATAAAGGTCTTATAGCCCCACGCTACAATTCCCCGTGTCAAAGACACACAAAGACAAACACTTTTGTTTATTAATCTTCTATACCCGAAAATATTAAAACTCATCATCTAAAAATTCGAATCTAGAACAGAGTCGTTTATATTCATCAGTCACAAGTCACTACGGTATTTCGGATTACATACTTCTTGAAACTCTTGAGCGTCACTTATCTATACGTCGGTGCCAGCAATCCATAGTATTTGAGAATTGTGACGCACAGGATACAACAACAATTGACAGCACAACAACAATTTAAATAAAATGCATATTCTTCCCAGACTGGTTCTGCCAGTGGCACGTGCGCACGAGTTGGTCGAACGAAGCGAACATCCTCTGGCAGGTGAAAATGTACTCGGAAGCTAAAAACGAAACTGTATACGCGCTGCTGTCCAACATGAAGACACCGTTCAACGGCTGGCAGGATACTAGCTTCAATGTTATGTGAGTATAGAATTTAGTTTTGAATGAAGTTTCTCTTGTGGATTTCTTCTATTTTATTTGTACAAAATAAGATTCAACTTTAATTTGGAACTCTACTTTTTTTACAATTGTGAGTTTACACTTGCGCAAGTCTCATACGTATGAGACAAATCCTTAAAGAAGTCAATACTGAATACATTATTCACGCGAAAGTGTGTTGTGTAAATCAGTAAATAAAATAGTTAAACTTTACCACTTCTTCTCTCTCTCTCTCCCTTCTCTCTCTTCTCACTCTCTCTCTATCTCTTCTCTTTTCTCATTATTCGATACTGAATAAAATCCTATTCTATTCTACCTTAGGTGGCGCTACCACGACAACTTCCAAGCAATCAACGGCAGTATGAACTGGCAGAAGGACTACCTCGCGTTCGGTCTGCTCGCCGACTACCTGTTCAAGTCCAACGAGTTCTATGGAGAATTCCGAGCGGTAGTCAACTCGACTATACCGACGTTACCGCGCGCCGCCGCTATTGCTAGACATCACGCTGTTTGGAAGAAGTGGGCTAATACACTGCTCAGTTTTCAGGTTAGTTTACGATGTAACTGACAGTACAGTCATGCTAGAGATAGACTGACCCCACGTAGGCAACGCATTATGACATCTGCTCCTTAGAAATATTATCATTAGAAACATACGCGTGCCCACGTGGCGTGGGATAGCGTTGCGAGCGTATGACAAGTGTATTTCTAATCATAATATTTCTATGAACAGATGCGTTGCGTTCGTGAGATCAATCTGTTTCTACCATAAAGGGCGATAGAGATTGCACATCTGCAATCTTCGCAATTTCAAATTCAAACGAATGCTAACGTTAAAGTAAAATTGTCCATAAAACATCGTGCTATCTTTTTCTTATATTTAACAATGACAGTGTCAGCTATTTACGTTCCTTCTAACAACTTTTCTACAGCTATTGTCCAATCCATTCACAATAATTATTGCCGTCTCATTTACTCACTCGCTAACTATAAATTAAGTCTTATTTATTTTGCAGTATAACGAAGATGGCTTACTTATGATCAATTCAACATGGACGTTGGATACTAAAAAGGAAAATAACATTACAGGATTGGTGACACTGGTCACTCCGTTCCAGGTACATTTTTGTAATAATCTATGAAACAGAACAACTTTCCGAATAGGTGAAATTACGACAAAAAAAAACAAACTTTTCATATAAGTATGTATTAACGTCGTGTCGTGTCAAGAAGTCAAATTGTTGGCAGAAGAGAGGCAAAGATGGCGTTTACTCCACCGACAAGAACCTTACCTGAAATATATGAATGAATGAATGTATTAAAATAATACCATACAAGAATCAAAGATGTATGAATCTGTTTGTATTGATTTCAGGGTTACACAAAGGGTTACTTAAAAACAAACTTCATGTTGGGCAACAAGAAGAACATCAAAGGTGTCACTCATTTGGAACTTGAGAAGAAAGTACTCACGATTTATGTAGATGGTTTGTACATATTTTTTAAACTATTTAAATACCTTAGATATTTTATTAGACCTATTAAAATTAGGATAGTAAAACTACATTTTTCTAGCATAAATTGTCGTCCACTAATTTATAAATCAAACGAATCTTTAAGTCGTAGGATTTTCACCTGAAACGCGTCATTTTTAAGAGCTAACGCCTAGATTCGCAAGGGCAGGTTTCCCTACAAAAGAACCTAGCAAGAAACTCTGTTGGGTTACTCTTTTCAATTCTTATCTAAGGTTCTTTGCTTCAGGTCACATGCGTCGTATAACAAACTGCATGCTCGTGGTGAACGTGACGAGTCCGGAGACATCGCAGACGACGGCGAGGTTCGGCTTCATAGAGGCGGATAGACATCTCGTGGCTATGGTCGTTACGCCTAATTCTACTACAGGTTGGTATTTAACTGTAATGTGCTATAGTGTAGGTATTGAGTTAGCTTCTAGAAACGAAAAGAGTGTATTCGACGTCAACCGTCACTCCTCGTCAAGCAATGTAAGCAAAACACTACTCATATGTCGTTCCAATGAACGCTAAGGAATGTGACTGAAGGGTCCCAATACCAATGTTTTTTATGTTCCTGTCCATGAGAACAGATCGAGCTTGCAGAGCGGAGAAACGGAGATATCAACCAATTCGTCTTAGCACTGCAGCTGAGCGGAGTTAAGAGTTTATATGTAATCCCATTAGTTAATATTTTTCCGTTTCTCCGCTCCCCCGGCTCACTCCGCTCCAAAGGACAAACAGCCAATCAGTGACCTTAGAAAACTTTAGTACAACTATTAGACCACTCCCACTTTTTCTACAATACATTTTGTATCGCAGGTATCGAAGTGTTGCTGAAGCTGATATCGATGCAAAACTTCCACGTGTTCGGGCACGTCGCGCTGCCGATACAGGATCTTAACCGAGCTATGGTCACTGCTAAGAGGGGGAAGGAAGAGGTGAGTTCACCTAGCATTAATTTTCTAGAATCTGTATGTTATGGTTTTTTAAATAATCTATTTGATCTTACTGCGGGGTGAATGACATTCGACTCGCGATCGTTCGGTAAATTCATCACTTTGTAAAACATATGTCAAATGTTTTTTAGTTAGTATATAAACATACTGTATAGCAGCCAGCCGGCCAATACCTAACTAAACTCTCAGTGAGGAAATTCGAAAGTGTATATGAATACACCAATCCAAACCAGACATGTTTCATTGGCAGACATGGATGGATGGAATTACGCCCTAATAATTCTCGTATTAGAGTACGCTCGTGTCTTCATAATAGCGACGTTTAAAAAGCTAATAATAATTTATGATCTACCCCCTCAGGTGGAATTCCGCGTAGGCTGGGGCAGCCTAGACCTCGGTTTCACCGGCATCTGGCAATGGCGGTCGCCCATGAACTTTGTATACGTTTACAAACTGTACACACCGTTGGATGGTTTCGAAGAGAACGGCCTTGTGTTTAAGAACATCTACGGACCTGGGTTGGATACTGAACTCTCTATTCGGTTGTCTAAACATAAGGTAAGTGTCATAGACAAAAAAAGGAAGAGCACACACACACACACACACAAACACACACACACTATAAACATTTTCATACAGATTGAGTATGAAAATATAGATTAAGAATACATCGCGCGGGGTCGAAATCTGAGACGCGGGGAGGGTAACTCCGACCTTTTTGTCTTTTGCCATCTAGTGGCGGAAAGCAGAACTACTTGTCACGTTCGAATTGCAGATAGCTGCACTGTTCACCACATATGACCTTTTTAGGATACTAAAAATTTCCTGACTAAACCATAAACAACACTGAAACGAAGTTGTTTTTTTGTAACCACCGCGGTGCAAAACATTCACCGAACTACAAATAAGAAAGCTGTAAATAGTGCTCAAAAATATTTTATAAATATCGGCATATATTTTCATCTCTGTCTTTCACTTTAGAAACCTATATGTCAAACACAGACAGTAATAGTTCCCGACGCATAAAATCAACTGTAGGACTCTAAATCTTTCTAAACTTCCTGTTTTCAGTTCGGTATAGCAGTCCTCCTAGTAGACTCAGGTAAAGGCCTCATCGCTGTGCTAAAGAAGCGTTTGAACGAAGGCAACAGCAACCACGACGAGCTGATTGAAGACTTCGACACGACAGCCAGCGTCGTCTTGGACACGTTGTATTACCCTACTGTTATGTTTAAGGGGAGGGTTATGAAGGTATGTCAGTAATTTGTTATTCCATTAGGTCGTGACGTAATTTGATATTGTTCAGTAAGAGTAGATACGCTATGTGAACTATTGACTTTGTATTGTGTGTTGTATTGTGTTTGTAAGAAATAAATATGTCTATTATTGAACGTCATGAGTCCAAATATTGATGTTGTATACTTCGCGTATTGTTAATTTTTTGGTCTCAACTCATAGTGACATCTTAGACCCAGAACACACGGTGAAACGCAACTGCAACGCAACTGAAACTGCTAGTTACTTTTGAGTTGCATCGAAGTTTCTGCTATAGACTTCCTTAGAAAACCACACACGACGCAACTAGTTTGAAACGTTTCGTTTCACGTTGCATTTGCGTTTCACCGTGTGTTTTGGCGCTAAGTCACACTAAACGCCACTTGTATATACATATTTTGTATAAACAATGTATCAAATAATATCAACTAAGTCATCATCAGCCCTTTTAACATCCCCACTATTACAGTACACAGGAGCAGATGAAGAAGCTATCATCGAACTGAACGCGACCCTACATCTACCGGAGAAATCACCGATAGTTCTCAACGATGTATTCGTGATGGAGGTAATAGGAACACACAGTTATAAGAAAATTAACAAAACAAATCAAGTATTTTTTGTACATGCTATTTTTTGCTCACGAAAAGTTTGCCTTTAAAAAACATATTTTCTGTTCGTTTCCCCTCTTCCAAATGGTAAATTTACAGACATATAATGGATAATGTGTATTACCTTATACCAGGCACACATCTGTGGTTCAGTTGCTGCAAAGGATATGCTGTCCTCTTTTGATTATTGACTGTGACAGCTATAAGCATAATGGAGCATTAGCTTCGATATCATTTTCTGCAACTGTCTCTATTTGTTTTTTCCACTATTATATTCCTTTCAATGTTTATAGGACTACACAGTAATGCGCAACTCCCTAAGCCTATCGACTCCGTTCCCGGCGGTGCAGAAGATAGAGTCCGTGTACACTGTGGACATCACTTTCGGGGAGAAGTTCAACGTCACTTGCACCGCGCTGTTGTACAACGGGACTTATTGGCATGAGGTATGTACTCCTGGTACTGTTCTATATAAAAAGAGGTTTTGGATAATTTAGTTGAAACTTGCAGCCGGTGTGGTTCTAAGCAGCAATACATACAAATCAGTCACGACTATTTTCCATCGGGGAAGGCAGAGACAACGTCCCTCCACTTGCTACGATCCAAAGCAGCAATGACCTTGAAATTATTTCTTTGGAAAGTAAGCCAGCGGGCGTGTAAACGAATTGGGCATATCTCGTTTTAATTTATATCACGGAAGTAACGTGATAGTTCGCAGTGTAAACCGAAATATTTAGTAAAGACGTGAAATGCATGGCTCTCTCGCTCGCTGGTGGTGATATAGCTTGAGCATTTACTATAACCACTCTTGTGGTTAGATAGGCACGGTTGATGATTACTTAGCTTACGTCAATTTAACCAGGATATCAGTTTGACGTGAGCAACAGTTGGCGATGCGGCCTCAATTAAAACCTGATAATGTTTTCATTTTTATTCAGATCTCCTACAAAGTCTTCTACGAGTACGACTGCGGAGAAGACGATGCGTACCAATCGCAGCTAGCTTCATTGAACATAGTGACTCCTTTGGCGGTGTTGCCAGCTTTAGCGGCGCGAGTGTCGGCGCGGCTCGAGGACGCGCTGTGGAAGATGGCTGCCGATATCTCCATGCCCAGCTTCACGGTCGCTGCTGTAGGCCGGCTCGAGGTAATAATTGAAACGTGACCCCTTTGGCAGTGTTGCCAGCTTTAGCGGCGCGGTTTACACATATCAAAATAACTTTGTATAATTCTGTGTTTTTGCACAAGCTGCAGGTCGTAGGTATAATTGTTTAGTAAGTAAGCGAGAAAATCTAACTTTGTGGCAGCGAATTTTGCTACTCCTGATTAACATTTTGATCTCACGATATAGAATTACGTAACCAATTTGCCAAACTTAAGGCAGACTTTTGGGATTTTTAACTGACAAGGTAACTAAAGCTAGACTGATCCCACGTATGCAACCTACGCAACGTAGTATGACATAGCTTTATACAAGCTTCTTGATAATCCCACAGTTGGACGACCCGTTCGTGGAGACGTCGGGCAGTCTGAACCTGACGTCAGAGTACTTGGACGACTACTTCATCAAGATGGAGTTTAAGAAGGACTTCTCTGACGCCGAGAACATGATGGGAGGGGGGATTCAGGTGCAGCAGGGGGAACATAATAATTATGTAAGTATATTATATCTCAGTACTTTATCTCTTAATGAGCTTTCGATAACGCTATCTTTAGCTACTAGGAATATCACAAAAAGAAGAAGGAAAGGAAAGGAAGGAAGATTTGCCATTATTAATTATTAAGATAAAAGATTTGCGGGTAAATTCCTGTCTTTAGAAATCACTGTCAAAACCACTCAACTTTGTTATTAAAGTTTCTATTTTAATCTAGCTTAGCTCGATGCAATAACTTATCCAACATACACAATTATATTCATATCTGTCACGCCTCTTTCACAGGGTAGGCAGAGACCACTTCCATCCACTTGCAACGATCCAAACGCACTTCCTACGCTTCAAATGAAACAACATTTAAATTTTGTTGCATCTTTGCAGTTATTCGCCGAAACAGTATGGCGTCTAACCGGCTCAGGCCCGCACCATCTGCGGTTCAAATCACGAGGAGCTTTACATCCTGCTCTGCCGCCGTGTGACCTTGCACTTATATACGGAGACGAAGACGACCTTAGGACTATACTGTTAGAGTTCAATACCGAGAACGTAACGTACTCGCTGAAGGGAAACCAAAGGAGTAACTATTTGAGTGTCGCGTTGAGTTCGCCGCATCCTAAGTTCAGGTAAAGATGTATCACATGGTTCTGAGATAAATGGCTAGACATATTTTGTGTCACAAAATTGAGGTGATAGAAAACAGACATTTGCAAGATAGTCGGCTATTATAAAGCTGTCTGGTTGTAGTTCAAGAGTGTACTAAGTTAAATTAATTAATTAAAGTTCTAAATAGTATCAGCACGTACCGCAACCGATCCTATACAGGCACGGACCCGCAGCAATTAAAAGTTATTTATTATTAAATAAGAAATCCTGAAGGTATCATTTGCTAAAATTGCTAACAAGCCAACACTTTCAAAACCCCTCTATTTCAGGGCAATGAAAGTGATAGGCGAGTTGGAGAAGGACGACGTCCGCGGTAGTATCGTGACGGATACAACCGAGTACAGTGTGACTGGGAAGGTGCTTAGTAGGGATCCTATTGATGTGAGTATCTTTCTAATTACACATATTTAAATGTATATCTGTCTATTGTTGGGAGGGGAAGGCCAAGGCAAACATATCTCGATCAAATCGGAAACTTGTGAAAGAAAAACCAAGTCAAGAATACCCTTAAGTTTAGGGTCATACATGCACGTCGGTTTAGGTGCATGTGTGACGCGACCGATGAATGTGGATGAAGCGAAAGACAGAGACGTCTTTCCACTTGCTGCGCTTTAAACATGCCTTTTCCGCTTCATCAACATTCAACAATCATTTAATGTATGCTCCAAATTCCAAATTGAAGTACGAGTAAAAACATATTATTATTCGCAGGTATCTCTAACACTAGTGCCAAAAGGCAACGGCGAGCAGATAACAGTACGAATGAAATGCGAGACAACAAACACAGTGTACAGTATGTCGGCGCATTTCGCTGGACCGGTGCAAGCTACTGTACACGCTAAAGCTGAGATCGAGAGTAACTTCACTGATGTTTACTTCAAGGTAGTTATAACTTCAAAATTATTAATTAGTGCCTCTACTGCGTATGTCTAGACATAGGTCTGCCTTAAAGCCGCTAAAACTCCACCCACTAGTACATGGAAACGGCTTGCATCCATCGTGATCTTGCAGCAATCTTATTGGTGGTCCGACACTGCAAAAAAACTTAAAGCTTTGCAAAGTACCGCGCTTCTTTACTTCGGAGCTCTAACAAATATGTTGCAACTGCGTTGTTGGAAAATAATTGGTGTTGCTTTGTTATCAGAAATCAACCCTTTTATTCATCTAATCCAATCCGATATTGCTATTTTTAGTTATATTTATTAACTTGACTTTCGGTCTCGAGCTACCTCCATCCAGGTACTTAAGAAGGCGTCCAATTCTTCTATTCGTACTTAGGTACATTTTTGATATTATTATGGTTACTGTAAGACTTAATCAAAATGAATAAAGGAAAACTATACTAACTATTCTATTGAATTCAGGTGGACCTCCCCCAAATGAAACAGAAGGAGGTATACATAAAGTCTCGCGTGGACATCTACCCGGAACTACGTCGCGTCGTGAGCATACAGGCAGCTACGCCGTTGAAGAGATTGCAGTTTGTTAAAGGAGATTCTGATTTTGTGTACGTATCATTTAGATAAGTACCCTAAACCGACGGGCATGCGTGAGGCCATTGATGAGTGTGGATGAAGTGAAGGAAGTGGAGGAGAAGGAGGGAAATGGTCTCTGTTTATGGGAGGGAGGTATGACGTAACGGATATGTATGCACCAGTGACGCTCAAGCTGTTTAACTTGCATATTGGATGGAAATTGGGCCAGAGTCTAATTTCCAAGAGAAATTTCTTATTTTGCACGTATTTTTGACAGATTTTTTTTATTACCTATTCAAAGTTGGTCCAATGTCAACAAAGATAGAATTTAACACGATATTAAATTGTCTTAGATTTTCCCTTAATTGGATGTAGGGCTCATTTAATAGTGGATTAAACATCAAGCCGTCCTATTCTGATTCTTGATAACGACAGTGACAGCTATATATATATATAGGTCTAATGGAGCATAAGCTAATTGACCTTTCTTGCAATTGGTAGCCCTTAATATTTTCGTTCCAGTTTCGGTCCAAAAACAGGTTACCTGCTTTGTAAATACGAGATGCCCGATATGAAAGGAGACGGTAATCTGAAGTGGAGTTTCTTGATTGGAGATCTTTTTATAAAGGTAAATAGCGACCTAGTAAAATGTTAAAATTGTTCTAGATTCGAAAATGTGTACAAAAACAAAATTACATTAATATTAGTGGGACTAATGCAATGAGGTAAGAATAGACTGGAGTGGCCCCGTTCTTTTTTTTATACAAATAAGTTTATGACAGCGTACCAAGGCTGCGCCGAGTTTTCTCATAGGTAGTTTGGTAGATGTCCTGTCAAACGATATGACAACCCTACGAAAAGTAGCCATTTTGCGCCAGACCAGGCACGCAGATCCAGTCGGTATTTCATATCCATAAGTTTGACATATCTGCGGACTAATGAGTTCTTACCAAAAGTACGTACTTACTTTTTCTTGTACCCCCAGGCATTAGGCCACCAACTAGTGGAAGACGAGAAGAAGAGCGTGGACTTAGATATTTACTTCGGTAACAATACCGCGGAGGAAGGATTACTCAAAACTGAGGCCGGCTTTAGAATGGATTTGGACCATGTTTGGCAGTAAGTATTTCAAGTCTTAAGGGCCCGTTTCCCCACTTACGGATAAAATTTAATTGACAGATAACCCTATGTCTGTTTCATAAAACATTATGTTTTTGCCAGTGACAGTATAAAATATCAGTATACAGGATGTAACAGAAAGTGGGTATAAAGCCGAAACACAGCGATAGTCCCCATGAAACTAAACAACTTTCCCCAAGAAACATGGGTCGTAACTTGAAAAAAAAATTTGGATCGACTTTATACCCCCTTTCTGTTACACGCAGTATAATTCAAATGAATGAATTAGTATGGGCTAACCCCAGTTCCAAAAAGCACAGCCTCGCGTATTGTATACTCTGTGCATTAATTCTAGTTTCGATTGCTTGGAACCTAATTCTTTTAACACCAATTCGAAATTACGCTCGTTACGTCAAGTCTTAATTTTAAGGACCTATGTTTTTGTAGTTTTATTTTCGTAACCATCTATTCTTATCTTTTTTCCTTCACCAGAATCGGCGCAAACGCATCCTTCGGTTTCATAATGGACAAACGTCTGAGTCTACTCATAAACGCAATACTGCCTAAACCTAACGTGGACGTACATACTTTAAGCGTAGAGGGCTCTATGGGTAATCCTTTGAAGACTTTCGATGCTGAATACCGGACTGATGTCACTAAGATTGTCAATGGAGTTAAAGGGAAGGTAAGAGAGCAGGATCCGGGAGGCATACGTGTACAACAGTCATCTCACGTCTTTATCATATACAAACGTTAGACAGAGACGTAAGATAAGAGACGTCTTGTCAAGTCGCGTATGTTAAACTTACTGCTGCTTTACTTTATTTACTGCTTAACAAGCGAAAACTTTTGTATATTAGTGAATTGTGAATAATTTAGTAAATTGACCCGTAGAAGTCGAACTGACACCATACAAAAAATCCGTAATACTCGGAAATAATTGTCATTTTTTTGCTTAAGTAGTTCCATTTACTTTGATCCCGCAATTAAATACCTTGCAAGTTCTGTGATGGATCTAAAATCCAACACTACTCTACAGGTCTTAATCCTGGAAGAAAGCATCGAAACAAACTCCACAATAACCTGGACAGCTCCAACCGGGTATCAGAACATAAAGAACTATTTGCAATACAAATGGGACGTGAATGGGTCTCATCATGTCGATTACACGCTTATATCGCCGATGTATGTGGACGACGATACGTTTAAATTGAAGGGGTCGTATCAGAAGGATATGGTGCACGGGTTTCATATTGCTAAGTGAGTATTAACTCTTCTTATACAGGGTGTAACAGAAAGGGTATATAAAGCCGAAACACAGCGATAGTCCCCATGAAACTGAACAACTTTCACCAAGGAACATGGGTCGTAACTCGAAAAAAAAATTTCGCCTCCCCATACAAAATGCCCGATCAGCTGATCGAGTAAGTATGGGCGATACAAAAAAATTTTTCGAGTTCCGACCCATGTTCCTTGGGGAAAGTTGTTCAGTTTCATGAGGACTATCGCTGTGTTTCGGCTTTATATACCCTTTCTGTTACACCCTGTATACAGGCTGTTTACGTAGTCACTGATGAAAATTGAGTGACTTAGCCATGAAAGTAGACAACTTTCTCCATCGAACATTTTTGTTTGCTTTAGTTCAGCAGAGCAACTTTGAGTTTCTCGACAAAGGTTTTACAATTTTTTTTATGTCACGATAAATGCAGGATCGGCCTTTTTTATTATGACCTGCTAGTGTAGCAGTTTGTTTTGTTTAGATAAAAAAAGTCAAAAAAATCACTTACACCTTTTCATGTATTTTTATACTATAAAACTGCTACCTATACTACTACTAAGAGGAAGAAACCGCAAGAAACCTAACTTCTATAGCCTCTTCTTCTTTGATCACTCCTCACGAGAGTGAGGAGTGATCTGAGAAGATTCTCTTTGAATAATTGTTAACCACGCCCTTCCCTTAACCTCAAGAATCCATAGACAAATCTTCACTACCACATAAATACTAAACCAAAGCCTACAATCCTCAGAGGCGTAATGCACCGTCCGGGCAGCAGTCAGATCGGCGAGTTGGATCTACGCTACGGCGGGTTCGCGCACACTGACGGACACTTCAATCTGTCCACGCCCTTCCAGAGGCTGCCGTGGCTTAAGTCTAACTTTGATGTGAGTTTGTTTACTGTGGGTCTTCAAGTAGGATTTCTAACTTTATGTCCTGAAAATAAGAATGATTTTGTCTAAAAACTTACCACTATATTTATAGTTAGGACATTTAAAGGCGCGTACTCGTTAGCGGACTGTAAGCGTAACGTTTGCGTGCACTGTAACTGTAACCACTGAGTACGTTGTTCGCGAACCTGCTGCGTGTGCATCCCCTGTGTTTTTTGGTTACAGTCACTGTAACCAAAAGCGGTTACAGCTCGCTAATGAGTGCGCGCCCTTACATGGTTAACTGTTCCATTGTTAACTATAGAATCAAGGGAAGAAGAGTATCATAAATAAAGTCGTAGATGGCTAATTATTCTTAAGAAAAACTGCTTGCACCCATTTCATGCGTCTTTCTTCACAAAACCTTTTTTATTTCTAGATAAACAACGTAGAAGACCATTCAGATAACAAAGTGGATCTATTTTGGCCAAACAAAACAGCAACAATAAACACGACCCACTTGTACAAGAAGGAAGAAGGCGGGTTCACACAGGATGGCTTGATTTCACTCTCTATACCGCTCAATACTCAGCATTTGGTGCAGACCAAGTATTATTATGTGCAAGGTTTGTTTTTAAATATCTTAGGCGTTAAGACAACAGGCGAAGGTGCAATTGATGTTTTGTGTGCGTAAAAATGTCGCGTAATACTCGATAAATGACTATAACTACTTTTGAATCGGATGCCATAAACATTTGGCTAGAATAAATAGGTACAATTACTTGATTTCGTGATGCAATGGAACGTAAACTGTCATACCTGAGGTCAACCTCAGGCACTAAATACTCTTCTTCAAATCGTAATAATCTAGTGAAAAGTTATGACATTTTTTTGGTGATGAAATTGATAAACCATCATCAATCCTCAAAAAATTATAAACTTTGTCAAACTGGCCAGATACTGCCGGAGATAGAGAAGGTTGGAAAATGCGCGGGCTTGCCTAGCAGTGGGACACAATGGGCTACTTAAAAAAACAACACATAAGTCTACCCATAACCTAATTCCAAGTACCTCCTTCCAGGCGACGGCAAATGGAGCAAAGGCAACGCGACCATAGATTTCGACCGCGAGCAGTTCGTCAAAGCCAGCTTCAATCAAACCTTAGGAAAGAGTGAACGTAACTTAGATCTGTCTACCACTGATATTGAAGTAGAGAATGAGAATCTGCCTGTCGGGATTAAGTATATCTATGAGTATGATGCTAGTGGGAATACTGTGAGTATCAAACAACTTTATACTTTGATAGTGTAATACGGGCGAGGAGTATTTATACTATCAAATTGGAACCAAAAAAATTATGAGAAAGTCGATCAAAGTTGTATATTGCATCAAATATATTTGACTCAAATATCTTTGATCAAAGCAATTTGATAATTAATACCCCCCCACCCCTTAAACTTACCTAACAGCCAGTTATAAGAAAGGTCAATTTATCCTAGTGCTCCATTACACCTATAGCTGTCACTCTTATTGTTAAAAATCAGAATAAGACAGCACAATGTTTATGAAGACATTTAAATAAACCTAACTTTCATCAGGACGTAAAACAAGCTACAGTATTCCACCTACACAATGCAACTAAATTCAACGTGACTGGCAAACTGGACGTATATACCTACGATATAGGGAAGAATCTCCAGCTCACAGCTATTCAAGGGAATCGAACCTGGACCTTTGATAACAAGTACGAGGCGGTGGACAATGAGCTTAAACAAGGCAGTAAGGTTACCTGGGCTGAGGATGTTTGGATCAGCTATGATATTCATGTTACTAATATGACTACGGTAAGAATCCTGCTAATATTTTAAATGATAATGTTTGTGCCTATGGATAGTTGTGAGTTTATGTGAAGATGCTTGTTAATCTTTCACGCAACTACTGAATAGATTTTGATGAAACTTGGCAATAATAAAAAAAAAAAAAAAAATATTTATTTTCAGACAACTTAGTCCATAGAATGTTAGTAACAATATAACTTAAAATTATGTTAGGTTGACAATCATGATCAAAATTATATTATATTCACATTTAATCAATATTATAAATTAATAATGTAACGGATACATCAGAATAACACATAGGCTATATTATTTTACGTCATGTTTTTTTTTTTTTTTTTTTCAAGATATGACGGTAAATACGTACAAAATCGCGAGCAGCCTCTAGTATTTTATAAAACTTACACAATAAGTAAAGCATATGTGTTATTCTGAAGCGAATGCTGAAATTTCGAAAAGTTTCAATTGAAATCAGCACAGTGTGTTTTAGAGTACCGCAAAACCTCACATACATCATCGTCAATAACTTTGACGTTTGTAATGGTAGGTTATAGAAATATACTCAGGCAGTTTTATCAGTTGACTACGGAATGCTAGAAAATATTTATTTGCCAAACTTAACGAACATTTGTTCCCATTTCAGGTGGAAACCGAATCGCAACAAATAGTAATGAACGTATGGTACCCGCGACGTACATTCAACTTGGTCGCGTTATACCACTTGCAAGACACGATGCTCGACGGCAAAGCGACTTTGTACTGGAACGTCAAAGATGAGAATAACACGGCCGAATTGAGAGGCCGGTGGGAGAACCCGAGTGTGCCTGAAGGGAATCTACATAATGTTGATTTGGCGTTGTCTCATCCTTCGTTTAGAAAGGTAAGGAGTTAATGAAGAACGTTTAAAAGTCTAAAACTTTAAAATAATGATATTTAAATAAGGATCTGTTTGATCATCTACAGATAAAGTTTGTCTAACAGATATTATACAGGGTGTAACAGAAAGGGTATATAAAGCCGAAACACAGCGATAGTCCTCATGAAACTGAACAACTTTCCCCAAGGAACATGGGTCGTAAATCGAAAAAAAAAAATTTGCCTCCCCATACAAAATGCCCGATCAGCTGATCGAGTAAGTATGGGCGATCCAAAAATTTTTTTCGAGTTACGACCCATGTTCCTTGGGGAAAGTTGTTCAGTTTCATGAGGACTATCGCTGTGTTTCGGCTTTATATACCCTTTCTGTTACACCCTGTATACTTGTCTTTGTGTAAAACGTGATATTTTATTAAATAGACATAGGTTTATCTGTTAGTTAAACTTTATCTGTAGGTAGTGTAACAGGCAATTAATCTCAAAAAACTTATTATTCTCACTACCTATTTTTTTTAATCTTAGTTATTATTTTTTTGTCTATTAAATTAAAGAAGTTTTCGATACTGACGGTCCGTTTCAACACTTACAGCTAAAAGCCTGACAGATAAATAACACACACACACACACATAATCAATGCATAAGTGCTTTGTCAATACTTTATTATGTTTCTATCTGTGAAAACCTGTAATTGGCTCCTTTGTTGTTAATAATTTTCTAATAATTTTCTATTTTGTATATTGAAGCTGTTGGTTTTCCAATAAATAAATAAAACCTATGTCTATTTCATCAATCAATCAATTTTTGGTAATATGGCGGTCCTTCTTTGATTTTGCCAATGTCCAGTGGTATAGGTTTGATAGCGATGGCGAGGATGGACGGTTAAAAAGATTCTGCTTCAGGATATGCCTTGTGTTTGAAAAAGGTTTAATACAGACAGAGAGTTCTCTGTAAATTTGGAGGTGACTGCGCAGTGTTGACTTATCTAAAACAATACAAACAAACACAACATATAAATTGGTTAATCGGTTAGAAGGACAAACAACTTATGAAACATGACGTTTTAGACAGTGACAGGAATAAAATATCTGTCAGTTAATTTTTATCTGTAAGTGGTGAAACGGGCCCTAAGCATTATTTAATTCGTTGCAAATGAACTTCACAAATACATCTCTCTCTTTCTTTTTAGGACGTAACAATGAAAGGCCAATACATAAGCACGCCCCTAGTAATGTCAAACTTATCCGTCGAGCTTCAATACTCAGATTACGAGAACGAATATTTAAAACTAAAGTCCATACTAACAGACAACTCGAACGGTCCAAAACGAGACTACAAATTCTACCTGAAGTGTACACATCCGTCAACAAATCTGGACTTGGATCTGAAATCCGAGATAAATATCCGCAGCAAATGGTATTACTTTAACAATTACTACAGGTTCCAGAAATCGCTGTTTTATGAGAAGTTGAGACATAATAAACTGTTGGTTGATATTAATAGTAGTACTATTAAATGGGAGGTGAGTTTACTTGAATATAACTCTTTGTATGTCCAAATATATGTACAAAAAGATATGTACAAATTGTTATGTACCTATTTATAAAGGTACACACTCGAACATCAACCTAGACTGATTGAACTTTGAACGTTAGAAAACGCTCGCGGAGAACCGTGTAAAAAGTGTGCGATATATTTTTGTTATTTCTTCTCATTCACGCATCGGGCACCGAGTTATTGTTTGTCCCTTGCTAACGTTTTTGTGTAGATACTGTAGCATAGTTATAGTTATATGGGGTGAATAGGTTGATGTGTCTGAGAGTGTACTCTTCTTCGTGACGAAATCACAGATTTTATTTAGCGTTTCCATTCAATTAATAAAATGAAAATCGCGTATTATAAAGTTATTCTTTATGATATATTTTAGAAAGCAAACGAAACTTATTACTACCGAGCTAACGGCACTTGGGACCTTACGTACCCGGATTACAAAGTGTACGCGCGGGTAGCACGTCCTACGGGCAACGATACGGGGTACGGGACGCTCTCTATGACGGACAAGTCACTGATTGCGCACTACAACAGCACTGACGGTGAGTTACGTTAGGGGGCATACTCATTAGCGAGGTGTAACCGTAACCAAAAACTATAGTATGTACGTACGTAGTGTATACGGTCGCAGCAGGTTCGTTAACCACGTACACACTCTGTTATTTGATTACGGTGCGTGCTATGGTTACGGTTACAGCTCGCTAATGAGAACCCGGCTTTATTTGGTATGTCATAGGACCTAATGTTTTATTGGTTTCTCGCATCATTCCATCCTTGTCACTGGCTCGTTTTAGGCAGAGACAGATAGAACGTAACAAGTCCTTGCAGAGGAATTGTGTTAACCCGACTAGGGTTTAGTGAAATTGGTGGAGTAACACTCCACAATTTGAAACACAAATCGGAAAATACATATATCGGATCTCGGCTTATGTCAAAATATGTGTCGTACCTAACACACAATAAAGTTTCAGTTTGGCTTCTATAACCTAAACTTGACATTTTCTTAAAAACGATCATAACAAAAATCTAAAAATATTTTCTTTAAACAAAATAGATTTACACTTTTTGACACCTATTTTTTAATCTACCATTTCTAACCCCACAGACATATCGTACCACATGGTGGGTCGTATAATAAACACACGCGCGGCGGCGTTAGACGCGTGGCGCGACTTCGATGACGTCACCACGGTCGACCTCGCCTCCTACATCCGACTCAACCACTCGCGGCTGCTCACCAGCTCCGTCGTCTGGCGCCCGCAGATCTTCAGCCAGGTTAAGGCGCAGGCTGGTAAGATTTCTTATGTTTTGGTAAAGTTTCTTTGTTATGATGATACTTTTAACTAAAATCTCCCTTTAAACAACGAGTTCAAAGTCACTCGTTTGTTTTGTTCAAGAGATTTTAGTAAATGAGAAGAAGGGGTGTTGGAATTATTTTTCATTCAAAATTCAGCGTGTTACCACACTATTAGATCGATCGGCAATCGTTAGCACCGATCGATGGTAGAATGGAATAGTCGACGTCGTTGTAACACCCTTGAATAGTTACTTTAAATCATAATTTTTTTTAAACTTTCATCTTACTTGCTTCTTGAATTTAGCGAGAAAATATTCTTATCTTCCAGTTTACGGCGTCAAATTACTGTACAGTCAGATCAACGATTCCCTAGTCATAATAAAAGAAGCACCGATGGAAGCCCATCTAGCTCTACGTAACATTTGGTTCGACGCGCGGCCGAGGTTGCGCGATTTCTTGGACGATCTGTACGACCTACACGTTATCAAAGACGATCTAGACGAATTCGAAGGGTTCCTAAATGAATCTTACGAGAAAAACGATTTTTACGTCAAAGACATCGTAGAGTTTACATACTATGTGCTAGATGAAATGGCAATTAGGAACCGTCTAGAAAAATTGCCAGGAATTGTCAATGATATGTGGGGAATGATGGGCAACACGAGCCAATCTATAAAGGAAAGTCTTACCTACGTCATTGAATCAATCAAAAAGGCATATGCAAACTTTTTGGATTCAATGAACAAATTCCTCGAAGCCGATTTCATGGAGCTAGTCTCAGAGAAATTGGAGGGAATGATTATGCAATACGACAATTTTGTCCGCGATTTACACATGAAGATGTTGGAGTATTGGGAGGAAACGTGGGTGAATGCCACGACGAGGCTGTCCAAATACTGGCACGAGCTACTGAAGTCGATAGAGCCGCTGCTTTTCAAAGTGTTGCACTATACGGAATCCTTCGTGGTGACCGTTTGGAAGAGCGTCATGGATTTCTTCTACACACGGACGCAAGAGCTGACAGACTCGCCGTATTTCAATTACGTATCGACGTTTGGACAGGAAATGGATAGGTAAGGAAATATAGTAAAGTTAAAAATAGTGAAGACGAATAGGTTTGTAGGTACACAAATCTCGCCCAAGTCTGATAATTTAAAATAGCCTCAGTTGTGTCTCGGAAGAGTGTCAAGAGCATTTTTTGACACATTTGTTATTCGGCTAAGCAATGGCTTACACAAATTGTGACAGACTTTTCTTTACAGAATATACAAAGATTTGATACACAACGACTTGTTCACGAACATAAAGACGTATAGCCGTAAACTGTGGAACGTGGTGTGGAGTAAGATCGAGAAGTACATACCGTTTAAGGACGAGTTCATGCAACTGTACGCCGAGTTTAAGAACGCCTGGGACACCTTCCTTAAGACTGATCAAGTTGTTTATGTTAGGGAAAAGGTTTGTGACTCTTATGTAGCCGTTAGTGTCCCTCTGCTGGGCAAAGGCCTCTCTCCTCTATCTCCGCGATTCACTGTCCTAAACCGCCTCTGCTCAGACATTCATGCAGGTGTCCAGCTCATCTCGCCACCTTTTTCGATGTCTGCCAATTTGATATCCTAATAATATTGCCGGTATAAATAAATGTTTGTGCCGATGGATGTGAAAATATTTGTTACTCTTTCACGTAAAAACTACTGAATAGATTTTAATGAAACTTGGCAATATTGTAGCTTGCGCATCAGAATAACACATAGATTATATTTTTTTTTTAAGATATTGTATAAGTTTTCTAAGAAGTCTCGGGCAGTCACTTGTATAGCTACTTACTTACTTTATTCCACACATAGAAAACTGAAAAATCAATTAAAATCTTTTGTGCTTGTTATTTCAGTTTTTTTTATGCTTGTTCTGTTTAATTTGTGCTGTATTATGTGGTTGTCTAAGTCTATAATCCAATGTTCCAGTGCAAAGAAGTGTACGTCCGTTTGAAATGGTGGTACGACTACTTCCTAATCGGCGAGGTATTGCAGAAAGCGGGACAGATTGTGTATGACAAGGTCACTGACATGGCTAAGACAGCGCTGCAGTATGAGGAACTGTGAGTATTGTTTGGGAATAACTAGATGTTTGTGTAAAGTATCGAGAGGTTGGGCAACTATTCGAGATTTTCATAAATTATAAAGTATTTATTAATTTCTTTTTTGACTTCTATCTAAACACATACCCGTCTGGACTAAGTTTGCCAAACTTTCTATTGATAACCAATTCATTTAAGTAAAATTTCACAAACATGGCTGAAATTATTTTAGAAAAAAAAACAGTGTAACTGAGTACCGCGGTAGTACTCAGTTTGGCTGTTCTTTCTTTTTTTAGTTTGAAGTTGGTTAAAAAATTAATCAAATACCAACCTAGACATATAAGTAGTCTGTTTCTGTATCTGGCATCAATCTTATCGCGATCAATTCCAATAAAGCACACAAACATTTCCTAAAATGATACCTTCCCCAACAGACACCGCACTCCAAAAACGAACTTTATATTCGACCCGCGTAAAGGCGAGATCCTCCTAGAGCAGAAACTACCGATGTCCTGGCACGCGTTCAACCGAACCCCGGATTTCACGGAAATAGCCGAATACCGCACTGTTAGAGACTTCATGGATCAATGGCTGACCACTAATAAGAGTATATGGTCGTATTACTACGAGATAAAACCGTATTTGGACTTCAATAATGTTATGCCGCCTTTTTCAGGTTTGTGTTATGTTGATATTTTCAAGTTTTCTCATTGTGTTGGAAAGTAAACTTAACTAGCCATCGATGTCCCACTACTGTAGACAGATAGCCCAATTTTTAAAAAGAAATTATCTTCCAAAATAATCAGTTGAAACATTATTATTTTAGTTTTTGACCAATTTCGACTTTTAATACAATTCTCGTTTTATACATAAAGCAATCCTTATTGTTAGGATAAGGCTGTAACACATTATCACCACCCGAAGTTGAACAAAACGCGTTGGAACATAGTGTGATTCTGGTCATCGGAAATAATAAGTACTTATAGTTGATTCTACTCAGCATGCGTGCGTTACTTTGGGTGGCGAGGTCTTTTCGTAATGTCTCGGCAGCATACCACTCTCCAGTCTATGTCCATCTTCTTGACCTTTATAATCCGTATTAGTCTCATAGTAATTTTAAATATTTTTTCCAGGCATGGCAATGATGACCGGCCAAGGCACTCTAGTAACGTTCGACAAGCGCGTGTTTACAATATCATCTCAAGGCACGTTCTTACTCAGTAAGGATTACAGACAGAACAACTTTACAGTACTAATGGAGAGTAATGATCAGGGACGGTATAACCTACTCGTGTTGACTAGGACTAAACTTGTGCATATCGATTTGTATAAGGAGGTAAGTTGGGGTTTTAAAAACGTTTTTGTTCCAATTTTAAAATATTTGTCTTGTTTTTTTAAGGAGTTTTCTTTGTTTGATGTGAATATTATTATGTTGATTCTAAAATTTTATGCTGTTGTTTTGAAAAATTTATTAACGGTTCTTTTGTTAAGACACCGAATTTTTGCCAAAAATACCAACGATATTTTTTCAGATAAAAGTTTCTTTGCTCTGCTTTTTTTTGTAAAAACAAATAAAGCTTCTCTTAAAACAAAGCATAAAAGGTTAACCAGAAAAACTGGCATAACCCTTACGAGAACTTTGAAAATTACCTTTGCTTAAACCACCAACCATTGCTCAAAATTGGAGCGTTCCTCACATCTTACTAAACTTAACTAAACAGACTCTTCATTATTTCCAGCAAGTATCAATCGACGGAACATCTCTATCGCTCCCAGCGCAAGTGGACAACTTCATACTAGACAGACAGACGGACACGCTCACCGTGCAAGCAAACAACGGATTAGATATACAGTGTAATCTACTGTTTAGGACTTGTAGGATGCAGGTGTCTGGTGAGTTTTGGGTTTTGTATCTTTTTTAAGGTTCCGTAAGTCATTTTGACTCCCTTGCTGATAAAAAGGTCACCCTGTCGGTTTCCCTTTCCATCTAACTAGTCGCTTTTAATAGTCTCGATAAAAATTAACTTCTTTTCGTAATCTAGTTTCCATGGCGACGGAAAATGGTCGGGTCGGTACGCGAATTAGCCCATACTATGTTCGAATGAGATTTTCGAATTAGTAATGAAATGAAATGAAATGAAATGAAATGATCATTTAATCCTGTAGGTTTTGACAACACTTAGGACGGGTCATTTTTTAAAGTTAATGCTAGATTCGCAAAAGTGCAGTTTTCCCCAGAGAAGAACCTAGCAAGAAACTCTGTAGGGTTGCTCTTTTCAATTTAAGTTTTACAAATCTCAGGCATAAACACAAACATATACCTAATAAAATTAATATTTCAAAAGAGCTATCCATAAATAAAAATTTGACCCCGCAATATCCAGGAAAAGTAAGGTAATAAATGGGAAACAGAGAAGTGAAAGGCTTAGTTTCATAGGATCCGCATGACATGACCGGCCATCACAGCAGCACCTTCACACAGGTCTCAACGCATGTGCCAGCCATCAACCCCTTCCACATATTTTAGGGAAGTAGGAGACCCGACACACAGCGCCACCACTGCAACGGCGTAAGCGAGCATGACATGTCACACGTTTCGCCTTATTCATAAAAAAATCTTAGCTATTACAGATACCATACCTACCAAGATACTGCAGAGGCAACATTTTTAATACACAATAACATTCATATACTTAATTTAAGGAATGTAAGAAATTCACAATTGTATAAGTATGAACAGTTATGCCGTATAAAGAAAGCTCGATAGAAGAGCAGGTCAATCCCATGGATTTGAGTCATCTAAATAATCGTTAATTTTATAATATCCCTTTTTGCTAAGGTTTTGTTTAACAATAACCTTGAATTTATTAAGGGGTAGTTCGCGTATACTGGTAGGGATCTTGTTGTAAAAGCGTATACATTGACCTACAAACGACTTATTTACTTTGTTTAGTCGACTAGCATGGGGCAATAATTTATCCCTATTTCTAGTATTAACAGTATGTATATCACTTAGTTGTTTAAATTGATGTATATTTTTTTGTGTAAACATTACATTAGTGAAGATGTATTGCGATGCTAGTGTTAATATGTCAATATTTTTAAAAACATCCCTAAGAGATTCCCTGGGACCTAGTTTATAAATCGATCGAATAGCTCGCTTCTGCAGGACAAAGATGCGCTCAGAGTCGGCGGCATGACCCCACAGCAGAATGCCGTAGGACATAAGACTATGGAAGTAGCTGAAGTAAACTAGTCTGGCAGTTTGAACATCTGTCAGGTTTCTTATTTTTTTAACTGCATAAGCTGCAGAACTGAGCTTATCCGCTAACTTGTCAATATGGGGGCCCCATTGTAATTTAAAATCCAGAGTAATACCAAGGAATATGGTTGTTTCCACAAGACACAAACTCTGTCCCTTCATCTTAATATCTGTAGTTACTTGTCCAACATTGGGCAAAGTAAATTTAATACATTTAGTTTTCTTTTCATTGAGAGTAAAGGTGATTGCCCGTATGTACTGCTACTTGCACGGCCCCCACTTTAATTCGAAACCCACACCTAATAGTTTATTAAATTCTACTTTACACGCAGCTACCGAAATGTAATACATCTATTACATAATTCTATATATTTCGACCTACCTTCAAATTCGATTATCAGCTTAGCTTATTATAATCAGCTGAACTAACATTTTTTAAATCTCACCTTACTTAGGCTGGTACTACGCAAACCTAGGCGGTCTCCTAGGCACATACAACAACGAGCAACACGACGACTTGCAACTACCAAACAGTTCGTACACGACATCTATTGCGGAGTTGAGTCGTGGCTGGAACATCGAGCCGAATGACAAGCCGCCGTTGGACAACCACGAGTTGAAGAATGACACGCAATGCGACAAGTTCTTTCAGAATAAGGTTTCGCCGTTGCATCCTTGTTTCTCTGTGGTGAGTTGGGTTGTGGGATTAATTTGTATTTTTTTTTTATTTGGTTAACCTTTTTACGTCCCCACTACAGGGACATGAGCCTACTCTCAAATGACTGATGACATTGGGACCTTTCTGATCTACTATGCAAACACGAATGAAACTTATAGTAGTTTTTAGATAATCTTACCAGTTTTATAAGTGTTTAATTTTTTCGGATAAAATAATAGGAATGCTGAAATAATGACGTAAATATAATTTATTTTTTGCATACTTTCATGCTTCATATTCCCATACCCCACAGTAATGCCCCTTAAACCAGTACATGTAGACGTCTCGGGCTTTAAAATAAGATATAATTTATCAGTGTTCGCCGTGGGTATTTTACCTGTAGTAAAGGTCTCAATTTCCTTTGTTAAAATTAAAATCAGATCAATTAATTTCAAGTCAACGAACAAGAACTTATTTTTTGTATGTTTTGCAACCTTATTCAATGTGTATCAATACTAACAACTCCTCAGATCGACGCCCAACCGTTATTCGAGGAATGCAAAAGCGGCGTGGACGCGTGTGCTCTAGCCAGCGCCTACCTCGAGCTATGTAACATGCAACATGTGCCTGTACATATACCTGATCATTGTGTGCAGTAAGTACACCTAATACTTTCATTTCTGCGCTATTTACAACTGTCATATCCTACTTAGACTTACTGTTCGTCTTTTGTTCTATGAACTATACTTTAGTACGTTAGTAACTAATATTGGCCAAGACAGGGCACTACCGATAAGCATTTCTATTCTGTTCTTTTTATGTAGTTTCACAATCGGTAGGATTTCTTCTAGTCGCCTTCATAAAGAAACTCTATAAAAGCGATCAAGGAAAGTCGGCAAAGCGAAAGTTTAAATCACTCAGGGAAGCGTTTTGGGTCCTCTTCTATTCTTTATTTACATCAAAGAGTTTCTCATAACTCTTTTATTAGAATAGAAAACGAATTAGGTGTTCTTTTTCATAATGAATGACTTATACAAGTACACAAAAAATATAATCTATTTTTTAGATGCACAACACCCCAAGGCGATATTATAGAAGAAGGATCGTTCTACGATTTGAAATACGTGCCGAATTCAACGGATGTGGTGTTCCTAGTTGAAGCGCAGTATTGTAACAAGAACATTAGGAAGAACAAGAACTTGGATCTGTTTATCGAGGCGTTCGATACTAAACTACAGGGCAGTGGACTTTCTGATAATAGGTGAGTTTGAAAAGACTATTTCCAAAAAAATTGGCTGAAAGCAACAGCTTTTTTCACCCTTCTCTCGCTTCTTACTCTAAACCGACGTGCATGTTTGAGGCGACTGATGTGAATGAAGCGAAAGAAATGTGTTTGGGTCGTAGCAAATGAAGGGAAGTAGTCTTTGCATATCCCAATGGGATACAAGTCTGTCAAAAAAAAATAATGGAGGATTACATAATTAATTAATTAATTTTTAATTAATATGATTAATTTTTATTTTAATTAATTTAATTCTCCATTTTCTTTTTCTTTTGTTTAAAAAAATCACCGATACAGCAAATAACATTTTATTAATTCTTGTAACCAGATACTCAGTGGTCGGTTTCGGTGGTAGCGGCATCTACCGCCGTCCGCGCGCTCTCTACGTCAACAACAAGGTGTTCACTAACAGCATCGACATCGCGCACCACTTCGACTATTTGCAGATCGGTTTGTATTTATAATTCTACTAATAATTTACTAAGTTAAGTACCCAAACTTAAAACTGATCTCAATCTCCCCGTTTTATAGAAAAGAAAGACCTAACCCGCAGTAACCGCACGACTCGCGCAGACATGTTCGCGGCGCTGAGTTTCGCCACTCAGTTGAATTTCCGCGCCGGAGTGCCGCGGACTGTACTCATGATGCCTTGCTCTCGGTGCGACGCTAACTTTATGAGGGTAAGTGGCTAGAAAGCTAGAAACACTTTTTTTGAGAATTTAGACTAGGTCTTGCATGGAGAAGCTGATTGAATGAGATCGGAGCAGCAAAGGGCGGCCCATCGGCAATAAGCCCGGTCTAGGAACACTCTCCTTCTCATATAATTTAGAGTAGGTCTTGCACTGTTAGTCTGATAGATTGAGACTGCAGTACAAAGGGCAAACTGTTGACAAGCAGCGCCGGTGTCCAGGTGTCTAAATAAATTAGCCGTTAAGCACGACTAGCACGCTCGACTGCTACGTACTTTCATCACCATCCTCATTTCTACCTATTGCCTGAACATAGGCCTCTCCAATCATTCCCCGCCGCGACCGATTCATTGCCGACGACTTTATGAAAACCGCAAGGTCTAGTTGGATGCAGGTGGCAATGAACCATACGCACTATGTACTTTACTGGGACTAAAATTTAATTACATTTTCGACAAGTTTCATTTGACTGTACCTTACCTCAAATTTTATATACGGTAAGAAGATATTAAGTTAGAGCCGAGAATGTGTCATATGGCTATATTGACTTATTTCTGTCCTAAACAGCTGGACTACTCTACGATCCATCACAACCTAATGGAGAACTCTATCACTCTGCACATCATCATGGACGATGACTTTAAGCTTTCTAAGAAACGGGCTGCTAAGAATCTCTTCGGTAAGTTAACGAAAGTAGCTTAACGTTGGCAAAGAATAATAATTATTACCCAATGATTTTAATACCCCTTAAACGCTTGACAAGGCTAAAAGATACTATTACGTACTATTACGTTAAGTAAAGAACTGTGACGAGGCAGTAAACGAGGCAGTAAACGAGGTAGTGGAAACTACGCTAGAATTTACACGCATATTAGCGCGTATACAGAGACGTGTCCTTTAAGGGGCATTACACTATCTTGGATCATTTGTTTATCATGTAATATGTCCTTTAGTCAGTATTAGTAGATTATTTGATATCTATTTACCTAGGCTACTATACTCTCGATCTCCCACTCCAGGTATTGACAGCACCCTAGCGTACACCAACAAAGACTACGAAAAGTTGATCGGTGACGCCGCGTTGAGAAGACAAGTCAAACTGCCCAAGGATAAACTCGGGTTGTGCACTTCACTTGCGCTTGAGACTAATGGTATGTAAACTAGAGATTCTTGTAGTATGTCACATATAGATTGATTTACCTACCGCAATTTTATTCATAAATGTGTAATAGTGATACTTGCAAAGCATAAAGCAATTGTTCACGGAACGAAGTGACAACGTTGCATTAGACGTTTTGTGGACACAGATTTAATTGTTCCTACGCAAGATGCATGCATTCGTCTTGCAATCGTCAATCGACGAAATCGTGCGAATAAGGTGCGGTTTCATGGAGAATTGTTCTAAATTCTTATGCTGGCTGTACCCAAAACACTCGTCGCGACACCTCGAGACAGGTCGAGCGCGAGTGTGTACAGAGCGCTCTCGTTCTCGTCTCTGTTGCTCACGACCACATGTCGCTATTTTGACCCGAATCAAAGGGATTAGAAGATTCAGTGCGTCCGAGTGTGTGGGGCCGGCATTACGTGTATTATCTCTCCCCCCAGGTACCCTATTCGCGGGCAGCAAGCTGTCGGGTGAGCGCGCAGTGTGTCGCCGGTTCGCGACGGTGCTGGGCGCGCGCGCGGCCGCCGTGTCCCGCTGCGGCGCCGCGCGCTGCGAGTGCCGCGACGCGAGGCTGCACTGCCGGCCTTGTGCTGACACGCTCAGGATGGTGAGTTGATGTCTTCTTTTTGTAGCAAGTTGTAGTGCTTGTCCACGAACTCCGAAGCGCTTAGGGTAGGGCAGAGTCGAAGCAAATTTCCGAAATTGAACATAAGAAATTCAACCTCAACTCAACGGCATAGTGCACATATTACTCCTGTCTGAAAAGATACACGCATTCGCGCGAAATCAGGCATGAAAAATATCAGAAGTATTATGTGCGTTATGCTGTTGAGTTAAAGTTGAATGTCATATGTTCATTTTTAGAAATTCGCTCTAGTACAAATTAACCCTTATTGTCCTATCTTGTGTCCCAGTTGGAGATGTCGTTCTGGAACAACGGTGACTTTGAAGACTTCATCGACCTCGCGATGGACCCCCCCGTGCTACCCTCCTTCAGCTAAACACTCCCTAACCTAACAATGTATGACTCCATGTAAATATAATGTAGAGATTACGTACAAACTATTTTATAATTTCACTACTTATGACACTGTATAAGTAATTAGTAAATTATTTTAATAATATTTTCGTCTATGTTTTGCCTATAATATCCTTCACTCAGTAACTCAGTAAGTATGTGTTTGTACTGACTCAATAAGTATGATATTCAGAATATTTTCTAGTTGAGGAAAGTTCCAAGTTTCTGAACTACGACTGGGTGTATCGTGCTTGTGTGTGTGTGTGTGTCATATTATAGCACACAAGTAAAACATTATTTTTCAGTCTTTCAAACAGGATTTATAGCATAAAAAAAAACTAAACTCTACTGTACATATTATTTTAACAACCCTTCCTATACAATAATCTGATAAGCCCCAACTTAATATTATTGATTTAAAAATATAAAATGGCACATACTAACAGAATTCCTACAAGTTTTCTATCAGAAATTACAAAGAAAGAGTTGAACTACGTAATGAAAACAATGATTTTCGGACAACTAATTTACAAAAAAATACAAAATAAAACCACCTTATTTATGCATCTTATAAGCCATAATCGCGCCGATAACTACTAAAGTAACAGCTGATACTTTCAAAAACATATTCCTTAACACTTGATTTTGTCCCCCAACTGAATTTACAATCTTATTATTCCTAAGGAATACTTGGTTACTCTCTTCAATCATTGCGTCCTTTTCTTCATCATTCATTTTATCTGCTATCTCGTTCATTGCTTGGCGGAAATCTTTCTTTAACTGAGGAATGTCGACGTCACAAAAGTTTGTAACTTGGTCGATGTAGGTGTCGGTTTTATCTGGAAGTAAGGTGATTTTTGTTTGTTATTTGATGACTATAAAATTTATTACTATATTAAATAGTCATTGATGATTATACAGCTGAGCAATGGCCCCAGAAATGTTCGTTTTGTAATGAAAATTAACCTAAAAAAAATATCTTAAGTTAAAAAACATAATTCATCACTACACGAGGAAGGACTAAAATGTAAGTGTCTTTAAAAGTTAAAAAAAAAAAGTTTGACAGTTGCAAATAGATCCTATGCTGCAACCTATTTCTTAATTCATCCTAAGTAAAGTCTATGTTAGTAATGTAACTGTAATTAAAAAGGCTATTGTCAAAAACTGAAGAGAAAATGAAAGTTTTGAGAAGTAAATATAACAATCACAATTAGGTATTACAATGTCTTTACAACCCAGTACCTAAGAGAGAAAAATATGAGAAATAGAGTAAGAGAAACATAGAGTGTAGTTTAATCTTTCACATCCCAGAAAAAAAGAACAATAGAAAATCTATTGTGTCTGGGTTTATAATGGGTCAGTGGGATGTGAGAGGTTAAGAGAAGTAAAACAAATACAGAAACTCACTGCCGCCAAACATCCTCCTCTTCTTTGCGAGGATCTGCCCCCCACTCAGCAGCCCCAGATACAGATGGTACACGTACGCCATCAGCAGCATCGGCCGCTTCTTCTCCAAGTCTTCAAGGTGCTGCAGGTAGTCCACCAGGGCTGGGGACTTGGGTAAGGTCTGCCATTCTTCCCCAAGGTAATGCTTTAGGTCTTGCTCAAAGGCAAATTTTCTGTAATTGATAAGAATTTGGTTTGTTTTTGGCTTATTCAAATAAAACTGAATTTTTTGTCATCAAGGGAAGTGTTAAGAAAAGTAAGACAAAAAATTGTTTGAAATGGTGCAAAATTTTAGCTATTTATTTACTTTTGGTCAGGCATGTTAATAACAAATGTGACCAATCTAAAGACACTTTCTGGAGTATTATCTTCAGACAAAAGCCACTCTTCTCTCCTGCCACAATTCTCAATTCTGGACCTAACATATTACTATTGTTAAATGATATATATGAGTAGTATTAATATAAGAACCTACCTGAATAGAATCTTATTTACAAACAGCTTATTGAAGTCTGGCATGTTAAGTCTCTCTCGGGCATCCTCTAAGAATGCAAATATGTGGTAGAACACAAACAGACCGCCACCCCATACCGTCTCATCTCCTAATGCTGAAATACATGTATCAAATTGGTTTAGAAAATATACAACATTTAAGTAAGGTTATTCTTTAAACGAGATTTTATTAAATTAATAAAACAATCAAGTAGGCACCAATTTGGGTCGAAGAGCCATGTTAATTGTGAAGAGGAATCAATTGCATTTCAATTTATTGCAAGCTATATTGATTTTATTACAAAGTAATGTTGGTTATAGAAAATTGTATTAGGCTTTTTTAATTGTATAGGCTTATTTCAGTTGAATTATGTAAATTACCAAAGTATACCGCATGCCATGCTTATGATAAATACATCTTGAAGGTACACCAAAAAAATGCAAAACTAAAGGAAAATCTTAAAACACTTACAAATTGCAAACTTCGCATTCACCAATGTGTCGCTCACTGAATGTATTTGCCTCGTCGCCTTCCTCATGCGGGTCGTAAACAACTCTCCGTCTTCAGACATTTTCCTCAATTATTTTACTAGTGTTATAAGTACAAAAGGAGAATTTTATCCACCGTTTCAAATTATCGCGATCTCATCTCGAGTGATGTGTGATCAGCTGTTTTTCCCAATGTCAGAATATTTACCTTTGCGCGTTTTAATTGCGCTTGATGTACTTCGCAAAAAAAGTGAGTGAAAAATAATTAACTTACCAAATTAAGAATAAATTTTAGTTTGCTTCTGAAATGTTTGTTTGATATGAACAGAATCCTTGATTCTAAATATACTTTGTAAATAATATTTATGAGACATAAAATTGACCAAATTTTAACAGTCTACTAACGGTAAGCAAAACGCATTCCATACATTCAGTGGCGATGCTTGATCGTTCTACTCGTATTTCCGGCTCTATTAACTTTAATTAAAACAAATTGATTTAAGTGTTTATTAGCTTATTTTCTACTGTTTTATATATATTGCCTACGTTATAAAAACATTTTTATCTAAGAAAATAGTGAAAGTCTGCTACTATGGGAGATTCGCCGAAAATTAAGGTATTGTCGAAAATTTACAATATAGCTCATTTAAGACATATTTAGATTCTGATATTAATAGAATTATTTAATATAATATAATAAGACTAATACAGTAATTACACGTCACCATAGCATTAATTTAAGGCAGTAAAAAGTAATAGAACGACTTTGTTTACGTTCTGATAAGCGTTATCAGTTTGACATTTGTCACTTTGTTACCTAACCTAATTCGAGAGGAGCATAAATTAATAAAATTACAATGGCTTATGACTTAAAACAAGAAGATGAAGTGAAGGAATACATAGAAAACTTGGGCATTGAGTACCGTTTCGGTTGTTACAAGGAGAAAAAGCCAGAAGTGTGTCATCTTTTGGGCGACTACTTGGAAGCTATAAAGAAGGATTTTGAAAAGGCTGCGAAGGTTTTCCGCAGTAATTGTGATGATTATAAGTTTGCGAAGTCATGTCTGAAGTTTGGGAACTATACGCTGATTGGGCGAGGACGGAATGAGCCGGATCCTGCAGGCGCCTTGCCGTACTTTGAGAAAGGATGTGAACTGGGCGATGCCACTGCCTGCTTGCACGCTGGTATGCTCCTCACTGCCACAGGCGGAGTGAACATCAAACGGGATGTACCTAAAGGTAATCACATCATGTATATTCAAATAGTCTTGATTAAATTACTATTGTGCAACTAACAATTTGGACTAACCAAAGATTTCATTTTAATTTCACTTTTCGGCTCTGATGTGAGTTACACTAGTTATAAATCTTTGTTCTTTCTCATACTTTATTAGAATATGACTTTGTTACATCCTTCAAATGTCTAAAAACCAATATTTTTTATTGCTTCCGTTGCAGGCTACAACTACCTGAAGAAAGGTTGTGACGAAAACGAAGCCATGGCATGTCACTACCTCTCCGGAATGTACATGGCCGGAGTACCGAAAGATCCAACAAAATTCAACCCACACAATCCAGAGAAAAACAAAAACTTAGAATACCTTATCAAACGGGATATGAGCCAAGCATTCCCATTTGCAAAGAAAGCTTGTGAGCTTGGCAACATGTATGCTTGTGCCAATGTCAGTTTAATGTATAAAAAAGGTGACGGTATCGAGAAAAACCAAGAGGAGTCAAAGAAATACTTTGAAATCGCACAAACATTACAGAAAGCACATGAGACCACGAAAGAACTGAAATTCCAGCAAGGTTTAGAGAAATAACTGTAGTAAAAGTAGTTGTATTTATTATTTAAAATGGAGATTAGAGGTAGAGTTCTTCTGATCAATGATTACTGTATTGTGAACAGACAATGAGCATGAATTTTGCATTGTGTTAAGCTTTTACTGATATTATTTAGAAATATACAAAGTTTGTTGCAATTTGTTGTTTTATTATACATTCAATAATAATTTATTACCATATTTGTTGCCCTTTCAGAGATTTTTTAACTATGGGCGACAGAGCTCTACGTTACATCAACTTGTTTGCCACCTTACAGTACAGTAAGGGGCTGCTATAACATACTATGGTCGAGACATGCATAACATACCATTTTAGGCAATCAGTAGTAAAAAAGTAAGAGATATAAAGGCCTCACTGTCTGGTCAACATTTCCATACTTACTAATTACTTACATCTAACAAGCCCTTTGAAACAAATGCCTACAGATTGGAATAATCGGGGGTTCAGGATTCGACGATCCCGATCTATTCGAGAATGCAACAGAGAAGGAGGTCTCCACTCCCTTCGGGCGGCCCTCTGATGTCCTCATTGAGGGCACTCTTAAAGGAGTGCCGTGTGTCCTCCTTGCTAGGCATGGGAGGAAACATCAGTTTCAACCTAGGTGTGTATCAAAATTGTTATTTTTTGGTGTCAAATTAGGTACTAGTACTTACTAAAATTTTGGAAAGATCTTGATGTTTTTTCGTATGAGAGTTGCCTTACCCCTGTAGTGGGGGTGACGTTAAAAGGGCCGATGATGATGATGATATAATATTATGTAGGTACCTTAATTAGATATCACCTGTGATATCTATAACGTATCAAAACATTGACAGGCATACTTAATTCGTTTTCAGGACAAAAAGTCTAGTTATAATACCTACGAAACGAATGCCAAAATCTAAGAATTGTTACATTGAGATAAAACAAAATGCAAATCTAAAGTCGCTTTGTAGAAATTGTAAATATAATTGACTGTAAAACAATATAAGGTACCTACCTACGCTTTTATCTTTCCGGTTGAATTGATTTATATCGTCTATAATCGTTATGCTTGGGCCAGTGAGGTGGTTTACGGCCTAATCGCTCTCGTATGGGAGCAGGCTCATGCCCCTGTATTGGGAATGTTAAAAGGGTTGATAAGGATAGGTACTCTTCATATTTACACCTACATTCTTTAAATTAGTTTTAAATTGTTTACAGCGATGTAAACTACCGAGCAAATATCTGGGCACTGAAAGAAGTGGGGTGTACCCACGTGCTGGCCACGACTGCGACTGGCTCGCTGGTGGAGCAATACAAACCTGGGGATCTTGTTATACTGGATGATTTTATTGATAGGTGAGTTTCGAGTGTCGTGGTAACTACGTTCATCAATTTGTATGATTTTACAGCAAACTTTACCGAACAACTTTTAGTGCCTAGAACTCTGACTATGTGATCAAATCTCGTTTTATGCAATACCTGAAATTCCTATGATCATCAGACTTTCATCAGATGTTTTCACGTGGCAGGAACTGTAAACAATTTCTTATTAGTCTATATGAGAGCTATTATTATGAGCACTTATTCAGGCAGTCAATAGAGCCTTTATTGACTGCCAGATCCTCACGTCCTTTATAAAAATCTACGCTAAATAAAACAAAAATGAAATGAATTCCCATCTGTTACAGGACCTGGGGCCGGCCATGCACGTTCTTCGACGGCTCTGAGGGCGGCCCTCGCGGCGTGTGTCACTTACCGATGCGGCCGGCGTTCTGTGAGCGCGGACGGCAGGCGTTACTGCGGGCTGCAAGGGGGAGGGGGTACGAATGTCATGAATCTGGCACTGCGGTTGTTATACAGGGACCTAGGTAAGGGCAGAACCTTGGTGACTTAACTTTTAAGTATTCATTCGTCATCATAAGTCAAAGCACTGGCAGAAGATAGGCCTAAATGGCAAATGATCCATCGACAATAGTTTAAAATATAATGATGAGGTATTTACACCCTGTTGGACATATCTGCGCACCTGGCTTAAAGACATGCAATTCGTACGTAGTCGTCTCGTCACGGTACCTACTGGAAAGGGAAAAAGGGGGAAGTGCATTTCATCGATATGTGTAGATATTTCCGAAGGGATGTAGGTACATGACCCACCAAGAGTCGCAAAGTGAGGTACTTCTTCTTATTGATGTTTGCGCTACCGACTTACGAAATGAAGTTATAACATAACAGTCTTTTGTTTTCAGGTTTTCCAGTCGCGCTGAAAGTTTGATGCACCGCCAGTGGGGCGGGCACTTGGTTAATATGACTACGGTACCTGAGGTAATATGAAAAACAGTTTCAGAATCTAAAATGGTGGCACTAAAAACGATCTCTCACTTGCACAGTATTGCCGTCATACTCACACGCGAAAGCATGCATGCAAAAATAACAGTCTGGATTTGCTCTAATGCTTATCCTAATCAAAATAATTAATCAATGAAACATTATAAGTAATTAAACCAATTGGTTTTGCTGAAGATCAGCATCTTAGGTCTTAGGTAATTACAAGTAGGTACATACAAGACGCCATTTTAGATCCGACGCCATTTTAGATTCGCTTCCATATTGGCACGGGTTATAAATACCTACAGCACTATACCTATAGTGTATTGTCCCCAGGTGGTGCTGGCTAAAGAAGCAGGTCTGAGTTACGCGGCTGTGGCACTCGTCACCGACTACGACTGCTGGAGGGAAAACGAAACTTCGGTTTGTGTATTCAACAATTTATTATTTGCTTAGTATATTATTTTATGTCTTTTATTTTCGGCTGCAAAAATACTTACCTCGCTAGGCACCTACACAGGTCTTCTAAAAAGAATACTTTTTTTATAAAGTCTGTATATCTATACAGACTTGGTGGTGGTCAATGATTTTTTATAGGTATAGATATGTTATATGCGCGCACATTTTGAAGACTGTAAATAGACCTATTGAAGACAACTTGTAGCTAGTCTCAGTTAGTCTGAAGACATTTGGAGTATGATTTGAAGTGCTGTCATTAATGTCATTGTAATCATTGTTCGGCACAGATTTAAAACGCCAATCACTATAAAGGTAACATAACTATACCTATAAAAAATCATTGGTGGTGGTACCCTTAAATATCTATTTAAGGGTACCACCTACAGATAATAAAATGACAGATAAACCTATGTCTATTTCATAAATCATGATGTTTTAGACAGAGACAGGTATAAAATATCTGCCAGATAAATTTTATGTGTAGGCCTGTTTCACCAGAAACAGGCCCTAAATCGGATAAATACCTTCGACTATCTTTCAGGTATTTCCTGTTAGCACAGTTGTATAATTTATTAAAATGTAAGTACTTTATTTCGTCAGGTATCAGTAAGCGAGGTACTGGCGATGTTCGGTCGTAACGTGAAGAAGGCAGCAGCGGTCGTGGTTGACGCCGTACAAATATTAGCGGCGGAGAGCGATTTCGAATATATACAGGCTCATAAGGTATTGTTTAAGTAACGGTCTAATTAATCTTTAAAAAAGTTTTGAAAATAAACCTATAGCGGCGGCAGTATAATCTGCTTGTGTCACTCAATGTACCAGGAGCGCATTGAGTGGCACGACTTAATTTTATTATTGTAATTATTATTTCTTGTATGTGTTACTCATTTTATATTTTTTTGTTTCAGGACCTCGTCTCATCCGCCATTATGTTGAAAGATTAACATCGAGATCAAGCAACTATTAATTATGATAAGGAAACATGTTATTAAGATAAGATTTTTATTATGCACTTTCACGTTTATTTTTGTATTTTTGAAATAAAACGCATTTTATTCTCTTAATTATAGCCATTTATTGATTTACAAATATTAACGCCGGAAAGCGGTTTTCACTATCTCTAGGCTCATAAGGTATTGCTTCTTTAACTCTGGTGTAATCTACGAATGGTCTTCTCTATGGTCTTAAAAGAAATTTTGAAAATTAACCTATAGCGGCAGCAGTATTATGTCTCTCAATGTAAATATCGGGAGCACATAAATAAGTAGGAAGTCGACCTATAGCGGCGACAGTATAGTCTGATTGTGTCACTCAATGTAAGTACCAGGAGCACATAAATAAGTAGGAAGTCGACCTATAGCGGCGACAGTATAGTCTGGTTGTGTCACTCAGTGTAAGTACCAGGAGCACATAAATAAGTAGGAAGTCGACCTATAGCGGCGGCAGTATAGTCTGGTTGTGTCACTCAATGTAAGTACCAGTAGCACATAAATAAGTAGGAAGTCGACCTATAGCGGCGACAGTATAGTCTGGTTGTGTCACTCAATGTAAATACCAGGAGCACGTAAATAAGTAGGAAGTCGACCTATAGCGGCGACAGTATAGTCTGGTTGTGTTGTGTCACTCAATGTAAATAGCATATAAATAAGTAGGAAGTCGACCTATAGCGGCGACAGTATAGTCTGATTGTGTCACTCAATGTAAGTACCAGGAGCACATAAATAAGTAGGAAGTCGACCTATAGCGGCGACAGTATAGTCTGGTTGTGTCACTCAATGTAAGTACCAGGAGCACATAAATAAGTAGGAAGTCGACCTATAGCGGCGACAGTATAGTCTGATTGTGTCACTCAATGTAAGTACCAGGAGCACATAAATAAGTAGGAAGTCGACCTATAGCGGCGACAGTATAGTCTGGTTGTGTCACTCAATGTAAGTACCAGGAGCACATAAATAAGTAGGAAGTCGACCTATAGCGGCGACAGTATAGTCTGGTTGTGTTGTGTCACTCAATGTAAATAGCATATAAATAAGTAGGAAGTCGACCTATAGCGGCGACAGTATAGTCTGGTTGTGTCACTCAATGTAAATACCAGGAGCACGTAAATAAGTAGGAAGTCGACCTATAGCGGCGACAGTATAGTCTGGTTGTGTTGTGTCACTCAATGTAAATAGCATATAAATAAGTAGGAAGTCGACCTATAGCGGCGACAGTATAGTCTGGTTGTGTTGTGTCACTCAATGTAAATAGCATATAAATAAGTAGGAAGTCGACCTATAGCGGCGGCAGTATAGTCTGGTTGTGTCACTCAATGTAAATACCAGGAGCATATAAATAAGTAGGAAGTCGACCTACAGCGGCGGCAGTATAGTCTGGTTGTGTCACTCAATGTAAGTACCAGGAACACATAAATAAGTAGGAAGTCGACCTATAGCGGCAGCAGTATAGTCTGGTTGTGTCACTCAATGTAAGTACCAGGAGCACATAAATAAGTAGGAAGTCGACCTATAGCGGCGACAGTATAGTCTGGTTGTGTCTCTCAATGTAAATACCAGGAGCATATAAATAAGTAGGAAGTCGACCTATAGCGGCAGCAGTATAGTCTGGTTGTGTCACTCAATGTAAATACCAGGAGCATATAAATAAGTAGGAAGTCGACCTACAGCGGCGGCAGTATAGTCTGGTTGTGTCACTCAATGTAAGTACCAGGAGCACATAAATAAGTAGGAAGTCGACCTATAGCGGCGACAGTATAGTCTGGTTGTGTCTCTCAATGTAAATACCAGGAGCATATAAATAAGTAGGAAGTCGACCTATAGCGGCAGCAGTATAGTCTGGTTGTGTCAATCAATGTAAGTACCAGGAGCACATAAATAAGTAGGAAGTCGACCTATAGCGGCGACAGTATAGTCTGGTTGTGTCACTCAATGTAAATACCAGGAGCACATAAATAAGTAGGAAGCCGAACTATAGCGGCGACAGTATAGTCTGGTTGTGTCACTCAATGTAAATACCAGGAGCCCATAAATAAGTAGGAAGTCGACTTATAGCGCCGCAGTATAGTCTGGTTGTGTCACTCAATGTAAGTACCAGGAGCACATAAATAAGTAGGAAGTCGACCTATAGCGGCGGCAGTATAGTCTGGTTGTGTCACTCAATGTAAGTACCAGGAGCACATAAATAAGTAGGAAGTCGACCTATAGCGGCAGCAGTATAGTCTGGTTGTGTCACTCAATGTAAATACCAGGAGCATATAAATAAGTAGGAAGTCGACCTACAGCGGCGGCAGTATAGTCTGGTTGTGTCACTCAATGTAAGTACCAGGAGCACATAAATAAGTAGGAAGTCGACCTATAGCGGCGACAGTATAGTCTGGTTGTATCTCTCAATGTAAGTACCAGGTGCACATAAATAAGTAGGAAGTCGACCTATAGCGGCGGCAGTATAGTCTGGTTGTGTCACTCAATGTAAGTACCAGGAGCGCATAAGTAGGAAGTCGACCTGTAGCGACGGCAGTATGCTTGTGTCATTCAATGTACCAGGAGCGCATAACTTTTATAAATGTTATGGGTACTTATTATTTCTTGTTTCTCATTTTTATTTTTTAAGCTATTGCATAGCTTCTATCGCGATCCTTGAGCGCGGGGACCGAATCCAGAAATTCCGTAACGAAAAAACCTCACGCTCCCCACTCCGACGGGCACGGAGGTGTGGCTTGAAGGCCGTGCATCGTCTACGTCGTTTCAGTTCGGCAGTTCGGCGCGGCGCGCGCGCGTCGCCTTACGGAAATAAACCGGCGCGGTCGCGCGGCGGCGGCATTTCAAATTTTATTGTAAAATAATAAAAATATTTTAAACAATATTAACTTTTTATTTATTTAATAAAAGAAAAATTTGTTTTTTTATCGGTCACCACGGTCAAATAGCGTAACTTGAATTAATATCAAAGAAAAAGAAATACTGCATAAATAAAATAAATAAGTAATTATAATTGCATAAGTTGATACAAAATGCTATGCAATAGCTTTACCGCGGCAGTCCCCGAGTGCCACATCTTTTTTTTTTTTGTTTCACGACCTCGTCTCATCCGCCATTATGTTAAAAGATTAACATCGAGATCAAGCATCTATTAATTATGATAAGGAAACATATTATCAAGATAAGAATTTTATTATAATTGGTTACTTTTGAAATAAAACACATGTATTCTCTTAATTATAGCCATTTATTGAATAGTTAAAACCCGACATATAAAATGATCAAATTGCGCTTAAATCTAATACAGTGTCATGCAGGCGCGGGGCGTGGATTGTAAGGAAATCGCTAGGTACTAAGACGTACACCATGTTCATAAAATTCGCCCCGCGTCTGCACAAACACTAAAATACATTCACTTCACTTATTTTATTTCACTTAATTAAAATTGTATTCGATTTACGTATAATTATTGTGCAATAAGCTAATCGTCTATCCGTAATTTCCGTATTTTAAAACGTCACTTATCTATCTATATTATGTTAGCTTAATTTCTCTAAAACATCAACTTGTTTCAAATGCATCGGAGTTTCTTGCGCGTGCGCCTATCTGAAAGGAAAAAAAATATTCGTTTAAAAATCTGGTAAAAACTTTGAAAATCAAAAAACCATAGGACATGATGGTATGGTACACCCTCGGACATATCAACCTAGACTGATTAGACTTTGAACTGTTAGAAGACTTGGAAAAGTTTTAGTGTGCGATATATTTTTGTTATTTCTTATCAGTCACGCACCCGGCACCGAGCTATATCTTTTTCCTCGCTAACGATTTTGTGTAGATACTGTAGCATACATAGTTTTATTGGTTGAATCGGTTGATGTATCCGAGTGTACTACTCCATGTTAAGCCTAGGAACTAGAAACACTATATGAATACGAAGATGACTTACTATATGCTGTCCTAGTTCTTAGTCCAGGGGTTGCGTGCATGTTGCCCTGGTATCATATCGAGCAGATACTGTCGTTGCGCCTCCGCCATACGTTGCATCTCAGCCGCCATCGCCGCGCTGCTGCCCGAGTTACCCGACCCGCTACTCTTACCAGCTGCGAAACATTATTGTAGTTTTTAAAGATCTATTTTTTCTGTTATCCGATAAAGTTATAGTAATGATTTTAGGAGGCAGCTCCTAACCTATGCCACAAGATATTATGATAGCGTACAACCGAATTGAACTCATTGAAAAGCCGAGCGAGTCGGAAACAGTGACTTGTCGTCTCATTCTAAAATTTTGGGTGGTTATCGAACAATTCACGAAGAATGCCTTTTCGTTACAATGTTGCAGAAAGAGATATTGTTTCCCATTTCACTCGATCCATATTTGAAAATGACGGTGGTGCGTTAGCACATAACATAATCATTATCATCTCAGTCTGTAGCTGCCCACTGCTGAGCATAGGCCTCTCCAATAGCTCCCCAACGCGACCGGTTCATTGCCACCTGCATCTAACGAGATCCCGCTATCACTAGGTCGTCGAACCATCTCGTTGGAGGCCTTCCCACACTGCGTCGTCCAGTAGGTACGTGCCCCTTTAGTGTGTGGTGGTAGTAATACTGACATCTCTTCCCGAGCGCGGAGGCCTGCGCCATGGCGAGCTGGTAGGTGTACAGCAGCGGAGAGAACTGCATCATCGCCGCCGCCGCCGCCGCCGGCGTCATGCCAGAGCTGCCGCCCGCTCCGCTCAGACCTACGGCACATATGGGGTTCACACTACAACATCTACATATTTATTTGCATTACAGTTGGTTGTACATAGTTGGTAACATTGGTATTTCATTTAGGCTTCACACATCTAGCCAGCTTTTTTCTAGCACGCATATAAACCATCGTGTCCGCAAGGGGACTAGCTCATACAAATATCAACTAAATTATTGTTTCGATTAGTAAAGGCGCATACCGAAACTGAAAAAGCTATAATTTTCAGAGTCAAAACAATCTTAGATACAATTATGAGACCCTATTATTAAAACATAGCAATGTTATTATAAAGCAAATAATATTATTTTAGAATATTTTAAGATATTTAATTAGCTCAGAGCGAACAAACAATTTAATTTCTCTGAGGCAACTAGGGACGAAACAAGACAGTAAAACACGGCGGTTTGTTACACACTAATTGACCCAAAAACAGATAGCCGAGCGCAACCCGTTCAAAAATATCTGTGATGTATGCGGGGGTAATTAGGTTTTTCTGTTATGACGTATACCTTAATAAAACCTAATTACCCGATATTTTTTTAATATGTAGAAGCAGATGGTAACCGTACCTCTAAGTAACTGATGCTGCAGAGCCTGCATGGCTGCGGCGCTGTGTTGCTCGAACGCCATCTGCGCAGCCGCAGCCGCAGCCAGCTGCTGGAAGAGACGAAACAGATATATTTCATACATTCTTAATTACCCATTAAATACTTACTTTATGAAGTCACTGGCCCTTTTGAACCTTAAGAATAAATAGTATTCTATAGTTGAAAATATAATTATTATTTTAAAATGTATTTAGGTAAAAGTTATTGAATCAAATCAATACAGTAGTGTTGTCCTATTTTTATGAAGAAGCACCAAAATAACTTAATAAAATGTCGATTATTTATTGAAGTGAAATAATACCTGATGTTGTTTGCTGCTGCTGCCTTGACTAGCGCTGCTCGAGGACGACCCTTTAACAAACAAACACGTAGCGGATAATACTGACACCTTTGTTAACACAATTTTATTTCATTTATAGTTTTGGTGCATTTTTAATCTAATATTTATTTAAAAAAATAGTATGAAGTATACACATGCTTTCTAAAGAATTATATATCAACATGAACGTAAATATTCACAAAAGTAGAATAATTGTAGATTTTAAAAAGCTTTCAAAAAAATATTTGGCTTGAAATGTGACCATTATTCAGCGTTCAAAAAAAAGCAATAATGGACAAAGATTGGTGCGTAACGTAGTCCTTTCGCTAACAGATTATGCCTAGCGTATTCGTGTCATACATTCCGAAGCCGTCGCACTAAAATCCCGTCAGATAATAATACACGTGAAATATTGTCATCTCTGTCCATCACCTTGCACAAATACATCAGATAAAGATAACAGTAAAAGTCACAAGTACGTAAATCGGACAGTAGCTAATCTGAAAATTCTGTCATCTTTGTCTATCATCTCGTATACACGTACGCTTTAGACATAGATAACAGTGAAACCCGTCACAAACATTATATTTACAACAATCAGTGTAAGCAACAATTTAGCAAAAGGGCTATGTTATAAACCGTGTGTATAGTATAGTAAGATAGTGAAGTGATACAACTGGTTACCTTTACCTTTCTTGGCGGGCACCTCGCTCGTGGCGTCGCGTCGCTCGCTGTGGTGCCGCATTGTGTCGGGCGGTATGGAGCGCGAGCCGTTGCCGCTCGGCTTGCTGCTCGCGGCCGGCGCCGGCGCAGGTGTGCGGGATGACGAGCGGGAGACGGATAGTTGTTGCTGATGGGACCGAATGATGTTGGTGAAGTAGTTATTTTTTTTAAATTTATGAATGAAGCGAAGGAAGCATGTTTGTATCATAGCAAGTGGAGAGAAGCGGTCTCTGCTCGCCCCGATGGGAAAGAGGCGGGAGGAGTATGTAGAAAATGTTTACAAATTGAGAAACGTCATCGTAGCTGAGAGGAATGCGATTTGATTTAGGCCCGGTTTTATAATTGTCAGTTAAAATGTATTCCTAGAGATATGAATATCTTAAACGTTATGCATGTTTTATGAAATAGACATAGAGGTTTATCTGTCGCTTTATTATCTATTGGAAAGCCGGGTTTTAGATAAAGGCGAATTAGATGAATTCCAGTGAAAGTAACATGAGATACCTGCACGTTGCGGTGCGCAGGCGGCGGCGCGTGGTGCGCGTGCGCGGGCGGCGGCGGGTCGGCGGGCGCGGCGCTGGAGCCGGTAGTGCCGGCGCTACCTCCCCCTCCCCCTCCCCCTCCCCCTCCCCCCGCAGCGGGCGCGGCGAGGCGGCGCTCGATCTCCTGCTCCTGCTGCAGCGCGCGCACGAATGCGGTTTTCAAGCGGGCCGTGTGCTCCGCCTAATGTACGATGTTCAAGTTAAATGTGTCTTTAGTTAGTTGTCGTCCACTTTTAATTTAGATTTAGATTGACGCCATAATGTTTCAATCGTAATCTGAATTCTAAGTATTTCTGAAAACGGTTAATCGAACGAAATGAACTAAAGTAAGTCCTTCGTTATAACAGAGCCTATCTAAACTATTGAAATGTGAGAAACGACGTGATGAATATAATAAGATCAACGACACCAGATTACAACCGCATACCTTGAGCGCGCGTTTAACGTTCCCGGAGACGCAGAGCTCGCACAGTCGTCGCTGCGTGGGCGCCACCGCGAACGTGGCGTCGAGTCGCCGCGGCGGCGCGCGCTCCCAGCGCCACACCGGGGTGAAGTCACACCCGCACTGTGCGCACACGCATGGCACCGACGACCGCGGCATGCTGGGGGAATATCCATCATTTTAGAGATTTACATTTCTATAGCCTATGTCACTCGAAAAGAATGTAGAATTCTATGGACCCGTTTCACCGTGTACAGATTAAATTTAACTGAAAGATATTTGTATAAAGTCATATTTTATTAAATAAACAGATTTATCTCGTAATTCAATTTTATCTGAAAATGGTTACACGGGCTCTAAACCTCGCTACACATACGACATATTGCTAATCCTAAGATACCTCTTCTAGAATTCCTTGGACGTGATAGATTTATTATCCAAACGCTCGCCTTGGGAGGCCACTCGCCTTGTAACGATTCTAAATTTTAAATTGTGCAAAGCACTAATAAATCAGTTTACATAATATCAGTACGGCGAACCGATACCAACTTATGACTTATCGTGAATGCCACCCAATAAAATTCAAATGAAGATGTAATTACGTCCATCTGAAACCCACACAAATATATTAAACACGTCACATACCGATCCTCATGCGTGAGATAGTCGACGACGTGCTCGAGCCCCACCAGATACACGAAGTCGGTGTTGGAGGGCGACGGGATGAAGTTCATCTCCGGCGGCGGCGGCTTGGGGGGGGGGATCTGGGACCGAATGCAGCGATGTAATCATAATACTTTGGAAGTTACGTATTACAATGCATTGGACAAATTTTGTGAATGATGGCTCCAATAAAACTTGCAGTATAGTAGTAGATGATGAAATAAGAGCTCTGGACTTGAAGTTGCTCCTTTGCGTTTACAAAAAAGTAACTTCCACTACGAATAGTGTAGTATAATCATCGTATCGAAAACATGAATTAAACACGATTTATTTTCTTATTATCATAAAGTAATGTGAAATCCGCCAACCCGGGCAAGCGTGGAGGGTTACGGGGTAATCACTCTCGTATGAGAGTATGCTCGTGACCCTGTAATAGGGACGATAAAACGACTGATATGAAGAAATAATATATTATTGAATCATACCTGCAGTAATGTCTTCTCGAGTTGTTTCCTGAGAGCAAGTTTGGCGGCAGCTTGGCGTTGTGCCGGCGTTTGAGTGTCTTCGGAACTACGGGAGCTAGCCTGAAGGGACATACCGATGTTATTTGGCGGTAATGTTCGGACATAACAGGACCACAACTCGACAGCATAATTACTTCTGATATTTTAATAATACGCTTGAATTCGGAAATAAAAAAATATCGGAAGTAATATGTGCGTTATACTATTGAGTTAAGGTTAAATTTCTTATATTCAGTTTTGGAAATTCACTTCGTCTCTCCGTAATTATAAATTGAGCCTAATGTAGTTCGGAGTGTTTTTTGTTTTTGAGTATACTTAAGTACATCTTAACTAAGGAAAATATGAAGAATAACTTGAAAAAAATATAACTCAAAAAATAAAAGAAAAATATTCTCTAAAATTTTAAAACAAACTGGGACAGGGATAGAAAAATTAAATAAGAAAGTAACAAAAAATAAGTAAATAAGATAATTTAGCTCGAAATAACTGAAAATAAACAATATCAATATAGTAATATCGTTAGAGATGTGACCCCATACTCACTGCATCGCTCGTACTGCTCGTAACGGACGAGTTGTCCTGAGCCGGCTGCGTGCGGCAAACACAAATATATCCACAGTTATTACTTTATGCTAACAAACATTACACACCCTTTCATTTATACCCTGCCTCTATAATTTATCTCAGTATGTGTTAACCCGATAGCAAAACGCATTGAGCTATGAAATTCTCCTTTTTTAATCATTCATTCATTCTCTAATTCGAACTAAATGAATGGTAGAATTAGTATAGGAAGGTTACCAAACTAGGCCAGAATCTTGAGTGCTGTGTTTCCTATACTTTAATCCCTGACTTTCTATCCTTTGGTATAGTTAGAAAGTATGTAGGTAGTAGTCAAGCCTGCGGTAAAACTTGTCGGTCTTGCATCGGGTTTACTGACATGCATCCTAAATCGTGTGCAATAGACGTGCGTGACATGTAGGTGTCGATGGTGGTGATGTAGTTACCTTGGCGGCGTGCGCATGCTGCTGCGGCGGCGGTGCGGGGGTGATGGTGACGGACGGCGTGATGCTGGCGCCGCCGCCGCTGCTCGACTACGGAATAAACAATAATACTTCTATTAACTCACTTATTTAAAAAAAGGGTATTATTACTAGTAAAACTAATTTGTTTTGATACTGCTTGTCTGGCATATTTCGAATTTGATATGATATGTTGTAACTTTAGCTAAATTTAGACTTAGCGCGCACGGACGACTTTTGTCTTTGCGACAGTATATTTATCACTTTTAAACTTTACAAGAGAGAAGAAACGTTCAAAGATAGTTTTACGGTTATTTTACTTCGATAACCTTTGTATATTTATACAAAATGTATATTGAATATTGAGTAACATAGAGGAAGAAACTTCTCGCATTTATCACTACCAAAGTCTATTTTTCTATCATTTTATATATGTCATTGCTAGTTTAACATTTAAGATATTACCTGTGAGCGATACGGCCCCGGTGTGAGCGTAGCGCCACCCGGTAAACTAGAGGTACGACGGGACGTACTGTTACTTGTTATACTTGTGCTGCTTGCCGCACTCGTGCGCTGTAAGTAAAATTAATGAATTACGTATAGATACATTAAAAGCTGCGACTTCGTAGGCATTTATGGTCATATGTAAGGAAAAAAACATGATATCTGAAAATTATATAGCTTATGTATTATTTTGATATATAAGCTACAATATTGCTAAATTACATCAAAATCTATTAAATAGTTTTTGCGTGAAAGAGTAACAAACATGCATCCATTCATCGGCACAAACATTGAATGCATGAATGACTATTAATACATACATTAATAGTATTAATAGTCATATATACTATTAATACATATGTCGGACATTACGTTCATGAAGGCTATTTTGGAACCATATGCAAACTCTTTACTGCTAAAATGCAAGAACTGGCATGTTTCTGACTGGTTGTCAGTTTGGCGCTTTCATATTTGACATGCTGTCATGTATGATGGATTCTGTTGGATTATGGATTTGATCGGTCAAGAAGAGACATCGAAAGACATCACGTACATCTTGTTATTTTATAACGTGATTGGAAACTACGCAATAAAGCTAGTTTGTTCAGTACACGCCCACTGTCTATTTTAACTAAAAGCTTAAACGCCACTTCTGATGACTCGCCGACATCAGAAGTGGGATAGATGGAACCATGATGTAACTGAACAAACTAGCTTTATTGCGTAGTTTCCAATCACGTTATAAAATAACAAGATGTACGTGATGTCTTTCGATGTCTCTTCTTGACCGATCAAATCCATAATCCAACAGAATCCATCATACATGACAGCATGTCAAATATGAAAGCGCCAAACTGACAACCAGTCAGAAACATGCCAGTTCTTGCATTTTAGCAGTAAAGAGTTTGCATATGGTTCCAGAATAGCCTTCATGAACGTAATCTCCGACACATATATTAATAGTATATTAATTCATGTATTCAACATAGTTATCTTTCACACTTTTTTCCTATCAGGATAGACCGAGACCAATTCCAACCACTTGCTAACACATTTCTTTCGCTTCATTCACCTTCATCAATCGCCTCATACATGCCCGTCGGTTAAGAGTACTCGACTGAGTGCCCGTTTCATCATCATCTACAGATAAAATTTAACTGCCAGATAAACATATGTCTATTTCACAGAACATGACGTTTTAGACAGAGACATGTATAAAGCATCTGTCAAATAAATTTTATCTGTAGATGTTTAAACAGGGCCTTAGCCTTTCTTAATAAGAGGTGTATGGGCTGTAGAGGCTATAGTGCGTACCTTGTTCTAATGCGCCGGCGGCGGTGCGGGTGTGACGGTGACCCAGCCAGCGCCGTGCCCGCTGCTGTACCTGTACCTGTACCTGTATAGTGTGTAGCGGCTATAGTGTACCTTGTTCTAATGCGCCGGCGGCGGTGCGGGTGTGACGGTGACCCAGCCAGCGCCGTGCCCGCTGCTGTACCTGTACCTGTACCTGTATAGTGTGTAGCGGCTATAGTGTACCTTGTTCTGATGCGCCGGCGGCGGTGCGGGTGTGACGGTGACCCAGCCAGCGCCGTGCCCGCTGCTGTACCTGTACCTGTACCTGTATAGTGTGTAGCGGCTATAGTGTACCTTGTTCTGATGCGCCGGCGGCGGTGCGGGTGTGACGGTGACCCAGCCAGCGCCGTGCCCGCTGCTGTACCTGTACCTGTACCTGTATAGTGTGTAGCGGCTATAGTGTACCTTGTTCTGATGCGCCGGCGGCGGTGCGGGTGTGACGGTGACCCAGCCAGCGCCGTGCCCGCTGCTGTACCTGTACCTGTACCTGTATAGTGTGTAGCGGCTATAGTGTACCTTGTTCTGATGCGCCGGCGGCGGTGTGGGTGTGACGGTGACCCAGCCAGCGCCGTGCCCGCTGCTGTACCTGTACCTGTATAGTGTGTAGCGGCTATAGTGTACCTTGTTCTGATGCGCCGGCGGCGGTGCGGGTGTGACGGTGACCCAGCCAGCGCCGTGCCCGCTGCTGTACCTGTACCTGTACCTGTATAGTGTGTAGCGGCTATAGTGTACCTTGTTCTGATGCGCCGGCGGCGGTGCGGGTGTGACGGTGACCCAGCCAGCGCCGTGCCCGCTGCTGTACCTGTACCTGTACCTGTATAGTGTGTAGCGGCTATAGTGTACCTTGTTCTGATGCGCCGGCGGCGGTGCGGGTGTGACGGTGACCCAGCCAGCGCCGTGCCCGCTGCTGTACCTGTACCTGTACCTGTATAGTGTGTAGCGGCTATAGTGTACCTTGTTCTGATGCGCCGGCGGCGGTGTGGGTGTGACGGTGACCCAGCCAGCGCCGTGCCCGCTGCTGTACCTGTACCTGTACCTGTATAGTGTGTAGCGGCTATAGTGTACCTTGTTCTGATGCGCCGGCGGCGGTGCGGGTGTGACGGTGACCCAGCCAGCGCCGTGCCCGCTGCTGTACCTGTACCTGTACCTGTATAGTGTGTAGCGGCTATAGTGTACCTTGTTCTGATGCGCCGGCGGCGGTGCGGGTGTGACGGTGACCCAGCCAGCGCCGTGCCCGCTGCTGTACCTGTACCTGTACCTGTATAGTGTGTAGCGGCTATAGTGTACCTTGTTCTGATGCGCCGGCGGCGGTGCGGGTGTGACGGTGACCCAGCCAGCGCCGTGCCCGCTGCTGTACCTGTACCTGTACCTGTACCTGTATAGTGTGTAGCGGCTATAGTGTACCTTGTTCTGATGCGCCGGCGGCGGTGCGGGTGTGACGGTGACCCAGCCAGCGCCGTGCCCGCTGCTGTACCTGTACCTGTACCTGTATAGTGTGTAGCGGCTATAGTGTACCTTGTTCTGATGCGCCGGCGGCGGTGCGGGTGTGACGGTGACCCAGCCAGCGCCGTGCCCGCTGCTGTACCTGTACCTGTACCTGTACCTGTATAGTGTGTAGCGGCTATAGTGTACCTTGTTCTGATGCGCCGGCGGCGGTGTGGGTGTGACGGTGACCCAGCCAGCGCCGTGCCCGCTGCTGTACCTGTACCTGTACCTGTACCTGTATAGTGTGTAGCGGCTATAGTGTACCTTGTTCTGATGCGCCGGCGGCGGTGTGGGTGTGACGGTGACCCAGCCAGCGCCGTGCCCGCTGCTGTACCTGTACCTGTACCTGTACCTGTATAGTGTGTAGCGGCTATAGTGTACCTTGTTCTGATGCGCCGGCGGCGGTGTGGGTGTGACGGTGACCCAGCCAGCGCCGTGCCCGCTGCTGTACCTGTACCTGTACCTGTATAGTGTGTAGCGGCTATAGTGTACCTTGTTCTGATGCGCCGGCGGCGGTGCGGGTGTGACGGTGACCCAGCCAGCGCCGTGCCCGCTGCTGTACCTGTACCTGTACCTGTATAGTGTGTAGCGGCTATAGTGTACCTTGTTCTGATGCGCCGGCGGCGGTGCGGGTGTGACGGTGACCCAGCCAGCGCCGTGCCCGCTGCTGTACCTGTACCTGTACCTGTATAGTGTGTAGCGGCTATAGTGTACCTTGTTCTGATGCGCCGGCGGCGGTGCGGGTGTGACGGTGACCCAGCCAGCGCCGTGCCCGCTGCTGTACCTGTACCTGTACCTGTACCTGTATAGTGTGTAGCGGCTATAGTGTACCTTGTTCTGATGCGCCGGCGGCGGTGCGGGTGTGACGGTGACCCAGCCAGCGCCGTGCCCGCTGCTGTACCTGTACCTGTACCTGTATAGTGTGTAGCGGCTATAGTGTACCTTGTTCTGATGCGCCGGCGGCGGTGCGGGTGTGACGGTGACGCCAGGCGGCACCACGCAGCCCGACCCAGCCAGCGCCGTGCCCGCTGCTGTACCTGTACCCGACACCGCCTCCTGCAACGGTAACGGTAAACCTGCATACTCTAGAGAGGAAACTCGAAGATGTATGTAAAATCCGCCAGCATTAAGCCAGCGTGGTGAATCACAGCTTAATCACTCTCGTGAGAGAGTTGACTCGTTTGTCTGTAGTGGGGACGTTAAAAAGGCTATTGATGATAATGAAAAGGACCATTAGATGTTTTATCGAGCCAGAGCAACAGTGTCATTCCTATAGCTCAATCAAACATAAACCAATCTTCAGTCTCTACCTACAGTCTTCTCAAACTGGTGCTACTCCAAAAGTTGTCTGGAAGAGATCACTTTTAGTGATAAGGCTGCCTTTACGCACAATTTTATACTGCTAAATATTGCCTGTATCTCTTTGTATGCTATAAAGTATTTCCATCTATCTATCTATGAAATAAAACCCATTAAAGTACTTACTACCTTAGCCGTGGCGTTATGCTGCGAATGCCGCAACTTCCGCAGCAGCACGAGGCGCGTCTCTTCGGCGCGGAGCTTCTCTCTCAACGCGCGGAGACGACGCTCGCGCTCCCAAATCTCAGCTGATGATAACTCCTGAAGAATATTAGATAAAGATTAATAAAAAATAGAAATAAAATGTAAATTATTTTAATAATAGTGGCTGCCCGCCCGCGACTTCGAGCACAATTGTCATCATATCTTGAAAAACATTTGTTGTGAATGCAAAAACAGACGTCGGGAAGTCATTACTTTGCTTTAAAGATTGCGTTAAGAGTGACATGATTGTCTTTAAAATAGACCGAGGCTGGAAGACTGTCTGACAAGACACAAAAGACGTCGATAAGGCGACTCAATTCTATCTATTGTAAACTTCTCTTATAAGGCCTGCAGTAACACTTGTCGCTTTTGCATCGGATTATTAAGCCACCAAAAATACTGTAAGTACATAAATAGCCTGCAATAGACTTAAGGCGACGTAGACATTAGTATTTTGAATAAAAGCTACAAACGTACCCGATGTCCAACGACAGGCAGCGGTGGGTCGTTCTCGTCGTCCTCCGACTCCTCATCGTCTCGCGGCTCGCGTGGGGACTCCGGCGCAGGTGTCGGAGTGATCGACACGTTTACCGACCCAGAGTTTAGTTTGCTGCTCACATCTGTGGTATCATAACTTAACGGTAAGTCTTGGAACGATTCGAGGCACAAATATAATTTCCTCAGTTGACAGTTCGTTTCTTTGTAGGATCAATGTATCGTGATTCGTGACTAGATGTTGTCACAATTATCCCACTTCTACATTTCTGTCTAAGTTTGAATGTGATAAGGACAGTATACCATAAGTAAAAAATCTGTAATTTGTACTAAAAAAGCCAAGTCAAGAGCACCCTCTAACTCGACGGGCCTGTATGAAGCGACTGATGAATGTGGATGAAGCGAAGGAAGTGTGTTTGGATCGTAGCAAGTGGAGGGAAGTTTTCTCTGCCTACCCTGATCGGAGAAAAGCATGAGGCTTAACGGATATGTATGTATGTTAATATACGATGGGTTATGTTACCATTGAAAGGCTGAGCAGCAGGTTTGCGATGCGGCGGCGCAGCTGGTAGTAACACGATGTCGGGACTCTCTGCGTAGCTGCGTGCTTCACCGCGTGGACGCAGCACGCGCTTACCGGACGAGCCCTGCACACATATACATACCGTTAGAAAGATTGATACTTCTTGACACTAAATACTTCTTAGACATCATTTCAGTACACTTATCTAAAAGCCTAGAAGGGTTTCCGTCCAAATATGCCCAAGTATTCATACTGAACCGAATGTATGTAAAGCTGGGAAGCTGTGTAGCTTCACAGACAAGGGTAACACAACTATAACACAGCAGCCGGAAAAGGCAGCTCTTTATTTTTTTCAGATTTTAATAAGTCACTTTTGTAAAGAGATACCGTCTGACTAATGACGTAATTGTAAAAATGTAGCGTTGATTTCAAATTAGCGTATTTAACGAAAAAATATTGTAGGCAATGTAGATTCAACATACAAACTGAATTATACACAATAAGAAGAAGAACTCACAGTATCTCAACTGGCCTAATGCTAACATAGTATGTTAACACTTTTTACAACTATTTTATAAATCTTGTAATAAATGATCTATTGGAATATTTCAGTTAAGAAATACTCATAGATTATCAAGTATTTTGTGTGTTTATTAATATTTGATTATTCAACAAAACCACTCTACATTTGTTATCTTAAACTAGTGATTATGAAGTCAGAGGTCACAAATAGACTAAAACTTAAATTCGTAAGTCAAATATTAAAAAGGTTATTGTTATTTAATGTCACAATTGAAATACCTAATCTCTATTGTATGTATTGTACAAGTTTTCAATTGTTCTCGTTTATACAAATAGATGTATTGATTTATCACCCAATACCTACTTATTTGATTTGGATTCAAACCATAATTATTTCAAATTCAATTTAATAATTAGTCTTGGTAGTGTTTCAGAAATTTCATTATTTATTTATTTAAATAAAGTCATGAAGTAAAACTTTACTATCTCAATATTGATTTTATAATTTGCAATTTTTTGTTGGTAGATCATTATGCTAATTATGTACTTATATACCTGTTAATCAATACTTACTTTGTCAATCTTCCATGAGACATGCAAGAAGAAAGAATAACTACATTATAGCAAATTATTACAAATACTTCAATTTAACGAAAAACAGTTTTAATAATAAATACTCTTTTAGTTTTTACACTTTTTTTATCTATAACATTTTTATGAGACTAGCATTCTAAACTTAGAATTTTTAAAACATGGACAAGATTAAAAATTTATTCCAAAATACTTTAATCTAAATTATCAGGCCTTATTTATCAAAATTAATCAACAATCATTAGACAAAACTGTTAATTTTATCAGAGAATTTAAAAAAGCCTGAGATCAAAACACATCATAAAATGTCTCAAATAAGTAGCAACATAGAGCTGTATTTAGTAAACATTTAGAATTCTTGATGAACATACCTGCAATGGTTGTTACGTAACTAGTTGGGTAATGAGCCATTAAGAAATCATATGACAAGCTTGAAATTCTACATAAGAGTATTATCTTTTACCAAATGCAATGATTTCATATTATAATTACTTTATCTGTAACTGTTTTGCAGTTAAAAGCATTGTATGTAAATATACAATTTGATTTAACCATGACTTGTCAGAAATTTATGTTCTTTTGTTATAGATAAAAAAATGGAGTATATTTTAGTATTGGTTTATCAAAAGTAGAATGTTATTTGAAAAATTTATCTTACATCCACATTACATACAGTAGTGTTAAAGTAATGAAATGACTTATGTGTACAGTTAGTCAATAAATAAAACTTAATAGTGGAAACTGATTTGGCTCATCTATTATGCATAACCTTCTTTATTACTCATATTTTATTGGTTGTTTACTGTTTCAAATAATATAAATCACAATGTTTCTAAAGAATTATAAGGATAACCAGATAATGTTTTAGAAGGCCATAAAATCTCTCCTTATCTAAACTATTGGTTAGTTTGTATCACATTGTTACTGTTATAAAAAGTAAAGGTTTTTCTTCAAAGATTGGATAGATTTTTCCACTTTTGAAAATTTGAATCAACTTTAAACTAAAATGTGATGTTAAAAGTGCAAATCTCATAAATTCACAATGCATTACACCAACACCAATGTGATGTGTTTATAATAAATACTCACAGGTGGTGGCGGCTGTGCTGGGGTGATAGTCAGTCCACTGGCAGTTAGAGCTCGTAGCTCACTTAGTTCAGGAGGCAGGGACCTGTGCAAAAATAGAGATGTGTTACAATACTTAACAAACATAACTTTTATGTCTCATTTCTTTTTAATGTTTTTATTATGACTAGAAAACTACCTACCTACTTAGGTATATTTAAGACTTATTTTGTTAATGTTTTAAATATTTACTATGTAGTTAAAAAGTTGTGGACTGAATGTCTGAATCACTAATCAAGAATTATCCAATGTCGGATGTTTCAAAAAAATAATGTTAATTAAAATTAAGTACCTATACATGAATCAGAAATCATAATCATGTTTTATTCAGTGTTTAATTTTCCTGTCTGTAGCAAATTATTAATTGGAGCATCCATACTCATGAGGCTAGTCTAGAGATTCTATAAATAGATTAACAAATAATTGGAACTATCAAATAATTGAGACTAAGTACATAAAGAAAGATAAGATTAAAGTTTATGGATTAGTGTAAATTAACTATAATATGTAATATAAAGTTACCTGACGCTCAGGTCCACTGCGGAGTCGTCGACATCCATTACGTATCACCTGTACAACAAAGCAATAATCAATTTCTTCGCCAAAAATCGATGCAGTTTACCTCAACTTCACATAATTAATAACATCATTAACACGTCAGCATCTCATCGAAACTGCTCACCAAGAATATACTACGCCTTTGCTAATTAATCTGATACGATAATCAACACAAATATTTATTTAGATCACATAATTTTGGGTAACGCAAGCACGGCTCCGGGTGACAATCTCAACACAGGTAATCGTCAACAAAACAAAGCGTTATGCGGTACGTAATTTACACAAACATTATTTAATACACTGACCGATAAATTAACACTCGAAAAGTAAGTAATTACCTATGTTTTTGATTTGTATTTTATTGTTATTTATAAAAATAAGAAAATCCTTCGGTTCAGCAAGTGTGCGATGCGACGTCGAATTTTCACAGATTAAAAATTAAAAAGAAAGTGATGTGCTTGTATAGAGATGTATCCATAAACGGGTGAAAAGTCAAATTCGGTTTAATTAATCGTGGTGGTAGTGGTGGTGTAGACTAAAGAATTGCATTGACATTGGATATAAACATTCGATCGATTCACGATATTCCCCATCAGTAGAACAACACTATTGCAATTTGACAGCTGCGTTTAATTTGTTCAGAAATTGTAATCAACATGATTCACGAAAGTGACACACTGTTTCCGCCCGAACTTGAAATTAATACTCTTCTTTCTCTCTTTCAAAAAATATACCTATTCGTGCCAATGCCAATATTTCAGCTTTATTATTAAGTTAGGTTATGTTTTGGTGTTTGATTTAGTTTTAAACCTTCTGTTTATAAATTATAAAATGCCTGGACCAGACTTATTATCAAGCCAAGGGCTGCGTCTGGACGGGCGTAGACCAAACGAGCTGAGACGGATCCGGTGCAAGCTTGGTGTGTTTACACAATCCGACGGTAGCGCGTATCTTGAACAAGGGAATACTAAAGTTTTAGCCGCTGTTTATGGACCGCATCAGGTAAACTACCTGTATTCTATTCACTAAATGTAAGATATTTTAACTACAACTCATATTCACAACAACCTATCAAGATAATAGGTAAGTACCTATTGCCTATTGTATTGCTATAAAAGTACAGTCAGCAAAGGAAGTTGTTTACGTACGTTATCGTATGAAAAAGTATTTTTATCACACTAACACACTCATATTACTGAGAACAAGTAATTTATCGCTAAAACATTTTTTTATTTTTTTCTAAAAAAATTCAGAAATTACTAACTAGGTACCTCCACAAATCTACCTTTCAATACAAAAAATTTTAATCTCTTCTTTTCTAGGCGGCCAAATCGAAGAGCTCAAACGATGGTGTCGTTGTAAACTGTCAATACAGTATGGCGACATTTTCTACTGGGGAAAGAAAGAACCGTCCTCGTGGAGACAGGAAGTCTCAGGAAATGTCCATGCATTTACGACAAGCACTTACTGCTGGGATCAAGACTGAGCTGTATCCACGGTCACAGATTGATATTTATGTTGAGGTTTTACAGGTACAACTGCTATTATATTAATATTATTGACTGTCTTTGTGATTGGAGCTCTATTTTTGCTATTTTACTTCTACTTACTAAAGGACTCCAACCCACTCCGATTTCCTCTTATGTAGTCCTAGTTACATTTTAAAATAATTTTTGTGTAGAATAATCTTGTCTTTTAATTATTCCTTCTGTTGTAATTATTGACAATTAAACAAACTCTGTTACCACGAAACCTCCACAAATCAATCCCTTTACTTAAAAAGGAATCTCCATTTGCCTAATCCCTTTCAAATCATTTACAAATAGGAATTTCATTAGGCCTTTCTTCCCAGGCCGATGGCGGTGCGTACTGTGCCAGTGTGAATGCAGCAACCCTCGCGTTGATTGACGCAGGTATCCCCCTCCGCGCGTACGTGTGCGCTTGTTCCGCGAGTATGGCGTGGCGGAATGGCGAGCCCGCGCCGTTAGTTGACGTCGGCCATGTGGAGGAGGCTGCGGGCGGCGTGGTGCTTACTGTCGCCAGTTTACCTTCCACTGGTGAGTTTGCAGAGTAATCTAATAATGGGGATGATGACTACATTCAAAAATTCAAAAAATAATTAGTCCGTCTTTTAGGCTATTAAAAAATATTTGAAACACATTTTTTACCTGATCAAATACATAAATAAATACAAAGATACAGAGCATCAAAGTTACGGAGTGGGGGGTATTAACGTCACTCCTCGGTTAAAATCGTACTGAGGCGTGACGTCACGAGCAACTTCAACCCAGTGTATCTGTCATTTTTAGTTTAAGAGAAAAAAGAAAAAATACGTGTCAAATATTTTAAAATAATCTGTGATGGACTAAAAAAATTTTTCAAGCATCATGCCCATTTCCACTTCTTGATTGTTTATTAGTTTATTGGAGAACCAACAGCTTAAAAACAACTTAAAGTTAAATCAACAGCCAATTATAGGATTTACCTTCTACTGATGAGATTTTAGAGTAGTCACATAATGTCCACTTCTTGATTATCAGTTACTTTTGTTGCTGACTGTACTTTGATTAAGCACGCACGCACATACATCAGTTTTCTGAGACTGAGCTTAATAAAATAATTAGGTACTTATTCAACCCACAAGCTCTAATTAAAAATATTAATAAAAGTTTCCAGTTCTTGATTTTGAAATAAGTACTAACAAAGCACTTTGAAGAATGTATGTCATATAAAAGTCACAATTCATTGTTTCAGAGAGCATAGCACTATTGGAGTTATCCCATAGATTACACATGGACTATTTTGATGAAGTACTTAACACTGCCCTTCAAGGCTGCAGAGATATTAACGTAAGTTATTCTACTATGCTTTACTTTACATCGATAAAAAATATAGAATTTTGAGACAATCTAAATAATTTTATCATTTTTCCAGGTAATCCTCGACAAGGCTGTAAGAGAACATTTAGCAGAAGGTTGGACAAAGCAAGACGTTATAATAATATGAAATAAATATAATTTAAGTACAGTTCCTACTTCTTTTATTTTCTTTGCTATTTTCATAAAATACCAACATTCAGGTCAGTCACATAAAATATCCCGCGCATCTCAATAATGCTAGCAGTCTCCTCTTTTCAATAGATCAATGCAATCAATGATAACGCAACCACTGCTCAATGTTTAGTCCCAAAATGTCTACTTATAAAATAAATGCTAAGTAGCAAAATGTACACTTCTCAATGATTAGTAGCAAAATGTCTACTTATCTTCAGCAACAAAATGTCTACATATCCTCAGTAGCAAAATTTCTACTTATCAGTAGCAAAATGTCTACTTATCCTCAGTAGCAAAATGTCTACTTATCCTCAGTAGCAAAATGTCTACTTCTCAATACTCAGTAGCAAAACGTTTAATTCTCAAAGCTCAGTAGCAAAATGTCATCTATGATCAGTGGCATAGTGTCCACTAACTTTTGTTTGCCTACGTATTTGTGCGGTCATTGAAAGTGTGTAAGGAAAGGAAATCTTACAAATAAAAACGCAACATGTAGACTTACATATTTATTAGAGATCTGAACAAAATAAGAAATTAAATTATATGTACAGTCTATGTTAAAAACTAACTAAATTAGAGGTAAGTAAATAGGTACACACTGTTTTATGACATAGCTTACTGTATGGTAAATAAAAAGAAAACATTTCTATGGCAAACAGTGCGCCGTCGCCTCGCGAGGCTCCAGCTGTTAGTATTGCAGCTATGACGTATAAATACAAGGAAAATAACGCCATCTACCGGATGCAAATATCAGTCCATCCGTTCCCGTAAGATTGCACACATTAAAAATAAATAAAAGCAACTTTGAATAAATAAAGTTTGAGTACCACAAATTGTACTTCTAAATCCTTGTTCAAAGCCCCATAATGTAAACTTAAAACAATAAATATTGCTTCTTCAAGCTGTTTAAAAACTGTGATATTAAAAATAGTACAAAACTCTGCACTCCATTTAAAATCCTCTTTTTGCTAACATAATCGCAACGTTTCGTATAAAATTAGCCTAACATCAATACAGCACGGGTTCGTTACAATATGACATCGCCAACTCAACGGTCACGTCACGGCTTGTAGACAAAAATACGGACTTACAAAACTTTATATCTTAATACACTGAGTTGCTAAGGCACTCATCTACAATTATCAACTATGTAAGTATGTATATAGAATTTTTTTATGCGTAAAGCAAAAACAAATATAATCTGGGCGAGGTAAAAAAAATAAAGAAGAGGAAAGTAAAAATAATGTTTAACTCGTTCACCGTGAAACAAATTTCGCTCAATTCCAAAGGAGACTTAACCTAATGTATAATACGAATAAATGTTGTCACATCGTACGGCTCAGTACAGAGTATAGATGCGTAGAAAATCTAAGCGGATCAAACCGGAGCGTTAGTTCGCGGCCACGGCCTCCGGCGCCGCCTTTTGACTAGGATCGCCTGACACCTCTGCAACACAACAATATTCATTACTTACACATGCTTTTTTATAGGAAGTGTATTATTCAATCTCACTAGACTTTATAGCTTGAAAAACAGTCAAAAACTATAAACATTTCAAAATGATCAACGAGTCTATCTTTAGGTCATGTTAGTGGATTGTCTGTGTACAAATCATTCGTTGTAACCATTTGATCGACTTATGTATCGATTGACGTCAACTAATACATCAATTCATTGGTCAGCTAACAAATTTAAGCTGGAAACAGACTGATCCCACACGCGCAATGCATTTTGAAATGTGCTCCATAGAAATAACATAGTTAGAAGCACACTTGTCACACGCAACGCTAGGTTGTGTACGTGGGATCAGTCTGTTGGTAGCGTTAGTTCATGTACATGTCTCACCGCTGGTCTTGTTGGGCGAGGAATGCGGCGAGGAGTGGTGCGAGTCGCTGGTGCTGCCGTCCGCCTCGCCCGTGTCGCCCGCAGACGACGTCGCCTGCACAAAGTCATCGTAATTATACATACCACATTCGAACTGAACTCGCCCATTTTGTAATCGTCTTTTTGACACTGACTGTACTTGCATTTTGGTTTTGGTACTTACCTACCTAAATTACGTTCCAGCAGAGCCACGGCCTACAGGAAAAACTAGAGTATCTTTCATGAAACTGAGTATGCCACGATTTATTGCCACTATAGCGAACCCAGCAAAAAATAAGAGCTTGCTTGTGGAGCTAAGGCTTCACTGAGAAAATGGCCTTTCGCAACAAAATCAATTTTTTTAGGTTATGAATCTTTCGTCGCTATAAAATGAAAACTACACGATAACTTGTAGAGTTTATATTTTTCGCCGCCCTAAATAGTGAATCTTAACAAATGTATGCAGTCAGATTCTCGTTAAAAATTCGAATTTTTGAGATACAGGTGGCTCTGCTGGGGCGTCGGTCCGTTCGAAAACGACGTTGAATACTCCTGGATGAGCTGGTATTTTTCAATGGATTTTTGCTTCAATGGAAGGGCAAAAATAGGCAAAAAATCCTCATAATTACAGATTCGAGCTACCTGCTGTCTTTCATAGGTTTTCAGGTGTGGCGCTGCTGGGGCGTATACGTTCTGGCAGCGCCACAAACTTCCTCGAATATCTTCGGAATTAGTGGAGGCAAAAAATCATACTTATTTTTTGCCGCATGGCAAAAATTAGCGAACCCTCTGCTATTAATTTCAAGCAAATCGGAGACTGTGGCGCTGCCAGGGCGTTACACACTGATTTTTAATATACAATCCAGGCTCTAAAACAACTACATCTTCTTCTGAAGACAATAAACTTATGTACAGGATAGATACACCTAGTTAGTTTTTATCACTAAAATCTTTCGTAATAAAATCTACCTTTAAAATCCACGAAAATTTGTCATTAGTTCACTAGCATATATTTGTTTTAACTTTGTGTAACCAAAATAACAAACCACTATCACGTAACGCGATGCTAACCTTATTCCTATTCCTAGGTACTCTGGGCTTGGGTCCCTTGGGCTCCTTGGCCGGATCGAAGTGACAGTCAAATATTTCAATCAGCTCCTTTATGTCTTCTTCTTTAGCGTTCACAGACAATGCCGCCATCTGTTTTTCTAGACCTGAGTGTAATAAACGGGTTTTAAGGTTTCTGAGAGAATAGGGGAAAAATTAACTGACAAAAGAATCAATGAACCCTGCCATTTGTGTCCCACTGCTGGACAAAGACCTCTCCTCCTCATCCCACCCTGACTTTCGGTCTCGAGCTACCTCCGCCAAGGTACTAAGGTGTCCAGCAGGCCGCGACCCCATTTCATCATCGTCATTTCACCCTATCGCTGCCCACTGCTGAGCATAGGCGTCTCCAACAATTTCCAACGCGATCGGTTCATTGCTACCTGCATCCAACGAGACCCGCGGTTTTCATTAGGTCATCGGTACATCAATTGTTATTTTCATTCTATCCGTGTAGAACGATACCTTCAAGCTTGTGATCCTGCCAAGCGTCCTTGAGCTGGTCGTAGAGTAGTCCAGCGTCTGCGAGCAACCTCCTTAGTTGAGTGACGCGTTTACGCTCAGGGCGCGCCGACCGCAGCAGCGGCGCGAACACCGGCCGGAACGTGTTCTGTCTATTGGGGAAAGTTTACTCGTTATCCTACTAATATTATAAATGTCAATGTTTGTGCAGACTGATGGATGTTTGTTGCTCTTTCACGCAAAAATGACTAAATAGATTTTGATGAAATTTGGCATATTATATTGTAACATATTATATCAGAATAACACATAGGCTATATTATATTACGATTCATGCGTACGAAGTCGCGGGCAGCCTCTAGTAGTGTATACGTGTGTATACCTCTCGAGCAGCTTCTTGAGCGTGGCGAGCGCGTGCAGCTCGGTGTGCACGGGGCGCGCCCACCGCCGCGCCGTCTCCACCATGTCCTTGCTAATATAATGTACGTGTGTATACCTCTCGAGCAGCTTCTTGAGCGTGGCGAGCGCGTGCAGCTCGGTGTGCACGGGGCGCGCCCACCGCCGCGCCGTCTCCACCATGTCCTTGCTAATATAATGTACGTGTGTATACCTCTCGAGCAGCTTCTTGAGCGTGGCGAGCGCGTGCAGCTCGGTGTGCACGGGGCGCGCCCACCGCCGCGCCGTCTCCACCATGTCCTTGCTAATATAATGTACGTGTGTATACCTCTCGAGCAGCTTCTTGAGCGTGGCGAGCGCGTGCAGCTCGGTGTGCACGGGGCGCGCCCACCGCCGCGCCGTCTCCACCATGTCCTTGCTAATATAATGTACGTGTGTATACCTCTCGAGCAGCTTCTTGAGCGTGGCGAGCGCGTGCAGCTCGGTGTGCACGGGGCGCGCCCACCGCCGCGCCGTCTCCACCATGTCCTTGCTAATATAATGTACGTGTGTATACCTCTCGAGCAGCTTCTTGAGCGTGGCGAGCGCGTGCAGCTCGGTGTGCACGGGGCGCGCCCACCGCCGCGCCGTCTCCACCATGTCCTTGCTAATATAATGTACGTGTGTATACCTCTCGAGCAGCTTCTTGAGCGTGGCGAGCGCGTGCAGCTCGGTGTGCACGGGGCGCGCCCACCGCCGCGCCGTCTCCACCATGTCCTTGCTAATATAATGTACGTGTGTATACCTCTCGAGCAGCTTCTTGAGCGTGGCGAGCGCGTGCAGCTCGGTGTGCACGGGGCGCGCCCACCGCCGCGCCGTCTCCACCATGTCCTTGCTAATATAATGTACGTGTGTATACCTCTCGAGCAGCTTCTTGAGCGTGGCGAGCGCGTGCAGCTCGGTGTGCACGGGGCGCGCCCACCGCCGCGCCGTCTCCACCATGTCCTTGCTAATATAATGTACGTGTGTATACCTCTCGAGCAGCTTCTTGAGCGTGGCGAGCGCGTGCAGCTCGGTGTGCACGGGGCGCGCCCACCGCCGCGCCGTCTCCACCATGTCCTTGCTAATATAATGTACGTGTGTATACCTCTCGAGCAGCTTCTTGAGCGTGGCGAGCGCGTGCAGCTCGGTGTGCACGGGGCGCGCCCACCGCCGCGCCGTCTCCACCATGTCCTTGCTAATATAATGTACGTGTGTATACCTCTCGAGCAGCTTCTTGAGCGTGGCGAGCGCGTGCAGCTCGGTGTGCACGGGGCGCGCCCACCGCCGCGCCGTCTCCACCATGTCCTTGCTAATATAATGTACGTGTGTATACCTCTCGAGCAGCTTCTTGAGCGTGGCGAGCGCGTGCAGCTCGGTGTGCACGGGGCGCGCCCACCGCCGCGCCGTCTCCACCATGTCCTTGCTAATATAATGTACGTGTGTATACCTCTCGAGCAGCTTCTTGAGCGTGGCGAGCGCGTGCAGCTCGGTGTGCACGGGGCGCGCCCACCGCCGCGCCGTCTCCACCATGTCCTTGCTCGCTGCCGCGCCCTCTCCGCCCGCTCCTACCTCCTGCTGCTCGCCTGGTACAAAGCGAGAGTTATATACATTATAGTGTCAACTTTTTTATTTTTACGAGGCTCCGATTACTTTAAACGGCTATGCCGAGCATTCAATTATAAGTCAGGTTACCAAAAGTCCGCGTTAGTTAAAGTTACGCGTTATTTAACCGAAACACATTCACCAAAACTCGGTTAAGGTAGGCCAAAAATTTGTGCAAGCCATTTCCAGGGCAGATATAAAGGTAGAAACAGATTTGTACCACATAAGCAAAGTACATAATGCACTGTGTCATCTGATCTATAAAAATAATATGGTTAGAAGCACATTTGTCCTTGAAAAGAGCACTCCAACACAGTTTATTGCTAGAAGAAAAGCTGTTTCCTTGCGAATCTAGCGTTAGGTTTAAAAAACTTTGTATATCACGTTTTCAAGTTCAACAATTATTACCTAACTCCATTTCTCTGTATTTTCTCTTGTCTATGATATAAATACATTGCCTATGAAATAAATATCTTTTCACCGACTTTAATGGAACTTTTCACTCACCCTGTGCTAAATGCTCCACAATCCTGTAAGCAGCAGTGGCCCGATCCAGCGCACTGTCTACAGCGAGCGCGTCCGCATCGAGCAGCACCCGCGCCAGTACCCGCAGCGACACAGACTTCACAGTAGACTTGCACTTGTCAGCCGCTAGCGCGTAGCTGTCGGCGAACCCAGCCACGAGCGACTTGAAGCGCTCGAGCAGCTTGTATCTGTGGGGAGATGTGGCTTTAAATAATTTGTTACTAAAGCTAAAGTTATGTATAGATCATAGAGATAGATAACGAAATATCTCCCTTTCTCGAAAGTAACAAATAATAGCAAGTATTGAATTTAAAAATATGTCCACATCTGTCTGATATACTTTTAACCTGCATTAACATTTTGAAGATGTACAGCATCTTCAAAATGTTAATATATTTAATTATCAGAAACTAATCATCATATTTAATAGTGTCACTCTTGTCGATGGAGTCTTCGCCACTCTACTCTATTCTCTGCCGGCCGTCTAAGCACCTGACAAGACAACTTCTATTCCCTCTTCTCAATCACGAACAGGAAAGACAATTTGAAATCAAATTCTGAATGGAAGTGTACGACTCACGTTATCTAACACAAATTACCAACTTAGTAAGAGCCTCGAGTAGCATGGTGGGGCTAAGGCGGCGCGGCTCATGGTAGATTAGGATGACGCTGGTGCCGTCTCCCTTCTCCTTCTCCAGCCAGTCCAGGAAGTCTGACAGTGCTGATACTTCCGATTTGGTTTTCAGGATCTATAGGGAATTCAGTGTTGTAAATAATTGAGAGTAAGTAGGCCTAAGTATATCGAAAGTATGCTCATGAAAACATGTTTTGAAATATCAATGGATATTCTTTTGGAGAAACAACAGACAGAAATTGTAATAACTTTTTTTTTTGTGTATCACTAGCTTATTATTTAGAGCCGGCAATGTCGCTCTGGATATTTTGACATATTCCATAGGAAAGCCTTTCACTCAGCAGCCAAGATCTTTAGTCATGGTAAAATGCATGATTCTACAAAAATAAGTGCAGTTTTATGTTCTTTTTGTTTTACTTATTGCTTTTTTGTTTTGAACTGGGAATAAATGAGACTTTGCAAAAAGGAAAATGAAGATATAGACAAGTCTAGCTTCTACAACCCTTACCTTATGTGTATTGGTGTCCTTGAGCATCCGGTAGCGGCCGACGGTGACGACGCGCACGTTGTGTCGCCGACGCGCGCCCGGGTTCAAGTCCCCGTACGGCATTATGTACTGCGAGTACGTCTGCTTCGGCGTGTATGCTGCGATTTGGCAGATCTGGGTAGATGGAGGACGGACAATTAAGAAAATAATATTTAAAACACACCTGAATCTTAGGATTAAAGCGATTAGGTTCAAAATAGTCATAAATTGGTTATGTTTCCACAAAATGCTATAAAGACCAAAAATTCAGAAGTTAGCTTGCATTAAGAACGGTTTCTCACTACGTCCAATCGGAATCCAATCCGAAATAGTATAGTTTACAATCGAAATAGAAATAGTATAGCCATAGAACTATTTCTATAGTAATTTAATCCATTTTAATCAGATAAGATTTGGATCGAACGTAATACGAAACCGGTAAGTCTGAACTTTTGCAAACAGAAGTGACTTCTTTTGTTTTCTATGTTTGATCTTTTGACAACACTACACACGTGCGTCCCCATCTCCCGTATTTACCTCGTCAATGAGCCGACGGCCGGTGGTGTCCATGTCCCAGCCCACCAGCGCGTACTTGCCGGGCGGCAGGCCCACGGGCTTCTCAGCTAGCGCCGGCGGCAGCTCCACAGGCGCTTCCAGCTCGGCACCGTTCACCTTCGCTTCTGACACCATGGCCATGTAAGCTCTTTACACCTGAATAACAAAATTAAGTGATAATGACAGAATTCTCGTTATGTTATCGTTGCGCTTAGGTAAGCGCAAAACGGGAAATAGGTATTTCCCGTGCCTATTTCTATACACTTATTCTTAAGTCCTTGTGTAAACATTATAAATAAAATCCTACAATAAACAGAATTACCTACAGCCAATTTTCATTACGTTACGATCCTTAGAAGGCAAGGGTTAAATTGCTTTCCTAAGATTAAAAACACACGATGATTTCATACATGATGGCCTAATAAAAACGTGTTAATAAATCCAAGTCCCTTCAGATATTTGCGTAAATGTATTTGACTGCTCTTGGAAGCAAGAAAAAGCAGCGCTTTATAAGTATAACGCTATCAATGAATTTCCGCTGCAATGTGTGGAGAATAAGAAAGGAGCACTGCAGACGAATGCACCATACAATATTACAAAAGGTTTTTATGCTTCGAGCATAGTTTAATGAAACCAGCCAGCTGCATACAACTTTTGTTTTATTCGTATTCAAGTGGACAGCAAAAGAAATTGAATGTAGGAGTTTCATAAAACTATTTGTTTGCTTGAAATAGGGACTTTACCTTTTATTACTTCATATCGGAATAAATAAAGTATCAATTGATAATTAAATTGAAATCGGTACCTACATCCGACTTCCTTTAACGTCGATATTTGTGCTGATGAATGTATCGATGTTTGTTACTGTTTCAAGCAAAAAACAACTAAACAGTTTTCAATGAACCTACAATATTGAATCTTACACAACAGCATAACACATAGGCTATATAATTTTAAGATATTGTAAGATTTTTTCAAGATATTACGATAAATGCGTGCGAAATCGGGGGCGGTTTTTCCAACCAACAAAACAATACCAAAATATAAATGCCTTCAATATACCAGAGAACAAGCTTTTATATTGTTAACAAGGGAGGTTATTCCTAGATTCCTATTGTCTAGCCCTACAACAAAGAATCCATTATCTTGTCTGGACAGATAGATAATGTTCCTTTCACTAAGTAACCAGATACTTAGTAAATATGCTTGAGTATTTACATGACCTGTTTTTTTTTGTTCTTAATGTTCCTAATTGAGATAAACATCTGGGTTTAATAGACAATGTGTCTTTACAGTGGGAGTTTTTAATTACGTAAAGTAAATTATACATGAGCTCTGAATAATACGGTATTATAATGTTCAGGGACCCAGTAGGTATGTAATTCTGTTATCACCTAAGTAGGTACCTACTTTTAATTTAATTTATTAAAAAAAAACATAAATATTAGTTGATTACCTTTAAATATGATTTCTATGTCAAACAAAATAAACTAATACATTCACCACTTCAAAATAACAAGACGAAAATAATTTCGCTTGTAGGTACTAAACAAACACGAATTTACGAGTATATAAGTGATTCATAAGTTTGAACAAGTATTGGGCCTAGTTAACAGAAGTCCAGTATCAATATTAGTTTACCATATTTGATTATTTGTACAATTGCCTACTGGTACTACTTATTGGTACTAATACAGGGACTTTTATTTTGTGTGTGTTATTCTGAGTAGTATTGTTATTTGATAACTAGAGTATTGAGCATCAAGTGTTTATTATCAGAATAATATAGTAGAAGTGGTAAAAGGGCAACAGAAATAAAAACTCCAAAAACAATTTCCAAACAAGCAAAAACTTTAAAAACAACTTTGAAACTCAAAAAGTTCTGCAAAGGGATAATGGAGAGTAAACCTTATAAAGTTTCAAAGAGTTTCAGCAATATTTTTTTTACTGGGCTATTTTAATCAATTAAAAACTTCAATGAATACCTACAAACGAAAAAAGTTAGGAAAAATGATTTGGTAACATTTTGAGGGTACTTGACTACCTACCTACAAATAAATTAAGACTATATGCATTGACCATCTAGAATTACACCAACTTTAACTAATAGGGCTCATTTAACTTATTCCATTATATATTTAAAAACTGTTATGTAAGTCCTGTTTACAAGTTTACCGCAAAGTTGCATTTAAAGTGGGCAGTAGATGCTAATGAATGGCAGTATGTAACAGGCAAGGTCACATGTTCAACTTATAGGCAAAGTAGGCAAACTCTACTATCTTAATGTTCAAGATAAAGTTACTATTGTATAAATACAACAATTTGAAAGTTTGTTTTGTTAGTTAGTTTGTAATAATGATTTATGTTAAGTTTTATCTGTACCAAGTAATACTTATGAATTTTTATTTTGATATGAAAAACTTTTTTAAAAAAAAAGGAATTGTTAGCCTGTAAATACCAGTGATCAAGTAGAAAGGAAGAATATTAGAATTAATTTAGTAGTTTGAGTTTAATTTAATATAATAATTTAAACCTATAGTTGTTTAAATCTTACATGATTAGAATAGCAGGTGTCACTAAAAGTAGCGAAGTAACTTTATACTAGCGGCCCTTAAGTGTCGTAATTTGCATCAGCAAAAGTCATAATCATTTTTACAACTAAAACCATTTTAAAATTATGAAATGTATTTATACATACAAAAAATTAATGTTTTCGACATAAAACGTAAAGATACATAAAACTTAATATTAAATAACACACATAATACTTATTCAATAAAATGAGATTAAATATTTTTGCGTTCTAAGAAGATTATATCATCATGAAAAAAAATTAAGGATGTGACTAGTGATGGGCCGAGTACCAGTTTTACCGAGTAACCGAGTACCGAGTATTACTCGGTTTAAAGTTTACCGAGCCGAGTACTCGGCCGAGTTACTCGGTGTATTTGAAGTAGGTAGAATTGCAAGCGAATAAGTTTAGGAGCGAGTGTTAACGGTGTTGAGACCCTCAATCCGCACCCCACTATTTATTCGTAATGAAAACAATAATCCGCAAGCGTTAAATGGCAAAACATTTTTGAAAAAACACTGTATTTCAAATTTTCTCCTAAATAATTATGATATTAGTAGCTTATTAAATATCTCCAGCTGGGCAAAGGCGTCAATATGTACCATAAGAAGGAATTAAGACTATGATCTACCAAGCAGACCAAGTGCTCAAGGTAGATTTATTTGTACCGAGTACTCGGCATTTTAACCGAGTTATTCGGCCGATTACGAGTAGTGAAAAAGGTGCCGAGTATGCCGAGTACCGAGTATTAACCGAGTACTCGGCCCACCTCTAGATGTGACCAATCGAGTTATTTAAGTCGATATTTTTTTCATTATCATAAGGTCTATGAAAATAGTAATTATAAGTATTTTTTTTGCGTTTAGTAGTTTTGGTAGGTTTTAGGAGCTTTTATAGTAGATTCATGAATTTAAAAAAAATTATGCACGGTGTCACTACTATTTGATTTTTTAGTACCTGCGAATATTTAACCGAGCGCGAAATGGAGAATTAATTACGTACTTAATTAGGCTATTTGGTAATTACTAGTTATTTTTAAAATATTTCTAGTAATAAGACCTTTTTACAAGCAAAATTTCGCTTACACCACGATTTAACATTTTCATCCCATCACTATTCGACGAGGATTGGCATGTGTCATTCTAATCATGTAAGATTTTAAGTACTATAACAACAGCTAATAAAAAAGTGTTGTATCCAAATTTTATTTATTTATTACAACCAAAAAACACCACCATTACGGAAGACTATCCCAAATCGATGGTATTATATTGCTAGATATACTAGTACACAAAAAATAATGAAAAAAAAAAACAAAACCTAAAAAAAAAAAATATGAAAACTACAGTAAAATATCCAATAGGAAAAAAGTTGAGTGATAAGCCAAACTAGTAACTTTGTGGGTAGATAAAAACTTAACACTTTACTTACCTATCTTAAAATATTACCATTTAGGTACAATATAACAATGATATAATGACCACTTTTAACTACATTAACACTGTTGGTGAAACCTCAACTTGATTCTTCATAAATTAAAAAAGCAATTTACATACATTTTAATATTCATTACATAAATAGCTTGCTTATGTAAATAGCTACCAACTTTTATAGAGGAAGATAGTGATAGGACCTTTGCCATGACAAAGGGGAAAATAAAATTAAGATATGAATTTTAAAATGATAAGAATGTTAAGTACCACTATCAAGATTAAATAGGTACTTCAAACTGCAGATATCTTCAATATTAAACTAGGTAATCAAAAGGTATTTGACTTAAGCTATGAATACAACTGATTTAGGTTACTTTTATAAAAGGCGAAAAGAAGTACCGGAAGTAATAAGTATTTAGCAAATACAGAAGCAACTACTTGGTTATGATACTCAGTAGGAGGTATACATAACAATACGCTACGCGGGAACACCACGTTGCGACGAGCCCGCGGTCACACATCTTTCATGTGACGTGATAAAATCTGCGAACATGCTAATAAAAAACCGGCGACTGAAAATAATCGATCAATTGAAAACACAAGACGCGGCTACCATGGCTGATGCACTGAAACCATTAAAATGCATTCAGAACGCTATCATACTTCCACAACATCTATTGCTACCAATAATTATGACCCGAAATTGCCGAAAAATTTGGAAAAATCCCGATTTAGGACACGTGGCGGCCTTTTTTCTAGAGACATTTGCCCCACCCCAGCATGTCAAAATAATTATGCACAAGATACTCACAAGTTAAATCTGATGGAGATAAATTGTTGATAAACAATATTTTTAGGCGGAAGACGCTTTACGCTGCCCAGGAAACGCTGCAAAGTAAAATAATTATAAAAATATCACAAAATCTTAGCACGTGTGCGGCAAACCCGCAATAGCGAACAAGTGATGTATTTAGTCGATCGACTCGATAAACTCGATTATCGATATTGTGTAGGTTCTCATCGGAAACTTGAGATGGGAACTGTTTATGCTTAGGTATTACTGATTAACTCTGCTTAGCTAATTGCACTAAATGGTGTTATGTTATTGATCTTGTTTGGCTTGTGAATTTGATGGATCTCTATATAGTTTGGTTTAAGTGATACTGAAGAGTCGATAATAACAAAATAACACTGGCTATGGACATCCCTAGCGTTGTACAAAAATAGTGAGCGAGATAGCAAGTCTTGATGCAAGCAAGATAGAAAATAAACGACACATTCAAAATTAGCATTGTGATAATTTTTTAACTAGCAAATGTAAAAAATGTACAAGAGGAATGTTATAACTTTAAGTAATTAAGTACCTTTAATTTTATTAAATTACTGAGATAGCATTGACTCAAATATTTAGTAACTATTACTACTAGGTAATTAAATAAATTATCCTTACCAAACTATAAAAGTCCAATTTTCTTCAAGTAAAATATTAATTCAATATTTTGGCAAATAATTATTTTGCTGAGTTTAAAAATTGCTTGTCAACGTTTTTGTTTATTTATTGTTCTTTCTTTCTGAATTTATTGACAGAATAATTGATGGAGAAATTATTTGTTCGAAAATCAAATGTCGCGATTTATATTTATAAACAGCCAGAATCATTTAATTATTTTGAACGTGTTTATAGTTACTGTCAATTTTGACATTGAGAGCTGCGTTCTTATTACACAACACCTCGCACAACACAGACTGCATGATACACTTTTACTTTGCACTTTTATTTGTATTTCGGTAGGTACCTCTGGTCATTTAGTTTTTTTACAAAACTGTTGCCCTACTTGAAAGTAGCCAAATGTTAAATTATATTTTAATACAATTTTGCCTGCTTTCAAAACTGTTTTTAACAAAATCACGAATTTATCAGTCCAAATAAAAACATCAAATAATTGTAGTTTTAGAACGAATCTTCACGGTTTTTGGTTTTCGTGCCGAGTGCAAGTGAATACTTTATTTATTTTTCACAAAAAATAAATGAAAACTCTAATATGTCTGATACAATAGAACACTATCGTAATCAAATTGCTCTGGCCCGTACTGAGATAAAGAATCTGAGGTAAGAAAATTACCATCATAGCGATTTTTAGGAAAGTGTCACAGTCATATAAAAAATATTTTGCATATCTTTTCAGACAACAGTTAGTGGCGCTGAAACATGAGCATTTAAAGGAGATTAAACTGATTAAATCCACATTGAGTGGTTTGAGATGTGGGAATTGTCTCGACGCAGGTACATACCTACTGTACTGTAATTTACGTATACCTGATCAATCGTTTCATTGTTTTCCAATGAAGATGTACACGAAAACTTCTGTGTGTGTATCATATGTTTAAAAGAGTCATTTAATAATCCATTTGAATTTCAGCAACAGCTATAGTACCCACTCCACCCAATGATCAAGCACAGCCATCGACATCAAACACCAGTGAGGTTCCATTTAGGAGCATTGGCGTCATTGAGACTAGCTTCCAGAACAAGCGAGGGGTGCCGCGGCAGCCGTCCATTATGGCCAAAGCCAAAGGGACAGTGGTGATAGATCCAGCTGTGTTTAATAATCCTGAACATGCTCTAAGTGGATTGGAGGAGTTTTCTCATATGTGGTATGATAGCTTATTATTTAATTTAACTTAGGCAATTTGTGGGATGCTATTATTTCTGCATATCACTATCTCCTTATGTTGTCCATGGATGAATTCTAAAGACATATACAGGGTGTCCCAAAAATAGGCCTGCAAACTGACACTGTGGGTAGATGGACTTAAGGTGCATCAAGTAAGCCTAACATGCCCATAGAAAAGTCTTATGAGTATCGAGTTACACCCGTTTTAGTGATTTTTGAAAAAAGAACCACTTTTTGATGGTTTTTGTATCAGAGAGCGATTAATATTCAATTAATTAAAAAGAAAAGTACGTTAACGGCTTCTTCGATAGTTACTTATGATATGGCGAAAACAATTCGTTGATGATTAAAGTGGAACATCGACAAATTAACTGTCAAAGTTAATTTTAATTCTCTCCCAAAAACAATAGCTCGACTTTGAGCAGCTGCCACGAAAAAAATTTACTCTGAACTTAATGAACAAATGTTTTTAAAAACTGCCTTGTGCTATTTCGAATCCAGAATGGTATAACATTTATTGCAAAAACAACAAATTCGGGGTATTAGACATCGAAGACTTACCTAAGTCGGATTATTACAAAAACTTAGAAGTTGAGTTAAGGTGGTTAAATTGTCAAAATCGAGTAGTTAAGAGAAGTAATCTAGTAGGGCGTCTGTTTTTCAGTCTGACTAAGTAATTAGGAGTGATAAAGGCAAAAACTAAGTCGCTCTTTGAACCAAAATAGTCTAATGGACCAAAACAGATAGTATTTGAATGGTGCCAGATTAGACATGGGTTTGGTGGAAACATGGGGAAATCAATAAGGGGATATTAAAAAACGGTTTATTATGAACGTATCTTATTATATTTTAGGGTTCCATTTTTATACTTTGGGTACTTACTAAGGGTCGGTCTATCCATCCGTCTGTCACCACCAGGCTCTATCTCATGAACCGGTATAGCTAGAGCGTTGCAATTTTCACAAATGATGTATTATCATTGCTGGTATTACAAAAAATACTAAAAGTAGAATAATGATAATAATTAAGGATGGCTCCCATAGGTACAACAAATGTGATAATTTTGCTCGATATTAGTAATGGCTATTAAGACACTTGAAGTAGTTACAGAATACTCTAATGAATGATATGGAACCCTTTGCGCACGAGTCCGACTCGCATCTGGCGATTTTTTTTACAAAACAGTGCTCAAATTATCTCCTCCTGAACATTATGCACAAGTGTCATCTTATGTTAGAATTATGGCCTTATCTCCTCATGGTCATCAACGAGATTTGTTCTGAATATCGGCAAACAGTATTCGAAGCTGCTCAAGAGCTCAAGCTCAAGCACGTCCCCATGTTTCCACCAAACCCATGTCTAATCTGGCACCATTCAAATACTATCTGTCTTGGTCCATTAGACTATTTTGGTTCAAAGAGCGACTTAGTTTTTGCCTTTATCACTCCCTATTACTTAGTCAGGCTGAAAAACAGACGCCCTACTAGATTACTTCTCTTAACTACTCGATTTTGTCAATTTAACCACCTTAACTCAACTTCTAAGTTTTTGTAATAATCCGACTTAGGTAAGTCTTCGATGTCTAATACCCCGAATTTGTTATTTTTGCAATAAATGTTATACCATTCTGGATTCGAAATAGCACAAGGCAGTTTTTAAAAACATTTGTTCATTAAGTTCAGAGTAAATTTTTTTCGTGGCAGCTGCTCAAAGTCGAGCTATTGTTTTTGGGAGAGAATTAAAATTAACTTTGACAGTTAATTTGTCGATGTTCCACTTTAATCATCAACGAATTGTTTTCGCCATATCATAAGTAACTATCGAAGAAGCCGTTAACGTACTTTTCTTTTTAATTAATTGAATATTAATCGCTCTCTGATACAAAAACAATCAAAAAGTGGTTCTTTTTTCAAAAATCACTAAAACGGGTGTAACTCGATACTCATAAGACTTTTCTATGGGCATGTTAGGCTTACTTGATGCACCTTAAGTCCATCTACCTCCAGTGTCAGTTTGCAGGCCTATTTTTGGGACACCCTGTATAAATACATGAAAGACAGTTAAAGACATGAATACTAAGACATCATGTTTCATTGGTATTTATTCTTCAATAAAATTAACTCCATTTCAGGATAATCTTCCACTTCCACGCTACTGAAGGTCGCAGTGTCCCGGCAAAGGTGTCCCCCCCGCGGCTAGAGGGGGAGCGGAGGGGAGTGTTGGCTACCCGCTCCCCGCACCGACCCAGTCCCATTGGGTTGTCACTTGTTAAGATACATTCTGTTGAAGGTAGGTTTGTATTTACAGTTGGTGTGTGAAACTTGTCTTTAATATGCGACTTAGGGCCTGTCCTAAAATTTATCTGACAAATTGGCCTGGCCTAAAATTTATCTGACAGATATTTTATACCTGTCCCTGTCTAAAATGTCATGTTTTATGAAATAGACATACCTACATTTATCTGTCGGTTAAATTTTGTCTGTAGATGGTCAAACCAGCACTAAGGCTCAGAACCAATGGGGAAATGCAACTGCAATGAAACTGCAATATAACGCATGTTTTCAAAGGAGTCTATAGTTTCTTTTCCTCGTCTGTTCTGGGCCTAAGAGTACAAAGCACTCTGAAAAATGTTTCTTTTTGCTTTTTCATATCCTATGTTCTGTATAGAAACACTGTAGGTACATACAACACTAAGCATACCAAATTAAAACTTCCAAATCATATCTTAAGGCAACAAAATCCATTTTCTTGGAGTGGACATGGTGAACGGTACCCCAGTGCTGGACATCAAGCCGTATATCCCCCAGTACGATTACCCGGCTCCATTCGGTGAAACTATGTCAGCCCTGGAACGGCCTCCAACGGAAGGGATCAGTGACGCTATGGAGAATATGGCTGCTTTAAATGTTAACGATGATGGATATGATGTTCGGAGGTTTGTGGTCTTTGTGTTTAGTTTTTTTGTATCAACCTCTTTAGTCGAATGCAGAATGTAAACCAAAACAAAAATCTCAAAGATTGTTACTTCAAAATTACCTGTAATCCCCAACGTTTACCTGCTTTTGTTGGGAAGTCAATCTACTTTAATAGACGCCTAAGTTGCATGTAAAGTACTATTGTTTCTTAATACCCGAATGTTTAAACCCCTTTTGTTAATTTGCTATAATTTTTATCAACTGCACGTTTTTTTTATTCCAGTTTAAGCCCCCGCCTAACCAACCCGATCGGCATCGACACAGCAAGTCCAACGCGTCAATTCGTTGATAATATCCCCTCTCCCGCACCGCCTAGCAACCTCCTTACCCCTGTCTCGCCATCTCCCGATTCCCCTTCAAGTGAGGACATGTTAGATCTCCCAGTTAGACCGCTAACACAACCTGACTCAGAAAGAGGTGCTCCTGATGGCCAAGAAAGGTTTACCCCACCACAATCAGCTCGTCTGACTAATTTAGCCCTTGATGGCATCCGTGTAGCTCCCTGGATCACCAATCCACCATCCCAAGCATATGAAGTCAGATTTACTGAAGACGTTGAAAATAGATTGAATGATCTCATCGGGGACCGAGCTCAAGCTTTCAAAACCAATATCCAAAGTTTACTAGCAGAAGATCCCAGGTCTAATTATGTGAGGGCAAGATATCCAGGACATGAGTATAGTTGTGTTTTAGAAGATCTCTCAATCAGTTGTGTGTTTGATTCCGGTTCATCTATCTGTACTATCATTGCGGTAAGAAGTGCTGATGATATGCAATAAGTGGTATGTGACTTTGAAATTGATCTGAGATTATTAAGTAATAATTTTAAGCAAAAGGCACTAATTGTTATTTAAAATATAATTTATTAATAGTCATAACAGATATACAAATACTTTGAATAATACTGCAAATATCTCCTAAATACAGTGTAAATGCGAAAATTTTTCTGAATACAAAATAAAAATTGGTTTGCGATTAGTGCGAGTGTATAACTTATCTCATTGTAATTAATCTTTCTTATAAAATAGCACCTGTTTACCGGATCCATAGTTGCCAACAGTATCAAGTACATGGAGCTCTAAATATCTGAATTTAGCTCCATCTAAATCGATAGTTTTCATATTTTCATCATGTTTCCAATATATAACATCGGATAAGGTACTCCAATTATTGCCATCAGTACTGATTCTGTATTGCACTTTTAGGAACGTGCCTTTACCCGCGTCATCACGAGGATAATACTCAAGTTTCTCAATACTGTATTCTTCACCAAGATCGAAGTTTATCGTAAGAAATTGCCCTTCATCTGGATTAGCTTTTCCATGTTCATCCCATTGCGTATGCCAGATACAAAACGAGTTTGTGTCACAATCGGTAAGCTTGCAAATATTCTGACCTGTCTCACAAGGTAGGTTGCAAGTCGCTGTCACTCCTCTTATAACGCGTTTGTTACTTTCTTCTACCGCCGCTGGTACGAAAGTAGAAGATTTGTAAAATATAACCTGTCTACCCGCAACAAATCCACCAACAGCATATAAGATTGTCCATTCGACGAATCGCATCTTAGCTCCCTTTAAAGCTATCTTCTTGGTTTTATTGTCGCGTTTCCAAGACACTGTTTCAGACATGAGACTCCAATTTATACCATCAATCGAATGTCGGTATTGAATCTGCAATATTGTGCCATTACCAGCATCGGCTCTGGGATGATATTCCATTTTATCCAACTCATAAATGTTTCCCAAGTCAAAGTTAATTTTGACAATGCGGTTTTGTCTATAATCAGCTTGATGAGGCAAGTCCCATTTAGTATGCCAAAGCGATTTCATATCCCCATCAGTCAATTTGCAAATTGCTTGTCCTGGTTCACAAGGCACGCTGCAACTAGCTTTGACTCCCTTTATAGCATATCTGTATGGATCTTCAATTTCAACTGCATCGACAAAATCACTCCATTCTGACACACCTTCTTCATTTACTGAACGAATCCTGAACGCATGCTTGGATTCGTATTTGAAATCTTCAAATGTGAAGGAAGCTCCTGTGATGTTGGAGAAAACAGTGCCGTCTCTTTCAATTTCATAATACGTGGCTTCATCCACCGGTTGCCAAAGTAATGTAATATGAGTTCGTACAGTAAGAGCTGTTAAATTCGTCGTAATGTCCAGCGCTTCATTCAACGATGTATTGCTGCCAAAAGTCTTCGCTTCATTGGTAAATCCTTTGATCTTCAAGTGAATATCGTGGGCTGTGACGTCAATCTTATGGATTTTGATAAGTAGAAACTTTTGATGCCAAATCTCACCAGTTACATCATTCAAGTAAGGATTCAGTACGAAGTCTTCTTTGAAGTAATACGCGTTTTTATGTTCTTCAAATTCTCTGTCTGTTTTGGCTCGAGATAATTTAATTGGTTCTCCATTTATTGCAGCTTTGATGTGCAAAATATCTTTCGAAGTCATGATCCTTAGGAGAGTGCTTTTTTCTTTAATCATGTTCTTGTACGAACCTTTGGTTTTGTGGACATTGACGAACACATCGCCACATTTGTTTGATTTGGGACCAACTACTTTAATATGAGTTGTTGCAGAATGGTCTTTCAAGTAATCTACAGAAATTCCATCATCCTCATAAACGTCAAATTCAGAATCTCCATTCGGATAAATGTTGAATATTCTATGGTCCCTTTCGATATCATACGGGTTGTTATTAGCCTTAACCATTGGTATAATAGCTCCATCTCTGACAAATACTGGTATCTTCCAAATTGGTGCTTTGATATTATTCAAGATTTTACCTCCTTGATATTTTTCGCCTGTGAAGAAATCGATCCAAACTTGGTTCGGATCTGGTAAATAAATACCATCTCGAATAGACGCATCCATTACACCTTTCTGTCTGTAAATAGGAGCTACTAAAACACTAGGTCCCCACATGTACTGATATTGAGAGTCCAGCGTGTGAGCTGGAATTTCACCAGGGAACTCTAAAAACATTGCTCTGATCATTGGTAATCCTGTTACAGATTCATGTCCAATAGAATAGTTATACGGCATCATCATTGATTTCAGTTTCAAATACGCTCTATTGATTGCTGTGGCTTCGTCACCAAAACTGAATGGTGTTTTGGGAATGTTCCCCCAACCATCCATGTTAAGTTGGAGAGGCGTGAAAGCTTTCCATTGGTAATCTCTTATGTTTACCTCTCTGCTTTTTCCAGCGTAAATTCCGTCCATGTCTGACCCTACAACCGGCATACCTGACAGCCCGGCACCAATATACGTAGGGATATGGAAGCGTATGTATTCCCACTCTCCTCCTTTCTGGTCACCACTCCAAATGCCTGAATATCGCTGTGTGCCTGCCCAACCATCGACCATAATGATCATAGGCCTGTGGGTTGTGGTTCTCATAAAAATGTTCGAAGCGTTTTCTACAGCGCTTAGTCCAAATGAATATCCGCTGCCGATCCAAGCGACATCGCATTTAAGAGCGACTACTCCAGCTGTACCGACTTCTTTGGCTAAATCACGTTCTCCTTTTTTCGGATGTTTAGGATCCTTCGGTTCCAATTGTGATTCAGTCCACAAAGCTACCTCTACTCCGTTTTTCCTCGCGTAATCCGCAAATTCTTTCAAGTTTTCAATATCTCCCGCTAAAGAGTCAGTTTGTCCATATCCTGAACCATAACCATCATTAGGAATGAACCAGCCCAGTGGAACATCGTGTTTTCTGTATCTGTCCACCATAGCTCTCGCACAAAACTGATAGTTATTCTTCTCTCCATTTAGAGATTCTAAAATGCCAACCTTGTCATCCATTTCATTAGGTTTATAACTTTTATAATACTCACCATCCTCAAATAAGATAGCTCCTGGAGTGCTCGGATCTACTTTTACCCAATAATCACGGTTAAAAGCATTTAAATGTGCTTCGTAAAAAGCGTACTCAGGCATGAAGATTGGTTTCCCTGTCAGCTCAAAGTAATCAGCCAGAATATCTTTCGGTAAAGAATTGATGAAGTAAAACGCATCGAAATCGTCACCTTTGTGAATAGTTTTGATGAAATCTGGTTTGTTTGAACCAAAATCGTATCTACCTGGTTGCCAAGTGTGCCTTAAGACTCCGTACCCGTTTGTGGACCAATAGAAGGGGCACGGGGATGTTACTCCACCGTCAACCCAGTTGTTTGTGTTAGCAATATGAATCACTTCCCCTTTGTGAGAGAATCTTCCGTTCTGCATTCCACCTCCGAAAAAATATTCGTTTTTGTGTTGATGCAGTTTTTGCGTTACTTTACAATCAGCGTAAGACAAAGGATGTGCTTCGCGGAATACTTCTTTATTTGTCCTTTTATCGAACACGGTCATCGTTCCCTTTATCTTATCGAATTCAATATAAATTTTATGCGTGTGAATTATGAAAGCTTTGTCGTGTTCTTTCAAATAGGATTCTTCGAATGCTTTTTTGCAATAATCTGTGATCTTTTTATCAGTGATTTTTGCGATGTCATCTGGATTCATTGGTTCTGGATAATCAGGGAAATCTCCTGTGGGAGACATGAAATATTTGAAGACATGGCAGTTGAGGATGTTAAGTTTGGCCTCTTCACTAGTTTCATACTCTATCATGTATTCGGTGTCAGTTTTCGTTATGGATTTGACTCCGCCGAGAAGTTTGTTCGGGTTCTCGGATTGCTTGAAACCCATGATTGCGTGCGATCGAAAGATCTTGTTTCGATCTTTTGAATAGCAAGCCTTTTCTGGAATGAAAAAAGGATATATTAGAGACTTATTTACAACGAGCGGCGACGACGGACACTAGAGAGAAAATAACGACGGACAGATACCTATCAAAGTAAGTTCGTAGCTACATGCCTATGGGTAAATACTAAAATGTTTTGTTTAGCAGTTCGTACCTACTCAGTAAGCAAGTATCTAGGTAAGTATTAAAATATCACAAGAAAAATACATTAGTTTACAAGATGATCATTAATATCCATATTTATGAGTATTTTACGTGTGTAGGTAGGTAAGGTTTAAATAAATGGTGTAGGTATTCTAGAAATTACGTTTATAGAACGTAACCACATTGTTCCTGATTAAACTGTCCATTTTTTCAGCCGCTCTCTACCTTCCCACATTTGGGATTGAAAAATACCTACTTAACTATTCAGAATCATTTTATGATTATAAGTATTTACGAGAAGCCGACTGAAACGTTATTTTCAAGTCATGATAAATATATTTACGAGTATGTAGGATACCTATACGGAAACAAAAGAATAAAAAGTAGGTAGGTTTTACACAAACGTCATATTCGTACACCTATCTACGTATGAACGTATAACCAAAATTTGCGAATTATTAAAAATTAAAATCACACTAACCGTAATTTTAAGCGATGCGAAAATACGTCTCTCGCGCAAGTGTCGCTATTCACAATAACATGTGTGACTAATTAACTTCGAATAATAAATAGTAATATTATCTAGTAATATTATCTTGTTCAAATAAATACAACAAAGAGTTTTACTTTCGCATTTAAGTGTTACGTAAATAATAATAGTCTTCATATTGATTGATTACTCATTGTCATGTGAAATTCAATTATTGATTTATTTTGACCCAGATTTTGTTAGGGGCTAGGTTTAAGGGTGGTTAGTATTCTAGGAATCAAGTTGGTACCTAGTTTCTGTAGTTTTGTCAGTAGTTAGGATACTAGGTTACTACTGCCTAACTACCTACCCTACTTCAGTTTAAAGACATTTTATTTCTCATTAAAAAACATAAATTGTCACTTACATGAGAACAAAGACTTAAATATATTGTAAGGTAGTATTATCCGTCGATCACAATGAACACCGCACAAAACAAAGATATACTTAGATAAGATACTTAGATAAGTTATTTATATTTGAAAGTATATAAGTAATTCAAAATATCGTAAGTATAATATGTTTAACATAGGTAGGTAGATAGGTACCTATGCAATTAATTTTCACTTTTTCAGCAAGCAGAACAGTACCTACCGGCGGCGAACGTCAACATTCAACAAAAAAAAAAACACCCACTTACTTTAATCAGACAGATATGGCGTTATTAGAAAAATGTTAAAACTTATTTTCAATTCTACATAATTATTTTTGGAACTTAACTGATTTAAAATATACCGTAACGTATAATTAGATAGAAATGTGAAACAAAATTATGAGTAGGTAGGTAATTTTAAAACAAGAATTCAAAGACGAATAATACTGCGGCAGAAAGTTACGAGCCTTAACTCTGTCGCCCCTTTCGCATGTAAAGTAAATATAACTTTTATGTAGGTAGGTTTGTTTGTTAATTGTTGACTAAACAACGCCGCCGCCGGTACAAAACGCATACGAATGATAATGATAAAAGTTCGCAAATATTTACCTGATACGAAGCTTTCTCAGTTTTGTCACACAATGTTCAGATTGAATGTAAATAAATAATCCAAAAAATCTTTGAAACAGATGATCCTATACAAATTGACATGACATCCGTCCAAGTTCTACGAACGTGTCGTCTCATTTCAACTCCGAGTTTCAACTCGTACTAGCTCGTACTGTTTACGTGTTCATGGTTCGGTTCAATCGAGTTCATCTTGCCTAGTCATCGATTATAAAATAAACTCAGTACAACACTATTATTGCGTTTCACTTTTTTGGCATGGAAACAAGATTTATTCAAAGTAGTTTGAACGATATTTCTGTTTCTTTTACTCTTAAAAGTATTTTTTTTCTGTAACATTGCGAGTAGAAATTAAGTTTCCACAAAAACGGTCTTTTGACACAAGCATAGTTTTGAGTTTGAGATTCCTTCAAATCATCAAATTTTTGATTACTCACTTCGTGTTTTGAAGCCAACATTCCTATAATTTCCTTTTAACTAATAAAATCTGCTGCTAAGGTAATAAATAACAAATATTAGTTCGAATATTTCTGTGCAGTATTCATAGAATTTGTGAATTGCTTTGTCATTGTAACCTAACCTTTTGGGCCGGTTTTATTTGTGGTAATTAATAATTCTTTTCAGATGTTTCTGACGCGTTCTGAGTACGACCGTGGTGTGAACACTTTCAGCCCTGAAGGTCGGCTGTTCCAGGTAGAATATGCTATTGAAGCTATCAAGTTGGGTTCGACCGCCATCGGCATCTGTACGTCGGAAGGCGTCGTCTTGGCGGTCGAGAAGAGGATCACGTCCCCGCTGATGGAACCTACTACCATTGAAAAAATTGTGGAAGTGGATCGTCATATTGCTTGTGCTGTTTCTGGCCTTATGGCTGATTCTAGGTTAGTATGAATGCTATGAATTAACTTGGTGTAAATAATTCAGTGAAGTGTCGATTCATCATTTCTTTGCGCTAAATAAAAAAAATATTCTACTAGACTTTATTTAAACGGTTAATTATCTACCAGATTAATTGCTTTTCTGTTCATCAAAATCAAACACTGCTTGCCCTAACTTTTTAGATGTCACACAAAATAAGTGCCTATTTAATACAAAAATTCTAAATTCCAGAACTCTAGTAGAACGTGCGCGTGTAGAATGCCAGAACCATTGGTTTGTGTACAACGAGCGTATGAGTGTGGAGTCATGTGCTCAGGCCGTGTCGAACCTGGCTATCCAGTTCGGAGACAGTGATGACAACAGTGGCACGGCCATGTCACGGCCTTTTGGAGTTGCTGTTATGTTTGCTGGTAAGTTATGCTTACAAAAGCTATGATTTACATATTCTTCTTATTGAAGATTAGACTTCTTAGAGACAGAATTCCTAAGAAGAGATTTAGAGAGATACCAACTCATAGGTTAAATTGATATTAGTTTGTTCAAATTGCAACAGGTAATTAAATGTTTGTGTATTAATTCATATATTAAAGAGTACTTGTTAAGTATTCCTTACTTCTGCCAACAATTTGACTTCTTGTTATGATATGAAACAACATATTTTTTTTCATTCACTTGTATTTAGAATTTGTTTATTGCAAGTCACAATTTGGGTAAGGTGTTACAAAGCCATATATAGTACATGAGATGCCCTGCCAGGGCACAGCAAAAGGTATTGTGTATCACGTAAGATGTAATTCTAACATTTTATTTAATCACAGGCATTGATGAGAAAGGCCCCCAGCTATTCCACATGGATCCCAGCGGTACATTTGTGCAGTATGATGCTAAAGCTATCGGCTCTGGTAGCGAGGGTGCCCAGCAGAGTTTGAAGGTATGGGATATAATATTTTATTAATTAACTGGCTGGAAATAATTGTAACCTTTTTTAAAATCAAATGTCTTGATATGTAGAAGAATGAGAATGTTAGTAAAGTTCAAGACATGTTAATTCTAATTGTGTAGTATGATTGTTTCACTCTACTGTTTGAATGGACTACTTTTTGAAGTTCATAATTTTCATCCACATACTCAAGACATATCTAAAATTCTTGATTTAATCTGTCACAGGCTCAATTCATTTGTTTAAAATTATGTTTTCATATCAGTGCCTTTCATATATGTTACACCATACAATAGCAAACAAAACTTACTGAATAGTTTCTTCAAAAACCACATTTACTTATTCACAGGAAGTGTACCACAAGTCAATGACCTTGAAAGAGGCAATCAAGTCAGCCCTCACGATCCTCAAGCAAGTCATGGAAGAGAAACTGTCAGAGAATAACGTGGAGGTAGTCACCATGACGCCGGAAGGGAAGTTCCATATGTTCACTCGGGAACAACTCGCTGAGGTTATTAAAGATATCCCTTAATTTCTTATTTATGTAGATTTAAACGCATTGTAAGTTGCGACAGTAATTTTACTTATTAAATTGACGCATCATCGCAATGTTAAGTAACCTTACTGTTTGTAGTTTACATTGTGCAAGAACTGTTTTTGGAGTATTTAGAGTAATATTTGAAGTAAATTGTTATTTTATTTAGATAAATCGTATTTTACTTGTGTATTTATATTCGTAAATTATTATCTAAGTACTTACCTATTTTGGTTTGAAGTAAAATCATGTAATGAAGTTTTGTAAAAGACAGGTAATATGCATTTGGTATTTGTATCAACTATGTATTTAGGAATACAATTTGTTTTAAATATTACTGCTGGTGCGGAAATTTCAAGAATCTATGGTAAGCATTCACTATTTTATAATAAAAAAGATTCAATCTACATATTATTGTGTATTATTTTAAAATATAATATTAATTATATATATCCTTTGCTGTAATTTAAACGTAGCTAGCGCTTAGTAGTTTTTAGTTAGAGTAGTACATTTCAGTAGTATTATTGTTTAGATTTTATGTTTCTTAAGCAATGTTTTTCATTGATGCAAAGTCCTCTTAACTTAATAACCAACCATTCGATTTAAAACTGATTTTTTAAATATCCAAATCATTACCTAGAATTCTATAATACCACACAGATGATTGCCAACATGCCCGAACTGCAATGGAGTGAGAACAGCTCAAAGAATGCCATCCAAGAACTGTCCAAACTAAGAATAAATAGACAGAGCGTGTAGACATTGGTATATGAAGACATAACTTTATTTCACATCTATTTTATTTGTTATCTGATTGGGTTAATACAGTTCTGTTGTATATTTTTTGCATTTTGTTTTTGGTAGCTTGTTTTATTTAATAATTTCAGTTTTTTTGCTATTATAACGATGATAGGCGTACGAAAATGCCGTAATTCAAACATTACTATAACTAAAGTCTTTTTTGTTTCTATTTGGTCAAAAATACAGTTATATTTTACGAAAAACATTTATTTGCCAAATATAACATCAAAATTGATTTTGCTTATACTTAAGAGATCTACAATATAACGTATAAATTGTAAATAAATCACAATTTGGTAACAAATGCATTTTATAAACATTCAACATGTTCAATCAGCTGTTAAGACTAGTTTATTGTTGCGTTTTACTTAACGGACTGTTAAACATGTTAACTGAAATTAGAATAAAGTAATCTTGTCTTTAAAAAAGAATGTAGATATAAAAAATTGGATATTATAAAGGTATAAAAGGAAATAACAAATCCTGTAAAATTAAAACTTAAGTTAAATTGCACTTAAATTGTTAAGATTTATACTATGGAATGGAGTAAAAAAGTAAACCAAAGGAAATGCGAAATCAAAAGAAATGGAGGGATTGTATAAGCTCTAATCAACTACAAAGCTCAGTTCACATCGCTAGGGGAGCGAGCGTGTCGGAAGATCATAGTTTTATACACGGTGTGAACCGCACTATGGGACATATTACACTATGAGCCAATTAAATTAGATAATTATAGTACTATGATTCATTTTCTCGTAGTCAATCATCTTGAATCAAATATACGATCCAAGACAAATGATAGTATAATTTGTCCCTATGTAAAGAGAAGGAAGCCATATCTGGCTCGCCCGCTAGCGGTGTGGCCTGAGCAATCACAGTATTCTAATTCCACCTTTTTAAAGATTAAAAACTAGTACACTAAGTACCTACATGGAATATTTCAAAAACATTTCTTTCGTCGGTAACCTGTTTTCTTTTTCTACGATATATGTATTCGTCCCAGATATTGTCTTTCCAAAGTTTTTCCTTATTTTAATAAGATAAATAGACATTTAGAAATATAATTATTACCTATTTTATTATTAAATTGTGACACAAAGTCCAAGTGCTGCGCAGCGTTTAGGGATTCACTCACACCACTATAACTATTTGATAACTTTTCGATGAAACAATGCAAGCTTAGCGTGCATTTGAATTGTCGAAGGCGCGGTTTATACCAAAGAAGCGTGGCGGAGATGCAAAAGATGTGAATTGAGTGAGTGCGTTGAACATCCCAGAAAAGTATGTAATTAGATACGTAGTTGTACGTATTATGGCTTGTACGTATTTATTTACTTTAGAAGATTGAACTAGTACAAGTGGTCTCTGCCTACCCCAATGGGAGAGAGGCGTGACGGATATGTATGTATGTATTGAACTAGTGTTATTTTTTATCATTTTTGAGTGAAAAAAGCGCGCCACGCAGCAAAAAATTACATTTGGACTTTCTCCTACTCTTATATTTAAAAGTACCCAACCCTGTAGCCTGTAGGGCTTAATATGACAGCATTACAAACAGAATCATCCCAGTTTTCATCCCACCTACGCATCACAATCGTTTTAAATATTTGGCCAACTTTGAGCGTTTTTTATCTTAACGGACAACCCTAAAATAAGTAATGGGCACTCTTAAATTAAATGATGTTCTCAAAATCTAAATTTTGGAACATCCGTTAGAAATCAAATGGCGCCAGAATAGCTTTCGTTTCATAGGAGTTTTTATTCATTGATTGTTCAACCTTTAAGGGTAGCTAAGCTACACACATTCGGGTATAAACAGAATATATAACAATTTGATATACGGCAAAATGCCGATACGAACATGTGCAAATAGCATGCTCTAAGTAACAAGCTGTGGCGTCATCGAATTTCTTAAAATTTTTATTCTTTTTTTTTCTGTCTCATCGGAATATGTAAAGCTTACCAATATTTCTCCAAATACGGTACCATTTCCAACGGGTTGACTGTAGGAGCCAACCTTTCTACTGGCACCCCATTCTTGTCTATAATGAACTTGGAGAAGTTCCACTTGATGAAGTTGCCAATCATCCCTTGTTGACTCTCCTTCAAAAACTTCCATAGAGGATGAGCGTTTTCACCATTGACTTCAACTTTTTCAAACAAATCGAACTTGACACCTCTATCTTTGGTGAATTTGAAGATATCTTGAGGGTTCCCTGGTTCCTGGCCGCCGAATTGGTTGCAGGGGAAGGCCAGTATACGTAGACCTTTGGTCGAGCTGTACTTTTCATAGAGCTCGTTCAGTTCTTTGTAGTTGGTATCGGTCAAGCCACACTGGGAGGCGACGTTCACTATAATAGTAACGTGACCCTTGTATTTATCTAATTTGACTTCCTTCCCGTTGATATCTTTGACGGTGAATTCGTAAATAGTTTTTGGTTTGGTATCTTCATTTGTTTCAATATTATTGTTTTCATTTGTTTTTGTGTCGTCGTTTGTCTTTTGTTGTGCAGTGTTTGGTTTTCTGTTGAATAAATATATTCTGAGATGAGGTGTTTGAAATTTAATGAACAAATAAAAAGATTCCAAACGTTCTAAATAATCCTAGTAAGAAATGAATTAGGTACTTAATATAAGGTGTTTCCTAATTAGATACAATTACTTACTATATACCTATACTAACTAGTTGATAAGTCTTTGTTAGATTGTTTTGTTATATTAATAACAAACAACATTTACTACGGAACCATTTACCGTTAAAATAATAATGCAAGTAGTGATGTCTTATCGTGAAATTGACCGATATCAAAACTAAACCAAAGAAGTTAAAGTTCCTAGCCTCTTCACTTCTTTGGTAAAATCACCCTTGCAGCTTAACACTTATGAAACTTTTATATAAGCCTCTCCTATTTCTCCACGATTCTCTATCTTCAGCTGCCTCTACCCATCCATGAAGGTGTCCAGTAAAAAAATCCACTTACTTCTCCTCATGGAACTGCAGAAACTTGCCAACAGCTTTGAAGATATCATCAGCGAGTATACCGGGTAGTTCCATCGCGGGAAAATGTCCGCCGTCATCCACCACTGTAGATTGCACGTAATTCCAGAACTTCAATTTTAGAAGCATGTCGGGTAAGAACACTACGTCGTGCTTGAATTTTATGCAGGCTGTCGGCACAGTGGTTGGCATTCTGAAATTAGTTTTCAGTGCTGTTTTATTTGATTGCTTTGGATATCGTGCCATACGGTAATATGAATTGATGTTAATTTTCAGGTTCTTTTAGCGCCAAAACACACGGTGAGACGCAACTGAAACTTTTGATTTGCATCGAAGTTTCTGCTATAGAATTCCTTAGAAAACCACACACGACGCAACTGAAACGAAACGTTTCAAACTAGTAACTAGCAGTTTCAGTTGCGTTTCACTGTGTTTTCTGGGTCTTAGTCAAATATAGGCCAAGTTTGAGACATTGACTGGTCTATTTCTTTGAGGAATGTAGAAGTAATATAACGATTTCTATAGTTAACAATGATTAAATCACTAGAGGCCGCCCCTCGACTTCATACGTACCTACCTATTTATCGTCGTGTCTTGGAAAATTAACACAATATCTTAAAATAATATGTAAAAGCTACAATATTGAGAAGTTCGATGGTTTTTGCGTGACTTGCATAAGCTTTGACAGGGAATAAATCTAAATCAAAATGGATCAAAACAGATACAGTCCTTCCTTCCTTTCCATCCAATTCTACTTAACAAAATACAAAAATTATTTATTTAAAAGTTAAACTTACTCATCAATACTTCCTAAGCTCCTAACGGTTTCCGCGTACAGTCGTACCGAGGTAGTAATGCTATTAGTGGCCCAGTAAACCATCACGTTGTCTAATAATTGCGTAAGAGTGTACTTGGCGAGTAGATTCCCGTCTCCTTCTTTACGGTAGTTCCTATTGGTCCAAGTTGAGAATTTCTCTAGAATGTATGATGCGAGGCCAGCTGGGGAGTCGGATAAAGCTATTCCTGTTGAGTAGGAAATATTATATTAGAACAGAATCTACAAGTTTGCCCATTATGTTTCTTTCTATCTAAGTGCAAACTTGATAGTAGCTACGTATTAGTGGCACAGTGTACATATAATTGATAAAATAAATAGGAAACAAAATAAAAAATAATTAAATTAGAATATTCAATTTCAAGTGTTTTAATGAATAAATACAGGTATAACAAATGGATCAAAACATAGTAATTGAGATTTTTATTGTGCAAGGAAAGTAGACTAAAAATTTCCTGAATTTACGTGTGGAGTTTTTAAGTAATGTTTTTTTATTCATAAGCCTGTTGTATCCCACTGCTGGGCAAAGGTTTCGCCTACATCTTTCCAAATATCCCTATTCCCGGCAACTTCTAGCTAGTTTACCAAAATGAAGAAATACGAGTAGGTATTAAAATAAACATTTAGCAAAATAGCCATAAAATCACAAAATTTAAATATAGCTTAGTATCTAAGTAAACTTACCAATAGTATCGGGTTTAGTAGTTTGTATATGGAAATATCCAGATTCTTCCATAGTGAACATCAGGTGGTCTGTCAATGGGAACATACGCTCCTCCAGTTCTGGTTCAACTACCAGGCTTGGCTTGACTGAACCTGAATAACATATAAGAGTAAGTTACTAAGTACCACATAAAGTATATAATAAGTTAAACCTAAGTAAATAAATTAAATTGGAAGTGGTCTCTGCCTAACCCAATGGAAGAGAGGCGTGACGGATATGTATGTATAAATGATACCAACCAAACAAATTAATAACTCCAATCATACGATGGAACACAGCAGGGCTGTTAGTATGGTAACCCAGTACGTTATCTTGGAACAGTGTTGCCATGTGTACGCCGACGACGTCGCCATGATGTAAGTAGTATTTCTCAAAGCCAAGTCGGGTCATTAAGTTGTGCATTACTATAGCCATTTCAGTTGGGCCGAAACCTCGGCGGGTGGCGCCCTGGTATAAAAAAAATAGCTTTCTTAGGGCATATTGTTTGTTACGACACTTATTTCTCAGTACAATTGTACGGCAGAAATTCATGTTGTAATAATAGTCCACACATATGGTCCTATGTCGATATTTTATTACAGTATCTTTCTCTTAAACGAAGGTAGTTAAACGTAGGTAGTTAAGAGAAAAACTATTATTACAACATGAATTTCTACCGTACAATTGTACTGAAACACAAATTGTACAATTGTACTGTAATATATCAATGAGCTTGAGAATTTTTAAAAATGTATATTCAATAGTAAGACCATAGGCATTCAGTCCTGGGGGAAGCATGCATGGGGCCGAAGCCAATAAGTAGAGGCCCGTATATTATTTAAAAACATACTAAAATAACAATTCTAACCTGCGAATACCCAAACCCGGGTAGACTGGGTATGATAAGTTCAAAGACGAATGGGAACCCAGGTCGTGGAGTGGTCAGCATAGGAACAATCTCGTAGAACTCTCTGAATGTATCTGGCCATCCATGCAGCATTAGGAGAGGTAGGACCTGCAGAATTACACACCCTATATTTATTGGCATATTACACTATCTATTCATCTTGGATCATTGAAATGATCATATATTTGATCCAAGATAATTGATTATGAGAAAATGAATAGTCCTATATTACATTATCGAATATTATTTGCTCATAGATCTATGACGTCACGTTCGGCCCGAATCTGTGTAGATAGACCTTAAATGATAGAGTAATATGCCCCAACAATTGATTCAAAACAACTGACTACACTGGAATATCATTGGAGAGGCAAATGTAGCTATAGGCTGAAATGATGAACTTTACTGACTTCTAGATCACAGTAAAAACTAAAAATCATCTTACCGTAACACCATCTTCAACTTTTGGCTTAACTCTCATAAAATGTATATCCAATCCTTGAATATTAGTCTTGAAATGCTCATATTTGTTGAAAAAGGCCTCCCTTTCCTTGAAATTGTATTTGTTCTTCCAGTAATCTAGTACTCGGGATAGGAAATTCGTGTTGAATCCGTAAGTAAACCCGGCTTCCTCTAAAGGTGGAGTCATTGGTCGTGTATGGAGGAGACGTTCACGTAAATCATTTATCATCTGAAATGTAGTTTTATTTTACTTTTTTTTGTATACTAAGTGAATAAATGTATGTCCATATAAATCCTGCAGCTTTAAAATACAAGATGTTCACTATAATAGGTCATAACTACTGTCCTTATCACATTCAAAACTTGTGATAGAGACATAGCGTCTAACTAAAAGCTGTGTGATATGTTTGTCACTGCAAATACAGTAAACCTATTGACTATTTTTGGTACGGTAGTTATTACTTATTTATGAATAGCGTTAAGGAGACCATATGATCTTAATTTAGGAATATTCAATTTTAAAAACTATGTGTAGCTGATGGCAATTTAAGCAACTCATTGGGCAAAACTGGACCTTATTTGTATATAAAGATAGAGATTCCAGGAACTTTTCCCTTGCCACATAATTTTGTCAAAAAAGTACACATTATCCTTTAATATCTTTGCACTAACTTACCACATCAGTAAATTCAATATCAAAGGGGCGAATAGAGACATCAGGTTGTGGATCAATAGGATACGGTCCCCACCACTCGTCTAGATGCAGTATAGGTATTTCAATAGTCTTGTTGAATAGATTGTACATGTAGTACGAAGTCAGTCCAATTGTGACGGATAGAATAAGTGTCATGTATGTGCAACACTGGAAACAAATGAATGTTATATATTTTATTTTTATACATATTCATCATGTCAGCTTATGGACGTCCACTGCTGGACAAAAGCCTCCCCCGAGGATCTCCACAACCGGTCTTGTGCTACCCACATCCAACGGTTACCAGCGACTTTAACCAAGTCGTCGGTCCACCTTGAGAATTAAACCAAGTTGGTTGTTATTTAAGTACCTGTATAGGGGACTTTAAAATTAGTGAACAATAGAAAAGGATTGCATTTACTTATGATAACAAAAAACTTTTACTATGGGGCCAAGTTCAGAACCTTAAAAACACTGTTCCTCCATACTATCAGCTGATGCATTTTGCATGGGAAGTTCACATTTTTTTAATGATTTCGACCTTTGTCCCAAAGTAAAAGTTGTTTGTTATCACGAGTTCATGCACATCCTTTTCTATTGTTCATTAATTTAAAGTGGAGTGACTTTATAATGTGCTTAGTTTGTGGTAAATTGGTAAACTATACAATTCGATTAATCAAAACGTACATAGGTAAATAACTAATAAGAACTAATTTAAGTAAAAAGGTTGGAAATACTTACTTTATAGGATTTTTCCTTTGGAGGCGGCTCTTTCTGAGGTGGGCGGGCCAGTTTGCTGCTCATCTTGATATAATTCCTATGTCTTTACATCAATATAGATAATACACTAATTAAGACAGGTGCCTAAAAACAAGAAATCTTTGAAGATTGAGAAACCGAGATGGTCTTTCAGGGTGGATTTTTAAAGAATCTTTATTTTTATATAGTTCATACTAAATCTAAGACATTACTTATAATTCATGACTTTTTAACGAAAGAAAGGCAGATAAAAGGCCGCAATAAGTAAGACCGGCGAACCAAATATTACCAAAGCGATTAGAACGACAGAGCGTATAACAATAGAGCTAGGTAGGTACCTACTTTAAATCCACTTTTCTAGAGACTTTCCACTTTTCTACTTCAGGGATTGAAACAAAAGACAAACGAATAAATCAAAGTTCAAAAGGTATTGATTGCCGGATTTGCCGGCTGCAGTACCTACGTCAGAAAAAAAAACTTGTTTTTTGTTGTGTTCTTGGATGTTAAAAATTATAAAACAGCTGCACAAACCGAGAGGATGATTGTTTTCAGTTTAAAACCAATTAATTTGCAGTAATTTGCACATTCAAAAGTTTGGAATTATGAACAAAATTGATTGTGGCAAAGCTAAAATAAAAAGTGTACACCACCCACACACACGACATACAAGACACAGCACAAACTGTCAAAAAGCCGATTGACTAGTGATGTGTTGGTTCCTCTTACGAATATCGATATATTTCTAAAAAACAAGGAATGGGACATAATTATGTAGGTAATAAACTTAGAATACGTTTGTAGACAGATACATTACGATTTAACTAAAAAGAAGTTAAAAAAAAACACTAGAAAACACGCTTTTTGAATGCACGTATAAACAAACAAAAAAAAAATTTGGTAGGTACCTACCTACCTATTGTTTAATTGAGTTGTCTCTATTTCTAGCCTGAAGTGTAAATTACATGCTCTAAATCTATTTATTTAATCTAAATATTTGATTGTAAAAGCGTGGGGAAAACAGAAACACAAAAAAAGAGTAGTAATAGGTACTTCTAAAAGAAATATGCTTTATTTCATAATAGATAGATAATAATAAAACACCATAATTGCTTATTGTTTTATATTATGTAGAATTGTTACCTTTCATACTACATATTAGTGCAATGTTTTTTTTTCATACAATATAATACCTACCTACCATACCACTACCAAACACATTTTCAACCACAAAATGCGTTAGTTATGCATGGTATGTACTTTGAAAAAAAAAAACACAAAATGGACTTAAACTGAATGGTTGAAAATTAAAAGTGAAAATCCGGGTACGATTGATAATTGTAGATAAATTTATTTGGTAGTACATAACATTAGATTTAAAGTAAAAAAACATAACAGTGCAATTACATTCCATTTTCAATATCTAACTTAATTGAATATAAAATATGTCTTAACTTTTTAATAAAAAATCCGTACATTCTAGATAAAATCATACAAGCAAAGTTTCGAGCTCGGGATTAAAATTTTCACGTTGATCAATGACTAGTTCGTCTACACTAGCCCAATGCTGTTAAGGCTTTTCTGACAAGGGTTTTTATACATACTGATAATCGAAAACAAACAAATGATACAAATGGATACACCAAGACGTACATATAGATATCTATTAAACGTATCTACTTATGTCAGGTCAATTTTAATCTACGATAGTAAGCCAATGAAAAATACTTCAGTCTAAGGTTATTGGTAATCGAAATATCCAAAACTATGGTTTTGGATATTTCGATGAATAAATCATAACCACATTCTTGAAATAGAGACCTACGTTAGATTTATAGTAATCATTGGGATTTCAAATTATGTAGAGTGTGGTAATCTGTCCAGCAGGACTTGTCTTCAGCCAGGCAAAGCCCGGCATCACAGGTCTTGCAAAATGTTTTAACACGAGAAACTTTACCTATAGCAGAACATCTGGCACACCGTCTTCTGGACTTACCCACCGTTACCCAAATGCACGGTGTGTGCAAGATATTCCGCTGCAAGCGAATCGCACTGTGCGGCTCAGGTGGACGCTCGACTTGTGATTCCAACTCAACAAGAGAAGTAGCCAGCTGATACCGAAAGGTACGATGCTCGATATCAGGCAAGTGTTTCGCGCGCTGACTCTGCTTATAAAGAATGTAAGCATTGTGAATGCTAACATTTAGGAGTCGTTTAAACATTTTGATGTACCACTTTACTCCACGGGTCCGTTCTAAGAGATACATTGACAACTTTTGGTCCTTGAGGTCCACTCCACCCATTGTTGCATTGTAATCACGCACGATTTTAGGTTTCATTACATTTCTACCTGCCAAGGTATCCGGAACAAAGTCCGTATCGTGATACGTGGAGATCATATGCACTACTTTGCAGTCTTTCCATGCAAACAAAGAAATATCTCCGCAGTGACGAGCCATCCAGTTTCCTCGAGCCTGTGCCTTAGAGAAATTTTTGATGGCATCGGGAATATTCTTTTTGTTTGGACGTAATGTACCGAAGCAGTCAAAACCTAAAGTTTTCAAGTATCTTGCTAACACTGGACTATTATAGAAATTGTCCATGGTCAAGCAATACCCTTGCCCCTCTAGGCCTTGCAATAATCTCAACACTATTTGAGTAGTTTTGCTACCTAAATTGGCGCTTGAGCTAGTCGGCTCTGCAGCAGGTTTGCTAGATTTCCCTGTATAAATTTCGAATCTGTACATGTACCCTGTTTGTGACTCACACAGTTCAATAGATTTTATGCCAAAATGCGCAGCCTTTGATCTTATCATCTGATTCCACGACAAATGACCCTTGAATAAGGTCAAAGACTCATCAATGGATATATTTTCATGGAGAACATATAATTTGGAAAATTTGTCATTTAAGTGGTGGATTATCGGAGATAACTTGTACAATTTTGCATCAAGTAATTTTCCATCACATTGCAAACTACTTTGATTTTCATCATCGTTGTTTACAAAATGTAAGAATTTACTAAGCATTGTGTACCGGTTACTCGACATGAGCTGCCTAAAACGAGGCATTTCTAAATAGCTCGATGTATCCCAGTATTCACTAATTCTTTTTCGATTATCGATCCCCATGAATATGAAAATACCGAATAAGCGATATAGCTCCTCCACAGTAGTGGGCTTCCACTGGTGGAGTCGCGAATGGCTTACTATCTCATTGTTTGCTCGTTTTTTCGAAATGGTCTGCGACGCATAACGATTCGTTTCGGTGACGATAAGCTCCATTATACTTCTGTCCCAGATGGCAACAAAAGCATCATAGGGATTACCAAAGTTTCCAACAGGTCCAGGGGTTCCAGTAGGAGTAAAATCTGTACGAAATCCCCTGAAACTATCGAATTCTCCTGTCCACTCAAAATAATCGTTATCTCCAAGCAGGTTACTCTGAAATTGGTCCATCTGCCGTTCTAGTGCTTCAATATTACGCAGCGTACTAGTGTCCACTTCATCATTATCGGAAATATCCCACGAAATCACCTCGTGAGAGGCATTGATATCGAATCCGTCATCAAGGTCACTCCCGTAGTCGACATCGTCTTTGCGTTTAGCGGCAGTAAGCCGCTGCTTACTACCAAGCGAGGAGGGAGTTTCTTGCTGGCGTGTCACTGCATTAGTGTTTATGGGGGGCGAAGAGGGTGTTGGTGAATGAAGTGTTGATACGTCTGTATTAGAAATCATAATGTTGTGTGTAGCAGATGTGTGTGGACTTCTTAGCAGCTCACCAGCTACCGGGCATTCATTCAACAGATTTTCCTTTTCAGGAGAAACCTCTTCTGGATAGCTGTAATTATAGACATAAAAACCATTAAAAGGCGCATGACTATTCATCTTTTGAAATCCTGTTTTTTTTTATTGTACTTTTATCATTTATTATGGAGTTACAAGATTGAAAAGTTACTTACTGTGGAGCCAGTGGCTGAGGGCGTAGAGTGTCCCCTGGCGATTGCTCTAGAGGCACACTATTACCAGGACGCATACAGCCTCCTGGCGTGTTCATTCCTTGAAGGGCCCTGTAACAACGTTTTTTAATGATTAAACATTCAACATGAAACTAAGAAAAAAATATATAAATTTTTCTTACACTGATGGCTTGCGGCGCAGTAAAGTGCGATCCAGCGGCAACCGTTTCGGTAGTGGCAATTGGTTTTGAGCCAACAGTTCGGAAGTAAGGGGAGGTGGTGGCTGTCCAATCGTACCAGCACGTGGATTCGATCCATTTTCACGTCTCGGTCTAAACGTATCACTCGGCCGCCGTGAAGCTGTAAATGCATTTATATTTGATCAAATTGGACCATGCAAACCTCTTACTTATATACTAGGTACTTAAAATAATTAAAACCTACTTGAACGTCCCCGCCCACCACGGGCTCGACCTGCTTCAAACTTTTCAAAGCCATGACCACGGCCACAACCTCTTCTTCGGTCAAGTCCAACAGAATCGTCCGAGGATTTTGACGACGACTGCCGGCCACGCTTTGACGTTGGTTCGTCCACCCACTCATCACCACTGAAAATAGGTAATTATATAAATTAATACGAAAGCTAAAATTGATGGGTTATAGTAGAAAAAAAATAAAACCTTTTAGTATCAATTTTTTTATTAATAGGTTAGGTACCTATAACATTTTTTACTACAATTTAGTAATTCAAAACCTACTTTGTCAAAAATAATATGAATGCGAAAAACATGAAAAATATATTATAGGTAAGTATATAAGTAAGTAAGTATATAGTATCGATATTTTGAAAAATATGTACTTATCGATACTTTTTTTATGGACGCTCTAGTGTACAACTAATGGCATTCAATAGTTCAATACCTGTAAATGATTTTATTTTAGTTTGATCGTGACAGATAATACCATTTTCTCAATTGACCTGGCTAACGATAGAAATAGGCAGCTTAACAACAATAAATGCTATTTTATTTTAAATCACTTTTACACGTTGCATTCTGTTTTTAGTGTATTTGTGTGAAAAATTACCGGCCAATATTTTTATTTACTTAGGCTCAAAATGCTTTCTAAAATTTAACCACTAAAACATACCTAACATTTTCATTAATTCTTTTTATAAACAATAACCCAATCACAAACTTTGATAAAGATAATTATTTATCAAGTTTACTTACGAACTAGCAGAGAAATCCATAAACACAGAAGGTAAAGAAACCTTACAGAGATTAGTCTTCACTCACTTCAACAAACAAACAACGCGCTATAGTGATGGACGAATATGAATGATTCATTCGAATCGGCCTGATTCGAAAATTCGAATTATAGAATTTGTATATTCGAATGAAAACATTTTACTCAAATAATTTTCATCAATCACAGTGTACAAGTCCACTGTTTAATTGATTGTTGCAGTTGGATATTAAGATCCTTTTCATGTACGTAATGGTTTTTAATGGATTTATGCGGATTACAGTATTAAATTACTTAGGTTGGAATCGTTTTATGGAGATTCATGTAGTTGCATCTGAGTTGAAGTGAAGGAAGTGACATTTCGTTTCGTTGACGTTTCTGACGTTTCCCCCGCCGCTGTCGCGCCCCTGGGGGCGGATGCGTTCAGGATTACGGAACACTGATTTTTACTTTTAACATTGAAGAAATAAGCGGCTGTGAACGAAAACACACTATTATTAATCTTAAAAACGAGACGGTGAACTTTCATTATTTTTATACAAAAATTCGAAATATTCATTTTGATCTTTGCATTGATCTTCTATTGAATTGATTTTAAAAGAAAAACATTCGATTGGCGAATGATCATACAAAGGAAAATAGAAACTTTCGAATGATGAATACCGCGTTAGGAATCATTTGAATAACTCGATTGTAAATTTTTTGAACACTCGCCCATCACTAGTGCTCTACGTTGGTTCCTTAAAATACTACCTATGCCGCTATGTTGGCAGCATTGAAAATTGGAGTAGAGTCCATTTCACGAAAGAAGTCTCCTAGCCGGCGTAAAGTAAAATACCAACAGAACATCATGGCTTTTGAAATTGTGTACTACTTTCGGGATTTTGTTCTAAATATTATAGGTACCTACCGAAATTTAGAAATATACTCTAAATAATGCTATCGTCATTCTTCGGAGCCTCAAATAATTTTACCAATTTAGTAGGTACAATTTTTTTTAAAATGGTCACACTGATGCTGTGAAAGTGTGCGTGTCTACGGCTTTTTAAAATGGCTATAGGCCGTCTAATAGCGTTGCCGAAAAATCGATAGTTTTACAGTCGATTGTTAAACGTCAAAAACATGTACCCTATCGATAGCACAATCGATACTATCGATAGTATTGCTCTCCAATATTGAATATACAATCGATACTATCGATAGTTTTGCACAATCGATAGTGATAATTTTTTCGATAGTATTGCAGTCAGTAAGCAGGCATAATGGGTTGTAGAATGTATGACGGACGAATATAAAGTAAGTATGGTCAGTCAGTTGGCCAGCAATTTCGAATCTACCACCCATTATGCCTGCTTACTGAATGCAATACTATCGAAAAAATGATCACTATCGATTGTGCAAAACTATCGATACTATCGATTGTATATTCAATATTGGAGAGCAATACTATCCATAGTATCGATACTATCGATACTATCGATAGTATTGCTGTTAACCGATACTATTGCAGTCGATACTATCTAGGGCATGGATACCGGTATACCGAAATACCGGTATACCGGTAAATATTTTCGGTATTTTGATACCGGTATATAAAGACAAAATACCGGTATTTCGATATTAATGAAATATCTCTTTTTTTCAAAGGAGATAGATAAAATACTCTGCAGAAGTTGAATGCTTGTTTGTATCACGAACCCCGTAAAGTAACATTATATTGTTTAAGTATCATTAGTGTACTCGTTACGTTAGATAGTGAGTTTTGTATTCTGATTTATTTTAAAATAATAACATATTATGGGTCCGTCGAAGGGAGATACTATTTTAGATAAGGTTTTACCTATTTGTTTTTTTTTATAATTAGTGATGGATATTAAACTAAGACTGATTTAAGTTGCCATTTGATTGTGATATTGAGCTAATGAGACAATTAAAATAATTTAGAGATGCGCCGAATATTCGCTTACTATTCGGTATTCGGCACCTCAACCGAATATTAGGCCGAATATCGGTTAAAATGACAATTTATTCGTTTATTTTGCTTAGTGATAATTTGCTTGATAAAACAGGATATTAACCTCATATTAAATTATTTTTTTAAACCAAGGAGCGGTTAATCTATGTACCTATTACAAGAGTTATTAGGAGATGATAAAATGAAGATAAGTTAATAAGTGACACTTAAAGATAGAATTTAGAAACCTAGACATTCTGCTCTATCTAGTGACCGTCAAAGGCGCTTTTATTTATAAACTTTACCTATTTGTTGTATCAAAATAAGTGTGAAAGTGCAACCGAATAGTTCGGCCGAACTATCTGCAACCGTCATACTTACCAATATCGTTATTGGAACAATTCAAATGACAAAAAGTAGTATTTAAAAAAATACCGAAAAAATACCGAAATTTCGGTATACCGATATTTAAAATTTTAATACCGGTATCAATACCGGTATGAAATATGTTCCGGTATTCCATGCCCTAATACTATCGATAGTATCGATTGTATCGATTGTGCTATCGATAGGGTACATGTTTTTCGACCTATCGATAGGCTCTCGATATTGGCCTATCGAGCGGCAACACTACCGTCTAAGGGATGGACTTCTCAAAAGGAATACTTACTTTTGTTAAAATTACAAAAGAGTTTATTGAGCGTCCCTCATGCATTTCATAGAAGTTCGCACAGAACGTGATTAGCCACTAAAACCAGTAGGTACCTACAGTAAGTTTAACTTGAAACATTTAAGTTAAACTCATTTAAATGAGCGATCATATTAAATTGAATCCAAGATCCAAGACTATGGGATATAATATTATTGCACAATCGTATCTTGGATCATAGATACTTAAATGAGTCAATGAATTTGTTTAATGAGAAAATTAATCTTATCATCATTATCTATAGGTACTTTTCAAAAACTTGTCATCATGTAACGCGCACGCGATTTTTTAAAAATGATTTTATTATTGTAAACTTACACATAATCGTCATACATCTTCATGAAATAAAGAACTACAATACATTTTCATAGGATATAGTAGAGTTAAAGGAAGGTAACTGAAAATGAAAATGACGTTTAACGGCCGTCATTCTTTCTGGCCAGTTTCTAGAGATTGTTCGCAAACGCTTTTAATTAGCCTATTAGCCAAATATGGAATAAGTACGTAGAACCTAAATATGGACTTATTTGTCAAACACAAAAAACATAATTCGGTACCTAGGTGTAGGTAAGTAGGTACAAACATTTAAGTACAGAGCTAACCACCAATGATGCATTGAATTCAATATGAATCTGTATGATGAAAATAAGGAATTATCCAAGTGTGAAACGAATATGCAAAATAAATCCGAATGAATGGAGGCTGTCACAATGTGGAGCCGCAGCCCGCCGCCTCACGTTAATTGAACTTGTGGGGCCAATATACCGCGGTTCTTTTTTAATTTTTACACTCCACTGTTGTGCTAGATATTCATTGTTAGTAGGGTTACCAGTTTAATTAAATATCAAGGTAGGTATCAATTTAATTATCTACTAAATAGGTGGGTGGGTACATCACCTTAGAATTCAATATTTAAACGAGCATCATTGAATGTCTAGGATGTGAAAGAAACGTGAGCCAACACAGGGTATATGCAGTTAATCTACTTTTACTTTATTTGTCACTTATCAATGTAGAGTTAAGTACCTACTAATGACTGAGAAATGGTGTCCCTAAATATGTGCTTTAATTAACTACTTTCTTATTTTATGTAATCTAGATAGATGCATTGTAGTGTACTAAGTAGCCCTCATTGATGACAGAAAGCAAAAACTACAGACTCTACCAACTCTACATTTTTCTCTGACAGTCAGTTGCAAACAAAACTGATTGAATATAACGTTAATTTAAACCTTTATCATATAATATCATTTCTAAAACTGGTTGCAAGTGTAAAGGCAAAGTCAGCCAATGGTTATACTAATTTAATTTACTTATATGAGGTCCTTAAAAGTTAAAAAACCGTTAGGCCGAGTATAACGAAGACACCTAAATGTTGACTGGTTTTATGACCCTTATGTAAGTATTTGCTCGTTATAAAGTCGAAGGCGTTCCGTCATTGGTGTAGCAGCCCTACATCCCCCCACCTCGTGTTCATCGCGCTATCACGGCTCTCAGCTCTGTCACCGTTTTCCCATTTTTCCCGCATCCCTCTCTTTTAATCCATATGTACTAACACCATTCCCACTCACAGAAAACTGAACCATAAAGACCGAGTTTAAATTCATAAACGGTTCAATATCGCGTGTTAAAAACGTACATAAGTCGTTTTATGTTATGGTTAAGCTTAGCAATGCGGTTTTTCGAATGGAATCCTCTTTTGGGGAAACTGGCATCCGAATTTAATATCGGATTTAGCGTTTCATAAAATTCATTTTATTTTATCGCGGTGGGTGCTGCTAGTTGGCTGGCAATGAGGAGATAATTAAGTGGGGATCTAGTATTGACAGTTTCAATATGCGGTGGTGAATAAATGTATCTTAACTAGGTACCTAAACAGACATGCATTTAGTTAGTAGGTATTGAAATATTAAAGTTATAATGAGCACGTGTATATTCATGTATAATAATGACCACGTTTTTAATCATGCAGAGTCCAGTAGCGTTAATTAAGCAATGACTTTTATTAGAAGTCGTGTCGTGTTCTTTATTTCGTGGGTTTTTTTTTCTCAGAAAATCTATACAGTCTATTTATTTTTTCGTGTTTCAATAATCCTAGTAGTAAAAACTCTAGAGAAAGGATACTCAGGTACTTAGACTAAACTTTTATACTCACATCCATACAGCCCAAGTACTTAGATAAAACAAAAAAACCGGCCAAGTGCGAGTCGGACTCGCGCACCGAGGGTTCCGTACAAACCTGCAAGGTTTACAAAGTTCGTTCATTACGACAATCGAGTCATAACTATGGTATTTTTATTGCAAAATGAAATTCATAACATTACAATGGGGAAAGATGGAGGAGCATAAATTTAAGACAAAGATCTCTTTATCGTTTAAGTAATCCTTTATTTTATATTAACACATATCATTTATCTATAATATAACTGAAACACTTATACTAGCCTTGCAGCAGACTTGCGAAAGTTCTTTTATTAAAGTTATTTATTTACTAAGTTATTTAGTCACTATTTAGAAATCTGGTTCAAAAATATTAATTAAGTATTAAATTTGAACCAGACCTGTAAATGGTGACTGAAAAAGGTGTGAATAGCCCCGCGTGCCACCCGTGCCACCAGCGTCCCATCAAACTTCGCCAGTAGAAACAATACAAGCAAGCTGTCTGATAATAACCAACAATAAGAAATATAATAATGTCATTGAATTTAATTATAAGTATAACACTTTAAGCAGTTAGGACGCATTTAGATTATACAGCTACATTCACCAAAACATCGGGATTGAATGACGATGAGTGAGGTCGTCTTTGCCGTTTGAAAAATGTTGCCCTCCCCATACATAGTATAATAACTCGCGGTCATTGCTGTAACTACAATTATGTTTACAATCACAATTTTTTTGGTGGTATAACTACTTAAAATTTTAAGCTTTTCGGAATTTTTCTGTTACCTGTGCTGTAAGCTATTGCTTCTTACCAAATTTCGAGATTCTATGTCATCGGGAAGTGGTCTTTAGGTTTTAATTCCCTTGCGTGTAGTTGCGAGTTTCAAAATATGCGGTATCAATGGTTGTACTTTTGCGTTTTGCGTTTTCGGGTTGACTTATAATTTTTTTTTTCACGGGTTAAAGGCAATTAGATCTAAGTATTTGATATGAATTTCAACTTGATAGCTCTACGCGTTCATGAGGAAAAAAGTAATAAGTTTATATTTATTAAAAAATATATATTTTGTAATGTAACTAAAAATTTAAGGTTTTCGGAATTTTTCCTTTATGTGTGGTATAAAACGTTGCTTCATGCCAAATTTCAAGATTCAAGGTCGACTGGAAGTACCCTTTAGGTTTTGATTCCCTTGCAAGTACTTGCGAGTTTCAAAATATGCAGCTTAAATTGCTGTTTCTTTTGATTGCGTTGACATAGAAGTTTGATTTTGCTACAGCTTAAAGGTATTATAGACCTGAGTATTTGGTATGAATTTCAATTTAATACCTCTACGCGTTTATGAGGAAATGGGTAGTAAGTTTAAGATTATTAAAAAAAAATATATTTTGTGATGTAACTAAAAATTTATGGTTTTCGTAATTTTTCCTTTATCTATGCTATAAGACGTTGCTTCGTACCAAATTTCAAGATTCTGAGTTCACGGGAAGCACCCTGTAGGTTTTGATTCCCTTGCAAGTGTCGACAATTTTCGGCATAAATGGCTGTATCTTTTGATTGCGTTGGCTTAGAAGTTTTATTTTTTCACAGCTTCAAGGGACAGTAGACCTGAGTAATTGATATAAATTTCAGCTTCATACCTCTACGCGTTCCTGAGAAAAAGGGTCTTGACAGACGGACGGACGGACAGACGGACAACAAAGTGATCCTATAAGGGTTCCGTTTTTTCCTTTTGAGTTACGGAACCCTAAAAAACATTGTCAGATTACCTATTTAAAAATTTACCTACATAAACCTATAATCTCTACCCGGAAATCCTAAACCAAACTTAACCTCTTAAATGTCCGGTAGAATTTCACACCGCCCTCTAACCGTGGTAAGACGCCGCGCCTGGCCCGCGCTGATAAACTCTGTCACCCGGCTCCCTAGGGAATGTTCAACGGCCGTAGCTCGTGTTTCGTTTCTAGGGTGACATTATGTAAGTACCGAGTATAGTTTACAATGGGCAGTTATGTGTTTGTAGGTACATGTTTTGGTAGGTAGATTTAAAGTAGAAAAGTTTTGATGAGTGTTTTTCTCAAATACTAACCTACTTTTCTAAGCTTAGTTCAGATGGGCAGTTGTAAATAATGTACAAATTAAGGGCTTTTCAAATAAACAATATTAAAATAAAAAAAACAAGTAGGTATACCTACCTACTAACATTTATTTACTAAAGACATTAGTTTCAATCTTTCAATATTAGAGACAGAACATATAGCGTAGGATGTGTTCTAATTCTGATCCCAAAATAAATACCTAATGTAGAGCTAGAGTGTAAAGTAGGTAGGCACTTACTTCGATTTCAGCGCTACTATACAGCTATACTTACCACTCTACCTACACAATAGTGGCTTTACAAAGGATAATCCGGCTATCAAGGAGCCTGGTAAGGTGGGGACCGTTACCAATACCCGGCGAGGAGCTGGGTAGCATAATGGCAGGTCCTTGGAGCGATAACGTCAGCAGCTTAGCGGTTACGAGGACGCTTGACGCCGCTCCGCCGAACTCCGGCACAGAGATGGGGATTTCGTGTTATTGGCTCGCTTTCACAGGGTTGTGATACGTAGGTATTTGTTATCGGATTTTAATGAGAATGGATGTTGAAGGAATGGTTTGATGTCGGTTTTCTGAGATTGATAAACGTAATAATTATAGGTATGTTGTAATGAGGGGTCTTATTTCGATCCATTTTGAATGTATCATACAGCAGATCACAGTTATGCATGTAGTTATACATCTTATGTCCATTGGCAGATAAGCTTATTTCGCTCTGTCTACCTATGTAGTCATTTATGTAACATTGTTCATGCAAATCAGCAGGTTTACCAATAACCCAGTAAGTAATTAAATAGATTCCTCTAAAATGCTCAATTCTAACTTACTCGTGTGACGATTGTAGGTAGATAACAGAAAATCTAACCAAGATAGGTCGTATTAAACACTAACCTCGTTTATTTAATTTCTCAACTGTAGCAACCCTGAACAAGCTCGTTACGTGGCAGCCTCTCCGAGGCATCAGATAAGCGCCGCTCAAGTTTAATTGAATCCTGAAGTTTCCGCTGCCACCCCTACCGCTCGGGCGCGCTGATTGGTGCGGCGCGCGGCCCCGTCAAAGACATTGTTCCTCGTGACGTAGCTAGGGCTGCCTATACATATGTACTGTTACGTTATCAACTGAATGGAAAGGTATTACCCAATAACCCTTTTGCTGTCATGCGGAAAACGGAATAAGGTGGAATTAAAAGTTATATGTGTTGCCTTACGGTGAAAATTACTGTCAAAATACCTGCCTATTTATCTCATTGGATAATGAAGGCTGGTTAGAAACTTTCATAACATACAGACAAAAAGCAGGGACATAATAATTGCCTTTTTTTCCACAGCAATTTATTGTTGAAGTTGTAATCAAAAAGACATTCAGTGCATTCATTTTACAGACCTATTAAACGAGTGTGCTAGTGTCTAGAGCTCCTATTATATAATCACCGATTATACTTATCTAGCGTATCAAAATCTGTATGCAGCTATTGCCTACATAATAACGAAGTATATTTTTATTAAAACCATCCACTTATCATCAACAATAACGTTGTTTGCGAGAACCGCGGCGCGTGGCAAAGAATTTAAGTTTCGCCATACTTATTACAATTTGTATCAGCGACTAGTTTTAAACGAATTTGGACTTTATTTTGATAAGTTTTATGAATGGAAAATGCGTAAGGGATGTGTTTATCTTTGGTAACCAAGGTTGGAGTGATGCCATGCAGAATTAGTTCCACTTCCCAAAGTGGGGCAGCGGATGTGTGGGTACCTTCAGACGGAGATAGCAAACTTTATACGATAAATCTAAAACATAATATTGAGTAAGACTAGCTAGGTTTGTAGGCCCTAAAAGTTGGTAAAGTTCCTACTCCTCCAGTCCAGTGGTAATATACCTAACCTATGGGAATGGCAATGGCAAAAGATGTGGATATCTTGCTTAGGTACGTCAATTCAGGAGAAATATGAGGCAGCAGCGTCAATTGACGACAAATTAAAAACTATCTCTATGCAGTGCGGCTCCAAATACTCTATAATTATCCCTATATTGTACAGTATAGGAGCCTTTAATGTTTCCAACATGACAAGTAAAATTAAGTACCTACCTACGTACCATCTATCTGATTCCGCGCTACTTGCTACCACGTGCAATTACTTGCAAATGTAATTAAAATAGATTGTATAACGAATAGACGATGCACATGGGTGATCTGAACTAAATTATTCCAGTTAACTAAATTGTATTTTCTACACTCTACTGACTAGCTAGATTTCAATTTTGACATAGTTATTTTACAAGATACTTATAATTTGGTTTAAAGGTTCAGCCAGTTTCAGGTTTAAATTAGTTTTAATCCAAACTCTTTCTAAGAACCACCTGAACTTGTTTTATTTGAACACACTGCGAATACGCGACTTGCAATTGTTTTAAAATTTTAACCACATATGTTTCATAATAAGAACAAAATAAAAGTAGGTAAACTCTTTCGTCCAATCTCTTTACTGTATTTGCGCAAATTATTAAACCTCTTTAATTTTTCAATGCCGTCACTGGCTTGCGGATTTTGTAGTAGGAGCTTTTATTATACGTTCGGTACGTAATTATTGATAGAGGTAGGCATGAGGTAGGATTTAACAACTGAATAATACAGTAAGAAAAGACAATATGTACCTAATCTAGTTAATAATTGACAACAAAACAATTTAGTTTGTGTTTGTTTTCATGTTGGCAAAAATAAACACATAAATTCTTTTTTATCCGAATGTGGCAATCACTTTATTCTTATTTGGTTAACGGCCAGTACTTGATTTACTACTAAATTATACAATAAAACCTTATTGATAAAATACTCTTGCATAAAACATTCAATGATATCAGAAAAATCGTGAGTTAAACCATGTAGTTTGTTAGTTATGTTGTTTATTAGTGAAGTCGTGTCGATGATTAATATTGTTAAGATCTTATAGATCAATCACTTTACTGCACTACCGACAGGCAGACACTTTCTTACATTCACTTAACTACTTGTATGTATGTAGAGAGGGTTTTACATAGCATTTTATCAAAATACTTAGTTTCTAAGTGGGGTGAAGTAAGTAAGTAATTTGGAAATTCCCAAGTTATTTAAGAGCGGATATTGGTTATTTTATTGTTAACTACGTTTCTGTTTTATGCTTACACATGCTTACACTTAAACATTTGCTATATAATTTTAGATTTATGGTATAGCCAAATCCTCGAAAAACAGAAATTCTACAATTTATACTTATTCACTTCGCTAAATTATAAAATTATATAACATCTGTTAATAGTACGAGTATACCATACCATAATGATAAACGATTATAAATATATTGGTAATTAAATACAATTAAAATAATGCTGCAATATTATTCAAATACGTGCTTCTAATGATCAGTTACGCGTTGATCAAATTAATCGCCGATTATGGAAACAATGAATCGATTCAATTGGGCGTGAATTATAACTCTGTAATAGAGGTTAAGCTGTATATTTTCCTTCTATTCAGATCTTTAGGTAACTTGCTATATATATGTATTCATATAACTTAGGGTCTGTTTCACCATCTACAGATAAAATTTATCTGACAGATATTTTATACCTGTCTCTGTCTAAAATGTCATGTTTTGTGAGATAAGTTTATTTGTCAGGTTTTTATCTGTAGTATCTTTGTTAGAATTTTAAAAGGTGGTAAAAAAAGATAAATTTTTGTTGAGGATACTGTGCTTGCTTAGCATGTCCACAGGCAGCACAGCTTGTAGTGCGTAAAAGCGATTACCTACCTGTGTATTTAAATTATAACTTCATTGGTGTAGTACAAAAGACATCAACGCGGAACACGGTTTGTTTTGGAAATCCACCTTTTCTGAAAGAGTAGAAAAAATAAAGGTGAGGTGATCAAAAGGTGATCAAAATAGAGGTGCTCAAAAGGACGGCAGAAAACAGAACAGAGTGACGTAGACTCCATCTACAAGAGCGAAGCTCTTAATAATGACGAGGAAAAATAAAAGAAAAGGTGGCATACCTTCATAGATAACTAGGCAGATGCGACACACGATTAAGTAAGATGATATAGATAGATAATATAGCAGATTATCCAAGATAGCGGTCTAGTATTTTTTCAGGTTCTCTTTGTGAGTAGACGATTAGTTAAAAGTTTTAAATGCAGGTACTGTTTTAAGTAAGTATCAATTAAAGATTGTTGTAACAATTGAGTGGCTACGAAGTTTAAGCAATAATCAGTAATAATAATAAAAGTACAACTTAATGTTTAAAATGTAGATAATAATAACGCTTGTCTTAAGCAATATCAGCAATTAAGCAATAGCAATACACTTTGAGTAATATTTCGTAATATACTTACTTAAAGCATTTTCTTAGTGATTAACGTTACCATGGTACCTACGCAAAGGTTAAGTTTTTTTTAGTACCTACTCTGATATATTTGTCAAAAATAATAGGTAAATACGAATAACGAATAGGTAATAATTCATTTAAAAATCCTTTTTTATTATTCCTCGATTTTTAAATAATTCATCATCCATTATAAGAATAGCGTCGCTCTTGTCGATGGAGTCTACGCCACTCTTCTCTATTCTCTGCCCGATTGAGCAACTGATACGACACAACTTCTATTCCCTCTTTTATTTGGTCTATGTAAGTACTTCGTAGTCTCCCTCCCTTTCGTATTCCTTCAATAATTAAATCAAGAGCAATGCTTACCATCTTACTTAACTATTAATTAATGATATTCAGTGTGCAATTTGGCAATCACTGCAATACAAAACAGCTCGCTTTAATTTAAATAAATTCACTTGTGAAATACGAATGAATGTGAAAGTAAATTGGTACATCTCTTAATTTCGGTAACAAGCTATTTTTATAAAACTTGATTACAATCATTTAATTAAATACTTACGAAATTAGGAGCGAGAAAATTATTAACACGTAAATAGTATGAGAAGCATGGGAGAGGCTTTTGCGCAGCAGTGGGACGAAATAGGCAAAAAAAAATACTATGAAATACTTACACGTGATATGGAAAGGACTGCCTTTAGGACTTTGTGCAGAAAAAGGAATACAACATATAAAAATGAATATTCGGCATTATTACGCTTTTACAAATCCGATGCAAGCAATTTGGTATAGAAACAGGACTATTACGCACTAGTAGCGCTGATGCATAAGAGTTCATTGAATACCCTCCAGGGCTACAACCCTTAGGAAGTTAAGTACCAAAATGTAACTGTATATAAGCGTGTTGATTTAAAAAAAAAGACATATTGGACATAAGGAAGAGCCCTGTGCCGAAGGTTTCTTGCCGTTTCTTCCTCTCGGCTATACAGGTAGTGCATCGGTAGTAGTTTAAGATCAAAAAAGTGACCAAAAAAGTGTAATGAATTTTGCCTATTTTTGAATAAAATAATTTTCATTTTCAAGTTCTACTGTTTATTTATTCAAACATATTGTTGTGAAGTAAGTGAGGTGTGCAGGTCAAGGCTGCTTCGTAATTAGTTTATTCCGAGTCATACCACGTCGGCGGGGTATTGTTATTGGTTATATCACATTATGATGTGAATACGATGAGGTGTTGGCAATAAAGTGAGTTTCTTTCGATTTTTGAGGACATAAACGTCGCTTGATAAAAAGTCATGGTCCTTCTCTTCGCAAAATGGTTTGTATTAGGTTTAGGGTTTTTCAAAAAATCAAAGTGTCATAGGAAGGTAGATTATACAGCATTTCGGAAAGAAATATAGAGCACGATGTGAAAAAAAAGACTTTACAAAATGCCCAATCAGCTTGTCCACATTAGTGTTGGGATGAAGCGTGGATTAAGAACTTTTTGTAATTTTTTGATCCATTCTTGAGGAAAGTGTAAGTTTTGTGGGAAGATTACGCACGTCTCTTATACAACAGTAGGTACTCTATTTAAGTTGACTGCTAGGAAAATCTAGCGAAGTGAGTCGGCAATCGCGCTTACTGAATACGATTAAAGTAAGTTAATCTAGGTTTAATGTTAATAAAAATATAACAAAAAGATCTATGTCACAGGTAATTATTGCATATGACATTCAAAATTTTACAGCCAGTTGATAAAAATCGATCAATACGCAAACACTGAATATTCACAAACAAACAAAATAGAAGTCTGTTGTCATCAATTATGTAAGTGGCTATGTTAGGTGCGTTGTGCCCTGACCTCTAACGAAACATTAGTATTTTAATAAAATGCAACACAGAGCAATACTTCGTTAAAATTTTATTCAAATGTTTAGATGGACGAGTGAGTTGGCTAAATGCAAGCCAAGCAGGGATGTTAGGGAGCTCCGTAACCGTAACCGAAACTATCGGATATCCGATATAAAAAATCATCCGTAACCGTAACCGAATCCGAAATAAAAGTTTCGCATAGTATCGGATAGGGGTGGAGCCTAATTGAGACACGTTATTTTTATTTTACTTTTGAAATTCCTTAAAAAATTAATATCCGTAACCGAAACTAACGGATAATCCGAAATAATTTATTATTCGTATCCGTAACCGTATCCGGTATAATAATCATTCCTAAATCCGTATCCAATCCGTATCCGAAATTTCATATCCATAACATCCCTAAAGCCAAGTAGACACTTTAATTGACATTTAAAATGATGTCTTCTAACATCTGCTGAGATCTTTTTGTTTGTATCAAAAGTTTAACAGATAAGAGCCATAATAAGCAAGCAGAACAACTTATTAATTGTGCGTAGTTAATCTTATTAATTCTATAGGTAGAAATATGTGTAGGTATTTAATTTACATAGGTTTATTAAGTTACCTAGAATTGAGGTTTATTTGTTTTTCCGTTTTCAGGAGTCTGACGATGTTTGTATTAGCGGACTCTACATCAAAGTCTAATCCGTTAGCTGCATCGTTTTACGACCAAGCTCCATTTCCTCATAATTCTTTTGATACCTACATACTTGAGCCACTCATTAAAAGCTAATTATTCGAACGGCCAGCGTCGCTCCGACGAGATCTAGTTTGATCCACACGTAACAGCTTACGTAAATGTAATTAGGTGATAGGTGACCGCGAATGCATTCCGATGGAAAAAAAAACTAAGAAAAAAAAGTAAAGAAACTTACGAGTAATATGTACAAGTAGTTCCGTGGACCTTCACCTGATTTTAAACCATATGTAACGCAATACTCTACGTGTCTTTGATTCATTTAGTGTAAAATTTATTTGGAAAGGTGTAGAAAACGTAAGCTTGTATGTGAATGAATTCTTAAGTTGTTTTATTAAGTTGGTAAAACACGCAACGGAGTGGTAAAAATATGATATCTATTATGAGTATTAGGAGGAGCTCCTTGTCAAGAATGATTTATGTAAAACTGGCTCAAATAATTGCAACACAAAAAGTTTCCTAAAGTTCAATTCTGTTCATATTGGTAGAGAACATCATACGAAACTCCGTCCGATAGTTCTACAATTTACCTATAGAATGAAGTGATTATAATTAATTTCTTAATGTATAGTATAAGTATGTAGAGCCCGAAATGTAAGTTTCTGTTTGAATCACGGTTTAGAACATACTTCTCTCTAACCTCCTTTTGTTTACCTGTACTTTAAAACGGAAATTAAATTAAATTAATGGATACATTAGCTCCATCTCACCTGCCATCTACGTCACTGAGTGCTGGCGCGGCTGCAGCGGCAGCTGAAGGGCTCAAACGTCGCAAGTATGACGATATTACGCGCAACTATATCTTCGTGCCCTTCGCTGTCGAAACGCTTGGCCCCTGGGGCCATGAGGCAAAGTCCTTCCTGTCCGATATCTCGACGCGTCTCCGTGAAGCATCAGGCGATCCGAGAGCTGGCAGCTTTTTTGCTCAAAGAATAAGCATAGCTATTCAAAGAGGAAATGCTGCCAGCCTCTTGGGTACCATGAATCCCGGAGACGCTCTCGATGATATCTTCCTATTATAAGTGGGGTATCTATGAGGTTACCTATGTATAAATATTTATATAAATATGTATATAGTAGGTACTTAAGTAGCATAAGTTTGTTTTATATTGTATTGTATTTATTTATTGTGTTGTACATTATGTAAATATTAATAAAGACATAACTACCCTAGACCATAGAAAAAGCCGATGACACTAAATTAATCATCGGTTTAGTTTTATAGTGAAATTATTTTGCACTTCGTAGGTTATAACTTTATAAGACCAGACCGTGCGAAGCTTAACAAATAGCAAATAAACAGAGCTGAGATAGGGAATCTTAATTATTATGATTTCACAGAGAGGTGCAAATTACTATTTTGTGATAATGAGGTCCATTTAGTAAGTACAACCCGCACAAGTATACATGAGCCTCGATCAGTACATGTGTTCGTACGTACAGGAACTTTATTTAATTCTTGCCAGATTTATTACCTGTACCTACACTATTACCTATACTCTGCTATAAGAAAACGAAAGGTGACGTTAAAATTAAGCGAAAGAATATTTTATTCTGGTTTTTAAGAAGTTTATTTTTAGGAAATCACAGGATTTCCGCTCAGTTACTTTATTATGTGAAAAACATGTTTTTAAAGGCCCCGATTTGCATCTTTAACAATTACATGTTTAATGAAATCAGTGTTAAATATTTTGTTCCCACAACTATTAAATATTAAAAACTATTAAATAAGAAGAAACACAACGTTTCTTGAATGTTAATTTTGAGTAGGTATATAAGCAGGTAGGTACCTAAACTTCTAAAACCTGTAGATATACATATAATCATTTTCTTACCTGCGAGCTTAGCATACGTGCCGCGACAATTTGACAAACCCATGACAACGTCTTGTCACGGAGTGTATGCTAAGCTAGCTGGTGTGGTAATTTTCAGATAAATAACCTATAAGTTTTCATTAACTTTCTCAAAGGATTTACCATTTCTCTGCGTAATACGCTCATTTTCTTTTAAACGTGCGTAACAAAGTCAACGGTACGCATTCAGCCTCTCACTAATAAAATTTTAATCGATATTTTTTCATTTCGATGTTCAAATAATCACCCCGATTTCTTATAACTGCCATTGACAAGCTGTGGTTTGTTAACCGTAATATAATTTCTTTTTTATTTCACGATTCAGTAGGCTATTTCTTATAATGTTAAACATAAGTACCTACTTACATTTTTAAATTAATTCTTTACCATTTGGTGGTGGTTGAGTGGGGTAGATAGATGCTCTAGTTCGTGTACGAAAAATACTTTTTACATGAATGAGTGCGACTCAAAACTATGCCCAAAATAAATGATTGTCATTTATTTTGGGCATAGGCATAGGGTTTTAAAAAATGCTTGAGAAGAATTTGTAGAAGTCTAGAAGGCGGTAGCGGCAGAAACGACCTAGTATCCAGTTTCATATCAAATTATGTTCAAGCGTCTTATTAGTTCTTCACGCACGTAACCATTTAGATTAGACTATGGCTCTGTAAGTTTGTATGACTAGGTGTAGGTAAGTACACTCATCTACAAAAACATTTTTTTTTTTTACATATTTATGTTTTAATTTTTCATGTCAGTTAGTCTTTAGGAAATTATATAGGTACTAATTTTAAATACTTTGATAGAGAAAGAAAAATAAACTTTTTATTGTGAAAAGGTAATTAAAGTTTTCTCTGTTTTATCTGCAATAATGACATGTTGTTTCTTCATGTGAATGACAATTTTAAGCGCTGTTTCGGCAAGTCTCTCGTATCTTTGTCGTTTAAAGTCGCTCCCTATATTCAAAGATAAAAGCTATCCGAGACCGGCAGTATTTAACTGTCACGTAGCTGTCATTTTTGATTTATCTTTCAGAAGAATCCCATACATTTTTGACAGCGGTAGGTTTATAGGGACGAAAAAGCCTAAGACAGATAACTATGTCTGTCTCCAGTAGGGCAAAACGAGAGATAGATAGAATATAGGGAACGGGCGTTAGATCGCGGTATGTGGAAGGAAGTGGTCTCTGCCTACCCCAATAGTCGAGAGCCGCGACAGCTATGTGTATATGCTAAGTATTTATCGTAAACGTAACGTACAATATTTACAACAACTGTACGAAACGGTGGTAGGCACAAATTAAGTGAATCACATAATTTATAGCATTATATGAATTATCTGATTGTAGTTTGTATGTGGCGTGATTAACTGGCAGTTCGCTTGAAAACACATTAGGGTTATAACAATTTTGGTATTTATTGGTTTATAGAACCCATATTGATAGATATATATGAACGATTTCTCGACTTATAAAAGTATATCGTAAGGTTATTTTAGTGTTTATTGATTTAAGTAAAATCCTTACGTGATTATTAGGCAAGAACCTGTGGTGTAGAGCTACAAATTATCGATATGATAAAAGTACTTAGTCGAGTTTAGATCAACCTTTACAATAGTTCCAATAGCGTCCTTAAAAAATATTGCGCACAGCAGTTTGTACTGTTTTTTTTTAAATTATGCTGATGACTTATGATTATGACACCTACATACAAAGCGCTCTTATACAAAAATGGTTAAAGATATGTCATCAACTGTACCTTTTAATTAACACAATTTATGTTATATTTTCCGAAGTATTGCTGTATAAACTTGCACTTATCTATGAAAGTGTAAGTTCTTATTGAAAGTAATAAGATCGTTAGTATAATCTTATATCGACAAGTGCCATTACATAAATAATGGCCGTAATTCATCGAAACATCTCGGAACTGGTCCAAAACTCATTAATTTAAATGATTAAATGATGCCAATAAGTTGAACATAGACAAAATTTACATAAAAGAACGATTTTACACTACACTGCACATTATAACTAGGTCTAGGACATTTCTAATAATTACGTAAATTTGACTTTTCAGAGATTAGCTTAGCAATAGATTTTATATGAAGAGAATGAACCAAATGGTCTATGAACTCTACATAGGTGAAGTTGGTACTTAGTTACTTTATATCTGTGTACGAGTAGTTACTATTTTTTTTACGGTTAAACTGCACCAATTAAGATTCGTTGAAAAGATAGTTTAAAGTCCGAAACAAGGATCAAGAGGATGAGTCGAAATTTAGTCATTTTCACGGAATAGAGGTTCATTAAAATCATGGGTATTACTCGGGCAGACTTCTTCTCTTTATTAAAATTATATGTAATTTCTAAGAGCTACTATTTAATAACCAGACTGCACCTGACTTTGAACGTGAACCAATGTTATAATAAAAAGTATTTAATGATTAATAACGGAGAGAGTTGAGTCCGTGAGAGAAGTCCATTGTATGTTTTAATACGAGACTTTAGGCGACTTTTACTGATCGCTCCAGTTCTACACGCTACTACTCTTACTATTAATATCTGAGGGGTTATATTGTGGAGCGGAAGCGGGTAGCGTTTTGTGTAATGTTTTATTTTTGCTTGTTAAAAACCGTCGAAAATAGAAGAGGAAAGATGATAGAGCACTTGATGTGACATGACGGTTTCTTGAGAAACATTATTTTAGGAAGAGGGGAAGAGAGGGAGAGCAAGACCGCGACTTACCTACCTATTTTGCTAAAGTGAAGAAGAAAGTTTACGTCATGTTGTATCAAGAAGTCAAAGCACTGGCAGAAGATAGGCCTAAATGATGGATGCTCCACCAACAAGAGTAGTTACAACTCTTAAAATTTGACGAGGATTTGACAATACTAATCTGAACTAAATAATTGATTTAGACTCTGGAAAATTCAGCACTTTCATTGAAAATTCTTGAAAAATCAAGAAACGCTACGTATGTTACCATAACCGTTATGAAAGTGACGTAATCTCCGCGTTTATATGCAGTGACCGTGTGAATGGGTCATCGGTGCACTAAATGACCGTTTCGAAACACGTGCTCTCCTCACTCTCATTTAAATGTATTCCGTTTTCTGCAGTTTTATTAGGTAATTGGTTTTAATGATCTGTTTATCTGTCCGAAGGCGTGTCTAGGGAATTGTGATTTGTTTAAGCTAGTACAGGTTCCAGAATCGGCTGCTAGTGTGTTGGTATACCTACCTACTGATTACGAAGCGCACTTGTAGAGGCGATCGCAGCGAGCATCATGTCCTATCTTTTTATATTAGCGTACTTTACCAGAATTGGAGGCTAGTAATAGATAGGTTAAAACTACTGTTCTTTTATAATATAATGGACTATACACATTCGGTTAAGAAGATATTTCGATACTTTTGAACTGTATTTTACAAGCATTACCAACTGTACCATATCTCCTCTGATAAAGACTCATTATCGTTTAACTGTTTATATCGCATTTTATTACACAATTTGCCTCTTTAAAAATTTATCTTTTTCCTGAATGAGTACCTTCAGGTAATAAATAAATTTTATCAGGCATATATTCTGCAGCGCTGAGAACTATCATTACTTTTGATTTCAACACGTTCTAGGTACGTATATCATAAAATGTCTACTAAAGCCTACCGATTAGCTCCGATTATGTAAAAAGGGATATGTAATGGACATAGCTTCATTGAATATATGAAGATGAAACAAAATTTTAAATAAGAAGTATTTTATCTCAGTAATATTAAACCTCTGACATCATTCAACTTTCTTTACTTCTGCCAAATTGTTGTTATGGAGTTTATCTTCCTACAAGATTAAGTAAGTAGGTAATATAAGCTAAGATGGTAACGAATTGAAAATAATTGAGATATCCTTAATTGCCGGTTTGTGGGCAGTTTATGATCGTCCCACTTGCTTATGTAAGTTGTAGTATTTGATTTAGGTTAGTCAACAAGTTTTATGCTTAGTAAAATATTTTCATACAGGATATGACTTTTCAGATGAGTAGCAATAAGAAGAGCAATTAAATAAACCACTCTTTAAGGCTGTCTTTTACGACATTATCTTTCTATTATATGAAAACTGTAAAGCATTCAACCTGTGTTATAAAATATTCTGTACAAAATACATTTACGAAAATCCTACTGGCTATATGCACGCTCTAAATAAAACGAATTCGCAATGACACTCGACACTAGCGCCCTCAATACTGGTAATTTGATACTTATTACAGTTTACTTTTATATATGAAATTCTGGTATGTTACAGGTTTTAATTAAACAAACGAATATTAAGATAAATAATCTACTTATAAACAAAAAAGTAATGATGGCTAAGAATAATAAAATAAGAGTAAGTACCTAATAGGTTTTGTGTTGTCTTGCATTTTTTATATTCATTACATTAAAAAACCAAATCAAACCACCGAAACCAGAGCAGTAAAAATTTCGCCCAAGGATTCATAAGAAATGCTTTTCTAGGCACAAGGCGGCTGTAACATTCGATAGGCGATGCAGGAAAGGCCACGAAGGTTTAGTACCTATTGATGGAAAAGTCTCAATTTTCATTCGAGGCATTCTGAAACTTATCACAAAGATGTGCCACGTCATATTAACTTTAAGGGCCAAGGTAATTTGTAACAAAACGTGGCTCTAATATCACGCCTCACGGCGCCCTAACAAGCACTCTTACATCTCCGCATTGTTAAAAACTATTTCGTTAATTCATGAAACGACTTTGAAATCCTATACGAGACGGTTTCGTAAAATAAATTAATGTTTCATTTAAGTAATTAGTTCACGGAATAAGAAATCTCCTTTTACTACCAACTTGCATATTTTGTCTCTTTTGATAGAAATATTTAATCGAGAGTGTGTAAATCAAGATTTAATGTGTTTTTTGAGAATCATATTTCGCAAGATGTTTCGCAATTCTTTTGATTAGTGTTTCAGATATTGAAATTAGGATGTAAGTATTACAATATGATATCTATACATTTACATTTATATTTCAATTCCTTCTGAATGTTTACCAAACTTCTAGGTACTTTATAGGTACATACTTGGGTATCTATATCAAACCCTTCAAACAAAGCCTTCAGCTTCAATACCTAATATACCATTAAACTAGTCCAATCCACGTGTCATAAATTCTAAAATCATCATTCATCAATAAAATCATCATTAGAATAGCTAGAGTAACCAATTCGGTCATAGGTTATGTCTCAGCATCAACGTAGAATCATTAGGAGTTAAGTATTCCATAGGTCAATATAAGTGGCTTCTTTGTTACAGAAAAGGTACAAAAACTTCTTTGTTTCTAAAATATTATCTAATTCATTACAATACTATCTCCACAATTAAGTAATCAAAATCACAAAGTAAAAGCACTAACAACTAGTTTATTTATAACAAATGTTTCCGCGGAGATAAGAATCGAATCTAAAATCGTGATACGCCGATTTACAACTATACTTGATACGATACATCAATCGAGAGTACATCGATTTCATTTAAAAGTAATAACGTTGTAACGTGCTAAAAACAAGTGAGGATTTCAAATTGAGACAAGTGAAGATCGATCTAGTTTCAGCAATAAATGTACAAGATATTAATACATGTCATTATCGGGCCCAAACGTTCACCCTTGTAGTGAGGTTTTAGTAAGTGGGAGTGGAGGTATATATCGCGTCAGCTGGCAACCTCCACACACAGCCAGTCTTCGCCGTCGACGGAGACGCACAGCAACATGAAGTACTTGGTGAGTTAGTGCAATAAGCATATTTATTTTAAGTGCAGTGCAAACAGTGTCGTGAAAAATAACAAGTGAAACTCGCGCGGTTTTCGAACGGAACAAACCAAGAGGATTTTGAAATTTGGAATTGGATGTGTTTTGTTTTTCATTTTTTTTTACTTTTATTCAGCCAGCTCTTTTTTGGCAAAATATAATTTTAAATAAAAATTACCAAAATATTATTGATCGTATGAATAAAAGGTAAACTTACCTATGCTTAGTAACTTTAAAATCCTCTTGATTTATCTTGATTTCACTTCCGTATTTTAAAGTTTATTAAATTAATTTTTGATTTCTTTTTTTATTCGTTTTAGAATGTAAAAAAATAACGTTTTGTTTGTTCAAATTTAAAAGAGCTTTCAATAGTTGTCGACGACTGAAAATTGTTATTTACTTTGAAGAACATTTAAAATATTCTCATTCTGGTTTACGAGTTATAAGCTTCAAGCCATAAATAAAAAAAGAAAAACTATGAAAAACAGGATTTCCGTATGGTAGTGTGGCCAGCCTATAAATGGCAACTGGAAGTAGATATTAGTGAGATCGCTTGAAACTTGCCGCCACTTGCCCGCTCTGAGTGCGACCAAAATTATTACGTACACCGGAAACTTTTAATTACTAGGAATTATAGTCTGTGGAATAGTAATGTATACTTACGTGGGATTGTAAATGATAAATATAATGTTTAGAGTTACGTTGCGTAAGGGCTTGGAAATTTTAGAACCTGACTTTCATTCTTTCATCTGTCGCATCCCACTGAGACAGACAAAATTGATTTTCTATTGTTCTTTTTTTTCTGGGATGTGAAAGATTAAACAGTTTTGAAAAAAAAATCATTTCAATAGTCAATATCTTTGTTTGCGTATCTATCTACTTATTTAAAAAAGATACAGATTAGCACGAAATACAAAAAACTAAAAGACGGAAAAATCATATTTTTGGGTAATTCCAAACAAAAAGCTTAGACCAAGCTTTTGTACGGAAAGAAAAAAATTTGCAAGCATCTCATAACAAAACATGGAAATTAGTTTGGTCTATTAAATAATATTTTGATATACCTATTCGCTGAGCATGGGTTACTATGTCATATGATAATTAGACACGTATTTTATAGAGATGAACTCTTAACTTATTAATATTTATATATTTCAAATATATTCCGCATTGATAATAGTTACATCTTGAATGTAAAGTTATGCTTGTTTCTTCATATTGACATGTTTGTTTGAACTCTACATTCTAAGAAGATTTTTTAATAAAATTTAATTTATTAATAATTATTGCTTGCGAAAATGAAAAATTTAAATGAAAAAAAAAATACCTATATTTAGCATTTTTTTTTAAGTAGGTACCTAAAACTTGAGATAAAACATTTCATTTTCGAAACAGCTGAACCAATTTCGTAAAAAGTTATTTAATATTCACCGAGAAAACAATTTTCGGTCCATTTGGGACTAATTAAATAATTAAAAAGGGAATAATTAAAAACTAACTACTTACTTTTAAGTTTTTAATCCAAAAATATATCTCTCACTTACACCAAATCAAGGCTCAGTTTTTTTTTACGTAATATCCCTTTGATACTTAACAAGTAAAATGCCTGGCAAGTAGTTTGCATCAGTGAAAGTATGTTATGATCTCGGTTCCTTATAAACTGCTTAAGTTAACTAGCTACCTGACGCTGCACTCCCGGGAAACTTGTTTATTAGATGACCAAGAAGTTCCTGGTTCACGTGATGAGGTTTAATAGCAGTTTGTGTATCTTTTATTAATAAAGGGTGGAAAAGATGATTTATACAATTCCTTACTTGGCTATTCGGTTAAATGCATTTGTTTCCGTCTTTTTTTTAAAGAAAAGTACAGTTTTTGTGACAAAAAAGCTACTTAAATAGGTATTTTAATTAAATAGTTCCTCAAAAAGCGCATTAAATATTTGCAAGTGGCATTTATTACAAAAACAAAAGACACTTGAACTTACAACTCTATAAAATTTCACAAAGATGACTAGCAAAAAGTTTGGATAGCGATACTCATCACAATTTATGTCACGAGCAAATTAAACACTACATTGATTTGATGCGTAACTTTTTATTTAAATTCAAATCATACATTATTCATTGCGATCTTTGAGACTTTTTGCAAGATGTTATGGCCTCTATAAAATTTGTGATATACTGTTTAATTTTGTGTATAACTAAAAAAATACTTCAAAATATTTGCTCTGTTCGCAGTGTGCAAAAAGTCTAATTACATTATAACAAAAGTCATATTATAGTTTAATATGACTTACACAAACATGCGTACAGAATACATAGCATTCTAGAAACGTTTTGTCCCAGTTTTCAGTGTGTTTGTGGTCACTCGTGTCCACCTAACATCATAATACGTGGTAATACCTACACGGTGTTCTCAGACATGATGCGTAACGTGTTGCGTAACGATTATGCCGCGAGGGTAACATTTTACGTGCTATCGACGTTGTTAGGTAAACCTAATGTAATGGTTAATGAGTTTGTAAATTATCGAGAGATAATGAGGGTTTGGATTGGATTTAATTACTAGTTGATACAACAAAGATTGTAATTCGTTAATATGAAGCAGATACTCTGTTTTCTACTTAGAGTTTTGTTAGTGTTAGCTACCAAATGCATTAATCAATTATCATTTTGATTACATTACCAATTTTGTCAGTTGGTTGTTCCAAAAATGCATGCGGCATTTCGAATTGAGAATATCATTTCGAAATATAAACCGAAAAACAGAATGCGTAACGAATTTCAAAATCGCGCGGAAGAATTTGATGTAAATATGCATTGAGATTGTTTATGTAATATTATAATTTTAGTACTATTTAATTCAATTATAACCTCGTTTACTTGCTAACGTTACATCTGAGATTTATTTGGGAAAAAAATATAATTCAAAACGCTCATTTTAGCATTTTTATGATCACTAAAACGTTTTTTTTTTCATAAGATATTGTTGAATGTAATTAATGTCTAAAAATAGTTCTCATCATTTTTTATCATTTGTCTAAAAAACGTTTTTTTATTACTTTCTTGAGCAAGTAGCAAGTCAAACCACTGCTCTGGTTAAATACTTACAGTTACTAAATTACACATGCTATGCAATTTAATTGTAATTGCCCATTGCGTCCAAAACTGGGCTAATTACCCTATAGTTACTTGCCAGATTTTAAAATTGCGTATGTAATACGATTGTCTATGCCTATTCATTCTTTAGGCAATTCAAAAAAAAAACAAACGTTATTTTTTCGTAATTCTTCTGTTTTGGTCCATGGAGGTTTTAAAACAATTCATTTTTTGTTGCGTCTCTTTGTTTATTTCTTTTTGTTTTTTCACAATTTTGGAATTAGAACGTATCTACATGAGTAAATTGTTAGAAAAAGTTTATTTGCAGTATCTTTTTAATTGATCGCTTAGCAGGTATTAGCAATGCGAGGTGCGAGAGAAATTCAATCAATAGCAGGTATTGAAGGAAAAAAAGGTTTTGAAACTACTATTGTTCTATTTTGATATTTCTATCAACCAGATAGGATCTATTCGAGAGGCGTAGTAGAAAGTAAGGCTAGTATTACATATTATTATTCTAAGCACTTACCGGTTATGCAATGTTTTTATTACTGATCCAGTTCGAGTGATTGTAGAGGCTGTACGTAGGCTGGCCTCTTGCCTTCATTGGGAAATACATATCGACAAATCTTTGTGATTTTAAATAAGAATTGATATTCAATTGAAGAATTCGGAAGTTAACAAAATACTCTCAAATACTCGTTAGTCACATAAATGTTTCTACATTATCTCAAAACATAAACATCATATCTTGATTATTCAGATTGTAGTCCCGATACACAGGTTAGTTACGTCACTATCCAACTGTTTATAGCTTTCATAACACCAATTACTCTCAAGGAAGTAAATATTTAATATAAACATGTAATACAGCGATCAATTGCAGTAAAGTTGTAAATAAAGCTTGCTCGTCGCGTTGATAATTAAATTCATCTTTTAATTGTGTGTTTACTGTGCAATTTACGTTTTAATTGTATAAATTTTACGACTGTGAGCAGTGAATACAAGGATAGATTTCAGATGGTAGTAATAATGATAATTGTGTGAAAAATTTGTAAATTGTGTGGTAATAGTGACGCCGTCGTGACGTGCCACTGTCACCGTTTGGAAGTGGTAGTTATCATTGTATTACTAACTGAATGTGTTGTCGGAAGACGAAAAAGGGTCGCGGACATAACTTTCACCCCACACGTACAACTGTTATGTGTTATGGGTTAGTCACGAGTTTTGTAAACATAGACTTCTCGGAAAAAGATCGATTATGAAAATATGACGTCACTATTTCATTGAGAGGATATCTTTTTTATTTCGTCGGGTCTCAAAACAAATAAAGCGATTCAAGAAAGTATTCTCCGGTATAATTTAAACATGAATACGACTTTTACTTTGGTATTGCAATAAAAACTCTCATTTGCATTATAAAACTAAGTATTTTGTAATAGTTACGCAATAATCGTGCTACAAGTGAGTTATTACAGGGAAGTTGCCATAAAAACTGTAATGTTGTTCAAAACAATGGGACTGTAGATAAGTCAGTTATTAAGTCAAACAATGTATGGGTAAAACTTCTTACCCAATCTGATAATTAAGCCGTGAAAGCCACGAATGATTTGCTATACACGTGACCAGTGAGATTTAACCTTTTTTATATGTTAAAAGCAATTTGTTCCATAAATACACGCGGTATTATATCAGAGGTCAGGTCAGAGAACATAACTGAACATTTAAATTTTTATTACGACGTCGGACGTTGTGTCGAATTGTAAACAAAAGAAGCTCGTTTATTTTACTCGACCAGCCGCTTTTCGGACGGAAGTTTTAAATTGAATTTGTATATTTTTGATAGTTTTAACGATCACATCGATTTGTTTTTAGCTGCTTACGTACAAAAAGTTTTTATTCAGTTTTGATTCTTGACAATATTTTCTAACAGAGTTTTCCTTTGTCCACAGGTTGTTATAGTAGCCACATTGGCCGTGGTGGCCTTTGCCAGTGAGGAGAAAGGCACACCAAACAAGGCGGAAGTTGAGAAGAAGCAGGAGAAGCGAGGTATCCATGACTTCGGCGGCTACGGAGGTGGAGAAGAGAGCCACGGATGGGGCGGAGAGGAGAACCACGGCTGGGGTGGTGAGGAAGCTAGCTACGGCCATGGACACGAGGGTCTGAGTCTCGGCGGCGGTGACTGGAAGCCCGTCCCCCACGACCACCATCATCATCACCACGAACACGTCAAGCACGTCGAGATCGTCAAGAAGATCCCAGTCCCATACACCGTCGAGAAACACGTTCCCTACACCGTTGAGAAGAAAGTACCTTACGAAGTCAAGGTTCATGTTCCCCAACCCTACACTGTAGAGAAGCGTGTCCCCGTCAACGTTAAGGAGTACGTCAAATACCCCGTGTACGTACCTCAGCCCTACACCGTCGAGAAGAAAGTCCCCTATGAAGTGAAGGTCCCAGTCGACAAGCCTTATGAAGTCAAGGTTAAAGTGCCCACTCCTTACACCGTTGAAAAGAAAGTGCCCTATGAAGTCAAGGTCCACGTTCCCCAGCCCTACACTGTTGAAAAGAAGGTGCCCTACCCAGTCAAGGTCGAAGTCAAAGTGCCCCAGCCCTACGAGGTCATCAAGAAGGTGCCTTATGAAGTGAAGGTCCCTGTTGACAAGCCTTACAACGTATACGTGCCCAAGCCCTACCCAGTGCCCGTTGAGAAACCCTACCCCGTCACTGTCCACAAACCAGTGCCCTATGAAGTCAAGGTCCCAGTTGACAAGCCCTACAAGGTCGAGGTTGAGAAGCCCTACCCAGTGCCAGTTAAGGTGCCAGTGCCCAAGCCCTACGACGTGTACAAAAAGGTGCCCTACACCGTCGAGAGGAAAGTACCTTATGAAGTGAAGGTCCCCATTGACAAGCCTTACCCCGTATGGAAGGAGGTGCCTTTCCCTCTGGTCAAGGAGGTCCCATACCCCGTGAAGCACCACGTACCCTACCTGATCAAGCACGAGGAGGAGCACCACCACCACGAGCCCCAGCACCACGGCTGGCACTGAAGCTGAACTCTCTAGTTCGTTAGTTCTCACCCAGTACCTTATAGGTTAAGTCCCAAATGTGATCAATTAGTATTTTAGTGTATATATTTTGCAAAATTGTTTGTTTTTGGTGCTGCTCACGTTTGAAAGTTGAGTCGAAGGGTCCGCTAGCTGGCAAAATGAGGCTTTATCTCCGCATAGCATTGAGAACAATGCGCGGTTGACCTGTTGTGTATATATAGTGATCTGTTATTACTTGTTTAGCTTTATATGCTTTGTTATGATTATGTAACTTGTCAAAGTATGTGAATATTTTGATATGAGGCTGATTTTATTAAAAATGTGTGAAATGATTGAATTTCTGTTGTTTTATTTGTAATTGATGATTATTTGAGCAGAAATGATGCAATTATAATTATAATTGGTATAAAAATTATAGGACCGTCTACTAAACAGACCGCAAGATAAACAATGGGATACAAAAAGTAATATGTGAAGGTTATAGAACTTTCACATGATAATGATCATCAGAGCAAAACAAATAGACAGTTGGTAGACAGTAATCAAATTTAAGAAGCGTGTAGTTATTTGGTTACTACCGTATCCAATTTGGACGTCAAGATGTTTTAGACAAAAACTTTCATGTAACATTAATAAAAGCGAAAGTGACGTACAAATTGAACACACAAATTAAATTAACGGAAATGATAGCTGTGATTATGGCTTAGACAAAAAAAATGAGAGGAGACTGATATAATTTGGAGAAATACAATAAAACGCTGATAGAAGTATCATTCACAATAGAAAAAGCAACTATCAGCTTAGACTTAGATAAAATTAAGATAATACAACTAAATAGAGATAATGCACTTGCATTAGCAAAATACGCATTTACTAAGCTTACACTGAATCGAACCGACCTAGTTTTTAAAGAAAATTACTAATAGCCTGCAAAATTGCTCGTAGGCAATAAAATTTTGATATTTTTGATATTGCGTTAGAAGGTTTGCGTAACATTGATTGCTTTGCTTTGAAAATGACGGTAATTGGTGCATTACACGATCAGATATGGTGTGTGTGGATTTCTGCACTGATGCTCAAGGACGTAGCAGATGTAGAGCATCGGATAAAGAACTTGAAGGATTCTGGTGAAATAGCGGAGACAGCCCTTTTAGAACAATGCCATTGGACGTAATTAGAAGGGTGTCATTATGTGAGTAGCATTAGATTCCATTTTCATTTATGTTCGAGGCCAATGCGAGATACTTAGTGGTTTTCATTAAATATATACTGTTGTTTTTACAATTATAGTTCGAAAAATTCATTAGTCCCTTTTGGAGTTTAATTTTAGTAAAGAACAAGCAAATAAACTGTATTTCCATACATCATAGTTTTCATCGTCATTGATTAATAATTTTATGTTTGTTGATTGAAATCAAATAATGATGTACAATAAGCTAGCTTTTAATTACTTACAGATACCTAACAGATTTTGCTTTAAGATACTCAACAGCATTATGCATTATATGGTGAATAGATATTGTAAGATCTCAGTTCATTGATCGGTCACTCCTACACGCTTTTGTAAAGATTATTCAATAACTTTTCCAACTCATGCTGACTATGGAACATTTCGATCTACATTTTAGGTCATACGGTCAAATCGTACCATCATCGAGTCAAAAGGAGTATCAATATTAGGCAACTGATGTAATAACGAGTGGGTGAGTAATGAATTTTCGATAGGTCATAGCTCGGAGGGAATTCCAAATTTGCTTACAAACACATTTAAATAAGTGAGCCATTGCATTGATTGACACTGTACTGTTTTGAAATAAACGTATGGACTATGGACAAATGTATGCGTGTTAGAATGCCAGTAAACATCGATTGCGTACAGTAATGCTGGCTGCTACATACTCGACACTTGCAATTATCTTGTTTGTTTCGAAACAGTTTTTTTCTTAATTCAAATTGGTTTTATTTTATTTAAGAACACATTTAATTTTTAACGGTCGACGAAGCGAATAAAAACTTTTTAGTTGTCAATTATATTCATTCGGTTTATTCGATAATCATAACACGTTGACTAATATTGTCCGTAGTTTTTGGAATGTGTTAGACACAAAAATGTTGGATTATTGGACGTCTTTTTTGGTCAATCTTCTTCAATCAGGAATAATGATTTTATAGTACCATGCCCCGTCTTTGAACATATCAAATAAAACACATAGGCTGGCAGAGACATAGGAACTTATATTACTTCAGTATTAAGTACTTTGGTTACCTAATCCATACCTTTATGGTGGTTCAAGTATTAGTACTTTGACCTTAGGGCCGCAACGTGCGCATCGTTACAATGGATATGAAAGTGGCTTCACTATAGTGTAGGTAATAACAGGAACTGCAGTTATAACGGACTTTGGATGCAATTGCAGTTTGAAACTACTAAAGCGATAAAAGTTTTTTCCAAACTTCACACATTTGCATAAATCCTCCTTTTTATTCAGCCAAATTTTGTCGTATGGTAGCACATAAAGGATTTTTTTTAAATTAGAAAACACATCATCTGCAAGGCACTGCCTGATCATAATTGGCACTAAGAACTTGGTTTTTGTAAAGACTATTAAAGCACTCCATAACACATTTTCTAAAACATTATCTGCAACTTACTTGTACCGTAAGGTCCGTAAGTAGAGTGTTGAAAAACATTTTTCTGATGAATGTGGATGAAGCGAAGGAAGTGTGTTTGGATCATAATAAGTGCCGGGAAGTGATCTCTAACTACCTCGATGGGAAAGAGGCATGAAAGATATGTATAAATGTAAGTAATAGCATTCAAATAACTAATCGTAGGATTCACAATCCACAACATGCGATAAAGTCGGGTTATCCATCTGCGCGGGAGTGCAAGACGCTTCCACATGTTACGGAGGTATTATGCAACTCTACGCCGCGGTACAAACTGCAATTAACTCATTACTCGGAATTATCTACGTGTTTAATGTAAGTTGGAAGAAAAAAGAATTCTTTGATGTATTTACACTAGATTCTTGAATTATGTCTTAGGAAGAGTTGATTTGATATAAAGTAATAACGAAGGTAACTTAGTGATGTAGTTACATGTTAAGAAAATAGTTCTTGATTCTTTAGTTCAATTTAATTTTATTAAGTAGTTCGTTTATTTGTGATATAATCGTACCTAATTATGGTAACTTGTCACACGACAAAACCCTATTTCCGTTTCACTAGATTAGTAAAATCTAACATTACAGGTGAAGACAGGAGGCCACTAATAGTTAAATATTTGGACCAAAAGAATAAACTGTATGGACAGTGAACAAAATGTCTACGATGCTTATTCTTCATAGTTTTAAATCACACTCGAAGATAAATATAACCACCTATGTAAGGTTTAAGTAAGACATTACATTTCACTTTTATTCTAATAGCACATTGAATAATATACTTTCTGCTAAAGTGACAAGCATTTCCGCTCTAATACTATGTGTAATAACTAGTACCTACAGGCTCAGAATCCATGCTAAAATTATAAATGTGAGAGTGTGTGTGTGTGTATAGATAGGTATGCAAAACGTAGAGAAAAATGCACATGATTCTTTAAGTGGCGATAGTTAAAGGGATGGAATGGAGAGTGAAGTAGGCTAACTTTGGCAATTTCATATAGGTTTCATATAATGTCATATAGGCTAGTTCAGCGCCCAACCGCTTACGCGTAAGGGCCCTACGTAAAATTGCTATAATATTCATAAGTTATTTCGTTGAATATGTGTAAGTTTGCAACATTTGATTGGAAACTTGGATACTCTTGGTGATCTTACGAATTGGGTGACAAGTTGGTTTTTGCAGGTTGTAAAACGTTCGATTTCTTTAGCTAAAGGCGCCGGTCGAGGAGAAAGCACAGGACACAGCCGTTTCTGGAGTCATTGACACTGGACTACAGTTGAAGGAGTCGAGATTGTTTACAAATATTTGTAGAAATAGTACAATAAGTGATAGTTCTGGAATTTCTGGATTACAGCTTCTACGTCCTTCTATTTTTCTTTCTGATGGAATAGTCTTACGTAAAAATTAGTTTTTATTGAAATCATATTATTTCAAACGACCTGAAGATGAAGGTACTGATTACAAAAATATAAAACCGATATTTGTCTAATAATTTGTACTACAATTGCATTTCAACTCAAATAAAAACGTAAATATGTATTCTTTTAAAAGCAGTGATACTCCATGCATTCAAGTGGGTCATAGTAGCGTTGCACTTCCGGATCTAGCGAGATGGAGCGAGAATGCAGTGTGTTTATACATGCATCTTCTTAACAACATGGTCACTATAACACAACAATAGTTTGGGTATAAGAGTATTGGTAATAATAGAAAATTACCTAGGTCACCTAAATGGTAAGGATCATAGTGATCTAAGCTTCTATTAATGTGCGCTCTATTTATAAAATAATATTACATTTTATCAGTTTTTCATATTACTCTCGGTTAGAGGATATACCTACTGAGTATTAGAAACAGATTTTAAAATTTCTTTTAAACGGTACTATTATAACTGCAAGCACTGTGTAAAATGAACTGAGTAAAATATCGAGTAAAATATCATTTACTGTTTCAATCGTAAAAAGAAAATAAAAATGTCTCATAAACTGGTTATATTACAATCAATAAACAATCTTTACGTGGGTGTAGTCGGGTATTGTCTGTATTCCAAAATGTGCGATGAGAATGCTATATTTCGTCAGCTAGGTATTGTAAGGCACGGTAAGTCCGTAGTCATTTATGTTATTAGGAAACACCTTTAGTCATATCTAGGATTTCCATCGTCTAAGTAAGTAAGTAAGTAAGTAAATATGTATTTCCAGTTTAAAGAGTACCTATACAAAAATTAAGAAAAACAACACAAAAAATAACTAAGAAAATAAAATAGAAAGAAAAGAATGTAAAGGAAGACAGGAACTGGGAAATGATCGTCTCCAACGGTCGGTTCCAATACTCAAAGCTATTTCTAGCTCTAGTAGGGCAATAACAGAAATATTGGCTGTAAAGTGTCATGTTACTGGTCACTCAGAGAAATGACGCTGATTTTTACTATTGCCATAATATTCCGGAAGACTAAAAAGACTTTACTATAACACTTGTGCACACACAAGTACCAGTCCTACTTGAACTTGGCTCAATCGGATACAAACTAGCCCACACGGTAGAAAGTGAATCGGACGTACAAATAACTGCACTTATACGTACTGCCACTTGCCACTTAAATGTTTGTGCACGTTTACTTACGTAATTACAACGTGAGGCTCTACTTACTGTGTTTAGTTTTAGTTTTCTTTTGGATTATGATGTGTTTTAAGGCTGAGGATGATGTGAAATGTTTGTGCTAACGTTAAAACTATTTATTTGAAAAGATTTCAATTACGAGACGATTACGTTAAGAAACATTTTTTAATAATGTGCAATATAATATGAGGTTTACATAAAAGGATGAAAGAAAAAGTTAAGATTTTTTTAAAATACGATTTCATAAATACCTAGCTATGCAATTTGAGTCTGCCTGGTCGAAAAGCAACCTTTTGTAGTAAATGCACTCTATCATGTAGGTACCTAATTTTAGATTAACATATATTTTAAATATTTATCTAAAAGTACAAATTAGTATTTTATAAATAAAACATGTATTAATCAATATTTACAAATCTTATCACACTGATAGTAAAAACACAATCAATTTTAAACGAATTAATCTATAAAATACCAAATTGTCTATAAGATAGAGTTTATCAAAAGAATGAATCAAGGTTATTTTATATCAGACCGCATTGTTAGTGGTTAAAACCTTATCATTAATTGTTAATCAATAAGATAGAGAGGGTGAACTAGGGTTAAAAAGGGGTAGTTTTATAGATAGGATAAGAGATTGAGTAATTATGTCTTTAAATATGTAGGAAGTAGTTTATTTCTATCCAATCAGTTCGAATAAAAAATCAATTTAAAAAATGCATTGTCTTTGAAACTTTTTGTATGGACCATTATCTGTGTGATAAGAAACCTTTTAATTTGTAACTTGTCAGTATAATAGTTAGTACAAAATATTTATTGATAGCTTACTTACGGGACGCTGTTATAGGTACCTACTTATTTTACAGCTAAGAGGCACTTGGACCCCAAATTAAGGAATCCTAAGTTATGAGTTATAAACTAGACTTTAGCTTTAATTACCCTTTTTCGAACAGGTTTTAAGTATTTTTACTTAAAACCTGTTTACTTTACTTAAAGCTTACTTACGGGACGCTGGTATAGGTACCTACTTATTTTACAGCTAAGAGGCACTTTGACCCCAAATTAAGGAATCCTAAGTTAAGAGTTATAAACTAGACTTTAGCTTTAATTACCCTTTTTCGAACAGGTTTTAAGTATTTTTAAAAGGCTTGTTTCGTTTAGTAGTTATGTCTTATTAAATTCTTATTCGTTCTTATGAAAAAGTTTTTGTAATGATTTAATGCAAAATGAAGTTATTTTCATGAAGTTAAGCAATAAAGTATTTATTACCGATTTATCGAGTGTTAAGTGTACTTATATAGCTATTGTAAGTTATTATTAAATCTATCTATCTATGTTATCATGTAACAGTTGGATATAAGCAGGCATAGTTTATTGCAATTGTACTAGAGGTATCTATGATAAATGGATTGAACGAGTATGTAAGTTCGTAACATTCTACATTTATACAATCATTAATTCTATCCTACTTAGTTTTTTTTTTAATTGTCAATGTTTGTGACAAAAATTTAAAGGTATTGGGTAACGATTTAGGAGGTAATCTGTGGTATTGGTGTCGCTTAAAAATGCCTAAACTCTAACTTTAACTTTACTTTAACTCAACATTAACTTTTAAACCGCAAAAGAAGAGGACGACATCAAAAAGAATTATATCTTCTTTTTTTATCTTTGTATAACAATCCTAATCACAAAATTAACTCACCTAATTTCGTCACCCAATCCAAACACCCAAAATAAAAAGCTTAAACATACTAAATACTTAAACTTTTATATCAGAATCTCCATCAATCATGGGACCGAGTAAATGTAAATATTTCCGTCACTTCCCCATACTGTAAGTGGTAGTGCCTCGGAGTAAGTCGTATGTGACGTGTGATCGTAGTTATAAGCACCTGTGGCTTTCAGGTAGGCTTTGGTGTGGCTAGAGGCGGTATTTTGTTTAATTAGTGATTTGTACAATACAATACAAATATTCTTTATTGCACACAAAGATATAAGGTACAGACATAAACAATATAGAATATGATAATAATATGATTTCTATCCAGTTGGGGACCAGAACAGAACCTGTTAAAGTTCTTTGTCCATAATAGCGTTTTTTTTAGATTTTTGACTGTTATGAATTGGTAATAAAAGACTTAGTAACTGAATTAAATGGTTTTTATTGCGCAAATATATGAAACACACCAATAGCTTAATCCGCCATTTTTTCAAGAACAAAGAATGAACGAAACAATTGAACACAACAGAAACTATTGCTAGTACATTGCTGCTTTGTATTACATTGCTTCTAATAACTAACAACACCCCCCCTCAATGTAATACATACCTACCAACAAATTATTTCTTAACCCATCTTAAACCAATTTACAATTTTTCACAAACTTAAACAATAATTCTCTGCTTAAAGATTTAGTAAACATGTCTGCTATTTGTTCCTCTGTTTTAACATATTTCACAATCATTTTACCACACTTAATTAAATCTTTAATGAAGTGAAATTTTATATCTATATGTTTCAAACGCTTAATACAATCAGTATTTGCAACCATTATGGCAGACTGGTTGTCACAATACAATGTGACTGGACAAACATTATCAAAATTAAAATCTTTCAAGATATTTATAATCCAACAAATCTCACTCGCTGCCATACTCATTGCAATATACTCAGATTCAGTTGAGGACAAACTAACTGAACACTGCTTCTTAGAACCCCATGAAATTAGATTATTAGACAACATACAGCAATATCCTGAGGTTGACTTTCTGTCTTTTAAATCTCCCGCCCAATTAGCATCACAATACCCAACTAACTTTACATCTTTACAATAGTTATATGTTAATTCATAATCAATAGTCTGCTTCACATAACGCAATACACGTTTAAGTGCTGTCAGTAAGTAATTATTGGCTTGATTTTGATATCTGCTTAAAATTGACACAGCCACTGCAAGATCTGGTCGTGTACCTGATACAGCATACATTAAAGAACCTATAATCTGTCTACAAATATTTTCAATATTGTCATCAGTTTTACAATTATCTTTATCCTCAAAAAAATTCCAATTTTGTTCCATTGGAGTTGACATAGGTTTACAGTTATGCATATTAAACTTTATTAACACCTTTTCCAAATATTTCTTCTGACTCAATACACAAACTCCCTTTTTAATATCCTGCTTTACATTAATTCCTAGGTAATCTGACACAACACCTAAATCTTTCATTTTAAAGGAATTTTTAAGTACTGACTTTAAAATACAAACTTGTTCTTCACTAGTACTAAACATCAACAAAAATATAACAACACAAATAGTTTTTCAGCACTATTACACTAAGTATATAAACAAGGATAAGACCATATAAAGCTTTATAAATTACCTCCCCATTAGATTGTTTTATTTTAAAGACCCATTTACTACTTACTATTTTCTGGTCTCTTGGTGCTTCACAGATTTCCCATGTGTTATTTTGTTTTAATGTGTCTAGTTCCCTCTTAACAGCCTCTTCCCACTTACATGCATCGGATCTTCGCATTGCCTCTTTGTAAGTTTTAGGCTCATCTTCAGCTGTATAAACGCTGTGACACATATAAAATGATGTTTGCTTCTTAACACGGTTGCTTCTACGACACACATTCTCAGCTCCTGGCTCCTCATCATCATCGTCACTTGGTACATATAAACTTCCTTCACTTTCACACATAGTTGGCTCTTCGAACGAACGAAAACTATCCTCCTCCGTCTGTTCTGCCATAACATTATTATCATCTGTGTTTGCTATACTCTGACCTTGTGCCTCTCCTTCTTGATTTTTCTGTGGCCTGTCACACACCATGTCCTTATCTTCTTGAGGTTGTGCATCCGTACACACATCTAGGGACACAAATTTTTCTCCTGTTTCACATTCACTTTCTTTCAAGAAAACAAGATCTCTTTTGGTTTCAACTTTTTTCATGTCATTATTCACAAGCTCCAGGCCATTGTCACTCCTGAATGTACACACCTTGTTTTGAGTTATGTTCTCCACTTTATTCAAGAAATCTTCAACACAGTTCTTAGTTTCTTCCTTCTTTGCGATAAAATACACTGTTCTATACTTTGAGTAGTCATCTTTGAGTAACAAAAAGTATCTTGAGCCTCCAACTGAAGTTTCCTCCATGGGACCGCACAGGTCTGCATGGATTATCTCGCAAGGACGTGAAGTTTTGCTTGTACTACTATTGAAAGGTAAGCGGTGCTCTTTACCTTCTAAACAACCCTGGCACTGCCGAACACAATCTTCTTTTATCGGTATGTTATTGCGAGCTAATACCGACCTAACATGTGGTATATTTTGATGCACCAGCCTTTCATGCCACTCATTTAAGTCCGTCACAAGTCCAGTAACGTTTGCCGAACTGCATTTATAGCGTACATCCATATAATAAAGATTGCCGACACGATTTGTGTTAGAATAAAATATAAACCCGAATTATAGGCTTTAATCTACTAAAAATGACATTGACGAATGACAATTTCAATAAGAAAACCATAAACTATCACATTCTTCCCTCCCTAGTTCTGTACGTAATCAGACAACCAGGCAGGAGACCTCCTGCTACGCTCCGAGCGGCGCGGCGCTTTGACATCGGCACGGGGCGACGAAGCAGGGCTCCCAGGGGGCTCCGCAGGTGGAATGTTTAGATCCTCAGTTGGACCCGTAGGCTGCGGTGTGAGGTTCTCTACTTCTGGAGGATGTTCGCGTGTCTGATCTCCTTCATTCATATTATCTCGGGTTATGATTTCTCCTCTGGGAGCAATATGGCGATTAGACACCGTCAGCTCCCTTCCAGAGGATAGTCTCACCGTGCTGTAGTGAGGATTAACTTCCAGCAGGTCTACCTCTTCCACAACTGGGTCATATTTAGTAGCTCGGACAAATTTCCTTAGCAGCACCTTGCCGGGCTGCAACCACGACGGCATGGATTGACCCCAAGACGACCGCCGTGGATGTTGGAACATCCCTTCATGTGGTGTTTTATTAGTTGCAGTACATAACAATGATCGTATGCTATGTAGCGATTGTAAGAGGACATCCTCCCATCTATCAATTGGCAGATTTTTAGTTTTCAACGCCAAGCGAATTGTTTGCCACAGAGTTCCATTAAGTCGCTCCGTCTGTCCATTACCCTGGGGATTGTAAGGCGAAGTCCGGCTCGTAGATATTCCTTTTGAATGCAAAAAATCCTTAAGCTGAGCAGACATGAATGAGGCTCCTTGATCAGTGTGTATAGTAGCCGGCATTCCGAAAAGAGAGAATAATTCAGACAGATGTTTCATAACAGTATCGGTACCTGTATCTGGACATGGATAGGCAAACGGAAATCTTGAATACTCATCGATGATTGTCAGAATGAATTTGTTTCGAGTAGATGACGGCAGGGGGCCCTTGAAGTCCATAGACAATCGTTCAAAGGGCGCGGTTGCTTTTATTAAAGTGGCATAGTTCTTGTTAAATCTAGGTTTGATTTCTGCACATATCGGACATGACTTAACGATGCGCTTTACATCGTCAATGCCGTAGGGTAGATTCTTCATCCTAACCCAATGACTCATACGGGTAACGCCGGGATGGCAGAGCGCCCGGTGTACTTCATAGAGGCTGTTATCTGTAGTCGCTCCACAAATTTGTCTGGATAGAGCGTCAGCTACTGCGTTTTGAGTCCCGGGTCGGTATCTTATATCGAACTTATAGTTAGATAATTCTATTCTCCATCTTTGGATTTTGTCATTCTTTATCTTACTTGCATGACTTTGTAGCATATATGCGACTGATTTCTGGTCAGTTATGAGATCAAATGACCGCCCGAGTAAATAGTGTCTCCACTTTTTGAGAGATTCTATAATGGCATACGCTTCTTTCTCTATGATTGGATATTTTTTCTCGCTATCGTTGAGAGATTTTGAAAAGAATGCTACAGGCCGCCCATTCTGTGTTAGTGAAGCAGCAATACAAAAATCTGAAGCATCCGTTTCCACTGTGAACGTCTCATTGGGATCTATTGCAGCTAGGGATGCCTTAGAAATGGTGCGTTTCAGTTCTTCGAATGTTGCAGCCTGTTCAACATTCAACGGGTAGCTTTCTACTCGCGTTAGAATGTATAATTTATCTGAAAATTTTGGCACCCATTTCGAGTAATGAGAGAATAAGCCTATCGCTCGCTTCAGTGACGCTGAATCTTGAGGTAGTGCCATTTCAGTGAGTGGGCGTAGACGGTCAGGATCTGGTTTAACGACTCCGTTATTGATATTATACCCGAGTATGCTTATGTCTCTTAGTGAATATTGACTCTTGTCTGTGTTAATTGTCAAATGATACCTGTTTGCAACTTCCATGAATTTCTTGAGCTTTTCATCGTGGTCTTCCTGAGATTTTCCACAGATGGTAATATCATCTAGATATGTAAATATACCTTCTATGCAAGATTTTCTAATGATTGAATCTATAGCGCGCTGGAAACATGCGACTCCGTTTGTTACGCCAAAAGGAATTCGTCGAAATTGATAAAGGTTACCGACTGCTTCAAACGCCGTCAATGGTTTGTTTTCAGAAATAATAGGTATTTGGTGATAAGCCGATTTCAGGTCGATTTTACTGAATACATTATAGTTTGCGACTTTTGCTATGACTTCCTCGATGTTTGGCAACGGGTACGCGTCGAGATAGGTGTACCTGTTTACTGTTTGTGAATAATCGATACACATTCGCTTCTTATGGTGCGTGCCTGCGGTGACTAGAACCTGCGCTCGCCACGGCGAGGTGCTCTCCTCGATGATTCCGTCAGTTAACAATTTCTTGACCTCATTTTCGATGAATTTCTGATCATCAGGCGCGTACCTCCGTGACTTTATTGCTTTAGGCCTGCATTCAGGGTCCATATTTGAAAATAAGTTAACTGGATCAATATGTGCTTCTTCTAAGGCGAAAAGCTTGAGTGGAGGCATGCGACCACCGAATTTGACTTCTAATTTAGAGTATTGTTCTAGGACGTCATGTCCAAGTATTACGTTACAGCAAAGCCCCTTCATGACGCGGAACTGTATTTCAGGTATGACTTGCTTGTCGAGGGCTAGCGTCGCAGGACATACTTGTGTTATTTGTGACTTGTGTAATGAGGACGCCATCGTTACGTTTTGACTCCATGGCTTTGTTGATAATCCATACTGTCTTATTATTTCATCGTCTATGAAACTAGCTGTACTTCCAGTGTCTATCAGAGCTGTTACAGATATGCCATTAATGGTGACAGGTTTTCTACATAGATTGATTCCGCTGGCTGCTAGCACTAAGCAAGACGATGCTCCATCAGCGCCTTCATCCGTAATGGCTGCGTTGTTTGTCGCGACTCCTCTACACACTTTAGCGAAATGTCCTTTTTTTCCACATTTAAGGCAGTTAGACTCTACTGCTGGGCACATCTGACGACTGGCGTGGCGTTGGAATCTGCAAAAATAGCATCGTTCAGCATTATTCGGTCTGGTGGCATTTGAAGATCTGCGATACTGCGAGTGTGCGGCAGCTGCGACGGGGGCCGGGGCGGCGGCAGGCTGCGACGTGGCTGCGACCTGGTGCGGATCGAAACTCTGAGCCTGTATCTGAGCTGACTCTAAAGCGCGTGCTTTGGAGTGGGCCTCGTCGAGCGTAAGTGTCATGTTCTCTAGTAGCCTCTGCCGTATACCAGGCGAGGCGAGCCCCGCTATGAATGAATCTCGAATGAATTCTCTCTCGTATGCGTCGGCTGTCACAGCTTTAAAACTGCATTCTTTGGATAGCAACTTAAGAGACTGAATATACTGATCGATTGATTCATCTGGTTGTTGTTTACGGGATGCGAGTTTGTGACGTGCGAATATTTCGCTTTTTGGCTTGACAAATAATACTTCTAATGCCGATATAGCTGATTGGTAGTCTTGAGCGTTTGTTATATACTCGTATATGTTAGGGGAAATAAAATTTATGAGGAGTCTATGTTTATCAACATCTTCAGTGATTTTTGATACCTCTATGAAGTTTTGGAACGTCTTCTTCCAATGCAGCCATTGTTGTTGGTGATTTTGACCGTCGAGTGGATCTGCTTCAAATCTTTCAGGTTTCAGATATCTTTCCATGGTTGCTCATATTTTTAGTAGATTAAATTGTTAGAATAAAATATAAACCCGAATTATAGGCTTTAATCTACTAAAAATGACATTGACGAATGACAATTTCAATAAGAAAACCATAAACTATCACAATTTGCAATCGCACAAACTTTGTTATGTTTTTTGAATTAAAAAAAGGGCGGGAAACGTTGAAAAGCGCGGACGTGTTTTTTCAAAGTTTTATAATTTTCTTTAATTTTTGTACAGGAATAGTTAATAAAACTCTGTATATATAGTGTAGTAATAGTTTATATATGTAATTCTTATTGTAAGTATACTCTTAGATTTTGTAGTTTAGTGAAATTGTATATAAGTACCTACTGGATTTCTGGTGAGTTTATTTAGATTCTTTTGTTTGAAAGATGGATCCTCCCGATGATCCGGGAGGATCTGTCCCTGATGTAGGACAGGTCGTTACTGTCCACTGCAATGAATCCAGCATGGATACGGACGCGTCGGTGGACCAACTTGTTGGTAATAAACTTTCTCGCAAACGAGTCAATGCTCGTTGCACCAACTGTCACAAAAAGCGCAGAAAACATCATGGTGACGGCAAGAAAATCCGCGAATCAGACTGTCAGTGCTACTCTTCTGATACTGTAATCCGAAAGGTGCCAGTAGCTGATAACAACATTATTAAGACTCCGGTTTCTGCTAATATGCCAGTTGAAAAGTCGACTCCTTCTCAGCCTTCTGTCGCTAGAGTTATTTTCAATGCATCAGATGTAGGTCCGCATGTCATTCACGTTCAGAGAGTTCAATCATCAGCACAAGATGGTGTGACATTGCATCCTGTTTCATTTGGTCGTTGTTTGAGAAAACATAATGTTTTGGGTATTGTGGAGGGCAGCCTGAAAAGAATCGGTAGGAATAGAATATCTATTTCCTTCAAGGACTACCTAACTGCCAATCTTTTTTTGACAGAGTCATTTCTACAAACTGAGAACTATAAAGCTTTCATTCCTTCCTTTACGGTCACTCGTATGGGAGTGGCTAGGGGAATCCCTGCGGATTGGTCAGAAGAAGAGATCTTGGACAACATTAAAGTTCCCGTGGGCTGTGGAAAGATTTTGAAAGTTAGACGATTAAAAAGGAAAGTAGTAGAGAATGGAGTATCAGTATTGAAGTCCACAGAATCCGTGGTTCTTACGTTTGATGGTCAAACACTTCCAAAAAGGATTTTCTTATGCTACACTGCATTGCCTGTAGATCTGTATATTTATCCCACTATCCAGTGCTATAACTGCTGTAGATTTGGTCATGTTAAAACTCAATGCCGATCTCAACCTCGATGTTTCAGGTGTGGCCAGGGACATTCTGGGGATAATTGCTCTGTCGATGAAGAAGATATCTCCTGTTGCCTATGTAAAGGCTTTCATCTAGCCACTAGTAAGAAATGTTTGGAATTTGAGAGACAGAAGGCTATTAAAGAATCTATGGCAAAGTCTAGTATGTCCTATGCGGAGGCCTCTAAGGCTCACCCTCCAATCTCAAAAATCTCTTATGCAGATGCTGTATTGTCTTCATCTAAAGGTCGTGCTGCTGTAACTAGTTCTTCTGAGTATTTTACCTCCAATTCCAACTCAAAGCCAGCTCCAAATGTTTCCTACAACAAAACAGTGTTCATAAAACCACGCTCTCCTCCTAAACAAAGTCAAGGTTACGATGTTACTGCTCACAATAATTTAATTAAAGACTACAATATTCCTCCTCCCAGTAATGGTTGTGCACTCATCCATAAAGAAAATGAATCATCCACACAGGATTTAATTGCTGCCATCATTAAATATTTGACAAATAACACCGTATCACCGTCCCGCGCTGCACAAGTGATTGAATCAGTTTCTAAAATTTTTTCTAATATTAATAACAATGGACAGTTTAGCCAAGGTCATTCAATGGAACTGCCAAAGTGTAGTTTCTAAAAAATCTGATCTAATTTATTTATTAAATAAATACAAACCGTTTTTAGTTGCTCTTCAGGAGACATGGCTGAAGCCCGATTCCTTATTTAGGATTTCTGGTTATGCCAGTCTCAGGGAAGATCGCTCTGATGGGTATGGTGGAGTTGCCATACTCGTTAAGCACCCTCTCCCCTTTAAACATTTTGCTATTCCTTCACATAGTTCTGGTTTTTCTATTATTGCAGTAATTGTTCACGACATTTGCTTTGTTTCCATTTATATTCCTCATCCTTCAGTTTCTATTTTAAATGAATTAGATAGTATTATTACTTCACTTCCTAAACCCTTTGTTCTATTGGGTGACTTTAATTCACAACATCAATCTTGGGGAAGTACTAATTCTAACCACTATGGTAATCTTATGTTGAACTTATTGGACAATAATAATTTATGTTTATTAAATACTGGTACACCCACGAGACGCACCCGACCTGCAGAAGGTAAGAGTGCGCCTGATTTATCCATTTGTACTCCCAATTTAGCTTCTTCCCTGTCTTGGATTACTCACAGCTCGGCACTTGGTAGTGATCATTTCCCGATATATATTTCATTTCCATTTCATAACCGACCCTCCCCGTCTGGATCGCCTCGTTTGAAATTCAGATTAGCTGATGTAGATTGGACTGAGTTTAGAAATCGGGTGGAGATAAAGGTTTCCTCTCTTCCTGCAGTGTCTCAGGGTTCAGAGGCCCTTTGCGCTCAGGCATTATCAGATGCGTTTATAAAGACGGCTGAGGAGATATTTCCGGTTAAAAATGGTGCTCGTAATCTTATTCTATCTCCACCTTGGTGGGATAAAGACTGTTCCGAAGCTGTTAGAAAAAGGAAGGAAGCCGAAATTGCATATTGTGAATTTTCTTCGGACGAAAATTTTGATGTTTTGGAGAGGATTAATATTGAGACTAAAAAGTTACTAAAGCAGAAGAAATTTGATGGTTGGCGGAATTTTTGTTCTTCCATCTCCCCTAATGTTTCCCCATCCTTGGTGTGGCAAAATATAAGAAGATTTAGATCGGCTTTTAAAGATTCTCCTGTAGGTATCCTTCCTTCTTCAATGGCAGATAATTTTTTAAATAATTTAGCCCCTCCTTCAGTTCCTGAAAATATAATTCTGCCTGCACTTAATATCCGTAATCCATCAGTAAATAATCAATTCATAGGTATAGACGGGCCTTTCGTTCTTTCTGAACTAAAGGGTGTTTTATCCTATGTTAAAGATTCATCACCAGGCGCTGACGGCATTCCATACTCTTTCATTACTCATCTTAGCGATTCATCCTTAAATTATCTTTTAGAAATCATTAATTCTGTTATGTTAACCGGAAATATCCCCTCAGTATGGAAATCTCAAGATGTGCTTCCTCTTTTGAAACCTAATAAAGATCCTTCGGATGTTTTATCTTATCGTCCGATTGCACTCTCGTCTGTTCTTATGAAATTGTCTGAACATCTGGTTAAAAATCGATTGGAGTGGTTAGTTGAGAATAATAGTCTTCTCAGTGAAAGTCAGTTTGGATTTAGGAGAGGTAAGGGTACTTTAGATAATATTGGTATCTTTGTCACAGATATTCGTTTGGCATTTTCTGAGAATAATTCCGTGGTAGCAGCTTTTTTGGACATTACCTCTGCATATGACAACGTAATTATATCCATTTTATTTAAAAAATTACTGGCTCTTAATATTCCTCCTATTTTGATTAACTTTATAGTAAATAGTCTGCTAGGAAGGTGTATTACCTTAACTTTAGATAATTCCTGTAAAGAATCCAGACTCTTGTGGAAGGGTCTCCCACAGGGGTCAGTATTAAGCCCACTACTATTTAATATTTATTCTTATGATTTGCAATCTTTTTTAGATTGCAGTGTTTTACAATATGCTGATGACCTTTTATTATATAGTTCTCATTCTTCAATATCTACAGCCTGTGCTTCACTCTCATCCTCTCTTTCACGTCTGAAGTGTTGGCTTGATGCTAATGGTTTTGATATCTCCCTTCCCAAGAGTAGTGTCGTTTTGTTCTCCAGATCTCGTCTTCCCCCTCCTATTTCAGTGTTCTATGATGGTAACCTTATCCCGGTCAAAGATCATGCCAAATTTTTAGGTATCATACTTGACTCCAAACTCACTGGTACACCACATTGTGATTATGTTGTTGCTAGATGTGAGAAAACCTTAAATATTCTACGTTGTGTTTCTGGTGTTTGGTGGGGTGCCCATCCTTTTTCTTTAAAATTATTATATAATGCCCTGATTCGAAGTGTTCTTGACTATGGTTCCTTTTTATTGGAACCCGGAAGTGTTATTGCTTTTAGAAAGTTGGATTCTATCCAATCCAGGGCTTTAAGAATAATTGCCGGAGCAATGAAGTCAAGCCCTATTAATGCATTACAAGTGGAGTGTGTGGACCCTCCTCTCCATTTGCGTCGACAATATCTCTCGGATAGGTTTCTTATTCGTGCTCTCCAATTTTCTAATCATCCCCTTCATTCTAAGCTACAGTTTCTTTCAGATTTTATTGATTCGTCTCGTTACTGGTTACATAAATCTTATCCCTGTTTAGTCAATAGCTTCCGAAAATGTAATTCCTGGTCAGCTCCCGTTTCTAAATTCCCTGTTTTTCCACTTTTTTCAGAAAACTTTGATGCTCTCATATACTCCCCGGAAGTCATTTTAGATTTAGGTATTCAAAAATATGATCCCTTAGCAAACGCATTATTCAATTATATCATCGATGCTGACTGGCTCGACTGGCACCTTCTGTTTTCTGACGCGTCTAAACATTCTATGTCTGGTATTGTTGGGGTAGGTGTCTATCATCAACAATCCAGAATTGTTCAAAGATCCAAACTTCCCCCAGAAGCTTCCATTTTTACTGGCGAGTGTTTAGGGTTATTGAAGGCTTTAGAATTCATTTCCCTTTTTAAACTTAAGAAATCCATAATATTTTCAGATTCTAAGAGTGCCCTCCAATCTCTATCCAGATTTCCATTTAGAAATAAATTAAATTGTCCACTAATTTTGAAAATCAGAAGTCTTTTGCTCGAACTCTCTAAACGTGGATTTGTCATATATTTTGCGTGGATTCCCAGCCACTCTGGCATTGTCGGCAACATTCATGCGGACCGTCTCGCTTCCATGGCTGTAGTCGATGGCGACTGCGCAGTTTACACAAATTTTTCCAATGATCTGGTTGCTTTGCCCAAGGTTTGTCTCCGGGATTCCTGGGGTGAACTTTGGGCAAAGTCAAGTTTAATAAATGGTCGATTTTACGCAGGGATCCAACCAGTTATTGCTCATAAGCCCTGGTGGCGCAATCTCGAGCTTGGCAGGCGTGTAACGAGTGTGTTGAGTCGTCTCAGACTTGGGCACTCGTGCACGCCTGTTCATTTGGCCAGGCTTGGGATTGTTCCATCGGATCGTTGTGGGTGTGGCGAGGTTGGAGACGTCAATCATATATTTTTTTCTTGCCCTCAGAACAATAATTTTAACTTATATAATGAATTAATAGATCTACATGTTCCTCTTCCTACTTCTATTCCTGTCCTTCTTTCTTCTAACTCCTCTAGTATTTATTTAATGTTAGCTGCTTTTATTTCCTCTAATAATATTAAAATATAGATATATTTATTTATGTAATTGTAATCCCAATCATTCCAATTAGCTATTCCTTTTCCTTTTTCTCCGTATTTCCCTTTTTTTAATAAGTATTCGATTCCCTAACTTTGACGGTGGCAAAATATGCGCATAGCATGGTTGCCAAATATAAAAAAAAAAAAAAAAAATGTTTTTTGAATTGACATAAACTGTTATCTGTCACCATGACATACCCCTTGTCGGTCACACAGTTCACCGAAAATAAGTTCATTCGTAACTCCGGAACGAAGAGAACATTGTCTATGGTCGATTGAACCCATTCACTCCCGTTGAACGTTTGCAGCGCCACCTGCCCGCACCCTAACGCACTAATTTGAGTCCCATCACCGATAATTACCGTTTTTTGAACCAGAGTCTTGTATGTTGTAAACATTTCACGGTTGTTGCACATATGTTCGCTTGCGCCGGTATCTACTAACCACTTTGATTGTTCAAAATGTCCACTTTCAAAGTTATTATGCACTAGAAAAGCGTTGGACTTCTTACCACTGCTATCACTGTCCTTTTGTTGTTTGTATCTGCACTCACTTTTAATATGTCCTGTTTTATTACAGTAAAAACACTTCTTGACCGGCTTCATTCTGCACTCGCTCTTGTAATGTCCAAACCGATTACAATTAAAACACTTAATGTCCTTCTTGTCTACACCTCTAGCCACAAATGCCTCCGAAGATTGAGGTTGACTTGATTGACCAGCCCGTCCCTTCAAGCGTTCCTCTTCTATCATTAGCCTTGATATGAGATTATCTAGGGTCTGCATATCGGCGGTTGCCGACTCCCACGCCGACACAAAGTGTTTGTATTCATCTGGCAGCGACATCAACACCTTGGTAATGACAAACGTGTCTGATAGTTCTTCTCCTAATTGCTTAAGTTGATTGTGCATCTCCTGCACTTTAGACAAGAATGTAGCCATCCCGGCACCTTCCTCAAACTTGTATTGGAAAAATCTCTGTTGCAGTATATGACGACTCGTCTCCGACTTCTGCCCGTAGACAGAATGTAACTTCTTCCACATCTCCGCTGCAGAGTTGCACGTCACGATGTGTATTAAAACTTCTTCAGTCATCTTGGTTACAATAAAAGCCTGCGCCTTCGCATCTCTAGATTTCCACTGACTTGCTTGCGTTTCTTGTTCAGGCTTCACGACTTCACCTGTTACGACTTCCCACAGGTTCTGACTGCGCAATAAAACCATCATCTGAAATCTCCACGTACTCCAATTACTGGTACCCAGTAATCTAAATCCAACTTGATTCTGACTTGAATCCATCCTGCCGTGGTCTTGCCTGCTTGTCCAATGCTTCCTTCCTTGTTTAAAACAAGTATTTCAAACACAACGTCGCTTGCCGTGTAGAACACGTAGTTATAATTTTGCCGAATTGGACGATTGCAGTATTTTCACTTTTTATTACCAAAATACTTGCAAGTTATGTGCCTGGGCCCATAACCTGTTATGAATTGGTAATAAAAGACTTAGTAACTGAATTAAATGGTTTTTATTGCGCAAATATATGAAACACACCAATAGCTTAATCCGCCATTTTTTCAAGAACAAAGAATGAACGAAACAATTGAACACAACAGAAACTATTGCTAGTACATTGCTGCTTTGTATTACATTGCTTCTAATAACTAACAACATTGACAACGACATTTTCAGTTACCGTTTTAATGGAGTGTTAGTTTTAATGACCTTTTCTGCAACTGAATTTATTGGAGCGAGGTCATAGGAAGGTAAATAATGAAGAATTATTACATGTTGAAAAGAAAATGTAAATAAAATGTGCTCAACGAAGCAGTTGAAACACGTGCCGTACAAAAGACATCAACGCGCGCCGACTTTGTATTTTGTGAAAATAAAAGATTTATAATTTTTACTGCATTATAATATAACCTATGAAACTATTTTACAATGTAGTTACCTTCTTAATGATATTATCGTTATTAATTTACAATTATTTTGCAATATAAAACACGTTAATAACAACTTTAAAATATTTGTTTTCCTCTATTGACATTTGTAATAACTTTTAGTAGTTAAATCGTAAACCCACAAAAATAAACATTAATTTAGAATATTTAAATATTAATATGCCGTGTCTAAGAGAATACAAACCCACTACCCAATACATCAGACGTAATCGTTTCACCGGTCGCCTCACGCGGTGTATTTCCGAATACCGCCGCCGCTCCAATTGTACTCAGATTCTTATCGCACTGCTCCAAATGTACGGAATTTATTTCCTCCACTCTATTACTTTGTAAACTCTTCATTGTTTTTTATAACTTTTGTTTCGGAGGTTTCTTAGACCTAAACACACGGTGAAACGCAACTGCAATGAAAGGTTTCAAACTAGTTGAGTCGTTTGTGGTTTTCTAAAGAAGTCTATAACAGAAACTTCGATGCAACTCAAAAGTAACTAGTAGTTTCAGTTGCGTTACAGTTGCGTTTCATCGTGTGTTCTGGACCTTAGTGTAATTGGCAGAGGATAGTCGGTATATGTCTGGTCTTTGGTATCATTCCACAATTATCTGTGTCATTAAAAAGAAAATTAATGCCAATATCTCTATCATTAAAAATAAAACAAATATTTCTTTCATTATTATATACTCAGTAAATCATCCTTTTAATAGTCCTTACTACAAGGGCAAGAACTTCTCTCATACGATAACCAATAGCTCTATCATAAAAAAACCAAACATCTTATTTATTACACTGGGACTACATTATTTTAAGCTCCCTTTAGGTATTTGAAGGCAATAAGGTCTATTCTACTTCGCCTTATAGATTGTCAAACGCAAAGTTATCGTTCAAAATTTTTGCGTTTACATTTCTATAAGGCGATTCGTCATTGTAAACTTTTGCCTTCGCATTTTTATTAGGCGTTGTTACATTTCATACAAAGACATTTAACTAGAACATCGTTATTTTTTCAGTGCTCTTTCTTTTATTTACATCGTTAACGCTATTTAGAGATTAGAAAATTATCTCGAACCCTTGCAGGTGTTCGGAACTAAAAAGGGAAACTAAACCGCACCCTTTATACTGACATTTTATTAATTGGTGTCAATAAAACGACTCCAATTATTCCACTCCCCTGATTTCATTGCTCTAATATTTAAAATCCGATAAAATCAAGTCAAAATAAGTTCAAATCTTTTGGGAAAGTATTTTCGGAATTTCTCGCTCCCGTGACTTGAAACGTTTTTTTCGGCTACCGTTTTATGTTATCGAGATTTTATATCTTAAATATCTTTTAAGTTTTAAATGATATTAAGTTTTGATTTGTGTGGAATATTACGGAAAAGTTAATCGTCGCTTTGACGTTACTTAAGTTAATACTTAAATTAAAAATATGTAATTTCATTTCTTTGTTCGATTTTTAACAGTTTTAGAGACGAATTCTAACTAAATGATGTCTTAAGTAAGACTTTTTAGTTATTAACATACAAATACATGCAATAAGAAATGTTTTTAAAAGCGATATTTTATGCAGATTTAATAAATGTAATTCACGGAAATAATCTTCACATCAACAGTTTTATAGAACAACCAAATGCAAAAATCTCTTTGTGATCCCTTTTTAAAGCCAAAAAAAGTCGTCACCTTTAAAATGGTACACGGTGACGTCTATTAAAGTCGTCTTTAGTTAATAAAGACGTGTCGATTTCAAAAGATAAGAAATGGCGACATGTTTTTTATTTGGTCGGCTCCGCTAAAGGATATTATGGCGCACTGATCCGCCGTTTAGTGATAAAACTTTATCATACGGCTTTTAAAGGACTTTGCGGTAGGTCGGATAAGAAATATCAAGCCTGATTTGAATAAGTTTGATTCAACGGCAATTTAAGTGTCGAAGAGAAGAAGCTTTAAGGACAGTTTCATAACCTCGAAGTAGGTACCTAAGTATCGACAAAACCTAATCCTAGTACCTTATATTATCATTTTAATTAAATGACAAAGGGTGGATGGATTTACGGATAGATGTCAGGATATTTGTTAGGTACTCTTTTACGCCAGAACCATTGAACAGATATTATTTTCAATATATATTGGAGCTTATACTTCAGAATAGCAAATTGGCTATTATAGATTTCTCAAATAATATAAGTAGAAATGCGTACGAATACCTATTCCGGTCTGCTATGAAATCACTTAGTAGCTCCCATAAACCCATAAAAGCGATAAAATTGGCCATAGACACGACGACACGCCCCCCACTGTTTGCAACCATCCGATGACATTTATAGACCCACCCTAGTCGAGTCTGAGTCTTTTTGCCGCCGAAAATAACTTTTTATTAAAAAACTTTTTTCAATAATCTCTTTTCTGATCTTGAGGATAACAGTCGTAAAATTGGTTGAGGTATTTCTACGCATTTTTAAATTCTGATTGCGTCTGTTGTTGGTCTAATTTATAATAGGTACTTTGATTATAATTACACTCGAGTGCTTAGTATGAAGTATTGTTTGTAATTCTTAGGTAGGTACGTGTTTATTTTATGGTTTCAGAAACATATAGCCTGAAGTAAGTATTTACCTAAAAATGCAGGTATTAAGTACCCAAAACCTTTTGAAAATTATACACCTACAATTACTTTATTATCTCTTCTTGTTTTATGTAATAGTTTTTGATTAAAAAAATCCACAATAAATATCAAAGTAAGTATGATCAATTAGTATCAAATAATAAGAGAATAAGCAGATAGAAATAGAATGGGGATGATGACTACATTAAAAAATTCAAAAAATAATTAGTCCGTCTTTTAGGCTATTAAAAAATATTAGAAACACATTTTTTACCTGATCAAATACATAAATAAATATAAAGATACAGAGCATCAAAGTTACGGGGGGTATTGACGTCACTCCTCGGTTAAAATCGTACTGAGGCGTGACGTCACGAGCAACTTCAAACCAGTGTATCTTTGTTTAGTTTAAGAGAAAAAAGAAAAAATATGTGTCGAATATTTTAAAATAATCTATGTGATGGACTAAAAAAAAATTTTTAGTCATCATGCCCATTAGGTACTTACTTATTAGCATTTCACTGTGTAGATAAATACTGAAGTCAAAAGTCCATTTAAAACTTCCCAGTCCATAAAACCAACCCATAATAAAATAAGGTCCAAATAATCAGCGATATACAGTCGTGTAAAATGTCAACACCCATCGGCCTCGTCTCCGGGACGTCTCTATAAAGTGGAGATATCTTTGCTGGGACACCTTGGGGCGTTCAAGGAGAGAGGAAGGTATAGAATTGGCATGGGAAATTGGGAGTTAAAGTTAGTGTAAATAAGTGTTTATGATTAGTAAGTTTTAGAGTTTTTGTGACTTTTAAACTTTGAACCCCCTTATTACAAAACGAGGTTTAAAGATAGACGTTAGTTCGTTTAGTTTGACGTTTTGTCCATAGCCGAAACGTCAAAAGAAACGAGCTAACGTCGGACTATCTTTAAACCTCGTTTTATAATAAAGGGGTGAGTGTGTACTATTTTTTTTTAATTATGTGTGACTACTAAATTCAAATAGAGCAGTGCATCATTAAAGTATTTAATTTAGTTTAAGTTTTAATTTTTCTCGTACTACTGGCCTTTACAATCTGCTTTGGTTGCAAGTTCACATAAGTTATTTTTCATTGTTGGCTAAGAAATACGTAATTGAAATTAAATTACTTAAATATCTTTGCCATTTACGGATTGATATTGCATTTTTATTAAAATCGTAACAATTCTATAGTTTGTTAAGTGTCACTGCCCCCGCAGGGTGCCGGGCGCCGCCGCCGCGCCGCTGCAGCCTTCTTTTGTTTTTATCCACTAATTTAGCTATAAGGTGCTCCCGTGACGTTTGCCGCTATTTATTTACCTTTTAAGACTACTTTTGAATTCTTTTGTTTCTAGAAATAACTGTGATGTGGTATTAAATTTTTTTCTTGTTAGAAGATTGAAAAAAAATGACTTACCTTTAAAAAACGCTCCAAGAAAAAGATTCCGTACCTTCTTGCAGGTCCTTCGTACTTATTACAAGTGCCTTTTTCCATCGGGGTAGTCAGAGACCACTATCCTCAACTTACTACGTCCCAAACACACTTCCTTTGCGTCATCCACATTCATCAGACATCACAAGTCACTATTAATGAAATAATTCAAAAATAATGCGACCACAATAAAACACTCTGGTTTTAATGACAGTAATGGCGTAATAGTGATCTCAGCATGGTGTAAAAGGATGCAATATGGCGTTTTGCTCCCCTCGCCTTCATTGTACACGGTGATAGTGAACTACCCTCATGCGCGTGAGTGTTTACATTCGATACACGTAATCTGATTTTGGATGATAGATTTGTGTGGATGTGACTAAGGTTTTTTTCTCATCTTGTATATGTAGGTATTTGTACCTACCTACCTTCATACGGAAAGATTGGAAAGAGCTTGAATGTTAATGACAACATTAAAAAGTTTTTTCATTAATTAACATTATTACTATAATGTATACCTATCATAGCTGATCGTATTTGAAAAGTTTAACTCTCTTTTCTCTGAGGTATGCTCTTTTGTTATGTAAATTTTCAAAACATTTCGTATTAGTCTCTAACTAAACTAAACACCTAAACTAAACAGCCTTATTTCTCCAAAAATAAGTTTTAAGAACTGTTACCGGTGTGTACATTAAAATACTAAATTATATTAATGATATAACCAAAAAATATCTTTCACAAAAGTGAATCTAAAGTATTTATTAAAGTCACATCCACATTACGCCCAACCGCTGACCCTACCCAATAGGGTAACCACACCATTATGTTTATATTGTTCGTCCCAATTATGTGATTATTTATGTGTGGCAAGTGTTTGCACACTCTATTAACCTATTACCATTTCATTTGACCCCTGATTTCTACGAAAGCACTTCAATGTAGAGTCCAATATATTCTGGTGTTATTTGTTTCGAACACCAGTGTAAGAAGACTGGAATGTACTTAGTGAGATGAAGGGGAGAGAGGTCAAAATATAATGGATTATTGATAGATTTTTCGCAAAACAGATGTGTTGACAAGTTGATACAGTGTCAATGTTTTCTATTTAATATTTGAACAATAAGATTTTATTGTCATGGTTCTGTTTACGAGATACGCAAATGTGCATTTAATTTAGTTTTCGTGGTTTTGGTTTGAGGGTGAATGATAAATTATCAGTAGTTTTAAGTATTTATAGTTTGCAACATCGATAACATTAATCTCCGTATGAAAATTAGTTCAATAAGTTCATGTACAGTGTTTTTCTCATAAAAATAATGATAGATAGATAGAAATACTTCATTGCACGCAAATAGATACTACAGACAAAACTTACAACTATAACATTGTGGGCAAAGGCGGCCTAATGATAGTGACAGAACTAGAGTTTACAAAGCGTGTTTTACTAATTGTCTTAATCTTCTATTCGTTGAATAAATAGTTAGACATTAAGACAGACATTATAAGAGTTTTTTGCTTAGGTGTTAAACCACAAAACTGTTTAGACGTCTTTGTGTTAAACTACCACTAACAGGGTCTATTTCTTTAGAAAATTGTCTAAGAAAATCTGAAACTCTCGGTACTCACATAAAAATTCCCAGAAAACTTAACCATAATCATAATAAACATACGACAAAAATCTAAAAGACTTATCATATTCAATTAAACAAATTCCTATCAAAAATCTAAATCTTCCGCTCTGACAACCGCTGATTGACATTTGTGAAAAAAAAACGAAAAAAGGCAAAGGCAAAGCTGCCACGCGACCAAATTAACTTGATGTAATCCCTATCAATGATGGTTCCGTTATCTAAGGGTGCAAAGGAGGGTTTTTCAAACAGTTATAAACGGTATAATAGTTTAATTCGGATTAGATAATGTCCCACGGGTGGTCTTTGGGGTGGCCTCGAGGGTTGGGCGGTTGGGGGTAAAGGATCGGAGATGTAGCTTAGGAGTGGGACAAAATTGTCTTTAACTTTATCTTGAGGTTTGGAAATTGAAGTGGTTTGCACATATAAAAAGTTGTGTTCCTAAAGGTAGTAAGTATGCACTTACATGTGTGTTTGAAATAACACAACGTTTTATAGTTGTAAACCACTTAAATTCGATTCCAAAACCTCAAGCTAATGCTAACTACATAGATTTTAAAAATATTTATGTTTCAATAAAGACAGAAACTAAACTACTTTCTGACTTGTGATTTCAGAAATGAAAACAATTGCCTTATTAAAGTTAAGTTAAAGCAACTAACCGCAAACGCCATTTGCCAAAAATTCTCAAAACACTTTTAACCTTTGATAGACCAAATAGAATACCTAATTCATTTTTTTATTCTATTCACTTATCTCTTCGTTCTATGCAATCCTCACTCCCCCATTACTAACTCCATCATCATAGCAGATAGGTTGACAGGTTGGAGGGATCATGTCGTCCGGATCAGCAGTTGTTATAGGATTTACACTCGTGTCACTTGGGAGTCAAACGACGATGGCGCTGAGAGGTTCTGGGAGGCAATTCTGATGACATACACTAGTTGAGATGCTTTCAGGGAGATCTGCAGTTTGTCCTAGTTGATGTTATCAGAATTGAACTAGTAGAAACAGCTAAGTTACCTAGGTCATAAACGATGAAATAGGTCAAAGAAGATGTTTTTTTCTTGAAAAACACAAATAGTCGAGAATATATTTACTTATTCACTAATCAGAATGTTGGTTTCGTGCATTTTCCTATTCTTTTTGAAAGCTTATAATTATTATAAGTTCTTTCATTTCTAGAAGCATTTGGTTACACTTACTATAAATGTTTTTCTTCGATATACTCGTACGTGTATATGAGTGAGTATATTATGATCAATATTCAGCATTTTTTCTATACAATGTCTGAAATATGTTAAAGGTGTCGAAAGCCTTAACATCTCTAATAAACAGACTCTTCACCAACAATTACAAATAATTACTTACAATGGTATATTTGCCGAAAGGAATACCTTTATTCCAAAAGAAAGTAGGGTGTCCCTTAAATGCGGTTACAAAGTACGATTGTAATGACAGACGGGCGCCTAAAGTGACCATTATTTATATTATTATTGCGGACCAATGGTTTATTAGGCGATTTCTGTTCCTTCCATTGTTGACGCTTTTACAATTTAGTGTAGAGCAGGAGTAAGGAGATAAATCTGAAACCTAAAGCAAAAGCTATAACATAGAAGTTATTTATTTAAAATTAGTGTTGGTTTGTAAATCTTGTTTTGTACATATATCCTTTTTAAAATACCTATCACAACTGCGCTATACTAAATAAAAACGTTTGTATGTGATTGTTTTTCCTCTCTCAATTAAAAATAGGAAGAAAACTAACCAAGTCTATTAATTTACAATATTCTCAGTTGTGTGTCGGCAGAGTTTCAATGACAGTGTCAATGTCATTTTTTGACACATTTGGTTGCAATCAGTGTAAGCCATTGTTTAGCAGAATACCATATGTGTCAAAAAATGCCATTGACATTCTGCCGACACACAACTGAGTCTATTTTACATTAGCAGACTTGGGCCCCAGCTCCAAGTGTACACTACCTCGTGCCGCGGCGGCGTTGAATGAGAAACAGAATTACACTACTTAATGGTGACTTAATGCCACCGTGCACTGGCCTGTCATTAACGCGCCCGCGTCCGCCAAAGCTGCGCATACGCATTGTTGGCGGAGAAGTTAGTTTTGGTTGTATTTGGGAAGTATAGGGTGCCTATCCACCAGAGATTTGCTGTGCTATGTTGCTATGAATGTGTTTAATATTCATTAATCACTCGTAACAACGTAGTATAGCACATATCTGGTGGAAAATCTTTATGTTCAATGTTAGTTCTATATTATTTCTATGTTTAAACTGGTGACAAATAAAATCTACTCAAATAGTGATTTCTTTTTTGTCATTCTAAATACTTTTATTTCTTTCCTTTTTCAGTTCAGTTTTATCATTATTATTAAGCAATCAATAGGTACCTTTAAAACTACGTACTATTGTTTAGTTTGTCATCTATGTACTTTTTTTTAAGGGCAGTACCTTATTTAACTTATTTGTTTGTTAAAATAGAAATGGAGTTCACACATGTTAAATAAGTTGTGGTATCCGTGATTGGCGAAGACATATTATTACTTTGTTTTTATGTTACCTTACTTATGGTTAAGCTGTGGATATCCTTAAATAAATAAGTAAGTCCATTGTTTTAATATAGCAGATGATTTGCTGGCTAGTCTTTATCGTGACACGCTCACACTGCTGCCATATTCTATTTAAAACAAAAAGTAATTATTGTTTAAAGGCTAACTTGATATTGAATTAGATAGTGATAGGTCACTAGTTCATCGCGTAAGGCAAGCATATGAATAAGGTGCCAGCAAGTTCCAAAGACCATATATCACTACGTTTGCAGGTTCTGGAATAGCAACTGGAATATCCTATAATATATTCCTACCATTAATTCCAGTGTGACATAACAGAAAGATTTTACTATGAATATTATTGAAGAATATAAAATGACATCTGCGCAAGTTGTATAGAGCTGTCTCCACCAAGCCTTTTGCATACGAATCCGTTCCAGAAAGCGAAATTCCTGTTTGATGATACCAAATCAGCAAACACATCTCGTGAATGAAACTCATAAAATTAAATTTCAAATGATTCTTGACAACATTCGTGTCGCCAATTACACAAAAACCTACTTTATTAGGCAAATTTACGAAATCGTCCTTTACGGCTAAAGACTCCTAATAACTACACCATCATGTTTATTGGCGGGTTCCATCCAAAGAGGACCCTAAAAAGGAGACTTTATATCAAAATTTGGGTCCTAACTCCATAAAATTAGTTTTAAAAACTCGCCTTGTAAACGGCGGGAATTAAACTGTAATGATGGGGAGCTGCGCCTTAAAGTTAAGGAGCCGACACCCGCGGGTAAGAGCCCCTTATGGGTTTATTAATAAGAAAATAAACAGGTACCGACAATCAATCATTACGTAATATTGTTTTGAGTTATTTGGTCGCGATACAAGGTTAGGTTAGTGTGGACATGGAAGTTTTGAGTTTACAAGGACTTTGAATATGTTTTTGAAGTTTGTGCCATCCTTTTATAAGTAAATAGATTTTGTAATGAGACTATAGCAATAATATACAAAGTTAGTTAGTTCAACTATAAGTTATTTATTTAAATAAGTATGTTTTAGATCACCTACCGTAAGAATGGAACGTCTCTCCGTGGTCACATTCTACAAAAAATATTTAGTCGCAAGCGTTTACTTTTCAGGAAAGCCGTCTCCTCAATAGCCTTCTCCCAACTTCGGAAGACGACAGCACGAGCGGAACTAATCAGTAATGAGACAAAAGACAGAGATGAAACTATCCACATTACAACATGACAGAAAGAGACGCAAGACAATCCTTCGCAGTCAAATTACCAGATGATGGATATGTCCTCATAACTCAAAGAGATTTGGATTACGTGACTGAAATATAATTTTGTTAAGTGTTTGATAAGTTCATCTTGTTTTCTTATCGTGGGTCTTTTATTTTCAAAACTCTTCTCTTTATTATATCGGTATAGGTACCTACTTATAGGAAACATGCGAGTAACGGGCGAGTGCTCTAAGAATTGTACTACCTACTACGAGTACCTTAAGCGCTGAGTACACGCTGACTTGCGCATTTTCTTGATACGGGAGGTCAAAGTTTCAAGTATCGATTATTTTTAGAGATCAGTATATGATTTTTATCAATAAAAGAGGATTACAAAAATGCAAATGATTTAAACGCCTCTCTTCTAATATCGTCACAAATTAATCGATTTCAATTACCTATATTTTTTAATCGAAGCACTTTCTGCTAAGAAGATTACTACAGAATAATATAAATAAATAAACACTAACCATTATCCGCGAATTATAATTAGCACTATCATATCAGAAGCTATCGTTAGCAAAACATGCAATTTGATGCCCTTTCCGACGCACCAATCAACGTTCCACCAACCGCGACTTTTTACTACATGACACCTCATGCATTTTTCATACTACACTAACATGTAGCTGGCAACCGAAAAACAAACTTACATTTGCTATCTCATAAATAGTTTTCAAGCGTACATGAAGCTTGGTGACGGTTTCGGAACTGCAAAACTAAGTTTGCACATCTGTTTTATATTGTCATCGACTTATTGTTTCGTAGAAAGGATATCTTCTATATGTAGTGCTACAAAAGTCATAATAATTATCGTACAATATTATTATTTTTGAGTATTTCTGAGGTTTGTTCATAAATTGCTATTGATGTTAAGTCCCTTCCTCATGCACATTGCAATTTTTCATTTCGCAAAGAAAGAGAGGCATAAATATGTTTGATAGATGTTTTATTTGACAGCGCCGTATTAAGAAGGCAGTAGGGCGTAAAAGAAACCTTTGTCAGTGCGTGCGACATAAATATTGCACTTAATACATCAATGGCGCGCAATTAAAGCGCAGAAGCGCGCGTCATTACCGCACGGCAATATTCCACGGTGTTTCTTGCGCGCGCGTCGGTCTCCCCCTCCCGAGACCCGCGCGCAAATCAACCGCGATTGGTATTTTGATGAGATCCTACTTTATGACGCCTTTTATTACCTACTCACAACAACCTCGCTTATAGAAAGCTGAATGATGCCAGCTTTATAACCATTCAAAGACAAGCAAGACTGCGGTATAAACTAAAATTATTTGTATTGCATAAAATATTTTACGCGGATTTATGTTTGTATTGCAAAAATAGTGCACGTGATGTGATAGCCGCTGATTGGATGAGTTTATCTATTTAACTAGATTCAATTTACGCAAGTTTATCAAAAACCTATGTTATTTTATCAAAGTTAGTCAGTGACAGATGAAGTTCACGCAAAATTTTTACCCAACTAAAAAGGTCTATTGAAATTTCTTTCCAACTTTCTTCTTTTAAAACCGTTTTGTTTGACGTCTCTTGAATGGAAATTGTAAAATAAATGTAATAAGTAATTTAAATTATTCACGTTAAAAAAAAATAAACAATACAAATGCTGCAAGTAAAGAAGTAAAGAGAACCCATTCTTTGGAACGGAACGCAAAACAAAAGATTTCACTTTTTCTAAAACACTCGACAAGTGAAATATTTTCAAAAATGGAACAAACTGGCTGGTAACACTAATTCTGGTAACCAAGATAAATGGATTAAAAAGGTTTTGTTAACTAAATAGCTTGAATTTTCTTTTGGGAAGTGTAACCAATTTCGGAAGATTATTTTAGTTTAGTACGCTCTTAATCATAAGTAGGGGGATGTAATTATTATTACTTCTTCTGTAACAAAGAAATTTATTTTTTGTAAATGTCAGTCTATGTAAGAAGTTTTATGGTCTAGACATCGATGTTCATATAAACCCCGTCATAGTTTTCCAGCAAGCCGCTAGCAGAATGAGTTCCTAACTCGTCTCGCCAATCATATCTCGATATTTATGAGTTCGCGAACCAAACGCGGGAAAAACGTAGTTATTCGAACTTGGGACCGACTACCTTTTTATGTCTTCTTTCGTCCCGCATTTTTCGGTCAAAACTGATTGTTTACCGGAAAAAATTACGCCTGTTAGCCGAAACGGTGGGTATAAATAAAAGATGTGGCCAATGGGAATTTTGATTCGGTGCTTTTTGTAATGGCGAGCGGATTGTGCGCGGCCGCCGCAAAAACTACCCGATGTACGATTGAGAAAGGAACGTGGTGTCAAGTGGCCCTGCAAGATTTATACAATGCTCTTTATACTACACTGTGACTGGGGAACCTTATTTCATACCTACACATCAAATGTCCCAGTTCTCCAGTCACTCTCTTTATGAGAGTAGGCTCGTGCCCCTCAGTGGGGACATAACGGGCTGATAACGAACGAACATCAAATAAACTTAAGGAATTTTATGGAGATGTATTTTAATTTTCTATCTTGAACTGTTGTTAATTGCATGGCCAAGATGTGCCATGTTAATTCGATTCCAATTAAAAATAATAGGCAGGTAATACATAATGTAATGAGCTAAAAGTCCAGCACGGGTAAAGATGGATCTTTTCATTAATTATCGCTTTCACTTGTGAATTTCGAAAATGATCAACGATAAAAGAATTGTCTAGGCGTCTAGGATTTAATATACCAGAAATAGTTGCCATGATTTACTAGATCACCCTTATGATTAAACGGAAGATACTCTGGCATTTATTAGGTTATCAGCCGTAAAATGCCATAAACGAATACCAACACATGAATTCCTCTGAAAGGAAGCACATTTTCTCAATTTCTTTCCTTAGTTCAATCGTGAAATCATACGACAATCGTAAGATATAAAGCCTCCTCATCAGTAGGTGTTTGTATTTATGTTATTTGAAGAGTTTTAATAAGCGATAAATTCATTCATAGTTTCCTTTTAGGGCGTAATTAATAGGGACAGTGAGATCTACTTGGGCTAGAGATATGCAAGATATTCCGACGTGTTAACGATGGTAGCTACAATGTTGCTGGGTTTGTATTGAAAAATATTATTTACTTAAGAACGTGGTAAAATAAGGATCTTGTTGTAAGAGCTTGTAGTCTAGAATAAAAAAAAAGCTATTGTTTCCTCGGGAAGTCTAGAAAATTGTGGTTTGAATGTTTCAGACATTTCATTTTGTTGTCTACTTACAAAATGACTTTTCGTTGATGTTGTTTAATTTAGATATTAATAATGTAGATATAGGAGTTATTTTTTAAAAATTCATCTAAACATACCACGAATTAAAAAAGTAAAAAGCATTTAAGTGGAGGAACTGTGCCGCAGCTGTTAAGACGAAGGTAGTTATTAGCCGCCCCTTTGCCACCTTTTATTTCGGCAGCACGTCTAAGACGTCAAAATTCATCAGAAATGACGCCCTGACCGCTCGACAGCCAGGATAAGCATAAATTGCCACAAAACGCCTTTGAGATCGCGTGTTCAAATGGGTACACATGCTACCTTAGACTCAACTAATTTTGGATGTTGTGGCCATGATTTCTTTTGTTTCTTGAGAGAATAGTTTATTTACTGTAGGTATTTTTATTTATTTATATTTTAATTTATATTTAATTTATGTATTTTTATTTATATTTGTAGGTATTTTCTTGAGAATAGTTTATTAACTGTAGGTATTTACTGTATTGATGGGTGGGTATAGCTGCAATTGGTACCTACTTAGTACCTAGTATACATATGTTGGATGGTACTATAATTTGGAACCTATAGGCAAGCCAGTAAATACCTATTTCAAACGAAACCAAAAACAGTCTATTCAGGATTTAGATGGAACACATACACAAATTTGAAATATATTTGAGAATGAGAAACATTTGAATTGGCCTTTTTAAAATTAATCAATTGCATCACATATTGCTTTTCAAAAATAAACCTTTACCCCCAACCGCATGGTGCCCCTAAATACAAATATTACGCAATTTCAGATCGTCGTCACGCCATATCTGGAGCAGCTCATTCAAATTGGTGCAATTTTACTCTTTGGGTCCGTGACCGACAGCTCTTGCAACGCATGTCTCCCTAATACCACATTTGGACAATTTTCGACGTTCGGCTTTAGGTTAATGCACTTTCGAGAATAACACATCGGAATTGATTCTAGAGACTTCTGACATTTGAAAACTTTATTGTGAGGAAAGTGTTTCGTTTTATTTACCCGTAAGTATATCAAACAGGACACAAAAAATAGACGATTTTGAACTTTTTATTACGAGCAGCTACGGCTGCATCTTATATGACATTTTCATATTTTTTGCTTTAGCAAACATTGTAAGTACAAAAACTGGCATGGTGATTTGTCTAAAGATTTTGATACAAAGTTGGATTGGTTTTAAATGTTCCTGAATGTTGCTTATTAAAAATTGCTTGTTTAAATTTATTAATATGGATAATTTAAAAATTTATGTAAAGCGATATTTTATTCAGATTGGCGTGCAATTTCCTATTTGAATTATCGTAAAGTGGGTACTTGTAGCCACCCTTGAAGACAATTATCAAAATCATAAGTTTTCAAGGAATAGGTTGGTTGGTGAAACAAAGGAAGTCTCTGCCTTCCCCGACAGGAGGAATCGTGACGGATATGTATGTATGTACAATACATACTATATTTGTGGGTAAACTAAATAAATTCGTTGTTCAATATTTGTTCAAAGGACACCCAGAATTTTAATGCTAAAGTGAAATTTACTTCTTATAGACTTATTTTGTGTAAACTGTGTTGCGTGGCTATTTCAATCTGCAATGATTTCTTTGTCAATCAAGTCGTCAATTTAATTCAACTTACATGTTTATGTAAACAGACACTAAATCTTATAATAGGTAGTATTTACGATCTTTACCTTTAGGTGGGCGTTTCTTACGTCTTGGTAGGTACCAATACAGAAAAGATAATTTTAAACAAAGGGATATCATATTTTACAAAAATAATATAAAATAACCTAAAAAGCAACCTTGCAGGCAACCATATCGTGTTTTGATACAATTTAAAAAACAGGCGCCAAAAAATTACGTTTCAAACCTGCCAGCTACCTAATCCAAAGTGTGAAATGTTTTCAAATAAAAAGATACCTTATTATGGTGATGATAGCTATCAATCAATACCAATATCATTTTATTTGATTCTAGATGATTACCGAATTTGTATATCGTTTGATTGTAGAGCTAGAAAATAGTAGACAGAATATTTAACTTAGGAATTTATTTAAAAGTAGGCTTGATTACTTGAATTCTTCGCCGCAGGTAATGATGCACTAAATGAATTTAATCATGCTTGGATCTTATTAATTGAAATAATTAATAACACTTTAAACTTATATGTTAGTATATTTTAAGGGACCTACAAATCGGTTCCTAAAATCCTGCATTTCGAATGATTCTGATTCCATCAGTATCTATTTCATCATCGCTCTTGTCGGTGGAGTCTTCGCCACTCTGCTCTACTGCCTGCAATTAGTTTGATCACCTGATACGACATTAGGTAGGAATATAATTCCTTCTGTTATTTGATCTCTCCTTTTTAACCATTTGCCTTATTTATAACATTACATTAATAGCTTTTAATACAAGATTCTACAGGAACAATCATTGACAACTCTATGCTATCCAAACTTCTGTAAGGCATCACCAATCGCATGTAAGTAATTGGTCGCGAGCGGGTCGTGTGCGCAGGCCGACGTCGCCTGAGGCGCACGCGCGCGCTCCAGCCACCACCAACACTCTAATTATACTATAGTAGCTTTTACCTGCTGGTTTGTTTGCGGTAATGTACACTAAATTCTTCCTTGAATAAATAGAAAGCTTAAAAAATATGATGTAAACTGAAAAGATAGAAGGAAAGCTAAATGATGTAGGTAGTTAAATACTGGTTGAAATTTTCGTAGATCTTTACTGATCTTGTTGGCCTAGTGTCTTACTAAAAGAACATAGACTTGTCTGACAAGCATCGTCTTTACTATAGGACATATACTGCAGACTTGGCTAATATAAAAAGGAATTTACTGTTGTGACAATATTTTAATAGCAGGATAACCGTACGATAACCTAGCCGTTAATTTTTTAAGTTATTAAAACCAACAGACAGACACAGCAGGGTTTCACTTTATGTAGCGATCGCCCAATCACCCAGCACACAAATTATACACTAATCACACAGGGTGGCCCACTCCAAAACTTAATTACCCCTTAACAACAATTTGCCAACTAAATGATTGGGTTATGCTAATTCCCTTCTAATTAAATAAAACTTCCTGTGTATGTAATTGAGACTTTCTTTAAAAACATCTTCTTTTAAATTTGGCGTTATTAAGTAGCTTGAAATTGATGAGTTGTGCTTGTAAAAGTGGCAGTGATTGGGATGTTTCATTTGGAGCAATTATCTTAAGGGTTTGTTAGAAAGAGGTACATGAAACCTTTTTAGGTAAATGTAGATTCTTTTTAGGTTATGTTAAATGGATTTCTCAACTTTATTAAGTATTGTTATAAGATTTGAGTTACACACTGTTTTCATATTTTTACAGGGGAAAAGGTAACAATAGCATTCTTCAGCTTGGTTAGTTGAAGTCTTGGCTTACTGTATGATGTGAAGCCCTTGGTTAGTATAGAGCCCATTCTAAAATTAAATATAACTACTGAATCCTTCAGACGTCCCCAATTGAAGAAAGACTGGTGCTATGATGACTAATAGTAAGGTTTGTATGTAAAACGTGGTAAAACAATGGTTTGTAAGTAAAAAAGTATGTAACCTACAGTGTGATATCAAGTATACATTTGTCATTAACATGTTAAAAATATATCACTTACTTTCATGTCACGTAAAATAATCTCGATCACATAAATAACTTCACTTTAAGCGTACAATGATCGGTTGCTTGTAAATTTTAAATTCAGATTAATCAGGTAAGCAAACAAGATGGTCGCGTCAAACGCCGCGCCGTCCCAATCACCTAATAATGCCACTTCATCTGATGTATAACCGATTATGTCGCATTATAATAAAATACAAATTGCAGGGCGCCGCCGGCTCTCTTCTCCCCACCGTATAATACACAAACTTTATGTCGATCAAATTCGTAAACTTCCTCATAAATATTCTAAAGGTGACATGACTGGTTTTCGAAGCATTTTTTACTTAGAACAAGAAGTAAATAATTTTTGTAATTTTATGAGGTTGGTCGCGGATTTATCGTGTGCCAGGCAAAAACTCAATCGCATATGTTGAATGTGCAACCTGCTTTATGGATATATGAAGAGACAGCCTTCTTAAGATTCCATATTTTTATGAAGGCACCGGATGATTTGTGGCGTTTAAATCGATGGACGTTGCTTGGGGTTTTTGAATGATCTAATTTTAGTATCGAACTCGTTGGGTTTCAATGAGAACACGTGTTGAGTGCTTGAAATACTTTAAGAAAGATTTTAAAGAAATTAAGTAAGTAGGTACATAAAAATGTAACTTTAAACAAGAACAACTTAAACAATAAAAAGTCTACAAAAAAGTTAATATTTAAAATTATTATCCTCATTAAAAAATTTGGTTTTGTAGAATTATTAGTTTTCTACACAGACGTTAAACACTTTCTCTAGTTCTATTTCATTATCAGATAATTTAAATGATATAAAATTTTATAAAGTTATAATTTATTCGCGTGGCATTAATCTCGGCGGCATTATCTCTCATGTAAACAGACGACATGGTGTCCGCCCACTATTGTATGATCCCCCGGACGTCACTTGACGACACATCGTGTGAAAATCCCTGGATTTTCCGCTACGCTGCGCTAGTAGGCGCGCGCCCTTATCTTTTTGTAAACATAATGCTGTTAGTATTACAAATTAAATCCGTGTTGAGTTTTTGTGTAGTATTTTACTGATGTAGAGAAATTAAGAAAGTAGGATTATACAGTAAATTCACGTAAAATCGAAGATTTTTCGATAAAATTATGTCACAGTTTAAATAGGAGGTCAATTTATTAAATTAAATGCCTTGATAGCACTATTACTTTTAAGAACTTATTTAACCCTAGAAACCAAAAGAAAAAAAGATAAATTTTCTGAATATACAAAAATTACATTGTAAAAATTCGACTCTACATAAGATACCAAATTTTCCGACCAATTTTATAAACACTTTAATTATAAGCAACAAAGTAAAAAAGCAAATCTGAAACTTGTTCGCAGGTTAATGAATATAATGGGCGAAATGAATGGTATTGAATTAGTGCGGGCGGGCGCATGCGCGTCTCGTGCTGGAATTACAGTGTGTTTGTCAAGCGGGCAGGTGCGCGGTGGGTGCTTGCGCGTGTTGCCATGGGTGTCGCGGGAAAGGTGCAGGGCTGGCAATACTTAGATTATATGTTTAATTTGGAAGTATGTAAAGGTTAAATCATTTGCTAAAGATTGGCACTTTGCCAAGCACAACACCAACACCACACAACTACAATATTGATGAACTTATCGTAATTAGGTATCGTACTTCAAATAATTTCATTTTATTACTGCTGTCATAAAATACCAATTTGTCTGTTGTACAGAAATAAGGTCCCGAATCAAATAAGTAGGTACCAACTCTATTTAGAAAAAAAAATCCTTGTAGGTGAAGACTATTTCTTATCAAAGTTCCATAGTGCAAGTTATTTAAGCATCAAGGGTAGTTCTATGCATCTAAAATTCTGTAGGAGAAAGTAAAGCACAGTAGGTACTTAACATTCGTATGACAGACAATAGGAAGATCTTATTACAACAAATCACCAAAAAGAAAGTACATAAATTAATATTAATAGCCAACCTTAACCAATTACTAACTAATATCGGCATGATGAACTGATTGAGATAATGAATGGTTGTTGTACGTCCGGCGGGTGTCACCCAACGGCAAGACGTCTCATGACGTCGTCGGCCGGTGGACGGCACGGTGTCGTGATCGCCGCCGCTCGTGACGACGACGTCGGTTGACAATACGCATTATAACCACTGCGATAACGGGACAATTAGAGCGGTTGAAAGTTGCTGGGGATAGGCAAAGCGATGCGATAGCTAGCGATGAAAATGCAGGTAGGTATCTACGTGTATGAAGAAAATGTACAAAATTTTAAAAATATATGACAAGATCAGTTATGCCAAGCCTACTTAAAAGAAAATTGTGCTTGCCTAAATGGCGGACGAAATAAAATTATATTTATTTCAACAGGAACTACGAACGAACACTTCGAAATTTTAATAATTCTTTGGCGAATAATCGTTACATTGTATATTTAAAGATGTATTTAAATCTGTTCCTAACCAACAATAATTGTGGTTATTTAGCATATTAGTAGAGTAGATAATAGGTAACCCATTTAAAAGCATAAGTAATACCCTTGAAAACACAAATTAATCGCTTTTTGTGCAACACAGCCGTGCCATCATTTGATAACCATCCATTTTATAACCGGGGACTTAACCAGTACTTTGTAACCCACTAATTTATGATTACAAGGGCTCGATCAACGAAGGCGCTTTTAATAACACTTTGTCATATGCGAGATGGAGCAATATTTCGACAAGTCACGTTGTGGGAACATAGTACGAGTATTTGAGAATTCATGACATGTTCTCGACAGAAAATGGCTGCCACGCGTGTGTCCACGCGACGAAAATCATATGGTTAGGTATCAAACTCATTTTTCGTAAAGTAAGTAATGTTATACATTATACTGAATTAATGATCTTGAGTTTGCCTTTTCGGAGATCTTTAGGCTATGGAATAAGTACAGGAAATTAAAGTTGGTACTGGGGAATATGTGCTCATACTATGCGTGTGTTATTAAAATTTGTACTTACTATATCTTTTGGTTTCTGTATTAAGCATTTAAAGTAGATTGGGTCTTAAAACACTACTCTCTCTGTCTTTTTAGTTTGAGTAGAGATGTGTTGACATAAGTGAGACGTGATCAATACACACCGGATGCGTATTTTGCGTATGCGTAGACGTATGCGTACCTCTGAGTTGTAATGTATGGAACTGTCACCGCTTGCGTCTACGTCTACGTTACGCAACGCATACGCATCCGGTGTGTTTTGGCCTTTATAATGTTCAATTAACCGGATGAAACGTAAGTAGGCCATCAAATTAATGATCGAATCTTAATGTCATATTGTAAGAAAAATCATTGAGAAATATATTCTTGTTCAAGATGGTACTTAATTGGCTTAAAACTTTAAAAATCTGCTCAGGATATCCTGGCTTTAAAATCAAATGCTACTCAAAAATAAGCAGTTGCAATCATATTGAATTTGTTTGTAGGTAGGTACTTGTTTGTTCGGAAGCACGTTTTCAGTTTCCTCTCAAATTGAACCCACGTAATGTTGTGATATAAATTAGTAAAAGAGAATTCCGGTCGTGTAATGATCAAAACATTTGAAGGGACGTTTAAATATTATGGGTAGTGGAGACTCTGAATTTATTTAGCGTTACATTGACAAATGTGGGGCACTTTAGGAAAAAGAGTCTATATTGACACGTCAGAAACGTAATTTTTTGCATACTCGTATTAATGATTTTAATGTGTAATAGTATCAACCAGTGAAAGAAATGTTCAATGTACTAATAACTGTAACCGTACATAAACATATTAAAGTAAAAGATGGATCTTGGAGAAACTATTTCACAAATATCACTTAAACTACTTATTTAAAACTCTATTATCCTATGAAAAAAACATAATTTTATGACATGAGCCTGATTTAATCCACGTAATACACGACAGTCCCTCTAAAACTCCGTGGTTCAACAATAAACTTGGGCCGCTATAATTTGTACTCGTGATTCCTCGTCAATTGCCTAATCCCACAATTTGGTAACATTCGTACCTTTAATTACCGGATGGAGGATTAATATTGCAGTTTTAAGATACCTATTCCTGCTTATATAGGGTGAATTTTAATTAGTGAACGATAGAAAGGGATATGCATGTACTCGTGATTACAAACAACTTTTACTATGGGGCCAAGTTCGAAATCATAAAACAAATTGGTCCCCCATACTATCACCTACTGCATTTTGTATGGGGAGTTCAAATTTTTGAACTCCCCATACAAAATTTTGAATTTTGAATGATTTCGACCTTGGTCCCATAGTAAAAATTGTTTGTAATCACGAGTACAGTACATGCATATCCTTTTCTATCGTTCACTAATATAAAGTCACCCTATATATCGAAGTATGATCGGATGACCAGAAGGATTTCTGGTCTTGAAGACTTAGTATGACTTTTGTAGTACAATTAGCTACAGTAGAGTAGATACTTACTACTACTGCATTTAAGAGTTAGATTGTTGTCGGTGGAGCATTATAGTGATTATATGCTCTTTGGAGCATTAGGCCTGTCTTCTGCCAGTGTTATGACTTCTTAAAAAGACATGACGTTAACTTTCTCCTTCACTTGAGTGAAGTACAGTACTTAGGTACCTATTTAGTTGACAAAAAATCTGGAGTTTTTGAAAAAGTAGCTGTAGATTCCACTAGGAGCGCTGTGTGCAATACAAGCATGAGAGAGACGTCTTTATATGTTTTTAAGTAAGTATTAGGTTCTAAAAAATGTATCGAGTAGGTAGATAACTAAACAAAAAATCTCTACAACGTGGGGGGTAATAACATAATTGCTACAAAAACAAACTATTCCAATGCCTTAAACTTAATTATGAAGTTGTAAAAGAGATATGGCAAATATTCTCGATGTATCAGTTGCGGATTAAACACACAAAATTAGGTACTGAATTAAAATTGATCAAATTCTTGATTAACCGCTGAAATGGCAGATGGTACAAACTGCAATATTGGAGTTCGAATTTAAATCATAGCTTGTATAATTAAAATATCGAATAGGTGCATTTTTTTTTGTAATTTTTGGCGAATAAAGTTCTTTCTCTATTTAAAAGCCTAATTAAGTACCTATTTATAGTTAAATATGGTAGCTGGCTAAAGAATTATGTCACATTCAGCCGTAAAACATGTACTGCGAGACACATTTCCACTTGTCTATCGGTCTGTGATGTCGGCAGCGTGCATCCACTGTGAACCTATAGTCTTAGGGCTCGTTTCACCATACAGATAAATTTTAACCGACAGTTATGGTCTATATACACACATCCGGGCCGTGCCCGGGACGTGACGGGCCGTGGCCTGTCAAAAGGGAAAAAAATACGTCGCCATGACAACGTGTGTGAACGAATCCATATAAAATGTATGGAGTGATATTTTTTCCCGGACACGGCCCGAATGAGTCTAGATAGACCTTTAAACGTCATGTCTTTTGAAATAGACAGGTTTATCTGTCAGTTTTTTTTTCTGTAAATGGAGAAACGGGCCATTATACCTATCTATCTTGTCTATATTGTTGGTGGTAAAGGGTATTGAATTAAAATTGCATAAATACTCCTTTGACAGGTGACTCTTGTTTCTTGTTTACGCTGGCATCATGGTTTTTGTGCCAATGTCTTTATTGGACAATTTAATGAATTGGATATACATTCTAATCTGTGGATATACTAATATGTCAAGGAAATGAAGGATGAGTTAAATAGGGTTATATGAGGGGTTAACTTAAAGTTGATGTGATAGCGACTTTGTAATTTTTAAAAGTGTATTTTTTTATTGGCAAGTCCAGAGTTCTTTTTTGTGTTTTTGATATGGTTTCTCCGAATATGTAATAATAATCTAATTCAAATACATTCTATATTAATGACAATAAATGGGAAACTTCTAATTACAACTCTGCCATAAAAAAATCTTATCTGTATTAACAAACTTACTTACCTACCTATAATCTAATAAAGGAAAAATCCCTGTAGTCATTTAACTCACATATTTAGGGAAATCACGAATGGATTCAAAGCCGAAAAACGCATGGAAAAAACTAAAATCATCAAAAATCTTCTATATCTATTGAAGCATATAATTTATAATCAATTATCAAGGAAAGGTGGCCGCCTTAATGTGGATGTCTGTCGCACGTGCGCGCGCGCAACTAAAAAGTTGTCATATCTCCTAGCTGAGAAAAAGTTAATGAGATGGCACTAATGACTCCTGCGCTATCTTATTGATAATGTGTGGGGGACTTCTTCAAAAATAAAAATACTTTTTTATATTTTTATTGTTGTTTCGTCGTCTCAAGAGTGTTTTGGGGTTTTGACCAATATTTTGGTAATGCCATATTTTTTGCAAAGGTAAAGACTATGAAACTATGTATATTTTTTCCTAAAAATAGCGACATGAATACTACAAGGCTACAGATTTTTCACCGTAGTTCTATAACGTTTGAAAAGATGGGTTCTGCTTAAAACAGAACATGAAATTAATTTAGTAAATAAACAAAATTTTGACATTTTTTAGAAAATTCTTTAACACAATGACTACCATCTAATAAATTAATATACATGGATAAATATGTAATTAAAACCGCGTAGATAATAAAAAAAATGAGTCACCTATTCGGATGAGACAGACTCTTGTCTAGTCGGTCACGCCTCTTTCATGCTATCTTGACGGAAGTATGTCTGACCCTTTCGCTCTTGTGACGTAGGTTCTGTGCATCCTTCTCACGCGTGTCGCTTTAAAATGTCGTAGCTGAAATGCGTTTCGTTTCGTTTACGCATTCTTTAGTTAGAGTTTGGCAACTTAAGTTTTTTTTCTGAAATGTAGAGCTGGCAAATTGGCCAGAAGTTTATGATGAGGGAGATGGAAGAATGTAGTTGGCTTAAGCAGTAGGATCTAACACGAAAATAAAAATAATTTGTAGAGTTAAGTTTTTTTTAATTGTGTAAAAAATGTTTTTCTGAAAAATGATTATTCATTGCGTACCTACTTCTTTTTTGCAGTTTTTGAATCTATCTATGAAGAATCTTGTTAGCAAAATGTTTATTACACTTAACCTAACACCCACTTCAGTTATTAAATATTTTACTGGGCAGTTATTTATTGAAAACGCGTAGGTACCTTAATTTCTTTAATAATACAGTGTGCTTCCTTGAAGGGTGCTCACATGTTTATTGCGTAATTTGTGACTTAAATATCTTTTCGCTAATAATTTTGCCACTGGGCAGTTGTAATCATAAAAATGGCGTTTTTTATAATTGCCAACTTCAATACTGAAGACAGATGCGAACCCTTAAAATTTAACTTGAACTGCTGCTTAATAAACTTTGAAGTGGGATCTCTTTTGTAAATAAAGAAAACTTTTCATTTACATTAGTTTGATACTTACCTACTAAGTAGTTTTGTTTATAGATTCGCAATAAAATATTTGAGTAAGTATCTAAACAGATGGATCTTAAGTTCAGATTAATAAAAATGCTATGTTAAAATACACCTTAGTGCTTATTTTAAAATAAACAACTATTTTATATTAACTACTCTATACATCACACGGAAGAAACTATTAAAATCATTCTGTTCCCTTTTTTCTGCACTTACCTATTAAAAATGAAATAAACTTTGAGTCTTCTCTGAAAACACCTTCCTAATTTGGCTCCAGTAAAATAATTCCGTAGTTTAATCAGTCGCACGCACTGCAACTCCCTTGACGGTGGTAATTCGAGGGTGCGCGGTCGGGTGCGAACGCTGATTGCGCGATACACATCCTCAAATTCATCCATACATACCTACCTAGGTGTACGTATACGAATACATACACAGGATGTTTATTTATTTATTTACTAGAGGCTGCCCGGGAATTTTTACGCGTTTGTGTGTTGAAGTCCTATTGTACACCGTTGGTACAGAGGGCCCTCGTAAGACGTCTCTTCATCCACTCCTGCCCTGCGCCTCGCGCTCCGCGTCGCTCCATGTGTACACGCGTTTTTCGCCTTTGCCATTATACTATCTTGGAAATTTTTTATATTGTTGTACTGTCAGCTTAAGGATGTTCAATGCTGGACAAAAGCCTCCCCCGAAGATCTCCACGACGACCGATCCTGCGCTGCCTGCATCCAATGGCTTCCCGTGACATGGTGGACCGACGACCTGGTAGAACATTTATATGATATCTCAAAATGAAATAGCTGTGTTATTCCGATGTGTAAGCTACAATATTGTAAGGTGATTAAAAAAACTAATTTAAACTTTACTGACTTGAAATTTTATAATATAGGGAAATGATAAGTTTTGTTATTTTATTTAGACCGTGGACTTTTTGAAAAGTTTTTTAAGTTTCAAGATGCTTGGTTTATTACATCCTGTATACAAGGTAACTGCAGGTATTTAAGTACGCACGTACTAATTGCAGACAGGTGGAAGGTTACATTTTCGTGTTCGATTGCTATCTTTTCAATATGTAACGTCTCAATCTATACTTGGGGTAAACGACGATTGCAGTTCGATAAGAATTTTTCAGTATTTTTGAGAATTTGTGAAGGATATTTATTTACAAACATAAAAAGTGCCAACTAAGTACTTATAGATACGAGTATGTATAGTATATAGCTCCAAGAATATAATCGTTTCAATTTTTAATTAAATTTTCATTACCTTGGCAACATTTTTAAATAAAATTCCGTGGAAAATCACAACATCTGGAATGTTCCAGTTCCAGACATTTAACATTTCCCGCGCCGCGCGAGTAATAAAAACAACCTATTAATTCCTAGACGCATGTTTTTAATAACAGTGTCTCGACGCAGTGGATGACAAAACGCTTCGTGTAGGGCAGACAAGTACAGTTTACAAGAAAAATAGTTTCAAATTGTATCATTTGAAATCTCTGTTAAAACTACTTAACTGTGTATAGGTACAAGTGAACCGAAATATAAGTAAATTGCTCGTAGTTTAATGGATTTGAGAGGGATTTCAAACGAATGCCAGGTAGTGAAAGTTTAAAATCTTTACTGACTTAACTTGAAAAGTATTGACTTGTCTTAACTAGAAACTTACTATATATATTTTATTTAAAAATGTTGCCAAGGTAATGAAAATTTAATTGAAAACTTGAAACTTACTAAACAATCTGCCGCCATTGCACATTTCATAACGTTGGGCTAGATAACAAAGTTTCTAAACTAGGTAATCTGGGCGCTGCGATATATTCCAAAAGAATACCATCTTACCCACTTGTTTGGTGTTGGGATGGTGGCCATGAGTTGCCATTTATCCCAAGCAATCGTGAATTAAGCTTGACAAGATTTTAACGACTGAACTGCTGCTAATAAGACTATCTTTTCTGTAGTCAGTACACAATGACCGGTACAAACGACGTCTGCCACGACGGCGGCGAGACGGCGCGGCAAGTTAACTCCGTGACCGGCTTGTGTTTAAGTCAAGAGAGGTAGCGGATGTTGCGTCTAATGGCCCTGCAGTCACCATTGCGACGCTGCTTAATAGGGATGAATGTGGTAGTTTACGAAGCAAGCGACCGAGTAGCGCGGCCTACGTAATATCACAGGTAACATCTTGTCGTGCCCCTACTGCCGCGACCCGAATCATACCACCAAAAGTTCCCTCAGGCTATTACCCTCTTTTAAAATATACCTACTTAGGTGCCTATGGTCCAGAAATTATTTTGCCTTGTTATCAGGAAACTAATCCAACAGATTAACGATTAACCAACAAAACTAAAACTTATACCTAGTAGCATCAGTAAATATGTTCCTATATAAGTAACTCTTATAAACAAAGTTGTATTTAGACAAAACCTTATCCCTTATCCCCTACAAAATTATACGTACAAAGAGACAGGCGTGTCCCATGACGGTGGGTGCCGTAATTAGAAGTTTACACTTGACAAACAATCGCTATCAGATCATATCGAGGTATTGTACAGAACTGAGTACCTGCCTGTAGCGGCGCGACGGATGCGCGATGATTGTAGATATTACAGGTTAGTGTTTGATTTAGGTTGTTTCAATAGTGTAGTGGAACAAAAAGGTGACTTATTGAGTGTATGTCAAAGTGCGCTTCGTAACATAGAAACTTGTCGTCAAGTGACGATGTAAGCAAAATCAAAGCTTTTTTACAGTTTTCTATTAGTACGGTAAGTAATAAATTGAATCAGACGTAATTTGGCAAAAAATCTGATATTATCAATAATTTATTATTAAAATAGCTGTGATAGTTCATTTGTTGACGCACAATACGCTCCCATCGACTAAAACTTCTTAACATTTTGTGTTTCACCTCAAATGTTAGGCTAACAACTCTACCATGGAGACGCGTAGCAGTCGCTATTTACCTATCTGGTACTTTATTTATGTCTTTTACGAGTAGGTATTTAACTATTTATATTCAGGTGATATGAATAATATGAAAACACAAGTAAGATGCAATTAGGAAGTCTGATTATGGCTGCATCTAATAAAAACAAACGTAAATGCTCCATCGCATATCTGTATACTTGAAATTTCGTTTTAATGTTACTACACCCTAAACCATTTACCTAAATCACGTGCTTAACCTGTCATAACTCTGAAACATGTTCCGTAAAAGCAAATAACATAAATTACAGATCGAAGACACGTCTAATAAGATTTTTAATTATTGACATAAAACTCAATTCTGAACACCTTTTCGTTTAAAACTTAACAAGCATCTTTAACTTATCTGTGTAACGATCTTCGAGGCATTTCCTATTTCAAAAACGTAACCAAACCTTACTACGTCGACTTTAAGTTACATTATTGCGAAACTTCAGCAAATTTTCTATTTAACAACCGTCCAGGTGAACTAGAGCTAATTCAGATGTGTTTTATTTGAATTTGTGAAGTAGAGTTAAATATTGAGAGGTCTTTCTATAATGGTGGCACCAGTAGGTATAAGACAGAGACCTGTGAATATTGTACCGAAACATGTCGATATGGTATTGTCATTCTAGAGCTAGAGAATGTTGATAGAGAGGCCGTGTGTGGAGGGAATAAGGTTGAGTTTGTGTGTTGGTGGGGTGCGAGGGTGGGCCTTAAGGCCGCCCCCCCTCGTGGGCGTGGCTGCGCGTTCCGTCACCGTTACACGTACTCCACGCTCCGCCGAGAGCTTACGCTGCTTACGCGCAAAGCTCGGAACGGAACGCACGCTCCTACACTTTTTTACATTTCGAATTTCACGCACTTATTCGCCTTTTAGTTTTTTCTGGGAAAAGTGGTGTAAACGGACGGTTTTTCGGTCGGTCTTTTTTCGAATTAATTTAAATTTAGAACTCGTTTGAATTTTTAAAATTTGTTTTGTGAAAGTTTTGGCGGACTGAGAGATTTTCCTTAATTTCGTTTCTTTTTAATTAAGTTTAGTTTTGTTTTACGGACTTTAATGTCAAAGTGTAAAATAAAAAATTTTTGACTGTCAAGTTGATGAAAATGTTCATCCATTCCTGAACCAGTGAAGCTGATTGAATTACTTTAATAAACTAGTAAGTTTTTTATTTATTCTAATATTATTGAATTAAGTAAGCATCTAAGTAAATTTTCAGTTATTTATTTATAGCTACGAAAATATATTTTACACATTTTAAGGGATAAGTAATTTTTAGACTGTATCTACACAATGTTGTTTACATTTTTTTAAAGTAAAAAGAAATAAAATTGATAAATATTTAGATTCCTTCATTAAATATAAACGCCAGCATACAAAGCACCCAAGGAAATAAAATCAATTAAACAATAAAACAAATTAATATGACTGCAGTATAAAAGACATCAACGCGTGACAATTTTTTACTCAATATTTTTTTTTATTAAAAATTAGATTATGTATTAACATTATCCAATAAGAAATTTGATAGCATTTTATATATTTAAGTACCTTTAAAAAAATGGTTAACGGTTTATCAGCCTATTTACCCGTTATATGACCAAGAAGTACCTTCCTACATAAACTGTTAGATAATATTATTCATAACTTTATGAATCACTAATTTTAATAATAAATCGCAATCAATTATTATCTTATTTACTAGCAATATAATATTAATTTATCTAGAGTTTTATTATAAGACTTCTTAAGTAGAAGCTATATTTTAACCTCATTTCAGGATCGCACAGCGATAGATATTATTTTGATAAAAACAAATGAGACCTACACGAACAAATTGACTATACTATAGTACAAGTTGGTATATTTTATTTTGGTAATGTCAAAAGTTAAAATGAAGTCAATAAGTTGATAATCTTTTTTTATAATAAAAGGAAGTCATCGTAGTTACAAATTTTATAACTCAAAAACGGCTGAACCGATTTGGCTGAAAATTGGTAGGGAGGTAGCTAAAGGAGGAGCAGCAACCAGGAGCAGGATATAAGATACTTTTTATCCCATTTCAATTTGTAAGGCGGAACAAAGTTCGCGGGCTCAGCTAGTCCTATAAATATTATAAATGTCAATGTTTGTGCCGATGGATGGATGTTTGTTACTTCATCACTTAAAAACCACTGAACAGATTTTAATGAAATTTTACAATAACTTAGCTTGGACATCAGAATAACACATAGGCTATATTATTTGCAGATATTTCATGTTTTTTTAAAGATATGACGATAAATGCGTACGAAGTCGCGGGCAGCCTCTAGTTTCTAATAAACTAGACAAGTAAATAAGATAAAACGGTATCTAAATAGAAGTTAAGTTATTCTAGTGTGATTATTTATCTCACAGCGACTGTCTCCGTCACGGTGGAGCCCACCGTGGGACAACGATACGCCTCTAAGCCATTGTTAAGCAATTTCCTACATAATTCACAATGAAATAAGGTGCAATCTGCTGCAATTATATCACTGTTATGTTTTACACGCCTTTTACGTTTGGAAATTGTGATTTGAGTTAGAAGATGTAGCGGTTGGATTTTGTATTTAATACACAAATTTAATACATTTACCTATTTTACATTTACTTATTTAATACAATAAAAATACATTTAATAAACAAAGTCTATGATACTAATTTAGTAATGGATCTTTAGCAGTATAGGTATTAAAATAATTAGCATCGATTTAGGCTCTATGGAACGTTATACCTTATTATGATCACGGATAGACCTTCAGCAATTATTGAGTTGGAAGATAGAAAAAGAAACTTAAATAGTCAACAATAAAAAACCATTGCTAACTTGTTCCTGAAGAATAAAAACCAATTATAAGAAAAGTGTCTAAGTAGTAAAATTCCTCTTTTGCTTTCATTACTCCGCTACTATTTACTTAAGTATAAAATAAATATGAAACTTTTATTACCCGTTCCAATTTCAAATCAATTTTCTAATTACTTCACACAGTTTATACCTAATACCTACCGTTACATTTCACCTATCCAAAATATAACTCTACATATAACTTCTTATAACTTAAATTTCTTAATTGGATGTGTTCGTTTCATCTCACCGCTTTTAATTTGCTTTCGACCTGCAAATAGCAGGTTTGCATGTTTCTATGTACTATTCCCACAAGTTAAGAAATTAGATGAACGAAATTAAACGAACACACTATTGTACGCATTTTATACGCTTTGAGAAATCGCACACAATTTCAAATTTGGAATCCACGCCAATTATTTGTTTTATAGCGTTTATTTTTAGCGCGAAAAAACGAAAAAATAAAATGTTATCGCGTTTTTTATAAAAACTTTTTGGTTGTTTTTTAATTAAAACTTTCGTAAAAGATATTTTTTTCTATTGTATTTATCTATAACTACTGTAATACTTTTCTTTTCACAAAAAGTAACAACTTTTCTCTTCTACTGCCTTTAGCCTACATAAAGTTGAATTGAAAGTTTCCTTTAATAAACTTAACCAGAACTATTAATTAACAAGTGTGATTCTACAACAATATAATATATTAATGTTTATAACAGTAATTACGCTTATCATTTACATATTACATGAAAATGAGGGGTTAATACAGATGTACTTTGTATAACCAGTATGTAAGGAGTTATAAGAAAAAAAACCCTGCATTTTAGAATAATAATTTCCCAGTTTGAAGTTCAAACTCCATTACCATAATACGATTATAAATCTCTTTTAATCCGACAACCGCGGTAAATCATTTTTACTTAAAAAATCCATTTAATTCCTATAGCAAAATTAACTGCAGCCATTAACTTGAAATTACGAACATTTTCAGTCAAAACTCGATATGAGGTACTTTTTTTGACACCTCAACACCGCACGGTGTTTACGCTGCCTATAATGAGTCCTGATGAGTTCTGATGGGTTCTGATGAGTATTGATGACTCTACTCGAGTTTTTAACACCCAATTTTCTCACTTCCACCTCTCGCCCTGTAATTGAGTCCCAATTAGCGCCTACGGTAGTACTTTCATTACACTCTAAATAGCGTCCAAAGTAGCTAGTGTGAAAGAGACAGACAATTATGTCAGGTGAGAATTTGCTAATTTTTTTCTCAAACTGGCAATTTGGTGTTTCAAGTGCAGTAATGATTTAGGACTTAATTTAGCGGTGTTTCAGTTGATTATGCGGTAATTTGATTTGCCGGCGGCCGGCACGGACGAGCCGTAAGTGTAAAATTTATTCTGAATAGATTAAGGAAAGTCCAAAGTCCTTATTACCTAAATGAACAATAAATAATTCGAATTACCATTCCTATTTTAGTATAAAACCTTTTTCTTTCTAAACTCAAACTTTCTGACGTTACATTTAATCTTCGAACACGCTTTCCATTTCCAAAAATAGTACAAAAAGTGAATACAGTTGCGCACGGAAGAGTTCGGCGAATTGTTTTAAAATTAATTTCATCATTAGCTTGTGCGTTCGAAATTCGAAAAATCAGTTTCGCTCACGGCGGCCTGTAATTGGTTAGTTTGCAACGTCTTGTTTAAATAATTACTATCGACAGCCGCCAGAGGGCAGAAATCCAAGTACTGATTGCAACCGTTCACATTACAAGTACCTAAGTATGAGTTGCAATAATGCGATGCTGTACCTCTCTTTTTTATCACTGTAATATAACACTAACGGCGATTAAATTATGGGAACATTTTCAACTTATTCGCTTGTTATTATATTGATTTATGGATAATTAATTGCGTTTAAACATTTTGGAACTCTAAAAAAAATTGGTCGCAAACGAAAGATTGGACTAAAGACTAAAAATTAATTATGCCTAGCGAAGGCAAGGCCAAGAAGACTTTTGATTCGTTAAAAAGTTTAGCCCCAAAAAGAATCTAACACCTAAAGTGTTTAGCTTTTGATCCTAACATTACAAACATATTAATTATGAAAGTAGAACGCCGTGTATTACCACCCTAATCCATTTAAGGCGCAAACATGTAAATTTTGCGAGGCTCATTAAAAATTTAAGAGTTTTTAAAAACCGAATCCCGCGCCGATTCGCATGTTGCACGTGAGCTCTAAATGCAAATATCCAAGTTCAGGTAAAGCAGTCATTTCTTGTGATGTCAATCGGGGACGGATTTAGGGGTTCTGGGGGTTAAAATGGCTTGTTTTGGAAAAGTGCTTTAATTTAGACAGGGTATCAAAACTTCTCCTTTTTGTGCATTGCAACGTCTGTATGTATCAAGTATTATTTCGAAAATGTGTTTTTAATAAAATATAAATAAGTACAAATATTTTGTGCAGAAATATAAGTTATGGAATTGCTAAAATACCTATTTTATACGCAAATATAAAAGTCACCTCTACAATCTTTATTAAGATCATCAGACAATAAAACATATCTGTAAATAGCTTTTAGGTACATAATATTATGAAAATACCATCCTCATCTTTTACTCCTATAGGATTATCATTATGTATATATATATATATATACATAATTGCGATCAAAATGTAGCCCCCCAAATTGTAACCGTAATTACGTCTCTGTACGCCATTTTTCACGATGTCAGTAGAATGCGCGCTTTGTTTGCAGTTTTACCAAGTTTTTGTCCATCGCTGGGAATGTAGGCGGCGCGGCGATACCTTTAATTAACTTTAAGCTTCCACGTAGTTTTAACATTTTATGAATTTTTACATTTTAATTCTATATTTTATGAAGTTTAGTTACTTAGTTCATGATTTATGTGTGTTTCGCGTTGTATTTGTTTTGAGGATTTTAATGGTAACAGTCTCAGTAATAGGTGATAAGTAGTTGGGACGAAATAGAACTACTGTTTCTAAAAGAGCCAAATTCATGAAACATTTATCAGTCGTTTTATATTTTACGTCAAAACCAAAGTTTTATTTGAGATCCAAGGTTACTCTTGTAGTGCATTATTATACTATGACGTAGTGATTGAATTCGCGCACAATCTGATGATAGAAATGAGGTCACTTTTTCTACAATTTTGGAGCGACATTTTCCGTAACAAACTACATCCTTAAACACCCAAAGCCTTACTTTAAATGTAATTCAATTATCTCGGAATTATAAATCCATAGTTTAGTTAGTAATAGTTACATACAAGGTAGTCTAGTGTTGATAAGGACATGGTGCGAAGAATTACAAGTAACTATTTAATCATTGTTGTTTAAAATGAAGTGTCTGTAAAAGTGTCGCAGATGTAGCACGGAAGGTGTCTCGATGTCGTGTGTCGAGTGTCGGGTGGTCCCGGTGTGTGGCGATGCAAATGCGACGGGTCGGCCGCCCGCGCCGGTATCTTAATCTGAACCGTGCGACACTGTTACACTGTGGTGTAAGCTTTGATGGTTTGGTAATTATAATTGTTTTTTTCAACAGCTTCATTTTCTACATTGAAAATAAAATTAGTAGAATTTGATAACAAATTTGCTATTATCGTAGGCCTTTTTGAGAGTATTTGGGAGAAAATTCCGAATCCAAGTGAATCGTTCGCGAGATAAATGTTTAGTACGATATCAAACACAACAAGTATTACATAGACTATCTCATTCGATTTAAATTTGAATTAGGGAACCTTAATTCGATCACTCTACCACAGATTACTTAATAGTTACTACGTAACTCTACGCTATCCACATAAAACCTTTCTTACAAGCGCTGCATCTGGCACACCAGTATTTAATTAAACATCCCAAGAGTTACGTGACGGTGTAACAAGCACCCGGCCACTGTTTCAGTATAACGCGACTAGTTAAAAGGTAATGAAGATATATGCAACCATTAACACATTAAATGGCGTCGCTACAACCGATACACTGCATTTAATCACCTACCACATACTTTATATGTGTCCAATACTGTTAACTAGCTTAGGTTACCTAGGTGTTTTATATTGGGATGATTTTGAATGAGTAAATTAAATGTTTAAAGTAGTTATATTACTTTATATAATGCAAGTAATACAGTGCTACGATTTGTGAATCTTTTTTGGATAGAGTGGTGGAAACTTTACAAATCATTTATCAGATACTTTGATAAAAGTGACGTGCTAGGTGACAGTCGCGGGAACCCGTTGGATGAGGGCAGCAGAAGACTGGTCGTTGTGGAAATCCTTGGAGGCTTTTGTCCAGCAGTGGACGTCAATAAGCTGACAGCACTACTACTTGATAAAAGTATAATTAAAATTGTATTGGCCTCTTTTTGACTATTAACAACTCAAAATAGGAATGATTTTAAAAAACAAACATAATACTTATTTAAAAATATAAAACCTAAAACAAGACACAACATGAGCTAAGTCACTTCGATTAATTTATACAAGTTTTTAAAACTATTTAAAACAAAATTACCAAAAAAGAACTTTACTAAAAAGTCTTTAAGACTCAATTCGCATGCATCAAACTAGCCCTTGCAGTTTGTTCCATAAATGCTATTTACCCATATTAGCAGATCGTAGTTTTTTTGTTGGACTACAACAAAGCAGTAATAAGCACTAACTCATCCAATTAATGATAGGAGGACCTTTACTAAGAAGGAGGTGCTCTTATGAATAATGTACTTCAATTCTAGTGTCCATGATTGTTGATTTCTACGGATATTTTATAATAGTTAAAATAGGTCTTTAGAAGTTACAGACATACATACATACATATCCGTCACGCCTCTCTACCATTGGGGTAGACAGAGACCAATTCCTTCCACTTGCTACGATCCAAACACACCTCTTCCGCTTCAACCACACTCATCAGTTGCCTCATGCATGCCCGTTGGTTTACTTTAGAAGTTGTTTCGATAAATTATTTGTTATAGTGCTTTAGGATGTTTTATTTTATGTTGTGTTTTAATTTAGGGATTGTTAGAGTAGTTGCATAGATATGGATACCTATAAAATTTAGGTTTAAGTAAACAATTCAATACGATTTCTATTTGGTATTGTATCATCATCAACATAATATTTAGGAGCGTCGCTCTTGTCGGTAGAGTCTTTGCCGCTCTGCTCTATTTTCCGCCGTCCGTTTGAGCACCTATCTATTTGGTTATTGTGATTATTAAATAGTTAAATTAATTATAATAAAAAATCAAATTAACTTTATGATGTGCTGATTATTATTGCTCAGAATCAACAAGTTAGAGAAACATGAAAAACATTACCTACATCTTTCTCTTGGCTTCGCCTTCTCTGGGTAAAAATCCGGACAAGACTTCACAACAGTCTTAATTTATCCGCACATGAAATTAACCATGGCAACTCTATGGATAATATATTCAATGAACCGACGCGACGACGGGGCGTCGTCGTCTGTGGCAATACCGCGCGGCCATTGGGCGAATCTCTTTATCAAGTTGCGCATCTTGCCGCGTCATACGTCTTACACTGATGGCGTTATTAACGAGTTGTGGTTGCTGCTATATGGCTGTTAGCTGTTTATTAAGATTAGATAGATGTGTTGTAGAGTTTGCCGATCTTTTTTGGTGATTTTTAGGACAATTATAAATTTTAAACGCGCAAAGATTGTAATTTTCTCTTTCGAAATAAGAGACTTTTTTGACGATGGTTTTGTTTCTGTTTATCTTTCTACTTCTCTATCGTAACTTAATTCTAAAAAGAAGGAGGTAAAATTTTCAAATCGGCTTTTTTTACGGACTATGTTTTTCCTAAAAATTATGTCAAAGTTAGGCATCTCTATCTTCCTATATTTTTAAAATTTCACGTAAATATTGAAGTAATTACACCACCTACAATTTTTTTTACCAGATCACCAATCACAAACAAATACATCTATCCTCCCCAACCCACACACAAACAAAAAACCATCGTAGTTTTCCTAAACAAAATCCTGTCGCGAGCATAAAATAAAGTAACCCACGCCATCTTGATAAGGGCGCTCGCACACTGTGCCGTGCCAAAAGACAAGTAGCTTAATTGTGCGCCGCTGGGAGGTCCGGCGCGCGCATATGCTAATCAATTCACTAGTTTGTTTTTTACCACCGTCGCCACCGGAATCGAACCTTTTTGTTGGGGTCTGCTGGGCTGGGAGGGAAGCTGTTGGACTGCTAATTTGTTAAGATTATTGAAGTCAAAATAGTTAGTATTAATTATTAAACTAGAAAGTTATTTGATAAAATTATTTTGAAAAATAATACAAAGTTAAATAAAAAACTATTCCCATTTTCACAAAACAGAAAAAATATCATTTAGGTAGATAGTTATTGAGAAAAGAAAATCTACTTACCTACAATAGGCGATTCCCTTCCGTTTCCTATTTCATCTAGTTTCCCCAATAAAAATCCCATAAGGATCAATAAAAATTCAACCTACAGAACCCACCAACCTCAATAATTCAGAGGCGAGATTTATTTAAAAAAGAGCGTATAATTTAGTCGCGGACAGGTTAAGATATCTTAGTGTGGTCTTTAACCCGTCGGCGGACGTTGGGTGTTGTTTGATTCGGATCGCGATACTTCATACGACACGCATTGTAATTAAGTTACCTATGGCTTGTTTACAGGTCACCACGTAAGTTGTTGTTTGGGTTGAAGAGTTAAGAGAAAGTTTCGGGAAAACTTGTGGTCTTTTTAGTACGGTCGTTTAGGGTAAATGATAAAGATGTTATGACAATCGTTTGAGTTTTTAAAATTGATGTCTTAATTTGAAAAAAGAATGTTGAAATTGTCCGATAATTTTGTTATAAAAAATACTTTCTTAAAAACTTTTTAAGAGAATATAATTCTTGCACCTAAAACAATAATGATGTTAGTCGAAAAACCCATACTCTGACTTATTAGCATTCCGCGAAAAAATAGCCACCTACTAAATAGTAGGAAATGTCCAGTTTGCTGTTAATTAGGCCATTTTACGTGTGATCATATCTACTGTTTGTTAGGCTATTACTAACACTACACCGAACAGCCCGTCACACAGGTTTCACCTGTAATGTATGAAACACGCTTTAATTTAGGCTCGCCATTGTTCGCGTGTGTATACTTGTTTGATCATTAGCCCACTGTTTATTTTCTAAGCTATTATTTTGTCTACTTGATACTTAACCTGTGTAAATTGAATATTATAACTCGCGAAAATGTATTTTTTAAAGGACCTTGGATATTATCATTTTGCCGGTAGTTTATCAACGTAGACATTGAATTTTAATAAGCAGGTATGATTTTTTTCAAACGTGCCATGCATTTGTGCAAAATCTCTTTAAACACGTGAGAAAACAGTTATGACTCCAAATATATTATAATGAGAAATGTCCGTGTTTTTCCTTAAAATTATTATTGCAAATAGTATTCAAACCTCGAGTATAACCATGAAATTAGAAATAAACCTGGAACTGAAACTCACACCACGAATAAAAAGGTGAAAAACTTGATTACCTACTCATTAAAGTAATATATTAGATCTTTTGAGTCGTTTCCTAAAGTCGTATGTGTTAAACATTTAGACTTATGAAAGTGATTTAAATATGTAGTTGGGTTGAAAATTTAAATATTCTCACACATGCAAACACATTATTTATGATAATTGAAACTTAAAAGTTAATATTTTTGTTGTTTGAGTCGGAAATTCGGAATGGTCTTTTGAACTGAGATTGTTTCTAATGGACCACGGGTTTTAGGCACTGATAGTCCTCTAGCCTCGTTTTCTCGGAAATTTTTAGCTCCTGACTAATGCTAAGATACCCTTTACAAGCTCAACCATGACTATGTCGTTCCCCTTAAACGCTCTACCGAAAAAAAATGTAATATTACTATAAAATATGCATAAATTATGAATGCCACGCACCGCGCTTTCACGCAACAATGCCAATACCTAGTAACCATTGATTATAAAGATATACGGTGTAACATTGGTTTAGTAAACTATGGTTTTGATTTCGTGCGGTGACATTTCTGAATATTGCTCGAGAATGTTCTAGAATGGCGGTATAGGTAGGTAAGGCTTTCTTTTGATTTTTTGTCATAGCTACGAGTTTGGCTGCTAAAAGATATGTTATTTATCAAGAAGAAGAGAAATTATAACAACGAAATATAGGATTTTCAAATTTAAAAAAAATACAATGTCTTATTCTCTAAAATTCGGGAATAAAAAGATTCTTATAAGATTTAGTTTATTTAAGTACCGCATAAATCAATTAAGACCAAAACATCGACAAAATGTCGTGAAAAACGTATCGATATCGATGTTATACCCTGCCGTAACTAGCTTAGTTATGCAAATCACCGGAGTGGGACAATATCAGATCGCTGACCGGACCGGACCCGGTCACACTCCACGCCGGCATTTAGGGCGAGTTAGGCTTTTTTATACTTTTTATGACATATTTAAGACACTGAATATTTATAAGACACAGGGTTTTTACTAGTTTCACACGAACACTATGACTAACTAAAATATTACTAATTGTTAAGCAATAAAACAAGAAGTATGAATTTGATGGATACGTCATTTTATCGTTGAACGTTGTTTGAATCATCGTCCATAAAAATGTATCTTTTCCCTCCGTTAATTAAAAACACAATGCAATAGGCATTTTTTTTTTATTTAAGTGTATCTTTGAAAAAAAAAAGTACCTAGGTATATATTCAAGGTATTTTAAATTTAAATCAGCTCTACAAAAGCTTAAACAAACATTACAAGAAAGGAGACAACCTATCTTGTCTCCTTTCTTGTAGCGGTATCCAACAAGCTCTTTTACCATCATATGTACCAACAGAACTGTAGTGTAAACTCACCAAGTACACTGTAAGCAAAACGCCACGCATTTTAAAGTGATATTCGCGTGCGACCACAAGTAAGTCGGTCGTAATTTTTTCGGATTTTCACGGTGATCGGGCGAACGATACCATCGATCAGCCGAACCGCACGCACTCCCTCACTTAATTCCTGATTTAGTACCGCATCATATTTTGATAAGTATTTTTAATTTGAATAAATTATGATTTAACCGTCTTATCGCGCGTAATGCGCGGGTATAATCACAACCGTGCGTTTTCATGGTGGAACGTCACACTTGAATTGTGGCCTTTGTAATACTAGTTTTTTTTGTATGTGTCGTGCTTTGCTGAGGTTTTTTAAAGATTAGGGATTGCTTTTATTATAAAATTCTTTTGTTTTTATTTTTGCTCATATTTTTTGTTAGGTAGGTACTTGCAGGTATAAGGTAAATAGGTAAGTATTTTACGTAAATAAAAATATGGTAGAAGCGTTTTATTATGACAGATATTACCGTAATATAATATGACATGTGACATTTAATGTTTGTTGCAAAGAAAATTATTATGAAATATAAAGTAAATAAATTTCCTAATGTCCGCCTAAATGTTTCTACACTATATGTATGTAAGTAGGTACCTACCTTTTTTTTTTTTTTTACGTGTGGAAATCCATCGTGGATACCCTTCGTCGCGGAGAAAGACGAAGGGTTATGCCGGACTCCTACCGGCTAAAACCCCACGGTGTTCTTCTCGCCGCCAAGTGACGGGGACACGGGAACGCTTCCGCACACATCCGCGAACCCCGTCGGCGGTGTCCGCCAAAGCAAGCGACCCCTCTCGGGCAAATGCCCACCCTCTCTCCGCGGCTAACGTGTCGAAACACCAAACACGTCAGCCGCACCTCCTCGAAGACCAACCAGTGGTGAGTGACGGACTCTCCGATTCCGCTACTCACGGTCTCCCCGCAGCGAGCCAGATTTGTGGCCCCGCTACATGCCACACGGTCGCAGAGGATAGGGAGAGCGGCCTCCGGAATACCGACACTCCTCTTCCCCTGCGACCCCACCGCGTCCGCCATCAAAAAACGGTGGCGACCCCGTTTAGGCCGCGGGAGGTAGGGAAAGCGGCGCACCGTGATACCGGCAGTCCTCTCCCACCGCGGCCTCCACCTCTCAGCAGCTGGACTGCCCATACAGCCCAGCCACCCGCCTCAGCTGCGGAACCCCCCATAAGGCCCGCAGCCTACGCACCGTCTCAACAGCCTGTGCCGCCCATACAACACAGGCTGTCCGCCTCAGTAGCGCCACCCAATAGGTTCGCCACCTACAAAGTACCGCTCAACCCAAGCCCGACCGGAAGGCATCGGGGAGCGGTCCTCCTCGGGTTCCTCTTTGCTTCCCAGCAGATGACCAGTCCGCCGGTACTGAGCCCCCCCGCCACTACAAGGCGAGAACCCACCGGGGGGGAAGTAGGTACCTACCTAACACATCGAGTTAATTTACTCTTCAAATAAAATAAGAGTGTAATACTTACATCCAATTTTTAACACAACATTATTTTTCTAATGTAATGTAATGTTTATAATATATTTTTAAATACCGCCACAAAAAACATGTAAAAAAAAAATTGCTTCAAAATTTTCCCGCCAACAACGGTCACGGAAGAAAATGGCCGATAAAGATGTCACGTATTTTTTTTTTAAATTTCGTGTCAGGACCGATCGCGCGTTCTGATTAGGTTCTTTATGGGAGACATGAAAATTATTATGATTCGAATAAATTCCCGTTTTGTTCCCCGCTACTGGCTTTTAAGAGGATAACGTTATGGGTTTTAAAGTCAGTATTTTCGCATTATGGTTAGCTGTTAATTATCTTTGTTTTTTTTTCAGATCTCACTTCACGATGCCGCATACAGGTATGTATTTAAAAAATTTAATGCGTTTCAAAATTATTGGTAGTTTAATATTATTAAGAAAGATTTGGAGAGTAAGAGGATAAGCTTTTTAACTTTTTTAAAGACTTGATTGACTTAGTTACGAATTTTTTGAGCGATGCACACTTGAAAAGTAAATAAAAGCAATACCGTGCTACATTTAGCTCCTGTTGACTTTTTCAAATCTTAATTAACCTCAACGCTGACAATTAAGTACTATTTGAGAGTTAGGGGGAGGTTGTAAAATAGGGAATTTGGTAGATACTGAGATTTCAAAAGTAGATAATGCTACAAGAACTGTTTAGAAGAAGAATAAACTTTTTAACAAAACCTTTAAGTACCTACCCAAAGCCCTAGATTCATTGAGCCATATTTTGAAATTCGTTAGAAATAAAAGTTTTTGTTTTAAAAAAAGCTTTTTTTGAAAGTTTTTGAATTTAATAACAGTTTGACAATATCACGAAAATTGAATTTTTATATTTCTCCTAGTTTTTAAAATTACTTTATGTAAGTTTACGCTGTTTAGTTCAAGTTTTTTTAACATTTTATTTACATATTAATCACTAAAAATTATTTGTCACTTTTTGTACAAAAATTATAAAACAGAAAAACGTCATCACAAATAATCTAGTACACAATCTACCCCTAATCAAGCAAAAGAATACCTCACACATCGAAATCATAAGCGTTTCAAGGAAGCCTTCACTACCACGGTCCAACCCATTAACAGTAATTAAGAGAATCGAGAATGGAGATAATATCGAGATGGAATCGACATCTCGGCCTGGCCACCCGTACTGAGCGTTCGCGCCAAACCTAATACATTATACATGATCACTTTACATTAGTATCTTATTAACGCTGACAGTTTTACTTAAAAAAACTCGCTTTGATTACAACAAGGTTCCGCTTTTAGTCGGTAGTGAGTTTTGGAAATGAGATTTTAATTTCATTTTGAGGTTATGTTAAATGATTGCGGTTTTTTTTCGGACTTATTGTTTAGGTTTTGGCATATTTTTGGTTGTCAATAAGTTATTATTTAGAGTTACTTAAATTTTTGAGAAAATTGTTTTTTAAAATGATCTTAAATTGAAAAAGCTAACAGGTTCAAGCAAGGAGTTTAATAGTTACTAAAGAAAGTCTGAAAAAAAAAATGTATACAAAAGTAGGCTGGTGCCTCTACAAATTGGCTCTAGTCTTGAAAAAGGCTAAAATATTGATGGCAATATAAAAAAAAACAATAAATAGAAAAAAAGCTCAAAACACCAGTTTAGCCCAATCAACTCCTTTAATACCTTTAAATAGCGATAGGTATCATACTAATTACCTTTTTAAAAGGAAGCTTATATCAAGATGAATATTAACATAAAATAATAAAATTCTATTTCCATCATATGTCACATAAACGTGGCGATATCGGTGCATGAAACACATATTTGATCACTTTGATATGATTCTATGATTTTATTGTACAGAGTGTTCAAATTTTTTATAATAATTTTTTTGATGGAACAACAAAGTTTGAAAGAAACATTTTCTGTCTTCTTTTAACTAAAGTATAAAAACTAAAGTACGTAATTACTATAAGGATAAATACGGGAAAATTTCGTAATATCTTCGTCATGAACAACTTGTATTTCAGAATAAATCATAACAAATGTTCAGTATTTAAAGATTTTATAATTGGATACTTGATTTTACAGAGTGTATTTCTAAGTAGGGACCATCCAAACATCCTGTATATATCCAGTTAGATCACACACGAAGTTTCCGGATCACAGATGAAATCTAACCACTGGTTCTGGTAAACTTACCGTTTATGTCAAACTTAGATAAAAACTCACCAATTAATATGGAAATTTATCATTTGTAACAACAATTAATAAATAATCAGATCATAAAAAGTTTAAAGATCTTCGATAAACAACCATAAACGGAAGCTTTGGCTTTGCCGCTGAAAATGACAGTTTAAATACTCGTAAATTTGATAAAATACACTTAGCTAGTTTTAATTGCTTTCTCCTACTCAAAAAACGTAGTCATAATATTTAGTTTTTATTTTATTAGCTAGTTTTACTTTGTTCTATTGGTTGTGTCTTCCTTTTAATCAAACAACATCAGGGAAAAGGCTTAAGCAAATTAAAAAGGATATCGAGTAGGCTAAGGCATTTGTATCGAGTCTTAAATAATGTGAATTGGTTAAATTAGTAGTAGAAATTGGGATTCTATAATTTTATAAACATTAATAATAATAATAATAATTTATTTAAACATATAAAACAACATTACATTACAGGTGCATTCTTAACATATGGTTTATTTTATACAATTGTTGTTTGTGACAAAAAATGAAACCCTGTACTCCTAAACTAGGGAAATTAAACCCTGTATCTTAGGAGGCAGTGGTTTGGCATCGTGAATCATACAAAATATAGCTACAACAATTCCTAGTTAATTAGTTATTGCTAGTTGTTTATAAAAGTATCAGAGAGGATTTAATTACAAAGAGAAAATAAAATTTTGTTAAAATTGTGTATTTATGAGTGTGAGTTGTGAGTGTGAGCGCGTGTGGGTGTGTGTGAGTGTGTGTGTGTGTGAGTGTGTGTGTGTGAGTGTGAGTGTGTGTGTGTGTGTGTGTTTATGTGTTTGTTGTATGTGTGTGAGATGTACCAAGTTAACTGACAATGAGTTTTTCAGTGTCGTCATAGTTAAGTGTTAGAAGCCATTTAAGAACTTTGTTTTTTAGTTCAAATTTGTTTAATTTATGAATCTGTAATTTTTTATTTATTTTGTTGTACAAGTCTGAGCTGAGTATATAATAATGTCGACCTGAAAATTTTGTTTTATGTGATTCAACGTGACAAATATCTCTTGAACTCCTTTTACGCGGGTCTGTATGTGATGGAACTTGCGGGTGTTTCCGTAGTATGGTTCTAAGAAGAAAAAGTTGCCTCACAGAAAGAACATTTACCTCCGCGTACAGTTTATTTGTAGGGAAACGAAATGGTTTAAACAGCATGACCTTTAAAATGGCTCTCTGCGCCCTCTCAAGATTCATAATCTGAGTTTTTGCTGCTCCACCCCATATTGGGATGCAGTAGCACAACAACGACTGACAGAGCGCAGTGTAAACCATTTGAAGCGTTTTAGGATCAGCTGAATGTCTCAAAACTTTGAAAATGTAAATGAGTCGCCTTGTCCTCGAAGTCAGTGTTGCGATTTGTTTTTCCCAGCTTAACCTACCATCTATATATACGCCAAGATATTTAGTGTTATCTGTTCGAGAGAGAGGCTCACATGGACAAGATAAATTGGTGATATTGCACGAGTGTACAATAATTTTTTGGGTAGTGGGCATGTTAGTATTTACGCGTATGGAAAAGGGTACACATTGCTGACTACTCTGCCAATAAAACCTAACATACAAACCTACATACATATCCGCCACCCATTTCTCCCATCGGGGTAGGCAGCGACCACTTCCCTCTACTTGCTAAAAAGCTACAATCAAAATACACTTCTTTCGCTACATCCACATTCATCACCGCCTGAATCTGACTTAGATTGTAATTAAATCAATATTACACAAAACTCTACGCTCGCTTTTCAATCAGACGGGAATTGAATTATATCACACCCAAAATGAACCTTTCCTTTAATTTCTTAGACACAATCATCCGCATAGATCAAACCCAATGGTCTGTGACGTAGTGGTGTGGCCAGACATAACTTGAGTCGCTAGTAAACATTTTTATACGTTTTATAATTACGAGGAGACCACGACGGTGGCAGCTGCGGTAGAGTGATAATGATAGTACGTATGGTATTCTCACACGTCAGATATTTTAGATCAGGGTCATCAGGGTATCAGATTTTGGGCTTAAATGTCTTTTAAGACTACATTTATTTACAATTCAGGGCGGCCTCTACGATAAGAAATTTGATACCTAAATAGTTTTATGCAGATACATAAAATAATATATACCTACTTTTTGTTTTTCATATAGAATTTCTTAATTAAATAACGCTAATTTCACTTTATTTATTTCACTATTATTGAAATCAGAAAGTGATTTCGTCTATCCCAAACATTCCCTTTTGTAGCTTTTGTTTTTTATGCATTTGCGTTATTTTCTACAATTTATTTACAAAGATTTATGAAACCAGATTCCAACTACCCTAGCAATCTTGTGAACCTTGTATAAAGAGTGGACGTCGATGGCAGTGGCTGTGTGACGGCAGGGACACTCCGAGACGCGACTTTGACGCTAAATTTACTTATTGCTTGCGATCGACTTGACTTCATTATGGTTGGAGTTAGTAGGGATATGCCTCAAGCTTGAGACACCCCAAGCTAATGAGGAATATTTAAGCCTTTGGTTTTTACCTGACTACGGCAAAGCCAAAAGGAAGGGTAATGTTTTTCAAGACACAAAAACCTATTGAGGCATAATTTGAGTTCGTTTTACAGGAGAAAATAGTTGCTTAGATTTGGAAATTATGAATTAGCAATTTTTTATTATATATTTTTTTAAACAATAATGAATTTGTTATTCAACAGTCTTTAATAAAACAAAAACCAATCCAAGCAAAAAAAGAAGGTGGTTCTCAATTAAGTTACCTATTTCTGTAAATTGTAAATATAGAAGTAGGTTTTCACGTAAGTAAAGATTGAATCTTTGATTTTCATGTCACATTCAATATTGTTTATCAAAATAGAATTGACCAGAAAAGAATGGCCTCTACCAGTAAAGTGCGTCGTTTTAAAGTCTTATCCACATTATTCCCAATACAGTCGGCTCGATTAAACGGTGTCGGTCCATATCAAATGAATCTAAAACATCACATTTGATTTTCTAGTTCGATGTTTACAGCTGTGTTACAATTTTATGTCGTAAACTTTATTTCTTTTTATTGTTAATTGATAATTAATTTTTGTAACAAACTTGTTTGGTGCTCATATAAAACTAGGATTAAAATCGCTGAATTTTATATTGTATCTCATATTATTAATTTTGTATTTTGTGGTATATTGGTGATGCCTACCTACTTATCTATGTATCTTTTTTTTCGAGATCCAATTTTACATGATTTTGAATTATAATAAAAATCATCAGTCGTTATGCATTTTTAAACTTTATTAGACGGAATATTTTTAAACGAATTGACAATGATAATATTTCATAATAATAAACGCAGGATATTTTACAAAGCAATCTTTCGTAATGACCGAATTACTATAAGGATTAGGTATTGAAATTGATTAACCAAGAAATGTTATTCCAGTAATTGAACTAACCAAAAAACAATTACTAGCATTTTTTCCAAATAAATCTTAATAAAAACATCCCTGACTTCTACTTCCTTATCATCAGCTTCCTATAAGGACACCACATCTGATCAATCTGCCACGAGTCAGCAGTCAGGTCTTCCTCACGGGTGCGGGGGGCGGGGCTGATGCACCAGGCTTTGGGCCTCTCGAAGCGAAGGTCGCAATACGATATACCCATTTTTACGTACCTGGTGACGTATTTGCTTCCTGGAATTCAAAATATAAACATCTATTCAACACATACTTACAAACATTCATCAGACGCCTCATACAAGCACGTCGGTTTAGGGTAGGTACTACTGACTTGGTTTTTCTTTGTCAAAATGAGAATTCTAAATATGAATACCTATCAAATTGGGTATTATAGATAAAGGTATACAGGTATACAGAAAAAGGGATGATAGAATTGTCCGCAAATTCGGCTTGCGATCTTTTATAGCAGAGTTCCACAGGCAGAACTTAAAAGTCGTTCTACTGGCAAACTTTGACGCACCAGGGAAACTATTCTAAAAGATGGGTTCATATGTTTGTTGGAGTCATATCTAGAGTATTATTACGTCAGTGTGATGGATGATTAGTAAGCAAAGTATGAACTTACGATCATAATTCTCAATCATATCAGGTCGGTGAGTCCCAACGGTGTAAAATTTAAGTTTCTTCACGGCTTCCTCGTATTCTTGGCATCGACAACGATCCATTAAGATATATATTTGAGGGACATTCAAATAGCACGATGTTATCAGTTTTAATACCTACTTAGGTTAGAAAGATGGTGCTGCAATGTTGGTGCAATGTATAAAGTGAAGAATATTAAATGCAAATGGTTCAAAAAGCTTTGAGATGTGCAGAATTACGTAATCAATAGCTAAATTGTTGAGGCAGAATGCATGGAGCACTGACACTTCGTACTCTAAATTATGACAGTGACAACATAATGACAACAATAATAAGCTGTTTGTCAATAATGTCAATGTCCTTATCAAAGAAAATAAATACATTAAAAAAACTTTTTTTGTAATAGTACCTATGTACGAAAATCAAAAGTGATCAAGTTTCCTTGAGTGCAAAAAACTTAAGATTTTCAGTTAAAACTAAACTCGAGGAACCTCGAACCGAATGACTTACGATATAATAAACACGTTAAAAATAGAGATATCATAGGTACTTAATGCAAAGAGGCAAGCACGCGTTTTACAACTTAAATCCATGTCATATTGGCTGGTCACCGCCGTGGCGACGCGGCAAAATCGTGGCAAATATTCGATTCGCTCCCGTACCTCCCTTTCATTGGCGGTGTTGTAAAATCAGTCACAAGCTGTAAAATGTGCTATAACCTATACGATATACGGTTGATATACTTACTGGAAAAAAACGAAACAGTACAGTTTTACGACTTGGACTGTAAAAGTGCAAGAGTATTAGCGATACGGCGATCTGATGAGTATACCTTCGGATTTTAAGACATTTCTCGCAAGTTCGCTCGTAAAAAATGTAAATATGACAGGTGAGGGAATATAAGAGCATCTTAAATTGATATAAAAGATGTTTTTAAAACGGAATTACAGTGTTTAAGGTGTTGGTGCTACCCTAGTAATTTTCGCGAATTGAATTGAACTTACATCTTGTAATAATTTGCTTTCACACCTTGGTTTCAAATAACAAAATATTATTAACTTTGAAATTAAAAGCAATTACATTACTTACATGCATTTTATTACTTACAAAAAAATACAGTAAAAATAAAAGAAATATTTTTCTGTCCTACAGTGTCACCGTGTGTCGCTACGTTGCCCCTCTAATTTACCATTTGGAAGCATTTATGGTGGTCAGCGGACCAGGCTCAGAACCCCAGTCCTAAAGCACATATAACTAAATAGGTTACTTATTAACTTACTTATTAACCTAAAGTCACTGGCTTAAAACAAAGTTTCACAATTAAAAACAAACACTGTCGACTATGGATTACGGCTTCTGCTAAATTCTGCTGCAGAAACTTAACCTTAGAATGCTGCAAACTTAGACAATAAGTGACCGAAACCAAATTAGCTTGAGAGTTGTAAATGCGGTATCAAAAACTGAGAATATTAACTTATACATGTACTGTTGAACGCTACTGGTATTGTAGTCGTTAAGAACAACGCGTATAGAGGCAGAAGATGAAGCTTTTTAATTTGACTGGATTTCATTTCAGTACAACTTTTACCTAAAAGTGACTTCAAAATCCCGTAACTTTAATGCGCTGTATCTTTGCATTTAGTACCTATGTGATCGATCATGCATAAATATGTGTTCTATCTTTGAACAGTCTAACAGACAGACGGACGTAATACAAATTTTCGACATCCAAGACATCCAACTGGATAATTATTGCTTAATCTTTTTAACAATATTTATAAACTCCGGTAACGAAAGCAACAGCAAACCCAATACACGTTGCAGCTAAAATGTTTACGAGCGCGGTACAAATAAGATTTTATCTGCACGCACCACTCAGTGTTTTTATTTTACCTTTTTTCGAGTCCGTTTTGCACCCGAGACTCCCGACCGAAGACGATCGAATACCTTATACCATAAACTTGGCAATTTTTACCCTTAATGGACTCCGAGTCGCGTCAAGAGATGTATTACAGTTTTTTACGGTACTTAAAATATGCTGTTTTGTTTTGTTTGATAAAGGAGTTGTACAAAAATGGGCCTGTGAACTTAAAAACCTTCTGATACTTAAGCAGGCATGCAATTAATTAGATTAGAGTAGAAATGGACAGAGAATTGATACATGAACGACTCAAAATACTAAAGTATGTATTGTTACTAAAGTAATCAGAATACTAAAGTAGGGTAAACATACTGAAAAAAATAGTCGAAGCAAGTATGGTTGTGACATAGACTGTATTTTCATATGAACCGTGCCAGTTGCCAATGGTTGTGAAATTTTATGGCGATACATACGGTCCTAAAGTTGTGGTTCTAATTCGGGGTTAAAGATGCGGATATAAACTATATTTTAATCGACCCAACTAAATAAATACAAATCGAAATCCTGTCCGTTGGCTACTAAATCCGTATTATTGTAACCCCGTCGTATCGTAAAGTTAAGAAAGTAATTTGCATTATCCGCCTCCGGGCGCGGGCAAGGGTCGGGGAGAGACCGGCGCAAACGCAGCACTCCGCCACACTCGATACCCGTGAAACGGCGGCTGCGGCTGCTCTAAAGGAACCCATAAACCAAGATTGCACGAACAAATTAGAACGCTAATTTTATTGCATTAAGGTGATAAATGTCTTGGTGATTGGAGAATCGTTTACAGCTTTCTAATGGGTATGCGCGGCCACAGTAGCCGTTACTACCCGAATGGGATTTGAAGGAAATGGGGATCGATAAAATGGCTGGTTAAAGACTTTACAGATATTACTTCGGTCACCCCGGGTGATACTCGTTCTTGTTAAGAGAACATAGGTCCGGCGGCGGCCAAGGCTACCTTAACTCATTCGGTTTATAAACCACAGACAATTATTTGTAACATACCTACTTACGTTTTACTGTTCAAGTGTTTGAAGTAGGTAGGTATTTTTAGTTTTACACGCCTTGTTAACTGAGATTGGTATCCGGTTGGATAAATGCCTCTGTTCTAGCGACTAGTATCTAAACATTGAGGTTAGAGTAAACCTATAGTAAACACTATAAGAGTTAAGGGGATAATGACAGTGACCATAGACATAGACGTTAGAAAATAATTAATTACAGAAACTCAAATTAAAAGTACCTACTTACTTAAGTGACAATCCGAAACAGGCTTCGGCTTAGACGATATTAACTTTTGTGTCGAAAATAGTAATATTCCCCAATTTATTGCTATATATTATGACGATTTATAGTTTCATATTTGAAAAGCAAACACCGCCAATGTTAACATCTATATCATCTAAAGATAAACATCTATTTGTTTCATTACTTCCCTAATTAATGACAAAGACAATAAATTCTTTGGCTTTGTTGACATCGTATCTAACCATCTTGGAAAAAAAGGTAAAAAAACTTGAGTGTTTTTTTCTTGCTACCCTAAGTCAGGTAGGCAGGGGTAGTCACATATTACGAGAATTTGGCAATCAAATAAATATTAGGCCTAAATTGGACAGGTGAAAAAGGACCGTTACTGCAAAATAACTCAATGTTCTTTTGTTAAACAAGTCGGATAATGTATTGGTACCTTAATGAGGGTAAATTATTGGGGGTTTTCAATTTTCTGATGCATAAGCAGTTTATAATTATTAGTTTATGTTTAGGTTGATAATATTACTATATTCGATTGCGATTATTTCAAAATTAGTAATCGATTAACCTGCTTAGGGAGAACCTAATTAGGTATACTTATGGTTTGATTTTCAATTCTCAATTCTTCACAGTTAAACCATTATGGTTCGTACTGGTTTTATAGCGTTTTTCACTTAAATTCCTTTAGTCAATGTATATTGCAACAAAACTTTTTTTAGTTTTATTTAGACAATTCATTATGAATTGGTCTCTGCCTACCCCAATGGGAGAGAGGCGGGACGGATATCTATGTATGTATTAAGAATTAAAAATTCGCAATTTCTTCTGAGCTGAAAGACTCTCTTGAGAAATTTAGAATCCGATAAATCTAAAACATTCTATTTAATCACTCTACATTTCTACCTTCAATAAAATTAACCTCTTGTACCAACTTCCCATCCAGATACCACCAACTAAACTCTTAACCCCTTCGCAGGCCAAGCGGGCGTGAACCAGCTCGGCGGTGTGTTCGTGAACGGCCGACCACTCCCCGATGTTGTCCGAAAGAGGATCGTGGAATTGGCCATCATGGGTGTCAGACCCTGTGATATCAGCAGACAGCTCCTGGTGTCACATGGATGCGTATCCAAGATCCTGACGAGGTTCTACGAGACCGGGTCGATTAGGCCAGGGTCTATCGGCGGGAGTAAGACTAAGGTTGGTTTAGTTATTGTTTTGTTTTTAGGTTTTATTGTACTCATATTAACAGTTTGCCGTTATGAAAATTTGAACGAAAAGTTTTTCTGTGAAGATTAAGTTGTCATTAGAAAAAATCGCATTAGTAGTTAGGAACTTACTAATTAACTTAATTACTTAGGTAGGTACCTATCTAGCTTAAGCCCTTATTTCAATGACTGTAATTATTCTAAGAAAATATATTTTACCAACTACGCTTGATTTCTTCTCCAGCAAAAGAAAATTTAAAATAAATAGATAGTGCGGGATAACCATATACTAATGAATACGCGGGGTCTCCCATACACCGCGGCCTGCGGTCGCGGGTCACAATCGTTCGTAATTATAAACTATAAAAAGCCACTCTTTCGGCTTCTTGAGCTTGCCTTTCGATACGCTTGGTATCGGCTCTATAGGGTTCCGTAGGGGTTTAAATATAAAAATATCTTATTGTTATGAAACACGAAAAAATTGTGGATCAAAAGAAAGCCTTCTTATCTCTTACAAGTCATCATAAAATATTAGAACTGGATACTTTTGTAATACTTTCGGTGTATGTAAAATGAAGATTACGCTAAAAACATGAAATTCTTCCACCAATTACATTTGAAATATCATGTAACATATAAAACGTGCAACATTTAAAACATAATAAAATAAACCTTACAAAATAAATTTCAAAATAAGAATTCCTAACGAACTCTCTGATTGGTCGAAACGGTGACCCTAAATCGCGGTAGTAGAGTTCCGCCTTTCGTCTCGGCAACCCCGACAACGACCGAGAATACCCGAACCAACATTAAACACTGGCCACCAAATTCACCACGCCAATAAACGGGCCATTTGTTGCCTCAAACGGCGCCGACGTCAAAAATTGATTACTACAAAATACTACCAAATCACCAGATACTTTTATAGCCGGTGTTATGGGAACGTTTAATTGACTACTAATCAAGCCGACATCTCGCGTATCGATTATAATCGAAATCGCGGTCATATTCTAAATAATCGACCGGCGGCGGCGGTGTGATCTCATCTTGGACAACGTTGGATTGGCAGAAATCTGGTGTTTTCGTGACACAAAAAGAATAGAAAAAAATGCTTCAAAACAATATATGATTGCGCTGATAAATTTGACCTAAAGATTTCTCAATTAATTTATGGTCGTTACATATTGATGTAATTTTATGTTAGTTTAATAGATAAGAAGTCTAGAAGATATTAAAATGTCAGTTTTTCCCTTTCATATAATTTATTTTGTTTATATTAGCTTTTTATTTGAATTACATCGCTATTTAGAAGTTACAATCAAATAAACTATGGCGCTGCTACCTATTATTTGGTATTCTGTGGCTTTGCTAGACAGATACTTAGGTATAGTTTAATTATTATACTTAATTTCCTTTTGAAGCCATTAATTTGTTTACTCGAGTCGGTACTTGCATTTGCAGGATCCAAGTATTTATTTAAAGTTATTGATAGCGGATATTGTTGGGATTGTGAACATTTATGTGTAAAATTGCTATCACATGAACTCCGGGAAAATCATCTCTTACATGACATGAATGAAGTTCATAAGTAAAAAAACTTTTTGTTGGAAATGTTTTGGTGACATGCACCTCGCCCAATTAAGCTCACTATGAGATCATTTGCATAGATGTACAATGTACATCCGTATAAAGCACGATGCAATTCTCAAACGGTAATTAAACAAAACAGAATCGTGAATGCACAAACAGTAACGATGTCTTGCGGAAAATCGTTTGATTGGATAATTTCAAATGAAACCTTCATTGTGTAGAGGTTAAAACCATAACGCGAGGGCACCTTGACTTTTTATGGAACAACCAAATGTTTTCTGACCAAAACTCTTTATTTATTTTTACTTGATTTTCTTGTTTATGAAGGGTGCTTTATTGAGCGGATAAATCGCAGATTACACTCGACATATGCGAAATAAAATTAAAAATCCGTCATAGTTTAAAATCCACTCGACTTAAATTATCACAACAGACATGTTACGGAATTTAAAAAATAAAAATTAAACTTTCTGCTTTACGACAACGCATAAAAACTCTTTTAAAAAACTTTTCTGCTCGCTTAGTTAACGATACACCAAAAAGTTTTAATTACAATTTCGAAACTGTAAAATGGCGGCACGGCGGCGCATAGACCAAAACAAAAATAGTGGTACCTACAGCAATTATTTCCGATGATCGGGAGAATCTGCAATTATTTGTATTGCCACAATTAGCAGTAACACCTCTTAAACGGCGCGCTTCGAATCTTAACCCGACCGAAACGAATCACCACTGTGGGAACCTATAGCGTGCTGTATAGCGCTTTTTTTCTAACAAATATTTACCGTTACTTTGTCTGTGTTAGTTAGGGATGTGTAGTAGATAGGTACATCTTATTACGAAATGTTATATGAATTTTAGCATCTACTTGTATAGCGGTATTTCTTTAAAACTTATCTGAAGCTGGTTGAATTTTGCAGCAAAAATTTCTTTAGGCTAGTTTTCCTTGCTATTAATCTTGCTAAATTTTTAGATACCTATGTTATCTTTGTCTCTGATTTTAAAAGACAGTCAACATCCTGTTCAGCAATCGAAGCTCTTTTATTTAAAAATATGACACAAAAAACTGAAGCTTTACATTCCTAACCATACATTGTACATCCCTATTCATCGCAAAAGCATAAAACCTCCTTCGGTCCGCTATTATTTTTATTCGTCACGCTTTTTCTCAATCGATATTCATCCAGAAGCATTTATTCTAAATTTGAAACCATCAGTTGGCCATTAGTTTCATCGGCAGCCTCGCTTCTATTCGATTGTAATTGTATTCGATATAATTACTCGATTCCAGTGTTCGTTAGTATCGACTGTTAACTACAGCCGAGCACGAAACGTTTAGAGCTAATAATCATAATAGTTATGTTTGATGAAAGATTACTTAAAATATTATGAGTAAGTAGTTTGTCAAGTGTTGTTGGGTGGTGGCGATTGAAATCTAGACTTTCAAAAGCTTTCAGACATTTTTTATTGTTTTATTTTTATGGCGAAAATGAAATTTCTGTTGCTAACCATTTTATTGTAAGAAAAAGTCGTCACGTTTTATTCGATAATTTTGTTACGTTAAAGCAATCATGTAAGTTTTTAATAATTTTAATAATTTAAATGAAGGTTAAAAGCCAAATCCATACTAATATTATAAATGCGAAAGTAACTCTGTCTGTCTATCTGTCTGTCTGTCTGTCTGTTACGCTTTCACGCCTAAACTACTGAACCGATTTCAATGAAATTTGGTAGAGAGGTTGTCTAGACCTTGAGAAAGGACATAGGCTATATTTTGTCGCGAAAAAAGGCTTAAGGGGGTGGTAATAAGGGATGAAAGTTAGTATGGGAGATCGTCATTATTCGAAGATAAAACCATGAAACTTTATATTTAGGCACTTAGTACTAAATAAATAAATATTTGTTCTAGCTTTTTGGAAATATCTACCTGTATAGACGTGAAATAAGGGATGAAAGTTCGTATGGAAGTCCTATCAAAGTTACGCTTCCACACCTAACTCCGGAACTTATTTTCATAAAATCTGTTACAGAGTTCGACTAAAGCCTAGGAAAGGTCGCAGGCTATGTTTTATTTTTTTATTTTGAGAAAAAAAAGCCTTAAGGGGGTGGTAATAAGGGATGAAAGTTAGTATGGGAGATCGTCATTATTCAAAGATAAAACCATGAAACTTTATATTTAGGCACTTAATACTAAATCCATACTAATCCATACTATCCATACTAATATTATAAATGCGAAAGTAACTCTGCCTAAACGGCTGAACGGATTTTGATGAAATTTAGTAAGGTAATAGATGGTTACCTAAAAACGGATATAAGATCAAAATGATCACGTCATCGTACTTAGGGGGTAGGAAGTAGGCAGAAAACTGAATTGTGTTAGTGATTTTTTTATGGTTTTTGCTGGGAGTTTTGCTCTATCATGCCTAAACGGCTGAACGGATTTTGATGAAATTTAGTAAGGTAATAGATGATTACCTAAAAACGGATATAAGATCAAAATGATCACGTCATCGTACTTAGGGGGTAGGAAGTAGGCAGAAAACTGAATTGAGGTGGGACATTGTTGCAGGGGGACTTACAGCCGGGAGAAAACAAAAAATCTTATGCGGACGAAGTCGCGGGCAAAAGCTAGTATAAAATATTTTTCATATCACTCATGATTACTTTCGCATTTCTATACTTAATACGTTAGCTGCCTGGACCCTTTCAGATAGAATATTATTTTGAATCTTTAGTACCTACAACTTTATTATCCAACAAAATTTAAAGACCGCAAACTTAAAAGGAAAACCAGAACTAAAAAGGACCTCTTAAATGAGCAGTATTAGTGTGAAAGCGTAGTGAATACCGCCGCCCCCCATAAACCAGGGAAGCGCGCTAATTATGATCATTCCGATCATTTGTGGCCGACCACCATAAAACATGGTAACTCAGCTGTAAAATATCTTTTCATCATTTTGATACTTGTAAATTACGGGCTGTTTAAATATAATATGAATTAATTTAATTATAATATCTTCACTAATATGCTACGAAGTGTTACTTACGTTTATACGATTTTTTTTGCTTATGCAAAACTTCTCAAAAATAACTAGATATTCCAGTAAAATGTAAATCCATACTAATATTATAAATGCGAAAGTAACTCTGTCTGTCTGTCTGTCTGTCTGTCTGTCTGTCTGTCTGTCTGTCTGTCTGTCTGTCTGTCTGTCTGTCTGTCTGTCTGTCTGTCTGTCTGTCTGTCTGTCTGTCTGTCTGTCTGTCTGTCTGTCTGTCTGTCTGTCTGTCTGTCTGTCTGTCTGTCTGTCTGTCTGTCTGTCTGTCTGTCTGTCTGTCTGTCTGTCTGTCTGTCTGTCTGTCTGTCTGTCTGTCTGTCTGTCTGTCTGTCTGTCTGTCTGTCTGTCTGTCTGTCTGTCTGTCTGTCTGTCTGTCTGTCTGTCTGTCTGTCTGTCTGTCTGTCTGTCTGTCTGTCTGTCTGTCTGTCTGTCTGTCTGTCTGTCTGTCTGTCTGTCTGTCTGTCTGTCTGTCTGTCTGTCTGTCTGTCTGTCTGTCTGTCTGTCTGTCTGTCTGTCTGTCTGTCTGTCTGTCTGTCTGTCTGTCTGTCTGTCTGTCTGTCTGTCTGTCTGTCTGTCTGTCTGTCTGTCTGTCTGTCTGTCTGTCTGTCTGTCTGTCTGTCTGTCTGTCTGTCTGTCTGTCTGTCTGTCTGTCTGTCTGTCTGTCTGTCTGTCTGTCTGTCTGTCTGTCTGTCTGTCTGTCTGTCTGTCTGTCTGTCTGTCTGTCTGTCTGTCTGTCTGTCTGTCTGTCTGTCTGTCTGTCTGTCTGTCTGTCTGTCTGTCTGTCTGTCTGTCTGTCTGTCTGTCTGTCTGTCTGTCTGTCTGTCTGTCTGTCTGTCTGTCTGTCTGTCTGTCTGTCTGTCTGTCTGTCTGTCTGTCTGTCTGTCTGTCTGTCTGTCTGTCTGTCTGTCTGTCTGTCTGTCTGTCTGTCTGTCTGTCTGTCTGTCTGTCTGTCTGTCTGTCTGTCTGTCTGTCTGTCTGTCTGTCTGTCTGTCTGTCTGTCTGTCTGTCTGTCTGTCTGTCTGTCTGTCTGTCTGTCTGTCTGTCTGTCTGTCTGTCTGTCTGTCTGTCTGTCTGTCTGTCTGTCTGTCTGTCTGTCTGTCTGTCTGTCTGTCTGTCTGTCTGTCTGTCTGTCTGTCTGTCTGTCTGTCTGTCTGTCTGTCTGTCTGTCTGTCTGTCTGTCTGTCTGTCTGTCTGTCTGTCTGTCTGTCTGTCTGTCTGTCTGTCTGTCTGTCTGTCTGTCTGTCTGTCTGTCTGTCTGTCTGTCTGTCTGTCTGTCTGTCTGTCTGTCTGTCTGTCTGTCTGTCTGTCTGTCTGTCTGTCTGTCTGTCTGTCTGTCTGTCTGTCTGTCTGTCTGTCTGTCTGTCTGTCTGTCTGTCTGTCTGTCTGTCTGTCTGTCTGTCTGTCTGTCTGTCTGTCTGTCTGTCTGTCTGTCTGTCTGTCTGTCTGTCTGTCTGTCTGTCTGTCTGTCTGTCTGTCTGTCTGTCTGTCTGTCTGTCTGTCTGTCTGTCTGTCTGTCTGTCTGTCTGTCTGTCTGTCTGTCTGTCTGTCTGTCTGTCTGTCTGTCTGTCTGTCTGTCTGTCTGTCTGTCTGTCTGTCTGTCTGTCTGTCTGTCTGTCTGTCTGTCTGTCTGTCTGTCTGTCTGTCTGTCTGTCTGTCTGTCTGTCTGTCTGTCTGTCTGTCTGTCTGTCTGTCTGTCTGTCTGTCTGTCTGTCTGTCTGTCTGTCTGTCTGTCTGTCTGTCTGTCTGTCTGTCTGTCTGTCTGTCTGTCTGTCTGTCTGTCTGTCTGTCTGTCTGTCTGTCTGTCTGTCTGTCTGTCTGTCTGTCTGTCTGTCTGTCTGTCTGTCTGTCTGTCTGTCTGTCTGTCTGTCTGTCTGTCTGTCTGTCTGTCTGTCTGTCTGTCTGTCTGTCTGTCTGTCTGTCTGTCTGTCTGTCTGTCTGTCTGTCTGTCTGTCTGTCTGTCTGTCTGTCTGTCTGTCTGTCTGTCTGTCTGTCTGTCTGTCTGTCTGTCTGTCTGTCTGTCTGTCTGTCTGTCTGTCTGTCTGTCTGTCTGTCTGTCTGTCTGTCTGTCTGTCTGTCTGTCTGTCTGTCTGTCTGTCTGTCTGTCTGTCTGTCTGTCTGTCTGTCTGTCTGTCTGTCTGTCTGTCTGTCTGTCTGTCTGTCTGTCTGTCTGTCTGTCTGTCTGTCTGTCTGTCTGTCTGTCTGTCTGTCTGTCTGTCTGTCTGTCTGTCTGTCTGTCTGTCTGTCTGTCTGTCTGTCTGTCTGTCTGTCTGTCTGTCTGTCTGTCTGTCTGTCTGTCTGTCTGTCTGTCTGTCTGTCTGTCTGTCTGTCTGTCTGTCTGTCTGTCTGTCTGTCTGTCTGTCTGTCTGTCTGTCTGTCTGTCTGTCTGTCTGTCTGTCTGTCTGTCTGTCTGTCTGTCTGTCTGTCTGTCTGTCTGTCTGTCTGTCTGTCTGTCTGTCTGTCTGTCTGTCTGTCTGTCTGTCTGTCTGTCTGTCTGTCTGTCTGTCTGTCTGTCTGTCTGTCTGTCTGTCTGTCTGTCTGTCTGTCTGTCTGTCTGTCTGTCTGTCTGTCTGTCTGTCTGTCTGTCTGTCTGTCTGTCTGTCTGTCTGTCTGTCTGTCTGTCTGTCTGTCTGTCTGTCTGTCTGTCTGTCTGTCTGTCTGTCTGTCTGTCTGTCTGTCTGTCTGTCTGTCTGTCTGTCTGTCTGTCTGTCTGTCTGTCTGTCTGTCTGTCTGTCTGTCTGTCTGTCTGTCTGTCTGTCTGTCTGTCTGTCTGTCTGTCTGTCTGTCTGTCTGTCTGTCTGTCTGTCTGTCTGTCTGTCTGTCTGTCTGTCTGTCTGTCTGTCTGTCTGTCTGTCTGTCTGTCTGTCTGTCTGTCTGTCTGTCTGTCTGTCTGTCTGTCTGTCTGTCTGTCTGTCTGTCTGTCTGTCTGTCTGTCTGTCTGTCTGTCTGTCTGTCTGTCTGTCTGTCTGTCTGTCTGTCTGTCTGTCTGTCTGTCTGTCTGTCTGTCTGTCTGTCTGTCTGTCTGTCTGTCTGTCTGTCTGTCTGTCTGTCTGTCTGTCTGTCTGTCTGTCTGTCTGTCTGTCTGTCTGTCTGTCTGTCTGTCTGTCTGTCTGTCTGTCTGTCTGTCTGTCTGTCTGTCTGTCTGTCTGTCTGTCTGTCTGTCTGTCTGTCTGTCTGTCTGTCTGTCTGTCTGTCTGTCTGTCTGTCTGTCTGTCTGTCTGTCTGTCTGTCTGTCTGTCTGTCTGTCTGTCTGTCTGTCTGTCTGTCTGTCTGTCTGTCTGTCTGTCTGTCTGTCTGTCTGTCTGTCTGTCTGTCTGTCTGTCTGTCTGTCTGTCTGTCTGTCTGTCTGTCTGTCTGTCTGTCTGTCTGTCTGTCTGTCTGTCTGTCTGTCTGTCTGTCTGTCTGTCTGTCTGTCTGTCTGTCTGTCTGTCTGTCTGTCTGTCTGTCTGTCTGTCTGTCTGTCTGTCTGTCTGTCTGTCTGTCTGTCTGTCTGTCTGTCTGTCTGTCTGTCTGTCTGTCTGTCTGTCTGTCTGTCTGTCTGTCTGTCTGTCTGTCTGTCTGTCTGTCTGTCTGTCTGTCTGTCTGTCTGTCTGTCTGTCTGTCTGTCTGTCTGTCTGTCTGTCTGTCTGTCTGTTACGCTTTCACGCCTAAACTACTGAACCGATTTCAATGAAATTTGGTAGAGAGGTTGTCTAGACCTTGAGAAAGGACATAGGCTATATTTTGTCGCGAAAAAAGGCTTAAGGGGGTGGTAATAAGGGATGAAAGTTAGTATGGGAGATCGTCATTATTCAAAGATAAAACCATGAAACTTTATATTTAGGCACTTAGGTAATACTAAATCCATACTTCCATACTATCCATACTATATACTATATTATACTATATACTATTACTATATTTTACTATATTACTATGACTATATAATATTATAAATGCGAAAGTAACTCTGTCTATCTGTCTGTTACTCTTTCACGCCTAAACGGCTGAACGGATTTTGATGAAATTTGGTATGGTGATAGATGATAACCTAGAAATGGTCATAGGCTATAAATAATCACGCCATCGTTCTTAGGGGGTAGGCAGTAGGTAGATAACTAAATTGAGTTAGTGATTTTTAGTCGTTTTTGTTGGGACTTTTGCTCTTTCACGTCTAAACGGCTGAACGGATTTTGATGAAATTTTGTAAGGTAATAGATGGTTACCTATAAACGGATATAAGATCAAAATGATCACGTCATCGTACTTAGGGGGTAGGAAGTAGGCAGAAAACTGAATTGAGTTAGTGATTTTTTAATGGTTTTTGCTGGGAGTTTTGCTCTATCATGCCTAAACGGCTGAACGGATTTTGATGAAATTTAGTAAGGTAATAGATGGTTACCTAAAAACGGATATAAGATCAAAATGATCACGTCATCGTACTTAGGGGGTAGGAAGTAGGCAGAAAACTGAATTGAGTTAGTGATTTTTAATAGTTTGTTTTAAAAGTTTACCTCATTCACGCCTTAACGTCAGAACGGATTTTTATAAGACTTGGTTAATTTAAAGATATAATCCTAGGCACGGACACAGGCTACTTTTTACGGCGGAAAAATACCTCATTCCCGCGGAAATCTAGCGTGATCGTGTTAAGAAGCGCATGACGATATAGCTACTGAAATGATTTTGGTGTTTTTTTTTAAACTGAGTGTTACTAAGACTTCAAGTTAGTATTTAATCACTTTTCTAACTTAGAGGGTAGGTAGGCGCCATAATTTATGGAATTTATGATAAAATTTTGATGCAACTGTCTTTATTTAACAGTTTTACTTGGATCGAAACTTAGCGACATTCCATCACACTACTTAACTTATAGGGTAGGAATAAGAAACATTCGGAGCTATCCATTATGTGCTTAGGTTGCTTTTGAACAAATTTTGATGTGAAGTTGAGGACCGGAACACGATAGAGGGACATTGTTGCTGGACTTACAGCCGGGAGAAAACAAAAAAACTTATGCGGACGAAGTCGCGGGTAAAAGCTAGTAAAGACATAAATACAAAAAAATAAATAAAAAGAAAATCTTTTTAAGTCTTGTTGTATTAATCTTGTACAATTAATTATGTATTTAAATTGTTTGTGACCTTCTAATGATTAAGTAATAGTCTAATGCCTAAAATTCTAGATTTTTCATAACACAGGTTTCAATAGAACCTTATTCCTAGAAACACCTTACCCAGTGAAAGCTAGTTCACGTCATAGCTTTCATTTATTTATCTGTGGACATGCATGCGCATCTCCATGCCATTCAGACCATTGAGGCGCGGTGTGAAATTCGCAACAAGTCGATACCTTGCTAATTGCGTGTGCGTTTTACTTGCACTGTATTTGGAGATGACGGTTAGGGTTGCTAAAAGTATTCTAGATTTTATCCTGTCCTTCAAAGCTTTTTACCCGACTACGGTGAAGCCAAATGGAAGAGTAATGTTTTACACATATGTTTTATCACATGCTATCACAATTCATTCACTATCATCTTTAAAAAGAGCATTGCTTTTGTCGATGAAGACTTCATCACTCTTCCCTATTCTCTGCCGTCCGTTTGAGCACCAGATACGACACAACTTCTATTCCCCCTTTTATTTGATCTATGTAAGTCATCTAAAATTATGAAATGGAGTAGAAAAACAAAACAGAAGATTTGTTACAGTGTTCTTACTAACCTTAAGTCCTCACTTTCATACACAATTCATACTCACATAAGCCGCCATATTTTCATTTTGATCTGCGATAAAGTAAAAAGTACCTAGCAAGAGATAGTAGATACCTAGTAGATATTGCTACCTAGCAATAAGGCCGCCTGTTGCTTCTTATATTCTTGTTTGTGTCTGTACCTTAAATCTTTGTGTGCAATAAAGAATATTTGTATTGTATAGTATTGTAAGTACTCAAATTACTCCGTAAGTGTAAATACTAGATGTGACATAGCAACCCTAAGTTTATAACGTTAGGTAACAGTATAAGTGGACAAAAGAGTTTCACTACCTTGGTACAGTCACAAGATATTGTTAGCACCTGATCAAAGATCCGAATGGCGAATAGGCTTTATGCTTGTCACTATACTCTACGCTAACGACTTGTCCAGAATTACTATCAGCCGGTTCCAGAATAGGTCGTTAAATGGCATCGAACATATTTGTATGGAGCCTGGTATAGGAAAAAATTCGGTATCAATTGCACACAACTTCCTCTATCTGAACTAGTATAGAGAAAAAAAAGGTGGCGGCCACTGATGAAACTTACGTCAATCGATAAAGAAAAATATTATAAAACGATAGTATTTTGGACAAATGTCGAAAGTGTTATACTTTCGGAGATATAGAACTTTGAAAATGTTCGCATGTAACAATTTTCAAAGTTCTTTCATATAGGTTGGATGCTCACACAATTAAACTTCTTGCCGATATTTTTCCTACAATATTTCACAGTTTGCTAGAAAGGTTTTTTTTTTTAAATTGGCATACGCAAGGATTAGTATCGATAGAAGCCAGATAGAAGGATATAGGTTATGTCCTTCCTTATGTAAGACCTACTATCCTTTGCTTCATAAGAATATATAGATATCATTTCATAAATTTCATTTTTTTTAAAAAGACATTAAAGAATCGACCACGCATGGTTTTGCAACAAAGTACAAAATTTAATACAGCTATTATATGTATTTTGTGTTATAAACAACTTTACTGTAAACAAAAACATTACAAGAAACAGTTGACATGTAAAAATATCTATTTCAGTTAATTACTCGTGTTCATTCCTATCCATTACGTTCACAATGCTAACTAAGTGGCTCACGTGACATGTTTTGAGGCAATTAAAAATATGTCGATCATGTAACAGCGATCAGACAATGTTCACAATTATACAAATAAATGCGACCCCGCATGAAAGAATATTAAATAATGTGGAAGTGTAGAGACGGACTTGGATTGGGTGGCTAATTAACTTAAAGACTATCTTGATAAAGTACCTAAGTACCTACAATTTTTTAAAGATTTGGAGCTAGTTAATCTACCATTATTAATTGATTTTTATATATTTTCTTATACTTATTAAAACACATAAGTAATTGAAGTTATAAGTTTTAGATGTTTAATATTTAAGTAGCGATTTCGAAGAATACTACATTGGATAGGACAACTGTATAATAACTCGAATTACATATTTCGATTTAGTTTTATACCTATTGCATAACAAATTAAATATTAGACCAGGTACATTGAAATCGTTTTATAACCTCTAATTTTATTGAATGCAGCATTACATTTAACTATCGAACGATATAAAGGTCGGAAATGCAAGGTCTTATCTATTTAAAGCATTTCAGATGATAATACTTATTGCCCATTCGTAATTTAATTAATTAATATATTATACCTCACGGATATTTAATTAAGTATTTCATTAATAGATTGTCATAATTGTTCAAGATTTGTTGTTAATTAAGAGGTTATTATTGTTACAATATATTGTAGCTTATTTCTTGAAGGATTTAAAATCTTAATTTAACTCGATTATGCATAACCCCTATTTATTGAAGCTTTACAATTACATATTTCAGTTCAATTACTTAAACTTAAGCATCTATCATTACACAATTTAGTGAAGCATTGCCATCAGACGAATACAATATTGAGGAATCTATGAAACATAACGAAAGAAGTTTGCGCCCCCCAAAACCAAATGCACCCCTGTCTCCACATTGGAAACCCTAATTTCCGACATATCCGCGCGACACCGTTTACCTAAATAGCACGTTTCTTAATAACATGTTAATACATCGGTCGATCGGGGTCGAGGGTCGAAACAACCCCTGACACAGGGTTCTACCTGATTCTACCGACCCTGAACGCTCATTTGGCTTATCTCTATTAGATCTGGACTCTGAAGTGAATTTTATGTGGTTTTTCATGTTCCTGTTTCGGTCCCACGGTGCACATCATTTGTTGGTAAAAATAAAATTGTCGATGGTATTTTGTTTTTAATTTTTAAGGGTGTATTCGTTTCATTGTTGTGAGGGTGTTTTTTTTAGTTTTGATTTTTTATTTAGAAGATTCATTTTCTTCTTTATTTTTTTATTAATTATAAGTATTCTTATTAGTTTGATAGGCCTCAAAAAACAATATATTTTATTACAAAACGGACATAGATAAAAATTGTAATCGAGAAAGGCTGCTTTAAATTTCAAGTTAGTTTTGTGAACTCTTAACTTCCTAAGCGAAGGAAGTGTGTTTAGATCGTAGCAAGTAGTGGAGGGAAGTGCTCTCTATCTACCCCAATGCGAGGGAGGCGTGACAGATACGAGTATGTGCCTATGTTTTAACTTTTTATGTGTACAGCCTTCATAAAGTTCTGAAAATGTTTATTTAATATCATCAAAATTGGCGCCTTATAATTATTTATCGAATTCCAATAGCTTAATAACATAGGTATAATATTGAAAAACAATGATAAACATCTTTCAGTGAAGTGTCATGCCAAATACACATTAACAGCTTCGTCAAACAATAAATTCTATTAAATATTCAACGCTAGCAACACGTTCAGTGTTTTAATTGAGCTGGCAACATGACTGATTATTTACTTTTAAAAATCATGTTCGAAATTATTTTTTAATTCGCTTATCCTTCACCGATAGAGAGCAAAAAAAACTACTTACTGTACTACTGAGTTCAAAATACATATAACTAGTAAGATAATCGAAAATTTTAAGAAGTGTAATTTTAAAATTGGAATTAAAAGCAATGAATAATTAAGGGCGCGTAGCACGTCATCGCAAACAGTTGATTGATGACCGTTAAAAATGGCCGCCTTATTGCAAAACCTACATGTCATTACTGATGTCAACATCATATGAACTCTCTTGCAACATACTGCCAAGCCATTTGCCGGCCAAGTTTTTTGCCTCGAACGTTACTAATGTCTATCTAATCTCAGGCACTTAATAAGACTATCAAGTTTCAAGTTTTATCTCAAGAAATAAATAAGTACCACCTCTATGATCTAAAAACCAGCCAGTATCCTCTTCAAAATCTCTTATCTTTTTCGGCAAGCCACAAAAGTATATCAAAACTTTTTTGTAGATCGATATCTGAATAGTGGACAGTGATCGCCTTTTGTTTCGAATGACAATTCGAAAAAAGCAAAGCCGATTCCGAATTCGAAATTGGAATAATTAGGTGTTTTCCGACACAATCGGGTTTGGAATCGCGGTAATTTGTAACTGTAATGGCGTTATTGGTCAGCGGCGCGGGTACCTCGGAACACCTGTCAACCGATGTCAACTATCGTGCTTGATATCAACCAGGGCCTTAATAACACGGGGACACTCTGGAATTTCGGCCGATGAGACAAATAAAAGCATTAAACTTGAATGACAACAAAAAATCTTATTTACGGAAATTATCCGACCAGATAATCTTGTTTCGAAGTTCATTAATTTTGTACTTGTAAGTATAGATGTTGTGTTTTTACTTGAAATATGAAAGTAGGGTTGAATACTTAGTGGATGTTGTAAAATAACGGAATATTAATGTTTATTTTTCTTGAGTATGTTTCCGAATTATCTGCGAGGAAGTGCCATTAAAATTATCGTGTCTAAAGACATTAACCTATTTCTCATCACATAAAATCTCCTTTGCATTTTATACAAGCAAAAACTAGATGCAGAGTGTCGCCATCAAATCATTGAGGAGTGAGCCGTACACTACGGATGAGCGTAAACGTCAATAGGCTAGTTCCAGCAACCGATAAACGAAATACTATAACTCCGCGAGCTTAGCCCGGTTTATGGTGTTAAGCTGACTGTTAATATTGCTAGGAAGGATACACACTGGACAGGTAGATAGTGGGTTGAAGAGAATAGTGGTACAGGTTGACTACTGATTTGATCATTCTCTGTGTTATGGTATCTACACACCAAAGCCGCCGGCTTTTTTGACAGCTGCCATTCGTATGACGTAAAAACGCCAGCCTAGCCCGGCGGCATGCCGGCGGCTTTGGTGTAGATAGCATTATGCGATACGACGAGGGAAATTCGATCTTCAATGACTTGAAGGAGTCAGATACGGGTCTTGTGGACAGTATTTGTTGTTATTTTAACCTTAATCTATATTCTATATGTTTCCTAAGCCTAAAGAAAGACGTTTAATTCAAACTTAAAAGACCAAAATTTTAAATACACTTTGATATTGTTGAGGATTTGGAAATATATAGGTAAGATATAGGTATTTTTTCTGACATTATAAAAATTGGCCACATTCATAGTTCGTAAAGAAATAAAGCTGCTCATGGAAAAACTGACTTGGTTTGGAAACATTGAACCTCACAATACTCTTATCTTTAAAAACAAGCTATTTGCTTGTAACCAACCTAACCATGTAATAGCGATATTGACGTAATAATCCGGAATTAGCATCGCGCCATAAAGCAACCACTATCGATGCAAATCCGGCATAGTCGGGGAAAGCCGTGGCAAGATAGCCATGCCAATATTTACTATCTATAGAGTAGTATAGAGTATAGAGTACTAGAGTAGGTGGGCAAATACAGTCGAAATGGTTTTATGACGCATTGAAATTGAAATATAAGTTTATTTTGGCCAAAATTGAAAGCTAGATTAAGAAAATGATCTGTTTCGATAGTTAGCTGACACTAACTATCGAAACAGATAGACTTGTCAAAAATCAGAAGAACCCGGCAAAAATAATGTTTAATTGATAAATAAATATTAAAGGTCTTTTTGGTCATTGTCTTAATATGTATAAATAATTGACTTTAAATCAATTATTTAAATAACTTTATTTTGGCTTACCTACAGTTACATAAAGAATATTCCGTCAAACAAAATGTGAACGTTTGCCACACCCGAATGGACTTGATTCCTTAGCGACTTCAAAAACCCTTCGCACAATCAAAATAACCAATTAAATACTTCCAACTGAGTTTCCGCATACAATAGCGTCGAAAAAAACATCGCGGTCTTAATTTGTATCACAATTTGATGGGAAATGTCTACCGTCGAGCAATCATAATGATCGCTTCCTTCGGTTCGCTCCAAGGTATGTTATAATTGGTGCAGTACTTGTCTTGTTAACCCTGGTTATCGTGATCCTGATTTGTTAGGGTTAGCACTGATCTTTTGACCAACTTGTCAAGACGAAGTCTTAAAGGTTCTTATGGTTTAAGTAGTATTTTCTTTCGTAAAGCTGCAGATGCAAACGGTGGTGGCGCGATTCGCGTTTGTCATATCGTATGTTATACCGTGGAGGCGGTCCAATTGCTAATTCTTATTACCCTTAGCGTAAAGACATTGCTTATACCGTAGTATAAGGGCGGACCCTTAGAATGATTCTAGTCACTAAACGTCACTAAAAGTCACTAAACATAATTTTAAGGTGTAATGTTTCTCTTTGTGCTCTATCCATCTACAATTAACCTATTCTAGCTTGTTTACTTGACAAACTTTTCCAATTTCAAAATATGGTTGCAAACCTACCAACAAACACACTAAATCTGTCAGGTTGTTTACCAACCCTGGTTCCGTCTTGCAATCACAGACGGCCTTCAAGTGGATTTCCGTTAACCTTGATATTCCCGACTCCTTTTTTTATTATCCTGTGATTAAAGTTAAAAGTTCTCGTGGAAACGGAATCCTGAGGCGCCTTTAAACTAGTGACATTTGATATGGTAATATGTCACTTACAGTTGCCTCGCTTGTTCATCATCATTATTCTCATCAGAAATTCTTATTTTTCTGTTAAAAGGAGCATATAAATATGTATAGGGTAACTTTTTGAGTGGAAGTAGAGTGGCGAATATTATTTGTCTCAAATGACGTCTGTTTCCTATTTTTTTTTCATTGACCTTACAGATCGAGTGTTGAGAAAAAGTACCTACCTAATTATCGCTCCAAGTCATCAGTTTTTTAGATTGATCATCTGTATTATAAAGCAGTGCAATTAACGCTCGTAGACACTGCTGATGCTTCCTGCACTAACCTCGGCGTTGAATGCCCATCACTTCCTTAAAAAACTCGCCTAGACTGCACCTTGCCACATTAGCGCCATATTAAGGATATAACAAACGTCATCTCTCGAATTAATATCGAATCAATCCGTCATTAAAGCAACGGGTCTCACGCCCCGGCAAATTATCTTTCACCCCATCAGGAAGGTGGAAAGTCTAATAGAAATCGGTAATAAGAAACTAATCGTGCACGCGCTCGACAGTTACGCACTAACGCCATCTCGCGGCGATGCGTTGCAAAAACCGATATTGGATGTGTCAGGGATGATTGATGAGCGCGCAAAAAGCGTCGCGCAACGGAACTGAGCGCCTGTCAGCGTCACGCGGAATGCGGCTACTGCGATACGCGCAAGATTACACTTAAGGTACAAACGGTTATAATATTGCGCTCGGTTATTACCTGTATAAGTACTTTGGTACATGATGAAATAGAAAAAAAAAAGTGTAATGATGAATAAACCTTAATTTTTATGTCGTTTTCTTACCATCGCCACGTGATTTCAAATGTATTTGCAGAGCACCTTGATAATTTACTTACACTTTTCTGACTTCTGAATGCTTTTGGATCATGTTTATAAATCAGACCATGTCATTATAACCGAATTGAGCCAAATCCAACAGTATATGTCTGCATCTTAAACACGAGAAAAACCAGTTCAGTTTGCTTGTATCTCGACACTTCAGTCATGTTCGTCTTTATCGAAGAGTTAAGTTTCTCGACGCCTGACTGATTGACTACTCTTTAGAAAGTCTATAGAAAAGCTTCAATCTCCACGCTGTTTTGTTTATCTATTCAAAGAATGAAGGCTAAAGAAAGGTGTCAATAAGCAAGAAAATTCTACTATACCTAGCTGCATTCGAAAAACTAATTTTACATAAATAATCATTTACCTACATTAATAAGTCTGTGCTATTAAGTACTTTCATGTTTTCACTGTAAGGTTAATAGGCACCTTAAAGTTTTCCCCGTACAAAACCCGGCTTAATCAATTTTACTTGCTTTAATTGAAAACTCGAAACCGTTTGCCCCCGAGTGCTTTTTAATAGCACCCGATTTCTTAGAAGCAAACTCGACTCGACATCTGTTTGATTCGATTCAGCTACTAAACAATTATCAGATTGAGGTTAGGAATCCATTACCTATAGATTCCTTTTTTGCCGCGAATCACCAAAAAATACACTTCCTCACGAAAAAATAATTACACACTTTTAAAGTAGGCTGTCAAAGTTAATGTGTAAATAGTAGTGTTCAGGATTAGGTGTGTTGGGGCATCCCATCCGAAGCCAAGGCGTCAATTTTGGCGGGAAACCTATCATTAGGCCATTAGAAGCTCGATCGATATCCTATTGAACGGTTAATTTTAGCGCCTTTTTCTTTTTTTTATTCTGAGGATGCGTTCTTAGACCTGTAATTATTTTGATGCGTTCAGAATGCTCACGTCACAATATTTTCTAAAGAACGTTATGCATGTATGAGTGGCAATTAAAGAATCAAAAATCTGTTTCGATTTATGCTTACAAAGCGTTTTAGTGAATCGGATGATTTAAACCATGACGATAATATGTCGTTGGTTTTATTAAATTAAATAAGAATAAAGTTACTTTACACAGACGAAAGTTTCATAATATGTTTCATCAAACATAACTACATTTGATCTTATCTTCTCACCTTGTGTATTATCAAATCTACCCGTACAACTTATGAAAGCACAATTTTCCGTAGTTTATTACTGTAGGAATTTTCATTACACTTTTATATCTTTACTGCACTCCACACAGCAATATCGGCAAATGAAACACTATGAGAACAGACAGGTGTCTCCCTTAATGACTTGGCTTTACCATTCTTTACCATGTAGTCCCCTATTTATGAACACGATGTATGAAAATGACGGGACTCCGTGTGTTCAATTTTTAAGCGTTTGCTCATTATTGTGTCGGTCATATCTGTGCATATTTGAGTGGCTACTGAAGTCTCTATCGTTTTTATCTTTGCAATACTCGTGCCGTGGGAGAAAACGCTTCTGGTTTATAATTAACGATATTGAGTCATTGTTATTTTTCCTTTTTTTATTTGTAAATACGTTTTTAATAAACCTAAAACGCTAAAGCCATCGGGAAGTTACTCTAGATTGAATAAAAACAATAATAGTAAGTACTAGCTCCTTATTGAGTTTGACAACACATAAGTATAATATTTTTATAGAATTACTGGTACTAAAATTTTAAGTTAGTTTTCCTAGACATGACGATAAATACGTAGGTAAAGCAGACGCTAGATGAATTAGAGTATAATAACTTACCTAGTATTTGCTTTAAGACATACTTAGACAGATTTAAGGACAGAATTAAAACTAAATTAAAACTGCCAACAATTTTAATACCGCGGAAGCAGGGACAAAATAAAAACAGATAAAATCTTTATGTCCCTTTTAACTCAGACTCCTATTACAAATAGTCAACTGTACTAGTAATTATATATTTTAATTTCCTTTAGTGTTTATGACAGTCCGACGGTGCTAGCTGTAGTAAACGGCGATAAAGGACACAAAATTACATTATTAAATCGCCATTACTCGACCATGGTGCGTCTACCCGGCAATTTCGAGTTATTAACTTTCAATCTGTCCTCATATAGGCGTCTGATGAAATTTTTAATGACTTGTGTGTTATGCGACTGAATAAGACCATGATTCTTGTTATTAGGATACTTTATTGACTATAAGCTATATTGGTTTTAGTTGGGAATAATGGTTGTTAAGCTTAGCTACTATCAATTCTCTAGACAAGCTTATTTCTGAATTATAGTTTCCTAATTAAAAAACACAAGCTTTAGAACGTTCAAACGACGAATCATCAAGTCTAAAATCATGTTAATAAACGTGAACAGCCTGCAGCAAATAACTGGAGACACAATTTCTAATAGCGCACTTGCTTATTGCGTCCAGAGTTAACTATTTCGAGATTTCAAGTATTTTATTCCATTACGACTGTCAATTGTTATTGTAGACTCCCCATCTTCCTTTTTCAAATGAATTTGCCAAACCGACCATAACATGATTACTCGCACCCTATTGGCTGATGCCACCCTCCGGAAGCGCTCTTAATTAACTATAGTCATCTCTTTCCAGCAAGTGGCGACGCCGACTGTGGTGAAGAAGATACTGCGATTGAAGCAGGAGAACCCGGGGATGTTCGCGTGGGAGATTAGAGAGAGGTTGCTCAGTGCTAGAGTGTGCGAGCCCCACTCTATTCCATCTGTTTCTTCAGTCAACAGGATATTGAGGAACAGTGGACTGGCTTGGAGTGATGATGAGCCACCTAGAGGGCATGGTAAGCATCTTTATTACATACGGTAGCATTTAATCATATCAATAGCCTAATGAAGAGTCTCTAACACGCAGTTGTCGAAAACGCTGTTAAAAGCAAAAAAAAATCTGTTTTTTAATAACGAAATGGTCAGCTATAGTATTACCTACTGCAGTTTTACATTTATGCAACTGGCTGCTGGCTAAACGATTAAAAATAAAACAAGGCTGTATACCAAACTGGATCAAACACGCGTAAAAAAAACGAATGTCACCCACTTACCGCCCTGTTTAACTAATAAACTAAGCAATTAACAACCAAACAGTTCGAATTAATAAACGTGACAATAAAATAAACAACATTAAACTGACACGTTTTCGTAACTAACTTACAAAGGACATAAATCAACGGACTTCTAAACAAAGCAAAGAAAATATGTCAAAGCATGCGCTTTTAGTTAGGGTTGCCATCATGTCGTAAATGTAGAGTCTATAGTCTAACTTTTCTAAAACGGTCTTTCTAAATTTAATTGGATTTCCTGGCATGAAGTAAGAATAGATAGTTTTTATGATTCTCTGATCATTTTATATTGCTTTTCCTATCCTGATTTGGGACTCGTTTCGATCCGCATCTGGCTTTTACTATCGTTTATACCACAATTAAGTATCTTTAAGTCTAAAAAAATAATATTATCTCCTCTAAAATTCGAAATGGTTCCTCTAACTAATAAATATCTAGGTATCTAGATAAAGTAAGTCAATGACAATAGATCAAATATCCTACGAATCTCATATGGTGGCGACCCTACCATCACCTAGACCGACATTCCAACTATGAAGACGGCAGGTGTAAGGAAACCACGCTATATCTATAATGTTATTTTTTTATTTAATTACGCAGCAATCGCGGTGTAATGTCGCCGACAACTTTTTATTCGGCCAAGCGATATTATGTCGCGATTTAATATCAATTATTGTTAACTCTACAAGAAATTAGTTATGATTATATGAGATACGTCCGTGTTGGTAGATTATAAAATTTTATAATGGTTATTTTATGCCTCGGATAGGTCTTTGTAATTTACTTAACTGTTATTTGGTTTACATTAAACTATAGGTTGTACCTACTGTAGTTATAAAATTTTGCTGGATTTTCAATGATCTATTGTTTGTTTGAAATTAAAGTAGGTAGGTACTTACCTCTATGAGTTTTCAGCCTTTTGCTTTTTTTATATAGTATAGGTGATGATAAGCTTTTTTTAATGAATTTTATAAGCAAATAAAAAAAAAATATAATGACGTAAAAACTTAACTTTGACGAGAATCAATAAGGCATTTGGATCTCTCGTTCCTTACTCTACATTTTTAAATTGTTTTATTAATACGTACCTACATTATATTATTATTTTCCTTTACACCACGTGGCAAAATACAGTTGTGACGTCGTCTGCCTATAATAAGTCTCTTTTACGTCCCTCTGCAATACTTTGTAAGTTAGTATTTCGAAAAGTTTGTTTTGACACACGCTCTAAATAAATAACAATACAGCTTATGTCGTATGTTTATTAATTTTACGGCTTTTCTCGTGTTTTATAAACGGTTGAGTTATAGGTAACGTTGTCACTTGGTTTGTCGCGATATATCTTAAAACCAGCTGTTTTAAGAGCTATTTGCTGTAAAATATCGCTCTATATTGTCTTATAGGCGCACAGTTTTGCGACAATTTTACAAATAAGTGACACGCGGACGGCACGTGTTTGCGATCTGTATCTAATTGATTTTGTAAAAGTAAATGTTGCTTCTTTTTAGCAATGGAACCTAATAGGTACATTTACTAAAAGATCAACGTAGGGTATTTGAGTAGGTAGGTACTTAGAGATTTGGTTATCGAATAATTTCTTCCGGAATACTTATAGTAGATTATTACTTTAATCTTAGATACTTTTTGTAACCTTTACCGCATATTAACCACCTAATTGCCGACATATGTTTTAACGGGTGAATAAAAGTTTTCTTTTTAATTGTTACAGAGCCATACCCTCAACCAGAGCTACCGCCAAACGTGATGGACTACATGGCACTGAAGACCTCTCTACCACCGACTCCATTACCCCAGAACCCGCCATACTTCGCCCACTCAGCGGTCAGGGTCCCCCCACCTACGGAACCCTCACATCTCTACGACAGAAGACTCGCAACATCCTGGCTGCTCACCAACCAAATGCAAGCTCAAGGACTCCTAAAACCGTACCCAATATCACCATGGCAACGGATCATGATGCCTTACGACTCCAAAAACTTCCCCCCATACCTCAACCTCCATAACGATCTACTCAACAGAATCAACACAGATGAAGTTAAATCAGAAAACTCTGAACATATATCTGTGGAAGCCAGCGATGATAGTACCGACCGACCAGACACTGATGAAAACGAAAGGAAAACGCCATACGAAAAGGAGAAAAAGAAAAATCCGTACTCAATCGAAGAACTTCTAAAGAAACCGGATAAAATTACTAATTCGAACCCAATTGGGTTTCAGAATTTCCTCCGACAACCCAGTGGCAGTATGGTTAGTTACCAGAGCCAAGAAAAAAACTTGAGCAACAGAAGTTCACCGGCCAGTTACTGTTCAGTACAAAGCGGAGTTTCAAATTCGAACGATTGTTTCACGGAAGCAGCTAGCGCCGAGATAAAGGCGGGAAATTAACGTCCCCGCCCATTACCTAGTCGAAGTAAAAAAAAATTGGCATATTTTACCAATACTCGATATTTATGCAAATTATTACCCACATCGCCATATTAAAGTCTTTATTTTCTCTAAAAGATAAGTGTTCATTCGTGTCCATGCATTCATTATTATTAGTTTTTAATTTATTGTAGAGTAATAAAAAATAGGTTAAAGATTATAAAATTAATTAGATAAGTACATAGATATAAATGTAATTCTGTGATATGATAAATTAAAAAAATAAATAGAAAGTAGGCACCTGCATTCCATTTTCTTTGTAAATAGGTGATTGATTATCTTAAATATATTAAGTTAGCATAAATATTTTCCAGCTAGCTTGTGTTATTTAATTTTGTTTATAAAAGTTGTTGTCGATAACTTATAAAAAGTAGGTTTGTCAATATAAAATTAGTGTATTTAACTATTCTATGTTGTAGATCGCAATAGTTGTTTAAATGGCACAATAAACCAAATATTCTAAACGTCTTGTAATTTTATTTACGTAACAGAAAAAAAAACAAAAACAGATTTTTTTTATCATAACATGTTAATCCCTAATAATTAACTGTGCAATAAAAAAGTAATTATTTCGATAAGTCATACACAACAATGATTCATGATAAAAGTTTGTTACAAGTAGTAGGCACTAAAATAAAACGTTTGCATATCACTTCATCGCCATTTCACTGTTAGAAAACCCTAGGGTTTGATATCTACCGCTATTCCGCGTTTATAAAATGGCAGAATAATTACGCGGTATTTGCCATAGTTCCGGTCGCGTATTTCCATAATACTAACACACTGTGTATCATTTGCACACGCGTGGCTTTATTACACTTTAATACGTAATCCGCGGCAGTAATCTGAACGAATGCTGGCTGAATATGAGTAATTTGTAAAGTTAATTAATAACTTCAGACGCCTTTGATGTGACTATTAAAAATACATTTTACTGCAAGGATTACATATGCAACTCATTATTAATTTTGCATGCATAGGCGCAAAGGTACAGTCAAGTACAAAATCATTAATAAAAATCGTCAACATCGCTATTCGCGCACATAGGTAACTGTGCACTTAAAAGTCATGATTTTCGTATAGGTACCTACGTACCTTACCTACATATTAGATAGGTAGCTATTAACTTTAACATCGCACCATCAGCTGCAGCCTGCAGCAGCTATACAAAGTCCAGCTGGTTAAAAACACTTATTTCTGATAAGAAGATAGGTATATTTATTGAAACATCACTAACTAATACAAAAATCAATAAACTCGCAACACTCTTCGTCATGACAAAACGAAATACGGTGGTACTCGATCACAGGGCGCCAAATTCTTGGTAAAACGAAACGAAACGCTCAAAATAACGTAATTATGAAATGAAACGAAAAGATTCAGTAGTGGTCAAATTTGGCGAAAAATACATTGATGCCAGGCCAAAAACAAGACGTTTTCGTTTATTAGTTCCGGTATTTGATAAAGTTAACTATAAAGAGCTACATGTTTCGTTTTTCAGTTTTCCTTTTTTTTTCATTTCGTTGTTTTTAATATTTTGATAACAACATCTTTCATCACCACTTAAGCGCATTTAAGAAAAATATTTTGACATTGACGTAAGTTGTCAATGTCAAAAGTGTCAAATTCTGCAATCAAGTGCAGTCAGTGGTGCATTGTTTTCTAAATATTCTTTGTAAAAAATAAAAGTAATATAAAATAAATAATTAGAAGTTGTAGAGGTACTTAGCCATGGAAGATAATTTAGTGAAGCAGGTAATTTTGGTTTAATATGCCCAAAAATTACATAGGTATTCTTTCATTGTTTGAGTCTTACAATTTTTATTTAACAGCTTGTTATTTTAACAATTTCGCGAATAGTGCTTTTCTGGAATACTTTCAGCAATTTCTCGGCTTTCATAAACATAAACCTATCATTCAAAATTCCTCAAAACTTCAAGTGTGCTTTTTTTTATCGATAGACGAGTCTATACAACTGTTTACTTTTTGATTATTTATTTAGATCGAAGAAGTAGAGGCCCTGAGTTCTATATACGGTGACGATTGGACCACAGAGAGCGAACAAACGAGATCGTATAGCATTAGAATAGAAGAGAACACTCGTGAGGTGATATTGTATGTAACTATGCCAGAGAATTATCCTGGACAAGCGCCGCCGAAGTTTGAACTCTCTGCACCTTGGATGGAAAGGAAAGCTAAAGAAAATCTTTTAAAAGATTTAAATGATGTTTATTTGTAAGTATTCATTTTATAATTGCAGTAATTTTGGAACACCTAAGCTAATTTAAAATTAATCTAAATTTTTCGATTTTACTTTCTTTGGGTTAGGTTAGGTTAGATGCTATGAGTTAATAAAAGTTAGTGTTTTTTTGCATTATTCGGTTCTTATCATTTAGTAGATACTATTGTAACAAAGACAAAAACATAAGAATATGTAACGGAGTGTTGTCATAAAGCATACCAATTCTTAGTAAACTTAAGGTAACTTAAAAAAAAATTCACATCAACTTTATTTTGTTTCCAGAGAAAACGTAGGTGAAACAGTAATCTACCAGTGGGTAGAGAAGATAAGAGAAGTATTGCAATCAATGAAATTACCAGAGAGTAAGAAGAAAGTTGTAACTCCTGTTGAAGAAACCATAGATTTATCACAGGTTGGTATTTACATAATAAACTATAATAGATAGCATTATGGAAGCTTTTACAGTGCAGGGCTCATCAAAGTTAATGTAGTTTAATTTTTTCAAATGTCAAAATCAATGTAATTGAATCCAAAATTAAAATGGATAGAGGCCTTTGCCCCAACAGTGGGGTAGGCTGTCTGTATTATAGGTTATTACAAGGTTACTCTTGGACTGACCACCAAATTTAGCCAGGTGGCTCTATAGCAGTAATACCTACTGTTTAGACAAACCAATTTTTTTTAATTATTCGTTAAATTATCTCGACAAATTAAAATCATACACACCGTATTCGCTTGGTAACTTTGACGGCGGCGGCTACATCAATGAAACTGCAAGCTTACAATGGCATAGTAAAATATACAATTTTCGAGATTGTTTACAAACTTTACGAAATACGACGATAATTGTGACATAAGGATTATGCTGCATGAAGACATAGTGATTTATAAAGAGCAGTCAATTCTTTATTTCTTAAAAGTACTGTAAGTAGGTACTTATTATTTGTATTAAATTTTCAGTTAGAAATAAACTGCCCAGACATAACACACGGTGAAGTAATCATAGACAGAAAGAGTTCATTTCAAGGACATGCTGCTGAAGTGCATAGTGTGGAAGATGTTAAGTAAGTTAGTTTTATCATGTTTAAATGTCTCTGTTTTAAGTTTAAATGTGATAAGGATAGAATGATTGCAAGATAACTATTATACCACTATGACTGACATACCACCTACCATGTTAACAACTTTTTAACCCCCGACGCCCAAAGAGGGGTGTTATAAGTTTGACGTCGATGTCTGTCTGTCTGTCTGTCTGTGGCACTGTAGCTCCTAAACGCGTGGACGGATTGAGATGCGGTTTTTTTAGTTTAAAGCTGGTATTCCTGGGAGTGTTCTTAAGTATATAATATGCAAATCGGTTCAGCCATTTCAAGGTCATCAGCTCTTTTGTCGGCTATGGTAGGGTTGTAGATCCAATATAACAGCAGACATGTCGTGTTTGGATTCATTTTAATCAGTGTTTAATTCTTACTATAATGCAATGGTGACAACAGATGAGGAGCTGATGATGGAGTCAGAATTTCCAGCATTCCATCCATTCTTGGAAAAATTAACAGCAAATATATCGTGTTTAGATTCGTTTTGATCAGTGTTTAATTCTTTATATAATACAATAGTGACAACAGGCGAGGAGCTGATGATGGAGCCCGAATTTTCAGCTCTCCATCAATTCTTGAAAAATGTAACAGCAGATATGTCGTGTTTGGATTCGTTTTAATCAGTGTTAAATTTTTGATATAATGCAATGTCGACAATAGGATGAGCTTATAATAATTTTATAATAAAGGTTTAAAAACTTCAAAATAAAAATTAAATTTAAAATTTAAAAAACCCCCGATGTATGAAAGTTGTCAATTTGTATGAAATACTAGCTTTTGCCCGCGACTTCGTCCGCATAAGATATTTTGTTTTCTCCCGGCTGTAAGTCCCCCTGCAACAATGTCCCACCTCAATTCAGTTTTCTGCCTACTTCCTACCCCCTAAGTACGTTGACGTGATCATTTTGATCTTATATCCGTTTTTAGGTAACCATCTATTACCTTACTAAATTTCATCAAAATCCGTTCAGCCGTTTAGGCATGATAGAGCAAAACTCCCAGCAAAAACCAAAAAAAATCACTAACACAATTCAGTTTTCTGCCTACTTCCTACCCCCTAAGTACGATGACGTGATCATTTTGATCTTATATCCGTTTTTAGGTAACCATCTATTACCTTACTAAATTTCATCAAAATCCGTTCAGCCGTTTAGGCATGATAGAGCAAAACTCCCAGCAAAAACCATAAAAAAATCACTAACACAATTCAGTTTTCTGCCTACTTCCTACCCCCTAAGTACGATGACGTGATCATTTTGATCTTATATCCGTTTTTAGGTAACCATCTATTACCTTACTAAATTTCATCAAAATCCGTTCAGCCGTTTAGGCATGATAGAGCAAAACTCCCAGCAAAAACCATAAAAAAAATCACTAACTCAATTCAGTTTTCTGCCTTTTTCCTACCCCCTAAGTACGATGACGTGATCATTTTGATCTTATATCCGTTTTTAGGTAACCATCTATTACCTTACTAAATTTCATCAAAATCCGTTGAGCCGTTTAGACGTGAAAGAGCAAAAGTCCCAACAAAAACGACTAAATATCACTAACTAAATTTAGTTATCTGCCTACTGCCTACCCCCTAAGAACGATAGCGTGATTATTTATAGCCTATGACCATTTCTAGGTTATCATCTATCACCATACCAAATTTCATCAAAATCCGTTCAGCCGTTTAGGCGTGAAAGAGTAACAGACAGACAAACAGAGTTACTTTCGCATTTATAATATTATAGTATAAGTATATATAGTATATAGTATAGTATATAGTATGGATAGTATGGAAGTATGGATTTAGTATTAAGTGCCTAAATATAAAGTTTCATGGTTTTATCTTTGAATAATGACGATCTCCCATACTAACTTTCATCCCTTATTACCACCCCCTAAAGCCTTTTTTCGCGACAAAATATAGCCTATGTCCTTTCTCAAGGTCTAGACAACCTCTCTACCAAATTTCATTGAAATCGGTTCAGTAGTTTAGGCGTGAAAGCGTAACAGACAGACAGACAGACAGACAGACAGAGTTACTTTCGCATTTATAATATTAGTTTTCTCAAAATAAAAAAATAAAACATAGCCTGCGACCTTTCCTAGGCTTTAGTCGAACTCTGTAACAGATTTTATGAAAATAAGTTCCGGAGTTAGGTGTGGAAGCGTAACTTTGATAGGACTTCCATACGAACTTTCATCCCATAATTCACGTCTAAACAGGTAGATATTTCCAAAAAGCTAGAACAAATATTTATTTATTTAGTACTAAGTGCCTAAATATAAAGTTTCATGGTTTTATCTTTGAATAATGACGATCTCCCATACTAACTTTCATCCCTTATTACCACCCCCTTAAGCCTTTTTTCGCGACAAAATATAGCCTATGTCCTTTCTCAAGGTCTAGACAACCTCTCTACCAAATTTCATTGAAATCGGTTCAGTAGTTTAGGCGTGAAAGCGTAACAGACAGACAGACAGACAGAGTTACTTTCGCATTTATAATATTAGTATGGATTAAGCGATGTTTATTTGATAAAATACTACTTATTTTATTTGTTACTTTTTAAAGTCGGGGGTTTTTTAAATTTTAAATTTAATTTTTTTTCCCCAGTTTCATTTTGCTCGATAATTTTGATATAACGTCTTGCTAAAGACTTCATTTAAAGTTGCAACCACTTTAAATGCCTCAACAATAAAAAAAATTAAAAAAAGTGTCTTCATCTCTTCTGTTTGCCTTCTAATTTCCCTTTTAGAACAACATAATTAGCTACATAAAATTTTAATTTGTCAATTATAACATTTATAACATATGAATGTAATATTTAAACCTTATCTTTACAGTGCAGTCTTAGCAAAACTAAAAAGTAACAAGAAAATCCTTCACGCGACACACAACATGTATGCGTATAGGATAGAGAGAAAGACTGAGAAAGGAACTAGTATGCTGCAAGACTGTGATGATGATGGAGAGACCCACGCCGGGGGACGGATGCTGCATCTGCTCCAGATCCTCGATCAGAAGAACGCGTTTGTTGTTGTTAGTCGATGGTGAGTTTAATTGTTTAACTGAAATTGATGAGGTTTTTGTAGCTAGTTTTAGCTGGGGTTGAATTTAAAAGACTAATTTGAGTGTTTGAAAATCTTTTGGCCCGATATACGTTCTCCAGGGTCTTCCTCTCTTCCGTTTACCTTCCAGTATGATACCAAAGGCTGCCCGCGACTTCGCACACATTAATATGTTGTAAAAACATGATATCTAAAAATAATGTGTTATTCTAATGTGCAAGCTACAAATCTACAATAGATAGGTTTTGTAAAGTTTTATTAAAATCTGTTTAGTCGTTTAACGTTTAGCGTGAAAGAGTAACAAATAACCACATATCCATTTATCCATTGGCACAAATATCGAGATTTATAATAATATAGTAGGGATGGGTTAGCCAAATAAAAGGCAATTAAGTACCTAATATTTTTAAGTGACAATAGGTACCGAAACGTATTCTTTATTCCCCAGGTATGGCGGCATTCAACTAGGCCCAGACAGATTTCGTCACATCAACAACGCAACGCGACAAGTGTTACTACAAGCGGGCCTACTCAAGAAATGACCTTAGCTTATTGCCATTGCATTGTGAACTGTGATTGCCATGAAATAGAGCTCTAGTTACTTGCAATCTTATGTAGTAAATAATAATAATAATGACTTAATGGATCTTGTGAATTGATAGACAATTTTTTCAAAAACTTTGTTTTCTAATCATGTATGTGAATGATTTACTTTAATGTACATAATATACTTGATTTTTTTTGTTAAGAGTTCGTTTTATGTTTTAAAGTCCATATTCTCACGCGCGTTTCCAGTGTGGCATGTTTCATACAATTACATACATTACGAATATCAATGTAGCGTTGCGAATAGATTTAAGCTTAGGCCACAACGCCAGCATGCAGGTCTGACGGGGCATCGTTTCACCTTCTGCTTAATTCGGTTTACACTGCAAACGTTACGTTACTTAGTGTGCGGTCACACTTGCGTAATGTACCTACCGCGCCGAACGTTCGGTTCAATACGCTCGCAATGTGTTTCAAGTCACCTATGACACATCAGCTGAAATTACGTTGCATACAATTACTCTAGCCGCTCAACTTTCGGCGCGGTACGTTACGCAGGTGTATCGCGGCCCTTATATTAACGTGTGAAGCGATAATCGATTCGCTTGTCCGCTGGCGGTATGCACTAAGCTTTATCAATTAAAAAGTTAACAGATTAAAGTAATAGCCTTTTGTTTATTGAATATACAAACATGATTTATAAAATTAATAATGTTTCTTATTCCTGCCGTTGTTATCAGCTGTCTTCACTGTTATACACTTTTTGTCCATAAACTTGAGAAGATCCTGAAAAAAGGGAAAGAAACATGAGGATAAGAACGAAGTTTATACTGGACTAAGAGAGTTCCCGTAGTATCGATTGAAATTCTATCGATAGTTAACATCTGCGCGTAATATCGATACCAACATCATTGCTCTCATCATACAATCAAATCGATAGATACTACATTACATACCTAATTAAAATATATTTGAATTATTTACCTACCTATTATAAGTTTTTTTGTTTCGTCCCACTGAGGGCAAAAGTCTTTTCCATGCCTCTCCATAGATTTCTGTTAGTGGCTACTTTTTTATTGGTGGGACCATAAAAAATACAATCTTACCTTATCTAAAAAAAATACAATGAATTAAGTATTTCAACATACCTTAGGATCATACTTATGCCCCTCAGCAGCCAATCCTTTATGTATGAGATCAATATTGACTGGCTCGTATCTAAGTATAGCTTCACGTAACCTCGGCCGAGAACTCACAAAGTTATGAAACGCTATGTGGAGAGGTACGCGACAGGAATGGAGCTGGAAATTAATTAGGTACCTTACTACAATTGGTAAAAGATTGGTGTATGTAATTCCTGATTAAAAAGAAATTGCTAAATTAAATAAAATACATAGTTGTAATACATTCTAGCAACTGCAATAGTCTGATGATGATATGTTCTAGGTAGGTATTCTAGGTAGGCACTCAGGCAGGCGCGGTCACGACATTTTCAAAAATTCAAAATACAAAAATAATTTATTCATAGGTAACATTAAATTTACACTTGAATTCGTCACAAAGTAAAAATTAAAAACATATCAAACATACGATATAACATCACCATATTCACGTCGAAAAGCAAGTAGGCACGTTCTTAACAAGTCTTCGCCCACGCCTACACGTTGCTATGTGAACAAGTAGACCTAAGTAGTACCTATTCTAAACCTGAGATACCACATTGTTTGAGTAAACAGTCTGTATTATCTGGGCATTATAAGCAAGGCTATTTCTGGCAAGTTATTTGGAACCTTACCACCATCTTTTATCATACATAACATTGAACTGGAGTAGGTATTTAAAAAATAATGAAAGTAGCTTATTTATACCTTACCTTAGCCTTTTCCCTCTTTTGAAACACCCAATCCTCTTCCAAACATGCAATATCCCTTATAACTGGCACTTCATTCACAAAAGTATATATGTCACAATCTTCAACTTCCAAATTGATCTCTTTAGCTGAAGAGCTAGATGCTATATTCCTTTGTGCAGGTTTCTTCATAGGACTTTTTCTTATGTTTGGTGAACTATTCTGTGGGTTTGTTTTTCTTTTCTTTGATGGTGAGGGTAGGTTGTCAGAACATGATTCCACTATCGGATGAGTTTGATTGTATAAATGCGTTAAAAGTTGGATGGCTGAAACAACATTTTAATTATTTATTAGATGACAATATGTATGTAGCTGTGAATGGACATTTTGCGAAAGAGACTTTTTGCGAAAAAGACGATTTGCGTATGGGACATTTTGCTAAGAAAGGTTTTTGATTAATTAAAACTTAAGGTAACATTCAGCTCACGAGTCTCGTGTCTACAGTCGCGACCGTGTAGCGAGGCTAGAGGGCGTGGCCTCTATACTATCGGAACAGTACCGGTATATGATTCGAATGTTACCTATAGGTATTGTGAATTTACTTACCTCTCTTTCTTTTAAAAGGTTTCAGTCCATATTTATCAAGTTCTCTATTCATTTCTGGAGTACTCATTGCATCATAATTTTGCATAGGAGTTACTTGATCAGTCTTTATAATGTACTCTCCATTCTTAGGCGTCTTTGCTATCAATTCTTTAACCAATTTAGTTGGTGACACTGCAGTAGATTTGATAGGAGAATTTGTGTTTTTAACATCAGTTATTGGCATAAAACTATCACTTAAAGATCTATTTAGGGACCTAAACCGCGAATTACTATCAGACTGCCTCAAACTAGCAAAGTCAGATAAATTGTCCATAACAGATAGGCCACCAATATCGAAATTTTCCTTCTTATTGTCGTCTAGTTTGGATTTTTGTAAAGAATAGTTAAGCTCATTGTCAGATATTTCGAAAACTTCAGAATTTTGACTTGAATTAGATACGAGATCACTGTTTGCATCAGTTTTAGGGCATTCACTAAAATCTGCAGAGTTACTTCTATTTGTGATTTTAAGTTGAGAGCCAGAGCAATGCTTTTTCATCATATCATCAAATAGTTCATCATAGTCAATTGAAACATTGCCAAGTTTACCCAAACTGCTGGTACAAGAACTTAGAAGTTTTTTTGGCCTATCCATCTTATTAGATTCATAACTCTCTTCTGAGCTTGATTCCTGTGAAATATCAATAACATCTTTACTTCCACCAGCAATTTCTTCTTTTGATCCGCAACCTTGATCACTTAAATCATACATATCACAATCATCAACATTTTCTTTACTACTATCAGAATGATGATAGACAAACTCATCAAAAAAACTGTCTGTTTTTGATTTTATTGCATCTTCAGCAGGTCTTTTAAATTCAGTGTCTAAATCACAGATTTCTTCAATACTATCGTTTACTTGTTCACTGCTAATGTTGATTTTATCTGATGGAATATCTTCAATTGGACTTAAGGCTTTAACTTCAAAGTGAGGTCCAGAACTTATATTGACTCTATCAGTAATTGGTTGAATAGGACTTATAGCTCTATCTGAATGATTAGAAACATTTCTTTCTTCTTCATCTTCACTCTCTATACATATTGGTTCAGGTAATTTATCACATACATTGACTGAGTTGTCACCTTTATCATCTGAGGTTGTGTTACAACTTGATTTATTTGCAATCAAACCAACATATTCTTCATCGTTTAATAAAATCGTTTCATCCAAAGATTTGCTTCCACTTATTTTGACAAATGGCAATTCTTCACTAGATTCAGAAGATTGTGTTAAATCTAGACTATGAACATCATTTGGTTTTGTATCAGTGTTTATATCTTTTACTTTTTCATTATCTGTGAGAGCTTCCTTTGTTTCATCATCTGAGTTTTGAGTAAGATCTACTTTCTCTTCCATGATAACATTTTCTCTAATTGGTTGTGAAGAACCAACTACACATTTTGTCATATCCATAAAGTCATTCGACCTCCTTCTAGTTCCATCAATGGCTTGTGAAAGCTGAGAATTTGTTCCACATCTTTGAGAATTCAATACTACACATTCTGTTAGATCCATAACTACAATGTGGTCTGTAGTTTTATTATTGATAGGTATTTCTTGAGATTTTGGCATGAGGCTGTTTCCATCTTCAATTATTGTTGATACCTCATCATCGAACATATCTGGTGAATAGCTTCGTATGTTATGTTGTACTGTTAGATAGTTGTCATCTAAATCTATTATTTCTATTGCTTTCTCTTTACCATCATTGTTTTTGTTTATTGTTGGTATTTTCTCAACTTTATTATCCATTTCTGTGCTACCAACACTTGTATTGTCAACTGGATTATTTGCTGTAGCTTGAGAAAGCAAATTAAATTTATTCCTAACAATTTCTTGTGAACACTTCACTTCTCTACTAAGTACAGAGTCTAATTCGTCTTGTGAACAGTCAATACAACTAAAATCAATATTTATAGTTTCAAAAGTAGGACTTACTGGCCTGCCTGGTATATCAGACCAATTTCTTAACAAGCAACCAACACAACTTTGTACTTTTTCTATCAAATCTTCTATATACAATATATTATTATCCTTTATTTCTTCATATGTGATGTTTGTAGCAATATGATATAATTTTGCTGATGAATTAATTAAATTCGAATTATCAGTAGTTTTATTAGTATCAAGATTGCTAAACAGGACTTTTGAGTATCTATTTGCAATAACTTCTTGTTTTTCAGCTTCAGTTGTTTGAATAAGTTTGTAATTCTTTCTGAATTTCTTCACTCTTCTTTTAGGAGCATTGATTTTAACTTCAGGAACTACAAAACCATACTCTTGTAATGTAGTTCTAATCTTTCCTATTCTATCTTGACTACTTGTGCTTGGACTTGAGTCTTCGTCCTTATTCTCACTTTGTTGTAGAGATATCGACAATGCTATAGCTAACTGTAGTTGCTCAGAATCAACATCAATGCCAGATTTCTTACAAACTTTATCAAAATCAGTTGAGTAGGCCACTAACTCGTTTTTTTTCAGGACTGATCTAATGTCTTTTTGGCCTTTTATTTTCTTTATCCGTTTCTTTGGCTTAGGCTTGTTAATAACTTGTTTCTGTTTTGGAGCAGTAAAGTTCTTCTTTTCTTTGAACTCTGAGAGGCTATCATCCATAACCTTGCAGGGAAAGTATTTGCGAATCACTTCACATGGACTCAAACTTTGGCTGGAAACAAAATAAAACGCTTTTTGTTTTAACAGCTCATTTATTCAGAACATATTTGCTATTTAGACTACATATTCTTCAACAGATAAATTAATATTTTCTGTATAACAAGTTCAACTCGGATAGCTTAGAAGCTAGTAGAGTAGGTAAGCTCATAATATAAATAAAGACATGATCTACAACTTTTATTTTGTTTGAACTGTTGGTTCTTTTGGTTATTTTGACCCCTATGGGATTTTTATGTGAAGTACGAAAAATTAACAAGAATCTGATCTAACCCATTTTTCTCTATACACAGACTAGATAAATAAATTCCTACCTACCTATTACTAGGACTATCAATGCTCATATTATTTATCAGGTCTGTCAGGCCTTGATTCCTCTTCTATCAATTTACGATAATAGCTGGCCTTTTCTGTAGGCAACCCTGCAGCAATCTTCTGTCTTCTTTCCACCTCCTCTATAGAATCCTCATAAAGTTTCTCTGATGCAGTTCTTATTCCCACAGTCAGTTTCGAAGCACTGAAAGTAAACACCGCGCGTAAGTTTATAACCTCAAAATCAAAGTATTGTTAAAGAGAAACCAGAAGAAAACTTACTGGAAATATGCGCCAATCAACATCCCTATCGTTAATGCTGAAACGCCGAGGATGTTTCGTACTTTATTAGCTGGTGTTCCTTGAATTTTTCTAGGTTTCCATTTTGACGTATCAACACCGATCGCCATTTTTGACAACGGACAGGTAACGTTCGGTTTCTGACTTTGTGTCGTTAGATTTCTCAAACAAAACCTGTGAACAACACAGAAACCGATAGTTGGATGTTTTTTAGATTTGCGTACACGGGAACGTTGCGAGTTAAAAAAAACTCGGATACACGTTATATTATTAGCATTGATGCATAAAAAAAGGTAATCTGAACGTATGAATCTATAATTTTGAACGCACGTTCCTTTTGACAATTTTGACATGACATGACATTGACAGTTTCATTATTCATCAGCTGTTGTTGCTTCGTGCTCGTGTTTATCTATTAATTTTCTTGTTTAATTGTGAAAATATTGTAAACTATAAGCTAAAATGGAACCTTGCCTGTTACAAGACTTGCCGTATAAAGAATATAAGGCGGCGGAAGGTTGGCCTTTAGAGAGATGTGAATTAATCGCTCGTTTAGCCAACTTGACGTAAGTGCATATGATTCGTCATGGGTTCACGACCTTTTTATCCTTATGAGTCCTTGAATCTTGTAGCCAGGTATAATAATGACAACTAGTTGCGACCTTTCCTTATACAAGTTGCAGTATTTTTTGAATTTACACTTGTAATTTTGATTCAAAATGTTTGTGTAATTGGTAACTGCTTTACTGCCTACTTAAACAGACTTTTGCTATAATTTAATTTTGAAATATAATTTCAATAAAATAATTCTAATTAAAGCCATGTCAATGCAGCAATTTTACAATTTTACATGTGCTCCTTGTGAATTACCAACAGTAACCGACTGTATTTTTGTTCACAGAATATCATTTCAAAACGCAAGTTCACCAGGAAAAGTTCTAATTCACACTTTAGACAGACTGGGATACAAATTACAAGAGTACCGTGAACTTTTAAATTCAGCTCTGAGTACAAAATTAGTCAAAACTTTCTACAAGCCTACGTCAAAAGTTGCCATACTAATTGCCAATGATCGATACGCACATTTATCTAGGCTAGCGACACCGTCAATTGACTGTGATTCTTTAGGATCTCATTTTAAAGCCCTAGGTTTTATTGTGGTAACTCTAAAAAATGCCCTGAGTAAAGATTTGAAAGTAGTTTTGGAAAAGATTTTCGATGTTCTATATAAGAATTCTTACTGTAAGTATATTCTTGCTTATTGCTTTTAACTGGTGCTTAAACAATTAGTGCCCTTGTCAAATATGTTTGCCTCTTTCCTTTAACTACATTTTATAATAACAGTTGACTCCACATCCTAATGTTTTAAACTATATTTCAATTTTAAATTGAGTACATAATAATAACTATTATTTTTAATGTTTTAGGTTTTATATTCTACGCAGGCCACGGTTGTGAGATCTGTAATACAAAATGTATGCTAAGCATAGACTGTCCTACAGAAAACATAAGAGAAGAACATAGTGTTACTGAGAACTTTGTTTTAAATGCTGTGGCCAAATGTCAACCAGAATTATGTGTTCTTATTATGGATATGTGCCGAATTAATTTGGATAGGTAAGATTTAGTAATTTATAAAGTTTTTGAGTATTTCAAGAATGAATTTTGTGTTTTTCTTCCAGAAATACTATTTTACTACGTACTACACAATTTTAATCCCACCTGCCCACTTATCAGAGAATTTTGTATTTTTCACTCTAAAATCCAGTTTTTCAGATCAAGTCTAGTTATATTGCAATAAAGCATGTATACAATTTTTTCTATTTATGATGATGATAAAATGATTTTCCATTTAACTTCGTTTCTAGACGATTCAACCCAGAAATCTACACATCACTTCTTTCTACACCTCCAACTGTCATACATAAGAACCTACTCATTGGTTATTCAACGCAATCGTCTGCTGCAGCCTACGAGTTGGTTGAAATAGAATGTTCTACGACCATTGACGATGACGTCACATATGAAATAAAGACTGGAGACACTGATAGGATTGTGCCAACTGCGAGTCAGTATGTAAACGCTATGTGTTCACGGTTGAGAGATGATTTGGATGTCAGTTCGTTAATGGATCGGATTCATGCTGGTGAGTTTGTTGAATAATATTCAGCTGCCATGATAATAATTTAAAGATTCATAGATAAAGAAGTTTTCATTGGCCTTTAATAGTCTAGTATGCTAATGATAATAATCTAAAAGAATTTAGATGTGGATTAAGGTACGGTACCTATTTTGAAAACATTGGTTTGATACTGTTTATACCTACCTGTGATACCTACTACAGGGGCAGGGGCCTACTCTCATATGGAAGTAATTAGTCTGTATACTTATAGATTCTATTGAACGTAAGTTTCATTTATATCGGAATATGTGTTATAATTTTTATACTGTAAATAAAATGTTATATTATTGCCCACAGACGTAGAAAACTCAATGAAGAAACAGCGTCCTATTAAAGTACAATGTGGTACAGAAAAGAGGTCTCTTTATGATCCTACTACAGGTTGGTATAAGTATTATTTATGCAATATTTTTATTGTAGCTTATTCAACATGAAAATAATGTAGGTATTCAAACTTATATATGAATAGTGGCATTTTACTTTTAAGCAATTTGTAGAATGTAAATTTTGTTGAAACTACACCTTCCTTTTTTACCGGACTATGACTATGGCAAAGTTTTTTGAGATTTTGGTGCAACGGGTAGTAAATATAAATGCTATACATATGAATCAAAGTAATCCGAGACAATAGGAAATCAGTATGTACCTGGTTCTATTTTGAGTGACTCTACGAATCAATGGGTTAATATTAATACCCATGTTTTGTTTTCAGGAGACACAATGGCATTATTAAGCAAACTGAAAGAGATATCAAAAGACTGGAAGGAATGCTGCAATGTGTATTGAATGTGATGTTTTATATGCTTCAGAATTCTCATATTATTTACTGTTTTTATATTTTTGATAAAATCAACTATGCAATCAAATGGTGCTATTTTAAAATGAGATTTTAGCTTTTAAGGATAAAAAATTAAAACATTTTGTCTATGAACAATTTAACTGCATTTTTTAATTATTTTACAACAGACTTGTATGACTATATTTTTATTTTAGGTTAGGTTTTTTCATGTGTCCTTTTTTATTGTGTGTGGTTGAAAGTGGTTAACAATGTTAACCCACCAACTATCTTCCACTCCCTTTGTGAACTCCCTTATAAATCTGTAGTTCAGGATGAATATTTTGTCTTGGTATTCTGGTTGTACTCTGAAAAAAAATCATATGATTCAATTTGACATATACGGACTGAGTTCCAGCTAAAATGGTTAATTGTGGAAGAAGACACTAGACACAGTAGTGTAGTAGCTTACAGTGTAGATGCGCGACAGACTTCCAATTTAATAGTAAAAAATCCTCATGAGCTCTTTTAATGTTCCCACTATACCACAGATTACCTAATAGTTACTACGTAACAGATACTTCACTCAGAACAAAATATCCAATACCTACTGCTTTAACAGTGCGTAATAGCCCAACTGTCACGTCAGATATCACTGCATGCTAAAATGTGCCTAAATACTCAAGCGTATAGTTGTGATTCCTTCGCACCGCGCGAATCCGTAAAAATCACGGGGCTGCCTCTTCGATAAAATTAAATTAACAAAACGTTTTGTGACTATATTATTGAGAACTATGAATATGTTCCGACTTATAGGGACAGTTTAAAATTGTATCGTTTTTAATATATTTATTTTTAACATGTTTTTATTTTTAATATTTAATGTTTTTTTATCTTTCTTAATTCTCGGTTATTATTATGTTTTTCATAAAAAAAACGTAATTATTAAAAATTATAAAACATTCAAAACAAACAAAAAAACGAATGGAACTATCAAAATTTGAACAACGTGCGAGCGCTTCGTTTTGACAACCGCGCTTCGCTTGGTCCGCAAGCGGCCCGCTGAGCGGTAGGTATTTATAGCGCGCAAGTACATAGAGTGACGGAGGCCTGACTATACAGGGGATCCTCTTCTGTCATATGAATGATTTGGCCGTAATTTTATCTGTGCCGTAATCTACACTGGCCTACTGTAGATTGGGTGGTTTGGTGGAGGGAAAACCAAATTTAAAAAAATAGTTGGTCATTAACCATGCATATTAAAGACGTATCCTTAGGTTTTACAATATTTATACCTGTTGTTTACCTATAGGTGTCTACTATTGCAAGATACCTTACCCTAAAGAAATAGGTGGCAAGTCTCCAGTTTCCTGCATCTGTTTGAGTCCCTTCATGACGTGGTAGCACATTGTAATCTCAACCCAACGTTTGTCAGCATCGTCAAACATCACTCCTACCTGTAATTCAATTTAAATAACTTTAATATGTGGTAGTAGATACTTAAACTTTAAATGTTTCTTGAGATACTTTGGGTGAAGCGAAACTAGCATTATAGCATTATATATATCAGCATTTTCTTGTGCATATTTTCTCAACATCAAACATGGCATAATTTGCTTGAATCAAGTAAGCCATTTCTGGTTAAGCGAAATTAACATAAATAACAGTAATGCAATTTCCAGTGCATATTTTCTCAACAAATGTGATGGAATTTGTGTGAATATAGTAGGCCTGTTAGATGCCTAATGGAACATAAATTACACAACCAAAATTGCATTAGAGTTTCATCTTTAAATATCATCTATAACACTGAAGGTCATCACATCAGGTAAGTTGAGCAAAGCATAGGAAGTATGTACATAAAACAACATGTTATCAAATAGGTTTACATTACTCTGTACCTGATAAGGGAAAGCATAGAAGATATCATCTCGCTGAATTGCAAGCATCTGTCGCTGTGACATCGTAAGGTTGGACACGGCAGTCTTTAACGCAGCAATCGCATCCTTTTCAACAAGACCTTCTAGCGCCTTGAAGTCACTTCTTTGAAGAGCTTCTGAAACAACCTAATTGAAGGTTTGAATATTGGAAATGGAATTTGAATTTGTGATATGCTTTTTATAAGAGTTCAGGGTACCTTTACTAAATAGTTGGTTGGATTACCAAATAGCTTCTATATTACAGTGATAAAATATTTACAGATAAAGACTCAGATGGAGAAAGATTGAGTCATAATTAATTACATAAAGTAGATGTTAGAAATAAAGTTTTGAATTTTCAGGCGTCCATAACGGGTAAATAAAGAGAACATTTTAGCACACCTGTACAGCATGTTTGGAAGCTTCTATGAATTCTCCTAAGCTGAATTCCTGCTCAAAGTACGGCCGAATGATGAAGTTGGCAAACATCCAGTTTTTTATGAATTTAAGGAACGATGGCCACATAATTGGCGGGAACTCCATCAGCTGCGGCAACTTTCTCGTCTCCGTCCTCTCTTCGGCGTAATTTCGAAATTGTATAACAGAACATTGTGGAGAGGTTATGGCAATTTGTTTTGGTAAACATCTATATGAAACTTTGTCACATAGCCTGAAAGTCTGTCGTGATAGGACTTGTCTTAAAGCTAAATTCATATTTCACAACGTTTTCTATGAAAATATTTACTATATCAATAGGAAATTATGCGAAAAACAAGAACTTGCTAATACAAATATACAAAAAGTCAAACCCACACACAACTGTCACTGTCACTCACGCAAAAAATAAATGTCAATTTGGTTTTTTTTTAATAGATGGCAAAGGAAATACAATTATACAGGGATAGAATAAAATAAAATATATATTTATAAAATAATTTAAATATTATATTTTTTATAACCAAATAAAATTGAAACAAAACGATTAAGAAGAAAGAATACTTAAACTCTCATGTAAGCGATACAAATAAATAAAAATCTCCTTTTTCCTATAGCAATATAAACTTGGCTGTATAAAATATTTACGACGGCCTAACTCCTACAAAAAGAAAAACAAAGTCAGCCCCCCCCCCCAGCATCCGCAAAAAAAAAGCAAAATTTTTGCAGGAAATGTTTGCTCGGGTTTTCTTTTGAAATACGGATAAAATATCAACTATTTCTAACAATAAACCTTAACCATGGATGACCAAGCTTGTCCGCGTTGTAAAACAACAAAATACAGGAATCCTTCCTTGAAGTTGATGGTAAACGTGTGCGGTCATGCCTTGTGCGAAAGTTGCGTGGATTTGCTCTTTTTGAAAGGTAAATTGCTCGTATTTGAACCATTTCTTCGTCAAAAAGAGGCCGAAAACTAATTCAATCATAAACGGGTCTTTTTAGTTCAAACATATACATGAAATAGGAGGTTTCTTTAACTAAAAATCTAGACTTACGGTCACATGGTTTTTGCAGGATCCGGTTCATGTCCCGAATGTAAGGTCCCACTAAGGAGATCGAACTTCCGCGTCCAACTCTTCGAAGATTCCATGGTAGAAAAAGAAATAGACATACGCAAAAGAGTTTTAAAAGACTACAACAAGAAAGAAGAAGACTTTGCAACTTTACGAGAATACAATGACTATTTAGAAGAAATTGAGACTATTATATACAATTTGACCAATAATATTGATGTCGTAGGTACTAATAAGAGGATAGAACAGTATAAGAAAGACAATAAAGAGGTGATTCAGAAGAATAAGGTTAAAATTGGTAAGTTTTTATGGAACATTGGAAAAGAACACATTCTCTTTTTAAATTTTTTTGCTTATCCAGTGATAAGCAAAAGGTATATCTTTATGAATAAACTAAACTTCAATATTTTATTACACTTTCAGGTAGAGAAGAGTTAGAATTAGAAGAGATATTAGAAATAGAGAAACAAATGGAAGACCTGCGTAGATCTGAAGTGATTCGTATGGAGCAGGAAGCTAAGAAGCAGAAGATAAGAGAGAAAGAGGCTTTGATTGACGAATTGATGTTTGCTGAGGGAGATGCCAAGGATATACTCAACACATTTGCTCAAACTATTGCCAATAAACAAGAAGAGGCTGTGCCTGCTGTGCCAAAGGTATGTGTGTCTCATCTATTATTTACATGATTTCTTATCTTATCAAGGCTTATCTAGTGTTCCACTGCTGGGCAAAGCCTCTCTCCTCTTCCTCCACGATTTTCTATCCTGAGCTGCCTCTGCCCAGTCATTTGTGAAGGTGTCCAGTTCATCCCAAGTGTAATTTTGGGTTACCTATGAGTAAATCTTTATTGAATCTCGCCACCTTTTTCGTGGTTTGCTGCAGTTTGAGGTCTTTTGGCAGTTGGTTGCCATTGGGTTATTACATGATTTATTAATTATAAATGTTATGCAATATTATATTAATATTATAAATAAAATATAAATATTATAAATAAAATACAAAGATATCAAATTGATGCTTTGGGGAAAGTGTTATTAAGCTGTTTCATTACTTATCTAATTGTAAAGGCTAACCCATTCTATAGTGCTCTTCTTATATTATCAAAATTTTTCTTGCATGGGCAGTTGAAGAAATTATTAATAGAAATTGAAAATTCAACATGTAAACTCTTAAATGCTTCTGCTTATAGATTATAATTACAATATAATTCCTAATCGCAGGTAACGCAATTCTCAACGGGAGTCAAGTTCACGCGTAGCTCAAACCAACATTCATTACCAGTAGTAGAGGAAGGTCCTCTATACAGATATGAGCCACTCCCTGTACCTGATTGGTGTGGACCGAAGCCACCTTCTCTGGATGAAATTGTTAAAAATGGATATCTGCAACATGTTAGGTATGTTATTTTAGTTTTTATTTGCTTTTTGAATGAATGACTTTTTGTGACCAGTATTGGTTTAATATGTGTCAATAGAAAAGTTAGTGAACTTTTTTCTATGATGTTTTTTCAAATCAAAAATTCAGTAGTATGTCTGCTACCAGCATACTGTACTACAATGTACAGTAAGCTGGTAGCAGGCATACTACTGAATTTTCGGTATTGTCGGTAAATCCCACTTTATACAGGGTGTAACAGAAAGGGTATATAAAGCCGAAACACAGCGATAGTCCTCATGAAACTGAACAACTTTCCCCAAAGAACATGGGTCGTAATTCGAAAAAAATTTTTAGATCGCCCATACTTACCTACTCGATAAGATGATCGGGCATTTTGTATGGGGAGGCGAAATTTTTTTTCGAGTTACGACCCATGTTGCTTGGGTAAAGTTGTTCAGTTTCATGAGGACTATCGCTGTGTTTCGGCTTTATATACCCTTTCTGTTACACCCTGTATAAATGTAGTGCAAATTCTTGTAATTTATACAAGCTGTTAGTACTTTATTTCATCATTATTTTATTTAAGAGTAAGATTCTTGCTGGTGGAGCATTTGCCTACTTTAATTTGAGCATGCAGCGAGCTTTTAGCTTGCAATATTGTTAGTTATCAAAATTGGATGCAGGAACAACAAGCTAACTTGCATGATGTACTAGGCTATAGCAGTCAGATTTACTTTAAAATAAACACCTGCCTTTTTACACATACCTGTACCTACCTATACCTATCTTACTCTACAGAGCAGAGAACGAAACAGAGAAAGCAGGCGGCTACTCCTCAACCCTCCCCTGCCTACGTGCACTACAAGACGCTCTGTCTGGTCTCTACCACCACTCCACGCCCAGGTGACGAACGGAGAAAGACGACGCTGTTATTATACTCGATTGATTTCTTTTAAGGTTTGTTTTTATTTTATTTAAGTTTTCAAACTGTTGCAGAAAAGGTTATTAGGCCGCACAGAGCGAGCCTCGCTAGGCCTCGCGGCCTAAGAAAGACCTCGCGATCCTATTAAGTTGGGTAGTTCTTAGAGGCCACTTTTAATTGGTTGAAGGGTTGTCTCGCGAGGCTGCTTGCTCTGTGTCGACCCGCCTATTGGCTAATGAGACATTAAATAAGTTAAAAGGCCTTTTCTGTAATTAGTTTGGTGGGATGTTGAGAATTAATGTTTCATTTTTGGTTAGAGCGTTATGGTGCATTTACATTAGTCGGTTAGGCCGTATTCGGCTGCAGTCACTGACTAAAATAAACAGGTATTCGTTTGGCCGTATTCGGTTTGGCCATATTCGTAAGCGTTAGCGCCAAAACACACGGTGAAACGTAACTGCAACGCAACTGAAACGTTTGAGTTTGCAACTGAAACTTGACCACACACGACGCAACTAAACGAAACGTTTCAAACTAGTTGCGTCGTGTGTTGTTTTCTAAGGAAGTCTATAGCAGAAACATGGATGCAACTCAAAAGTAACCAGCAGTTTCAGTTGCGTTGCGTTACTTGCGTTTCACCGTGTGTTCTGGGTCTTGGTTAAACAGTTTAAACCGAATTTACGGTTAAACCGAATGCGACCGCTGCTTTCGGTGATCGACCTAATATAAATGCGCCATTACACTGATACAATAGTAGTAAATCGGATACTGGTGTTTCGATATCAATATTAAAGCAAATTGTGTCAAAAAGCAATTTTACGTTAACACGGCACCCAAATCGAAAACCGGGACAAAAATATTTTGTGTGATTTTAAGTTTCGAATAAAATGTTAAAACTGATTTATTGATAAACTTGTTTGGTGAGAAATTCAGGACTTGTGTAAAAAAAAGTATTGTAATTTGATAGGTAATTGAAAACGAATTGATACGGGTGTAAATATTTATTCTACAAGCTACTGATATTTAAATAATAACGTAATTTATAACAAAGACTGTTTTTAATACAATAAATTACCTTCGATTATTATTTTTCCATTTTGTTGTATCGACGAAATAATTCATAAGTCGATAGTTTCGTCTTTGTCTTAACACCCGCGTAGGAAAGAGAAGAAATGTTACGAAAGCAACATTCTAAAGAGAAGATTCTAAAAATGTTTAAAATACAGATATTAGACATGTAAATAAAGCGTATTAATTAGTGCATTTCTATTTGTCTTGTGACTTACGATGTGATATGTGTTGTTGTGTATTTGTATGGAAAAATTAAAGTGATGAAAGAAGTTCATTATGTTTTGAATTTCTAAACCCCGAACACCATAATATTAAAATACGGTATCGGTATAGTCCAGGTACTCAAGAACATATCCAGCTCGTCCCACCACCTTTTCCGTGGTCTGCCGCGACGACGAAGCTCGAGACAGAAAGTCATGGCGGATGAGGAGAGAGGCCTTTGCCCAGCAGTGGGACACGAGTGGCTAAATTAGATTAGTTTAGATCGGTATAGTTTAGCTAGAAGAATCTAACATAGTTCTTATAAAATGTCACTAGCCTGGCGACCATAGCACTCTCCTGCTTAACATACACAGATAATACGGAAACAAAAACGATAAAATACTTTTGTCGCGGGATTTGGTAGCCTTGCTAGTTATACCTACCGTACACAATTACACATACTTTAAATTATAACACAGATCAGAAAACACTTACTATAGACAAATAGGAGATAGATAACTATCAATTAGCTAGAATAAACAAATCTACATAATAATAAACCCATCAGTCTACCATTTACAATTAAAAAAGTTAAAACTAAATATGTTTAACTTTATTCATAAAGATGCATGTTGAAATAAATAATAGCTCAAACCTGTCGACGGAAAGCAGAAATCAAATAACTAGGTCCGTTTTGACGCCTCAAAGTGTGTGTTCAGATTGGGACACCACATTGGAAAGATCTTCCAGGCAACAACGTTACGTAGAATCCGAATGCTTCTAATTTTATTAGCTCTAAAATAATTCTAGACAAATATTTCGTACTTAGGCGTTGATACAGTGCGAAGTGGCTAAAGTTATCTGGCTTTTAGCATTTGATGATTATCTAAATCCTTAACCCGCATATAACCAAGCGCAACATCAGACGTTCACCAATCAATGGACATTGAATAAACGAACTAACATATCAAATTGGCTGTTCAAGTTGGATGCAAATCTCTTCCGACTGAAACAAGTGAAAATCGACAGCTGTTCATGAAATTTTCATTTACATAACTACTTACTCTTATAAAAATCTTTTAATTACAATTGATTCTATTCAGAGCTTATTTTCATACTTAATATCTATACGGAACCATTTTCAAACGTGGCCTCTAAATAAGCACACACACCTCCCGCCGTCCATCTTGGGCCCTCTAACGAATGAGTAAATATTGTCCAAGCGATAAAGCGTAAAAGCACCGACGAGGTACTAAGGTATGACAAATAATGCACTTCTACAAACTCTAAGCATTTAGGGCCATTAGATGCCGTAGAAAAAATATTCAATTTATTTTTTCGTTGGGAGATTGACGCGGTTGGTTGGGTACAAAAGTTTCTTTGGTTGGTAATTTATTCCGCAATACTTAGGTATATAGTACTAATATATTATTAATAAATAATAAGTATTAATATTAGTAGGTACTAATATTAATAAGTTTTGCGGAATAAATTACCAACCAAAGAAACTTTTGTAGGTACCCAACCAACCGCGACAATCTCCCTGAGTAGGTACTTATAGCTTCTAGGTAGGTATTACCTGGGTAATAGGTATGTAGGTAGGCCATGGATATGTAAAATATCTAGATAGAAAGGTGACTAGGAAGCTGTATGTATAACCATACCTACTACCTAAATATCTACAATAAAGTTTTTTCATTTAAAATAGAAAGAAAGTAAAAAGGTACCTACTAAGTATGATGCCTAAATAGGTACCTAACTAGTTATTTTTTTTACAAAAGTCTTGTGGTCTTTTTTAATTACCTATGTCTTCTCGCTTCCTGGCCAGTTTTCGATTTCTTTTTCAAATTAAGAAATATCCTATTATTTTTATTTTCTTTATCAAAGCTACACGCTCGCCAGACAAAAGAGATTCAATCCAAAAAGTTTGAACCCCAAAATTAATTAAAGACTGTAATCTAAAGTCTCTGGCAGGTACGTTTTAGTGTTGTCAATAAAGTGCATAGAATACGATATGAGAATAGAGTTTAGTACGTCTACTACGAGTATTTCACTATAGTTTTAGATGGGGAGGCATAATGATGCAGGGATTTTGATGGGTAGCCTTTACCATTGTTTTATGGGAGTGTGTCTTGTATGATTTTAATGGCAGTCCGCACAGCGGCTCTAGCTAGAGTAAACTAAAGGTAGCTAATTAATAGCTGCTATAGATATTTTAACGTTGACCTACTACCTACCATTGTAAAATGTTGGTACCTGGCACTTAATATTTTTTAGTATTCAGCTGAAAAGTAGGTTTTTTTAAAAATAGGTTTCTTTTTAAAAAGGTACGACGTCACATTGCATTAGCGAAACCTCATAACGACGACTCTACGTATTTCAGCCTAGATATCTACTAGTATTTTTAGATTCAATTAATGTGATACTAAGGTACCTAGGTACCTATAAAATAGTTAATGCCACCAACTAAAGACATGAGAACTAAGTATTTAGTGAAACACTAATTGTCATCATTTACTGCAACTCATAGTAAGCCTACAGTTGGTATCTCCGGACGCCCGGGCTATTATCCGGTTATCCGGACGGTTGCGACCGGCTGGCGATAACCGTAGCCGGTAATAAGAAGTCAATATTAGCGTGCTGGGCGGGCGGATTTCAACCGGCTATGCTATGCTTCTATGGAAATGGAGTTCGTTTTGTTACGGGATTAAAATAGGGTTTGTATTTTTGGATACTTGCTTTGGTAATTTTAGCTAGTAACAGTAACAAAAGATTAGGTACCTTTGAAGAGTTATAAGTAGCTTTCATAGAAATTGTAGAGTAGTTCAAAGTACGTAGGTATCATCTATGTATGTATCTACGTAGGTATCTAGGTACCTACCTACTTATTGTAGAATAAAATGACTAATAAGTACGGTATATTTATTAATAAGAAGGTACGTAAGGCAGGTACCTATTTAATAAATTAAGTTTTGAAACTCTTTTAAAACTCGACAAAAAAACAAGGTTAAAAAATATTTTCGAAAACAACCTCAAAAAATTTCCCTTAAAACATCATAGAACAAGAAAACATGTAGAACAGAACACCCTTCCATTCTCCGCCGGCGGCAGACCGATAACATGGCAAGTTTACACAGCGCCAATTAGAGACACCCGCGGCAGCCAGCCTCGTGGGACAACGTGATGTTTTCTCATGCTAATTGCATGTCTACCCCTTGATAGTTTGCGGATTCGTAGCGCTTATGATTTGTCTAAGCTAGCTTTTGTTTTTTGGGGTGAAAAACTGAAAACATTTTGTTTTTTTACCCGACTACGGCAAAGCCAAAAGGAAGGGTAATGTTTTTGGCAGTCTATGTATGTATGTATGTATGTATGTATGTATGTTCCACCGTAGCGTCTAAACTACTGAACCGATTTTAATGAATGAGGTGTCAAAAGATTTGTAATAATACGGCAGGTGACATAGGATACCTAGTTTTACAATAAGTTCAATACTTTGCCCACTAGTGGGCAAAAAGTCACGAAGAAAAAAATAAAAGTTTGTAAATGGTGTTGTGTGGGGTATCAAATTCAAGAGCTCAGCGAGCACATTCCAAATATATATATATCACTAGGTTTTGCGCACGGATTTGCTTGTAGGTAAACTAGTGGACAAGAAGTCGCGACGAAAATCGACGAAAAATATTAAATTTTACAAAGGATAATGTGTGGGGTATCAAATGAAAGGGCTCAGCGAGTACATTCCAAATATTATATATATCACTAGGTTTAGCACGCGGTTTTACTTGTAAATATGTCTTTTAACGTCTTGTCTTTTCTATCATAATTACTTCGAAACTACTGATTACTTACCTACAGCTTGCCAAATCAGGCCTTTTCAGAATTATGTTGACTGTTTTGGCTAGTTTTAAGCTAAATTACCTACAACTTGTACTACCTATGGAATCAACTTTGTTGGCATTCAAACATTTTCGGTCCCTCAATAGGTACATTTTGCCTACGTAACGTGTACGAAAAAGCAAACATTTTGAGACTCTGACAAAGATCCCATATTCAAAGTTGTTTATTATCATGAGTTCAAGCAGTGATTTTAATTTGTAAAGCGTGTCTTAAAAAGGAAGTTTGAAATAAACTACAAGACTTCTTGAACTCACATTCATACTATGAACAAAGTGTGTAGGAGAGTTTGGGGGGCGCAGCCCCCCGTCAAAATTAAACAAAACACTTCTTGAATTCTACTAGATAAAGTTGTCACTGTGTGGGGAGTTTGGGGGGCGTTGCCCCCGCCAAAAGAAACGAAACACTTCTTGAACTCTACTATGGATAAAGTAGTCACAGTGTAAGGCGGTTTGGGGGGCACAGCCCCCCGCCAAAATTAAACAAAACACTTCTTGAACTCTACTAGATAAAGTTGTCATTGTGTGGGGGGGTTTGGGGGGCGCAGCCCCCCGCCAAAAGACACGAAACACTTCTTGAACTCTACTATGGATAAAGTAGTCACTGTGTAGGGAGGTTTGGGGGGCGCAGACCCTCGCCAAAATGAAACAAAACCTTCGTGAACTATACTGAACAAAGTTGTCACTGTGTGGGGGGGTTTGGGGGGCGCAGCCCCCCGCCAAAAGAAACGAAACACTTCTTGAACTCTACTGTGGACAAAGAAGTCATTGTGTCAGTTTGGGGGGACGCAGCCCCCCGCTGCAAGAAGGAAATAGATACTTTTTACATATACTCGTACTATGGACAGATTATCAGTGTGAGATTATCAGGCTTTGGGGGCGCAGCGCCCCGTCAAAATAAAATAAAAGGCATCTTTGATCCACACTCATACCTATCCGAAACGGATGACGCTACTTACTTTGGACCAGGAAAGCGTTGAGCATCTCTTCTCAAAAGTAGGTACCTACCTATGTAGGTACTTTTTGTGTAGTTTTTTTAGTGTTATGTACTCTATCAAAGAATTTGCAATATTTGAGGATTGTTACCCTATAATTATTATCCACTTTGAAAAGTAACTGTGGTGTAGATGACTATGAAGTCGCGGATGCCCGCTAGTACAATATGTTGAGATGAAAAGATAGATTGAAAGTGTAACATGGAGTTTTGAGTAGTTGTCATGTATGTGTTTGTATGAGTTCTGTAGTAGGTACGTAGTTATCACTGGTTTAACTAAAAAGTGTGAAATAAAAAATAAGTTCTAAAAACTAAAACCCGCCTACGGAAAACATGCGATCTTAAAAGTAAGAAACAAGAAATAATTCTTGTCTTCTTAACTAGGTACCCCATAAATGCACAGACGTAGCGATTTTCAGAGGAAAGCCGTGGTCGTATGCCTCCATAAAACTATAAATGGCTGCCTGCAAGCAATTGATACCTACCTTATTACAAAGGTACGTTAAACAGGTTCCGACATTGCACGGTTATTAATATCAAGGCACTGAGGCATACGACCACGGCTTTCCTCTGAAAATCGCTACGTCTGTGCATTTATGGGGTACCTAGTTAAGAAGACAAGAATTATTTCTTGTTTCTTACTTTTAAGATCGCAGGTTTTCCGTAGGCGGGTTTTAGTTTTTAGAACTTATTTTTTTTTTGAGTTGGTTATGGAATGAGAAAGTGTTGTATTCACCCAATGTAAAGCCTTAAGTTCTTGAGCTCTGAATGATGGTTAAAGCTTGTTACATATCAGTCGTACTAAAAGTAGAAAGATAATCATGTGAGATCTGTAGCTAGTTTCGCAAATAGATCACCAAACTATGTAGGTAGGTACTTAGGTAAAACTAACATCGTCATTGCCAAAAATCAGAAGATGGCGCTCGTGATGTTTAATGAATAATATTACCTTGCAACTGGGGGGCAGTCTTTAAGGCCTCAGCATCATTAAAACTTTCTTTCACATAGTTTTTTTTTAAACGTAGGTACCAACATAAATGTGGTTCTCTACTACGCAATTAAAAGTTTAAGTAATTCTTCGAAATAACCCAAAAATGAATTAAAATCCCAACAACAAGGGTGGCCCAATGAACTACAGTGAAATCACACAGCAAATGATTATGTGCATCATCTGATATCCATTTACTGGCCATTGTACTGGGCCATTGTTTCAACCCGATCCAACATGGCCGACCAATATGGCGGGAAACGCTTATTGTTTCAAACGTCTCGTGTATCCGACTGATGGGGAACTGATCGTAATGGGGCTTAGTTTTTAGTGTTTGGAAGAATAATAATTGTTTTTGTAGAGTTTTTTAATGGAGGTCGAAGTTTTGTTTCATTTTTGACGAGCTTTTATTGACGTTTATGCAGTTTAAAAGTAAGTACTTACCTACACAGCATTAACAAAAAAAAAAAAAATGGAGCAGCACTACTAAATAATGACTTGATTTGCAATTGACACAAGTTATTAATCTTTTCAAATAACAAAATATAAATGTTAAATATAAATATATCTAAATGTTAAACGCTTAAACTATTTTAATCAGACCCGTCATCACAAAAGAATCACCATTCTTCAAGAATGTAGACTAATGACTTCAAATAGAAACAACCTAGGTAATATAAAACTTTTTGCGCGAATCTTATTCGTCGTAAATTACAGGTAATCGATGCATGGGAACATTTTAATGTGTAGGAAAGCACGGATATTGCCGGCCAGTGTTTACATGTGGGTTTATAAAGATGTATGGCGTTGGTTCGTGCTGAGTGATTCGACAACTGATGATAGACTGTAAACCACTGATACACACTGAGTGGGTAAATAAATAAACTAGAGCTGTGCTTTTCAACGATTTTTTATCGATAGTTCGTTATCAAAATATTTTATAGTGTTTTATTGAAGCTAAAAGTTGCTTTTCAGTTTTATTTGGATTTAATTATATTTAATCTTAACTATGTAATAGGTAACTATTTTGTATCTTATACTAAGTAATTAATTTATACTCAGGTATGTACGTATAACGTATAGTATGACGAAGGTAGATATTCTTGAATCTGTGTGTGAAGACCTCCAAGTAGCTATAAATTATGTTTATTCAATTAACTCTATGTTTTTAATGTAGGTAAATTATTGATAGACATAAAATTTACTGTAATCGATTAGTATTACAACATGATATTGGCATGTTATTGCAAGTAACTTATTACACCTTGTCTGGCTTGTCTATTTATTTATTTACTAACTTAGCTATCTTATATCTAAGTATACGAGTGATAATAGTTATCTTACTTATCCACTCATTACTTTCATCATTTCCTATTTCCCAGCTCTATCCTAGAAATCAGTTCATCGAATCTGGCTGGTTTACCTTAGTTTTGTTTTTTCGGCTGACGCGCGTCTGCCCGCCGCCAAGTGATCAATTTAAAAAGTATAAAACCAACTAATGGCGCCGTTTCCGCTCGCGCCTTTTTCCAATCTTTGACACACTTTTGACAGTTCTTTTTTCGGCCATTGTTTAGTTAAAAACTTAGATTTTCTATCCAAAAAAGAATGTAATTTGCCAGTAAATTGATTTTGTGTTGTAAATGTAAATAAAAATAGAGTTAGGTACAGCTTTGAGGTCTCGTGAAAGATTTTTATTAACCTAACCTAACTTTTTACCGTCTATCTGTTTGATTAAGCTATTTGTTAGTAGTCCAAGGCCTAAAGTACACTGCAAACAAGCGGATAGCTAGCAATTGTAGCGATTGCTACAATTTACAGGCTAAGGATTCCAATTGCTTCGCCACATTATTTCATTAGTGCCAACGACGTGTTTGAAGATATCTGACGAATTACGTCATCCATTAAAAAGTCTAAGAACTCAATTAATTCGTATTCCTTCATAGTTTTAATTCGGAACAGTGAAAGAAAGAGCTTCCGTGTAGGTATCAACAAAATAGGTACCTAGTTTATTGTAGACGTAATTGTTAAAAATATTTTCCAATAAGTTTGTAATCAAGTTTTATACTTTGTAAAGTACCTACCTTAGCAATCAGCGTCCGCTGATCATTTCGATGCTAAATATGTCTCAAACTTTATCCCTAAGCAATATTAAATACTTACTAGTAAATACCAACTTAAATCTTGATGAAATACCAACATTACGTATGCCCATAATTTATTAGTATTTAATATTGCTTAGGGATAAATTTTGAAACACATTCAGCATCGAATTGATTTGAAAACTTTGAAACGTCTCTACCTCATTTGATTCAACAAAGACGTCTTTATACACAGTCATATATTTAACTCATAAGCTCTGAACTTACAAAAATACATACAAACCTTTATTCTGTTTCGCAAGCAGAAACATACTCTAAGATCATAGAGCTAAGAATGTGTAGAGTGGTATGAAGAAAGTCAGGAATCCCCTAAAGGGCAATTACGCTTGATATTGGCAAGCAGACGAAACGACGGCCAAACAATAACATAAAGGAATCGATACTACCAGATACAAATGAATAATCTATAAATGCGTTTAAGACATTGGTATAGGGACGGAAGCTTTTAGAAGTGACACTATTTATTAACCAATATAGGAGAGACATTTTTTAGTTTCTACTAAGTATACTTATTAGTCTTTAGATAAGTAGAAATTAGCTGTGTTTTTACAAAAATAATGAAAAATTTTTATATTAAAAATATTGTAAAGTACCTTTTTTTACAATGTCATCGTTTATGAATACGCACATAGATACCTACAAACATATCTGTCACACCTCTTTCCCATCAAGATAGGCAGAGATCACTTTCCTCCATTTGCTACGTAGGTACGATCTAAACACACCTCTTTTGCTTATCATTTTAGATAAATTGAAATTTTTGAGCAAAACCTAAATTAAAAAGTAACCGTACCTGTTCGTTCAATTTAAGGTCTTAATCAGCTTGTAATTTACGATGTAGTTTAATCAACTTACATTCATTGCATACTGGTTCATATCAGCAAGCCTATATTTTATTCTAGTTTAAGACTATATTTTACCTAATTATTGGTTTGCTTACTAAGTTTACTCGATCTAGTCACTTGCGTCATTCATACTTAGGTTCCTTTCGATATTTTCTACTTTTACCTACCTACTTTAGCTTGATCTAGGTATAAGTTAGAAGTTAGGTCTATGAGAATGCCACTAAGTTTATCTTCAAAGTATAACTTATTTTTTGATTTCGAAATCACATAAACCTGTTGTTTTTATCACAAATTCAAAAGTCATTTAAGGATTATAAAAATGAGATTTTTGGTACAGTGATTTCATGTTAATAATTTATTTTTTAAATGTAGAGTCTGCAAACAGCGTGTTGCCTTTATAATTTTGAATAATGTATGTCCGATCTACAAGTTGGTAGCTCTATCCCAAAAGTTAATACGATCCTGTTATTAGGAGCATAATAAGTCGGCATATTCCATACTCAGCCCGTTTGCCCGATACCATCTCCCACTATTTTTATTTTATTCATAGAGCGCCATCTTTATTCCCTTGTTTACTACGGAGACCACTTGCAAAAAGATTCTAATACAATATTTTGTTTTTTATTTATTATTTCTTTCTGGAGCAAAGCTTACGGTGCTATTCAGCCATTGCGTAGGTCGTGGTAGGTTGGAAATTCAATTCGCGTTGTTGTGTTAAGTGATTGTTTTAGCGGCATTCTGGGTGTAATTTGGGGAACGAGTACCTATTTGTGGGTCAAAATATCTAAACAAACGATTGAGAAGTGCGAGTACTAGGCTACATTATAGCAAAACAGTAGTATGGTGTGCTTTTTTTACATAGTTTGTAAACTAGTAAATACTTCATTGATCGAAAGAAAAATGAAAGGATCAATAAGTGATATCTGTTTTCGTAGAGATTTATATATTTAGCATGCATTAATATCATTTTAATAGATCACTAAACTTGGTTTTTAAACTTAACCTGTAAACCTAAACCCAAATTACATGGACTAGCTAATGTGTTTGTTTCAAAACCCACTTTTTAAATACAGGTTTCGAAAAATACCTTATACAGCAAAATTCTTTCCAAAGATTGATAAACCATTGTTGTTCGACCCTGTATTAAAGTAACAGTTACATTCTCAGTCGGCTCGTTTGATCTGTTGCAATTACAACTCTTCCGTTTCACGTAACTGTTAACGTTCTATCGTTATCGTCGTTACGAACGTGTTCGATATACATTGCCTGCTTTATATTGAGTTTATATGTTAATTTGAGTTTTATGATTCCTCATAAAAGGGATGCATCGTGATTTTATGTTTATTCATTTAACTTTCTACTTTTGCGATATACGAATGGATTTGCTGTTGATCGGTGGATGAGATCTACTTAGGGATGAAATTTGAGTTCATCATGATAATTACTTTTATAGTCACAAATCCGTAACTAAATGACTGAATTGTAATACATTTTACTCTATCTAAACTAGACTTACCAAGCTATATATCTACTTATTGTGACTTTAATTACCAACTTCTTTTCCGTAAAGAAAGAGTCGATGTCTTAAATTTTTATGGAAGGGACTGATTACTTTTCGCAATGGCAGTTTTTTTTTTACAAAATACATTAAAATACATTAAATAAATTTTACTTTGGACTAACGATATTCGCGCTAAATAAGTCAAATAGTTTTCTAGAACATTGAGTTCAATTTTTTGTTGTTGTTTTACGGTCACAAAAGAAAAGCAATGTACATCAAAATGCATTCACAAATTGCAGCAAACGCAAACCAGTGAGCAGAATTGGCGACATATTTTACAGTCGCCGTAAAACTGGGGAGCGTGGTCAGGTAAGCTGCATTCTAACTTTTTTAACCCTCCGACTTTTTTTATACCATAGAATAGAATGGTTCGAGAAATTAGTTCCGAAGTTGTTAATTTAGGTTGCGAGGCGGCGTCTTGTGCGAATTTTTAATTTGATTTGTTGGTTTCGGGCTGGCATAGTTTTTTTAAGATAAATGGTAATGCATAAGGCATGTGATTCTTTTACCTACATCCTAAACAAGGTTTCGTTTTGAATAGAAATAAATATTCGTAGATACGATCTCTTCGAATTATTTGCCAGTATGTAAATAATATGGGTGTGTATTATTTGTTAGTTAAGCAACTATGAGCGTTGTTTATTTGGATACCGCGTTACCAGATTATATAGGAGATTTAAATATAAACTTCATGTATAAACTTGCTTCAGATTAATACTCTCTTTTTTTGTAAAAAAATAATTTCAGCCCTCAAACTATTTCTGTACATGTAGTCTCATAATTGATCTATCTAATGTGACAAATGGATTGTTATCCCATTGTAAAATATTAAATTGCCAAGCACACTAGCATTTTTATTGTTCAGAAGTAGATAACAAATCATTTAGTTTATCTCAACAAAATACAAAAAGCTGAAATAACTCTAAAACACTACGCTTACTTATTTCGCATTTCAAATCAAGTTTTGTAAACAAAGAAACCGTTTAATTTTACAGCTAATTGTTTTTTAATGCACGATTGTCTTATTATTTATGTGAGAGGCTTAACCCGCTGATTTCAATGCAATCTTATCTCAAGCCTTAGATAAATCAACCACAAGATTGTCTTAGATTATCAACATAACTGTACACGTTTATCATGCTTTAAAACTTTAATGATTCGAGCATTTGATACGAGATTTATGTCAATTTAAAATATGTTAAACCCGCGTCAATCCCTCGGCTGCATTTCGTCGACTGACTCATTTTATATGACTGATAATATTTTTGCGCATTACCTACTTGCGGCGACATAAGCTTGTAAATAATGGCCTTATGGATGAGCAAATATTTTAGTCTCCACTTAATCCCTTACTAAGATGTTTCGAATGAGATTTAAGTGCACAGATAGAGACTTGAAGACTATTGGTTTCACCTTGAAATATTTCGCGTGATTGTAAAGTCGTGTGGGTTGAGAGGCGACCTGTGGTAAGGGCTCGGAAGGATGGAATCGTGCAGTGTTGCATCTACGCCCTACAGCGACCCTTCCCCTTACGTCGAATCCTATGGAATACTTACAAACGGCTTAAAGCAAGCCAGTCTGGTTTTGTGTTTCAAAGCGCGCGGGTCGCGAGCGCGTCGACATAAACACGAGCCCAAATTCTTTTATCGAAACACCAATTTGTAAGCGAATCTCTTTTGACGAATACTTTTTAAATTAATATTCTAATTGACATGTGTTTTGTTTTTAAACGCCGGTCGCTGGCTGCAAACTTTGTCGAAAGTTTGTTTTAAAAGTTTTTCTTTTTTCGTCATTTTCGGTTTGCACTTTGAAAATGTTTTGTGATTACTTTGTTATGTTATTGTTTGGTTATGTGGTTATTGTTTAGTGTTTCGGTTACGTCCTGAGTTTTGCGGTTGGAGGTTTTTGTTGTTTTGGATTTTGCGGTGTTGTGGAGTTAACTATTTGTGTGATATTGGATCTTCGGAGTGGTTCGCGGTGCAACATGGAGATTCCTTGGAAAGTTTTCTGCTCAATCCTGCTTTTTATACAAGCTGTTATGTGCAATTGGTGGTAAGTCTAGTACTTCAATATACGTTTACCTTAACTCGTTTTAGTTTCAAGATATTTGATTAATTCATTTTTTTAAGGATTAATTAGGCATTTTTTTGAAGATTGAAAATGATTACGTACATGATGATGGTGACGACTTAATTTATTTTCAAAGTTTGTTTTCCTAAATCAAATAGGCAATTATTTGTTATTAAGTTGTAATTATTATTAAGTTTCCTTTCATCAAGTAAAAGAAATATAAAAATGTTAGGTACTTACAGTATGAACCTACATTTTTTGTGTGAACTCTACAATAAATAGTTTAGGCTTTGCGCGCTAATTACATACTTATTAGTATTCTGTGCTTATGTACCTATCTACAAAACAAACCTTAACCACTTTTATCAATTAAATTGATCAAAAGTTCATATATAGTCGTAATTAGATATAATCTTTTTTATAACAGGTAAAAAAGTTCATTAGGGTTGTATTAGATGTATTTAACGACGCTCATTAAGCAAAATGACTTAGTTTTACGATTGCAATGATTCTAAAATCGTTGCAGTTTCATTAAAGCCCGCATTAACATCGACAGGATATCTGGAAGTTGTAAAACTAACGAGAATCTAAGAAAATCTTTATTAAAACTAATTACATAATTTTCCTACGCTGGCGTTGATGCTGGTGCATAGGTAATTTTAGTTATGAAAAACTAAACTTTTTGTTAATAGGAAAGATAAGAAAAAAACATAATAATGTAAGGTTGGTAGTAGGTATAGATGTAGCCCTATGTATATTTCAAAGTTGAATTTGTGATAAAATTACTAACTTATAACTTAGGTATTTAGATGTCTGGTTTAAAAGCTTAGATTTCGCTACTTAATATAGGTAAGTAGGCATTAAACGCATGTCGTAAATAATTAACTTAAAATGTATATTAATGGACACTCCTACCTTACAATCTTTGAATTTTCTTTGAATATTCATCATTCCTTTTTTCATCACAGTGACCTATAAACAAATGATTGTAGGCACCTTGATACCGAAATTAACTTTTCAATCATAATAAACAGTTCATTAAAAGTTATTCTATTATTAAATATAGATACAAAAATGTAGCCTTTTCATACCGCCCTCTCTTTGTCCGTTTTACATGATTTTAATTAAGCCCCGTATTGTAACTCGAAAATAATGCATAGGTAGGTATACCTATTTTGGCTGATGAAATTATTTCATGAAATCGCATCATTGACTTCCCATTCGTTACAAAATAAATAGACATCATGTTTGGATGTAATTAGGACAATTTTAAAACTTGGGTACCTACCTATACCTATTTAAAGTATATACCTATGTACTTATGTTTTGGTTTCATCATCATCATCGATACTTTAATATTATAAATGCGAAAGTAACTCTGTCTGTCTGGCTTTCACGCTAAAACGGCTGAACCGATTTAAACAAAATTTGGCACACAGATAGGCTATAGCCTGAGAAAGGACATAGGCTACTTTTGATTTCAATAGCGCAGGTTAAGCAAACGCGACGCGAGCGTCGCCAAACTCAGTATTCCACGCGGACGAAGTCGCGGGTACAGCAGAGCTAGTAAATTATAAGAGCGTCGCTCTTGTCGGTGGAGTCTGCGTCACTCTTCTCTATTCTCTGCCGTCCGTTTGAGCACCTGATACGACACAACTTCTATTCCCTCTTTTATTTGATCTATATGGAAGTTGTATGTGTATGTATGTGTTTTGGTTTCAATAATTTAAAAATCCAATCATCACTTTATTAACATTCACCGTGTAAGCAATATAAAATGCATTTTTAAAATCAAGTCACACAAAAATCACTGCTTAAGTTTGCCTTTGTTATTAACGGAAAACTCGTTTCTTATATTTTAGATGTTTCTGTTTTATCAAATAATTCTTTCCTGTCCTGATAAAATGGACTTAGATTGAATGTTTATGCCACTATAGAGTTTTGATTGTTAGGTATTTATCTTTAAAAAAAACTCGAATTGAGAACTTTCCTTTTTTTCTTTTTGATGGTTTTTAGTTTGAAGTCTGTTAAAAATAAAGCACTTTATTTTAAAAAACTCGACTCATTAATAGCAAGTGCATCAGTACCGGCATTTTTAGGTTAGTTTAAAAATAGTGGTTCCGAGAACGTAAATAAACTGTTTACCTTTCGATTGTACTAAACGCTAATGTTTGACAAGATCCGACAAACTTACGCCAAACCGGCTGATTGATGTGTTTCTTTTACAATTTATGTTGCATTTTTACCCGACTGCGCCAGAAGGAGGGTTATGTATTTCGAGAGCACGTATATTTGTGTGTATAATTTTTGGCACGCCCTTGATGGGAATTTAACTTGAGATGTGTCTTTAGACTCGTATTTAGGTACAGTGAGAGTGACACTGGATACATCAAAATTAAAAAATAAATACGTTTTTTAAACGCAGTAGGGTTTTTTTTTAATAAAGATGTTGGGTTATTCTGACTAAATCTTTTGATTTAGCTGGAATAGGTTTTAATCTTAGCTATTATTTAAAGTAAGTGGATATGTGGAAAGTGGTTTCTGCCTACCCCGATGGGAGAGAGGCGTGACGGATATGTAGGTATTACTTAGTCTATAAACTACATAATCATCATTATAAATTTAAGAGCGTCGCTCTTGTCGGTGGAGTCTGCGCCACTCTTCCCTATTCTCTGCCGTCCGTTTGAGCACCTGATACGACATAACTTCTATTCCCTCTTTTATTTGGTCTATGTAAGTCCTTCGTGGTCTCCCTCTCTTTCGTCTTCCTTCTACTTTTCCTTCCAAGATGCTTTTTTACAAAGTCGTCGTGTCGTATCAGGTGACCCAGCATCTTTCCTCTCCTTTCAGCAATGGTCTTTAAAATATAATATAGTTACCTATACATAGATAAAAAGGAACTACATAAGTGGTAAAGCTACTGTAAGAGTGTGATTATAAAAAAAAACAACGCATTGGTTGTTTTATGAAAGTAGAGTCGCGTCGTCGAGAGGACTTTCTTAGAAGAAACCACCCATTGATGTATTTAAGTGTTATTTAAAAACAATACTAACCGTAATCATAATTGAAGCACATTGTGAAAAAATACTAGCTTATTAGACGTAATATTGTTTAACTGTCAAGAAATAGTATTAAATACAAAGTCTTAAGTAACATTACCTACATGTTATTTTATTATTTAATTAACTCTCTCTTAAATATTCGAACACATAAAATATTAATTAATTTGGACATAAATATGGCTACATACCGATATATATCAATAGGAATCTATAAGACTATAAAAGATTTACCACAACTACACAAATCCGTCATGGAATGAATAGACTATGAGGTTTTTTTGTATTTACGCCTTTTTTGTGTCTGTGCGCATGTATGCGTGTTTTGTGTATACGTAGGTACCTACATATTACTTATTTAACAATTCCTTCAGTCCTTTGATAACAATTTATTAGAAAAGGATGTTCAACCGCCCTCTGTTCTCCAACCAATGTCCTTTGAAGTGACTATGGCCGACACACGGTACTTAAAATTATTTATATCCGCACTGCACTTACTTTCACCTTTTGTAGCCGTTTGTAAACAAATGCTTAGTCTATACTTCGATGGGCTTGTTTAAGAAGACCAGTTTTTATTAAAATTGGTAAAACGCCTGCCGTATTTATAGTTAGGAGGCAAGGTGGTTTATTTTCGCAACAAATGCTTGCCAATAAATAAAATGTTTTTGCTTTATCTTTATTGCTAAGATTGATTCCTATTTGCATTTTAGTTATTTTGAAAAAAGAAAGAATATTTGAATTTATTCTTCAAATAATCCCAAATAGTTTTCAATCCGTTTTTCATTTGTTTAAAAAGTTAGATGCAAGATTAGTCATATTGTCATAACCGTCTTGATTTCAAACTTAGAACATGGAAAGTAGGTGTCGTGACACCAAACCTCTTTAGAAACACCTGATAAGCTACCCGGTACTGGAGAAAATGACGAAAGTACACTTGGCAACGAAAGTTGCGGACCTAAGCTTTGATAGGCGATATGGACATAGTTTGACCGGAACATTCTTGGGTTTGCAAACTTAGTGGAGTGTCCGTTGGTACCTACTGACTTTACTATGACTCTACTCATAATAAAGAAGAATTTAAGTACATATAAGTAAAACAGTAGATAGAAAGTAATAAGGTTTTGTAAAGATAATTTGTTCTGATCAGCAGCGCTTTGAATAAAAGTTAAATAAAATACAAGATCCAAGAAAATTATTCTTTTGTCTTTTTTTGTGTGATGTAAAGTTCCTAAATTTATATTATCTTTTTTCTTTATTCCGACAACTATGTATTTAAGTACCTAGGTAATTTCTTAGTGAATAAAAAAGGTAAAAAACCTACAAAGATCATTTTCTTATAGACCACGCGAACGAAATTGGAAACAAAAGCTACTTAATACTTTTAACAATTTATCAAAAGGTATCAGTACCTACGTATCCTCAATATGGCTTAATAGCTTAAATCACTTATTCATAACCTCCCCAAAACTAGATTTTAAAGTAGCTTATAATGATGAACGGTTAAGTTAAGCTTAAAGACGATATTATCGAACAATAAAATAACTAAATAAGGTAAAACACAATTAAACATAATGTTGGTGTTATAGAGCTATAAAATTCTGATCTGTAAGAGGCGATCCTGATTACTCACGCAAGCCAGCGCTAGTTGCGTGTTCTATGGTATTCTTATACTAAGTTGTAAAGTAAGTTCTAGGACTAATGTCATTTTTGATGTTTTGTCTATAGCCGAAACGTTATTTATCTGATTTAGTTTTAGGACTATAAATAATCCTCGTTTTGTAATTAAGTTGTAAGTATACTTAGTGCCAAAAGTCAAAAATATATTGATTTCATAGGCACAAAAATGCTCTTGAAATCGTTACATTATTATAATATACATTTTTTTAAAGCTAGTGCTAGATTTGCAAAGCGCAGTTTCCCCCAGAGAAGAACCTAGCAAAAAACTCTGTGGGGTTGCTCTTGGGGCTCATGGGGTTGCCAGATGTAATTCTTGAACCTAAATGCCGAAGTGACCATTTCTCTCCTGAGTTATAATTATAATATAATAGAATGCATATTTTTTACATATCTACTTAAGTTAACCACAGGAATAATACTTAATTGAATTGGTGTCTTTCGATGTAGATGTTTTGGTTCGCAGCTGCTGTCAAACGTTTTGACCCTTACGATCTGAAAAAGACTTACAATAGTTAATTTGAAACCTGTACGGTATGCCGACTCGTTGCTAATGAGTATCAAGTAAGTTTTTGCGAAGTATAAGCAGGTATTTTAAATAATGTTACAGTTGCAGAAAGGTTCGTCAGAACAAACGGGTCATTAAACCTGTAGCCGTCTCTGTCGTTATCAAAAAGTAGAAGAAGATGGCGATAGTAGTTATCTTCGTTTAATTTAATGGAACACTTTAACGGCTGTTTGTACAACAAAAGGGTTACACTAATTAGAATTTAGATTTGGCGTTGAGTGGGTGTGCTTTTAAGATTAAAGCAATTATGAGAGATAAAGAATTCATTTTATAAAATCATTTAAAAATAAACTTATGGTATCTACTTGTTTGGCGTTTGTCGCCTTTTACAGTTTGAGTAGGTGCATATTTATTGTTTAAGGCTTTGCAATTAGTTTAGACTTAATTATCTGCAGAATTAAATACGTAGATACCTACTTAAATATTTTTTTGGATTAAAAATACAAAAGAAAGGTAACGTAATTGTTAAAGCCCGTTTCACTATTAACAGATAAAATTAATCTGATATTTTATACCTGTCTCTGTCTAAAACGTTATGTTTTATGAAATAGACATAGGTTTATCTGTCAGTTAAATTTTATCCGTAGGTGGTGAGATGAGCACTAAGTATCTTTTGACTATGTCATTATTAGTACAGGTTTAATGCAGTGTTAGATTTAATCACCTTTACTGCAACTAACGGTTAACATCTTAAATTTAAGTACTAAGGAAGGAACATTTTTATTTAAAATAACGAGAAATAAGAAAGTTAGGTAAATATACAGACTTATCTGATACCTAAGTCATCTAGGTTACATTTAAATAAATGATTGCCAATTACTTTGTTTTCTAGGTCTCTGAGATAAGGCATTTCCCTGAATACCTAGTTCCCTAATGGTAGAGCTTTCACAACCAAGCTTTAGTCAATTAAAAAAAAGATGAAATAACAGAGTTTTCTTGCTACTTAGATTCTTCTCTAGGGTACACTGCTTGCTAGCAAAACCTTTTTTGCAAAGAAGTTGACGTATGTCAATTTTTATGTTATGTGAAATATCCTTCAAAATAAAGATTATTTGAGTGCGATTTTCAGATTCCAAACACAAAACCAAAACTAAACAACAGAATTGCACACGAATTAAGTCCATCAAAGGTCGCTATGTGCAGCGGGTATAAATAGCAGCGGCTAAGAATGGCAGTAACGGCTAAGAATGGCTATAACCGACAGATGTTAGCGCGACGCACTGTTAACATCAAACAGAGCGGCACTAAATCTGTTTACTTAGAATTGAAGATAGCTTCCTTTTTGTACGCAAGGACCACAAAGGAATAAAACAAAATTTAGGATCAGATGAGGATAAGACAGAATTAAGGATCAAATGAGGATAAGACAAAGTTTAGGATCAAATGAGGATAAGACAAAACTTAGGATCAAATGAGGATAAGACAAAACTAAGGATCAAATGAGGATAAGACAAAACTTAGGATCAAATGAGGATAAGACAAAATTAAGGATCAAATGAGGATAAGATAAAAAAGTAAAAAGCTAGTTCTGATATCGTTTTACTTGGACTAGGAATTTGTAAGTACGAAATCTTGAATTAGCTATCCTAAAATTGTTGGTAGGAAACAGAATGACGATCGCAAAATCGCCGAAGAAGAATCTGCCTAAGTGATAGAACTGTTTAGTAATCCTAATCTGTGGTAATAGGAAAAATCAATAGGCAAAGTATAAGGGCCATTACGCATTACCGGTTGCGGTGCAGTTGTAGTACCTATGACATTTGATTAGAACAAAGCGAATCGCCGTAGGTGGTTGGCTTGCGGTTTGGATTGGCTTCTTACAAACGTTAAACCGCAACCGTGGTAACCAACCATTAGTATGTTCGATCGATAAATTACTTATAGTTACACTTTAAAAAGTTTTTATTTGCTTCCATAAAGTCTCTTTACAGCTACCACAATTCTATTTTTAAAATAATCCCACTCTAATTACAAAAGAACTAAACCTAATAACAAATAAAAATAAACATAATTAGCATGAACGCAGCGACAAAATAAGCAATGCCGAACCAAGTCAGGTTCAACCTGTCAAATAAAATAGAGAAGTTACAGGACACAGCTGGCAACCAAGAAAATAACGTCATCTGTAAACCCTTTTACAGTGCAGATTAGCCTAAGTATAAGTACCTAAATAATGTTGACACTAACTATTTTATAACATAATAAAGTTGTATGAAAAGTTCTATTAGAGAAACTATCTATGGAAACATCGACTCAGATCTGCCAAAACAACGATAGATTATTTTATTTTCAAAATTTTATGTTTAATGGCAGCACTGTTATTTGTATTGAGAAAAGTTATGTCAAACAACATTACGTTGACTGGTTTGTCGTGGCATTTCTTTAAATATTTCATTTTTTTAAAGTACTTATATTTTATTTTTAATTTGCCTAATTGTTTGCCTACCTCATAATTATTAAATTTAAGAGCTTTGCTCTTTTTGGTGGAGTCTACGCCATTCTGCTCTGTTTTCTGCCGTCCTTTTGAGCACCTAATACGACACAACTTATATCCCCTCTTTCATAAGAAGAGGAAAATACCTATAGAAGGAGAAGGAAAAGGAGGAGGCAGTAAAAGGAAATTAGGATAAGCTGCATAATTTTCTTGAAAACTATCCATTAGCTAGAGTAAAAATATAAAATACATTCAAAACATACACTTTCACGTAGGTATTTACATATTTTATATTCTGAAAATAGAGATTAGAATACCATTGGAAAAGCTATCGAAAGTTCTAGAGTGTTTTATTTACGAGTATTTTTGTGTTAACAGGGTAATATCAGGGTAGGTAATGTATTTAGTCGAGAATAAAGCGATTTTTAAATTGAAATTAACTATTTTATCCGATAAATTTCTTATTTCAACACCACTTTAAATTAACAGACTGTAAAATGGGAAGTAATCAATCAGAATGCTAATTAAATTATGTACTTATCACCTCCATTGTATGGAAACAGAATTTGTGGATCCCAAACCGTATAATTGAGAGATAAACATCGGACGAATGAAAGGCAAATTGCTTGGAAAACCTCTTTTTCAATGTAATATTCTAATTAGTCGTATTATCATTTTATTTTGAATTAATTGCTTAGTGTTTTTATACATAGATGTAGCTAATACAATACTCCCTACGGAGATGGTAATTATTTATCATCGTATTAAGGTCTATCTACACAGATCCGGGCCGGGTCCGGGACGTGTTCGGGTCGTGGCCCGTCAGGAGGGAAAACAATACGTCGTCATGATAACGTGTCCGGGACGTGTCAGGGAAAAAATATCATTCCATTAATTTTCTATGGATTCGTTCACACACGTTGTCATGATGACGTATTGTTTTCTCTCCTGACGGGCCACGGCCCGGACACGTCCCGGGCACGGCCCGGATCTGTTTAGATAGACCTTTAAGCTAAGCTAAGCTTAACTTCTACACTTTATTGGATAGTAAAACCATAACTGAAGTAATAAGTGTAAAATATCAATGCTTATACTTAGCATCTTGTACCTAGCCACAGCATCATGTAGTTTTTTATACACTTCAAGTGGTATGCATATAGATACCTATACAAATGACCAAAACAACAGCATAAGCAGTAGTAACAGTCAAAAAAGGCCAGGCTAAGATAAATTAATATATTCACCACTTATAAGTACCTCGGTATATGAAATATAGTACCTATTTCAAAGACGATAAACAATCAAACCCATTCAATAATTTAAGAACATATCCCCAATATTTACTAACGAAATAACGATACCTGAGGCCTTAGTTCTTAGCATAAAAGCCAAATAATCATAATTTTAACCATACAACACCTCATATCACGAAAGCACAGTGGTTCCTACCCTAATAATAAACTGTAAACTATTGTAAACAGTGGCAGTTTGTCCGTGACGTCGAGTGCCGGCCCCACTGTGCAGTTTAATTTAGTACCTAATTATTATTTAATAGCTAAAGGGCTCAGTGAATATTATCTCGAATATTAAAGTCGAGTGTGGCGTTAAAATTATAGACCGAATTTTGTATACTGAAACTAAGTAAGGTACAGTCAGCATCATAAGTCGATTAACACATTCAGATTTTCAAAAGTAATATACACCACTATTAGACGTAAAACCTTACTTATTTCCCTTATTTTGAACTTTATTGGATGTTCATTTAACTCTGGAGTATTTTTGCTAAGCGATTTTCGTCTAATAATGGTGTATTTTACTTTTGAAAATCTGAATTTCTTTATTCTTTATTCGGTTTAAAACACACTACATTGTTTTAACAGGCATACCCAAATCAACAATGGAAATGTTGCAATAAAATTTTTTGTTCATCGATTTATGATGCTGACCGTACCTATTTGATTAATTTATTAAAATAACCGAAAATAATTTTAGATTTTCGTAATGTCAACTATACCAAAACAACCATAAATTATTTTAAATAATTTATGAAAACAATATTTTCGACAGCATATGTACTTATTTTGTTTTGTATTTTCACTTCTTGTCTGACTTGGAGTCGGCTAGCCGGAAAACCGAATTTTGTGAAAAGGTTATAGCAACTTTTCAATTGCATCGACTACCTAACTACTTAATTAAAACCTAGAAGCTTTAACATGAATCTTAAAATACGTACCTACATTTAATTTGCAATACGTAACGTTTTTCGTTTTTAATTTCCAAAAGGTTTTCCGTCATCCTCCTGACGTGTTAAAACAGACTTGACTTTACACGAATACCTATATTTACGAATACTAAAAGTTTTAAAAGAGATCCTTCAACCCTAGATGTTGTCCCCATTTACACCATGTCCCCATAATAAATACGACAACAACATTAAAACACAACCCAGGGGATTTAAGGAGCACATCTGCACATGTATATCTCGTCCAGATTGCGTCCAATTCAATTTTCCATCGTAATATTTCATACAAAACACTCCGGATAAAATCATTTATAAAGGCGTCACAAAATATTTGCATGTTGTTAACACTTTAGGGTTGCCATTTTAAATTAAACGAGATTGGTATAGGAGAACTCTTCTGTGGTAAATGGCATCGCTTAGCTAAAGTTCTAAAGCAGCTAAAATATTTGTTTTGGTATGGTAATAACTGTACAGTACTACGCTTGTAAAGGCGGTCTCTGAGACTTCTAATCTAAGTTAAAGCCCCAAAAAACCTTAACCTTTCTGGTTATTATTTTCCTAAGGAAAATTGCAGATATCTAAATAAGCACCTATGTTTACAAGATAGCAACTCAATAAAACATAGTGAGTTTTTTTAAAACTAATAAAGTACTCCATATCCCTCCATTCTCCTATCTCTCTTAAGTAGTTATATACTTTCTTAATTATATTCAACTTTCTATAACAACACAAAAAAAACAAAATTCCCGAAAAAAATGGAACAACCAAAACAACATAAGTACCAACCGGTCCTTTTAAAATAAATAAAGAAAAGCTAACTTTGAACATCCCCTTGTTTACTTGAAGCAAGTTTATAACGACGGCCCATGTTATGTTATCCTTCTTTACTGTGGCAACCCTGAGTGCCCTCGGGCCAGTGCACATCGTTCGGCTAATTTGGTCATGTTATACAAGTCGCCTTACTCTTTAGCCTGCCTATTACGATATTGGACTGTCTTTAGGGATGGTTTTTTTTTTGCTGTCGATGTCGATGATTTTTTTTGGTGTAATATCCGTGAGACTTTTTTTCTTTAGGCTTGTTTTCATGAAAAATTATAGGTATATAGATATATTTTTTTATTTTAAGCTACATTATAAATTGCTGTAATCTAATTAATTTAAAGCATTTCGGATAGAGCTAGTGTAAATATCAGGAATGACATCTTCAGAAACAAATTGTCGATCTTATGGCACCTACAGAAACCACGCAGCGTTTCCACAAAACAGAAAGAGCTAAGTAGATATTTAACTTAATTTATATCGTTATTGAAACCCATCACTAGCCTATGAATATTTAATTTCACCCCTTTCGGCGGTTGTTTATTTATTGGTCGTATATTTCAGAGCCCGCGGCAAATTTGCATACGTTACCCGCTCTATGCGTTGTCAAAATGTGGGGTTGCCCTATCGTACACACTTGTAAATTGTCACTGGAAGGGTTAACAACATTATGAAGTACAATATTATAATATTAAAGATCTTTTGTTGACAATATCCAATGTCAACTGTACACTGTACACTTACAATAAATACGACAATGACGACAAAATAAGCCTGAAATTCTACTTGTTTGAAATATCTGTGGTATCTAGTGTTATTAACCACTCAACTGGATAACCCAACTTTTTAAATAGACGCCTTTCAGCGTTATAATGTTCATAGTAACGACATTGATTTGTATTTTTAAGTATGTTTTATATCATCATAAGGTGCTAATTTATTTTATTTTTGTTTAATGTGTTTGTTTGTTTATTTTAATTTTGTACTGAACTGGGAATAAATGATTTACTTACTTACTTATTTAGTTGGGATATAACCGTTGAATTATTTTGTCGAGGGAATTGATTTGCTGATCATTTAAGGTGCTGTTACCTACAGCAAAAACATAAGTCACCTATAAGTGAGTTTTGATTAAAAACCTTCGGTTGCCATTCTGATCATTTACGCAAGCGCTGTTTCTAGAATCAGCTCTAACTGCGACTGCTTTGGTATACTGGGGTCCAAGTCTGCTAATTTACAACATTCTCAGTTGTGTGTCAGCAGAGTGTCAATGTCATTTTGAACACATTTGATCGCAATCAGTGTACCTAAGCCATTGTTTAGCAGAACACCAACTGCGTCAAAAAATGCCATTGACACTCTGCCGACATACAACTGAGGCTATTTTAAATTAGCAGACTCAGGCCCCAGATTACTAGTTACGGCGCTCGCAGCAAGTCTCGCAGCCAAATATAACCAAACAGAATCAGGGAGCTCTTCTAGAACATGAATGTCATTGTATAAAGCAGAGTGATCGACAGTGAGGGCTCACATCACATTGTTGTAAGCTGAGCTTAGAGCATACAGTATTGATACACACGTATTGACTTACTGCTGAATACTAATAGCTTGTACTAGTGTGTTATGTACTCTGTGGCATATAGTCTTGCTATTATGACTGTTATGAGGTACCTTTAATAGTCATTTGGAAAAGCCGAATATTGTCAGAATACTGATAATTATACAATAAGTACTGTCTGATATATCAAATAGAACTTTTTCATGATTTTTATACTAAGGCTTTACCCAGCTTACACCGAGTTGCAGAAAAGTCTCGTTAAGTTAATAATAATGAATTATTAAACATCGTGCCGACGACGTCTTAATCTAATTTTTTGACACTGACAGTGATAGCTTTAAGTAATGGAACTTAATTGACCTTTCTTACAACAAGCTTTAGAGGGTACAGTTGACATTGGTATAAACAAAGATTTTTGCGAAGTCAAAAATCGTATAAGAATAAGAAAGAAGAATAATACCAATAATATATTATTATTGTGAATATATATAAACTTAAAATACGAAAATTTTACAAAATTTTTATAATGATCGAGTCTCTTTATGAGTCACAGCTAGTTTATAGAAAAGATGCCATATTGGCACAATTTTTTGTAATAAAACAAATAAAATGCCCAAAGATCGATTGGTTCCCACTCTCATGTTATTCCCAGAAACTGTGGAATCAATGTCATACAGCCATACTTGGAAATCTTCGGGTTTTTGACTCTACTGTAGGAAACGGGAAATTAGTCACGTGATAAGGTTCGAAATATGATAGATGAGGAAAATTTTTTCAAAACCATAAATTAGTAATTAGTTTTTAATCATTATAGTAGGTACTTAAAACTCAAAATTTTTAGTTGTCATATGGGATCGATAAAGAATACTTTATGTTAAATACTCTTCTCGTAGAAATATAGTTAAAATATGAAATACCAAATAAAAAAGAAAGTAAAAATATTGTAACGTTGAAAATGTTATCCTAATCAAAACTAGACTTTTACTGAGAGTGGGCTGAAAAGAGTAGCAAAGTGGCTGCAACAGAACCTCCTTACGCTTAACACAAATAAAACTAATTACATGTGCTTCACTCTTTATAATAGAACTCAGCCTAGTGATAATTTTACCATTAGAATACATACGTGCTTAAATCCAAATAAATCTTGCTGTGACTGTACGGTGTTGGGCAAAGTATCGTCTGCCAAGTACTTGGGTGTTATGATGGATCAACGTTTATCATGGTACGCACATCTTGAGCTAGTTGCAAATAGAATTAGGAAATTAATATGGATTTTCAAAATATTGAGGCATGTCGCTGATAAAGCCCTAATCACGAAAGTTTATCTGGCTCTAGCTGAATCTATCATAACCTATTGTATTACCATCTGGGGTGGAGCAGCCAAAACGGAATTCTTAAATGTAGAAAGAGCACAGCGCTCCTTACTTAAAGTTATATATTTTAAACGATACAGATTCTCCACTGCTGAACTCTATTCATTAGATGGGGTTCTCAGTGTGAGAAAGTTATATGTACTATACACCATATTAAGATTACATAAATCAATAACATATGACCCAAGTAAACTAACTAAAAGAAGAAAGCATTCTGTTGTTCAATCTTTACCTGTGAAAATTGCTTTTGCTAGGAGACAATACTGTAGATTATCTTGCCATCTTTACAATAAAATAAATGAAATACTGGAAATTTACATAAAAAACTCGCATAGTTGTAAAAAAAATGTAAAAATCTGGTTAATGACTTTGAGTTATGATGAAGTGGAATCACTTCTACAGACTACAGTTTAACCTACTGTAAACTTGCTTAGTTAGACATAACCTAATAAACACCGATCAAATCCAAATGAATAAACAAATTCAGACACGCACCAATACACTACATACATACACACACACACACACCACACAAACACACACACACACACACACTAACACACACAACACACGCACACAAACACATATATACAGATATTTTCGTAAGTATTTTATCCATAATGTATGTTATACTGCGTTGTGAGGAGGAGCGGAATCCCCTGTCACAGGTATTGTTTACTTAAAAGGAGATTCTGACCCGCATGTTGTTATTTTTAAGGATAAATAAAAAACTTATCATTTCATCATCCACCAAAATGAAACATTATTGACATCGCATTATTTACCAACCCATGGTAGAGTTAAAGGTAAGGGAATCCCGAAGGCAGTAGGCTTGTGGTTTTACAAATATTTGGCGGCAAAAATACTCTGTGATATCTTTTTAGTGTTAAGTCGTTCTCAAAATTTTCAACAAATATATCAAAGTTTATAAAAATCTTGTCTGTAAGATTCCACAAGATGAGCAAAGCAATTTAATGTTCTAATCCCAAACAATGACATTTGGAATATGCTGACCATTATTGGTCTACCTACACATATGCGGGCCGTGTCCGGGACGTGTCAGGGAAAAAATATCATTCCATACATTTTCTATGGATTCGTTCAACACACGTTGTCATGACGATGTATGTTTTTCTTTCCTGACTGGCCACGGCCCGGACACGTCCCGGACACGGCCCGGATGTGTGTAGGTAGACCATAAATGCTAAAAAAGTTAAGTCGAGAACTCTATTGAACCTACTTTCATATGTCAGAAAATTAGTACAGTTAATTAACAACTCATTTTATGAATAACGTTCAAATACCACCCTTGTCACAATGATATAGAGTGCCACTGTATTTAACGCTCACTTTAATGACTGTTGTAGATATTAATTATGCTTTTAATATCAAACATGGCGTTGATAGCAAGTCCCGTTAAAATGAAGCGTTCAAAAAGCTATTGCGGAGATTTCAATCTGCAACTATACTATGCAATGTAAGTAGTGTAGAAATATCAGTAAAACTGCTACACTGACTTTCAAGTCGGTATCTCTTCAATACTAGTAAGTAATTATGATAATTTTCATTTTTTAAATGGCAACTAACAATGTGGATTTTGGCAATGTTTAATAAATTAAGGTAATTAGATATATAATTGTTTACTATGAGTACACACACTAGAAACAAACATTTTTGTACATCTCAGCAATATTAGTGTGCTGTGAATTACCCCACGACCTCTGGCATGGCAACCATTCACGCCAACAGGCCAGCCAAAAATTACTCGGTTACTTAATCGGTTAATTTCAACCTGTGGTTCAAACTACTGTGAAAAGATTTTTTTTTTAAATATAATATTTGGGAATTGCCACGTTAGATTCTGTGTCAAAAGATTTATTTGTATCCGAAACTACAGTTACCTTAATAAACCCTAAATAGATATTTTACCCTTACTACCATACTGTAATCAGCTACAAGTCATACTAGAGACTTGTATGTAGCCGATAATAGTAACATACTGATATACCTATACTGTACCACGTCCGTAACTTTTTATGCACATTTCATATTGTAATATCGATTGAGATCGAACCAATCTAAAGACGCTGATCGATACTCATTACGCGCTCTTAAGTTTACATAAAATAATGAAAACCGTGGGTGGTACATGTTATTACTTAAAGTAAATGATTGAGTAGGTATGTTAATACATTTAATTCGCAATTTAAGTAAGGAATATACAAAAACAAAACAGAAATTACAAAAAAATATTACTTAGGTACATAATATTAAAGTTTTTTTAAACGTGTTCCGATTTGTAGACCTGCCCACCCTACTCTCATTTTCCCAACGTGTTTCACACTTCACAGTCACTTTATTGTGAAAAAAATATGATATATTTCAATACGACAAAGTAAAAGAGGTTTTTAATCAAGTTATTAATATGAAACAAAAGGATGGAGTCAGTTGAGAAAACGAGTCATTTCTAAAAGCCCAAAAATGTCATTACATCTACCAGAAAATGTTCACAACCACATCTATATGAAATTAAACGGACGGACGTACGGACATTCCAAATTTTAATTACTCGCATATTTCACATGTTAAAATATTCCGAGGTTGTGGGTATCATGAGGACATTAGAGTTTTTTATTGTTATTTTAAAACGAAAACGTGTAAAAGGGTGGACCACCTCTGACTTGGTAGCAAAGATCGTAACGCACCGCCATTAATTCTAAATGATGTCAGGGCTTGTCAACAGTTTTGGGTTGATGTCTTGTTTTTATTTCAACAATAATTTTGTACAATTTATGTGTTTTGATTACGAGAGCCGTAGCTTTAATAATATATGTATTGGAATCGATACCGAAGCAGTAATATTAGTGATAAATAATCTCATTAATGAGTTGAGCTGGTTTTTTGTCATCGATATTTTAAAAGTTAATCAATGAAGTTGTTAGGATGTCCATTATTTATTTTTTAATTACACCTTATCATTTTATTTATAAGATAAATTTAAGTTACCCTTTATGGACAAAATTACATTTCTTGGTGAAATCTTTCATTACTTTCATTTATTTATTCGTGTATTTTGTTTCAATATATTGTGCAATCTGTTGAACTTAATATTACCTTGAGCTTAAACACTTTATTCAAAATTACCAAAAAAAAAAAAACAATTAAAATGTTTATAATGTTTAACCCCTTGGGCGTCCAAGAATTTCGTTTTCATCAAGTTTTTGTGTCGTTTTTGTAAAGAGCTACCAAAGAAGTTATTAAGGTGATACGATCGGTCCCACGATTTATTGTGCTCCCCTATTAACGCAAGCCTGTTGTGAATTTTAATACTTAATTTAGCTTCTACCTCTATCGAGATGCTCTACGTATGGTTTAAGTTAAAAGCGAATTGATTTAGTTAGTTAGAGGAAAATAAATAAATAAAATAGTTAAAAATAATTTATCCAGATTTTATAATAAGGTACTACGGTATGTATTGATCGAAAATATTTTGGTGCTCTTGTTTTGGAAAGAAAGGATTTAGACACTTGTTCGTTATATTTAGATTTTTATTTAAGCATATTCACTTTGCGTAAAATGAAGCTTTTAATTAGATATAAACTTTACATACATACATATCCGTCACGCCTCTTTCCCATTGGGATAGGCAGAGATCACTTCCTTCTACTTGCCACGATCCAAACACACTTCTTTCGCTTCATCCACTCTCATCAGTCGCCTCATACATGCCCGTCGGTTTAGGGTACCCTGACTTGGCCTTTCTCGAGCAAGTCCCCTGTTTGATCGAGGTGAGGTACGTTCGATATAAATTATATACCACTTCAAATATAGCAATAGAAGCTATAATCTTTTCACTTGCACCATTTTAGCTATATGTTTAATAACGTTCAAAGATTCCTAGACTGTTATTATTCGTAATAGAATGGACTCAATAAAAATGTTTTGATCCCCTGACTAATATACTTATATACCTAATGATAGATCATTACATTGTATGAGAAGACTATTTAACATAAAATTGTAGAGTTATTTTATATTTCGATGGAGATTGGCTAAAATAAAGTTTTTAAATTAGTAGAGAGTTGTTTTTTATTTATTAATAACTTATTATATAAGTACATAAAATCATGCCAAAAGTAAATAAAAACAGATAACTACAATTAAAAAAAACAGATAAGAAATAGTTGCTTACCTCTGTTCGTTCAATCTTTGAAAAATCTTTAAAAAACGATATTTATAAGCAAACTGATGGCAAATTACATATAAGCTTAAGCATTGAATGTTTGTATGTACAAAGATAGTTATTCAATATCTTTATTAATAGTAAAACCAGAATAAAGGTGTCAACACACCCGGTGTGGTCTTCATCAAGTCGGTCTGTCTGTACTCGGCTTTAAAAATAAAATTTTTATGTCTTAAGTGTACACCGCTACTAGTTATTTGCAAGCTTGTTTTTGTGATGTTGACTAAAGAAAGTTATCTAGCTAATGGACGAGAAATAAAATTGTTTTTTTATTATGAGAGTAAGGAGTCTTCACCACCTAAGTTTTTGGTTCAAATTGGCATAATATACTTATAGTAACATAATAAACTGACGCAGGGGTTTGCGAAGTATTTGAAAATTACAATCTGAATACGTATAGTAAGTAAATACCTTTGCTCCAGGTTAAATTAAATACATTTTTTCTCCTGCACACAACTTATCGATTTTATAGGAAAAGTGAAAGTATTTTGTCCACAAAATAAGTTTCCATTATTTATTTCAGTTATTAGACATATTCACTGCTTGCATTTCAAAACCTTAATTAAAAATCTCCGTAACAAACGCAGTTTACAATGCAAAACCACAGATCGTCGGTGCAAAATTTTAACCCACTAACACCAAACACTCACTCCTACATATTTCAATTCCATGTAGCGATAGCAATCTAGTCATTGCATATAGAGGTAGAAACCGCTGCGGTAATTAAGCAGTATATTTGTCAGTTTATAGTTATTTGCTGTATTAAAGGCAGTGGTTACTGAATCCAGTCGCGCAGTAGGGGGCCCGGCTTATGGGCTACAATATGAATAGCCTTTTCATTCATGTGTATTTATCTTGTCGATTTTGAAAAAGAATCTGTTAAGTGAAGAATAAGTGCGCTTACGCGCATGCGGTTGTGGTGCAGTTGCTGTTTGAAGTTTGATGTGAAACTGTACCAATCCGCGAGACAGATCCGCGGTTCGTGTTTTTCATATAAAATATCAATGACAACAACATGTATGTAAGCATGTTATTTCTTTTCCTGCAAACCAAAGAAGAATCTAATGCTATCTTCACACCAAAGCCGCCGGGCTAGGACGGCGGCTTTTCGCCATACGAATGGCAGCTGTCAAAAAGCCTGTGGCATGCCGGCAGCTTTGGTGTGTAGACAGCATAAGTTTCCTAACAATTTTGCGAGCATAATCACTAAACGCGTAAATACTTACTTACCTGCCAATACTCTAACTGGACATAATCCCACGAGCAGTCAATTGATGTTTTTTAATTTTTAGACTGAAGTTTTACTGAAAAGTATGACCGATAGACAGTACAGGAATGAAAGCTAGAGTCAATTGTTTGTTTTACTGGCAAAGTGTGAAAGAAAGACAAGTGAAAATCTAGCTTATGTTTGAGGTTAAGATAAGTCAGTGATCGCAGTCAATAAAAATATAGGCCGAGATATTTGTGTACCTACTCGTATTAGGAACTCACTTCGATATTATTAAGCAAAGTAGGTAGTTATTACAGAAGATTGCTCAGACTAGACGGTTTCAAATGCTGCGTGTCTAGGGTTGCGTTAGTTTTACGGGAATTTAATCACTTACCGAAGTAAAAAGGAGATGTTAAGTGGAGGGAAGTGGTCTCTACCCGGATGGGGGAGAGGCCTGAGATAATGTATGTATGTTAATTCCAATTGAAGCTCACTTTTTAATACATTATACAGCACATTTTATACAGCCATAAATTATTTGTATTTTTTAAATAATTATGGAAACACTGAAAATTGTTATAGACAGGCACACGACAGTTAGTCTGCCGTTCATACGTACGGGTCGCGGGTTCTATCCCCGCCGGTTAACAAACATTTGTGTGATGAGCATAAATGTTTGTTCCGTGTCTGGGTGTTATATATTTATCTATGTATGTTTATCAGTCCCTGATACCCATAGTACAGGATTTGCCTAGTTTGGGGTCAGATGACCGTGTGTGAAATGTCCCCCAATATTTATTTATTTGTTATTTACTCTCAATATCTCAATATGTCTTAAATTTTACAGTGGAGATAGTAAAGCCAGAAAAGGGTAACGTTTGTTGGCACCCCTACTTGAAGAATACCGGGTGCATTCGAGTGGCTGCGTCGTTATCGCCAGTCGACAGGCTTTGGCATATTCTTGTATGGCAACAATAACATCCTGAGAAAGTTCGTTTACATACTGTATTAAACTCTGTGTAGTAACTTAGTGCCTAAATAAAAGTGTTTTGAAATTATATAGGTATTTAGAACTTTATAATAGAGTTTTTTATTTAGTTTTTTAAGAACACAGCAGAACACTTAGGCTAGGAAATGATAAGTATGAAGAGTCTTTTTTAAAGTTCAATTTGAGACAAAACGAATATAGACTATCGCGCCATACAAATAATTTAATTTCTCACGGAAATTAAAACAAAATAAAAAAATCAGAAAAAAAGATTTTAAGAAAAAAATGTAATCAGAAATCGTAAAGCAAAATTAATCACAGACTATCCTGTTTAGAGCTATAATTATGAACACCATGTATAGTTATTAACAACGTAGGCCCCGCCCCTGCGGGAGAGAGACGGAGGATTTTCTCAGGCAATCACTCATTGAAAATTCAATAATAATCCCGTGATATTGTTGAATAATGGGCGATTGTCTCGCTTGCACTTTTAATAAATTCAACACGACAGGTAAATTGGAGATATGACAGGGTGTTGTTAAAGGTTTGATGGAGGTACAATGCGGAACGACTATGGTTGTGTAGGAATAATTTTGGTAAACTGTTTTAAGGGCCTTTTCGCATTAGCGGCTGAACTGCCTTCGCGGTTCAACACCTCAAAACCATCGAATAATTATTTTACGTTTTATAATTAAACTTTTGTTTTAAGTAGGTATGACATTATTTGAACGAATATTGAAAATGAAATTCATCCTATTAGAGTACCTTTTGTAAACCACTTATTGACATTAATTTACTGTGATAACAAGTTAAGTACCAACATGTAATTGTATAAGTCTGTTCATTTAAAAAAAAAAAAAGATATATTGGACATAACGTAGGGCCCTGTGCCGAAGGTTTCTTGCCGTTTTCTTTCTCTCGGCTATACAGGTAGTGAACCGGCAGTAATTTTATAGATAAAAAAAGTGACATCAAAAAGTGTAATGAATTTTGCCTATTTTTGAATAAACACTTTTCATTTTCATTTACATTATAAATATTGATGGCCGCGTTGTCGGAAGAAACAAATGAAAAAAATGTATAGTCACGTAACATGGTAACCCACGGTGCGAGTTCATTCCGGTCTGATTTAACGGAAAGTTCAGACTTCATAAACAGATAAGAACAACCTGTATTTATTTAACCCCCGAACTATTGTGAAAAATACCGTTTCATTACATAACAAACGAATTATGCAACAATGTTTCATATTACGCAATTAATTACTCAATTATAGTAAGCAACGTAACTGTGAAATTGAAGATTTTAATTTAGGTAATTAAACGTTATTGTTTTTGTTATTATTCTCGTGCGAACTCGATACCTACATGAAACTAAGTGTAAATTCAAAATAATCCAAATTCTAATTTAAACCAAATATGTGTTCAAAATTAATTTTCTATATTTTATCAGTTTTCCTCGGCTTTGTTATTTGTAGAGACTTTTATGTGGGAATGTTTCAGAGGAATGATATTTTAGTAGCCCAAGATGGTTTGTATAAAGAAAGAATTCCATTCAGGATACAATATGCAAAATACGGGAGGGTATTCAAATGTAAGGTAAGAACTCGTTTAATATTTGTCGTGTGATTGATTAGGATTTAATAGAGGCGATAGTGGCGTCATTTTGTGTAAACCACTGTAAATCCGATTTAATGCCGGATCAGACACACGACAATTATGTAGTAGAATCTTTTAGAAAACCATATGAATAGGTAGTGTCCGTTTTTATGTTCTATAAGGTTATTCAGAGTATTCGAACGGTTTTGAAATTAATTCCTGACATGAGCTTACTCTCAAATAAGACTGAATAGGCCTTGCTGAAAACCACGCCGCTTGCTCAATACAGATTTCATCAAATGGAGTACCTACGCAGGTTTCCTCAGATTTTTTTCTTGTACCGTAAGCAAAATATTCTTTTGAATATAAATATTCATAAGAAAGAAATGATGTTTAGAGGTACAGATTGGGGATCAAACCCATGCTTCCTAGATTGGAGGCGGATCAACAAGGCAACAACCACTCACATTGAAATCATATTTTTTTTAGATCACCTACATGCGCGTAGTAGATCGCCTAGGCTACGGCCGCGGTCCGAAAGTCGAAATAATCCGAGGCGGCTTACAAAAAAAATACGTCGTCCTACGATTATCAGCTTACAACAGCCCAATATCCGTCAATGTGTACGTTGGCTGCGCAAACGTAATGCAGTACACGACTACTACAGAACTGACTACAGTCAATGATGCGGGAGGGAATTCTACTGGAGATGCAAGTCAAGCCACTGGTGGTAATGAAACGAGTGGTACGGGTGATGGTACAGCTGCCACGGGTGATGGTACAGCTGCCACGGGAGATGGCACCACTGGCGAAGAAGGAACGACGGAAGAAACTACACCAGAGTGATGAGATGTAGTAAAGAACTGTAGTTTAGCAATAGCAATATAATATTTAGCAATAAGCATGTAATATTTAACAATAAGCATAAATAAGTATTCAGAATTTTTAGCATAGATCCCTAGATTTAGGTATACACAGTGTAAGAATGAAAGAATGAGTCTAGACTAGGCAAAAGCCTATTAATGTGATCACTGGACAATAAAAATTATTATGTTTGCTCTCAGAAAATACAGTTTTACTTTTGACATGACTTTTGTAGAGCTTTTTTATTTTTAACAGTCCGTCAGTCAGGCATATAATTAACCCCTTTTTTTGGCGTGGGTGGCTAGTAATAAGCAAGATGTATCAAGATCAAAATTACTACAAAACCTAGAATTTTCAGAAAGGGCGCCATAGATATTGACTAACTTAAGACGTGCGTGTCAATAATAGTGTGTCATATTCGATGTGTTTGTAGTTTCTCGTGAAAATTAGGATTTGAGCTAGGTCATGAATAGGTTAACTCCCGTGGGAGCTAAAATAACCTTCAGCATAACATGATACAGTTCTGATATTCGTCATAACATTCTCACAGACGTCTTAAGCATAAATTATTGTAATTTGATACTTGTAGCAACCATGTTTGAGTCGACTTTATTGATAAGAAGTTAGAGTTATGACAACGAATAAAGTAAGTACGTACAGAGTCCAGCATTAATTAATTCACATCGGCAATCATCGGATTTCCGAATATAACCGAATCTAAACACATGCCTATCAATAAAGATTGTATATCAGGATTTGAATTTGGAATATCCTTATTGTTTTGATCCCTGTGTGAAACTGTAACATAATTATAATAAGATGATTAGAAACGGCAGAAATGTATACCTATAAAAGGCAATAATTAAAAAATTCAGTGGTTTTAGCGTGAAAGAGTACCAAACTCATATCTATTATAGACATCCATCGGCACAAACATTGTCATTTAATAATATTAGTAGGAAACTATGTGAAACACAAAGTAGGCCGACAGGATACTTACTAAGTAGTAAATATGTAGTAGCTGTGATTATTTTAATTGCACTTTTTAAGCGAGCAGAATTATGTGATATTTTATTGGTCAGTCGTGTATTTTATTTATATTTCCGACCATCGTAAAACTGATTGCATGTCCGGTAATGTTGCTATTGCAAAAATAAAAGAGTTTCATTTAGTACTCACTTATTAAGTATTTAAAATCATACTATAGGGTGTAATAAAAATATTATAGATTTTTTAAAAATACAGTGACTTTTATTTAGTAATTGTTTTCTAACTCCTTGGAAAAAGTTGTTTAGGTTTATGAGAAGATACCAGCGCTATGTTACATGCGCCTTGGTAGATGGTTTGTATTTCGATTGGAATATCTCTACAGTTATGAAAATGGCTTATAAAAACGATCATTTCTTCTGAATTGGGGAATCGTTGATTACCAGTGACTACCACAAAGTAAAATACTAACTACAAAGATTATAATGTATTAAAATACATCATTTAAATATACCTGATACTTCATTAGTAACGGAATAGTGTAGCAGCCACTAATAGATATTCTGACGTGACTTGATTGGTGCCTCGTGTCGATACGCCTGTACCCTTACCTTAGATGAATCAGACTTTGAGGGTACTATGTCCGAAAGTAACTTTCCTACTCATAATAATATTACAGACGTCAATGTTTTTATCGGTGGTTTGTTTTGAGGATGGATGGAAGTTTTTTTCTCTTTCACGCAAAAACATAGCATACACATTAAAACGAGCATACATATTAGAATAACATACTCGATATCTTAATAATGTTCAAGTTTTCTGGGCGACCGCTGGCATAGCAGTAGCAAAAAGAGGAATTTAAAATAAAATTGTATAATTTACTAAGTTTATCAGAACAAAATATGGTCCTTTGCATTTTTGACACTTCTCTGTCACTTACCTTGCTGTGCTTGGTGGATATCGTGTATTGTTAAAGCAAAACAGTTCAATATTAAATGCCTATAATAACAAGTTATTGGCATCAAAATATTTGCCTCGATTTATTTATTTTATAGCACCTACAGTTAGGTAGGTATTACTTTTCTAATGCCACTTATAGTAAGCGTACTGGTTTAATTACAGTCTTAATGATCTTGAAGTGCGTCCATCGTTTGAATCTACCACGCCATTTGTTACGATATAAGCTTGTGGGCATGAAAGTTGCCTATTTACTGTTAGCAGTACTATATTCTGTTTGATTACTATAAATTAGAATACGGTTTTGAGGTGTTAGGTTAAGTAGTATGACATTTGACCGCAACCTGTCTTGCAATTAAAACACTGTAAAATCCAACTTCTAATCGACACCTGTTAACGTCATTTTCATACCACCAGTATTGATTTGTATTTAGTCGTGTAAAACAGTAGGGTGGTTTTGATAATGATTTTAAAAGAATTAACTCACTCGAGTGGCGACCACGCACCGGACGACGCAGTGTGGGAAGGCCTCCAACAAGGTGGACTGACGACTTGGTTAAAGGCGCTGGAAACCGTTGGATGTGGGCAGCGCAAGACCGGTCGTTGTGGAGATCCTTGGGGGAGGCTTTTGTCCAGCAGTGGACGTCCATAAGCTGACATGATGATGATGACGAACTCACGCCGATACCCTACTTGTAACTATGCAGCTCCGCATATTTGGTAAGAATTAGTTAAGCGCATATAAAACTACATTTTAAACCGTACCATCCACTAATCAAGAAATCTTCGTACGCATTTATCGTTATATCTTTAACACCTTATGATGTCTTCCTTTTATTCTGATGAGCAAGATGCAATATAGTAACATCCAATATTGTAGTATCAATCAAATCAGAACGTGTGGTTTTAGCGTGAAAGAGTCACAAATATCCTCACATCCATCCAGTAGAAGAAACTTTGACATTATATAGTAGGAGGTTGGATATGTGGCTTCGAGAAGACGCCTTAGTTAACGGCTTCACCACACTAGATGATGGGATCATTTTGTGGTTTGAGATTATAATGCAGAATTTTCAGGCTTTGCTGTTCCAACATCAAATATAACAAAACTGCAATCACATACGCATACATACATATCTATCCGTCACGCTTCTCTTCCACTTCCTTCCACTTGCTACTATCCAAAAACACTTCTTTCTCTTTAACCACGTTAATACCGGAATAAATCGTTTTTAACCAAAAACCTTTAGGTAGTCTGTAGGGTGGTGTGAAATATGAACAAGTTTTGTTAGGGCTATTTAAAATACATAGGTAGGTACTTAAGGCAGAGTTGCGTGGTGAGTCGTGACGAGGCATATGTCAGGGTTTGCTTTAAGTTAAAGAAAACTGTGTCTGTAAATGACCGATGTCCATGTACAGAGAGACTGATGAAGAACCTAAACATAATTGTGTCGTAAATTAATAGGTCTTGTTGGAGAATGGAAGTTTTGTATTGGGAATTCTAGGTTTTCATAGAGTGTATGTAGCATATACTGACAAATTAAAGAAAATGATTCTGGATTAAATGAGCAGCAAATAATGCAAAATCTAAGATTTTAAAGGCTTAAGTTTTGGGGGAGGCACCATTCTGTTACAGGAGCGCTGGTTACAGAACTGCCTGCAGCCTGACTGCAAAGGATTTGGTATGATCACTAAATTTATTAGCTGAGACTAGGCTCGCTTCATAGCTCACATAAATGATCAGAATTGGCAGTTTTGTGTCGTATTTTGTTTTGTACCATGTTTCATTCAAACAGCTTCTAGCTTGCAACTTAGACCACAAGTCTAGGGTGGCCCATGAAATTGTGCATTACCATCATCGTTCTATGACCTCGCCATCATATTAAAGGGGCTCTGACCCCATCTGACCAGGTGGTTAAAATTTGATAGCGTCTGCACCATATACTATTAAGAGGAGATTTAAATGTCTCACCTATTAAACGGAGAGTAGACGCCTGATACAAAGGTATTATTATAGGATATAAGTACCTAATTGAAGCCGAAAATATTAAAATAATCCATTTCTTTTGCAATTAAGCCGGTAGGATTAAGGAGGTAGGATATTCAGTGTTATTACAATGCAGGAAAGCGCATTAAAGTTTGAAATGGTTTCAAATTCTGTTTCTGACATCGAAAATATCAGTCTATAATTTGAATGAAACCTTTCTGTTTTCAAAGAGTGGTTACAGTTGTAGAATGGGTCTTTTCTACAACAGTAACCGCACTTTGAGAACAGAAAGCCTTTACTTATTAATGTAGCTCTATTAATAAAGCATTCTATAAACCCTGGACGCATGTTTTAGTTTGACTACAAAGCAGTGACATAAAATTTTAACGCTTAAGCTATAAAACATAGGTACCTAGTTCAGTTGTTTTTTCCACTCGACCTTTGTAATGTCCATTATTGTTTGTAGTTTCTCTATTTAAGATTTGCCGATAACTTCATGTTAGGCGTGAAGCCGTGAAATCTTTTGAATAAATTAGCATCTCTAGTGTTTTGGTGTATCTTTTCTTTTGTTTTTTATTCGTGGTCGAGGTTTTTATCGTGTATTTATTTATTTAAATCAGAAGTACACAACAGTTTGGCAGTTTGGTTACTGTGTATATTTAATGTACTTAATCTTTGACTATAAATTTTTTTGAACTTTGGTCATTGGTTCATGTCTTTGGCAAGCTCTATAGCAAATGATTTAACTTCAGGGATATTGATGAATTGTCCAAAGTATGACAGATTGTTGGTGCTAAAAATTAAAGCATCTCTATCAAGACCATAAATAATGTATCTAACCCACGTAAAGCACTAAAATTGACAAATCGATTTGATATTTACAAACTCAGTATTGGACTGACATTTAATAGTTCCCATTTGTTAGGCATACCCATTGCAATATAAACCAGCAACAAAATATATTAAACCAATGATATTTAATACAGAATTATGACGGTTGTCTTGACTAAATTGCAAATTTATTTCGCTAACTCTCTAGAGATCTGTCCATTGCATAAGTGTAAAAGGTCCTTTTAGGAAATGATAGTGAATCTTGCAAAACTTTATAAGCTTGGAGTTAGCACCTTCTTGTGGGTAATTGCTCATTGGTATTTGGTGACCATGTTTTAGTGTGTTTTGTGGATATTTTTGTATTTTCCTTTTGGTGATAATCGCTTGGAAATTAGTTCAGGAAGTCAACTCATATTTTTTAAAATTTCGGGCTTCTGAGATTATGCGATAAGTGGAGTGAAGAAAGCAGATAATTGAAAATGCCACAGCAGTTTTGCAGTTGCAGTTTACTTGATCACTGATTGACGTAGAGTGATGGAAAGCTCATGAAAACACCATCTATCTAACCATACAAGTAAAAAGTAAAGAATCAAACTTTGACCTTTGTCCCTTGGAGAAAATGGTTCAATTATTGCGAGTTACTAGTTATTGAAATAACTGTTTCAACTGAGTACCCACGTTTATGTTACACCGTGTATAGAAACATTATTACATTCACAGCACGTCTTCATTCGTCTGTGAAACAAAAATCTCTTTACGTACTTATATTGAACCGTGAAAGAGTAAACATTATGTCTTTTCTCATATTGTTTAGTGGTCACACTCATTACCATTAGAATTGTCAACTTTTGTAATACATTGTTTTTGGATTTTAGTATTTTTTTGTAATATTAATGTCGAGAGGAAATCAGCCTTTATAAAATCGTTTCGATATCGCCTTTATGCTACAATGAAATAAGGTATCCCTGTGTATTTGATGTAGGTACCTACACTTGACTGTATCTAAGGAAAATGTTAACGGATGATATTAATGTGAAAGTAAAAATACTGTTATTGATTAATTTAAATTTATATTTTCAAATAAGACCCTAACCACAACCAAATCCGCCATTCATCCCCGTCGCATAGTTACCAATCAACAACACTCACTCTCTTACTCCTTAGCATGCATCCTTTTCATTCATCTATAACTTCCGCTTCCTTCATCCGTCACTTCCGTTTCCTTCTCCTGTCTCCTTCCCACACTCGGCCGTCCTGATACAATGTCTGTCCTCAGACATTCGTCAACTCTTCCACAATGTTTCCTCTTTCAACATAATACGTCTCACAAACACTCTTTATACTCACTCATACCTAACAACTTTATCTAGACTAACACCTTAAACAACTTAAACAACTTAACACCTTAAACAAAACATCTTATAGAAAAATACACAACCCCAAAACATTTGAAGTTTAGATAACCATCTAACGCTATGCCTCTTGAAAAGAATTTATAGTCATAAAACAAACACAAAACAAAATCATGCAAACTTCCTTAAACTTAACAAAAATAAACTTTAAACTTTAATTTAATGGCTCACAAAGTATCAAATAAAATTAAAACTACTTCTCCTTCTGCAACAAACAAAAATTAAAATAATCAAGTAGAAACTTATAAAAACAAACCTAGCAAAAACATCAACCATTGTCAATCTGTCCAGCTTTCCTTTTCTTATTTAATCCTGTTATGTAATAATCTCTGTCTATCACTTCCTTCATCTTCTTCTTAGAAAAATGTCCATTACTATGCATCTGTTTGATTATTTCTTTTTCCATCGTCTTGGGTATAACTAGTAGCTTATCTCCTTTAAATAGAATGTCGTTCTGTGTCCAACAGTCTTTATACGTCTTTTCTCGTAGAATCTCCTTAATAGCTGTGATGCCTTCAATGATAGCAGTGGCCTCCAGCTCATAGCTTGAATGTCTCGACTGAGCATCACTCGTCTTTCTGCTCATGTAATGAACTGGGTGGAGTCCTGTATTTGGATGATATTGCATGAGTATAGCAGAATAAGCAACACTCGATGCGTCAGTGTGCAACTCAGTCTTCAACTTTGGATTAAAGATCTTTAAAACAGGACCTGATGCCAAACTCTCCTTTAAAATATTAAATGCTCGTCTTTGTTCGTCTTCAAATACAAATTCTTTTTCCTGCTTTAATAAATCTGTGAGCGGCTTTGATATCAAGGCATAGTTTTCAATGTACTTTCTAAAATAAGACGTTAGCAAAAGACTTGAATACTCAGAGAAACTTACTTGGATCACTCCGTCGTCTAGCCACTCCTTTACCTGCTGTTCAACAACCTTTTGTTCCATCAAAGACAAACGTCGTGGCCTTTGAGCTACAGGAATGTCATCTTTCAAAACAATCTTCAACCCGATGGGAGCGTCTTTAATTTGGATTGGATTATAATCTTCAACACACTGAATGACTTTCTCTCTAACCGCAGGATTGACAATATGTTCGACTTCTACTGGTAAATCTGAAAAACCACACAACTTAGACATCCATTCATCACTTTCAGGCAAAAACTTTACTTTATAGCCACTCATAATAACGGTAATTTTTTGAAGTAATTCTTGGCCTAAAATCATATCAAAAGGCATAACGTCTTTAGTCACTATATGAAATAATACATCCTTGTAGTTCTTCCCGTCGATTGTTATGTCCAGAAATACTTTTCCCATTGAATTGACCACGGTACGTCCAAGTCCGGTCAAACATAGGTTATCTTCGCATTTTTCCGTTCCAACAGCAGCAAAACACTCGTACGTTATCAAATTAAAGTCACTGCCGGAATCTATAAGCGCGTCCACTGATAATTCGTTAATTTTCACGATAATCATCGGCTTCGCAGAGGAATTTCTTGCTTTGTTTACATTTTTTTCAACTTGCATAACTTCATTTCCTCTGATTGACTTTTGGCTGTCACAACTGTCGTCTGTCACGTCCATGTTGAAATTCGCTGTGCGCAGTTTTACCGACGGAGCAGTTGCAGCAGAACTGCCAGAAATCCATGCTTTTTGGTGCTGTTTTACCGACTGATCCGACGTTGTTGGCTTATTATTTCCAGTGCACTGCGTTCCTATATGCCCATAATTGTTGCAGCGAAAACACTTGACACCTTTTATGCATTTGCTAGCAACATGGTCCATATCGCCACAATTGTAACATCTGTTCGGTCTTTGCGGCAGTTGAGGTTTACTCTTCCTAACTTGAGGTTCACTCGTAGCCATTTTAGTCTTCATCTTTTCGTACAACTGCAATCGTTCTTTTAACACAGGAAACGTGCTAGACCCGTATAAGATCGCTTTGTTAGGCTCATGGTCGACGATTCCATCTATGATGTACTGTATAGTAACATAATCGGGAAACTTCCCCTTGTGCCCCAACTCCTTCATTATTAACATGTATTCGTAAAATGTCTCACTTCTTTTTTTTCGTCGAGCAGCCATCATTTCGTGAATTTTTTTGATATTGATCGCGTCCGGGAACTCCTTTAATAATGCAGTCTTTAGCTCTTCGTATGTCTTAAAAACTTTTTCACTTCTTAGCCATAGTCCAGCGGTGCCAACCAAGGATCGGCGTGCATAAATAAGCTTCTGCTGAGCGGTCCAGCCGAATATCGCAGCGTTGTCCTCCAGATCCTCTGCCCATTTTATAGATGATTCGGTTTCGTCGCCGCTGAACTTTGTGATTCCGTCTAGAAATAATGCAGCCATCGTCGTACTTTGTTCGCTCGTAGTCGTAGCCATGGTTTTTCTTCTTAAGGTCGTCTTCGTTCTTAGTTCGTTAATCGTTAATCGTCTTTCCGTCTTAGATTTTAGATCGTCGTTCGTAATGGCGGTGGTAATGTTGTAGTTCTTCGTCTTCCGTCTTTATACGTCGTCGTCTTCCCCCGTTGTCGTTTTCATATCCCGGATAGCCCCCACTTTGTGAAAGTAAAAATACTGTTATTGATTAATTTAAATTTATATTTTCAAATAAGACCCTAACCACAACCAAATCCGCCATTCATCCCCGTCGCATAGTTACCAATCAACAACACTCACTCTCTTACTCCTTAGCATGCATCCTTTTCATTCATCTATAACTTCCGCTTCCTTCATCCGTCACTTCCGTTTCCTTCTCCTGTCTCCTTCCCACATTAATAATGAATATAAATTAAATATTTTTTAAATAACCTACTTTATCGATGTCCATTTGATTTTTTATTGTTTAGCATTTAAATTATTTTTCAATTTTTGTCCGATTTTCGCTAAAGACATGGAGTTACTACAAATGGCATATTGAGTAAGCAATTACGATGTTTTCTCACTTACAAATGCAATATCCCATTTAATGATTTCTAGAAATATTTAACTGTCTGAAACTATTTATTTGTTTTCGACTTTTCGGAAAACTGTAAATAATACCTGTAACTATATTTTTTATGATATTTTTACTAACGACAGTGATTTGTGTAAAAAATATGACGTAATAAGACTTTCAACATAAAAAACCGAGCTATTTGGACGTCAAACAACGGCTTGTTTTAGATATTTCATAAAAATTTTTGATGCTACGAGTAGCTTAAATTACCTACTCTTTTACTAAAGATTCATATATCTCCATAGTTTGCTTCCGAACACATCTTTATAAAGCTCTCTCCACACAAACCGCATTCCAAAGAAGTGTTAATCTCTAACAAAATAATATGCAGCCGTCTTTGTGATATAGTTATTGTGTGACTTGTGAAAATCGTTTGCACCGCGCCTTATGTCCAGTGTTAAGTGGTCCTAAGGTGGTCTCCATTTACACCTAGCCCTTTTTTAAGCGAATACAAAAATGGAGAAAAAAATACATTATTATTGTAAAGAAATGTTGAGTAATCATATATAAGTAAGCTAGAGGCCGCCTGCGGCTTCGTACGAATTTAAAAATGTCGATGTCCGTGTAGATGGATGTAAGGATGTTTGGTAATCTTTCACGCAAAAACCACTGAACAGATTTGAATGAAACTTAACAACATTATAGCTTGTACTGTTGTGTAAGTTTTCTTAGATGTTATGATAAATGCGAACGAAGTCGTGGGCAGCATCTAGCAATTCAATATTTGCCCAAATAAATACAGGATTTACCTTAATGTTAACCTTTTGTTACCTTTTAACGTTAAACAAAAATATTAACAACAATAAAAACAAATCAAAGTTGATATCGGAAATGCCACTGCGTTTTAAATTAACATGATCTTGATAATTCAACGTGTGAGTTTATTAGAATTACTTAAATTAATTGTACTTAGAGACTTTTGTCCAGCAGTGGACGTTCACAAGCTGACAGAACAATAATTGTACAAAAAATTTAGTTTTTTTAACCCCACTCATGGCCGGTCCCAATAGGTATTCTATCTTTCTCTGGTATTGCCCAGCTAGAGTTAGAAATATCCATATTTTAGGAAATTGGTAATAAAAAGACTTATTAACTGTAGTTGATGGTTTTTATTGAGAAAATTTAGCACACACACAATCCACCATTATTCAAGAAAAAAAGAATGAGTGAACGAAACGGTTGAACATAAAACTATTGCTAGTACATTATAAAGACTTATTAACTGTAGTTGATGGTTTTTATTGAGAAAATGTAGCACACACACAATCCACCATTTTATTCAAGAAAAAGAGAATGAGTGAACGAAACGGTTGAACATAAAACTATTGCTAGTACATTATTGCTTTGTATTACGTTGCTTCTATTAACTAACAACACATATCTTTCAATTTTTGATCCCTAATAAATAAAATAAAAGTACTGGCGTCAAAATGTTCTAGGGAGGCTCCTGAACGGTAGATATCTACGCCACAGCTACATACTGCCATCTTGGATAATAAACTAGAGACAAACTGGGCCCACGTATGCAACGTACGCAATGCATTATGACATCTGCTAGCTTAGCATACACTCCGTGACAAGACGTTGTCATGGGTTTGTCACGGGTTTGTCACGCTTACGTCTCTGTCCGTAGTTTTAAATGTGATAAGGACAGCATGACGTGAGATAATTGTCGCGGCACGTATGCTAAACCTGCTGCTCTATGATACGACCTTAAAATAGTATTCTATAAGACATATATAAAAATCAGCCATTTAAAAATAAGTTAAGTTACCCTAGCTTTTGGTAACCTTCGTCATCCGATACCTGCCAAACGTCCCCAGTTACAGTTACACAAATTCGCAGGTGTTCAAGGCACCTGAGAAGCTATGGAGAACCTAAGGTTTTACCCATTTTACTGTAAGGTAGGTCAGACACGTCCTGGATCTAGATCTAATTTTATTAGAAGTACACCTTGTCACACGTACGAGTATATCTCCTTTGAGTATGTGCACCGGCCGTTAACCTAGTGAACGAAAAAGCCAACAGCGCCAAAAATTTCGCCTCTGATTGAAAATAAAGAAAAAAAAAACACAGAATTATTATTATGTAGAATTGAAATAGTATTCGGAAGACACATTGTGTCAGCACGCGGCAGCCGCGGACAAAAACGCTCTTAAAGTTCCATTGTGACTGCGAAATGCCGCCGATTTGACCACGGTGCTATAGTCTTGATAGTTTTATGTTGTTGTGTTACGTAATTACTTTGATAAAAAAATATTAGTTTTTGCCGTAAGAATGAAAGAATATGCAACACGAATTGAGTGTTTATTTATGTATTAAACAGTAGTTAAAAAGATAGTAAAATTTTAAAAAAATTGGTAAGTAGGTAATAACAGATAAAAAAACTCATGAAGTGGTAACTTACATCATTATTTCACTATAGTATTCTAAATAAATAAGTACTTGTTACTCTGAAATAGTTTAGTTAACATTTTTTAAATGTAAAGTGTAAAAAAATTACAGTAAAAATCCGCAAGTCAACCGCAAGTATTCTAAAACAAAATGAAATGTTATTATTTAGGAAACGTATTCCAAGGTAATAAAGCGGCATATCCTAAACGAATTTCGGTAAAAAGTATCAAAACTACCAAACTACCTACCCTGGGCAGTAGATGATGGGCACAAAAAAGGCGGCCCACGGACAAGGTACAAAGTAACACATAACTTTGAAGGGCCTTTGTGGCCAGCGATTAACAGTTAATATCGGGGTGTTGTCGGCGATATCGCTGTCTCACTAGTTTACACCTGAATCCGGTTTTTGTCCAAATTAGGGTGGGTTTTGAACACTGTGCGGTACAGATTAAACTTGTCATGATGTTTGGTGTAATGTCTTGTTGTTATTTTAAAGTTTAGATAGGTATATAAAAGAAGGGTTGAGTTGTCAGACGATCTTTAACGTGTTTTCTATATCTACATTTACACTATATTTTAAACAGGAAAGATTTTTTGTTCTGTAATGGATAGGCTCACTTTATTATAAGGAGAAAAGATTTGTTTGATTGTAAAAATAAAGGCTGCAGAATGACTGTACCAATTTGAAAAATTCTTTCATCGTTAGAATCCTACATTCTTCCCGAGTAAGGGCTATATATTTTTTCCAAAATATTTAAGGATCCACAAACGGAGATACGGGCCACCGCACCGCAAGTTGGTAGCAAATTAACTTCTTCAGCTAATAATTTTCATAATTACGTCAAACTGTTATGCGACCACAAGATCCTGACTTTCCTGCCTGCGCGGAATAAAAATCGCTAACCGAGCTACAGATAGAATCGACGTATTTCACAAGATTTCGGATTGCTGAGGTATTTTAGCCACAAATGCTTACAGGCCCTTCGCATTCAATTCTCGTAATTAGTATGTAAGAAACAAAGATCATTGATACGAGCCAATTATTGCTTTAACTAGACATTTTGTAACGTTATAGCGTGAAATGTCAAGGGTCTTAGAAGGTGTGGAATACAAATGTATTATTTAGTTAACATAACAAAACAATTGCCAGTATAAACAAGATGTCTCCATCCAGTTCTCCAGTTTGGGAGACTTTTGTCTAGCACTAGGACTGATAAGCCAATTATAAATAGGTATCTGTATCTGACATATCTACATATTAAGGTCTGTCTTGTGCGACGTGTCCGGGCCGTGGCCCGTCAGGAGGGAAAACAATACGTGTCGTCATGACTACGTGTCCGGGACGTGTCAGGGAAAAAATATAATTCCATACATTTTCTATGGATTTGTTCACACCCGTTGTCATGACTACGTATTATTTTCCCTCCTGACGGGCCACGGCCCGGACACGTCCCGGGCACGGCCCGGATCTGCGTAGATAGACCTTTATGTAGATACCTATACCTACGGTCAGTTTGTCATTCCAACTGCTGGACAAATGAGTCTTTTATAGAGACTAGAGAGAGAGTAGACTCCTTTATATTCTATTGTAATGATATTCTATTCCAATTCCTTGCCAAAGATATATTTATTACACTTCTTTAAATAACAGCCCATTTACTGTTCTTCTGTTTGTATCTATTTTTTGACAGGGATTGCAATTGAACGTGCAATTACGCGTCACAAAGATAGTGATTTTAATTATAATTCAGTATCACATCGAGACTTAATTAAAAAGCTTTATCATAGTCTCTTCCGTTCAAATCAATGATAAATAATAATTATTTGATATCAAACCTATATTTTAATCTCAATATTATCGACGCGTTTCCGTTGAAAAAATCATTTCCAAACTTGAATCCCAGACTTGTTTGTGTATGAAATATTTTAATTAAATATGTTGAAGTTGTTGACTATGAGCTAATTCCATCGTGTTGTGTATCAGATTAGGTTTTTAAACGGAGGGTCCGTGTTAAAGCCTTTTATATGGACTACATACTAGACAGATTCGGTTTCTTAATTGCACGCTTAAAATAACGGTGATCCGATAAATAACTGAATACTTACGACAACCGACATTTTAACTTTTTATTCTTAAATTAGTAGGCAAGTCTTTATTTAGATTAAATCAAATAATTTTAAAAAATACACGTATGTTTACTTTGGAATTTTGTAACAGTTCGTATAATAATACCTACAATACAATGTTAGTGCATTAAATAAAACATAAATAAAAACAATTTTATAAATTCAACTATAGCAAGAAGACGTTTAAAATCCCCAATGTGATAGACCGGAAGGTAATTCTTTGGACAGAGCTTTCAGGGAGCTTTAAGTAGCCATTAGGGGAGTCGACCAAGCTTTTGAATGAACTGCAGTACCTTGGAAAGCTTTTGTCTATTATTTTTTTGATATTTGGTTTCTGTTCTTAATGCAACGAAGAAGGTAAGCCGTAAGTTTGTTTTAAATTCTGCCTGTTCATTTTATGTTTGTGTATTTATTGTTTAAAAAGTATTTTCGATTTTTTTATATCCGGTTCACCACTTTATCTTGATAAAACAAGTTTATAATAGTGTTACAGTATTTATAGATATAGGTTTCTTCACTTTGTCATAATCGTAAGAGGAATTCGATTTGATACTTCATCATCATCATCATGTCAGCTTATGGACGTCCACTGCTGGACAAAAGCCTCCTCCAATGATCTCCACAAAGACCAGTCTTGCGCTGCCCACATCCAACGGTTTCCAGCGACTTTAATCATTATAAGGTACTAAATACCTACCTTTACTCGTAATTTCCTATTCTAAAACTAGCGCGTAATCTTTTACGAAATTAAAAAAAAAAACAACAAGTCAAGTTGGCAAAGCAAAGGCATAGGTGGCGAAAACCCCACCGACAAGAACCTGGCTCTTTAAAATGATGATGAAGAACAATTTACTGTAAGTTAATGTTTCATTTGTAATCTGTCTGTCCATACCCCTAATTACACAGACTCTCTACCAGAGCCGACCTGTGCGAATGCAAGTAATTGTCGACATTTAAATACCTATAATTACTTAAATACTTACATACAACCGCCAAAAAAGTTGACTTCATTTCCTTTCAGATTAAACTGCTTTAATTTTGACTAAGACCCAAAACACACAGTGAAACGCAATTCAATGTGTGTTTTGGCACTTAATTATTCTTGTAATGCAGAAATTGTTAGTGGAGAAAGAGAGAGAGGCCTTTGCCCAGCAATGGGACACGATACGACAGACTAGCTGATTTTGTAGAAGTTATTTTCTACAATTGGTACATCCGTGTCACTTAAAGGTGAATACGTAAATTGCATTGTTAAACTTAGAAATTTACTTATTAACAATTGTGGCTGTAAATCTTCCATGAATGAATAAATAGGGTAATAGTAGCGCTAACGTAGTTCCAATTAAAAAAAAAAACAAATGAACTGCTAATTTATTTGCAACTTCATTGTGTTTCTATTTTATAAACCTTATACTTACCTACAAATGCATTTTCTTTATTCGTTATTCATTTTATATAGGGTGACTTTAAATTAGTGAACGATAGAAAAGGATATGCATGTACTCATGATAACAAATAACTTTTACTAAAAAAATAATTGGTCCCCCGTACTATCAGCTGGTGCATTTTGTATGAGGAGTTCGAAAATTTTTGAATGATTTCGACCTTGGTTCCATAGCAAAATTTGTTTGTTATCAGGAGTACATGCATATTCTTTTCTATCGTTCACTAACCAAAAGTCACCCTATATAGTCAGTCTTGTTTGTTGCAATGTAGTGTTTTATTGATTGTCTAGTCATGGCGTCTAAATAAACAATACTAATAATCTAAGTCATAACTAGGCGTGGTAGGTACTTAAATTTCTCAATTAACCTTTACTAAAACTTATTGCATAGCTAATAAAACAGTCTAAAGTTTACACGAATTTATTTTATAGCCTACAATATTTAATTATTTTTATTTAATTACCTACATATAACATCTTATTTTCAAGATAAAAATTTAATTAATGTTACTATAAGTTGTGTTTAACTTTTAGTATATATCATCAATCATTTAAAACCTCTTGTCGGTAGATGTTTTTCCATTCCGATCTGTTCTCCATTTTCCTATTGACTTCTTGATACGAAATGACTCTGGCTCTTTCCTTCACTTGCTCCATATTATGATCCACGAAGCCTTCCTCGGTTTCTTTCTCAAGTTAAAACTGTTAAGTTAGTGCAATACGTAGGTACCTACGTAGATTGTTGGTAAATACATACTTTAATTAAACACCATCTTATTCAGATTTTGAAAAGAGTCATGTCGTAAGTGTTTATTCGTCTTTGTCATGTCCATGTGTTTAATAGTAGAATAAAACCTATTTCGAAACGTATTATGACTCTATTGTCTAGTCTAGACTAGTCTTTTTTTATGAAACTCAATCCTTCGCAAGTTATAAAATAAATGCTTACTTGCACGTGGTACGCACCTGTGTTGGCCAGCAGATAATAAAGTGCTAGGACGGTAATGTTACCATTCGCATCGGAACGGGGGCCGATTCTGCTAATTACTAAATGCACAAATGGTGTCTTTTTAGAATGTGAGTTGTACGATTTTACTATTTTGTTATTCTACTAACGGATAAATTGACAACGACGACTATAGACGATACATAGACCATACCTAACTACAACTATTTGCTCTATTCGGTAGTCTACTCCACAATATCACAAAAGTGGCAGTTATTCTTTTCGCTATTTTGACGTTAACCAGTCATCGGACTGCCAAAAATTAGCAAATTGGCGGATTTGGCGCATCTGTCGCGGAGCTTAGCAGACTAACAAAGTCACCTATCGCAATACTATGACAATGTGTTGAAAATAGTTGATTGATTAACTTAATTTAGTAGAATTGGTCTCCAGGCGTGGTAACAACAATCAACTAGCCATTACCACTGGGGCGAGTAATCTTTCAAGTACTTATCAGTCAAGTCATTACTGGTCAGGATAATGGAGCCGTGTGAACGGACCACCGAGGATTTTGAGGAAGTTGGTAGTTTTAGGTCTCTTTTTAGCTGTATTACTGTATAATTATGAGATACCTAATGTCAGTTTGATGAATCAATATAAGGAGGTGGGTAAACGACATACAGGAGCCGAAGTGGTCGCTATGTCTGAAATCGATCAGAAAGACATCATTTTCATTATCATGGGTGGGCAAGGTAGGCTGTCACCGATTTTTGGATGGCGAAATGAAATGAAATGAAATGTTTATTTAATCTTGTAGGACGAGTTTGACATCACATAAGACGGGTCATTTTTTTAAAGTTAATGCTAGATTCGCAAGAGTGCAGTTTTTCCCAGAGAAGAATCTAGCAAGAAACTCTGTTGGGTTGCTCTTTTCAAATTTGGTTTACAAATTCTAAGATAAAAACACTTAGATACAAACATTAAAATTAACTTTTCAATAATTATTCTACATAGAGACAGCTTGACAGAAGAGCAGGTCAATCCCATGGATTTGAGTCATCTAGATAATCGTTGATTTTATAATAACCTTTTTTACTAAGCGATAAAGCATTGACTGTTATTTTGTTTTTGTACTTTGTCTATATACATAGTTTATCAATTAAGTCTAGCCGGCTACATTACAAATGCACTACGAAAAATGGATGTCAATTTTGGTGCAACTCTCATGTTACCTTTACGAATACATAAAATAAAATTTGTGGTGTAATGTGTAATAGTGCCGGCTATGAGTACAACAAAAAATTACGCACTATGAATTCAGCAGTTTATGTACCAAGTTAAACCGCTTCAGAGGCCTTAATAAAAAAATATCTCCACATTTGAACTTTAAAAAAATATGAATCAAGGAAACCAAAACCTTTTAAAGAGAACACATCAGCTGTCTGCTTAATAAGTATACCTTCCGTGTACAGTCGCGTACAACTGTTATTACTGGGCTCATAAAACGTGCGGGGTGCGGGGTGCGCGGGGGTGTGCGTTTCCAATTTATTTTTTCCCCACCGATGCAGGGCCGGTGCAGTAAAGTCTAAATCGTAAAGTTACGACGTCTGGCCCCTGCGATGGCAGTACTATGGGAATTTAAGGGATTTTCGTAAATTAATGCTAGGTTTTATGTTATTATAACATTGTTATAATACCAATTTTGATCGTTAGAAATTTCGAAAATTTTTGTATTTATACAATTTGTAGATGAAGTCAGATTGTAGATCAATAGCTATGAATTTTTTTTTTCAATATAGGTGAATAAAAAAGTTCGAATATAAAGTTTACCTAAGCTTAAGACTGTTTTCTAAATTAAACAATAAATAAATATGGTGCCCTTAAAATCTTGAAAACATCTACTTAGTTCTTTAATAACAACACAAACCAATAATAACTGTGAATCCAACTCACGTCCGTCTCACGTAGATCTCATTATTTTCTCATCATAAACCAGTAGTAGGGGATGATCCCACAATAATTTAGTAAGGATAATAGTGGTTCATTTTTCACTAGTTCAAATTGGACACGGTGACTGCGTGCGTTTTTTGTTGCACCTTTTGAGGGGTTCACACTGAATTCCACTACGATATATTATATTTTAAATAGGAAATTGTAGGCTTATAGCAAGGGTAAAGCTAGGTAATCATTTATGGTATGGCGTTGTATTAAATAATATATAATTTTATATAGCTTTAAAAGAACAACATCGGCATAATTCAATTGTCAAATGCATAATTTAACTACGACATAAAGATGATTCGAGTTTTAGATAAAAATATTACGGATGTTTAGAACCTGAAAAAAAAGAAATAAGTTCATAAGGTACTACAACTTTGTACGCATTTTAGAAGTTAGTAAATAATAAATCAGCAATCGAACATCATAAATCCACGATGACTCAAAGACTTTCATCGATAACCACGTACCAGACAACGCATGTGTTTTCCCTCAAAACTATGCTTCGACTCAAAAAAATGGCTCCCAAGACATCCATAAGCACATCTTTAATCAAAATCTTGAACATCCGCGAGCCCCTCTCACCGCCGAACTGTAAAATGAAATTGATCGTAAACCAACCCCAGCACATAACGTCACCCTAAGATGACCACACCAATGTTTATTAGTAGGGAGCTTTATTGCAGCCTGAAGGAAGGCTTTGAAAATGTTATAGGCACGTGTCATCGCACTTTCAAGAGTTGGAACATGAATTTGGATTGGACTTACTGTTATTACTACTGCCTTCTGTTACCTACTGTTATTTGCTTTAATTTTGATAAGACAACATTATAGAAACAAGATTTGTGGTCTTTCTAGATGATTACATGATTAGATACCTGGAGCCCAAGTCTGATAATTAAAAATACTCACACAGATTGCAACCAAATGTGTCAAAAATACCATTGAAACTCTGTCGACACCTAACTATAAATTTAAGTTACCTACGAATAATTTTTTTTTTCGAACTTTGAACTGAGAATGAATATTGTAAATTAGTAGACTTGGGCCCCTAGCTTCCTGACAATTTCTCTTAATATGTTACTATGGAAGAACAAATGTTACCTATGCTGTGAATTTTCCTACGTTTGAATATAATCTGTGTAAAGCCACTACCACTACAAACTGTTCCACTATAACACCTTCACTTTAAATTATGTTACAATTGCTTCGACCTTTTACCATAAACAACACAATTCCAATATTCACCAACTATCCATAATAAGATTATAAATGTCAATGTTTGTGCCGATGGATGGATGGATGTTTGTTACTTCATCACGTAAAAACCACTGAACAGATTTTAATGACATTTCACAATAACTTAGTTGGGACATAATACATAGGCTATATTATTTTAAGATATCATGACTTTTTTACAAGATATGACGATAAATATGTACGAATTCGCGGGCAGCCTCTTGTCTGTAATATTTAAAGTTAAATACGCGACTGACCTTTTAAAGACCACCAAGGAAGTTTAAAATCTAGATATCGCATCATATGTTAACATTTTATAACACGCTAGATCATAAAATGTACTTATTATCATCGACTCGCTATCCGTGTGGCTTATTGTCTTTAAAATTGAACTTTATTGTTTTTACTTTGAATACAAGGTAAGGCAAAAAGTTATATGCATTGAAGAAAATTTAAAGGAATGAGTTATTTCTAACTACTTATAAAATAATATCATTAACATAGTGTGCGTTTTATTATATTCTGTTAATTCTCTTTTCGTTGAATTAGCCGAAAGCAAATAAATATTATTAGGGTATTATGATATTACTAACTTCACATTATAATCTCGCACAAAAAAAAATTCAGCACAATTTTATTACTCTTCCTCCGCTAACAAGATTGTAAAATGACCATCATGATGTACCTATTTTAGACCTTTACCAGTGGATCATTCGCTATTTAGGCCTACCTATGCTAGAGCTTTGACTTCTTGATATACGACATAATATAAATTTAAATTAAAAACGTCAAATAATACAAAAAAAAAATCAACATAAAGCTATCAGTTACTTAGAGTAAAAACAAAATAAAAGTAGAGAGACAGCAAGGTTCACCACCTGCCCGCGTCTGCTTTCAACAAAGCTAAATATTTGACTAAAAAACCAAATACTATCTAATGACGGCCTCAAGATTGATGACAATTCTGTACTGGCGAGCACTTAATTGCTTTAACGTGGGAATTCATAAGTTTAGGTTATTTTTGGAATAATTTAGAAAAAAGATTACCTATTTGGAAGGAGCCGCTAGTTTTTAACTTTTGTTTTGCACTGAAGGAGAACTTCTAAAAATCGATATTTAAATTTTATTTTAAATCATAATTGGAATATTATTATGAATACAATTTTTGGGCTACTAATAAATAATATTTGTTTTGTAGTCAATACATATAAAACTCAAATAAATAAACTTTATTTTTATTTCTATGACTAAATCTGAAACACTTTTGTTTACACCAGTACAAGAGATACAATTCATTCTTCTAATTGTTAACGTTTGACATTTGAATAAGATTAGGTAACCACTTCCTTTCAATATCAAAATACTATTTAAATACTTTAAAATGATTGATTTAGATCGGCCGAGGAATTTTAATTTTTATGAATTGAATTTCTTTATTTTTTATTTTAGGGAAGTTTTCGAAAAGGTAGCTCTTAGTTAGGCAACACAAAAGGACTTTTATGATGTTACTTTTTACGAATTCGTAAAATAAAAATGTAGACGGCCATTAGTTTTTTTACGCCAATAAATAAGTTTTTTTTTGTGAAATAAAAATAATAATAATTAAAGCTATAATTGTGACAAAATTCTCATTGTACTCGTACCTTAATCCTGCCAAATATTGGTTTTATTCGGCCTATGTTTATGAAAGAAGTAAGAATTTTTTTTATAAGTTATTTCTTATCTTATTTGACCATCTTTGTCCCACTACTGAAATATTACCTTAGTTAAAATAATCAATGTTTTAGATTATCTCAAATGAAAAAAAAAATCTATGATACCAAGAAATATCAATATAATAAGTAATAATAATACCGCTGGGTGTTAGCTGTGTTTTTATAGGCCGTAAAGCGATCGCGGCTTTTTAATTTGGTAGTAAAGTCTTACAGGCGCTGCGCTATGAGTTTTATAACGTAATTACAAATGATAACCACCTTCGAGTCTGATTGAGATTTCCTTTTTATATTCCGACTCTTTTATGTTTCACTATCACATAGATGACATTAAAAAAAAAAAAAACTAGCATAGGTAATAGATGCTTTGCTTCCAGTGGGACATGGCAAAGGACTCTTGTATATGCCTTTGATATATTTTTTATGCATTAAAAATACAAAAAAAATATAGGAACTAAAGTATGACTATGTCAAGTCCAAAAACGAATTAAAATTAAATCTAACCTAACTTATTCAAAACATCAAACTAAACCATAGTAAATCATATTAATCACAGTAAATATTTTAATAAAAACTCCTTGCACAGTGGCACTCGAAATCACAGAAGCAGCATGACGTCGATGGTAAAAAAAAACAAACCCAAAGACCAATAAAAGACCGATTTATAAAGCTTCAAACTATTTAATCAAACAGCACAATCGTAAACTGAATGGAGGCAAAACAAATTATGAAACTCAATCCCTTAGTGATCCATCAAAATTCTGACAGATGGGAAAAAGTCTTTAAAACCGTTCACAGTCACTTTTGTTTGTGAATGTACTTGAAGTAGTAAACCTTTTTGTGTTCACATTTAATTTAATTTGTTGAAAACGTATTACTAAGTAGTAGAGTTTTGTGTTATTTACGAAAACAAAATGTTTTAGGCTTTTAGTACAGTTTTTTCTAGAAATGCTCGCGCTAAGCAAACCATTTTTATTGTCTCGGTACCTACGTTAAAGTGATACTGGGTTAGTTAAAAGTAATATTTTTTTAAAGTAATTTAAGAATAGAAGAAGAATAGATAAACCTCCTCCTCTTTAATCCAGTTGGTAAAAAAATGTTGAAAAATAACAAATATTTTCAAAATAATAAAAACGTGTTAATAATTGAAATCATTGCCTACCGCGATGATTAAAATGAATTTACCTTATTAAAATCGTGTACTTAAGCATCAAAGTTCATTGAACAATGAATTTATTGACGCAGACGAAAGAAACTTGTAATTTTCGCATACGTCGCGTCGTAAATATCAATTTGAGTGAACAAAATTACAGGTTTAGTGCGGGCACTAAAGTGATTTAGTGCTTTTGGTAACGTCTAACATTTCGGCGCCGTGCGTGAGATTTAGGCGTTATTAATTTGTACGTGTAACGTCTGCTTGGGGGGCGATGTGGAGGGAACATCAGACTGTGTCTAGAAAGTTGTATTATATACCTATCTTTTAAAAAAGTAAGTTTTTAGGTTTTTTACGGTGTTATACCGGTGTATATAGTTTGTTAAGAGATCTCGCTAAACTGCGTGTTAACCGCATACCGCGATCCGTATTTTTTATTTCAAACCAGAACCGCGCCTAATCGCAGATGTGTAAGCGCTCTTAGGCTCTTTAAGTTTGTCTAATATAATATCTATGTGCTTAGTTTGTAATGGACTAAACATTATTTTTCAATTAATTTAACAGAAATCCTTTGCTGAAAGATAAGTAGGTGCACATAAAGGTTTACACAGGAGCTATACCTATACGTATTGGAATGACGTTGAAAAGTTTTCCAAGTTGATATTTTTTGGTCAAACAGAAATTAAAGAATTATCTCTACCAAAATGTGATATTTAAAGGAAAAAGAGTAGTTCCATTCTCACCTCATTCAAACCAACTGTGCCGTACGAACTTCAACCTCAAATCTGAATAAACTCTAATAAATAACATTTATAACACATGCGAACTACGTTCATGAGCCCACACAAATACAGCACAAGTAATAAACTAAATTCAAAAGCTTGTATTGAATCGTTAATGTCAAAATGTTGTTACAATATCGTTCATAACTATGGCATTTATTGTTGTTTTATATTTTTATGTGATTATTTATGTATTTATGTTTATTATATGTGTCGACTTTAATCTGTCTCATAATCTTGAAGTTTAATTAGATTCACTACGATTCAACCCCCAAAAAACTCAAACGGCTACTTTTGCGAATCTAGCAACAGACAGTGCAGTACAGTCTACAGTACTTGATAAGTACTTATATGTCAGTACAGTACTTAGACAGTAACTGTAAGTATGATTCGCTATCGAAATAAAGAATATATTGATTGATAAAACAGTTTATTAAGTAAAAAAAAATATCGTAAATAAGCAATGGGTTAATCCTGCTTTTTCGGTCGGAAACAACTTGCTCCCATCATGCATTTGCAAACTTAACAAGACAGTAAGACACACTATGTGAAATTAGAACTCTACCAATTTAAAAAACCCGGTAAGAGCGCGTTGTCTTCAAAATCTAATCGACTTCTTTATTTGCTAGCACTACGTCTGCAATATTGTTATAATCACAATGTTTATGACTCGTGAAATCTCTTCATTGAAGTTTTATAACTTTCCATAAAGTGTTTATTAGTTTTGGACCAATAACCAGTGGTGGTGAACTTTTATTGATGCTTTATCTAAGTTTAGGGGCTTGTGATGATAAACAAGATGGTTGGCAACTTCTTTAAGAAGTAACAAAGACTTGCGGACCATCTGTTCTATACGACAACTGTATTAACCTGAATAAATGTAATCTAATGTCAGTAGTACGAAAACTATAACGCTGATAGATCTTAATTTAAAAAGTTAGGTTATACAGTTGAGTGAACAACATGTGTAAGACTCTCAAGCAAGAATTGCAAGACTCTCTGAGGAAAAGATTTTAAAATCAGACTCACTTTAGTAACTATATGAGTAACATGGTTTGTTTTTTAAACTGCAGCCGTAGCCGCAACCCTGATCTGTAAACATTTTATTAAATAAGCAGATTTTATTGACAATATTTCGTGGATTATTGACGATAGCATATTCATTGCCTATAAAAATCCTACATTATAGATAGGGGAGCACCTGGTGACTCATCGCGGTAAGGTTGCCACCAATTACTCGCGTTTTGCATTTATTTGATGTGTAATTTAAACGGTTCAGGTGAAATTTTGGATGAGTCATGGACAGGTGAACTAAGGTGTTATGTTTTTGATGTGGCAGTTTACCAATGAAAAGTTGCCATGGCATTTTTCATACAGAGTTCTATGTAAGATAAATTACGATTACCTACAATGCAATTTAAATACTCTTAACTGTACAGCTTTATTGCTTTTTAGCAATATCTTCCAGACAAGGGTTTCCAGCTAACCTTAGGTTAAAAATAATGACGATATAAGTGAAAAGTTATAAATTCTAAACTTATGATATAAATATCTCATTCATTAATACCTACATAGTTACCCTTTATGACAGGTAATAATATCCATTTGTCTACAACTTTTGCCATTGGCAGTATCTGGTCCAATTTATGGGCATGCCATTAGGAGACTGAGTACAGGCAAACTCGTCATAAGTTCACGTAAAATGTCGTAACAGCAACACCTTTATGGTGTCTTTGCAGGTTGATAGTAAAAGCATATGCCAAGTTTATCTATTTGTTTCCTTTAATATTTTCTCACCTACATACTATTTTTGGATACATTTATTTACAATTTTAACATGTCCGTTCTTTTACCAACTTTTTAGTAATATTTTTGTTCTATTTTGGTCTGTAAGCTGTAGATTTAAGGTTGAAGTGAGGTGTAGATTGAAGTTTGTAAGTGGCAATTTCGTAAGCGTACCAGAGTCAACAATTGCCTTCCTGTTATGATAACGGGATTTAGGCTAATTACCCTGTGACGGACTGTCAAGCTTTTTAATGCTTGAACGCATACAAATACTTGTAAAATACGTGTAAAAATGATGTTTATATATAAGTACCTATTGATAAAGAATATTGATGGAATTAAAAAAACAAAAAATAATAAAAAAAAGAATTAAAATCTGACATAAACATGACGGTACGAAACGGTATAAAATAAGTAAGATGTTGATTTTTATGTTAAAAAAAAAACTATTTTTAAATGATAAGGTATATTATAATACCTTACTTACTTATATGTCTATCCTTCAAATACAACAAAAGACCACATTGCACAAAATTAGCATGACAGGCACTAACTATAACACATTCTTCGGATTCACGCCAATTCGTTCGGCACCAACCAACAAAGTGCTGCGGCGGTATGCAACTACTTCCTAACTTTATTCCGAGAAAACCCCGGAGGTAACTATAGAAACTCGATTTAAATTCGCCAGCGAATCGAATTATGCTTTGTGATAGCTGCGTTTATGACGTCATAAAGACAGCTGTTCGTTTCGAAGGGTATTGTGATGAACTTACGATGTATGGGAGATGCTATTGTCGTGTTATCTTTTTAATATGAGATCGGTAGAGACAAGAATGAATTTTCTTTTTGAAATCATTCCAGACATGGTATTTCTATTGTTAAACGCGTTATTTGAGATTGAGTCACAACATTTCACTGGTAATTAAGAAAAAGTTTAAAAGTGCTCATATTTAAAATCTTACATAGTTTTTTATGCGTGTCTGCGGATCAATTTCTATCATGTAAAATCACTGTAAAATCCATCTTTTTAAATGCCTGGTAAGCGTCATACTTTTCATGTAAGTGGCGGTATTGGGTATAGCAGTGCCGTCACAATACTACGTATATATATTAATAGCTATTTATTTTCACTAAAAATACAAATCGAGAACCCCTAGTAACCCAAATACAGTTCCCACGTAGGTACCTATTTAAATACTAACAGACACATTGGTTGGTTTACGATGCGCGTGGAATCTTTCCACCTGTTATGTTACCTAGGTACGGCGATTGTCCTTTACAGGACCTGCTTCCTTATTACGTGCAAATGTCCTTAGTGTATTACTGGGGCCCAAGTCTGCTTATTTAAAATAGCCTCAGTTGTGTGTCGGTAAAGTATCAATTGCATTTTTTGACACATTTGATAGTCAGCTAAACAGTGGCCTATATCTACTGATTGCGACCAAATGTGTTTAAACATGATCTCATTTACTCTCTGCCAACTGAGAATCTTGTCAGATTGTAAATTAGCAGACTTGGGCCCCTACTGGTATAAGTAAAACTGCCTTTGGAACATACGTGCCAAATGTAAATCTTACAGATCAGAGTCGTGAAGACTCCACCGACAAGAGCGATGCTCTTAAATATGATGATGAGTTCCAGTAATGTCAATTTAAGTGTTTGAATAGAGGTCTTACGCCGTTTTGCCACTTGCGTCGTAGGTATGTCAATTCTTACAGACGTCCTTTTTTATGAGCGCCGACACAAAATCGGAGTCATCACGTATTGATAGCATCATGAGAAATGATCTGCAACTTGAGTCCCGATTAATATCTGGAACCAGCACACGATGGTCGGAAAAAGTTCTCATAGCTAGAAGTTAACTTTTGTCCTTTGGACCCAAAGCTCGCGTACAAACCTTTAATTCGTGGTTGATCCATTGGTGTGTACGAGCTTTACTTAAATGTAATTTTAAGGTCAAAAACTCGGATTAATATAAATTCAGAGACTTTTTCTAAAGAAAAAGTAACTTGGAAGATTTGTAGGTTTCTATAGTCCCACGTGTAAAACAAGCTATCAACACAACCTCACTATTATAGGTGAAGGCAATTATTCAAAATTCTGTCTGTCAATATTGACAGGAGTGTGTGAAGGGCCAACTTATCACATGTATGGTAAATGCGCTTGCGGCTGTGTTGGGCCCGTGGTCTATTGATTGGCGTATTCTTCATTTTTTTTCTTGAAAAATCTAGTTTTTTTCTCTCTTCTTCCTCGTTTCTTCCTTATGGTTATACAGGGGCTTAAGTCTACTAATTAACAATATTCCCAGAGTATCAATGTGAGTGTCAATGTCGTTTTTGACACATTTGATCGCAATCACTGTAAGCCATTGTTTAGCAGAATATCTACCAAATGTGTCAAAAAATACCATTGACACTCTGCCGACACACAATTGAGGCTATTTCAAATTAGCAGACTTGGTCTCCAGTTAGTGAAGCGGTAGTAGTTGTCAAAAATTACGTCAATTAGGTATTATGCAAAATGTAAATACTTTGAAAAAAAAAACGTTTTTTATTTTCAGATTTTGTCTACAAAATTAGTTACATTGACATTTACAACTATTAAACATGACCTTCGAACCACGATAGTTAAAATAACCACGAAATAACAGCTTATTATTACTTTACACCCTCTTTTATGTTTCTAGGTTAAAACGTTAACCGCATGCAAACAATGTAGTACAGTTTAACTGAAACGTTTAACTTAACTACGGAGCGTATTAAAAACGACCGGAAGTGGCGTAGCTATAGCGGGAAAAAGGAAATGGATCGGTGGTCGGTAACACTATTAGTCAGTGTTGCCAACTTTATGGAGAGAAAACATGCAATAGTCAAGTTACCTGTTAATACTTTGGATTTTTAATTGAATATTTGCTATAGGCGATCATAATCGGTGTTTTTATGAGTGTAGCAATTTCATTTAATGTTTTGATTAAAGTTTTTTCAAATAAGTTATTTCTGATCATTATGTAGGTAAGTATGTAAGAATTTTAAATATTACAAACAAAAACTTATACCGGTATGTTTTGTATTTCATAAGAATCGTAAAAGTATTTCGAAGAAATAAATATGTGGCATAATACAATCTTTATAATTTTAAAGTGGTAACTATGTACACTTTGAGTATTTTTTCTACGTTGTGTACTTGTATTGCATACTCAGCAACAGAGCTCTCAAACAAAATGGAAACCAGGTAGTCGGAGGGAAATAAACAGCACTAATTTACCTCCTCTCTAAGCCTACTTGAGATTGAAACAATAAAATAACAATTGCTAATTGAATATGAAATGTAAAAGGACCCTTAAAGAAATAACTGAATGGTAATTAAAGCGCTGAGACGTCCGCTCTCGACCGCGTCCTCGACTCAAATGAGAAGGCACTTGAAGAAAACAAAACGCGCTATTACCTACCCTCATCTTTTGTTCTTAAAAATGTTCCCTATTCAAACCGGCCAATGCGGAGCGGGCGCGGCTCGGTACGTTGATTGGCCGACGACCTCCCTTAAGCGCAAGTGGAAATAAAAAGTGCTTGTTTAAATGAGGCATTTCCTCTCCTTCACTCCACCTCACTTTACCTATCGCTGTTCCTTTCTGTTTTTCGTTTTAATTGCAAACAGGAGAGGACGTAAAGGGTTGTGGGACCTTGAGTGTTGCACGTGCAAACTGCACGAACTGCATTCAACTTGTTTAAAAGAGGGGAAGGGATTATTTATGTCATCCATGTTGAAATGGGGACTAGATTGCTTATTTCAGACTAATGATGCTGGTTTTAGGTCATCTAAGTAGTTTCTAGGTTCTTTCTGTAGCTACTTTGTTGGTTTCTGTGTTGGTATAATGATGAGGTTTGGATAGTCAATGTAGAGTTTATGAGCGTCGATAAAACTAATGAACTCATAAAATTTAAGATTATGATATTTACTTTTATTGCAATGTTGTGAGTTTTATGAAATGATTGGCGGTTTGTAGAGTGAATAGATACTATTTGAGTCTTTGGACATCGATATTGCAACTTCATGTTAAAAATCGTCTTTAATTTCCCTGTAAATAAACTCATGCCCTCATGTTGTAATTTGTTTGATTCGGTTTCAAAAGGATGATGTTCTAAATGCGTTTCCTCTTAATCAACACTGACTCAAAATTCTGACATGTATAGGTGTAGACTTCAATCCCACATTGGTAATGAAAAAACCTTTCCATTACGGGCAATCCTTGGAGCAAAAAAAACAAAAATGACATATAAATCAAATGATTCAATTACCTATTTTTTTTCTACATTTTAGAACTAAACTAAAGAGTACATTTCCTATTGTTCCAGGAATCTAGCAGCGCCAATATTACCGGCTTTGAGCAACAACTCTCTGGAAGTGGTGACGTCACTACATAAGGAGAACTGTCACAGACTGGAGTACCTCGTGGAGCGGCAGAAGCAACTCTGCTTGCTTTCTGATAAAACGATACAGGTATTTTATATACTGTGGCCTTCACTGTCAAATGTTTTTCTATTGATGGATGGAGTCCTCCTTTAAAAATTTCCGCTTGTTTAGTCGGAAATGGCTTGCATTCACCGTGAACCAGCAAAGTTATAATGGAAGACATTGCAAAGTTATATGGAAGACAACATCAGAAATTGTTGGTGGACGCACAAGATACGGTACTTGATCTGCGGTCTCTATTCAAAGAATATTCAACACTAAAAGGTCATAAAGTGGCTGTATTGTGGTATTACGTCTCCCTAAGTAATGAATTTTGAATCAAACTTATTTCGGGAGCTTTTTAAATTTCTCTACGATATAGTTTTCACATTTTTACAAAAGGTCCCGTGCAAACTCGTTAAATCATTACACTATGTGCAGTATGCCTATCGAGTATTCGACGAACAAAGTAGGCCTTATAAAGTTAATATAAACTCAATAAAAACCCAATGATTGTCTTAATAAATACCACTGAAGTAAAAGAAAGCAATCAATCGCAATACCGAGCCGGTTTCAAAGTTATTTTATAGCTGTTTTATAGGAGAAACCGTTTGTTCCGACATTAGAGAATTTAGTAAAAGCTATCTCATCTTTATTGCTTGTAATTTTGAATTGATCGCGTCCTCGTTTATAGAGATTTTATGACGAAGTTGCGATAATTTGAATGAGTGATGGATTTTGACGTCTAGGGACTCGTCTATCATCTTGTACTGTCTGAAAAGCTTGGTGAGGGCTTGCTCTACTTATATATGCACAACGATGTAGGTTTATGAGTCAGAAATTAAGGGGTCAGCACTGAACATCCAACAGAAACACGGTAAATAATAGAAATATTTTCACACAACTAGGTCCTGGACATTATCTTTGCTTTATAAGGATAAGTTCCTACAGGTTATTTATTGGTACAGCATTTTCAGGGATATCGATATTCATAAAGTAAATGAAATAGCTCGAGAATTACACAACTTACATTTCAAGTAAAATCACTATTATTCACTAATATGTAGCAAAATTGATACAAATACATATTTAGTAAACAAAAACAGCAATGTATTTAATAATATCGATGAATAATTATAAACACGAGCCGTTATTAAAGCAAAGGCTTTCCTCAACAATTCAATTTAGATCGCGAAGCTGATAATAGGGCTTATTGAATTTAACAACCCTCGATCTGATTCGACGAAGCAACCTAAAGGCTCTTAAAACTTAATTAAGGACGAGTGTTGAGATTTTAATGACTGCTCGCTGATAATGCTACGGATAATAAGGAAATTTAATATTACCTTTCATTAAGTATCAAATATTTTGAGGGAATCGCAAAACAAGATGTGTTTATACCAGCAAATTAACAATTTTGATTTTGAATTTGAGGTTATCTCAGATTATTAGTAAAAAGAAAGTAGCGAACAATGACAAATGGCTAAAAAAACGAATGATTTTAAAAATGTCTAATTACGCAAGTTTAATTGAATCATTTAATAATGACAAATCTTTAAATAACCACTTGTGTACAAGCATAACCTCAATGAAGTCCTGAAAGTTTGCAAGATTATTTCGATTCTCGTGTCGAAGTATATCGTGATCGACAATTACCAAATTAATTTTAAAAGTTACGTCTGTAATTCCAGGTGTTACAAACTGGTGCCCAGCAGGCGGTTGAGGAGTGCCAGCATCAATTCCGTCACAGCCGGTGGAACTGCAGCACTGTGGAGAATTCCACTGATATCTTCGGAGGGGTGCTTCAATTCAGTAAGTTTTCTTAACCAGGATCTTTAATATTTTCAGTTATTATATGCCTAATGATAAAGACATTGATGACAATGATAAAGAAAAAAACAGCAAGAAATGATAGATTAAGCATTGTGATGTCTTTTTCAGATTTTTTACAGCAAATGTTTTACATATATGCAGATTTAATACAACGTTAATTTTAATTTTGCTTTTATGCAACTGTTTGGTTTCTAATAGAGCACAGTCAAAAAATCTTTTATTATAAGTTCTGTGTTTGAGCCGTGTAGGTGCCTTATCTATCTATTAATATACAAGTAAACACAAATAGCAAATAAATTTTCTAATAAAATTGCTCAAGTTCCCATGAATATATCAAACACATTCGCGTCCAAATTCCTATAGACCTGACGGAAACATTTAAGACCATCTTTGAAGTAGACGCAAAGGCTCGGCACTTTGAGCCACATCCGTCGTACAAACTGTTTACCTAACACGAGTGCAACGTGTAAAAATAGTCAAGAATTTTGGAGCTGACATGTTAATAATTGAACAGAAGGATTTTTTTGAAGTAGGATCTGAATTACATGCATGATATTTAGGTAAATTGTGCTTTTGTGATCGTTCTTGACCGTAACGAATTCCATACTATTTATTTCTAATATTGATGAATGGGAATAATTTGCCAAAAAGGTGACGATGTCTGCGAAAATTGATTTTTTTTTAAATATTGATGTGTTCATGATTTAATTAAGCATAATAAATAATAGAAGTTATTAAGACATAATTGCAGATATACAAATTATTGCATGAAGTGAGATTGTCAGTGTCTCTGAAAATAAATTTCTACAATTAGATTTACTCCTTCATTTTCATATTAATATGCAAAAAGACAAAGACGAATAAAACTAATAATACCACGTCCATTCATTGGAACCAGGAATCCTTATTCTTGCTTATTGTTTATTTTCAAATGTCGATTGCTGTGATCACGTGTGCCGTTGTTGACTGAGGCGCTCAGTGTGTTTACCTTATACACCACTAATAACATGGCCAGCTTATCTAGACCTCTCATACACATGCAGTTTGGGATAAATGAGTTCCAGGTGTATTGCCAGATGGAGGTCAAAGGCACTGGCCAAAAGGACGACAGGTGGTCATTGAACCAGGGATCATAGAGAAATTTTGATTTTCAGATATCACTTATTGAGTTTAATTTGGAAATTGCTTAAATATAATTTTTAGTTGACCATTCGGTGGTAATAATCCAGCTTCTGACTGTCTAAAGTTGTAAGTTGCTATTGTAAGCGGGTCTTTACTTTTTTACCAGCCAGCAACGATATAGTTACGCGCCTAAATTTTTCTAAAGCATTTTTATGTAACTACAGTTTCATAATTTCAGTTGTCAGTTTTGATCAGGCTCTTTTTAACTTATAATATTTATTCAATGTAAAGTTTTGTACAAATTTGATCTCACAGAAGCAAAATACAAAGAAATGACAATTCAAAGTATTTTACTGATTACCAATAAAGTTAAACACAGCTATCTGCAACATTTCAGAATCTCGAGAGTCAGCCTTTGTCCACGCATTGTCAGCTGCTGCGTTGGCGCATGCTGTAGCCCGCGCTTGCAGTCGAGGTGAACTGAACGAGTGCTCTTGCGACGCTAGGGTTAGGAAGCGTACACCACGACACTGGCAATGGGGTGGTTGCTCTGAGGTAAGATCTTTCAGATTGTATTGTAATATCCTTGGAAGAAGCAGCTTTTGTTGCTCTCCTTACCGTTCCATTACTCGTATTTAAGGGACAAGTACCTAATGTTTAATTGGTAATGCTATTTGAATAGAAGGTTTTTAAAATCGGCAAGTAGGGTACGTAGAAGACGTTCTCAGATTGAAAGGTGGAGAGACGATTTACGCAAGATGACTGACAGGAGCTGGATGGGAGCAGCCGAATATAACAGTGGCGTGCAGTAGGATAGGTTTATGTCAAGCAATGGACTAGAACAGGCTTATCGTGATGAAAACTAAAATTTAATTTTACATTTACACGGATGGAAAATGATTTCAGGATATTCGATACGGAGAAGCGTTTAGCCGAGACTTTGTCGACTCCAAAGAAGACAAGAATACTGATGAAGGACTGATGAATCTCCACAACAATGAAGCTGGGCGTAGGGTAAGACAATTAAAAGTCTTATACCAGGTTTGAAAGGAGAAAGAGATGCGCCGAATATATTTTGCCTAATAACGAATACTATTCTCTATCCGATAGTATAGCGATAGTGTCTACCGGACGGGATATTCGGCCGTACTATTGGGTCCTTCTATTACAGCAATTTTAGCGTGGAAACAGGTAACGTTTATGAAGAGGCGCACCACCAACCGATTAAATAAATCCAAGTCCTAGTTTTAATTTAATTGTCTATCAAACTTCGTACTTACTTCCTGGCTTTAAAACTTTTTAGTTTTATTCAAGCTTACCTTATTTTATCACTAACTTCATAAACTTCCTTCTTCAGGCGGTCCGCAGCCGAATGCAACGTGTCTGCAAATGCCACGGGATGTCTGGCTCGTGCTCGGTTCGAGTTTGTTGGCGTCGACTACCGCAGCTCAGAATGGTTGGAGACGCTCTCTCCACTCGCTATGAAGGGGCTTCGCATGTTAAGGTAAGTACATACATACGTATCTGTCACGCCTTTTACCCATCGGGGGAGGCAGATACCACTTAAGTACGTTCGTTCATAACTAGCATCGATTAGTGCCATTTTCATAGCGAATTTGGTATCTCTTGAATTTTGTAAAAATGTGTCTAAAAATTTGAAATTCAAGAATTTTTGTATGTAGTTAAGTCATCATTATTATCATCTATCATGAACCATCCTAAAACTATCCACTAAAATAAAATAAAACCTTGGTGTTGGCTTAATATTAAAAGTTAACAATGTTTTAACAACTAGGTAGGTACACTAGCTTAATCATAATTAACATTTTCACCTTTACCGTTCATGAACACCCGCTGAGCTAACCATTTCTTCAATTTCTTGGTGTCTAACCCAGAAATTGAACTTATTACAGGTCGTGGAACGGAAGAGGGGCAAGAACATTCGTAAACTTAGACCATTGCATCCCGATATGAAGAAACCGAATAAAACTGACTTGGTTTATTTGGAAGATTCTCCAGATTACTGCGAACCTAATGATGAGTAAGTACATTATTATTATTCAATAGTTAGTTCTTACTAATATTATAAATGTCTAAGTTTGTGCCAATGGATGGATGGATGTGAGGATGTTTGTTTCTTTTTCACGCTGCAGAACAGATGTTATTGAAACTTTACAATATTGTTGCTCAGAAATCAGAATAAAACAACGGCTCTATTATTATAAGAAGTTTTATGAGTTTTCCAAGATATGTCGAAAAATGTGTATGAAGTTGGAGACAGTGCCTAGAATATTATTTTTGTCACCTCTTTCATCATTTTCTGCACAGTTTCGGCGAATGACGTAGTTATGTGTTACGAAGATAATAATGAATTTGTTTATCTATTAAGTGTTCATTTAATAATATTGATTTGTTTAAAGTTATCAATTTTGATAAGCTTCTTGGTAATTTTTATTGATATTTGCCGACGATTAAATCTCTGGAACATTTCCAATCTTTATACGGTTAATTTGATAAGAACGTGAAATAATTCTGTTGAATCGGTCCTGTTTTCACCTAAATCGAAATCAACACGTCATAGTTGATTTGCAATATTTGTTTGTATGAAACCAATTAGACTTACATACATTTATCAGTTCTTTGCTTTGACTATTTGGCTTCATACCTAATTATACCTAATACCTAATGTTGGTTGTGTGATATCAATAAGTCCACTATTTCTACTTTTCAAGAAATACTATTAATCCAGTCATTATAGTAAGTTCACCTCGGAATTCGAGATACCCAGCTGTAAGTCTGTAAATACTTGTATATTGACACTCTAAAAGTTGTCTCAAAACCTACATATGGTAGGGTGTACGCAACTATTGAATTTCAAGGTCAAAGGTCACAAAAATCGGTTTTTTGCGCTTTTTTTGTAAATATCTCATTTCCTATGGGTTTTTTGCTATTTGTATTTATTATCAATATTGTAGAAATACTAATAATAAAATAAATAATAAAAATAAATAATAAATTATTAAATAAATTAAATTAAATAAAATAATTAAAATTAAATAAAATAATTATAAAATAAATAATAAATAATAAAAATTAATAAAAAGTTATAATAATAAATTGAAAAAATTTTTCATACCGTGAACCGTTTTCGAGATAGAGGGCGGAGAGCGCGCGGTCACAGCATCACTTCAGAGTTCAGGTCAACCGGTGCTTCCGGTCAAAAACGCGGCATATATAGTTGATGAACAATGATTATAAATATTTGTCAATTTTTATTAACTATTATATTATATTTTATCATTTTTTTCATGCCTTAAATCTAAATCGAAATAACAAAGATAGGCTCATTAATATGCTAATTGAAAAATTACAAGCTGCAAATATTACTACTAAACAAGCCAGAGATGATGCGGATGTTCTTATTGTTGAAACTACAATTGAAAAATCAAAGTCTGAAAAAACTGCAGTTATAATAGGACAAGATATTGATTTACTCGTCATTTTAATTGGGCGTACACTGTCTTACGAACAAGAAATTTTCTTTAAAAAAGTTGGGAAAGAAAAGAAAACGGAGATATACTCGACTGAAAGTTTTGATAAATTATCCTCATTCCAAAATACGCCTAGGTAGACCTCGAAAAAGATGGAGAGACGATCTGGATGCATTTTCACGGGAATGGTGGGTCGCTACTGGAGACCGTGTTAAATGGAAAGTCGCGGGGAGGCCTTTGCCCAGCAGTGGGATCTTAATGGCTAACAAAAAAAAAAGTTTTTGAGCAACTGACAAATTTGGATGAACTAGCTGCAGCATTTGAGGAAGAAAATTGTTCGGCCCAGAGATTATTAGAGAGTGGAAGTTAAACCTTATTGGCAGCCTATAATGCTCCGAAATCTGTGAAAAGTCTCGATCATCTTCGTTATATGCTTGACCTGAAGTGATGCTGTGACCGCGCGCTCTCCGCCCTCTATCTCGAAAACGGTTCACCGTATGAAAAAAATTTTCAAACAAAATTTGTAGAGAATTTTGTATTCTACAATATTGATAATAAATACAAATAGCAAAAAACCCATAGGAAATGAGATATTTACAAAAAAAGCGCAAAAAACCGATTTTTTGACCTTTGACTTTGAAATTTAATAGTTGCGTACACCCTACCATATGTAGGTTTTGAGACAACTTTTAGAGTGTCAATATACAAGTATTTACAGACTTACAGCTGGGTATCTCGAATTCCGAGATTCTTACCTAATTTAAGCTTAAATGACTGGGTTATATCTATCATTAGGTATATCTATTTCTATTAGTTCATTACCAATAAATGATCTTTTAATCTAGCTAGTCATTTAATAAATCTCTTTCAAATTCTAGAACACTAGCTCTTTAATTCGTTTGCAGCGCGTGCCTTGTAACTAAGCTAAGATATATCATTTAAATTTTCATCTATTCATCATGATATTTTAGATTGTCGCTCTTGTCGGTGGAGTCTATCTCTATTCCCTGCCGTCTGTTTGACTTGATACGACACAACTAAAATTTTCATCTAAAAACCAAAATTTAACAATTCCAGTCTTGGAATCCTCGGCACCCGTGGTCGCACCTGCAACAGAACCTCCGCCGGTCTCGATGGTTGCCGACTCCTTTGCTGCGGACGTGGCTACCAAACCCGCGTCAGGGACCACGAAGAAAAGTGCCGTTGCCGATTCGTTTGGTGCTGTCGAGTACATTGCGAGATCTGCCGATATAAGCGCGACCACCACGTCTGCAATTAAAGGGCTATCCACATATTTCCGGGTCAGAACTACCTGTAGTATTCAAAGTTGTCCGTTTCACTTAAGACGCTCTGACACGGAGTTGTGTGAACAAGTTCATACAATTTATATGTAACCGATATTGGCCGTGTTCCGTCAGGGATGTGTTCCCGGAAATGTGTGGTTAGCCCTTAAGTCTTTTACCGCTGTATGATCATCTATGTCAAATTTTACAGTGTTTTTATTGACTGTGTCATTTGTATTAACTGCTACTTCGGTTTTTGTATTTATGTGATCGATATTCTCCTTAAAGTTAATTAAATAGTGTCACAGAATATGGTATAGGAACTTTGTCATGGTACTAAAGATTTTTTAATAGGTAAGTACTCCCTAATTTGTGAAATACGATTCAGGCTGATTGAAATAACATTTTTTATAACTTACAGCAAACCATTTTAAGATTTTGACTAGTGTTAAAGTAAAGATATGTGTAGAGGCTATAGTAGGCATTTAATTATTTATTATCTTTGAAAACTTAGACTGTTCTAATTTCTTGTGCAAAAAGTAGCCGTAGCTTATTTTATTAATTATTGGCTTTTGTAGTCATAGCTTAAAAATCTTGCCCGTCCTTTGTGCTATTTCTATATTTTATTGACCCTCGAATATACTTGAGTGTACGTAGTTCGTCCAAATGCGTCCAAATAGCCATCTTTGAAACAATGGACTGATTTAACATTAATTACTTAAATAAGATTTTATTTCTCTGAACATAAGCTTTAAATTTATTTACAGTATTACTAACTTATTTTGTTTTATGTTTCATTTGTATAAAGATGTAAATAGTTCTTTTACTTAGATGCTATTTTAGTGTAACGTTAGGTTAAATCTTTACACTAATAAATTTTTAATGCTTTCCATATCTTAGTAATGTAAATACGCTTTTTGTGTACTTAAATAGAAGTAGATTATTTTATTTCTACCTCATGTAAAAGCGATTTCGTTTGAGCCATATTTATATTGTTTTAGAAGAATATGAGCGATTCTTTTGAAATTGTAAATAAATTGTTTTAAGTTAGTTTTAATAACTTATTGTATTAGATTGTGATGGTTTTATTCAAGACGTAAGTATCTTAATGCAATTTTATAACATAGTTTTTCAAATCTCTAGGATAACTTTTAAGTATATAATTTGTAAATAGTCTTTAGTCATACTTACTTTTACACATAATTAACTTCTTTTTAGATTTTAGCCGTTTTAACTTCTTTTAAATTACTTACCTACTGTTCGCGGTTCATCATGTATTCATTCAAATAGTTTTATTCAAAATTCAGCAATTGCTTGCTTAGTAGAATTTTGGTTTTTAAATCGTAGGTACGCTATTAAATAAATAACAAAGAAACGTAAACTATGTGGTATTTAGACTGTTTATAAATGAACTGACTGCAACATCCTTTTTGCTCATAAGTTTGGTAAAAGTACAATATTTGACATTGATTTTGCTCAATTGATGTTGTATCTTTGAGCTATTATATTGCCCGATGAACTGAAAACGCTATTACTTAATAGCTGTAAATAAGGTACCTAAACTTGTCTTGTCGGGTCCTGTGTAATAACAGACGACATATTTATATGAGCGCCAACGCAAAACTGCATCCGGCTTTGAAAAGATTCTCTGCCATTGCATCTTTCATTTAAAAACTGATACATTGCAAATAAAACTCTTACTTAGCCATAATTAAGTATTATACAATAAAATGAAACTTCTCAAGAGTGAAACGTTAACAATAATCATTTTACTTAATTCTAAGGACTTTTTATATTCTGTCGAAAATATTCATAAATACCTAACCAAAATAGTAAATTAGATTAGTGATAAGTATACGTATAAACTGTAGGATATTATTTATATGAAAAAGTCTATTCAATGACTTTTAGCGTAACTTTGATATTAATACTTATTTCTCGATGTAAATGAATTAAAATAAATGTATTAGAAACGATTGTGTTGTATTTATTAGTTGTAAAGGAATTAAGTAGAGAAGTAGAAAAAGACAGACAAAGGCGGTTCAGGATAGAGATTCATGGAGAAAGAGGAGACAGGCCTTTGCCCAGCAATGGGAAACCGGCGACTTAATAAGATAAGACATTTTTTTTATTTGCCATTCAGATCTCACTGCCGGGCATAGGTCGTACTCACGAATTTCCATCTAGCACGATCACGAGTAGCGGATGCAAGCCGCTTTTAACCAAGACTAGTTACAAGTAATGAATGACTTTACTAAGAATCCAATAATCAGCGTCGGTATCTATAATACAATTATGAAGTGATTACCTACTTACACAGTGCGGGTACATTCTTCTAATCAATTTTTGCAAGTTTTGAATTCAATTGTGCAATTTTATCTACCTCTATGATAAACACAGATAGGTTACTAAAAACATGTAACTTTATCGGATTTATAGAGCGATTTGTTATGCTAAGTGAACTTCGATAAAAATCTAAGCAAAACATTTTGAAACATTTTATTTTCGTAAAATGGGTATAAAAGCTTTTCCCAATAATAAGTTAATATCTCGGTGGATAAAAAATATATTTTTTAAATAAATAAAGTTTAATAAATTACTGTCCTAGAGGGTTGCCGATCCAAGGGTACGAGGCAGGACACACGTTACAGATTTGAATCCAGTAGTCCATCTGAAAATTATGCAAATTGAGAATAAATATTGATTAGAGATTCCAGAAAGTAGAAAATAGATCAAAGTAACTTTGAAAATAAGAGCATTGCTCTAAGTTTTTCAGCTTCTAAGCAAAATGATCTCTAAAGGCTTTTTTCTTTTTAGTCTAGTGTCTTCTTTCTAGCACCTTCTCAATTTTGGCGTTCAATTTGAAACCACATCACAACTATTAGTGCAGTTGGTATTTTACTTATCCACCACTGCCGTATAGAGAACAGCTCAACTGGAAATACACATAAGCCTGTAGAAATACTAATTATTACTCACTCCATTATGTTCCGAGGTCAAAGGTCCACAGCTAGCGGCCGGGCATATGGTGCTAGTGAAAGTTCTGCAGCTCTTCTGTTTGTATTCATCAATCGGTACGGGATCCTTCACCCAGTCGATTACTTCACCTGCAGTCACCTAATAAACAAACAAATGAATACATTTGCGTGAACAGAGTTTTGTACAATAAAATCCTATTTGTAAATATTTCTCGTTTATCAACTACGTCTCATCTTTCCGTGTTAATAGATGCAGCCTTCCTGTTCTTCACATCCTATAGCTGCGCACTGCTGAGCATAGTTCTCTCCAATTTCTATGCAACGCAGCCTTATACGGGTCTTATTAAACTTGGAAAAAAGGTTCATCAAAACGAGTAAATAGAGACTTACAATCGTAGATGAATTTGGTAGTTAAATTTGTGGGTACGTATCATGGACATGATCATTTCATTGTTAAACGTTGCAATGCCTAAGAGCTACAAATAGACAACGACTGAACAGAAAAGGACCCGACTTACCATGAACGCATCTTCAAGCCTATTAACGAGGTCCAAGAATCTGTTGAGGGCACGTCCAACAGCAGGGTAAGCGGATATGTACCATTCGTGGATGTAGAAGCCGAAGGGAGCACGGTTACCGAGGTAGTGACGCTCAAAGTTGGTTAGGATGAACTCGTACCAGGCGTCCTCGTTTTCTCTATCAGGGCTGTATCAAAATTTAGATTTTTGAATGGTTTTATGTTACAGCAAATAAACAACCTCAGTAGTTTGGTTTTAATAAACTTTCACGCAAATGTAAACTACGAAATGTGCAATCATGAAAAAGTCAAACTACAAACGCTGCCTAAATGTTAGTGCTCAAACGGGTCGTTATTTGGTTATTCTGTTTGGAATTGCATTTCTCAGCAAAATCATTTTTAGTAGATTTGATCCATGTACAATGAATTTTATATTGAGTTAAAGGTATGCATAGGAACTCTGCTGAAATCATAATAAAATATTACTAAATAGGAAATCATTTAAAACTTACAAAGCAAAACACGCGTCCACAAATGAACAGGGAATGTTCATCAGATCCAACCAGGACACCAATGGAGACACCCAAACACCAGGGATAGACGCAGAAGGGCACGGAGGAATGGGGCAGTCCTGGGTCGAAGCATAGTCTAAGGTGTAGGGCCAAAGACCAGGGTTGATCATGTTAGTCGTTGGCCAAGATGAGTCATAGACCAGACCGAAGTCCTTCATGATTTCAAAACTTGCGTTACCAGCTAGTTGCAGAAAGGGAATCCTTACACCTAAAATTAAAGGAATAACTTCTCGAATTGTGATCAAATAGAAAAAAAAAATGCGTAATACTGGTGCCTAGTTCTTTTGTTACGTGAGTAAGAAAATTGTTATTTAAAATCACTGAGAGTTAAATATGAACGAAAACTATACCTTTAATTTCATCGTAGGGTATATTAGCAAAATGTGACATTTGAACCCTCTGGTCGCCAAATTCTTGAACCATTTCTTCATAAGTTGCTTCAGCCCAGAAGGTCTGTGGCGTTCTATGCGATATTGAATGAAGGGAGATCTCGTGACCATGATTGTAAAGTTCGTTTACGAGTTGGTAGTTGGTGTATTCGTGGTTGATGTAGAAAGTGGCTCCAGCGGGACAGCCGTTGGTGTTCTCTCGGCCGTAGATCAAGTTACGGTATGTCTCAATGTTGATGACGTTGACTGCATCGTCAAAGGTTAGGGTGACAAACTAAAATGTCAATATGTTATATTAATAGTCCGTTACATAATCCTAGTTTGAATTCACTGAAAACAGTAAGACCGAAACCTATATTAAATTGACAGGTATCTAATGGATGCATATTTGCAAAGATATTAATGATAGTACGTTTTTCACCATTTATAACAATAAAAAATTATCAATGAAGCTTCCACTTACTTGAGGAGTATCCCTCACAGCCAGACCCCCAGGAATATCAGTACCAGAGCATCTGCAGTTGGGCAGCTTGCACAACTCTTCATCACATGGTTCTGCCAACTCAAGTTCAGCCACCACCAAACAACCTAGCAGCAGCAACGGATACAAAATCAACCACTTCATTTTCATTAACACCTGGATCTAAAATATCATCAATTACAGTTTTATGTTCATTTATATCAACGCAACCTAGAATTTGCAATATTTTATCAGATATTACATTTAATTATCTAATTAATATCTTGCAGATATAGATTACTCTGAAATCTGTTCATTGCAAGCACTTATGCGTTTTTCATTTAGAGGTATTAACGGTGTTGTATAACTAGGTATGCTACTATAACCGTACGAAATCATTTGCCTCGATTTATAGGTCATTTAAGCAAAGGTGAACTGCCTCCGCAGTTTTAGTATAATATGTAATCGCGAAAAATCTATCGATTCAATCGTCTATTGTGAAAGTTGTGTTTCTGCGAAATGGTATGATGCAGAGGCGATTGAACAGTGGCCCAAGGCTGCTTATTTAAAATAGCTTCAGTTTTGTGTCGGCAGAGTGTCAATGGCATTTTTGAAACATTTGGTATTTTGCTAAACAATGGCTTACATTGATTGCGACCAAATGTGTCAAAAAATGACATTGACACTCTGTCGACAAACAGCTAAGAAATGTGTAACTTAACAGACTTGGCCCCCTGTTAATGCTTCAGAGCCCTCACGAATTTGATGAAAATACTAGATAAGTAATTAAATTATTTGTTTGTTAAGATAATGAAAAGATCGCTGTTATTATTCATTTGACGTGTTTTTCCAAAAACTGATTTTTATTGATGATTGGTGAATGATTGAAGATTAACCGCACTGATTTTGCATTGTTGATAGCCAAGATAAACGATAAACGAAAGATAAACACACGATGCAAGGAGTGGCTATTGGCTACGCATGTTACAACATATTATGGATTTTACCGCCAACGACACTTATGCTGATGTAATAATTATACTTAGGTTTGACGTTTGATTTGATCAACATGAACCACTGCAAGTAGTTGATATGACGTTTTGTCGCGGTTCCGTACCAAATGTCAAAACTCAACTGTTTCGAAATAGCAGGTGCGTTAGCGCCTTTTCAGCGTACTCAGGGTGACTCAGGGTTAAAATTGCAGAAAACTTTGCACGTATTATTTATATTATTTATATTGTTGGTGAACATGAATACTATATTTATAGAAAACCTACTTGTGATGTAAATTATCATTTGCAATTTTATTATTTATTACTGAATAGAAACGACGTATTTGAATCTGTTTATAATGTTGATTATCAGTGTTTACTTCAAATGCATCTATCAAAAGTATATCCTGGCAGGTAAGTACCTAATTTCTTTTATTGTCATTTTTAAAACCACTTTGTATTTATCCACTAAGCAAAAATCAATGATAGTAGATAGTATCAAGTAACGAGGACAAGCTTTCATTATGTTAAGTTAGTTATACAAAAGAGTGGTTGTGACAATTATTTTAGACGTGAAGACCCGTCATTTACGCTGACAGAGGATTAGTATTTTTTATTTTGTGTAGTGTAACAATAGTGCCTTAGAAACACGATTTTATCTACATATAAACATAGAAAAAAGTGTAAATGGAAATGGTTATTAAAACTAAAATAGCTAAGAAATTATAAAACAATAATAATTTAATTCTTATTTTATTATTTATTGATAACATTTTTAAACACAATCGCTTATTGACCAAGAGGGTTTCCAAGCCACGGGTAGACGTTGGGGCATACGTTGCAGATCTGCATCCAGTAGTCCAACTGAAACAAAAGAAAAATATAATGGTTAAATATTTCTAACAATATGTCTCAAATCTCAAAGTCATAGATACTAACATCGACGTATGAAAGTGCCTCTTAAACTCACGATCGTGATTCATTTATTCACTCTTTGTAAAATCCAAACCTAATAGAAACTAATTTCTATATCTAAGCGTCCACTGCACTATGCTGTTAGCCGGAAAGCGGTCAGCCGTCCGGTTTACTGTATTGGCTAGTATTAGCCTCAGCTGCATTGCAGACCGGATAAAAAACACTTTATCGTACAAATTTTTGATTGCGATTAGCCGGATGGCTGACCGCATAGTGCGGGGTTACTCTAAGTATAGAACATGTACGATTCTTTATCCTACGATTCCCCAACATCTTTAATGTTAACCACACTAAGTTTATACCTGATTGTGTTCAGATCGCAGAGGTCCACAGCTGCTGGCGGGGCACCAAGTTGGTGTAAAGGATTTGCAAGACTTCTCCACGTACTCGTTGATTGGCACTGGATTCTGTACCCAGTCAATTACTTCTCCTGCATTTACCTGGAAAATATTTTGTTGCTCTTCTTCATTTTGTTTAAGATACTGTTGTTTTAGGATTTTTTTAGCTCTGACCTTGAGTGTGCGAATTTGATTGCTCTATTTAGCATGTTCTTTACTCTTTTCGTACTTATAAAGATCAGCTGACGAACATATCCTGTATGGCGTCTAATGTGCCATAGCGCGTTTTACGCTTTATGTGGTGTCAGTGATGTTTTGTGGAAATAAAGGATAAACTTATTTCTTCGAGAGGTTAAACTTGAGTTAAATAAGTTACACATTGCATATTGCCCACCTACTCTATTTTGATTTTAAATTGCGTTTGAATCTAAACTACCATCGCATTTAGCAATTTTATGATTTATGATTCACCCTTTTACACATATCTTACATATCTTTGTACTTACCATGAAAGCATCGTTCAAGTTATTCACAAGATCCAAGAAACGGTGCAACGCCACTTTGACAGCAGGGTAAGCGGAGATGTACCACTCGTGGACGTAGAAACCGAAAGGAGCTCGGTTGCCGAGGTAGTGCCTTTCGAAGTTGGTCACGATGAACTCGTACCAACCTTCTTCATCGTTGAGGTCAGGACTGGAAAAAACAAAATGTTACTGTAGCTGATAATAAGGAACTAGGATTTATATTTAAATCAGAAGCTAGTTCCAGAAATGTTAATAGATTCTAAAATTCATGCGAGTTTAGGTAGGAAAATGTTTGTTCACAAATTATTGTTTTTGAAAAAAATCCACATTGTTTTCTTGCCACGTTTGAAAAGAAAATGGGATACAGGAAAAAAATAGGTTTAAGTAAGTAATATACTCACGTCCAAAAGCAAGAATCCGCCATTGAACAAGGACTGCCGTTCAAGTCTAGCCAGCTAACCATTGGGAGGACCCAAGTTTTAGGGATAGATGCGGTGGGGCAAGGTGGAATAACGCAGTCTTGGATCGAAGCGTAGTCCAGACTGTATGGCCACAAGCCTGGGTTAACGTAGGTGATAGTTGGCCAGCTAGCGTCGTAAGTCAGGCCATAGTCAGCCATAACTTGGAAGGAGGCATTGCCTGTCATTTGGAGGAAGGGAATGCGGACACCTATAAAAAAGAAAAAAACTTATGAATACTGGATTAACTTCTTAACAAAAATCTTCAAATCGATCAAATTTTAAATTACAAGAATTTCGGAGTCTATAGGTAAGTATTTATGAAGATTAATTTCTAAAAGTTTCTGCAAAAACAAAACGCTTCCTTGTCATTAACCAACCTCTAATTTCATCATAAGGAATGTTAGCGAAATGCGACATTTGTACTCTTTGGTCTGCAAACTCTTGCTTCATGTCATCGTAAGTGGCATCCTTCCAGTACTCCTGGTTAGTCTGATGTGATACGGAATGAAGAGCGATCTCAAAGCCTTGGTTGTAAAGTTCATTGACAAGCTGGTAGTTGGTGTATTCATGGTTGATGTAGAATGTGGCTCCAGCGGGGCAGTTGTTTTTGTTAAAACGGCCATAGAGCAGGTCTCTGTATGTCTCAATGTTGATTATATTGACTGCATCGTCGAAGGTGACTAGGACAAACTGGAATTCGCAAATTTAATATATGTTAGTTTTGGGAACAAGTGCTTAGATAATTAGATATGTTAAGTTTGTCAAGGCAAGTTTTCAATTTTTAATATTTTTTTGCTTAGCGTTGACATTTTAAAATTAGTCTTTAGGTTGTTTTCGCAAAGATTCATATGTTAACAATAATTTTGCGATAAAGATTAAGTTTAATCAATACCACTGATAAACTATTCCGTCGCAGAAGTAATACATCAGATTGTGAATAAGAACCTAAGTATATCAGATTGTGATATTTCGGTTTCCTTTTATGACTGATTTAGTTTATCATTTATTGCTTATTAAATGATAAAAAAGTAATTAAGTTCTTATTTTATAAAAATAGATTTGTAGAAATTCTCGAATCTGAGAAGAGTGGGTATTGTCCCTATTATTATATTTGTCACAATTACCTCAGAGTAGTAATTTTGTAAATTATCCAGGAAGTAGTAAGGGCTATTTATATTATCATATAAATTCCTGATTTGAAATATTACTGATTACGATTAAGCTACATATTTGCACAAGATAGAGTAGATATGATACAGTAGACGTCAATATGATCTAGGTATGTTACTAATGAAATAAATGAAAATATTTAGCTCTTAATAGTGTTTGCGTGCTTTTTAAATATTTCTAAAGAATAGTTGCCTACACTTGCCTACGTATTCAAATGCTCTTGAAAGAGTCTATTTCATACAGATTTCTATTAACTATTCATCTTACCTGTGGAGTATCTCTAGCAGCTAAACCACCAGGAATATTAGTCGCTGAGCATCTACAATCAGGTAATTCACAAGCTTCTTCGTCACATGGCTCCGCTAGGGTTAAAGAATCCTCTCCATCATCAGCTGCAGCAAATGCCGCCAGTCCAACCAACAACAGAACAGACCACTTCATTGTAACAACAACAACAGACAATGCCAAAGTCCCTAATTGTTTTATGTTTCTTGAATTTATATCAACTAAGGAACATTAATCCCCAATTCTGATTTGATCTATAAATGGCTGTTGACGGTTCAGAACCGATAAAGATATACCATTTCCGGATTATGATGATAAATATTTGATAAAAATAACAATGATTGTGATTTGTTTTTTTTAATGAACTCTGAGAATTGGTATTACGTGGTTCATAGTTACGCAAGGGGTGAAAGAAATTAAGTCATTTTAGTCCTGAGATATTTTGTGCACCAGCATAAAAGGGGCACTAATAATTCGATGGTCTAAATTAAATTATGACATTGCACCTGAAGTGAACAGTGTGCAATTCATCATGACTACGATGGAGCTACCAATCTACTACCAATGAACAAATTTTTTACTAAAGTTTCTCTTATGATGAACAATTTAAACAAAAATATTTTTAACATGGTCTTTTTACTCTCAATTTGTCATTAACCAGCTTTCGAAAATTAAGAATTATAAATAGCTATTACAAACCCAGCACCGATCTGTACCGATCACACCGACCCATACCAACAAGTCCGTTTCGGAAATCCTTTCCCTTAAATCAGAAGTGTTTATACATCCGTTTCTAACTTTGCACAAACATCGGAAGGTTTTCTTTATCAAAATCTTATCGAATCGGAAAATATCTATAAAATTTACAATCACCACTAGTTTTATAAATAGCATAATTGCATCCGTTGCTCATCAAAAACATCAAGCAATCAATGATTATCATGAATTAGGTAGATAATCATGGAAAAACAGCAATCAGTGATATTTCCACATTCGTTTTTTTTAATATTTAGGTAAACGCCATCTATGTGCTACCAATGGTACTAAGTTTGCAAACGTTACTCTGGTCTTCCTTCAAACCCTTTCAAGGAAAGCGGCATTAATAAGTTCCAGGATAACAATAGAGATGGCGCGTCGATATGATGATTTTAACATTCATTATTGAAACTGTTTCTTAGAAAATGTGGTAAAAATTACAGGTAACTGATTCTGTAAATGGGGGCAGATTTGTCATAAATATTCAGGAATGAACACAGTTCAAAGTTGGGAATTACTTTTATTTCTTATGAGTAAAATTTTGGTTTTGTGCCACCTAATATCTCCAAAGCTCTGCTCATCTTATATTGTAATTAATATTAGTAATTTAATTTAATCAAAACTTATCAAACTCTTGTTCTAGACTTTACTACTTTGTAACTATCTCCGAAATAGAACATCAATAATTTGCCAAGTTTATTGGGAACGGCGTAAATTCCGGGCAAGGGATTACACCTGAGACATACCGTGGGTAAACTGTAGGTTCCCCAGGGAGTCACCCGGATCCCGTGGTTTTCTGGCCTCGGCTTTCTAACACTTTTTCTTGTTTCCAGATTATTAGAGCCATAATCCTGGGTATAGTTTGTGCTATGCGGACTTTTTCGATTTTGCAAACGGACTTTTGGATAGTTTTTGGGTATAAGAAAAGGTTTTTATTTTCTGTGTTGTAGTTTTGTATTTAGTATGTCGTATTTGCTAAAAGACATTCTATTTTTGTGGTTGTTATTGAAAGTTATTTGGGAATAATACTTCGCACTTACAACTTTCAGAGTATCTCAGTCATTACTTCATAATTCTTGTTCTATTTGCGTCAGATTCATTAGTATCTATTTGTATTTTTTTAAGTGCAAAAGAGAGAAAAAATCTATATAAGCACTAAAAACTTTATTCAGAACTCAAAAATCGATTTTACACCTCGAAAAAAGAACAAAACACGAACGTAATCCTGTTCTTGACAAACAGAACGTTGCAGAGTGACGATGCGAGCAAAACATCACCACTCATAACGATCAACAACTGACCACGGTAAAAACTTGGAGGAAAAGCATAAACTGAGATGGCACCAAATTGTGGGACAACAAAAATGTGCCGGAACAAACGGGACCAGTTGGGACCAAAGGGTGGGCGGACAAAAAGGCGTGTTCACAGACGGCGTTTTTTGTCTCGTCAGTCAGCATGACAAGGGTATAGGATAAGCTCCTATGTGCACACACCCCTTTAATCATTCCAGTTTGTGCACGGTTTTGAAAATGTAGACCGTGTAATTGTGAGTTGTGTTTTGTTGATACAAAACATTGATATGGTTATTCGGTTTTCTTTTGAATTTAATATGACATGTAAATGTATTGTTTTGGAAAGGCATTTCGTGAATATTTAAGCTTGTAAATCATAAAATGTTGTGAGATTCCCGTCCGTGTCAAAAATAAAATTATTCCGTTGAAAAAGTGCTCAAAATTAATTAAAGCTTTTGGAACTTTTAAAGGAAACACGCCGTAAATGAATCTTCTATAAATAAATTTTGGGCGTTTGTCAAAAAGTGGAACAGTGATGGGACATGACAGGCTAACTGTAGAATCTGTTAAAAACTTTTTCACAACCAATCGATATTAAAAAAAAAAGAAACAGGATATTTCTGCAACTCCTCCACTGAAATTATGCAGTAGCTGTATCCGGCAGTTGAAATGGGCGCTTCAAGTTTATTGACTGTTAAAACTGAATGCAACTTTCTGCACTCATTTACCTGTGCCACAGAGTAAAAAGTGCAGAGATCAAATTAATTGCGAACTTTTTAAGAGTTTCAATTCAAGGCAATGTTTGTGTCGACTGATGGATGTATGGATGAATGTAAAGATATTTGTTACTGAACAGATTTTAATACAACTTTACTATTATTATAGTTTCTAGATCAGAATAAAAGATGGTTTATATTAATTTAGATAGATAATGTGTAATATTTCCAAAATTTATTGGAAAATACGTACGAAGTTGCAGGCAGACTGTAGTGAAGTATAATTACAGGTTTATAGAGAAATATCATGGATTAGAAAAAGAAAAACGGCATTGATGCGAGAACTATAGTTAATTTCAAATAAACGTAGTTGTTTTACTGTTATTCACTACTCTGTCAATTTTAATGCCTCGTACTACTGTTTGTTAAAACTTGAAATAAATGTAAACAAAACTGAAATCTCCATTATTAGTCTTTCTGTGTTAAGAATTTTTTTGAGCTACAGAATACTTAAACGAACGATCGGTAGGCAAAATAAAATTGCTGTTGTAGTTTTTATTGACTAAACTTGACAGTCTGACAGAATCTAGTACAGGCAGAACTGTAGCGAACTACGAAGTAAAAAACCGTGGAAAATATTCTAGACATGCGTCGTAGAAAAGCGCTCACAATGCGCGTTGTAGCTTAGAAAAACATGTAATTTGACGAGTGAAATGTTGAGCAAACTTTGTCTTTGCACAGATCAAATACAGTGCTACAAGGATCTTTTGGCACGTGGCGTAAACCGGAACTACCGATGTCATCTTGTAAATTATCATTATTTATTAACACCGACGCCCTCCTGACAATATCACCCAAGTGCCAATAGATCCTTGTAGCACTGTACATGAATTCAAATGTCTTCTTCAGTTTACGTTGAACGGGTCTTTATTACTAAGATATCACTGTCCATTCGGCTGGCTTTTTAAAAAAAGGTTTAGGCTCGATTTATACTGATGCAGTCGAAACGAATTTCCAAACCTGAACATAATTCAAAAATACTTAATTTTAATATGAGTAATTAGTTATTTTAACCATATTAAAAAGGTGCAAAGTACCTGAGTCCTTCGAGAACAAAACCAACGACCTTCAAACGAGTACCCACCATATAGGAAAATTTCATATAAGTTTGATGAATTTATTCAGATTTTAGCTCAGTTTTACTATCAAAACAACATTTTATTTGCTATATTGTAGATAATATAAAGCAGTAATAATTATAATAAGGCTATTTGTCCGTGTATTAGACCGTAAATGCTACTATATCGTTAGTTGATGAACAGTTTAAAAGTTGAGCTGCCCCGGAGGCATCCGCTCGTGTTTTAAACTCTATTTCAGAATACAAACAGGCATGGAGCCGGTTTATTGCATCAAATTTTGACTATTTATAATCTCTAAGCTGGTTAAATCTTAAAATGTTTATTACAAATTAATGTTCTACTGTAGCTAAAGAAGAAAAAGTGCCAAGGAAATTACAATAATATTGTCTAAGTCTATAAACATCTTGAAGTATTTTAAAAATTTGCAAAACCTTCTGCGATTTGACGTTTGATATGAAAAACACAAACGGTACCAGGTAGTTCAAATCGCAATTTAACAGCGTTTCAATTCAATTCTTGTGCAAATAGTACACAGTTTTGCACATGTTTACAAATATTTATTTACTTATTGTCCGAAGTTACTCGTATCATATAGGTATACTGATAATGAACATTGTCGTTCCCGCATCAGGGTCCACATTTGGTACTTTAAATTAATTTCTAAGATCTGTAAAAAAAAACCGGCCAAGTGCGAGTCGGACTCGCGCACCGAGGGTTCCGTACAAACCTGCAAGGTTTACAAAGTTCGTTCATTACGACAATCGAGTCATAACTATGGAAAAAGTAATAAGTTTATATTTATTAAAAAATATATATTTTGTAATGTAACTAAAAATTTAAGGTTTTCGGAATTTTTCCTTTATGTGTGGTATAAAACGTTGCTTCATGCCAAATTTCAAGATTCAAGGTCGACTGGAAGTACCCTTTAGGTTTTGATTCCCTTGCAAGTACTTGCGAGTTTCAAAATATGCAGCTTAAATTGCTGTTTCTTTTGATTGCGTTGACATAGAAGTTTGATTTTGCTACAGCTTAAAGGTATTATAGACCTGAGTATTTGGTATGAATTTCAATTTAATACCTCTACGCGTTTATGAGGAAATGGGTAGTAAGTTTAAGATTATAAAAAAAAAAATATTTTGTGATGTAACTAAAAATTTATGGTTTTCGTAATTTTTCCTTTATCTATGCTATAAGACGTTGCTTCGTACCAAATTTCAAGATTCTGAGTTCACGGGAAGCACCCTGTAGGTTTTGATTCCCTTGCAAGTGTCGAAAATTTGCGGCATAAATGGCTGTATCTTTTGATTGCGTTGGCTTAGAAGTTTGATTTTTTCACAGCTTCAAGGGACAGTAGACCTGAGTAATTGATATAAATTTCAGCTTCATACCTCTACGCGTTCCTGAGAAAAAGGGTCTTGACAGACGGACGGACGGACGGACAGACGGACAACAAAGTGATCCTATAAGGGTTCCGTTTTTTCCTTTTGAGGTACGGAACCCTAAAAAACAGCAGGAAATGATAGATTAAGCATTGTGATGTCTTTTTCAGATTTTTTACAGCAAATGTTTTACTTATGCAGATTTAATACAACGTTAATTTTAATTTTGCTTTTATGCAACTGTTTGGTTTCTAATAGAGCACAGTCAAAAAATCTTTTATTATAAGTTCTGTGTTTGAGCCGTGTAGGTGCCTTATCTATCTATTGATATACAAGTAAACACAAATAGCAAATAAATTTTCTAATAAAATTGCTCAAGTTCCCATGAATATATCAAACACATTCGCGTCCAAGTTCCTATAGACCTGACGGAAACTTTTAAGACCATCTTTGAAGTAGACGCAAAGACTCGGCACTTTGAGCCACATCCGTCATACAAACTGTTTACCTAACACGAGTGCAACGTGTAAATAGACAAGAATTTTGGAGCTGACATGTTAATAATTGGACAGAAGGATTTTTTGAAGTAGGATCTGAATTACATGGATGATAGGTACTTTAGTAAATAAAATTGTGTTTTTGTGATCGTTCTTGTCTGTGACGAATTCTATACTAATTCAAATTTTAGAAACTATAATTTGCAAAGAAGATCCGATCACTGCAATAAAAGTCACTGAAAGATTCAACTGCAAATCTTAAGGAAATTGATGTAAATTAAGAAACATCAATAATGGAATATATGCATAGGTATAATGACATAGTTCTTTGCAGTTACATAAAATATTGCTAAAGTCGATCAGATCGTCAGAGTCTCTATAAATATTTTTTTGCTGCTTCAATTTCATATTACTGAAAACAATATGATTTTATAATTTATAATACCACGTCCATTCATTGGAACCAGGAATCCTTATTCTTGCTTATTGTTTATTTTCAAATGTCGATTGCTGTGATCACGTGTGCCGTTGTTGACTGAGGCGCTCAGTGTGTTTACCTTATACACCACTAATAACATGGCCAGCTTATCTAGACCCCTCATGCACATGCAGTTTGGGATAAATGAGTTCCAGGTGTATTGCCAGATGGAGGTCAAAGGCACTAGCCAAAAGGACGACAGGTGGTCATTGAACCAGGGATCATAGAGAAATTTTGATTTTCAGATATCACTTATTGAGTTTAATTTGGAAATTGCTTAAATATAATTTTTAGTTGACCATTCGGTGGTAATAATCCAGCTTCTGTCTAAAGTTGTAAGTTGCTATTGTAAGCGGGTCTTTACCTTTTTACCAGCCAGCAACGATATAGTTACGCGCCTAAATTTTTCTAAAGCATTTTTATGTAACTACAGTTTCATAATTTCAGTTGTCAGTTTTGATCAGGCTCTCTTTAACTTATAATATTTTTTCAATGTAAAGTTTTGTACAAATTTGATCTACCCGAAGCAAAATACGAAGAAATGTCAGTTCAAAGTATTTTACTGATTACCAATAAAGTTAAACACAGCTATCTGCAACATTTCAGAATCTCGAGAGTCAGCCTTTGTCCACGCATTGTCAGCGGCTGCGTTGGCGCATGCTGTCGCCCGCGCTTGCAGTCGAGGTGAACTGAACGAGTGCTCCTGCGATGCTAGGGTCAGGAAGCGTACGCCACGGCACTGGCAATGGGGTGGATGCTCTGAGGTAAGATCTTTCAGATTGTATTGTAATAATAATATCCTTGGAAGAAGCAGCTTTTGTTGCTCTCCTTACCGTTCCATTACTCGTACAAGTACCTAATGTTTAATTGGTAATGCTATTTGAATAGAAGGTTTTTAAAATCGGCAAGTAGGGTACGTAGGGGACGTTCTCAGAGTGAAAGGTGGAGAGACGATTTACGCAAGATGACTGACAGGAGCTGGATGGGAGCAGCCGAATATAACAGTGGCGTGCAGTAGGATAGGTGTATGTCAAGCAATGGACTAGAACAGGCTTATCGTGATGAAAACTAAAATTTAATTTTACATTTACACGGATGGAAAATGATTTCAGGATATTCGATACGGAGAAGCGTTTAGCCGAGATTTTGTCGACTCCAAAGAAGACAAGAATACTGATGAAGGACTGATGAATCTCCAAAACAATGAAGCTGGGCGTAGGGTAAGACAATTAAAAGTCTTATACCAGGTTTGAAAGGAGAAAGAGATGCGCCGAATATATTTTGCCTAATAACGAATACTGTTCTCTATCCGATAGTATAGCGATAGTGTCTACCGGACGGGATATTCGGCCAAACTATTAGGTCCTTCTATTACAGCAATTTTAGCGCGCAAACAGATAACGTTTATGAAGAGGAGCACCACCAACCAATTAAATAAATCCAAGCCCTGGTTTTAATTTCATTGTCTATCAAACTTGGTACTTACTTCCTGGCTTTAAAACTTTTTAGTTTTATTCAAGCTTACCTTATTTTATCACTAACTTTATAAACTTCCTTCTTCAGGCGGTCCGCAGCCGAATGCAACGTGTCTGCAAATGCCACGGGATGTCTGGCTCGTGCTCGGTTCGCGTTTGCTGGCGTCGACTACCTCAGCTTAGAATGGTTGGAGACGCTCTCTCCACTCGCTATGAAGGGGCTTCGCATGTCAAGGTAAGTACATACATACGTATCTGTCACGCCGTTTACCCATCCGGGGTAGGCAGATACCACCTAAGTACGTTCGTTCATAATTAGCATCGATTAGTGCCATTTTCATAGCGAGTTTGGTATCTCTTTAATTCTGTAAAAATGTGTCTAAAAATTCGAAATTCAAAAATGTTTCTATGTAAGTCATCATTATATCATATATCATGAACCATCATAAAACTATCTACTAAAACCAAATTAAACCTTGGTGTTGGCTTAATATTAAAAGTTAACAATGTTTTAACAATTAGGTACACTAGCTTAATCATAATTAACGTTTTCACCACTCTCATTCTTGAACACCCGCTGAGCTAACCATTTCTTCAATTTCTTGGTGTCTAACCCAGAAATTGAACTTATTACAGGTCGTGGAACGGAAGAGAGGAAAGAACATTCGTAAACTTAGACCACTGCACCCCGATATGAAGAAACCGAATAAAACTGACTTGGTTTATTTGGAAGACTCTCCAGATTACTGCGAACCTAATGATGAGTAAGTGCATCATTATTTATATGCTACTTCCTACTCATACTATTAGTTTGTGTCAATCGATGGGTGGATGTTAAAGGATGTTTCCCACTAAAACTTTAGAACAGGGGCCCAAGTTTGCTAACTTATAATAGCCAAAAAATGCCGCTGACACTCTACCGATACACAACTGCGATTATTGTAAATTAGCAGATTTGGGCCCCTGGTGTTATTAAAACTTAACTTTACTTTAGCACAGACATCAGAATGAAACAACGTTTACATAAAATTATATTATGTAGGTTTTCCAAGATATGACAAAAATGCGTACGAAAATAGAGGCAGCAACTAAAAAAAATAATGTTATTTTCGTCACCTCTTTTGACATTTTCTGCACATTTTTAGCGATGTTATTTGACTTTCAGTGTCAATTATGTGTTACAAAGATAATAAAAGATATCTTGAATTTGTTTATCTATTAAGTGTTCATTCAATAATATTGATTTGTTTAAAGTTATCAATTTTGATAAGCTTCCTGGTAATTTTTTATTGATATTTGCCGACGATTAAATCTCTGGAACATTTCCAATCTTTATACGGTTAATTTGATAAGAATGTGAAATAATTCTGTTGAATCGGTCCTGTTGTCACCTAAATCGAAATCAACACGTCATAGTTGATTTGCAATATTTTTTTGTATGAAACCAATTAGACTTACATACATTTATCAGTTCTTTGCTTTGACTATTTGGCTTCATACATACCTAATTCATACCTAATACCTCATTGTTGGTTATGTGATATCAATAATGATTCATAGTCCACTACTTCTCCTTTTAAAGAAATAGGTATTGCTATTATTATATCTATTAATTAACCATTATTAATTATCTATTAATCTAGCTGGTCATTTCGGAAATCTCTATCAAATTCTAGAATACTAACTCTTTAATTCGTTTGCAGCGCGTGCCTTGTAACTAAGCTAAGATATATCATTTAAATTTTCATCTTATCATCATCATATTTTAGATTGTAGCTCTTGTCGGTGGAGTCTTCGCCACTCTATCTCTATTCCCTGCCGCCTGTTTGACCTGATACGACACAACTAAAAGTTTCATCTAACTACCAAAATTGTACAATTTCAGTCTTGGAATTCTCGGCACCCGTGGTCGCACCTGCAACAGAACCTCCGCCGGTCTCGATGGTTGCCGACTCCTTTGCTGCGGACGTGGCTACCAAACCCGCGTCAGGGACCACGAAGAAAAGTGCCGTTGCCGATTCGTTTGGTGCTGTCGAGTTCATTGCGAGATCTGCCGATATAAGCGCGACCACCACGTCTGCAATTAAAGGGCTATCCACATATTTCCGGGTCAGGACTACCCGTATTCAAAGTTGTCCGTTTCACTAAAGACGCTCTGACACGGAGTTGTGTGAACAAGTTCATACAATTTGTATGTAACCGATATTTGCAGTGTTCCGTCAGGGACCTGTTCCCGGAAATGTGTGGTTAGCCCTTAGGTCTTTTACCGCTGTATGATCATGTATGCCAAATAGGCATGTCGAAAGATTTTGAAATCCTATTCCAAAATGCAGATACACATTTACTGTTTACAACAAAAACTTTATTTCGGTATTTAACTAATGTTTTAAGAAGATTAAAGCCATTTTTATAATTATTTTTAAATACTGCGTGAAAACAGCTCTCCGTGTCATGGCGTCGCGTGTGACGTCACACTTTTGTAAACGTCAAATGTGTTCCCGCCCGGCTAGACAACAAAGTAAACAAACTTTTCGTATTTCTTGTGATAAAAATGAATTCTAAAGTTTATAAGTGGTGTGCAGTACCTCTGTGCAAAAATACATCAATAAAGACACCCAACAAGGTGTTTGTTCATGTCCCATACATTAAAAAAATAAGAGATAAATGGTTACAGCTTGCACGGCGAAACCCGAACGAAGTAAAATTAAATTCGTCACTTTATTTCTGTGAAGATCACTTTGATGTGAGTATGTTATCATGTATTGATAGATTTTTAACTTCATGTTTGACGTGAAATAGATGAAATGACAATAATAACAAATAACAATAATAACAAAAAAAATACAAGGCGGTTTTCACGTTTCTAAATTCGGAGGAGCAAAATTCTTTATTGGTTGCCAGGAACTCGCCCAACATTAGCAAATCGATCCTGGGCAAATTGGAACTGTTTGCCCTGATAAACCCTGGTTCCATTATAATAAATTTGTAGTTATTCACAAAAATAAACAAAAAGGCAATCCTAGCGTACAATCAGTCAAAACAACACAGTGATGTTTGTTTACATGAGTATGACGTCATGCGCTGTGATTGGCGTTTCAGTCAAAATGGCCGATTGCAGTATTTTACTCTTTTATTTTATAGAAAATCTTGTTAATCTCAATTTTTTAAATAAAACTAAAATAGTATTTTGAATCCATTAAATGTGTATTTTCCCCTGAAATCATTAAATCTTCGATTATTTCATAGTGTCGTCACGCCTATTATACAGTGTTTTTATTGACTGTGTCATCTGTATTACATGCTTCTTCTGTTTTTGTACTTATGTGATCGATATTCTCCTTAAAGTTAGTTAAATAGTGTCACAGAATATGGTATAGGAACTTTGTCATGGTACTAAAGATTTTTTAATAGGTAAGTACTCCCTAATTTGTGAAATACGATTCAGGCTGATTGAAATAACATTTTTTAAAACTTACAGCAAACCATTTTAAGATTTTGACTAGTGTTAAAGTAAAGATATGTGTAGAGGCTATAGTAGGCATTTAATTATTTATTATCTTTGAAAACTTAGACTGTTTTAATTTCTTGTGCAAAAAGTAGCCGTAGCTTATTTTATTTGTCAAAATAATTATTGGCTTTTGTAGTCATAGCTTAAAAATCTTGCCCGTCCTTTGTGCTATTTCTATATTTTATTGACCCTCGAATATACTTGAGTGTACGTAGTTCGTCCAAATGCGTCCAAATAGCCATCTTTGAAACAATGGACTGATTTAACATTAATTACTTAAATAAGATTTTATTTCTCTGAATATAAGCTTTAATATTATTTACAGTATTACTAACTTATTTTGTTTTATGTTTCATTTGTATAAAGATGTAAATAGTTCTTTTATTTAGATGCTATTTTAGTGTAACATTAGGTTAAATCTTTACACTAATAAATTTTTAATGCTTTCCATATCTTAGTAATGTAAATACGCTTTTTGTGTACTTAAATAGAAGTAGATTATTTTATTTCTACCTCATGTAAAAGCGATTTCGTTTGAGCCATATTTATATTGTTTTAGAAGAATATGAGCGATTCTTTTGAAATTGTAAATAAATTGTTTTAAGTTAGTTTTAATAACTTATTGTATTAGATTGTGATGGTTTCATTCAAGACGTAAGTATCTTAATGCAATTTTATTACATAGTTTTTCAAATCTCTAGAATAACTTTTAAGTATATAATTTGTAAATAGTATTTAGTCATACTTCCTTTTACATATAATTAACTTCTTTTTAGATTTTAGCCGTTTTAAATTCTTTTAAATTACTTACTGTTCGTGGTTCATCATGTATTCATTCAAATAATTTTATTAAAATTCAGCAATTGTTTGCTTAGTAGAATTTTGGTTTTTAAATCGTAGGTACGCTATTAAATAAATAACAAAGAAACGTAAACTATGTGGTATTTAGACTGTTTATAAATGAACTGACTGCAACATCCTTTTTGCTCATAAGTTTGGTAAAAGTACAATATTTGACATTGATTTTGCTCAATTGATGTTGTATCTTTGAGCTATTATATTGCCCGATGAACTGAAAACGCTATTACTTAATAGCTGTAAATAAGGTACCTAAACTAGTCTTGTCGGGTCCTGTGTAATAACAGACGACATATTTATATGAGCGCTAACGCAAAACTGCATCCGGCTTTGAAAAGATTCTCTGCCATTGCATCTTTCATTTAAAAACTGATACATTGCAAATAAAACTCTTACTTAGCCATAATTAAGTATTATACAATAAAATGAAACTTCTCAAGAGTGAAACGTTAACAATAATCATTTTACTTAATTCTAAGGACTTTTTATATTCTGTCGAAAATATTCATAAATACCTAACCAAAATAGTAAATTAGATTAGTGATAAGTATACGTATAAACTGTAGGATATTATTTATATGAAAAAGTCTATTCAATGACTTTTAGCGTAACTTTGATATTAATACTTATTTCTCGATGTAAATGAATTAAAATAAATGTATTAGAAACGATTGTGTTGTATTTATTAGTTGTAAAGGAATTAAGTAGAGAAGTAGAAAAAGACAGACAAAGGCGGTTCAGGATAGAGATTCATGGAGAAAGAGGAGACAGGCCTTTGCCCAGCAATGGGAAACCGGCGACTTAATAAGATAAGACATTTTTTTTATTTGCCATTCAGATCTCACTGCCGGGCATAGGTCGTACTCACGAATTTCCATCTAGCACGATCACGAGTAGCGGATGCAAGCCGCTTTTAACCAAGACTAGTTACAAGTAATGAATGACTTTACTAAGAATCCAATAATCAGCGTCGGTATCTATAATACAATTATGAAGTGATTACCTACTTACACAGTGCGGGTACATTCTTCTAATCAATTTTTGCAAGTTTTGAATTCAATTGTGCAATTTTATCTACCTCTATGATAAACACAGATAGGTTACTAAAAACATGTAACTTTATCGGATTTATAGAGCGATTTGTTATGCTAAGTGAACTTCGATAAAAATCTAAGCAAAACATTTTGAAACAACATTTTATTTTCGTAAAATGGGTATAAAAGCTTTTCCCAATAATAAGTTAATATCTCGGTGGATAAAAAATATATTTTTTAAATAAATAAAGTTTAATAAATTACTGTCCTAGAGGGTTGCCGATCCAAGGGTACGAGGCAGGACACACGTTACAGATTTGAATCCAGTATTCCATCTGAAAATTATGCAAATTGAGAATAAATATTGATTAGAGATTCCAGAAAGTAGAAAATAGATCAAAGTAACTTTGAAAATAAGAGCATTGCTCTAAGTTTTTCAGCTTCTAAGCAAAATGATCTCTAAAGTTTTTTTTTCTTTTCAGTCTAGTGTCTTCTTTCTAGCACTTTTGGCAATTTTGGCGTTCAATTTGAAACCGCATCACAACTATTAGTGCAGTTGGTATTTTACTTATCCACCACTGCCGTATAGAGAACAGCTCAACTGGAAATACACATAAGCCTGTAGAAATAATAAATGATTACTCACTCCATTATGTTCCGAGGTCAAAGGTCCACAGCTAGCGGCCGGGCATATGGTGCTAGTGAAAGTTCTGCAGCTCTTCTGTTTGTATTCATCAATCGGTACGGGATCCTTCACCCAGTCGATTACTTCACCTGCAGTCACCTAATAAACAAACAAATGAATACATTTGCGTGAACAGAGTTTTGTACAATAAAATCCTATTTGTTAATATTTCTCGTTTATCTACTACGTCCCATCTTTCCGTGTTAATAGATGCAGCCTTCCTGTTCTTCACATCCTATAGCTGCGCACTGCTGAGCATAGTTCTCTCCAATTTCTATGCAACGCAGCCTTATACGGGTCTTATTAAACTTGGAAAAAAGGTTCACCAAAACGAGTAAATAGAGACTTACAATCGTAGATGAATTTGGTAGTTAAATTTGTGGGTACGTATCATGGACATGATCATTTCATTGTTAAACGTTGCAATGCCTAAGAGCTACAAATAGACAACGACTGAACAGAAAAAGACCCGACTTACCATGAACGCATCTTCAAGCCTATTAACGAGGTCCAAGAATCTGTTGAGGGCACGTCCAACAGCAGGGTAAGCGGATATGTACCATTCGTGGATGTAGAAGCCGAAGGGAGCACGGTTACCGAGGTAGTGACGCTCAAAGTTGGTTAGGATGAACTCGTACCAGGCGTCCTCGTTTTCTCTGTCAGGGCTGCATCAAAATTTAGATTTTTGAATGGTTTTATGTTGCAGCAAATAAACAACCTCAGTAGTTTGGTTTTAATAAACTTTCACGCAAATGTAAACTACGAAATGTGCAATCATGAAAAAGTCAAACTACAAACGCTGCCTAAATGTTAGTGCTCAAACGGGTCGTTATTTGGTTATTAATAAATATTTTAACAGTTCCGTGTCAATACATCTATGAAAATTTAATGTTTGTTAGAAAAAAAATATCAAAATTTAAGAAAAATAGTGATTTTCATAAGTTTAATACTAGAAATAATAATAAACTTGTTATGCCTGGTAGTAGACTAACTAAAATCAATAATTCATTTGAAGGGAACTGTATACGGTTTTACAAAAAACTGCCTGATAATGTTCTAAATTTAACGGAAACGAAATTTAAGCGTTGTATTAAGAGGACTCTTTGTCAGAGAGCGTATTATAAAATTAACGATTTTATTATTGACAATAGGGTATGGTGTGTAAATGCTCTAGCTCCACACGATCATAATATTTAAGTTGTTCTTTTGTAAACACATGATTGTAAACAATATTTTTAAAAAGAGCAACCTCAAGAGTTTCTTGCTGGCTTCTTCTCTGGGGAATCTGCCTTCCGAAGTCAGCTTAGCTTCAGTCAGTTAATTTGCTTTTACTTTTGTTAACTTGTTATAATTTTGTTTTTATTTTTATTTTGTTTTATATTTCTGTGTAATTTTCATTCAAGTGTAATTTTGGGTTACCTATGAATAAATCTTTATTGAATTGAATTATTCTGTTTGGAGTTGCATTTCTCAGCAAAATCATTTTTAGTAGATTTGATCCATGTACAATGAATTTTATATTGAGTTAAAGGTATGCATAGGAACTCTGCTGAAATCATAATAAAATATTACTAAATAGGAAATCATTTAAAACTTACAAAGCAAAACACGCGTCCACAAATGAACAGGGAATGTTCATCAGATCCAACCAGGACACCAATGGAGACACCCAAACACCAGGGATAGACGCAGAAGGGCACGGAGGAATGGGGCAGTCCTGGGTCGAAGCATAGTCTAAGGTGTAGGGCCAAAGACCAGGGTTGATCATGTTGGTCGTTGGCCAAGATGAGTCATAGACCAGACCGAAGTCCTTCATGACTTCAAAACTTGCGTTACCAGCTAGTTGCAGGAAGGGAATCCTTACACCTAAAATTGAAGGAATAACTTATCAAATTGTGATCAAAATACAGAAAATATTGCGTAGTACTGGTGCCTAGTTCTTTCGTTACGCGATTAAGAAAATTGTTATTTACAATCACTGTGAGTTAAATATGAACGAAAACTATACCTTTAATTTCATCGTAGGGTATATTAGCAAAATGTGACATTTGAACCCTCTGGTCACCAAATTCTTGAACCATTTCTTCATAAGTTGCTTCAGCCCAGAAGGTCTGTGGCGTTCTATGCGATATTGAATGAAGGGAGATCTCGTGACCATGATTGTAAAGTTCGTTTACGAGTTGGTAGTTGGTGTATTCGTGGTTGATGTAGAAAGTGGCTCCAGCGGGACAGCCGTTGGTGTTCTCACGGCCGTAGATCAAGTTACGGTATGTCTCAATGTTGATGACGTTGACTGCATCGTCAAAGGTTAGGGTGACGAACTAAAATTCCAATATGTTTATATTAATAGTCCGTTACGTAATGCTAGTTTGAACTCACTGGAAACAGTAAGCCCGAAACCTATATTGAATTGATAGGTATCTAATGGATGCATATTTGCAAAGATATTAATGATATTACGTTTTTCACAATTTATAACAATAAAAAAATATCAATGAAGATTCCACTTACTTGAGGAGTATCCCTCACAGCCAGACCCCCAGGAATATCAGTACCAGAGCATCTGCAGTTGGGCAGCCTGCACAACTCTTCATCGCATGGTTCTGCCAACTCACGTTCAGCCACCACCAAACAACTTAACAGAAGCAACGGATACAAAATCAACCACTTCATTTTCATTAACACCTGGATCTAAAATATCATCAATTACAGTTTTATGTTCATTTATATAAACGCAACCTAGAATTTGCAATATTTTATCAGATATTACATTTAATTATCTAATTAATATCTTGCAGATATAGATTACTCTGAAATCTGTTCATTGCAAGCACTTATGCGTTTTTCATTTAGAGGTATTAACGGTGTTGTATAACTAGGTATGCTATTATAACCATACGAAATCATTTGCCTCGATTTATAGGTCATTTAAGCAATGGTGAACTGCCTCCGCAGTTTTAGTATCTATAATATGTATGTAATCTCGAAAAATCTATCGATTCAATCGTCTATTGTGAAAGTCGTGTTTCTGCGAAATGGTATGATGCAGAGGCGATTGAGCAGTGGCCCAAGGCTGCTTATTTAAAATAGCTTCAATTTTGTGTCGGCAGAGTGTCAATGGCATTTTTGAAACATTTGGTATTTTGCTAAACAATGGCTTACATTGATTGCGACCAAATGTGTCAAAAAATGACATTGACACTCTGTCGACAAACAGCCGCTGTTCATTTGACGTGTTTTTCCAAAAACTGATTTTTTTTGATGATTGGTGAATGATTGAAGATTAACCGCACTGATTTTGCATTGTTGATAGCCAAGATAAACGATAAACGAAAGATAAACACACGATGCAAGGAGTGGCTATTGGCTACGCATGTTACAACATATGGATTTTACCGCTCAACGATACTTATGCTGATGTAATAATTATAGGTTTGACGTTTGATTTGATCAACATGAACCACTGCAAGTAGTTGATATGACGTTTTGTCGCGGTTCCGTACCAAATGTCAAAACTCAACTGTTTCGAAATAGCAGGTGCGTTAGCGCCTTTTCTGCGTACTCAGGGTGACTCAGGGTTAAAATTGCAGAAAACTTTGCACGTATTATTTTTATTATTTATATTGTTGGTGAACATGAACACTATATTTATAGAAAACCTACTTGTGATGTAAATTATCATTTGCAGTTTTATGATTTATTACTGAATAGAAACGACGTATTTGAATCTGTTTATAATGTTCATTATCAGTGTTTACTTCAAATGCATCTATCAAAAGTATATCCTGGCAGGTAAGTACCTAATTTCTTTTATTGTCATTATCAAAACCACTTTGTATTTATCCACTAAGCAAAAATCAATGATAGTAGTATAAAGTAACGAGAACAAGCTTTCATTATGTTAAGTTAGTTATACAAAAGAGTGGTTGTGACAATTATTTTAGACGTGAAGACCCGTAATTTACGCTGACAGAGGATTAGTATTTTTTATTTTGTGTAGTGTAACAATAGTGCCTTAGAAACACGATTTTATCTATAAACATTAGGGTATCCCGAAAATCTTTTTTTTTTCGATTTTCGATACACAAGACCCCTCAAAAGTTGCGTAATTAGACATAGATTATGGTAAAAATAATTAAAAAAATATTTAAAAAGATCCTCAGGGCTCTACCGGCATTTTTATTTTATGAAAATTAGAAAAAACAACCTTCTAGTCAATATCGTCTAATCTATGTTCTACTCATCAATCCCGTTCTATTTTGTTATTTTATCGTTAAAAATGCCTTCTGCTATAATTTAGAAGCTCTGATAAGTTAATAACAGCGAAGAATTGGTTTGGCTCAAACTTGCAAAATTCATGCCTTGTCTTGATTTTCGAATATGGGCTCATTTCTATTGCGATTTTATTCCTGCGAGCAGCGGTTTTGTACTTATTTGTGATAAAGAACGTGTTTTTGATAGGTATTTACATACAAAAATGAGTTCAAGACGCAGTGAGACTGCATGTATTATTTGGGGTCATATAAAGAACTTGACGATCGCCAATTACCTGTTATAAATTATATAAAGGACGTTATTACGTTGATATTATTTACTAAATATGATATATAATAACTTAGATCTATTGGTAGGTCAGTGATTGAGTGAAACACTTTTGCTCACCCAGAAAACTTATTCATTATTACATTACCATGTTATTCGACGACAGGGAGCATATTCGAGAGCTTGCTGTTCACAAAATATTAAAGGCCAGGGAAGCAGAAAAGAGCATTTTTCGCGAGGTTTTTAAAGTACCAAAGCTTTACTTTAATGAGCAAGATTATATTGACTTGATATTTTGGCAGAATGTGAGAGTCTCGCCCCACTGATTTTGCGAAAAATGCCCGGCGATGAACTGAGACTGAAGGCTAAAGGACACAGCCTCGATATTGCTGATTTTCTCTGTCGTACAGAATCTGTGGAAAGATGTTAAAAGCTAGTGAAGAAGGCTTCTGAGAGTGTCACAGATGCTACAGCTCAGGATGGGAAGGTTAAAGTCTCGCGCGGAAATGCCTAGTTTTTGGACACAAAACACCAGTCTCGTAATTAAAGTTAAGAAGTCATTTATAAGTATTTAAACTGATTAAAACTTTAAAATGTGTCATTTTGTATTGATAAATTGAATAAAAACCTTTAAATTATAATGTTTGTATGATTTATGGATTTTGTTCAATACCAATTTCTAAAACTTCTCGGGCCGGTAGAGCCCTCAAAATTTTTTTTTGTATTTTTTTGTGTTTTTTTTTTTTGTATTCGTAATCTATGCATTAATTAATACGCAACTTTTGATAGCTCTTGCGTAACCGTAAGTCGATAAAAAAAATTGCCCATACATTGACGGGACACCCTAATAAACATAGAAAAAAGTGTAAATGGAAAAGGTTATTAAAACTAAAATAGCTTAGAAATTATAAAGCAATAATAATTTAATTCTTATTTTATTATTTATTGATAACATTTTTAAACACAATCGCTTATTGACCAAGAGGGTTTCCAAGCCACGGGTAGACGTTGGGGCATACGTTGCAGATCTGCATCCAGTAGTCCAACTGAAACAAAAGAAAAAGATAATGGTTAAATATTTCTAACAATATGTCTCAAATCTCAAAGTCATAGATACTAACATCGACGTATGAAAGTGCCTCTTAAACTCACATTCGTGATTCATTTATTCACTCTTTGTAAAATCCAAAGCTAATAGAAACTAATTTCTATATCTAAGCGTCCACTGCACTATGCTGTTAGCCGGAAAGCGGTCAGCCGTCCGGTTAACTGTATTGGCTAGTATTAGCCTCAGCTGCATCGCAGATCGGATAAAAAACACTTTATCGTACAAATTTTTGATTGCGATTAGCCGGACGGCTGACCGCATAGTGCGGGGTTACTCTAAGTATAGAACATGTCCGATTCTTTATCCTACGATTCCCCAACATCTTTAATGTTAATCACAATAAGTTTATACCTGATTGTGTTCAGATCGCAGAGGTCCACAGCTGCTGGCGGGGCACCAAGTTGGTGTAAAGGATTTGCAAGACTTCTCCACGTACTCGTTGATTGGCACTGGATTCTGTACCCAGTCAATTACTTCTCCTGCATTTACCTGGAAAATATTTTGTTGCTCTTCTTCATTTTGTTTAAGATACTGTTGTTTTAGGATTTTTTTAGCTCTGACCTTGAGTGTGCGAATTTGATTGCTCTATTTAGCATGTTCTTTACTCTTTTCGTACTTATAAAGATCAGCTGACGAACATATCCTGTATGGCGTCTAATGTGCCATAGCGCGTTTTACGCTTTATGTGGTGTCAGTGATGTTTTGTGGAAATAAAGGATAAACTTATTTCTTCGAGAGGTTAAACTTGAGTTAAATGAGTTACACATTGCATATTGCCCACCTACTCTATTTTGATTTTAAATTGCGTTTGAATCTAAACTACCATCGCATTTAGCAATTTTATGATTTATGATTCACCCTTTTACACATATCTTACATATCTTTGTACTTACCATGAAAGCATCGTTCAAGTTATTCACAAGATCCAAGAAACGGTGCAACGCCACTTTGACAGCAGGGTAAGCGGAGATGTACCACTCGTGGACGTAGAAACCGAAAGGAGCTCGGTTGCCGAGGTAGTGCCTTTCGAAGTTGGTCACGATGAACTCGTACCAACCTTCTTCATCGTTGAGGTCAGGACTGGAAAAAACAAAATGTTACTGTAGCTGATAATAAGGAACTAGGATTTATATTTAAATCAGAAGCTAGTTCAAGAAATGTTAATAGATTCTAAAATTCATGCGAGTTTAGGTAGGAAAATGTTTGTTCACAAATTATTGTTTTTGAAAAAAATCCACATTGTTTTCTTGCCACGTTTGAAAAGAAAATGGGATACAGGAAAAAAATAGGTTTAAGTAAGTAATATACTCACGTCCAAAAGCAAGAATCCGCCATTGAACAAGGACTGCCGTTCAAGTCTAGCCAGCTAACCATTGGGAGGACCCAAGTTTTAGGGATAGATGCGGTGGGGCAAGGTGGAATAACGCAGTCTTGGATCGAAGCGTAGTCCAGACTGTATGGCCACATGCCTGGGTTAACGTAGGTGATAGTTGGCCAGCTAGCGTCGTAAGTCAGGCCATAGTCAGCCATAACTTGGAAGGAGGCATTGCCTGTCATTTGGAGGAAGGGAATGCGGACACCTATAAAAAAGAAAAAAACTTATGAATACTGGATTAACTTCTTAACAAAAATCTTCAAATCGATCAAATTTTAAATTACAAGAATTTTGAAGTCTATAGGTAAGTATTTTTGAAGATTAATTTCTAAAAGTTTCTGCAAAAACAAAACGCTTCCTTGTCATTAACCAACCTCTAATTTCATCATAAGGAATGTTAGCGAAATGCGACATTTGTACTCTTTGGTCTGCAAACTCTTGCTTCATGTCATCGTAAGTGGCATCCTTCCAGTACTCCTGGTTAGTCTGATGTGATACGGAATGAAGAGCGATCTCAAAGCCTTGGTTGTAAAGTTCATTGACAAGCTGGTAGTTGGTGTATTCATGGTTGATGTAGAATGTGGCTCCAGCGGGGCAGTTGTTTTTGTTAAAACGGCCATAGAGCAGGTCTCTGTATGTCTCAATGTTGATTATATTGACTGCATCGTCGAAGGTGACTAGGACAAACTGGAATTCGCAAATTTAATATATGTTAGTTTTGGGAACATTATTTAAATATTAATTTCAAGTATATACTTAGATATGTTAAGTTTGTCGAGGCAAGTTTTCAATTTTTAATATTTTTTTGCTTAGCGTTGACATTTTAAAATTAGTCTTTAGGTTGTTTTCGCAAAGATTCATATGTTAACAATAATTTTGCGAAAAAGATTAAGTTTAATCAATACGACTGATAAACTATTCCGTCGCAGAAGCAATACATCAGATTCTGAATAAGAACCTATATCAGATTGTGATTTTTCGGCTTCCTTTTATGACTGATTTAGTTTATCATTTATTACTTATTAAATTATCAAATAGTAATTAAGTTCTTATTTTATAAAAATAGATTTGTAGAAATTCTCGAATCTAAGAAGAGTGGGTATTGTCCCTATTATTATATTTGTCACAATTACCTCAGAGTAGTAATTTTGTAAATTATCGAGGAAGTAGTAGTGGCTATGTATATTATCATATAAATTCCTGTTTTGAAATATTACTGATTACGAGTAAGCTACATATTTGCACAAGATATCCACAGTAGACGTCAATATGATCTAGGTATGTTACTAATGAAATAAATGAAAATATAAAGCTCTTAATAGTGTTTGCGTGCTTTTTAAATATTTCTAAAGAATAGTTGCCTACACTTGCCTACGTATTCAAATGCTCTTGAAAGAGTCTATTTCATACATATTTTTATTAACTATTCATCTTACCTGTGGAGTATCTCTAGCAGCTAAACCACCAGGAATATTAGTCGCTGAGCATCTACAATCAGGTAATTCACAAGCTTCTTCGTCACATGGCTCCGCTAGGGTTAAAGAATCCTCTCCATCATCAGCTGCAGCAAATGCCGCCAGTCCAACCAACAACAGAACAGACCACTTCATTGTAACAACAACAACAGACGATGCCAAAGTCCTTAATTGTTTTATGTTTCTTGAATTTATATCAACTAAGGATCATTAATCCCCAATTCTGATTTGATCTATAAATGGCTGTTGACGGTTCAGAACCGATAAAGATATACCATTTCCGGATTATGATGATAAATATTTGATAAAAATAACAATGATTGTGATTTGTTTTTTTTAATGAACTCTGAGAATTGGTATTACGTGGTTCATAGTTACGCAAGGGTTGAAAGAAATTATTTCATTTTAATCCCGAGATATTTTGTGCACCAGCATAAAAGGGGCACTAATAATTCGATAGTCTAAATTAAATTATGACATTGCACCTGAAGTGAACAGTGTGCAATTCATCATGATTACGATGGAGCTACCAATCTACTACCAATGAACAAATTTTTTAATACCTAAAGTTTCTCTTATGATTAACAATTTATACAAAAATATTTTTAACATGGTCTTTTTACTCTCAATTTGTCATTAACCAGCTTTCGAAAATTAAGAATTATAAATAGCTATTACAAACCCAGCACCGATCTGTACCGATCACACCGACCCATACCAACAAGTCCGTTTCGGAAATCCCTCTTCTTTATCTCCTTTCCCATATATCAGAAGTGTTTATACATCCGTTTCTAACTTTGCACAAACATCGGAAGGTTTTCTTTATCAAAATCTTATCGAATCGGAAAATATCTATAAAATTTACAATCACCACTAGTTTTATAAATAGCATAATTGCATCCGTTGCTCATCAAAAACATCAAGCAATCAATGATTATCATGAATTAGGTAGATAATCATGGAAAAACAGCAATCAGTGATATTTCCACATTCGTTTTTTTTAATATTTAGGTAAACGCCATCTATGTGCTACCAATGGTACTAAGTTTGCAAACGTTACTTTGGTCTTCCTTCAAACCCCTTCCAGGAAAGCGGCATTAATAAGTTCCAGGATAACAATAGAGATGGCGCGTCGATATGATGATTTTAAAATTCATTATTGAAACGGTTTCTTAGAAAATGTGGTAAAAATTATAGGTAGGTAACTGATTCTGTAAATGGGGGCAGATTTGTCATAAGTCTTCAGGAATGAACACAGTTCAAAGTTGGGAATTACTTTTATTTCTTATGAGTAAAATTTTGGTTTTTGTGCCACCTAATATCTCTAAAGCTCTGCTCATCTTATATTGTAATTAATATTAGTAATTTAATTAAATCAAAACTTATCAAACTCTTGTTCTAGACTTTACTACTTTGTAACTATCTTCGAAATAGAACATCAATAATTTGCCAAGTTTATTGGGAACGGCGTAAATTTCGGGTAGATACCCGGGCAAGGGATTACACCTGAGACATACCGTGGGTAAACTGTAGGTTCCCCAGGGAGTCACCCGGATCCCGTGGTTTTCTGGCCTCGGCTTTCTAACACTTTTTCTTGTTTCCAGATTATTAGAGCCATAATCCTGGGTATAGTTTGTGCTATGCGGACTTTTTCGATTTTGCAAACGGACTTTTGGATAGTTTTTGGGTATAAGGAAGGGTTTTTATTTTCTGTGTTGTAGTTTTGTATTTAGTATGTCGTATTTGCTAAAAGACATTCTATTTTTGTGGTTGTTATTGAAAGTAATTTGGGAAAAATGCTACGCACTTAAAACTTTCAGAGTATCTCAGTTATTTCATCGCAATTCTTGTTCTATTTGGGTCAGATTCATTAGTATCTACATATTTGTATTTTTTTAAGTGCAAAAGAGAGAAAAAATCTATATAAGCACCAAAAACTTTATTCATAATTCAAAAATCGATTTTACATCTCGAAAAAAGAACAAAACACGAACGTAATCCTGTTCTTGACAAACAGAACGTTGCTGAGTGACGATGCGAGCAAAACATCACTCATAACGATCAACAACTGACCACGGTAAAAACTTGGAGGAAAAGCATAAACTGAGATGGCACCAAATTGTGGGACAACAAAAATGTGCCGGAACAAACGGGACCAGTTGGGACCAAAGGGTGGGCGGACAAAAAGGCGTGTTCACAGACGGCGTTTTTTGTCTCGTCAGTCAGCATGACAAGGGTATAGGATAAGCTCCTATGTGCACACACCCCTTTAATCATTCCAGTTTGTGCACGGTTTTGAAAATGTGGACCGTGTAATTGTGAGTTGTGTTTTGTTGATACAAAACATTGATATGGTTATTCGGTTTTCTTTTGAATTTAATATGACATGTAAATGTATTGTTTTGGAAAGGCATTTCGTGAATATTCAAGCTTGTATTCATTATAATAAAATGTTGTGAGATTCCCGTCTATATCAAAAATAATAATTCTGCTGAAAAAGTGCTGAAATTGATTAATTAAAAGTGTTAGAATGTTTAAGGAAATACGACTTTTTGACGCTAGTCCAAAAGATGAACTGGATACCTTCATGGATGACTGGGCAGAGGCGGCTCAGGATAGAGAATCGTGGAGAAGGAGGAGAGAGGCCTTTGCCCAGCATTGGGACACTGATGGCTAGATACGATAAGTCCAAAAGTGGGACAGTAATGGGACATGACAGGCTAACTGTAGAATCTGTTAAAAACTTTTTCACAACCAATCGATATTAAAAAAAAAAGAAACAGGATATTTCTGCAACTCCTCCACTGAAATTATGCAGTAGCTGTATCCGGCAGTTGAAATGGGCGCTTCAAGTTTATTGACTGTTAAAACTGAATGCAACTTTCTGCACTCATTTACCTGTGCCACAGAGTAAAAATTGCAGAGGTAAAATTAATTGCGAACTTTTGAGTTTCAATTCAAGGCAATGTTTGTATCGACGGATGGATGGATGGATGAATGTAAAGATATTTGTTACATTTTCCCGCAAAATCCAATGAACAGATTTTAATACAACTTTACTGTAATATTATAGTTTCTAGATCAGAATAAAGGATGGAATTCAGATAGATAATGTGTAATATTTCCAAAATTTAATGGTAAATGCGTTTGAAGTCGCAGGCAGACTTTAGTGAAGTATAATTACAGGTTTATAGAGAAATATCATGGATTAGATAAAGAAAAACGGCATTGATGCGAGAACTATAGTTAATTTCAAATAAACGTAGTTTTTTACTGTTATTCACTACTCTGTCAATTTTAATGCCTCGTACTACTGTTTGTTAAAACTTGAAATAAATGTAAACGAAACTGAAATTTCCATTATTAGTCTTTCTGTGTTGAGAATTTTTCTGAGCTACAGAATACTTAAATGAACGAACGCTTTTACCAAACGGAACTTGACAGTGTGATAAAATCAAGTACAGGCAGAACTGTAGCGAACTACGAAGTAAAAAAAACCGTGGTTTCTATAGCGGAAAATATTCTAGACATAAAATGTGCTCGCAATGCGCTACAAAATGCTACAATGCTAAAAAAAACAACTGAATTTCTAGTTTGACAGTTTTATTATGGTTTAGCAAACGTACGGATCAAATATAATGAATTTGAACGTTTTCTTCGGTTTACGTATTTAAAAGGTGGCCAGCAGGCTGAATCTCATAAAAAACGCTGAAAATACCTAAGATGATTTTTTTTTATACAGTCGCTCTATTTCTGTTGCCGCTATTCCAAAAATCACTCAATTATAAATAAATACAATTATTTTTTTTACCCATATTAAATACAAGGTAAAGTACCTGGCTCCCTCGAGAACAAAACCGACGACCTTCAAACGAGTACTCACCATATAGGAAAATTTCATATAAGTTTGATTAATTTATTCCGATTTTAGCTCAGTTTTACTATCAAAACAACATTTTATTTGCTATATTGTAGATAATATAAAGCAGTAATAATTATAATAAGGCTATTTGTCCGTGTATTAGACCGTAAATGCTACTATATCGTTAGTTGATGAACAGTTTAAAAGTTGAGCTGCCCCGGAGGCATCCGCTCGTGTTTTAAACTCTATTTCAGAATACAAACAGGAATGGAGCCGGTTTATTGCATCAAACATTTGACTATTTATAATCTCTAAGGCTGAAGCTGGTTAAATCTTGAAATGTTTGTAACAAATTAAGGTTCTACTGTAGCTAAAGAAAAAAAACTGCCAAGGAAATTACAATAATATTGTCTAAGTCTATAAACATCTTGAAGTATTTTAAACATTTGCAGAACCTTCTACATTTTGACGTTTGATATGAAAAACACAAACCGTACCAGGTAGTTCAAATCGCAATTTAACAGCGTTTCAATTCAATTCTTGTGCAAATAGTACACAGTTTTGCACATGTTTACAAATATTTATTTACTTATTGTCCGAAGTTACTCGTATCATATAGGTATACTGATGATGAACATTGTCGTTCCCGCATCAGGGTCCACATTTGGTACTTTAAATTAATTTCTAAGATCTGTAAAAAAAACAGTGGAAAGCAATAAATGGTTGAATATAGTATTATAAAAAAAAAAAAATACCAAATGCCTACTCCATAGCACCCCTAGTGATACGTCTAAGCTAGTTTTACGCAGTGACTGTTTAATTTCCAACTCCATTATCCACTGAACCAAACATTCAACTTCCCATTAGAGGCCGATACGCTCTTTTATTATACCTACACGTGAAAGTAATTTTGTTGTTTTATATACCGTATTTACGCATTTTGTTGGATAAACTTTGGGGTTCATGAATAATGATTATGTCTAGTTTATTAATTTGTTTTATTAGTGGTTTTTATATTAGTAGAAATCCTGATAAACACAAAAAAATCATGAGTCATTTGTCAAAAACTGATGACCAAAATTCGAATGCAAATCAAGTGGTGACGGCAGAGGCAGTTTTCGCGCGTTCTTACTTTTCTTCTGTACATAATTTTGTGCTTACTTCAACTTTTAATTTTCACAACCTTTCAGAATTTTCAGCTTCTTTAAATTGGCCACTTTTCAATCATACCAAAATATTATTACTAAAGGAGTCTCATTCATTCTCAATGGATTCATTTAAACCTCAAAGTTAAATACTATCCGCAAAAACTCCTACATTTTTAAATAACCAAACTAAAACACAGATTTACACCTCCACAAGATAATCAGGGCCGACTGTTTGAGTAGATAATAGTTCTGTGCATTCATCTAGATGAGATAAGTTCTGACATAGCTCTGAGCTATTCAGGGCAAATTTGCACAGCCGTGGCTTAAACACTCCCTCATTTTACTTGCATTCACACTGTGGATGAAATTCAAGAGATTTAAATTGATATCATGTGTAAAGTTGCAAAGTTTTAATGGTTTTCAGTTTTAAATAAGTTACATGTAAATTGTAGTAATAACTCATTTAAAAATGCTTTTTATTATTCAATTGACGATATATTTTAATGTTACTGTTTCTTGGGAGTATTAATATTCTTTTATAGCACAGCCCCCAACCACAGATTACTAAATAGTTACTAAAATGCTCAACTCAAATTTTCTACACATTCTCGGTGGTCTGGTTATGTTTCATTTGGTTTCATTACTTGATTTGAATTGATCTTCTATACTTTGTTTTCAATATCTATCCCAATTGTCCTTGTCTAGCTCAATTTCCTTCATCTATTTTTATCAGTGCTTCACATTAAGCCCTTGTTACCTAAACCTTTTAGGAACACACACACAGCCACACCTCCATCAAGATCCAAAACGTGAGGTCTGATTTATTCTCAGCAACCAAGCAAAGGCTAGTAACACCGTTTGAGTTATTTTTCCAAATCGCCGGCTCTCCCTACTCTGGGATCCAGTCATTTCTCATTTGGACCGAAGCGAACAAATTACACGCAGTTAGGCGCCACTAACGTCCGAAGTTTAGCCTTACTATTGGTTGGAAACTTTGGAAGTAGCCAGTAATGATCGTCTTGGTAATCGTTTCAGATGTATAAATATTAGTGGCTGTTTCGAGGTCGATTGCTTACGTAAAGTTATACAAATGTTACCGGTATGATGTGAACTATATTGGTAATCTATATTTCCTTTGAAATAACATCATTTTGTCGCGACATTTGTGCACTCATTCGAAACTATCGTATAATCCGACTATGAATGCCAGTTGCATACAGATTATTCCGACGCTGCGTTGTTTTGAAAAGTTGCAATATTCTATTGACTGATTCGGATAATTTGATTTTAAAAGAGTGAAACTGCCAATCAATATTCTTTTATTTCCCGCTTTCAAAGTTAAATTATTATTCTAAAAAGGTCTTGGTAGAAAACAGGGTAAAAAATACAAATTTTTATCCCTTTTAATATCAAATAACTAAAAACGAGTACCCTAAGCCGACGTGCATGTATGAAGCGACTGATGAATTTGAATGAAGCGAAAAAGTACCTATGTTTGGAGCGCAGCAAGTAGAAAGAAGTGGTCTCTGTCTACTTCAATGGCAGAAAGGCGTAATGGGCGTGATAGATATCGATATATTTGAGGAAATAATCCAAAAAAATCCAAAATCTTTTCTGAAAATAATAAAAAGACAAAACGTTACTAAATACGTCAATCAAACAAGGCAAATTTCATAAAGCCACGATTTGCGTAGATTCAGGAGACAGTCGAAGAGCGGAGTGGAGTGATAAAAGCAGATAAAAGGCATCAAAGCGTCGCTAAATAAATATCTGTCATGTTCCCTCTGGGCTGCTTGTGCACGCGGATATTGTTGAAAATCTTCAAGAAAATCACAAAGATTTAGTTCAAGTGGAAATGACTGACGGTATATTGGTAGTTGTTTTTGATACATGTAAAAAATTGTGGAGAATTTTGAAGAATATGCCGTATCGATTACTAATCCCCAGATTTCGACAAAAATGCTGTTTAAAAATTTTCACAATATAATGATTTTTAATATACCTATACTGTACGTGCATTTTGTCTTAGATAGATCCCACTTATGGCCAAGGGTAGCCCCTGCGAAATGTCATTTATGACGCTACTTGTTGTTAATTTAGCATTTATTAATAGTTTGAAAATTCATATTGCAATATTCAAAATCAAATATTCTCAATTAAACGAGAATATTACGAACGTTACAGTGGAATCGTTATAAATTTTAAAGCAACGTAACTTAATAAAATATTCAACGTAAATTTGGATTTCCCTATAGTTGTCAGCTTCCTAAATTTTAAATATCATTGTCACAGAATTCTCACCTAGACGTCCTTACAAACCGTTTCGTCTAAATCTAATTCCGTGTCTACACATGAGTGCATGTCTCGTGTAAAATTGAGTTCAGTTCCAATGGAATGCAGCCGACATGCTTCGCCATCCACAATTTCTATTTACCGACCGCATCACTCCTGTTTCCTTCACCACAAAACCTATTATCCTCTAAACGAACTGCAACATATTTCTGTTAAAGGAAGAGAGTGAGCATTGGTCCAGGGTAGAAAGATCTACGGCGAGTGCTTGTAATATGTGAACCGTGTTTCAGTTTTGATGATATGTTAGGGGTCTATTAAAACTGGACTGTTGCTGCATTCCATTTTATAGCATGACTAGCGTTTGACACTTCAGTTTGGATGGTTTCAGGATATTACTTGTAGGGTATCTTGTTAAACCAGATATCGAATGAGAAGTTGATACACGGAACTTTATAGACAAAGTGACATTATTTAGAGGATATTTGAAAGTCATCATTGGGTTCTGAAGGCGTGTTTCAAGTTTAAGTATACGCTATTATAACTGTTGATAGATGGATCATAGTGCATGTTCACGTAGTAATGCACAAACAAAAAGACGTAGCTTAAATCGCATGCGCGTTTCGACGAGGACACTTTAGTATAACGTCATATGTTTGACATTTTCACGTGTCAACATGAGTAAACTCATAAGAACGTTTATCAAATTCTAATACATTGAATATATTAATTTTATTAATACAATAAAATGATTAATACAACGAGGGTTCAATATAACTTCTTTCAGTTGATTAAAACAAAAACTAACGTAGTAGAGGTTGTTCTTAGTAAGTTGGGAACCTGAAAGAGTACAATTTTATACATCGTCATTCTTGTTATTGCATAAGGGTAGTTTTCATCAAGTAAAAATTGGAACTCGAGAGAATATATAGGGACAAGGAGGTTAACATTAGATATAGTTCATTTATGGTCAGTAGATAGATATATAAAAATATCTTATATTTGTATTAGCACTATCAAAAATACTATTGTGACGGAAAACATGTTGGCCAACGCGTAAAAATGAAATTGGACTTTTTTATGATGGTTTACAAAATTCCCTCCACAACGAAAAAATAATGCTCAAGAGAATTGTCCACTCTTATCAATTTTCTGGTTATCGTCTACATGTGGTTGTTCGCTAATTTATGACAGTTGATTCGAGTATACGCCTCAAATGTATCCAGCCCCTAACAGCTCCTATTTCGCTTCATTAAGAGCTATTAATCACCTCCGTCCTTCACGTGACCTTCAGCCTCGTACTACTAATGTTTTGGGCCGGAATGTTGCGGAACTCTGGTAGTTTGAACTCAAAATATGTCAGTTTACTTTGTAAATTAATATTGTAAAAGGTTTGCATCGGGAGGACAGCTCGTAGAGAAAAAAATTGAAGGAATATGTGAAATTCAACAATTTGCATTGTAATAATCAATCTAAGTGAAAATGGGCTCGTGACCCTGTAATGGAGACAGTACGTTAGAAGGGCTGATAATCATGATGATGATTAAAAGAATAAAATTTATAAAGAGAAGATGTCAGGAGGGCTAGTCAGGTTATACAAAATAATTATAAGCTAGAAGAACATTGAAATAAGACATTTTTTTAATTAGGCTGTTTTTTATGCTGATTTACTAGAATTTTGTAAATTGTAGAGAATTGCTTAATGGTCTTTCTACACACATCCGGGCCCTTTCACGGAAAAATATCATTCCATACATTTTATATGGATTCGTTCACACACGTTTTCATGACGACGTATTTTTTCCCTCCTGACAGGCCACAGCCCGGTCACGTCCCGGGCATGCCCGGATGTTTGAAAAATATTTCACTTGAATTGAAAACTTCGTTAAAATAACCCAAAACGAAGATAGAACAACATCAAAATTATTAAGCATCAGATTTATAGTCAAAGTTGAAACTCTGGAGTGTTCTAGCAAAGCCTCGTCTAAAATAGAACATTGTTGACAGTGGAGTGATATTTTAAACCAGCTGAGTGTCTTGGTGCCTGCGGGCGTAATCTCAGTAACAAGAGGAAAGTGCTTGCTATAAGTTACGGCTAACCTACATGCAGCTTTGCAGGGTGCCATCTTATTTTTGGCGAATATACTGGCATATATTTCAAGTGCATTGTGAACGAAGTGATCTGATTCAACTGTCGTCATCTAATGCTATATGAATAATGTGGTTTGATTCGACTATCGTTACCTTATTAACCCTTTCTAACGTCTCCACTACAGTGGCACATCAATCAATGTCTGCACCATCAATCGAGGTGATATTACAAATGTCCTAAAACCTAATAATATGATTTTATAAGTACTTTTTTGACAACCTTATTGCGTAACACTTTTGTTTTTGTTTGTCTTGAAAGCTGTAGATAACATAATAGAGAATTTGTTCTTGCAGCGATTTGAAGCTGAATCTATCGATTTGGAATCATTAAATTTACTGCAAACGATAAAATTATAGGTTTCAAATGAATCCTGGATCAAAACTTCTCAGTTCCACGACGCGACGCGGTAGTTGCTGAATAAATTCAGACTGAGTTGAACTTACGTCCGTTTAGTGCAAATTCTATCCCAATCGGATCGTAAGTTACAGACTTATTGATCAAACCGGAATTCATTTCTAGAACACCTCCCAGGTACGATTTATTCCCAGCACTAGAGCTCCCAAAAATACTAGAATCGGATTACAGTAACTACGACTTTAATATTTATGATGTTTATTTTGTAAATCCAATGAAACATAAGTGAACTAGACGCTTAGAATGAATAATAAGGTTAAGTTATAATTAATGCCCAGTTCAAAACAAACAAATACAACGAAGAACATAAAACTGCACATGAAAGAATATACTAGGAATACCTATACTCAATTCTCAATCATCAACCTATAATGGGAATAATAGTTATTATTTCTTGTAATAGAATTTGTGACATTGATTTATCTTAGCTAACATCTGCAATACGTTACATGCCATAGGAGAGATCTTTGTCCAGCAGTGGAAGAATACACCACTGCTGGGCTATGCCTCTCCTATGGCATGATGATTTGATGTTGATGATGATGAACATCTGCAATTGGGTGTAAAATAAAACAAAATGCAAGTTAATTGCAATTGTTAACTTAAAGATAGCTCACGCGATGATAGCTAGTTAAGTTTCTGCAAATGAAATGAAAATCCAGAGTAGACATTGTCTTTCAAAATCCCAGACATCTGACAGCACTAAAATGAGCCCATTGGGATACTCGGCATAGGCGTTTTGCATACAATTCGAATATCTAGCTATTCTCGGTTTTGTTTTGCGGCTTTTCGACCCAAGGGACTAACACTTTACGTATTAGAAATGTTACCGTTGGGTACTTTGAGTTACTGCCAGGCGTTGGATTCGTATATTTAATATAGGGCGATATGTATTTAAGCTAGTTCACATTGTCTTGTGTCAGATCTGGGATGCCAGTCTACTAATTTACAATGTTTTGTGACACATTTGATCGCAATCACTGTAAGCCATTGTTTAGCAGAATACCAAATGTGTGAAAAAATGCCATTGAAACGCTGCCGACACGCAACTGAGGCTATTTTAAATTGGGCCCCAGATTGTTAGTTGAATACGACACTGGTAGTGCATATTATTATTTTAATGACTAATTGAAACTTTTACCTTCCCAAGTTTGTTCAGGAAGCAAATGCTATTGTAAGGCGCCATCGGGTAGTAGGTAGGTAGATACCACTTCCTTCCACTTGATAAGATCCAATCAAATTACTTCCCCTTTTTATGCTGTCAAAACCCTGAAATAAATGCGACAACTTGTTATTAAAAATTTTATTACATATCTCAATACAGCATGACGTCATCCATACCTACAAGTATATAAAAACAAAACACGCCTTACTAACATGTCAGTGCAAGACAGACGCAAAGAAAATGAAGGTTTATACACTAGTGTCATTTTTTTGCATTCATGCCCTGGTTTCGGGATTACCTGATCTTTCCGTAGGTCGTATTACGCCCGTTATTAATAACCTATCCTGATCCGTTTTTACCAAATCGAGATTGAAAAAACAAAACACAATTGTCACTTGTGTACCAAAAACATGTCAAGAACACAATTGTGTTTTGTTTTTTCAATCTCGATTTGGTAAAAAATGGATCAGGATAGGTTATTAATAACGGGCGTTAATGAACACGACAGAGCTATATATGCAAGAATTGAATGATTTTTGGTGTTGAAGGCCAGAGCTATGACATTGAATATCCAGGACCTAATATGACTTCCTTTGCCAACATTACATATATAACAGTAATTGGTATGAATAGTGAAGGTGATTTTGAAGAAAATGAAAAGAGTATTAAAACTATTGTAGCTGGTGGCATTGGACATAATTACGTTAAAATAAAACTTGTTGTGCTACCAGGATACGAATAAGAATTCGAAATTGTTATTTTTGGTAGTTGTGCATGTAAATAAAAATAAAAATTAAGGCTGTTGTTTTACTCCATAACGAACGAGGGTATTTCATCTGTTTTTACTACAATTTTTATTTACCTAGAACTTAAAAAAATAGATACTAGGTAGATAGAAAAAAAAATTAAACATGACTTATAGCCAGTTATAAAGAAGTTAATAAAACTTAACTCTATCATTTTAAAATATAAAAAGACAACACGATATTACCTACCTATTTACTAAAATCTTTATTACTCTAATACAGCATGGCGTCATACAAAAATATATAAAAACAAAAGATACCTAATTAATATCTCAGTGTAAAACAAACGAAAGTAGGATGTGGCCATATATAGTGATAGTTTTAAGCATTCTCTTCCTGGCTTCAGCCTCTAACCAAATTTCCGAAGGCGGACTAACAAATAACGCTGTATTCTTATTAGAATTTTTTTTATCGGATATTACATCAAATGTGATGGAAATTTCTTATCCGCAATATAAGGGACACACATTTGCCAACATAACCGCTATACGCGCATCGACTAATCGCTTGAGTGAGGAAGTAAAAAATATGTCGATCATCAAAGGAGGGATCGGGAAAAGTTTCGTTAAAATAAAGTTGGAGGCCGAAGTTGGATACAACTATGATTTCACATTGAATGTATTTGGACGTTGTGCATGTAACATGCTATAGATAGTTAGTAAAGACAAAATTAAGTATAGGAATATAGATATAAGTGTGGGAAGGCCTTCAACAAGGTGGACCGACGACCTGGTGAAAGTCGCGGGAAGCTGTTGGATGCGGGCAGCACAGGACCGGTCGTTGTGAAAATTCTTGGCGGAATCGGAAAGTCCGTCACTCACAACTGGTTGGTCTTCGAGGAGGTGCGGCTGACGTGTTTGGTGTTTTGACACCTTAGCTGCGGAGAGAGGTTGGGTGTTTGCCGGAGAGGGGTCTGCTTCGGCGGATACCATCAACGATATTCGCAGACGCAGGAAGCTTTCCCGTGTCCCTGTCACTTGCCGGTGAGAGGGAACACCATAGGGTTTAAGTCGGTGTGAGTCCGGCATAACCCTTCGCCTTTCTCCGAGACGAAGGGTATCCATAACGGATTTCCCCATGTAAAAATGTCTGTCTATGACCTCGATCCTCGACAATTTTCATTTTCAAAATTTTCAATAATTTACTGTAATCAAATAAATTAAAATGAGTTGGAATTGCTGCAAATATAGGTAATGTTTTATAAATAGAATTAAAATTGTTGTTGACAATAAAAGGGCCGGTTTATATTTAATGTAGCCTTAAATTTTATGTTGGGTAATTATTTTAATTTAATTATTGTGGAAATACGAGTACTTAATTGAATTATATTTATGTTTTAACATTATTTTATTATTCGATGTAAAGGCGATTGAAAATATTTATGACGACAGTGTTGATTTTGTATTCGATATTCAAAGACGTTAAAATTCATTTTTAAAAATGGCAAAAATGTCAGCATTTGGTCTTATTTTGTTATCTTTCATCCTATTTGTTACGGTAAATATTATCTTAATAGAAAAATGCGTTCTTTCAAAAAGAACGAAAGAGCATCCAACATAATTGGTATAGTAAACATTTTCGGTATCACTTACACTCAATATCCCTTATTCGAGCTAGAATGGAGGAAAAAAAGTTGGCGGCCACTAATGAAACTTACGTCAATCCATAGAGAAAAATATTATAAAACGATAGTATTTTGGACAATTGTCGAAAGTGATATACTTTCGGAGATATAGAAGTTTGAAAATGTTCGCATGTAACAATTTTCAAAGTTCTTTCAACTGGTATTGTAAATATGAAATATAATTTTTTTAGGCTCTACAAATCATTCCTGAACGCGCTTATATAACTTACACAAATGAGAAATACTGCAGTGATGTCAAAATATCCGTTCGTAGATATTCTAGAAGAAATACCATGTACTACGTAAATATTGAAGTTACAATAAACACTCCGTGGGACCGCAACGTTACCGTAAGTACAATTAATTTACACGTTATTTATGTACTCTCTGACGAAATCTAATCTAATCTCGCCATCGTTGTCCCATTCTGGGCAAAGGCCTCTCTCCTCCTTCTCCATGATTCTCTATCCTGAGCTGCCTCTGCCCAGTCGTTCGTGAAGGTGTCCAGTTCATCTCGCTACCTTTTCCGTGGTCTGCCGCGAGGTCTTTTGGCGGTTAGTTGCCACTGGGTTGTTAAAAATCCCTTGAAAATCTTTGGGTGGTTGTATAAGGACCGCTTCAAGCAGTTGAGACCCAACTGCTTGTATAGTGCTACAAGGAGCTATTGGCACTTGAGTAACATTGTCGGAAGGGCTTGGGTGGTGAATAAATAACTCAAAAAATAGTGACAATTTACAAGATGATATCGTCAGTTCCGATTTCCGCCACGTGCCAAAAGATCCTTGTAGCGCTGTAGCTTGTAAACGCGTGGTGAACTATTGACATTTATTTTGTTGCTTAAATAGTTTACCGCGCGGTCGCGGCTTCAAGCTCGGCTTCAAGTGTGCCCTTATGGCTTCGGTTGATTTAAATAAATAATACAACTTTTCAGGTTATTCTAAAAGCCTTAGAGAATCTACACAACGAATATCGACCAAGTTTCATAGAAGTGAAGTATAATTACTGCGATATGTTACAAAATGATCTGTATGTTGGATACCTTTTGAGTAAAACTTATGGCCTTTCCTGTCCTGTGCTACCTGTGAGTATGGAAATCAGTAGATTACATTATATATTTTCGATTAACGACCCTTCCCAATATTCTAGCTATCTCTAGTTTTACCCAACTGAAAATAGAAATAGTTATTTGTCTTAGAATTTTTCATCCCTATAAACCTACCGGTGTCAAAAAGTTCATGGATTTCTTCTGAAGGATAAATGAGAAGTGACAGCCACGTGACATCCGTGACAATATGCCGATCTCAGATCTGTCTTTGAGTATTGGGAACGGCCGTTAAATTACTTAACTTAATTTTTCAAACTTTTGAAAATGTTGAGTTGATAAAATATACCTATAGGGGAGAGCAGGTAGGATTCGTACACTTTTTATTTAATAGCTCGTAAAAGAAAAACGGATAACTATAGCGAAATAATTTAATGCTGTCACACAGCCACACTATTTGGCTTTATATGTAGTTTAGTTCTATTTGGATATAAAGCTACGTTTCCGAGTTATAACGATTTTACCAAAAAATGGAATTCGTACGAAAGCTCCCCACAGGCGGGGTAGCTTCGTACATAAGGTGAGGTAGATTCGTACATAGTGAGAATCTCAGTAAAATAAATTAAAAACTAGTAAAACCAATAGTGTTCAACATTTATTGAGATCTCTATGAGAAGCAAAACATCAAAATAAGAACAAGAAATTTCTCTTAAACTCAATAAATCGTTTTCATCGTCACTATCAGTCGTAATAGTTTTCTATGGTCACTTTCATTTTTTTTTATTCTTATCCTTTCTGTTGTTTCTGACACCAACTTGAACGCTTGTTGTATTTACTTAGCCTTTTGATATATTTCTTGCTATTGCTTCTTCATTTTCTACTTCCGCTAGCTTATTTCTACATCTTTTAGCCAATTTTTTTCAGAAGTATCAGACTTTAGTTTTAAAATTATTCAATAATGTGTGTATTAGCAAATAAAATACCTAGATAACATTTAACCCCTTCTTGTTTATCAAGTTAGGGTACATTTATACTGTACGAATCTACCCCACCTATAACTGTACGAAGGTACCCCAATCCAAATTTTCAAACATTTAAACCAAAATAAAAATCACCCATTATCTTATCGCAAAACTTATGATAAATTAGCAAACTACGACATTATTTCATCATACATAATAAAGAACATAAACAATTTAACCATTACTTATTGAATAAGACAATTTTAAATGGATATCCAAAAATTATTTACGCGTAGCGAAAACACACATTGGCCTGTAGCGGAGAATCCAATGGCAGCATTGTCGCCGCACTACACGTAGAGCCTATACGTATGAGTGGCTATTACCCACACAGACACTTAACGAACCAATGTATTTGATAGTGGAGATATGACTACTGTACTAATGCTCCTGCTGTACGAAGCCTACCTGTTCTCCCCTACCTAAATTAAACCATTAAGTTAAGTAGGGTTATTAAGTTAAACTACATTGAATGGTGTTAGAACTAGTATTAGCAAGTGTCCGTATCGTAACTACACTTACCTACTTGGGCCTTAATTTTTAAAAATTATAGGCACATTATACATTATATTATATTAAGTACTTATATTATATATTATTATTATTACTACATTATATTTTTCAGGGTGTCTACAAGTTCATGAACATGACGATTCCAAATATAGAGAATTTTCCATATAAATGGCCGTTTGAAAAGGGTAAAGTTGTAATGTATTTAATTTCAGAGCCAAAGCATGAACGAATGGCAGAAGGTTACATTATTTTCAAATATTTGCAAACTGAATGGAATGTCGTGATGAAAAAGAAAAAGAATAGACTGAAATAATTAAAAAAATACCTCTATAATGTTAGGGCAAGGGCATAAAGAAGCAGGTATTCAGGACTTGTCGGTATAGATAGGTGCAAGGTCTCTTACATAAAGAAACGAATGACCTAGTCCAGGGGCCCAAGTCTGCGAATTTAAAATAGCCTCAGTTGTGTGTCGGCAGAGTGTCGATAGCATTTTTTTACACATTTGGTATTCTGTTAAACAATGGCTTACATTGATTGCGACCAAAATGTGTCAAAAATGACATTGACACTATATTGACACTCTGCCGATACATGACAGAGAATATTGTAAATTAGCAGACTTGGGCCCCTGATAAACGGTACCGATTCTTACCGACAAGATCTGTACCAAAAATCTGCTTCTTTATGTCCTTACCCTTAGGCTTCGTTCCCACTTGTTGTCGTGATCTCCAGTGGCAGAACTGTATGAGACTATTCACATTTGGTAAGAAAACCGGACTGACATACGATAAGTGGGAACCAAGGCCTGGTTCCCACTTATCGTATGTCAGTCCGGTTAATAATAAAGGCTGCTAAGCCAATGACTTCTTGGATGAAACTTGGAAAACTTAGACAATATTTGAGCTATGTTTTATGGGTTTATGGGTATGTAATTGTTATTATTGTGTGTAAGCTATAAGTGCGCGTGTACACGATAAGAAAACACGCCGGGGGAACCAGAAAGTAACTGTGTACACTTCGTGGGCAGTGCACGAAAAAAATCTTGTCTGCGCAAGACACGACGCGGCGAACGTTGTTGAAGCCCCCCGTATGTTGGGGGGCTTAGATAACTTTGTCTATAATATGAATGTATGTTTAAGATATTTCTTTCTTTATTTTAGTGGGGGGTTGCGCCCCTAAAGGCCAAACCCGATTTCCGGACAAACTAGTTTTGCCTAGGCTCAACTACTTCTTCCTATATGCGATAGGATTAACTAGTATAGCCTAGTCCAAACTAATTTGTTCTTAGCCCGATAGGACAGACCAGTTTAGGCTAGGCCAAACTAGTTGATCCTAATATCAATACACACACTCTAGGATAAACTGGTATGACCTAGTCTAGACTAGTTTAGGCTAGGCCAAACTAGTTGATCCTGACATAAGTACGCACACTCTAGGATAAACTGGTATAGCCTAGTCAAAACATATAGATATCTAAAAGTCAAAATAAATAGATGAACTAAATAAAATACTCGGTGTTTAGAAAAATAATCATCTTTACTAAACTATAATGATTCGTCATTATGCAATAATTTGTGATTTGATTATTGCTTCTATTAAAAAAAACCTTACCTATTATTTGTTAGTTTACTACATATATGTAGTATGATTGTTCGTATTATCAATTATCCATAATGACGAATCATTATAGTTTAATAAAGATGATAATTTTTTTCCTAAACACGGAGTATTTTATTTAGTTCATCTATTTATTTTGACTTTTAGATATCTATATGTTTTGACTAGGCTATACCAGTTTATCCTAGAGTGTGTGTATTGATATTAGGATCAACTAGTTTGGCCTAGCCTAAACTGGTCTGTCCTATCGGGCTTAGAACAAATTAGTTTGGACTAGGCTATACTAGTTAATCCTATCGCGTATAGGAAGAACTAGTTGAGCCTAGGCAAAACTAGTTTGTCCGGAAATCGGGTTTGGCCGGTAACATATACATTTAAATTTCAACAGATATCAGTCAATCTTTGTACATTATGAACGCAATTTTTTAATGTTCAAAATGATGGTGATTTACATATAAATAGTTTAATATCTTTTTTTTATATCTTTTGTGCAATAAAGAATATTTGTATTGTATTGTATAGTAACATTAGAACTGTTATACTTATATATCTACACATTTTATAATAATTTTGTTATTAGTAAGTTTAATATTACAAATGGAAATGGTTCTATGGCATTATATTTTTGTGTTCCTTTTTTTAATATTATCCACACTGGTAAGTACTTTTTAAAATTATTATAGGCACAAACAGGTGAGTAGATTTTAGTTTAATATCGTCGTTAGTCAATTTTATCAATTAATAATTAATTGTACGTGATTGACGCATGAATGTATAAAGACGCATAAAGTGAAGAGCGATCTTAATAAATAGATAATCTTAATAAAAAATTCACATCGGCAATCATCACATTTCCGAATACAATCGAATGCTAATTTTCAAGTAGGTACATTATTAATTAGATTTATTGTTCAGAAGAATCTGAATTTAGAACTTTATTATTCTTTAACGCCCGTTATTAATAACCTATCCTGATCCGTTTTTACCAAATCGAGATTGAAAAAACAAAACACAATTGTCACTTGTGTACCAAAAACATGTCAAGAACACAATTGTGTTTTGTTTTTTCAATCTTGATTTGGTAAAAAACGGATCAGGATAGGTTATTAATAACGGGCGTTAATCTATTAGAACCACGACTGACAAAACTAAAGTCATGGTGTATGTGACAGATATTGTTTTATGAAGTCGAAATTAGCCGATTGCCTCTTTCCAAAGTTCGATCTTTATTTTTTATCGCTTTAACTGTATTTTCAACCATTGTATGACAACATAGGTACTGTTTTACAGGCAATGCGAGTGATTCCAGACCGCGCCTATGTAACTTACGCTAATGAAAAATACGTTAGTGATTTAACCGTTGCTATTCGAAGATATAGTAGAAAAAACACAATTTACTATTTTAATTTAGAAATTACATTGAAATATACATGGGATCGTAATATATCGGTAAGCTATGATATAACAAGCACTGTTTCACCACTTATAGAAAAAATTATCTGACAGATATTTTATACCTGTGTCAAACGTCATGTTTTATGAAATAGACAAAGGTTTATCTGTCAGTTAAATGTTATCTATAGCTAGTGAAACGGACACTTATTTAACTTATGGAATATAACTTATGTAACTTATGGAACTATTTTTTAAGTAAGTAAGTAAATCATTTATTCCCAGTTCAGTTACAGTAGAACATTATTAACAAAACATAAAATAGCACCTTTTTTTTTTATTAGCCTAATGTGTCCCACTGCTGGGCAAAGGCCTCCCCCGCACTCTTCCATGCCTCCCTATCTCCGGCAACCCCTGACCAGCTTGCCAAGTATACATCCAGATCGTCGCGCCATCTCCTCTTAGGCCGACCTCTACCTCTGTGGCCGTCTAGCGGCAACCAGTTGGTAGATATCTTGGCCCATCGATCCGGGTGCATACGGCAAACATGTCCAGCCCAGTAGCCCAGTAGCAAATAGCACCTTATGCTAAACTAATAAAAAAAAAAACATTAAAACAAGAAACAAGGAACAGACAGAGATAGAACTAGGAAAAGGACTCCACTCAGCATATGTCATGTCACTATACAATGACATGACGCTGATTTTCAGTGGAGCCAAGAATATTTAACTTCAATCTCCTTCCATCTCATCTTGGTTACTATCCAGTTAGCTTAGGATAAGAATAAGTGTCGTGTTTTGAGATGGTGGCGGCGGCTGGCGGTATTAAAAATCCCAAAGCGGCGTTGCACTCTCTAACAGAAATCAAGGAACGATATCTGTTAATGATTTTATAAGAATTCGATTAAATATTATTTAAATTATCTCTTTTAGGTAAATTTAAAAGCATTAGAGTATCTGCACAACGAATATCGTCCAAGTTTTATAGATTTGAAGTTCAATTATTGCGATATGTTACAAAATGATATTTTCATTGGAAAAATTTTGAAGAACTTTGGTCTTGCTTGCCCCGTTTTACCTGTAAGTTTTTATATAGTTTACATTGATTTTTTTACGTTAATACTTTTTACGAGTTAACAATTAGCCGTCTTTTGACGTTTGATTTCCCCGCTATTAAACATCATGTCGAACGACAGACTATATTGCTTATTTTGACTAGCCGGAAGTATTGCGCCCCTTCGCAGTATGCGGCCAGCCGGAATGCGGTCAGCCGTCCGGTACACCACGGTATTAGCCGCAACCATGTCGCAGTGCGGATGAAAACTACTTTATTGTACTTTTTGATTGTGGTTAGCGGGACGGCTAACCGCATTCTGGCTGGCAGCATAGTGCGTTGCATGCAATCGAATATATATTTAATTATCGAAAGTACCTACAGATAGTTTAAGATATATTATGTTTTTATTAGTATTGTATTATTTCAGGGTGTTTACAAATTCATGAACATAACAGCTACGCATCTAGAGAATTTCCCAAATAAATGGCCTTTTGAAAAGGGAAAAATTGAAATGTATGTACGTACAGAACCGAAGCATGAGAGGATTGCAGAAGGATACGCTGTTGTAAAATTTATACAAAATTGAATTATTATTATTAAATAAAAAGTTTCCAAACTGTAGATGAATACATAAAACATTTATTGTTCTTTACACACAGAACAACAGATAGATAGAATATCATATAATAATAAGATACCTAGATAATTATTAACATTTAATTACAAGCTGGGTCTCGATTCTCTAATTTAAAATGCCCGTCGATATCCTGTCGGTATCCTGTCGATGGCAATTTTGACACATTTGGTATTCTGTAAAAAAATGGCTTGGCGGTGATTGGGATCAATGGCGCTACCATGAAGCCACTGAGCCATCTTTGCAAATTTTGGTATACCGCAAATCGCGTTTTTTGATACATTTTTGACATCGATGGCGCCATAGTGGCGCCACGGAGCCATCTTAGCAAATTTTGGTATTCCGCTAAATAGTGGCGTCATGATGTCGCATCAAAACCCTGGTCCCATAGTAGAAGTTATTTGTTATCACGAGTAGGTACATGCCCAATGCCCATCCTTTTCTGTCGTCCACTAATTAAAAGCCACCCTGGATATGTATTTTGATTCCATTTTTGAAAAACTTTCGCGTCAAATCTATTTAATTGATCTATCAACAGAAAAACAAAAGAAAAATGCAAGTGACCACAAAATGGCCGGCGAATTCTTTTGTTTGTAACTTCCGAACCTCCTTGGGAGAGGAATTCCTTGTTTTCTCCATTTATCATTTGTAAGGAAACCCTTTTTTCTCCCGCATTAGAATGTCAACCGAATGACGTTTTATGAATGCCACTCTTTTAGATAATAAAAGAAGTGGGACGCTCGGAAATGTCGAGTTTCCAGTTTAGATAAGTTATTATAATTACGCTCGACTTGAAAATAATAAAAAGCGGAATAGTTATTTGTGTCGTTATTTTTTAAATTCTAATTATGGAAAATATTCATAAAGTACAGTAACTGCATAAATTAAACCACTAGAAATAAACTTGAGAACTTAAAATAATATAAGCAGAAGTAAAATTTTTATAATTAACAAGGTTTTGTCTATACTAATATTATAAAGAGGAAAGATTTGTACCTATTTTTGTATGTTTGTATGTTTGTAATGAATAGGCTCCGAAACTACTGGACCGATTTCAAAAATTCTTTCACCTTTGAAAAGCTACATTCTTCCTGAGTAACATAGGCTATATAAAAATTACAAAATATTTAGGGTTCCGTGTCAAATATTCGATAATGTAACCCAAGGTATGCAAAACGTATAAAAAAAATATCACAATATCGCGTTTGCTGAGAAAACTATTGATATTAGAGCAAAGTGATGTACTACAGTTTTCATGAAGACATAAATATCTGCATAAAAGTCCATAAAACTATAGGTCCAATTATTACAGTGTTGCCACAATAACCATTTTTAAGCAAAAAATAGCGTGTAATTTTTTTTTCATTTTTAATTTCATCTATATGTGTATCAAATGAAAGGGCTTGACGAGTAGAACACAGCGGACTTTTCAAAATTTAAATTCAAGATGGCGGCGGCCGCAATAAAATGGCGGAAAAACTTTTTTAGTTTTCAATACAATCAATATGGGTATCAAATGAAAGGGCTTGACGATTAGAACACAGCGGACTTTTCAAAATTTAAATTCAAGATGGCGGCCGCAACAAAATGGCGGAAAAACTTTTTTAGTTTTCAATACAATCAATATGGGTGTCAAATGAAAGGGCTTCACGAGTAGAATACAGCGGACTTTTCAAAATTTAAATTAAAGATGGCCGCCGCTACAAAATGGCGGAAAAACTTTTACTGTTTTCAATCCTTTTAATATGGGTACCAAATGAAAGGGCTTGACAAATAGAATACAGTGCCCTATTCAAAATCTAAATTCAAGATGGCTGCCGCCCCCCATCTATTTATTGGAACGTATAGAGAAATGAACAGTGGAAGGCGAAGCCCTCCCCCTTTTAAAAGAAATTACAGAAAAGAGACGAGCAGGGGGCGAAGCCCCCCATTCATGTATTGGAACGTACAGAAAAATGAGCTGCGGAGGGCGAAGCCCTCCCCTCTTTTAAAATAAATTACCTACAGAGAAGAGACGAGCAGGGGGCGAAGCCCCCCATCCATTTATTGGAACGTACAGAGAAATTAACTGCGGAGGGCGAAGCCCTCCCCTCTATCAAAAGAAATTAAAGAGAAGAGACGAGCAGGGGGCGAAGCCCCCCATCTATTTATTGGAACGTATAGAGAAATGAACAGTGGAGGGCGAAGCCCTCCCCCCTTTTAAAAGAAATTACAGGGAAGAGACGAGCAGGGGGCGAAGCCCCCCATTCATTTATTGGATCGTACAGAAAAATGAGCTGCGGAGGGCGAAGCCCTCCCCCCTTTTAAAATAAATTACAGAGAATAGACGATCAGGGGGCAAAGCCCCCCATCCATTTATTGGAACGTACAGAGAAATGAACGGTGGAGGGCGAAGCCCTCACATCTATTAAAAGAAAGTACAGAGAAGCGACGAGCGGAGAGTGAAGCTTCTCATCCAATCTAACGTCTTTTTACTGAATCTTCCTATAATGGATAGGGGCTTGGCCCCGTTATACTTTTCGCTGTAATTTCCATTAATGAATGAATCAATGAATCATCATCAATTAATATTTCAACTCCTCTTTTTTGTAGGTACATTTCCGTAATTTATATTTTTTTCTCTGCAAGTTTCCGTAAAAGACGGGTAGCGTCGCCACCGGACATCGATTCTCATTATATTTCTGTCATGTATATTTGTCATGACTTTACCCCCTCATTTATTTTATCTGTAGTTTTCCGTCATGGTAACTTTCCGTAATGGATGGGGAGCTTCGCCCCCGCACATCGTGTCTCAGTATATTTCTGACATGGATGGGGGGCTTTGCCCCCCTCACTTATTTTCTCTCTCTCTGTACTTTTTCATCATAACACAAGGGCTTCGCCCCCGCATATATTTTCTCTTGACTTTGATGTAAACTTTAAAAAGTTAATTTATGTTATACTTAAATAACTAACCATACTCCAAATAGGTGCATAGTTTGGAAGTAGTATATTTATGGTACTATACAAATACATACCGCAAACGGAGTTGCGGGCGACCGCTAGTTATTAAATAAAGAAATATAAAGGAATTAGGGAATACTATCTACTTAATCTGTCACTTTATATTAAACTAGCGGTCGCCCGCAACTCCGTTTGCGGTATGTATTTGTATAGTACCATAAATATACTACTTCCAAACTATGCACCTATTTGGAGTATGGTTAGTTATTTAAGTATAACATAAATTAACTTTTTAAAGTTTACATCAAAGTCAAGAGAAAATATATGCGGGGGCGAAGCCCTTGTGTTATGATGAAAAAGTACAGAGAGAGAGAAAATAAGTGAGGGGGGCAAAGCCCCCCATCCATGTCAGAAATATACTGAGACACGATGTGCGGGGGCGAAGCTCCCCATCCATTACGGAAAGTTACCATGACGGAAAACTACAGATAAAATAAATGAGGGGGTAAAGTCATGACAAATATACATGACAGAAATATAATGAGAATCGATGTCCGGTGGCGACGCTACCCGTCTTTTACGGAAACTTGCAGAGAAAAAAATATAAATTACGGAAATGTACCTACAAAAAAGAGGAGTTGAAATATTAATTGATGATGATTCATTGATTCATTCATTAATGGAAATTACAGCGAAAAGTATAACGGGGCCAAGCCCCTATCCATTATAGGAAGATTCAGTAAAAAGACGTTAGATTGGATGAGAAGCTTCACTCTCCGCTCGTCGCTTCTCTGTACTTTCTTTTAATAGATGTGAGGGCTTCGCCCTCCACCGTTCATTTCTCTGTACGTTCCAATAAATGGATGGGGGGCTTTGCCCCCTGATCGTCTATTCTCTGTAATTTATTTTAAAAGGGGGGAGGGCTTCGCCCTCCGCAGCTCATTTTTCTGTACGATCCAATAAATGAATGGGGGGCTTCGCCCCCTGCTCGTCTCTTCCCTGTAATTTCTTTTAAAAGGGGGGAGGGCTTCGCCCTCCACTGTTCATTTCTCTATACGTTCCAATAAATAGATGGGGGGCTTCGCCCCCTGCTCGTCTCTTCTCTTTAATTTCTTTTGATAGAGGGGAGGGCTTCGCCCTCCGCAGTTAATTTCTCTGTACGTTCCAATAAATGGATGGGGGGCTTCGCCCCCTGCTCGTCTCTTCTCTGTAGGTAATTTATTTTAAAAGAGGGGAGGGCTTCGCCCTCCGCAGCTCATTTTTCTGTACGTTCCAATACATGAATGGGGGGCTTCGCCCCCTGCTCGTCTCTTTTCTGTAATTTCTTTTAAAAGGGGGAGGGCTTCGCCTTCCACTGTTCATTTCTCTATACGTTCCAATAAATAGATGGGGGGCGGCAGCCATCTTGAATTTAGATTTTGAATAGGGCACTGTATTCTATTTGTCAAGCCCTTTCATTTGGTACCCATATTAAAAGGATTGAAAACAGTAAAAGTTTTTCCGCCATTTTGTAGCGGCGGCCATCTTTAATTTAAATTTTGAAAAGTCCGCTGTATTCTACTCGTGAAGCCCTTTCATTTGACACCCATATTGATTGTATTGAAAACTAAAAAAGTTTTTCCGCCATTTTGTTGCGGCCGCCATCTTGAATTTAAATTTTGAAAAGTCCGCTGTGTTCTAATCGTCAAGCCCTTTCATTTGATACCCATATTGATTGTATTGAAAACTAAAAAAGTTTTTCCGCCATTTTATTGCGGCCGCCGCCATCTTGAATTTAAATTTTGAAAAGTCCGCTGTGTTCTACTCGTCAAGCCCTTTCATTTGATACACATATAGATGAAATTAAAAATGAAAAAAAAATTACACGCTATTTTTTGCTTAACAATGGTTATTGTGGCAACACTGTAATAATTGGACCTATAGTTTTATGGACTTTTATGCAGATATTTATGTCTTCATGAAAACTGTAGTACATCACTTTGCTCTAATATCAATAGTTTTCTCAGCAAACGCGATATTGTGATATTTTTTTTATACGTTTTGCATACCTTGGGTTACATTATCGAATATTTGACACGGAACCCTAAATATTTTGTAATTTTTATATAGCCTATGTTACTCAGGAAGAATGTAGCTTTTCAAAGGTGAAAGAATTTTTGAAATCGGTCCAGTAGTTTCGGAGCCTATTCATTACAAACATACAAACATACAAAAATAGGTACAAATCTTTCCTCTTTATAATATTAGTATAGATAGTATAGATATGGAATAGATTTTATTTTATTTTTGTTCGTTTATATTTTTCTTTTTAAAACTGGGATTTAATACATTTTTACTTATATTTATTTTCAATTATAAATTACGATACTCGAAGTTAGAACCATGATTAAAGATTGTTTACGAATTTAATTAAGTTTATTTTCTGAAAATAAAATGATAAATTAATTCATTAGAGTCAGCGGATTCATTTGTAAATGTCAATTTGTAAAATGAGATGAATATTTTGCAATTAGTCTAAGCTGTTTGATTTTAACGAATGGGAAACAGAATAAATAATGTATTTACAGGATAAATATGTCTTCCAAACGAATATTTGTCACATTTGAGTTGTACTTTGATTTAAGCAGCTTGTGTTTGGGAAATATTAATGTACTAATGTACTTAGGTATGTGTAAAATAAAGTAAAATAAAACATTATTTATTTATGTGTATTATTTGGTATTTGCATGAGGCGACAGATGAGTGTGGATGAAGTGAAAGAGGTGTGTTTGGGTCGTAGTAAGTGAAGGGAAGTGGTCTCTGTCTACTCCAGTGGGAGAGAGGCGTGACGGATATGTATGTATGTATTTGGTGTTGTCCTAAGAAAAGGTAGTAGTTACTAGGAAAAGGTCCTAAGAAAAGGTTAATTTTATCAGGATTATCTCCCATTCTATAAGCTATAATACTTAACATTGACAGAATCCAAAATTATAGAGGCCGTGCAAAACTAATATAAATAGTCAATACCCAAATGTTTTTTAACACTGTGTACCTACCAATTTTTCTACAGACATCACAAATTTAGCCCAAAAACAAAAACTTGCAAACTTTTCGTCTTTATAAAACAAATATGTAAGTACTAGTCCAGTGCCCCCATTATTCCACTACACGAATAATCCGTATATCTCCTTAGTTTATTCCCTGGCGCTCTCCCAAAAGAACTAAACTAAATATTGCAAACAACAAACTTTGTTAAATAAACAAAACTTACTTATTCCAAAGTCTTAAGTTGTGTTCGACCTCTTTATTAAGATACCAAGATTCGAAATTTTAATCCTTATTATCAAAGTTCGGAGTTATTATGAATTGAATATTATTATTACTGTTAAAAGACTTAATGTATTTTTTGTCATACTGAAGAGATTTCAATGAAACGTTGCAATATTTAAGTATTTATACCTATACATCAATAAATAAATGTTTAAATATTTTATAAGTTTTCCAGGTTATGTAACTTTGTGGAAGCGAAGAAATTGGTAAGTAGAGTTTGTTTGTTCTAACTTGTCGTGAGTCGGCTTTATGATCTGATTCGATTTGAACAAGTGGCAGCATTTTATATGAAACCATTCACACTTTGTCAGATTTAATATCGCTCTAGATACAAAAATGGCCTTACGATAAAAAAAAACATGGATTTCAAATAAGTTTGAACTTGTAATACCATATTTATGATAACAGGAAATCACTTAAAATACCTCAAGTCTTTGCTATCAAAAGACAAGATCATTGCTTAAAAAATGTTCATGGTTAATATTCAAAGTTACCTGTATTAATGATGGCTTGTCTTCACTTCTTTGGTAGTAAGTAATGATATGTGTAGAGTGGGGCTGTGTGTTTATCGATTATCGATAAAATAGGGTGGACGATAAAAAATAGTTTTAAAGTGAGAATTAAGTGACATGAAAGATACCAAATAGATAAATGTTTGTTATTAAAATTAACTTAATTAATTTTAAAATTATTTTTCAACAATTAATTTTTTTATACTTCGCTACTGCCTAAATCAGTATCTATGGTATGTAATTTAAAAGGTTGCTAATATCTTACTACATGTATGAGCATATTCTAGAGAAACAAAAATTATTTTACTCAGTAACAAGCAAACAACTTTTTTTGACGTCCATAAATAGCTTACATTCACAAATCTCACAAAATAATATGACAGCTGGTAACCAATAAACAAGTCAAGAATCGTGAAAAGTCGCAACCCTAGTGATAAATGTAGGCTGTATATCATTTCGGCCAGTTTCCGGGAATTTTCGCGTTTCGCTGCCCTAGTTAGTTCCCGGAAGAAACCGGGCACCGTTGATATTTCTCGGTGATTGATATTTAGCTTTCCTTCTCTAACACTATCTGTCTTAGCTAACTTATGGACGTCACTTCCTTGACTTTAAACGCAGCCATTTTGTTTGTACAGTTTTGAATAGCGTATTTGGTCACCTATTTTTTTAACTTTCATGAAATGACTACTCTTAAGTATTTATTTTTCATGATACGTCGGTATGGAGCATGATAATTTTTTTTATGTAAGTAAATGATAAAAATATATATTTTGTTCAAAATTGTGCTGTTATGTTGTTCGTTGTGCGACACGAATCTCAAATAGGTACTTGGATTGCTGGCACCGACGTATGAACAAGTGATGCTCAAGAGTTTAAGCGATTCTATGATAAAACAGTCACCTTATTCTCCAAAATTAACAATCAATGAAAAATAATATCCCTACTACTTACTTCGAATTAAAAAAAAAAACTATTAAAAAACTTACCGTCGGTCTACGCATCGTATATAATAGAAGGGTTCTTAAAACATCCCTAAGGCACGTTACCCTAACAAAGCAGAACCCTCTCTTCCACGTGGAGGAAGGAAATGAATTATTTTCTTATAAATTATGACTTTTGGGAATGAGCAAGTAAGGAAGCTGAGAATATTGTTTATTTATAAGTATCAACATTATTATGCTAAACATATCTACATTAATGTTATAGTAAAATATTTTTTTTGATCTTAAATTTAAAACGTGAGATAACTTGACTACCAAGTGCTTGAATTGCTGAACCGATTCTCATAAAATTTGGTAAGTAAGTATAGCTACATAGCTATAGATTAAAACACGGGAAAGGACAATAATAAATAGCGGGACTATTCTTTTTGAGATATTTACCTTCCATGCTCACAAAATGTTATTATTTAGATTTAAAATTCTTGCCCAAGAGTTTATTCCTTATATTTATTTGAAACCCTTGTAAAACATTTACTCATTAAATAAACAGCAGAAAACTAAATAAAACATTTATTTTTAAAAATATTTTCTTAATAAACAAACAGAAGGGTACTAAATAAAATAATTTAACGTTCTCTATTTACTTTCACTCTCAAAGGACACTATTTGAGTATAAAATTAATGTAAAAAAAGGTAAAATGAATCCTATCACAGTTGAGTGTACTTCAAGGCTCCCAACAGCTGTCGCGGACATTTACCAAGGTTCGATTATAAACACGGGTTTCTAGCTTGAACAGCATTTTAATGATCGTTATCAGCCTACCGAGGGGCACGAGCCTACTCTCATATAGAGAGTGATTGGGCCGTAATCCATTAGTGTTAGATATTTTTACGGTAATCCAAAATGTAAAAAAAAACATTTATATTTATTTATTGTTGCCAATCAAAAACTTACGATAAGAATTTAATGTTACTCTAAAACTACCGAGGCAAGTATCTAATTTATTTCTTTTGATGTTCCTTTACTTGGCAAAATTAAAAATTTGTGTTTAAATTTAAATATGGGCGTGATATCCATGAAACACTTTCACTAACGACTGTAGAGTATCATAATATTTTATCGATATACAAGTTCCAACCCTATTTTTTTCTAATTATCGAAAACTATTCCTATTATTTATTTGAACTTCAACGTTTTAACACAGATTTAATAATTTCCAACTAAGTATTTAATATTTATCGTTCGTTCTCTATGTGAGTAAGTATCGCCAGTCGCGGTCTTAGATGGATCTCCACAACACTTTGGTTGTGCAAATAGTTTGCTCTCCACGCCGGTGATATCCCATTTTATTACGAGACGTAAGCAGATAAATATAAGCTACTTTTACACGTGAATTGATTTTTAATAGGTTTTACTTGAGTGTAACGTACTTGGTAGAATTGTTGCTTCTAGGTATTAAACTCTAATCTAATGTATTCTAGTAAACTCCAATCTCAAATGATAAGCCCTCCCGACGTTTGATGTTGGATATGGTTTGACATTTCAGCGAGTTCATATAAAATCACTGTTAAAAATACTTACAGTGCTACAAGGATCTTTTGGCACGTGGCGGCAATCGAAACTAACGCTATCATCTTGTAAACTGTCATTATTTTGAGTTATTTATTCACTCACCACCCACGCCCTCCAGACAATGTCACTCAAGTGCCAATAGATCCTTGTAGCACTTTACCCTATATAACCCAACTACAAATTTGTACGTCTGTTAACGTCGTATATTTTTCATACTACCGACATCGATTTGTATTTATTTATTTATTTATTTAACAGTTTATTGTAAGATGATAGTACATAGAGACAGAAAAAAAAGAAAAGTTATACAAAAGGTACAGCATAATTATTTAGCGATTTGTATTTAGTTGGGTTATATTTAAATTAATATGAACTCTCTTGGTACTAAGAGAGTTCATATAGGTACTTCTATCTCAAAACTATAATAGACTTAGTATAACTAATCCAATATTAAATCCAATTAAGAAAGTAAACAACAAACAGATGATTTAAAGAGCCACAATCTCTAGACTTCGAGCAATTGAACTAACTTGATTACTCAAAGGAAACTAATTCGAAAGACAAATACAAGTAACAATAAACAAGTTTAATGTAGCTTCATTTATTAATTTCCACCTGACAATAAGTTATAAGTGACATTTATATAATTTCTCGCTCCGAAATAAAAGTTCATTTGTATTCATTAAAGGGCGCGGAATACATTTATTTGTGTTTGAGCAACCGAATGGAAACAAAGGAAATCATATTTAAAAATGGCTACGGAACATTAATGTACGTATTTGATTTTTGTTTGTGTTTTTTTTTTGCGTTTTCATTAAACATTCCCTTTGTCGTATCGTTTTCTGTTTATATTAAATAAGTACCTATAACTTTGAACGTTTTAGGTATTAGTTACTTTAAGGTATTATTCTTTTTATTATAAAATTAGTAATGGAATAAACTACAATTTACGTAAATGTTTTTTTTTCTCTTTACCTTTATATTGCAGGCCCGTCTTCCCGTCATCGCCTGCATTGGACTTAAATGACAAAATTGTAAAGTTCGCATTAGAATTAGACAAACTTATAGGCCAAAAGTTAAGGGTGTGAATGACTAATAAGACTTTTAATTAAAACCTTGAGATAGCCAGTCATCTGTGGACTGTCAAAAATTTTGACAAATCAAAGAATATTTGACAGGTAACTGTCAAAATCCTGTTATAGGACTCGCCACAGACGACTGAATAGCTTGTCTTTGCCTAACAGGACAAAATGGGATCCGTATTTGATTGTTTAAACTTCATACTTGTTTCAATAGTCATATTGCGTTTTAAAACCCTCTGTATACCTTTGCCTCCTCCAAATAATTTCTAGATTCCCTCTGTTACAACGAGTCGTCCAAATGGTATTCGTCATAATATTACTTATTATTATGGTGAATTTTGAAACAAAAGAGAGCCATCAATCACAACAAAACGTATGTTGGCTTTGCTAAAAGGTTTCAGACAAATTTCATAAAGAATTTTTTTAAAACTGCGTATAATTTATGCATAAAAATAAGGCAATTGTTTATTTTTATCGGCTTTTTCTCCGAATTTTGTATATGGTTTCAATGTATTTTTGGTAATAGAATGTTAGAAATCCTTTCCCTAGCTTTTCGCATTCAATTTCACTTAATAAAGTTCTGCTTGAAATATAGGTACATACATTATTAATATAACCTTCTAATATTCTAAACGTGAAAGTTTGTAACGTTAAAGCTTAACTTATACATCAGAATACTGACACAAGCTAGATTATTTTATGTCTCTGTCTAATTACATGACGACAAATGTAGTCAATCTCTTTCAAGTCTTTGCCCACAAAGTTACCACCAAAAGTAAGTACTATATAGAAACAAACATTCCGTAAAAACATTTGAAATACCAACCGTCTATTTAGCGAAGTGAGTTAAAAAATTGCTGTTAGGTAACCAAGTATCTGTTGAAAGCATTACTTACGTTGTTTTCAAGCTTTGTCGGCTGTCGGACTAACTAATAGATCTACAGATTTGCTTGTCAGTTCTTTTCTCTTTCGAAAAACTTGTTTTAAACCTATTATTCAATGTATCAACATATCTCCTTTCTTGAAATTCATTATTACTTATGCTTTTTTACAATTACGATTTCAAGTGTAAAAAGTTACGTACGAATAAATTATTTTTGAACTTTGTATTTGAAAATCAAGTTTAAATACGGGTGGCTTCATGACGGCACGCCTTTACCAATTTTTATCTATCAATACAAAAGAAGGGGCATTTGTATTGACAGATAAACAAAGTTTAAATACGGGTTGCATTCGATTAAAATTCCCCGAAACATAATAAAATACCAAATTCTCTTGTATCTACATTTTAACAAACAGTCCTTGTCGTTACGTTTCAATGAAAAAGCTTTTCGGTGTAACGTTTTGATATTTCACCTAACGCAAATAAAGAGAGGCCTTTGTTTTAAAATTTTGCTTAATTTTTTCAGTGAATTTCATGGCCACGTGTTGTTTACACGTAGCCTTGAAATTTTCGTTTCGAAATGTATGTGTTATTTTAGAGTTATGTTTTTATATAAACTTTACCGTTCAAAATACTGCTAAATGTTGGTAATTTGGTTGATTGTGGCCATTTAAAATTTTAGGGTTTTGGTTAATTTATCGAAGGTTTATATTTTGGAATCTTTATGCGTAGCTGAATCGTTTTCAATTGTTATTTTGTCAGATAATCAGATTTGCCTCGGATCTACACGTAAAATATTATAAATAAACACTTTCTATAAACTTGAAGGTAACAGTGTTTTTCTGTGATTCTATTAATAGTTACATCTCGTATCTTCTATCTACAATTTGACTGTTTGTATTTCCTCTGTTTTTATATATTTCTTGTCATATTTATTTATCGCTACGAATAAAAGTATCAGCGTAAATTCAAACTGATCCGGTTACAAGCGGATTCGCGTGAAACTAAAATGGAAATCTTTTCACCATCGTAATCCTTCCAATTGAAATATTTCAGACGGATTTATTTTCAAATATTCAGGGTTTTTGTATGTATAACTTGACAATATTGTAAACGTCGATGGATGAGAGGATTGTTTGTTTGTTACTCTTTCATGCAAAAACCACTGAATACATTTTAATGAAACCATACAATATTACACACATCAGAATATTACACAAAAATCAAAATTTATACAATTTATATTTAAATATATTGTATAAATTTTTGTCGCTGTGGCGTAAGCAGAATTAAACTTTTAGGATACCTTTAGCATAGACTGTTTTATATGTTCTCTTTTTAAAAATAAATATGTAGCCTATATCGCTGGTGTAATCATATGGCCTATCCTACTATTATTATAAATTTCAATGTTTGTGTCGATGGATGGATGTTTGTTACCCTTTCACCTAAAAACCTTCGAACAGATTCAAATGAAAAGTTACAATATTGTTGCCTTGCATCAGAATAACACATAGGCTATATATTTTGATATATTGTGTAAGTTTTCCAAAATTTGACGATAAATGTGTATGAAGTCGCGGGCAAACTCCAGTATACAGGGTGTAACAGACAGGGTATATAAAGCCGAAACACAGCGATAGTCCTCATGAAACTGAACAACTTTCCCCAAGGAACATGGGTCGTAACTCGAAAAAAAAAATTTCGCCTCCCCATACAAAATGCCCGATCAGCTGATCGAGTAAGTATGGGCGATCCAAAAATTTTTTTTGAGTTACGACCCATGTTCCTTGGGGAAAGTTGTTCAGTTTCATGAGGACTATCGCTGTGTTTCGGCTTTATATACCCTTTCTGTTACACCCTGTATAATAATTGCAATACCGCCTATAACCAAATTCCTAAATGAATTTCCACCGAACCAAATCTCACATAACATATAGGTACGACAAATATACGAAGGCGATATCTCACTCGGAACTGAGGTGGTGCCAACCTGAGGCAGATAGCTCGAAATCCGTTTACAGTGCCAAAGCCGGCTGCATCTTATTATAAGCTAGGCGTAAATTATGTTTAGTCATGAAACGTTATCGGCGTATCATGGCTATAATTTTGCGTGACTTTTAATTAGTGAACTACAGAAAAAGATATGTAAACAACAAACAACTATGTATTTCTATGGGACCAAGTTCAAATTCATTCGAAAAAACATTCGAATTTAGTTTTAGAATATAAAGTAGAACTATAGTTTCATAAGGTTTGGAAAGTTATATAAATACTTTAGTTGTAAACTTGGTACAATGTCAGATATTTCGATAAAATGGATGTGTTAAAATTGAATTAAAGTAGTTAAATGTCTATCAAAATAACTCTTATCGTATAAATAACATTTTATTATTTCACAAACCAGTTGGTACAATGGTGACCATGCCGGGTGCCACTCAATAGTAATTGAGTTCGAATCTTAAATGGACAAATATTTAAATAACATTTATAAGTGGGTACATCTGTTTTAAGTTCTGGCTATTTAAGGTCAATTGTTCTATGACACTCATGGCACGGGGAATTCCAGTTTAAGACTATGAGTATGAAATTAATATTTTAAGTCAAAGTCAAAGTCAAAATATATTTATTTCATAGGCACAAAAAATGCTCTTGAAACCGTTACATTACTTATTATAATATACTTTTTTTAAGCTAGTGCTAGATTCGCAAAGCGCAGTTTCCCCCAGAGAAGAACCTAGCAAGAAACTCTATGGGGTTGCTCTTTTCAAATAAAGTTTTACAATTCTTACAGTTTACATATTTACATTATAACAATTATTGACTCTAAATGAATCTTTGATCCTGCAGCATTCAAACAAACCACAAGATGTAAATAGATAGCTAAAAAGTAAAGCTCTTAGCTAGGTTGAAGCCGCATAACATGACCAGCCGCCACAGCAGCACCTTCACACAGGCCTCAACGCATGTGCCAGCCATCAACCCCTTCCACATATTTTAGGGAAGTAGGAGACCCGACACACAGCGCCACCGCTGCAGCGGCGCAAGCGAGCATGACATGTTACACTATTGAACCCGATGATTAGCTTAATTAAGCGCTGCAGTATCAAAAATAACATTACAAAACAACATTTAACAAATCAACAACTTTTAACAATGATAACAAAACAATACAAACAACACTTAAACAATACACGAGCAAAATATTTAAACAAAGTAATAAACACAGCAACATTGACAATCAAACAAATTTTGCAGTTATTAGCTATTCCTATGGAGCTGGTCAGTACACCCCACACTCCATGCAAGGTGGTCATTTAAATATTCATCTAATCTGTAATAAGCCTTTTTGCATAGACAGGTTTTAATGAAAGACTTAAATTTATTTTCTGAGTATGCTAAAATTTCTTGGGGAATTTTATTATAGTATTGCACGCAGAGCCCCATAAATGATTTATTAATTTTTGCAAGTCTAGAACAGTTTGACACTAATTTGTTCCTATTCCTAGTGTTAAAGTTATGCAGCTGACTATTTGTTTGAAATAATTGTAGATTATGTCTGACATACATAATGTTTGCATAAATGTATTGACATGGCACCGTCATAATATTAATTGTTTTGAACAGTTCCCTTAGGGATTCACGACAGCGGAGTCCGTAGATTGATCTTATAGCTCTTTTTTGTAAAACAAATATTGAACCTATATCAGCGGCACGACCCCACAGCAGCAGGCCGTAGGACATAAGACTGTGAAAATAGCTGAAATAAACAAGTCTTGCGGTAGGTATGTCCGTCAGTTCCTTAATTTTTTTGACGGCGTACGCTGCAGAGCTCAGCCTCCCAGATAGCGATCCAATATGGGGACTCCATTGTATCTTCTGGTCGATTGTAATCCCTAAGAAAACTGTCTGTTCCACAAAGTCTAGTTTTTCATTATTTAATATAACATGACTATTATTACGCGATACTACGCCCGGTAAGCTAAATTTAATGCATTTGTATTTAAGTATTCTTTTCTTATAGTGTTGCTGTTACTGTGTCAGCTTATGGACGTCCACTGCTGGACAAAAGCCTCCCGAAGGAACTCCTCAACGAACACAACCGCAACGATTCACAACGATTCTCATACTGACCAAACTATAAACAAAAGCTATCCTTGAAAGTAACAAAATTGATAGACGTAGTAACAAGTACCAAACATCGAAGGGTAGAATATGTTTGTGTTGGCCAAAGAACACGTGAGCTTGTGATTAAATGTTTATTCTTAGATAAAGAAGGTGTTAGACTGCTTAGACTGATGTTAGTAAGTAATATGCGACAAAGAATGTACATCGATCTTTGGAAAAAAGGCAATCAGCTAATTTCGACTTCATATAGCGATATCTGTGTCACACACATCATGACGTTTGTTTGTTAGAATCGTTTCTAATGATTACTCGTATTTTGAATATGAGAGAGTGCAACAATTAAGTACTTAATTCTAAATTCAAATTGTAATTAATTGACCGATTTATAAAATGAACGATTAATCTAATAATTGATGTATATTATTTAAAGAAAGTCTCACTTAACAGTAACTGTGTGTACTCACACAAATACAAGCTCATCTTACTTCTTGAAAACTATACCTATTGTTGGATAGCTGACGAAAAAAATAAAGATATTGAAAATTGCATCGTAGGTATTTTTGTGTAGGCTGTTTCAGGAGTCTAACCCAAACTTAATCTAAGAATTAGACGTGTAGGTGAAACGAAGGCTCTATTGGCGTAAGTTCTGCGGTGAGCTCAACCGGGTTGGCTTTCAAATAACTTAGAGCTTGGATATCTTACGTAATTCTAAACCTGTGGTTCTAAAGACTTTAACTTCAAGTTTTTGATACGAAAAGTTTATTACGTATTTTGAGATAATGAGGTACGCGTAGGTAATTTTTTATAATTTTTATCTAAAAATGTATTGATATCAGGTTTGCATCAACAATTAAAGTAGATTATGTGAAAGTTAAGGTCGCACATAACTTTTTTCTTTCAATTTTATCGCAAATAGCTTATATAAAAAAATTTATGCGATCAAAACGGCGCCCCGCAGCGTCATTTTTCTTTTAAAAAGGGCTGGCACAAAGTACGTCAACTATTCACAGGAACCTGCATTTCAGAAATTACCGAGTTCATTGACATCAAACAGTTTTATAAATGTTTTCTCCAGAAGTACATTGACACTTTCTTAATCTCCGGCTTCTTAAATATTAACCAAATCCCAAGAGTTTAGCCGGCTCCTTGACACAAATTGGGCTCTGTTCAATTATTTAAACGACACCGATTGGGCCACAATTTAGAGGACCATAAAAAAGGTTCGGCTGTTCTGGGCCAATGGCCAAACTGGTGGCCATCCTGGAATAATTCAGGAGGTGCCGGGTTAATGTTTGGAAAATACTCTGTGGGTAATGTATGGGCGTTTGTGGTTGTTTATTGTTTTCCTTGTTGGTCACTTACATGTTACAGATTTAAGGAGGGTAGGTATTTATTGAAAGGAAAAGTCGAGGGTAAAAGGATGAGAAAGGACATATACAGGCCAAATTAAATGTGAATAGAGGTTGTATGTGTCGTAACAACAAAAGTGCTACGTTATCCGATTAGTGTGAATAGATTGATACAAAATGTTCTTCCTCTGGAGCTGGCGATAAAAATCTGTGGAAATTACATTACAAGTGGGAATGAAGCCATAATTTTCATACTACCGACGAGGGATAATCTTGTTGTAGAAAAAAAAAACAAAATGATGCGTTGAAAAATTGTCATTGCCTTTTTTGTGCCTTTTTGCCCTTTTTGTGCATTAGATTCAACACTCATCATGTCCTAAAACTGCTACTAGTACAATTTGATAAGCCAGTTAAACCTCCAGAATCCTTTATAAAGCAGAAATACCCGGATCGCCGTGGGCAAGTTAAATGGAGATTGATTGAGGCGCGGCGCGTGTGGCCGACAGATCGTCGGATTGGACGACGTCGTCGCTTCACTCCGTTCACTTTGTAACCAGATTGTAATTATAGGCTTCACGCTGTGCACTATTTGCACTTTGACGGATTTCTAGTTTGCTTCATTGACTGGTCTTTTTGCGACCTACACAACAAAGCCGCCGGCATGCCGCCGGGCTTTCCGCCGGGCTAGGCCGGCTTTGCGTCGTACGAATGGCAGCTGTCAAAAAGCCGGCGGCATGCCGTCGGCTTTGGCGTGTAGACAGCATTACATGGACGAATTCATATGGGTTTCTTATTATTCGCTATTTCAATAGCGACGTTGCAGTCTTGATGCTGAATGTTTGTTTGCTCTCTGTCGAAATTAAGAGGCATTTTACCCGAAATTGAACAACGTTTTCTTGAGAAATATGGATCTAAATATCATATTACGTACTCTCGTACGTAAATAACCTTGTGGGTATAAAATATAATGTACCTTGTGGGTGTTATGTATGTGTGTTGTGTTGTATAGTTTTGTGTGTAATTTAAATGAGTGTGATCTGTGTTATGTATGTGTGTTGTGTTGTATAGTTTTGTGTGTAATTTAAATGAGTGCGATCTGTGTTATGTATGTGTGTTGTGTTGTATAGTTTTGTGTGTAATTTAAATGAGTGCGATCTGTGTTATGTATGTATGTTGTGTTGTATAGTTTTGTGTGTAATTTAAATGAGTGCGATCTGTGTTATGTATGTGTGTTGTGTTGTATAGTTTTGTGTGTAATTTAAATGAGTGCGATCTGTGTTATGTATGTGTGTTGTGTTGTATAGTTTTGTGTGTAATTTAAATGAGTGCGATCTGTGTTATGTATGTGTGTTGTGTTGTATAGTTTTGTGTGTAATTTAAATGAGTGCGATCTGTGTTATGTATGTGTGTTGTGTTGTATAGTTTTGTGTGTAATTTAAATGAGTGCGATCTGTGTTATGTATGTGTGTTGTGTTGTATAGTTTTGTGTGTAATTTAAATGAGTGCGATCTGTGTTAAAGCAATTTACTTAGATGAATTCATATTATTATTGGTTATGTTTTAAAAAGTAGAGTTTTAAATAGATACGTTTTAGAGAAGTGTTTGGATCGTAGCAAGTTAATAGATGTGGTCTCTGCCTACCCAGATGGGACAAAGCGTGAGAAATATGTGTTGTTTGTAAGTGTGTACATTTCAACATTTTAATTTTTAGCTGTAACCTCTGTAACATAATCTAAGAGATAACCAACAAACCAAAGAGGCGAGTAAATAAACCGTCTTAACATAAAGTATCGGTGCTACCCGCCGTCAGTTACCACTAAAATACAAATATGTTTGCTTCGCTAATGGCGCAGGGAACGGGTTAATCGATCTCTGTTTGCAAACCTAAATGCTTTGTTTATACAGGGTGGAAAAATATGTTTGATCATATAATCTTAGTTAGAGAAAGTTTTTAAAGAGCAGGATAACAAATAATGAAGTACATTTTTTTTCAATTTATTTAAGAGGGCAACCGAACCCTACCGAAAAACAACAATAAAATATTTTTGTTTTTAAAAATTATGGTAACACAGTGGGTACTACCCAAAATTGACATTTGCACTGACAACTGTCATGTCAAATTGACGTGTCATTTCCTCAGAAAATTATATAGGTATTAATTTCAAATATCTTTATATTTTTTTTAGTGTTTAATAGTATAATCGAAATATGGCCTTTATAATAAGGCTTTTACACACAGTATAGTTGAAAAGTAAAGGGTATTCTCGGCTTTTAGATAAGTGTAGATACAAGGGGTTAGTGCTCTGTCATTCACTTGATTAATGTGCAAACGAATTGTTGCTTTTATCAATTTAAAGTTTAAATTCTTTATTTCTGTCTGATAGAGTCTATACTCAATTTATTATTCATTTTTATTTCAGTCTTTACCAAGATTATTAAAACTAGCCTAATGGTATCTACACACCAAAGCCGCCGGAAAGGTGGCCGGCCTTCATTTGTTAAAAATGTCATCGAAAATATTTGAAACTGACGTCAGCCGCCGGGCTTTAGTGTGTAGATACCAGATTATTTTATTAATTTATTTCTGTGCCTCATGATAGATATGACATGTCCCTGACCAAAGTGACCAATCCCATTCTTTTGCTACATAATAAAAATAATACTTAATTTAGACTCTACCAAAATATAATATAGTAGGTATCAATTTGTGGTAGCTTTTGAAGTTTCGACATTTTTCATTATAGGCAGTTACAAATCTAGAACGTTTTTAGGCATTAGTGGTTTTGGAGTTTTTGCAGCTTCACGTTTTACATGAAACTATGGCAAAATCGTTTCAACTGCGCAAATGTGCATGGCATTTTTGATAACTAAAGACGGCCTTACCTTTTATGCTTAACTTTTATGCCTTTTATGAACCATGTAAATATCCTCAGCCTACATCAAAGTATGAATATTATAAGGTTTGTTTCAACATTTAATACCATCTTACCAAATTGCCAAATACCGCTTACAAAATTGCATTTTGCATAAATTATGATAACAAAGTTGACGTAAGATTTTAATCGATTTGCCTCCAACCTTCAAAACTTTACTAGAAACCTGAGTAAAATACGTATCCATAAATAGCAAGACTCTACTTGACTGTTACGGGTCATATTTCCCCATTCATTAAAGCATCCCTTCCTCAAAGAAGTAAAGAGTTTGGGCGTTAACAAAGTAACCTTCTATTAGTGTTGACATTTGACAAAGGGCTTAATTGACTCAAGCGGAGTTACCTGCTGGGTACTGCGAGGAGTGTGATTTCAAACTTTTTGACATTGAGTCGCTTTTTCAGTTTATACTGTATTTTTTAATAATCAGTCTCAAGGATTCACTTAGGGCCCGTTTTACCATTTACAGATAAAATTTATCTGACAGATTTGACTGTGGATTTTAAAACAAGAAAAGTCACGAATTTAATAACAAGGAAAATTACTACGCTTGATCTTGAAATGTCTTGAATCAAAGATCAAAAAAACATAAAATATATTAGTGGAGCAAATTGTAGGCTATTGCAATCATACAAATTTTAGTTCCCAGTCAAACAATACTGAAGCTTAGACATTAATTTCCGAATAACTTCGAAATACATTCTAATTTTCCTTATTACGAAAATGGGTTTAACCAAGTTTATTATTTTTGTTCGTTAACAAAAGCATAAACAAAGTAGCACTTACCGAAATGGAATCCTAAATGTGGGATTATTTCAGACCAGTACTGTCTGTTTCAAGTCATGTGTTAATAATTTTGAAGCTAATTACCTCCTCTATTTGTGCTTAGCTTTATTAAATATTCAACTCTTAGGATAGCGTTTTCTAGTAATTATTTTGCATGTGTGTTACAGTCTAAATATATCAGTAGAACTGCTTCATTTGGCTTATTGTATCAAATACAATCAAAGAAGGTAAAAGGCAGAAAAAATGGAAAGAACACCGAACTCTGAAAAAGAGCTTTGCTACTTAAAGAGACATTGCAGACATAGGGGCGGTGTTTGCGGGGCGTACGCTTTTTTTTCCGCTACCAAAACGCGTCTACGTCTACGCCTACGTCTACAATGTCTCAAATGCTAATGAATAGCTTTATTATGTAGTTTTTAACTTAAGCCCAAAATTATTAACACTCCTTCAAAGTAAAGATGCCCTCCACATCCATTCGTATATCTCTATCTCCAGCTAGCTTAATCAAGTATGAGCCATCATCTCTTAGGTCGACTTCAAGGATTAGGAATGATTCTTTCAAAGTTCTGAGGTTCTGAGGTTTAGCAGCGGTCAAAGACGTGACGCAATTTTTGATATGAAAACTCCCCTTGAACGAATAATTGTCTAGCATTTTAAATTACTATTTCATAATGAATATAAATCGTTATGTGACGACTTTAGTGATAAGTAATAAAAACAGTTCAATCTAATAAAACGATCCTACCGCTTTCTCTAAACTGTGTTCGGACATTATTTAACACTTATTAGAGCTTATTACTATTAGTTCGTAATTCCTTAATTAATTTTGGGATAATCTGACACATTATAGGAAAATGCGTACACCAACAATAATATACTTTAGGTAACAATGTTTCGATGCTCACTAAATAAAGGTGATAGATTTAACAAAGGTTTTTTTGATATATGGAACCGTGTGTTGATGGCCTGTCGCGTTTAGCGTTTTTCTAATAAAACTTCAAACCATAACCGCGATGTGCATTTAGAGGAGATTGTAACTATTCATAGAATATTTATGTTTTCATAGTTCTGTTGCTTTTCGATGCTACGGCAACTGCTAAAGACTCTAGCGCATACTTTCGATTTGACATTTGATATGAAACCGCTCCAAAACCGCGAGTCAACCACCTATTTGGTAGGTTTCAACTTTTCAAGTCAAATGATCATGTCAAATGTTAAACTATAATCGTGCCGCAACTACAAGAGCATTTCTTACAGTAACAGAAAGGATTTTAACGTGATTTATTTTAAATTAGTTATAATTATATCGTGCCGTTTTCTTCTTGTGTTTGACAATGATAGTGACCGCTATAGCATAATACCTTTATAGGCAAGCCTAAATAGCGCACTCAAAACAACTTAGTACTAAAACTGTCACTTCTAGCACTAATAATATACGTTAGGGCTGCCAATAACTTCATGCTAGAGACACAACTGATGCAGCAGATTTCCTGAGGGAATCACGCTGTATTCGCTCCGTATAATCAAAACTTGCATGCATCGATTAGTTCTGAGAATATCCGAAATTGCTTTGCGATTTTAAGCGGGAAAAAATGTTGATTGTTTATTAACTCTAGATTAAGATTTTAGCGGGATTTATTCGTTTTTTCAAAGCTCAGTTTCTATTTTTCATTTGTTTATGATTTTATTGCATTAGCAAGTATGGGATCTGCGAAGTCTGAGAAAGATCTTATTTTTCATCACGTCAAATCTTCTTGTTTATAATCACTGCATAAACCACCCGTCTTACACATAAACCAGCTTCTAAAGTAAATGCTTGTTGACCTCATAATTTTCATACTACCCGCATTGAATTATATACTTACAGGCGGTTTTGACGGTGAATTTAAAGGAGATTATTTTCCAGAATGTTCTTGGGTACAGTTTTTGAGCGCTTTTAAGCTATTCGCGTAATAGCGCTCAAAAGGGGTAATGGCAACAGAAGTAGAGGTCCACCTAAGAGGAGATTGCGCGACGATCTGGATGCTTCGGTAAAGGGGCCAGAACTTCCGGAGATAGAGAGGCATGGAGGGATGCGGGGGAGGCCTTTGCCCAGTAGTGGGACACGATAGGCTACAAAAAATACGCTATCTACTTGTTTAAACTAAACCTATAAATAAATAAGAATCTCATTCAATATTCTTATATTGACCAACTAAAAGTCTCGGAATACAAGGAAAAGAAAAAGGTTGAAGGGTCCGTGTGTCCTCAAGCGCATAATGCAATGAGGTGTGTCTATTAAGCCTACAATGTTCTTCCCTGTTTCCTGATTTGCATGTAACGTGAATTTTGAAATAATATTTTCGGAGTCACATTAGAAATAATTTAATATGCTTACGCAGTTTGAATGATATTTACGCAGTTTGCAAATATGTGTGCACTTATCGTTATAGAAATAATCTGAAGATTATGAAATCCGAATAGGCATGATGACTAAAAAAATTTTTTTGTCCTTCACATAGATTATTTTAAAATAACCGTCACGTATTTTTTCTTTTTTCTCTTAAACTAAAAATGACAAAAATACACTGGGTTGAAGTTGCTCGTAACGTCACGCCTCAGTATGATTTTAACATAGGAGTAACGTCAATACCCCCACTCCGTAACTTTGATGCTTTGTACCTTTGTATTTATTTATGTATTTGATCAGGTAAAAAATGTGTTTAAAATATTTTTTAATAGCCTAAAAGACGTACTAATTATTTTTTAAATTTTTGAATGTAGTCATCATCCCCCTTTAAGGTCTACATAGATCCGGGCCGTGCCCGGGACGTGTCCGGGTCGTGGCCCGTCAGGTGGGATAACAATACGCCATCATGACATCGTGTTTATTTCATAATTAATAGTTGTATAGGATTTTAATTAAAATACTCGTATTCATAATATTTAGTTTAACGTTACAGATAACCTTATGAGATATCCTTTATAACTACTTATAGATTTTTACTCTCCAAATCCTCAAACATTTTTCTTAGATCATTCTTCAGCAGGAGCTTCTTCACCTCCTTCTTCACCACCTTCTTCAGCACCTTCTTCAGCAGGTGGTGCTTCTTCTTCATGATTTTCGTCAAACACAATATCACCACCATCTTCTCCATTTCCTTCAGCCGTCTCCGTAGTTGTTTCTTCCTGCTTCGTTATAGCTGTAGTGGCTTTTTTTTTCGGAGCGGGTTTAGTTTTACCCTTTTTATTTTTCTTTACATTTTTCTTACATCCAATTTCTACGTCTGCAAATATGGGTCTATCAAAGGCTGATAGGTGCATTACAACAAATTTCTTCATTAAACCACCTCGAATTACTTGAACCTGGGGGTCGATATTGTATCCCGATCTATCTTTGACGCTTATGTAGGTGATCTAAAATGAAATAAAGTGTATTATTTAGTTATTCACTTACCTAATTTTGAATTACTTAGTGGAAAGAGTAATTAAAACTGTTAATACTGTTTCTTTTTTTAATTTTAACAACATGGGTGAACAAGAACATGGGTCGAAAGATTAAAAAAAATATATAGGAGTATTTATGTTTTAAAAAATTACGATATACAAAATTCTCGACTAGGCGATAGCATTATTACAGGCTGTTACAGTCATTAATTGTCTTATTTTAACCTAGGTGTTTATGGAAAAGTCCAGATCACGGCCTTATATTGTTGTCAACTTACCGTAGTGAAGCCGCGGGGTCTTGGATGCAGGTGGCAATGAACTGGTCGCGTTAGACAGCGATGGGAGAGGCCTATGCTCAGCAGTAAGCAGCTATTGGACGAGATGATGATGAACTTACCGGACAATTCAAGAGCCTTCCATATGCTAAGTATTGAGTGTGATAAGGTATCCTTTCCTTGAACACTTCATCTTGGACGACTATATCATCCACTTTCGGTAAATACAAGCCTAACCGATGACTTTTACATAAAACGATACTCGAATATAAAATAAGAAGAGTGGGAAACATTTTTGAAATCATTTTTAGAATTCTCAAACGTCTTGAACCCTCAAAATGTGTTAATAAAATGCTCGTTTATAATAATAAAGTAATTAACTTCAAAATGACTTCTTCATTTCATTTCACAGTGAGCAAATCGGCTACATAAACATAATTATGAAATTAAACGGTTATAATGGTTTCTGTGATAAATGCAATTTCTTAAGGAATGATAATTGTGTGTACAAATAAACAATAATAAGTTTGTATTGTATGATAGAAATCTAATTGGAATATTTGGCATTATACTGATGATTGAATTTACGATGAGTAGCAAAACTATTACTGCAAGCTGTTTTTATTTTACGGGTATTTTGATAAATCTATGATCCCTTGAATAATATATTTATTTCTGAATTAAATACTTTTTGTTGTAACTAGTACAAAAACCTATAAATGTCCCAAAAATAAAGATGTACAAATAATAATGATCTCAGATTTTAGAGATCCCGAGATCTTAAAAAAATTATCAACATAATACCTAATAATAATCATTATATTTTTTAAAATGAAATTGAGATTAATTCTTATCCTATTACAAAATGTAACTTTGCAACAAAATAATAATACAAAGATATGACCACAGACAACAGTAAACAGAATCAGGGCGAATGCAAAAATTTAGTAAAACAAAACGCATTAAGGTTATGAAAGTGCAGAGCCGTGCCGCTGCAAATAAGTAAGGTAGTTAAACAAACATACGGCGCGGTTAATGTAACGTAACTAGGGCGAGAGCAGTGGTTGCTGACTACTTCATTTTTGGACTAATTTATTTAAAGGTTTTATTATATTTAAAATTAAAACTAGCGAGAGGAGATTAACGAAAGAGATTAAGCAAAGCAAGAGTTGAATAACATGTTGGGAGGAAAGGCCAAGGCGAACGTATCAAATCGGGGACTTGTTGTTGAAAGGCCAAGTCAAGAGTACTCTAACCCGATGTGCATGTATGAATGTGGATGAAGCGAAACAAGTGTGTTTGGATCATAGTAATTGGAGCGAAGGGTCTCTTTTGGAGATCCGCGAAGCGTGACGTGGCTGATCGAGGGTTATGTAAATAGAAATATTCTCATATTATTAGGGCTATAGAAAATAACTTTTTAATAGTGGCCAGCACCAAGCGAAAATACCTTACAAAAACATTTTTAGTGTAATATTTCCCGAGTCTGTGCCACCACTGTGAGCATGCACAGATTTTTAAATTGAAATTTATTTTCCTTTAGGACCAGTTAAAATGTGACCGTAAAAGTGTTACATAATTCTGTTGCGGACTGTACACTGCAGCGTTGCGGTAATTAATTTTATTTCTATTATGCTAGTTTAATGCTTACTTAGAGTGCAATTGGACAAACTTATTTTTATCTCCGTGGCTTCCTGCATACTTAATGTTCGTGAAATAAAGTTTTCATTTAGAAGGTTTGAGTTTAGTCATAAGTTTGTAAATAATAATATAGGTACTCTCACCTCTCTTCCCTCTCTGTGGGGTCTGCAGGAAGAAAATTATTTTAGAAAATTGTTTTGAAATTAGTTTACCTTTTGTATAACTTCTCTTTTCTTTTCTGTCTCTATGTACTCCTCTTAAAAAAAAACTTTTAAATAAATAAATAGGTACCTAGTTATAATGTGTATAACATTTTAATAATATTTTGAAGGAAATATAATTGTATGTTTTTTTTCTTGAAGGAATAAAAGTAACTTCAGGTCACACAGGTTAGGACAAAAATCTTGGCCAACACCATTGACTTAAAAATTAAATAGGACTTTATTGGTGATAATATGGTGCATGGATTTTCCCCCATCACTTTATTTCATACTCAAAAAATATTTATATAAATACGGTCGAATTGATAAACCTCCCTTTTTTAAAGTCGGTTAAAAATGACTTCAGAATTAAGTGTGCGTTTTAATTTCTTCGTTTAAAATTACTTTTAAAACGACCCACCTATCTGTTAATACTGTTATAATCCGGTTAAATACAAAAAGCGGACTTTTATTTAAAAAGTCACATTACCTATTCAATTGATTGGCCTTAGAAGCGATCTCAATTGAATTAATTCGATATTTATAAAGCACAACAAGAAAACTAATCAGTGACGACACTGCAACGCCATAACGTACTAATGGGGCCTCCCCCTAACTCAACTGACTTTAAATCAATAAATTGCAATTGTGTAAGAATTTCGGCCCCCTAAAAGGGGGTGGGTCAAAGAAATCAACTGGTCGATTGTATCCCGAAGTGCTATAATGAGCGCGTTTCTCATTCGATCCGCGAACTTGCTGCCGTTGTTCAAGTTGGGCTACAAAATGCTCTTTAATTTATTTCTTGTAAGGGTCGTACGCATTTTACCTACACACAGCAAAAAGAGGGTTTCGTTTTTATTTATACTTTTTAATTGGTCCTTCTTAGCGCTCTTCAATATTTGGAATTGTCATAAAATTGCTAAACCACGACGAGTCAATACCTAGAGCGTTGGTTATGAATAAACAAAACACGGCAGTTTTTTAGGACGGGGCCTTGCTTTTACTAATTCGATCATTTATTATTCATAATAAATGATACTAAAAATAAAATAAATAAATAATAATAAATGATAATGATGGTATTTCATTTATTATTTTTATTATAAATTTATTTTTTATCTGTCATTTATTTATTTTTTCATTTATATTTTATAAGGGCCAGTGGTTGTACCAAACGTGACCTGCCGAATGGTGTTTGCTGATAGTATCACGCGTAAATCTCATAAGAGTCTCTTCAGATTTCGAACGTTCTTTCTCTAGCCACACCATTAGGGTTGCAAGCGTAAAAAACAGCAATATACAAGCGTTGTGCGCGCGTGACTTGGGCCGTGATTGCGTCTAATGACATTGTAATGCGCGTTGTAAAACAAGCAAACACATTGCTAGTACCTTCCTGAATTAATGCGGAGCCCAAATAAAAATTTCTACTGTGAAAATGTGCATGATAACCATACTGAAAAGGTTTGAAAAGCTACCTGAATAAGTAATGATGCTTCTATTTTAATGTACGTGGAATCAGATAAGTAAGTTAAAATGGATGCCTAAAGTTAAATAAATTTAAGACATAAATGCTTTTAGAAGTATATTTTTAATCTTAAGCTATCTAATCGACACACCAAAGTTTTACGTCATACGAATGGCAGCTGTCAAAAAAGCCGGCGGCTTTGGTATGTACACACCAATACAGACAAGCATCTATCCTTAAGAAAAATATCACTATCTATCGCAGAAAATATTGTCTCTAAAGAAAATCGAACTCACGACCAACGGCTTGGCAGACAGGGTCACTACTTGGTCACTACCAACTACGCCAACTGGCCAGTCAGATTGCGTAGTGTACTACCAATAAATACTCAATTCTACTCGACTGAATACAATTCAATGCCTTTATGATAAGTATGATGTTGACAGGCGTATAATAAGTGTTGAATGGTTTTGACAATGATCTTTATTAAGATAAATTAGGAAGCTAAAAATAAAAATAATGTTTTTTTTGGACGAAGAAAACTGAAAAATCGAAAACAAAACTTTTAAACTGCAATAACTTTATTCTAAAGCATAAGTTCTTACCTTAATTCCTCCATTACTTGGAGCGTAGAACATCAATTTTTTAACCCACTTCTCTTTTCATATTTTATGAGCACCTAGGTGTTTTTAGGTACTGGAATGGATTTTCGTACTTTGGTACTTGCTTAATGCGAATTTAACTACCAGTCTCGCCAAAATAACTTAACTTTGGTACCGAAATTACGTTAGTGGGATGGATTGGAGTTGGTTTTTTTTTTGTGAGAATTATCATGGAAATCTATTTTTGTGTTGTGTTAGAAAATAACGAGTACGCGGAGGTACGATTACCTTTACCTATGCCTTTATATACATACTCGTATCTGTCGCGTTCTTACCTATCGGGGTAGGCAGAGACTACTTTACTTCACTTGCCACGACCTAAACACATTCATTAGTCACCTCAGTTATTTAGCTTTTTATTTGCAACTTATTAAAGAAAAGCCACTTAAAATAACATGAAACGTTCACCAAACGCATTACTTACTTGATTTTCAATAAATACAACTTTTTAAATAATAAAACGAAGATACACCTTTTCCAATAGTTTAAGCATAATAATACCAACACATAATTCTGCCTACGAAATTAAGATTATGTGAGTGTGAATAGAATTTACTATAGGTAGTTAAAAACACGCGACAAAGCAAAATACCTATTTAATTTGAAGACTAAAATGGGAAATAGTGTCTGAAACGACACTCGGAAAGGATGGCCATCAATTCAAAGAGTGAATGGCCAAGATAACTACGGTTTTCCTCTTGTTTATGGTTTTAATATTATCTTTACTAAGCCACTTTGTTTCCGGGCTTTTTAGTAAACGGGGTGTGTAAGTGAGACATAGTTTAAAGTATCAGTTTAGAAAAACCGATTTTTAAAATTTCAAAATTGGGACTCAATTTTAAATAAATAATTTTTGTTGTTACATTAAAATTTGTAAAAATGGTGTCTTTTTACCCGACTACGGCAAAGCCAAAAAGAAGCGTAATGTTTTTTAAATTTAGATTTTTAGAAAATATTTATTTCTGTGAAATAGGTTGGTACTGTGCTCTATAAATAAGCATTTATAACAAAAAAATAAACGATTGTAATGTCTATTTTTAGATTTATTGTGGTTAGAGGATTTTTCGCTTGAAAATATTTTCTATTTCCAATGTAATCCTGTTATTTCAAAATTTCGAATCGAGCAAATATTTTTTCTAAACTTTTTTACTTACTGAAAATTGGACTGAAAAGAAGAGAAATGAGGAGGTATTACAGATTGTGAGAGGAAAGAGAAGTTCACTTAAATCTATTGAGAACAGAAGAGGAAAGATGCTAGGACATTTGATAAACATGATTCCCTCATAAAAAACATCATAGAAGGAAAAATTGAAGGGAAAAGGAAGAGAGGAAGACCCAGACGGACGTTCCTAGAACAGGTGAAGGAAAAGGCGGGTGTCATGTCGTATTAAGATGTTAAAAAGAAGGCAGAAAACAGGGAGGGATGGAAGAGGCTCCACCGACAAGAGCTAAGCTCTTAAATAAGAAGAAGAAGAAACTTTTTTACAATCATACTAACGTAAAATCTGTGTCGTAGCCTGTGGTAAAATCAAGAGGATTAAAAACAAATCTTTAGCCTGTATAATGCAACAAGCAAATTAATCTTTCACATACCAGAAAAAAAAAAACAATAGAAAATCTATTGTGTCTGGGTTTATAATGGGTCAGTAGGATGTGAGAGGTTAAATACAATGTAAAAATAACCACACTTTTAAATTAAATTAAAGTACTTATTTATTAAACACCCCGTATGACAGAAAATGGTCACAACTAAGGAAATGTTGTTCTAAAACTTACCTTTAAAAGGGTTCGCCCCCATAATAACAATTCGATTTCGTATCTGATATACAGGATGGATGAAGTTGGAGTTAAGGTGAATTAACATAGAAAAACATACGTTATACAATAGTTATGTTTGTGGAAAGTTTGTAAAATTGCGTGCTTAGGTCCGTTTAGAGAGCCTATATAAATGTTTATACAGGTAGGTATAGAACTATAGCCTTTTTAAAACTAATTTTTTTCATTATCATAAAATAGCGCGTCAAGGTAGTGTCACAACCATTCTGCAACAATAAATAAATATTAATTTCATTTCAATTAGACTTTCTGCATTCCTTATCATAATATACCTTATATTATTGTTGTTTTATTTGTATATTTTATGTGAAATGTTGAAAATAATGATTAGTTATCGATTAACTGGTTAAATTCTATTTTGTTTACGGTCAAAAAAGTTAAGTTTTTTTTTCATTCTTAACTCATCATTCAGACAAATAAAATTGTTCCTTATTTAGAACCTAAATCCAAAATAACAATCACAATATTTAAACACGTATTTGTCAAATAACCATAAACAAAAAAAACACAAACTTAAAATAATATGCAAAAACACGTAGAGAAAAAAATAATTAATTAACACCTTAATTAGACGAAGCTCTTTTGGGTTCTGAAAAAGGGAACAACCTGCGAGGTTTTAACGACTACTGTAGCTCTACCACAGGGGGTCAAATCGTTTAAAAATCACTGTCAAAACCACTCAACTATATAATTCAGTGAAGTAGAGTTATTGTCGTACTTATAGCATTTATTTATAAACTACATAATTATATTTTTTTGATTGGTACCATTTTATGGATTCTAGTTTACGTCACATTTTTTAAAAGGATTAGAGGGGCTACCTGCAATTTGTAAACATTTATCGGAAAACTTACACAATATATTTGAAAAATACAGCCTATGTGTTATTTTGATGTCTAAGCTAGGCGCTGTCTCCACGAGAGAGAATCGTCGCGATACTATCGCCGTGCCACGTATTTCTATAAGTATAACCCGTCGGAAATATCTGCGAACCTCGCTGGAATGCGCTTTCCCCGCGCTTCCCCCGTTTCCAACCAATCACGTACCGTGACGAGTTGCATGACGTCATCAAGCCAGGTCCGCAGATATTTCCGACGGGCTGTACGTCGCGTGTCGCGGCGATATCGCTTGTTGTTGTTGTTGCGCAATGCGCACGCGTCGTTCATACGACAAAATAACGAATAAAAACTGAAAAATTTTAGACTTGCCAAATTATTTTCTATTGTAGTCAATTATATGACTTAGAGTAAATCTACAGTACGGCAACCCTAGCCATTAACTTACTAATTAAAAAAGTAAACCTATAAAAAGGAGAGTAATTAAAAAACTCAAATAAACTGAGCTAATAAAGGATATTATTATATTTGGTAAATATTATTGACTAATAATTTAATTTAAGGAAATAAATAAATATGAAATAAATAATATATAAATAAATATGTTGTTGTTATGAAATTTCTTTTAGAAATATGCTGTTCCTTTTGTATAACTTCTCTTTTTTTTTGTATCTATGTACTATCATCTTACAATAAACTGTTAAATAAATAAATGTTTTAAAACTAACTAAAGTTGAGTGGCAGGGTAAGAAATAGTCGTATTGAATAAAGAGCATTGAAGAATGTTATTTTGGGTCAATCGGGTATATAGAAAGAATGAGTGAAAGGAGATTAACGAAAGATATATCTATTAAGGCGATATAGTATGGAAGTGATTGGAGAGGAATCAATATTATGCATTTTGATGATTATACCAAACGTTATTACCTATTCGAAACAAAACAGAACCCAAAGAAAATGTACCTGTATAAAATTGGGGACATGTTAATAATAAGGTAAATAAAATAGTATGAGTAAATATAAATAAAGTGAAAAAAATAATAAAAATATAAAGTAAATAAAGAGTATAAAGGATTACTGAATGTAAACAAAACGAAATAGATGTATTTGGAAAATAAAACGTGCATTGTTGTAAAAACTTTCAAAACATTATGTGAAATTAGAATTTTTGTGCTTTGTAAAACGAATTTCACTCAAAAAAGATAGAATATAAAACTAAAACTGAATACCTATTTAATTTAGTCCGTTTCTATCACATATTTACCTCGCTGAAGGAAAATTTAACCTAACAATTTAATTTAGTGCCAGCTTCATACATTTAAGTTATTACCATAGTAACTCGAACAAAACTCGTTTAGTTTAGAAGATTTTAAATTCAAAAGTGCTTAAGTTTAGATGCTTTTGCTTTGGCCTGAGAGAAACGTTTTAAAAGTTTATTTTTCTTAAATTAGTATCATGAAAACTGCTTTGCTTAATTGGTATTTTGAAGTAATGAGTGCCGTTAAAGTTTGATGCAAGCATAAAATTTATTGTTTTAGTTTGATGTGTAGGGTATAGTCGAAAATTCAATTTCTTTAAACAACGAGTTAATAAGTAAAACAATAGCTAATCGCTTTTGTTTTATGTTGTGTTTAATAGAGGTAAGGGTACCTACTTACTAGTAATTGGGCTAAAATATAATAGATTTTGACAACAGACATGTTTTTTATATTTTTTTCTGTCAAAATTTGAATTTGGTTCTCTGAAAAAAGAAAAAAAAAAAAACAACAAACAAAACAAAGTATCTAGAACAAGTATATTTTAAGACTGAACAAACCCAATTACACTAAATATAATTGAAATTGAAACCAATATTCCAATTTCTTTGAAACGAACACATCGCAAAAAAAAAGGTATCACCATAAAGAGGTACTCAGACCAAAAACTGTCAGCCAAACCGCTTGAATCCCCTCAAACAATATAGCTCCTTATCCCGACCCTATAAAAGAAAATGGGCGTAACAAGATTATTCCGTTAATGTAGTATCGTAGTAAACGTAGCCAATTTTCTAATTATCGTTAGACGTGCTGATTGGAGCGGCTTGGTCGTGGCAGCGCCATCGATCATTGTCTGACCTCTCTGTTACGGATACAATGAGACTGTACACGTTTTACCTCTAGCTGTCTCTTTCTTTTCCTTTAAGGGCTCGAGTACATAAATTCGTGACACTATTTTGTAAACCGTTAGAAGTTTTTACCATTTATCTCGTCAAGTTCGGTTTTTGGTGGTGCTCATTCATATAAAAATTGTATTCCTATAAAAAAATATGGATTCAACACAAAACTTGTCGAAACGGTGGCTGACAGAAAGGTGCGTATCATATGCAGGGCATATCAATTGACACAATGTCTTGCTCGTTCAGGTATCAGTCAAGAGTACCTTATAACGACGTGCATGTGTATGAGGCGACTTATGAATGTGAATGAAGCGAAAAAGGTGTCTGTTTGGATCGTAGCCAGTGAAGTAGTCTTTGCGATCCCCGTTGAGATAGAAGCGTGACAGATACGTGTGTATGTTTAATTTAGGTGTATCATGTATCGATATATTAGTGGGTATCAATGAGAAGGTGTGAAGTTTGGTTTCTAAGCTCTCCGCAGCTATATACAATTACTCAACATGGTGTTCTATCCCATATTTAATGCAGATATAATGTGAAAATACCCTTACAATTATGTTACCTCGAATCGGTATTGTGTGATATAGAAAAACCTATTACCTTGTACAGGTTTCTTGAGGAAAAACTATGGTTTAGCTTTAGAAAGATTCATCGTTTGTTTGTTATCTTATTTTTTTTATATTTTTCTCAGATTTTGTGGATTTTTACACTTCCTTTATCATTTTCTTAAGATCAATGGACATAACCTTTGCATAAATAATCATTAATGTATATGTGATAATAAATTCATCTTCATAATTATCTGTCACGTCTTTTTCCTATCGAGTTAGGCAAATACCACTTTCTTCCACTGGCTAAGATCCAAACACATCTCCTTCACTTCATCTAAACTCATCTGTCACCTCAATTGATAAAAAAATGATTTCTGGTAACACTGAAAATGGAATTTTTTTCAAGTATCATGACAAACAACCTGATATTGTCAGATTCCTCAGAAAATGACATAATATTACTTTTTTTTCGTTTAACGTCAATTTTAATATCGTGCTTGTGTCTATTTTAAACGGTAAATACCTGAAACTATATAATGACTAACATTTTCCTTACTAAACGCAAGGCAAGGTAAATCTATTTATTTGTTGACATCCGATACGTAATTAGGTAAATGGCGGACTAATTAAATTAACTGACGACAGAGTGCCTGCCTTAGCTCTTTGAGTAACAAATCTATTGTGAAATAGGTATAATAAGTAAATAGTTTTTTCATTGAATTTTTTTTTGGGATGTAACTTAAATTTTTTTCAGTATGTAACTACTGACTTTAAAAGTAGGTAAAAAAAATATTTTCGGGAAATACAATTTTTTCTTAAGAATGTGTGTTCAGAGACCACTTCCTTCCACATGCTACGATCCAAACACACCTTTTCGCTACATCCACACTCATCAGTCGCCTCATACATGTTCGTCGGTTTAGGGTGCTCTTGACTTGGCCTTTCTTGATCAAGTCCCCGATTTGATCGAGGTACGTTCTCCCCAATGGGAGAGAGGCGTGACGGATATATATGTATGTATAGGTAAATATAAAGATTTTTATTTAACATGTTTTGTGATTTTAATGACAGTAAAATACGTGAGTATTAAGTGAGTTCAAATGTTAAGACCTACGTTTAAATTTCGAACTCTGTTTTAGATGAATACGTCCGTCGCACCAAATTTTGGAGCTTAAAGTAATTTATTTAACTATAAAACTGGTAACAGGTAAGTCAGCGGCAACATTTTAAAATAAGCTTACATTTTATACTTAATTCACAAACTTTTTGTTTAATATGTGAATTTTTTGTAGGTATGTCTATTTGATGGTATATCGTTAAGCGTTATCAATTCATTTATATTTAACAGATCTTTGAGCAGTGCAGTCATATTCTAGTGGACTAATGAGGATATTTTACATTTATTTTATCCTGAAAGACCTCAGAGATACCATAGACTTTCATAGATTAAATAAAAGAGGTAATAGTTGTTGTTTCATATCAGGTACTTTAACAATAGAGAATCGGGCATTTTGTATGGGGAGGCGAATTTTTTTTTTCGTGTTACGACCTATGTTCCTTGGGGAAAGTTGTTCAGTGTCATGAGGACTACCACTGTGTTTCGGCATTATACCCCCTTTCTGTTACACCCTGTATAATATGCAATGAATATACCTGTATTTAAAACATTGTCAGTTTTATTTGTACATTAACCATTGATCACCATTTCCCCTACTAAGAGAACTCACATTAAACTCGCCAGAATATTGACATAAAGTTTACAACACTATCAAACACAAAGTACCTCAGTCCAACCTAATTGGAGTATGAAAACAACAACAATGTTCTGTTTGAACAATGTTGTCTGTTCTAGACGAAGTTTTTAGTTTTTTTTTTCTTTTGTAATGGAATTGGACATCGGACTATTGATGTAAAGTTTCTTGTTGTATATCTTTGAATTTTCAGTTTTGTTTACATACATGAATTATTTGTCACGCGTCTCTCTCATCGGGGTAGGCAGAGACCACCTCTCTCCACCTGTTCGATCCAAACACACTTTTTTCGCTTCATCCAATTCATCAGTCATATCATGTATAAGCATTTCGGTTTAGAGAACTCTTGACTTTATTATTAAACTCTTGACTTTCTTGATTCTTATATTTTAGAGCAAGGTTGCTCAACCGCAGGCCCGCGGGCCACGATGTGGCCGCGCCTAAAAGCTAAGGCGTCCACACGCCCACACAACAGAAGCGAATATTAATCGTTCTTGCGCGAGTCCGACTCGCACTTGGCCAGTTTTTTGAGGTTTTACTGCCAGTAACCGAAACAGAAAATGTACCTATGTGGCCCGCTGTCAACTACTGAATCCACTATTGGGCCCGAATCTTCAAAAGGTTGAGCAGCCTTGTTTTAGAGCCTCTGCTTTTAATTGCGTAGAAAAAATTGATATTTTGATTTAAAATCTTACCCCAAATCAATTTTAAACGCTTAGCTCTTACTGTCTTGTCGACTGCTTTTTCGTATCAAATACATATAAAAATAAATAATGAAGCTTGCTGAATATGACTAAGAGCCCTTAATTTATTAATCCGATAATACAGTCTTACTCGTGCAAAACGTTCATCATGTAAAGGGTCATTATACGATTATTTCAATCGATGGAAGAACAGAAGCAGGCGGTAAATCAAGGTCAGGGAGGAGAGACAGTGCGTCGCCGCTCTGTTTGTAGAGGTCAGTACTCTAATTAAAGGAAACTTATGTGTTGTAACTGGGGAATAATTCTGATCACGCTATTCCTGGGGCCCAATTCTGCTTACTTACAATATTCTCAGCTATTTGTTGACAGAGTATCACTGTCATTTTTTGACTCATTTGATTGCGATCAGTGTAAGCCATTGTTTAACGGAATACCAAATATGTCAAACATACCTTTGACACTCTGCCGACACACAACTGAAGCTATATGAAATTAGCAGACTTGGGCCCCTGGTTCTATATCAATGGTATTCAACCTTTTTTTATTGTGGTCACTTATATGTCTTAGTCATGATGTGGAGGACCATATAAAAAATTATGAGTAAAAATTAACGCTTTTCAAGATTAGCGATGAATATTCATTAAGGTTCGCTGTTTGCAGCCTTCAATTTTGTATGGAGAAACCAGATCGCATGCGTCTGACGCTGCGAGCAACGCATAAAGCAACAGCGCGCTTAAGAGTGGTTATTTATTTATTTATTATAGATAAGGCACTCTTAGTTACAACAAAATTTGAGATAATAATACAATAGGAATAAAATTTTTGACTAAAGCAATAACAAAGTTAATGATCAATTTCCATTTTGGCATGAGGGCCAGTAAAAAAGACTCAGTAAGCCACATATAGCTCGCGGGCCGGTTGAGTCCATACTCAACAGCTATCTGGTTCTAGATCGATGGCAGGGTGACAGTGGTTTGGTAATCTGATGAGTAAGCGTGCTAGTTGTTGTGCGGTACTTGCTACGAGCGTCGCAGCCGGTCTCCAATTCTGATTACTTGAGCTAGAAGTAATGATTTGGGGCTAGGTATATTTTATTAATAATCTTTATTGTTTAGCAATACATAATATCCGTCAAGCTTCTCTGCCGTCGAGGTAGACCGAGTGTTTGACAATATTTGATTATATGTATAGCCCCTTTGGTGGAAAGTATTGAAAGAAAGGTATATTACCTATATAGTTTAGGAGCAAAAATATACGTTTTATTTTATAACATGTATTTATTTATAAAACAATACAAACATAGAATAAAATACATATTTACAAGCAGAATATTTCTTCCAACGCATCCCCATGAGGCAAAGACTTTTACTATCGATACGATTCAAAGTAGGATTTAATGTGTTTTATAACTTTTAACGTATTTAAGTAATTTGATAGAAATTGATATAGCACTTTTCGAAGTTCTAACAAAAAATATTCTTTCTATATTTTATTGTTGCCAGTGGGAATTGAACCCACGACCTTTAGGCAAACAATAAGCTTGTTATCCAAAGGTTACGCCTTCAATTACTCCACTCAGGGAGACAAATATGATATAACAATAAAAACCGGCCAAGTGCGAGTCGGACTCGCGCAGGAAAGGTTCCGTACCATTCACTATTGATATCAACCAAAAAGCAAAAAATCATGTTTGTTGTATGGGAGCCCCCCTTAATTATTATTATTATTCTATTTTTAGTATACGTATTTGTTGTTATAACGGCAATAGTAATACATCATCTGTGAAAATTTCAACGCTCTAGCTATAACGGTTATTGAGATACAGCCTTGTGTCGACAGACGGACAGACAGACGGACAGACAGACGGACAGACAGACGGACAGACAGACGGACAGACAGACGGACAGACAGACGGACAGACAGACGGACAGACGGGCGGACAGACGGGCGGACAGACGGACGGACAGACGGACGGACAGACGGACGGACAGACGGACGGACGGACGGACGGACGGACGGACGGACGGACGGACGGACGGACGGACGGACGGACGGACGGACGGACGGACGGACGGACGGACGGACGGACGGACGGTCGGACGGACGGACGGACAGACGGACGGACAGACGGACGGACAGACGGACGGACAAACGGACGGACAGACGGACGGACAGACGGACGGACAGACGGACGGACAGACGGACGGACAGACGGACGGACAGACGGACAGCCAAGTCTCAGTAATAGGATCCCGTTTTCACCCTTTGGGTACGGAACCCTAAAAACATGTCTAGCATTTTGTGAAAGTGAAAATTTATGTGCCTCTCATTTACGACAAAGGGTATTCTTAAAAGGTTATTCTTGGATAAATATTTACCAACCTAACGCGTTTCTTCGTTTGCCTACTAGTAAAATATATTTTGTAAAAAATAGTCTTGATTTTCAAGATATTAATCCTCACACAGTATGAAATAAAAACTTAATATAAGTAATGTTATATGATTATAATATTTTTAAACTCAGAAAAAAATATATTTATAATAAAATCGAAATAATAAATAGATTTGATATAGATTTTATAGATATGGATGGATATCCATAATACCTATCTCTTTTTTATTTTTAAACGGATATATTTTTTAAATGAATGTTATTGTTACTTAAGAACGTAAATCCAAGAGGAAATTCGAAATGTTTTGATAATAAGACACAAATTTATTACTTAACAACTTTACTTTCACTTGAGACAAATTGATACCATTGTAACTCACAATATCTCGATATTAAAGTCGAACTCATTACGAATTCACCATTTCACCATATTTAAGTTATGTGTAAAAATTTACGACGCTATGGAAATTAATAGGTGAATAAAATTTTGCAGGTAGGTAGGTACATATTCTATGAATTCATAAATTAATTTATAAATATTTGATAGACTTTTCCAATTTATAAAAGTAATATTTTGTAATGGAAAATTCACTCCAATCAAGTAGATTGGTACATTTTACTTTATTTAAATTAAAAGCTATCGTGCAGTTGTTATACTCAAGCGGTAAGCTGTTTGAAATAAAAATATACTGACTTGTTGCGCTACGCTAGCGTAAGTTATCAGAATTACTCCTTGTCTTTCCGAAGCTTTCAAACTCAAACAACAACTTTAACAGTCACATAAAAGTGAGTTTACAGTGAGTTAGCGTTCGAGTTCCACTAGTAACGTTAAAAGGTTATCTCGAACGTCTACGCAAATGGCGACGTGCAGTCAGATTAAGAGTTTCCGTAGGACGTCGTTATCGGCCCGGAAATCTCGGAATATTACGGATTCCTTTACCGGTGTTGCCAACTGTTTACCTTCTTGGTTTGGGAGATATTGAGATGAATTTTGGTAGAAATTTCGGACTTATTTTAATGTATTGTGAGAGGTGGGTGTTACGGTCAGTCGCTTGATAACATTTGACATTTTATCCGATTGCACTAATTATTTAATTTTTATTATTTGTAAATAGAACGCCAATAATTTTGGGTACGATTGATGATGTTATTTTTTACGAATCCCTAAAATTTGTGTCACAACAGGCTACTATCAAAATATTAGAGTGTGCTAAGCCAGTGGTATTAGCGAGTGAGTATGTTTGTTAAGTGGTACTGTTAAAATATCAATTCGTAGTGACTAGCTACTGATGTATGAGAGATGTTAAGAACCCTTAATATCTATTGCAGATACTATGAAGTGAGTAGGAGATTTTATCGTATTTTTATGATATAAAACTTATTTGTCGATTGAGTCTATAATATCTAATATATTTTCACTGTACATACAAAAAAAAATTGAAATTCATATAAAAACATTCTTTACAAATCGAAAACCATTTATGAGAGCACCTTGCTATTAAAATTGTGTATCAAAAACAGAAACCAATCATCATTACTTTTAACTGCGTACCCTGAAACGTTCAATAAAAATATACTATCAGCAATAACACGCATCAAAGCGAACCCAGAAAATATCTTTGGAATATATAAAACCTTATTTTCATAAATCAAATAAAAGTAGGTACCTATCTTAAGAGATTCTGTAGCCATTATGTTGTTTCGTAGCCAAGGTCACCAGGTTCGTAGCGTCGTAGCGGCCAGTAGAAAATTCGTAGCAATTTGCTATAAAGCGTAGCAATTGTCAATCTTTCTTTGTTTTAATTAAATGTAGGGTTTCATCTTTGTTGAAATAGATTTTATTTATTGATACACAATTGATATTTTGAGTTTTATTTATTGAAGTTCTCATAGCTTGACATAATATGACTTATTGTTTTCAAATACGTATGTCATGGAGATAAAGAGCTCTATATGTATCTAAAATATGCGGTCGAATTGAGAAACCTCCATTTTTCAAGTCGATTAAAAGTAATATGATTTAAGCCACAATTTTGTAGATTAAATGACAATACAGCTATCAATGGGTAATTTACTCAAACTTATCACAAAATTCATGAATTCCACAACAATCTTGAACCATTATAGCACCTGTAACACATTCAATACCTTACGAAATATTCAAAGGAACACGTTAAAAATAAACAATTGAAATGGTCTCAAGCTGTCGACATGGTCTTGGCCAGATCGAGGCGAATCTAATAATCTGGTGTGCGGAACGAGTAATTCTCTTATCTGACTTAAGTGTTACTTCGACCATGTTAAGGGGAAGACTGGCAACAGGAGCCCCGTTATTAAAAACGAGGTTTAAATATAATTCTAGAACAATATTTTTCGTAATAACGCTGAAAACGTTTATGTTTGATCCGATAAATATGAAGAATTTTGTTATCCATTATTGCAAAAGCAGCAAGCTTCGCAATTTAGTTACTTACACATTTGTGCATTAGAACAACACAACATACACAAAAGACATAGAAAATATAATGTAATAATTTATGGAATGGTTTGTGTAGTTTTTTCAAGATATGTATTTATAATTTTCGCTTTTGTTTCTAAATAGACAATAGATAAATCTTTATTTGACACTCACAATAGGTACATATAAAAACTATAACAACATGTAGACTCTACATATTGTTATAGATTTTTATGGCTGCAGTAAACAACTAATTTGTGTACTAAAACCAAGAGTTCGTTACATTATATCAAAGTGGCTCAGATATAAACTTATTTTTTTTGCAAACCCAATTCTAGATTAAATATAAAGACCTGCACCTTAATCTTAATGCAGCTTTAAAGATCGCACGACTCAAGTTACGACAGTGCGAACGTTTTCATTCTGAGCCATAAGTAACTGGAATTTATAGCGGTTTCTTACAATGAGGATGGTGATAATTGAGGTGCAAAGAATGTCTTAGTCTTAGTTTAGCAGTAAGCGTCTTACGCTACTATACTGGGGCTGTCACGGGCCCAAAGCTAACTTAAAATAGTTTCAGTTTTGTGACTGTTGACCAAATGTGTCAAAAAATGCCTGTCAATGGCATTTGGTCGCAACACAGGGTCGCAATCAGTGTAAGCCATTGTTTAGCGAAGATAAAAATCGTAAAAGGTGAAATTCCTTAATAAACTATGGTTCTCGTAGCATTCTGCTTTTATTTTGATTGACGTGTAGATAAAACCTTGATTTACTTTCTAGCAAACAAGTTTGAGTCTCCTTTATTAATAAAGAGTTAGTCAAATGGAATCCAATTGCGCATCTACCAGTTTCATGGTCATTGGTTTAATCTCAAACCCAGAACCAGCGAGGACCGGTAGAAAATTCTAAATTAAAACCTTCAGCCGATTTACACATTGCTATAAATTAACAGCTTAATGTTTATCTCTTAATTTCTTAATTAATGCGGTTTGGGATACTTCGTATGCTAAACCTTTAAATTATTTATTTTTTACTAGAGGTTGCCCGCGATTTCGTATGCATTTGTCTTCATATCTTAGACAAAAATATCTTAAAAAAACATAGCTTATGAGTTATTCTGATGTACAAGCTACAACATTGCAAAGTTTCATCAAAATCTGTTCAGTAGTTTTTGCGTGAAAGAGTAACAAACATCCTCACATATCTACATACATCAATCTATCCATTATTGGCACAAACATTGTCATTTTTTAATTATTTATTTATTTATTTATTTATTTATTGGAAAACCAACAGCTTGAATATACAAAATAGAAAATTATAAATTAACAAAGGAGCCAATAACAGGTTTTCACAAATAGAAACATAATAAAGTATTGACAAAGCACTTATGATTTGATTTTTTTTTATTAAAGTAGGATGTTTCCATGTTTCATGGTCGTTTTTAAACCGTGGTTTATTTTACTATACTTCTCTGTATTTGGCGCAATCTGCTGACAAACAAACTATGCTTTGGCAATCGACCAACCCACATTAGTGCAATGCTGTGGCGAAACCTACCTATCTCGGTAATCTGTGGTCGTAGGTCACAGACTAACTATTTCAGTATTTAATTACGATAGTTTAGTCTACAGTACTTCAGTAGACAATAACAATACCAACTTTAACCTGTTTGTGAGGATTTCATGGTCTATCTACATACGTGGGCCGTGTCCGGGACGTGTTAGGGAAAAAATGTCATTCCATACATTTTCAATGGATTCGTTCACACACGTTGCCATGACGACGTATTTTTTACTCCTGACAGGCCATGGCCCGGTCACGTCCCGGGCACGACCCGGATGTACCTTTAGCTAGAGTGGGGTGTAAGCATTTTCATTTCTTGATTTTTGTTTTTGTTTACGCTAGATGGATTTTCTTTCTTATATCGTGCAAATCATTATCAAGTGAATAATCACGGAAGTGGTTAATCATCATCACAATCATCATAAAAAGAGCGTCGCTCTTGTTGGTGGAGTCTACGCCACTCTACTCTATTTTCTGCCGTCCGTTTGAGCACCTGATACGACAGAACTTCTATTCCCTCTTTTATTTGGTCTATGTAAGTCCTTAGTAGTCTCCCTCTCCGGACATACATACATAAGCGGTTCACCGCTTATAAAACAAGTTACACTTGTTTTGACTTACTCTGCGTATTCAAATTTAAATTAAGAAAAAGTTAAAAATATGGAAAAAAGGGATAAAAATAAACAAGTTATTGAACCGCTAAAAATATACTGAAATACCAAAATAATTTACTTTCCTTTACCAAAGACTTTATATATAGGTAAATTACTCAGAAGTGAGTTAACGTGATACTAACTCTGGTTAACAAAGTTGGTGGAAGTAGGCCCCAGAGGGCGAGGATTCTCAATGTCGCTCCAGAGGTGCAATTCTAAATTAAAATCTTAGAGCCTTCAAATGTAGGGCAACGCGTTAACAAAATGGTTTAAATGAGAATAAAATGTAGCAAAACGACTTTCTCAAGGTCTTAAGGTCGGTATTAAATGTTTGAAATGTCTGTTTTTAAGTGGCATTTTAATTTATTTATTTGAGTATGCTGAATAAAGTAGGTAGATGAGTATTTTTGTAAAGTTGTTCGAGTGTAATAAGTACTTGAGACAAGATTTTTTCTTCAAGTAGGTACTTGCAGTCAAGTACACTAAAGTTTATTACAAAACGTGCGTCTTCTTTCAAAGAGCCCAAAGCTATTTTGGAATGCCATCGTAAAGATTGATTTGGACTCAACTGTTAAAATGTTAGTGTTCTTTTTAAATATTTTTTATTTCTTAATAATAAATAGAAACTCAATTTAAATAATATTATTTTATTTAGTCCTTTTATTTTTTATCACTTTTATAAGATATTTTCTAAACTAAACGACTTCATCAAATGAGGATCCTAATTTATACAATGGAACCTCCTGAGGGTAGCAAAGAGATGTAAAGGCGATGAATAAAACGCTACCTAATTTCACCACCTAAAAAGAAGGTTTTACCTACCTACCTAAATCTCGTAGGATTCAGGAAACAAAATCTGAAGAGAAACTGTGTAAAAAACATTTTCTTTCTTGGATTGTAAAAAAGAATGAAAAAGGTAAAAAAGTGGAGCGGCCTTCAGTCCCTTACATTATGCATGCGGCTTTAGTTGGCTACCGTAAAATGTTTCCCTTTCATAATGTGCTTAGCAAGTATACAATTCAAGACGAAATTCTTTAAAACCTTATTGAAATTTATTGTGTTATTTTCTGAGAGATTTTTACGTGTGGGAGTTGGTTAGTGGATGGTGCGATTCCATTTGTTGTGACTTGGATTTGGTTGTTTATTGGAAAACCATCTTAAAATGAGCACTAATATAAAATCAAATTGTAAAAGTATTGGCTGTTATGCGGTACGAGGTCAGATGGCGGATCTTCTCCGTCCTCATCAGCTCGGCTTTGGCACGCCTTTGGGCTGCGAGGCCGCCATTCACGCTACTCGCACATTCGCTGAAGACCAGGCCCATACCCGCGATGTAATATTGAAATTGGATATTAAAAATGCATTTAATAGTATTGAGAGAGACGTGATGCTGGCCGAGGTGGGGGATAAAATTCCTTTACTACGCCCTTTTCTCACCCAGTGTTACGTCTCTCCTACTAATCTTTATTATAATGGCCAAAAAATTGCATCGCGGGTTGGTGCCCAACAGGGTGACCCCTTGGGCCCCCTGCTATTTAATTTGGCCATACACCGTGTGATAGCGATGTTAGAGGCTCCGCTCAACATCTGGTACCTCGATGACGGTACGATCGGTGGGGCCCCAGATATAGTGATCAGAGACCTTGAAGTACTGATTCCGGGTCTACGAGACATGGGTCTCATTGTTAATAGTGCCAAGTGCGAGTTGTACCCTTGTGGAGAAGTAGACGTCCAGCATGTATCTCGTATCCAGGGAATGCTACCTGACCTGAAAATTTTGAACCGGCAATCATTTTCACTTCTGGGGGCTCCCATTTTCCCTGAGGGTGTTCCTGCGGCCTTAACGGAAAAAAAACGAAATTCTCTGCCGGGCGCGCCAGCATCTGAAGCAGCTGCCTGCCCATGTAGCCTTAACTCTCTTCCGCAGTTGCCTATCTGTCCCAAAACTGGTGTACATTATGAGAACGTCTCCGACTTGGCTTTTTCCTAATGAAATGTCTAAAATCGACCAAGACATCAAAGTAACTTTGGAGACGATTCTCAATGTAGAATTTAATGAGGCTCAATGGCTGCAAGCTTCGTTACCTATCCGCCACGGCGGTTTGGGTGTCAGAAGAACGCAGGATACCAACATATCGGCGTTTTTGGCCTCCTCCCACGGGGTTAACGGGTTAGTCGCTAACATACTTCATATCCAAGGTGACAACCTCGTTATACCCTATACGGTGGAGGCTTTAAATGTTTGGTTAACTGCTTGCCCAGCTATTGAGCAACCGAATGACAAAACCGTTCAGCGCTCTTGGGACGACCATATGTGCAAAAAAAGCAGGCAGATTCTTCGCGAGGCGGCTGGGGTCAGGGACTTGGCTAGGCTTGAGGCAGCATTAAGCCCAGAATCTGGAGCTTGGCTGCATGCGCTTCCATCGCCACATTTGGGTACGGTGCTTGATGATGATTCGCTGAGGATAGCCGTTGCTCTGCGGTTGGGTTGTCACGTGTGCGAGCCTCATTCTTGTGTTTGCGGTAAGAGTGCGGACTCTCTGGGATATCACGGGCTGAGCTGTGTCAAGTCGGCTGGACGATTTCCTCGTCACCATATGCTCAACGAGGTGTTGCGGCGAGCCTTTGTGTCTGCTGGTGTGCCTAGTGTCCTGGAGCCGCCAGGTCTAAACCGTACTGATGGCAAGAGGCCGGACGGTTTAACTCTCATCCCTTGGGAACGGGGACGCTGTCTGGTCTGGGATGCGACCTGTGTAAGCACCTTTGCGACATCACACCTGCCTCGTACAAGTAGGGCAGCCGGTGCAGCGGCGGAGGGGGCCGCGATACAAAAGCATGCTAAGTATGCTCCCCTCAAGTCGAGGTACCACTTCGTCCCTTTTGCAGTGGAGGTAAGTGGGACTTGGTGTGCGGAGGCTAAGGGTCTGGTGCGTGAACTAGGGAGGCGCCTAAGAATGAACAGTGGGGATCCCCGTGCCGAATCGTACCTGGTGCAACGCATTTCCCTCGCCATTCAGCGTGGGAATGCTGCTAGTGTCATGGGCACTTTTGCATCGGGTTTGATTCGGCTTTTGACATAGCTAATACTTTAGCTGTTTTATCTATGTATTATTATTTTTTGTGTTTTTTAAATTGACATTTTTATGTAATTTGTGATAATAAAATTTAATAAATACCTGTTTAAAACATAATTGTAAAAGTGTGAATTGCTTCATAATTCTCTGCCACTTGAGCCTCGATCGGATAATCAAGAAAGAACTCGTATTTTAAAGTGAGTCAAACAAGGTACAGACGTCAATCGAATAAAAAAAAACGTTTGTTAATAGCATTTCATTCAAATACAAAAGATTTTATAATTATAGAGTAATTCAGTTTTTCGCGACAATAAGTATGTATGGTACAATTTCTTTTAGAAATATGCTGTACCTTTTGTATAACTTCTCTTTTTTTCTGTCTCTATGTACTATCATCTTACAATAAACTGCTAAATAAAAAAATAAATAAATATGGTAATACTTTTGTGTTATTCACGACGGTTTATTCTAAAAATGTTAAGATTTGGTCTTTTAGTACTTCAAAAACATAACTTACAATGTACTGGACAAATCCCCCAATTTTTACCTCAAACAAATCGAGCGGATATGTTTACAAAACAATATCACATTTCCTATTATTTACTTTAAAAATACCGCAAATATAAGGCTGCGTCTCCAGTAGGTAAACCGTTAGCGGCTGACTGAGGTTGCGGCTTATCGATTTAATAAGCCCATCCATATATTTTAAATGGAGTGGTTATAGTTTGCTAGTTTTGCGCTCACTCTACGCATTTTGCAGCGTTTCGCGCGCTGTCTATCTAAATTAGTGACCAACTAATAAGTTTGCTTGCGACGGCGCATGAAAATTGATGTAAGTTTGCAGCTAACTCAAATTTCAGTTCGCTACAATTTGCGGCTCACTCAGTCGGCCGCTAACAGTTTGCCTACTCGGGACGCAGCCTAACAAGCGCAATCCTCACTGGGTTTAGTCTCATCTTTCTTTTCAAAGCACATAATAACACGACCTCGCATGGAATCCGTTTTTTCCTCCCAAGGGATTTGTTTGGTTAGGCCCGGCTCTAAGTGAGAGAACTTTGAAGTATTTATTTAAACACGCGAAGGTATTTGCACTAAAACTTATGCGAAGGCCGTAAACAACTTCGTAGAATCGGTAGAATGCTTTGTTATGAAACGGAAGTTGTTAAATCTGGTTTCGGGAAATATTTTGTTAGTGGTTGCTTGAGAAGGTCAAACAAGATAATGAAATTGCTTAGCTGAAAAAGATTGTATCTTCAGTTATTTATGTAAAGTAGTTATCTTTTTCCAGTTCAATAATAACAAGAAACAAAAAAAAATGCACTTTTGCTAACTTACTCACTAATTATTAGGTCTGTAACTTTAAATAAACACCTACCTACGTAAAATAATTATGTACGTAAATCCTAATAAAATTATAAATGTCAATGTTTGTGCCGATGGATGGATGTTTGTGACTTCATCACGTAAAAACCACTGAACAGATTTTGATGAAACTTGGCAAATTGTAGCTTGCACATCAGAATAACACATAGGCTATATTATTTTGAGATATCATGATTATTTTCCAAGATATGATGATAAATGCGTACGAGGTCGCGGGCAGCCACTAGTAATAAATCAATCGTAAAATTTAAATAATACCTCAAAATATAAATTGTAAATTAAATACCCGTTTTCTTTATCAACAATTTACAAGGAAATTCTAAAATCTACCTACTCATCAAATATGAATTGTGTTAACTACAACTTAAACTACAATATTAAAAGTAACAAAATAGTTGTTTACACGTCTATATTAATACCATATTCTAACGCATATTTTCCCCAAACTTTCTCACCCTACGAAATAGTTTTACCCGGAAAGAGGGTAACGTTCCGTTTACCTGCATAATTTAAAAATCGGGTATATAAGAGGCTTTACTGTGAAAAAAATATCCACCACTTTAGGCTAGGGTCTTAGAATGGATGTCAGTGGGCATGGATTTTTGTTTAGAATTTTCACTTTAAAGATTTTTTCGGAGATTTACTATAGTGTAACTATGTATCAGGCCCTATCCACACACATTCGGATCAGGCAGGGCTATCCGTGTTCAGAGTTGTCGTTTCACTATGGACGCCTCACACGGGGCTGTGTGAACAAGGTCATACAATTTGTATGTAACCGATATTTGCCCGGTTTCGTCAGGGACGTGTTTCCGGAAATGTATGGTTAGCCCTTTAGTGGGGAATGTTTATGTCTTTCTTTTTCTTTCCCATGACAGCTACCAAAACTTAGAATTTTGTTTTTTAAGGTGATAACATTTATCAAACATCTTGTCCAATTTTGCTGTTAAATATGCGATCCATTTGATGAAGTCATCCCACAGTCGTCTTTATTTGATCAAATTGAACATTTGATTTGTGTAATATCACCCTTAACCATGAGTGCAGAAGAACAGTTAAATACATTTATCATTCACAGTTTACCTATCTAGTAAATTCAGAATAGAGATGCTGGATATGTAATATACATATATTATACATAGCGTAAATGGCAGGCATACGAGCTATACGAATAAGCTATCCGACAGCCATTCAAGCAAATCGCCATATTGCCTAAATCTAAACGTAGCAGATATTGAGGGAAGCATTGATAGTCGATGTGTTTTGAGAGTGTAGAGAACTTTAAAATGGGTTTTAAATGGTTAAATGCATTAAATTGAGAAATAGGCGCTTACTGTGTAGTGGTCTCGATTCCACATAGATGTCAGAAGTAATAGGTAGGTACTTTGTAAAACGCGGTGTTAACATTTTTGTTGCTCTGTACGTATAGTTTGTCAAATTAATTATCATGTACCTTTTAAATGAAGGCGAAAGTACAGAGTTTTATTTAAGTTTTTAAGTCACAGTGATGAGGTTAAGTTTGGTCCTTTTCAAAGAAATTATACTAAGTTAAATATGTAGGTAAGTGATTAACTTACGGGTAAGTATAAAAGGTTTTGTTTTTTTTAGTATTTAAGTGTTCTTTTATTAAAATAATTTTATGGAATTATTATAACGATTTTTGTACGATTAATAATAATAACGAAATAATGACATTAAACTTTTTATATATAGGTAGGCTTCTAAATACACCATTAGAGCTATTCATAATGCACTGAATTAAACATTCGTAACTCCTCTACAATTCCAACGAGTTCTTTATACAAATATTATTCAAAAAGCATAAATATACTTACTTATATCAATATGTATAATTCTCCAACTGGGTCAGAGAGGGTAGGGAAGAGGAAGTCATCTATCAAATCGTTGTTTTTCACAAGTTCGGTCTTTATTGTCGGCTCAGGATTCCGGCCGAGTAAGATTTCGTTTCGTGTTATCATAATATAGACATCTATTCCTGATTTAGTGGAAGCATACGTTGTGTTTTTATTGCCAGCTTACTAGACGAATCTGAGATGGTATGGTAATAGCCAATATTGAATAATACGACGTCAATATGACGGGAAGAGTCGGTAGATGTCGGATTTCTGTCACGGAATTGGTACTAGAAATAGTATCTTCTTGTTGATATTGTTATATTTCTGCTGGAGTATAGAATTTTGAATATCGATCTCTCTCAGGACGTTAAACATTCACATATATCTACCACGCCTCTCTCCCATCGGGGTAGACAGTGACCGCTCCCATCCAGTTGCTACGATCCAAATAAACTTCTTTCCGTTTCTAGGATAATTATTCAAATTACAACATAAGTAATCTTTCGTTATTCGATCTGACATACGACTATTATTGGACTAAGTTACTAAGATTTTAGAGGCATTAAAATATGGAAACAATTTCATTAGAGAATAAGAAAACAAATGCATAAACCACGCCATCATCTAACAAACACTTAAACAAAATAAAGTAGATGAAATCATGCAAAGCACTCGCGTTAAGAAAGTAATAAAATTGCCATTTCATAAACCAGCGTCGCGCCGTGAGGAGTTGTCAAATGTGTTGATTTATAGAACTAATGTTAGCAATTCACACGGAGAATTATCAAGAGGTTTGTTCACAATTCACTGTGATTTATTGCCCGTTCTGAATGGAGGTAGCGTGTTCAAACACCTAGGCGTTAATTCTGATTACTTAGGACCTGTTTTGCCTCTTACGTATAAAAAATCCTGGGGATATTTTTATAACTGTCATTGTCTAAAACGCCATGTTTTATGAAATAGATATAGCTTTGTCAGTTTATTTTATCTGTAAGTGGTGAAACGGGGTCCTAAGCTAGCAATGGATGCAAAATCAGCGCTAACTGCGAATACTTTTAGAAATTCCACTCGTTTCATTTAACTGTTATAATCTCAACCGTAAAACTGGCTGTAAAACCGAACATTTTAAATGAACGTCTGTCGACGTCATAATTTTCATACAACCAAAATCGATTTGTATTTAGTCAGGTTATACATTTGCGTGGTTTTGGAATTGTTTTGCAGTACTATCAGTTCCCGCGACAAAGATTATGTCGCTTACGTTACGTCCCTGTCACTACCCACGTCTAGACAGACACTGCGATAGCATACATAAACGTACATATCCGCCTTTCTCCCATCGGGGTAGACAGAGACCGCTTACCACCTATTGCCACTATCCAAACTCACCTCTTTCACTTCATCTACAATCATCAATCGCCTCATACCCGCTCTTCGAAAAGGTGATATATAACTGTTATCGTGCTCACGTAGCTTTGTATTTGTGTAGCTAGTTACCAGAATTGGAAATTTCCTGCTGGTTTGATTCATTAAGGTACGCAGATATGTACTAAGTAGGTTTGAATCTTGCGTGCGCTGTTTTTTTTATTTAATGTGTTAAGTTGGTATTTGTTGTTATTTAATTAAGATTATAAGCTTTTGTATAGGTACTAGTAGTTAGTTAATTGACCTCCGCGGCTTTATTTTTAATTAGATCGTATATTTGTGGTAGGGCATGGGTGCGTAAGTACATTAAATGTAACTATCGATAGATTGGCAGTTGTTTAGATACTCACTTCTCCACACACAAACACATGATATAGGTCATCTTGCAACAAGCACTCTAATCAATGTAATTATTTTAATAATGTAATCATTGGCAGAGGAAAAATTAAGCTATTTTTGTCTAAATAAATACCTACTTGTAGTTTATTCAAAATCGCATTTTTTTCTAGCTCTAATAAAATGAGACTATTATAGAACAATCAATAAAACAAAAGAAATTACTACAATAAAAAACAGCTATATAGGTGGAAGCACATTAATTAAGTAATTAACTAACTCTGCTTACACTACAAAATTGACTTCCTTAATTATTCAACAATTTAATATAACTCATGTTTGTAATTCAGTCAAAAAACCCTTTGTGAAAATATAATGAGAGTAAATTTTTAATACGCTCCTTAATAAGGTATACAATAAAACATTCTAAAGTGACACTGATACCGAAATTACCTTTCAGAATAATTAATTTGATTTAGGTCAAAACCCGGGTGGAGAAATGGACATTAAACCAACTCTCCATTAACTATAGGGTAAATCCGGGATATATGCCAACCCAATTTTATTTCACTTATAATTCGTAAAATAAAAACAATACACACTTAGCATACATTTGTTTACAGTCTTTGTTACTTTATTTAACTATATCATGCTGCATTTTGAAGAATAATCCATAAATAAATGATTTATTTCGGTTTAAACGTAAAATTGAATTACGGGATAAATGCCACTTTGGCCGGTTATATGCCCTGTACCAAAATTTTTGGAGGGGATAGGTGCCCTTCAGAATAAAATAAACATTTTATACATGTTAAACATTTTTTACATTTTTGTTTGTCAAATATGCATAATTATGTCTTTAGCGTGTTTTTTTAAGATGTCATTATATCAAAAGTATTTTTCAAAACTACTTAAAATTATATCCAGCCAATATTCATTTTTGAATCCAAGAATGGGTAGTTTTCCTAAAAACATAAACACATACTTATTATATGTACAAGTTATTTAAAAATATAATATTTAATCACATCTTCATAAGTTTGGTTAGATACCCAAAGGGGATGCCCAAAGGGCATCTAACCCGAAACTTATTAGGGCAAATATCACTTTTTGCATGGATAGACGCCAACTAAGAAAAAATAAGTTATATGAATGTATTTTATTTTCAAAGTACAATTAAAATAATCTTTATACTTCAGTTCTCATTAAGAACCAAAAATAAAATTAACTTACCGGTAAATTAGAAAGTTTCAGTAGTTCTAAAATCATCCCCAAAGTAAAATTACGATAATAATAGAATGTCTCGCAATACTCGCAATAATGCTGCAATAAACAGCCGCGTGCTTTGCGGCATGCTGATTGGGGGGAGGGGTGCTATCATATTGTAAGGTAATTTTTTGGTCACATTTCTTACATTTTAAAATATTGAATTCGGGCGTCTATCCCGCTGAGGCAAATATCCCGGATTTACCCTATAGCTGACTTTATCATTGTCAAACATTGAAAGGAGACAGTATGATGTTTAACGGCTTAAATATTTAATATATAATAAATATAATAAAATATTTAAATGGTAAATAATATTCTGCTTTGCAAAAGGTTTTCAACTCGGTAAATTGCATTACGTGTGTAACGTAACTTAACCGCAGATTAATAATATTGCGACTAGGTTTATTTTAGTGGATGGTCGTTTAAATTACTAAATGCAATTGGTTCTATTAAACGAATTCAGTGGGTGAATGTGCGAATTTATTTTTGAGGTAAAAATAGGTACGAGTATTTGTAGGTAAATAAAATAATATTACGACATTTGGAGTTATTATTGTACTCTATGTTTTCAGACCTAGCTTACTACACGTGTTCACGCGCGCTACATAACGCGTTTCAAAAAACCGGACATGCGGATACGGTCGTATACACTAGAACCGGGTGGTATTGTGTCAATGTCAACATGGACTGTGCGCACTTCAAAAAACGACCTATACGCGCATATAAAACGCTAGTCTAAAAACACCCTTAGGGTCTCTATGAATTAGGAGTTGAAACTATTCTATGAGAAATCTATCGATTTTATTCGTAACAAAAGTATACCTACTTATAACGTTTTAGAATTTTTTAAATGAACACCCACCGCATATAGGTATAAACTCTTTGCCATATTTTTGTATTTAAATCCGTGTTTCAATTAATCCTCTTAAGTAGGGTAGCGATTACTCTGTACTTTCGAATATTTTGCTTAATGTATGTAATTAAATTATCCTCAGGGATTTATAATTCTCGGTATTTAGGTCACGGTTTTACTGAACTGAAAATTAACATATCTCATAATATAACCCACTTTAACTTATGTGTTATTCTGATATGCAAGCTACGATATTGCAAAGTTACGTTAAAATCTGTTCAGTGGTTTTTGGTTGAAAGAGTAACAAACATCCTCACAATTGATACAAACATTTACAGATGTAGAAGGAAAGAAATAAAGACTTTTAAGACTTATCTTATTTTATCTAGCCATCAGTTTCCCAATGCTGGGCAAAGGTCTCTCTCCTCTTCTTCCCCGACTCTCTATCCTGGGCCGCCTCTGCCCAGACATCCAAGAAGGTATCTAGTTCATCTATTGCCTAATATTATTAAATAAGGTACACTATTGTCATGAAAATAAAAACCGGCCAAGTGCGAGTCGGACTCGTGCAGGAAGGGTTCCGTACCATTCAGTATTGATATCGAGCAAAAAAAAGCACGTTTTACACGTTTATTGTATGGGAGCCCCCTTAATTATTATTATTATTCTATTTTTAGTATTTGTTGTTATAGCGGCAACTGTATAACATCATTTGTGAAAATTTCAACGCTCTAGCTATAACGGTTCATGAGATACAGCCTGGTGCTAGACGGACGGACAGACAGACAGACAGACGGACAGCCAAGTCTCAGTAAAAGGATCCCGTTTTCTACCTTTGGGAACGGAACCCTAAAAATCTTTCATTAGGTACTTCATTAAATAAAACCCATCGCATACGAGTACAAATGAAGTATTTAAGCCCTACACTTCAGTTGAACGAATTACTTGGGTTCTTACAAAGACGAGTCATTCAAAACATCTTAAGTACCTATATGTATACATACTTACAGCTATATGTAGAGTATGAAGAAAGTTGAGTTTACGTCGCCAGGGTTATTCCTATTTGGAAGAAAATGTTTTGAAAAACAATGAAAGGAAACATGCTTGAGGTTTTTGTAGGATTATCTTTGGGAAATGATAACTTGACAAAACTATACCTATAACATATTTTTACCTACTAGGTAAAAATAGGTTGTGTGACCTGCTGTAGGTACTTATGTATTTTTGTAGTATTTGCAACTACCAGTATCATAGGCCAAAAGAATGAATTATGAGATAAAACACGTTCTAAGTAGTATTTAATCAAAAATACATTTAAATATGTTAATAATATCTCTTCTTGGTGTATATAATTTGAGTTACATAAGCAGACGATTTATAAAAAAATATTATTTTCTTTCGTACGAAAAGAGAATAAACCAAAACAAACGATGCTCGACTCGGCTAATGGCACAAAATTAAATTCGGGCTTTAAGCAATTTAATTTTATTTATATTAAACTCTGCAATGTTCTGACGTGTGTGAACTCATTTATAAATCTTTATTTGTTTCAAAGTTAGTTAAGTTTTCAGGATATTACAAACAACTTAATAAAGAAACTTCTGCTGTTCTAAGATATTTTAAAATACGTTTAAAAACAAAATTTACGTTCATTTGACATCCAATAGTTATGGTTGAATTAATAGAAAGATTTTTTCAGATTTTTAACAGTCTGTCAATTTACAATATTCTCAATTACGTGTCAGTAGAGTGTCAACAAGAGTGCCATTGTCATTTTTGACAAATTTGGTCGCAATCAGTGTGAGCCATTCTTTAACAGAATACCAAATGTGTCAAAAATGCCATTGACACTAGCCGGCACACAACTCAGGCTCAATTAAATTAGCAGACTTGGACCCCAGTATCAAAATAATCTAATCGAGCTTTAGTTTTAATTGTCAGTTATAAGTTACAGCTTCTTAGGTAACATTATCTCAAACTAAACAAGCGAATAAAACATCACAGCGCACAAGCGAAATCATATCAAAAAACATGAAGGTAGCTTAAACCCTTTTTATGAAACTTGGCAAACACATAAAAAGATTTTTATGACCGAAGCTGCTATATCAAGACTAAGCATTAGGTTATACTATTTTTTGCCGGCGACTTTGTTTACACGGTTTGCAGGGAAAAACAGTTTATATGGGTCACTTTGTCATTTTTTTTTCATTCTAACTCTTAAGTTGCGTCCACGCTATATGAACCGAGCACGAGCCGAGCCGTTAGGATTCGTAGTTCACGTTCTCGGACGAACGATGAAACTAAATCTAGCGTTGTCCTCGAATCCCTTTGTGTTCGTTAAAAATCCGACAACTGTGAAACGTAACTGAGCATGAGCGAAATGCTCGTAGCGCGCTCTTTCGAGGCTCGAGTAGCGTGGACGTAGCTTTACAATATTTCTGATTATAATTAGATGAATACGGACAGAGATGGTATTTGAGATGTTACACATTGAGAATGTCTACGTACCTACCTTTATAATCCTAATCTATATAAGTATATAAAAATGAAACCCGTTTTTAGTTGTCACGACATAACATGAAAACGGCTTGACCGATTTGGCTGTTTTTTTAAATGTTCATTGAAGTCCAAGGATGGTTTTTACGGTGAAAAAAATTCGAATAATTGCCGGGAAAGCCCTAAAACAGACCTTTTCTTTTTCCCATACAAATGTTTTCTTACTAAAATGTAGAGTCAATTTGAAATTTATTCCTACACAATAAAGTTCATTCTAAGGTGGGACAAAGTTCGCCGGGACAGCTAGTAATATTATAATTGTCAATGTTTGTGCCGATGGATATTTGTTACTTCATCACTCAAGTAATAACAGCTGAACAGATTTTAATGATTCTATAATAACTTAGCTTGGACATCAGAATAACACACTAGGGTAGCGTCTAGTATCCATATAACATTAATATAGGTATTATACTAAAAACTGACTCTTTTAGCTCGCATACAAGTTCATAAAATTTCATGTAGATTCACTTGATAAGGTTATAAGAAAGCTTTTATGAAGACTGGAGTAGTTTTTGATCGTTTAGCGTTTACTGCAGAACCTATAGGCAAAGCTAGCGATAAAAAAGATCATAAACATTAACATTTTGACAATATTATTGGCAGTAAATTTTCATGTAAAAATAATGAAAATTGCGTGATACTTATAGATAGATAGAAGAAAGAAAGACCAGGTTAAGAGTATCCTAAGATGACGTACATTATATAAATGTAGATGAAGCTAAGGAAGTGTTTGGATAGTAGCAAGAGGGAAAAAGTGGTTTTTGCCTACCTTGATGGGGGATAAGTGTGATAGGCAAATGTATATGCATAGATAGATACACATATATGCCATAATATTCTCCTTCTACACCAGTCGGCTGAAAAAACTTGTACATAAATAATTACAAAATAAAATACTTGTTATTTTTGTTACCTTGGTGTCACATTTAGCTAGGCAACACTTATAGACAATACCATCCAAAATAATTAAATCTATATACACTTTGACCTTTCTTTTGTTTATAACATGACTATTCATACTAAATATAACGATATGTTATCAAGGATCTGTATAGAGCTGTTAGTACCACCCATGACGCGTTGTTTCCCTCAAATCACACGGTACAATAAACTGCGATCCTTTTAAGGTTTCACGTCTGCTTCAGACAGACTCTACTTACTTTAAAAAATAGAGAAAATCTTTTTCCTATAGGTATTTATTGTTAAAAAATTCTAGCAAAAACCTGAATTCGACTTCTTGGTAATTAAATGAGCTAGTGGTACATATGTATTAAGATATAGTCACCCTTATCACAAAACGAGTTTTATTTATAGTCCTAGAATAAATTCAGATAAATGACGTTTCGGTTAGAGAAAAAACGTTAAAAATTATATTAGTCCTAGAACTTTTTTTAAAACGCAATTTTCTTATAAGGGGGATATAAGGGAGTAAGATTAATGTAAGAACCTATTTTATGGTTACCGATATTATAGGTCCTAAGTTAGGTACCTATAGGTTTTTAATATGACTAGATGAAATAATCGACATGTAAATCAAATAATCCAAACAATTTTAATACTTAATCAAATCATAATTAGATCTGAACAATGTCTTGTTGATCTGGCAAACAAGAAATGACTATATAAACATACTTACACCGCGACATATAGTCTCCAGATTTTACTGTCTTTTTATGTAGTTTTTAATATTCTGTTTGAATTCTTTATTAATTTAGTAATAAATTACCACAATACACAACACAAATTGAGCATAGCACACATACGCAATCACACAAAACCAGCACACACTAACCTTACATTCTCTCTTATACAAACTCTCTTTCATCAATCATTAAACACTATTTCACTACATAAACACAAACATAATTTCACAAAAATATCACACTCTCTTTTATCATATATACACGAACACAAACACTCAAAAACAGCATGCACTTCTACAATAAATGCACAATCTCATAGTTACACAAAACAAGCCACATTACTGCCAAACTTTCTTGCTCCACTACAATTTAAATGGATCTCGTCTAGATGTACAAGTAACTTTGTAATCAATTTTAGTAATAGTAGTTTAAAATGTAATAATGGCTAATATAGATAATATAAATTCAGAACTTGATTCACTATCGGTCGCCTCCTCTCATTTGTGTGCACCTGAAAATTGTGTTAAAATACTGGACAACTCTCCTTATGCAATAAAAGTTTACATGTAAATATTAGAAGCGTAAACAAAAATATTGACGAACTTCGCATTATACTCGCCCGAATGGAAACTCAGTGTGATGTCATCATTCTTACGGAATGTTGGTTAAATAAAAACCCATTTTTACCGAATATCGACGGTTTTGTATCGTACCAAACCAAAAATGTTTCAAACCAAAACGATGGCGTAATTATTTTTATCAAATCTAATATTAAATGCCAAGTTACTGAACCTTCACTAAATTTCTGTAGTGGTCTTACCTGCATCATCAATAACAACCTAGCAATAATCGCTTTATACCGCTCGCCCTCATACACACAACGTCATGAATTCCAAGGTTTTTTAGATAGCTTGAATGATATTTACAACACACTTTCAAAATTTTGTAATATGACTCTTATTGGTGATATAAACATAGATATTTTAGATAGAAATAGTGACCCCAGGTCTAATGAATATCTAATATTAAGTGCAAGTCATGGTCTTTTACCTGCTCACCTAATACCTACTAGGCTAAATAGATGTATAGATCATGTTTTGCTGAAAACAAATTATCCCGCAAAAGTAATAGTTCTGGATTCAAATATTACCGATCATCTTCCGGTATTGCTATCAATTGAACTTAAAAATAAAAATCCTAAACAAAATCATGTAATTACTCGTATTGACCAACAGGCCGTGAAACATGACATTGATAACACTGACTTTTCTAAAATCTTGCAAATGAACTGTGCTAACCAAGCTGCAAATGTCTTTGTTTCAATTTTATCAACCATAGTTACAAAACATACTACCATAATCAAAATTCCAAAAAAGAACAGAAACCTTAAGCCCTGGATTACTCCCGGTCTTATCCGTTGTATTCGTAATAGAGACAGATTACACAAAAACTTAAAAACATCTCCGGATAATCCGGTGCTTAAAGTTACCTATACACGCTATAGAAACTATTGTAATAACCTTTTACGGAAACTAAAAATAAACTATGAAAAAAATGAGTTGCATAAAGCTAAAAATAATCCCAAAGCTACTTGGAATGCAATAAAAACCATTACTAATACAAACAAATCTGTCACGCCTCCATTTGAGCTCTTTGGACCGGGCAGTAGTAAGGAAGAATCGCTTAGTGAAATTAACAAGTTTTTTGTTGATGTTGGAAAAAATCTAGCTTCTAAAATCACATCTAGCGAAGACATTTTCTCATCATATCTAACCACGACCATCACTAACAATTCTTTGGTTTTACTTGAAACAGATTGTAATGAAATTGAATCAATTGTTATGTCACTCCGATCAGACTGTGCTGTAGGTTGGGATGGCATTTCGTCCAACACCCTTAAATGTAGTAGTGAAGTACTCGTTCCAATTATTACTCACATATGTAACACATCAATTAAAAATGGTGTCTTTCCAAATGTTTTGAAACGAGCTGTGGTACATCCCATTTATAAGGGGTCGGGGGAGAAAAGCAGTATAACTAATTACCGACCAATATCAGTGCTAACAACTCTGTCCAAGATCTTGGAAAAATTGCTCAACAAGCGTTTAATAAATTATCTAAATAAATATAACATCATTGCTTCTAATCAGTATGGCTTCAAGGCTGGTACATCCACTGAAGATGCTGTTGGTGATCTGGTTGAAGCCGCTGTTCGAAAATTAGACATTAAACGCAAATGTCTCGGAATCTTTTTGGACTTGTCTAAAGCATTCGATACTGTTTTTGTCCCCTCGCTCCTACATAAACTTTACTCTATTGGTGTTAGAGGAGTCGTATTTGATATATTTAAAAACTATTTATCACAACGGTCACAGCAGGTTAAAGTTGGTACCATTACAAGTTCAGTGGAATACATCACTTACGGCGTTCCACAAGGGTCAATTCTTGGCCCAACGCTGTTTTTAATCTATATTAACCAGCTTTGCCAGCTGCACATTACGCATTGTGAAATTTTCACATATGCCGACGATACGGCTCTTCTTATCAGTGGTAATAACTGGGAAGACACAAAGTATAATGCAGAAATGGCTCTAAGAGTTGTGGTGAACTGGTTATCTAATAACCTTCTTACGCTGAATATCTCCAAAACCAACTTTGTACCCTTTTCCATACGCGTAAATACTAACATGCCCACTACCCAAAAAATTATTGTACACTCGTGCAATATCACCAATTTATCTTGTCCATGTGAGCCTCTCTCTCGAACAGATAACACTAAATATCTTGGCGTATATATAGATGGTAGGTTAAGCTGGGAAAAACAAATCGCAACACTGACTTCGAGGACAAGGCGACTCATTTACATTTTCAAAGTTTTGAGACATTCAGCTGATCCTAAAATGCTTCAAATGGTTTACACTGCGCTCTGTCAGTCGTTGTTATGCTACTGCATCCCAATATGGGGTGTAGCAGCAAAAACTCAGATTATGAATCTTGAGAGGGCGCAGAGAGCCATTTTAAAGGTCATGCTGTTTAAACCATTTCGTTTCCCTACAAATAAACTGTACGCGGAGGTAAATGTTCTTTCTGTGAGGCAACTTTTTCTTCTTAGAACCATACTACGGAAACACCCGCAAGTTCCATCACATACAGACCCGCGTAAAAGGAGTTCAAGAGATATTTGTCACGTTGAATCACATAAAACAAAATTTTCAGGTCGACATTATTATATACTCAGCTCAGACTTGTACAACAAAATAAATAAAAAATTACAGATTCATAAATTAAACAAATTTGAACTAAAAAACAAAGTTCTTAAATGGCTTTTAACACTTAACTATGACGACACTGAAAAACTCATTGTCAGTTAACTTGGTACATCTCACACACATACAACAAACACATAAACACACACACACTCACACTCACACACACACACTCACACACACACACACACACACTCACACACACCCACACGCGCTCACACTCACAACTCACACTCATAAATACACAATTTTAACAAAATTTTATTTTCTCTTTGTAATTAAATCCTCTCTGATACTTTTATAAACAACTAGCAATAACTAATTAACTAGGAATTGTTGTAGCTATATTTTGTATGATTCACCATGCCAAACCACTGCCTCCTAAGATACAGGGTTTAATTTCCCTAGTTTAGGAGTACAGGGTTTCATTTTTTGTCACAAACAACAATTGTATAAAATAAACCATATGTTAAGAATGCACCTGTAATGTAATGTTGTTTTATATGTTTAAATAAATTATTATTATTATTATATTATTATTATTATTATTAAATATCTATACTAGGTCTTTGACTTTAGGGTTCCTAGTATCCAACAAACAACCTTGATCTTACAAAATTCCTGACTCTTGAAATAATTTAGCTGAAATTCTAAAGCGTAAGTAATATGTAGGGTGAAGAGACTTTCTTGGAACACGAAGATACGAGGATTTTACAAATATGGCTGCCGGATTATTTCTTCAATTTGATTTTAAAATGGGTTATAGACTAAAATTATTAAAATACACTAAAATTGTGTTAAATATGGCCGAAATAAAAAAAAATCTTATGTTGGGTCAATAGCTGCTTTTATACGTGATTGCTCTAGCTACCATTATAATGGTATCTACACACCAAAGCCGCCGGCTTTTTTTTACAGCTGCCATTCGTATGACGTAAAGCCGCCATCCTAATACGGCGGCATGTCGGCGGTTTTAGTGTGTAGACAGACAGCATAAAACAAAATAAACCATATTAAAAAATAAGCAAATAAAATCAATTCAGTATTACTTTATATATATTATGTACGTCTAACTTAAATAATTATACAAAACTTTAAAATAATACCCGTATCAAAAGCAGCTATTGACCAAACTAAATCAATGAAATAAACAAAAATGAATCAAATAACAATAAAAAACAAATGAATAAAGTACAGCCTGAAAAACTACACATGGCTTCAAAAGAGCGTCATGAGTAACTAGTATTTTTTTTTTTCAAAAACGGCAAAACGGCTGAGTGTGAGAGCATTTTAGCTTTTCAATATGTACAACAATGAGTTCGCCTCAACATTTCATCTTTCCAAAATGTCCCAAGGCATGTAGCCTTACCCTACGACACTTAAGGGTCTTGCCCTTACAAAGGTGCTCACATGTAGTTTAGTATTCAAATTAGTGAGTGAATAAATTAAAAGGCTCACAAGACAACTAATTTCTTTAGAAGTTTGCTTTGCATGGAATTTATAATGTTAACTTCCTCACTCGTTTTGTAAACACGCATGAATAGAAAGAGAGGAAGGGGTTTTTGGTCTTTCGTTTTGATTTATGTACTTTTTAAATTTCGAACTTAGGTACGTACTTATTAATAGCTTAAAGTTTTGATGAAACGTTGAAAAAAAGTTAGCGAACAGATTTATTTAGTTTACACGGACTAGACAGTGATTTGAGAAGATTTATTAGTAAAAAATAATACTAAAAAAACAAAAGAGTAGGTATAATAAAAACAATAAATGTAAAAAGTTTCTGCTAAATAAAAACGTAAGTACGTATATTTATGTATTTTGGTTAAATTGCCACTTCCCACCCGCTAAAATGTTTAACATTTAACCGTTCGAACGTTAAACTACGCACGATGCCAATTATGCACAAGAGCACTTATTCAACAAAACTTAATCAATATTCACTACCGTTATAATTCCAAAAACACCCAACCGAATAAAGTTTCCCTATCGAAAATTTCCCAATTATTTCCCAGCTCAAAATACCCGAAAGCAGTGAATACCTAAACAATGGAATTAATTGATCGGCACTCACAAGTCGAAGTGGATATAAGCATAAATTATCGAACAAAAGCCTATCAGCCAGCCAAATACAACGTGTGAAATATTAACACTACTTTAGGCCTCGACCCGAGGGACTTACTATTGGTTCTCGAATTCGTTTAATTAATAAGGTTTTGTTGTTTATTTAATGGTATCTTTGGTATTTATATTGTCTAGTCTAAATGAAGAACATTCTAAAGTTTTGTAGATAAGTAGATACTATAATTGGAAGAGAGAAAATTATATTTTTTTAATAGTATCTACACACCAAAGCCGCCGGCTTTTTTGACAGCTGCCATTCGTATGACGTAAAGCCGCCGGCCTACCCCGGCGGCATGCCTGCGGCTTTGGTGTGTAGACAGCATAAATCAAAGCTTCAAGCATCGACTTATTCATTGTGATAAGTTAGTACCTACCCTATACTTTTAATAATAATTAAATTTTAGAAGTGTCTTTTGGATTTATAAAAGTTTCAGCACCTTAGCCATTTTGTGCTGAATCTATGACATCTTTTCATATAGAACCATTCCATCAGTACTAGGACTAGCGTAGAGACTAGGAAATCTCTTGTCATAGAGAAACAGGCATTCGTGAAATTTCAATCGAGTTCCACAAGTACCAACTAATACAGTACCCCGTCGATTTGCCCCACAACTTTGCTAGCTATTCCCCACACCTGTACCTTTAATTCGTTATTGCTTCATTTACACGTAAAGAGAATTCTGTTTAGGAAACGGCCCCTGTGCTTAGAATAAAACCAACTTCGCTTAATGGGGTGTGAGGGGTCTAAATTAACGGACCTAAAGTAAAGCAGTTTGCCCGAAACAGATGTAAATAGTTCACTGATTACTATGAGGAAACATTTAATGAGTGTTCATAGGTTGTCGCTCCCTTAGGACCAGTTAGAGCGTCTAGACTTTAGACTATTGCTTCGTATGTGTACGACTTGAAAAATGGGGTGTTAGTCAAGATTTATTTTATAGATTGCCATTTTTATTATCTCTGTCTTGCAGTTACTTTTATTTTATTGGCGTAGTTTTACCTAGACGGTTTTTTGTTAGTCAGGTTTCAGTAAAACCTAAAGATGAAGCAAGTACTTACATAGTTTATCTTTTGGCTAATTTAATTATAAGTCTATTAACATTGAGGCTGAATAAAAGCTTACAATTCTTTTAATAACACTACACTACACTACACACTGTACACTACACTGTGTTAAAAAACATTGTAAATTATGAAAATGTAAGCGTTTAACAATGAAATAACTGTTAATGTACATTTTTAGATGATATAATATCATTCATTAATCATTTAAGAAATACGCTTTTGCGATGGAGCTTCTTCCATTCCAATACTTATGTCTTCAATTTCCCTCTTGACTCCTTAATACGAAGCAACTTCATTACCTACGACAAGTAAAAAAAAAACACTAATACACATGCACGTGACTTCAAAAACACAAAGTGCTCTTTACAAAACAAAATTCAATGAAAACTCCAAATGACAATCCCCTTAACAATTTACCTTTAATTTGACACAAACTCAAACAACTAGCAACAATTACAGTCAAAAACACACGCTCTTACCTCCGAGGGATGTGTGAATTGGCCTAAAAGGGCCGATCAGTAATCCCCTTACATAGAAACTCAATTATAAATTAAAGGCTAACGTACGCACTTCGACATCTAAAGGTTTTAATAGAGCCGATTCCCTTTTACATTTCACACCTCGATTTATTAATGTTTAAAAGGTTTTCGGGTAAGCAATGAAGGTGTGGGGGAATTTCCTGTTAAATATGGTTCCATTACTTTTAGAATGTTTTAATATTTGTATCTTTTTAAAAGTATGTGTTTAAATAAGTATGTACTTATAAAAATATGTGTTGTAATGGATGCAAGTCTACTAGAAATATTGAAGGCAGGTTTATGTCTAGCACTGGACATCTATTGAGATTGTGATAATGAAGTATTTGAAAAGCTGTAAAATGAAGTGTGAAAGTGCTGCTATGGATTTTCAGGTGTCTATTGCCTGATAATTTACTTTTCCGCTCGCAAAACACCTAAAATTAGAATGGAAGCATTTAAAAGAAAACCGTGTCAGTTATTCCGTGCACAAAAAGAGTGTTGCATTGTAAAACGAAGCTAATTTTATACAATAAAAACTACGTTTCAAAAAGACAGGCTATTACTCAAGAAGTTCACAAAAGATTTTGAGAAATTATCCGGAAACGCGGGTCGTGTCGCGAGATTTACATTTTATTAATCTCCGAATTGGCGACGGCCAGAGTTTTTCACAAAAACAATATAAAAGGCGGCAACTGATGGAAAGCGGGGTCTTTCGAACTGATGAAAAACTTTCACAGAGAGAATTTTGCGAGATTAAACTTGTCATTTTCTTAAAAGAGGAATTCTTAAAATTTTTACTTCAATGCCAATGGTATGATTCAAATTATGGTGTTGTCATTTTCTTAAAAGAGGAATTCTTAAAATTTTTACTTCAATGCCAATGGTATGATTCAAATTATGGTGTTCGCGATATATATTTATTGATGTTTTTTTAACTGTTGTTAATTTCAAGGTTAAGTTTTATTTATATTTTTAGTAGTTACCCGACACTCTCAACTAAATGCAAACCAATAATGCCAATAGGTACCTAGTATGATGAAAATCATTGGCACTTTATACACTTCAGAATTTCGTGTTCAAAAAACCCTTTCTAAATCCTACTAAGCAGCAAGCAACGTATTTTTGCGAATGAATCTAATTCAGTCTATATTAAGTGCGATACAAATCTTGTGTGAAATAAAGAGTTTCATTCAATATTCACGTAATGTAAATGGGTGAATATTCGATAGAGGTTGATAGCAGTGAGCACGTAAACTTATATACCTACCTTAGAGCGGTGTAGAACTATTAAAAACAAAAAAAATGTTTCTAAATGGTTTTAATAAAATGTGTGTATCCTAAGCAGGCCACACACGCTAGGTTATGCCTGTCGGTTATGCTTGCACAGTTCAACCGTGCAAGCATAACGGAACGTGTGTATTTAAATTTTGCTTGTGCAGGCAAAAAAATATATCATAGACACGTTCAGTTATGCTTGTGTGTGTGGCCTGCTTTATCTGAATTTGTATTTAGTAAGAAATGGATAAATAAATAAAGAATATAATAAACAGGTGGTTTAATGAAATAATGGGTGATTTGTAATTTCAAAACCAGTATGAACGCTCATTAGAATTTTAGTTACGTATCTTAAGGTTTTATTTGATAAAAGTTTCAACTAATATTCTTACTAAAATTGAATTGACCTCAATTCATTGCTATTCCAACCACGCAAGTTAGGGGTTTTCAACTCTAGTAGCGTCATAAAACCTGTACCTACTATTTATTCTGTCATTTTATTTTCATATTGATTTTGACTGCAAAGAACAAAGAGCAACTACAACATCGTGGTCTTCCCATGCACTTCTTAGCTTGTGTTACATGCTCATTGGCCATCGGCTTTATGGAGTAGAAATGTATTCAGAGAGCTAGAATAATGTATTTGTAATTAGATATAATGTAACTATATGTAAAAGCATATACATCTCGTTTAGGTCATTGACCCTGATTAGGAAATAAGTTACCTACACATTTACGGCCATTCCCAATATTCTATCTATCTCTGGTTTTGCGCAACTGGACATAGAAATAGTTATCTATCTAAGAATTGTTCGTCCTTATTAACCTACCAGTGTCAAAAAATCTATGGGATTCTTCTGAAGGATAGATCAAAAGTGACAGCTACATGACAGTTAAGTGCTGCCGATCTCGGATAGCTATCTGTCTTCGAATATTGGGAACTTTGAATAGTATAAGTAAGTTTACACGATCAATAAAAGGTAATGCCAGGCTGAACTGATTTTGTTAAACTTAGTCCTACGTTAGTTCGTTTCTTTTGAAGTTTCGGCAATGGATAAAACGTCAAACTAAACGAACTAACGTCGGACTATCTTTAAACCTCGTTTTGTAATAAGGGGGAGTTTGATTTATGAAGTAAATAATGGAAACCTCATTTGTTTGATTCTTTTCCTTAAACCCAAAAATATTTGCGATTCAATGAAAATTTGTGATATTTCTTCATATAAGGAAAATATCGAATATTAAAGGAATGGAGACCACGTGTAGTATTATAATCATAAATGATGAACGTCTCATGTCTGACGTGTCGAAGATAAAATGAGATTTTAATTTCATGCATCACCGTGTTTTGTTTCAATACACGTGCACGATTGATGGTTTACACTTTCTTTCTAAAAAATAAAGGATTCTACCAACGTCAAGGCCTTAAATTATTTTGTATACCTTTGATCATTTTTTCTAAACATTACATGCTTGTTTGTAACTAAACATGTTTGTTTGTAGATAATATAAGTTATAAGTAATATTAGAAATTGTTTATAAAATGATATTGATAACTTCAAGTATCTTATTGATGGACAAAGCAAAAGCTATTTACAAAAATTGCCACCATCATTATATAGCCGTTAAATAGTAAAAAAAAAGTGTACGTACTACAGTAGTGTAGTGTTTTCCTTAGTTTGTCTTTAAGTAAGATAATTACAAATAAAGCTACATCATCCTCTTCCAAAATACCCTACTTACAAACTCAAGGTAAATTCAGCTGCGTCCTAAATATCTAGAACATGCCTACGAGCCTAGGTTTTGTCTTAAAGTGCCGGATCGTGGGCTATCTAATATCTTGGCGCTTAAACCACAAACAGCTGCGAGGTAAGTATTAGGGTACTTTGTAAAATGGTATTCCTTTACGCTTTTCCGGAGTTTCCGACTTATTAAAATTTGGAGGTGTAAAATTAAAAGAATAGGTTTTCCTTTAATGTAAATGAATTTCTAATTGAATAAATTAAAAATGTCTATTGTTAAGATTTTATATTTTTGATTTTGTAAGATGTAACTACATGCCTTATTTTTACTCAACTGCGCTAAGAGGAGGGTTATGTTTTTCAAGAGTACTTATGTATGTATGTGTAATTCTTTGGCACGCTCTACAGTCTGAACGGCTTGATGGAATTTAGCTTTAGAGGTGTCCTATTATACATACTCGTAATTACTACTTACTTATTGTAATATTGATCTTTAACTATGTTTCTTTATTCTGTATGTCACAATATACATTTTAACTTTTCCTTCTTCCAGTTTTATACAAAAAGGTTGTGATCAAATAACAAATAATAGAGTCAAAGTTTGTTAAACGTAAAAGGTCTCATTTAAAATGCAGAAATTGCTGTTTAAAGATGCAATTATCACATTACGGCATCTGTAATTACAAAATGAAGACTCCCAGTTAAATATAAACGGGAATAAGCAACCGCTAGGGATTTGGGTGGATCTCATTATTTACAAAAAAAAATAAAATCACTCTCGTATGAGAGTAGGCTCATGCTCCTGTAGTGGGGACGTTAAAAGGGCTTATAATGGTTATAAAAAAGTTGAGTAGGCTTTTTCTTGCAAAGTAGAAGGAACTTATATTCTACTTGCGGGCGCACGCGGCTTTGTGCGAATTTATCTTTACACACTTATACGGTAAAAAAATACTCGTAGTTCAGGTGTTGTTCTGAAAATCTTACAAAGTTTCATTAACAATTGTCCGTGTTTTTTACGCGACAAAGTAACAAATCTCACGATACAAATATTGTCTTTTATAAATCCTACCAATAGTGGCATTTGTTGAAAATAAACAGATATTAATTGAGTTCCAAGAAATTATACCTTGCGACTTTCCAACTAGCTTAGTTTCCAAAAGCATTTCTTAGGCTTTGTTCAGCAGTGGGATCTTATAAAAACAAAAGATGATGCCAAGTTGATGCGTTTTTTTTCTTGCCGCGTTTGTTTACCAATGGAAATAGTGGTATCCACCCAGACTCTACAGGGACGGCTAAAGTTTAATTAGTTTAAGAAGATCCGAATCACGGTAGTACTCGTAGTTAGAACATACAGATTAAACGACTAATTAGTGTAGGCGGATTGAATTATAAGTATTTAAGTACATGTGGGGTGGGTTACGGTGTTTTTGTTTTTGGTTTGATTACATTATTTTGTAGGAAGGTGATAAAGGCGAGGTTATTCAATAACAGCTTTTAACATTTTGAACAATATCTGTGATTTTCAGCTTGTTGTGAATTAGTGTAGCGCCAAATCTGTTCCTTGACCGGGCTATACACTGGACTAAACTGTGCATAAAACGTATTAAAAATTAAAATTATTTGTCCATACAACACCCACGTGTTTGAATAGAAGTTGTGTCGTATCAGAGGCTTATATGGACGGCAGAGAATAGAGAAGAGTGACGAAGACTTCACCGACAAGAGCATGACGATGATGCAGGTGCATTTTATTAAATGCTCAATTCAATGATCTGGCGAAAGGCTGACTAAGTTAATAAGTAATTCAAGAACCTTGGTAAAAGTAGGAGACTGTAAGATAACGCCATCTAAATATAAATAAGAAATCGATAAACGCGAAACAGTGTAACACGACAGTGAAAGACAAGGCATTCCAACGAGCCACAATATTATGGGTAAAGCTATCAATCAAGTATAATTTATTTTCCATTACGCCACGAACGAGAGTGGAAAAATGGTAATAAAAAAGTTCTGAGATGTAAGAGTAAATATTTTCCTTGGGAAATTGGGGATTTTTATAAGTACAAAGTTTTTTTTTTGTTTTGACATACGGTATATGCATTTGGTATGAGAGAGTAATGAAATATAAAGATTTTTTCGGAATGCCAACTGTTATTGCTGCTTACCTCAATGTAGTCGAGACGCTATGTACAAAACGGGATATAAGTAGTATATGAAAAGTAAAACAATGTTTGGTCACTAATATGACATCTATATATATAAAAATGAAACCCGTTTTCCGTTGTCACGGCATCACGCCTGAACGGCTGGACCGATTTCGCTAATTCTTTTTTTAAAATGTTCATTGAAGTCCAAGGATGGTTCTTACGGTGAGAAAAATTCGAATAATTGCCGGGAAAGCCCTAAAACAGACCTTTTCTTTTTCCCATACAAATGTTTTCTTACTAAAATGTAGAGTCAATTTGAACTTTATTCCTACACAATAAAGTTCATTCTAAGGCGGGACGAAGTTCGCCGGGACAGCTAGTAGGTAATAAAATAATGACTTTTGAGCTTATTAATTTATTAATATTAATTTGTCGTAAGTACATTGTATAATTTTTGTTGAACAGAAAACATTTGCAAAACAATTTGATAATCATATTTTTATCATGATTGGAATGAAAGAATTAATTTTATCAAAGGTTAACAAAAACGAATTACCGAAACAAAATCTTCTGTGTTAACACACATATAATATGTTAATATTATATTGTGTAAATGCTCTAAATATACATCAGACTACAAGACACAATTCTAGGTCAAGGTTAGCTTCCATCCCAAAAACTATATACAACCCAACAATTTACGTCACTTACAAGTACAATGCAGCTCCCAAACAACACTTACCCAACTCCACACAAAGAGAACCCGTAATGTATTCATCGAGGCATGAACTGACAGAATCTACGGACAGCTAAATGACAAATGGATATAGAAATCACACAATAAAGGAATGGACCGATTTTTTCAGAGTTTTTGTCCGCCTATCGCTTTATTCGGCGATACGTGAAAATGGTAATGATGAGTCTCTTTGGAAGGATTTCATATGGAATAAACAGTAAATATAAATTCAGGTTACTGGTAGGTAAGCTGCGAATCTAAAAAAAGTGTTTGTTTATCTCAAAGGGAGTGTAAGAGATGATTTTAGCTCGCTTTTCCAGTTTATTTTTCGTCTGACTTTGAAGATATTTTTGTAGATATCGTATAAATGCTGTCAAAGGAAAAATGATGATCAAAATGTTTTTAAATTGTCTGTATTTAATATTGAAGGGCCGATTCGACGAGCGACAGAATCTCAGACGATGTTATCGCCGTTTCACATATTCATACTTAGAGCGTGAGTCTACGTAGTAGTGAGAATGATATCACGATGATACAAAGTGTAGTCTCCTCAAGGAGACAGTCCCTGAGTTTAATTCCAAAAGGGTGTGAAAATTGAGCCAGCAAGACCAGGAAACAGGATAATTTATCTTAGAATAGCATTAGTTTGATAATGATATGATGTGGAATAACAGGTTACTAAATCTTAGTTTAGCCTTAAGACGTAACTGATAGAATAACTTACGTAGTAACTATTTTGTAATGTATAGAATTAGGAGTATATTAAAACACTCCCTTGGCACTAAGTTATGATGACATTTGGTCGTTCAAAATCATTTAAAGAATAATAATTCAAAAAATAAGCACTCCCCCGATTAAATGAAATGACAATAACCACCGTCGTCATCCGAAAGAACGGAAACATCTTGAAAACGGACAAAAACTCGAATAATGAATAAGGCAGAGAAAATTACAATCTACTCTTAAATTAACATCTCTTCCGTCGCATTTTAAATGTCACTCACTTGTCAAATTCTCCTTTCATGCCTTTATAATGCCATTCTTTCCTAACAAGGCCTCCTAAAGAATGCATATTACTCTTATATTACTGGAATTCTCTAAAGAGCAGTCGGGTTTTTGCGATGAATTTCATGCCTTGGCAGAAATCCTTTTGCGTGAAAGCATAAAAAGCGTTTAGTGCTCAAAATGCCTTGACTTTAAGATTTTATTTTGCGTTTAGGTGTTATTTAAGTGTCGTGGGATTAATGGTCGAGTGCAGACAAGGAAATACTTTCTTTGAAAGTAAAGTTAGATTATATTAAGCGATTAAAAACTTCGTGAGAAGTTGAAATACTGAATTAGGTTTAATAAGCCTAAATTAATGCTATTTGCTGCTATTGCAGATGTCAAGAAACTGAATTTACTCCTGAAAAGTGAATTCATATTGAAAAGCATAGAAAAAAGTTTCAATCAAAGCCGTGCTGTTTATAAAGTAAAAAGACTAACTAAAGAAGCGATGATCAAACCCCTCTATATATAAATGTCATATTTTGACATTTTGCGTATCAACCGCAAAAACATTGTTTTGCTGTGATATACAGATATGTGTATCTTAAGTTTGGGTGTATAATTATGTATGTATTTCTATAGTGTAGTTGCCATTTTGAAAAGAATATTGCTGCATTAAATAAATTAAGACTTAATTGTATATACTTAGTTATATTACCTGTATATACTTAGTATAAGTTTACCGCCTTAAGCAGTTTTTATTCCAGTTAAAGGTCATTAAGATGTTTATCCATTACACATTATACTGTGTTATTTTGATTCCTATTACGGAAGTGCCAGCTATATTTTAATTGAGTTTTAGATTAAATGTTTATTTAGCACTAGATTGTAAGCCACGGAACAGTTAAAAAGTATCAATTAAAAATATCTGTCAACAAAAACGTGTCTAAAACACGTAAATCGCGTCAAAAACGTGTCATTTAGCAAGGTTTAAACCGTGTCAGAAATAAAGACTTTACGTACCTTGATTCCTCGCAAAACCTAGTAATTTTTCCCTCCGGCCCGAGTCAAAGGACACCGCTCAATCACCTGATAGCTTTAGTTGGGCTTGGAAAACAGCAATTTTGGAAAAAGTAAGTATAAATAAAAAAAAAACAAATGTACCTCAGTATAAATAAAACTATGTGAAAGGTAGAAAATTTGTGAGGAATGTTTGTAAAATGAAATTTTTATTAAATTTGTTGAAAGTTGGGATATAATGGAGTTGTTGTTATTTTTAAGGATAAATAAAAAACTTTTCATTTCATTTCATTTCATTTCAATGGAGTGATGAAAAAAATGTTCTGATTTACTTTTTGGTTGCTTAGGTATTCTCCAAAACGCTTTATAAGCGCTTTATTTTTGAAGAAGTGGCAGATCTGTATTATGAAAATAAAATTGTGCTAAACTTTTGAAGTCATCAAACATATTCACTTCTTTGTTTTTCGACTTAATATTATGGATATTTTATGTTTTTAACATTAACTTGCCTGTAAGAAATCGCGTATTTTTTAGCCATCACCTGATTTGGCTGCATCTGCCTGTGACAAATGAAAGCGGTTTTTTAAGCACACCGAAAATTCCCACCTCGGGCCTCTTTTTGCACCCATAGCATTCTTATTACCAAACGAATAAAGTCAAAAATATCAGTAGCAACCACCAAATTTATTTTTGTTCTAACAAAGATAGAATGTGGTCGCATAATGTAGGGTGTTTAACTTATGTAGCGTAAAACGCAAGTATTTTTATTACGTTTTTTCGTTCACGAGATTTTGTGTGACCGCTGGAGTGGCTAACATGGGTTGGCTTTCGGTGCTTTTGCTGTACACGATTTATAGTAATGCTACAAGTGCGGACGACGTGTGGAAAATATAACGCTATATAATAAAGACAGACGAATGGTTTGAATATACTGAGTTTTTGAGGAAGCGAAGACTTGCGAGGTTCGTCTGAGATATTCTCTAGTGAAATATAAACTATGTCAATAGAGTGTTTCATGTCTTTATAGTCGAAGTTCTAAAAAAGATATTGCCATAATTTTCACACATACCAGACTAGGCGGCGACTGAAGAACTATATAAAACTGATTGAATGAAAGATATTCATTCGATATAATGAGATGAAAAGGTTAAAGCACTCACTTTAAGGTGTTTACAGATCTAAGCCGCCAAGGTCAGCGGCTTTCATTTATTCGGAAATGGTCGAAAATGACGTAAACCTAACGTAAGCCGGGCCGGCGGCTTTGGTCTGTAGACAACTTTAGTAAGCGATATCGTAAAATAGTGTATTCGAAATGATAGCATAAAAGCACAGATATAAATCACGTAACTGTTGAACCCAATTTTTTTAATGATCACATGTCATAGTTATAATTTTCATAATTTCAGTACCAATTTGTATTAAGTCGGGCTATTAAGTTATGTCAACAGTGATTTCCAACAAACGGCCGATCGATAACCATATCCGTAAACGGAAACGAAATAAGACACCCCTTTCGTGATGCACTAAAATACATTTTTATTTTGTAGCTGCAGCCAATTCAGCTGAGAACGTAAATAGAGGCAGACGGCAGCATGGCCGCGACTTCAACGCTTCTGCCGTGCAATCCATTGAACAGACAAATTGCAAGTGTCAGTGCCTCGAGATCTGTCTGTAGCTGCGGAGAGGCCAATAAGATGGATTTGTTTCTAAACTTGTTTTAAAATTCTCGGTAAAATAGATAGACTTGTTTACTAACTGGTTGGGAAATCAGTTGATCAAACGAGCTAGGGAAATATCGCAATTATGACTTTGTTGTCTTTTGTTTTTAGGGTAATAGCTAGGTATAGTTGCATGTGACTGTTATAAATCTGGGAGGCAGGAATCTTATGGATTGCATCAATCATTTAATAGCTACGCTCTTTTCGGTGAAGCTTCTTCCGTTCTGGTATGTCCTCTATTTTCTTTTTGACTCCTTGATACTACATGACTCCGGCTCTTTCCTTCGTTTGCTCCTTATCATTTTCTACTCGTATGAGGCTTTCCTCTTTATGGAAGATAATGATGAAATTACAATAAATATACCTTGTTAGATTTCATCTATGGTACTCATCATCTTGATATTTTGGATTCAAAAAAACCTTTTTTACGTTTTATTAGACCAAATAGCTCTACAGAGCGAGTATCCTACGCTAGCATAGTCCTTTGTGACTTTTAATTCTTTAAGTTTTCAAAATATAACTGACCACACATAACCAAAGCAGCAAATACTTTTTAACCCATTTTATATCCCAAACAAACGAATCTATCCAAACCGAAGCCACTCAGTCCCCAATCCTGATAAATCCGGTGGTAGTTCGTTCATAAATGTCGAGTTGTCGTCTTCGACGGTAGAATTGATGGCCGATATTGATCTTGTGTGTAAGCCTGACATATTCCACTCACCTACTGAACCATATTGTTGTAGGGTAGGCATTTATTACGGGGAACTGCAGTTGGAGATTTAAGCTGGCTGGTTGGTGTAGACCCTACTTGCCACGCCGCAAGTCAAGAGTTCGATTCCCACTGGAGACAAACTGTACTGTGATGGAATAGAGATGTTTTTCTGAAGATTGGGTGTTTTCGTGTACAATATGAGTATTAAACTATATTAAAGAACAAAGTAAGCTTTACTTCGCCTCATATTGGCAGAATAGGTATACGATGGCAAGATATTAGTTAAAAAAAAAAAAAAAGTTTAAGCATCGTTGATGGACAGGTCTTGCCTACTGAGGTAAGCCTGATTATGGCATTTTACTGATGACGACGTCTCAATTGTCTGCCAATACGCCTACTAATATGAATTTAACTGAAAGAAATTACTTGTTCAAGACCATAAACTTTCTCATCGCGTTTCATAATATTAAATTTTTTTATGACAATTTAAAATCTATTTGAGTGCCACACAACAACTCTAGAAATCACGGGCACGTATGCTGACGTGTTCTGACTTCTGAAACGAGAGCAAAGATGCGGAAAAGATTTTGCTAAACTAAACTATATTCATTTTACATTTCGTCACGTTTGAAAATAAACATTGTTATTGATTTTTATGAAATTTTAATACTTAACAATCCCTTTCAGAACTGATCAATACAATTGTGCGGTTTTTAAAGTTCAATTTATTTCAAAAACTAAACGTTTTTTCTGGACGGGCCCGGCGTCGCACGATTGCGCGTGAACCGAACTTTAACCCTGTGCACGAAATTCGCGCGTAAGTTAGTCACAGAGCAAGTGTCAACCTATCGACTTCAGTGAATTTTTGCGTCACCACCTTTCATTAATGTGAGTAGAAAATTATTGATTTTTGGTTTGTATTTCGGGATTTAAGTATTAAAATCATAATGTTAAATAGATTAAGTATGTATTTAACAGAAAACTGCATTGAAATAGCTTTTAGTATTGCGGCCAGCCGTTAACGAATTTTGATGAGACAATTGTATCATGCAGGGCCGTATAGACAATTAATAGTTTTTGATGCTGTGCGTTATTTATCTGTTTTTACAGAAATTTATAAAATGCCGCGGGGTTTGACGGAAGCCCACATTGAGACTTAGCTAAATGGATCTGGAGACGAGGGTAGTGACGATGAATAGCTCCCAGAACCCTCTATGGGGCCCTCAGGAGCACAAGTAGCAGTCAGTTCTGAGAACTCCGCAACGTGTGAAGACTCTGAGGATGATTCAGATGATAACTTATGGTTAAGTCGAATGCAATGGGAAAAAAAGAAGTTAAATTCTATAGAAATGCCGGTGCAAGTGTCTCCAAAACCTAACCATGAGCAACAACAAGACTACCAATCTGCCTGACATAGAAAAATTCGGAGCTAAACACACTTGATTTTTTATGTTTGACTCTGATGTTGATGAGATGTTAAAAATATATATAATTTTGTGTTAATAAAAGATTTTAAATTGTATCCTATATTGTTTTACTTTTCTGTAAACATAAATCTTTGGGCCCGATTCGATACAATTGTTGGTACTAAAATTTTCCAAGATGGCGGCCGGAAAATGGAAAACTGACCCCGGATTTGAATTCTCCAGACCATTTTTAGTTAAACCTAATAGTCTTTTTGTCTGAAATTAATGTAGTTTCGTCGCCGGTCTGAAAGGGATACCAATTTTTTTACTCTCGTGGTTACAAAGCCCGTTGCACGTAAATTAATCTAATGCTCCATTAAACCGATACCTGACATTCTCATTATCAATAATTAGAAAAAGAAGACACGAAATTAAATTGATTATTAATTCTATGAGCCTTTTCTGGAACTGTAGCCCAAGTCTGCTAAATTCAAATAGTCTCAGTTGTGTGACTATTGAGCGTCAATGTAATTTTTTGACACAATTGGTCGCAATCAGTGAAAACCATTGTTTAGCAGAATACCAAATGTGTCAAAAATTGCCATTGACACTCAATAGTCACTCAACTGAGTCTATTTTAAAAGAGCAGTCTTGGGCCCCTAGTGAATTTCACCTGGGGACCTGCAACGCAGTTTAACGTTTGATGTGTTAATTCAAACGATTCTAGGCGGTTAATCTGTAGCTTTGAAGCTGTTACAAATCAAACGTCAAATAGTGACACGCGGCTTCTCTATTGAATTTAACCTGCCCTATCTATTAGATTCCGCATCAACCTGTCCTTTAATGGCTGCCTAAAGACAGAGAGGAAAATATTCGAGAGACCGAGAAACGGGTCGAGATAGCTTTTGTTTTTGCGTTAGTTATTGTCAACATCATTATATCAGTTTGTGGACGTCTACTGCTGGATAAAAGCCTCTTGAGGATCTCCACAATGACCGGTCTTGCGCTGTCCTCATACCACAGCTTCCCGCGTATTACGTTGTGGGCTTAAATAGCCCTTATAAAAGTCAAAATAATTCCTCTCTACTACTATTTATAGATGCATTGTGATTGTGATCTGTTAATGAAAAGGAGTTCTAATATAAATTGATGAATCGCCATTAATCCTTCAGAAAATAAATAGGCACTTTTAATTAAATAAATTCAAGTAAGCAGAAAGATCAGACAAGCTGATCTAGTTTTAGTGTTCAAAAGCTAGGTATTTGTGTCTAGACTTTTAATTGAAGTGCTGACAAGACAGATTTACTTTTAATTTAGTTGATTATGATGTAGGTATTAATTGCATGAAGAAAAGCAAAAGGTTTCTAAATTATAAATGCTGAGCAGACTGTTTTGTTTGGATAAACAGACAAAAGTCAATATTAATAATGGTTGTTATAAAATAAAAGAAGAATTATAAATATGACAACTGCTTTGTTATATTCTTTTTGTGCATTCGAAGAGAAAGAAATGTGTTTAGATCGTAGCAAGAGATCGCTCTCTTCACGTGTATGTATGAGGTGACTGATGAATGAAAGTTTCAAGTTGCAAGTCGAAGGGAGTTCTGTAAATAGGCGTGACGGATTATGTTACAATCACTCAAATATAAAATCCAACTTTTTAAATAAACAACTGTCATCGTTATATTTTAATGATACCAGCAAAATCTTGCATTTAGTCGGGTTACATTGTTGAGAGGTTTCAACACAGATTTTCAACGGAATCAAATTGCTAGGCAGAAGAACCATCAAACAAATTACACTACACTGTTCCAAAACCATGTGCGTCCTGCTTACAGAGGTACACAGCGTACAATGTTCAGGTAAATAGATTAACTAGAGCCCGACTACCGTCGGATCTGACTTGCCCGGGGTGTCATTCCGATTGCAACACACACACACAGTGCAGGTACTGAGTAAGGGCTCTTATAGACGTGTGGCAGTTTGAATTTGGAAAATGTCATCGGAGTTACCCGAGTTGACAAATTTTATCTACGCGTTGATGGTGAGTGGTTATGTTTGTTCTTTTTTTGATTAAAATGGCAATTGCCATTGTGGGTTCTGCCAATGTCGAGTGAAGTAAATCTTAAAATATATATTGTACTGGAACCTCCGTTAGATCGCAGGTTTTTCGTAGGCAGGTTAAAGTTTTTAGAATTTATTTTTCAATATTTTAGATACATACATATATACATATCTATCACGTTGCTCTCCCTTCGAAGTGAGCAGAGACCAATTGTTACTTGCTACGATCCAAACACACTTCTTTCGCTACATTCATTTGTCGCCTCATAATAATTTGAGTTAAAGAAAGACTAATTTCTTATAATTACTCACACACATACGTACATATCAGTCACGCCTCCCTCCCATTGGGGTAAGCAGAGACCACTTCCTTCCACTTGCTAAGATCTAAACTTGTTTCTTTCGCTTCATCCACATTCAAGAACTAATTTTTTCTTCACTTATTTAACTAGTTAGTTAGTTTAACTTATTTAACTAGTTAGTTAGTTTAACTTATATAACTAGTTAGTTAGTTTAACTTATATAACTAGTTAGTTAGTTTAACTTACATAACTAGTTAGTTAGTTTAACTTATATAACTAGTTAGTTAGTTTAACTCATTTAACTAGTTAGTTAGTCACTTATTTAACTAGTTAAATAGGTATATTTTTTATCAAAATCACAATGTAACCAAACCTTTAGCCAGTGTAAAGAGGGGTGGAACTTGAACACGAGCCACGTGAAGCTTTGAGAGAATTATGCAGCCACCTGAGTTGCGATCTGCGAATGAACCTGTTCCGATTCGTTCATACATTGGTTAAGATAGAAACAGACATATCCCACGTATGCAACGAACGTATTATGAATTCTTTTTCATAGAAATACTGTAATTATAAGCAAACATGTCACACACAACGATATCCCACATTACATATTATTTGTATATAGCAGAAAATACATTGCGTACATTGCATACATGCTACTGTTTCTGCTTTAATGCATTCATTCTAAAATGGCGTGGTCATAAAGAACGTTTGAACTACACTTGGATTAGTGCCCATATAGTGCTTATATAGTTTTTTATAAACAAAAGAACGAAAAACTAGAAGACTACAAAAAATCTAGTCAGTTAAATTAAGGTTTTTAACATTAACGTTTAACAAAGTTGCTGAACTTATCAAAATACAATAAAGATAAATGCACAGTAAAAAACAAACGCCAATCAAAATAGCGTAACAACCATCAACTGAAACATTTTTTTTTGCATATCAATCCCAGGTCTTCTAAAAAGTTCAATTTGAACCTTTTCATTTCACATGTCGGACACAGCGGCAACTTTTTTTAAACCATGTCGCCTGTCATGACAGTCTGGTGTCTAACTTATTCACAACTGCGCGCGTACAAAAGAATTTTTAAACATGAAAATGGGTAAGAGTGAGTTTGAAGAGTTTGTGGAAGGTTCTCGAGAATTGAGATAAAATGTTTCATGTTTCACGTTGATATTTTGTTACTTGTCGTTTTTAAAAAGCTACTTTTAATGTATTTTTAGGACTTTTTAAAAGGCAATTTTCAAGCAAAAGTGGTGTTTTTAGATCGAAGTAGGTGAATGCAAGTGGTCATTGCCTACCCTGACGGGATAACGGCGTCACAGATATGTACCTATGTCAGTAGAATATGTACCGTAACAAACGGTAAAAATATAAATGATGTTTTTTGTGTTCGTTTTTTTTTAATCAAGTGAAATAAAATCTTCAATCTTCTTTCTTTCTTTTTCTTCTTCTTCAATCTTCTTCTTTCTTCTTCTACTTAAGTAGGTATTAGATTAAGAACTACTTAAGTAGGTATTAGATACAAATAAATTCACTATTCTATTGAAAAAAAAAATGCTGAAATTACTACATTTTGTAGAAGGAACCCTAACAGTTAAAAAACGGCGCTCCAAAAATCTCGGCTGGAACGCATTTTAACAAACGCAATATTCTTGTAAAATTAGTTTCTGTTCTTTTTTTCTTTCTCTAGAAATGTTTATAGTGGAATAAAGTTCAGAGGCATTCACAGTTGGAGTTCTTTGCTATGTTTTTTTATTTTTAAACTTTTAAAAGATAATGCGCAACTGATGTTCCCGGAATTCATTTGTATTTACTTGAGTTATAAATTTTAAATAAGTTGAAACGACCAAATCCTTACAAAAAGTATTTTACTCTGTTCTAAAGGCCGTGACTTTGAAAGCATTTATCGCTTTATCGTATTTACGAAATATCTCAAAATATTGCTTATGTGATATTCTTATGTGTAAGCTACAACATTGCCAAGTTTCATCAAAATCTGTCCAGTGGCGTAAAAGAGTAACAAACATCCCTCCATCAATCCCTCCATCAATCCATCCATCCATCCATCCATCCATCCATCCATCCATCCATCCATCCATCGGCACAAACATTGACATCTATAATATTAGTAGGATGAACCAAAGATGGCTGCCAAATTCAAAACAACATAAAAACATAACCCTTCTTCTATCGCAGTCGAATAAAAACATAATTAAAACACATCATGTCGATACAGACAAACCTTTCGAACCAAAAAATGAAAGGGATAGAGTAATGAATGTCGTACAAAAAGGTAGGGTATAAAAGGGACAGCAAATTAATGAGCCGAATGCCCAGTCATTAAGTACAGTTAACAGGATTCGCAGTGTCACTGAAGAGTGTCTCTGACAGAATAAATTTTCTTTGCCAGTAACCTCTTATGTGTGACATACAGATTATGCGGTTGGGCAACATTTTTCTACAATTTTCTAAGAAGTTTTATACTAAAGTGTTGTGTGGGTTAGTTTACTTCTAGATATTTAGAAGAATAATTGAGGCATGTGTTAAAATTATATATTATTATAAAAAGTAAACAATGACTAATCCATCAGAGGACCTTTCTTTCTTGATCTTAAAATATCAACGATTGTAACTACATATTTATAATGATTTCTAAGTTGAAGTTTCTGCTTGATACCAATTATGCTCTATTCCTAAAATATCTCATTATATGGCAAATAACATTAATACTGTTGATGTGACTTTAATAAAACACAATTCAATATTTTTATTAAAAGAAAGACAAATCAGAACAAATGCCGCCGTCAGTCAGTCAGTTACGAAACAAAAATAGCAAATTAATTTCCTGAAAACGTCAGTCCAACCGCCTGTGTGTAGCATCGTACATTTTTTGCGTCGAGGAAAAGGTCCGAAAGAGATCTCTCTGTTTTAAAAACAAAATGTTAATTAAAAAAGAGACGTTAGCAATCTCATTTATAACTCGTTGTGAATTTGCGGCGTGTGGCCTCCTTGCTTGCTTATTTTTCTTTTTAATGCTACCCTCTTCATTATTCCGTTGGGTTTGTTCTGAATTAACTACAGTGTTGATAAATTTATTTTATCTGAGATTTTTGGGCGCTCTGTAGCTAAAGGTTGAAAGCATAAAGATTTTAGCAGGTTTTTTAATTTAAATATTTTATGTTACAGAAAATAAATGTAAAGTAATAATATTTAATACAACATTTGAAGATATTTCTATTATGATGCTCCGGTAACAGAACAGTCCTCAATTAATTACTTTGAACGATCAGTTAATTGTGTTCTGCTAGATTGTTGTTGTAAAAGTTGGTATTCTGCTTAACTATGGCTCGACACTGATTGCGACCAAATGTGTCAAATCATGCCTTTGACACTCGATAGTCACACAACTGAGACTATGTTAAATGAGCAGACTTGGCCCCTTGTCCTATATTTTTACATGATGGAAGAATAACAAGATAGAAAAGGACCAGTCCTAATCATGAAGTAAAATCCATTTTTTATGTGCTAGGGTTTATTTCACTGCAATCATCATTGATCATTTTGAAAACCTCATTGTGTTCGTCCATAAAACGACAAAGCTTGTAATGCAAATTTACATTGAGTTGGTTTCAGAACGTGTCATTTGATAACCAAATTAACAAACAAATTATCGAATCACGCCGGGTTGGTAACCACAATGCGTATGGGTTTATTGCATTCCCAATTCTGATATCTGATGGTAGGACTACGAGGCTGGCTTTGAGTTTCTGATACCAAAATATAAGCCGTGAAACGAATCCATTCAAAAATGGAGTCTCGTATTTAAATTGGCAGATTATTATCTGTATCATATCTGATCAGTAGAAACAATTAGTTATCTTTTTGTTTGAAAATACTTGAAATATAGTTAATTGGTTTAAATACGAAAAGTTACCTGTCAAGATGCAGATTTAAGTTTTACACCTCTAGTCTTGTTGCATTGTGTCAAGATTTTTATCGGAAGACTACATTCCTAGTGTCAAGACAATAAAAAAAAACAATAAGATAATAAGATCCAACAATATTAACATTTAAAATTCTCTTCTATTAAAGCTTCCGATTACGGTGTTTTCAGACTAGCGTTATATACGCGTATCTTTTGATCGTACGAGAGTTGACGCGCTTCTAAGCTCGTGTAGTCCATGTTGAAACTGACACAACACTACCACCGTTTCGAGCGTACACAGTGCTTCAAGGATCTTTTGGCACGTAGTGAAAATCGGAACTAAAGATATCATCTTGTAAATTGTCATTATTTTAAGTTATTTTTCACCACCTACGCCCTCCTGACAATGTCACTCAAGTGCCAATAGATCACTTAAAGATCCTAGTAGTATAAGCGCGTATACTGAAAGCAATCACATAAACGCGTATAAAACGCTAGGTCTGAAAACGTCCTAATAACAGAATCCGACTAACAAGTTTAGTGTAAGCGAGCTCTCACTAAATAAACCTACTTTTTAAAAAGCAAACTAAATATAATTGCGGTAGATTCTGCATAGAAGATTTCCCTGAGCACACTCTTAATGTTATTTAAGTTATTCATACGGGAATAGAATTACCTTGTACGGTTTCATATGGTTAGCGTAGAGTTGGTCGTTCTGTAAGGAATTTCTAGTATTTCTTGTATATTTTCCTGCTATGCTGTTTTGAAAAGACATTTTCAACAAGTTATCATTATTATTTTGAAAATAAATTAGCTTTGGTTGTTTTAGCTGTGTATACATTTTATGATTCTATCCCCTTTATTACAAAACGAGTTTTAAAGAATGTTCTAGGACTTATGTAATTTTTTGACGTTTTGTCCATAGCTAAATATATTACTTGCTTTTGTCTACAGCTTCGTTTATGTTTTATTCAGAGTATTAGTAGGCGGTTAGAATAAGAATAAAAGTCGACTAAGTCACTCACCATCTCTTCGACTATCTACAGTAAAAAAACATAACGTCAATACGTCGCACTATTTTGCCACGAAAGTTGGACAAACAAACACTTCAGTATTTATAATATTAGTACAAAAACAATAACAAATCCTTCAAAAGAGTATCCCAATACTATGCATTTAATATCAAAACTTGCTGGTATTGGAAATGGATCAAAACAAAAAGTTACATAAAAGTCTTACAATAAAAACTCTTTGGTCATTGATATAAAAACGTTATCCAGTTTATCCGAAAGCACGTTTGTCGGCAATTTTGCGGGAGTTATGGCAATATCCCCATATAAACGGGGCACTTCAAATATTGCCCATTCGATGATACTCAGTCACTTGCTACGGTTTATCTGCCACGATTCAATAGCCACTATTGAGGTAACGTTATTTTTTTGGATTTTCAGATTTTCTGTTCCACTTTGTGTTTTTTTTATCCCCTTGATGTCCAATAAGACAAATGACTATAAAAATTATGAATTAGAGAGATACCTTGGAGAAAAGTTAAATGTGAAAATGTGTTTCTGTTGATAGGTTTTAAAATATCCTACAAACTGAAAAATAAGCCTGACAAGCTTTAGACATTACCAGAATATTATGTCCGTTCGATTTTATATAAAAATACCGCTAAGCCTAAAATTATCTAACCCGAGGAGCTAACCTATCTTTATCCATCTAGATTCTATTTTATTTGCAAGAACTTGCAAAAAACCTTGCTTAACATTCTGATCCAAGATTAGCCGCGTTTTTGGGGTGTCGATTAAAAATATCTTTAGATATCTGGGTCGAGGTGATAACAATAATTTTGTATAGGTAATAATGGATATTGCCAATTCACTGCCTTCTGGGGCAATGGCCAATTATTGAAAGAAAAAATCTTGATGAATATCCTTGGCCTGAATTCTTATTAAGACAATCGGGAGGTGGAAAAATATATATTCTTTAGGCATTAAAAATATGCTGGGGGTTATAACACAGGTTACTTAATAGTTACGTTAAAGGGTCATCTTGTGATTTGTCATCAGCATGGCGATTCTATTTTGTTTAACGCTGTCTCTACAATGTACAAGTACCTTGCTAACTCAGTTTATAGTCACTAGTTGCAAGAATAGAACAAAAGAACTTAATGTAATGCGACTTATAGTATTGTGCCATATAATCACTGCGTAATTGGACCTTTTAAATTAGCACCTGACAACGTCATAATTATTATACTACCGCGAATAATACCTATGTTTTAGTCGGGTATACACATTTATTTGAAAACAAATCAAAATAATATATTTTTTATATTTCTAAAAGCAGTATATAAAATGGAAGTGGTCTCTGTCAACCCAATATGAGAAAGAGACGTGATAGATATGTAATAACGTACATGAATTCTACGTAAATCTTTTAAGAACCTTTTAGGTTGTGTAAAAAAATGAACCTAAAGAGCTTACAACCGTTCTACTAAAACAGAGCAGAACCGTATACAAATCAGTCATTTTTGAAAGCACAAAATCCGTCTACCTTTTATCCTTTCGGCCTAGAACAGAATAAATTGACAGCTATGATGAATAGGTACGTTTTTACCACAAAAGTAGAGCCGAGGTCTAGTTCCGAAGGTCAAACATGAAATATTACTTGTTTCCCTTAATGTTTATTGACAGAGGATATGCGCTGTAAATACAGGAAATTCTTCGGACAAATTCTGATTGGCGTTAATTAGCTGTTTGAAATGATAAATACGTCAATTGTTATTACTCTCATTATGCCATTATGTCAAGATTTGGTTACGGTTTATATTTTTATGGCCGCCTTCTTGCCTTAATTTTGTTCAATTTTTTTTTGTTTTACTTTTAAAAAAAAAGTGTAAATACATATTTGTCAAGCCTCTTTCCCGTCTGGGAAGGTAGACACTACTTCCACACTTGCTATAATTTAAACACATTTCTTTCGCTTCAATCGCATTAATTAGTAGCCTCATACATGCACGTCGGTTTTGAAAAAAACAATCTTAAAATCAAAAGTTTTATGCACGACAAGTCACCAAACAATAAATTTATAAAAAGTGTGTGTATAACAACAAAGTTATTTGGTGATGACAGAATATCATAGAATACTGCAAATATAAAATATCAGCTCAAGCACACGTAGTATTGACGTCAATTAAATTGATCGTCCAACTGCAGTCGAGTGACTAATAACCGCAAACATGAATCAAATATTCTGATTGATCAAGTAATAGTCTGTCTCACTTGCAGGTAAACTAAGCTGAACAGACAGCATATCAACTAGGGAACTTAGACTATCTGATTGTTAAAGTACGGTTTTGTGAAAGGCGTTTGTGAGTGTGGGATGGGCTTTAAACCTTAGAACGACACGTCTCATTAAATTTTCTGAGCTATGTGCACAACAAAGGTGGTGTCATCTTTTAGTAGATAAATAGGAATAGTGGGAGTTGACTTGGTAGAGAGCCGTTCAAATTGAATATTATTTATAGAAGCATTTTTTCTTTCTTCATGTTTATGTAATGTTGGTCATCCATAGATGACTTGGCAAATCAGGTATTTGTTGTTCGTCGCGACTGATTGACTTTGGCGTTCAAGAGGTTAACAAGCAGAATGCAAATGCATCGTGACAAAACGTTATCACGACTTTTTCATATTGACGTCTCTGTTTAAAATTTTAATGTGATAAGGATAGATTTACATGAGATAATGTACGAAAGCAATTGTTTACGGTTGTTGCGGCGCTGCGGTTTCTTCTAAAAATCCATCTAAAATGTTGAATTGTTTACTCAAGTGGCTATCACGTAGAATTTTAACAAGTAGTATTTAGCCATTGTATTACATCATCTCAACAAGTTGTTATTGACAAGTCAATCATTAAGAAATAGTACTACACCATCTTTTAGGCTAGAAATCTGCGGTCCTGACGCCATCTTTGGAAATGCACCTTAACAACATAACTTATCTCACAAGTTTATATCTTGAACTCTAGTTGATTCTAACTAATACGGAACGTATTAAGGACTATTGATTCTTGATATCAATTAAATATAGTGCACTACGGTTGTGTACAGAAACAGGGCTGTATGAAGCGAAGGAAGTGTGTTTGGATCGTAGGTTTTGATAAAGGGGATAGTATTGAAATAACAAAATGTATTTGTCAAGTTACCCACTCTGTCATTACAGACACAGATACAACACGTGTAATTAATCCCACTGCTGAGCAAGATCTTCCTTTTTACAATATATCCATTTCTATTCTGTAATAAAATTGGTACGGTACTACAATATAATTATTGTAGTACCTACCTTATTATGGTCCACAGGTCATCTATTTATTTGACAGGCATTTTTGCGGATCCTATTTATTTTGCTTACTTATTCGTAGTTACGTAGTTAAATACGAATATAAAAACATAAAAAAACTTTGTAAGAGAACAACTTAAAAATAAAACTAAAGCAGACTCAACTTTCTTTTTGCAAGAAGACAGCAATAATGTTCTATTTTAAGCACTTTAAACACACGAGTACAGTTCAGTACACATAAATACAGCCGCAAACTCGCATCCCACACTCTGCAAGACGTAACTCAAGACCTTCACAGTAAATATGCATAAACATCTTGGGACCCAAGTAAACTATTGCGTGTAGTACATTTTCATACGTAGTTGCTTCACCACATTGCCCTAATTTCCATCGTGCAAAGACAAGTTTATAAGTAAGTATAACCGCAAGCCAAGTATGAAGTAAAGCTGTTAAAGCTCTTACGCACTAGCGGTCGAAACGTTTGATATTTTATATTAATATGGTCGGAACTGGGCGTGAAATCTACCAATTAATCAATTTTGTGTGGACAAAATCATTTTCGCGCTCCGTAACAATCATCATACGTACATACAAATCTGTGACACCTCTCTCCCAACGGGGTAAGCAGAGACCACCCACGTCACTCCACTTGCAAACACACTTCATCATCATCATATTTAGGGGAAAGGACTATTGTCGGTGGAAAAATAACCATACTTACCTATTAGAATTTCTTCTGTAAGCGATTTCACTTTTGTATGTGAAACGTTTTGCGAAGCGTAGGTTAACCTTGTTGATATTCAGTTTTTTCACTGAACATTTTTTTTTTTGCTGAACTCGCGTTAGTGTATTGTAATGTATGAATGGATCACTCGCAAAAACAAACAATCCGTTGTCTGAAAAAAAAAAAAACTGGAAAAATACAAGCGCGTTTAATTTTTGAACGCGTTAAAATGAAAATTATCTTTATTTATTTCATTTAATCGATTTTTTATTAATATTTTTCTTATTAAATGCTAGCATTCGTATTCGCACTCAAACTCAATTATCTCTCATCATCAGATCTTTTACGTCCCCACTACAGGGGCACGAGTCTACTCTCAGACGAGAGCGAACTTGTATATCAAATCTTAAATCACGGAGGCGTCTCAAACGCTATTGTATTATATCTTTAACAGTTATAACGAAAGACGAAGTTGCTTCATATCTTTTTGATTCACTGAAGGATACAGTACAGATTATATGAGTAAAGTTCCTAACTTAGATTAGGAAGTTAATGTACTGAAATGTGCGAATTTAAAAGTTTATTCTTAGGTGTAAAGGTTAGGCTTGTGTTTAATAACGATGCCTTAATGTAGCGAATAATGGTAGTTAATTCATATGAATCTAGTTTTAAATTACTGAAACGATGCTTGCAGTTTTTTCATGGGAAAAGAAACTTGTCATAAGGTAATTGCAAAAAAGAATACTCGCCATCAAAGAAACATAATATCAGAATTTAAAAGTTGCCACCGCAAATAATATTATTGATATTTTTTTTGGCAAATGTTGGTAAATGACATTCAACTACACCGAAAAGTATTTTATTAAATCTAAAAAATCACATCAGTTGAAAATATAACTTTGCTTTAAGACTTTTATACAATGGTGGTTGGGTCATATCTGGAGTCTAGCCGCATCTCTAGTTTAAAAACACATACAACAATACACACACATATCTGTTACGCCTCTTCATCAGGATAGCCATAGACTACTTCCTTCTACTTGCTACGATCTAAATACACTTTCTTCGCTTCGTCTACTCATACGTGTACTTAGGCTTAGGGTTCAGTTTAAAGTTTGATGTAAAAACGTTAACATCGCAGTTTTTACTGTCATGCGAACGAACCGCGATTGCGGTACCGCCAACCCAAAAAACCCTCTATATCTTTTATCATAAAGATCACATTACTACATGAAAAACTTTACGATCTCTCAAATAGTATATAGTCCATTGAATTCTGAAGCATTGAGTCACGTTTGAACGAGACATACTTGATCCCAGGATGAGCTTAAGTAGGAGCTAACTACGTGATCCTATAGTCTGTCTAAATCCTATTTCGCCTGGTGAATTGCTACGCTAAATGCGGCTAGATGTAGCTTAGGTTTATTAAGCGATTGTTAACCTTATCGGGTTTTGTATTTGATACTTTTAGACGTGGATTCAGTGTAGATTTCAGGATCAAGATGGTTGGAGAGAACTTTAAGAAGGACTCCGGTCAGGACACAATGATTAGCTTAAGTACTAGAGATTGCCCGCGACTTCGTTCGCTTTTAGGCTCGGTGCAAACGAGCCACAAAAAACAGCTACCGGTGGCCAGCGATTGCGACCTAACACGCTTTTTCAAATGAATTTTATGGTGGCGACTCGCTACAGTAGTGCTCGCTCACTCACTCGCACGGTCGCTTGAAACTTGCTCGCTTCTGACATTGTGCCGGTAGCGCGCGACAGCCACCGTCGATGGCCCGTTTGCGCCGACACTTATTTATAGTCACATCTCAGAAAATGTACATACTAGGTACTTCGAAAACATTGAAAAACTTGTGAAAGAGACGTGAAAGATAAGGCGGCTGATGAATGTGTAAAAAGCGAAAGGAGAGTATTCGGATCGTAGCAAGTGGATTGAAGTGGTATCTGCCTACTCTCTGCCTACAAATATGTAAGTATGTGATTCTGAAACTTAAGCTGCAATATTGTAAAATATAATAAAAATCTGTTCAATATTTGCGTGAAAGAGTAACAAACTGCCTCACATCCATCCTTTGGCACAAACTTTGACATTTACAATAGTAGTAATATAGTAGGACAATAATCAAAACTTATATCTCAAGACACATCTCAAGAGAAATCGCGGCGTCTCAAACCTTTACCAACTTGAGAGTAATTTACCAAAAGTATGCCTTAAGATAAACAAGTAGTCTCCAAGTTGCAACCACAACAAGATGCGGATTGGTTTGTGAATAATTAAAACGCGTCGAAAGGTTCACCTTGAAAAGTTCAACCTGAGACAAAGTGGGTCACGCTTAGAGTTACGGTAGCTACGATATGATTCTTGCCGACTGAATTACGAAAAACGCATGATAACTATATTATTTGCGATGCGCTTATTAAAAAAATCAAACTTAAATCATTTATTGCAATTTCACGTACTTATACTGTAATCACCTTAAAATGTAGGTCTTTGTGAAATTTTAGAGATTTCATAGAATAATTGTAAATTTTGAGTAGTTATGGCAAATTGTAAATATGAAACACATCCACGCTATAAAAATAATAATATTTATTTTAGTGATTTTTAGTTACCTACAGATAAATCATTTGTTACACGATAAACACTGTTGAACTGACTATATAATACTTTTGTATACAAAATAGCCAACATTTATTTCCCTTAGGAACATTAATTATTGGACGCTAATTATAATTAAGTACTTACCTTTTTTTTAAACGCGATCAGTACCTATCGGAAAATCAACATTTTGACACTCCTTCCATGCTTTAGTTCGTTAACCTAAGGAATTGCGTCTCCTTTCGTGTCTTTGCGAAATTAGACACTGTCTCAACACGCCTACAGATTTTAGACGAAATATTGTATAGTTGACACGAAATAGGCCAAACTTGGATTACTTGGGATTAGCATTATAAATGGCAGATGTTTTGTCAAGGTTTTGAAAGTCAGTACAGATTGTTTAAGGTTTCTAAATTTAAACACTTGTCGCTGGAACGTAATAATATCTATTTTAATAAATAAAACAGAAAAAATACGTTAGTTTTGAAAAAACTGATGTGCGGGCATGAGGCGACTGATAAATGTGGATGAAGCGAAAGAAGTATGTTTGGATCGTAGCAAGTAGAGCTAATATGCTCTGCTTACCTTTATGGGAAAAAAATAAGTTCTAAAAACTAAAACCCGCCTACGGAAAACCTGCGATCTTAAAAGTAAGAAACAAGAAATAATTCTTGTCTTCTTAACTAGGTACCCCATAAATGCACAGACGTAGCGATTTTCAGAGGAAAGCCGTGGTCGTATGCCTCTGTGCCTTGATATTAATAACCGTGCAATGTCGGAACCTGTTTAACGTACCTTTGTAATAAGGTAGGTATCAATTGCTTGCAGGTAGCCATTTATAGTTATATGGAGGCATACGACCACGGCTTTCCTCTGAAAATCGCTACGTCTGTGCATTTATGGGGTACCTAGTTAAGAAGACAAGAATTATTTCTTGTTTCTTACTTTTAAGATCGCAGGTTTTCCGTAGGCGGGTTTTAGTTTTTAGAACGTATTTTTTATTTCACACTTTTTGGTTAAACCAGTGATATCTACGTACATACTACAGAACTCATACAAACACATAGGTACATGACAACTATTCAAACTCCATGTTACACTTTCAATCTATCTTTTTATCTCAACATATTGTACTAGCGGGCATCCGCGACTTCATAGTCATCTACACCACAGTTACTTTTCAAAGTGGATAATAATTATAGGGTAACAATCCTAAAATATTGCAAATTTTTTGATAGAGTACATAACACTAAAAAAACTACACAAAAAGTACCTAGATAGGTAGCAGAGATGCTCAACGCTTTCCTGGTCCAAAGTAAGTAGCGTAATCCGTTTCGGATAGGTATGAGTGTGGATCAAAGATGCCTTTTACTTTATTTTGACGGGGCGCTGCGCCCCCAAAGCCTGATAATCTCACACTGATAATCTGTCCATAGTACGAGTATATGTAAAAAGTATCTATTTCCTTATTGCAGCGGGGGGCTGCGTCCCCCCAAACTGACACAATGACTTCTTTGCCCACAGTAGAGTTCAAGAAGTGTTTTGTTTATTTTGGCGGAGAGCCGTGCCCTCCCAAACCCCCCCCACACAGTGAAAACTTTGTCCAGTATAGTTCAAGAAGGTTTTGTTTCATTTTGACGAGGGTCTGCGCCCCCCAAACCCCCCTACACAGTGACTTCTTTATCCATAGTAGAGTTCACGATGTGTTTCGTGTCTTTTGGCGGGGGGCTACGCCCCCCAAACCCCCCATACACTGACAGCTTTGTCTAGTAGAATTCAAGAAGTGTTTTGTTTAATTTTGGGGGGGGGCTGCGCCCCCCAAACCCCCCTACAATGTGACTAATTTATCCATAGTAGAGTTCAAGAAGTGTTACGTGTCTTTTGGCGGGGGCTACGCCCCCCAAGCCCCCCACACAGTGACAACTTTATCTAGTAGAGTACAAGAAGTGTTTTATTTAATTTTGGCGGGGGGCTGCGCTCCCCAAGCCCCCCTACACTGTGACTACTTTATCCATAGTAGAATTCAAGAAGTGTTTCGTGTCTTTTGGCGGGGGTTGCGCCCATCAAACCCCCCCCCTACACAGTGACTATTTTGTCCATAGTAGAGTTCAAGAAGAGTTTTGTTTCATTTTGGCGGGGGGCTGCACCACCCGAACTTTCCTACACACTGACTACTTTGTTTATAGTGTTAATGTTAGTTCAAGAAGTCTTGTATTTTATTTCAAACTTCCCTTTTAAGACACGCTGTACAAATTAAAATCACTGCTTGAACTCATGATAATAAACAACTTTGAATATGGGATCTTTGTCAGAGTCTAAAAATGTTTGCTTTTTCATGCAAGTTACGTGTGCAAAATGTAGGTACCTATTGAGGGACCGAAAATTTTTGAATGCCAACAAATTTGATTCCATAGGTAGTATACAAGTTGTAGGTAATTTAGCTTAAAACTAGCCAAAACAGTCAACCTTATTCTGAAATGGCCTGATTTGGCAAGCTGTAGGTAAGTAATCAGTAGTTTCGAAGTAATTATGATAGAAAAGACAAGACGTTAAAAGACATATTTACAAGTAAAACCGCGTGCTAAACCTAGTGATATATATAATATTTGGAATGTACTCGCTGAGCCCTTTCATTTGATACCCCACACATTATCCTTTGTAAAATTTAATATTTTTCGTCGCGACTTCTTGTCCACAAGTTTACAAGCAAATCCGTGCGCAAAACCTAGTGATATATATATATTTGGAATGTGCTCGCTGAGCTCTTGAATTTGATACCCCACACAACACCATTTACAAACTTTTATTTTTTTCTTCGTGACTTTCTGCCCACTAGTGGGCAAAGTATTGAACTTATTGCAAAACTAGGTATCCTTTGTCACCCGCCGTATTATTACGAATCTTTTGACACCTCATTCATTAAAATCGGTTCAGTAGTTTAGACGCTACGGTGGAACATACATACATACATACATACAAACATACATACATAGATTGCCAAAAACATTACCCTTCCTTTTGGCTTTGCCGTAGTCGGGTAAAAAGGCGTTAAGCGTGACAGATATGTTAGTATGTAGGTATCATTCAACCCACCGCCCGTGCTTAATAAGAATACTTCACTATGAAAAGATATCTTATGGATTACTTGAAATCCTCATGTTATCGGTGTATAAGCGATTTTCCTCCCGATTGACATACTCTTCCCATCCACATGAAAATCCGCTTGGATGAATGTCTACATTCGTGCGGAAAATCCCTACTCTACATTAACGTACAGTTGCTATGTACGTATTGTTGAATTATAATTCACCGTAATGTATACTTAAAGAATGGTTTTTAAAATAACCTTAGATATTAAGAGCCTGTATGACCATTTACAGATAAAATATAACTGACAGATAAAATTATGTTTATTTCATAAAAAATGAAGTTTTAGACAGTGACAGATATAAAATATCTGTCAAATAAATCTTATCCTTAAGGGGCGAAACGCGCTCTAAAACTTCTAAATTTTAATCATACTTCCCACTACCCACATTAACAGCTGCTCTAGGCTTAAAACCTTCTTTCCTAAAGCTAAATTTAAACCTGTACACTTTAAAACGGATCTTATAAATATTTCACGAAGCACATTTCCCTAAGCACCAGCGAAATGCGCTGTGAGCTGAAAATAAACAATTTAAAAAGAAGATACGAAGGAGTTCATAAAGATTTGCACCTCTTTGTGAATGCTTAAGCCTTTGATAGCAGAGGAAATATTGGCTTCACTTAACGTCTTTTGAAACTAGATTTGTATCAGTTTGAAATGGTTTATCTGGATGTAAGATAGCATTCTTAAAGTGGATGAAATATAGTTTTGCAAAGAATCTCATTTTTCTTTGATGCTATGGAAAATCATAACGCTAAGAAGCTTAGTGATTATAGTACTTTAGTGTAGTAGTAATTTAGTTTTCTTTTCTATCAAAGAACAGCAAGGCTTCAAGTTTCACTGATAAAGGCCACGTTGCTTACATCTTCTCTCCTTGTCATTTACCTGAATTAGTTCATGTCTATGTCATTAGCTCTTGAATGATGTATGTGTAGGTTTATATATCTTAGTTTGTTGTAGGTTAAGTGACTATCCTACCTTCTTGTTTCACTTCTTTCTCTGTGGGGTCTGCAGGAAGAAATTTCTTTTAAGTGCTATATTTCTATATGCTGTACCTTTTGTATAACTACTCTCTTCTTTTCTATCTTTGTGTACTATCTACTTACAATAAAATATTAAATAAAATATTAAATCCAAAATCCATTGAAACCCAACGAGTAATCGAGCTTATCCAAACGCACCATCCCTCGTCACAAAGCAAATTATCACCAAAAATATATTTTTACGACACTCAAGCCGAGGGAATTACATAACAAACATCTATGTGTCACTAAGATTGAGTCGTCCGTCTCGTTTTACGATCTCCCATGACATTAGACTCGGCCAGTACCATGTGTGAGAGATTACTTTTTTATTTGGAGTCAAGTCATTTTGCCGGTTAATCGTTTGATGGCCAGTGTTAACAACGTTTTATTTTTTACTGTATTGTCTTATTTAACTGTTTTGTTGTCTAATTTCAACATAATTCTAAAAATAAACTGAGAAATATGTTTTTTCAACTCAATATAATTGTAGTTATGCAGAATAATAATGAGGTATACTATTACTAGGAATTCAAAAAACACAATAAGCAGATTCAATTTCTAAAACGTTGTAAGTATTTAAAAGCCATAACATACTTTTAAATTACAATCATCTAAGGTAGTTTAAATTTAATGTTAATATATTTTATTTATCATTCGAAAAATAAACCTCTTTTGAAAATCCTAAATTTTAAAATGTTTTACGCAAAACAGGTGCGTTTGTAAGTATACTTTTTACTGTTATGTGTTCATCTTAACTACAACCAAATTTAAATTAATCAAGTTACGACTTAGCTCACTTTATGAGTCAACTCATCACCTAATCTCTCAGTACCATCTCTACTCCTGTTCAATAATTCCCTGCTCCTGAAGGTCTGATGGACTGGGGATTGGATTTTGCTGAAGGCGATCCGATTGTTATTTTATGAGACATCATATTTCTTTGACATCTAACAACCCAATACGGGAAATATAGATTTTTTCCTTTCGCTGATAAATTGATGATTCTACAGAATTGATGCTGTTACCACAGAAACGTTTGACGTGTTCGAGTGAAAAAGGTGTTAGGGACGTGATGTCTTTACTTATATTTACGGAGCCTGGGAATTTTACTCTCAAAATCACATTACTGTAGAATCCAATTTTTTAAATGAACGTTGGTGAGCGTCAAATTTTTGTACTACTTATTATGAAATATATTTAGTTTGTTTTTACAATTGAGTGGTATTTAAAGCGAAATATCAAAAATTAAATAAATCAGTTACATAATCGAGAGACCTTTGCTAAGCAGTAGGACGTAAATGGCTAGATTAAATTAGGGGATTATAGTGGGGAGACATTTTATAAATTAATCATGAGTGATCATGATTACAATAAACAGTTTAAGTATTTGAGTCTGAACATTGAAATGAAATTAAATGAAAAGTGTTTTATTCAAAAATAGGCAAAATTCATAACACTTTTTTGATGTCACTTTTTTTATCCAAAACTACTACCGGTTCACACCTGTATAGCCGAGAGGAAGAAAATGGCAAGAAACTTTCGGCCCAGGCCCTATTAGGCCCTATTGAACACCTCATATAGAAATTTGTAAATAATAAAGCCCACACCTAGACATGACTCCGCAAACATGACCTACCTATAACAATCCATTCACGCAATCGTTGACTGCTCATTCATTCATATGCTCTGTTCGTTCAATGAACTGAATCTGCGACTCTGAATGTGAAATATTTTGTTTATTATTATCATCAAGATTTTTTACCCGACTACTGTGAAGCCAAAAGGGAGGGTAATGTTTTGTTATTCATTTATAGTAACTTGGCAGGAAATTAAGAGCGTTTACGCACTTACAACCACGGTTCACGTTTGTGGTACCAAACGTGAACACTGCTGAACAAACGTCTCATCTGCGACTTTTCATTTAGCATGTCCTTCGTAAAGGACCCACCATTTCCGTGAAAATGCATCCACATTGTCTCCCCACCTTTTGGAAGTTCTACCTCAGAGTTTGTGCCATCTAGTGGCGTTCATACTATTTTTGTCCAGCAATTTGTACACATTCTACAAACATGACTAGCCCAATAATTAAAACATAATGAACATATTTTCTCATGAAAACTCATTCACTGATTTTCATGACATTGTCCATCACCCTCGCCCTTTATGTGTGTTATCGTGAACGAATGAATGAACTTCATTGGACCGTGTGTCACCTCATTCATCTTTTGTTGGTTGCATTTTTGAAGGTAGATGATTACACCCGTATTATATGGATTCAATACATACTGGTAGTCGTTAACAAAATGATGCATTCACTTGTTATAAATTTTAACAATTCATTACGGCGATAAAGTTGATCTGAGAAACTCTTGGGAGGTTAATATCGGTAGCCATTTTGAAAGAATATTACAATGTTTGATCAGTTAGCTAAACATGACTATTGTTGGATTTCTTTCAAATTGCTAACCGTGAAACAAAGCGTGGTTAAGCGATATGGAAATTTTAAATCATGTTTTGCGGTTAGCTGCTACTTTTGTTTCCACTTGTGATGTCAAATTTGTTTTTTTTTTTACAAAATTACCTACGTAACATTTATTGACCTTCGACTGGAAACTGGGTCCAATAAATCAATAGTTAGAAGGCTTCCGTTAAATAATCGGATCCTGCATAAAATACGTGTGACACAACAATACGCGTACAAAATTTAATTGTAAGTATCCACTAAAAATTATTTGAAATGAGTAAAAGTATTACACATTTTCGAATACAATTTATATTTTAACGTTTTGTCCTATTTGGAATTTATTGTAACAGTCTATAAATAAAATATCTATTTTGGTGGACGAACTGTTTCCATTAATATAATTATTAATACGAAATGAAAATTTATTTCAATATTGATGGCATTACAAAATGATATTAAATAAAATACTATTTTGAATACAAAAGGTAGACGTTTTTAATAGGGTTTTACAAACGACAAACCCAACCACCTTAAGGTATTGTATGTGAAAAAGCGGACCTAGTTGAACTAAAAAAAATACATAAACTAAAAATACTGAACAGTTCTAAAAATAGGTTACTAAGGCAAGCCTTAGCCTCACGTCCTAACATCTTGGTGCCAGCTTTCCTTATTGAGTAGGAAATTCCTGGAAATCCAGACATTACGCCGGCTTGAGCTTAAATAGGATGTCTTCACGAATACGGCACATTTGTGGCTTGGCGTAAAATTAACTGAGTTTGGTTTTGTTTGATGTCTGTCTGTAATGTCTCTAACATAAGAAATAGTTAATGATTTATTGTCAGAAGTTTCTTGACCGCGTTTTGATTAAGGTGTAGTATAGATACGAGAAAGGGCTCTTTTGTACGTTCAGTTGTGACGCAGTTTTGGTTTGAAGTTTGATATTAAAACCAACAAAACCGGAACAACCTTATTATCAAGAATTTAATAATTTTGTTCATATTGAGAAAACTTGGGACATTATTACATGTCGGAAAGTTAACACGTATGTCTATCGTTAAATCTAACACATGACGTGGTACTTAGACTGACCATGTTAAATTGGCTACCTACTAACTGCTTCTGACTATTTAAAATTGGCGTCGGAAATTATGCAAAATACAGGAAGTATTTCAATTTAAAAATAGACTAGAAAATCCATGAAAATTGGATTCCATCAACACAGATTTTTATTTTCTTTTTACGGTTCAACAATCGCTATGCCCTCATAACTTGAACTAGTCATAACTTTTACGGTTACTGGAAGAGTGTCCGCTTTACACTTTAAAGCAAATGTGATGCCAACACGCCTTTGAGAGTAAATTTTAAATTCCCCCTCAAAACGCGAGTTGTTGTCGACCAGCATAAAGAAACCCACATAACCTAACTGTGCTGTATTTTTTTAAACTTTCCACAACATTTTTCTGAAGCTTTAAACTCGAGAACTTTGAAATGAACTCTCTTCTTTCTAAAGACTAAACTACTGTTTCATTTTTCACAAAGTTCATCTAAGAGCACGGGGCAGCGCGGTAGCCAAGTTCTTGCAAAATGACATTGCACAGTGTTTGACGCAGAAAGTTAGTTAACTAATTTAAATTCATTGCACTGTTTGAATGAAGAATGCAATGAAGTTGTATAGTGGTGTAGTGACCGAAGTTAGTTCTAACACTAAAGGTATCTTAGAAGTAATTCTGGTTACTTACCTTGCACTGGTTCCCAAATAGTGCAACATGTCTCTTTCTCTTATTTAAAGTCATTGTTCAAAATAGTGAATTATAAAACCCGACAAAAAACAAATGAATGTCGGTAGCTTGAAGATTATGAGTTGGACATGACAGACGTTCACATTAGTGTGATTTTAAAATTATAGACTTTCCAGGCTAGTGCTTTGGTGTACTGATCACTAGAAGCACTATTTACAGCTATTGCACCAAGTTTCACAAGGTGAGTAATCAGAATTGGGGACAGTGAACATAACAATTCCAGTGAGAATTGACATAATAAAGTTTAGTTCCTTTACTTTGTTTCTTTTGTTGGTCTTGACTAATTTATGTTTTAAAGTGTTTAAGTCATTAGTAGCCTAAGATAGAAACTATTTTATTTAAGTTTTTTGCGTAATATAGTACATATAACGGCGGATTTTATATTTTACAAGTTTTTGAATTATCTATAATTTTTTCGTTTTTTTTTATAATTGGCTTTTTGCGTCATTTAATTTTTTATTAATGTTCTAAGCTGAACACAATTCTCCAATAATGATAAAGATAGAACAATAATAAACCAAAGAATTAGGTTTCATATTCTAAAAATTTCTAAAGTATACTCTTTTCTATATAGTTATTATCTTGACATAAGTTTGTTATTAGATACTTCAATAAAGATAATACCAACCACCATAACAAGCAAAGTCTTTTCACCCTTTCAACCCCATACTAAACCCCATACCTTTTTATCCAGCGATCCTCTTCAAAAAGGAAATACTCTAGAGAAGATAATTCCATGAAAACTCATGGATATGAGAGGACCAACGAAGTCCTTCTCATAAACTTAACGAGATATGCCCTCATATAATACGCACCTTGTTTTCCTGAAGTCTTTCTATCCTTTTCACTCTTTCAACTATAGAAGTGAGTGATAGAGAAGGGTGAATGATAATACGGCTAGTGTAATATGTTAGCACGTTACAAAGGTTGCAATTTTAGTTTGATGACAATTAATTTTTGATGGGTTAACCTTTTGGGTATTATGCTATCTACACACCAAAGCTGCCGGCATTTTTGACAGCTGCCATTCGTATAACGTAAAGCCGGCGGCCTAACCCGGCGGCATGCCGGCGGCTTTGGTGTGTAGATATCATGAGAAGTTTTTGTAAACGTAGTTTAGGTCACTCACGCACCTGCGGTTGCAATTTAGTAGAACCACGCCACAACCGCGGCTCAACCACGATTTGCGTTTTGCAGTATCTTTACTTGTTCATACACGTTCATCAGTTTTACAACTATCACACACTTCAGTTTTCGGTTAGCCGGCACTTGAAAGTTTGCAATAAAGAGCATCCAATATATTAGTATAGTAAAAGTTTTCGGTATCAAACACATCCCCTATTCGAGCTAGTATGGAGAAAAATAAGTTGGCGGCCACTGATGAAACTAACGTCAATCGATAGAGAAAAATATTATAAAAGGATTGTATTTTGGACAAATGTCGAAAGTGATATACTTTCGGAAATATAGAACTTTAAAAATGAAAGAACTTTGAAAATTGTTACATATAAACATTTTCAGACTTCTATATCTCCGAAAGTATATCACTTTCGACAAATTTTTACTGTACTAATATGGATGCTCTTTATGGCTTTGTATGTACATCGAATAATTCCAATAGCTTAAGACATGTACCAGTTGACATTATACAGTTGGCAGCCGGGTATCAGGTACATACTATACAGTTACAAGAACGTAAGAAATGGAACTTACCTAATTGTAAAAGTTACTCTACGAAACACTTTGGATAATCGTTTCACACTTTCATTGCTCTACCACCTTTTTGTTCTGTGCTTAATCTAGGGTTACACAACACGCAAAACCTCGAAAACCTTGAATTACTTTCATTTGGGGAAAGGAAATTTATTGGGTGTGAAAATAAAGGCTGTTTGCTCTTTTATTCCCTGATTATGTTAACTTCTTCAAGGTTAGGCTGTTTTGTCGTTTTATGTCCATGTTTTTGGGTGACGCGAGGCTGATAGTTCTATTTATGACTTGATTAAAGGCCAAAACACGCCGGATGCGTATGCGTACCTCTGAGTTGTAATGTATTGATCTGTCACCGCTTGCGTAAAGTAGACGTACACGTCGTCGTGACGCGTAGCCCGGTGTCACATCGGGTTACACCGTAACTATGCGCGTGGCTACGCCGTGCTTACGTCTACGTTACGCATACGTATCCGGTGTGTTTCAGCCTTTAGTAAAGAGACACATATTTTGAACGTTTAAACTACCAGTGAACGAAGAATCTCTTTAACTATGGACTTTACGTATTACTACTAGATTTTTACTACTAGGACGGAGGACCTAGTTACTCCAAGCATAGGGTATCCTAGTTTGGGGGCTAGGCATTCATGTAATATAAAGGGTGACTTTAAATTAGTGAACGATAAAAAAGAATATGCATGTACTTGTGATAATAAACAACTTTTACTATGGGACCAAGGTCGAAATCATATAATACGCACCTTGTGTTCCTGAAGTCTTCCTATCCTTTTTACTCTTTACGGTGCTGGCTGCTTAATATCAATAAAAAATATTTATATTTATCAGCGATTGATTTACTATCGCGATTTGATATTTCTTAAACACACACGCAGCCCACTGCGGTACAAATCGGGTTTAAATGCGTGGGGTAACATTATTATCGTATGAGATAAGATACCTGCCAACATTTTCTGTTTGTTGTAAATTTTAAACTTCGCTAATTGGTCGACGCTATTTTCATAATATTGAGCTAAACCATCGTCATCATTATATATATATATAAGAGTTAGATTGTTTTCGGTAGATCATCCGCCATTTAGGCATCTATTTTTGCCATCAATTTTTTGCTAATGCTTTGACGTCTTGATACAATCTGACGTTTACTTTTTCTTGAGTTAAGCTAATTGATTAATATAACCCTTCCCGGCAGTCGGGTAAAAATTTTTCAGAAACTTACATGCTCAACATTGAAACATGTCTATTAATAATGTAACTATGACATACTGCATGTTGTTTGATTTGACAATGTAGTACTATTTTACACCAATTTAATGGTCAACAAATAAGTTTTGTTTTCGTCCTTGATCTCTATTTTTATGAAGATTTACGTGATAATCATTAGCACTAATTTCTTATCAAGGTCGTAAGCGCCTTGATAAGAAATTAAACCAAATATCCGAAGCACTAAATCTTTTTCTACTTCTTTCTTTCGTCAATGTCCAAAAGAAAGATAACATCGACTCCATTAAGCTTTATCTTGTTGTTTACTAACGAATTTTTCTTGCGAATGACCTATTTTTTTGCGGATCCCCCTGAACTGAGTTTCTTGATACTTTTTTTCCCATTTTTTGCCTCTTTTATACCATTTGCCGGCATAAAATACACTTTATTACACGTACAAGCGATTTAATCTGTCTCGTACACTAGAGCGAATGTGTCATAACTATCGTCAATTGCAGTTTTTTGTGCTCAAAGAGATTTTTGTATGCTTTGATTGTATTTATTCGTGTATTCTTTGCGCTGTGATTGTCTTTTGTTTTACAGTAACAAGTTCTTTAAATAATATGATTTTAAACTTTTTGTATGCTTTGATGGCATTTATTTGTATAAGTTTTTCCACTGTGATTGTCTTTTGCTTTTACAGTGACAAGATTACCTTTTAAATATGTTTTTAAAGTTAAAGAAAAGTTTTTGAGAACTTACGAAAGTAGATGAAGCGAAAGTTTGTTTGAATCGGTGGTAAATAGACGGAAGTGGTCTCTGCCTACCCCGGTGGGAAGGAGGCGTGACAGAATATGTAGGTATGCAAAAAAGTTTGTTTAGTATAGTTTGCTTTTGTTTTACTTTACCATTGTCATTAAATAAGGGTCGATGTACTAATCCTGACTGAACGATCATTTATAGATCAACGATAAACGACTTTAAACGACCCCTATTTATATTCCTTTAGGTACACCACATATTTTTCACACCACCAAGAAAAAGTATCAAAAAAGCTCTCCATTTTTATACAAGTCATAGAATCTTCACATAAATCTACGAAGGAAAAGAAATCCAGAGATAGATCAAAACCCACTTAATTCTGGGACGGTCCTAAAAGATCTCGCGTTATATTTTATACACTGAAACTTTCACACTTCTATCTATTCGTTGGTCCTTAAAGTATCACATGTGCTAGGCCAAAGTCAGGTAATTGGCACTTTCAATGCAAAAACGGGGGTGACTTGAATTTTAAGTGAAGGCTAAGTGTGAAGTAATGCCAATTTTTACGAGATACTCAACCAGAATGCCTGATGAGGTAGTAAAACCCGACTGAATAGGGGTGACTGGAGTTATGATGGATTTTTTTTGGTAACAGGTATTTACATAACAGGGTAGGGTCTTCATTCTTTCTGCTTCTAATAAGCTGGATATCTGTAGATCTAATGCTATCTATACACCAAAGCCGCCGGCATGCCGCCGGGATTGGCCGGCGGCTTTACGTCATACGAATGGCAGCTGTCAAAAAAGCCGGCGGCTTTGGTGTGTAGACACCGTAAGAAGACAAGTTCACTTTCCAATCATGTTTTAATAATTTTTTGGGTGTCACGTGATTACTAGTTAAACTGAGGAATCTGTTCATAATAATATTGTTCTCAATATGAATGTAAATCAAGCGCATTTATAAAGTGTGTAGGTACACATTTTTAGGTTTTGAGTAAAGTCAATAAGCGAGTTATGTCTGGTACCTATATTGATTTAAAATACTCATATTGAGTAAAACCTAAAATGTAACAGTCAAAATTATGAGTGGACGTCCCTATAAGAAAAGAGTTGAGTTTTTATGGCAGCACGTTTTCGATGTTGAGAGTTGAAGGTATAATTGTTGGAAGATTATTTTAAGGCTACTTATGCGTCTTTGAGGCTTCGAAGTTAAGATCGTTTAGAATATATGAAATAGGTTGCTATATTTAGAAAACTGTTATGGGTTTTTACCTCAGTAACCGGCTGTGTGAGTCTTGATAAGAAACTGCTTTACGGGCATAGACTACCATTATTGATCATACATATACCATTTTACATATCATCATAAAGTAGACAGAAAATTCATAAGAGTTAAAGTTTCAACGAACATTGGTGCAAATAAAACAGCAAATATACTCAGATTTTTAATCCGAGTCAGACAATTGACAAGTGCAACTGCAAATTATACCAAAAAAAGAAGTTCTAAAAACTAATACCCGCCTACGCAAAACTTGCAATCTTAAAAGTAAGAAATAAGAAATAAATCTTATCTTCTTAACTACCCTATAAATGCACAGACGTAGCGATTTTCAGAGGATAGCCGTGGTCGTATGCCTCCATATATAAATGGACTCGACTAACTTAATAGTGAAAACTCGATTCATCTACATCACTATTTATTTAGGACAAAAAACTCGCAACACTGTAATTGACAATTGTCTGATTCGGATTAAAAATCAGACTATGGTAAAGCTCGGCGCAAATGAGTCACCGACGGTCGCTGTCGCGCTCTCTCGCCACAATGTCAGAAGCGAGCAAGATTCGCGCGAACGTGCGAGTGAGCGCGCGAGCACTACTGGTAGCGAGTCGCCGCCACCGGCTACACGTGTGCGGCGCCGCCATACAATTCATATGAAAAAGCGTATTAGGTGGCTGTGGTCGGTGGACCGTTTGCGCCGAGCCTAAATCCTTTTCCATCAAAATACATCACATTTTCATAGCGTTCTCTCACTAGTCGGTCGCAGCTCGATTGAGGTTTGACGTTTGTTTTGAGAAATTTAACGTTAGTTATGAAAAATTGTTATGAAACGCAATAGGCAGTTGACTTAACGTAGTGACGTAGTTTTATAATTAAAATTTTAAATCGCAACTATGCCACAACCTCGCGTGCATAAGATACCTAAATTGGCCTTCTGGGCTCCAAGTCTGCTAATTTAAAATGGTCTCAGTTTTGTTTTGGCAGTGTCAATGGCATTTTTTGACACATTTGGTATTCTGCTAAACGATGGCTTACACTGATTGCGACCAATTGTGTCAAAAAATGACATTAATACTCTGCCGACGATAAGCAGCTTGGGCCCCTGAAAGCTTCTTCAACAAAACCAAAAAACTTACCCACCAAATTGTAAAGGATGCAACGAAAATGACCGTAAAACGGTGTTGTCTTGTAATTCTTTGTCCCACAAACTTCCCGAACATTTTTAATTAAAATAGTTTAAAGTCTCTTTTGAACAAAGTACGAAGGTGTTTTAAGATTAACAAGTTTCCATACGGATTGTACGCAAAGTCAAGATTAATTACTTCCGAAAGCGCTTTTTGTTCAAGTTATAATGCGTTTAAGTATTTTAGAATTAGGGATGGGAAGGAAATTAGTCTCGCTGCGTCGGGATTTGAGATTTCAAAGTTTTGGAACAGTTTGAATTTTAATGCAACCTCAACGACTGAGATGTTTTTCGAATATCATTTATTTATTTATAAGGAACACCAACAGTACATATATAAAACAATCCATACAAAGATTTCACTGTTCAGTACTGATACATATACCACTTACAGGTGTACACAACATTTATAATTTACACGCACAAATTTACTTTACAATGGATAATAAAGTACCGGCACAATTGATATCATTGAATTTGAATTTAAAAGAAAAGAAAATAGGATTACAACACATATAAATAGGTACATTAAAAAGAAGAAAGTGATGTCTTTCGAAGTGAGAATAATTTATGATTTGTGTAACATCTCATGTAACTTTAGTGCATTATAGCGTACACTTTGCAACGCTGCTATTAAATTATCTATATACCTACATTGAGAACCGTAACCCGTAGATAATATATGTATATAAAATATCATATATATAAAATATCATATATATAAAATATTATATAAAAGTAAGTAGCACTTATTATTCAGATATTAATGAAATTGACTCTGACTTTGACATTATGTTTTTTTTAACATAAATTTCCATTCTGTAGACATTTTTTCAACAATAAAGTCTCATTATAAAGACATTTTTTTAAAACGATGAAGATGACTCTAGTCTACATCAACTTGATGTTAACTCAAATTCAAAGGTTTATTGCACACCAGATCGAATAGGTATAACATAAAGGAGATAATTCTAATCATTCACTTTACTGTGCTTCTAGAACGAACTACATCAGAGAGTGCTTTGATATACTTAACACTAAGCGCATTTGTTACGACGTTTAAAACGACTAAACTAGTACTTACATAGCTTATATCTTAATATCCACTTAAATATTGAGGATCAATCTTCAAACCCTAGTAATTTATATATTTTTTGAATGTACTCGCTGAGCTATTGAATTTGTTACCCCAAACAACACCATTTGCAAAAATCTTTCATCGTGAATTCTTGCGCATTAATGGGCAAAGTATTGAACTTATCGCAAAACTAAATATCCTATGTCACCCGCCACCGTATTATTTTGACATCTCATTCATTAAAATCGGTTCAGTAGTTTAGACTCTACGGTGGAACATATATTACATAGACTGCCAAAAACATTACCCTTCCTTTTGGCATAGTCGGGTGAAAATAGAATCAGACCTCAAAACTTCCACCGGTCTATGACCGATTAAGTTTTCACCCTCAATCAGACTAGTAAAGCAAACATCGTCAAAGAAAAAAAATCAACGCCAATTCAATTTCATTGTTCAAAGAATGGCACTCATTCTCGGCACAACTGAATTCTATTCGGGACTATACCGGGTCCATAAGGTTTTTTTAGAAGAGTTTATCGTATTACTATTTTGCCTTTTGTCTTTTTAATCTTAAAGTTATCTTTTTAATCTTAAATGTCTTAAAGTTGATTTTGGGTTAAATAAGAACGCAATTTCGCTTAAATATTTAAAATATGAGTGATTTTACACATTAGCAGTTGCGGCGCTGTTGTAATTTTTGCGTTTAATATGAAACCGCGGTTTGCATTTTCAATCGCTACATAAAGTAGCTACATTTGCATTACTTTTTATCTTGACCATCAACACAGTAAATCCTTATTCCTTACTCCTCCTTACTCGATTACGGTAAAGCCAAAAGGAAGGGTAATGATTTTTATAAACATAATAATGAATATAATCTTGTAATCTTTATCATCAAATACATACTTAAATGTCGCTTTTATTGTAAAATAAAACTATCACAAACTATGTATTTCATACCAAAGGACAAAGTATAGTGTGAAAATGGCCTTGTTTGACCGGTTGGCAATTTTTCGCACTATTTCACCTGTCCGCGCCAAGACCGGCTCGTTTTTACCCGGGTCAGCCTGTAATAGAGTGAAGTAGCGCATTTTGAGCGCCATTCCGCTTTTATTCAGCGGTGTAAATTGCAGCTGATTTCAGACCGGTCGTGTTTTGTTTTGGTTTTGATATGGTTTGAGCTTGTTTTGTTTGGTGTCCACTAAAGTAGATTATTTTGTAATAAAATCGTAGGTATGTATACTAGTGTTGACGACGTTTTTGATTTTTTAAAATACTTATTAAAATACTAGACGCTGCCCGCGACTTCGTACGCATTTATCGTCATATCTTGAAAAAAAAAAAAAAACAAGTATCTCAAAATATTATAGCCTATGTGTTGTTATTCTGATGTATAAGCTACCATATTGCCAAACATCAAAGTCAAAGTCAAAAATATATTTATTTCATAGGCACAAAAAATGCTCTTCAAACCGTTACACTATTATATAGGTAATTTTTTTTTAAACCTAGCGCCAGATTCGCAAGGTGCAGCTTCCCCCAGAGAAGAACCTAGCAAGAAACTCTGTGAGGTTGCTCTTTTCAAATAAAGTTTTACAATTCTTATAAACAGTTACACAGGTTACACATCAAAATCTATTCAGTAGTTTTTCTTGAAAAAGTAACAAACATCCATCCATCATCACAAACATTGACATTTATAATTTTAGTAGGATTAAAATTTGAAAAATAATTTTTATATTTCTTCGAATACTTTTCACGAGGATTGGATCCAGTTTTCAGAATTTTCCGATTCTTCAATACGTTCTCAGAAATAAAAACATTAAAGCTTGTTTAACCTATAAACAAGAAAATAATCTATATAAATAGAAAAACATCTTCAGATATTGTAGGTACGCGTGAAATGAAGAAAGTTTTCCATCATACAGGCTTTCCTTAAAAAATATCACTTCAAAGTAATCTTTGGATCTTAGGAAACACAAATTGAGTTCTTAATAAGTTCTTCGGTGTAGTTCAAAATATGCTCGACTGTCCTTTTAAGCCTATTTATTTTAAACGGAATTATATCGAGGGAATATCGAAAACATTTTGAGATTTTGTCTTTAATTCAGCACTTCAGTTGTTATTAAAATAGGTACTGATTTTCTTGTCTATTTTTAAGTTTACGGATGTTTGATGTAAAATTTGATATAACTAAATAGCTTAATTACTTATATACAGCCATATATCTGTCCCGCCTCTCTCCCATCGGAGTAGACAGAGACCACTTCGCTACGCTTGTTACAATCCAAAAATATTTCTTTCGCTTTATCCACATTTGGAGCCAAGTGCCAATGCGCTAAAAGCCTTAATTAATTGCCACCACTAGTACATAAGAGCTGGACACATTCAAAAACTTTCGGATTTCAAATTCAGAATAGTTGTGTACGTTTTTTATTAGATTTTTGTCTTGTTGATTTTTTTTGCTAGGATGAAAACAACATACATACATACATATCCGTCATGCCTCTCTCCCATTGGGGTAGGCAGAGACCACTTGCTTCCACTTGCTTCGATCCAAACACACCTCTTTCGCTTCATCCACACTCATCAGTCGCCTCATACATGCCCGTCGGTTTAGGGTACTCTTGATTTGGCCTTTCTTGACTAAGTCACCGATTTGTTCGAGGTACGTTCTTCAAAAACAAACCATTCAACAAAAGATCTTAGTTATTCAAATGATTCCCAGAATCAATCCAAAGTGGCCATGTAAAATATTTCCGAATCCAAAGTATTTGATCTGGTAAAACCATCCGAATATCTTCACAGAATTCCCTCGAATAACCCTTAAGGTGTTGTGTTAGCATACGTTTTACATTGACGAGAGAAAGGCCCTCAAAAATGGACACAAGCACTTGATTTACATAATAAGGAAGGAGCCTTCTTACGAATGATAAATTGTAGGTGTTTTATTCATAGACGTTTTAGGGGTTTGGCCTCGTTCTAGGCTTTAGAAACTTTCAGTTACATTCTGATGATCATAATATTAATACCTGCTTTACTCTTGTGCTATTTATGTAGAAGTACTATTAATTACGTTGTTAGTTCTGAAATCAAAGAATAGGGCTTGTTTTTAGAAATGGAACTCCTGAATTCTTTTAAATTCAAATATTTTTTATAATTTTATTTATTTATTTATTCATTTTAACATAATCCAAATACACGACACCATTACAGGCAAGTCTCAATTCGATGATATTACGGATAAATAAAATGATTAAAGTAATAATTATACAATCCACTTATAACAAAACAATTTCATTATTATATTGAGTAGAATAACACCATTCTGTGAATGTTCAAGCGTCTACGCTTAAATTTTATTTTACGTAAATCGAGAAATGTCTTAAATATTCATTTTACGTTGACATAAATACAATAAAATGGTTCAAAGAAATTGCTTTATGCTAAATTATATAAAAATCTAGGAAAAAATATAATAGTACGCTATAAGAATACATAACGTAACCCAAAAATATTCTAAAAGCTTAGATTATAATTTCTTAGAAATCCCGGCCTTAGAAATTCATATTACATTCACCTACGATTCCAGGAAACGTTATGAGTATGACAAATGAATTCTTGTCAACTTAAGACGGGGAAGACAAGACAAGAAAGGTCGCCGGATAAAAGGGTGTCACTAAATATCTCGATCTGTTTGTTAAACAAGTTTTCCGTGTATGGTACTCATTATAGCTGAGGTCTAAGTCTGCAAATTTACAATATTGTCAGTTTTGTGTCAGCAGTGCCAATGAGTTAATGTCATTTTTTGACACATTTGGTCTTAATCAGTGTAAGCCATTATTTAGCAGAATACCAAATGTGTCAAAAATGCCATTGACATTGACGACACACAACTGAGGCTATTTTAAATTAGCAGAATTGGGTCTGTGTGGTGGACGTAATTAACTTATTTATTAATTTCTTTAAACATAAAACATTGTGAACCTGGATTTAGAACATCACATGTCACGGTGTAAATAATTTATTACTGAATGTAAGAAGCGTTTGTCAGGAATAATGTCGGACCGTAGCATTATTCAGAATACATTATCCCTTCTCTCGTAATGCCTACATTATGATGTGAATGTTGGATTTTGTAAAAAAGCTGTACTTTTATTCTAGGAAAGGTAGAGGCACGGTTTTATAAAGGGAAAGCAAGTACTTGCAATCTAAATATAAGAAGTATTCGGAAATGGATTGGAATTACTATCGTCAAACAACTGTTCCGGCTGACGAGGGCAAAGAATGCATTTAGTAAGCTAACGGTAGACCTCAAATAATGGAGTGTTATTATAAAAGAAGAATAAATCTATTGCTATCACTAAAGCTTTCTGTTGCTACCTCATTGTTTATTTACTAAGCTAGTATTTCATTCATCATTTGCTTTATAATATTTTTTTTTATGTCGTATGTCAAAGATTTTAAGAGTGATTTTAAACGAACGGAATTCTAACGTTTATTTCACTTAAAACTGATACTCCAAAATAAATCCAACAAAATTTCAAAACTATACAACACTAAACTATACAACTAAACTATATACAAACTATACAACTAAACATTCAAACAAAATACAACTGTGCAAATATAAAATCTATTTACATTGAAATTCAGACTGTTTTGGATTCAGCATAATATTGTAGATTAAAGACCAAATTGAAATTGTCCAGCCAAAATTGTACACTTCATTTATTTAGTAACCTGTTTCTGAATTCCACTACATAGATTACTGTGAAATGAAATGGAATTTTTGATTTTCCCAATATTTCTCTTTAATATGTAAAAGAGTAAAAAAAAAAAAATACCTATCATAAAAAAATAAATAAATAAATAACATAATCATAAATAATTGTATCATTGCAATTTCACAAAGCTACTTAAGCTATTAAAATACATAGGGCGTGGCAATACAATACATCATAGACCGTTGCAATTTACATTCACATCTCTTTCGCGTGACCCACATTCGTCAGTCTTTTACACATCACCGAATTCCAAAAAAACAATTTATATTATCTACGTACTTACTACAGTTTAATTTCTTCTTTATACATATTTAAGAGCGTCGCTCTTATCGGTGCAGTCTACGCCGCCACTCTGCTCTATTCTCCGCAGTACGTTTGAGCACCTGATACGACAGAACTTCTGTTCCCTCTTCTATTTGATCTAAGTCCTCCATGGTCTCCATCTCTTTCGTTTACCTTTTACTTTTCCTTTTATTTTAACTAAACGATGCAACTTATAGTAAGGGCTTTGCTACGCATGACCTAACACAGCCTCGTACTGGAATTGCAAACCGAAATTGAACTAATCGCAAAACCAAATTAGCTTGATTGGAACAAATTATAGAGCGTTTAACTTGTGTTATGTTTCTAATTTAGTTCCTTCATTCATTACATTTATGAGTTAGGCTCTTGTCGGTGGCGCATTCGGCATTCAGGTCTATCTTTTGTCAGTGCTTTGACTTCTTCAGTTAAGACGGTTTAGAGTTAAACCGACAGGCATGTATGTGGCAACTGATGAGTGTGAATGAAGCGAAAGAAGTGTGTTTGGATAGTAGCAAGTGAAGATAGTAGAAGCGTGACGGATATGTATGTATGTATTATAATTATAATCGGGAAGTCATGTCGTTTTAAGAAGTCAAGAGGGAAATGGAGAACAAAACAGAATGGAAGTAGCCACCGCGTAGCTTTTAAATGATTGATCATTGCAATTCCATGAAGTTACAGCTGTTATTAATACATGGGCATAGCAAAACAAAAAAACACAATAGACCGTTGTAATTCACGTCTTTTTTTTAGCAAAATGACAAGTTCTTTATTAAAATAAATAATACAAATATAAAATTAAATATTTACAGGAAAAAATATAACATGTCGTTTTCGCTCACATTCATCAGTCTTCCGTAATTATATTCTTCGTAATAAAATTATCAATAACTTTTTCCTGAAATACCTACATTAAATTTAATAACAAATTATATTGAAATTGAACCTTTGACGAATTTCTGCTAAATTAGGTAGTTTAAATGATTATTTCTATGAAAATGGTTGCAATTTTGATTGTTGAAATTTATATCCATTTGCAGATTGAAATTCGAGACAAACTAATATTTTTTTTTTTTCTTTGAAAGCAATATTCTGTAGAAAATAGACATTACAATAGATAGATATAGGCGTGTTGATAATGAAGGATTTTAAGCAAAAAAATAAATTTTCTATAAAAAATATCATTCATTCATTAATATAGGTAGAACCTGGAACAATCACCATCTTATATACGCCTTTCTTCAGCTAATAGTTTTTTGACTTTTCGATAGGACATGACGTTAACTTTTTTTTTCACTTCAGTAAAATAGGGCAGGGGCAGATACACGTCTATATTATTGAAATATGCCTAATTTGCAAATAGTCAGTTAACAAAATAGACATAGAAATTAACAATACGATTATCATTTCAAAATGGAACGATCAATCAAACAATTGAAACATGACAATCGGGATTTGATATCTAAGCTCAAATAATCAAACCAATCACATCTGAAACATATTCTAATCTAAACATTAATTTGATGGTTTAGGATTAGAACATAATCATTACAATGTAGCAGCAAAGAAAGAGGTGTGTTTGGATCGTAGCAAGTGGAGGAAAGTGGTCTCTGTCTACATCGATAGAAAAAAAACATGACAGATAAGTGGAAACAATTTTTTTTATATAAAATATGTATTACAAGAGTCAAAGAAGTTATTTATACAAACATACATATCCGTCACGCCTCTCTCCCATTGGGGTAGGCAGAAACCACTTCCTTCCACTTGCGACGATACAAACAGACTTCTTTCGCTTCATCCACACTCATACATGCTTGTCAGTTTAGGGTACTCTTGACTTGGCCTTTTTTTTCAGTTATTTATATACTGATATATTTTTAAGTACCAGCCCGGCGCTTACCTGTAAATAAATATATAAGCGTATTAATTAACTAAACTTTGTATCAAAATCACAATTAAACTTTTTAATAGCATTTCATAGTTCAGCACTTCATAAGGAGTTCTGCACATTCGACTTATAGAAGAAATAACAGTAAAAATCACATAAAATCCGTGCTATAAAACTGAATTCTTTGAATGCATCCCACGTCTTGTGATCTCCTTTCCGGTGACCTAACTATGAGTTACAGATCTACCAAATTATCTGTGAAACGGCCGTTATTGGAACTACGGCCACTAGGTCTATTTACACAGATCCGGGCCGTGGCCCGTCAGGAGGGAAAACAATTCGTTGTATCCTGTTGTCATGACGACGACTTGTTTTCCCTCCTGACGGGCCACGGCCCGGCCACGTCCCGGGCACGGCCCGGATATGTGTAGACAGACCATAATACGGAAATGTCAAATTCCAGAACTGCTGCGATTGGTAGAAATACAATTTTGTATTACTACTAGCGCCGCCGTTCATTTCACAGATAAGTTGGTCTGCCTGTATTACTGTAGATTTATGAAAACAAGTTGACTTTTAGTAAGTGAACGATGGAAAAGGATAAACATATTATAATCGTGATTACAAACAACTTTTATTATGGGACCAAGATTGAAATCATTAAAAAAATTGTTCTCCATTACATGCAAAACTATACCTAGCTGGTACATTTTGTATGGGTAGTTCGTAAATTTTTGAATTTCATTAAAAATTAAAATTATTTTTATTAAATTTCGTTGATATTTCAAGTGCTACGTTCATTTATTATCGAAATAAGTATTATTATTTATTTATTTTTTGTTTTTTTTTTTATGTTTCAGTTTTAAGTTGTATTTGTATTTCTTTGTGTGCAATAAAGAATTTCTATCTATCTATCTATCTATTTGAGTTTAAGCTCGTAGTAAGACCACAGCTATGTTTTACGAGTCCCCAACTATGGGCCTTTGACTAATCTCATCACGTAGAATCTTGTTTTATAGTTAACAACTTTCTTTTATCTTTCGAATAGTAAGTTGGCGATGGTGAATTTTTGCATTATATTTATTATCTTATTTTACAAAAGATAGGTTTTTTTAGATGAGATATTCATATTATTATTTTAATTAATATCTCTGTGGAGTAAAGTTGATATGGAAAATTTAATTCGGCGGATTTGTTGTGCGATTTCATAATTGACTTCCAATTATTATGGTTCTCACTAAACTTGTTGTGAGTCTGTCAGGATTTTAATCGAACAACATTTTTATACTAGCAGCTTCGTCATCTGCTAAGTGTGAATAGATTGATACAAAATGTTCTGCTACTACTGGACCTACAAAAAGCCGTAGAAATTCCACGAAGTCGTTATTCATTAAATTCAAATGAAATTGTTTATTCAAACATAGGTAAAATTAAGTACACTTTTTCGATGTCACTTTTTGATCCGTAATATTCTCCATCATAAAACATCAATGGTTATCAATGACTAATAATAGTATGAAACATTTAAAATTATAACAGATTGTATCACATAGCCAAAATACTTTGAACTACCAACATTTTAATTAAAACCAAAGTTTAAGCGTTAAATTCGTGAAATTTGATACAACAAATGGTATAGAAGTTTCTTGTTGCTCGTTTGGATATTGTTTTGAACTATATTTTGTGATACAATAAGTTTTTAATGAAACAGCATTAAACATAACTTTTAAGTGCTATTTTCTTGTGTTTTCGAATGGTTTACAAAATATCAAGTAACATTTCGTCAAACTTAATTGTTTCGATCAAAATATAATTTATTCTGGTTTTAGCTAAAATTCGTATATAATTTTTAAAACATCAAATCTCGTCCAATTTTGTTTTAAAAGACACATTTAAGACCTACAATGGCCTATTGACAGCGAAAGTTTAGTAAAAAGTCCCCCTTTTATTTACTTTAAGATGTGGAAACCAAAACATGTGAACAGTTAAAATAGTTACCTTGTTAACATTACAGTTATCTATAGTTTATTTTAAAAACATTTTACCAATATAATTTACTTAATTATTAAGTACCTACTTACTATTGTAATAAAATGAAATTCAAAGAAATATGTCTTACCTTCCTAAATTCTCCAAAACATAGTTACCTTTACACCTGTTTTTTCCATTAAAAAAAATACAGAAATTAATATACTAATAAAACAATACATATATAATACATATATATATATATATGTATTGTTTTATTAGTATATTAATTTCTGTATTTTTTTTAATGGAAAAAACAGGTGTAAAGGTAACTATGTTTTGGAGAATTTAGGAAGGTAAGACATATTTCTTTGAATTTCATTTTATTACAATAGTAAGTAGGTACTTATATATATTAATATACTTCTCTCTCTGTGGGGTCTGCAGGAAGAAATTTCTTTTAGAAATATGCTGTACCTTTTGTATAACTTCTCTTTTTTTTCTGTCTCTATAGTAACGGTATCTAATCTTATCTAGCATTTCGTGTCCCACTGCTGGGCAGAGGCCTCTCTCCTCATCCGCCATGACTTTCTGTCTCGAGCTTCCTCCGCCCAGGTAGGTACTTAAGAAGGTGTCCAGCTCGTCCCGCCATCTTTTCCGTGGACTGCCGCAGTAACTATACTAGTTTCAAAATCCATTATTGAATCCATGACCTGAGGAGACAGGTGTCCACCAAACTGTCAAAGCGACAATTAATCATTCTATAACGTAGCTATAGAAATAGATATGTAGGTAGGTATATATTATATAGGGTCGGTTATAACGATCGCCTCGTACCTTTAAAGGTAATCTTAGATATAATGTTGATGGAAATGTCAAGATATATGAAGATGTTTTCTACTCTTTCGCGCAAAAACCACTGAGCCGATTTTGATGAAACTTTACAATACTATAACTAGTGATGGGCCGAGTACCAGTTTTACTGAGTAACCGAGTACCGAGTATTACTCGGTTTAAAGTTTACCGAGCCGAGTACTCGGCCGAGTTACTCGGTTAACTTGAAGTACCTAGGTAGAATTGTGCGCGTACAAGTTTGGAAGCGATTGGTGTTAATGGTGTTTGGCACTTTCTCTGCACCCTGTGAATTATTATTCGAATGAAACCAATAAACGCGCGTCAAGTGGTAAAAAAAATATAGACAAAGCACTGTTTATGATTTTTTTTTGAGATATTTGTTTATGAAGTTTTTTCTGAGATATTGCGTATTACTATAATATGACTCGTACGCATACAGTTATCATGATAAATGCGTACGAAGTCGCGGGAAGCTTCAAGTCATAATATTACTTGTATAATTTTTTCATCTTATCTAGCTGTTAGTGTCCCACTGCTGGGCAAAGACTTTTCTCATCTAACTCTATCCAGAGCCAAATACTGTAAATAAAACTAGAAAATAATAATAATAACTTTAAATTTTTAATCATAGATATTTTAGCTCATTAACGTAGACTATAATTTATAATTACGTAGTTTAATGTAATTATGATACACCTAATAATTAAGTAATTATTTTATAAGGTAATTGGATAATTAGCTACTTAAAACAATATAATGATAGGTTATTAAGGAGTATCCAAGGTTATCGTTATTGACAGTAAATCAATAGTTGTTAAGTTAATTACCCGACTACTACAAGGAAAAGAAGGTTATTTTAGAATGTAAATAAAAGATTTAATGAGTTATCAATCTTTGTAATGAAAAACTAGTAATAAAATGTAATATAGGTATGTTTTCTTTGACATAATTATACTTTTTTTTTAATTTATAATTTTTAAATAATTTTGGATAAATAATTTTTATTAATATGCTTACAGTGCTCAAAAGAAAATAATACATCGGAAAATGTTTATATCTTTGTTTATCACCTTTTATATCTTTCCGTTAGAAAGAGACAAACTATACCCAACGATTGAAAAACAATTTAGTAATTCTAGTACGTAATATATTTTTTAATTTATTATTGCATTTTGTACCTTAACCAATCCCTTCTAGCGATCAAATCTCCTTGACCACAACATCTCAAAATCTGCGTACTAATGATTCGGTTATCCAATACGGGTATAGCCCGACAAGATCAGGATGTCGTGACAAATGAGGACGCTTGATACACACGACGGTTTATTGAAATTATCAGGTTAATACCAGATTAAGAACCAATTAATTTATGAAATGGATTGCTTTGTATTGTAAGATTGAGATTGAGGCAGGGTATAATCTAGATTTTATGCTGGATTAAGAATGGATGGAAATGGAGGGGAAGGCCAAGACGAACGTACCTCGATCAAATCGTGGACTTGCTCAAGAAAGGCCGAATGAAAAGTACCCTAAACCGACGGGCATGTATGATTATGAGTGTGGATGAAGCGAAAGAGGTGTGTTTGGATCGTAGCAAGTGGAAGGAAGTGGTCTCTGCCTACCCCAATGGGAGAGAGGCGTAACGGATATGTACGTATGTTATGCTGGATTTGTTGGGAAAGTTAATCGCTAATCAAAGGTTTTGTTTGATAAGGTGCTGTCTCCACGAGCAAAAGAATGGCGGCGATATTATCGTCATGCCACGTATTTCTATACGTCGCATCACGGCGATAATATCGCCGTGCGTGGTGTGGAGACGGCTCCACAGAGAGTGTATATGGCCGTGATCCTTTCGCTCGTGGAGAGAGCGCAAAGGTTTCACTCGCAGTAAATAGCTGAATGCTGAATAAACCTACAGATATTTTAAACCCTATTTAAGACAAAAGGAGGTTTAAAAAGAAACTAAATGTAGCCAATCACTAATATCACTCTTAATCCCTTTATGATTCTTCATTTTAAAAAATCACGTAGTTTCGTCGCTCCGTTTAACTTTGAAAGAAAGACAAACATAAACATAAACACACGTGGATAATGCTATCTACATACCAAAGCCGCCGGCATACCGCCGGGTTAGGCTGGCGGCTTTAAGTCATACGAATGGCAGCTGTTAAAAAAGCCGCCGGCTTTGGTGTGTAGATAGCATAAGATGCTATAAAGGTAATTTAAAACGCAAAGCCAAAAACGATTACCATAAAAAATCAAAAGAAAACCTTACCTTTTAAAATTAAAAAGTTATTTTTCAATTGTTTCCAGCGTGAATATGCAGGGCGCGTTTTAATCGCGTGCCATTGAGCGTGAAAACCATCATTTCCCATTCAAAATGGACCTTTAACTTCACCAAACTTTTAAGACATTAACCCTGAGTTGCAGAAAATGTTGTTAAATTTAATTATCTATTAAATATCCTGTCATCTCTTTCTAATTTTTGTAAGATGACAGTGATAGCTTTAGATTTCTTTAAATATATGACAACTAGCATTATATTAAGTGAAGTAAAACTTACAAAATCAAATAGAATGCCAGCTACAGGTTAAAGTTAGGTACCTCGTTTCTACATAATTTATTTAATGGAGGCTTGGCTTTAATGATGTATCCTGAAACTTATACCTGCTTCTCTCGGCATTAGCATTATAAAAGTGTCAAATAGACCCCTTGAAGGAACGCCTAAAAAACTTCTCCCTTATTTTCTTCATCTACATTTTATTAAGTTCGAACAATCTTTGGAGCGAAACTTTGAAACGTCGTGATTGAATATTTTTATTAAAAAGTTCCCCCGGGTAGATTAGGCACTTTTTCGTGAAATTTCGGGCTTCATCGCTCTTTAAAGGCGTATTCATTTGCCATTTGTAACCGTAACTGTTGCATGCAATGTAACAAAAAAAAAACATACTAAGGCCCGCGCAGCCAAATAAATCCGGAGTTAGCTGCTAACATGGGGTTAAATTAATAATTTGTATTGATTTATCCTGACTTAACTGTGTTAGCAGCTAACCCCGGGTCTATTGTGTTAACTCTGGGCTGCGCAAGTGGGCCTTAGTGTGTACGTGGTTTGCGAGCTTGCGACGAACGCGATACGAGTGGCTCGCAGCGAGCCGACGATTGTCGGTTTCTGCCGCGTATCAAACGGTAATTGTTATGAATACACACTAGAACTTCGATAGGGTAAGGCAGCACTGATAGGTGCCAAGCGAGGCGCCACGGTTGCAGTGCGGCCAGTCGCGTACATTCTAGAACGTTTGTTTTACTTAGGTACTAGCTAGGCGCTAGGCGTAGCAAGCCGCCTGTCAGTGCAGCCATACCCTTACTGCCGGTTACAGTTACAGCTCGCCAATGAATACGCGCCCTAAGATGGAACTGCACCTTTATGATCATATTTTTACATAATGATGAGTGTGGCGGTGTCAAATAACGTTGTCGCGCTAATAAACTGGTTTTTTTACGGTGGCAACATTGGGTGATGTGTGGTATCTTTATAGAGTGGGGTTATTTTTAAAGAGAAATTCTTGAGCTTGGGTGTTTTTAAGGTCTTTTGTGCGAAGATCATAAAATGTCTTAGTTTTTTTAAAGATTCGTCTATGAATAATTAAGTTAAATGGCGTATGAATTTTGTTTTAATTGAATAAGAAAAGCACTTTAAAATATGTAATAATATTGAGAACTTCTTTCTTAAATAAAAAGGTTAAAAACCATGTTCACGAAAGAACGAATTTAATGACGTTTTTTTTCATACTAGAACTATAAGTAATGGTTAATGTTTTACATTTTCTTTTCTTTGAAGTCGCTCCTCGAGATTATTCTTAGAAAACATGACAATAATATAGGTAAGATTATTTGCGCAATATTAAAATATTAGCTTTACGATAACATATTAAATTCTAATAATAATGTTGTAATTTATATTAAAAGAAAGTTTTCTCATAAACATACTCGTATTACTATTATATGTATATATGTATATATATACTAGCTGTCCCGGCGAACTTTGTCCCGCCTTAGAATGAACTTTATTGTGTAGGAATAAAGTTCAAATTGACTCTACATTTTAGTAAGAAAACATTTGTATGGGAAAAAGAAAAGGTCTGTTTTAGGGCTTTCCCGGCAATTATTCGAATTTTTCTCACCGTAAGAACCATCCTTGGAGTTCAATGAACATTTAAAAAAAAGAATTAGCGAAATCGGTCCAGCCGTTCAGGCGTGATGTCGTGACAACGGAAAACGGGTTTCATTTTTATATATATATAGAAGATATAGATAGATATAGATAGATATAGATAGATATATGTCAGGCAACTTAAACGTAACTCGTAGCGGTACTGAATAGGTGAAAACTGGGGAAGCGCTAGGTGAAGCGCATTTCGCAAAGTCTACAGATTATTCTATGAACATTTTTCTAAAACCTATTCTGTGAATTTATAAATGTAGCTAAATTTGCTGTTGCTGCTAACTGCTGGGCAAAAGCCTCTCCCATGCCTCTCCAAACACTTCTGTCATTAGCTGCTTCCCACTAGTTCAAACCAATCTTCCCCGAATGAGCTTAGGTCGTCACTCCATCGTTTTTTGGGCATACCTCGTAGACGTTGGCCGTCTCATTACATACTAATTGTTCAGTGATGTAAGTACTCTGCTATTTTCTAGCTAAACCTTTTTTAATGGTTGGTACTCAAAAGTGCATACCTACAATCCTTCTGTTTCTGTTTTACTCTTAAAGCGCAAAAGAGACAAATGCTTTATTTGCCAAGCAAGAGAAATAGGTTTTCTGTACAGTGTCCCACAGAGGTTCTTAATTAAATTAAATTGCCTGCCTTCCGCCCTAGGGAGGAATTAACGATGTTTGCGCTAAAGGTTGCTTGACAAATGACAGCGCTGTTGTGGCTTACGTAAATTAAAAATATTAAAGACTCTGCACTTGTAATGAAGAGGGGTGATACGTTGACATTTAGAAAAATAGGTAGGAAAATATTTTTGTGGAAGAATTTAAAGACATTACCTACCCTTCGTTTTGGCTTTGCCATAGTCGGGTAAAAAGGTTTAGAAATTGCTTTTTTTTTATATTTGTATACTTTTAATGTTTAATTGAAACAAAATTATAAGAATTAAGATTGAAATTGTACTTTAGTTGACTTTTTGAATAAAAATTAAACTTTTTTTTATTTGGTATGTGTTTCCGTAGGTATAGCGCAGCCATTTGCGGGTAACCCGCCGAACGGCAACCGTGAGCGCGGAAGCACTCTGAGAAATGAAATGAAAATGGTCATAGATGCGGTACATGGAAGTAGATGTTAAAGTACATTATTTATTAATGTTTCTACACAGGTGATTGTAAATCAATGTATTATAAAGGATGATGCAATACTCTGGTACACCCCTATAATAGCAATATGTGATATGTCATTTGAAAGGTCTTAGTAGGCCGAGTAAAAGTTCTTATGGAGCCAAGTGCCTATCGTGAGTCCGTTTCGAGTTATGCTATCCCAAAAGTCATTTAAATATCACTTTTTTATACAGAACTAGCTGTCTTTATGACATAATCTCTGATTATCTTGCACCGTCCTTTAAAAAAAAACAACAAGGATCTAGAAAATGTCAAGAACGTAATTCCAAGAACCTTAATTAAGGAATTTGTGTCAAAAATGTTTTCCCTGCAATTTGCGTCTCAAACTAAGCAGTTTTCTTTTAACGACATTTTAGGAATCCTCAAGAAAAAATAAAACAAACTGTTTATTCAGAACCATATGACTATAATAAACCTAGATGATTATTTATTTACTTTTTTTTTATCATAGGTATGTTTTTATGTCTTTATTTGACTGGTATATTTAATTTTGTTTTCTTTTACATCTTTTGTCAATTTTATCAACAAGGTGTGGTGAATATAAATGACAAATATGTTTCACACATTAATATTATTCTTGTTATTATTTTTTACCTAATTATATAACTACTGTACCTATATATCATGTACATAGATATATTATATATATAAATGCTATGTGTTACCTTATAAGCGACTATCCATTAAGTCCCTGTACTGTCCTCATTAGCGTTCATAATAACTACGGAACCACAAACATCTGAAGAAAGACTTCTAATAATTATATTTTATTTGTTCATTTACATTACAGCTAAATTGTAAGCACTTATAATTTCTAGTCCCTTTTCCTTTACGTCAAAATACATAAACAAAGACATTTGTTATTTAGATGAAACAATTCATTCTTCAAGTATTCTTAAGATATTCTTGCTTACTTTGTCCTTGAAAGGATGTTTTATTAAAATTCGTCTTCAAAAATGTTTTATTATTTTTACCAGACTGCGTCAGAGGCGTTTATGTTTTTCAGGAGTATTTTTGTATGTTTGTATCATTATCAACGCCCCCACGTCCCACGTTTCTGTTGTCATTGTGTTTAAGTATTTATGTAGGCAGCACAAGATTGAATTCAAAAATATTCGCTTATATTTTAAGCTTATACAATTTTTTTTCGGTAATGCTCATGGTTCAAGGTGCAGTCGGACATCAAAGTCCATATTTAAGAAATCCTTTTAAAACATTTGTTCAAAACTTATGTCCTGTTATTACAAAGCGAGTTTTATATAGTTCTAGAACTAATGACATTTTTTAACGTTTTGTCTGTAGCCGAAACGTCATTTATCTGAGTTAGTTCCAGAACTATAGAACTAATTTTGTAGTTAAGGTATGGTGTGCAAATAAAGATTTGAATTTGAATTTAGAATTCTCTATTCTATAACATAAAATGCATCATTATCATGACCTTTTTGGTCAAATTCTTGAGAAATTCTCGACTTGGAAAACCCTCATATTATATTGCATCAACTTGGGTTTCCCTAAGTTCAAAAGTTTATCTTTCCCGACGATGCAAAAGCATGAGTTATTGTATAGATTCCTAAATGATATATAGGTACGTGTATTTATTAAAATTACAAAGGATTTATTCGCTTATTTCTTAATACTATAATATTTTTTATTCTCCGTGGAAAAAAATGCGAGTCTTCTTTGCGAAATAATGGAAAAATTTCTACAGTTTTTTATAGTTATAAATATGAAATAACGAATTAGTTAGGTTAGTAGTTAGAAGTAGGTACTTGTGATGATTTATAAAAAAGGGGAGGTAACAAAATAGGTTGTAAATGATGAAAACTAGTAGTAAATACAAAAAATAACTATTTACTTCACATTTAAAATAACCAATAATACAAAAGCGTTTGTATGGAAAAGAAAATATCTATTTCCTGAGAATTTTCACAAAGTTAAATTAATTTTTTATTTTCGTTCAAAACACCCTCTGTAATAAATAATCAATGAAATCAATGATATAAGAACTATTGGAAGACCGTACTTTCCCATTGCTAGACAAATATTAAGTATACTATCTATATCAGAGGTCAAAAAGTGAAATAGTAGATATTGATAACAAAACCAATAAAGACTTGCATATACGCAATAAAAATTAATAAAGACTCAGTTTCGAAGCAAACAAAATGTTACACATTTTAAATCTGTTCATACTCGTGTCAGTAACTACAGCTTTAGATGTAAAGAGTCTACTTGGTCATCAAATAATGACTATAGGGTATCCAGCCAACTACTTCCAAGCTCAATGCAGAGGCATAACAATCGAAAGGTACAAATTAACATGTGAATGCACTGGTGATAAACACGCAATCGGCCTAAAATTAACACAAGCAGGTACCACAAATTTCCTCGGTTTTGTAGTCGTTGAAACAAATGATGAAGTGCCTACAGTTTTTGGTACATCTTGCGCCTGCGACGATGGCAGAAGACCGTTTCAACAAGGTATTATACAATACATCGACGAAAATTATTATGTAGCATATATGGCTTGTTTTACTTATGGAAGACCCGAGCAGGTTGCTTTGCTAGTGGCTAAGAACGTGGAAGATGAGAGTAAGGTGACCGCAGCAGTTCGTAATGTGAAACAACTTGAAGGAGTAGACCATGATGTGTTGTGCAGTAAGGAGATTCAGAATTCAGCAGGGTTCAGGCGTTATACGACTCAAAGACCTCGCTCTGTGAGCTGGTTTGAATTGAATAATTGATTAAATGAAATAATGTATTTAAATAAAATAACTTTAAAAACTATTATTATAAACGTTATTGTTTGTGCCAATGATTGTGAGGATATTTGGTGAAGGATCTTCATTTGTTTTTTCACACGTTTTCACGCAAATCTAATTTTAGATTAACAAATATGTATTTAAAAAGATTTATTCAAAAGTAGGTCAGTCCGCAGTATGTTGAGAGTGATGGTTTTTGTAAAAATATTTGTTTTAATCAAACTGACCGTAATTAAGTTAAAGCCTTAAACATCAAACAGAATAGGGATGGGAAATAAATTAATACTTTTTATAGATACTTTTTATTTCTTATATTGCTATGTTTTTTTTAAAGTTTTTATAAAATAACTGGTATCAAAACAAGCTAGTCAAGTTTTAGAAATCCGAATTTTAGAAAATCAAGTTGTAAGCCAAAATGCATTAAACTATTTTTTTTTTCTATCTGAAGATGGTGTTTACTGTGAATTGCTTTACAGAAATGGTTCTCATTCTTGACAAAGGGATACATGAAATTATTAAAAAAATATAAAATTATGAAATGAGCGTATTAAAACATTGTGTTGGTTATAACTTAAGAGAAATTTTAATTTTTACCTATTTACGGATATTCAAACTTACGGTTTTAAAACATCGATTAATATCCGAACACGTCCCAACACTAGTACCCACAAATTATTTCTCTAACTAGCAGCAATTTGGGTAAAAGCGAGTTCAAACATAGCTCGTGATGGATTACCGAGAAGATACTTCTGTACACCAAACTTGAGTAATTATACATATATACCTACATACATATTTATTTCGTCACTATGGAACCTTATGTACAAATCTCAAAAAACAAAAACTTCCACTTATTAGTAAGTTGTTGATCAGCTGATTTATATGAAATGTGTAAGAATGGACCACGGATCAATGTATCGGGCTTTTTTGACTTTTCCATACTATGGTTCCATTGGTAAAAGTGCACGGATAATATGATCAGAGTGGACTAACTCAAAATTGCTTATTAACATAAGACTTATCACTTGTTTCAGTATTATTGCATACTATTTAATTAGTATTTATTTAGAATATGTTCTATTTTAAAATAGACCGAAATGTTCGCCAATTATATTTTTATATTAGATGATTGGTATTAAAATAAAAATGATGAATATTTAGGTCAATTTTCAACAGGTCCTTTCGCATGGCTTCAATTGAATGAAATTCCGAAAATGCTTAATGAAAATGGTCGTGCCGGAAACAACGAAACATTTTAGAAACATTCAAACTAAATAAATCCCAAAAGACTCGGCCGCGTATTATAATACCTAAAAACACATAAATACGAAAGGAAAAAAGCTTTTTAATTCCGCGAGAATCTTCAGAAACGCGAAGGGACTGGGAGAAGAATTTTTTTAATATTGACAAAATGTCTTTTTATATCTCTCCAATTTGGAGGAGTAATTTCGCCTTTTGAAAACGGCTCTTCTTTGTATTGGCATTGTGATATTGGCCCTAAGAATCTCCCTTATTGAATAAGCGTGCAATCCAGGTAGGTAAATTGCGGCGTATTTCATTAATCTCGACTAGGCTTTGTTAATTTGCCTCTCAGATATTTAATTTTGATTTAAGAATGTCCTCGGTTTTATTGCTTCCCTTTTGTGACTTGACGTTTTGAAATTTTTACTTTTATTCGCTGGTTTATGAATTTGTTATGAAGATCCTTGTTTAAGTTGAGGTAAACGATCTTAAGAATCGTAAGATGGAAGTGTGTATTTTAATATAGGAAATGTTTCTGCGTGTTTGATAGAAGTCAATAGTTAAATAATTTTTATTTTATAGGCATTATATAATCACCTGAAATACGTTTTTTAAAACTAATACTAGATTTGCAGGGTTGCAGTTTTCCCCAGAGAAGAATCTAGAAAGAAACTCTGTTAGGTAGGTTGCTCTTTTCAAATACTTTTACAATAAAGATTTATAAATTTAGGCTTAAATGCTAGGCATGCATGTTGGCAGTAGCTTCTGCCTACCCCAGTCAAAGAGAGGCGTGACGGATATGTATGTATGTACTTATGCATAATTGTTAAATGCATGCATAAAATTATTAAATTCATGAAATTAAAATGATTCGACTCAAGCTACTTAATATAACTCTTCCACTCATTACTAACAACCTCCCATTTGCAATGTACAAATGATTTACATAAAACAGTACTTCAGTACTCAAGTCATACATATTTCATGGATACAGTGACAATATTGCTCGAGATATATAGCTCTGAAATTATCCTCTCAAATTGTAATTAGCATACTGGTTACGGGTTGCATAGTGCTGTTTCGTTTGTATTTTCTTATGATGTTATGATTGTGTAGTATGTTTGTGGATGGTTTTACCTACAGATAATTAACATTCTATTAAATATTTTAGGCAATAAATTTTAATCTTTCACATCCCAAAAAAAAGAACAATAGAAAATCTATTGTGTCTGGGTTTATTAATGGGTCAGTAGGATGTGAGAGGTTAAAGTTTAGTGCCTACCTAATTTACGTACCTATTTACTTTGAGTTGAAAATGAAAATACCAATTGTTTTAACTTAAACTGAAAACCTCAGTAGTTTTATCAGTTGCCTCATACATGCACATCAATTTAGCATACTCCTGACTTAGGATTTCTTTAGTAAGTCCTCCAAATCACGAGATACGTTCGCCAACATTTCTATCTATTCTGGTCTCGTAATAACTTACAACGTAATCTATCAATACGTTACATTGGTAAGTATGACGGTTGCAGATAGTTCGGCCGAACTATTCGGTTGCACTTTCACACTAATTTTGATACAATACAACAAATAGGTAAAGTTTATAAATAAAAGCGCCTTTGACGGTCACTAGATAGAGCAGAATGTCTAGGTTTCTAAATTCTATCTTTAAGTGTCACTTATTAACTTATCTTCATTTTATCATCTCCTAATAACTCTTGTAATATATAGATTAACCGCTCCTTGGTTTAAAATAATTTAATATGAGGTTAATATCCTGTTTTATTAAGCAAATTATCACTAAGCAAAATAAACGAATAAATTGTCATTTTAACCGAATGTTCGGCCTAATATTCGGTTGAGGTGCCGAATATGCCGAATACCGAATAGTAAACGAATATTCGGCGCATCTCTAAATTATTTTAATTGTCTCATTAGCTCAATATCACAATCAAATGGCAACTTAAATCAGTCTTAGTTTAGTATCCATCACTAATTATAAAAAAAAAAAAAAAAACAAATAGGTAGGTACCTTATCTAAAATAGTATTTCCCTTCGACGGACCCATAATATGTTATTGTTTTAAAATAAATCAGAATTCAAAACTCACTATCTAACGTAACGAGTACACTAATGATACTTAAACAATATAATGTTACTTTACGGGGTTCGTGATACTAACAAGAATTCTGCTTCTGCAGAGTATTTTATCTATCTCCTTTGAAAAAAAGAGATATTTCATTAATATCGAAATACCGGTATTTTGTCTTTATATACCGGTATCAAAATACCGAAAATATTTACCGGTATACCGGTATTTCGGTATACCGGTATCCATGCCCTACTTGTAATCACCACTGCTCATATGTACTGTCTTTAATCGACACACACGCTTTTCTAACAAATCTTACAGTAAATGCAATGCGCCCAGTTTTTAGGGCTCCGTACCCAAAGGATCAAAACGGGACCCTGTTACTGAGACTTGGCTGTCCGTCTGTCTGTCCGTCTGTCACCATTCTGTATCTCATGAACCGTTATTACTATTGATATTTTATGTAATCAACCAACGGATGTTCACAAAAGCCAATATGATGCAAAGTGCAACCCCATCAAATTATGATTGTTCCGGAAGCTAATACAAAATGCATGAGACGTAGTAATAACTGAAATTGTGCATTGTTATATACTCGTGTACTGTCATACTTTGTTTATTTAATTTTGATTTTGTGCGTGGTGCTTTACTGGTGAATATTTTCCTCATTTTCCTAGTGGATTTATAAAAAATGTATCGTCCATTTCAGAATATTTAACAAAGTCTGACTGATTAGTTATTAATGGGTTTATTTAGTTTTGGAATCAAGGCTAGCTTAATTGAATTGAAACCCTTTTGGTTACAATTTCAAGGCTCTTTTCACGCACCGAAAATCAGAATTTTCTTAACTGAGGCCAAGTTTGTTAATTTAGTCGGCAGAGTGTCAATGGCATTTTTTGACAAATTTGGTATTCTGCTAAACAATGGCTTACAAATGACATTGACATATCTATTTAACACTCTGCCATGACGCAACTGACAATATTGTAAATTATCAGACTTGGACCCCTGATCACGGACTTACAACCCGCACTGAACTTTGACAAGGTATAATAAATTATAATTGTACCCTCTTTCAAGCGCAAGTGGGTTAAAAAAAACTTTTTTAAAAGTATTAAAAGATAAAACTTTAATAATAATGGCTTCCGCATACCAACAACTGTTAAATTTATTATAATTTTAAGTACTTACTTTTATTTTGTTTTTATTACTTTAAAAAAAGATTTAATGGTATCCCAGTTGTTAAAACCATCATAGCAAGCCTTAGCCATTTGCGAACGGTTCTTTAAACTTTTTAACTGCCCATAAAAATGTTTTAGGCACTTGCCTACTTTTATTACTTTGACGAATATCAATCAATCGAGAAAAACAGTTTTATTTTTTCCTGGCAACATTAGGTAAGACGCAATGCGTTAAATATCTCTTTCCCTTTCACGTTTGTAAGCAGTCAATACTTAGACTATTTTTTATTTGAATTCTAAATTGACATTTATTTAATTTCATAACATTTGCTATTATTTTTTGATATATTTTTTCAACTTGTTTCAAATCACAATAATTATTAATTACCAAACAACTGTATAATTAAACTTTATAAATGACTGGTCAGTTAGCATGGTTGGTTGGGACATTGCATTCCGTGCCGTTGCTCATGGGTTTGATTCCCATTAGAAACAAACATTGCTGTGATGAACTGAGATGGTTGTCTTGAGTCTAGGTACTTGTAAGTATAATAATATGTTATATATTTATAGATGACGATGTACGATGGAAGGCGACCACGCATTGGACGACGCAGTGTGAAAAAACCTCCAACAAGGTGGACTGACGACTTAGTTAAAATCGCTGGAAGCCGTTGGATGTGGGCAGCGCAAGACCGGTCTTTGTGGAGATCCTTGAGAGGCTTTTGACCAGCAGTGGACGTCCATAAGCTGACATGATGATGATGATATATTTATAGAAAATTATGTGGTGTGCCGAGGCCAAGAATTTCATAAAGGAGCTGGGGTGCCGCCTTAGGGATCGTAGTTCAGATCCCCGTGTCGAGTCATTTTTGGTGCAGCGTATTTCACTGGCCATCCAGCGTGGCAATGCTGCTAGCATTCTTGGCAGTTTTCCACCAAATTTGACTCGAAATGGGATATTTCTTACGATTTTGTGGCCTGATTTTGTGTCCTTTTTCTTTATTTATCATAATTTTAGTCGTTATTTTTTAATCCTGAGTTCAGTAAATAGTAAAATTCATGAAAGAATATTATTGTTATGCAGGCTCTGCTATAGAATATTGAAGTATTTATTTGTGATTATGTAATTATATTAGCTTTACTTCACTTGACATTGGCAAAATCTACAATCTGAATATCCATAAACTATTCAGTTTCATGTATGTCGATCTACATGAGTTCTATCATTTTATGTTTTGTATTTGACTATCTTTTGAATATAAATCTCCTCTTACGACTTTATTACCATATACAACGAGTTATAAAACGGTTTTTTTGCTCTATATGATTTTATGTCAAGAAGTCAAGAAGAAGGTATTGTTCACTACATTGTGTAACAATACCTTAACTACTCAATTTGTAGTAACAAATTATTGGTGAAAACTTGTAATTGGCCTCGTCTTTATCATATTTTTGTTTCCATTGTTATATAGGCTGTAAGTTTTCCAAATAAAATAAAATAAATAAAAATGAAGTCTGTTTTGAAAAAAGCGTTTCTTGAATTAAAGTTTTGTTATTTAAGAAGAGGACATTTTTCTTTTGTTGATATTTTAAAGTATAGAAAGTAAACCTTTACTTTGACCATGTGTGCTGGCGCCCAAGTCTGCCAATTTACAATATACCCAGTTGTGTGTCGGCAGAGTGACAATGACATTTTTTGACAAATTTGGTCGCAATAAGTGTAAGCTATGCTATTGTTTTGTCAATGTCATTTTTGACACATATAGTCGCAATGTAAGCCATTGTTTAGCAGAATACCCAATGCGTCAAAAATTTCATTAACACTCTGCCGACACACAACTGAGGCTATTTTAAATTAGCAGACTTGGGCCTCTGATGTAATAATATATCATAATTGTTGTATAATTAATTATGTTTTTTTTATTAAATTATTAATATAAATTTATTTAAATAAAAGAGGGAAATAAAACTCACTGATAGTGGTTGCTATCTTTATTTGTCAAAGTTTGCCTTATTTCTATACTTTTAATCATAACCATTTGAAATCTGACTCTACAAACATTATAAAATAAAATCCTCGTTTCATAAATTATAATTTTAATAAATTCTATTGCTCGTAATAAAACAGTTAAATTAATCTGTGTGGTGATTAATTGATCCACAAAACAACTTTTAAAATTACTATTTACATCAAATGATTTATTTATTTACAATAATTTTACAGTTTTACATAAATCATTTTATAATATTTCGTAAATAATTCTATTTTTAAAATTTTTAACTATTAAAACAACTAGATTAATTAAAGTTGCTTGGTGCTAATTCTTTGAAGATAATTATAATTTTCGCTGTAAATGAAGTGTTTTAATATTTACATGAATTTAATTTTACATTATTTTGTATTAAACTAGAAAATTATTTATAATGATAGGTAAAATGTATAATAAAACAAAATCTACAAAATTAGAAATATCAGTATTTTAAAAAACAATGTTTTACAATAAATAAAAAGTTTATAGAATTCATTTAGTTTCATTTAAAGACAGTTCTTGTTTTATTGCCAAGTTGAGAAAATTTACAATTACTACGTATCCATACAAAAACGAAGAAATAAATATTTACAAAAATGTAGATTATTATTATTATAAATTATATTATTTTTTATCGAAACAAGTACTTATATTTATATTACAAAACAATATATTCATTCTACTTACAATTATCAATTAGTTAGGATATTACTTTGTAAGGATTCAATCGTTTGACATAGACGTGACTTTTTGGTATCCTATGCTTTTTAAAACAAACTACTGTGAAAAAAAAGTAGAATATAAAACTTGGAAACACTGTAGCGTCGTCCCTTTCAAATCAATCTAGGCAAAACGGGACGACACCACAATGTAGCCACTTTTTGATTTCTACTCTTTTTTTGTCCGACTCTAACCCCGTTATCACAAAACGAACTAATTCAGATGAATGACGTTTCGACTATAGTAGTAAAAACGTCAAAAAATGACATTAGTCCAAGAACTATATTATTATTTAAAACTTTTTTTTAATAACGAGGTCAGAGCCACAACATTTCATTTATAATTCGTCCTTTTGACAGTACATTCTATTAATTAAAAATCTTCACAAAGTACTATCTCCCTAATGACAAGACTCATATAATTTACACCAACTTTAAAGTTAGGTTACGTTGTTCGTAGTTTTCACCTAAACCCTTCAACCGTACTAGTGTATAGACTAGCAATTGTGCAGTATAGAGATATCAGCAGGTTAACTGACAGTGCTGTGGGAGAAGCTGTATTTGCGTTGCCATGCTGCATCGCTGCTGGATGTTCTCCTGTTAACAAAGAAAAACAATTTAGTATGAAATTATATCTCGTGAATATGCTATATATTTAATGTTATTATGTAGTGTGTTGTGCTATGATGCTGCTACGCAACCAATTTACTTACTACGCAGACTACGCTCGTAGCAAAATGCTACGTCGTAGCACAGGCGTAGCGTAGTGTCGTCCTAGTTGCTTTGGCTTCATTGGTTGAAATGAAAGGCTTCGAGAACTTTTAATTTAATTATAGGTATGAAACAATATAAAAGGTTTATTAAATGATTACGATAAGCTTTTTTGTTTTACTATGAACTACATTTTCTTCTAAAGAAAACCATAAAATAAATAACCAACTGTCATATTAATCTAAAAGCTACACAAAGATAAAGGCCAACTAAAAAGCGTTCTTTTAAATTAACGCTCTTTCAAAGTCGATTAAAGTCTTGAAAAACTAAAGGACTTTATAAAAAAAAAAACAAAACCATTTTACTAAGATGTTCCAACGGTCATTAAGATAATGACTGGTCTCATTTAAAAATAATTATCTGTAATGTTCTTCGCTTAGATTCGATATTATGAGTCGAAAGGTTTTCAGATTATATTTGTTTAGTGGGTAGTCCTATTTTCGTAATTTTTATTAAATTGTGACCTCTTTTTGGGTTCTTTTTGTTCATACTCATTATTAGTTGATAAATATTTCATCAAAAACCACTCAGAAAAATTACGTATTAAAAAATATTCTATAGTACAGCGAGGGTATTAATTGTTATTTATTTTATTAAACGACTTCAAAAAAAAGGAGGAGTTTCTCAATTCGACAGTATATTTTTTTTTTTTTTTTTTATGTGTGTCCACGCAAAACTTCGTCGTTTATGAACCGATTTTGATGATTCTTTTTTTGTTGGAAAGGAGGTATCCCGAGGGTGGTCCCATGGTAAGGAAACCAGGATCTGATGGTGGAATCCTGGAGAAATCGAGGGAAACTATCGAAAAAACTGTATTTTCGACTAGTCTGTTTCTTATGTTTCTTCACACAACTTCGTCGTCCATGAACCGATTTTGATTATTCTTTTTTTGTTGAAAAGGGGGTATCCCAAGGGTGGTCCCATGGTAAGGAAACCAGGACCTGATGGTGGAAACCTGGAGATATCGAGGGAAACACTCGAAAAAATTGCATCGCGACTAGTGTGTTTCTTAATATTATGCAATAATAAGAATTTTAAAGCCCTAATATTTAATGAGGGTCTGACGTTGACCTGATGATGGAGCGGAAAGGCAGTCGAGGGAACTCGACAACGGTTTACAGCAAGTACTTTGTGTTTGGGCTTGATTAACTTATATTATTGAGACCTTTCATCTAAATGGGTTGTGACTGTTATTAGGGGTCTGATAATGAAAATGAAGGACAGTCAAGGGACACTAAAAAATGTGAAATAAAAAATTTTTGCCAAAAAAGAAACAACTTCAAAACAGAAACTAAAAAGTATGAAATAAATTAACTTGTACAGAAAATTTCGAGTTTATAAGTGATTAAAAGAAACATAAACAATTAAATAATTATGTCTTTAAAATTTTTGAAGACGGTGCCACCTGTTTCCTTGAGATGTGAAAAAGATTGAAGTACCTATATTACCTATATCTAGTTATTGTTTTACTTGGCACCGTCTTCAAAAATTTTAAAGGCATAATTATTTAATTGTTTATGTTTCTTTTAATCACTTATAAACTCGAAATTTTCTGTACAAGTTAATTTATTTCATACTTTTTAGTTTCTGTTTTGAAGTTGTTTCTTTTTTGGCAAAAATTTTTTTGTTATTCATACTCGTATTACTTACTCCTTATTAACTTTATTTTAAAGATTAAACTCTCGAGTCACTGGTTCGTACGTCATTGCCAGCGATAAATAAGATTTGAGACGCACAACAAGTGAAACAAAAATATAACGACGATCAGGCAAAGGAATAAGTAATAAATAATAAGTAATAATTGCAATAAACAAATTCTAATTCTTATTCTAAGTCAATTAAAGATATTAATTATGAATATTTATTCATGTTAGGACGTAAGGAATACCGCTTTACGTATTTCAAATAACATATAATTAATTTGCTTAAACTATATCATAGAAATTATAAGAATATAACTGCGCAGTTTTAGCAGCACAGTTTTTCAAAACGCGTGTGTGATAAAAACTGTGCAGTTTTTACGATTTTCAAAACTAAACATTCGATTGGACGTTCCATAAAACTGTACAGTTTAAACTACACTGTTTTATCGTTAGGAAAAACTGAGGGCGTCCATAGCAAAAATAGATTAATACAAGGTCTTACCATTGATGACATGTACATTGACCGAAGCAGCCTCCGCCATTGTCGGCACACAGCTGTAGTTCCCACTGTCCCCTGGCAGCAACTTCTCTATCGTCAGCAACGACGTCAACTGCTCCGTCCACTCTGTCTTCAGTTTGATTCTCGGCTCTTCTACCACTTCGTTCTCTTCTACCTCCTTATATTCTATTATTTTTGATCCTGGGGACAAACAAGTGTTATTTTTAAAGCATGTCTTGTTATACTGGGTGTAACAGAAAGCTGGTATAAAGCCAAAACACAGCGATAGTCCTCATGAAACTGAACAACTTTCCTCAAGGAACAGGGATCGTAACTGGAAAAAAATTTTTGGATCGCCCATACTTACTCGATCAGCTGATCGGATATTTTGTATGGGGAGGCGATTTTTTTTTCGAGTCGCTTTGTTTCTGCTTTATGGGCCACCCCCTTTCTGTTACACCCTGTATTTTCAATTGAAATGGATTTTGATTAAAATTCTTGAACGTTAGGAATGTCACATGATGTAGATTGCTGGCACCAACGACGTATAAATCAGTGACGCACAAAAGTTTAACTTAGTTACTTACATTATATAATATTACTAAAGGCTAAACGCGACACATTTATCGTCATATCTTAGAAAAGATTCATGATATCTTAAAATAATATAGCTTATGTGTTATTCTAATCTATAAGCTACAATATTGCAAAATTTTATCAAAATCTATTCAGTAGTTTTTGCGTGAAAGAGTAACAAACATCCATCCATCCATCGGCACAAAAATTGACATTTGTAATACTAGTAGGATTACCATAAAAAAATAAAATAAAAACCTTAAGACTTCAAACCTAAAACAAACATAATTACTTTTCCATTACGTTATCCATGTTACCAGGAAAAAAAAGATTAAATATTGTTTTATTTTTTTCAGTAAAATCGGAAAGCAAACTCGAAAATAATTGCTGGCAACACCACGAGTTCGGAGAAACGACTCAACCAAATTGAACCCAAATTTATTGTAGAGTGTAATAACGTGTATTGTTTGAATTGGAGATTCATAAATATTAGCTTTCGCCCGCGGCTTTTGTCGTATTTAATTTTGCGTAGGAAAGTGGAGGGTAAAAAAGAGATAACCTCATTATCAGTATTAACATTTCACATACAAGCCAAACTTGTAAAACTCTATCTGTTATAAATACTAAATGGCCTAAGGAACCGAAAGCCTCCTTAGGTCCTATTATTTGTGCAAAATCTTTATTATAAGGATGTATTTTCTAAACAAAACCTCTTCTTATATACATAGATTTTAAAAACATCCACCATTCAAACTGTCAGAACCGCAGCACACTTGATTTTAGTAATTGCTCCGTTTTCAAAGAGGAACATTGAACTTCAATAATTGTACATATAACTACATTTTATATCCCACAGAAATATCAGGTATATTTGTAGGGATATGAGATATTCAAATACCCCACATACACACCCGCCATCCTGACTCATATAATAATCTTCAATGGAAACAAAAGTATAATTTGGACACCCTGTATACCTATACTTTGGTTACCTAACCGAAGTTTCAAAGGACACTAGACAAGGCGACGCCGTCACGCAAACTGGTATTTAAGTATAATTAGGTAAATATAGTACGCAAAATGTTTTATGACGATATAATGAAAGGAACTTCCTTTTGGAACGCAAATGAACGAATTAGGTCAATTTTAGCTAAAAGCATCATTAATTTTAGAAATCCGAGCACAAATTTTGTTTCTTCATAAATATTAAGATACAGAAGTGCTTTATAGGACAATTTATTTAATTAAAATCATTATTTACCTATTACATTTCCTTTGATATTGTTTCAAATTTTAGTGATGAATTTAGTATTTATAAATCAAAATTATTATTTCATTCTCTCTTTGTGGGGTCTGTAGGAAAAAATGTCTTTTAAAATATATACTGTACGTTTATTTATTTTACCTGTAAAGTAAATCCTCCTCTTACAATAAACTATTCAATAAATAAATATAATGTGACAAGCCGTTATTTTATAATACTAAGTGCCTGTTACACCTACAGATAAAATTTATCTAACTGATATTTTATATCTGTCTCTGTCTAAGACGTCATGTTTTATGAAATAGACACAGGTTTATCTGACAGTTAAATTTTATCAGTAGATGGTGAAACGAGCACCTAAATGTCGTAAAAATTTCTTTACGGTGACTAGACAAAAATAATGTTAGGTAGTAGGTAAGTTGACAATAGGCATGATGACTAAAAAAAATTTTTTAGTCTTGCACATAGATGTATTTTTTCTTTTTTCTCTTAAATTAAAAATTACAAAGATACACTGGGCTGAAGTTGCTCGTGACGTCACGTCTCAGTACGATTTTAACCTAGGAGTAACGTCAATAACCCCCACTCCGTAACTTTGATGCTCTGTACCTTTGTATTTAAATTGTTTCAAATTTAAAATAGTTTCATTATTTTTTAACAGCCTAAAAGACGAACTAATTATTTTTTGAATTTTTGAATGTAGTCATCATTCCCATTACGTATATAGTAGGAAATCATATATCAATAGACCAGAGGTAGTACTGTCTTCTAAACTTACTTTGAATCTAGTTATCTCTGCCAACTAACAGAGGAAACCGAAAACGTGATACCGACTACAAATGCTTCAAACAATGTACACGCTACACGACCATAGACATTTTCCTAGATAACATACAGTCATGGCGAAATGAATAGCGAAATTTTTTTCTTGATTGAAATACCTATTGTGTTAGAATGAGACGTATATGTCGGCGATTACATTCATGAAGGCTATTTTGGAACCATTTGCAAACTCTTTACCGCTAAAATGCAAGAACTGGCATGTTTCGGACTGGTTGTCACTTTGGCGCTTTCATATTTGAGTCGCTGTCATGTGTGATGGATGCTGTTTGATTATTGATTTGAAGAAATATCGGAGGACATCACGTTCACCTTGTTATCTTATAAAGTGATTGCAAACTACACAATAAAGCCAGTTTGTTCGTTACACGCCCACTGTCTTATTTTAACTAAAAGCTTAAACGCCACTTCTGATGACTCGTTCTCGCCGACATATATATTTGCGTACAACATAATGACAATGTCGTCAAGTGTGTAACCGATTTAATATAATGACAGTATAGATTTTGCAAAGGAAAGATTAAGTGCCCGTTTCAAATCTTACAGAGATAATTTAACTAACAGGTAAACTTATGTTTATTTCATAAAACATGACGTTTTAGACAGAGACAGGTATAACATATCTATCGGATAAATTTTATCTGTACCTAAATGGTGAAACAAGCTCTTAGAGTCATATCTTATAAATAAGTAAGGAAGATGACAGAACGGAATAAAAGAAGGTCTAGCGACAAGAGCATAGTTCTTTAAAAAAAAAGATAGATTTCGCGAAATTCGGTAAAAGTAGGTACATGTGGTTCCTAACTCTTGAACGTCACTGGTTCATACGTCGCTGCCAATTATCCAAACTATTTGAAATTCGTGACGCACAACAAGTAAACAAGTTGGTAGATTTATTGATCAACTTACCCTTAAACCAAAATATGGTGCCAAGGTCGTGAGGTCCTTGACTTAAGATGCAGGTGAGAGACAAAGAGCTCCCCGTCTTCACGTACAGGTCTACCGGGCCAAGAATATGCGCTTTTGCCTCTGTGAACAAAAAAAAAACATTCAAATATCATTACTTTTTTAAATGTATCTTTAAAACAAAAAGCTTCTATTTTAATTTACCTACGATTTAATTTTCATTTAGAATGCACATTACTTTGAAGATTTAGATTAGATTAATATAAAATGATTATTGGGCTCCATCCCAACAACTATTATTCGACCATCTCTAATCGTCTACTCATAATCTTCTCTACATAGTTATTTCCCGTGTTACACCCTAATTGAACGAGTAAATTGTAAATCACAAAACCTACATTTACTAGAACTGTCAAATCCACCGGCAATGCCTTAGAGCTTTGAAAGAAAATTGGATTTTATATTGAAGTATAAAGTTTGCAGCGTGCACCGTATACAAGGTGCATACATCTTGATTTTATTTACCACTTCTATTTGTTTTAGATCATGGGTGTTTTCGTTAATCGGTTTACTTTAGTATTGAGGCATGTACGATTTGTTTTTGGAAACTGGGAGTGAAACAAAACAATAACGTTGATAAAAGAAAAATAGAAAAATATTTAAAAAATAACAGAGATACCTGCCGAAGAAGGTAGCATTACCACAAGTTACCAATACGTATGAAATTATGATTGTTCATAACATTAGCAAGCATGTCTATTAGCACTTTAAATCGAATTTTATGTAGACTATTAGAGTTAGACTAATTGTCGGTGGAGCATTCGCCATTTAAGCCTATCTTCTGCCAGTGCTTTGACTTTTTGATACGACATGACGTTAACTTTCTCTTTCACTTGAATGAAGTAGGTACGTCGTGGTCTTCCTCTGCCTCTCTTCTTCTCAACCTTACCTTCAATGATGTTTCTCAATAAACCTTCATGGAGGTAAACTTCCAAAAATAATATCGCTTCTGTGTCAAGGTTACAAACTCAGAATTCAGCCTGGAAACCAATTAAAAGTCGCTAAATCTGTCTGAATACTTCAAGAACACTAATTCCATCCAAAATTACTCTTATTAGACTTTGACACAGTTACCGATATACTTCTATTAGTAGCAAGTTATATACCTACCTACTTAATACTTGCTGACAGCTCAAGATCAACACTAATTGATGTATATACGGTACAATTGAGAGCAATAAAGTTTTACACTGGGGTGCCTTAAGGTCTATCTACACAGATCTGGGCCGTGCCCGGGATGAGTCCGGGCCGTGGCCCGTCAGGAGGGAAAACAATACGTCGTCATGACAACGTGTGTGAACGAATCCATAGAAAATGTATGGAATGATACTTTTCCCTGACACGTCCCGGACACGGCCCGGACACGTTGTCATGACGACTTATTGTTTTCTTTCCCTCCTGACAGGCCACGGCCCGGACACGTCCCGGGCACGGCCCGGATCTGTGTAGATAAACTTTAAACCGACGTGCATGTGTAATACGATTGACGAATGTAGATAAAGCGGAAGAAGTACTTATAATAGATCGTTACAAGTCGAGCAACGTGGTCTCTGTTTACCCTGATAGAGAGAGGTGTGACAGATATGTATGTATAAAGGAATATTGAAACTATATTGTAAAGTTTGCTCTCCACCCGCCTACCCTTGCTTTAATTGTAATAGGCAATTGTGGTTTCATATCAAACATCAAACCGCAAAAGCGGATTAACCGCTAATACGTTTACAGCGGTTCCCAATAATCAAAGACAGATAGTTATCCGAGATCGGCAGTACTTAACTGTCACGCAGCTGTAATTTTTGATCTACCCTTCAAAAGAATCTCATACATTTTTTGACAGCGGTAAGTTTATAGTGATGAAAAATTCGAGATAGATAATTATTTATACCTCCAGTAGCGTAAAACCAGAGATAGATAGATATAAATACTTTATTGCACACAAATAGATACAGACAAAACTGAGAGAAGAATCTGATCTGATTATCTTCAGAGATAGATAGAATATTGGAAATGGCCGTTAGAGCGCTTATTCAAAACATTTGATGGTTTTAATTTATTGATTTCCAAACAACAGAATATACAATGTCTTAATTACTAGTAGGTACATAGTTCAAAAACTTAAAGATACGTCTTAAATACAAAAACACAATGAAAACAATAAGTATCTGTAATTATGGAATACAGTCCACTGCTTCGTAATACTAATTTCATTGGTCGATAGGAATTACTGTGATAGTCACAAGAGTAAAAAAAATAATCTTAAAACAACACATCCTATTGCTTAACATCTATGAAAATACTTGCATAAATAAATATCATTTATTTTTCCTATTTGCATCTCATTCTCAAATATAGTGCCCATAAAGGTCTATCGATACAGATCCGGGCCGAGCCCGGGACGTGTCCGAGCCGTGTCCGGGACGTGTCGGGGAAAAAATATCATTCCATACATTTTTCATGGATTCGTTCACAAACGTTGTCATGACGTCGTATTGTTTTCCCTCCTGTCGGGCTACGGCCCGGACACGTCCCGGGCACGGCCCGGATCTATTTAGATAGACATTAAAAAGTTTGGCATCAGTTATCGGCCATTCAAATACGTACTGCACGTATACAAAATAAATATTCATCAAAATAAAAAGTAAACCACAAGAAGCCGACATTGCTTCTGCAAAGGAAGTACTTAATCATCTTTATATCAAAACTGGATTAGTGTAAGTCGGAATCGCGAGCCAGGGGTTCCTTATTGATATTATGGCCCGGTTTTTTAACTGTCAGTAAAATATTATTCCTAGGGATATTTTAATACCTGTCGCTGTCCAAAACGTTATGTTTTATTCAATGGACATAGATTTATCTGTCATTTAAATTTTATCTGACTATTGAAAAACCGGTCTCTAGGGACTGTTTCACCATTAACAGATAAAATATAATTACCTGACAGATATAAGCGTTATTGGCATTTTTTGACACATTTAGTATTCTTCCAAACAATGGTTTGTACTGATTGCGACCAAAGGTGTCAAAAAATGCCATTGTCAAATTGCCATTGTCAATGGCATTTTTTCTGCCGACAGACAACTCAGGCTATTTTAAATGAGCAGACTTGGGCCCCAGACATGTAGTCTCTGTATCGTTGTCTTAGTAACAGGGTCTCGTTTTTAACTCTTGTACAGTACACGGAACCCCAAAACCACGACTCTCATTCCACATTTTAGCTTCAAAAATTTCCTTCAATATCATCTCTTGTTAAGATATTACAGATAACAAAGAAAGCTATTGAACTTCTTTTCAAACATGATAGGGCACGTTTTTAAATTGTAAGCTCGGGGAAAAGCGGTTTTATCCTCAGAGAAATGCTCAGGATACAAAATTTAGAGGCGAGATTAAATCTCTTAAGACGCTACTGTATCTGTGCAGGTTTTTTTTAAGGAAAAAGCCGTCCGTTTTTTACGTTATTCATGTTTGAAAAAGTCAAAATATTAGCAGAAGAAAGGTCATGGCAGACACTCCATCTACAAGAGTCTAACTTTTAAATACAAATGATATGTTTCATATTTTGTTTAAATTACTTTCGTTCTTATCCGACTACGGCGAAGTCAAAGGGAAGGGTAATGTTTTTGTGTGAAGGAGCAACAAACATTCCTCCATTCATCCATCCAAAGCCACAAACATTGGACATTTATAATACTAGCTGGTCATATATCTAATATATCTCCAGTACTTTTACCTAGATACCCAATTTTATAGATTTCTTTCAAGTCATTCCTTGCACGACCTACATTCAACATTGTTATACAAACATTTATCTTCTTTGGACTTGGAGACGCTTTCTCTAACGTATTTTATATAAAATTCTTTTGTTTTATAAATCTAAAAAAGGAATAAAGTTTTAATTCGATTTTCTTGCGAGTAATCGTTTTGCGACAAAACGAAAATGAATTGAAAGATGTTTTACTTTTATTGTGAGTCGTAGAAATGTGTTTTGTTGGAAGTATTAGTTTCACCCTAAGCCGACGGGCATGTATGAGGCGACTGATGAGTGTGGATGAAGCGAAAGAGGTGTATTTGGATCGAAGCAAGTGGAAGGAAGTGGTCACAATGGGAGAGAGGCGTGACGGATATGTATGTATGTATTATTTTAACATTGTTTCATACAAAGGGTACCCCAAAACCGACGTGCATGTATGAGGCGACTCTTGAATTTGGATAAGGCGAAAGAAGCTTGTTTTATTCGTAGCAAGTAGAGGGAAGTGGTTTCTGTCTACCCCACAGGGAAAAAAAACGTGACAGATATGTATGTACGTACGTCTGACCTCCTTTAGATAATTAAGCACTAATCTTATGTAGATAATATCAAATTAATCATAATTTCAAGGAAAATTGTACCCTATTTCTATTATACTTTGCTATCTGGCTATGATCAGGTTGTATTTCTTAAACCTACTTACTTCAAAAATACATAGTTTTTGCAAACTGTTTCGACAAGAAATTTATTTTAATTTCATCTACAGGACTTTAACCTCTCACATCCCACTGACCCATTATAAACCGAGACACAAAAAAATATTCTATTGTTCTTTTTTTCTGGGATGTGAAAGATTAATAAGATTACATTTAATAAGATTACATTCACTTTGTGTAATAATACTACCAAGAAAAAAAACAATTTCACGAACAATAGCAACGACACTTAAAACAGAGAAGAAAAAGAAATAACTATGAGATATTAATACGACCTATCGAAGAATTTCTATCTAAAGAAAGTTTTTGGCTCGCTCGTTTTCTATACGATCAACTTTTATTCGGGAGCATAAGTATTATCTGCTTTCGTCGCGACAAAAAGTAGGTCCAGTATTATTATTTATGATCATTTCCATTTAAATTATTTTTAGTTGACTTCTAGAGCGATAAAATGCGAAAATGTTGAATTACAATCAGAAATGTGATTTTTTTGTTAGCCATCAAGATCCCACTGCTGGGCAAAGGTCCCCCGCGACTTTCAATTAAACAGTATGAAGAAAATTGTGCGTAAATTGTATTACAAATAGTTCTAAGACTACTTCAAAATAGTTATTACATTTTTTGATCGGACTTAGTGAAAAACCGATTTAAAATCAGGTAAAAAACCTGTTAAAACCATTTAGATACAATAACCACAAAAATAAGACATAACATGGGAATAAAAGTAGAACTTAGCATAATGCAAATACGTCTTTAAATTACAACGCAAACAACAAACGTCTTACCACAGACAAACAGCATTAACTACTCAAGAAGAGCAAAATTGCTTTGTCAAATGTCAACGCTAGAAGACAGAGGTACGACTAGTTGTGCAACTTGTAGTGCAACTAGTGTTATATTGTTAAACAGTTCATGAATACTCATGGAACGCGTCAGATTATTATTATGTTCAACACAGATTCTGGTAGTTTCAAGTCCGTTTGTAGCAAAATGTAGCGCTTTAACAGGGGCCCATATCTGCTAATTTAAAATAGCCTCAGTTGTGTGTTGGCAAAGTGATAATTGCATTCTTTGACACATTTGATGTTCTGTTAAACAATGGCTTACACTAATTGCGACCAAATGTGTCAAAGAATGACAGAGACGCTCTCATTGACACTTTGCCGGCACACAACTGAACATATTGTAAATCAGCAGACTTTGGCTTCTGTGTTATATTTATGAATAAAATGAGTTTACATGACATTGAACATTTTTTTTTAATTTAAAATGTTTACTTTCAATTATAAATGGTTGCTTTAAAGTAGGCGGAACACTACGCAAAACTTTGACGTCATTTAATAATATAAATATAATTTAATTATTAATAATTAATAATATAAATATAATTTAAATATAAAAAAAATACAACAATAAGAAATATAATTTCGTATTGTTGTCATTTTTCGTTGATGAGAAAAAAACAAAAAGTCCCCATCGAATTCGCGTCAGCCAAACGCGAGATAATCGCGGACTAAGATGCAGACATACAAACAAGTCGAACTGGGAACCCTCTTTTTTAAAGGCGGTTAAAACATGGTTTATTTTTTTAAGTTATTCAACTCACAAACTTAACATTATTGTAGTCGTATATCCTATGAAGCGAAAGAAGTCTGTTTAGATCTTTAGAAGGAAGTGGTCTCTGTTTGCCCCAATAGAAGAGCGGCGCGTCGGATATGTATATTACGAAACAGGTTAAAAAGAGAATCACCTTTTTTACAGTCGCTTAAAATCATTGTTTATTTTTCTAGTAATTTGATAAAATTATCTTAACAATTTACTAAAGAAGCTGTACATCTAGGTCAGAGTAGTTTCAGAAATCTTTAAACACTTACCGACTACATTCAGTTGGAAAGCCAGTGACATCTTCGGCTCCGTGTTGACTTGGCACTCATATATTCCCGCGTCTCGCTCTTGAGGGAACTTGATCTGTAGGGTCCAGTTCTCGGACTTGTCTGGTCTTATCACCTGGTTTTGGATAAGAAATAGAACGTGGTTAATTGAAAAGTTAAAGTTTACGTATCATGATCGTCATGATTATCATCATCATCATTTCAGCCTATAGCTGCTCTCTGCTGAGCATAGGTCTCTCCAACGCGACCGGTTTATTTAAATTCATGAAATTGAATTATTCGTCATCTCGCACCCAAAAAACTCACACCAAAGTAAAGCAAAGCAAAAAAGCAAGGTAAAAACCTAGTTGTGAGTTTTTTTGGTGCAAGATGACGAATAACTCATGAAATTATCTTACCTATATCTGTTATAAAGCAATTTTTAAAACTGAATAAAGTTTACGCCAAAGAAATCCTTAAATTATAATGAAGTTATCGTGATTTAAAGATTCAGAATTTTGATATTGTTTTAAATCATTTGAAAATTATAAAGAAAAGGAATCTAAAAAACTACCGTAGTTTTTAAACGTTTTCTTCATCTTTAATTATCCAGCCTTACCTATACTATAAGAATGAAGAAAAACAAATCACACTAATTTAAATCTCAATATAAATACGACCAAAACATCGCGGCCATTTTTGTCAAAGTCCCCAGTTTATGCCATTCGATCGAAGCATCAGGGCTGCAAACAAAAGGTATTCAACCGACTGACATGTCCTTGCTAGCTTTGCTCCATTTCTGCCAATCAGAGCGCTACCTTTATTTCTTTTGAGCTATAAGGTGACTGTTAGGGTAAAAAGCGTACGAAAGGCTCTAGAAAGTTGATAAGTGGATGTGCTCTGTATCTACTTAATGGTAAGTAGATCTGCTTGTAAATATGGAAAAAATACCACATTACGACAAAATATGAGATACCTCAAAAGATTCTCGGTCATTTTTTAGTACTTTTGGTTTTAAATAAAAAGTTAGTGCCGTTTAGTGTCAATTAGTGTCATTCCTAGGTGTCATAATAAAAATGACATCTATTCGGTACCAGTGAAGGTGTCATGAAATCTTAATAAATAGACAGATCATTCGTTTAGCGCGGTTTACAATTTCATATCAAACATCATACCACGTTGCAGTCTCTTTTTCGCAATCACTTATTCATAAACACTCTTCTATTTATTAGCACTTTTAGTACTATAAATAAGCCCCAAAAATCTAAAATTCACCGTAAAAATAATAGGTAAAATGTGTTTTACACGTTTACAAACCTGAAATCTCTGGTCAGACGTATAAGTAAGTATTCCCGCGGTAAGTATATGAAGATCCCTCTTCCTTATCCACGATACCTGGAACAAATTAATCCATTTTAATTAAAACCTCAAGACTTTAATCTAACGAAAGACGCACCATTAATTTTCCAAGCATGAAGTCCGCGTGAGGATACGGGGTGAAAACTTATGTGCACTGAAATGTTTAAGATGGAGTAACTGATATTGCAGTTATTTTTATTTATTAACGGCCGTTCCCAGCATTCAAAGACTCGAGAACGGCAGTACTTAACTTTCACGTAGCTGTCACTTTTGATCTATCCTTCAGAAGAATCCCATAGACTTTTGGACACCGGTAAGCTTATAATGACGAAAAATTCTAAGATAGATAACTATTTCTATCTCTAGTAGCGCAAAACCAGGAGATAGATAGAATATTACATATATAGAGTCCAATTCACAGTATTCAATTAATTTACAATATCAATCGTAGAAAAAAATATTTCATAAAATAGGTAATCGGTAAAATTAAATTCATATTCCATTTATAATAGGTAGGTAGTATGTGGCAGTACTTAAGCCCTCGAATCAAAAATTGGTTTTCTATTGTTTTGTTTATCCTAGTGTAAAAAGAGTAGGCATTAGAAAATAAAAAATGACATTATTTTTGTTATTGATGAGTTTCGGGTTTGCCATGATTTAAACATTGGTCAAGAGAACATAATATGCACTGTTTTGACCAAAAAGTGTTTTATTAATGTATCAAATAGTGCAAAATACCTCAGTTTTACTAGTATTGAATCTTGATATTGAGTAAAATAACAAAAGTATTGTTAAAGAAAGGCCGCGACATACCTAATTCACTCAAGTGAAAGAGAAAGTTAACGTTATGTCGCGTCCAGAAGTCAAAGCACTGGCAGAGGATAGGTCTAAATGTCGAAAGCTCCACCGACAAAAGTCTTAATATATTATTTTATGATGATAATTGTTAAGAGACATCTATAAATATTCCACCCTGTATACCAATTGTGGTATTCAGCGAAAGTAAAAAGTTGTAAGGCATCAAGGAATGTTCTTAGACCGCGCGCGGCAGAATTCCGCGCGAGAAACTTGTACGTAACTCACAGACTTTTGTTGGAAACCTCACATAGTCCAAATACCAATACAATGATTTTAAAAGCAACCGTGTGGGAATGAAATACCTTTTAAGGTAATTGAGGTGTTACCCGTGGATCTGTTAAAGTAATGAGTTTCAGGGATGTAAACACCTTGAGTTTGGAATTGATTTTTTTTAGGGTTCCGTAGAAGGTGAAAACGGGACGCTATTACTGAGACTCGGTTGTCCGTTTGTTGTTGTGTATCTCATGAACCGTTACAGCTAGAGCGTACAAATTTTCACAAATGTTGTATTACCTTTGCCGCTATAACAACAAAATACTAAAAATAGAATAGGTAATAATAATTAAGTAAGGTTTCCATGCAACAGATTTTTTGGTCTTTCCAGTACGGGTCCCTTCGCACGCGAGTCCAACTCGCACTTGGCTGGTTTTTTAGGTACAGCGTAATCAATGAAATACACTTCAGTGCCTAAAAGAAATTGAGCTCGTTTTTATACTAAGCAGGGCTTTAGGTATTACATCACACTTCGCGTCAGACGCCGGATTATACAGGATCGAAATGGCGAACAGAAAGTTGCTGTAACCAAATCTGAACAGACATAAACCTACCAGTAAAGGGCGGTAAAGAATGCACACTGGTATTCGGTAAGGTCAATTGGCTATTTTCGCTTTCATACAGCGACATCTGTGTCGCAAACGCCATGGTACTACGAGCGCGGTTGTTTTAATGCGTTGCTCGCAGTGTCAGACGCATGAGATTAAGGTTACTTCTTACTTACAGTAACTGAATAAACATATATACAAGGTGACTTTAAATTAGTGAACGATAGAAAAAGATATGCATGTACTCGTGATAACAATCAACTTTTATTATGGGACCAAGTTCGAAATCACAAAAAAAATTGTTCCCCCATATTATCAGCTGGTGCATTTTGTTTGTGGAGTTCAAAAATTTTTGAACGATTTCGACCTTGGTCCCATATTAAAAGTTGTTTGTTATTTCGAGTACATGCATATCTTTTTCTATCGTTCACTAATTTAAAGTCACCTTAAATTATAACTTTATAGTTTCTGTATGCACGCTTTAGTTTTGCCAGTGGTCCAAATGAAAATGAGAAATGATGGTATTGGTAATTTATTACCATCAACTTTGGCCCCAACATCAATCATAGAAATTAATTACAACATTAATAACAAACATGATAATTAACCAATAATAGACCTTAAATCATACAATAAAGCAAACGGTCTACCAAGTAAACAACTCAAAGCAAACAACAGAAAATTTACAACTCACAAAGGAAAAACTAAGTCAATCTCTTTGACCGATTCAAAGAGCTTACTTCTCGAAGCTGGTTGAGAATAGTGTCGCGAATAATCGATTTACAGATTCATCGATATATCGATACTATAACGTTTTTGATAATCACATGAATTTTGTGATCTCTAGTATTCGTAATATTGTAATCGCTTACTTTTTGTTATTGGGTAAAGAAAAGCAAGAACTGGTAATAAAGGTCTATGTTATCTTTGATTTATGAGTGTTTTATGGTTTTTTAAGAAAACATGTGTCTTGCTTATGTTTAAGAATTGTCATGAGCCCAGAGCTTCATTAAATACTAAATTCTTAATTAATCTTTTATTCAAATATCTAATCTAATACTAAAACAATATTATTGATTTTATCTGTATTGGGAAAATCATTATTTAGTTACATTTAGTAAATTAATGCATTATACTCGTAGGTTTAAGAATGAAAAACAATTGAAAAATAATCGATTATTTAGTTCCAGTCGTTGATAAATTAAAAGCTTTGTATCAAAACGTAATTCGCACCTACTCAACCACTCAGTTTTGAACTTATATCTCTTATTCACGAGAAATCGATTCATAAATCGCTTAGCACTCGATTACTCGACAGCACTAGAGCATGACTAAAATAGCTCGCAAATCGATACTTGGAGACAAGCCGGTGCAATAATGTGCTATTTAAAGCGAGCTAGACGGGTTTATCTTGTATAATGCTATTGATTTAAAGCCTAGGGATGAATGGAGGGAATTTGGAAGTAATGCAATGTTGATTTGAGGTTATAGACCTAATATAGACCTGGTGCGGACATAAGTATAAAGGGTATCTAAAAAACACAAATTATTTGTCTTAACGTAGGTAATAATCGCTCTTTTAAAATTACTCCCTTTTCTATTCACTATTAGTTTTCTAACCCCCTTATTACAAATGGAGGTTTAAAGATAGTCCAACGTTAGTTCGTTTAGTTTGACGTTTTGTCCATAGCCGAAATGAACCGAACCAAACTAACCAACCTGAAAGAGCCGAACTAACGTCGGACTATCTTTAAACCTCGTTTTGTAATAAGGGGGTAAAGGTTTGTATGAAATATGAAGTTTCCTATATGATAGAAGAGCATAAGATAATGAAGGTCCCTGGTATTGTGTCACAGCTCTATGAAAACCGGTTCATAGTTACTATTTTCTTTCACAATAACATCTGTTTGATTCCTTTGTTAATTACTAGATACTGCTCGCTGCGTTCACATTTGTCGTCATAATATCTTGGAAAGTATGCAAATTATCGTTAAATAACATAGACTTGACTACTGCTAACTTATTGCCTAGATATTGTTAACGTCTACCTACACACATCCGGGCCGTGCCGGGGACATGTCCGGCCCGTGGCCCGTCAAGAGGAAAAAACATACGTCTTCATGACAACGAGTGTGAACGAATCCATAGAAAATATATGGAATGATATTTTTTCCCTGACACGTCCTGGACACGGCCCGGAGGTGTGTTGATAGACCATTATTCTGATGTGCAAGCTACAATATAATTTTTTTGTGTATTTTTGTATGAAATAGTGAAAGAACAAACATCCCCATCCATTAGCACAAACATAAGCGTTTATAATTTAAGTGGGATGTTTAATTCATTCGAGTAAGATACTTACAGCTTTATCCCCTAACTGCTCAACCCGGCAATGCAGAAAAGCGGTCTGCCCAACCACGGTAGTGACATTTCGTGGCACGTTGTACTCAAAGTACGGGAACGAGCCGACACTGTCTTCGCCGTAGTGAGCTGTACCTGTTGGCAAAAGAAGGAAACGTTAGTTAAACTCTTGTACGTCACTGGTTCATACGTCGACGACGGCAATCCATAGTATTTGGTGTTGCTAAAAGCTATTAGAAGAAAAGGTAATTAAATCGCTTCATTACATTTACATTACATTAGAGGCTCCACCGACAAGAGCTTAGCTCTTAAATAAGAAGAAGAAGAGATTACATTTAGTCGCTGATGTTGTTGCTGACGCGATCTTTGTCAAAAACTAGAAGAATATGGTATGATAAATTAAACCTACTAGGATTCCTTACCACGGCTGATTTTACACCCAATTTTTCTTGTCTTATGAATGATATATGAATGCTAGATTATAGGAATCAATACGTAACAACGTAGTGGGTTTAAAAACAGCGCAGTTTTCACATGGTTTGACGTTTGATATAAAATTGTGTTAAATCATGAGTCTCGCCTAACTGCGGTTCGCGTTTTTCATTAGTGCAAAGTTATACCTTTAGTACATAGTAATTATATCATATTATTATTATCGTATAAAGTTATAACAGAATATAGTAGGTAAATGCATGTAACAGATAAAACTTTACAACTGATTAAACCCCGCGCCTCGTGCTATTTACATTCAAACAAATCAGGACAAAATTTTCAACAGTTAAATACTCGTAGAGTGCTCTCAAAGGGAAAATACCTGTGAGAATAGTTAATAGGGTCCATTTTCAAATGCATTTGAAACAGACAGTAAATGTTATTAATGTAGACGAAATGAACGTTAAATTTCAGTTGAGATTAATCGCTGAACTTGATTTGAGAATTATGACTAGTTCCTAGAATATCTGCTGTAATTAGTCTGGATAAAGAGATTATATGAACAGATTTTAGATCAAATAATATCAGAAAACAATTAATTAGATAGATATGTTACCGGAAATGTATGAAATGACGAAATGTATACAAATCCTAGGAAATGTGTACAATTCTGATGCTATTTAGGAAATGTATAAAATATTGTTTGAAAATCTAATATGATATAACCTAATATTTGTTTACCATACTATAACTTGTCCTATCAATTACATTTTTTGTCATTGGTCAATTAGGGTTATCACAGACCTATTTTCTGGGTTGTCATAAAAAAAAAAAACCTAAACCTAACCTTTTGGTGTCGGTTTGCCTACATTTAGGTCTGTCACCTACCTATTTTCTGGGTTGTCATAAAAAAAATAACCTGAACCTAAATTATCCGAGCAGTTTAGGTAGTGATTTCAAATTTTCTGACAAATTTTAATAGTGATTTTGTAAGTTATGACATAGGAAATTAGTTCACATTAACATTAGGATAAATATTTGTTAGGTTAAGCTTTACATTAGGGCAAGTGTTTATTAGGACAAATTAACTAAGTACAACTGTAGGATGACAAATAGTCTTAGGACAAATGATATTAGGGATGTCAAAGGACACCCTATTCTAATACGATATTAGAATTATATACAATTCCGAGGAAATTTACACATTTCCTAGGATATCTATGCATTAAATAGAATTTCAAACAATACTTTATACATTTCCTACATAGCATCAGAATTGTACACATTTCCTAGGATTTGTATACAATTTCTTCATTTCATACATTTCCGGTAACAGATATATTATATTACATTTGATTATAAAGCAAAATTTGGGGCTCAAGTCTGCTAATTTACAATATTCTCAGTTGTGTTTCGGCAGGGTGTTAATGAGAGTGTCAGTGTCGATTTTTGACACATTTGGTCACAATCAATGTAAGCCATTGTTTAGCAGGGGGCTTAGCACGGCGTGCCGCGACAATTATCTCACGCATGCTGTCCTTATCACATTTAATACTATAGACAGAGATGTAAGCGTGACAAACGCATGACAACGTCTTGTCACGGAGTGCCATGCTAAGCTAGCTGAATGCAAAATGTGTTAAAAAATGCCATTGGCACTCTGCCGAACACAACTGAGGCTATTTTAAATTAGCAGACTTGGGCCCCGGTATTATTATATTGCATTGTTTACCTTCAGGCCTGATTGTTCAATCTAAGCTATCTCTCAATGAATATCCGATCATACCGATTGGATAGCCAGTTATCTAATGACTGCGTGCTTTACGTACTGGATTGAAATGAATTCACTGACTAATACCAAAGATAGCAGCTGTCTGAGCATAGAACAATTGGACCTCAGAGTTAATCACAGGTTTTTAAGGCAATAAGTTAACAAATATTATTGTAAGTACTTAGGTGAATTTTTGGGAAAACTCAACAGCATTTGTAAAAGTAAAATATTAATTAAAAAGTTAAATAAAGGATAACGATCAATTTATATTTATTATGATTATTAATAATATGATTTTCAATATAAAACTCTACTTAGAAAAGTTCGCATTATCATTGCCATAAAAATATAAAATTTAAATGACATAGCTATTTACTTTAAAACCACTCACAAACTCAATTACATTAGAAACACGAAAACCGGAATTACCCGACTATTTTTACTCAAAATACCCTTTCATTTTAACCTTTCTAACCTCAAAACTTCAAACGTCCAAAAACACATCGCACTAACTAAATTTTCGTCGCAACTTTGACACGACGGTAATTCGAAGGGTTATCTTTCTGATATTCCGTTTGACCGTCCAAATAGAATGGCAAATGGCACAATTAGTGTAAACAAAGGTAGTTGATTAAGAAATTACTTCGGGCTGGAACATCTGAGCTGTAATGTGGGGGCAGGTGTAACACCCCTATTTAGGGGGTTGTTCCAGACCTTTTTACATGAAAAGGGATGGTCGAATGTTGGATAAGGTTTTTTTTCGATGGCCGCGTTTCTATTACGTTAAATTGATGTTACAAAGTTTTGAGATCATGAAACTAAGTTATTGAGCTTTATATCTTAGATACCTAACTTTAATACGTTTTATTATTTAGGACTAAAAGAGAGAAACAAAAAAAACACATAACAATTTGTTTGAGCTTCAGCACACGATTGATCTAGAAATATTTTTTTTATATAATAATATTAATAATTAAGAAAACCCATCAAAAACTTAAAAACCATTAGCATCATTCCTGATTTATTCATTACCCACTTAAACTCACAAACAGCTTTTATCGAAACATGTTTGTCGCCATGTTGTGTAAAGACATAAAGACGGCAATCCAAACTTTTTAGGGCTTACATAAAAACACCACATCCATTAAAGTTAAAATGACTTTTCGACATGAACGTCCAACCCTTTCGCACGGCACCGTCATTTAGCCAAATTGCCAAGCTTAAATCGCGCGGTTCACATCTCATTTACTCTGTTTTTACGATTCCACTGGTGTTTTTAAAAGAGTAACCCGATATAAGCTGATATAACTGGATATAACTAGATATAACAGGATATAACTTGATAAAACTGGAGAAAAAGATCCTATCTAATCCTATTAGGGTCGCTTTTCAGGATTGAATTGGCCGGTTGTGGTTGAAATAAGACTGAAAAATGTTAATTGTTAGCTTGAAAATGTGGTTTTTTAATCTTCACTATTAAAGTTAATGAAACGACGAGTTTTGGTCATTTAAATTCTGACTTTGAACATAACCAGAAAAGGACTTAGTTAAAACTAAATCTCGTTTGAAAATTGGTCTGAAATAAAATAGACTAAAGTTTATTTTTGAGTAAAAGCGAAGAGGCTATCAAAGTGGTTGACCAGTCTATCACACACAGTTGAGTGATTTTTGACAGAAGAATTGCTAGGCGAGAATTGGCTCCAAAGTTTTAAAACCCAAAATAATTCAAAGTGGATAAAGCGAAAGAGGTATTTTGAAAAGAGGGAAGAAGCAGTCTAACATAAATAATATACATAAATATTAAAAGAACAACAACAACATAAATAAAACAATAAGAAATAATTAACAACAAGAAACATAGATTTTAAAAGATATTTTTTTCTTTTTAAATAACCTGCCAAAGTATCTATTATATTTTTCCCAAACAAATTCATCAAGAAAATGCTGTATTACGTTTTCATTAGTCCGTTTTGTGTTTTAACAAACCACGATATAAGCTTTGTGCTTTAAAAACATCTGATAAAATATTATGAGGACTATGAAAGGTCTTTTGTGATTACCATCTTTTGATAAAAAGCCGTGTCTTTGAGGCGTGCCTTGATAAGTGGATATTTCTTCTTTTTTGGAGTGAAGGCACGAAAATTGTGGTTTGGAGTTATTGTTTTTTTCATTTGATGGAATTGCAAACTTTAGTTTGTAATATCTAGTGACTACGAAATTCAGTGTAAAATTCAATACAAAAAAATAAAATGAAACAAAATTCTTTAATAATTATAAACATTACTCTTTCTTTTGGCTTCACCGTAGTCGGGTAAAAATCAAAACTTTTTTAAGGAAAATTTTATTTGATTGATAATCTCACGTAGTTGTAGAAAAAATGTCTAAAACTGAGTCATTATAATAACTTTTGTATATCGAATCAGTGATAAACAAAAGCCTCCAAAGACCTCTTCAATAACCGTTTTTCCCCCTCCCACATCCATCGATAAAAAAAGACAGACTACAACGATGAAAATATTCATAACGGTTTTCCCAAAAAGGTCAGATATTTGACTCTTATGTGATACGATCTTTATAACTAAGCCATTGTCCGCATTCCTAGCTTTGTACAATATTTTTTGTAACCCTAAAGGTCTTTGACCTTAGCGACTTTTGTACGTAAATATTATGAATAGTTAATACGTAAGCCGTGAGGTAAGTGATGAAAGAGTTTTATTTAATGTAAAAGCATAGTTTTACTAGAATTGTATACTATTTGAACAATGAAAAATGCAGATGAATATAAAGAAAAAAGTTCAAATAGAAATATAATATTTGAAAGCGAATTTCTGACATGGAAACTGTTTATAACATAAAAATTCTAATACTTAAAGCTGTATACAGGATGTAACAAAAAGGGGGTAGAATGCCGAAACACAGCGTTAGTCCTCATGAAACTGCACAACTTTCCCCAGGGAACATGGGTCGTAATGTAACTCGAAAAAAAATTTTGGATAGCCCCTATACTTATTCGATCAGCTGATCGGGTATTTTGTATGGGGAGGCGAATTTAATTTTTTCCTTTTTTTATACCCCCTTTTTGTTACACTCAGCTGTAAAGGTAGTCGGTATTTTCAAAAAGGGCATATTGCGAACGAAACTCCAATTCACTTAAAAGTAAGTAGGTACTTGTTTCTTCTCTCTCACATCAGACGGACTCTTTTTCTCAAGGACCCTTCACCTCATTGACACAAAATGATTTTACGTTCGTTTTTTACCCTCTTCGGTACAAATGCGTTCGTTCATTGATAAGTGGTAAATATTTTGGTGCTTTTCTCAGTAATACAATCAACATTTCTAAAACAAAGCTAGTTGTATCATGTATTTTCGTGGTGATGTTTAAGTACGTTAATTATATGATTTTTTTTGTGTTGCCTCATCGAAAATAAAGTGTAATGACCGCTTAACTTCCAAAATATAACATTTGATCATTTGTTATCTTACATTAGTTATCATAATATATATTTTTTTAATTTACAACAGTAATACCAGAAACCTGTAGGTACCTACTTTACTCAAGTGAACGAAAAGTTAACATCATGTCATATCAAGAAGCATTAGCAGAAAGGCTTAAATGGAGCATCAGCCATGCTCCATAGAAAAAAGTCTAACTCTTAAATATGGTGATTATGAAAACCTGAAAAAGTCAGCTCGAGACCCTATCACCATTAAAAAGCACACAGCTCAGGAACCAAGGTAACTCTTGACGTATATTACAATTGTTGGTACTGAATTCGAAGAAATGGCTGTATACGATCGAAGTGACGTTATCGCTCGGAACGGAAATTTGAGTTTGTTTCAACTCACTGCACTGTAACATTGATCTGTTTTCGGGTAAAAACGTATGTAGAAGTTAAAAGTATCTATAAGTTGAATGTTCAATGACATGTACCCTTTGAGATATTATTTGAGCTGTTATATAATAAATGAAAGTGTTATGTTCTTATCTTATCCAGACAATAATTGTTATAATGTAAACTGTAAGAATTGTAAAACTTTATTTGAAAAGAACAACCTCACAAAGTATCTTGCTAGGTTCTTCTCTGGGGGAAACTGCGCTTTGCGAATCTAGCACTAGCTTAAAAAAAATTATATTATAATAATGTAACGGTTTCAAGAGCAGTTTTCGTGCCTATGAAATAAATATATTTTTGACTTTGACTTTGATCTTTTCTTTACCTCCGACAATTGACAAACAAATGCAATCATAACTTGAACTCTAAACAAAGAAAAAAACACCTGAAATATTAATAGCAGTGGTTCAAGTTAATCTCGTTTAAAATTACTGTCAAATCCACTGAACTGCAAAACCCAGCTTTTTATGAACGCCTGTCTATCGGCTATTAGTAATTTATGATTCAGTGGTTTTGAGAGTATTTATCAAACGAGATAACGTCATTTATTATGCAGCAAATATCAGTAATATTTAGCTAAATAGTAATTTTAATAAATTTTAAAATATTAATAGTAATTTGATGGAAATAATTTATTTGATAGATAAACAAACACAACAACCAGAAGTTGTACGGAAGAAACATTTAATTTTATTTCAAAAAATCACATTACAGCCCTTTAAAGCTGTAACAGCAATCAACATTTTCTTAGCACCAACTCAACCTGGGTTTCTTTAAAAACCCTAAGAGGCTTAGACTAAAGGCATTAGGTCAAGTGGACCGCAAGGCTTCGTTAAGCCAGTTACTAGTAACGAGCTGGGCTATCTTGAGCCTGAGTGGATACGACGATGTGTTCTAAGGCTCTAAAGGAGGAAGATTAATATGGGCTATGCGTTTATTTGTTAGTAGAAGGTAAAAAAACCGGCCATGTGCGAGTCGAACTCGCGCAGGAAGGGTTCCGTACCATTCACTATTGATATCAAGCAAGCAAAAAATCACGTTTGTTTTATGGGAGGCCCCCTTAATTATTATTATTGTTCTATTTTTAGTATTTGTTGTTATAGCGGCAACGGTAATACAGCATCTGTGAAAATTTCAATACTCTAGCTATAACGGTTCATGAAATACAGCCTGGTGACAGACGGACGGACAGAAAGACGGACAGCTAAGTCTCAGTAATAGGGTCCCGTTTTCACCCTTTGGGTACGGAACCCTAAAAAGTCACCGACAAGGGCAGAACGACGAGATGAATTGAAAAATATATAATTATTACATGAGGACCGGTTACACACTAAATCCAAATATCCGATCTGAGATGTTCAATATGTATACGAGATAGATCCGAGAACTATTTCTGCACTAAATATCTCTGTTCGGATGAGAATCGGATGTAGTATGTAACTGCTCTAAGAATAATTAGAGTCACCGACGTTCAATGTACGTACAACCACTCTACAATTTTGTTCCGAGCGTCGTTGCATAAAATCTCATACATTTAGTTTAAAGCCAAGCTTACAAGTACTTACTATACCAACACGTCACTGTAAACATGAAAACTTTGAACACAATACATTGCCCACTTTCCACCGATCATACTCAGGTGGTCTGCATTACCCGGCTAAAATGGGACGTTCATTTTGAAGAACACCACTTTGAATACAGAGCACCTTTTTCTAAAGTCGTCTTAACTTCGCTTGAGTTATAAAGGGGCTATGCTTCATGAAGTTTTCTAGAATTTTAGGTAGAAACAGTCTTTTTGCAGTGTTAAATTTTCTTTGGAAACGTTTTTAATAACATTTTTTAAACTTGTTTTTCTTTACGATTCTTCTCACATTTTTTCTATAGATATTTAGTCAGGAATTTTGCCCGTTTAATTACTACCATACTAGAGAAAATGCATAAAAGACAGTACAGTTGCTCGCAACAATTTCAATCAAACCTTCGAAGAACGTTCTTCTAGTAGCAGATTAAACTGTTTTTGAAGATTTAAAAGATCCAGCAATTAAACTGCAGCAGGCTGTTTTATTGCTATGTTGCAATACTTCCAGGCAACTTTTAACTAACTAACTAATACATAGCAATAAAAAAACTAATATTCCAGAAATTCCCACGGTTATAAAATAAAAGAGATACAGATTTGATCAAATTATGTTATTCCGAGAAGGGTTTATTAAGGAATTCATTATTTATTCAAAATTTCCTGCTTGGCTGTCGGTTTAGTCTAAGAAATACGGACTGAGTAAGCCGTTCTCATTTTGAAAGTAGGTTATGTGTTGGCATGTTTTATAATTAGTTGAGTATATATGTGAATTTAATTAAAATATGTAGAAGAGCAGCAAAGTTAAGCAGAAATATGTTTAAACCAATCCTAATGTTTGATATTAAAAGGACTAATCGGGGCCCAAGTTTGCTAATTTACTAAATTCTCATTTGTGTGTCGGCAGAGCGTCAATGAAATGCTTTCAATAAAAACAATAGAATAAAACAATAAATAATTTTAGGGTAACTAACTTAAAATTAAAACTACTTACATTTTGTCATGTCAGTGTCAGTGTCATTTTTTGACATATTTAATTGCAATCGTGTACTAAGCCACTGTTTAGCAGAATACTAAATGTGTCAAAAAATGCCATTGACTCTCTGCCGTACTAACTGAGGCTATTTTAAATTAGCAGACTTGGGCCCTTGCGTAAGACAGCATAACATTTTGAGCGAAGAATTTATGCTTACTCAGGCCTTTGCCCAGCTGTGGGGTCGTAATGGCTAATAAAAAAAGTTATTTGTATTATTTACATAGAAGATTTTTTTTACTTTAATCATGACAAGTCACGTGAAAAATACCTGCCTAAATAAAAAAAAGATTGGTAAGGTGACCAAACCGAAAGCGGAAAAGATATCAAAATGACACAGACACTAACAAAAGCATATCTCTTACCAAAATTAACGAACGTAAAATCTTTAAGCAGAATCGTACCTACCTTAACCGCTTAAACCCCTACGCAGCCATTTTGTTTCATCCACGTACAGCCCTTAAGAGAAGCCTTGTCGAATTATTACCCTTTTATTAATATACGACCGCATTAACCGACAGTCGTTAAGCTACCAGCAGTATTTTACCAAGTTTCGCTCGTGGAACGTACTTTGAGGACTATTTATGATCGTAAAGTGTTGAGAGTTTAAATATGAATTTGTATGTTTTAAAGTCTTTTTTCAAGGGTTTTTAAGGCAAAAACTTATAGGATATTCATGTGGTTTTTAGCCACAGGGAAAATATTTAGGGTACTAATATACTTTTTACCCGACTACGGCATCGGCAAAAGGTAGAATGATGTTTTTCACTAAACTCAAAGGTGTATTTTCAAATGAAATGTAATATTTTTCTAGAGATATATGGATCGAAACACGACAAATATAATTCATCCAATATGGGTTCATGAAATAGGAAAACATCATAATGTAATGGCGACAATCATAAACTATTTATTTTATTACGGATGTATGATTGTCGAACAACGGTCTCTTTCAGATTTTTCAGTACGACTAATAAAATAATAAAGAATAACAAATAAATATTAAAATTTGCAAATAATTATTGTTAAAAAGATTATTCGAACTCAAAAGCTACCCATTCATTCACATAAACGATACCGCTATTTAAGTATTGATTCAACTTCCCTAAGTCTACTTTCAAAGATTAATTATTCGGCAAAGGACTTAAACCTCAAAAACTTTGCCCTCTTAAGGTCGAAATTTGAAGAGCAAGGCATTCATTATTTTCTTTACTTCCGTCGGACGTAAGAAAGCTATATTTAAGGTGCTTTTAGGCTATTTTAAGCACAAATAAGTTCCAAAACTTAGCTCAAGTTAAGTATGGAAACTTTATGACTTTTTTATGACTTAGCTTAAAGAATTAAGACAGTGTTTTTCTGTAATAAAAATCAGATGTTTCAAGTTGAAGAAAAGGATTTAAAGTTTTTGTCAAGAATTCTCAATAGTACATTCGTAGTAGTCGTAGTCGATTCTATGCTTAAGGAACTAAACATTAAAACTCGCCTATCGTCGTTATGTCTTCGACATTCTCTGTCCTTCTTTGGACATGTGCCTCGTCAGAATCCGAAAAACTTTGAAAAGCTAATCCAAGCTGGCCAGACTAAAGGAAAAAGGAGCGGGGGCAGGAAGCCCACCCGATGGATAGATCCTCAAACACATCCAGTGTAACACCCAGAAGACATAACATCGCCCAAAATAGACAAAACTGGAGAACCCTGACCTATGGAGCTACCTGTGGTGGTCACGACCCTCAGCCTTGAGGTCACAACTAAGAAGAAGAAGACTCAATAGTACAACCCGACTCAAATAAAACTCAAATTACAAATAAAATCTGATTGTTGCGAAATCTTTTTTATATCTTTTTTGACGAAGTATTAAATAATGGTAGTCGCTATTTAAAACAAACACAGTACCTTATTGTAAACAAAGAAATTGATCTCCCCTACTCCAAAATGTTTAACTAACAAATTCAAAGCTCAAACTCGAATTCTGATTACTTGCCTTTGACCGTTTGTCTTACAAGCGTGGCGACTTAATTATTTGACCAATTCATAGTACCAAGTGGCAGAAATGGTTATTTAACTTAACAATTTCGAGGACTGGAACAAGCTTGAGAGGTTGTAAATGAAATAGAGAAACAGTAGAGGAATTGTTATTAATTAAAGTTGCAAATGGTTTGTTAACTACATGGTTGTTTTGAATAATATAGGCTGACTTTAAATTAGCGAACGAAAGAAAAAGGATATATTATGCATGTACTCGTGATAACAAACAACTTTAACTATGGGACCAAGGTTGAAATCATAAAAAATAATTTGATCCCCCATACTATCAGCTGATGCATTTTGTATGGGGAGTTAATTTTTTTTGAATGATTATGAGATTGACACTTTATTAATAAACAAGAGGCTGCCCGCGACTTCGTTTGCGTTTATCGTCATATCTTGGAAGAAAAACATGATATCTCAAAATAATAAAGCCTATGTGTTATTCTGATTTACAAGCTAAAATATTGCCAAGTTTCATCAAAATCTATTCAGCAGTTTTTGAGTGAAATAGTAACAAACATCCATCGGCACAAACATTGACATTTATAATACTTATAATTAAGTAGGATTTAAGTTACTTATTTAAGTGACTTTTAATAAATGCGGTGTGTAGGCTTTTGTTTTTTTCGATTTTCTACAAATTATTTAGGTACCTACCTACACTTAGAATCGAAGCACTAATTTTTAAACTTAATCCAAATACCAGCACAAACAATGAACGCTCGCGAAATATAAGTTTTCATTGAAAACTTCGACCTACTTCGCGCTTACACAAATCTTCGGAACTTTCCTAGACTCAGCTATAATATAAAATAAGTAGCTGTCATAACAAATAAAGCTGCTATTTGCGAAAACAACAAAACTGTAAACTTCACACGTTTGAATCAAAGTTTGTTTTAAGTCGGAAATTAGAGACAGTATCGCAAACTTTACATTTTCCTGATTATTGTGAATAGGGACTTTATTTTTGGAATAGATGTGGCTTTATAATGGTACTTTTATGCTGTCTACACACCAAAGCCGCCGCGCCGGCATGCCACCGGGCTAGGCCGGCGGCTTTATGTCATACGAATAGCAGCTGTCAAAAAAGCCGGCGGCTTTGGTGTGTAGATATCATTACACAGTATAATCAGAGCTTAGATACCTAATTATTTAAAAAGAAAACATAAGATTTTCTTTATCTTTGTCTTGTCTTCAATAAATCGAATTGTATTGTCTCATATCATACTTTACAATTTAAATTGGACCTTCAATCATGATTTAAACCTTTAGCAAATAGCGCTTAGTAAATAAAGAAACTTTCTTCAATACCATTACTAATGGACTATCTTACCTTCCAGCCAAAATAATCAAAGGACATGACACTTCAATAACAGAAATTAGTTTATCAAAATCTACGCCGTAGAATGACAGTCTTAATAAAAAACTTAATGAAGTTTTTCTCAATTTAATCTCGTCTATTCTAGTACCTGCCTACATCTGTGGTACCAAGCTCTAATGAAATACATTAATAACATCTGCGCACACTAAAATGTCTTTTGTTGCTTCCAGTATTTCGGAAATTGTGCCTCTTTGTTGTTCCACTCGATTAATATTATTCTGTTATATTCTAAGCAATAAAGTATATTAAAGGAAAAGGTCGCAATACGTTATTAGGTAAATATACTGAGATAATAAAATATATTTGTGGATTTCGGGGAATTATTTTCTTGGCAGCCTCCAGATTTTTTTATTAAAGGTATTGTTTGGTGGCGCCAATAAGTACCATCAATAAGTGCTAAAAGTTACCTTATTAGTGTGGAGACGTTTTGTGTTGTGACTAACAGTAATGACGTCTTTTTGAAATTATTTAGTAACCTGTCAAAGGTACTGATACTGTTTTTCTTTTCTTTCTAAATTGAAATATAAAATGAGTAAACAGGAGACCAAGTGGCAATGAACAGAGTTCAAGTCTGCTTATTTAAAATGGCCTCAGTTGTGTGTCGGCGGAGTGTCGATGGCACATTTTTTGACATATTTGGTATTTTGCTAAACAATGGCTTACACTGATTGGGACTAAATGTGTCAAAAATTACATTGACTGCAGACATACAACTGAGAATTGTAAATTAGCAGACTTGGGCCTCTGGCAACATTTTTTTTTTTTTTAGCCTATTTCGTCCCACTGCTGGGCAAAAGCCTCTCCCATGCCTCTCCAAACACTCCTGTTATTAGCTGCTTCCCACCAATCTTCCCTGAATGAGCGTAGGTCGTCGCTCCATCGTTTCTTGGGCCTACCTCGGCGACGTTGGCCGTCTGGCACCCAATTTGTGGCTATTCTTGCCCAGCGCTTCGAATGCATGCGACTTACATGGCCAGCCCAGTCGAACATATAGCATTAAAAAGTTGTCCATTGAGGAAGAAAAGTTCTGGAAAAAAATCCGCGGATTGGCATTAGCGTAGCGTCGTTGGTCGTACAAAATCGACAGACGATAAAGTGATGGCTACAGGTTCAGGGTAAACACAAGTCATTTTTGATAAATGCAAATGGATAACTTTCAGAAAAGCCTTAGGCAAATAATATTCTATTAAAACAACTTCAGACAATGACTAAACAATTTTATAACCACTCGAAACTTCAGCTTACCTATTGCAACTCGTAAGCATTTTATCAAACATCAACCAGCCAATTAGTAAACACAAACAATCAAACAAAACTGGAATAATGTATCGAGTAACATAACTGTAGGTACATTGTTAAGAGTAAATACACATTCAATATCACGTTTGTAATTGTAAACAATCAAAATTAGAATCACAAATACAATATCAAGACGAACAAGCGTGTAGTAAAATATTCTACGGTACACACTTAACGGAAATTCATAGGGTTGGGGGTTTAGAGCGCATTCTCTCTAGACAGGTTTTTTTAAAAAGCATGAAAACTATCACATTTACATTCATTCTGCCAATCTCAAGTGAAGTAAAGTTAATTATAATGATAGTTTTTTATAAATTAATTTATAATCAGACGTAAGTCAAACATCACTATATCTATTATTATATAACATTACTATATAAACAAAAATGTTTATCTCTAATGGGAATCGAACCCCCGACCAACGGTATGGCAAGCAGAGTCATTATCAACGAGGCCAAATGGCCCGTCCTTGTTCCGTTTAAAAAAATACAAAAGCATTTATGCTAGTTAAGAAAGATATAACTTACCTATGTCTTTTAAATAGAAATTGCGTTCAGGGGCCCAAGTCTGATAATTTATAATATTTTTAGTTGTCTGTCGGCAGAGTGTCAATGTAATTTTTGGACGTATTTGGTCGCAAACAGTGTAAATAATTGTTTAGCAGAATACCAAATGTGTCAAAAAATGCCATTGACACTCTGGCGACACACAACTGAAGCTATTTTAAATTAGCACACTTGGTCAAAAATGCCATTCACACTCTGTCGACACACAACTGAGGCTGTTTTATTAACTTAGCAGACGTTAGCCCCAGAATTGACATCCTTATAGCAATATAACAAGATTCAGTTTGATGTATTTTCAAAACAATAGATGAATTTAACAAAAGTGAATCATTCTGAGATCAACCCTAGAGAGCTGCTCTGTTTGGCCAAAATAATCACATTAGTTGTTCAAATAGTGCTGTGTTCGGACAAACATTTGTCTACGGATATTTACTATTGGAGGATTTGCTATTTTACTTAGCTGGATTTATGTATTTTGAGAAAAAAAAAACTTTTATTTATATTAAAATAATACTATACATGTGAATATGTTATTAAAAATACTATACCTACTCTAATAAATAAAAAAATAACTACTAAACTAAACTAAACCTTAACACTAATCCGGGAATAACCCGCCCCTGGTCTCTCCCGGTGCAAACGTGCCCGGCTGCGTTTCCACGCTGGATAGCGATGGACAACCGCTGCAGCAGAAAACACCCGGTGCGGGGATCCCAGGTCCTCTATTGGCTATTTTCATGATAAAAATTACGCGGTATTTTGGATAATGTTTGATTTGTATTTTTATCAATTTTTTTAACTTTTCTATTTACCTACGTGTTTATTATAAAAACATTACCCTTCCTTTTGGCTTCGACGTAGGCGGGTAAAAAAGTTACGATTCTAAGTACATATGATTGAAAAGAGGCATATAACTGTTACGTATTGTTTGACAAAGTAAAAAGACATACCTATATTTATATTTTCATAAAAGAATCAATAAGTAAGTAGCGAAATTAGAGACAAAACTCATACTCTATCAGTCAGTTGCCAGAAAAGTAAATTAAGCCAATGCTCAATCACACTACGTACAGTCGTACACCTATAATAGATGTCACTGTAGTTATAAAAATCTGAATAAGACGGCACTATGTTTAATGGATTGATTAACTTACTGAACATTTCATGCCACTGGAGGGAGACTCGATGACAGCCTCCTTATCTCAAAGCCACCGTTCCCAAATTTTAGCCGGCACGTCTCCTTAGCACTAGGCACGTACTTCCCAACTTTTACTGCTATTAACAAGCCTAGTCGTAAATTCAAGACATGGACTCAGCCGTTTATACGCAAGATGAGATCTTGAATCAACGCGTCAATTCCCTTCGTCAAAAACCACCGTGGAAATCACTCAACTGTTCATACTTTCATATCTGCCACATCGGGGTAGGTAGAGACCACTTTCTTATGATCTAAACTTACTTGTTTTGCTGATATTTATTTGTAATATACATACACGCCCATTTGCACACGCACACACACGTACACACACATACACACACATACACACACATACACACACATACACACACATTTTCCTTGTTGGTTTACTGTCTCTATCAAATTTTAAAACAATTAGATATTTCTGTTGTTTCTCTAAATAAAATACCATTCAAAATTAAGGCTCAGAAACTTGTAAAATAATATCAAAATTGAAATTTATTTGCTAATTGTCTGTTCCGTACACTGTATATTTAGTGACTTAGAAACCAACTCAATTTGTGGAGACCGCTGAGCAATTTGACGGCCACAATATTCTTGCCTTCAATTTAGCTGAGTTGGATTCAGTTTGGACTAGAGCTTTGTACTAGCTCTGTTGTGGTTTGCTTGGAAATGTTGTTTTCGTTGAATAAAGCGATATGGGGTTGTATTGTTAATAATTATAATGATATATTAAGGTAAAATGGAGGGAGGTCGTCTGTTCCCTGATGGGAAAGAGGCCTGATTAATTCAGGGCTCTAATTCGAATGAAGCTAAAAATTAACTGTTTTGTCTACAGCCTATTAACCAGTAGATAACAATATTGTTCAGTATACAAAAGCGCTTAAAGCAAGCGCTAGTTCCAGCGTGAAAGCGTTAGCTGACGTTCACTTATTTTTTGACCGCAGACTTACTTTGGGCCCAAGTCTGCAAAACATTATCAGTTGTGTGTCGACAGAGTGTCAACGTTATTTTTTGACATTGGTCGCAATGAGCGTAAGCCATTGTTTAGTAGAAAACCAAAAAAAACCATAGATTCTCTGCCGACACACAACTGGGACTATTTTTAAACTTGGCCCAAATATAAAAAAAAAAAACAAAAACACATCAATAAATCAAAGAAACTACTTACCCTGACTCTCGTTAAAGAACCCAAGAACCATGATGACGATGACCACAAGTCCAGCCTTCAACCTGTAGCCCAGGTTGGGCTTCATCCCTCTCCACTTCATAGCTCAGCCTTGTCTCATCCATTCGTTGAACGGCTGCGTCACGTGGCGACCTCGCTGTTTTAACTGGTGCATTATCTGTAACAAAATGACATGAATGAATGTATTGGTTAAGTGACTATCCTGCCTTCTTGCTATCACTTCTCTCTCTGTGGGGTCTGCAGGAAGAGATTTCTTTTAGAAATATGCTGTACCTTTTGTATAACTTCTCTTTTTTTCTGTCTCTATGTACGGTCATTTTACAATAAACTGTTAAATAAATAAATGACTCTATTTAATACGCATCTATCTATCACATCTATAGACAACTATCGATGGGTTACACAATAGGACATTATGTATTGTGGGTTTGGATCATAGCAAGTGGTCTTTGCCTATCCCAATGGGAAAGAGTCGTGATTATATGTATGTATGCTTCAAAGTCTCACAAGTGTGAAAATTGGTGATTGATCGCGACGTAGCAATTAGGTTTCAATCACAATATATTAAAACAATTTAGGTAGATTATTAATGTTCTATTTCCACACATCCGGGTCGTGCCCGGGCCGTGACCGGGCCGTGGCCCGTCAGGAGGGAAAAACATACCTCGTCATGACAACGTGTGTGAACGAATCCATAGGAAATGTATGGAATGATATTTTTCCCCTGGCACATCCCAAAAAACGTAAACTTTTGAAGATAAGTCAGTTTTATTGCGGATATTATAAAAAACCTTACTAAATCTATAATTTTGCGACACAAAATAATTAAAAATTCTTTTAAAAAAAGGCATCCAACTTTTACAACTTTTCGTTTTTACATCCAAAATTCATTACCGTCAATCGCGAACTCGTTTCACGTTCTATGCACACATAATTTTAAAAAAGGGCCTGCATTTTTTCCATCCAATGGCCGCTTATCAAGGGAAACTTCTCAATTAGTGAGTTTACCGTTTACAAAGAAAGTTGCAAACTTCCCTCTAGGCCATTAAAAGCGTCTTTCGAAATCACCAAGAGTGTATTAGGAGTTGGTAATTCGTAAAGGAGCGATTAATAATACTCTTTGTTAAGTAAAAAGTTGTTATTCAACTAGAGGCTGCCCGTTACTTCGTACGCATTTATTGTCACATTTTTAGAAAAGAATCATGATATCTTTTAATAATATAGCTATCAGAATAACACATAATATGTTATTCTGATGTATAAGCTACAATATTGTCAAGTTTCATTAAAATCTGTTCAGTAGTTTTTGCGTGAAAGAGCAACAAACATCCATCCATCCATCGGCACAAACATTGACTTTTATAACATTGTTTAAATAAAATAAATTTAAAATGCCTTTGTTGTGCAACTATTGCACTCAGACTACAACAATCCAATAATTAAAATATAATTTAATTTTGGGTTCAAGTGGATAGCTCTTAGCAATGTTTTGAAAAAGAGTTTGAGTGGAATATATGAATGATGACAAGAGAACGCGAAAAAATATTCCTATTTTTGCAAAGAATCGAAATAATAATATTTTCTCTTTATTTATGCAAAGTGTTCCCAGTACGAACCTTATATTTAGCTCAAGGTCTTACAAAAACAAGTCCAATTTTTAATAATCGTTAAAAGGTTTCGCCATTTGCAATTCTAAAGTAACATTCACTTCAGGCTATAAATTAAAAAAAAAAAACATTGTTTTTTTCTGTTGAAAACCCTTTTTAGGACTAAATATTTAAAAGTGGAAGTTTTCACTTCATTGGCTGTATAAATTACTCGTATCTAAACAAAAGAAGAGTTTTTCAATAGATTTTACGTAAATACAATTTTTTTTGGTAAAATATTTAAGTTAATCACAAAAATAAATTATATTCACAAAAGAAACAAAAGCAATAAAAACTAAACAATAGTTTTCATCGAAGTTGATGTAAAAATTGGCGTAATTCTTAATCCTCGCTCTTATAATAAGCTAGATACATTTCTTTAGCCCTTTAGAATCAGAAAGGTTTCAACGTGCAAGTTTTAATGTCTTCCCAGAGAAAATTCCCTTTTGTGTCCATCCACGGTTGGACGCCCAAATGAAAACAAATTTGATGTACGACGGACCAGGAAAGCGTATCCCTTAGTACCTTTTTATGTAAAACGGTTGGTACTTTAGAAGTACAGAGAATATTTAGTTACTTCAAATGTTTTTTTAATAATCTATTTCGTCCTTCTACTGAGTAAAAGTAATTTCCATGCGTTTCAGATTCTGCTAGCTTAGCATACACTCCGTGACAAGACGTTGTCATGGGTTTGTCACGCTTACGTCTCTGTCCATAGTTTTAAATATGATAAGGACAGCATGACGTGAGATAATTGTCGCGGCACGTATGCTAATGGCTTCCCACCTAACTTCCCTAAATGTGCGTAGGTCACCACGTCATAGTTTTTTAGGCCTACCTCCGCGACAATGGGCATCATCTAGCACCCATTCTGTGGCCATGAAAAATGATAATATTAGATGAAGTTAATGTATTCGCTGCGATCTTGCATTGTTTTTTGCGCTTTGGTTTACAATGCTAATGAGTAGGTAATTAATTATTCATCACGTTACATATAACAATCATCACCTCTTAACACGTTTTTTGCTTTAGAAAAAGTGTTAAGGTTATGACATATTCGTTTATATATTTAACTTAACATTGTCATTATACCTACTTTTAATATAGATTTACATATTACGTCATGTCTGAACTATTAGGTCAAAAAACTCCACTTCAGTAGGTATCCACCTATATAGTGTGTTTTACTTCGTGACGAAAGAAGGGACGTTGCTTCTTTTTCCAAGAAACATGAGGAATACAACCAAACTTGCTCAAAATAATATACAATTTATTATACAATATATTAGAAAGAAAACGGAAGAGAGGGAGACCACGAAGAACTTACATAGATCAAATGAAACAGGGAATAGAAGCTGTGTCATATCAGGTGCACAATAGGACGGCAGAAAACAGAGCAGAGTAGCGTAGACTCCACCGGCAAGAGCGACGCTCTTAAATTTAATTATGATGATGATTCTCCCGTCCTTATAATAATACTGTATACAGATTATACGAAACAGTTACTGACAAATTATGACAAACTAAAAGACACGTCATTGGCTGTACTGACTTGTACGAACAATCCATTTGTTAGCAATCAGCAATCGTATAAAATGATCCAGTAACCTATTTCATCACCAGTATTTTACATCTCATATACACAACGAGTGTTGTGTTTAAAAATTTGTAAGTGGCTATAGTGTTGCTGCTGTTGTTGTGTTGAGTCAGCTTGTGAACGTCCACTGCTGGACAAAAGCCGACCCAAGGATCTTCACAACGACCGGTCCTGCGCTGCGGCTTCCTGCGACTATTGCAAAATCGTCAATCCTTGCGTATTGGTGGCCTTTACCTCACACACAGCGTCTTCTGGTACGTGGTCTACAACCAAAAAACAAAATGAAGTTGATTCTGGTATTTGTTGCAGTAACAGTGGCGTCTACAAGTGCAAGTGACAATAGAAATCACAAAATAAACCCGAAAACACCTATAGTGAGTACAAACATCGCTACTGCCTTTCCTAAGAAACATATACTCAAAAGTAAGCTCCCTCTACCAGTGGGTGGTCAACCTCCAGAAGATTGGCAAGTTCTCAATGGATTACTAAAGACTAACTACCCTAAAGAACAACAGAGCACAGAAAGGGAATCGTTTCGAAGAATACTGAAAGTTACAGATATAGTAATGAATAGGAAGCCTCAACCAAACACGGCGAACATTTCAGTCCGTCAAAATGCTAACGTTGGATATATTGGGAGTTTAACGGTCACTTTTTCAAATTAAAAACTAAACTATGCGATAATTCTCATCATCAGAATTTAAAAAAAGAAACAATAAAACAAATGACGGCGCTTACTAACCCAATGTAACCTAACTTTTGCTATGTTGCGTGTAACTTTTTTAATAGAGATTTTTCAGACAAGAAAATTTTGAAAAAAATATGTTTGCCTACTAACCTAATGTAACCTTATTTTTGCTATGTTTTGTGTATTTTTTATAACACTGATTTTGTTTTCCTTAATAAATGCTTTATGAAGTATTTTGTGTCATATCATCATCATCATTTAATTTAAGAGTTGAACTCTTGTCGGTGGAGTGTTCGCCATTTTAGCCTATCTTCTGCCAGTGCTTTAACTTCTTGATTGAAGTACTTACTTCGCGGCCTTTCTCTGCCTCACTTGCCGTCAACCTTTCCTTCAATAATGTGTGTCATATTCAATTGTTTAAAAATCTGAACTGAAGTTTATTTTATGTATTTAAGTATTTAATTTTACTTAATACTTAAAATAATCTTACTTAGGTAATACTTAAAAAAATATGAACCACAAAAAACTCAACCACCTTTTACATAATGAAGATAGATAGCTAAAAATTTTCTTCCATTTATGTAAGTAGAGATACCTACCTTTATCTACTCTTCAAAAATGCAGTAAGCATATAAATGTGCGGAGAGGCGTAGATTTTCATAATACCAGCGTGAAAAATGACAAGTAAATGTGTGTGGCAATCTACCGACGGCCTTGTGTTACTTGTCTTGGAAACATTATGTACGTACCTATATGTTTGAATGTAAGGGAAATAGATAAAATAATTTGCAAATTCTAGAAAAATAACTAGTATTCGAAAACATAAATATTAGGTATTGAGTCAAACACAATGAAATATAAAACAAAAATAGTCTTAAATTAAATACAATATTATGTAGATAACCAGGTATTCAAAAGTGATGTTTCAAATCATTTTAGATATAAATACTTTATAAAACATAAAACTATAACATTGTGAGCATAGGCGGCCTTGTCACTAAAAGTTACCTCTTCTGCTAACCCACCAAAGCCGCTGGCATGCCGTCAGTTTAGGCCGGCGGCTTTACGTCATACGAATGGCAGCTGTGAAAAAGCCGGCGGCTTTGGTGTGTAGATACCATAGACAACCTTTGAAGTAGGACTAGTTTAATATATCAAAAGATTACTCCTCCTCGGTTTATAGTAGTATTTATTTCGAATTCAAGTTCAAAGGAAAAATAAACTACTTCACCAAAATACATGTATCTACAAAAAATTAAAGAAAAAAAAACCTTTTTAAAAACAAGCTTTTATTATTTGTTTATAAAATGAACTAAAAAGTTAAAAATAAATTAACTCTAAAAAGAAATATAACACTTTGTAACTTGATTGTAACCTTTAACGACAAATAAGCGTCTTCGTCTAGGACAAAATAATTCCATATTGTACAAATTTATTTAATTTTAACACTAAAACTTTTCACCATACATAATTATTCAATCTCGTCCTTTATCATAGTCCCCATTTATAAATGAAAGCGTGTTACATTGTGATAGCTTGAGGAAAATGAGTATTTAATTAATACAACACAACATTTTTCTTTTTAATTTGTTAAATACAACATATAAGTTGTATTTAATTAATACATCACAACATTTTCCTCAGGCTATCACAATGTAACACGCTTTCATTTATAAATGGGGACTATGATAAAGAGGGGGGACGAGATTGAATAATTATGTATGGTGAAAAGTTTTAGTGTTAAAATTAAATAAATTTGTACAATATGGAATTATTTTGTCCTAGACGAAGACGCTTATTTGTCGTTAAAGGTTACAATCAAGTTACAAAGTGTTATATTTCTTTTTAGAGTTAATTTATTTTTAACTTTTTAGTTCATTTTATAAACAAATAATAAAAGCTTGTTTTTAAAAAGGTTTTTTTTTCTTTAATTTTATTTTTAACTTTTTAGTACCTCTATTTTTAATTCGAGATTTACTACGACGTAGTTCGCAGCGCGTAGCAGCGTTATTCCGTTATGAAGTCCGTAGTTGAGGTTGCGTCGTTTAATTACGGAGTTCCTATGGCCACCTTCCGGCTCCAACATCAGACCCTGGTTACCATATAGTATCAAAGTACTCGTCAAGACTAATCCAATGAGCCCAAACTAGATGGGGTTGCGTCGTTTAATTACGGAGTTCCTATTTCTACCTTCCGGCTCCATCATCAGACCCTGGTTACCATATATATAGTATCAAAGTACTCTACAAGAGTAATCCAATGAGCCCAAACTCGATAGGGTTGCATCGTTTAATTACGGAGTTCCTATGGCCACCTTCCAGTTTCATCATCAGACCCTGGTTACCATATAGTATCAAAGTACTCGTCAAGACTAATCCAATGAGCCCAAACTCGATAGGGTTGCATCGTTTAATTACGGAGTTCCTATGGCCACCTTCCAGTTCCATCATCAGACCCTGGTTACCATATAGTATCAAAGTACTCGTCAAGACTAATCCAATGAGCCCAAACTCGATAGGGTTGCATCGTTTAATTACGGAGTTCCTATGGCCACCTTCCAGTTCCATCATCAGACCCTGGTTACCATATAGTATCAAAGTACTCGTCAAGACTAATCCAATGAGCCCAAACTCGATAGGGTTGCATCGTTTAATTACGGAGTTCCTATGGCCACCTTCCGGCTCCATCATCAGACCCTGGTTACCATATAGTATCAAAGTACTCGTCAAGACTAATCCAATGAGCCCAAACTCGATAGGGTTGCATCGTTTAATTACGGAGTTCCTATGGCAACCTTCCGGCTCCATCATCAGACCCTGGTTACCATATAGTATCAAAGTACTCGTCAAGACTAATCCAATGAGCCCAAACTCGATAGGGTTGCATCGTTTAATTACGGAGTTCCTATGGCCACCTTCCGGCTCCATAATCAGACCCTGGTTACCATACAGTATCAAAGTACTTGTCAAGACGAATCTAATGAGCCCAAACTCGATAGGGTTGCATCATTTAATTACGGAGTTCCTATGGCCACCTTCCAGCTCCATCATCAGATCAGCTCCATGTTACCATAATATTGCATTGTCACGCGATATACATAAGCATGCAAAATTTCAGCTCAATCGGAAACCGGGAAGTGGATCAAATTTAAGTTGCAAGATTTGATTACAGACAACGGGACAGGTGAAAGTAAATAAAAGCTTGTAAAATTAATTCTTTGGTACATACCAAATCTGGATAATCTGTCGTAATCCAAAAGTTTCATAAGCACTATTTGTTTGGCCATTTTATCCAATAAAGAAAAATCGTTATACCGAAAAGATGGGCAACTAGGACACCCTATTCATGCGGAATGACTGGCAAACTGACAACGCGAACGTGATAGTGTAACAAATGTGCAACGTGGACACCCTAATGTTACGTCTGAGCTAAATTCATAAAATATTTGTTCTTGAATTACATTGCGAAATAAACTTGTTCTTTTTTAAATAGGTAAATACGTTTTAAAGCCAAACTTGATACAAGAACGGGTCTAAGTCCCCTAATGCCTCAGTTGTGTATCGGTAGAATGTTAATGGCATTTTTTTACACATTTGGTATTCTGCTACACAATAGCTTACACTGACCAAGTATGTCAAAACATGACATTGATACTGTCATTGACACTCCGCCGAAACACAGCTGAAAATATTGTAAATTAGTAGACTTGGGTCTAGACTCACGCTGGTTTCAGTCAAATCAAAGCGTATTAAGACGAATATATGTCAATCATCACGTTGTAAAGCGGAGAGGGGACGTGACACTTAAAAAATCGATTGGTTAATAACATAATTTCGCTCAGGCTAGACATAAATAGATACATTACAAATAAAAATGTACACTTCGGCCACAGCCAAACTTGATACATTTCTTAGAAACGTACCTTGTTAACTCGCGGATACCAGTAGCATACAAATCGGAGAAACTCGAAGAACGCCTACCCACAAAGAAACATGTAACTTGAACCGACTGTTCAGAGTTTTCATGTCGGAATAATTCCAAAGTTTCAAGGTCAACAAAGGTCTCAAAGATTGAATGTGGTAAAAGGTTTTATTGATTTAAATATATTATTTAACGTAGTAAAAGATAATATTTATTTTAATAATTAGAATGGTGTATTATGGAACCTGACGCACATGCGGTTGCAGTTTTACTTTTGAAACCGCGCCAAAATTGTGAGTCAAAACGCTTATAGCGCGGTTTACATTTTTATAGCATACATCAAACTCTAGCAAAGACATTTTATTTAAGTTCCAAAAATAACACTTAAATAGTAGAATTTTGAAAAGTAAATAATAAAAATTGACATGCAATAAAAAACCTGACTGACACCTGCATTAAAGAATCTCGACATGTAGAGATAGCTAATTAGCCAAAAATCGTTTAAGAAAAACTTACTCCATATAAATAACTTTAATGAAATAAAACCCTTAACATTTACTTTAACATTTAAGCCATGTTTTCGTTAATAATAAAGTATAATATCGTACAACTTCCTACTGAAAAGAAACAAATGAATGAAGGCAAAATTGTAAGCATTTTTGCTCTGAAATTTCAGAAACATCCACATTTAATGAGGGTTGAATCTTGTTGAAGGAGCGTACAAAGAATATTTTATCATAAGAACAATTTTTGTATAAAGAATATATCCGTAGAAAATTCAGACATACAAATAATTAGCAAGATGTAAAGGTTAATTTTTTTCCCTTTATTTCTCATCTAAATTAAAAAAAAAAAAACTAAAGCAAAAACCTTTAAAAATAATTGTAAACTGTTTTTCGAATCAGACTGTAACTAACCCAAATTCAAGCTAAAACAACTGACTATCAAATTATTATAATCGCACCAAAATTTTCTAGTTGGACATTTCCATATCAGACATCAAATACGGAAAGGTTGCTTTTATGCTTTCATGCTCGCAAGATAAGAACAACATAAAACAATATTATAAAAACAAAATAATACAGACATGGACAAAATAATATAACATATCCTAGGCAATTCTTCTTTCCATTTCACAACGGAACGCCAAAGAATAAAACTCCGAGTTTATTTAATCAACAACGAAAAAGAATACCTTCAAATTTCATTAAACGAAGGCAGGAAACTTAGATCCTTAGATACATATAAAGCGATATTGGAAAAGACTTTTCTAAGCCATTCCCGGGGTTGGGGAATTTATTCATGATATCCAGGGATATTTTTTGCTTTCCCAAGCCATGATGGACACGGGATAAAGCCGGCAACAGACCTTTGATACGGCATGATCCGATATTTACACCGATTCTTCGTTTTGCATTATTCATGGTATTGCACTCCCGTATTCAAATTATGTTACGGCCCTTGCAGCTTGTTTTTGAAGGCGTAACGTTGTCTTTTTTGTTTAGCACTGCGATCCTAAACGTGATCATGATAACATACAGTTTTTGGTCCGATTTTTTAGGATGATTTTAATACGAGCGACGACGGCAAAAAATTCGACACATTCATTCATAATATATTTAAGAGCCAGACTCTTGTCGGTGGAGTAAACGCCATCTTAGCCTCTTTTCTGCCAATAACGCGACAAGTATGATAGCGCATCCAAAAGTCCGAGATACCTGCCGAATATTGTCACCAGTGCTGTGTTCTTGATTATTATCGTAATATGAAATAACTCGTGTAAAACAAACTATTATTTTACAAACTGTTAAAATTAACGATAGTTAATAATTGTTATTGTCAAAATCTTGTATTTAGGAAACTATTGTATTATTGTTGTGGCAAAGTAAATAACACGTGGTACTTTCTTGTCAACAGATGTTTATCACGCCACTCGTCGGTCGCGCCACTACCACCTCCACCCGAGCAGGTAGTGGGGAGAGCGGGGAGTGGATATAAAAATCAGTGCGCTCTAAAGGGCGTCATTCTGTATGAAATCATTGTACTGAATACACCTCAAGTACTTGCTAAAAATGAGTCATTGTTTAATTGGCGCTCGCCATTCGCCATCACCAACTCCTGTTAGTCTCCCTATTCTAACAAGTATATGTAAATAGCTTCATATAAAATATACCTATTGCACTACAAACACCGTTTCAACTAAAAAAGAAAAGTAAATATTTTCCACCAAAGGCATTATCGAAATGAAAGATTCATAATCAATCTATTTTTCAGAAGGCATGTTTTTATTCTGCAGTAAAGATAAGCCAAAGGTCAGCAGAGATTTATTACCGTCTAGAAACCAGTAGGTCTACTTAGAGATTACCACAATTTAACCGTTCCCGGGAACTGAGTTGTATTGGATCAGGTGCTTAAACGGACGGCAAAGAATAGAGCACAGTGGCGTTGACTCCACCAACAAGAGCGACGCTCTTAAATACAATGATGATGATGAACCGTTTTCAGTTGTCGTGTGTCGGAGTATTAGAGCAAAATGGTAATCTACATTACAGGATGTGACATAGGAACGACTGTAGACTTATATGGACTACCTAACGTTATGACCTCTCTGTAGCTTGTTTTGTTGCTAAAATAAAAAGCAATCTTTTAAACAATATAAAATTTATGAAAACATATTGTTTCGAATCGAAAAGAAAATAGGACGTCAAGAAAACGTATTTCTCATTATAATACCTCATTGTTTTTAAGAAAATGTATTTCTTGAAATGACGTCACTAAATTTTCACCGCCATTTAAATTGCTGGCTCCTATATCCGGTTAGAACTTTTGCTCGCATATCTTTAGACCGTGTACATGAAAGCCATAAAATATAGTTTAAAATACGATTATTGGCAAACTTGAAGCATAAAATATCATTCCATTTCTATAAGAACGAAAAGATATGAGTCACATAACTTTCGCAACCGCGACTATTTAGCATATTTCGTGCCGCATTTTGGACACTTTCCAAATAGGTCTTTGTACCACTTTTGTTTACGGCATCGAAATATTTTAGAGGGAATTTTAAAGGTATGCGCGAAAAATATGAAAATGCCAACTTGGGATTTTTCTGCCCAGCAAGAGTTATGTAGCATACAATTAAATATTTTCTTTGATGGCGTGCGGGAAATTTGTTTTTTCTTGTTACGAGGAAATATCATTTATTGTTCTATTTTTCGTGCCCAATAAAGTATAAAAGTAAAGAAAAAATTGCTGCTCCGCTTTCCCAAAATAAATCTATTCAATTGTTATGATTTACAAAAATATCTTGGCAAGGAAAATAACATTGTTTTCCTTCATATAATTCCTGCATCAGATGTCATTAAAAATATTTGTAAGAAATTACAATATATTATAGAAATTACAATATATATTTTTTTAAACAAGGTTTAGCAGTGGTTTCAAATAGGCTGATACAAAAATAACACCTATCAAAGTCTATTTCCCAAGAGTGATGGATGTATATGAAAAGAAAGAGATATTTTTGAATCATAGCACGTAGAAGGAAGTGGTCTCTTTATTTTATTTATTAGGTTTACTAACATGTTATATGTATAATAGACAAAATAACTTATTTAAATATAGCAAAAACATAACATACTCTGGGTACACAAATATGAATTCTAAATATCCAACGTATGAAGCTGTACATAAATCATTTTTCCCGTTCATCACAAAACATCCAATCAAGTGCAATGAGAGAATGACAAATAATTTCCACTCACTGATTGACCTGCAAAATTGTTTGTGTATTGATTTCAATCAGACGTCAAAGAATTTATTCATTCATTTCTAATAGGAGGTTCTAACGGTTTTTCGTTGAAATTCCATAAAATGTAGGTATTTGTATAGTGTAAAGGCAGGTATTTTACGTGTTTACATGGTGAGAAATGTCACATGGTTTGACTTTGAACAGGTAGGACGAGAGATGGCATGGTTTTTAATTCCTTATGCTGTCTACACACCAAAGCCGCCGGCTTGCCGCCGTGTTAGGCCGGCGGCTTTACGTCATACGAATGGCAGCTGCCAAAAAAGCCGGTGGCTTTGGTGTGTAGACAGCATAACAGAATATACTTATTTCTAATGATCAGGTAAGTCCTTGTTTATTTGAAACACAGAACTTTATCAAAGCATTAAAGGAAGTAAAACTGTATTTATTTATATCAGATATTTCATTTCAATATTCTTATGAATTGTAGGTATATTATTAAAATAAAATAATCAAATACCCAAAATTAACAGTGATTATAAAACATTACATAATGAAGTATCATTTTCAAAATGTAAATAATCAGGCAATAGCAACATTATCGAATAAGAATTAAATTTTAAATTTCAATTCAATCAACTGTCAAAATAATTTATACAGCAAAAATTTTTAATCTACACGTGCGTTAAATTTCCCTGAACAAAGATTAAATGTTATAAAACAAACAATTTATAATTATTCGCGGAGGAGAAAATATTTGAACAATTTTAATGACATGTCAAACTCAGAATAAGTTTCTTTGTTCTCGTAATGATATGCGTTAAGCTTTATTTGTGTTCTTTAATTGGGTACTAGGTCTTTGGTACTAGTACTAGGTCTTTTTTTACATTGCAATAAGACGAAGTAGCTAATATTGTTCAAAGTGCAGACTCAATTCTCAACACATAAGCTAGAATGGTACAACTAGTATGGACGCTTAGTGATTGCTATAATTAAGCTAGTAGGTATTGTGTTTAGAATCAGTGATTTGAATTACATTCCAGCTGCCTTATAAAATGAACTTTTTTAAAACATCTTCTCATTTAAATACTTATCAGGTAGCCATTTAAAATTCAATGAAAAATAAATGTCTCCCGCATCCAATTCGCAAAAATCTCAGCTTCAAAACAAATTAAAGCAAAAGTGTACTTTTCCGTACACATTAAATTTTCAAGCGATCTTTCTCGCGGAATAGCTTTTTTCATGGTGAAAATGTTATGTTATTTGGTTAAAAAAGGTTCATAATAACAATATTACGTTACGTGTTATGGAATCGTTCTTTATGATATGATCATCATAACGAAGAAATATAATATCGTTGTCGGTTTGTTTATTATTAACAAAATATAGGGCAATGGAGAACTGTGTTAGTTATTTTTACTTTAACGATGAGGTAAAAAATGTATAACCAAAATAATTATGTGCGCCGCCTCTGCCCAGTAGAAAATGTTATTAAAACTGACATAACTACATATTAGCTGACTGTCGTAGTTTTGAAAAAAACTACACAACTTTTAATGAAATCATTTAATTACAATTTAACGGCCTTTACAGCAACCAGGAGTAATAAAATCTCGACGCATTTTGTTTTGACTCGTCGCAGCTCGAAGTAAACACGAACCACCATTAATAAGTTCCTCGAAAGGTTTATTTTCGTCAAATCAATCTATCAAGTAGACACGGGCGACATCGGGCGACACAAAAATTAAGCATCCAAAACGATTTTTAAACAGCCCAATTTTACATCAATCATTTTTATCCATCGTAATTTTTCACTGTCTTGTTGAAATAAAAACTTACGCCTGAAGATGCCGCGTAAAGAAATATTAAAACCCCATTTTGTATTTAAATTCATCGTTTTGTTTCGTAAAGAAGGAAAGTTCTTAGAGAAAAGTTCTCAGACGTTACTTTTGAATGACATTCCAAATACAAAATTAAATAAATAAAAAATATTTTCTGATAAAAACAAGACTTAATACTTACATAACAAATTGACAAATAAGAAAGCGGTGGTTTAGTTTACAATATAAGGTTAAAAGACACTTTAAATCTTGAATCTCATAGAAATGTTTTCATAAAAGCGTACTCTATAGCTACAGAAAGGAAATCTTCAAAGAATCTTATAAATAAAAGTATCTTTTATCAGAAAGGCTTCCTGTACTCAAAAAGGTGTTCAATGGGAAGATCAAAAAAGTCCTTTATGAAATAGATATCCCCCTTTGAAAAACGCGATACACTTGTTCACATTGACGTACAAGATACAAGACGTGATATTTTGTTAGAAAAGATTTTATAATTATGTTTATCTACATACAATGATTGTAAATTCGATCAATTTAACTTGTTCTTGGTACTCCTACTCAAAGTTTCATTTAGTTACGCTTAGGGAAATTTTCTCAGTTTAGTTAAGTTTGTTTTTAAAAATGTATGATTTGTGCTCTTTTTAACAACGTATAAACATATCGTCATACAAATAATGTATAATACATATTTATTTAGATTCTTCTAGAAGGAAAGGAAGATTTCCCAGGTCATTGGAGAACTAGTGAAGGAATAAAACTTCATTTCCTGATAGTCATGTCGTATTAGGAAGAGAAGAAGAAGACAGAAGATAGAATAGAGTAGAAGAAACTACAGCAAGAGCGTAACACTAAACTTCAATGAATGGGGTAGACTCTAGCGGTCTTGTATACTGCATTACGTCAACGCTTGTTACCCATTGTCTTTGTTCATTGAAACGTGATACAAAATCATATAAGGCTTACAAAGGACGCCTTTCCCGTCACATAATCTTATAAATTCAATTTATACAACGCTGCTGTTCCAAATTTAATGGCAATTAGAGCAGAAAATGGATTTTAGGCATGTTTCTATTTTTAATCAAAGAATTTTATTTCTGTTTTAGAATTACTGTAATGAGATTATTTATGTCTTATTTTTCCGACGCTAAAAAGAAACTTGAACCATGATGTGGCAGGAGATAATAATGTTTATTTTATACCAATTTTGAATGTGGATGAAGTGATCTTTCACTTCGTCTATGTTAGGATCGTAACAAGTGGAGCAAAGTGGTCACTTCCTGCCCCGATGGAAGAGAGGCGTGACGGATATGCATCATGTATGTATGTTATTTTGTTAGTGAGTATTTAACAATTAAAAAGCAAAATTTTTTAATTAAAAACAATTCATGGTTTTCAAAAATAAATAATGCTTACTAAACGAACACTAGCTTATCTCATTTAACGAATTGGAATCTTTGGTTTTGTCTCAAAAAGATCGCTTTGTTCGATACCGTTTTGTTGTTTTGGGCTCGTCTGTACATAAAGGTGTGAGCACTTTTGCTTTCAAATAGCATTAATTTATGCAAATCTACTTATTAGGCCTCAAGCCATCCCGGTTTTAACAAAAGCCTCCCTCAGAATTATTGGAAAAGGAAAATCAAATCACCATGATTAAACTGTTTTTTTTTACTTTTATATCTTTGACTTTTAATTAGTAAACGATAGAAAAGGATATGCATGTACTCATAATAACAGAGAACATTTACTATGGAACCTAGTTCGAAATCATTCAAATATTTTCGAATTGCCCGTATACCTAAAATGCACCAGCTGATAAATGTTAAATGTATGTGAGGAAATTATTTTTTTAATGATTTCGAATTGTTAGTCATCACGAGTACATGCTGCATATCATTTCCCATTGTTTACTAATTTAAAGCCACCCTATACATAATAAAACATTAATACGTGACAGGCTAACACTATAATCTGTAACTGTAACAAATATCACCAAATATTTAATGCGAACTTTGTCAGTCGCAAAACAGAACGCCTCAAGCAAATTCAAGGACCTAAGTCTCAAAAGAAATCCTCAAATTAATGGTCTGCGTTTAATTACAGCTTATCTTACACCTAGGGTCATTTGTTAAGATTTTACTTTACTTCTTTGGGCCACTGGCTTCCACTCTGCATATTTAACATAAAGAATTGTAACATTTTGTAATTTAGTTGTTGTGTCATCTTATGAACGTTCACTACTGGACAAAAGCCAAAAAGGATCTCCACAACGACTGGTCTTGGGCTGCCCGCTTCCAACGGCTTCCCGCAACTTCCACCAAGTCGTCGGTCCACCTTGTTGGAGGCCTTCCCACACTGCGTCGTCCGGTACGTAGTCGCCACTCGAGAACCTTTCTGCCCCATCGTCCAACGGTTTTGCGAGTTCTGGTGTAATTTAGTAATTGTTTCTAAGTATAAAGGATCGTTTTATTAATCAACACTTTCAGAGAAGAATGTGGATGAAGCAAAAGGGGTGTGTTTTCACAGTAGCAAGTGGAGAGAAGTGAAGTGTCTATCCCGATGGGAACGAGGCGTGACCGATATGTATGTACTTACGTATGCAATATTTTGTCAAAAAATCTACGTACTCACGAAAAAATTTTAAGAATTCTAAAACGGTTTTTTAGAAACTGCATTGTTCGAGCTAGTAATTTTTTACTCCGGGAACCAAAAAATATATTTTGAGAAACTTTTTATTTTAAGATTTGAATTTACCCTTACATAATGCTATTTATATTCCAATTGTTTATTTCAATGTTTTAAAATTACTGAAAATAGATACTCGTTTTGGCTACATAAATTATTTTAGATACTTACTATTCAAAATGAACAACAGCTAAAATTGCGTCACTATATTTAAATGGGTATTAAGATTCTAAAAATAAATTCTTAATACTGCGAATATGTTTATTTAATTAGTCGACTAAAAATATAGCCTCAACAATTCTTATATTACTACCATACTTATTTATGATTCCGTCGCACTTTTTACGTATGGAGACTGTGATAAGCAAGTTTTTAAACAATTGAAAACGCCTACAAGTCACACCCTGGTTTAAAACGACGTAAGACATTAACCATAATTTAAGCAGTCACGCCTTTAAGACGATTGTTTATTAATATTAATTTTAATGATTGGAAAATACTAGCTTTGTGGAAGTATCTGGCACTAGTTTTGTTAGTTTTACGTGGTTATATACTGCAAAAATGCTCAATAGAATGAAAGTAAGCGCCAAAACACACGGTGAAACGCAAATGCAACGCAACTGAAACTGCTAGTTACTTTTGAGTTGCATCGCAGTTTCTGCTATAGACTTCCTTAGAAAACCACACACGACGCAACTAGTTTGAAACGTTTCGTTTCAGTTGCGTGTTCTGAGTGTTCTGGGTCTAAGTGTTTCATGAAAAATCAGGTCTGAAGATTGAAATTTCTCATTAACCATAGTACTTTTAATCTAAGTTTTTATCAAAGCTGGTCGCAATATAAACAATACCTAGCATTTTAAATACGTCCTGAATACGTTTAGGACAAGCAAAGAGCAGAAGCATGCAGTCTAGTCATAGTAGACGTGGCTTTGTGCGAAATGTTTTACAACTTTCACTACAGCCTGCCAGTAAGCACTGCTAGAACATGATGGGCCCTCAATCCAAACACACATTCTTTGCGTAATAATAAAAAAGCAAATAAATGCCTGTATTAGGCCCGTAAGTGATAACATTTTCGTTTTATGATTGATTCCTAACCAATAATACATAACCCACATAAATACTTGCAATCAGTTTAAGTCCCTAAGCGTATTTCGTTTGGCTTTGACCGATGACATGAATCATTCTTCCTCGAAAGGTCTACGAGAATCGTTCATTCTATTCAATTCATTCGGTCTCCCATTCATTCGTTCGTAAATATTGCCAATTGAATAGAAACGGGCTGAGCCATTAGGTAAGTTGTGCAACTGTGGGATTAAGTTGTATAAAGATGTTTTTTTTTCTGAGTATAATGTTATGTATACACCAAAGCCGCCGGCCCGGCGGTGGCATTACCCACCGGGCTAGGCCGACGGCTATTGACAGCTGCTATTCAAAACACACTTGTCACTTGTGTACCAAAAACATGTCAAGAACACAATTGTCTTTTGTTTTTTCAATCTCGATTTGGTAAAAACGGATCAGGATAGGTTATTAATAACGGGCGTTAGTGAGTACGCGCTTTAAGTAGATCTAACTCTCCCATTATGGTATCTACACACCAAAGCCTCCGGCATGCCTGCGGCTTAAACAATAATGCTGGCGGCTTTACGTCATATGAATAGCAGCTGTCAATAGCCGTCGGCCTAGCCCGGTGGGTAATGCCACCGCCGGGCCGGCGGCCGGCGGCGTTGTCACGGCGCAACGGGCGTAAGTGAGCTGTAACCGTACCTAACTATCGTAGGCACTGTGTAAAAAAATTTGTGTGTAAGTTTTATTTATTTATTTATTCATTTTAACATAATCCAAATACACGACATCATTACAGGCAAGTCCCAATTCGATGACGTTACTAAATATATTTTTTAAGTAATAACATTTTTTTACAATCTACTTTTAACAAAACAACTTCACTATGTACTTATTAAACTTTACTTAACTACATAATACTTAGGTATTGTTTATTAATTCTATGTTTAAGTACTCCACTGTTTATAACATGTTGACTAGGTAAATAATACTAAATAGTTGTCATTCAATTTAAAATACCAGACAATTTCCTGTCACGATCTACTCAAATTCGCTAATGGTTCGCGAACCTGATGCGTGCGCAAAACCTATGTTTTTTTTAGTTACAGTGAATGCAAGGGTTATGGTTGCATGTTGTCACAATACCTATGCTTTGCCTACGTGAAACCCTTCGGGCTGTAAAGTTTGTCAAAGGAAAGTTATGAAATTATTATTATTGCTGCCGAAATAAAAAAATCCATCGTTACCTTGACTTTGACTCAACTAACAATAAAAATACTTCTTCCTATCTATCAGCCAAACAAAGAAATAGAAAACAGCAATAAATATTTATGTTGGCCCTAAAAATAATAAACGACGCAGTAAAATAAGGGAAAATGGAATAAACAGTAGAGCCATAGATACCTACCTAAAACAATAAATATATCGAGTCTTTCTTTATAAAGGGTGTTTACAAATAAGATGAAAATACTAAAATAAGTGATTTAAGGTACCTATTTTATTCAAACAACTTTTACTATGGAACCAACAAAGAAGTGTATCATAGTAGTCTATGATATACTTCTAATAAAATAGGTACCAGTAAGTAACAGTAAGTGACTACACTTACTGATTCCTCCACCTCCTCCATCAGTCGTATTCTTCATGTCTCAGGGTCTGACTGACTGATTAACTGATTTTATATTAGTTTTTTTATGAATAGTATCTATGTCAAAGTATTGCACTTGAATGCAATTTTCTTCAAATAAAAGTTAAAATAGTTCTGTCTTTATCTTCTTCATTCAAAGTCACGAGACAAAGACAAGATTCGTGACACACATGATAATTCGTGTCATCATGGCTCACTGTACCAAACTATCAAATAAGACACCTTTATCCCAGCTTAAAGTTTAAATGCAAAGTTACCTGGTTCAGTGTTGCCGACTTCTAATCTATTCGTTCCAGTTCACTGAGTGACAATGAATTATCGAACAAAACAGTTCACAAATCATGGTTCTGTGTAAAAGGGGCTGAGGGCAATTCGGTTTACTGCCAGTGCGGTTTCAATAACCTAAAATACCGTGAACATCCTAGTTATACTGTTAATGTTGTGTTGATGGATGTGAGGATGTTTGTTACGACTGAACAAAAACGACTGATTTAATGAAACTTTACAATATTGTAGTTTGCACGTGAAAATAAATAGGCAAAAAATAAAATTATAAAATTATTTTTATTGATTTTTTATTTTTTTAATGAGTTTTTTTTTTTGATGATTTTTTTTTAATAAAATGATTTTAATGTGTAAAGATATAGTGATGTGTTCGAAGTCGCGGGTAGCCTCTGGGTCTTTTAATTTCTATACTGATTCTGGTTATATTCTATGTCCATGAAACTGATCAATTTTCCTTTAGAAATGTAGGTCGAAATATGAACAAAAAAAATCTAACTTTTCAAACAAAATGGTCGATAACGACATTAGTATATTAGATTCAAAAATTAGTTTCTTATTTCGACACGTTTCTTGTAAAAAGTTGTTTAGTTTCATGAGCAAATTAAGCCTCTTGATTTACGGCATACAATCAACAACAACAGTAAACAAAAGTATAACCCAACTAATTAAACGAGCGCCTACCAACGTGGTAATTTTCTTGCAAACGGATTTATTTGTATTTAGTCGTATTATACAGTTGAGTAATTCTGATCTACTGATCACTGAACACACTAGTTGCAGCGCACGCAGAGAGCTGCAAAGTTTTGAGAATTAGGGGTCTATTCGCAAATAATGGCTCTGTGTAATACGTGCTGTTTTTGACGTATACTGGTCGCATTTCGATTACCTTACTGTTTATACAAAGGATTATGTTTAGTGGATATCCTACAAATTTTATAATGTCAATGTTTGTGCCAATGGACGAATACATCCATGTAAAAATGTTTGGTACACTTTCACGCAAAATCTACTGAATAGATTTTGATGAAACTTGGCAATATTATTGCTTTTACATCACAATAAAGCACAAGCTATATTTTTGAAGAATACTATACCTTTAAAAGTAGAAATGTTGTCGGAATGAAAAATAACTTGATTGAAGTCTTGAAAGTGACATTAATTAATCAATTAATAAAATATTTTGTAAAGATTGCTTAATTTAGCCATTTGCCCAGCAGTGGGAAACAAATGGCTAAATTAGATTAGATAAACATTGCTGCCAAATTTTGGTAAGAACTTGCCAAAGTCAAGCATTAAAAAGGGGCATGCTTTGTGTTTTAGAATTTTCTCGAAAAATAGCCTTATATTATGGTTGATATGGTTATTAATGCTCGTACATTAATAACCATATCCTATGACGTCAAACGTCATCATGATAAAAGCATTTATTCAAAACTAAATAAAGAGTTAGTCGAAAAATATACAAAAACTTAATTACCATACAATGTATTTTAGGATTCAATGATGTCCGCCTTATTTTGTTAGGGGAATCATAACAAATCCTAATTATAAATAACAACGAAATGATCAGAAGATATTTCACTAGTCTTAGTTAGATACTTTGAGTGATCACTCGCATTTAAATTTATAATATATAAAAAATAATAAATATAAATTATATAAAATTCAATTAAATTTTATCAAATATGGATTCGATTCCCGAAACCAAATTGCTAAAGCACAACGCAGATACATTAGATGAAGTAAGAAAAAATGTTGGAATTAATTCTCAAGAGGAAATGCAACAAGCGATAGAAATTTTGGAAGAATGGGTACTTAAGCAAGATCATTTCAAAAAGAAAGATTTTTGTAAGTAAATTTGATCTTTTTTCATTTAATTTAATTAGGAAAAGGTTTAGGATATTTTAGTGTTTTAAAAATATATATGAAATTTTTTATCAAATAAAAGTAATTCATCGATGATTCAAGAAACAAATGCCAGCATAATGTTTATCATAATTTTGTCATAATCAAGCAAGAATATTTTTCAATCGGTAATAATATGATTTGTTCTTTTAAAAGTTCAACTTTTTTAAAAGATTGGTATCATGTTTGTCTAAAGTCAAATATGTATGTGCTTAATTAATTGCATCTTATTACAAACGACTTGAAGATTATATATTTGTACCCAATTTGTACCACAAGGCTCTGTATTCGATGTCATTTATTTCTTCATTTACAGCAAAACACCGATTAGAAATGCAACTGATTTGTGCAAAAGGGTCTATAGAACGATCAAAGAATAAACTCGATAAATTGTGTACTCTCAAGACTTTACTTCCTCAATACTTTGGGGATTTCGACGTGGACGAAGATTTTAAGGATATTAACAGTTGCTCGTAAGAATAATTATATTTTCTTAAATTCAATTTTTGCTTAAGCGTTTCGTACTCGTACGTAATTGGCGAAGATCGATGCGTTCTCGTTGTGCGATGAGTTCAAACATTCAGATTTCATCAGAGTGTCCTAATTGAGCCTCGCAAGTAATCGTGCGACCACCAATAGCGACCGTACAATGCGTTTGATCGTGCGATGAAAAACACATCGCGCCATCGTACGATCTTCGCCAAAAAGGACGACGCCAAATTCTCATCTAAGGTTGTTCTACAAATATTCAAACTAACATCTTTTGTTACTTTGAAACTCATCATTTAAATATCTGTCCAACTAGAATTCTAAACTAAGACCCCTGAAAGAAAGTCTGCCATGGAAAAAAATACGCTAACTAGTTGATGCGGACTTGAATTATGAAATTGTTCCCCCGTACTATCAGCTGATGCATTATGGGGAGTTAAAAATTTTTTGAATGATTTTAATCTTGGCCTCATAGTAAAAGTTGTTTGTTATCACGAGTATAATATGCATATCCTTTTTTATTGTTCACTGATTCAAGGTTAATCTATATTTCTAGCAATATGTTAACTACCTACATTTAAGTACGAGTTCAGTGAGTCAAGTTGTATTTAGTCTGATGTCGATTCAAAAATTGAGTTTTACGATTAGGTTCCTACTTAAGTACCTATCAATTTTTTTTCCAGAACGCGTATAATACTACCAAAATTGACTAATGACAACTCAAGAGTTACAATCATTAAAATATTGGATGGAAAATACGAAAGTGACGCTTTGGCTAGCAGTATACGGAATGGAATCTTGGTATTTTTTTAACTAATTCATTCATTTACACCTTTATTATATTTAATAGTCATGCTCTTTTTGGCGGCGTAATCGCCATTTAAGTTTTTCTTCTGCCAATAATTTTACTTCTTAATATGTCACGATGTAATTTTTTCATTCACTTGTGTGTAGTAAATAAGCTTTGTTCTTCCTCTTTCTCTTTTCCGCTCAACTTTTCCTTCAATTAAGTTGAAGATACGTCATGTCGTATCAAGTACCCATCATCTTTCCTCTTCTATGCTCGATTGTCCTCAACTAGGAGCGCTTCTCGACGAATGCAATATTGATATTGTGCATCTTTTTCACGATATGATAAATAAATACGAAGGACATATTTTTCCTGTAAATATTTTATTATCTTGTACTCATTGTTTGTATTGTTTATATTAATTAATACGAAGTAGCAAGTTGCCGCTTATATGATATTTTTTATTAAAAATTGATCCATTTCTTTCAGTTCCTCGAATATTTGTTCTCACGGGACTATTTTAAGCAGTTTATAATCGTCTTTGATTGCACAGATGCTAATTTAGTGGATCTTGCTACTAAACTTTACCCAACTGTTATGCATCATGGTTCATCTATTTATATGGTAAGTACTTTACTTTCAATTTTAATAATATGTATAGTAAACAAATATATTTTTATGATTATGCATATTATGGACACCTTCTTAAGCAGCTGGGCGGAGGAAGCTCGAGACAGAAAGTCATGGCGGATGAGGAGAGAGGCCTTTGCCGATCAGTAGACACAAGTAGCTAAATTAGATTAGATTAGATTATGCATAACCTGAGAAAGTCGGAGAAATGCTTATTTAAATGCGATCAGTAGATTACCAGCTAAACTAGAGGCTGAACATTGCTGATATTATTTAAGTGCTAATCATTGTTTTAAAATTTACATTTCGAGATATTACCGAAGAATTTTATTTGCAGCAATCTTACGGAGTGCGTATCAAAGAAATCCATGTAATTTCATCGTCTAAACTAATCGAAACTGTCGTTTCTATATTCAAGACGGTTCTTAGTGATAAAGTTGCTAATCGACTGAAAATCCATAAAAGCATAGATACTGTGTACAAACATGTACCTCAAGATATGTTCCCTGAAGACTATGGTGGTAAAGAGAAAGCTTCAACCGTGCTACAAGGTATGTTTTTTTAGTAACTGGTCTCTGCCTACAACAATGGGAGAGAGGCGTGACAGTAATGTAAAAGTGAAGGAATATTACAGATTGCACATCAGGATAACACATAATCTAGGAATATGCAAATTTTCCAAGATACGAAGATAAATACGTATGAAATCGCGGACAGCCTCTAGTATTTAGTCTACTTGAAACTTATATGTATATATAAACTTATATGCAGAGAATGGAGTATCAAGGTGATTCGCCTACATATAGGCGAATCACCTTGATACTCCATTCTCTGCGTCATGATGAAAGCAAAACAAACATTTCTTGCTGCTCTCAGGCTCTTAAACTTCAGACTTCAATATTATAATCCTTTTTCAGATGAATGGAATGAAGTATTTCGTTCTGAGAAGACCAGAGCCTACATGAAAGAAATGGCAGAAGCAAGTACTAATGAATCACTAAGACCGAAGGACAAGTTCAATAATGACTACATGGGTATGCCAGGGACTTTCAGAACCCTTTCTGTTGATTAAGTTGAAGAACTAAATTTTAAGGCGCTGTAACCATGAAAACATAGTGTGTACGTTTTTTTGCTAATGAGTGCGCGCCCTTATATAAACAATAATGTAGAAGATAGATTCACCGACCATACCAGGAATCAGAGGACATTTTTATAGATAAATAAATGGCATTACATGATCATTGATGTTTGAAGGTTAATTTATTCGAAATTCGTGGAAAATATGTTAGGAAACTCAATAAACAGATAAGATATTCCTTTATTACAATTGTTTTATTATTTTTTGGAGAATCTGTATAACTACGCAATTAGATAAAATGAAGAACCGAGTAATCTAGAGACTTTTATTTAATATAAATGACAATGAATCTACACCAGTCTACTTCTAGAATCTCAAATAAATCAGCCTTACATCAGAAGCGATAATCCACTGACTTATTAGTCAGTCAATGGTATTAGACAATAATCTAGATGTAACAAGATTAATAAATAATTAACGCCGCATCAAGAAGAGTACTCTAAATGGGAATGGATGGGAATGTATGAGGCGTCTGATGAGTGAGGATGAAGCGAAAGAAGTGTGTTTGGATCTTTGCAAGTGGAAGGAAGTGGTCTCTGCCTACCTCAGTTGGGGAGAGGCGTAACAGATGTGCCATATTTTAGACTTGGATGTCATTAGTCTGTCACACTTTTCTAGTCCAAAAGATGCCACAATGCAACAACCCAGTTAAAAATATATACTGACACTAATAGTCAAAGAGAATTAAAACAGTAAACACAATTCTCGTTAAATAGGCCAGGATAAGGCCTACACATAGCCATTATGAAGGCTGTAGTAAATTCTTGGCATGTCACAAAGGCGAGTTTGGCACCGGCCCATTCCTTGTATCAGATACATCAAGAGTTCGTTGACCTAAGCTACGAATAGTGCCAGACAACATCTGAGATAGTTGCTGTTGTTGTGTCGCATTTAATTATTTTTAGTGCCACTTTTTTCTTTTTTTTAATTTATTTTATAGCATTTTCTTTCACAGATTATGTTGTTCAGACAGTTTCCAAAACTAAGGTTTCTTGCAAACCTTCGGTTGCAATTAGATTCTTGATATGAAAAACGCGAAGCGCGATTCGCGGTTAAACCGCTGCTTCAGCGCGGTTTTATGTTACCGGACACGTAAACGCCCGTTAAGTAGCAAATTCAGGGCCCGTTTCCACTACGTACAGATAAAATTTAATTGACAGACAAACCTGTCCATTTCATAAAACATGACGCTTTAGACAGTGACAGGTAAGTGTAAAATATCAATAAGAGGAGGCGTCGGCCAGATTGAAGCATGCTAAGTATGCGGCCCTGAAGTCTTCGTATCTGTTTGTCCCGGTGGCAGTGGAGACGGCAGGTGCGTGGGGTTCGGAGGCGAGGAATTTTATTTTGGAGATTGGCCGGCGCCTCCGGGATAGGGGCTTGGACCGTCGCTCCGGGTCGTTTCTTTCCCAGAGGTTGTCGTTGGCAATTCAGCGCGGCAATGCCGCCAGTGTAATGGGTACCTTTGGGCGGGGGGCGATCCGTGGTGGTCTTTTCGATTAGTGGTTTGACGATGCTTGTTGCTGATACTTTCCTTGTTATTAACTATATTTTTGACGAAGCCTGTTGCTGATTTCTTTTTGTTGTTTCTTAGGTTTATTTTGACGAAGCCTGTTGCGGATTGTCGATTCTGTAAGTACTTTTATAAATAATGTTTAAGCAAGTGTTGAAACGGGTCTTAAGTCATAGTTTTATGTATAGTAAATTACTTATTCATATTATTCCTTAACAGCCCTTTTAACGTCCCCACTACAGGGGTACGAGCCTACTCTCATACAAGAGTGATACATATTTATCATAGCAACATTATCACATATGACAATTTTCAAGACCATTAACTAGTTTCTACTTCAAATTAGATTCAGATCATTACACCGCAGATTATAATACTGCCCATTTGAATGATCTATTGCACTAGTTAATATTGAATGATCGTATCATGCATTCGAAATTTACAGTATTAAATGCTAATCCGCTGTATTAATATTAGTGAGGACATTATAGTGGATTTATGATACCTTTGTTATTGAATAGATGATGTATTAATTAGTTACTATGTGCTTAATTAACTAGAACCTTATCTAAGTATGTTTACATGAGGCGACTGATGATTGTGGATGAAGCGAAAGAAGTGTGTTTGGATCGTAGCAAGTGAAAGGAATTGGTCTCTGTCTAATCCAATGGATGAGAGGCGTGACGGATATGTATGTATGACTATTATGTTTACATTATGTACACAAAATAGTTGTATTTAAGAATTATATCATTTTAAAAATCAAGATCAGATCAGATTCAGGTCTTAGATTATTGTAGGTTATGTGAATATCCTGCCTTCTTGCTTTCACTTCTCTTTCTGTAGCGTCTACAGAAAGTTTCTTATAGAAATATGCTGTAGTACCTTTTATGTACCTACTCTTTTTTTTTTGTGCTATCTTCCTCTTACAATAAACCATTAAATTAATAATAATAAATCCAATATTTCCGACTACCTATTACATAAAAAGACATTAGAAAAGTATTCAATCTATTGCAATATCGGAAACCTAATCTGGCATAAAATATTGACACGTAACAAATATAAGTTGCTTTTGATCCCACAGTTTGGAGCGATACAAATTGTATTGATGTCAAAATCATAGAAAAAATATATTGGATAGCTTTTATTTCTTCATTTGTTTCCGGGTTTGTTATAACTTTTCCTTTGTCTATTCACTGACTTCCTGCCATCAAATTTTCAACTTAAAAAGCTTTACCTTTAGTTTCCTATTTGTGTGTCGGTCTGGTTTTTATATCAGATGTCAATTTTTAGGAAGGTATTGTTGAAATAAGGTTGTATTCTATTAAATTCATAATCTTATTAAACGCCAACTTTTATTGGTTTCAAGAATTAATATTCTCCTTCTGTTGTTTTTTGGTTCTAGAAGATGTCCGATTTACTTTATTTTAGAGAATAAAAGCAAGTTATATTTACAATGATTTATTATTTATTTTGACCATTTCAACAGGTATATAAAGTAACGCGTGTAAGTAGCGCTACACAACATTGCCGTGCCCTAATCAGGGTCCATAGTTAGCACTATCCTTACCCTATAAGTCCCATTGTAAACCTATGGCGTGCAATAAAAATTTGAGTATTGAATATGGCATGCAGACAACAGGGATGTAGAGCAAAAAAACTTTTGCTCAGCAGTGGAATATGACAAGCTGACTATAATATCTGTAATTACTGTTCGTTGCAGGAGTGATCCAAGCACAATTCAATCACGCTATAAGCAACAAAGCACGATAGGTGTAAATAGCTTCATACAAAGCTCATTATAAAAATCGGATTCTTTACTTTTAGATGTTTTCTGTAGATTCTAAGTATTATTTTTATGTTGGTACATCTTTAAAGATCTCGGGTCCATAGGGACCCGGTCATTTGGGAGGCGTGCATGGGGCCGAAGCCAACATGTAGAGGCCCTTTTAAGTACCATTTATTATAAAATGTGAGATGGCATGCACCTACCGGGGTCTATCCCCAAACACACTATGTAAATGCATTGGAGGAGAGTCCCCGGTAGCTGCAAAACTATTGCCGGGAAAGGATGAACGTTGGTTTGGGCTATGGGGATGGGATTTGGTGGATTGGATAACCGGGCTATTGGGGTGAGATAACGGACGTCTGCATGTTAAATATCTCACAACTTTAAATCTAGCAGACGGTGACTTGCCACTCTTATTAAATGGGCCACCCAAACGGCCGCACGCAAGGCGCGACAAGCAGCAACATTGTCTAGAGTGGCTAAGGGTGCGGAGAGGTGAGACTGCGGGGCGTTAGACGTCGGTGGTACACCTAGTAGAACCCCCGGCGTTATGACATTTTACACTTCCACCCTGGAGCATAGGTTCCGCTCTTGCGCTGTTCACTCGAGGCCGGCCAATGAAGGCAAGCCAAGAGGCGAGGGCTAAGATGGTAAAGTGCCCTCTGAACTCGGGTCCGTGATGAAGCTATTATTACCTTTTTTCTTACAAATGATAAATGAAATATTAACAGTTTTATTCAACGCGCATCATGCTTCGACAAATAATTTCAAGCTAATACCAACGACAGATGGACAGATAGACGTATACATAATTTCCTCTGCTATATTGCTAGTGATATTCTGCATCAATGAACTAGATGCGACCACTAACAGTAAATCCGTATATAGGGGAAGATATATAAATGAAACGCACAGTTTAACATATATTCCAGACTTACTACCGACCGCTTGAGATGACACATTATGTTTATCATCGGCTTATTCGTCATCTCGCACCCAAAAAACTCGCACCAAAGCAAAGCAAAATTAAAAGCAATTTGAAAACCTGGGAGCGACATATAACTCTTACCATCGTATTAAATAAATTAGATGTTTAAAATAATAAGCCTTTGTCACAGGTAGTTTACGTGCAAGCTGCATTATTGTAAAGTTTTATTAAAATCTATTGAGTGGTTTTTACGTGAAAGAGTAACAAAGATCCTTACCCATCCATTGGCACAAACTTTTAAAATTACTTACTTAATAGGATATTTTATTTTCAATATTTAGATATTCCTAAAATAGATATTTATAATGAAACAAGTGAATCTCACTTACACACACTATTTGTATATTATTTTCTTTTTACCCCAACTATGTATCAATAAAAAACTTAGGTATAAATAGATATCGATCGATATACACCAAAAAAGATCTATTTCAAAACAGCTGTTGGTTAAAAGACAACATGTAAACAAGGTTCATGTGAGGGGATGACAGGTTTACAGAGGCGAACTCGCAAAATTAGCGCCCCAGGTGTTAAATTTTTTGCACCCCAGGTGCGTAGCGCCAGAGTAGTAAGGTTTAGCGCCCCGGTTTTTTGAAATTTTGAAATCCAACGCTCAGGCATTTATAATTCTTTTAGGGCACCACAGTCCTGACAATGTCAAGTTTTTTGGGTCCATTTATCTAAAAAGATAGTTCGAAAAATGCAGTAACTTTTATTAAATTTTATTTTTATAATTTAATTAAATTATAAAATAATTTAAATAATTTAATTTTTAATTTATAGTAAGTAAACTTTATCAATCTTGTATGAGAGAAGACTCGTGCCCATGTAGTGGGGACTGGGGACGTAAAAGGGCTGATGATGAATGAATGAATGAAACTTTATCAACAATAAAAGACATAGTTTTAGTTTATTTACTGCCCCCAAATATTCAACCGCCCCAAGCAACATACCATTTTTAACTCTCCGTTCCACCAAACAACGCGACAGTCCATCTCAACACTGGAAAATGATATTTGACAAAAGTGAGCATCTGAAATATTATCTGCGAATGTTTCTGACAATATCTGTCCCTCATGAATGTGATAGGTGTGTATGCGACGGGTGTTTTTTTGCAATTTCTCTTAAAATTGAGGAAAATAACACGTAATGGATATGTTTTGTGACAGTTGAGTTATTTTTAAATCTTCTTTTAGGTGGTGACAGGTGAATGAAACGATTGTTGGTAGTAGTTGTGTGACAGGTTATAGAGTAGAACTTGTTCTGTACTATAATAAGGCGTCATCCTTTAATATTATCAGATGGACAGATAAACGTATGTCTATTTCATAAAACATGACTTTTAGACAGAGACAGGTATAATTTATCTATCAAATAAACATTTGTAGATAGTGAAACAAGCCCTAAGGCTCGGTTTTTTAATTGTCAGATAAAATTTATGTCTAGGAATATTTTATACCGTCACTGTCTAAAACGTTATGTTTCATGAAATGAACATAGGTTTATCTCTCAGTTATTTTTTTTGTGACTATTGTAAAATCGGGCCGTAATAAAAATGTTTTATAGATAGACAGTAATTTTAAGAGCTCAAAACAACTTTTCCCATATCAACGTCATAACTTTCATAATATCAATATTTATTTGTACGTATTTATCCACCTTATGGAGTTAACTGATTGTATTCGAGAGGAGATACGTTTTCGAATCTTGGCCTAATTAAATTTTGGATATAAATACATAATTACTTTGTAAAGCAAAATGATACTTTGTAATTTATTATTTTAAAATAAAAACACGACTTTTTATGCCATATTTTCTCAATTAAAATACTCAGTTTGATACAATTAAACGGAACATTGTGATCAATTGTTATTGCGCCAAAATCATTTCGAATAATGGAAATAAATTACATTCTGTGATCGTATCCATTGCTGTTTCACATTAAAATGTGGGCTATAAATATCAATTTTCCACGCAAGCTATTACGAATGCTTTGATAATGTCGCGTTTGATCATTATGTAATTGAATTGATTGTATATTATCTACTGGAATATTACTTTATTAATGTTACATACCTACATACAACAACATCTATGAAATTGGTCTTAGATATTATGTAGTGACCGTTTCATCAACTATTTGTTACTATTCTGTTCCGTCCCACTGCTGGGCAAAAGCTTTTCCATGATTCTCCATAGAATCCTGTCAGTGGCTGCTTCTTACCAATCTTTCCTGAATGTGCGTAAGTAGTAGGAGTAGGGGCGTTCAGCCTCACCTCAATCCTGCCTCAACCCCCCTCCCCGAACCCGATCTCAGAGGGTTCGAAACCTAAAAAAAAAAAAAAAAAAAAAAAAAAAAAAAAAAAAAAAAAAAAAAAAAAAAAAAAAAAAAAAAAAAAAATCGATTGCGCTGGGTCTCAGAGCTGTATTTTGCTTATTTACGGATTTACAGATTCAGCCTCTGTTTTATTAATCAATGCTCATTACTAATTACTCCATTAACGTTACAGCCTAATTAGATCTCGTTCCTACTTTAATGACATACTCATTAGTCGACCTTTCCTCGGCTGGTTCCTTAATCACCTGTCTATTGTGATCACTAATAGCCTCTAATTCCTGAATAACCGAATTTCACATCTAGAGCGGTGATGTTCCTTTCTCTCAAATTTAGATTTCATTGCTTGTTGAGTAAATAATAATCACAAATACCTATACTCTACATATTTAATGATGAAACTATAGATGGGTTCCTAATTGTACTAGCTTTCACTTTTTGATTTGTAATCAGTAATCGAACAATTTCAAAAAAAATTCCTGTTTGATGTCACAAATACCTATACTCTACATATTTAATGTTGAAACTATAGATGGGTTCCTAATTGTACTAGCTTTCACTTTTTGATTTGTAATCAGTAATCGAACAATTTCAAAATAAATTCGGAATTTATTTTGAAATTGCTAAGTATGTTTAATGGAGTCAACACCATTTCTAATTGATATTTAATGTTATTTGATGTAATATTGAGCAGTATAAAACGTGGAACTAAGTTACCACAGCATTACAATCGTGTTTCGAAGTTCAAGTCACCACCATCTACACCAAATTGACCTTCTTCACTCCCCACAAGCGAGAACTATGGATGTAAGTACCGTTTCTATTACTCAAATATTTATCTTTGCCTTTGTCTTTATGTTCTTCCCTTACATCAATATCTGCTGAAGATTTAAATCTAGTGTCATTGTTATAGATCGCGTGTTGCATGAAGAAGGATAATATTGACATGGAATTCGAGGAAAACACGTATAAAAGATATTACATCGCCTCATCAGATGACGAGGAAAATACCTTGCCCGCTTACGGAGGGAAAAGAAACAGAGAATCCTTAGACGAGTTCTTCGTTGAAGGATCAAAGAAAGCGAAGAAAGTGAAGCGATCATCGACAGTCGGGAAAGCGACTGGTAATAATGCGATTGCATATATATCCACGAACCTTGATGATGGAGCCAACGCAAGCCACCTCATAAAAATAGAAGTGTACGACATGAAAAAATTGGCAAACATTGAGCAGTCAGAGCACTGGAAGCATGCAGATGTTCGTGTAAAATACTTCTCGAAGGATCAAAACGATCCATTACACAAAACAACACGTGGAGTGATTTATCAAATGACAAAACAAATTTCCGATTCCCCGGAATGTAAAAAATACACATATAAAAACTAATTGAGCTATGTTACTAATCATTTAATTTGGTGTAGATGGTGGTGATTTTTGGATACTTCAATAAAAGTTTGATAATTTTAACTGATTTGTTTTACTACTTCTTTTCCTTAACCAAAATGAAACAAATTATTCATTACAAAATATTTATTCACTTAACCAACTTAAAATTAATACATGAAAAAAGCATTATACATATTTCTTAACAATATATCATTTTCCAAAGTATCGTTTCCAAACATTTTAATAAAAGATTGCAAAGGTACACCTCTAGATCTTAAATACAAATACACCAAACAATATTCGCCACATACAGATGAAAACAAATTCTGAATAACTTTATCATTAAACACCCATTTCTTACAATTTCTATTAATGAATAACAAATTATTGCCATTCGGTTTACATCCAAAAGAGTCAAAGTATTCTCCAACCCCTTCTTCATCAATATGAATGGCTACCCAATGAGATCCAGGCTTTGTATCAGGATCCAAATTACTTATCAAATAAATAGGTTTACTCATAGATATCGGTATTCGATTTGCTGCGAATACATTATGACTATAAGAGTGATTAATTTTATGTAAACATTCAGCTATTTGTAAAGAATCCATAATGCATTACATAGAGACATACGTGTGTTCAACTTAAAGGTAAAAAAAAATATTGAGTATAAAATATGAGAAAACATACTTATTTATCTAACTACTAAAGTCTACAGTTACATTTCTATTGCTATCAATTTCAATTAAGTTATCAAATTCAGCATAAACAATGCAATTGATTGTTTCTGTTAAACTTTTTTCAAAGCTTACATCTAACCTAACACTACCATGTTTAATCAAATTCCAATGTGAAGTTGAGTTTGCAGATAAATCAGGAGTTAAATCAAATGCCATCAAACAATAACCTTTTGCAAATCGATCTCTGTTTATACCATTACCCTCATTTAAGAAATGGATTCCAGTTCCAGAGAAAAGTGTATGGTAGGTTAAAGTATAAATATTGTTACTAAATACAGGTTGTAACGGTTTGGAGGGAATTTGCATACCATCTATATATAAACAGAACGAGTTTATTCCGAAGTTGTGAAAATCATATGGATTTTTTGTAAAATTACCATTGAAACCCATGTTATTAACGAATCCTATAATACATCTTTTTGGTACTTGTCCAAGAAACACATTATCTAATGTTTTACTCTGAACATCAGAAGGAATCGTAAGAACTTTAACCTCAGCTCTAGTGACTGGGTACTTTGCAGTTGTTGAAGCTAAAACTTTTTGGTGAGCAATAAGAACACTTGGATTTATTCGAGCTTTACGTATCATAAGAGTAGCATCTGTGATAACAACCTTTACTTTTAAATCATTTGTTGGAGCCATTAGATTAAAGCTATCTCTAGAACGAACTAATCTAATACACATTTCAACGCCATTAATTAAAAATTTATCTTGATTAAAGATGTCTCCATGTAAATGTCCAATCATTTCAACTTCTTTGCTTTCTTTAGTATATTTTTGTCTCTCTGTATATCCTTTATTCGATTCATCAGCATTACTCATTTTTCCTGCTGTATCTTCATGCCACATTGCACAAGTAAGATGTGATTGTTTTGCAGATGAAGAGTAATTTAAAAGTGTTTCTATGTAAGCCCGATAGCCATAAGTATTATTTGGAGGAGATATGAGTTTTTGATTAAGATATACATCTAATTGACTAAAAAGTGAATGAAGCCAATTATTTACTGGTGCCACTGATGTATTCTCATTTAAAGGAGTGGAATCTTGGTTTACGATTTTAGCTTTTATATGAAGTAAAGTATGCGATAAATCAATATAATCATCACCAGAACCAGGAACTTGAAATTCTATAGGACCATCATCACTTAGAGATGAAATTGGTTTATAATGTATCCACTGACCACCCTCTATACTCGTTTGTGTTGATGGTAATGCAAATAAATCTAATTCTGATTTTGCACATTCACATGAGTGATGATGTAAAAATGACATTTTTATTCTGTATTAAATATATCGTTAAAATCACTTTTATATTTTTTAATTATTTTCTTAGATGTTTTCCGCTTCAAATTCTGAGCCTTAATGGAAGGTTGAATGCAACGTTTCTTATTTTTATACCCCGAACCTTGCATTGCTCTTTCAATTTTATTATCAGCTTTCCTTTTTAAATTAGAAGTAGCTTCTTTAAATCTATTTGAAACAGATTCTTCAAGCGGTTTAGCATTTACAACATCAGATAAAAGTCCAACACCGGCATTTAAAGCTTCTTTACCAATTGCTCTTGCTCCACTTGATATAAGGGGTAAAACTGTTCGAAATAATCCACCCAAAAAGCTTCCTATTCCATGACCTCGTTGATGAGGAATACCTTTGTAAATGACACCCATTCCAGTTCCTGCTTGATGTGTATAGTAGTGTTGATAAGGACAGTTATTATTGTTTCCATGTTTGATATACATTTTATGAAATTTGTTTAAAATGTAGTTTAACACAGCTTGTCCCGAATTGGAATGGTATATTTTCACCGGTGTTGGATCTTATATCTATTTCAATCGTGTCAAATTCTCTGCGCATGACGGGAACATAGTGTGGTGGTGAAAAAACATGCATTTTGTTCGACCCGTAAACATATTTAACAGGGTCTAATGCTACAATTCTCAAAAGAGAACACATCACATCGCCTACCATTTGTGGTTCAATGATATCACAATATATGAATAATTGAGATGGTAAACCTAAATATAAATTAGCAGGAAATTTTCCAATGCTTTTTGTTTTTAAGTTAGTATCAGGATCAAATCCAAGCTGAAGAGATAGCTTTGGTGAAAATTTTAAAGATGTGATCTGATCAGTATCATCTACAAGACTAACATACTTAGAAATTTTATCTTGTTGTAATTTAAAAACTTCTGTGGAATTAATAGCTTTTAGCACATTATCTATGTTTTCGTAATTGGATGCCGGTATCCGAGTTTTATATGAAACACAAGTGTCTTCAACCTCGTTGGAAGCATCAAATATTTCTTTAGTATCCATTGCTGATGGCATATCATTTACACTTTTATTAGCTAATGTTGGTGTAATATCTTTATAAGTATCACCACTCGGTTGAGTCTTATGTAGGTTAGGCACTCGTTTAGTAATATAAATAACATTATGATGATCTTGAACAGTAAACATTGTACAAGGGTATTGAAACTCTACTATCCCCACTGACCATTCTCCTTCTAACTTAATTGGTTTTGGTAACTTTGTAGAAAAATGTGTTGTCTTATTTTCAGGAAAATATGAATAAGAACTATTGCTCGGTAAAGTAATGTAAAAATTGTTGGTACTCATATTTTTTTAATTTCTGAGGCTAGTATCCAACTATTAAACTTATCAGGATAACCTTTCCACTTCACTAACAATTCTTTTCTGCGGCCAGAATAACGACTACGTATTATTTTATCTATTTGATATGATGAAGTAGGATCGTAATTAACTTTTTGTAATTCTTTTTCATAGAACGTTCCAGTAATGGGTTCATTTTTTAAATCTTTTAAAGTATACACAACCCAAGGATATCTCTTTATCGCTCCTGTTATAATGAATATCTCATCACTCCAGTTTGTTTCATAACCCTTTTGAAATACATGTTTATATTTTGTTATGCGAACATAATCATCCACTTTAAATTTTTGATTTAATCTCAAACTTTTGTTTTCTTTAACATCATATAAATTACACCAGACTGTCATAATATTATTAGCTGAAACGTCAACAGGATACATTTTTATACTTCTGTGAAAGCTGTGATTATATGAATAAATTAAATTTTGTAGAACATCTATGTATCGAAAAGTATTCTTATGTGTAAAATACCGCCACATTTTCATTTTAAGAGTACGTTGAAATCTTTCTACTACGCTTGCTTTAATATCAGGATTATTCGTTGTATAATAATTAATATTATTTCTTTTAAAAAAAGCCTGTACTTCTTTAGAAATGAATTCAGTACCTTTATCCGTTTGTATGTGTGTTGGGGTAGCATTAGCTTCAGAAAATATACTAGCGAAACATTGTTTAATATTCTCAGAATTCTTTTTTTGTAAAGGCCTAGCAAATGCATATTTACTAAAGACATCAATAACACACAAAATATATTTATAACCATCGTTATATTCACTATAAGATTGCATATCACTTAAATCAGCTTGCCACAATTCATTGAAATTAGATAGCACATATTTATTTCTTGCAAATCTTCTTTGAACAGGTCTGTGTAAAGTGTAAGTTTCTTGTGATTGCAACCAATCTTTTACTTCGGTCCTTGTCATTTTACCCTTCATGGCTTGTGATAATTTACTTAAACTACTAAAACCATCTGGATTTCTCACATCATAATAAATATTTTTTATTTCTAGTAAGGGGTCCATTTTTGCCAGTCAATTTCTCTTCTTACTTTTTCCTTACCTACTGAATCTCCTACTTTTGGAGTAGAAAATTCTGAATCTTCACCAGTTCTAGATTCAAACCTTTGAAGATTAGGTGATTTAGATAAAACATTGATGTAAGTCTCCCTTCTTCGATTACCAATGTAGCTTAAAGGTACTTTTAAATCTTTTAAAACCTTACAGAATTCATGCCAACCAACTGGAGAACTATTTTTTAGAGGTCTTATAACATCATTCAATAAATCAACAATGTTACTTTTATAGATTTCTCTGTTGTTAATGAAAACAGTTCCTTGTTCATTCCAATAAATTTTGTCTTTGTTTTTAAGTAAAAAATCCACTAGCAATTCCCCCTTTGTTCTATATGTTTTAGGTAAAAGATGAACCAAATATGATTTATTGTAAAACTCGTTGATTCTGCTCGTATTGTCTTCATTCGATGACTTCCTTCCATGATCTGAATTTCCATCATGGTTATCATCACTTTTATTTGCATTTGATGATAGTATAGGTATCTATACCTGTATTTAGTAACAATATTTATACTTTAACCTACCATACACTTTTCTCTGGAACTGGAATCCATTTCTTAAATGAGGGTAATGGTATAAACAGAGATCGATTTGCAAAAGGTTATTGTTTGATGGCATTTGATTTAACTCCTGATTTATCTGCAAACTCAACTTCACATTGGAATTTGATTAAACATGGTAGTGTTAGGTTAGATGTAAGCTTTGAAAAAAGTTTAACAGAAACAATCAATTGCATTGTTTATGCTGAATTTGATAACTTAATTGAAATTGATAGCAATAGAAATGTAACTGTAGACTTTAGTAGTTAGATAAATAAGTATGTTTTCTCATATTTTATACTCAATATTTTTTTTACCTTTAAGTTGAACACACGTATGTCTCTATGTAATGCATTATGGATTCTTTACAAATAGCTGAATGTTTACATAAAATTAATCACTCTTATAGTCATAATGTATTCGCAGCAAATCGAATACCGATATCTATGAGTAAACCTATTTATTTGATAAGTAATTTGGATCCTGATACAAAGCCTGGATCTCATTGGGTAGCCATTCATATTGATGAAGAAGGGGTTGGAGAATACTTTGACTCTTTTGGATGTAAACCGAATGGCAATAATTTGTTATTCATTAATAGAAATTGTAAGAAATGGGTGTTTAATGATAAAGTTATTCAGAATTTGTTTTCATCTGTATGTGGCGAATATTGTTTGGTGTATTTGTATTTAAGATCTAGAGGTGTACCTTTGCAATCTTTTATTAAAATGTTTGGAAACGATACTTTGGAAAATGATATATTGTTAAGAAATATGTATAATGCTTTTTTCATGTATTAATTTTAAGTTGGTTAAGTGAATAAATATTTTGTAATGAATAATTTGTTTCATTTTGGTTAAGGAAAAGAAGTAGTAAAACAAATCAGTTAAAATTATCAAACTTTTATTGAAGTATCCAAAAATCACCACCATCTACACCAAATTAAATGATTAGTAACATAGCTCAATTAGTTTTTATATGTGTATTTTTTACATTCCGGGGAATCGGAAATTTGTTTTGTCATTTGATAAATCACTCCACGTGTTGTTTTGTGTAATGGATCGTTTTGATCCTTCGAGAAGTATTTTACACGAACATCTGCATGCTTCCAGTGCTCTGACTGCTCAATGTTTGCCAATTTTTTCATGTCGTACACTTCTATTTTTATGAGGTGGCTTGCGTTGGCTCCATCATCAAGGTTCGTGGATATATATGCAATCGCATTATTACCAGTCGCTTTCCCGACTGTCGATGATCGCTTCACTTTCTTCGCTTTCTTTGATCCTTCAACGAAGAACTCGTCTAAGGATTCTCTGTTTCTTTTCCCTCCGTAAGCGGGCAAGGTATTTTCCTCGTCATCTGATGAGGCGATGTAATATCTTTTATACGTGTTTTCCTCGAATTCCATGTCAATATTATCCTTCTTCATGCAACACGCGATCTATAACAATGACACTAGATTTAAATCTTCAGCAGATATTGATGTAAGGGAAGAACATAAAGACAAAGGCAAAGATAAATATTTGAGTAATAGAAACGGTACTTACATCCATAGTTCTCGCTTGTGGGGAGTGAAGAAGGTCAATTTGGTGTAGATGGTGGTGACTTGAACTTCGAAACACGATTGTAATGCTGTGGTAACTTAGTTCCACGTTTTATACTGCTCAATATTACATCAAATAACATTAAATATCAATTAGAAATGGTGTTGACTCCATTAAACATACTTAGCAATTTCAAAATAAATTCCGAATTTATTTTGAAATTGTTCGATTACTGATTACAAATCAAAAAGTGAAAGCTAGTACAATTAGGAACCCATCTATAGTTTCAACATTAAATATGTAGAGTATAGGTATTTGTGACATCAAACAGGAATTTATTTTGAAATTGTTCGATTACTGATTACAAATTAAAAAGTGAAAGCTAGTAATATTAGGAACCCATCTATAGTTTCATCATTAAATATGTAGAGTATAGGTATTTGTGATTATTATTTACTCAACAAGCAATGAAATCTAAATTTGAGAGAAAGGAACATCACCGCTCTAGATGTGAAATTCGGTTATTCAGGAATTAGAGGCTATTAGTGATCACAATAGACAGGTGATTAAGGAACCAGCCGAGGAAAGGTCGACTAATGAGTATGTCATTAAAGTAGGAACGAGATCTAATTAGGCTGTAACGTTAATGGAGTAATTAGTAATGAGCATTGATTAATAAAACAGAGGCTGAATCTGTAAATCCGTAAATAAGCAAAATACAGCTCTGAGACCCGGCGCAATCGATTCAAACGGGGGGTAAAACCCCTAGTTTGATACCAAACTTTTTTTTTTTTTTTAGGTTTCGAACCCTCTGAGATCGGGTTCGGGGAGGGGGGTTGAGGCAGGATTGAGGTGAGGCTGAACGCCCCTACTCCTACTACTTGCGTAGGTCGTCACGCCTGATAAAATTTAATTGAAAGATGAAATTAAAACCTATGTCTATTTGATAAATTATCACGTTTTAAACAGAGACAGGTATAAAATATCTGTCAGCTAAAATTTTGCTGTACGTAGGTGGTGAAATAGGCCTTTACTAACTTTTAACTTGCGGCTTCGCTGGCAATTTTTTAATTCTGCACTATCTTCTACTATTAAATACATAAATACATATCCGTCACGCCTCTCTCCCATTGGGGTAAGCAGAGATAACTTCCCTCCACTTGCTACGATACAAACACACTTCTTTCGCTTCATCCACATTCATCAGTCGCCTCGCCTTGTTTCTGCTTATACTTTGTCCCCGTTATTACAAAACGCGTTTTAAATATAGTTCTAGGACTAATGTAATTTTTTAATTTTTTTTCTATAGCCGAAACGTCGTTTATCTGAGTTTATTCTAGGACTATAAATAAAACTCGTTTTGTATTAAGGGAGTGTCTAATTAACTTGACAACTATGAAATTATTATAAATCATATTTTCCAAGAAAGTAAAGAGCTTAAAGAATAAAAATAAACACTTTAGTTATGTAGTTACCCTAGTTTTAAAAATAAAGTTGACTATAATAAACTTACCGGGAATTCAAATCAATATCCATGCGACACATAACTGCGGCAATTTTATCTCGAACAATGCCATTTTCAACCTTATTGTGGTAAGAGTACCTATGTATATTTTAACTGGGGTTTTGATTTAGCAGTAAGGCCCAGAACAGACGTTGAAACGCAAATGCAACGCAACTGAAACTGATAGTTACTTTTAAGTAGCGTCGTGTTTTTTTTTTTTTTTTTTTTTTCCTTTATTCAAAAACGAAACTTATACAATTTTTCTTATCAATAGATTACTCCTCGAAAACCTGTGAGGGTTTATTTGGGAGCAAGTTTTGTTGCTAGTTCGCTACATTTATATCTAATAATGTTAGTAACGTCGTCGGCCGTATCGTCAATGGAAACAGTCAGATACAAAGGGAAACAAAGAGGGCGTCTCGCGTCTGGCGCGTTTAATATCAGCTGTTACCACTGGCGCTCGGTCGATTGCATACATAGATAGGTAGGTACTTATACTAAAATAAGTAACATTTATACATACAATCACGCCTGTGTCCCTGTACAGGGCACGCAAAGTGTCAACGGCTCACTAATATCATTTGGGCTGAGAGTGAGTGTTATTTAATTAATGGTAATTAATTGGATTAAGGTAGTGGGTTTTCAATATCTGTTTACATTTTTTAAGTTTTTTCTTCAGTTGCGTTTCACCGTGTGTTTTGGCGCTAAGTAAGCTAGTTTTAATACTTTTGTCGTGGACGAGTATCGTTGGCAGATAATTGCCAATATAAAAAAAACGAATACTAATATATTTCTACTGTCTTATCTAGAAAATATAGAGCAATTCTATAAAAATAATTAATTGTTTTCGTACAAAAAATACTTTTGGGACCTAAATAGTTTTAAATATAGTTTTTGAACTTCTTCAGGTAAATGTCATGTCCATGACGTTTCGGCTATATTTATTTATTGGAAAACAAACAGCTTCATTATACATATAAGAAAATAATAAATTGTCAAACGAGCCAATTATAGATTTTCACAGATAAGTAAGTCCTAAAACTGTAAGTTCTAGAATAGGCATGATGACTAAAAAAATTTTTTTAGTCTGTCACATAGATTATTTTAAAATAATCGACACGTATTTTTTCTTTTTTATCTTAAACCAAAAATGACAACGTTACACTGGGTTAAAGTTGCTCGTGAAGTCACGTTTGAGTACGATTTTTACTCAATGGTGACGTAAAAACCCCCCACTCCGTAACTTTGATGCTCTGTATCTTTGTATTTATTTATGTATTTGATCAGGTAAAAAATGTGTTTCAAATAGTTTTTAATAGCCTAAAAGACGGACGAATTTTTTTTTGAATTTTTTAATGTAGTTTATATTATATATATAAAATCTATTATATTTAATCCTCGTTTTATAATAACAGTGAAAATGTTTGCATGCTAACAAAATTGTTCATTTAGTAAAACATCTTCAAAATAATAATATCTTCTTTATACGAGAAGAGAGATTTCCGAAGCACCCTGTATACCTTCGTATAATTGAATTCGTTGAGTGACTTGATTAAGTGTCTGCTTCACTCAAAGCTCAGTTAGCTGTAATTGACGCAATATCTAATCTAATGCTGGCTTCTCACTGCGCGTGGTAGCCCGCGCCGCGCCGCGCCCGCACGCGCCCCGCGCAGTGTGAAGAGCTAGGCGCGGCGCGGCGCGGGCAGGTGCGGCGCGGCGCGACCTATCCGCTAAACGCTAAAAGTCGGTAACTTCAAAGGCGCGGCGCGGGCTCGCGCGTGTAGGCGCGGGCGCGCGCGGCGCGGCCTGTGTATATTGATAGGATTCTTAAAAATTACGTACCTATGTAATTATCCTAAAATAAAAACAATGATTACCTTGACCGGCTCTTATTGAAAGTTGACATCCACCAACGCCTTTTAGTGGTTTGAAGCTAGAAGGCACGCGCCGCGCCGCGCCAGTTTCCGTTGGGTGGCGCGGTGTGTCGCGTGGCGCGTCCTTGCGCGTTGAGCGGCGCGGCGCGGGCTAACACGCGCAGTGAGAAGCCAGCTTAACAGGTCTATTTTCAGCGATCACAACATCATTAATGCGCTAATTGAGTTACATTAGGGGCCTGTTTCACCACTAATGAATAAAATTTAATTGCCAGATAAACCTGAAACTAATATCAAGAGTCTTTGGAGAGGCATGGGAGAGGCTTTTGCCGAGCAGTGGGACGAAATAGGCTAATAAAAAAAAACCTGACGTAAAAAATGACGTTTTAAACAGTGACAGGTATAATATATCTGACAGATTTTGATAGCGGTGAAACGGGCTCTTTTTCTACTAATTTAAAATGTCAATGTGCCGATGGATAGATGTGTGGATGTTTTTTACTCTTCACAAAAAAACTACTGAACTGATTGTGATGAAACTCAGCTATATTGTACATCATAATAACAAGACAATGTTATCATAAATTATTTATTGTGCATGTTGACTAAATTTGGATTTTTTTTTAAACTTTTAATTTGCATGCCGATGTTGAAACGGCTGCGTAGGTGAATCTTATATTATGAGATTACTATTCATACTATGTTCTGTACTATACCCTATGCAATGCAAATAAACTCATTCATTCATTCATTCATTCATTCATTCATTCATTCATTCATTCATTCATTCATTCATTCATTCATTCATGGTTTTGTCCAAAATACCACGAAAAATGCGTAGGAAGTCGCAGGCAGCCTCTAGTATTTTCATTTAAGGAAGTATTCTTGAATTACCTTATTAAATTGCTTCTTATTTTTATATTTGTTTTCATATATTTATTTAGAAGTATGTCACCTGAAACGAGAAAAAAACATTGTTAAAAAATACAAGCTTTTTATTATATACTCAATACTCAATCATTTATTGCACTCCACAGGTTTTTACAGATCTTATAAATAACTTAAAGTACCAAATGTGGACCCTGATTAGGGCACGGCAAATTGTGTAGCAAAGCACAAACTTAAAACTGAAATGAGATAAGTTACAAGTGTTACAACAATACTGTAATTACTTAAACTTAAACATATTTTAAAATTTATATTCTAAGTTAAAATTACTAATTGTTTAAATAGTTTCATTTGGCGTAGACTCCAGTGGCAAAATTTTCTGTCTTCTTTCTGCCTCATTGTTTTTTATCCCGAGCTGCCTCTACCCTGACAACCATGAAGTGTCCAGCTCATTCCGCCACCTTTTCCATGACATAGCCATAGGCCTTTTGGCAGTTGGTTGCTATTAACTATTCTCTTAAAAAATTTAAAGAGTTTCTCAAAACAAACATAACCCTAGCCTATTTTATTCTACATTATCAGATCCAGTTTTCCAATTAATTGAAATCTTAAATAACGAAGGCGTAAACCGTTCAATTTACTTACGCCCATTTTCAATATCGACGCGGTATCCCCTTTCACGTAACACGACCTACCTCTAACTTGAATTATCATCTCTCTGCGTCGATAAATCGAATATATCCCAGCCTCTAATAAATGCGAGCCTCTTGTAAAGAAAGGACGTAAGTCGCTGAAGTTTTTTTTTGTAAATTATACGTTTGTATTTGGTGTTATGAGTAATATTTCAATGTCGTTTTTTACATAAGAACACATAAGTACCTATTGTAATAATAAGAAAAGATTATTTTAATGAGTACATTTTAATGAGTTTCAAATTGAACATATGAAATCAAATGCACCTTTACGTAGCTGTTTAGAAAAATATACCTAAAGAGTCTTAGTGCCTGTTTTACCATCCACATACACCACATCCAAATTTAACTAACAGATAAACCTATATCTATTTCATAAAACATGACGTTTTAGACAGAGACAGGTATAAAATATCTGTTAGATAAATTTTATCAGTAAATGTTGAAACGAGCCCTTAGGATACTAAAAACTGCTTGCTAACTGTACAAAATAAAATCATTCGACATAAAAAGGGGTAAGTTAAAAGTTAAAAAGTTAAAAGGTAAAAGTTATAATGACCGTTTCATTAACGCCCGTTATTAATAACCTATCCTGATCCGTTTTTTACCAAATCGAGATTGAAAAAACAAAACACAATTGTGTTCTTGACATGTTTTTGGTACACAAGTGACAATTGTGTTTTGTTTTTTCAATCTCGATTTGGTAAAAACGGATCAGGATAGGTTATTAATAACGGGCGTTAGTCATCATCATTTCATTTAAGAGTTAGACTTTTGTCGGTAAAGTATTCTCCATTTAGGCTTACCCTCTGCCAGCGCTTTAACTTCCCGATAGTGTAGAAAATAAGCCCATTTTATGTGGGGAACATTGGAAAATTTAAAGGTAAATAAAAAAAATGTTCTCCGAAATTCCCAATAACGTGTTTTGCCCTGTCACTTTCCAGAATAGGCCCCCACGCCCCAGCGGCGTCGTAATCAACTCTTGCTAAATTAATATTGACACGAGTATTAGCGAGCACTAGAGATTTAGCTAACATCAAATCCCTTAGGAGTTCCCTATGATTGTTTGCGTTTAATATTAATATTGTTATTTCTGTTGTAATTGTTACGTGTTGATGGAAATGATGTTTGATGCCGGATTTGTGATGGAATGCTTGAAAAGGTTTCGATTAGTGCAACTAATTTTGGGAGAATTTTTTAATAACTGATAAGCAATAACTTGCAATGATTGGGGAATAGATTTTTTTTTTCACTATTTTTCTCAAGAAATTCACTCAGTTTATTTGTACATTACAAGGTCCAAAAAAAGGTTAAGATTAAGTAAATCTGACAACAAATTATTTCGACAATAAATCAAAAAGCCAGGTGCTCTACCGATGACAGGGAAAAGCTTTTATTTGAATCAATATTTAATATTTATTTCATTAAGTACACAAACAGAATACAAAGCAAAAAATAAAGCATATTATAAAGCAATTTGTTATAACAAAAGCATATTATTATAGTCTAATAGGCAATTTGTTCATTCAGTGAGCAGAAATCAAAAACATGCCACTAGCAAGGCCAATAACAACAAAATAAATAAGTACTCCATCCACAATTGTGACAAATTATTACAAGGGAATCTTCTTTTAGACCCCGCAAACTTTTATGCGTATGAAGAAAAATAGCTTCATTTTGTCTCGCCTGGGGAAAACAAAATTATACAATGTCGGAGCAAATAAACAGGTCCTTAGGGTATTAACTTCTGTGTTTGAAAACTTTGGGTAGCCTTGTAAGTTACGGTTGTCATATGGCGGTGGATGACCCAACACCATGATACAAATTGTAATCTTGTAAGTATAATTTTAGACTTGGAAGATCTTACTGCTACTACAGGCTTTTCCTGAAAGGCATTATTACTCATCATCTCATCTTATAGAGTTAGGTACTAAGTAATGTGTGTTTTCATACTTAAATTGAAATGTTAGATGGAAATTAAAACCGCGGTACAGGCCTTTTCCCAGCAGTGGGATCTTGGCGGTAATTAAAAAAAATAATCATTTTATGTACTTACATTTTGCAGTTTGATGTTTGATATGAAATAGCAAAACAGCGGGTCGGCGGGTATTGACTACAGGTTTGTGTTTTCCATATCAAACGTCAAACATAACTGCGCCGTAACTACGTACAGTCGCAGGTATGGACCCAAAGCAAATACTTAGAAAAGACAAAACTTGGCTATTGACTGACATGCAGTAATCTGGTGATAGTTCATTAATGTCCCTTCAAATATTGAGCCTGAATCTACGTATACAGAATTCATCGCATCAGAACCACATTTCCTTTGCCTCAATAATAATTATCTAAATGGCCATCAAAAGTCGCCGTGTTTCAATTCTTTCAATTTGCGGCAATAAATTCATCCGAACTAGTATCTTGTAAACAACAACCCGTATAAACTGGCCATAGATCTTTTTGCTGGAGTTATTTTGGTCCCGAATTTTCTTGTTTTCGCTATTCGATGTGTTTGTTTTGCTCCTGTTATTTATTTTTGTGACTCCGTTCTTTGGTATTGTGTTGGATGTTAGTTTCGAGTGGCTGTTTCGTAGTGTTTTTCTGAATAGTAGGGCTTAAAACCCGGAGTTAGGTTGTATGTTTCTTTTGTGTTTAAAAGATGAATGACTTGCTCTAATTTGTGATAATCTCTTTTCAACAGCATCATCATCAGCCCTTTTATCATCTCCATTATAGGGGCATAAACCTACTCTCATACAAGAGTCATAGTTCAATGACATAGATACCTTAATTTCATAAACCATAATACGAAAGACTTTAGCAATCATACAAAAACGCAGAGAATGCTCGGAGGTTTATATAACTTCGTAATTTGCTTTTCGAATATACCTACACAATAAGAATACCTACATACATGAAAACTTTATTTATTTGGTTGTCGATGACAGACACGCTTAGATACCTACTACTATAAATTTATTGAAAATATTAAGAAAATCTTTGCAAAAGGAGCAAAGAATAGCAAAGTTTCTTTATTCCTTTGGTCTTTTATCATTCTATCTCACAGCCCCTAAAAAACAGAGCCATTCAACCAAACTACTGGCAAACGCAAAGGAAGCTCTAACATTAGCAATTTTTCGTCTTCTTAGAGAAGCGGATTATGAAAATTTATTCCCAAATATGCGGGCTGTGCGAACGACCTCATTTCCCTTACCTTCGAGTGATAAATAGGTGTCAAATATTCTTTCCTTCCACCTAGAGGTGACAAAACTTCGTGTTTGTATCGATTTTTCTGCTTATTTGCGTATCAAAAGGTTCAATGTGATTCATAGCGTTACATTATTAGGTACGAAATGTATTTCTTAATATTTTTTGTTGGTTATATTTTTGTTAAAAATCTGTGAATTGTGAATGACGTAGGAAGTACTTTATTTGTGGCAGTAGATTATGGTATTTTAAAAAATATCCTTATTTCCGTTTCCGTTATATTTAGGTACAAAAGAAACGAGAATTTAGAATTTCGTAACAGGTACAATGTATAGGTACCTGTTATGTATATTAGGCATTTACCTAAATGCCTACATAGAGGCTGCCCGCGACTTCGTACGCCTTTATCGTCTTATCTTAAAAAAATCATTGTGTTATTCTGATATATAAGCTACAATACTGCCAAATTTCATAAAAATCTATTCAGTAGTTTTGCGTGAAAGAGTAACAAACATCCACCCATCAATCGCGATCGGCACAAATATTCACATTAATAATATTAGTAAGATTATGTTTTATTTTATTATGATACTGAATTGAGAATGTAAATAATAATAATTATTCCCTCATCACATCACAAACATCACCATAATCATCATCATGGACATCGCCTACCCACATCCCAATTACACATAAGAAAGTACATTTTGTCTAGCGTTGTAATATCTTCAATCCAAACTTCAGCCGCAACGTTATCCACGACTGAACCGGCCCTGTTTACAAGTGTTATCTCAACCGTGTTTAACATTAATCCCTTCACAGGGCCGGAGTTAGGAAAGGGCTTGTGGGCTTGGGTCCATGATGGACATCTAGGAAGTTGAGTATTGACAAGGTTTACCCTTTCAATACAAAAAATATAATGGTTTGCGAGTTGGAAACCTTTAGGTTTCTAGATAACAACTTTGATTTTGTTGTAATGGTTTTGTTTTTATTATCTGCGTTTTATTTAATTTACCAACCAAATATAGTTTATTTCATTTTTAGGTTACTACCAACAGTAAATTTTAAGCAGAAACTCTTTAAATGTCCCGTAGTGTTGTGATTAACAAGAAATACAACACCTCTTTAAAAATATAGACAAACTTACATTTTATTTAACAGTACCGTAATATTGTCATTAAAAAAAAACAAGATGTACAGACATAGTTAATAATTAAATCAGTGTCATTTTTAAAATACATGAAAATCGGACTTTGTTTAAGGGAGAAAGACGCAATGAGGAAGGAATATAGGGAGTGACCCCATTTTTTTTCATACACAGATGAGTTTATGACAGCGTGCCAAGGTTGCGTTAAGTTTTTCATAGTTTTCTTGGTAGATTACATGTCAAACGATAAGTAGTACCATACAAAAAGGTAGCCATATTGCATCAGACCAGGCACGCAGATCTAGACGGTATGGCTCCTCCTTATATATTCTATACTCAAAGGAAAGACGTTACCTTTACCCCTTAAACAAAGTCTTATAAAGATTCACAGATTCAAAATTCTCTTTCATCTAACTCCGCCCCTGCCACCTAAGTTCCATTGTCCCATATATCAGTACGAACACGTTCATCCGACGAACATATCTTAACAAGTTGAATAATTGAACAAGTTTCCACCACTCTAATTGTCAGAGTTATAACTATGGCGGCTTATTTAAAAGGCCTTGTAGTCTGTAACTATAAATTGTATGTTTTGTTAAACATGCTATAGTTATCTTACTTAATTAGATAACATTTAGATAACTTAATTAGATAACATATACAATTATCTAATTGAATAGACTATTTTGAATTGCCGTAGTGTTGCGAAGTCTCTTGGAGACATTTATTCACGGCCTTTTTTATGTAGTATATAGGCACGTTGTTAAGGTATGTGTTTTCTATACCTCCCTTTTTTGACGGAATTTTAAATCCTTCTAATATTATGAAATGTCAATGTTTGTGCCGATAGATTGATGCGAGGAAGTTTGTTACTGTCACGCAAAAACCTCTGAAGTGATCTTAACTTAAACTTTACATGATTGTAGTTTGCACATCAGAATACTACATATAGCGGCTAGTAGGAACACCGTGGGGTTTTAGCCGGTGGGAGTCCGGCATAACCCTTCGTCTTTCTCCGAGACGAAGGGTATCCATTTCCCCACGTAAAAAAAAAGCTACTATTTTCAGATATTGTTTAAGTTTTCCAATCCAAGATATGACAAGATAAATATGTAAGTTGCGGACAGCCTCGAGTGTGTTATCCATCAATTATCCATTCAATTAAGTATCAAATTATCCATCTAACAATAGCGTCGTCTTCTTCTAATGTTTGACAATAACAGTGATAGCTATAGGTGTAATCGAGTAGTAGTTTTATAACTTTTGCAGGCTGTTTACCTTCATATTTTATTATTACTCGAAGGAATCGAAGTTTGTTCCGATTTGTGCCGATTTCCATAAGGGTTTGCGTGTTGGTGTCACATAATTTTAACCTTCAATGTAAGGAAAACATGTTGTTTATTTTAGGATTTGTTTGTTTGCTATATTGAAAAAGGAAAGGATTTTGTAGGGCGTGTCTCATTATAGAGTATACATTCAAGAGTATTTTTATGTTACACGAGTTATGCAAGTTTATCTTAAACTAAATCATGGGGAGTTTGATTCGAGTCGATTTAGAAATGAGATTTCTGCCTTCGCATAGTCTGTTAGGTTAATGTATGTTTCCAGTAAAAAAAAAAAAACATGTTTTTACATAGGTACGCCTCCATATTTGCGAATTTACTTAAATAAACTTGAGAGTAAAATATTTTATTGAGTAGTAGTTTCAAGAGTTTTATCTTATCTTATCTAGCCATCGGTGTCCCACTGCTGGGCAAAGGTCTCTCTCCTCTTCTTTCATGATTCCCTATCCTGGGCCGCCTCTTTTAGGAAAGAAATTTATTAAGTATAATAGCAAATAACTTTACCAATTAGACTATTTTGTGCTATAAAAAAAATTCAATCGCACGAAAAAATTAACAAGATTTAAAAAATGTAAAATAAGTAGAGAAAATCTTTAACATGGCGTTACTTTATGACAAATACAATATGTTTGTATTCGATATAAAAGGAAATCGACGGATGATATTGGCAGTCTATTCAAGGCAGGGAATCGAAAAGATTGACAGCTCAATGTGATAATATTTTGACGTTCTTATCATGTCACAAGTTTCCTTAAAGGAGAGAACATTTTTCTTATGGTTTTTTTTTTTTTCGAAGTGTTATGTGTGGAGCGTAGCAAGTGGAGAGAAATAGTCTTTGGTTACCCCGATGGGAGAGAAACGTGACGGATATGTATGTACGTAAGTATGTATGTAGAAAAGTTTTGCGTTTTCGAAGACTACACTTGAGACTACCCGCGACATAGGTATGCATTTATCGTTATATCTACCTATATACCTAAATTTTAAAAATTAGAATTCTAAATATAGCTACGTCACAAAAAATGGCAGAATTGTGTCCCGAAAACTGATTCAAATGAGAGACACGTGTGTTTGGCAGCCGAATATAACATACAAGCACTTTTAGAAGGGTTTAGTTGAATTATATGAAATTAAATTGAGTTTGGACCCAACCACGGAGGCACCCTAAACAAACTTACGACGGTGCACGGTGCAATTTATAACATGTAGCGTTTCTTGGCCCAGGATAGAGAATTGTGGGAATTGTGCCCAGCGGTGGTACACTGATGGCTAGCTAAGTAATGTTTAGTTAAGCGTTGTGGTTGATGAAAGAACTGTGTTTAAATTGTAGCATGTGTCAAATAGTCTGCCTATCCCGATGGGAAATACTTATGATATTTATGAATAACCTACGGGTATAATTCTTTACGTTATTTTTCCACTGTTTTCTCTTGTCGATAGAGTCTAATTTGAGAATGTTTTTCAGACTTTACGCCTTCGCTCCTTATCTACATACGAGTAATTTGGAAGTTTATTTTTCCATTCATTAAAATAAAACTGTATAAATTTCCTGAAAGGCACTTTGTTACTGTCAATAATCGAAATTGCTACACTATAAGTTAATAATAAATATGTATTATTTCAAAAGCTTGGCTGTTATTTCAAAAGATTATCGTTTATTTGTATATGCGTAATGTGGATGGAGGACCCACCATCTTTTAGCAATAGTTATTAGTGAGCACTGCCAGGCTTTAAAAAAAAAAGTTGTAAAACATTTGTAAAACGAATGTATTACTGTCTCCTGTAACTTGACCCACATAGCGTGTCCGTAACCCAACTTTATTAAATTACCCTGTCTTAGAAGTGTATAAAATGGCAAATTTATCACCGGCCTCTTTGCTTTACACATTATGAACATAGAGTGCCCTTTGCTTCAAGTGGGTAAACTAAGTACCTACAATTACTATGTAATTGGTAGTAATTTCGTTTGTTTAAGCTGTTGACTTAATTTAGTTCTAGGAATGAATTTAAATTGGTCAGCTTGTTTGCGTAGCTTGACTTTGTGGGTACTTTTTTGTTTTGGTTACAAAAATCTTTCTACATTTTAGCTAATTAGTACCTAATCTGTGTTTATTTTGCAAAGAATTTAAAAATATCAGACATTCAAAATGTCTAATAAAAGGTTTTCCGGTCTCCGCTCTTTCACCTCTGAATTTAAATAAAACAATCAGATCAAACCCCAATAAAATAAACAGAATCTCCAATAAAAATAATTGACGATCACAGCCAAGAATCTATAGATAGTAGGAGTATGGAGGGTCATAAAAGTGAAACATGTCCCAACACACTTTGCCAAGTGGGCCAAGCCTTTGGCCAAGTTTTGCAGCGGGGGTGTGATATTAACCCAACCTTTTTGCATAGTGGTTTCCACGAAGTTTAGTGAGCGAAAAAGGATAAAAGAAGCACAACTTCTGGTGTGACTGTGGTCTAAAAGTGAGCTCTTGATGGCCTCGCAGCTCGAATATTAAGTAGACGCTCTTGTTTTTTTTATCGCAGTTCTTTTTTATGATTTTTTAAACTTAGAACTTTGAAATGCAATTGTTTTTGTTCTTACTTTAAATAAGTAGCTGTTAGAGTTATTTTGGCTAAAAAGAAAGGTTTTTCAAAATTAAACGACGTAATTAGATATACAATGAGTATTAATTGTTAATTATAAAATATATTTAAAAATGTTGTTGGTGTCCTTGTGCTTAGTTTAACTATTTTGGTATGAACTGCGAAGATTCAATTTTATGTACGTATAGAAACGTATGATAGAACAAACAAAAATGTAATAGCTAAGTAAAGCTTGTTTGTTTTAAAGTCAGTTTGTTACCGTGAGCTAGAGGCTTTATTGTGTTTTCACACAAAATTTCCACGAAGTTACGTATTTTAGTAATAACAAACAACCTTTTGCTAGACTCTCCAAGCACTTACAAATATTGCTTCGAGCTAAAATTATGTCAACACAGAACCTGAAACAGGGAAACTGTGTTTTTCGAGGGAATTCCTAATGATAACAAGTTTTGAGGGGCTTCAAAATTAGTTGTAGAATATCTGACCTGTGTTCTATTACCTACTATACAAAGTATCTTTTAAATTGTTGAACAAATTAAAATGATTCTGACGATTTCTTTCGATTCGCTTACGAAGTTAGTTTCTTTCAATTTGATGCGACTACGGGTCCTGTGACTACTGATGTGACTAATTTTACGTGACTACTACTGACTCCTATCTGACTATTGGAACCTTTGGTGTGACTGGTGATACACAGGTATTATGAAAGTAGCCGTTGACAGGCGTTAATTAAAATAAATTGGCTTTATAGTTAAGTGGTTTTAAATAAAATTAAGACGACAGAATACGAAAAAAAACAAACCTTAGCTTTGCTTAAAAACAAAATAGAATAATAAAACGGTAGTCACAAAATTATTATTTTCCGATTTTTATCGTTAAATTTTGTTAGGTAGTTTTTAACTATAAACAATCGGTTTGAAATCTCTTCTTAATCTTCATCAAACACAATTATTTATTCTCCTCAAAAGGAATACAACAAGAAATATGTAGGTCATCTTAAAACACCCCAATGGCCTGAAGGCGCTCGAGGGTTAATTGTATAATGGGGTTAGAGTAAACCTCTAATATTAATTGCTATAATTTATATTGTATAATAACTACCCGCCCAAGGAATTCGTTTATGATAGTTTCTGTATAACTTTAGATAGTATAAAGGGGACAACCAAGGCGAACGTATCTCGATCAAATCGGGGCCTTGTTACAGATAGGCCAAGTCAAGAGTAATCTAAACCGACGTGCATTTATGAGGCGACTGATGAATGTGCATGAAGCGAAAGAAGTGAGTTTGAGTTGTAAAAAGTGGTCTTTGCCTACCCCGATGGGAGAAAGGCGTAACAGATATTTATCTATATGTAAAGATTATAAGATATAAGTAAATAGATTAAAGAAAGAGATAAATTTGTTTTGTTTGTTAGTTTGTTGGTTTGTTTTTGTAGTAGATATAAGTTTGTTTTGGGGAAGATGCAGTTGAGAGGAGTTTCCAAATGTTTTGATAATGTATTGGTAATATTGACAATGTTAATATAACGAAAACAAGAAGGGGATCCTGTTAGATAACATAAACAGACATAATATATGATTAAAAAATATCAAACTATTCCTTTTATATATAAAAAAAACTGTTACATTTTATACAGGTCAAAACTACATCATATTTCAAATTCGTATCATACTTGCCTCTTTCCTACGGTCTTGCTACGATGACTAGCTACGATCCAAACATACTTCTGTCGCTTCATCTACATTCATCAACCTCTTTATACAAGTCGGTTTAGGGTACTAGCTAACTTGACACAGACTAATTATATCATTACAAAATACAGTGCATGCCCGCGTAGCTGCAGCAATATAACAAAAGATAAGCGCTCTTGAAATTAATTGCAGATTAGAAAATAACAATTAATTAAAATACACCACAGACAGTGAGTTTGGATCATAGCAAGTGGAGGGAAGAGGTCTGTCTGGGGGAAATAGGCATGTCAGTTAAGTAGGTATGTATGTTTAGACATAAATAAGTAAGTGCGTTTACCGGAATCACACCGTTATATATAATTCTCAAGAAGTGTATTAAGTACGGTAAGTAATAACAAAAGTTTTTGCACCATTTTATCACAAAATAAGGTTAAATTTAAATTAAGAGTAGTCAATAAGAATGCTCAAGATGTTTTCAATCACGACTTATTAAAATGTCGTGACTTGTTATTTTTGATAATAAGTCAGTTGTGTCAAATTAGTCAATCTTTATTGTGATCGGCAGTCAAATAAGCAAATAAAGAGTTTAAACAAAACAACGGTTACAAAAACACGAAACCAAATACAATATTTCGCTAGTCGACCTAATAGGATTCGCAAATGAGGGTCAAAATACAGGACAGAGTGATAAATTTACGTTCAAAACCGGTCCGAAAACAAGGCCTTTCAATTGGCATATTCGTCTGTTCAACAATACGCTCGTAGATGGAATAGAATGGAAATTACAAGCGCTGGCAATAGCCACTCGTCGCGCATTGTGTTTCAACTTGTGTAAACTCGGGCCTGTGTTTATGCGAAACAACGTTAGACGAAATCCCTAGAAATTTTAGATCCGTAGTGCTCTCGGTCTGTGTCTCTCTGTTGGTTTTGGCTGGCATTTTTTTGGCAATGTTCGGAGGGTTGTAAAGTTTTGGTAATAACATAATCTGGAGGAACATCTGATGTCGTTTTTGTTTATGTTTTATGATGGTAATATGATCGAAATAAAAAATTGTGCCAAATATGTCAGTGACCCAAATATTTATAAAAGCGATGTCAGGTTTTCCAGCTATTTTGGGGCTTTAAACAGTCGTGGTTGAACCTCCTTGTTTAATGGACAACACCAACAACGCTGGACGATAGAAATGTGCGATTTTTCGCAATTTCAATTTAAAAGTCAAACTTAGGAGGCCAAACAACCGCTTATACATAAATAAAGACCCTATTGTTGTGTATATTTTTATGTACCTACGTCAGGGGTTTCAAACAATCTACGTCTTCACCGTCTATAACGAAATACCTAATATAGATGAGCATATAGATATGTACAACAGATCGCAACCAAAGCTTACAAGTTAATTTGGTTCTGCTACAACATCTAATTTAGTTGTAACAACACAGTTTAGTCAACATGTCTGTGAACAAGTTCACTCGTTATTTGATTAAATGTTTTTCTTGGAAATCTTTCTAATTTTATAAAATAAATTTTCAGTGAATTTTCTTGAAATGTTTTATTAGTTAATTAATTAATTTTGTTTTGCAGAACGTAAAATACGCTCTCATTAAAATTTATTCGTGATACGTTCACTTCAAAATGCTAATCCCAAGACATAAGCACTCTCTAATAACAAAACATAAGAAATCGAACTCAAAGACGAACAAAAGAAAGTCTTAAATCAACCAAACATAGCTTGTTAATAAAAAAAACGGACAAGAAAAATACTTCTAAAATTTTTCATAAATTAAAGAATAACTTTTATTAAAAAAGGGAATCTTTTGAAATGAAGTTAAATAAAGATAAAATCCTCGATTTAGACAAGGGGAAGTAAATGGGGCTATTAAAAGCGCGTCCACAATAACGTGATAAATCCCTCTCATATAACATAACAGTGTGTTTGGAAGGACGCCAAATCATTTCGCTACGTTTTGCTATTCTACTTATGCTTCAGACGCAAAACATAAGAAATAGCGACGATGAGATGAAAACAAAGATTTTTGTAAGATAAATCACTTTGGGAAAAATTAAATATACCTCCATACATATCTGTCACGCATCTCTCCCATCGTGGTTGGCAGAGACCACTTTGCTCCACGTGCTACGATCCAAACACACCTCTTTCGCTTCATGCACATGCATCAGTCATCTCATACATGAACGTCGGTTTAGGGTAGATGCTCTTAACTTGGCCATTTTAAAATAAAATACGAATGACATCAAATAAAAAAATAAATAAAGTGGTGGTCGTAAGAATAGTTTTATGAATGCAGCAGGAGAGATGCCATAAAGTGAAGATAAATATAGAGTGGGGATATTATGAATGGATAGTGAAGTAGAGGAAGCAATAAAATTATGAGGTTAAATTCAAACAACTTAAATTAAGCTGAATTTAAATGAAATGAAGCTTCCTTATATTGCAGTATTTAAATTAGTGAACGATAGAAAAGTATATGCATGTACTCGTGATAACAAACAACTTTTACTATGGGACCAAGTTTGAAATCATTAAAAAAAATTGTTCCCCTATACTATCAGCTGATTGCATTTTGTATGCATTTTGTATGGAGAGTTTAAAATTTTTTGAATGATTTCAAACTTCTTCCGATAGTAAAAGTTGTTTGTTATAACGAGTACATGCATATCCTTTTCTATCGTTCGCTAACTAAAAGTCAGCCTATATAGTTTATTATAAATACATACATTTACATACAAATACTCAGACATAAGACAAACATCTCTGTACATCATAATAATGTTTGTCTATAGTGGGAATCAAATCCACGACCTGCGGTATGGCAAGCAGGGTCACCAACAACGCCAATTGTCTTAGTAATTAAAAATCATAATGCGCAATATGCGCATACCTATTAGCAAGCTATAACCGTTAACCGTTACATGCACTGACCCAGAACACACGGGGAAACGCAACTGCAACGCTACTGCAACTGCTAGTTACTTTTGAGTTGCATTTAAGTTTCTGCTATAGACTCCTTTAGAAAACCACACACGATGCAAGTAATCTGAAACGTTTCAAACTAGTTGCGTCCAGTGTGGTTTTCTAAAGGAGTCAATAGCAGAAACTAAGATGCAACTCAAAAGTAACTTGCAGTTGCAGTTGCAGTTCCGTTTCCCCATGTGTTCTAGGCCTAACTAAAAAAAGGATACGCGCTCGCAGCAAGTTCGCGGACCATTAGCGAACAAGGCACATACTTTTTTTTTTTTTTGTTACCGTGTATGCTACAGTTACAGTTACAGTTACAACCCGCCAATGAATATGCGAATTAGCTCCCGTTTCATCATCTATAGATGAAAAATTTGACAGATATTTTATACTTGTCTCTGTCTAAAACGTCATCTTACGGTGCGTACAGACCATGTAACATGTTATATAACTTGTGTTATATAACTTGTGTTATATAACACGTCCACACATGTAACCTTGTTATTCAACATTGCAACATAAAATAATACTGTACACATTAGAATAACAATGCAATATAACATTGTTATATTTTTATGTTGCAATGTTGAATCACAAGGTCATAGTGTGGACGTGTTATAAAACACAAGTTAAATAACATGTTACATGGTCTGTACGCACCTCCACGCGATCAAAGTTATATAACATTGTTGTACATATCAATAACATTGTTTTATAACATTCAGTGTCCACATTATGTAAAACATGTTATATAACAATGTTAAATAACATATTATATTACATGGTCTGTACGCACCTTTACTAATATCATAAATGTCAATGTTTGTGCCATTGGATGGATGAATAGATAGATGTTTGTTGCTTCATCACGTAAAAACCACTGAATAGATTTTAATGCAATTTTACAATAACTTAGCTTGGTCACCAGAATAACATATAGGCTATATTATTTTACAATATCATGATTTCTTTCCAAGATATGACCAATACTGTGTACGAAGTCGCGGGCAGCCTCTAGTGTGTTATAAAATAGACATAAATTTATCTGTCAGTTAAAATATATCTGTACGGTGAAATGGGCACTTAAACCGACAAAAACTTACACCACACAAAGTTGTAGCGTAAGAAACTAAACAACACCGGAAATAAAGACCAACACGAGGCTTTAATCGGCGAAACTTTAATTAAGTCAGACAATGCTTTTGGCACTTCAACCTACCCGTTTCTTTTACGACTTGTTTGTGTGTTGGTTATGACGGGGAAACAAATTGTTCTTTCGGAAAAAGGATTAAAATTTTTACCATTTCTGTCTGATAATTTTTTCTCGTTTCCAATCACTGATTTTCAATTGTTTAACTTCAGTACACAGCAATGCCGGTGATATTAGAATGGGCATGATGACAAAAAAATTTTTTAGTCCATCACATAGATTGTTTTAAAATATTCGACACGTACCTATTTTTTCTTTTTTCTCTTAAACTAAAAATGACTGAGATACACTGGGTTAAAGTTGCTCGTGACGTCACTCCTCATTAGGATTTTTACGTAGGAGTGACGTCAATACCCCCCACTCCGTAACTTTGATGCTCTGTATCTTTGTATTTATTTGTGTATTTGATCTGGTAAAAAATGTGTTTCAAATATTTTTAATAGCCTAAAAGACGGACTAATTATTATTTTTTTAATTTTTGAATGTAGTCATTATCCCTATTATGATATCGACAGGCGTTTGTTTTAATAGATGCCCCCCTATATCAAAAAATTGTATCATACATATAGAACTATTGTTGGTATATTACAAAAATCCAAATCTAACTTCCACTTCCTCACTGTATAAATATTTTATTCATTATATATCATTCACTCAATCAATCATTCAATATCGGTTAATTTTTGCCTTCCATTGATTAAAGATTGTTGAACTGACAGCACGTCTTTTATTCTGCCTGCCCTACCTATACCTATATATATTACCCTACCTATACCTGTATCTATTATAGGTATAGAGATCCTATATTCACAGCACCTATAACCCAACTATTAATACAAACGCCTGTGGTATTTAAAGGTAGGTATTTACTTAGGCACATCGTCGCATAGACTAACTTAAATTTAGAAACGCTGACCAAAACTAAACAAACTTAAATCTATAACTTAGTTCAAACATTTCGCCTTATGGACTGTAATCTTAAGACGACAAAGAAAAATATATATCGAATCAATGCGATAGAAAGAGAAACGTATAAGAATTGTGTGGGATTGTTTGCTGTGGACCCTTATTACAACAATGGGAATATTAGCTTTGATATACGCCTAAGGCTGTGTACACACTTTAGTTGCTTTTATAAAGAAAGTTGATGTCAGTGCTTGTGCTCATAAGGTTGAAATTGTATAAGAATGATGAAAAGTCGGCTTATTTTCGCTTACATAACATTTGCACTGGTTTTTAACAGTTGTTAGTAGGATTTTTATTTTTGACCAAGAATAAATATAGCGACTATGTTCCACTTCACTTTACTCTTAAAATAACTATTTATTCCAATTTCTTGAATTCGATGGTACCACTACCTCGATATTTGAAATAAACTTAGAACATGTTTCAAAGAGTAAAACACAAAATGTGGTTGTACAAAATAAACATCATGTTTGTCATCTACTGCATTCTGAATCTCCAATTTAATTTCACCATTTTAAATTTATATTAAGTTAGATACAGATACTGTCAGCCTATCACATCCGAATGCTGGGAAAAAGCCTTCCTCCTTGCTCTCCATCCAGTTCTGCTGTGCACCAGGACTATTATTCGCTAAATGAGTCGAGCCCGTCTCGCCTTTAAAGTGATTGTGAACAATTTAAGTATATTTTATATGATAACACAACACTTTAAAAGCTATGTAATATCACGAATTTAAACAAAAGACGACGAAACCGTATCCAACCACGTTATACAACACCTAGAGTACGAATTTATTTATTGAGTACCAACCTCTACCGCCCCATGGTATATGGATGATTGTTTTGCTTCATCGATTGCCTTTTAGAGGTTCCTATTGTTACCGGGATAGCTTTTGGTCATTGAAATTCAAATTTCCGAACCTGAAACGATACAGTTATAATAATATTCGCAGTAATTCCAAAATTCAAATATCATAGTGATTTAAGTTCAGTTTTAGGTTGTTTTGAGCATGGGGATACGTTAAATTGGTGTTATGTTTTTATAGTAGTATTTATCAAGAATATTTACTATTCTACAAAGTACGTATGTATCGTCATAAAAATGAGTAGAAACTTACCGACGAAATATTTTTTAATCAAAAATTTATAAACCTAGATAACTTTTATCATTTTAATATTAGGTCTAAATATGTATGAGGAGAAGTGGAGGTTGACAAATGCCGAAATATCATATTGAATTGCCAAAGTGCCAAATCTCTCGGTGATATTCCCCTTAGTGCTCTTACGCAGCAGTTAAGCCGCAGTTGCGGTTTAACGTTTGATATCACAAGTTTTTCATCATCAGTGACATATGAAACGTTAAATGGTGGAAGCAGTAACTGAACCGGATTAATTGAATGCATAAAGACTTGGCCATTAAAAAGGACTCACTCCGCTGTCAAGAATGACGACGTACCTGAAACAAAACACACAATTATTATTCACTCTTACATGACAACATAATCTACTGAACCCAAAATAGCGCGTAACACAAAACCGACAATAATTCCTTAAAACCCACGTGTACGGTCCTTACACAAGGACATTTATTTTGAGAAAACCTTTGAAAGGGGTTTTCAAAGAATATGCTCGGTAGTGGTCACCGCAACGTGTCATGAATTTAGTATGAACATGAATAATGTACTGAGCGGTTTAGCATACCCTAAGTCAAGGACGGCAAAGGACTTATGGGGATATCGGCAAGTATATTTCGTATTTTTGCTATAATAGTTATATACTTAAACGATTATTTCACACCATAGGTTCTGTGTTTCTAATGGCGTGTTGCTATAATGAATTATGGAGATAACCCGTCAACTGCGATAAAGGACTTTCGGGGGAAGGTGCGGATTACTGTGGTGGGTAGTAGATCTATTACTTAAATAACTAAACATAGTAATCTATACTTCTATACGTAACATATTTATATAATACCTTCTCAACGGATGGAATGACCAAGACTTAGTTTCAATCAATAAATTTAGGGTGTTGGAAAGGTAAGAAACACCATACTGCGCTCTAAAACGCGTATTGCTGATGTGGCAAAAACAGCTGCCAGGCTGAAGTGGGATTGGGCCGGCCACGTCTGCCGCATGCCAGAAGACTTATGGGCAAAAACAGCTACCCAATGGCTTCCAACTGCCAAACGGCGTCGCGGCAGACCGCGGAAAAGGTGGCGGGACGAGCTGGATACCTTCTTGGGTACCTGGGCGGAGGAAGCTCAAGAAAGAAAGTCTTGGCGTATGAGGAGAGAGGCCTTTGCCCAGCAGTGGGACACGAGTGGCTAAATAAGATAAGATAAGATAAGATTACCTTCCTATATCAGTCATACGAAGATCTCATATAGTTATTTTACAAATTTATTTGTGCTTCATGATAGAGGTGACATGTTCCTTGACCAAATTCCTTCTTTTGTATGGTCAGATCAAAAAAAAAACAGTCCATAAAGAAACATCATGTAAAATAACACCAGTGCGTTTCCTAACACTTAGTTTTAAGAGAATTTTATATCTGTACACGACTTCAGCGAAGGATCTCTGAAAAAAGGTAGGGTATAGCCATTATTATCAGTCAAAAGGTATTTTTTACACATGGATAAAAAGGCCCAGTGTCCTTATGCCCAATTTTAACAGAAAACATTTCATTTGGGATCGCAAAAATCGCGGAGGTGTTTCTGCGAAATACAAACCCGAATATTTTTCCAAACTGGTACATATTAATAGCGGTATAAAGAGGTTTTTAACGGTGAGAGAACGCTACATTTCACAGATTTGTTTTCTAATTTATTATTTCAGTCAGAAGGTTGTCTGCGGTTATTGTTTTAGATTTTTTGTGATTTGTTTTCTTTAATATGGTATTGATTTGATGTGTACCTATAGTTACTTATTTCTATTTTACGAGTGGTTCATTGATTGTCATTTATTTATTTATTTCATCATCATCGTTATTAATAATAGGTCTTTACCTATGAAATTGCCGTTTTACAGTACTGGCCATTTCAATTAAAAATATTTTTTGTTTAGCTAAGAATACTAATTTCAAATTAATTTCATTTTAGAAATATGGAATTCTTTTTCCAAAAACAGTCATTTGTTTATTGGTTAGTGTTACATTTTCATTGCATTTCAATCATTTTCGTCAACATGGATACGTTAAAAATTCGAGTAGTTATGGAATATGAGTTCCGTCGTGGCAGCAACGCGGCACAAGCGGCTCGCAACATCAACGACGTGTACGGAGCTAACACTACAAACCAACGAACCACTAGTTATTGGTTTGCTCGCTTCCGTTCTGGAAATTTCGACCTGAAAAATGAACCCCGCGGTCGTCCGAAGACTTTGGTCGATGCAGACGAATTGAAGGCGATCGTGGAAGCTGATGATACTCAATCTACGGCTGAATTAGCAGCAGCTTTCGACGTTAGCATCAAAACAATATTGGTCCATTTGCGTCAAATTGGCAAGGTAAAAAAGCTTGAAAAATGGGTGCCCCACGAAATCAATGATCGCCAGCGCCAAGTACGCGTCGAGACGTGCCGTGCATTGCTCAACAGACACACAAATGAAGGAATTTTGAACCGCATTGTCACCTATGATGATAAATGGATTCTGTTTGATAACCGTAAGCGCTCAGCAAGTTGGTTGGATCCTGGTTCAGCACCTAAACAATGCCCTAAAGGAAAACTTACCCCTAAAAAGGTGATGGTTACTGTTTGGTGGTCTAGCACCGATGTGATTCATCACAGCTTCTTACCAAATGGGGAGAGTATTACTGCAGATGTGTACTGTGAAGAATTGAACACAATGATGGAGAAGCTGGCACGTCTCCGACCAGCATTGGTCAATCGCTCGTCTCCGCTGCTCCTGCACGACAACGCGCGACCTCATACCGCACAAATGACGGTCTCCAAGTTGCAAGAACTGGGGTTGGAAGCTCTCCCTCATCCACCGTACTCACCGGACCTTGCCCCTACAGACTACTACTTTTTCCAGAATTTGGATAACTTCTTGACTGGAAAAAAATTCAATAACCAAGAGGCAGTTCAAAACGCCTTTGAAGAATTTGTTGCCTCTGGTCCAGCTGATTTCTTTAAGAAGGGCATTAATAAACTGCCACTGCGTTGGCAAAGATGCATTGATTGTATGGGTAATTACTTCACTTAATACAAATAAAAATTATATGAAAAAAAAATCGTTTGAATTTTTTCATACAAAACGGCAATTTCATAGGTAAAGACCTAATATTTGAATTAGTGAAAGCTCCCGAGATATAAAAGCATATTATCCACTTTGAACGGTTGAATCATTAAAAAAATGACATGAAAACACAACATATCCACCAATCAATCGTCTTTTAAAGTTTGCGCTATGGATATAAAACGTCAGATTAAATCACCAGATAATGCAAAAGGGCGCTTAGGAGCTATACCAGTTCTTACTTTCTTAATATCCAGTCACTAATACTTACAAAACTTAAAAAGACAAAAAGAAAAAAAGGTACACACAAGTACTCTCATAACGTAATATACTGAGAAACTATACCATTGTGCGTCCAAAAGTAGCCGTTGAAGGACCTATGTATGATGGATACAAAAGAAGTGGGTCACAATAAAAACAAGGGGGGATAGCCAGGGCTGGATTCAGGTTGTATGTGGCCTGGGTCTTTTAAAGATGTGATGGTTTGAACTAGGGATGTTGCAAGTATTCGCATCTGCATCCGCAATTGCCGATGTTAACTAAGTTTCGAAAATGAGGTATGTCAATTGAGGGGAATTTTCTATACCTTTGGACACCGATAACATAGAGATTCTTGATAACGGTCAGATATATTTCATAGTGAATATTTGTTCAGCACTGCGGGTAGGTGACGTTTTTTATCAACTATAATTCTATATCAATTTCAAAAATATCGGATTTGTTAAGGATAGGTACTGTAGATCTGACATTCCATGAATACGTACTCAAGTTGATTGATTTGAAAATTGAATATCAATTAGACAGTTCTCAGATCCCCCATGGAACATAAGATGATTACAATAACACACTTAGTTACTAGCCTACGTTATAATGCCTAATCCGTCCCTGGGGACTACAGTACGTACTTGTATCTTCGGAACAAACAAGCGATAGCTGTCTGAAGCTGAATGGTCAGAGAACTATCGATCTTGTGAATTGCTTGTTTTTCTCTCCTCTTTATTAAATGAGAGAGAAAATAGTGATTATTTTTGGGATGAATGGCTCATTGTTAAGATTGGAAGGACGAGGTTTGGTATGAATTGTAGGGTAATGTTCTGTAAAAGGTCAAGGCAGTATTGACGTAAATTACCTCATTTATTACCTAAAGTATGAAATAAATGAGAAAGATGTGTGATTCAGTTCATTTTGAAATTAGTCGACAAATTGAAATTCATGATTCATTAGGTAATGCAACAACTTTTACCATTTGACCATTGGAAAAAAGAATAATTTGAAATTCATGGACTCGTTTAAAATGTCACCTTGTATCTTCAAAAGAATGAAAAAAAAAACTATTTCTGTGCAAATATACCAACTAGTAAGGTATTTAATAATATACTAGCTATAAAAATGCAAATGATCACTTTGTAGGTAATAAAACTAAATTCATGAAATGTCTTAAGAGAATTGCATCTCACAAATTATTAGACAAATAATTTTTGATGTATTATCAAGATTTGCAGCTTCATACATTTCTCAGTTAGCTCTACTTTGTTAGTTACATAAAACGCCTACATGAATAGCAAAACTTTAACTAAGTAATACTCATAAATACAGAGACACATAAATTCACACCCACGATCTGTTTCTTGGCAGACCTACATTTATCGAAATACTTGAGATTATTTGGACCTATATTCACTGCTTTTACAGCTAGCTGGTATGAAATACTAACACAAAATACTGTTAGTATTATTGGTGACAAATATTTAGCTAGATTACCTACAATGAGTCGAATTTTCAAAAATGGTCTTTTTATCCCCATACAAAACGACCAGCTAACAGCATTGAGGTAAATGTTCATCTTTGAGAATAGTTGATACCTACTTAACAATATTAAAATCACTGAACTTTTAATAAAATTTAACAAACGCTCACATCATAATCATGTCAGCTTATGGACGTCCACTGCTGGACAAAAGCCAAGGATCTCCACAACGACCGGTCTTACGCTGCCCACATCCAACGGCTTCCCGCGACTTCCAAGTCGCCAGTCCACCTTGTTGGAAGCCTTCCCACACGGACTAAAACAAATAGCTATTTTCTGGTTCAGAAATGGCGTATAATTTCCGAGATATAGATTCGTAAAAAGTCGCGGGCAGCCGCTAGTTATTTACCCACCCATCTTATATTTCCTCTCAAATTCAACCAACATAACCGAAATGAAATTAAACAATTAAAAAATTATGCGAACGCTTATTAAACTCAATAACGTCAATTCGAACTTCCGCGTTCAATTTTGACTGCCAATTATATAATTGTAAACATAAAGTCACATAATTGGTATGATTTAATTAATAAACGGTATTCATGTGGACATCTTCTTGAGTACCTGCGCGGATGAAGCTCGAGACGGAAAGTAATGGTATATGAGGAGAGATGCCTTTGCCCAGCAGTGGAACAGATTAGATTAATGTAATCTTTTACTTGTAATGCCGCAGGTCGTGGGTTCGTAATTCTCATTAGAGACAAACATTTATGTGATGGTCAGAGATATACGTCTTGAGTCTGAGCTTTCTGTTTTTTATAGTCAATTATTTGTATACTTAATTATAGTAAGTTTTACTTCACTTGACATTGACAGAATTCACAATAGCAATTTTGCGCTGTTTGTGTACTTATAAACTATATCCCCCTTATTACAAAACGAGGTTTAAAGATAGTCCGACGTTAGTTCGTTTCTTTTGACGTTTCGGCTATGGACAAAACGTCAAACTAAACGAACTAATGTCGGACTATTTTTAAACCTCGTTTTGTAATAAGGGGGTATAAGTTTATAAGTACACTAATACTAGTAGTACTAAGTATATAAGTCTATACTAAATATTCAGTTTAATACAGAATCTTTTACGCCTTGTTTCTTGTATACAACATATTATACCTACTTGCCCGTCACTTACAATTTATCAAATCAATTTCAATTTAAACAATATTCGAAATCAGTCACTTGTAAATCATCCAATTAAATTAAATGATAAATGACATCGCAGTGCATCATTTATTTAAAATAACATTGATATTATTCATTCGTAAATAAATGTTAAATTTAGCGAATAATAGCTGGAATAGCGAAGAACAATATTAGTTGCGATTTCAAAAAGTGATTTATTATTCTGGGTGTAACGCTCAATTTACGATGAAGAAATTAAAGACTGGCAACATTTTTAATGGTAGTATGACTTTGTTTTTGTCTCCTCTTGGATTCCTACGAGATACTTAAAAGATTTAACTATGTTTTACATTTAGACTTCACTTGTCGTGTAGATAGTGTTTCCAATTTTCAATAGGTCCTTCATTTCATATAAATACAAACACTATATATTTATATTATTATAGATAAGTATTTTCTGTATTTAAATCTATTCTTTGTCGTCACTTGTTATTTTTAGTAGTTCAACGAAGGCGTTAAGTAGTAAGTAAGTTAAGTTAGTAATCACAGCTGTCAGACTGTCGATGATGAAAAAAAAATGACAAAAAATACTGTGCCGAATGCTCGACAAGCCTTGTTGCAATTATAAGGAAAACTATCAAATAAACAGCAAACAAGATTTAAACGCTACTAAATGCCAAATCAATTTGTATTTACGAGTTAGTAAGGCCATCCCTCTATCCTTTTATTGGCTCCAATATAATATCTTCTCAACGTTGACCCAATTTATTGGCCAATAAACCTGTTCGTCACATAACCAATTTAATCTCTCATATGATGGGTTCACGATTTGTAATAAAAGTTAGATTAATATTTGGAGCTCAGTGAAGGCCTTTCGAAAGGCAATGGAAGCAATTTCTAAATTGGAATTGCTATTTTTTTCGTTTATTTGAGTTCGAGTTTATTTTATTGAGGGTTTTAGGAAGTTTTCTATTGACAGTAAAACTAGTTTTAGGTTACTCGTATGTATGTTTAAAACTCATCTTTTGTCGTGTTTTGAAACTAGCTTTTTTCATAAACTTTCATAAAATACACAATCTTAATGCCTCAAAAGAATCTCTTTTACGTAATTGTCTAAAACGTATCTCAATTTCCGTGTAAAATACCGAAACGCGCAGAAATAAACACATGACAGTCGAAATAAGCAAGAATTGAAGTGAGTTTGTTCACGTTCTTTATCCGAAATTCGTGAGTGTGTGTCATTCAAACACGCTTTCTACACAATACGCTTCGAAAGATACCAGAGATGGAGTAAGGGAAATAATTGAATTCAGGAAAATATACCTATTTCTAGCCTTTTCTTAACAAGTCCCGATTTGATCGAGATACGCTCGCATTAAGTGTGTTTGGATCGTACCAAGTGGAGGAAAGATAGTAGCAAGTGGTCTCTGCCTACCCTGATGGGAAAGATAAGATATCATATTATGTAAAATGTTGATGCTTGTATATCAATGGTCGAACATGCAAAGCCAAATATAAACTTTAGAGGCTTCATTCGTGAACTTTATATTTAACAAGGCATTTTTGTTTTTTCTGGATTTTCATGACATTTCTCACTGATTAATTTAGGTTTGTACAAAGTTATACACTTTTGACGATATGAGTCTGTCCCTAAGGTACTTAAAAATGAGCACATTTCTGAAAATATTAAGAAAAAAACATGACCCCTGTTTCGGATAAGCTAATTGAAACAGTGTGGATGACAGCGTATTAAACTCTTTTCAAAAACAAAAATATAGTAAAAAAGTAATAATGATAATACGATTCAATGAATTTACAGCACGCTAGACACAGTGCCCGCAGCAAACGTCCAATTTACAATACGTTTTTTTGTATTCAAAATTGAGAAAAAATAAATTTTGTACAAAATAAATTGTGTGTTTACTAAAATAGGTTTCTTTTTTGTTTTAAATCTTATCGAATTGCGTTATTTTTAGACTGACGTACGTGTATTGAACCAAGTTTATTAGTAAATTCTATCAACAAAATAAGTATCTAGTCATAAAAATGAATGCCTCTTCAAATTAAAAAAAAAAATGAGTTCAAAATAATTGGCAAGTAAAGAATTCTAAAGTTAATAAGAAACTCTACAACGCAAAACAGAAAGACACATTTCGATAATATTGCAATAGATCTCACGAAGCCTCAAAGTTTCTTTTTTTTTTTAATAAGTAGGCACATTATGCCTTCACCCAAATCCGGCCCTGGCAAACCACGACGAATCCCAGTGGTGTTATTTCAACGAAAATCTGAAATAGACGCAGCGTCGAAGTAATTTTGACGTTGATTTCATTTGGCCAAATAAAATTCACGTTGAAACGTTAAACGGAGCGACTAAAAATGCGAAATTATTTTCTATTTCCTTAAAATGAACTTTTTTTTTCAGTGGGTGTGTTATTTGGCGCGACAATTGTAAGAATCTACGATTTTTTTCGAAATCAATTTATTTAATACCTATGATATCGAAAAGTATGAGTACTACTTTAGTAACTTTAATTTTAGAGGTAAGTACATTCTTGAAAATCACGTTTTGGAAGACAAATAAGTCTTATCTTATCTTGACATTTATGTCTCACTGCTAGGCAGAGGCCACTCTCCTCATCTTCCATGACTTTCGGCGTCGAGCCATCTCCAGAGATTCAGCTCGTCCCACCACATTTTTCGTGGTCTGCCGCGACGCCGTTTGGCAGTTAGTAGGCATTGGGTAGCTGTTTTAGCTCATAAATTATCCGGCAAGCGGCAGACGTAAATAAATAAAATAAACGTTATCTAAACTAACGCAAAACAGCAGTTATGCAGCAATGCGATTACCTTTGCGCAAACACTTTTACATCAGTGAAAAGTAAACTTAGGTAATGTTACTGCAGTAACTCACGAAAACGAATAAGCTGGTACTTATACAATTTTATATCAAATTTTTGTAGCAAAAAGTAACTACGGATAGATAACAATAAATATTATTATAAAAATACAAATTCTATGTACAACAATCGAAAAATAAACTGCAGTTCAATTCTTAACATAGAAAATTAAATAACTCTCACAGAAAATTTTGCTAAGTAAAATTTATACTTGTTTAAATTTTCCGTCATCTTCACTCTAAAAAATCTTAACGTCTTTCCATCTAAAATACTTAGGTACTTTATTTTGTCCATAAAATGAAGCAAAGACATAAACTCGTTTTATTATCACACTCGCGTTGAAATAAGCTCTTGTACTTACAGTTTCTACCATTCATAACTTGAGGAAATCCACGCAATAACATATACAGGGTGAATACAAAAAGTCAAAAATTTGTTATGAAAAAGGTACTGCATTTGTAATATCATATTTTAAAAAATACTAAATTTGAACCAATGCATAACATTAAAAAAGCTTTGAAGTAATGCCATTAAAATAAAACGGAGATAATTTGTTAAAAACTTTTAAATTATTTTTGTATTTTTTTATATCTTACAATTATAATTTTAAGTAATTAAACATATAGTCGCCTCTATTGTTTGACGTTTATATGAAACCACGCCAAAGCTATTTCAATTGTCTGGCATCATCGCCGTTATCCGTAGAACTTTTTTCTTGACACTTTCTGAACTTTCTGACTTTGGGTCGTGATTATTTCTGCAAGAAAACCGAGGATTATGTGAAAATAAGCAGCAATAAGGCTTGTGTTTCTGAGAACTCACATTCTGCGTAGCTCATATTAATCAAATAAGAAAATCCTTTTTGTCCAGACAATATCCCTGTCAACACTTTTTGTGCGTGTATGAGAACTTAATTCGTAGAAACCGTATTGTTATGTGTATCTTTTTATTATTATATTTTTATATATTGATATAAATATAAGTAAGTACGCTCCACAGATACAAATCTAAAGGCTCGTTTCCCAACTTACAGCTAAAATTTGACTGACAGATATTTTATACGCTTTCACTGTCTAAAACGTCATGTTATATGAAATAGTCTTAACTGTCAGTTAAATTTTATCTTTAAGTCGTGATCGTGAATCATCATCATCATTATCATGTCAGCCTATGGACGTCCACTGCTGGACAAAAGCCTCCCCCAAGGATCTCCACAACGACCGGTCTTGCGCAGCCCACATCCAACGGTTTCCCGCGACTTTAACCAAGTCGTCAGTCCACCTTGTTGGAGGCCTTCCCACACTGCGTCGTCCGGTTCGTGGTCGCCACTCGAGAACCTTTCTGCCCCATCGTCCATCGATTCTACGAGCAATGTGCCCCGCCCACTGCCACTTAAGGTTTGCGATTCTTCGAGCTATGTCAGTGACCTTGGTTCTTCTGCGGATCTCATCATTTCTGATGTGATCACGCAGGGAAACTCCAAGCATAGCTCTCTCCATCGCCCTTTGGGTGACCTTGAGCCTTCTTATGAGGCCCACTGTTAAGGACCACGTTTCTGTGCCATAAGTCATCACCGGCAACACGCACTGATTAAAGACTTTCGTCTTGAGACACTGCGGTATTTTGGACGAGAAAATGTTCCGTAGCTTCCCGAACGCTGCCCAGCCGAGCTGGATTCGTCGAGACACCTCCTTCTCGAAGTTGGACCTACCTAACTGAATTCTTTCTGAGTGAATTAACTAATATATGAATATTCGTACCTACATTTATCTATAGAATACTGTTTAAAGTCATAGGTATAGGTATAAACTTAAAAAAAAAAAAAAACTTGTGTATTAAACACTTTAACACTCTTTTGTCAAAAAAATGCTTGATGTTTTAGATAAGATAACATTTAATAATACAATTGTGTGAAAACCTTAGTAGGTTTGTAAACAACAAAATAAATGTAATTAATTGCGTGAAATTAAATTTTGGTTTTATCTTGCGGAAGTCGTTGGCAGTATTTATTAAGCTCCAATTATTTCCATATTCTGATTGCAGATAAGGCATGATTTTGTGGCTTCCAAGTTGAAGAAAGAGCCAGTCGGTAATATTATGTTATCTATAGAAAATCTTACTCTAATTTTTGTCAAAGACGTTAGATAGATAGAATTTGATCATCCATTAATGAGTCATCATCATTTAATTTAAGAGTTAGAATCTTGTCGGTGGAGCATTCGCCATTTAGGCCTATCCTCTGCTTTGACTTCTTGATACGACATGACGTTAACTTTATCTTTCACTTGAGTGAAGTAAGTACGTCGCAGTCTTTCTCTGCCTCTCTTCCCCTCCACCTTTCCTTTAATGATGTTTCTCTAGAAACCGTCATTGATGAGTACATAACATTAAATAAATTATAACATTAGCACTACAGACATGCCACGAATTCAATTAGATTAATCGTTTATTATCTATACCTTAAATAATTTACTATTTTACGTTAGAACTAATGTTTTTTATTAATAACTACGAATTATTCAACAAAAATTTCATCAAACAAAAATATTATAAAAATATCACGTTTTTAAAATTTATTTCTTATTAAAATCAATCAGCCAGTTCAAATCATTTGAAAATATTGCAAACGAACAAAAAACTTTAAATTCAAATAAACGAAGTGTAAAATGTAACAGTGTCGATGGAAAAAATATGTTTGTGCAATAAAAAAAAACAGTTTTTATTATAAAACCAGCTTCATTTTGATTTCGAAAATACATTTTGCGAATCGCGTTTCATATGAAACGAGAGATTTTAACTAGTTTTCCATTTACTATTTTACATAATAAATCGCTTGTTATTACGCTCGTCGTTCTTGTAAGGTGAAACTTAGACTTAATAAACATTAGGACAGTTGAAAATTAAATAAAAGTGATTAGTTATGTTTCAAGGATAAAACATAAACAATAATCATATGTACGAGTGCGTTAAAATATTTACAATCAATTTTTTTATATAAAACATAACCCGACTGCTTTAAAGACATGATTTTTTTTATTTTGATATACCCAGTGTCACTTTCACTGTAAATACGAATGTACGACACCTTTCAAGTTAAAATCCATCAAGAACAATACCTAAATACATGCATACTCTCGAAAAACATAATCCTCCTTCTGGCACAGTCGGGTAAAAATACTTTCAACTTTAAAACATAAAACATAATCGTAATCTTCTGATGTATAACATTTTCAATCCAAATTTTCCTAAGGTCAGCTACCAAAGCGTAGAAACCATCTGAACTCTCCAAAGTTTTCGCCCATCGAATCTCAGGAGAGGTAAGCCCAGCGAATTTTATTCGTGTACAACGCTAAGAGAATACTAATAAATTCCCTTAAGGGATCAAGTGGGAAGAATTATGTGTGTCAGTGAAAAAGGATCAACACTTTGGTATTGTTAATCAAAATTGTGCCCTTGGTTATTGCTTTTTTTCACATTCCTTTCCCTATCTTTCGAAGATTATCCCCGTCTTTCTATCAAGAACAATTTAAAAGAAACAGGTAAAACAAGCGTTAGGAAACCAAGATGTGAAACGATAGAAAAAATAAATTTTCTTGGCACTTGTGAGATTTTGATCATAATATGGAGAGAGAAATCTAGGCAAAAACAATACAGGAACAAGAAACTAAAAATATATATGGCAATTGAATTGAAGTCATGTTCATAATTTGTTTGTTAAAACATACTTATCATGATAAGTGTGACTTAAGTATGACATTAGTTTTTGAATACCATCCTCCTGTTCATTACGTAAAGCAAAATATTCAACTTTCACGCCTTGAGTAATATCGTACTATTTAATCTTCACCCTTTTCTTGCTTATCTATCAACTCTTCAAGTATGAAAACGATTGACGAAGCGCGATTTATGAAATATTTAACATCGCGGAAACCAAACTTACTAACGAGCAAACTTTGCTTCAAGTCTCATTAATCTCCTTTGAGACCTAATTTTCGAAATTTCCGCTTATAATTTACATTGCAGTTCTTGTCTGGTCTTATAATATTATTTTGTAGTATCAGTGTTTTGTTTTCCTCCTATTAGTAGCTGGGCTGTATATAAATGGGTTTAGAGAGGTCAAGTTTCATCACGTGCAGATAAAAAATAACTGACAGATAAACCTACGTCTATTCCATAAAACATGACATTTTAGGCTGAGAAATATCCGTCAGATAAATTTTATCTACAATAAAAAATAAATAATGGGGCCATGAATCTAAAATGACGTACATGTATTAGGCGATTGATGAATGTGGATGAAGCGAAAAAGTGTGTTTGGATCGTAGCAAGTGGAGGGAAATGGTCTTTGACTATCCCGAAGGAAAGTGGAATGACAGATATTTATCTACATACGAGTATGTATTGATGCATGTACAACAATGAGGTTTTATTATAATTATCTATTTAGATTTAACAAAGGAAGGAAAGGAAGAAGGTAGGATAAGGAAGTGGTCTCTGCCTACCTCAATGGGAGAGAGGCGTGACGGATATGTATATAGATTTAACAAAACAACATCTAGTCATTATCATAACCTATTTCGAAAATGTACCTATACTTGCGAAATATCACTGTGAAGTTCCGAACCGAAAATTCCGAACCTAGGCGAATAAGTAGATCGCCTAATTCAATAAAAATAGTTTTGGCTAAGATCCAGTATCAGTGGGTTCTGTACTATGAAACGCTGTATCAGGGTTTTATTTACTTAAGATATTTCCTCAAATTCTTAAACCTTTAAAGTTGGCCAAAACATAAACTATGATGTTACGTAATTTTGTTATATAAAACCTACGCGATGTTAAGTTTAAAATGCGGTCTTTTAAAAAAGAAAAATAAATTGATTGATATAAATTATATTTGAGCTTACTTCATATATATTTTAGTTATGAAATATGCACTATTTTGTGAATGGAGTCCTCACATGTTGCCAGTGCTCCAAAACATTCACGGCAAAAATAGGATATCAGCCATGTGAGGTCCCACATCCGTGACTGACAAATAGATGTTGTCGCCGTTGCCGAAATTGGCATGGAATGTCTGTATGCACTATAAGCACATGAGTAGATAAATAATATGTAAAGTAGGTTGAATAAGTTCAAACGATACATTTTTTAAAACCACAAAATACACAAAATTCTACCACTGATTATTACGGAAGTAAATAAAAACTCTTCGATAAAAGAACTCTATTAAATAAAGTTTTATAAAAAATAAAATTTTTATAAAAGAACATAAAAGTCTGTTTAAAATTAATGAAGCTACTCTAGAAGATTATTGGAGCGTGCCAAACGAACAGGATGTGATACGGGACCGTTTTGTGACAATATCGTATAATGAAAAGGAATTCAAGTAGAAAAGAAAGAACAGGATAACTTTATTGCAAAGATAATATAATAGAAAGTGACAGACGGTGAAAGCGATGAGGTCAGATAAGACTATAATGATATGAAGAACGAAATTGTTTGTAAGTGTTTTCTTTCTATCAAAGTATCACACAACAATAATTCAACAAAATCTGACAAATGTTAGATACAATGACGTAAAAATAAAAGGTACCTTATAAAAACATGTAAAAAGGTTTATGAAATAGTAATTTACAAAGTTGTTCACAACAAATAATAACTGTGGAAAAGGAAGTTTATGAGAAAAATGATAAACGCCATCAAAGCGATTAACGCTCCCCAGGGAAGAAAAGTACTGTAGAAGTACACAAATGACTGGAAAAAAGTAAAACTAAGAAATAGAGGACTCAATTCGTGGAAGCAAAGTGTAGAGAGAAAAAGCGTCGGGATCTACAATAAAAGTAGCTCTTAAGTTAAAAAGAATGATGGAAAAGGTTTCTGTAATATTTACATCTCAGACAAATTTATCATCAGTCTCCAATAGCACTAAAAGGCTTCGGAAACAAATAAAATTCTTCATCCTCAGTCCAAAATTTACGGGACGCAAATGGCACATTTCACCATCCCGGTGTTTTTACAACAATACCCCACACCCTTGTTAATTTTCGCGCCTCCACTCGCAAAATTAAATTTTACGTATTTCCCAATTTTCATTTGTCAGCCGGTTTGAGAGCTATTTATTTTGGAAAAACAAAACTGTGGAGGCGCGGTCATTAATTAAGATTATTGAGTGTTCTGCGAGGATTTTTTCGTCTGAATTTTTTTCGACCGTACTTTTTAGTGTTCATATGAAATATTAGTAAGTAACTCAACATAATAAAAAATATATTATTCCTTCTTGTCAAGATGAAAACCAATAAAATACTTCTAAGTTCAAAGTAGTAGTAAAACTGCTTTTAATAAAAGCGTGCTTCAATGAAAATTGGCAAACTCATAAATATCATTGTCTTTTTTAAGAATAGTGAAAAGTTCATTAATTTATTCAATTTCTTTCTTCGAACGGGAAGAATCTGTTTCCAATTAAGTGCAAATTGCGGTTTCTTCTTGAAACAGACACACAAAACCTGGCCTTATTACTCTGTCGGGATAAAATTACTTAACCATTCTATCCACCCTATTACGTGTCAAAGCATTAATATCACTATGGATTTGAAAATAATGTACCTGGGACCCAAGTCTGCTGATTTACAATATTCTCAGTTGTATGTGTCGGCAGCGTGTGAATGAAAGTGTCAATGTCATATTTTGATACATTTGGTCGCATTCAGTGTAAGCCATTGTTTAGCAGAATACCTGCGTCAAAAATGCCATTGACATTCTGCCGAGACACAACTGAGGCTTTTTTAAATTAGCAGACTTGGGCCCTAAGGTAGTAAAAAGTGATAAAACAATTTTAATTTATATATGTTAGTTTGCCGCCAAAACATAAATAACTCAAAGCAAGATATCACTGAAACTAAACAAAACGAAACCTAATCTCAATCAGAAATCTACATAGAGTATGCTAATACTATCAGCATATTAATTTACAATTCAAATTTTTGAATCGCATTACGTGTAACGAAAATTTGGCTTTACATAGTTATGAAGGAAAAGGATTTTTGCTTCCAAGGGACCTTTCCTTAGAATCCACTGTTTGATGTTTGATATGGAAAACACTAAAGACTCGATTAGTCGGTGGATTTGTTGCAGTTTCATTCTTAATGTCAAAATGGAGGCTGCTAACTGCAATAATGATGATGACTATATTAAGTTGTGTTTAGAACGTCTGTCTAGATTAGACTGTTCAAAAATATTGGACACTTACCTTTTGCTTAATCAAACAGGTGAATACAATATTAAAAGACCGTGAAGTTCCTGAGTGAGGATCTTACAATTTCACCAAAGTGACATTGTAAAAATTGTACTGAATCGGGACGTCACGAGAACCTTTGAGTCAGTGTATCTTTGTTTAGAAAAAGAAACAATACGTCTCGAATATATTTTTTGACGTAACTGATGAACTAAATATATTCTTTAGTCATCTAGCAGATTGCGTAAAGGCTCATATAAAATAGAATCATCATAAACCCCAACAGACTGTAATGCACTAGCAGGCAGCCGACTGACGTTTTTTGACGCTTGAAATGAGACCGCTCTGCAACCACAAAATCCACCACTAAATGCGACTGGTAGTTTCAAACTCTAAACCGCGGGAACGACCAAACTGTCAAAGACTTGATTGTCACGACTGGACATGGCAGGGCTTACAGGTGTTAAGTGAAGTAGGTGTAATTTTTTTTGTTTTTAGTACTGACTAGTGCATAAAATTTTACTATACTGTAGCAAAAAGGTATAGCTTTTCCAAACAATGTCACGAATATGACATGACTAGGTGTAAGTATAAGTATATAACAAATAGCTAGATGTAGGTGTATATGCAATATTTTCTATAAGCTCACTGCCCATATCACATACATACATACCCATCACACCTTTTTCCCATCGGGGTAGGCAGAGACCACTTCCCTCCACTTGCTACATGCACGCCGGTTTAGGTCCTGACTTAGCTATATCACACTTATGTATACAATTGTATGTGATGCCAGACAGAATACCCTAATCGTCTTTTACGAAGACAAATTGAACGCAAAAGAAAAGGATTCTGCGTGAAATCTGTAGCTTAAGGGTGACTTGCAGCGATGCGAATCTACCTACTCGTACATACTACAGCGAGGTTCCGAGTAACGTCGAATCTGATTCAATTTTACCCTTGCTATATTTAGGACCATTGAATTTTCTATTTCCTTGTCAGCATTATCTGCATTTGTACTTCTATGACCTTTATTGATTGTCAGTTATTTGATTATGTACTTATTGTTTTAAATATATGTCTGCATATACCCTGAGGGGCTGTTTTACCATCTACTGATAAAATTTATCTGAATGTTATATCTGTCTCTATCTAGAACGTCATCTTTTATGAAATGGACGTAGGTTTATCTGTCAGTTTAATTCTGTGAAACGGGCACTTAATTTTTCGTTTCAACTTAGAAGTCAGATTACTACAAATCATTATCTATCAGCTCAATCTCTGCTTTTGCTACCGAAATATTATGTCAACTTATTGTCTATAAAATACTAAAATAACAAATAAATATCCAAATTCAATTTGTTTCTAAAGTTTCCAAAGTCCTATTATCATACATCATCATCCATCAGCGACAAAGCAGTGTTTGAGGAAACTCGGTCCCCAGATCGAAGTATCTTCTATCTTAAATCCAATTTACACGTGTGTTGAGTGCTCAAAGTTCCACTCTTTTATATTTTTAACAAAGTAAACCTTTTAAATAAATTGAAGGCGTCTCGAAGTCTAGATTTTCAAGATGTAGAAATTCTATTGTGTCTACAAAGTCCACATCATCTTTGGTGAAGTTTTGGTTAAATGAACGTCGTTATTCAACTGCCTAGCTTCATTTTACAGCCAATTACTTGACATCTCCTTGTTAAGTGTAGTGGCATCTAATTTGATTTATTTTTCGAGCTTGTTCGCTTTTTGAATTTTACTTTTTTATTCTTAAATTTTTTTAATAAATTTTCAGTCATTGTGATTGCTTGCTTATTAAAATTTTTGAGGTGATAAGCTGTTAATAATAATTAGGCTTATTTTGGTCTGGCCAAAATTTATTTATTTATAAGATTTTTTTGAAACACATTTTAATACCTTTTAAAGACAAGTCATTATTGTTTTGATGCAACACATTTTTTTTCTTCGTCAACTTAAATTAAAGAATTAATCAAATTATGGAAAAGATATTCATCTTACCTTTAATGATTATCCAGATTTATAAATGGCTCCCTTATTCCAATATTGTCACCAATTAATAGATGTTCACTTATTTATTGAATTTGAAAAACTGTTCCATTCACTTTTTTATTTTTAACACTTCACAAAACTTTTTGGTCTCCGAATTCGAATCACAATCCTGGCTGGTTAACTGTTTAAAAACTTTTTGGTTACCAAAAAAAATTCACCGGCAATTTCGAGTTCACATCGCGTAACATCAGTTCGTATTTGAAAAAGGAATACGTCCTTCCACAGGCGAGTATTGTGGGGTACTAACGTACATGGAATTACCAGGGTTGGAAAATTTGTCTGTGTGGGTCTCTCGAATCATGTTCACGGATGTCGGATAGAGATCGCGTTGTTGTGTGAGTGATTTCCGTTGGCTGTGTCCGTGATTTTGCCCGATTCTGCGCTGTAAGGACACGGTGCCTTTCTCAGTGTGCAAGCAACCGATCACCTAGCATTGTGCATGTGTGCCTCTGGATACAACTAGGGAAAAACGGACCGTGGAAATTTCGCGCATGCCCGTGAGCGTTTGAAAAATAAAACCTTATTTTATGTTATTTAAACACCTAAATTTAAAATCTGATTACAAATGTAGTGGTATTTTTATATATATTCTAAATTTGATCAAAAAAGATTATTTTGAGTGAAGATGTATTATATTTTGTTTTAATGAAGGTCTCTTTGATGTCACATAACAAGTTCCTCTGTATATTTGTGTTCGAATTTCATATCATTTTTGAAGCCAAGACTTTGTTTGCACGTTTCCCCTTTCAGAAAAGGGGAGAGAAAAAAGGAAAAACATAACAATCTTTTTTGTTGTTTTTTTTTATGGAAAGTAACTGTTTTAGTGTAACACTACGCATTAGTGCTTTAATCTTGATGATGAATATTTCAAATTTATTGTTCATTTTCGTAATAGCTTTATTAATACATTAAAAATTCAATTTCACAAATCATTGAAACTTACAACAATGCATTGAAAAACACATGATCATCATAAGTCAAATAGATATAAAAGGTAACTAAATAAGACGTTTAATTTTAAGGAAAGTGAATAATTCTAAGGAGTCTGTAAACACGTGTTTGCCTTATACCATTTTGAGGGGGCTTCCTCATCTGCGGTTGGTTGGTATGTGAAACCGCAGGGTTTCTTACGTATTACAATTATTTTATTAACAAAGCCCAATTTTTTAACTGTGAGTTGAAATTTATTCCTGGGAATATTTTAACCTGTTTTATTTTAACGAAATGTCAGTTAAATTTTATCTGACAATTGAAAAACCAAGCTTTAGACAAAGGAAAAATTGCATAATATCTTAACTTTTTACAGATTTTATTTACAGATTTTTCCATAATTTCTTATGAAGAAAGCTAATTCAAGGAATCATTAAGATCGTTTCTAAGAAACCGAACAATAAGAAAAAAAAAATTTTGCGCCATTTACTCACCCCTTTCATGTGACATCACAAGGGACGTTTCTTCTTTCAACCCAGTCATTCTCATTTGGGGAAAGAAAAAAAATAAAATTCTGCGGCCCTATTAATAATACAAGTCCCTGGAAGCTGTTGCCAAACCCCAAGAGCTGCTTCAAGACAAAAACCTCTACAAACTCTTCAAAGTTCCGAATTATTTCGGCTGGTTTAATTTTAAAGCATTAACGGATTTTACTAAACCTTGAACTGGAATATTTTATTTAATATTACGCAATGATATTTTATTTACCTATTTAGCTCTTTGGCACATTTCGATTAATTCATACTTACTCAAATTAATACAATGATTCTTTAGGGTTTGCGCTCTAAATTACATTCGCTATAGAAGTTGTGTCGTATCAGGTGCTCAAAAGGACGGCAGAAAACCGAGTAGAGTGGCGTAGACTCCACCGACAAGAGCGACGCTCTTTGAATGATAATGATAGGTTTTTAGTGATTTTGTCATTTTATTGAATTATTTGAAATGTTATTTTTATACTTTGCTCCAACTGATGCTCAAACGGATGGCAGAGAATAGAGCATTGTTTTTAATTTAATTACGTAAATTCCAATTTTGAAAAAACCTGAACATAGATTTTTTATGATAATTAGACCGAAAACAAAATCAATAAGAAACTAGGTTCAAACCGCTTAAGTTTATAAATCAAACCACTGCTTTAAATAAGGCAATCTGAACGCTTGATCTCAACAGAGCTCCAATCTCCAATAGCCATTGTTTAAGTTGAGAGGCCCAATTTGCGCTTCCCCGTACAAAGTATAGGAAATGATTTTTCTTTATCCAAGATACGGGATAGAAATATATTGTGATTACTGATTGGACTCTCAAGATATATCGAGAATATTTTGAATTCAGAACAGATGGGAGTGTTTTGTTTTTATTTTGTTCGAAGACAAAGGAGTAACGAGAAAGGCTTGGCACGATGAGACTTGAGACTGAAAGTACCAGAGACATTTTTTTTATAGGTATATCTGGCAATATAAAGGAAGGTGTTTTGTTTGGGACATGTCACCCCTATAAAAAAGTACAAAATATAAAAATACCTACCTATGGAAAGCATCAGATTCTAAGGCTAGCTTTCACCACCTTAATAATGGATTTACATTTGGTTGCCCACATTTGTGTTCTCCTTAAGTTTAGTCCATTACAACAATTTAAAAAACAGTGAAATCCCATAAAAAGCCTAAACTTTAATTGGCAGAAAACCAGCTACTCTATGTCTCTAAATGAAAAAAAACCTGAGCACATTTCTGTGTAAATACTCAGTCAGAAATCACGGAATAGCGCTATTTGTAAATAATCACCGCATTTCTATTCCGCTCCGAGGTAGCGCTAGTGAATGATTGGGAAACACTAATGGTGGATGTGGCAATAACCATTCTAGGCTTTTTAGGTATATTGATGATAAAGTATTCTCTTATTTACCTATTACATAATTTAGAATAGATACAAAATATCAGCTGGTATGTTCTTGACTGTATTTGAATCCATTCTACGCATATTTTATGTAACAAAATATAATATTTTTATTTAGCTAAAAATTTAGAATAGTATCTTTGTTTTTCTTTTTTGATCAAGTCAAGAGTATCCTAACGACGTATAAAATAAATCGGTAAGTATAAAGCGGTGAATGTGGAAGAAGCGAAAGAAGTTTTTGGATTGTAGCAAGCGAAGAGAAGTGGTCTCTACATACGTATGTATGTATGTATCTTTTTATCCAATTGCTTATACCTCTATAATAAGTGGCCTTTTCTTTTTATGGTCAACAAAAAAGTGTTTGTTTGTTATTTAAAATTTATGTACCTACTCTACAGGCTTATGAAAGAATAAAAATCATATCTCATTAATTAAGTTATTAGTTAAATTATAAAACTTATTTTGAAAGTCGAATAAAACCTCAAAATGAAAAATACCATTTTTTCTACGATATTCTTACCTCGGCATTGTATTCTCAATATCGCTGGCAACATGTAGCGTGCAAGTGCCACGTTATCCGCGTAATTACAATACGTAGTACACCACACCTAATATAAGAATGTTTACCTGTGTGTCTCGTAGGGATGGGATTTGATGTCCTGAATCGATTGTTTTGGAAATGTCGATAAAGCAGTTTATGAAGCAATGATTTGAATTTGATGAAAGATTTATTTAACAAGGTTTGATTTATTTTTGGAAGTGTGGAAAAGAAATAAATAGGTATTATTCACATTTTGTTCTATTGAAATTATGATTTGAGAGTAGTTTGATGTTTTTTATAAAAAATAGGTCATGATAAGATTTGTTTGTGAGAGTGTGGAAAAATAATATTATTGTATTATATTCGAATACAAAGTTCTTATAAATGTTTATGTTTGGTTATATTATAAGTTGTGACTAATTGGCTATATCTTTGTTTACATAAAATAACAATTTGAATGAATCTTGGTTTATCTTTTTATTCTTTACTTTAAATTCATTTTTTTAACTCTTTTATTTAAAAAAAAACCATGCTTAAATTCCTATTAAATAAAAGAAGCTTTTGAACTAACACAAACTTTCACCTTTGATATAGTTACTTACTTACAAAGCATCGTATTTCATAACTTAAGAAATAGCTCTTTTGTTTTTAGACGAAGTAAAAGCAAAATGAGTTTTAAACTTTATAAAGACTTGGCGTCTTCGTTGTGTTTCGAGTTTATCGACATCGAGCGAGTATATCGATATGTTACCGATATTGTTACAGCACTAATAGGGTTGTCGCGAGCAATGTTGTTAAAAGGATTGTTTTTCAACACGGTTCATGTTTATGGGGTGCTGACATGCTCCCCGATGTGTCATTATGATAGAAATCTGTCAGATTTCCAGTCTGATTGGCTGGGGTCGGTAATTAATTTGAGTTTTATGGCGGTTTTAAATGTTATTTGGTTTAGGCATTCAAGTGAACTTTTTGATAATGCGTGTTCGTAGACATTTCACTTCTGTTCTGATACATTATTTCACAAACTTTTTTTAAATATTCGGTCAGATTAATGAGTATTCTTATATATACATTTATAAATAATAAATCAAAGATAGAAAAATAATTTCGCAAAAATAGACGCTCAAAGCAAACAGAATAATATTCTGTAAATCATAAATAACATTTTGATTAATTAATAAATACTTTATTACTTGTAAAATAAGGAGAAACATTTTGTCTTACTAATATTCTTAGAAACACATCAAAGGAAAAACGTGATTTTTCGTTTCTACTTACAAAAGTCTAGCTTTATTTCTCACTAAATTAAATTTCCCTGGGGTATTACAAAGATATAAATTAAGTGGATTTCGAGTACAAATAGAATGATGGATTCAGTTTTAAAAAATTTTAAAAATCGGTAATCTTTAATCGTGTAATCGATTTTATCGATTAAATGTTATTATAATTATCAACTGTCGATAGGATGACATCACTTTTTTTCGCATTATTGCAGGCAATCATCCTCAGAAAAACATTTTGACAGTAAAAGGCTAAACCTCTCGAAATTAGCGCCTAACATTATGCCTGCCTGGTTCGAAATGTTTTTAAATAACGTAAACCGAAGTAAATAAAGCAATTGTCACTTTCATTGCCTTCAGATTCATTCCAAACTGCCAGTTTAAAAAATTGAATTCACAAGTTCCAAATTTAAAAAATAAAAAAGTTCAAAAACGAAATTGTATTTTCATTTTATTTTTCACTAGAAAAATATTGCAGTCAAAATCCAGTTTGTAAAATACAAGTTTAGATTATGCTCCCAACATGTTCTGCAATAGATTTTAATTCATAGGATTTGCGTCGACGTAGGTAGTACGAGTAAGAACAATATTTTTGGATTTTTTGTTATTAATAATATATAAAATCAGAAGAAATCATGCTTTTATTGAATTTCAATTACTCGTATTCAAATGATAGAATTAATTAATTTCTTTGACAATAAATACATTAAATTGACTTTCTCTATTTTAACTATAATATATAGGTGACAACAATACGACGACCACGTCGTCATCGTGTCTTTTATGACAACAATATCTACATATTGTTCAATCAGTTTATACCTACCTAGCTTAGCTTATAATAACCTAGATTCAACCTACTGCAGCTTATATAAAAAAAAAAACTTTCGTTTACGAACACATTAACAAAACAAAGTAATACACTTTTTTCAAGATTCCGTCGCTGGTATAATTATTCGTCTAACTGCACGCAATGTTAATCAAATTAAACACACCACGCTAAGGAAAATAAAGACCTCGGTAATTGGCGAAAGAATATTTTTGTTCGCGGCCTTTGAGTAATGTATTCTGTTTGCACGTAGTCACGCTACGTCAAAAGTTAAGCTTGTTAGGTTTTGTAAAGGATATATTATGCTGTTTGATTCATTTGGTGCTAAGTTTTGAGTTGAAGGACACAAATGTGATAATTAGCTTAAATTTAAAGTTGTAAGATACTATATTGAAAGACGATAATATTGTAACATGCGTTATCTGAAATTCCCTGAAATTATTTCATGTTCAACTAATCCCTTAGCTCTAGGCGTTTACGCAGCTGTATTTGGTATACATAAATGACAGCTTTAAGTTAGAAACAGACTGATCCCACGTGGCACAGCGTTGCATGTGACAAGTATACTTCTTATCATATTATTTTAAGGAACAGAGTTCATAGTGCGCGAACGTTGCATACGTGCGACCAGTCAATCTCTAGTTGTATCATCAGATACAACATGGATGGTAACTACATTCGAAAATTCAAAAAATAATTAGTCCGTCTTTTAGGCTATTAAAAAAATTTGAAACATGTTTTTTACCTGATCAAATACATAAATAAATACAAAGATACAGAGCATCACAGTTACGGAGTGCGGGGTATTGACGTCACTCCTACTTAAAAATCGAACTAAGGTGTGACGTCATGAGCAACTTTAACCCAGTGTATCTGTGTCATTTTTAGTTTAAGAAAAAAAAGAAAAAATACGTGTCGAATATTTTAAAATAATCTATGGGATGGACCAAAAAAAAAAAATTGTCATCATGCCCATTTATGGATACAGAAAAGTTTCATAATAAATACCAGACGATATAAGCAAGCCAACCAACAAAAGCCTACGCGTAAAAGCCTGTAGGGCGGCCGTACAAGACCTGATTCTAGTAGATAACACATTACAGCTTGAAGCCGCAACCACGTGGTAATCTATTGAAGCGGTCGTGACTGCTTGATTCGCGTGTACGGTAGCAAATGAAATGTCTATAGTTCACCACGCGGTCGCGTTTTCAAGAAATTGAGTTTCAACTGCTTAAACAGTCGGTGTACGGCCACCCTTATCACAAAATCCTTATTCTAATAATATTATAAATGTTACTGTTTGTGCCGATGGATGTATGTTTGTTACTTCACCACGTAAAAACCATTGAACAGATTTTAATGAAATTTTACAATTACTTAGCTTGTATATCAGAATAACACATAGGCTATATTATTTGCAGATATTTCGTGTTTTTTTTAAGATATGACGATAAATGCTTACGAAGTCGCGGGCAGCCTCTAGTAAACGCATAAATAACGACATCGAATCGCGTGACCGATGTCCGCGTAAGTCCAGAAATCCCAACTCGGGGCGGCATTATAATTGATTGTGACGGTTGCCAGTCACCCTTCCCCGATAACGCTAATCATACGGTAAACTGCGGTTTTAGCTTGGACGCTATCACGACATTATTTAATGGGAGTACTGTGGCCTTTTGATTAAGTTTAAATTCTATACATTTGAATAGTAGGAGTATAAGCAATTATTGTTGTTATTTAAGTTTTTTAATATATGATCAATGTGATTACATTATAGGAATATTATTAGTATATATTTATTTAATAGTATTTATTTAGTATTTATTTATTTAATAGTTTTTTAGCCGGATATAGGGAGGCATGGAAGAATGCGGGGTACGCGCAGCAGTGGGACACAATAGGCTACTTAAAAAATAGTTTTTTTTTGCAAGAACGTAAGAAGAACAAATCACAGAAACAGAAAAAAATGCAAAATGTACAATATATTTTAAGTAGAAAAATCTTTCAACATTAGGTAAAGTTTTAAATCGGTACAGTTTTTTTACGTAAAAATACATAAATATTAAACACTCATTACTTTACATTTAGGATAAATTCTAGGATAATATATGCTTATCGCCCTATATATTGCTTCATTCTCTTTTATGATTATTCCGAATGCAAAACAAAACATCGAAAAATATTGACCTCACAGTTGTGACCGCTACGCTGACCCGGATTTATACTACAACTCAAATCCGGTAAAATCCAGTGAAATCCGGATAATCTTATTATAATAATGAGGTCCACTGGTTTCAATTGTCACTAAAGCCAATTAATGATTTTCATTAATACTATTGACAAATCTTTGCGTGTTCCATTCAAATTCAAATATCTTTATTGAGTTTTGTCGTTTGTTTATTTCTAGTGTGTGTTCCAGTTGTGTTTGTGAACCTTTGGTGTTTTCTGGTATCTACACACCAAAGCCGCTGGCTTTTTTGACAGCTGCCATTCGTATGAGGAAAAGCCGTAGGCCTAGCCCGGCGGCATGCCGGCGGCTTTGGTGTGTAGGTAGCATTATATTTAAGTAAGATAGTGCTCAATTTATTTGAGTTATTGCCCATTTTCATCAACTAATGGTCAATCTACACACATCGGGGCCGTGTCCGGGACATGTCAGGGAAAAAATATCATTCCATACATTTTCTATGGATTCGTTCACACACGTTGTATGTTTTTCCTTCCTGACAGGCCACGGCCCAGACACGTCCCGGACACGGCCCGGATCTGTGTAGATAGACCTTAAATCCTAACGTAAGTGACACTTAATGACCCCTTAGCAGTACAACTGACAACGTCTGTCAAAGTAGTACTTCTAAGGGGTAGTCCCATACTTACGTTAGGAGTTAGTTGATGAAAACGAGCTTTAATTTAATTTTTTAACAACTAATTATTTTTTAGACATTTTAAAAATATACGATTTCAACTGAAACGCAATATTAGAATTTATTTTTTAGTTTTGAGTTGTAAAAATTGCAAAAAATGTTCTCTACTAGTATTTTTTGTTCTAGATTTTTCGGACGAGAGCGTTAGGTCACAGATGTAAAGCATTTTATGTGCCATCAACTCTTTGTTCTAGATACTTGACAAATATCAATATCAACTTAGGAAATACTTTAGTAACTTTAACTACAATAAATTCAGTCTTTAGTGGTCAATCTTGAAAATGATCTCTGCCAATACCGAAATAAGAGATATGGGCAAATCATCCACCGTCTTCCATCCTCATGGTTGGGAGAAACATCACGGTAGAAATTGTGAAAGATGACTAGACGAACTCAAATAATTCATTTTAGGTCTGTGCCCATCATTGGGGTACAACAAGCAAACGGCAATTAAAATATAGTGAATGCCTAGAACATACTCGTATCTATCATGGCAATGGTTTTCATATTTTAACTTCACAAATAAATGAATAAAGAGTAGCTTACATTCTAGCAATTTTAAAGTCAATGCAATCCGCAGGTTTAAAACTAGAAATCACACAATTTTGAATAGCTCACTCTCTAATATACGTTTAACAAACGAATGAACTTTATCGTGTTCATTAATTCAAGTTACAAATCCATTTGCTACCTGTAAAAGCAACTGTCTCATTCTAACATACGTCATTGGAGTATAAACTTTCTCTCTTCAGCATTAAGAAACTCCTGAGTAGATTTGATTAAGTAATTTAGTTAAAGTTTGTTTAGACATACCCTTGCATGAAAGGCTCATTAAATTAATAATCCATTATACATCGCGCCGTCTTTTTCTGATTTATGAGAATAACAGTGATAGCTATAGTTGTAATGGACCATTAGGGTTTTTACCTTTCGTGCAACTGAATGTTATACTAGTTCCTTTTCGTTTCTTGGATGGTTTTACTTAGGGGCTAACTTGTATTTTTCTTATAACTTTAAAGACTTATTTCTGTAGTTTTAGTTGATATTTTATTAAAAACTCATCTATTTTCTCATTTTTCTCAACTAGTCCTACTCCAAAGGTTGTCTGGAAGAGATCACTTTTAGTGATAAGGCCGCCTTTGCGCACAATGTTTTAGTTTTAAGTTTTATTTGTATTTCTTTGTGTGCAATAAAGTATTTCTATCTATCTATTATCCCTTTGCAAAAACGAAGGTTACTTCGTTAATCTGCTTGTCCTTAGATGAATATTTGGTCTCCGTGCGCTACGACTAGACACCGTCGGCGTACTTGAAAAATGCGGCAACAAATATTACGCCGATTGGCGTACCTGCGCTATTTATTGCGATACCACTAATCAATATTTCTATTTTTAGAAAATATACAAACCTACGAGTGCGTATTGTTTAAGAATTGCCATTAATTGGCCTTGATTTCAATTGACAAGTGTTGATAGAGACCAACAGCAGTTATTTCCTACAAAACTGCTCAAATTTTAGAAGTTAATTCATCGTAGCTACTAAAAATACACATAAATATACCTGAAGTACATACATGAATATTTTATCTTAAAAAAAACAAAATTTATAAATTCAAATGAAAACTTATTACAATTAAATTACCCTCATTTAAAATACTATCAAAAGCTGATTGAAATACTTATCCCAGTATAATGTAGCTCTTTATGTCAAACAAATTGTTCCTGGAAGTATTTCGGCGGTAATAAGTAATTCGTGAAGGTTACAAACTTTCATAAATGGGTTCCAAGTAATAATTTTCATAGGCACGTAATCTTCTGAAAAGCCACCAAAATCTATACATAATTCGTATAATGTTTTGAGTTTGATGTCTGGTCGTTTTGCTAGCGATTTAAGTGGGATTTATGTAAGCAAAAAGATACAAGACCTGTTTTGTTTGTCTTCTAGTACACGTTCGTCAAAGTCTTCTAGCCATTGAAACAAACAGAAGGAGGTGGGACCGAAGTTCATTATTTTATTGATAATATGGATTTTGTTTCACATCGATCATAATTTCAGACTCTACAAAAATTAAAACATGTATATTGACATGATATAGATAAGTTATCGACGCCGTTTTCAATTCAGAAAACGAACGTTTGGTAATCTACTTTAATTTTTTTGTTTATTTTAATCAACGCTTTCATAGAGACCCGACCCTCACTGAATCGCCTCGCTTCCCACCCCAGGCCACGAAGCGCGACGAAACCATAAAGTAAAATTGACGGCTCACATTATATTTGGTCGTAAAACGCCGGTTTTGGGAATGCACCTGCTTTTATTCACGCTGCAGTGTTGAAATAAAGATATTATTATTTCGCGAAGAGTTTATGGGAAGAGGTTTATTTCTTTCTATTTTTTATAAAATAGTTTTTCTTCCATAACACAGTCATTATCATCATTAAATTTAAGAGCGTTGCTCTTGTTGGTGGAGTCTATGCTACTCTGCTCTGTTTTCTGCCGTCCTTTTGAGCACCTGATATGACAGAACTTTTATTTCCTCTAACACAGTACATTCACAAAAATATTTTTTTAGGATTTCTATTCTAAATTACGATTGATGTATTTATTTATATAATCCAGTATCTTTTTTACTTCTTTCTATCTATTTCTATGTACCTATCATAATCAATATCTAAAATATAAAGCAGTTGAAAAGGAAAGTACAATAATTAGATTGTATTACGTAAATATTTTCATTGAAGATTATATCACATTTTCGTAAAATCTGAATTTATACCTATACCAGCTTTAAGCAAACATTATTAATAAAATTTCCTTTGATGCTTCACATACCCACGCAAGCCAATTCCAATATGATCAACTTTAGATTATATGTACGTTCAATACACGATAGTCAAAGCATTTTACATAAACTAACCTTAACTAACTACATGTACCATAAACTTCAACATCTATGCCAAACTTGAGAGCCTTTAAATCAAGGCAGTAAAGACAAATTTGCGAAACTCTCTTCTCAAAATTTATGCAAAATTAATTTTGTAAAGTGGAAGCCTAGCTTCAACTCTATTAAGCCTTATATCAAATGGCAAAAGTTTCATAGACATGTGAGATCCTAAATAACTAGAACGAACATTATAACAATAATCGAACAGTTTAGAGTTGTTAGGAATTTGGTACTTTTGAAGTTTAGTGGAATCAGTCACCCGAATACTAAAAATTGGAGTTTTAAAAGATCAATAAGGTACAAAAAAAATTCCATCCCCGTATTCATAATCTTAATCTGAGCTGCTAGCTTAGCATACACTCCGTGACAAGATGTTGTCATAGGTTTGTCACGCTTACGTTTCTTTCCATAGTTTTAAATGTGATAAGGACAGCATGACGTGAGATAATTGTCGCGGCACGTATGCTAAGCCTCCTGATGGATAGCTACGAATCAAGCAAATAGAACGAGATCAAGAAAACTTTAAAATTTGAGAATACCATACGTTTTGGCTTCGCCGTATTCGTGTAAAAAGACAAGTCTACAGTAAATACCGCATACGACAGGTATGTACAAAGAGTGACTGTGTTTATAAACGAATTGAAAAAAATAATCCCTACTCAATGGGAAAGAGACGTGAAAGATATGTGCGATCATATTATACCTACCCTACTTTCCAGCAGGTTGTACCGTGCCATAAAATAAGCAATAGTTTACCAAAGATGTTTGTCTAATACACTTTCTAGTCTCAAAGCATAATGTGATGCAACAAATATGTTTAACATAAAACCAAAAAAACGTCGCCCATCAAAATTATGCAACCGCTTCTATGCCAAAAACTGTGCAACTCTTAAAAATCTCAGCGTGAATTTATGTACTAAATTAAAGTGTTGTAAAAAACCTCATAAACTTTATACAATGGTTGTATTTACATCAACATTGGCTTATATCCAAAATGTTTGTCCAGACTCAGAAGAAATTTGTCTTGTCAGGTCAAAAAACTCTGGACTAAGAGCAGACAAAATATGTCGATATCTAGTTACATTTTGGCGAGACTATTAGTCTTTGTACTCTTTGAAAAGGATTAATGCACTTTGTTAGTCATTTATCTAATAATATTCTAGTAATATTATAAATGTCAATGCTTGTGCCGATGGGTGGATGGATATTTGTTATCCTCACGCAAAAACTACTGAATAGATTTTGATGAAGCTCGGTAATATTGTAGCTTATATATTTGAATAACACATAGGCAATATTATTTTGCGATATCATGATTTTTTTCCAAGATATCACGATAAATGCATACGAAGTCGCGGGCAGCCTCAAGTAATTCAATAGTTAGTAAATTAATATTTAGCTATTAATATTAATGCAAATTGAATGCCATCGTTTAGTACAAAGTCTTTTGTTTAATGTGACGTATTTTATTTATGGTAACAAAACGATGCGGAATGAAATTTGAGACCTATTGATTGTAACTATTTCAGTTTATCCGAAGAGAACAGTTTCTTCTAAATTTGTGGCATTATGTGGTTGCATATCATGTGGGTGTTTGATACAATACAATACAATACAATACAAATATTCTTTATTGCACAAAAGATATAAGGTACAGACACAAACAAGAATATAAGAAGCAACAGGCGGCCTTATTGCTAGGTAGCAATATCTTCCAGGCAACCTTAGGGTAACCTTAGGTTGATATGTGAGTGGACACTTAAAAACTTTCCATTCAGCATCCTGTCCTGCTTGTAAGAATGTATTCAGGGGCCCAAGTCAGCAAATTTAAAATAGCCTCGATTGTGTGTCGGCAGAGCGTTAATGGCATTTTTGGACACATTTAGTATTCTGCTAAACAATGGCTTACAGTGATTGTGAGCAAATATGTCAAAAAATGCTGTTGACACTCTGCTGACAAACAATTACTAATTAGTAGACTTGGGTCCCAGATAGTCTCTCCACCTCTTTCGATATCTACCTCCGCGTCTGTCATAATCTTACTTTTGCCACACAATTCGTTGGTAATCTGAATTTATATCAATGAAATTGATTACGATGATTTAAATTAAATAATGACAAGTAATTTCTTTTTACCATTGTTTATACTCGCCATGACGTCTGTCTGCCACAAAGCCCAAATTAACCTTAGCTTCTAGTTTACATTTAGATATGTTTTTTTAGGATCCAGCTGAAAATCTGTTGTTGTGACCCTGAGTCACATCAGTATGCTGAGCTGGTAAGCCTTTTAAGTACCAATTCTATATTGTACTGTAATATTTGATACTGAATATATATTTTTTCTATTCTATTCTCATTCTTCCAAAGTCATATTAGATCTTCACGCAACGCCTTATGATATTAAAGACCAACCCAATCAATTCAAAATAACTATCAAACATTCAGAAGACGCACCACCCCATTCCTAGTTCACAGTTTCGATTAATGAAAGGGCGGGAATTCGGCCAAACTGTAATCCGTTTAACACCTCAACTTGGTACAATTTATCGCCAACTCAGACCTTTGCGAAATATCCTGATTATACATATTTATTAAATACGATAAGCGGATTATGTCCTGTTTTGTTGTTTTAATTTTCTATCAATAAATGATTTGGGTGTTGTTTTTAGAAATCAAGAGAAAACCGACAAGATCGTAGCTTTTAAATGGTAGATGATTTGCCTAATTTTCTTATTGATTCTTGGAACTATGTAAAAGTATGTAAATATAGGTTTAGCTTTTATTTGCCTTATAAAATATTAGGTAATAGTATTAGAAAGGGAAAGTTTGAATCTGTAAAGGAAGAATTGCTTCAAGTTTTGCTGTCGTTTGCATTACTTTGACTTTGCTTGGATTCTAGTTGATAGTTGTAGATAATAATAACATGCAAAATCAGAAGATATCAACTTTAATCAATCTCATTAAGTAATTTTCTATTTTAAGCTTCTAAGGATGGAAACTAGATTGAATATCATGCCAAAGATACCAGCTAATCATCAAGCATTCAAGACCACATGAGAACTTGTGCATATCTCATTCGATTGCGATAACAAACAAAGACTGAGCTAAGCAAATAAGCTGCACTACGTTACCCACAAAAACTTTACCTGCTTCTTGGCTAAGTGCCATTTTTAGTGCTGCCAACGATAGTCTACTATCGGATACTATCGATAGTATCAATGCAACTTTGAGAATTTTGTACTTTCGATAGAATTGAAATACCTAACAACTCTACCGCTTTGAATAGATTTTGTGCACGCTTTTAAGTTTTGAACTATCAATACTAATAAAATACCGACGCCACTGATACAATTGCTGTTTAAATAGTAGTGATCAATCCACACTATCGAAACGTTTTCATTCTTTTAAGGTCGGCTATCGATAAGTAAAAGTATCGACAGTTCTACAACATTAGCCACTTGCGACAAACTTGTAGAACAATATGTTCCGTGCTAAGCAAAGTTCCTTTTCCCGCGGAAAGATAAAGATGGCGGACTGAAGTGGGCTCGGTCGCTGTTGGTGTATTGGTTTAGATTTTGTTTCCTGTTTCAAGTGATTTTCGGATTATTTTATGGACTTGTTGGGCAATTTTTTATTGAACTTGGATTTTCTTTTGTAAATAAGTCGAACAGTTTAATATTAGAAGATCTTAATTCGACTCCGTCTGGATTTGTATTATTTTGATGGGTTAATAATGTATAATGAAACTTGCAGTTGCAATGCAATCCATAAAGTAAATGTTTTCTTCTATTTATAAAAAAAAACAACATAATTAATGCTCACGTTTTGTAGCAAATTTATTGTATCTTTTTCAATTGAGATACATTTTGTGTATTGGTCCCTGAAATATTTTATCAAGGTAGTTTAAGAAAGTCAAATGGAATCTATTACTAAAAGTTTGTTAGTCTCTAACATACAGTGTGTATTTTCTTTATCTAAGGGTAGTAGGTCACTCTTTTAGGGCGGGCGTACACGGACTGACCCGACTGCTTAAAGCCGCGATCACGCGGTGAATAACAGACTTTTATTCCCTGCCGTTTTCCTTGCTCGAACAATCGCGACCGCTTCAATACTTTACCGCGCGGTCACGACTTCAAGCAGTCGTGTCTACTGCTTGAAGCAGTCCGTGTGCAGTATAACCCTGTACAGTAAGGTCGCGCTTCAACAAACTTAGCGACACAAGCATCCATTGAATTTGTCTTCCTCCACCAACTGTACAAGTTTCGACTTTTAAACGTTTTTCTTTGTAACTAGTTCTTTGTTTATTATTTCAAAGTTTTCAAGTATCTTTTGAGCTCCGCTTTCAATGCTATTATTGTCTGATTTTGTTATTTATCTGGTACTTTTTGTGCAGTTTGTATCGGTTTATTAGTTTGATCTGGCTAGGGTGAATCATATTTTATTAGTTTTTCAGTTATGCAGTCACAATTTAGGTAATATGACGTACTTCTAGAATATTCTTATGCCACCTTGGTACGAGTAGGTACATAATTTTTTTTAGTTACGTCCCTTGTTGCTTGGGGAAAGTTGTTCAGTTTCATGAGGACTATCGCTGTGTTTCGTCTTTATATCCCATTTTTGTTACACCCAGTGTGAGTAAACTAATTATAGTTAAAAAAAATAGTGAGATGTATTAAAAAGTTTTAATTATGTATTTTCAGCAAAATATTTGGTAAATATTAATACTTGTTTCTAGAAAATACTAACATTCCAGTTTCAAACTAGGTTTAGTAGAAAATGTTTCAAAATTAGTATCTTCGCAATCAAGAGCTCTTGTTTCCAGGCACATACGGTTAATTGGGATATACGAGCATTCAAACTGAAATGTATTTTGATTTGAATTACCTAAATGACTGTTGAAAACATAAGATTGTATTAAATTTTATTACTGGCAATAATTTAGTTCTAATGTAAGTATGGCAATACTTTAACTTTCTTCTTCCGTGTGACCACCGCGTGACAATAAAACAGATAGCAGTGAATTTATGTTTTTTATTAATAACACCTCAATAAAGAACTACCTGGTCGTACAATGACTAGATTTTATATACAGGGTGTAAAAGAAAGGGGGTATGATGCCGATACACAGCAATAGTACTCATGAAACTGAACAACTTTCCCCAAGGTAGGTCGTCATTCAAAAAAAAAATTTGGCACGCCAATACTTACTCGATCAGCTGATCGGGCATTTTGTATGGGGAAGCGAATTTATTTTTTTTAGTTGCGACCCCTTTTCCTTGGGGAAAGTTGTTCAGTTTCTTGAGGACTATCGCTGTGTTTCGGCATTATACCCCCTTTCTGTTACACCCTGTATATTTGTTTATTTTGCACAACACTTTTCAAATAAAAGCATTATTTTAGGTGAGTGTAGAATATCTCTGACCTCGACGGAACACAGACGTAACACATTAATGTATGAAGGTAAATTAATAAAAATTAAAAACATAATATAGCTTTTTTTATCCACAAATGTTAACATTTAACGAACTGCGTTAACAAACCGCGTCTCCAGGATTCAGGAGACGAGCATTCTACCAACTAGGCTACCGTTTACTATAGTCTGATCCTTAATCCGAGTCACAAATTGACAAGTGCAACTGTCAATTATACCAAAAAGGGTGACCAGCTACAATAGTGATGTTCAGCAATCTATAGATTTAGACTTAGAAAATTAGTCGAGCCTAATTTTATTAGGTACCTAATAAAAAAAAATAGTAAGTATGCAATTAATGCAATAGGTTTTTATTTAATAATAAGATTAGAGGAATATAATAGCATACTTATTAAAATTGCTCACTACAAAATTATTACAAAAGATGGAAAATTTATTAAGAGATTTAGAGAAATTAAAATAAAACATTACAAGTTCTTTTATACATTTTTACACGACTACGGCGAAGCCAAAAGGAAGTGTGTTTGGCAGTCTATGTATGTATGTATGTTCCACCGTAACTTCTAAAATACTGAACCAATTTTGATGAATGAGGTGTCAAAAGATTCGTAATAATACGGCGGGTGACATAGGCATATAGATTTGCAATAAATTTAATACTTTGCCCACTAGTGGGCAAGAAGTCACGGTGAAAAAAATAAAAGTTTGAAAATGGTGTTGTGTGGGGTATCAAATTCAAGAGCTCAGTGAGAACATTTCAAAAATATATCGTCAGTGGAAAGGATAAAATGCTAAACCGCCAAAATGGCATTTGTGGGAAATCGAGTATAATAAAATTTATATCTCTGATATTGTTAGAGTTAGAGAGATGTCGTAAAGAGACAAAATATAATTTGATTTTTCTAAATATTCAGCATAACTGTGAATGTCTATCTGTGAGTGTCTACCGAAAAGTAAGAAAATCATATTCAGGAAAAAAATGCTAAACTCTATCTACTTTGAAAAACCAATTCATCATAAAATGCTAATATACGGCAAAAGTCTCTTATCCATTCAACGGAAAATACTAATCTTCTTGATTTTATCAAATCGTAATCATGAAACTTTTGCAAAACATTACCATATCCTAGTAAAAAGCTGCTGGAAAAAAATTCTGTTCTGTTCTGTTTAATTATCATAAATTATTTTTATTTATTTGATAGCAATTTGATATTCAATAAAGAAAAATATTCAATCTCGACTAACTTAATAGTGAAAACTCGATTCACCTACATCACTATTTATTAAGGACAAAAAACTCGCAACACCGTAATTGTCAGTTAAGTGACTCGGATTAAGGATCAGTGTATAAATGATGACTTACAGTGCTACAAGGAGATCCTTGTCAATAGATATTGACACTTGAGTGACATTGCCAGGAGGGCGTTGGCTGTGAATGAATAATTCAAAATAATGACAATTTACAAGATTCTATCGTTAGTTCCGATTTCCGCCACGTGCCAAAAGATCCTTGTAGCACTGTAGCTATCACTAATTTCATACCTTACAAAAGAAAATATTCTAAAACATTTACCTACCAAATATTTCTTTAGCGTTTTATTTATGGTTTCTTTGAATGCTGCAGGATCAAAATTAATTTTAGGGACAATAATTATAATAATGAAAATGTGTACCTTTATACCTGTGTAACTGTTTATAAGAATTGTAAAACTTTATTTGAAAAGAGCAACCTCACAGAGTTTCTTGCTAGGTTCTTCTCTGGGGGAAACTGCACCTTGCGAATCTAGCGCTAGCTTTAAAAAAAATACCTATATAATAATGTAACGGTTTCAAGAACATTTTTTGTGCCTTTGAAATAAATATATTTTTGACTTTGACTTTATCATCAATATTTACTTAGAAATAAGTTTGTAAATACACCATTTTCCACTTGTTTCCAAAGAAACGAAGTAGGTACATTAAACACTCCTTGAACGTTCTCTATTTCATCCTCGTTACGTTGTGTATCGTTTTTCTACTTTCTGCTTACATACTCTGCTATAATGAGCTGGGATATTTTGTAACTGGTATGTGGAACTGTTACTTTTTAATCAGATTAAATCAGATATCTAAAGTGAACAGACGAAACAAAGAGGGAGTATAAAAATATTGTAACATAAAAAGAAGAAAAAGTCTATTAATAAATCTATATATATAAAAATGAAACTCGTTTTCCGTTGTCACGGCATCACGCCTGAACGGCTGGACCGATTTCGCTAACTCTTTTTTTAAAATGTTCATTGAAATCCAAGGATGGTTCTTACGGTGAGAAAAATTCGAATAATTGCCGGGAAAGCCCTAAAACAGACCTTTTCTTTTTCCCATACAAATGTTTTCTTACTAAAATGTAGAGTCAATTTGAACTTTATTCCTACACAATAAAGTTCATTCTAAGGCGGGACGAAGTTCGCCGGGACAGCTAGTAGTGTTATAAAATTGCCATTTTCAAAGAATATCATCAATAATTTTTGTACTGAAAAGAGCTCTTTGACATCTTTGAATTTTGTGCAAAAAAGTTGTGGAATGGTGCTTATTTTCTTAATTAAAAAAAAACATTACGACCACCGATTTATAGGTTATTTACAAATAAATGTTGATGAATATCTAAATATGAGTTCTATAAAACAAACCTTACGAAGTAAGTACTTAAGAAAATACCACATCAAAAATACTAGTTCCAAAATACGTTCGGTGTTCTGACAAAAAGAGTAGCCATGTTCGACCCTTGCGATATTCCGGTTGGCCTCGTTTAAAAACCTATCAGCTTTTGAAATATAGGCACTGGAGCGGGTTGGACCTGTCACTTTTTCCCACTTTTTCGCTCTGCAAATGTAAACTGCTTTTTTGAAATTGCACACAGGAAATTGAAGAGTTCGTTTTTTGAAAACTTTTGAATATTATCGGTTTAGTTTTTGGGCGTTCTTTTTGTTTAGTTTAGGTTTTTTAGTGAAAAAAAAAAGGATTCGGAGAATTTTGTTTGTTCTAGTGTCAAAACAATTGTAAATATGAAACATATTAATATGAATAATGAAAATACACGCGTACCTATTTCAAAATTTGCAAATATAAATAAAAAAACTATTAGAAAATAATTGAATAAGCAAATATTTAAATAAATAAATAAGCATCTAAAAGAGTAAAATGAGGAAATAAGACCATACCGTAAAAAATAATATAAGAAAGAAAATAAGAGAAATAAGATCGATAGTACCATATATGGGGCATATAAAGCTTCTACAAGTAAGAATACTATTACCTTAGTCAATGTAAAGCAATTTAAAAGTTACAACAAAAACAATGAAAAAGTTGAAGCTGCAGTAATGAAAGATACGACGGTATTACTGTCGGCGGAACTTGTCGCAACTTGTAATAAAATGGCTGTAAATTTTACTGTCAGTTAATGTGGACATCTTGTTTTATTGCTGACGCGACCTTCGACAGTATCTTTAAAGTTTTAAGGTACATTTTAAAGAAAATGTTTACTTACATGGTATAGCGTACAGGAGATTAGCGAACTGAAATTGTTAAAGATGACGAATAAAAATGCAATCACAATATCGATCAACGACAACTGACAATAGTAGAATAGAAACAAAATGAAACATTAAAGGCCAAAACACACCGTATGTAACGCAGACGGCGCGGCGTTGCGTATGCATAGACGTATGCGTACCTACCTCTGAGTTGTAATGTATGGAACTGTTACCGCTTGCATAACGTAGACGTGAGGCGTAGCCCGGTGTCACATTGGGTTACACCGTTTCTACGCGCATAACTACGCCGTGCTTACATCTTGGCTCCACTGAAAATCAGCGTCATGTCATTGTATAGTGACATGACATATGCTGAGTGGAGTCCTTTTCCCAGTTCTATCTCTGTCTGTTCCTTGTTTTAATGTTTTTTTTAATTAATTTAGCATAAGGTGCTATTTTATGTTTTGTTAATAATGTTCTACTGTAACTAAACTGGGAATAAATGATTTACTTACTTACTTACATTACGCATACGCATCCGGTGTGTTTAAGCCTTTAAATAAGTTTAACAAAGAGGTATAAAAAACATAAAAAGTTTTTTTTTTATTATTATTGGCGTCACGCGGATTACGTAATCTACCAAGCAACACATGATATACATAGAACGTAATAATTTAAAGAACATCTTTGAATTTTTATTTTTTAAATATGTGTACGTTTAGCAGAGGTTTAGATGCTTATGCAGCTATTTTCCATTTATTTCTTCATAAAATGGCTTCCGCCACATTAGCCAAATTGTAAGAAAGTATGCCTCGGGGAAACGACTTAGATGATGTATTTTTTAATATTTTCTAGTAATATTTAAATTATGTTTGAACTGTCATAAATTTAGACAAGTAGCAATTAAAATTTGGGCAATTAAACGTACACTTCGTACACATACGAGTGAGTAGAACAATAAATTAATGAAAACCACAATGAAGGCAATTATAAACATAATACGAGAACAAATAATTTTGAAAGGGTGTTAAAATAAATATAAATGAATAGCTTTTGCTTTCAAATTTAATTAAACATAAAATTAAACAAAAATAAATGATTTCAACACATTTTAAAAGGAGAGCTTTAGTAAAAAGTTCTCATTTGAGTAGTTCGAGTGCTCTAGCTATGAGAACTATTCGAAAGAAGTTGCAAAAAGAAATTTGAAAGTATTTAAAAAAATAATGATAAAGTTTGTTTAACCAATTGAAATACTTATATATTTCTAAGTGCAACCCATATCCTTTCTACCACTCCAAGAATTTCACAGAATAATTTCCTAAGAACAGAACTTTGAAAATTTAAAAATGGAATTAAAAAAGTGCATTCCAAGCAGTGATTCTGTTACAAAACCTGAATAGAATCCATTGTAGAGCATTTCATTTGCGACGTTCAGTCTATTCATTCATGGTTTGTGATCATTTTTTTTTTTGTTCCAATATTCGTCGGCTGCGGCGCGAACATTTTCGTTTTACTTCTTTTCCTATCCATTGTTTTATCCTTTTTTACATGGCATCTACTATTGGGGTTCTGTCAATGTCAAATAAAGTAGTCACTAAATAGTACTTGTAAATACCAATTATTAAAAATTTAAGTACAAGAAGATTTATTTTTTGTTTTAATTTTTCAAAGCTAATAAGATTTAAAAGAAAGAATTCAATTGTCAAAAAAGGAACTGTTTTAGAAAACAATTTCTTTCGAAAATGGAACTTTTAAAACCGGAAAATCACGAAAACTCACGAAAATCACGTAGATATTTAAAATCGATTGTGACCTAATCGACACAGGCATCGCAACTATCGAATGTCGCAATTCGAATGATTAGTTCAACTTGGTATCGCTGAGTGCGCTACTCCGATTCTGGTATCGATTCTATTACAGTTTAAAAACAGAATGTTTTTTTTAAGAATGAAGGATTTTTTCATAGGAAATGAAATGAAAAAAGAAAAAGAAATTATTAGAAAGAAATCCTGAACATCAATTATAATAAAAATTCTACTAGTTTTTATACAATTGAACAAAAAAAATGTGTCCGTCAGCTTTGCTCTTTGTAGTAAGTAGTCCAAATGATGCTTTAGGAAAAAAAATGCAAAGAGTCCTGTTGATATGATTCACAGAATCTATGTATATTTAAACAATTATTTGATTCTCTCAATTGTGCACTTACGTAGTGTTAGGATTCTCTTCCTCTATCATCTTTTATAAGTAGTTTTGACGGAAATTATAAGTATGAAGACTTTAAAATTAATAAAAAATATAACAAAAATATAATTACCTAGCAACCGTTTAGCAGAATCATAGTCTTGAAGGGTCACAACCGCCCGGATACGTCTGCAGCGCGTCCGGTGCGAGATTGCTATCAAATTTCAAATTTGGAACCAATGTTTCTGTTTCCAAACGGAACCGCAATCGCACGAAATGCACTTCCAATTTTGTGTCAGTTCGTTTTTCGAATTTCACTTCTGTCATTTGTTTTTGTTATTCTTAATGCAAAAGAGGCAGGCGCGGAGCTATAAACTGGCGGAATTCTCTTTTCAAAAAACTGACTCGTATTTAACGTTTATGGTCAACCCATTTTAAATATGGAATCCGGTAAGACCTGAAAAAGTAGAACCATAGATAAAATAAATATTATTAGAGTGCGTTTCATGAAATAGTTCCTATGCTGCCATGTTGGCAGCATTGCATAAAAAAGCATAAGTATTTATGCTTTTTGTTTTCGTATTTCTTTTAAAAAAATGTTTGTCACTTGTTTTATTAAAGAGTGACTGACATTAGAAGACCTACACTTTACATAAATTCCAAATCTTTTATTAAATCATCCTTATATTACTTACAAACACTATTTCATTGCAAAAGCCATCACAAAGTTAAATAATAACTTTATTCAGTTAGCATCCAATGCATTTTTCTTAAAGCGTGTAATAGAGTAAAAGAGGTTTCATAGCATTCCTTTTTCAAATGTATTTTATCTGCTTTTGCACCGAATTAGGGTTGCCAAAGGCGAAAATAAATTCGTTTATATGACTCGGATGATCCCTTATTGAGTTTTTGGTACCTACGTTATTGAAATATTTTATGAAATAGGATTTTCTTGTATCAGTGTGTTTTTGAGATATTTTTGGCTTATTTCAACATTATTTTGTTTCATGAACGCTGAATTCTGATATTTTGTTTGTCGTGGTAAAATTGTACTAATAAATTTTATAAGAGAACGACAAGAATTTCGTTATTTAATTTCAAGACTTAGGTTATATAAATATTTCAAAAGGGGATCAAATGGGATTTCATTTTTTAAAATAATTATCAAAGGAGGTATTCACATAATGACAAAAATACATTCTTTTATTTTCATTTTATTTATTATTGTACCTACCTACTTATTTTAATAATTTTGCAAGTTAAGATGTTATTGAAATACTTTCCTTTTAAAAGGCGTGCGTGACGCAACATAATGTAACGTAATGTGAATTATCTCGAAATGGTAGAGAGATTTGACAGATGTAAAAACTGCACAAACTAAATAATAAACTGGCAACCCTAAAACTACAATGACAGTAATGGTTTTAAAAAAGCATTGTTTTGGCCGATCGCCTTTTTTCTTTGTTTCCGTATGAGTTATGGGTCTTTGATGGCACGGAATATTGCATTTTAATGGTAGTGTCCGCTGGTAACTTTGGTTGGAGAAGCTTGCTAGTTTTAAGTGGCAAAAAAAACTATATATTTTTGCCTTAAATTCATACTTTTTGGACATATAAACCTTTAAAAATCTAGGTATAAATAGGTACTGAAATGCGAAGTATTCCAATTATAATCAGTTTTTATGATTCAAACCTGAAATGAAATGCGATCTCTCCATCGAACGGAATGAACGTTACGGCATCAACTTAAATTGAATTTCGAATTGCAGAGTTCCGATTTCAAATTTTCTTTGTGTCTTCTTTGTACGTAATTATTATCGATCTTTTTTTGTTTCAGTGTTTTTACCTAGAATAGTATGCTAACGTAGTGTTTTTCAGTGTCATTTTGTAAAGCAAATACATAGTTTATTTAAAACTAGTTAGTATGGACTTTCATATTCGTTTTGCTTTTCTGTCATTAAGTCATCATGTCAGCTTATGGACGTCCACTGCTGGACAAAAGTCATTAAGTAAAAAAAAATCATGGTAAAATGTGTCAAATACTTTGCAGTTGCTTTTAGAAAATGCAATGGCCACTGATTTATAAAGACATTTATTAATCTAATGTACCTAATTTATTGGAGAGACCAGGGGCGGGTTATTCCCGGATTAGTGTTAGTTAAGGTTTAGTTTAGTTTAGTGGTTATATTTTATTTATTAGAGTATAGTAGGTATTTATTTTTATTTCTTTTAATAACATTGATACACATAATAAATTCACCATCTTGTTTGTTAGATACTGCCTAAATTATTATCAAAATATGACGATAAATGCCTACGAAAGTACCAACATTAATATCAATGTTAAAGAAAGGTCATTTTATTAAAGGCTATTCATTCATGATTAATAACCGCAAACTATTATAAAACATTTCTATTTGCTTTCAATCAATAACCCCAAAAGTTATGAAGGTGACTGGACTACTAATGTACAGAAAAAGCCTATTCCATACTTTTTTCAACCCGTCTGATAACTTTTCTACAAATGATTATCATTTAGTTTTTTGGATAAAAAAAAACAATTCTGTTTTTTATTGCAGTAAAATTACCAAGCGTTTTATTTATTCACTTTTACTAAAAAAAAAAAATATTGAGACTTGAATAGGGTGTATTTTTTAAGCTCTATGGTCGATAAACATAATACTTGTAGCAAATAGATTTTAATAAATTAAATTAAATTTTGTAGTTTTAAAAATATTTATCAACGATCCTGGGAAACTTCAACTGAAAATATACCTTCTCATCTCAGATTAATATAGATATTGCAAGAAAAGTGTAGCAATAAATAATACACTGTTTGAAACCCTACTTCCTACATAAATTATAAATGTCAATGTTGGATGGATAGATGGATAGATATTTATTACTCTTTCACGCAAAAACTACTATGAACTACGAACAGATTTTGATGAAACTTGGCAATATTGTAGCTTATAGAAGTATATCGGAATAACACATAAACTAAATTTTTTTTGCATGATGTTTTTTACAAGGTATGACGATAAATGCTTACGAAGTCGCGGGCAGCCTCTAGTATAAAATAAACTTTAAAAGCATTTTCTTTAACTTAAAATAACAATAATGTTTATACACATTAGTTCATTTAACGATACAATGAACGCGTTCAAGGGACAAAAGCGTTATCTTCAGAAAGGTATAATGTTACTTTTCTCCTAGATTCTAGTGTAGACTAATCACCTTTAGTTCGTTTTATTGTAGAAATAGACTATTCTTGTCATTATTCTTCAGTAAAGACAATGTAGGTATTGTATTTACAGTACGTGTAACACTGTCACTTGTTTCTAGGTATTCAGCCAGTTGAATGAAAGGTCAATGTGGTAACTATTACACCTATTAGCTGTCTCTGCTATTGTCAATGATCAAAATAGGACGGCCTGATGTTTATAGATTTATCAGAGTATCAAGCTTTATAGCGCGTATTCATAGGCGAGCTGTAACTGTAACCGAACAGATACAGTAACAAGGTATAGTGTCAAACAAGAAAGTGTGTACGCGTGTTACAATTTCCCTTGGATTCGCGGCAGAAACCGACAATCGTCCATGTCACTCGCTGCTTGGCTTATGTCGCGTTCGTCGCAGGCTCGCGAACCACGAACACACTATGTTTTATGTTACAGTGTGCATAAAACGGTGTCAGTTACAGATCGCTAATGAATATGCGCTTTAATTATTTTTTTACTCTAGTGAGAGCATTAATATACGTGTCCAAGGAAAGTTCGACACTACCTCATTTAAGGGCGTTACCAGATTAGCGTTTTACACGCGTATGAAACGCTAGGTCTGAAAACACACTTACAAAAGGACCAGTTTCATTTACACGTAGTAAATGACAAGGTTCTAGCATACTAGCTGTCTCCCGCCACCTGTATTCAAATACTTATGCCAGCAGCACATTGAACTTATCTCAGTTATTTATCAAGTTTAAAGAAGCACGAGAGTTTCATTAAAAAGTTTCACAGCTTTTCTCGCATATTGTGTTGAAAGTTTGATATTGCTAAAAGGCTATGTTGTGGTTTTATTTAATGTAAACACTTTTATGTATGAAGATTATCTTTATTGTAAGCAGTTTTTGTTAAAGGTTGATAGTTCGATTGAGAATAAATGGGTTGTTAAATAAACGCAACTGAAACGAGACGTTTCAAACTAGTTGCGTTGTGTGTGGTTTTCTAAGGAAGTCTATAGCAGAAACTCCAATGCAACTCAAAACTAACTAGCAGTTTCAGTTGCGTTGCACGGTGACGTGTGTTTTGGCACTAAGCGATGAATATTGGGATTGTAGTAAAATGAAAATGAAAATTCATTTAATCCTGTAGGTTAGGTTTGACAACACTTAGGACGGGTCATTTTTTAAAGTTAATGCTAGATTCGCAAGATTGCAGTTTTCCCCAGAGAAGAACCTAGCAAGAAACTTAAGTGGAGGGAAGTAGTCTCTACCTACCTGAAAAGCGGCGTGATTATATGTTTTTTTTTTTTATAAATAAAAGCAATACATACCACAATCATTTTCTCTTCTGGTTTTTCACTTTCTACGTTTTAGCGTGTTTGACGTTTAATATGCAAAAGGTCGACTGCGCTACACAATTGCATCGGCGGATTGATCTAGGTTACACATTCGAAAACATTGCTTTTGTTTTTTTTTTAATCGGTAAAAAAACTACTGTTGCCATTTTACTGATAAAGAGTACCTGCGTGCCACATATGTACTTAAATACATAATTATTTATAGCTTTGACTCAATAATAGAACTCTAATTTAAAAAATTACTCACAAACCCTAGATAAGCACGCAACAAAATCAAGTACTTATTTCCTCCACTTACAAATTCACGAAACGCATGCAAAAATCTCCTGAAGAAGATTACCCAAAATTAAAGCAAAAATTTCAATTATTGACCGTAGGACCCGGCTTATCTGCTTTATAAAGGTTGACCTAATTAATTTCTGATCTGATAAGATGCCAAGCTGATTTTTTTTATCCCGAAAGAGACCCTTTCTGACATCTCTCTGAAGGCTATTTAAAGAACAGGGTCGTGTTTAGTTTGGTTTTACCGTTAATTATGCATTTTTGAATTTTAAAATTATTATTTATAATTAATTTTTAAGATATACAATACATTATGTAATATATTGTATATCTAAAATAATATTAAGTTAATATACCTTTTCATGACTGAATTGGCGTACTTATAACTTGAATTTATGAATAATTTTCGTGCTTTTATTGGAAAAATATGGTTAAATTTATTAGTTTATTTACCTTCAAAACAGTTGAAAGTTATTCATTTAAAAAACCTTTCAGAAAAATAACATACAACTTTTATTTTGAAATAGTTTCTTAAAATACGAAATAAACACAAACAAAACATTCTTTAATAAAATATTTAACCGTTTTCCTAACTCCGTCCCACTTACAGATACGTTTCAAGATTTGCCGAGGAAGCGCCATTGCAGTGGTCTTTGTAATCTCAGAGACGTCACAGATATGCTTGTAAAACCCTGAATCTAGCTTCTTAACCCTACTGTAAGTTGCATAGTGAACTATACATAATATATGTAGGTATATGTATTACATAGGTAACTTCAGTTTAATTGGGCAAGCCATATACTTTTAGTGTTAAAATATACATACATACTTATCATTTACGTCTCTTTCCCATCGTGGTAGGCAAAGACCACAGCCCTCCACTTGCTACGAACACACTTTTTTCGCTTCATCCTATGTAGGATGTAGTAAAACTTTGTAAATAATAAATATATAGGTGCAGATTAGTCCAATAAAAAGAGTCGGGAGAAAAAATTGTTGACGTGTATTAACCATATTTCAAAGACAAGACAACTGAGTTACCAGTACAAATTAAATTTCATATCTAAAATGTTGGGGTTACCAACAGATGATCATCTTATCTTATCTAGCCATCAGTGTCCCACTGCTGGGCAAAGGCGTCTCTCCTCCTTCTGCACGATTCTCTATCCTGAACCGCCTCTACCCAGTCTTCCATGAAGGTATCCAGCTCATCTTATAAAAAACTTTTAATTCAGTGTAAATTCTTTGAATGAATTTAATAAAAACTTTACGCACACATGACCTATTTAATAGTAAACTCATAGTTGTCCTTCCAAATCCAGGTTTTTATGGCAAAATTGTGGAAGTTATTCAACGACTTTATTCCAGTAGATTCAAATTTGCGTCTCTCTTTTATTCATAGAGAAGGGATACGATAAAAAGCGCTATATTTCACAGTCTAGTCTATATTGGTGTTTGTGTTTTGATTTAGCGCGATCGTTTCTCAATACTTTAGTAGAGGTATGGAGTTTGTTACTTGGAATAGAATGAACGGTGTAAAAATAGGAAAGTTGCTAAATTACTTAAGCACGTACAGTTAGGTAAAGGGTGATAAAGAATGCACATGGGTCTTTGAAAAGAGGCAATCGGCTACCGACTTCGTATAGCGATATCGGTGTCGCAAATACCATGACATTTGTTATGTCAGTCAATAAAATAAAACAACTTAAGAACGTAGTTCTAAATTCAAATTCTAAAGAGCGGTTCTAATAAATGTTGAAATGGAAATTAGCATTCATTTGCTATGATTGTCAATGTGATTTTAAATAAGGTGAATTGACTTATCGCTCTAGAAACGGATCAAATACTGTTCCTTTAAAATGATTATGTAACTGTTATTATAATTGAATGTTAGTAGACTGTAGACCAATAAAAAATCAAACAAAACCCACAGAAGTTATACTTGCAAAAAACTAGAACTTCCTCATTTCCTTGTAAAGGAAATTATCTTAAAAAGTGCGAGCAGAAGTATCCATAAATTACGGATTGTTTTACAAACTCACTGTTTCTTTAATTTCGGAGTTATACAGTTTCTTTACTCGCTTTAATTTAAAAAGTTGGATTGATGCCCTCGGGCCGAAGGGAATCAGTCCTTGCTTTTTTATGTGACAATGTTTATGGAGTACAAATTTCACGGAGTTTCTTCCCGTTGATGAGGTTTTTAAAATCTTCTTATTTATTGCGATGTTAAGTTTCTTTGAGTAGGTTTTTGGATGTTTTATGATATCTACACACCAAAGCCGCCGACATGCCGCCGGGCTAAGCCGGCGGCTTTACGTCATACGAATGGCAGCTGTCAAAGAAGCCGGCGGCTTTGGTGTGTAGATACCATATACTTAGCTGTAATCACAAGTTTACTAAGATATGTTCATGTAGAGGTAAGTAAAGTAATAATTTATTTCCAGTTCAAAATGAATAAAAAAATGTAAATTTATTTATTGAATATTTTGGGAAACAAAAAGAATCGCATTATTTCTATCTAAACCAAAAAATGTTTTGAAGGCCCATATAGAATAAGTATTTGTTCAATTGCTAGCAAAAATCACCAGGAATTCTGCCAATGTCATGTTAGAAGAAGTAATAATATTCAAGATGTATTTCAACAATTAAAAGAATACGACATGATGTCAAATGGATAAATAAAGTTAATGAGCTTTTCAGCAACTCAATATCGATACATTAAATATCGAGAATATACCAATAATACGACAGGCTACCTGGATGTTTTCTTGGAAAAAAGTATTTCCTAAAGAAAGAGGACACTTGACAGATCTATTTTTGCTTACTATGAATTTGTCTATTTTTAAAGCCCTATACTCACTAAGAGAAAAACATAAAGAGTGAATGACTCTATCAATCACTTTTAGAATGTAAAATTGTCTATGGTACAAAACAATTTAAAAAAAATGCAATTGCGATTTAAAAAATTGCAATTGCAATTTTTTTGCAATTTTCCGCCACAGATGCGCGTAATCCGCCATTTTGCAAATTTTGAAGGTCAACAAATGACTGGTTAAGGAATCCAAATAATAAAAATTACGAGAAAAATAAACAAAGAAACATAAATAGGAATATTTTTATTCTGTAAAAGCATCTTGGAATAATGTGGAGTGGCTCATTCGAGATTATAGCTGAATAGATGCGAAGAATATCCTCAAATATAACATACAGCTGTTACGTTTAGCAAACATTTTATTTTAGAATTAGAATTAGAATTTGTTTATTGCAAGTCACAAGTTGGGTAAGGTGTTACAAAGTCATATGTACATGTAATGCCCTGCAAGGGCACAGCAAACAAGAGGGCAAGTAGTTGCCAGTTACTTAAAAACTTTATCTTAAAACTATTAGTAGATATTAGTAAATTATAATATTTATTTCGCTATACTCTTAAATTCAAACATAAATTACCTTCGTGTGCAAGCAGCATATTAAATTAAAATAATTTTATTTATAGAAAATTATTCCGACAACTTAAGAAAAATAAATATGTGTACCTACTTCCTTCTTGTTTAAGTAACTATCATAGGTGTAAAGCCAAGACTCGCTAAAATGTTGTCCTTTGTATGCCATATTCCATTTGTTATTTTCAATAATAAAATTGGAATGTAGATACTCGTTTTGAACTGGGAATAAACGGTTACCTACTTTAGTTACTTACATGAAATGATGATCAAGCTTTTACCAAGTCACCTGCCCCTTGTTGGTGGACGTCTGACGCAGCGCTTGCCAAACCGATCGCCACTATATCTCCACATAATTCTCTAAACGCCATACTAGTTATATACGACACAATGATTGGCTCTTCATTGTGAGCAAATCTGATCTCGCTTAATAATATTTTAGTTATAATAGAAAATATTTTTTATAGGAAAGTAGGGTAGGGTTACAAAGAATGGGGCAGATTATTACGAAGCTTGAAAGATAAGGCAATTGTTGCTAAGATTATTATATACTTGTCCTTCTTCCTACTTATATTATAAATGTCAATGTTTGTGCCGATAGATGGATGAAGAAGATGGAGAGGATGTTTCTTACTAAATACATACCTACATATTCGTCACGCCTCTCTCCCATTGAAGTAGGCAGAGACCACTTCCTTCTACTAAAATTCTTAACTAAAATATACATATCTGTCACGCCTCTTTACCATTGGAGTAGACAGAGACCACTAACAATTAAAAACTTTGATTAAATTAAAGCTATATATTATTTTTGTTTTTTTTTTAGGAGCCCAAATCAGCTAATTTACAATATTCTCTAATTTACAATATTACAGACTGTCAATGAGAGTGTCAATGGCATTTTTTGACAGATTTAGTTGCAATCAGTGTAAGCCATTGTTTACCAGAAAACCAAATGTGTCAAAAAATGTCATTGACACTCTGCCGACATACAACTAAGGCTATTTTAAATTAGCAGACTGGGGCCCCTAATCACATGCGCCTTACGCCGCAGGCAACGCATAAAACAACCGCGCGCCTTATAATTATGAACAGTTCATTATCTCTGAAACCCTTTGTAAGACATTTTCACCTTGAATTTCACTAAATCGCCAGTCATTTCAAAATAACTTAACAATAAATCGAATAGACGAGAAAACAAAAGAATTTCCTCAATTTTCGACAAACAAATTAGAAAAGTTATAATTTATGATCCGATTATTAAAACAATGAGTTGATAATCGCTTAGGGAGAATAGTCCGGTAAGATAAGGTGAATCTTCTAAAAATACTTTTTGTCTGACTTTTTTTTCATACCTACATATCTTTATTTTTTATACCCGATAGTACTGACGTAAAATCTAAGTAATTATTTAAATTTTGAATGACATTTATTAAGTAGTAAGAAGATCAATTTCAATGTTTAACTTAACTCGCTTACTTTTAGCACTTAAATGCCTCCGTATTACCTTAAATGCGATACTTACCGGTATTTGTTTTGGTATTTTATTATTATTTTCTAATTTAATATTATATTATATTATTATTATGTTGGTACATCTTTAAAGATCTCAGTCCATAGGGACCCGGTCATTTGGGAGGCGTGCATGGGGCCGAAGCCAACATGTAGAGGACCTTTTAAGTACCGTTTATTCTAAAATGTGAGATTAATAATTTTATAAAAGTTTCTAATATACATAGTGACATAATAACTGTATCTTAGACAGTCAAAAAAATAGGGGTCTCTGAAACTATATCCCAATTAACCGTAAAAAAACATCAATACTACCGGACTATTTAGTAGTAAAATATCTGAAACAACCCTGATAAAGGGAAGAAAAGTATGTTCCGAGTTGTTTTTAGCAAGCATTATAAGAAAAATTGTTGCGTTCGCTGTTTACAATGAATTAATAAGGCTTCCTTCTTGTTCTTTGCTCTCAATCTGAATATTTCAATGTCTACTACATAATTTATTCAGCAGATACTCTTCTACGTTGTTAATGTTTAATTATAGCTTGTTTTCTATTCTTGTGTGACTGATCAGGGCCCAAGTCTGCTAATTTAAAATAGCCTCAATTATGTGTCGGCAGACTGTTAGACCCAGATCACACGGTGAAACGCAAATGCAACACAACTGAAACTGCTAGTTACTTTTAAGTTGCATCGAAGTTTTTGCTATAGACTTCTTCTTTATTTTTTTCTCCTATAGACTAACTAGTTTGAAACGTTTAGTTTCAGTTGCGTCGTGTGTGGTTTTCTAAGGAAGTCTATAGCAGAAACTTCGATGCAACTCAAAAGTAACTAACATTTTCAGTTGCGTTGCAGTTGCGTTTCACCGTGTGTTTTGGCGCTTAATGGTATTTTTGTCACATTGGATATTCTGCTAAACAATGGCTTACACTGTTTGCGACCAAATGTGTCAAAAATTACATTGACACTCTGCCGACACAATACATATCTCATAATATTGTAAATTAGCAGACTTAGATAATTACATTCTCGCAAGGTCAGAATTTCTTATAGTATAAAGCTTACCATATTTATAAAAATTGTCTTTACAAAAAAAAAATATATCCACATTGAGAACCAACTCCTTTTTTTGGTTGGATTGTTTTTAATTCCAAATCGACTAATAAACCAGACGGCGGCGCGGCGTACCTTATTGCTACTTTATGGTCCGTCTACTCTACACATATCCGAGCCGTGCCCGGGACGTGTCCGGGCCGTGGCCCGTCAGGAGGGAAAACAATTCGTCGTCATGACAACCGAACACGCCATGCCCGGATATGTGTAGATAGACCTTTATACGTACTCAAATATACTAATTATATGTTGCTACCAATATAAAAACTGGTAAAAAACAGATCAAGAATTTCATGACAACACAAAAATAAACTTCACACAAAACTATAATAAAAACTAAAGCTAAACTTAAATATCATCAAAACTACCAAATACTTTGAAACAGAAGAAAAAGGAAAGTAACGGTGAAACAAAAATATCATGATCTCTTTCATAAAGTATGTAAAAGTGCTCAGTCAGTCGTTTCCAATAGCGTAACACATCGGAATATCAAATGATACGAAACAATACGTTTCGGTGGATTTGAGTTGGGAAAGTTTGAGTTCAATCATTATTATATTATTCTAAAAGATCATGAGTCTTTGAACTCTATCATATATAATCTAAAGATTTTTTAAATAGAATTTTAATCAAATTTTAAATTTTAAATCTTATCTTTGTGATTAAAAAAAACAGTTAAATGTAAATCCTAGATTTTACAAGTTTTTTAAATTGTTTGAAAACTTAAATTAATTAATTTAAAACTAACAAATACATACAAACATATCTGTAAAGCCTTTTCCCCATCGGGGCAGGCATAGGCCATATTCCTCCGCTGCTGGCATGATCCAAACACCCTTCTTTAGCTTCATCCACATTCATCAGTCGCCTCATTCATGCGCATTAGTTTGGGGTGCTCCTAACTTGGCCTTTCCTTTTCTTAGAAAATTGAATTGATGCCAAAAAAAAAAAACTAAAATCGTTTCAAAAAGACATATTTACTTGACTTGACTCACTAGTCACTACTCAATTAATCATATCATTTCCGTGAATCAATTCAATTATCCCAACACTAAAACAGTATGCCTACGGGAGAAGCTTTCCGCTAACTCACGCCACCATCCAATAACAAAAATGGAAAGGAAATGAGATAAAAAGAAAGCCTTTTCATACCATTTTATGTTAAACTTATGTGCAAGAAATATGCAAAATTATTATGTCTTGTTTTGTTATTGAATCATGACGTGACAGACATGGTTACCAGTTATGTTCACTTGAATGGAAATGAAATGAGGAAATGCGATGCGTAATTGTTTGTAGGCGGGGAGTTCTGGTACTTAAATGATAATGTTGTGTATGCTTGTAATTGGCAGACATATAAGTATAGCCAATAGTCACTAAATGTTTTTTAAGTTAAAGTTATCATATGTATTTGCTGTTAGCGTACCATAAATAAATAAATATGCAGGTTCCAGATTTAAAAATGTGAAATGCGATGCGCAATTGTTTGTAGGCGGGAAATTGTTATGCTGATTCCAGATTTAAAAATGTTTTTGAACGTTTTGGTATTTTGATAACAAAGGGCATAAGGAGTGGCATAGTTGGTTTTGCATTTGATTTAAAACGCCCATCACTAAAACTAATTACTCAGTGATCACTAATAAGTCAATAAAATTTAAAATAAACTCAAAACGCGACAAGCAGCCGACTTAGTACAGTCGAGGACACATCAAGCTTTACACTTGGACACCTTATTTCATTGCGACATAAGAGCGATATTATAGAACTATTTTTAAATGTTGACCTGCTCTCGATTGTTTATTTTAGATAGCGGCAATGTAGAAGTATTTTTGACCATACATCATGATTTTTAGCCATTTTATTTAAGTATTTATGTACGAAACGGGGATAGCTTATATTTAAAAATAATCAGTACCTAGTTACGTAAGCTCTTAAACCTAAATAAAAGTAATCTAAACACATAAATTGTAGTAAAACAACAACTGAGCACATTTTAATACCTGAAAGACTTTGTAATAAACAGTAAAGTACAAGCGTTGGTAAATAAAATAGATCTAAAGACGGTCGCGAGGAGTCCTTACAAGGTTATTACACTTTATGAAGGCCTTAATCTCTTTAGTGATGGGAATAAGGCTACTTTTATATCGATAGAATAGTGTCCCATGAGTTTAGGTGATGAAGATAGTCATTTTAGTAATTTGAATGCAAAATATGGACATTTCTGAATATATTTTTTGATGTAACACATAATATTCATGCAATTTTAACTGTTAATTGTCAAGTAACATTTTTAGTAATCATTATATTTTGATGTACAATATTACGTTAGTCACTATACGTTGAGCAAGACTTATCCAAGCTGTTTTTAAATAAGCTTCTTGAATATAAATTTCCATGTTAGCAGAGGGCTAAAGATTGAGTTTTTAAACCAAGGTGCAGTTTTTACAAAAGCCTTATGTAAGCTAATTACATTAACAACAAGATTATCATCTTTATCGATCATTATATTTTGATGTTCAATATTACGTTAATCACTAGACGTTGAGCAAGAATTAACCAAGCTATCCCAAAAGAAGCTACTTGAATATTTTCCAAGTCAAAATTTATGTCATTCAAAAAAGAGAGTCCTGCACAAGCTAATTACATTATCAACAAGATTTTCCAAAAAACTATCGAAATCCCACCCCATCACTACATCCCAAAACATGAATTATATAAAGCACAACACTATAAAGTTACGGAAACGCTTCCCGCGGTGACCCTTGAGAATTTACGAGCTGCCATAATGCCAACAAGGGTTTGCTGCATTAGATCTGATATTGCAGTTTTTAGTAACATATGGCGGGCTCTAGGCCTAGTTTAGGGACGTTTAGGCTTTTGGGTTTCCCGTTTACCCTTTGCGTTTTGACTTGTATGCTATTTGGAGTGAATAGGATGTTTTTGGATGGAAGTGAATTGTTTTTGGTTATTTTCGAATGTAGTTTGATGCTTTTTCTATTTGAAAATACTTTTTTTATATAAAGTTGTAAATTATAGGTACTATTTCTTCTTATGATTATAGTTTCGCATCACCTTTTCTATTAAGCTTGAAATACTCACATAGTCATTTATTTTACTTTTTATAAATTATTTGCTAATTTTACTTTATTAGCCAATCATTTTTTTGGTAAATATTATAGATTTTATATAAAGATCAGTGTAATTTAAGTACGTTTCAGTTCCTGGATTTAACTTATGCAGCGGCCTACTAGCAGTTTTATCATAATTACTTTTTACCTTTTGTTTGTTTTCGATTAACACTCGATAGTTTCGCTCATTATTTACCGGTTCTACCAGCAGCCGTCGACTCACTGGCAGTCGAGTGTTTAACCGTCTGCCCATAAGCATTTGTGCTGGGGAATCTAGGTCTGAACGCGGAGTCGCTCTAAAGTTTAGTAAACTGATATAAAAATCCTCACCTGAGTCCTGACATTTCGCTGGTAAAATTTGTATCTACACACAGTAACATTGGGTTTGCTTCCAAAGTACTTGTCAAACTTCGCCAGCACTGAATCGATATCGTCTGAACTTTCGGGTTTTACAAAAGTAAAAGTAGTAAATACTTCGTAACCGGCCGAACCTACGAGGTTAACCAACAGCGAAGCCTGCACTTCCTTAGGCTCCTTGCTCACTCCCGACGCTTTGATAAACAGCAAGAATTGATCCTTCCATTTCCGCCATGCTTCCGACCGCATGGCCGGACCACCTTCTAGGTTTAACTCCGCCGGAGGACGCGCGTGTTCCATTGTTTTTATTTAACGAACGTATAAAACACTACAAACAACTTCTTTTTCTATAGTTTTTCTGTTCGTATTGTCTCGTTAAGCAATTAAACTATTAAAAAATTAACACCGCTGTCACCATGAAGTGAAACACACGTAAGTTGGTTAAGCACTGTCATTTATTTCTCAGAGTACCGACATACAGATTTATGAAGTTACCTACAAATAATATACTACAAATAGAATAAATAGTAGGTAACTAAAATCATCACTCTAGATTTGACCTAAAGAATAACTGAATATATGCGTTAAAAATCCATAAAAAACATATTTAAAAACAAAACATATTTATCCAGAAACTAAACTTAACTCAAAGACCTCTCCACTGTCCAATTTTACATATCTCCACCCAGTTAAGAATGCATCTACATCATAATGCCCATCTCATAGTGCTCAGCTAAAATGGAAACTCGGACGTGCGTACCAAATTAAGTTGTATGTTTCAGAATGTCAGTGCAACGGTCTTGCTTGCAATGTGAAACGACATTGTAAAATGGTCGTACTTTATGTAGGTACTCGTACATCTAAAGTTTTTACTAAGGCCCGGTTTATCAATAGTCAGATAAAATTTTACTGACAGATAAACCTATGCCTATTTCATAAAACATGACGTTTCAGTTAGACAGTGGTAGGTAGATATAAATTATTCCTAGGAATAAATTAACCTGACTATTCCTACTCGTACTTATAACATACATACATACATATCCGTCACGCCTCTCTCCCATTGGGGTAGGCAGAGACCAGTTCCTTCCACTTGCTACGATCGAAACACACCTCTTTCGCTTCATCCACACTCATCAGTCGCCTCACACATGCCCGTCGGTTTAGGGTACTCTTCATAGAAACATTAAAATAAAACTGTAAAGATAAAAATATTTTTTTATTCAGTTTTATTGAGATAAATGCAACTATCAGAGCACACCAGCCGGTTAACTGTTCAGCCAATGAAGTAGTACTACTTATAGTCTATAATCCCCATACAAACTTCCTATAGAAGCAATTACGAAAAAGAGTGAAATAGTCGTAATTCTTCGCTTGTATCGATAGCCTTTATCGCCGATGATTTATGGTCACACTCGAAGCCGGGAAATAATAACTGGCCACAGACTAGAGTGACTATGGGTTACTGTGAAATATGGATTGCATGTGCTATTTGTTTTTCTAGAAATTAAGGGAAGATTGGTGGGAAGCCGCCACCAACAGAAATCTGTGGAAAAGCATGGGAGAGGCTTTTGCTCAACACTGGGACAACATAAGCTAAAAAAGTTACAAGTAGTTAAGTAATTTATAAGTAAGTCATAAGTTTTTTATTTCAAGAAATAGTAAAATACTGTGTATTATAAAATGTTTTTTTATAGTGCTACTAGAACACGGCGCTTCAAACTTGATGTTTTTTTGTTTAATTAATAAAAGCACGTAAAAACTAACAAAGATATCTTCAAATTAATGTCTAATAATAAAAAAAAACGTTCCAATTTACAAAAATTAAAAAGGTAGAAATCATTATCAGCGTCATTGACTATTTATAGACTTTTATTAATAGACTATTAGCTATCATTTTCCTTATCTTTTTAAGTGCCTACTTACCGTCTACAAAAGTTATCAATTGGAAAATATGAAAGACTTTCGCCGAATAAATAAATATAACTTCAATCTATATTTAATCCTATAAAATTTATTTAAAAAATTGAAGGAAATGAAGAACTTCGTTGGAAAGAGCTTAACTATATCATTTTTATCTGAAACTTATAAATTGAAAATTTATTCTTTGCTGTTAACAATCGAAAATTTTCCTTAATTCTTTTAATTAAAAGTTTAAGTCGCTATTCCATTTTCCATTATCCTGATTTCAAAATTACTAATGGTCACCCTTAACCTTTAAAATGTTTCCTGAACTGAAATCTGGCGAAAAATATTTTAGCGCTTAAAATAAAATACCATTCAATCAGGATATTTTACATGAGTTAACAGAAATTGTTTAACGCAGTTTACACATTTTATATTTCTGTGTAAACACGTGGGACGCGTGTTAAAAATATTACAATGTAGTATGACCATCATTTTATGATTTTGAACAACATTTCGTTTTATTTTGAGCCAATTATCAAAATAATAAAATAGGTTTTTAGTCAATTTACCATTTTGTCTGTAAATTGATGCGACGCAACCGACGATTGTCGATTTTTGCCGCGTATTATAGGATCATTGATCACGGTACACACTAGAACCTTTTTACTATGACTATTCAGTTACAGTTACTTCAGGGCTGAGTTAATGTAATTTTTTGACACATTTGGTATTTTGCTAAACAATGGCTTACACTGATTGCGAACAAATGTGTCAAAAAATGACATTGACACTCTCATTGACACCCTGCCGACACACAACTGAGAATATTGTAAATTAGCAGACTTGGGCCCCAAAAACCTTAACACCAAAAATACCTCTCATCAAAAACCAAAAGAAATCACAATAAAAATCCACAAACGACTTTTAATGAGTTCTTTTTTAAAAAGAGAAAACAACAAAAAATCTTTACAAAAGTTATGAATAAGGCTGTTTCAAATCAAAGTTGTTTTGCTTCGTTCTTAAAAAAGTTGAATGATACTACTCGACTCTAATGAAGTTTTTCTTTGGTAATAAATCTGCTGGGCATTCATTAACTCGAGCGTTTGGAGTTGGGTTACATGGGGTATAAAATATTTTTTTATTAGACTAAGAGACAGAGCAGGCGACCCCCGATCGGCATCGTTCTTGGTGCAAAGGTTGGCCATCTTCACTCAGCGTGGAAACGCGGCGAGCGTCATGGGCACCTTTGCACCGGAAACGACCAGGGGGGATTGTTCGATTACCCATAAATATTGACATTTGTAACTTATTATAATAAATTTATTATTATGTCTTATTTATTATTTCGTATATTTAAAAAAATAACTACCTACTTTTATTTAATATTGGGATCATACTTCTTAAATTTCATCTTATGTAAGCTTTTCAGTAATTTTTAAACTGAATTTGAAACTCTAAAAAAATAACCTTAACTATGGCCCTGTCTGTATCTACAGCTTTTTTTGTTAATGTTAAACATATTTAATATTATTTTTTACAGCTCAGCAAAATTATTAATGAGAATTGATTCTTTTATTTCCTATTTCATAATTAACAAGAATTCAATTAATTTAATGAAATCTGATCAGCAACAAAGGAAACCTTAAGTGGTATTTGATTAAACAAAATATTTCTCAGATAGGAAGCAGTAATCAAGTACAAAATTAATAATTTACAAGTTACCTGCTTTCTTGGTAATAGGTACGAAGTTTCTGTAGTTAGGTATGTTTTATTTAAGCCTTTATTGTATGAGATTTAAATATAATATTGATGCTCCTTTCTGATGTTATTAAAAAAAAAAACAGCAGAGCAAGTCATAAAAAAATACAAAAGTCGATTTTAGGTAGGTACAATTTTTCAGTTCATGGTCTTTATAGTTTTTAACCGATTTCAAACTCAAAACAATCAAACCCCAAAAAAGGAGGTAGTTCTTGATTTTTTTATAAGACATTTTTTGTTAAACTTTTCATGTAAGCCTTCTATTATATTTCGTAATGGAGTGCCATTAGAAAAAGGACGGCCAACGACAGTTTGATACATTTTAAATGTATCTTAGTAGGCGATAAGATGATGTATTTTTTATGTTTCCTCTTTTGTATTGGTATTTATATTAAATATATCAATTATTTTTTTTTATCATGTTGTAATTGTGACTCTAGGGCCCAGAACACACGGTTAAACGTAACTGCAACGCAACTGAAACTGCTAGTTACTTTTGAGTTGCATCGAAGTTTCTGCTATAGACTTCTTTAGAAAACCACACACAACGCAACTAGTTTGAAACGTTTTGTTTCAGTTGCGTCGTGTGTGGTTTTCTAAGTTTTTTCAGTTGCGTTGCAGTTGCGTTACACCGTGTGTTCTGGGTCTAAATGACGATTGAAACTAAAGATATCTAGGAACAAAATTTTAATATTCTAAAAGAATTCAATTAAGCCTCATAGTAAGTAGTATTTCCAAGTAGGAAGGTAGAGTACACACACACACAGACACACACACACAGCTTACACAGCTTGAATACTAGCTACTCGAAGAGTTGCCAGCTCATCGGCTAAATAGAGCAGACGAAACCTTTTTACCTGAATCAATTCAATAAATGTCTAAATAAAATTATCTAAAAGTTTTGTATTTTCGTTCAGAATTCTCTCTCTTACACTCACTTTATAAACACGTCTAATTCTCAAACTTCGATAGCTTTTTTATATTCACATTTATAAATAACACATCAACTTTAATAAAACCTTCTGCCAGTGTTTACATGAATAAACAAGCTTATAATTTTATTTTTGAGCTAAAGAAATGTTGTTCAAAATCATACGTGTATTGTAATACCAAATAGGGATAGCATTATGTATGTAGAAATCGATACAGACCTTACGTTTGGGGCATTTTAACACCGATATGTAACATTTTTGATTCTTTTTGTTTAAAATATATTTAAAAACTTAATTTTCTTCTTCTCAGCCTAAAACTGCAAACTGCTGAGCATAGGCCTCTCAAATTTATTTTCAACACGATCGGTTTAATGCCACCTGCCTCCAATGAGACTATGCCATTTTCTAAATCTATTTAAATAATTTTCTATATATTTTACAATCTGTGTATTTGAGCATAGGGCGAAATCGATTTCGTTTTTAGTATTTCCACTAGGAGAAATCCAAAGGTCAAACGTCTGTGCGCTTTCTTATAGAAGAAACTATTGATCAGGCAAAGTTGATGTCCGAAGGCGAATTGGAGCAGACGAGTCCCTCTTTCGTTCCGGCTTCCTAAGCCATAGGTAGCGGGACGAGCTGGACACCTTCTTAAGTAGCTGGGCGGAGGAAGCTCGAGACAGAAAGTCATACCGGATGAGGAGAGATGTGGATGTGAGAGTGGGACACAATGGCTAAATTAGATTAGATTTAAATAATTAACACTCAGATAGGGAATGTTTGCTTAGCTATCCCCTTAAAAGAGCAGATAAAATATAAAAAATATGCTACATTAGTATTAATACATACAAATTACATAGGTACCCAAACAACCAAAATTAAGACAAACATCTCAGTACATCACAGAAATATTAGCCTCTTGTGGGAATCGAACCCACGACAACGACATTACAATCCGGTTTGACGTGAACCTAATCCCCCCCTTAAGCGAGTGGGAGTATAAAACACGAGTTTGCTTAAGGATTATTCGCAAGCTTATTATTTTTCTCCTTCTGTTGCCGTAAAGGCAATATTGTCTGTTAAGAAAAAAAAAGTTTCCACAAATATAGACTTTTGCTTAGCAATATTATGTTAGGAATTTTCTGTGAATTGTTCGCTCGTGTACGTAAAGATATTTGTAAATTAAGGTATCTCATCGTTTAATATGAAATAGACTAGATGACAAAAATATAATTAAATCCATGAGTTACATACCTAACAACAATCAAATTCAATTAAATTAAATACCTACCTACTATGACTATAGTACAGTCATAAACCACCGGGCATGACGTAGGTATACCTAAGGAGACTGGTGAACGTGTATGAAGCGAAAGAATTGTTTTTCGATCATAAATCTGGAGGGAAGTTTTCTCTGCTTACAGCGGTGGGTGAGAGGCCTAGTAGCAGAATTGTATGTACCAATTTCATCATTATTATCTCACTCAAACTTCTCAAATCTTTGAAACTAGTACTCCGATAATAAGTACAACTATTGTAGTCAGAAAAGATAAGACTATCTTTCTCTCTTTTGTCTTCTTTCACTGAAAGCCTCACGCAACCAGCACAGCAAAATAAAACCCGCTCAATTTTCTAGATACGCCCACAAATGAAATTGGCTATAATTTACACAAATTTACAATTCAAGGATTTCTAAAACGGTTGCTAAGTTAAAGTTATCAGATTTGAGACGGAATGCCGACGCCATCTGAGGTTCCAGATTGAGTTTACTGGTGTATTCCATTTAATATGACGAATTTCGGGCTATATTGGGTTCAAGCAAGCGTTGGAGCTAGATACTTCAATTATTTTATTTGTAAGGTACGTCAAAATAATCGCGTCCATTTACGTGAAACCCCCTAAACCGACGTGCATGTACGAGGAGACAGATGAACGTGGATGAAGCGAAAGAAGTAGGTTTGGATTGTAGCAAGTGGATGGAAGTCATCTCTGCCTACCCCGATGGCAGTGAAGCGTAATAGATATGTAGGTATGTGAATTATATACCCGTACAAATCGAGAAATCAGCACTTTTTGTATAATAAAGTATGAAACCCAGCAAAAATATAAGTACCTAAATCTACCTGTATCATCGTAAGTACTCATTCATTTCTAGGATTCTAGGAATCATTCTAATTGAATTAAGTAACTTAAATAAAAACGTTCCACCTAAAATAAAGATGTAAAATTCTTTGTAATAATAAAGACAGAGCTTTATAATAAAAGAAAGTAAGTAAAAAGAAGCAATTCGGGTATGGGCAAGACAGGCGAAAAATTACATTTTAAGACGCGAAGAAAGCGATCGCCTTCTGAATTGTAATTTAAATTAGTTACGTCTTTTTACTTTTACACAATTGAAAAATGATTTATTTCGATAATTATTTTACGTATTTTTTGACAATAATTTAATTTAATGTAAGTTCTGTGAAAAATGTGGCAGATTTCATATTAAATAGGTATTATAAATGATCGGGATCGAGAATCTTAGAGAAAAAGGAGATAGGAATTTGCACAATGGAAAGATACAAAAGGATAGATAAGATAAAAAGATAAGATTATTCATTAGAGAGCACATCAAGCTTTACATAGAGGTACATAATTTAATTGCCTTCTATCAACTGTTCTTATTTTAATACCTATCTTGTGCAGTTCAGTGAGCAAAAGTTTCAAGCAAAATATAGGTATTTCGTAAAAATATTATTAATGTCTTAATATGATGCTAACGTTATTATTTGGATGTCAGCATTTTACGTTAATAAAAATAAAAATAAATATAATACCTACTACTTATTTTGTAATATTTAGTACGTGCTAGAGCGCGTTTTTTAGTTTTTTAAACTATTATTTTTATTTTACACTTTGTAGTCTTTGATAATTTATTTTATACCACAATTTTCTATAATCCATGCAAATGGGAAAAAACACAGAGTTTTTAAAAACTAATCTGTTTGGCAACAGTTTTCATTTAAATAAAAAAGCCATGTTTTAAAATATATTTTCGTTGAGTCCTCGAAATAAAAGATTGTTATATACGGTATGGAATAATCCTTTCTGTGTAGACAAAATTTATGTACGTCACGTTTGTGAGCTTAGCAAATATCTGTGTAAGTCTCGGTTCAGATAAAATATTCTGCCAGTATCCAGTCATGTTCGTCTATAAAATGTTAACGTACACAGTATAAATGCTTCAATGCTTAATTCATATGGTAACTCTGAGACTTTGGGCGAAGGTATACAGCACGGAACCGATGGACGATAGGGCAGAAACGTTTTCGAGTGGTAACCACGCACCCGACGTGTGGGAAAGCCTCCAACAAGGTGGACCGACGTCCTGGTGAAAGTAGCGGGAGGCCGTTGGATGCGGGCAGCGCAGGACCGGTCTTTGTGGAGATCCTTGGGGGAAGCTTTTGTACAGACATGATGACACAGCACCGTTGCTTTTTGACGTTTGATATGAAATGCGAACCATAGTAGGCGATCCTTTAAGTCTATTCTATAAGTAGGTACGTAGTTAGCGTAGGTACGTATTTATATGAAAAGCTCATAATGACTTAGGCTTAATTTCTGTATGAAAATTAATTATTTTTATCAAACAACAAGACGACACGTTGAAATCCTTAGATCGACACATTAATTTATTTCAAATATCTTCTTTCGTTGGTTTCATTATTAGTCAGTCCCAAAGCATCTCAAAAGGCAGCTTCCACGTGTAAACATCAATTCACATTAAAAATTAATACCAAACGACGTACCTGACACAATTTATAAATAATTACAAACAGTTTCATATTTTGATGATGAAATTAAACTGTTTCTACTGTTGAAAGTCGCTCAGAAATTAAATTACTAAAAGTCTCAAATAGCGCCTCCGAAATTGTTTGTAACTTGAGCCGTACTGTTGAATTTCCATTTCAGAAATAAGATCCCGCAATTTTGTTTGGTTAAGTTTTCATTTTGTGTTCATAATGTTTAAGATCCAGGTTAGATTTTAAGTGTTTGAAAGGGAGTCTGATTTCAGAACCTAAGTTAAAAGGAACAAGTATTCGCTTTAAGCTCGTTAACCTTCTTGGGTCTTAGCAGCAATTGAAAATTAAATACTTTTGAAACTCCGTGTCTTTGTTAATTATGAAAAAAAGTAGTACCTTCATGAAACACCCGCTAATTAAGATTAACAAGATTTTTAATACATTCTTTTGATCTCATTTCTTGATAAATTACTTATCACAGCTTAAAAACAACATTACTTATCTTTAATCACTAATGGCTATTACTTAAAAAATATTGTATAAAAATTCAAAAATATATCTGTCACGCCTCGTTCTCATCGAAGTAGGCACAAGCAGCTCCCCTCCGCTTGCTACGATTCAAACACACGTTCTTCGCATCATCCACATTCATCAATCGCCTCATTCATACATATACGTCGGTTTAAGATACTCCTTAAATTGAAAACTAGATAAAAACCACTAAAAGTACGACAATAGCTAGTTGCAGGTAAAAATATTAAAACAAACAATCCGTTAAACGATTAACTAACACTTTTATTGTCAAAAAATCAAAATAATTCAACACGTTGCAAAAACGAACAATTTTAACGATTTATCCTACAACAAGTTGTTAATCACTTAAAATTTCACTCGCCGCGTCACTGAAAATAATAACCTTAATTCGGTGTAACCAGTTTTTGTTGGCAATTCCCTTTGGACTAATATTTCGGTGTTAATTCAGCTGACAGGTGCACTAGAAAATTAATTACATATACGGTGTGAAAGTGCAACTAAATTAGTTCCCAACTTGTAACTAAATTGTCACATGAATGTCAAACTTGTTATTACGCTATGTAGCAGCATATAATATGAAGTTGTACGTCAGCATCAGATATATGGTAGCGGTCAAGGTATTCAAATATTTCGGAGCAGCATTAAATTTCGATATGTTCGTTACGATAGATGCGGCCTATAATATCGGGACATATAAAACGTCACAAATTTAGGATCAGAGACTGTTTAATAAGTTCGTTACATACAATCAGGTAATGATATCGGAACGAAAATAATCGTCAATGGTATCTAAGCAGTCAAGATGATCATAAATATCGGAACATTTATGGAAAATGTACTTTAAGTCTGTGCTACATAGTACACATTTGAACTCGGTACTACCTATATTGACTTGTCAACGTCAAGAATATAGAAAACATGAAGAACACAAATATAACTACACGCGTTAAAAGAGTTCGGACATGAAAGATAATTACCAAGTAGGTTCTAGTACTTGATCAACAATTCAATCGTGATAGATACTTAGGTATACTAATAAAATAATTTTAAGTACCAACAACAACATGTTTGCTATTTTATTATTTACTTACTTACTTATTGTAATATTTATTCTTTGTAATTTTCTTTTGTTGTAGAACAATAACTACTACTACACTGTTTATACCTACCAAGTGTAAAAGGACTTTTACCATTTACTTTACCATTGTTCCGTGAAAGGAAAGACATACAAAATAATAATGCTATTTTCAACCATAAAAAGTAGAAAATAAAAAACGCACTCTCATCAGATTTGAACCCACGACTATGTGCTTTAATAGTCAAAGGACTATCAACTACGCCATTAAGTATCTGACATCGTTTTATCGAAATTAAGCTAATCATTCTACGCCCTTCAATTTTGACATTGCGTCAAAAGAACTTTTATATAGGCATTTAGTTTGGTAAGAATATTTGTTGTATTTGAAAGAGACAGTCACAATGACACTCTTTTCGGTGAATGTCACTACAAATTATTGATAACTTCGTGGGTCCAATCTCAAGCATTTTAAATTGTATTACACAGACTTAAAGTACATTTTACATAAATGTTCCGATATTTGTGACGATTTATATGTTCCGATATTTGTGACGATTTATATGTTCCGATATTATAGGCCGCATCTATTGTAACGAACATATTGAAATTTAATGCTGCTCCGAAATATTTGAGTACCTTGACCGCTACCATATATCTGATGGCGACTGTACATAATTAAGAAACATTATGCCGTAGGTGGTAAGTTCGATTCCCATTAGTAACAAACGTTGCTGTGATAAACAGAGATGTTTGTTTTATGGTATCTACACACCAAAGGCGCCGGTCTTTTTGACAGCTGCCATTCGTATGAGGCAAAGCCGCCGGCCTAGCCAGGCGGTATGCCGGCGGCTTTGGTGAGTAGACAGTGTCAAGTCTTGGTGTTTGTACGTACTCGTATATTCATAGTGTATTTTTATTTAACTCTAGCTTTATCTATCTTCTTACATATATATAAAAATGAAACCCGTTTTCCGTTGTCACGACATCACGCCTGAACGGCTGGACCGATTTCGCTAATTCTTTTTTTAAAATGTTCATTGAAGTCCAAGGATGGTTCTTACGGTGAGAAAAATTCGAATAATTGCCGGGAAAGCCCTAAAACAGACCTTTTCTTTTTCCCATACAAATGTTTTCTTACTAAAATGTAGAGTCAATTTGAACTTTATTCCTACACAATAAAGTTCATTCTAAGGCGGGACGAAGTTCGCCGGGACAGCTAGTTAGTACAATAATATTAAACTTTAAAAAAAAAGATTGCTTACCACTGCGAGACGTACAGAAGTAATATTTCACAATATCATTAGGTATATTTTATTTGCAACTTCCGGTTGGACGGACATTTCAAAATATATCAATATTCAATCAATATTTTACTTCTTTCCTACGGTTGACAATTCTTAACACATTCTTTAAATGACACAAGTTTCAATATGGCTTTTGTCAATGTGAAGACCAATCTGTTTTTGACAGCTGTCACGATTCCATTATCAAAGCCATCGTTGTTCCAGTGTTTTTTTTTAATTGTTTTTTGTTCGGCGAAGTTTTGCGAGGATGTGGGCTCTGAAATGAATGAGATTTTCACAGAGATTTCAAATCAGAGGCCTGAGACTGCTAATTTAAAATAGCCTCAGTTGTGTTTCAGCAAAGTGTTAATGGCATTTTTTCACACATTTGGTATTCCGCTAAACAATGGCTTATACTGATTGCAACCAAATGTGTCAAAAAATGACATCGACACTCTCATTGACACTCTGCCAACACACAATTGAGAATATTGTTAATTATAGCAGACTTGGGCCCCAGTATGTATATGTCGCAGCCAACTGGTTAAAATAGCTGTTCAATTAAACAGCTAGCCCTTTGATTGAATAACGACATTCAATCACACGGCTAGATTTTTAATTGAATATTTGAGGCGCTTAATACGTTCAACACTAAAGCTGATTTAAAAGCCGCCGGGTAATTGAATTAGTTCGTTGCTCGCCACCACCGCGGCGCTAGCTGCGTTTTGTTTTCAATATGGCGTCAACTAGCCGGTGTTTTTGATAGTTTCAGAATATTTTTCGAAAATAAAGTAGTGAATATAAGATAATAGTGTTATTAAACATACAGAAATAATGGAGGCACATACGAGTGATACAAGTGATGCTGATTTTTACTTATTTCATCAAACTTCTGGTGATCTCTTAAACTTAATCCAAGAATAATCTCCCAAGAAATTAAAAAAAGTTTACCGATTCTTTCAATTTACATACTAAAGTAATGGTCACCCTAGTTAACTTTCCGTTTAACCAGTTGGCTAAGCGTCGTCTAGCTGTAGTGTTGAACGTTGCAGTGGACAAGACGGCTAAACGACGTATAGCCGTGTGATTGAATGTCGTTGTTCAATCAAAGGGCTAGCTGTTTAATTGAACAGCTGTTTTAACCAGTTGGCTGCGACATATATATCTGACATAAAAATCACACACGACAAGCGAGAACTCTAAAATTCGTTCACAGTAACCCAAGGAACTTTTCCTTTCACAAAACAACAATAAAATCAATGCACCTCACAATCTATTGCATCTATTTGAAACTGCTTACTCCGCTCCGCTACGCTCGGAAACTCCTTATTTCGTCCCAGACACATTTATCGATGCTTTTGCTATTTCTGCTTTCTGACCCTCTGCAATGCGATTTCGTATTCTATTCGTACAAAGATCGTAATATTTGATGTAACATTCGTAGTTCATGCTGTCAATTTTATGTTGACTACTATGCAATTACTTTTATCTTTTGTTTGACGTGAAAGTAATTTTTAGGAGAGTTTATTGAAAGCTTTTTTAAAGTACCTACCTATTTATGTCCTTGGCACGAGTACATAAAATGCTCGTGTGTTTTAAGATTTTGAATATTTCACGTTAAATACAATGAATATTATATTAATAAAATATTACAATATTCTAGCTAACACAAAAATGTTTCCCTACCTATTTATTTATTTTTTTAAAACATTTTCGATTCTGCCAATTTCAAGCTATAAGCACATACAAACAACTCTATTTATCACAGACGTCGAATAGACTACCCTTAAATCGCGAAAAAAAAAAACATCAATAATAGTGACTGAAATCGTATAAAACCGCATTGCTGTATCAATAAACCCAAAACCGTTGTTACCAAGACTTTTCTTTAAAACATTAACGGAATAGCAATAAAATAATCGTTAATTCGGTTCCCTCTTCGTTATTCCACTCACGTACAAAAAAAGGTCCCAGACATGGACCAGAATCGAATCGTATTGAGCATATAGAAAGTAGTGTTGCAGAATAATCGATTATTAATCAATCGATTATTTAAATAATCTAGATAACGATTTTTATTAATTATGTACTACCGATTGTTAAATAGGATTTATCAATCATTAAGGATATGTGATTGCAAATTTAGATTCTATCGTTTATGTTATTTAATTCCCATTTATCGATGCTACCTTATTTAATTAGCTTATGTATTAAAACGGTGTCCAAATTATCATTAAAAAAATGATTCAGTCATAGCATTTAATTTTTTGTTTCAAAATACTATAACATCTATAAATTTGACACATTTTTCTGTTTATTACAACTAATCGATGTAAACCTCACCTATAGTTAACAAAAAGTTTTTTATTCTATTTCATAATCGATTATTCCTAATCGGTTATTCGACAACACTAAGAGAAAGGAATTCATATAATCGCATACCGTTTATTATTATGCATCGAATGAACCGAAATGGCTCAGCGGTCTTTGTGACGAAGTGGCATGATTTGTACGGTTTCAATATAATCGGAAGTATTTCTACACTGTTTTTTGCTTCGGTATATTTATAAGGTTTAGGTATTTATATATATATGTTCCATTATTACCTATTTCTCGCTATTTCTTATCCTAAGGTTGCCTGGAAGATATTTCTACCTAGCAATAAGGCCGCCTGTTGCTTCTTATATTCTTGTTTGTGTCTGTACCTTATATCTTTTTTGCAATAAAGAATATTTGTATTGTATTGTATTGTGTAGGTTTATACTTATAGATTTATTGTTTATTGTAGGTTAAGTGACTATCCTGCCTTTTTGCTATCATTTCTCTGTCTGTGGGGTCTGCAGGAAGAAATTTCTTTTAGAAATATGCTGTACCTTTTGTATAACTTCTCTTTTTTTCTGTCTCTATGTACTATCATCTTACAATAAACTGTTAAATAAATAAATAAATAAGGTTTTTAAAAAGAAAATAGAATAGGAAAGATGACAGGGAACTTGATACAAAATGATGGTTTCTTGAGAAACATCATTGGAGGAAAGGTTGAGGGGAAGAGAGGAACAGTAAGACCGCGACGTACCTTTACTCAAATGAAGGAGAATGGTTAACGTCGTGTCGTATCAAGAACGGACGGCATATAATAGAGCAGAGTGGGGTAGACTCCATCGACAAGATCGACGCTCTTAAAAATGATGATGATTTTGTTGGGTTGCTGCTGTTGTTGGGACGCTTAGTCTGTTTGTTAAAATTAAACTTTGGAAAACCTCGAGTTTCTACTACCTTTTACTCTATTTATTTTAAAATTGTATCAAAGGCATACCTACTTTATATTCGAGACTAATTAAGACCTACTTTAGCCTAGAGTAGCTGTATTTAAAATCAGTTATTATCATATTCATCCTAGCTTTATGAAAAATAAAACAGAATAATTTCACTTTGCTTTCCCAGCCATCTCTTGACAATAAACAAATTAAAATAATGCTGTCAAAAGCCGTAATTCTTTTACTTATACTTTAAAGAAATAATGAGCTGATCTTTCTCATTATAATTGTATTCTTTTATATTCTTTAATAAGTATTTAATGTTTCTTTTAACGTTATTCGCGAGGCGTTTTTGCGTTGCGTATAAAAATAAGCTTGTATTCTTTCATTATAATTTAATTATAATTATACCCATATTCAGTGGACAAGCTACAGGAATGTTAAATTAACTATTGATTCAAGTAAATTACATATTTTTGTAATAACTCGTATTTCTCCTAAATTGAATGTTGTGTGTCTAAGATAAATGTTAATTAACGAAATTTTTATATATTTTAAAGAAAGGTTAGTCTTAATTTTTTTTTTTTTTTATTTTAATTTTCTTCGTTAGTTAAGCAAGAGTACCATAAACAATCGGGTATGTAGGAGGCGATTGGTGGATGAGGCAAAAGAGGTGTGTTTGGATCGTAGCAAGTAGAGGCAAATGATTTCTATTTACCATACGGGAAAGAAGCGTTCCATATAACTTTATCCATTCATACTTCAATACTGATTTAGAATTTACCGAATATCTACGAAATACTGAAAATAAATTCGTTTTTATGAGTCCATTCACCTACAATGACACTCGATAGGTACGCAATATTTCATGTTTTAAAAGACTTACGAGGCGAGCCAGAAAACTAGCGAGTAAAAGAAAGAATTTTCTTTCATGACTAAGCTTTGTAAAGCACAAAGTCTAAATTTGTGAAAGAATATTTTAATTGGGAAACAAATGATAATCTTTGGAAGTGAAATTCATCGTTGGTCCACCATGTTGCAGGCTTTCCCACATTGCGTCGTCCGGTATGTGGTCGCCACTCGAGAACCTTTCTGCCCCATCGTCCATCGGTTCTACGAGCAATATGCCTAGCCCACTGCCATTTAAGGTCAGCGATTCAGCGAACATAGGTAAGTAGACCTTATAATAACTGACAAAACGGTAGATTTTCAATTACAAAACTGTCTTAGTACATTTTATGGCCCACAATTTGAAGAATCCATTCATATATTCCATTATACCAAAATGATACTTTCACATTTCTATTTCAACAAATATTTTGACATGTTCTTTGTGTATTATTTTCTGATACAAAATAATAATATTGTTTTCTGAAATTGATATTGTTTACAGAACAAATATATTCTGAATGTGGTTTCTAAAAACTTTAAACCCTTGATGGGCTTCATACAATCTAAGTTCTTTGCTTGTGTTTCACTTTAAATAAATAAAATATCCAATCTTCAATTATAAATAATTGAACTATTGTAAAGGGATTGAAATGAACATTTTCATATATTATATAAGACGTCCACTGCTGCAACTATGACCTGTTTGTATCGGTTGAAAGCGTTGTATCCTTGTCAAGCCTCTTTTGTTTTGTTTGCTGGAAAATTTACTGACCTTGTTAAAAAATGGAGTGAAAAACCTATTCCCACCCTAAGTTATAGGTACCTTATGTTTGGAGCAAGAACCAGTGGAGGGAAGTCTGTAAGTACCTCTGTAAACGTGGTTTATTTCCGTACTAATAGAGTAATCTCAGAAAACATCAGTATATTTATAATTCCCAGTATCTTTTCAAAAGATCATGAAGCGAAAAAACTCGTCAAATTGATGTAACTAATAAAAAGCCTGTAATTTGTCAAGTGCATCATTAAGGAGCCGAGAAGATTCCCCCATGACTGCGTATCTCGGCGTACATAATGCAAGGGCCATTAAAATAATAAAGTGATAACTCCCGCTTTGCAACGAATTAGGTTCGGCTTGCCTAGTATTTTTTGTAACTAGTATGTAATAGTTAAATTTTTTGGCTCTAAAAAGAAAAAAGGTAGGTACGTAGGTAGGTAGGTAGGTATTTAAAAAAATACTCATTATAATAATAAGTAGGTAATAGATATTTATTAATAGTAAGCTGAGAAGTTATTATCATAGTCAGGTTATTTATGATTAAAGTGTGTCCGCAGGCTCAACCGCCTAGTGCAGTTGGCTTTTTATATATTAAAAGTAAATCGGCAGAGGCCGTTATATTCCTGGCAACATAATTTAAGGACTAAAACATACCGATATTATCCATACATTATTCAACGTTGTTTGCTATTTGGTAACCTATTTAAGGTATGACTCATCCATATAGAAAAATTGTGTTATTGATCCAATATCCTATCCTATTTTAATACCAAAACTAAAGCTTTGATAAATTGTACCTGTGTGCTTTTTCCGACCTCCTTTACAAAATTTATAAATCACAGCAAAAAATAACACCTATTATTTTGATTCCAACACTAAAAATACGAACGAAAGCGTCCTCTTTAAAGTAATGACCTTGTTTGCCTTCCCTGATGTGTCAAGTGCAAACGTTTGCCACTCCTGGAAAAAACAAGCCGATTTCATTTTTGTGCTCCAGAACTTTTTTAACGATATGCGATGAAGGACGATTTGCGCTGGATTACTTTAGGTTTAAAGAGTAATTTAAAGCTTGTAAGCCTTATAACTCGTTTTCAGCTGTCATGATTCATCCATTGTGAACAAACATACAAACATCACATCTCCCTCTCAGAGTAGGCAGAAACCACTTCGCTCCACTTGCTACGATCCATAATACACTTCTTTCGCTGCATCCACATTCATCAATAACTTCATACATGCTCGTCAGTTAAGGGTACTGACTTGGCCTTTCTGTAATCCCCGATTTGATCAAGATACGTACATTTAGGCCATCCCCTACTAACAAAATAAATGTAGGTATATGTGGGACCAGAGGCCTCAATCTAAAAATTTAAAATAGCCTCAGATTTTTGGGCAGAGTTTAATGGGTTTCAAAGGCTTCAACTGATTGCGACCAAAGGTGTCAAAAATGACATTGACACTCTGCCGACACACAACTGAAAATACTGTAAATTAGCAAACTTGGGCCCCAGTCTGTTTCTACCTAATCTACAAATTATATTTCAATTACATTTCAACCTCTTTAATCCCAAACACTTCAGCAATACATCAAATAGAATCTCACCTATGAAACATTAGTCCCAAAACAAAAGATCCGCAAAGTTCCGCTGGCGTTAGTCCCATTGAGGCAGGGGCGTTGAAACTGTGCCAAACATTAATCTTGTCACTGGTTCCAAAGTAGTTGAATGAGTATTGATTGCAGGTAGCTCACCTCGAATTGACTTGTAGACTCTATACGTGGGAATTGTTAAGGGGAAGTTTGTAAAACTATAAGGAACTGCTCGAGACTGCGTACGTATTTATCCAATCTTGGAAATAAACGCAATATCCTTCTAATATAATAAATGTCAAATCCGTTGGATGGATAGATGGATTCCCGGAGGATATTCGTTGATTGTTCGACAATATTGGCATGGCAATATTATAGTATCTACACAGTTACACACCAAAGCCGCCGGCCCGGCAGCTTACGTCATTTTCAAACATTTTCGAAGACATTTTTTGAATGAAGACCGGCGGCCTTGGTGTGTAGATACCATTACAGATTAACAAACATCCTTACATCCATCCAATCATTTATCCATCAATCGGAACAGACATGGATAATTATAATCATCATCATTTCAGCCTATCGCTTTCCACCGCTAACCATACGCCTCTAATGTTTCCAGCACCACCAATTCACTCATACATTTATAATAATTATAATATTATAATTATTAATACAAATCAAGGCGTAACGTGTCCTTAAGTAAGCTATATACCTACATCAAAGAACTAGCTACGTCCAGACTCTTAAGGCTGACAAACAGCGCAGCGAGTTCATTTGGCTGTTTGAAGCTTGATTCATAGTTCTCTTTTATTTGAACTCGCTTTACGGCATTTTTTGGGTAATCTTGTTGTGTTTTAGTTCGTTTTGTAGGAACAATGGTAGTGGTATCTACACACCAAAGCCGCCGGCTTTTTTGACAGCTGCCATTGGTATGACGTAAAGCCGCCGGCCTAGCCCAACGGCATGCCAGCGGCTTTGGTGTGTTCACAACATAATGTTTAAGTGGTTATCTCATCATTATATTATAGAACTAGAGTCCTGTTCGTGGCGTATCCTCTATTTAGGCCTATCTTCTGCCAGTGCTTTGACTTCGTGATACGACATGACGTTTTGGAAATGCTCGCATTTATTTTAAAGTTTATCCTACTAATAATATAAATGTCATTTTTGTCCTAATTTATGGATGTATGCATGTTAGGATGTTTGTTACAATTTGACGCAAAAGAACTGAACAGATTTTAGCTTGCACATCAGAATTATTCATAGGCTATATTATCTTAAGATACTTATTGTGCAAGTTTTCAAAGCACTTATACTGAAATACTCAACCAGTCTGACGAAGTGCTACCAGGCCATAAAATTAATTAAAAAAGAAGTCTGACGAAGTCATTAGTGCTTCGGCTAATGCTAGAATGTTCTAGAAAGAAAAGGAAAGTTGAAACAAAAGAACAGCGCCAATCGAGCTCAAACGCCGCGAAAGGTAAAAGTTTTCGTAAAAAGAATTTCAGACGAATGCTAAAACAATAGAGGATCTAAAGTAAATAAAATACTAGATTTTCCACGGCAGTTAGGGTGAACATGTGTTACTAAGATTAATTTGTTGATATTTTTATTTGATTGTAATTTTAAATTGTACTTTGGCGCAAAGTTTTTTTTTTTGCGTATGTTTTAAGTAATATTTATTTCATTTGAAAAAATATTCTACACTATATTTGAAATTACGTAAAATAAAAATCATATAAATGTGAATTTATATTTATTATTAATATTGTCAACTTTTTGACACGTAAGTTGGTTTGGAAACATTGAAAAAAGTATGTACACATACAAAAAAACTGCCACGCCTTTTTCAAATTGGGGTAGGCAGAGACTACCTTTCCTTCACTTGTTACGAAAAAAATAACACTTCATAATTAAATAACTTATGGTCACCCCAGTTCCTGGTTGTTAACGAAACCACAGTCGGAGTAAAGTAGCTCAACAGTTAAACTCAAACAAAATTACCCTTCATTGTAACCGCAGCATTATTTCTACGTAACTAAGGTCGACATTGGCGACGTTTATTTTTTATTTTTTATGAAAACTTTCCAGCGTTTTCTTTTTAATAAAATAACATTAAGACTCTTTAAATGTTTTGAAGTAACTATTTGTTTTCTCTTTTGTTGTTTTTTATACTTCCTGTAAATGATTTATTAATACATGGTTAATTTTTATAAAATTAGTCAGCTATTTTTAAATATATATATTTTTTTATTTTTTTAGGATAAAATGCTACTCATTGTATTTAATTGTTATACATAAACAAATAAAAAAATCTTTTTTTTTTTCAGAAGTTAACTATTTGATTGTATATTTGATAATCTTTTAAGATAAGTATTATGTACTTACTCATTAAAAAAAAAAAACTAGGGACAAATCTAAAATCTAAGATACAGATAATTTTAAAAGGTCTCATGCTGCAAAAATAATTTATACCAACATTTTTAAATTCATTATATTTCCAATTCTTAAATCATTTAAATTAAATTGGGTTGTAAATAAACTTCAATAGAAGTAAATCAATACAAACACCTATGTAAATACATTTTAAGGATTGGTAACCCTTCCAAAAACAAGCACTAAGAAATCGTAAGATTTGGAAACTTGTCCCTCCAGTCTCACTCTTACACAATCATGTCCGACGCCTCCATTCACTATCGACGCTCGACCGCCATGGCCAGCTGTCCTATAATCTATAACATATACAGCTGTTATTTTTATATTAGGATTTAGTCCAGTAGTAGGGAATGCTATATCCGTTTTCACCACTATATTAAGATTTCCATGCTCCATAAAGTTATTTTGAGCCATCACCACATCGTCGTTCGCAGGTCTACCTACAAATAGATGCTCGCATTAGGGAAGTTCGCTTGTCACTGGTATGTTATTTACGCATCGTTTTGTTTTCATATAGGTAGATAGTTGGTTTTGGCCGCGGCTTCGCTCGCGTTGAATTCGGATTTCAAGGAATAGGTACTCCATACAAAATCCCACCCTCTATTTTACGGTTGTGGAAGGGTAAAAAAGAGACAAAGAGTAACCCCTGTTTTTACTAAAAAAATCACGTTAAATCGACATGTCATACATATACGTAGAAGTCAAACATTCCAACACACAGGCTCTTTCTTATTCGTAAATAATATTAATGCAAGTACTATTTTTAGGTGTAATAAAGCAAACTAAGCAATTAAACACAACCTACTGAGGTTTTCCTAGTGGGTACAAAATCAACTTTATGCTATCTACAAACCAAAGCCGCCGGCATGCCATGCCGCCGGGCTAGGCCGCCAGCTTTACGTCTAATGGTCTCTACACACCAAAGCCGCCGGCTTTTTTGACAGCTGTCATTCGTAAGACGTAAAGGCCTAGCCCGGCGGCATGCCGGCGGCTTTACGTAGACGCCACACACAATTTTGACTTTAAAATAAAGCCTTTATAATTCGGAAGGGTTATAATTGCAGTATTAATCAGACAAGTTATCTGTGTTGTCAGGATGTAAGCGTCGTTAATTTTGCCGACGCCGGTGACTTCCGCCATGCGACGGTCGGTTAAGGCCCGCTCTATCTACTTGTAGTTCTGTGGTTATTTATTTGTTTTTGTGTTGACTGGTCTGCGTAGATATAGATATGTTTGTTTTGTCTGGAGGTTTGGACGTCAATCTAATTGAAATAGTTATTGTTATTAAATGTATTTTGTTAATGTTGAATATTTATTCGTAAAAGGAAAAAAATATAAAAAATCTTGTTGTTTCATAATAAGCCGTTATTAAGATTTGTGCTTCACTTTTCATTCTTTGTAATTTTCAGTCCTGAGCAACCTTTTTCTAGCCATATAAATGGTATCTAGTTCTCTTTATTGTTTTTGTGGTATACTACGATGCCATTTAGGGCGCTTACGCACTTAAAGTTTGATATGAAAAATTAAACAAAAAACTGTATTAACCTATCCTTACCGTAATCTTTCAATTGCACACAGAAAACCATTAACATAGCCTGCAAAAATCATTGCCCTTTCTTTTTGGCTTCGCCGTAGTCGGGTAAAACGTAAACCTGCGTAGGTGCTAAAGTCTATTCTTACAGCCACACTTATACCTCAAGCTCGCTTAACACCAATAAAGTAAACTTCAATCGGAATTTAATCAGCAGTAGACAACGGAAGGCCTTTGTTGGCCTGGTCTTGTTTCCGGTTTCCGAAAGCCCGAAGCTCAAAAGCTCCAAAATAAAGTTTATTAGGCGTCCCCGAGATAAAGCCGGCAACTGAAAAGTGTGGAAATTAAACGGAAATTAAATATTGTGTGGGACGGAATGGTTTTGTAAGTACGCTATATTTATTACGAATAATTACAGAATCAATAGTTTAAGTTAATGATATATAAAAAAAGGGTCTGCATCGAGCTAGAATTTACGATAGTTACGTAACCAATTTACGATGTACTCTTAAAATAAAATTGTTTCACCATGTATACTATGCGTTAGGAATTTAGGAAGTACCTGTATAAGTACCTGTGAAATTCCACTGATGTACTCAATGTACCGCTTAAAAATGACGGTATAGAGCTTAGTGTTGCCGAAAAATCGATAGTTTTACTATCGATTGTTAAACGTCAAAAACATGTACCCTATCGATAGTATCGATAGCTCTTTCGCTGCAATAGTATCGGTTAACAGCAATACTATCGATAGTTTCGATCGCTGCCGATCAATGAACTATCGATAGTATCATCAATTTAGATTCGAAATTGCTGGCCAACTGACTGACTATACTTACTTTATATTCGTCCGTCATACACTTATATGTGATCATGACATATATTCTACCACCCATTATGCCTGCTTACTGAATGCAATACTATCAAAAAATTATCACTATCGATTGTGCAAAACTATCGATACTATCGATAGTATCGATTGTATATTCAATATTGGAGAGCAATACTATTCATTGATCGGCAGCGATCGAAACTATCGATACTATCGATAGTATTGCTGTTAACCGATACTATTGCAGCGAAAGAGCTATCCATTGTGCTATCGATAGGGTACATGTGTTTCGACCTATCGATAGGCTATTGATATTGGCCTATCAAGCGGCAACACTAATAGAGCTCAGAGTTCTCTTATGTTATAGTATTTAGTTGGTCCTTTTCACAAATTTTTTCTATCCTCTGAAAATCGCTTCGTCTGTGTACTTATAGGGTAGGTAATAAGATAAGATTTTTTTATTGTTTCTCCTTATTAAGATCGCAGTTTTAGTTATTAGGAGGAACCAACTTATTTTTTTCCTTCTTGGGCTTGTAGTTTAATAATACAGAGCGGAAAAAGTAAATTCAAACCACCTAATGCGTCGTAATCCATCCTTTTATTTTGTTTTAACCCAATAGTTTCGCAAAATCTGTACAGCTGTACACACTGTTTTGTAAAGGACTTCTGAAACAAGTATAGTGGCCAAGATTTTGTCAAATTTTAGGATAATTTGAATATTTAATGTAAAATAGATTAAAAGTTTTACCGAGTCTATTTCGTATGTAACCATCATATCGTGTCAACTGCTCTACCATCTATAAACATAATTATATTCGTTAGAGCCCGTTCAAATGGGCGTTACGGTTAACATAAAACTATCAAAAAGTATTTTAAAAAAACGTAGCTAAAGTATTAAAACCGTAAGTTTTATAAAAAAAACAATTATCCATTTTAAATCAAACTTAAAATCAATATCCGTCATTTTTCCTTCTTCATGGTAACCCACGCGGAAAATGGATCAATTAATTAAGGCATCGAAATCACGCCCTAGGGGCGAAACGACACAACTTTGGACTACTACATTATCAATACTGATCGGCAATACTATTGGGGCAACTCTTTCGGAGGCTTCGATAAGAAATCAATAATATTTGTTATTTTAAGGAACATCGTGAGTACACCAGCATATACTAGATAAGAAATTTAAAAGTATATATGAAATTCACTAACAACTGTACATACCTACGGTTTTAAAACTATTGTGTAGACTTTAGTACCTATCTTTAGTAGCCAACCTTTTTAGTTCTGACAACTGTCAGATTTTTCAAATACTTAGTGCCTTTGAGTAAAGAATATAATATGTATAAGGAGATGCCACATTTTTTTTCATATACAAATGAGTTTATGACAGCGTGGCAAGGTTGGCGCAAGTTTTTCATAGTTTTCTTGGTAGATGAAGTGTCAAACGATAAGAAATTCCATACAAAAAGGTAGCCATTTTGCGCCAGACCAGGCACGCAGATCCAGACGGTAGGGCACCTCCTTATATATTCTATACTCAAAGCTTGGTGCGCATATGAAACTGTCATACTATAAATAGCTGAAACGCTTCTGAAACGTGGTGTTACTGTAAAACTATTAGTTTATTACAAAAAAGTTTTACTGTAACTGTAATACAGCTGTAACTATGTGATACAGCTGTAACTATGTAATACAGTGTTACCGTAATTACAGCAATATTGTATTTGATAAATTTTATTGCTAAAACAAAGATTGTTAAGGGGGTAATAACTTTTCGACCTTAAATTACAATCTTGATTCAGCAGTATATTTAATTAGAAAGTAACCTTCACAGATGTATTTCAATAATAAATCTGAGTAAACGAATAAGCTGACATTATAATTAGCTTCCATCAAACGCTGAGAATGGCGTTTCATTAATGGCTCAAAATGCTTCGCTGATTTTTGGTACAATACATAAGCGGCAGTGACTTTGCATGCTATTTAGAATTAGGCAGCCTACGAAACTGGCAGGCAGTTCTTAACCAATTAAGATAGAAGAATATATTCTTAATTAAAATAAATAGGGAGAGGACCTGTGATCCCCGCGCCGGGTTTTTTTCTGCTGCAGCGGTTTTCCATCGCTATCCAGCGTGGAAACGCAGCTGGGGTGATGGGCACGTTTGCACCGGGAGAGACCAGGGGCGGGTTATTCCCGGATTAGAGCTAGTTAAGGTTAAGTTTAGTTTAGTTTAGTGGTTATATTTTATTTATTAGAGTATAGTATTTTTAATAACATATTCATATGTATAGTATTATTTTAATATAAAAAAAGTTTTCCATAAAGTTATCTACTTACAATAAATTTATAAATTATACTCAAATAAATAAATAATCATGCCAGTTACTAATACCTCTGGGGTATTGATAGATAATTAAAGCTAAAGCCTAGTTCTCACTTTTCATGTATCATTCTGAAATAGCTTCATACAAAATGTTCTGCCGCTTGAGCTCATGATAAAATTCACTTATCTAATTAATCGATATATTATAAACTTGCACGATTGAAAGAAAAGGCGAATCTAACAATTTTTTCTTTTAATTTTGTTTTTCAAAATTCTTCAAAATTGCATTTCTTTTACGAATTTATAAGTTTACATTCGTTGTCCCAACGAAGTTCATAAACCATCTCTAAAACCTGCACTCTTAAACCATCAAAACCCTAATAAGCCTTAATAAAATCTTCTAAATCAGACCAACTCCATATCCGCCAGCAGGCAGTGCTGAATACTTCATTACCACGGAAATAGAACGAAGGGTGCCTCTGGCTGCTTTGTTAACCTTTTTATTTGATGTACAAAACATTTGACGCATGATTCTGCGCACTTTTGGTCTATTGTACCCTGGGGTTAGTCTGAAAGGTCTTTGGAAGCAATTGGTTACCGTTTTGTTCTATTTATGCTATTGACGGATGGAAACGATTCTTTGTAGGGTGTTTAGGACGCTTTTTTGCTAATGATTTACAAATTAATAGCTTGAGCGTCACAGGTTCATACGTCGCGTCGTTGCTAGCGATGTAGAGACCTTGAAATTTAAGACGCACAAGTCTGCACAACACGTAGTATTTATATAATGCATGAAATAAGAAAGAAGTTGAGATGAAGAGAGGGAGAGGAAGACCGCGACGTACTTTACTCAAGCAATGCAGAAAGTTAACGTCATCTCGTATCAAGAAGTCAAAACAGAAGATAAGCCTATATGGCGGACGCTCCGCCGACAAGTCTTAAAAAATATATGAATATAATCTTAGTTAAGTAATAAAATAATCTATTCTTAAATATAATGAATTTCATTCATTTATTTAAGAGCCAGGCAGCAATTTCACTTCCTGCTAGGACACGACGTTAATTTTCTCTTTCACTTGAGTGAGGTAAGTACGACTTGGTCTTCCTCTTCCTCTCTTACCCTCAATCTTTCCTTCAATGATGTTCTTTAAAAAATCATCGTGTCGTATCAAGTGCCATGTCATCTTTCCTCTACTATTCTCGTTTGTTCTCAACAAGGAGCGCTTCTCGCCGACTATACTTAAATATAATGAATAAATGAACAAATTTTCCGTAGACATGTCCTACCCTAGAACACCCTCAAGCGAGTGTTTGAGGACAGTCTGTACATCCGCACTAATTGTTTGACTGCTGGACTGTGGTTTCGTGTCCACAAAGACGCTTTCAATGTAACGAGTTTAACATTGACTACGATTTGAACTTTATACCCGTTACTACAAAACAAGATTTGTATGTAGTTCTAGAACTGAAACTAACTCGAATATTTACTTACTTACTGAGAACTAATGTCATGCTCATGACGTTTTGTCTATAGCTGAAACGTCATTTATCTGAGTTAACTCTAGAACTAAGTATAAAACTCGTTTTGAAATAAAGAACAATATAAAACAAAATGTTTTGTTTGTTTTATATTTTTCCTAAGTTCAAACGTTTTTCGTTTAGTAGGGTAATAAAATAATGTAGGTACTTAAAATTATCACATTTTCAAATCTCGAATCTGACATGCATGTCAGACAGTTATGTCTATTCGAAAATCAAATCTTTAATCTGAAAATAATACGAGTTAAGCAGTTCAAACTTTATGGTTGTTATTTCTAACGGTAGTAAAAATACAGGGTAACAGAAAGAGAGTATCAAGCCTAAATACAGATACAGTCCTCATGAAACTGAACAACTTTCTCTAAGGAACTAAGGTCGTAAGTAACTCGAAAAAAAAATCGCTTACCCATACAAAATGTCCGATCAGCTGAGTAAGTAAGTATCAAAAGGGCGATCCAAAAAAAATTTTTTCGTTTTATGACCCATGTTCCTTGGGGAAAGTTGTTTAGTTTCATTAAATGACTAATTGCTGTGTTTCGGATTGATAGACCCTTTCTGTAACACCCTATAGGTACACTTTAAGACAGGCTGAGATTGCATACAATGAAACTTGAGGCAAGCCAAAATTGTGTACCTTGTAACCATCTCTTGCATTATGATAAGGTTTTGTTTCAAATATGAGTTTCAGAGGCGTTCAATTTCGAAAGTAAACCGGCGTACACAGTGTGATGGTTTTTCTTTACAATCGTCCTTTAAAACGGAATATTTTATGCTTTTGTATTTTTATCACTTTATTCTTTCAAAAAAACACAATAAGATGAATTTGACAATGTTACAAAAAATACAAGAAGACTTAGTTGTATTTAAAGCTGCCATTTTGGTTAAATTTTAATCCAAATAAAAATGTTTAGATCAGAAACACAAAATTCCTATTTAATTTATGCTCATGATAGAAACTCTTTATTTTTCCAGTTTATATTTAAAAGAAATCACAAAAACCATTTGAATTGATCAACTTTACTAATAAGGTCCTTCTCAGAATTCTGACAATTTAAATGTTTCTCGTAATTTACCCAAATTAGTTTCGATTCAATAAACTATTTTGTTACATTCGGAGAATCCTGAAATTACAATTTTGTGTAAAACTTTATAGAACAGATTTCCAATTTTGGATATCGAATAAATTTGTAAAGGGGTTTTATTTCATTTGATTATTCGTGGAAAAGTAGGTTTTATTTTTTTATTGTTATTTTTAGTTATGATTCGAATCACGGCAGTAGTGGCATGACAGCCGCGTAGGTACCTTATGGTATCTACCTTAGGAGATGCCATACCGTCTGGATCTGCGTGCCTGGTCTGGCGCAAAATGGCTACCTTTTTGTATGGATTTTTTATCATTTGACAGATCATCTCCTCATCTACCAAGAAAACTATGAAAAACTTGCGGCAACGATGGCACGCTGTCATAAACTCATTTGTATATGAAAAAAAAAGTGACACCTCCTTGTACACATCAAAGCCGTCGGCCTTCATTTGTCAAAAATGTCATCGAAAATTTTTGCAAATGACATTGCAAATGCAAATGACAAATGACATGTTGATAAAATCAACTCTCACACAACTGTAGTATAAACTAAGATTTAATACATAACAATCAAATGTGCATACAGGTTTACACCAAATACCTTTAGAATTGCATACAATTGCAACTGTTTCTAGAGACGGTTGTAAATGCAAGGACATTCTTGCAATCTGTTTGTCTCTCGGTTTTCATTTGTTTAGTTATTTCGAACATTGTATTTCTACCTTCTCTGACTTATATTGCAAGAACAGGACGGCTAACATCTTGAGAAATCTCATAGCACCAAAGCAAGTAGTTCCTTATTTTTTTTATGATATCTTTGAATACATCAATTAATTTAGAAGGTAAGTAATAATTTTAAAAATGACACTAAATAATGTCAATAAATACCTAAGTCTTAACAAATATAAAATAAAGAAATCGATGTTATCAAAAATCTTTACTTTAGATAATATTGCTGATTGAAATAGTATTAATCAGTATAATCTATCAACACTTTTAACTATCGATAGATCGGCAACACTTCAACAAACCTAAAGCTGACATTGTCATTGTCATAAAATGAAAACGAGACAGCAAAAAGTTTAACAGCCAGTTTAATCTAATTCACCTTTTCTGCAACAACTTAATGAACTGGGGCCCAAGTCTGCTAACTTAAAATAGCCACAGTTGTGTGTCACAATCAGTGAGAGCCATTTTTTAGCAGAACACCAAATGTGTCAAAAAATATAAATTAGCAGACTTGGCCCCAGTTAGCACCAATCTTAATTAATACAGTGCTAATTGTGTCTATAGACTTAATATTCAAAGTTGTATGGCAGCCTTTGAAGACGGAATCTAAGGTGATTTAACATCCCCTCTTGACACAGAGTAAACGTAATCAGTCTCTATTCAACGGCCAGTAGCCAGTATTCGGTGTAATTTGTTGGAATAATGTTTTAATGTGGTTCTGTGTTTGTGAGGGATATTGGAGCGTGATTTTGTAGGATTAAAGAATTAATGTTTGTTTGTTAATTATTTGTGTAATTATGAAATTATTTTTGTTGTAATTATTTTTTAGGGAAACCTATTCCGTTTCATGGGTAAGACCCAGAACACACGGTGAAACGCAACTGAAACGAAACGTTTCAAACTTGTTGCGTCGTGTGTTGTTTTCTAAGGAAGTCTATAGCAGAAACTTCGATGCAACTCAAAAGTTTCAGTTGCGTTGCAGTTGCGTTTCACCGTGTGTTTTGGCACTTAATCAAATAATAATATCCCTTGTTGCCTGTTTCACTACCTATAGATAAAATTTAACCGACAGATAAACCTACATCTATTTAATTCAACATGACGTTTAGACAGAGACAGGTATAAAATATCTCTCAGATAAATAGTATCTGTACCTAAATGGTGAAACGCCATTTATACAAAACATTACCCTTCCTTTTGGCTTTGCTGTAGTCGGGTAAAAACGCGTTTTAAATTAGTTTTAGAACTAATGCCATTTTTTGACGCTTTGCTAGGACTATAAAATAAAACTCGTTTTGTAATAAGGGTGCAAGTAAAAAAAAAATCTGTATCTATTTAGTTTTTTCATTCCCTTTTCGTAGACAAGCTAGCTTAAAGTTTACGACTGCTTCGTACGAGCGCGGGTACAAGTAATTATGGCTCAGACGGAAATTCTCTTATTTAATAGTTGGTTGTAAAGACCAGTTCAGCTTTTGCTTTTGACACCAGTTTAATTAAATACCCGGTTTATGGTCTAACTAGTGGCCGCACGCGACTTCGTTTGAAACTTTAAACGTTTTTACAGACGTACTGAGATGTAGCTGTGATGTCTCACTGCTGGGCAGAGGATTGCTCCTTCTTTCTTTCCATCAAGTTCTGTTGGCGCCAAGATTTGCCAATCTTTGCCAGAAGCGCTTCCAAATATAAGCTACAATTTTCAAAATTTTATAATTTTGTTCAGTGATTTTTGCGTGAAAGTGTAACAAACAGCCTCACTTCCGTCTACTTAGATTAATGTTCACAGTATTAGTAGGATACTAGGGGAGTAATTCTAACAGCTTTCGAGAGTGCTGTAAATTCTTCGGTATACTAATCACTTAATAGACTAGTTGTAGAGTTTGCGTGAGTTATTAGAATTGGTCTCACTAATTAAGACTTAATTTTTAATGGTTTTCTGCTATTTTCTTTTATAGTGACTTTTGCTGTCATTAAGACTTTCGTGTGCTTCAGTGCTTTCAATTTGCGCTATTATCGTACTCGTATAATTATAAATGTCAAAATTTGTACCGAGATGGGTGGATCGATTGGTGTGAGAATGTTTCTCACTCTTTCACGCAAAAACTACTAAACAGATTTAAATGATATTCAACAAAATTATAGCTTACATAACAAAATAACACATAAACTATATTTTAAGATTTCGTGGAAACTTTCAAGATATAATCAGACGAAAAATGGTGAAATAGCGACTGAAGTTATGCATATAAGCGTCAGATATAATATACTGGGTATAACACCAGTTTCAACACCAGAAAGTAAACGAATTCGCCTCCGCACACAAAATGTCCGATCAGCTGATCGACTAAGTATGGGCGACCCAAAAATTTTTTTCGAGATATGACCCATGTTTCTTGGGGGAAATTGGTTCAGTTTCATGACGACTATCGCTGTGTTTCGGCTTTATACCCCCTTTCTGTTACACCCTGTATAAAACAAGATATAAGTAAAGTTGCTATTTACTCATTTGTTAAAGTACATTTATATTTAAGTTAAAACTTTTACGTTTGTAATTCTTTACACATAAAAATCATCAAAGAAAATTAACAAGGATTTCACGTTTTATACTCTACTTTACGATGTAAAAGGAATGAGGAATAAAAAGGCAGTTTTTCCAACACAAAAACTGTAAAACTGAGCCTTTACAAGTCTGTAGAAACAAAGGTAAAAAATCTCGAGTGAAATCTTAAAGTGTCTGGGTTCCGTATATTAGAAATACGCTAGACGCGAAGGAGATATTTAAAGTAAACAATTTTATTTTTAAAAAAACTTTTTTCCTTTTCCATATTGCTATATTTATCTTTTCTAAACAAGGTTTCATGGTGTTTTTTTTTCCAAGAAGCAAAGCTGCTAATTGACAATTCACCTTACGAAGTATTATTAGTCACATTTTTTGTTACTGCGTACTGTGAACCAAGCTTTGAAAACATTTCTGACAGAAACAAATTTTTGCTCTTACCTCAGTTTCTCAAAAAAATCTCAATAAATCCTTAAGGCTTTCTTATCAACGCCAAAGGAACCCAAAAACGTAACCACCCCGAGGCACGCTAACTATAATTGCTGCCTCAGGCTCTTACAGAAGGATGAAAGGACACTTCTCCATACAAATCCTTAGTACCTGCTATGAATACGTTAGCACCAACTTATCTCTGCTCTTCTAAACACTCTATTCAGATAATAATAAGGTTGGCATTCGAATAGCGAAGGTAGTAAGGAGTTGTTCACTTTACAATGTCTAGTTTTCTGTCTGGATTGCCGTGCAAAAGGTTAAACTATTCAGGCTTTTGAGTTGAAAAAAGGCGTTTGCATTCAATGGGTTAGAACTTCGAGATTTGATCTGAATTTGTAATTTGTTAGGTTTTTGTTAAGTTATTTGCGGATCTAGTTAGGGTTAAGTGCATTTTGGATTTTATTTTTGAAGTTTTAAAGGTATCTTTTAGAGATGACTGTTCTTTTGCATTTTATTGCTCATTGCCCTGACTGTTACTTCTTCTATCGTATCCGGTTTATTAATCGAAGGCCTTACTAGCATAGTACTTAAATAAAGATATTTTCACACGCATTTAAAGTTATTGTGCAAGCTACAATATCGTGAAGCTTCATTAAAATCTGTTAAGTGGTTTTTACGTAAAAGAATAACAATCCTCATATCCATCCATCGTCAATTCGGCACAAATATTAACATTCATAATATAGTAGAATCGTGAATACAATAATATTATTTAACAATATTTTACTTCAAGGACTTTAAACTATTTGCATACCTAACAAACTAGAGTGGTTCTCTATAGTTTAAGAAGTTTAAAGGTTAAGTAGCTTGAAAACTCTTCAAGATGAGAAAGAACTTAGGTTCAATGTTAATTTAAATTTAGAATTCAAATATTTAAAGAACTTAGGTAATTGTTGATTTTTATTGGCAAATAAAATTAGCACTATTCGCCTGAGAAGAAGAAGCGTTAAGAATCTTAACGGCAAAGGCCCTAAAGTTCAAAACGTTCTATGAAGCAAGTTTGTGGGTAGTTAATTGGTACCTAATAAAACAAAACCCTTGATCGTTAATATTAGTTTTTTTTTTAATTAAAAGCGAGGCATTGCAGAGTTCAACTTTTTATAAAAAGCTACAAAGATATTGATATGCATCACTTTTTAATGAAGCATTTACGGGGAAAAGAAAAACATAGTATACTTGCAAACATTGTAAGTAACAGTAAAATCTTGTAAACAACAAGTTTTTTCACAAGTTTACATAAGGAAAAACAAAACAAACAACCTCACATTTTCTAAGCAACCTAAGACTCTTTATACATATTACAAGCTCAAAAAATCCGTAAACCGGACACAAAATCCGTGGATTTATCGGTAATGATCCCGAACTTTCTGAGGAATATCTTTGGCAACCGGAAAAGCCGATTCTAATACCCGGCTAAACAAGATTAGTTTCAAATCATGACCTCTATCTTGTATTTTTGACTTCTTTAATGCTACAGGCTGGATACTTCGTTCGCGTTTATCCTTAATTGTTTTTTTTTTGTTAGCCATCATGATCCCACTGCTTGGCAAAGGTCTCCTCCACGACTTTTCACTTAACATGGTCTCCGGTAGCGTCTCAACATTCTCGTGAAAATGCAACCAGATCGTCTCTCCGCCTTTTCGAGGTCTACCTCAGCGTCTGTGACCATCTTATGGCGCCCATAAAATCCATAAAAATCTTAGAATATTTGCACAATATCCTTTTAATCCTACTTATATTATAAATGTTTTTTGGAGTGTTTACCGATAGATAGATAGATAGATGGATGTAAGGATGTACATAGGATGTTACTCCTTCACGCAGAAACCGATTTATTGTTCTAAACAGTTCGACGTTGAGCTACAGTATGACGTTTTTTCCACGTCACGCTCGATGTCGAAATTATGTCTAACATTGTGGAAGTTCTACTTCGACCTCGAATTCGAACCCGACGCTGTATTTGTTTTTTCGGCAATCGCATTGCTGTATTGATTGCCCATTTTTAACTAGAAATGTTTTTTATCCCTGCTCCCTTAAATATGCAAAAATACTAACTCATAGATATCAAAAACGATTCACAAATTAAATTACAAAATTCAAAACCGATGAAATTAATTGAGCAATCAAATTCACGGCCGCAAATTATATCCAAAACTCTAGTTTCCAATTTAAACGTCATTATCTTACAGAACGGTCGCCGACCCCATTAGCAATTTGAACATACGGGGTGGAAACGGTAAAATGATACGATGTGGGGTGATTCTATCGACTCTCTGAATATGTAACATTTAAAGTAAGCTGGTATTCTGTGATTTCGTATCAATTCATGGCGTATATTTTCTAACATCTGAAGAAATTATTAGAATTCTAAACGTCACTGTTTGTGCCAATATGGATGTAAAGATTTTATTGCTAAGTTGCTAGGTCCTTCCCTGGGGAAAACTGCACTCTTGCGAATCTAGCATTAACTTTAAAAAATGACCCGTCCTAAGTGTTGTCAAAACCTACAGGATTAAATGATTTTTCATTAATTACTTACTCTTTCGCACAAATACCACTGAACAGATTTCAAAGAAAGTTTTAGTATTGTAGTTTATGTTTCTGTGACCATCAAGACCACTAGATGGTCACAAACACCGAGGTAGACCTCGAAAAAGATGGAGAGACGATCTGGATGCATTTTCACGGGAATGGCGGGTCGCTACCGGAGACCGTGTTAAATGGAAAGTCGCGGGGGAGGCCTTTGCCCAGCAGTGGGATCTTAATGGCTAACAAAAAAAAAGTTTATGTTTACCTGTACATCAAAATAATACATAGACTATATTATTGAATGCAAATTTTCCAAAATCTGACGATAAATGTGTATAAAACCTTGATTAGTTTCTTATTATGATACCTTACAAATTTTGAAAGTTTTTTCTATTTATTAAACCATTTCCACCCTTTATTATATAACCAGTTTATACCAGATCGCGGTGGAATTTCCATATAAATGAGCGAATGCCTTCAGATCCGATATTCAATGTGTGAAGTATTAATACTCCCTAATACCATCTGATCTTTGTTCAAGGCTATCACATAATGGTATAGCATTTTGCTTTGCATAGAGATTTTACTTGCAAGTATTTAATTAGTTCCAAAATTTGCTAATAGATGGCGTTGTTGGTAGTTGTAGCGTTGCATTGAGTTTTTTATTTATTACTTTATTGTTTCATTGCAGAAAAGTTCATGAAAATGAGAGTTCTGAACAGTTAAATTCAGAAGACGTTAGCACGATATTTAATGGAGAAACTTAGACGAACTTTCTGCGACTGATAATAAATTAAATTAAACATTACCTCTACATTTGTTTTGTTTTGTTACAACTGTTTTTTAAAGGTACGTGTACCATTGATATAAAATGTAATCATCACAACTTAGGTTCAACAGTGAAATGAATGAAAAATAAACCTAGATATTTTACAGACCAACTCCGCAACTTCCAAAAGTTATTTTAGTACTTCCCAATTTAGGAACGTACGAGCGACCCATCGAACCATTTGTAGGTCGATCTTTACACTGGAGTTACATAAATTCTCCGTTATGGCTGAACCGATCCAAAGCATGGCATATAAATTTATTAGCACCCAACCCTAAGTTATATGTTAGGGTAAATCTAAGCGGAGTTATTGCGTTTATATGTTTCATGTTAAAGTTCGGACGGTTGCTGAATTCGAAGGTGTTTGGCAAATTGGTTTCTGTATCTAATCAAGATATTGGTTTTGGCAAACATAAACATACCTACATACAATTCTGTCACGTTTCATTTCTATTAAGGTAGGTAGAGACTTCCCTTCACTTTCTAAAAAAAACATAGTGTGTTCCAGGTTCACGAGCCTGCGACGAATGCGACACGCAGCGAGCGGCTCGCAGCCACCCGACGATTTTCAGTTTTTGCCACGTATCAAAGGATAACTGTTAAGAACGCTTGTAGACGTCTGTTTTTTACCGGACAACGGACCGTCAATAAACGGCTGTCATTATTTTTTTGTCGGATGGATATCCGATGTCCGGTGCGTGTACACACGTCCATTATTATAAACCGTACACCACCGCGTAACGGACACGCACAACGGCCCGTAGTTCGATAAAAAAAATGAATGTCTACAAGCGCTCTATCACGCGTAGGTACACACTAGAACCTCGTTTCAGTATCTGTTCGTCTCTATAAGCTTTACTAATATTTATGTATGTGTATTTATAGAATATATATGTGTAGGTTTATACTTATATTTATTGTTTATTGTAGTGACTCCTGCCTTCATGCTATCACTTCTCTCTTTGTGGGGTCTGCAGAAAGAAATATGCTGTACATTTTGTATAACTTCTCTTTTTTTTCAGTCTCTATGTACTATCATCTTACAATAAACTCTTAAATAAATTAATAAGAATTCCTACTTTCTTTTGTTTATTTTTTCGTAATACCCAGTCTTTTAAAAATCTTAGAAACGTGGGCGACTACTGACCAGTCTTTACTCCCTTTTTTCCAAATTCCCATCGAGAAACCGCCAAACCCGTTATCAAGTAGCAACCCAGTTGATTACCCCTGCTCCAACCAATGGCATTCCTAAATTCTTTTTCCTTACATAGTTTTTCCTTCTTATCTGGACGCTTATTGAAACTAAAGCGGTCCCGTGGGCACGACGGGGGATGAAAAATGGTGCGCTTTCCTTGCTCGCCTCGGTAGCAAGATTATCGTATGAGGGATACGGCAATTACCACTGCTATTTTAGATTTATTGGAGGTTTTGTTTTATAGGTATTTAGAGGGTTTATAATGGTGGACACGTGTGGATTCTATGTTATTAAAGTGTGAAAGAGAAAGTATCGAAATATGATAAAATAAAGACTGGTGAAAGATTTTTGGTTACAGGATTTATCCTCCATATTTTCTTTAAATCTGACAATACAACAGAAGGGTCAGAGACATGTTGTCCCAGGTATATTCATATTTTACTACGAACTATTTATTATTGGAAAAAGAAGCAAGTGGAAAGAAATTGTCTCTGACTACCCCAATGGGAAAGAGGCGTGACGGATATGTATGTATGTATTTATTATTAAGTTAAAGTATTCATAAGTGAAGTTACTTACTGTTAGTTGTGAGACCCGTATGATAGACTGAAATCTAAACTATGAGTACTTTAGAGGTCTTAGGGCGACTTAGAAACTCTGACACCGAATTAGTAAGATAAGTATCAGTAGATTTATAATACTGTGGTTCTAACTACTTAAAAACTATTCAACTGATATAATAAACGTCAATTTAAAGAAAGATTCCTATAATTTACATTTTTGAAGATACGACGATAAATGCTTATGAAAACACAAATGGACGGTAAAAAAATAAGTTATTTATAAAAATACTAGAAGCTGCCCGCGACTTCGTAAGTATTTATCATCATATCTTGTAAATTAGTTGGCTTTAAATGCCTAAGATTAAGCATTAGACGTAGACATTTATTTGATTATGATTTTGTAAGAACTCAATATCGACGATGAAGGTCGAATACCTCCTAACTGACACCCAGGGCCAAAATGAGTTATCTATGCCACTGTACTTAGAATTCAATTTTGCACCGACTGGCAAAAACACCGAAGTGATTTTGTAATAAATAACGGCACAAATTCATAATGAGAATACCTCCTAAAATCACAATTTGCGCGTTTTAGCCTGAAATGCTGCGAATATATTGTAACTTACAATATGAATATCTCCTAAGTTACTTTCGAGCAAATTTTTCTGCCAATACTGTGCCAATACCTCCTATCTCTACCATTTGTTAGTGTTAGTTAGGAGTTATTCGTATACTTTGTGTCTATGTCAAACTTATTTTGATGAAGTTAAGGGGTATTACTTTATAAAAAAATAGAAAATAATTACGAAAATCTTTATCAGATAACCAAGAAAGTAGTCAGAAAGTAAGAAAGTAAGTCTGTTAAGTCTAGTCTGTGGTATAATAACAATAAATATGTCGCATCGGCGATCTGGCTATCGGAGAACGGTTGCGGATTCGCTTAATCCAGATCGTTCCTTAAACTAATTTGACGTGATTTTTTGTGAAGCTTAAATATAAATAAGTTTCAATATAGTTTCAATACAGAAGTACAGAGCAAGAGACCGTATTTTTTGGGTTATCTAATAAAGATTTTCGTTATTATTTCCTATTAAATTTATTAAAAAATACCTCCTAACTATATCAAAACAAGTGTGACATGGACATTATTGGACATAAGTGACATTAAAACCTTCTAACTAACACTTAACTCGAAAACCACTGGTCTGTACGTAAAATCAATGATAGTAACAATTTCGCAGCTCCATTTAATTACAATTTGCTATAGAACACATTGTCATAAAATAGGTGCAAAAAAAATTATAACGTTTTTTTCGCCTCCTGTAAAATTTGATTTTTGTTACTTAGGAGGTATTCGACCTTCATCGTCGATATGCTGCCAATGCTTTTATTCATAGGTCTCTTAGAACCTTTAATGTTAAATTTAATGATCTTGATCCTTTCTTCATCTCATACTTTTATTTTAAAAGGAATATTATTAATACTTTCTTGCCTTTAACATTAGAATCATAGATTAAGGATTTGTTAGAATTTGATACCGTCCCTAGTAATATTCAGTTGTAATTTGTAATGTAAGTAAGAAAGTACTCTGTTTTCTCTAATTTTCGCAAGGTTAAGTATGTACGCCTTTTAAGTAACTACTTAAACAGTTTTCAACTATCTAAATTATGTTTATTATTAGTCGAAACTGTAGGTTCATGAGTTAAATATTTAACTTTTTTTTTAAATGGCTATGTAAAGTAACTTTTTGTTTCACATAAATAAATAAAAATAAATAAATCATATCTTGGGAAAACCATTCTTTCCAAAAATAATATACTCTTTGTGTATTCTGATATACAAGCTACAATATTGCCAAATTTCATCAAAATCTATTTAGTAGTTTTTGCGTGAAAGGGTAACAAATATCCATGCATCCATCGGCACAAACATTGACAGTTATAATATTAATAATAGGATGGTATATTTTTTGTTTTTAGAATCTGTATTATACTCAGGTATTATATGTACCAAACCTAGAGCCGCTAGAGCTCGCAAAAGTAAGGACAACACAAATAAAATAAAAGATATATTTGAACAAATTCATATAGATGGGTCAGTGCAAACCGACGCTCAGTTACAAAACAAACTTTATCGAAAAATAAAAAGAATAACACATGAAATAGAACGTTTGTTTTACCGTTATTGTTTGCTCCAGACGAAATCCATTTTGTTTTGAAATATTGTGTCCGAAAAAAAGAGCTACTGGTATATGGACGCCTATAGATTTAACTTTGGACAGATTGGGATATTGAGAATGGTTTTTTAGGTTTTTTGAGGGGTTTCGTTATGCGTTAGAATTTTCTGGGAAAAAAACAATTTCTAGTTTTAAAAATTATTCAAATATATATTACGAATCGATTTTGAATAAAGATATACAAATAAAACTAGTAGTACGGCAGTAGTTTTAGATAAAAAAGTGACATCAATTTTTTTTAATGAATTTTGCCTATTTTTAAATAAAACACTTTTAATTTTTACTAAATAATACTAACCAAGAATCGGTGCAATCAAGGACCTAACAGGCGCTATGCGGGCCCATTTATAAAATTTAACTGACAGATAAATCTATGTCTATTTCATAAAATGACATTTTACATAGTGACACGTATAAAATTTCATAAAATAACATTTTCGTATAAAATATCTGTCAGTTAATTATTTTATTTTGTATGTCCTAAGTGGTGAAACGGGCACTATAATATATTTAGTTTTAGTTTGAATTGTTTTCATTTCACTTCGTCGGTTAAAAAAGTACTAAAATAAAAAGTGTTCCACACAGTAAAATCATAAAGGTATCGTACGCTGTAATACACGAAAAGGGTTCCCCTTATCTTGCATAATATTGATTGTTTGAAATACACTTTGCATAACAAATATCGCAGATTTTTAAATAATCGAATTATAATTTTGCATAAATATATGGGAAGTCCGGGGTAGTTGGCCATAGTTTTTTTAAAGCCATGTCCAAATAAAACTACATGGATGTAAGTTACAATTATGGCTTGTAATTAAAGTTTGAACATTTATCTACACATTTATGTAAACAAAACGAGTCATTTCTAATAAAATCATACTTAAAAATGACAAAACAAAAAAAATACAACTGGCCATCTCTCCCGTAGTGCCCGGGAGAGATGGCCTTAGTGGTATGGGAGAGATGGCCAGTACTCAATCTGGCCTTTACATTTTTAACCGAGTAGTTATCTTCTGTTCTTAAGTTTCTTTTTCTTCCTCTGCCCACACTTTGAACACATATTGTCGAATTATGTAAAATTTTTGTGTACCCACTGTTGATTGACTTTGCAGTGAAGCAAATCCTCGAAAAAGCATGTTTCGCAATGACTATCAACGCACTCAAACGCTTATCTTCTTCTCGTCCACCCTTTTCATCTGAAGACTCGTAAAAATTAGCTTTTCTTCATCTTTACTGCAATCTAAGAATTTTCGTAACATTTTCTCATAGTAACACGAAATGTGGCCATCTCTCCCTTTTTTTCGGGAGAGATATCCACGCCAAAAAAGTAACAATACCTGTGATTTATTGTCTTTATTTTAAAGTTATATTTTAGACCGGCTCATAAGTAGTCCCGAAAAAACATAAAAACTCTGAATTTGATGGAAACTTCACAAACACATTATATTTTGTAAACTCACAATTTTATTTTCACACTAGTTAAAAACAAAAGAGGTAGATTATACTTACTTTTCTTTTTATTTTCGCTATTGTTTTTGCTTACCGGTGTTATAACACACAATTCGAAGCAAGCTAAAGGATTAGCAGCACCATCTAACAAGCGTTTATTGGACTTTTTTGACTAGGCCATCTCTCCCGTACGGCCATCTCCCCCGGAATTACCCTATACTTTCCATAACAGTCAGCAATCATAATAACAATTTGGCAGAATATGATATTGCATATATTTAGTACGCCGAACTTCATTTGGCAGAATTTAATGTTGCATAATAATCTTGTAAAATTCGTATTGGCGGCAACGATGGAGGGGCGAAGGGGGTCCGGGGGCGGAGCCCCCGAGGGACGGCTCGGGGGGCGAAGCTCCCCGCAGAGAAAAAAAAACTCCCAGGCAACCCCAATAGGATAGGTTAGGTTAGAACATGATTTTTGCATCCCTGCTTGCTTGCATGGTGCATGCTTGCTTGCATGCTGCTTGCTTGCTTACATGCTGCTTGCTTGCTTGCATGCTGCTTGCTTGCTTGCATGCTAATTGCTTGCTTGCATGTTGCTTGTTTGTTTGCAAGCTTGCTTACATTTTCATGATTTTGACACCAAGAAAGTAATCCTGTAGTCAAGATTTCAAGTCAAGAAAATCAAGAAAGTAATAAACTGGAATCAATATAGACAAGTAGGTACTAAAATGTATAATCATGAAAAACTGGGAAAGCAAACATAAATCAAAAAGAGTTTTCCCGAAATAAATATTATGCCATTCAAAATTAGTCCAAAAAAAGTTCTGTGAAAATATTATTCTGACATAGAAAAAAATGCATGTATTGATAACAAAATTATGCGAAAAGAAGTTCGGCGATATGATACGTCTGCGAAAAGTTGTTATGCAATACCAAAATCGGACAATTATTTTTATGCAACATATTAGTAACTCCTTTTAATAAAATTTATTGCTACCGAAAAAAAATTGGTACGATTTTTTTTCTTTTTTCATTGCCTCCTGCGTATGGCATGAAAGGGAAACCTTTGATAAAGACAAAAGCCTGACAATTGTGATTGATTTCGGAAAGAAAATAGGATTTTTTCTCTCATAAAGATATTCGAATAATAATCGATTTTTTCTTGTTACTCTCAGTAAAATACTTATTTATTTCTTTTTGATATTCTTATGAGATTAGTCTGTTTGAAAGTCAAAGAGAGAAACATCTTTGTGAATTTAAATTAATTATTTTAAAAGGTTTTTTTTTTTGGAAGGGAAAGGCCAAGTTAAACATATCTCGATCAAATCGGTGACTTGTTAAAGAAAGGTCGAAAGTGTACCCTCAACCGACATGGAAGGAGGAGCTTTTGCCCAGCAGTGGGATACGACCCCATGCCGTTGGTTTGTATTTTATATTTAAGTAGGTAATACAAAAAAACCCTAAACCTTAAACCGACGGGCATGTATGAGGCGACTGATGAGTGTGGATGAAGCGAAAGAGGTGTGTTTGGATCGAAGCAAGTGGAAGGAAGTGGTCTCTGCCAGAGGCGTGACGGATAATGTATGTATGTATGTAATATTTACAATATTTAAGTTTTCAGCAGCAACATTTCAGCAATCATAATTTTACGCTGTACCTACTGAAATACTAAATACCTAACAATTCAAGCACTTCAGGTCTTCCCACGTAGCTAAACTTAGCTCAATTTAGCTTAAGTACACTGTAGTTCCGCTAACTAATCTCGAACGGTCTCGCGATGCTATCTAATAGGTCGGAACAGGCGGCTAAGTGGCCGGACCACATTTTATTTACGGGTCGTGAATCACAACGTGAGACCCATTTTTCTTGGCCGCCAGTGTACAGCACCGGCCTATTCCTTGGGAGGTTTTGTGAGGACCAGTTTTTTGTCGGAAGTGTAAATGTGGTGTTTTTATTGGAAAATTTACACTTTTTTTTCTTTACAATGTTATTACTAGAGCTTTCAATTTTTGGTAGGTAAACCTCATTATCTTGAATGGATGTTGTAAGCTACAGCAGCATAGCGTTTTTATACATACAAATATAACATACCTGTCACTCCTCTCTCCCATCGCGGCAGGCAGAGACTACTTCCCTTTACTTGCTACGATCTAAACACACTTCTTTCACTTCATCCACATTCATCAGTCGCCTCATGCATGCATGCACAGTGGTTTAGGGTACACTTGACTTAAATTCTTTTATTTTTGGTGTAACGGTGTTCTTTTGTTAGGTACTTACAAAAGTAACAAAAGTTATTATCCTAATTAATATAATGCTATCTATACACCAAAGCTGCCGGCTTTTTTTGACAGCTGCCATTCGTATGACGTAAAGCCGCCGGCCTAGGCTGGCGGTTTTGGTGTGTAGATAGCTTAAAAGGTCACACAGTAAGAAGAGATTTTGACATATTTTTTGTATAAAAATCTAAAAAACGACATTGAATAGACATCCATTATATAGCTAATGGATGTCTATTCAATGTCCATTATATAAACTTAAATTTCGATTAGTATTTTTTATTACACATTCTACAAGACAAAACACTACGAAACTTTTCTACTCAATTCTCAACTGCCATACATCATCCGTGTATGCAATATTCACCTCTAATATCTAATAACACACGAACAGCTACTTTCGTTGGAAAATTTAAATTTTCAAATTCCTAACTCTTGGACTTGAAATGCAATATAAGAGCATTGCCATAAAACTGCGCAGTGGTAATATAAATCATTTTTCCGCATAATATCGCCTTTGGATCGGAGGCCAATTCTTATGTGCTGTTCACAAGACTGGACAAGGGTTTGTTGGGTAATTTGAACTTGGTTCTGTACTTATGTAGCAGAATTGTTAATTCAATAAAACTGAAAAAAAAAATGAAAGCTTAGGGCAAGTTTATGGCGTTACAATATTTTGGTAGAAAAAATACATCATGTACTTATGTCATCATGTTTTTTTCTTGTAAAGTTGATCGACAATAAAAATGAACAAGAAAAATCAATAACATTAGTTTCAGACGAAAAAATACACAGATAAATATAATAAGTCCCCAGAAGAGAAGCCTTTGACCAGCCGTGGGATACTGACGGCTATATAAGATAAGTTCTCCATTTAAAATAAAATGACTTCAATTAATAAAACAATTTCTACACTAAAATGTCTTCGACCTACAACCAGCGGACCCCTAAATATCGCGATACATGTTACACAGCTGCATAGAGGTTGGAATGTATCGAAATCTTTTGTCCCCTTGCAATGTAATTGTGTTTTGAGGAATGCAATTTTTCAAGGCATTTTCCTATTTGAAACCCCCACAACTATGACGAATTGCAAGAATTTTTGTAGCCGCGTAATACCTACCTATATTTTTAATATATAACATTTTTCTTTTCAATTTTCGTAGCCGCTTAATATACCTATTTTTACTGATAAAAGAAGGTATTTTAATACTACCTCTATTTTTCTTTTCGGTATCATGATATTGGAATATTTATGGGTTAGGTTCTTAGATAAGAGGCATTTAATAATTGTATTTGAATCTTTGATTTAATAATAATAAAAAATTGATGTTAAAATTGATTTAAATAACCAAACCCTATACCGCACAGACATGGCTATTATTATTATTACCTACAAATACTTATTATAAGCACCTTTTCTGCGGCGGGTAAAAAAACAGCTGTTATTGAAAAAAGAAGCATCACATACTTCTAATTCAATTTCCAAAAGATATACCTATTTTTAAACAATGAATAAACTTTAAATACCTATTCAAGGTTGAAAAAAAAGAATACGTTAAAAGAGTAATTGGTAATTAACACAGAATAAGCTTCGTAATTACATTTTAAATCGGCTACGAAATAATCCGGCTCTTTGAGATAAAAATTTTGTAAAAAGAAAAAGAAAAGCGAAAATTTAGATTTTTTTTGGGTCAAGTTTTAGCGACGAGCGGCTCTCCTAAAAAAATAAGTTTTTTTTAGGAACCGATTTTTGCTAGGTACTCTTTTTAAACTTTTTATTTTTATCTTAAGTACCTATACCACAATCGAGACCTAAAGTCATGGCAGATGAGGAGAATCAATAAGGCTCAGCTGTCTGTCCATCCGTCCGTCTGTCACCAGGCCATATCTCATGCATGAACGTTAATAGCAAGAGCGTTGACATTTTCACAAAAATGATGTATCACTGTTGCTTTATCAGTAAATACTAAAAATAGAATCAAAATAATAACTAAGGAGTCTCCCAAACAACAACCGTGATTTTTTGCCTTTTTGCTGCGGAACTCTTCGCACACGAGTCCGACTCGCACTTGGCTGGTATTTGATTAATAATAACTTAGTTTTGTTCGCATACATGAAAAGTGATTTTTTGCCTTTTTTGGTGCGGACTCGCGCTTGGCTAGATTTTGATATTTTCTTCGGCTCTATTTTCCCAAGGCTTCTATTTCCTCGCTCCCCTCCCCTACCTCATACCAAACATTTAAGAGCATCGCCTGCTGAAAGGAAAGCCATTCAGTCCTTCTCAGATTACTTGATAGATGTCATTACGGCCCGCCCTCATCCTCGGCCCTAGATATTAAATAGCCAAATTTAATATAAATCCCTGTGTGATTTTAGTCTGTTTTAAGTCTTAGTAAAGCTTTTCCTTAAAATTAATGTTTAATTATCAAAACACTAACATTTTCGTTGTCAAAATTCAGAGATAAATAAATACACTTTAATGAAACGATTAAATTATTCACTTTATGAGCCTTTTCTGATAATTGTTTACTATAAGAGTAGAAAGGATATTCGCATTTGGTGAGGGCATTTTCAGACATAGCGTTTTAAACGCGCGTATACGGCATAAATGCTCGAACCGGTGGTAACGAGTCAGTACCAAGATCAACATGGACTATACGAGCTTAGAAGCGCGTTAACACTCGTACGGGCAAAAGACGTAAAGAAAAAGCTAGTATCAAAAGATACTTACACCATCAAATAGCTTTCAAATAGACTTGAGATTTATAAAAACACAAACCACGATAGGTGGATTTGTCACCATTTCAGATCAAACATCAACATAAATGCTTTCCTTGGTCCCCTTTTCTATTTTTCCTTCAACGATGTTCTTTTTAACATTTTATGTCTTATGAAGCGAAGTATTATAACTAAATATTGATATATTTTGATATAAAATTGACACTTTACTTAAAAAGTAAGCAGAAATAAACTCATAATAGGCTTATAGGTTCTTAAAATCGATGAAGTTAATACTTATTTAATGATCATAGCATTTGAAGATACTTTTGTGTGAGTTCTTAGAATTTAAATACATCTAAAGATTTTAATGAGATCAAGAAATCTTCATAAATTATAATTTAGCAATAATTTAATGCTTTAAATTAATATCTTATTAATATACATATAATATAATTTATTCTTTTCAAAACGTCCTTAGATATTTGAATTTGGAATGTCTTTTTTTTTTAGAGTTTAAATTAGAAATGTACAAATAAATTAGCAGAGACGTAACCTATAAATAGATTTTAATGTAGAAATAATGTAAAATCATGTAAATTATTAAGAAATTAAAAATATTCTAGATGTACTAGCCTTGAGGTAGCGAGTAGTCGATGGTGAATGTTATGGCTATTGCTATAGCATTCACACGTACCTAAAAGGGAAAAGAACGCGTGAAACTGGTAGAAAGCTGCGTTCTAAGAGCGTTTTCAGACCGAGCGTTTTATACGCTCGTATACGGTCTTTTTTAGCAAACGCGTGTACGAGTACACGCGTGCTTAATACGAGCTGCAAAACGCTAGTCTGAAAACGCCCTTCATTTTTCATCGCAAAACCGCTTTCATATAAGTTAATTTCCTATAATAGGTTGATTGTGTTAATTAATAATCCATTAGCTTCATATTGCTTCATAAAAAATGTTCTTCCATTGAACCATTTAATAACACGATCAAAATACTTCTAAGTGCGAAACTCAACAAATCGATCAACTAAAATTCAAACTAAACTTTAAACAACAAACAAATAAGCAAATCAAAAAACAGATTTATTTGAAAACGAATCCATTTCGCGTTAATGGGAATTGGTAACTAGACCGATTCATTCCAACTTCTTGAGCGATTGTTTTAATTTTCATCTGAAGGTCTGAAGGCTAATTTAATAGCGCTTCAGACTCTATGAAAGGTTCTCGAATGGATTAACCAACGATTAAATGAAGTGTAGGTGGAGCGTTGATTTTATGCTGAAACTTGATGTTATTATGACACATGTACAATAATAAGTAAAACGAATTAGTGGATACTTACTTAAAGTATAGTAAAGCATAGACCGAAAACAAAATGCAATCTATTTGACCTTTTGTTGTAGGCAACTGATTAATGTGTATGAGGCGAAGGAGGTATATTTGGATGGTAGCAAGTAGAGAGAAGTGATCTCTATCTACCCGAATGTGAGAGAGATTTGACAGATATGCATGTGTGTATGTATCTATGTATGTATGTTGCTGGTTATTCGAAAATTACTGTCTGACTGACTACTTCTAGCTCGCTTATTAATTCAGCTACTGTAATAGGCAAGCCCCTCTCTTCCTTAATCTACGGGATTAGCAATCCCCGAGTAAATGGAATACAAATCATTAGGTTGATTTCGTGAATAAACTTTGTAAAGGCAATGTACGGGTTTCAGGGGTTGATTGATTTTGACACTTTGTTTTATGCTATTAGGGAGTTTTTTGGTTTGAAGCAAAATTTTAAATTTTTGTTTACAATTTTTAATGTGATTATTTAATTTATTTAATTTAAATTTAAGAGTTCTTGTCGGTAGAGCGTCCAACATTTAGGGATGTACGCCTAGGTTACGTTAGTAACTATTTAGTATTATATGGCCTAGGTATCATAGGTCTATCTACATGGATCCGGGCCATGGCCCGTCAGGAGAAAAAACAATACGTCGTCATGACAACGTGTCCGGGCAGTGTCCGAGCCGTGTCAGAGAAAAAATATCATTCCATACATTTTCTATGGATTCGTTCACACACGTTGTCATAACGGCGTATTGTTTTCCCTCCTGACGGGTCACGGCCCGGACACGTCCCGGACACGGCGCGGATCCTAATTGAATACCCATTACGTTAACATACCATTACTATTAGCAATAGTCATACAATTATTATGACTATTAATAAGTTAAAACATTATTTTTAATTCTCTTCTAGCTGGTAGTTACGTAGAATTAAAACTATAAACGCTATATAGAATAAAACCTAATAAAAAAAAATATTCCGGTAGATTTCAACTTTTTGTTTACGTTATTGGGTGATTATTTTTAAAAATGACCATTTGGATGAAAAAAATTGTCCATACTCGATATTTTTATTAAATATACTTTTATGTATCAAAAAAGTACCTATTATTGTACAATGTTGTACTGTCTAGTAGAATTAAACAGTTTTATGTATTAAATATTACAATTAAATAAATAATATTTATTTTTTCTCAGTGGGTTCGGATGGTCCCTATACAAAATTATTTGTCCTCTTCACGAGATACGTTACAAAATTTGACCTAAAAAAGTTACTGGAACTTTATTTAATTATGAGTGAATATATCGCCTAGACAACAGTGAAAGCGTATTTCTTCAGTATACATTAGGGTGTCCCGAAAATCTTTTTTTTCGATTTTCGATACACAAGACCCCTCAAAAGTTGCGTAATTAGACATAGATTACGGTAAAAATAATTTAAAAAATATTTAAAAAGATCCTCAGGGCTCTACTGGCATTTTTATTTTGTGAAAATTCGAAAAAACAACCTTCTAGTCAATATCGCCTAATCTATGTTCTACTCATCAATCCCGTTCTATTTTGTTATTTTATCGTTAAAAATACCTTCTGCTATAATTTAGAAGCTCTGATAAGTTAATAACAGCGAAGAATTGGTTTGGGTCAAACTTACAAAATTCCAATAAATTCATGCCTTGACTTGATTTTCAAATATGTGCTACTTCTATGACAAGAGAGTTGGGCTCATTCCTATTGCGATTTTGTTTCTATGAGCAGCGGCTCTGTACTTCTTTGTAATTAAATACGTGGTTTTAATAGGTATTTACATACAAAAATGAGTTCAAGACGAAGTGAAACTACATGTGTTTTTAGGGTTATATAAAGAACTTGACGATCGCCAATTACCTGTTATAAATTATATAAAGGACGTTATTACGTTGATATTATTTACTAAATATGATATATAACAACTAAGATCTATTGGTAAGTCAGTGATTGAGTGAAACACTTTTGCTCACCCAGAAAACTTATTCATAACATTACCATGTTATTCGACGACAGAGAGCATATTCAAGAGCTTGCTGTTCACAAAATATTAAAGGCCAGGAAAGCAGAAAAGAGCAATATTCGCGGGGTTTTTACAGTACCAAAGCTTTACTTTAATGAGCAAGATCATATTGACTTGATATTTTGGCAGAGTGTGAGAGTCCCGCCCCACTGATTTCGCGAAAAATGCCCGGCGATGAACTGAGACTGAAGGCTAAACACAGCCTCGATATTGCTGATTTTCTCTGTCGTACAGAATCTGTGGAAAGTTGTGAAAAGCTAGTGAAGAAGGCTTCTGAGAGTGTCACAGATGCTACAGATCAGGATGGGAAGATTAAAGTCACGCGCGGAAATGCCTAGTTTTTGGACACAAAGTACCAGTCTCGTAATTAAAGTTAAGAAGTCATTTATAAGTATTTAAACTGATTAAAACTTTAAAATGTGTCATTTTGTATTGATAAACTGAATAAAAACCTTAAAATTATTGTGTTTGTGTGATTTATGGATTTTGTTCAATACCTCTAAAAATAGCAAATTTCTAAAACTTCTCGGGCCGGTAGAGGCCTCAAAAAGATAGATATTTAATTGATTTGTTTTGTATTCGTAATCTATGCATTAATACGCAACTTTTGATACCTCTTGCGTAGCTGTAAGTCTAAAAAAAAATTTTCCCATACATTGACGGGACACCCTAGTATACATTATTTAATTTAAATAATTTTAAATATATATTTTTTACTTACAAAACATCGTCCGAAATTTTGTTCATTTTTGTTTATCATTTTTGTAACAAATAAATCTGGTAATAATTGAAAACTAGAAAAAGAAACACTTAGCAGTTCAACGAGTCAATGGCACGCCAGAAACGAATTTGAATCGGTCATTTCGTTTACTGTGTGAAAAAGTGCACGACGCGTGTTTTTTTGTCAACCGGAAAAATTCCAGTTTTAATTTATCCATTTTGTGTTGTTTGTCAAAATACACAGGTAAGCGGCTCCTTTTCATTAATTGTTTATTGGAATAGTTTATTATGTATCTTTATAAAAATGCACGGTGATTTCACTCATTGAGATTTCTGTTGGCATAAACTATTTGAGATTATTTTCAAACAATGTTGCTTCTTCATTTTTGTAACAATTTTTGATGACGTTACAAATATGACGCTACAAAAATGAAGTAAAGCTGTAATCACATCGGTGACTATAATGTGGACCACTAATTTAAACATTATAATCGGAGCGTGATTGTGCATGCGCACCCAAATGCAGTAAAAAAAGCCTCAGCCACATATATTTTTTACTAATTCTATTTTATTATGTCAATGAAATATTTTGTTTAATTATGTTTTCTTATATTTTAAGTTAAAGAGAATAATCTTTTATGTTGTTATTATATATAGTGACATCATTGATTTCATTATTGATAAAAAAAAATACAATTTGTGTTGATTATTGGTATTGTGTTTCATTTCATTGCATGAAATTTAATACATGAGTAAAAGAAAATAGTAAAAGATAAAGTGTGCATTGTGATTGTGAGTAGCCATTTCATTTTTGTTAATTTTTGTAACAAGTTTCATTTTTGTAACACTTTCATTTTTGTTTCATTTTTGTCACAATGGTCATTTAAAAAAATAATTACCCTATTATGTAATTAATTTACTTGTAACTAATATTCCAATTACCATAAAATACAAATTGTTATTTATAATATACTTAGAAATTCCTAAACTAAGTACAAAACTTACTTCATTATCGTTCTCTATCGAAACATGTCTCAGATCCACCCATGACAAAGTCACGTTTTCACAAATATGTTATGCCATCCGCAAGCCCCTTCAACTAGAATAACAAGAACAAAACAAGAGCATTATTCCAAGACGAAGGGCTACCCTCGTCATAAGTTCGTAATTTCTCCTGATTGGGTTACTTCAGGAAGGGTCACTTTAAAACTAGGGATGGGGTGCTAATGAGTCAACTCGTGAGTCAATCATTTCTGTCGCTTTTAGATCATTCATTCATTCATAAATTTAAGAGAGTCGCTCTTGTCGGTGGAGTCTGCGCCACTCTTCTCTGTTCTCTGCCGTACGTTTGAGCACCTGAGCTTTAAGATCACCCAGTCTTTAAACAAACATATTCACGGAATGTAAACCCACAATATCTAAGGTCAAATCACTGACGCCCGATCTTAATATTCAATCCTAATACGTATATAGGGATGAATCACTGACTTGTCAATATTGTGGACTTGAAATAAGGCGCCCTATCACGCTGTCATAAACTCATGACGTCGTGAGAAAATACTGGGAATTAGGAAGTACTATTCGTCCCTCTATTCGTATGTAGCTTTTACTATGTTAAAAAGAGAACTGCACCTCTCGAATCTAGCACTAGCTTTAAAAATGTATATAACTATGTAACGGTTTCGAGAGCATTTTTTGTGCCTATGAAATAAATATATCTTGACTTTGAGGTGAAATGCTATTATGTCCAAAATTAGGGCTCCTCCAAGTTTATTCGTTCCGCATTGGATGGATTGAGATCGCGAATATTAAGACCAGGCGTAAAAAGACAAAAGATGACTAAACTTCAATCACAAACAAACCGATTCATCTTGTCCCATCCCTACAAAGAAACTGCCTGCACCCTATTCTTAGAAACATTCATCTAATTCAAAGTTTACTTTAACGCAATCAAATAAGGTCGAAAATGCAGGCTAATACTATTTGGTATTTTGAATTTAATTATCAAAGTAGCAATATTTGTCTTGAAGCTAAATTCTGACGGCGTAATTTATAGAAAATGGTATATTAGGTTTTTGCACGAAAGTTTTGGTTAGGGGTCGAAGCCCCGTTGTAATTAATTTATGGTTTAAGGTATCATTATGATGGATTATATTGTTTAATATTTAAAATAAAATAAATTGTTTAATATTGTTTAATTATTAGATTTTTTACTTCAGGGAATCTAAAATTAGCGTGCCTGGAACACAGCAATTTTTAAAGATATTTTTTTTTTGCTAAAACTATTTACAAGGTTCAGTAAATAATATTTTTATCATCAGTTTGATTCGATTTGTAATTCGGGAACCATTTCTCATACATTGTTTTGCGATTTTGTCTATTTCTGCATCATCGTTTGAAACTCCTACGCGGTTTTTTGTAAACATCAAAACGCGGAGGCGATTCTACAGAATATTATAAGCAATCACTTGCAGAATACGTCATTACAATTTAATCATTAAATCTATAACTGACACTTTCTTTCCAACAATACAAGACAAAGCTAGTAATATTTTAATTGATAATTAACTTTAACAATCGTCTCTACAACGATTTAAAAATACAAATCAATTTCTGAAAATAAATTCGTCCGAAGTATGTCTGGCTTATAAAGCTTTTAGACTTCTATTTAATGAGACAAGACATATAATTATGTTTGACACCTACTTTAAAAGAAGTTATTTGAATAACCTTTAGGAATTATTGAACTTGTGATTCGTGTACAAGATTAATTCGAATACGAGAAAATATTAGAATTTAAGTAATAATATTATGTTTCTTATTTTATTTTATTTTCCTTTTGCTAGAATAAAAAAAGGTTTTTGTCAAATAATTTTGTCACCTTAATAATGATACCCTGAAAATTTAATATCATAAACGTTTTTTATGGTAAGCCATACCTAACTGTGATGAATTATAATGATAGCACAGACACGGCAGCTACAGCCCTAAGCCACGTTACAAAGATTACTTCAGCCCCAATTTCTTAAAATTCCAACCCCATTTTCGTAACACTCCTGTTACAAATTGACCATCACGATTGATGCATTTTCCGTGTTTTCTGACCTCCCCTACATTATAGGAAAAATATGAGAGAAGAATTTCAAGAAACATACTTGCACACTATATACAAGTCGGGATATAAATAATTCCTACCCTAGCAATGCAGACATAAACAAAATCCGAAGGTATAAACTTTGGCACTTGGAAAACTGCATTGCTGTGAATTTATGCTCCCCTGGTGTCCATAGATCATGCTTAGGCCTGAATACCTAGTGTGGTTTGTGCACAGACTATGCTAGAATAGACAATGCTTGCAGTTTCAACTTTATATGCGATCATGTGAGCTTATTTTTAAACTGTGAGCAGTTTAGGTCGTTTAAAATCCATTGTCAAACACTTTTATAACCCAATTTAAGACAAATGAATGATGGTAGTATGAAAATTGAGACGTTGTGAGATTTATACGTAAAAAGTTGGAGTCTATTTTAAAGTCATCAAAGAAAAATATTGTTCAAAAGAATCGAATAAAAAAATACGTATCTTCAAAATAATTCAGGGATATTAATTTCAAAAGTTCCTTTTCCACTGGCACGTGTCAAGCTAAATTGGATACATAAAATAAATTATGCTGTCTACACACCAAAGCCGGCGGCTTAAACAATCATGCCGGCGGCGGCTTTACGTCATACGAGTGGCAGCTGTCAAAAGCCGCTAGCCTAGCCCGGCGGGTTATGCTACCGGGCCGGCGGCTTTGGTGTGTAGATACCATTACAGTAGGAAATAAATTGTCATGACAATACAGGACGCTTGTTTCATTCCGGATGTGGGGGCTTCAGAAAATTTTAGGCTTTGCAAATGTTTGACTTGGTAGCTACGTACGCCTCTTGTTCCGAAGTTACTAACCTACTTAGAGAAATGTGTTTGTTTTGTATCAAATTGCGATGTTTAAATTTTCCAACGGTATTCTCTCTTTGTTTGCTGACTTTCGAGGGCTTGTAGATTTAGTCCTGGAAGTTTTGAAGGTAAGGGTTGGAACTTGTAATATTCATTTATTGGCTGATCAGTATTGTCTGGAAAGTCTGGTCTGGTCAATGAACTTCTCAATGTCCAGTTTGTTAGGGTCTCCATGGATATGAGTGCTTAATATTGCGGTAGGTTCTGACTAACCTGGCATGCTTTGGGCAAGTAGATACCACTGTATATTTTGTCCTGAATGATTATAAAAACATGCCTAAGTTTTATATTATATTGTTCATCCAAGCCTTATTATTTGAAAATGCAAGAGTTTTACCCGATTTCCCGAAAATTAATGTCACGTTTATGAATTTTGTATACGTTTAATAAAATTCAAGAAAACTTTTGCCTGGCCACTAAAAACTGTAGGTACTTGATACTCGTCGATTTAAAGCTCAATTTGTAAAACAATATGTTTAGCAATTACGTTGTATTGGTTAGGGTTCAACAAACTGCTGAATCATTTACCCATGCAGCAACCCTGAAAACGTAAAGGTTGACCTGTTAAGCGGTTTTGTACATAATTATCTAAGGGTTTCTGTTTATTTTCCAATGTGTGTTCATGCTTAGGTTCCTTTCCGGATTTTGTGAAAGTCAACTAGGTTACTGTTTCTGTATTTTTGGTGAGGGAGAATTATTTAAGGCATTTAGGACTTTAACGCACTTGCGTTAATGCAGGTTTTACAAAACTGGCGTTTTTATATTAAATGTCAATTGTTTTTCAAGATGTCATCTAGTCGCTGACGTATTAAGGTGTTAAAAGTCGATTATGTCAATTGATCGAATGTCGATCATTTCTCGACCTCAATACTTAATGTCTATTATAATTTTTATATCTTCAGAAATGATAGAAATTACCAATCAACCTCAACTAGTCGCACATTATTGAAGCACCATTGGTTTAACAATATCGTCAATTAATCGATAAATTTGTCTAGTAACTTTGAGAAACCTTTTCAAAACGAAAAACAAAATAGGTACCTAAGTGATGTGCAATGAATCAAAGAACAAACACTAAAATATACTTATTACATGTCGATAAAACTGAGTTCCCAACGTTCGCCAATAACTTATTCAAGTTCCAACAATTCTCTGTACTAGTTATATTTAGTTTGAATCTCTTCTATGTGAATAACTTCAGTTTTACATTGCATAATATGAATGATTCAAGAGTATCCTAAACCGACTGCATGTATAAGGTGACCGATGAATGGGGATGAAGCGAAAGAGGTGTAGATCGTAGCCAGTGGTCACTGCCCTCCCCTATAGAAGAGAGGCGTGACAGATATGTAAGTTTGTATGATTAAGGAGTTTTCTAGAAACATCAGTAGCATATATATGCTATATGTGCTGTGTAGCTATATGCATGATATATAAGCTGTGCTACTATGTATGCTGCTGCTGCTATAGACGTATTAGTATCATAAAATAGTTCAAAGCAATCTGTCTTTCTTGTTATCTTTAGTCTGTCGATAGTCAAAAGTATCGATATTTTTGCAACACTAATATACTGTTTTAGATCGTTTCAAATCAAAACGTATAACCATGCTTAATTAATTTGTTATGTGTTATGTGGTCAATTAAAATCGTACTATCACATGCACAGTGCAATGTAAGCCGTGAAATCCTACCAATATTATAAATGTCAATGTTTGTGCCGATGGATGGATGAGTGTTCGGATGTATGTGAGGTTGTAATTACTCTTTCACGCAAAAACGACTGCACTGATTTTAATGAAAATTCACTTTTTTTTATTATTTACTAAGTAACAAACAGTTACACAATGAAACTAACTAAATAAAAACTACCTAGACTTAAATAATTGTGTGACCAACACCGTTAACCCCAAGTTACTTATTTTTAGCTTACATATCAGATACCACATAGGCTAAAATGATAATAAAGTGACCAGCTTTTTTGTTTCAAGAAGAGTCACAACAAAGTAATCCACACTTGGCTAGTATCATAGTATAGGAGCCCGGGGCATGCAACTCAATTCCACAGGCGGACACTGGCCAGTAGAATCAGTAATGCCGGCGTACTCCCGACGCGCAATTTTGTATAGGAAGCGAATGCATTTTAAATGCTCTGCAGTTTTGCTTCGGTTTTTACGTACGCTTTTTAAAGGATTGGGAAATATAAGGAGTTATTGATAAGTTGATTAAGAATCACATTATTTTTTTTAAGGTTACACCTAAGTTAGGTTTAAGAATCTGAATTCTATAATACATAAGTACTTACATACATATCCGTCATGCCTATGTCCCATCGGCAGAGATGGCAAAGACCACTTCCGTCCACTTCCTACGAACCAACCATACTTACTTCTTTTGCTTCATTCAAATTCATTGATCGCCTCATACATGCCTCCTTCCTCTTTTAATCGTAATAACTATGTAGAATTAGTAATATTTTCATCCAGGTGCAGGATAGCTCGTTAAAGGAACCCATTAAATGTAATGCTGCCTTTTCCGCGTGCTTTATAATTTTTTTTGAATTGTTGAAAATTTAAATAATTTCCAAAAAAAAAACTTTCATGTTGTATTTTTTATCTCTAAACTACTTTTTAAGTTTTTCATTTCCGCTTTATTATATTTTTTACATCCAGTATTTTATCAACCAAGCCCCTATGTCTATACTCGTGCTTTGACACACGAATCACGGATAAAAAGTGTACGGAGCTTATTGAGGATGTAATGGTATTGGATATCCCACGTTTTGCCGCTCGCTTTTCTATTTCCAGTCTTGTCTACTTGAGTTTTGTTTTAAAATAGAAAATTCTTTGAAACCGGTTTTTTTATATAAATTTCATTACTTGCTACTGGTCGATAGCTATCTATCTGTCCATCTATCTGTCCATCTATCTGTCCATCTATCTGTCCATCTATCTATCTATCTATAAGGTAGTATGGAAGAGGTTACTTTTAGTGATAAAGCCGCCTTTGCGCACAATGAAGTTTTGTCTGTGTTTCTTTGTGAGCAATAAGGTATTTCTATCTATCTATCCACAAGTAAATCCAAACATTTATTTGGATATATATCTTTCTTTCCACAATTAAAATTCATAATTTTAGAGCCTTCACGATCTGGAATACACCAAAATCGCTAAACGATTAGGGCCGGCACACACAAATGAGCATCGGAGCATGGAAGCGACTACATGAAATGTTGTGTCAACTGGTTTTGAATTTTATTCTAATGTTAACAAAGTCAATAATAAAATGACAATCAAAAATGCTCTGCGCTGCGCTTCGTCAGGTGTGCGCCAGACTGAATCGGAGAGTCCGTCACCTCACCACTGGTTGGTCTTCGAGGAGGTGCGGCTGACGTGTTTGGTGTTCCGACACGTTAGCCGCGGAGAGAGGGTGGGCAATTGCCCGGGAGGGGTCTGCTTTTGCGGACACCGCCGACGGGGTTCGTGGATGTGTGTGGAAGCGTTCCCGTGTCCCCGTCACTTGGCGGCGAGAGGGAACACCGTGGGGTTTTAGCCGGTGGGAGTCCGGCATAACCCTTCGTCTTTCTCCGCGACGAAGGGTATCCATGACGGATTTCCCCACGTAAAAAAATAAAAGGTGTGCGCCAGACTTTAGTAAATTTCGAATCGCAAGGCACAAATTATTTTTATATCTTGCATAGGCCTTTCAACTCCAATTTTAATTTTCACTTCGTTCGATAATGTTCAAAGGCTCTAATAAGCTATAATGAGCTTACTGTCTCTTCGAATCGAATTAAACTCATTGGAATTCAGCCAAACAGTTTATTTTCTATTGCCGAAAAGGTAATTTTGCTTCTAACGTCTTGTGCATTGGAAAAACCAATTTTCTGCAGAAGTTGATAGAATTTGGCTTTTGTTATTTTTCTTTTTACCCGACTACGGCAAAGCCAAAAGGAAGGGTAATGTTTTTGGCAGTCTATGTATGTATGTATGTATGTATGTTTGTATGTATGTATGTATGTTCCACCGTAGCGTCTAAACTACTGAACCGATTTTAATGAATGAGGTGTCAAAAGATTCGTAATAAAACGGCGGGTGACATAGGATACCTAGTTTTGCAATAAGTTTAATAATTTGCCCACTAGTGGGCAAAAAGTCACGAAGAAAAAAATAAAAGTTTGTAAATGGTGTTGTGTGGGGTATCAAATTCAAGAGCTCAGCGAGCACATTTCCAAAATATATATATATCACTAGGTTTTGCGCGCGGATTTGCTTGTAAACTAGTGGACAAGAAGTCGCGACGAAAAATATTAAATTTTACAAAGGATAATGTGTGGGGTATCAAATGAAAGGGCTCAACGAGTACATTCCAAATTAGTATATATCACTAGGTTTAGCACGCGGTTTTACTTGTAAATATGTCTTTTCTATCATAATTACTTCGAAACTACTGATTACTTACCTACAGCTTGCCAAATCAGGCCTTTTCAGAATTATGTTGACTGTTTTGGCTAGTTTTAAGCTAAATTACCTACAACTTGTACTACCTATGGAATCAACTTTGTTGGCATTTAAACATTTTCGGTCCCTCAATAGGTACATTTTGCACACGTAACTTGTACGAAAAAGCAAACATTTTTAGGCTCTGACAAAGATCTCATATTCAAAGTTGTTTATTATCATGAGTTCAAGTAGTAATTTTAATTTGTAAAGCGTGTCTTAAAAGGGAAGTTTGAAATTAAATACAAGACTTCTTGAACTCACATTCATACTATGAACAAAGTAGTCAGTGTGTAGGAAAGTTTGGGTGGTGCAGCCCCCGCCAAAATGAAACAAAACTCTTCTTGAATTCTACTAGACAAAGTTGTCACTGTATGGGGGGGTTTGGGGGGCGTAGCCCTCCGCCAAAAGACACGAAACACTGCTTGAACTCTACTATGGACAAAATAGTCACTGTGAAGGGGGGGTTTGAAGGGCGCAGCCCCCCGCCAAAAGACACGAAACACTTCTTGAACTCTACTATGGATAAAGTAGTCACAGTGTAGGGGGGTTTGGGGGGCGTAGCCCCCCGCCAAAAGACACGAAACACTTTTTGAACTCTACTATGGATAAAGTAGTCACTGTGTAGGGGGGTTTGGGGGGCGCAGATCCTCGCCAAAATGAAACAAAACCTTCTAGAACTATACTGGACAAAGTTGTCACTGTGTGGGGGGTTTGGGGGGCGCAGCCCCCCGCCAAATGAAACAAAACACTTCTTGAATTCTACTAGACAAAGTTGTCACTGTGTGGGGGAGTTTGGGGGCGTAGCCCCCCGCCAAAAGACACGAAACACTTCTTGAACTCTACTATGGACAAAGTTGTCACTGTGTGGGGAGGTTTGGGGGGCGCAGCCCCCCGCCAAATGAAACAAAACACTTCTTGAATTCTACTAGACAAAGTTGTCACTGTGTGGGGGGGTTTGGGGGGCGCAGACCCTCGCCAAAATGAAACAAAACCTTCTTGAACTATACTGGACAAAGTTGTCACTATGTGGGGGGGTTTGGGAGGCGCAGCCCCCCGCCAAAAGATACAAAACACTTCTTGAACTCTACTATGGATAAAGTAGTCACTGAGTAGGGGGGTTTAGGGGGCGCAGACCCTCGCCAAAATGAAACAAAACCTTTTTTAACTATACTGGACAAAGTTGTCACTGAGTGGGGGGGTTTGGAGAGCGCAGCCCCCCGCCAAAAGAAACGAAACACTTCTTGAACTCTACTGTGGACAAAGTAGTCATTGTGTCAGTTTGGGGGGACGCAGCCCCCCGCAGCAATAAGGAAATAGATACTTTTAATATATACTCGTACTTTGGACAGATTATCAGTGTGTAGGGGGCTTTGGGGGCGCAGTGCCCCGTCAAAATAAAATAAAAGGCATCTTTGATCCACACTCATACCTATCCGAAACGGATTACGCTACTTACTTTGGACCAGGAAAGCGTTGAGCATCTGTTAGAAAGTAGGTACCTACCTATCTAGGTACTTTTTGTGTAGTTTTTTTAGTGTTATGTACGCTATCAAAAAAAATGTAATATTTTAGGATTGTTACCCTATAATTATTATCACGTTGCATTCTGTCCACTTCGAAAAGTAACTGTGGTGTAGATGACTATGAAGTCGCGGATGCCCGCTAGTACAATATGTTGAGATGAAAAGACAGATTGAAAGTGTAACATGGAGTTTGAGTAGTTGTCATGTATGTGTTTGTATGAGTCCTGTAGTAGTTACGTAGTTATCGATGGTTTAACTAAAAAGTGTAAAATAAAAAATAAGTTCTAAAAACTAAAACCCGCCTACGGAGAACCTGCGATCTTAAAAGTAAGAAACAAGAAATAATTCTTGTCTTCTTAACTAGGTACCCTATAAATGCACAGACGTAGCGATTTTCAGAGGAAAGCCGTGGTCGTATGCCTCCATATAACTATAAATGGCTGCCTGCAAGCAATTGATACCTACTTATTACAAAGGTAGGTTAAACAGGTTCCAACATTGCACGTTTATTAATATCAAGGCACAGAGGCATACGACCACGGCTTTCCTCTGAAAATCGCTACGTCTGTGCATTTATGGGGTACCTAGTTAAGAAGACAAGAATTATTTCTTGTTTCTTACTTTTAAGATCGCAGGTTCTCCGTAGGCGGGTTTTAGTTTTTAGAACTTATTTTTTTTGGATTAGTTTTTTGAGTAGGCTATTCTTAAAAGTTTTTTAATTATTTGTCTTTTTTTTAATAGCCAGGCTGTAGGTGTAGTTCTGTATGTGAAGTAGCCGCCATCTTTGCCTCTCTTCTACCACCAATTTGACTCCTTGATACGACACATTTTTTTTTTTTTCACTTAAGCGAAGTAAGTACGTCTTGGTCTTCCTCTCTTCTCCTCAATTTTGCCTTCAATGATATTCTTTAAAACTTCATTTATTTGCATTTTGATTCATTATGTACATACATAATTATACATATCTGTCTCGCCTCTTTCCCATGGCGGTAGGCAAAGACCACTTCCGGCCACTTCTTTCCTATTGAATTCTGATATTGTAAAATTCACTCAAAGGCGTAAAGACAACCTTTATAATGGCATATAAAAGTGATACTTCGAATAGAAATCTCAGCTTATCACCTTCATTTCACCTGCAAAAGGCACTTAGCTTGAATTCCGATTCGATTGTCGAACATTTATCTTGCGAATGGTCGTTCCAACAACCTTTACTGGATAACTTATTTTATAGGCGACTTTTTGCTTTATTACCTTAAGCTTTATAATTTATTTGGTTTAGTGGTAAGATAGCTATGTCAAGTTAGGATTTGTCTTATGTTTTATTGGCATGTGTTGCTGAGTAATCTTTTTTTACTTTTCTATGTTGTAGTTCAGTTTTTTGGTCCGATTCCTATCCAGACGTGCATGCATGAGGCGACTGATGAATGTGGATGGAGCGAAAGAGGTGTGGATGGAGCGAAAGAGGTGTGTTTGGATCGTAGCTAGTGGAGGGAAGTGGTCTCTATCCACCCCGAGGTGTGACAGATACGAATGTATGAGTTTATCTGCCTACTGTTGAAGAAAATGTCAATGAGCACTTTATTTAAGATTTAAGTTATATTTATGGAGTTTTTTCTATCCAACCTAAAGAAGGCCGTACATGGACTACTTGCAGCAGCTTAGACCCTACTGCTTGAAGCCACATTTAACACGCGAAGCGGTCGCGGCTTGAATCAGTCCATCTCAACTACTTGAAGCAGTCCGAAAACGGCCGCCCTAACAAGAAAGAAACATGTTATACCTGCAATTTTCCATCTCAAAACATCTAATGCTATCACATTTCGTATTCGACGTTAAAAGCAATAAAATTGCCGGCTTATAATAAATTCCTATCGGACTCCGGACGTGTCGATCCAAAAACTCGCGACTATTGTGTCCGATCGAATAATAGTGCTGTATTAGGGTGAGAAATACCTTGTGAAATATGTTTGTACCGGACGACTTGCAGTTCGAGATGTGGTGCAGGTGGTAGGGGATAGCGAGTAGTGTGCGAGTATGTTCTTATAGTGGAATGAATGCGATGATGTGTTGGTCATACAATCCTTAACCCCCAATTTTGACAGATAATAAAAAATATGCCGTGTCTGTTGAGTGACCAATACAGGACACTTAACAGATCTGTTTTTGCTTACTATGAACTTGTTTATGTTTAAAGCTCTATTACTCACTAGAGAAAAAAATAAAGAGTGAATGACTCTATCAATCACTTTTAGAATGTAAAATTGTCTATGGTACAAATAAATTCAAAAATTTGCAATTGCAAATAATATATTAAACCCATATTATTTCTTTAAAAAATCATTTAGTCTCGTCTATAGATATATTGTCTCTTTTTTTTAAGTGTATAAAACAAAGTACATGATTAAAGTTTAAATTCGATATTGTTTTCAAATACAATTCTTACAATCCTCAAAGTGAAGTTTCAATGATTTTTATAATTTTTAACTCATTTTGAAAATACTCTACAAAATACTACACAAGCAAAACTGTTGATAATACACGCAAGAAATCAATGGTACACCCTTTCATAACACAGTTCTACAATCAAAACTCATTTAATAACACAATTTAATTAAACAACCGCATTCACACCCACCCCAAAAGCGAATACTCAATACAAATTGCTTTTAAAATGAAATATAACCCCATTTAAAATTACGAGTATAATTTCCTACCTCTTATAATATAATACACACGGATATTTGGGATTCTGTTCAGGTATTCGGTCGATACAGAAAATTGAGTTGCACGCCCAAACCTAGGGAAGTATAAATTCAGTGAACTTACAATGAAGTAGATTGGGTATATTCAGTTTTAAAGCTTGGATTTTTTATTTAAGTAGATACAAGTGTGCTTGTGTTGTTTGTGGCTCGTAATTATAATGATTTGTTGTGTACATAAGATAATCTCTGATATTTTTTACGATAACGGATGCATACTTGTCAAACTGGTCAAAAGTTCTTATTTATTTATAGGAAAACAAACAGCTTTATTACATGCATTAGAAGATTATAAATTAACAGACTAGCCAATAACAGGTTTTCACAGATAGAAATATAATAAAAAGGTACCGTCAAAGCACTAATGCACTGATTGTATGTATAGACATATAAATACGCACATAGACGTCACAAATTGCCGGGGATGCCTATGCCCAGCAGTGGGATATTACAGGCTAAAAAAAATGTCTTAATTTTTAATTAATAATTGATGCTATCTTTTCTACAGCTTATAATCATCAAGTATGAAATACTCATATAAAGCCTAGTTATTCAACTATTCTGATTACTTAAGCAAAGACTGTTTGCAACTCTGGCTAGAGTTTAAATCTAGTTGTCAAGTTTGCAAAATTGGAGAGTTAGCTCTATCGTTTAGTTTTTGTTTTTACAAGATCTTCATTTGTTTAAATACTACTTTTGTTTATTTTTTGAGTCATCTCTATTCTACTTATATTACAAATATTGTCAGTGTTTGTACCGATGGACGGATAACGTGAAAACTATTGAACAGATTTTGATGAAACTTGGCAATATTATAGCTTATATATCAGAATAATAATACTTCTCTTTTTTTCTGTCTCTATGTAGGTACTATCATATTACAATAAACTGTTAATTAAATAACATTAAAGTCCATATTATTTCAAAATTTCAAGCATATTTTTGAAGTCATGGTCATCAAAGATATATATGAAGAATATATGAAGTCGCGGGTAGGGTCTAATATTTCTACAACTCTATGCAAGCCATCAATGTAAAATATCATTGGTATATTCAGAAGGTACAGTCAGCATCATAAGTCGATGAACTCATTCAGATTTCAAAAGTAAAATACACCATTATTAGACGAAAATCGCTTAGCAAAAATACTCCACAGTTAAATAAACATCCAATAAGGTTCAAAATAAGGGAAATAAGTAAGGTTTTACGTCTAATAGTACTTTTGAAAATCTGAATGTGTTAATCGATCGTTAATCTTTGATGACCATGACTTCAAAAATATATCTTGAAATAATATCTATAATCGACTTATGATGCTGACTGTACCCAAGTTAGCATTGGTAGCGAATCACCCAAACACCTAGTCATGGGGATCTCTCAATATATAACTGTGCAATTTGTGATTGATGTTTAGTCTTTACGGAGGGTGGAAGTATCCCTAAGGGTTTAGTAGGAGTTTAAGAAACGTTTATTGAATAGAAATTGTGAATTATTGGCACGAATGCACATAAGATATGTTGCATTACTTTGGTAATAGAATAACATACTCGTACTACTTATGCTTTGAGCGAAATTTAACACAGCCCGGATAGGTATAACGTACTCATAAGTAAAAGTCTTTACTCCTTCTTTTGCTAAGTAATCTATCTATCTATCTATATATATATATAAAAATGAAACCCGTTTTCCGTTGTCACGGCATCACGCCTGAACGGCTGGACCGATTTCACTAATTCTTTTTTTTAAATGTTCATTGAAGTCCAAGGATGGTTCTTACGGTGAGAAAAATTCGAATAATTGCCGGGCAAGCCCTAAAACAGACCTTTTCTTTTTCCCATACAAATGTTTTCTTACTAAAATGTAGAGTCAATTTGAACTTTATTCCTACACAATAAAGTTCATTCTAAGGCGGGACGAAGTTCGCCGGGACAGCTAGTCTATATATATATAAAAAAAAAATGAAACCCGTTTTCCGTTGTCACGGCATCACGCCTGAACGGCTGGACCGATTTCGCTAATTCTTTTTTTAAAATGTTCATTGAAGTCCAAGGATGGTTCTTACGGTGAGAAAAATTCGAATAATTGCCGGGAAAGCCCTAAAACAGACCTTTTCTTTTTCCCATACAAATGTTTTCTTACTAAAATGTAGAGTCAATTTGAACTTTATTCTTACACAATAAGGTTCATTTTAAGGCGGGACGAAGTTCGCCGGGACCGCTAGTCTATATATATAAAAATGAAACCCGTTTTCCGTTGTCACGGCATCACGCCTGAACGGCTGGACCGATTTCGCTAATTCTTTTTTTTAAATATTCATTGAAGTCCAAGGATGGTTCTTACGGTGAGAAAAAATCGAATAATTGCCGTGAAAGCCCTAAAACAGACCTTTTCTTTTTCCCATACAAATGTTTTTTTACTAAAATGTAGAGTCAATTTGAACTTTATTCCGACACAATAAAGTTCATTCTAAGGCGGGACGAAGTTCGCCGGGACAGCTAGTTAAAAGATAAACATAAGTAGGTAAATAATAATTAAAGCAGATACTTTAATTTAATATTCTTGAACATAACGTTTGGAAATGACTGTAGTTATGTATAATATAAATAAATAATTAAAAGGTTCCAACTTAATATAAAGAATTAAAAATGGAACTAAGTTAATCACTAAATTAAAATGACAGTAATTTACAGTTAGATTTTTTTCATCCTCATCTTCCAACTTCCTCGTCAATGTTCAATTCAACCAACCTCAAAGTACTTAGATACCCTCTAACAGCAAGTATTTGTCTAAAGTCCTTCATTAGCATCGCCAAGGGCCCAATGTAATTAAAGGTTTATTAACAGCGGAAACTTGAACGTTCAAACTATGTGATTCATTATAATTTAGCCAATTTCCCTCTGGCCGCAGGGAACTCTTTCAAGGAAGTACCCAAGGTTCTTTCTTTGATAAATAATTAGAATTTATATTGGTTTTGGTGACCGTTTTCGGTTGACAGTCGCTCGTCTGTTCCTTTCCTTTTTAATCAGTCAACTTTATAACCCGACTTTTTAAATAAAATCCTCTCAACGTGAATTCTTTTATACTACTAGCTTTACAAGCATACATATTTAGTCCCTGTATTAGTTCAATATTTTGAAAGTCAGAGAGTAATTTTGCTATTTAAATTATCTGGATGCTTATTCGTCATAATATATTCGAATACTTAACCAGTGGTTTGCGTTTTTCAGATCAAACTTTAAAACAAAACTACGCCGAACCACGAGTGCATAGCCGCCCTATCTTAAAATAAGTTTTCATGATGTATGTCCTACATTTTTGCAATAATGTGTCGTACCAGGTGCTCAAACAGACAGCAGAGACTAGAGCAGAGTGGCCAAGACTCCACCGACAATAGCAATAATGATGATGTATGTCTTCAAAATCCATTTATTTTCTTGCTAAAGATCTATACTCACAAGTACGAAAGAGTACGTTATACTTACGTTAGTCACTATTTAGTAATCTGTGGTTATACTATATATCAATGGGGATGATGACTACATTCAAAAATTCAAAAAATAATTAGTCCGTCTTTTAGGCTATTAAAAAATATTTGAAACACATTTTTTACCTGATCAAATACATAAATAAATACAAAGATACAGAGCATCAAAGTTACGGAGTGGGGGGTATTGACGTCACTCCTGGGTTAAAATCGTACTGAGGCGTGACGTCTCGAGCAACTTTAACCCAGTGTATCTTTGTCATTTTTAGTTTAAGAGAAAAAAGAAAAAATACGTGTCGAATATTTTAAAATAATCTATGTGATGGACTAAACAATTTTTTTTTAGTCATCATGCCCATTTACTGGCGTTTTTTGTGAACAAGGAAGTCTCCTTTTTCAATTCACAAAAAAATAGATAGAAATGCTATTAATTTCACCGACTGTTCATAAGGAAAAAAGCTTTTGATCTTTTATTTTTAATCATGTTTTAATTCTCGTATTTCTTTCACAAAGAAATTTAATTAAGCCACATAACTTGATAATGCATGTGCTCCCGTCTAGTATGAAATTAAAAAATCTGTAGTCATATTTAGGTCATTAGAATTGCCAATTCGTTACTTCTTTTTGTAAAATGAAGATTTATCCGTGTGGCAGAAAATAATTTAAGTTTTTGGGTATTTTACTCACTGTGCTGTTGAGTTATCTCAGTGGTTATGTTATGTGTTTAGTATTTTAACTGTGCAAAACCGCTTTTCAACAGCTACGCCAGCTAGCTTAGCATGGCACTCCATGTCAAGACATTGTCATGCGTTTGTCACGCTTACGTCTCTGTCTATAGTTTTAAATGTGATAAGGACAGCATACGTGAGATAATTGTCGCGGCACGCCGTGCTAAGGCCCCTGGTTAACGTTATTTGTAGGTAAGTTTAAAACTGCAAATTGCAAAAGTGGCCTAATATCAATAAAAATCCATTAATAAGTACCTATCCTATAAAATTCATCGATATAATAGCAACAACGCTCATTCAGGGAAGATTGGTGGGATGCAGCTAATAACAGGAGTGTTTGAAGAGGCATGGGAGAGGCTTTTGCCCAGCAGATGGACGAAACAGGCTAAGAAAAAAAAATAGCAACTACTTTTCCAAAAGCAAAAGCAAAAAGTCTTTAGCTTTGGAGTATCTTTGAAAACATTTACTACCAGCCAGTCTCCCCAAAAATCAATAAATCTACCGCAATTGCGTGTAAACACTCAAACAAATAGAATGTTTATCCAATTATCAAGGACCCCTAAAGCTATGACGAGAACTTCCCATCTAGTGCATAGGGGATCGAGACAAGTTATTCAACCAAACATTAATGTAGATCAATGGCGGTAGTGAATTATCTACGACACTACTAGAATAGGGATGGGATGATTTGGTATCTTGGAATAGTTTTGTTGGTGCTATTGTAAAGTGAAAAAGGAGGACCTAAAAAGAACAGGTACCCCGTACCACGTATTTGTTTGTGCTATGCTTCCAAAAAAGTGTAAATAGGCTTACCCATTTTTGACTAAAAATATTTTTTCATTTTCATTATAAGTACTGACATGTTTTTGTTTCAAGGCTTAGAAGGTGATAATAATAGTTTTGTAAAATGGCATTTGCATTTTTTTTTAAGTTTAATTACATGAAAATGTACCACAAAAACCTTATAAAAATACTCGTACTTAAATTAGATCAAATTACATAAAAAACTAGCCACCATAATTATTAGGAATTAAAAATTATATTATGCTATCTGCACACCAAAGCCGCCGGCATGCCGCCGAGTTAGGCTGGCGGCTTTATGTCATACGAATGGCAGCTGTCAAACAAGCCGGCGGCTTTGGTGTGTAGATACCATAACTCGTACTATGTATAAATAACATACAAAATACTAGCTACTTCAAATATGTACTTTATTAGCCCCAAACCTAGCACAAACCGATGCAATAAATAGAGCTAAACATGTGCTTCATACATATACATGTATGTTAACACCGGCGACGTTATGAAGCTAGTACTTAGCTGAATTAACTTCTTGCGGGGTTCCTTCATTTTTCCATGATATTGGTTTGTTAGGGCTGCTACTTGGTCAACGGTAATAAGTTATGCTTAGACAGTTTTTACAAAAGTTTCTACAAGAAACGTTTTTGGTTCACAAAACTGAGCAATTTTCTGTAAAAATTTGGGCCGAAATATAACGAAAAAATTCATATTAAACTACTATAGGTTAATCAGTACATATTTATGTGAAAAGTTACAAAAATATATATATTTCAACTTATTTTCTTCGAAAAAGTTTTTCTTTTCTTTCAGGTAGGTTACAAAACTTGAATTCCGTTATGGAGTACGTAAGTATCCCATATATAGGTACATATACAGGGTGGCCCGTCGATTGACGTTCAAAGGGAAAATTTGGATTCCTCGTGTCGTGGGGTATCCGAATCACCCCCATGTATGTTCCGCGATTTTTTACGGTTTCCGAGTTATGACGTGTTTTCTGATTTTTTGAGATTTTTCAACCAATCACCCTAAAAAGGTTCATAGAAAAAAAAAGTATAAGCCTTTTTCATAATTTTATTTTTGCATCAGATGCTTCATGACCCGTACTTTTATGCGTAAAATATTCAGCTTCGTAACTTTAATAAAGGTTGGGGAAATGTAGGTCGGAAGAGGAAAAATTGTATTGACTGGAAAATCATCGAAATCTTCAAACATAAATTAAGAGGTTAAAATGATGACTTTATGCATTTTAAACTAGCTTAAAAAATGCGCCAACTTCTCAGCTTTCATAATCATCGAAAAAAATTGGTACTTAATGGGGTACTTTTGCTAGAATCAGCCTTTGAAGACAGCAAGGTGGAAAAATTTCAGAATTGGACGTTTGAGTAATTTTTTTTTCTTTCATATTTTATGTTCACCTAAGCCTCAGTCGGTTTAAAGGCAGTGTTATCTTACCGAAAAGTACAAAAAAGGGGCCAAGATTGACACATTTGGGGGTTTTGGAGGACCTGTAAGAGATGAGTTACAACTTGAGAAAATTATGCAGATATGCATCATTTTATGGGGTTGCACAAGGAAACGGCCTTGAAGCGGCACTATTGTATCGCAAACAAGTTCAAAAAAGTGGTGGGCTGCAACCTGAGTCTTATCCTGACCTTCGTATTTTTATTGACATACGCCAAACCTTAATGGAAGGTAGAACTCCTGGTCAACGCGAGGGTTCTGAAGGGATCCCACTTCGTAGAAGCTGTTTTCGATACTGTCGTGCTGCTTCAATGCCGTTTCCTTGTGCAACCCCATAAAATGATGCATATCTGCATAATTTTCTCAAGTTGTAACTCATCTCTTACAGGTCCTCCAAAACCCCCAAATGTGTCAATCTTGGCCCCTTTTTTGTACTTTTCGGTAAGATAACACTGCCTTTAAACCGACTGAGGCTTAGGTGAACATAAAATATGAAAGAAAAAAAAATTTACTAAAACGTCCAATTCTGAAATTTTTCCACCTTGCTGTCTTCAAAGGCTGATTCTAGCAAAAGTACCCCATTAACTACCAATTTTTTTCGATGATTATAAAAGATGAGAAGTTGGCGCATTTTTTAAGCTAGTTTAAAATCCATAAAGTCATCTTTTTAACCTCTTAATTTAAGTTTGAAGATTTCGATGATTTTCCAGTCAATACAATTTTTCCTCTTCCGACCTACATTTCCCCAACTTTTATTAAAGTTACGAAGCTGAATATTTTATGCATAAAAGTACGGGGGTTATGAAGCATCTGATGCAAAAATAAAATTATGAAAAAGGCTTATACTTTTTTTTCTACGAACCTTTTTAGGGTGATTGGTTGAAAAATCTCAAAAAATCAGAAAACACGTCATAACTCGGAAACCGTAAAAAATCGCGGAACATACATGGGGGTGATTCGGATACCCCACGATACGAGAAATCCAAATTTTCCTTTTGGACGTCAATCGACGGGCCACCCTGTATATGACGGATGGGCGAGCGGGGTATCATGCGAAGAGCAGGATTCTTGTCTATCCGCCATCAGACTTTCATTAAGTATCCGAATTATTGCCTAACTAGATGTACGCTTTGTGAAACGTGGAGAGTTCTGCACTCCACGTTCATTAGATCACACAGCTCACGTTGTTCGCATATCAGCCATTACATGAAGCATAGACCACTCCCAAGCAATGACAGTGACAACTATCATCACTTGACGTTTCACAGATAATACTTAAGAAGTTTGGTTGATGTTATGACCAAAGAGACGCCAACACGCCGACACGGCCATCCTGCCGCACCACACGTCCTCGTGTGAGCCTGTAAAGGAAACACACTGCCAATCGCCGACATATATATAAAATTAGCTATATTATACGCCTAATTCGTATACATACATAGCAGGTAGTACGTTGAACAAGTATTATAATTTAAGGATGAGCATTTTTTGATTTAAAAATATTGTAAATACAAATTCTTCAAATTGAAATTTATAATACCAAATAAAATAAATTGATTAAATTACTTAAATCAAAAGCTAAATATAAATCAATCAAATTAGCTTTGTACCAGCCCTAAATTGTCTAACGAGCCGTCCAACAGAATGAACAGAAAGGGAGGGAGTGAAAAAACCAATCTACCCTTGTCTATAGTAAAGACCTTTATCTATATTTAGATAAATGTATATAAATATAATGGAAATGTATTGGAATTACAGTTTGGGTGAGCTCTGAAATGACAGGCGCTTATTTCGCTGTCTTATATGTCCTAAGTATAAAAGATTGGTCAGTTGGCACGGTTTGTAGTGACCCTGCCATGTCATAGGTCGTGGGTTCGATTCTCACTAGAGACAAATATTAACTGTGATGAACAGGGATGATTGTCTTATGTCTTGTTTATGTGTATAATATATATGTACTTACAGTTAACTAGTCTAAGTCTATAATTATAGTAAGCTATACTTCGATTGACATTGGCAGAATTCACAATGGTAGTTGCCATTTAAAAAAAAAACTTTAATGAGCCTTTCATGCAACCGGGATTAAAAAAAGTACATCAAAGTTATTCATCCATTAAACATCGCGCAATCTTGTTCTAACCTTTTAAAAATAACAGTGTCAACTAAAGTTAAAAGGAGAGTTAATTGTTGACTAGGGACCCGAGTCTGTTAACTTATAGCCTCAGTTGTGTGTCGGCAGAGTATCAATGGTAATTTTTGACACTATTGGTATTCTCCTAATCAATGGCTTACACTGCGACCAAATGTGTCAAAAAATGACACTGATACTTTCATTGAAACACACAATTGAGAATATTGAAAGAACAGCAAGGAAATATAAAGCTTTATCTCATTACAGATTACTATTTCAATTTCCTCTCTCGTCGAACTTTATGTCCCTCGCGAGCGAACACAATGTATCCCTCTGATACCCTCCTGATACCCTTACAAAAGGTAGGTGACATAGAATTCTAAGATATAATATATTGAGAATTTTATTCTTTTCCGTAGTTTAAGGACCTTGCGGGTTAACGCTTCAAGTCTAAGTCATAAATAAGCTAAACTAAGGAAATATTATTGATGAAAATGCATCAAATTGAAGTTCACACAACTTTACTTTCAACTTCAATTTATTAGGTACATCAAAAAAAATGGTATGAGGCGACTGATGAATGTGGATTAAGCGAAAGAAAGTATGTTTGGATCGTACCGAACAAATAGAGGGAAGGGGTATCTACGCTACCCCGATATGAAAGAGGCGTGATAGATATATATGTACTATGTATTAATGTAGGTATTTGTATTAGCGGTTAAATTGTTAAACTGGCTATAAAATGTAAACACACTACAGAAAATTAATCCATGGATTTGACCTAATTTCAGCTAGAAAATAATCTTGCAGGAAAAATACCAAATACTAGTAAATAGTTTCATATCTTGTCTTATCTAGCCATCTGTGTCCCACTGCTGGGCAAAGGCCTCTCTCCCCTTCTTCCATGATTGTCTATCCTGGGCCGCCTCTGCCCAGACATCCTAGAAGGCTAAAGGCTAAGAAAGGCTAAAGGCTAAAAAAGGCTAAGAAAGTATATTTTAGTTTCATCTTCAACGAGAATATTTGTAGTAATTTATAACAAAACCACTTTTGTTTATCTATATTTCTTATCTTCTCGACAACTACATAAAAAATACACTTAAGAAACTAATCCAATCAACCGTAACGAAGTTTGTTTGTTTGTGCAAGCAACAGCATTTGTCATTCATACATCATTCCGATCCTAATGCTGCGGGAAGTAAACAAATCCAGGTGGAGATAAATAGAGACGTTAGGGAACACCTAGTGTTGTCAAATAACTAAAAAAGTTATCGATTTTCTTACACAGATAATCGATTATTTTGTGTAAATTGATTAGGTACTTCAAACATTTACTAATTGTCTCATTTTGTCAAAAAATGTGGTCAATTCACAATAACCTACTTGTAAACAGGTAGAACCTAAGAGTACATGTAACTTATTCCTAGAAATAAAATAATCGAGACATTCGAATTGAGAAAAAATTAAGATTATTTTATTTAAACTTCAAACAATCGCTATCCACAAAGTAAATACCTATTTGTTAATAACATTAAAAAACACCATGACAATTCTCAAGCAATGGACATGATGACAAAAAAAAATTTTTACTCCATCACTTAGATTATTTTAAAATATTCGACACATATTTTTTCTTTTTTCTCTTAAACTAAAAATGACAAAGATACACTGGGTAGAAGTTGCTTGTGACGTCACGCCTCAGTTCGATTTTAACCGAGGAGTGACGTCAATACCCCCCACTCCGTAACTTTGATACTCTGTATCTTTGTATTTATTTACGTATTTGATCTGGTAAAAAATGTGTGTTTCAAATATTTTTTAATAGCCTAAAAGACAAACTAATTATTTTTTGAATTTTTGAATGTAGTCATCATCCCCATTATGTACACTTTTTATACTGGTAGTATCAATAACATTTATACATAAATCGATTATTATTTTAGAAAGCAATCGATTTTAGTCGATATACAGTCAACTATTTCACAACACTAGAACACGAAATGCGGTTACATCCACTAACGAATGGGGCGATAAGCGGTTACGTCGATAAATCTATACTCCAGTTGCTTTGGAATATACCGAACTGGTAGATGTACGCTGAAATTGAATGGCTATTTGATAGAAATTTACTGTCTTTGGACTTCATATCATGTTAAGAGGGAAAGGCCAAAGTGAGCAAATGTCGATCAAATCAGGGATTAGTTAAAAAAAGGCTATACAGGGTGTAACAGAAAGGGTATATAAAGCCGAAACACAGTGATAGTCCTCATGAAACTGAACAACTTTCCCCAAGCAACATGGGTCGTAACTCAAAAAAATTTTTGGATCGCCCATACTTACTCGATCAGCTGATCGGGCATTTTGTATGGGGAGGTGAATTTTTTTTTTCGAGTTACGGCCCATGTTCCTTGGGGAAAGTTGTTCAGTTTCATGAGGACTATCGCTGTGTTTCGGCTTTATATACCCTTTCTGTTACACCCTGTATAGATAGATAGATAGATATTATCCAGATAAAAAAATATCTAGATAAAAATTGTCTGAAATTACCTACTTCAGACTTTTCACTTATTATTTAGGTATGAAACGAAATTCAGTTATTGACTGTATTATGATTTACTAATAACAATGCTTATAATCTAATAGTTAGAGTTTATCTGATAGTTAGAGTATGAATTATAGCCTATTGTAAAAAAGTATTATTATTGTTCTTTATAGCTGAGTCAGGTGCGTTTTTAAAGAAAAAAAAATATTTTTATACAAAATATCCATTTGAAGATTTTTTTTGCCCATTGCATTATGTATCAAGATGTTGTCAGCGATAACTCATTTCCTTAATTCTGTTAAGAGATTAAGAGATAAACATACATACAGGTATACGGGTCGAAAACATAACCCTCACATTTTGCTCTACCATAGTCGGGTAAGACCCGAGCCACGTATATCAACAGCAAATAAGTCCAACAGAGCTGGGTTCCTTTAGTTTTTCCATTACAAGTTTAGCACGCGACCTAAGGATTACTGCGATATTGTATTCGTAGCTTTATTTTGTTCGGGTTTGTTTTTCAGACGTGATTTTCCGAGATTTTAAATATATAGGTACCTATATAGTTTTTAAAATATAGCGCGCAAATGCCAAGTACTAGATAAAGAATTATACAGGATTCTCTCTGTGATAAGAATCAGGGGAAAATACTTACATACTCGTATAATAATCTTATCTGATATTATCTAGCCTTAACTAGTGTCTCACTGCTGGGCAAAGGCCTCTCTCCTCCTCCACGATTTTTTATCCTGAGCCACCTCTGCCCAGTTATTTGTAAAGGTGTCCAGTTCATCTCGCCACCTTTTCCGTGGTCTGTCGCGAGGTCTTTTGGTGGTTGGATGCCATTGGGTTGCTGTGATTGATTAAATTAATATTATTAACTCGCGAAAATCGAAATAAGTACAACAAATAAAACTTATAGCAGTGGAAAGTCCAAACTTTTAAATATTTACTCTTAAAAAGAATGATAGATACAACTAGTTGCAATAATTATACAAGAATTATATTTTTGACCTAGTCATAAAATAATTGTAATGTAAAAACACCAATTAATTCATCGACACAGAAAAGTAAATCTAAAACCAATACCATACCAAAACTCGTATTTACTTTTCTCAAATTGCCAGCGTTTTGAAAAGAAAATTCCAACTCAACTGAAAAGGTTGGAAATGTGTGATCAATTTTAAAGTAGATCCTGATTGAAAAGCGTTAATTGGCAACACCACGCTGGTTTGCAATCACCGGCGCCTGAAACAAGCCTGGAACACATTTGGTGACGTGGCTTTACGTCAACCTTTTCATTTGGCGCTTATTTTCAATGTGCATTCGACTTTAGTTTTATTTAAAGCTAGTTTGTTCAAGATTTTGTGTGAATAGAAGCAAATTGAATTATAGTCTTTAGGAAATAGGTTGGCAACACCCAAGTATCATTATCAAACCACATAATACTTTTTTACCCGACTACGGCAAAGCCAAAAGGAAGGGTAATGTTTTTAATATAAAATGTTTTGTCTTACGCTTTTTTATGGTATTTCCATTCACTTATGATTATAATTCGAGTAGTGCTGACACTTGCAATTATCATCAATATACCAATCTTTAAATACACTAAAAGCATTATTAAATATTCTTTAAATAAATTATGTATTAGCATTTTACTTTGTAAATGTAATTCTCGATTTATCGTACCGTAAAACTAAATTTTCTATTTGACTTGTCAATTCGCATTTATTAAATCCACCTTCAAATATCTTTTTATTCCAATAATCTCATGTCAAACGTGTATATAAATATAAAGTAAAATTTTATCTCAACTTTCTCACATGAGCGACAATTTAAGCTATAAATAAGTCCCTTCCATCATAACACGTTATTTTAATTAAAAGTTAATCAAAATTCTAATTATATTACAAAGTCAATGTAATTATTTAATCTCTAATGTATTTGACGTCTCATAATTACGCATTATTGTTATGAAATTATTAATTATTATTAACGAATTTATTTTCATCAAAACAATGATTTCAGAGATTTTTCTGTGAGTTTTATGAATTCTAAAGAAAAAGTGTAATTGTTTTTAGATTTAGGTACGGTTGATTTTTTTGAAAAAGTTAAACTTTGAAACAAAAACGTTTTAAAGTAAATCAACCTACGTTATTTACACCTAAAAGCCTACTTTTAGCTTCCATTTATAAAATATTTAAAACTCAAAGTTTTAAGTACAAAATATAAATAAAATGAAAACACTTAAGGGTGAGTTCAGTAGAAATTGGGGGAACATTTCAACAGTTTTAAGGGGTAGTTAAATGGGGTAATCAAAAGGGGTAATAAGTAGGCACTTAGATCAAAACATCTTACTTCATAAAAGGATTGGCTACATTTCGAATTTATAGTTGTCTTTTTGTTATTCAGTTGAGTGAGTCAACTCAGTAAAAATCTAATTGATTCAGAAATGTTTTGTGTAGAATATAATTCACGTATTCCGTCGAATGCAACCCGTTTCTGGGGCGTTTTCAGACCTAGCGTTTTAAACGCGCCTATACGGTCGTTTTCAGCATACGCGCGCTACATACGAGCTTCAAAAAACCGGTTGCGCATGTACGCTCGAACCAGTGATGTCGTGTCAGTATCAACGTGGACTATACAAGCTTAGAAGCGCGTCAACGCTCGCATGAGCAAAAGACGCGCTTATAAGACGCTAGTCTGAAAATCTATCCAGGGGTTCCCAACCTTTTTTTGTCTATTGCCCATGGTGATATTCACAAGATGTAGTCGAGAGCTCAGTCGGTGTCTAAGAGTCTTCCTAGCTAGGTAGATGAAATTATAAATCGACCCCAAAGCCCTACACAACGCCCCCTTTTTTTCTGGGTCTCTTACCGCCCCCATTTAGGCCTGCAGCGCCCACAAGGGGGCGTTATCGCCCACGTTGGGAAGACTGATCTATACAGATATATAAAGTCAGACTCGTCATGTCTCACTATTAGGTAAAGGCCTCAGTCTTTTGAGATAAGAGAATTTTTTTTTTAAATGACAACTACCATTGTTGATTGTACTAATGTCAAATGAAGTAAGGCTTACTATATTTTACATATATCGTACTTATAATTTTAGTAGTAGAAATAGTTTGTAACGTTTCTAAAGTACCTATTTGTTACTTGAATTTTTTGGCGATTCAATCTTTTCACAAGTCACTCACTGAATCAATTAAATCTTTTACTTCCCATCTCTATTCCTTCGTCCTTCCAAAAGACTTTCGCATTATGTGGAATAACTTCATAATTGCCTTGCCTTTGCTTTCACTTGATTACTTGAAATTAGCTTTCTGTTTCAAGTAATTCATTATTTTGTTGAACTTCTCTCATCTATGTCAGTAGGCTTTAACGGCTTTTAAACTTAATATTGAGCTTAACTTTTTAATATGATTAATGAGGAGGTACTTAGGGATTTATAAATTGTTTTCTTTTGCCTATTATGTGAATTGTTAGCTATCTAGAGGCACTAGAGACTGCCCGTGACTTCGTACGCATTTACCGTCATATCTCGCAAAAATTACATGTACAATATGTGAAAACACAAAGAAGAAGAATAATAAGAAGAAAAAAGAAGAAGCAGTTAACTAGTTAGTTAGTTCTAGTCACTTTTGAAGTTTCTTTAAAAATCTGTTCAGTTATTTCGCAAAAGGGTAACAAACATCCTCATATACATCTATCGATTGGCACAAATATTAACATTTATAAAATTAGTACAATATGAACAGGTCTACCCCGTACAATTTAGTACAAGAAGAATAAACTCACTCTCGCCGAGCATAATATAAAACAACTAAACAAGATACGACTTGGCTTCAAAACTTCCTCTTGACTTAAATCTTTCCGACTGTAGGATCTCTGCAGCATTTTGATCCTTCCTAGCCCAACATTTAATATCCAACAAGAAAATTGTACTCACATCTTCAAATTCTATTATACTCAGTTTATTTTAAAATAATTTACTTAAGAACCATAGGGGCTTGCGAACTGACTTACCCTTAAAACCAAAAAGATGGAACTGGCGAAGGAAGTTCGTACAAATTTCATCTTAAAGCAAAAGATTTACAGCTTGGAATACAATAAAAATTGATTCAAAGAGTTTATCTAAGAAAATACTGCTTTCGTTTAGTTGAGTTCTGAGAACTGGCTGCTGGGTTGATAGGAAAACTTTCTCTGTAAAATATTTCTGTATTTGCAAGCACATTTTATTTATATTAGATGTTTTTAATATACGAATATGTTGTTTGTCAGAGTATAAATTATTATGAAGCTGGGTACCAATATGTTAAAAGAATCTATTACAAGAAACGTACATAAAATGAGCATTGAGTTTTCGTATTCATGCTTCGTCAGTTATTTAAATAATTTGTAGATAACTTTGAAAGTTCAGTTATTCGTCATCTCGCACCCCAAAAACTCACACCAAAGCAAAAAAGCAAGGTAAAAAGCTAGTTGCGAGTTTTTTGGGGGAAAGATGACGAATAGCTCTGCAAGTTTACAAAACAATATCTTGTTAACGCTATTGCTACAAAATTATTACCCCTTTTGCGACAACTTTGTTTTCAACTATCTGACAATTTCAACCTGAAAAGACATTGACCAAAGTGGACAAAATGCTGCCCAGACATGGAAGTACCTGGAAATGATTCCTTGTATTAATGTAGGTACGTTAAAATAAAAAATATAAAAATCGGTCCCTGGGTTCAAAAGTTATAAGTTAAAAAAGTTTTCATTTTAAGTGTTTTAAAAAAACTATTATATTTATTTAATTAAGCACAAAGTGAGAAAACGTTATCTCGCTTGCATATTTCATTGTCTATGTCTGTCCTTTTCCATCTTTGCGCGCCTGTAGGTACCTTTTTTTTAGATGGGCCGTTATGGATACCCTTTGTCTCGGAGAAAAACGAATGCCATTGTAAATGTCATTATTCATATGATGACGATTAAGTACACGTTAAAGATAGGTTAAGATGTCAACAGCCATTATTGTACCAATTGTTGTCATTTTTCACTATGAAAAATCTCAACAAAAATATTTTTTTTCTCCAAACTCCTCGGATAGATTTTAATGGCCTTTTGTTTACAGATTACTATTAGTCTAAGGTACATAATGCACTATGTTCCCATTCTGGGCAGCACTTGGTCCAACGTACATATAAAAATGGTCAATGTCTTTTTCGTTTATTTTTTCCAATAGCCAATTCCCTCCCGCCCCAATACAACAGTAGGTAATGAAAGAAGGACCACACGCGGTGAGGCAAATTGCTTTTAGACGACACATTGCATTACGCTGGCGAATACAAGCGTATCCCTCTGATTATGTAGCCCAAGCCTAATGGTGGCCTTGCTTCGACTATTTCATTCGGTCGGGTTATTCTTTTAAACTCTAACAAAGTGTGTGAGAAATTAGATAAGTTTTTACTGTTAAGGAATTTGTGTTGGCTGTAATTTGAATTTTATTATTTTTAGTAACTTTTTTAGCGACTCCATAAGATTATTAACGTAAAATAAGAGAGACAAACTGCTGACAAGTTGAAGTGCAGTTTTCAGACAGTTTTTGTTTGACAGTATCAATTCATTTCAAAAATGTTGTATTAGTTATTGGTCAAGGACGTTTTATGGATTGGTGTACGTTTTGATGTTATTTTTTAGGCTCATACCGTTTTAATAGTATAGTCGACAGGAAGGCACAAGGCCCTACGTTCATTATATTATACTTAAGCTAAAGATTTCATTGTTATAAAGATTCAAGATATCGATTCAATTTCATTTTCTGTGAATTTATCATACCTTAAAATTACCATCGTAGTAGTGTCCACTATTGAATTTTCACGACTTTTATTGCTGATATTTTCCCACATTTTTCGGAATTTTCCACTGCCATTGATAACCAGGACGTATTCAAAAAGACAGTTTAAAAAAAGATGTTGCAAACAACGGGTGTGCCAATCCACCGTACTATCTCACGTTTACACTTTCCAGTTTTTTGAATTCACGAATATACGAACTCTAACAGAGTATAAGTGGGCTTGACTTTGTTTTTTTTTTAGGAAAACTATTGGGTAAAAAGTGTATTGATCTTTTCTTTAAAAGAAACTTTAAATAATAAAAAGAACCGACTTCAAAACCTCTTTAAATTCATTTGTGCATGCTTTATGTTTTGTTTGGCAGAAAATATAATGTTCTTAGTTAGTTGGGTTATTTTTTAGTTTGAATTAAGTTAAAAACTTTCTACAAAGACTTTGGTCAAAAATGTTTATTATTTTATAACATTGATCTTAATTATTTGCAATTCATGATGTTCTTTAATCCTTAGCTATAAATATTCCCATATTTACGTATATCAAATAAAAGAGATTTAAGTAGATATTTTTGTCGTATTTTGACACTATTTCTAAGGGCATTTTGTCTTAACACATAAAATAAGTACCTTATTGTACGAAGGGAAGACATGGCGACAGATGTTACAAAACTGTGAAGGAAAATTGCAAGGATAACACGGGAAAGGGGATATAATGGATAAAAAGGCATGTTTTTCCCAAAAAACGTTAACATTTTGTCGTTTCATAAGCTAAGCGCTACGGTATTGCAAACTTAATCAAGGCTTCTATGCCAATCAATAGCTTTTTAATAACTTTATGCCAATATAGAACTTTAAACAAACTCATACAAACAAACCCACTTTAAGCCACTTAAAAAATCATACAAACGGTACAGAATTCGTAGATATTCGCTTGTATCTTACCAAGCATCAACCGAAACGGTTTTAGTGTTGTAAAAGGGAAACCACTTCGCTCCGCTTCGGTCTCCTCTGCTAATCGCCCGAGATTTTAATGCACCTGCACTTAGATATGCACTCGAAGACACTCAAAGGATGAGAATTCTCTTTTTGTAAACGTTTAGTTTAGGTTGCTTTAGAATAAGCGGATAGAAATCTTAACTTACGATGTTTTTTTTTTCTTAGTTGAGACTTTTTTTTCTTAGTTGATACGACACGACGACTTTATAGAAAAACATCTTGGAAGGAAAGGTAGAAGGAAGACGAAAGAGAGGGAGACCACGAAGGACTTACATAGACCAAATAAAGGAGGGAATAGAAGTTGTGTCGTATCAGGTGCTCAAACGGACGGCAGAGAATAGAGAAGAGTGGCGCAGACTCCACCGACAAGAGCGACGCTCTTAAATTTATGATGATGATGATGAGACTCTTTATTTTGTTTCTCTTTTATTTATTTTTCCTTCATTTGTATCTGTTTATTTATTTCAACTAGACAAGCTCCGGTATCTGTTACTCCTATTTTTTCAGATTTTTGAACCACCGGGCTAAGATTTCTTTTAAATTTTTTTTCTACCCGGCACATCAAATCTTTAGCAATTTTGTCACTTTTACGAACCAGAGCGCAAAAATTCTTATTTGACGATCCGGGTTGGTTAACATCGGCAAAATATACCTAAGTCGTCATAGTCAGGTTGTAGTTGCAGATTCACAAATTGTATTCACAGATTGACAAGAACAAGACTAAAGTTTGATCACACTCATAAATTTTACACTATTTTTTTAGTACGCTAGCTCATCTAGCTGTCAGCAGATTTCAAACAAAAGCCGATTATATAAGACCATAACCATAACCACACAATACCTACATAATGCAAGTTAATAACGAAGTAGTACAAAATACGAAAACGCTAACAAACAAACAATAAAACACAGTTTATCGCTGCTACAGTTCGCTAATAAAAACTAAGTTTTTATGTTTTGCAAGGCGTCCTACGGAGAGGACAATTTTGGACAAACACGGTGTAATAGGTAAAGTTTTCGCAGCAAAATATTAAGGCTATCGAAATAGTAAGAGTTTGGTAATAGAAAAACGTGACTGTGGCTACGATTACATTAGTTAGTACACGAAATGTAAGTAGATTAAGAGCTCGTTTCACCAATATATAAACGACCCAGAAATGAAACGTATAGGACCTTCCCGGAGCCTATTTGTTTCACACAATAATAAAATGCCGCGGTAGTCTCGTTCTATACTCTGGCATATGTTTCACTTCTGTGTGTGGAGTTTTTTTTTTTGGGAGTCTTAGGCTGAGTGGCATTGTCTTACCTATTTCTTTATGTTCGATACTTTGCACCGATCCGTGCCGACCCGTACCAATTAAGTGTCTACTTGTAATAATGGTATTCTGTATCTCTACCGGAAAACTCGCTTCTACCTTACCCTTATAGATAAAATTTAACTGACAGATATTTTATTCTCTGTCTTTGTCTAAAATGTCATGTTTTAAAATAAAAAAAAGTTAATCTGTCGGTTAAATTTAATCTGTAAGTCATGAAACGCGGCGTAAAAGTTGAAAGACCTCTTTATGTTCATAATGAGTTTGTCTACTCCGACAGACGTGATTGTCGGTAAATGACTATGAGTTTTTGTAATAAACATTCCAATATTTATTTTGAATACTTAGGGCCTGTTACACGGTCTACCGATAAAATGTATCTGACAGATATTTTATACCTATCTCTGTCTAAAACACCACGTTTAATGAAATAGGCATAGGTTTTTCTGTCATTTAAATTTTATCTGTAGGTACTTAGTTTAAAGCTGAAACCAGTGGAAGGAAGTCGTCTCTGTCTTCTCCGATGGGGAAGAAACGTGACGGATTATACGTCTATGAATGTGATTCAGCAATGGGGAAGAGAGAAAGAGGTAGTCCGCAATATACCTATGTAGGTAGGTACTATAATAAAATTAAGGAGAAAGTTAACATGTCGTATTAAGAAGTCCAAGAATTAATAGAAGATAGCTCTAAATGGCACACGCTCCACCGGCAAGAGTCTGACTTTAAAATAAAAATTAACTAGAGACTGCCCGCGACTTTCTATCTTGGAATATCTTGGAAAAAATAAGATATTTTAGTTAAAATAATATTACCCATTCTGATGATGAATTCCGATGTATATGCAACGATATTGCCAAGTTTCAACAACATCTGTTCATTAGTTTTTGTGTGAAAGAGTAACAAACATCATCACATAAATCCATCCATCCATCCGTCCATCTATCTATCGGCACATTGACATGTATAATCCTAATAATATAACGAATAAGTTCTATTAGATAATATAAGATGGAAACACAAAATAGTACATTCCTACCTAAAGAATAATACATACCCAAAAAGGTCCAGAGAATGATAAGGTTGATCCAAATCAAAATGATCATTGGACCGGGCCAGTCTCCGTAATAACATAATATTACTTCGTACCTTTGCGCTTTGGGACATGCTCGTAAGGACAAAGACAGGTGAAATCACATATACAGAGTGATTTTGATTTTTTTTCGTTTACAATCACTGTCAAAGTAATTCAACTTCAAACTCAAAACTCAACTTTTTTATACAACACTTGATACAGGGTGATTTTGAAATTCTTCTCGTTTAAAATCACTGTCAAATCAAAACCACTCAACTGGAAAACGAAACTTTGTAAAAATAACCGCATGTCAACATCATACTACCGGTTAAGGTTTGATTTTCGTCGGATTTTGCGTTGAGTGGTTTTAACAGTGATTTTAAAGAGACAAATTGAAAGTTCTCACCATACTCCTAATTATCCTTACGAATATGAATATATGTGAATAAAAAAGAAGTCAATGTAAAAAAATATTTCCTCATACGAAGTTCATCAGTCGATCGAGAGAGCGATAATTGTATGCTTGTATTAGTTCTTTCGTAAACATTGTTAGTATCCAGAAGTTGAAAGATATTTCAATCCGTTGATTAATCTTTCACAGCCCAGAAAAAAAAGAACAATAGAAAATCTTTTGTGTCTGGGTTTATAAGGGGTCAGTGGCATGTGAGAGGTTAATTTTTAAATCATCCTGTATAAACAGACACTGAAATAAGAAAACTGATTTTGTGATATGTTTGCGAATAAGTTCTTTGATGGAATTCGGTAATGAATCTGGGTGTTACGACATATTTTTTCCCTTTTATGCCTTGAAATAGTATCTAAGTTTCGGTATGCTTTTGTTAGTTGTAATGTTATTTACTATGAAAGACATTTTACTCAACAATTGTGATGTTTGATTGCTGAATGAGCATTTTTCAGTTTTTCTACTTTAGTATAGATTCAATAGAGTTTGAAATGAGATCAATGGATGCTTTATTCAAAAACTGTTTTTGTTCCATTCAAATTAAAAAAAAAATGTTGGAATCTACACACGTACGGTTGCGGAGCGGTAGTGGTTTGACATTTGAAATAAACCGCGTATTTACGGCCTACCGCGGTTTCGTTTTTCATATCAAACCGCAACTATCCCGCAGACACTACTATTTAGTAAATAACCATAACCATGTTTTTTATAAGCCATTAAGTTCCCACTGCTGGGAAAAGCCTCCCCGCGACTTTCCATTTAACACAGTCTCCGGTAGTGAGTGACCCGCCATTCCCGTGAAAATGCATCCAGATCGCCTCTCCATCTTTTTCGAAGTGAATTCTATATTTTTGCTACCTTATTGATGAATTCGACTGAAAATATGAACACATTTGTTTACTAGTTATTAACTTCGCTTTATTGGATACAAACTTGAAAACCCTAAAACAAAATTGAGCTCTACCAAGTCGAAAAGCAACACGGCATGATTTAAAAAACACAATCAAATTCCAATCCCATTCTAAAAGGAACATGCAGAAACTAGATTAAACCGGTGAATACCGGCGTTTATTGCTCAACTCTGTAGATTTCAGTTCATAATCCTGTCAAGAATTTGTTATGAAAGAACAGATTAATAAAGACCGAGTTGAGTTCAAAGTTTCAATTATTTAAATTGGGGCTTCAAAGTTGAGTGTTGCCTTAGGGGTTTGTTTCGAGTCTGAACCATTCAAATCTTATTGAAATGTTACGAACAAAACGCTATTGATTACAATCGCGAATTTATTAAGGAGTTTTCGTAATTATCGCCCGCGGTTGAGGAAAAATTGTTTTATTCAATTGTATTGTTGGAATAGGTGAGGAATAAGTGTTGGTATAGTTATTATAGATAGTTACGATTAAGAAAAAAGGGTAAAATAAGAGTAATTAAAACCATGTCGTAAGTAGATGGATTTTTTTTTTTGGTAGCCCTTTGAGACCCACTGCTGATTGAAAGTCTCTAATAATACTATTTCAGTGCGAATTTAACAAATTTTCTCTCGATCTTTAGACGGTAAACTTATTGACCAACTTATTGCATTCCCCTACGTACGAATACTATAGAATAGAGAACAATCAATTCTAAAATCCAATAGCATCGTATAATTACAAACCGAACCGTGAAGGATGACTACGTTGACACTAAATGAGAAATTATTGGGATCGGTTAGAACACGCCCAACCTCTGCCTCTGGGATAAATCATTCTGGACCAATTTTCGCATAGCCCGTCAACGTAACTTGCTCGATAGATACAGTGTTACAGTCTACAGTACGACAACGTGATTGGATAGAATAAGAAATGTATAAAATAGGTATCTTAGCTGGACATATTTGCCGTATAGGTACATCTGGATCGATGGGCCACGATATCTACCAACTGATTGCTGCTTGGCGGCCACAGAGGTAGAGGTCGGCCTAAGTGGATATGGCATAACGATCTGACTTGGCAAACTGGCCAGAAGTTGCTGGAGAAAGGGGAGAATGGAAGGATGCGGGATAGGACTTTACCCAGCCGTGGGACACAATATAAGTACTTACTAATAAAAACGGATTTTTTTTCAAATGGCAACAAACAAGGCGGGCAGGACTATCAAGCGCAGCGTGGAACGGCCACCTGCCAGATAGACCGACGACCTGGTGAAAACCGCGGGGTCCCGTTGGATGCAGGTGACAAGGCAATGAATCGATCGTGCCGGAGAATCATTGGAGAGACCTATACTCAGCAATGGGCAGCTATAGGCTGAAATGTTGTTGATGAGACATGGCATATCACGAGGTCGATAAGTTCTGAAATGGAGACCACGGATTGGCAAGCGCAGCGTCACGTGGGATGTCCAGCAACAAGATGGACGAATTATTTTGTTGAAAACTGTAGGATCAAGCGTTGAGTATATTGCTTGAAGCGTGATGCATCTGTTCACTTTACCTACTAATTAAGTATTACTAATTTTGTAGCTTTATCTAAAATAGATTACTCATCATATTGAGTTTTCACGATTACAATTTATCTTTCAGGCAGGACATTGGCTTGAAACAGACTAGTCTCAACCTGAAATTCAGCTAAACTTACCGTCTAAAACCTCAACTTCGCCACGATCGTTACGCTTTTGGACCTTTCTCTGTCAACGCAGTATGTCGTCAGTCGCATGTCGCCAACAAATGTTCATCTATCGACGCTCTACTAATTGGATTTGTTGCCGAATCATTCACTGATTCACTAATAAAGTAATAAACTTATCCAAGCACATATTGCTCAGGAAATCCGGCAAGACAAAGGTTTTAGTGTGTTTTGATAGAGATTATCGGATTTATGTGGGTGAATTAGTTGGATAAATAATCAGATTTGTTTGAACAAAACAAGCAAAGAGGTATTATAGGTGGAGAAAACATTCAGTCACAGAATAAGTTACATTCAGTGTTAACCTGGACTTTAAGTTCGAGTAATAGTGTTTCTTTCAATTAAAGTCAGATGTAGAAAAATCTGTTTAAGTAAATTATTCATTAACCTCATTTTCAAATCTTTGACGTTATTTTATTCAACTAAATACCTACTCGTTGATGTCGGTAACAAAAGATAATGATCAATTAGGTACCTATAATGGATCGTTAAAAGTCATTTTTCTATCACCTACCAAAAAAGTGACTACAAACGTCGTCGTTTTAAAAATCTTCAGCTATTAACAGAATCTTTAGCCTAATAGTAAAGCTACAATTCGAAACATTAAAAGTTTTATCCCCCTCTTAATTCTTGAAACAACCTGAGGACAGTGTAAATAAATAATGTTTCATTTCCACCATAGAACAGTACTCAGTTTATGATGATCAGAAGCCTCTAAAAGCTGTTAAACTTGGAACAACTCTTGCTACATTAAGTTTGGCGATAAAATTGAAGCGAGATGGATCAACTTTTTATTTTCGCCCTCTTTAATAGGTTTTCATCATTAATGTCCCGGAAGATCTTTGAGGAAATAGGATTAAAGTATGTTTAAGTTATTATTATCATAATACTAGTAACCGCTACTTTGTACTCATTTATTTATCTTGATAACTTAAATCTCTCGTTATTACTAAACGAGTTTGAAATATAGTTCTAGGGACTAACGTAATTTTTTGACGTTCTTTCTATAATAGCCGAAACGTCATTGATCAGAGTTAGTTCTAGAGATAAAAATAAAACTGGTTTTGGAAAAGGGGTGTGTGTTTATAGAAGGACGTGAAGATGTTTGTTACTCGTTTACGCAAGAACAAACTGAAGAATTAATGAAACTTTACAATATTGCAACATCAGGATAACACATAGGCTATGTTACTTTTTAAAATTGTGTACGTTTTACAAGATACGATAATTGCGTACGGTCGCGGGTAACCTCTATCCATGTCTACCCCACTTAAACATATAATTATTCCGTCATATTTTGAAACTAATTCCTATAATTTCTCAATCCAGACGTCGCGTCACATATATCAAGGAAAATTGTCGCCTAAACATAATTTAGGCAGCTCCATACGTCCATGGTACGTCATTATTCATGTAATTTCCTGGTTGAGGCAGTGGTTCTCAAATTTGAGGTATTTATTTACTTGCAATTAGGTCCAGTTGTTTTAAGTTAGTTTATTAGGAACGTGTTTTGATATTTATTTTATAGCCAGTTAAAACGAAATATTTAGTCAAAGCCTGTACGTCAAATCATTTAAGGGACGATTCATGACACAAGACTGACAAAAGACTATTTTTTGTGGCTGAAAGATAAGGAAAATATCGATGCAAAAGCGGCGAGTTATTCCACAGCACAGGCAAGAGTAACAAATAAACAAACATAAAGGTGCGTACAGACCATGTAACATGTTATTTAACTTGTGTTTTATAACACGTCCACACTATGTAACCTTGTTATTCAACATTACAACATAAAATAATACTGTACACATTAGAATAACAATGCAATATAACAATGTTATATAACCATTGTTGTTTGTCGTTCTTCAGTACAATCCACGCGATCAAAGTTATATAACAAAAATAAATTGTTGTACATATCAATAACATGTTACTATACCATGTTTTATAACGTTCAGCGTCCACATTATGTAAAACATGTTAAATAACATGTTATGTTACATGGTCTGTACGCACCTTATCATGGTCTGTACGCACCTTTAGATCAAATTACTGCTTTTAAGTAATTTAATCTACTTACTTTTGTTATTTATAACTCTTATCCTTTAGTTTAAGAAATCACTTCAAATCTCTCTTCTTTAATGATTTAGGTAGGTGCTCTCTCGTTGTGCAAATAACTATAAAAAACATTTCAAGAAATCTTAAAAATATAAAAGTTTGAAAACCTCAGTTTTGGTGACTTGTTAGCATCGACACGAATAAAATTACAGTTGATTCGCGCGGATTGACGTGTGTGCCTAATGAGTCGTGTCGACTTCGGAAATTGTACGGAAAAAGACTAAGTTTTCCCTCTTTGGGAAATTGGGGTGTTTTGTGTTTCAAGATATGTTGTTATGAGGTTGTTCTAGCTTGATTGTAATACTACTTTAAAGGCAGCTTATGCACATGCAGTTTTGCTGGTAAAGTTTGAAGATTGTATTTAAAATTCAGAAAGTGGTTGAATCGTGGTTTGGACGTGGATTCATTCCGCAACAGCGCCGCATCTGCAAGTGTGTAAGTGCCCAAAAGCTTCAGTATCGACATTCTAAAAAGCCTAATAACTGACATATTCATAATATTTTTAAAATGTACGGGCCTTAGAATATTAAAATTTTGGATGGGGGTTAGCTGTTACCACAACAACAATTAAACTAAACCAAACTTTAAAATGTTATCGACTTATATATCAGGAAAAGACAAATTAAGTATATTTTTTTAGAGAAAAGTGTAATAAAATGTGACGAAGTGAAAAGACAGAAGGACGCGACAAAACTAGATTTCACTTCTTTCCTCTGGCTTTAAAGGGCAAACGTATTCGGTGAACGTGAACTTTTTAGGAGTTAAGTATATTTACTTAACTCCTAAAAAGTTCACGTTTTCGTTGCTTTTTCATTCCTAATTAGATTTGTAACAGTAAAAAATCAATTTCTAAAAGCAGCAGAGTTGCTTCGCTAAACAAATTTAAAAATTCACCGGCTTGAGAATATTTTATTTGGTGTAACACAAACGTTTCAAATAAAAGACTCCTGAAAAATTATCTTACCAAAAAAGTTAATATGATGTTTGGCTGAGCTTTCTGATCATAGTTTTTCGCTGTACCTACGCATTTTTTTTAGACTATGTTGTCCCACTGCTGGGTAATAGCCTCTCACATGCACACTTAATTAATATGTACTTTTGTTTATAAAACCATTCACAGCAGAATTACGATTTTCATTTAATTATTATTAATCAAAAATTATTAATTGATGCATAGTTTCACATTTTGATGACAAATTAAATCACAAAGAGCACAATGCTCGTCATACTAAAGCTTATTGATTTTGTGTAAATTTAATCAAAAGTTACCCCACAAATTGCATCTATAATTTTATTTGTTGACCGCGAAAACACGCAGTCAAGTTGCATTATCCTGTCTCTACTTTAATCTTCTTTTTCTCAATAATCGTTTTACAGTAATCAGCCAATGACGTGACTTCTAAATAGGGAAACTTTTTCTTTTCTTTTTGGGACTTCTTTCTTTCTCTTATCTTCTTCTTCTTCTCATTTAGGGTTAGGGTCAGTTCATCATCGCCTTTTTTTCGGTCGCGTACCGCCTGAATAGGCAAATGTATAAAATAACACTCATCCGAACGTATCATCGGTTGATGTGAGCCGACCCTTAACGGCAGTCTAGAAGAAAGAAGATCTAATGTTTCTGCCCTCTAATTCATTTAATTTGAAGTTACCTACAGCAGACGCTGGCAATCGCATGTACCGTCGTGTGCTGAATGCTCAATGTAAAGTATTACCAAATAGGTACCAAGTTTCAGGGGCCGTAAGTTTTAAAGATTTGTTTGGGTTAAGACGACTTTTCTATTTTGCTGGGTAACCGTTGTTGTGTAAACTACTTGTAGGTAACTATAAATTACTGTCAACATCTTATTTTAAATAAAACTATTAGAATTTTAATTAAAAATTGCCTCGGAATAATCTTATGACTATTCACAAATTGAATTATGATTTTCTTTAAAAAAAATATTAGCCTATTTCGTCCCACAACTGGGCAAAAGCCTTTCCCATGCTTCTCCAAAAACTCCTGTTATTATGATTAAAGTAATACAAATCAAGAAAACAAAATGCAGAGACCACTTTCCTCCATTTGCTACTATCCAATACACTTCTTTTGCTGTTTTCCTTCTTTTTTCTTTACTCCCTGCCTACCTTGATGGAAAAGTGGTTTGACAGATATACAGGGTGTAACAGAAAGGGGGTATAAAGCCGAAACACAGCGATACTCCCCATGAAACTGAACAACTTTTCCCAAGGAACATGAATCGTAATTGAAAAAAAAAATCGCCTCTCCATACAAAATGTCTGATCAGGTGATCGAGTAAATTTGGGCGACCCAAAAATTTTTTTCGAGTTACGACGTGTTCCTTGACGAAAGTTGTTCAGTTTCATGAGGATTATCGCTGTGTTTCGGCATAATACCCCCTTTTTGTTACACTCTGTACAAGAATGTACGTAAGAAAATACTTGCTTAATCGAAATTCGTCAACTAACTACTATCTAACTACTTACTTACTTACATACCTATCTAGTCCGTTAAGCAATCTTAACACAACTTCAAGACAAACTCGAGACTAGATTCCCTTGAGTACTATTAATTAAATAACATACTAAAATCATTGATTGATTGGAATATTGGGACGATAATTCATTTAGGTGTAATTAATTGTAAATTAGGTGTCGATAGTTAAACTAGATTCTATGTATCTTGAGACAAGTTTGTTATATGTTGAAGTCGGAATTTGGCATATATCCAGTAAGATACTTGTAGTATATAGTGTTGTTTTAGATATTAGATACCGCTCTCATAGTTATTACGCCTTTGATAGCAGACAACTTTCCATTGAGTTCAATTTGATGACATCTTAAAACATTCTGTACCTAATAGCCTTCAAAAGCCAGACCTTTCTTACGTTCGGAAAGCTGAAAGTTCTTCCATGTGTACATCCAACATAGGCAAGAATGATCAAAACACCAGAATCGTGGTTCCTTTGGCAGTTATCAGGTAACATAGTTGAACATAATTTGTCTACGTGTCTAAAATATTTAATTTTAAATAATTTGTTTTTTTTTGTAGGTTAGCAGGTTAGGTGAGCAGAGACCTACACCGTACAAAACTTGTATCGCAAAGGTCTGATCTCGTTTTACCGGATATTTTACACAGAAAGTTGAAGTTATTTAAACAAATGAAAGTGTTTCGAAATAAACAAACGCGATCACCGATTGTGTCAACATTTCACTCTGGTGAACATTGAACCGCGAATGGCAGCTTTGAAACAGGCTTTAAAATAACATAAAACGTATAAAACAACGTCATTTTGTTTTTGACAGTCTGACGAGACACTACATTTAATTTTTTTATTTATTTCAAATCGTAAATAATTGAGAAATATATAAACTTTAATTGATATTATAATCTTTCCTCCAAAATTCACTTTCTTAAATTAAAAAATATTGATAAGTAATTTGACAAGATAAATTATAAGTGGTTAATAAATAAATACATAAATAAGCAAATAGAATTACCTACCTAAATAAAAATGTTAAAATAAATATAGAGGTCGGCCTAAGAGCAGATGGCGCGACAATCTGGATGCATACTTGACAGACTGGCCAGTGGTTGCCGGAGATAGGGAGGCATGGAAGAATGCGGGGGAGGCCTTTGCCTAGCAGTGGGACACATTAGGCTAATAAAAAAATTGGATAACCTAATGGACCAAAATGGTCTCTCTCCAATAGGATAGATAGTAGGTATCTTTAGACAATAAACTACCTTATCGCACCACTCGTGTAAGAAGGACGTAACAGATTTTCACCAATTTTTCTGGAGCTGAAAAAAACCGTCTTATATTTTATTTTTAAGTTCCAGAAATCCGTGCCAAAGAGAAAATCATAGATCACAGTTGCCTTCAAGTACTCCTGTTTTAAATTTAAGGAAAAGCTTGATATACGTCGAGATATTTTTAAAAAATACCGATACTTCATTATTAAAGTGTGTAGAACACGTTTGCCTCATTTAAATAAAGAAACAGCTCAAATCAGAGACGTCTTTAACACAACCTTACACTCGCAAAGTTCATCCTTAACCAACCATCTATTTCCCCATACAAATCCGACCTAATAAATTACACACAAATTCGCAGAAACTATTTATTGCTTCACAAGTATTCACGGTGATTAAAGTTGTAAGGTATTTCGTATGTTAATCACATCACGTAATTCTATGGGGATTGTAATTAACATTACTAGGGTTGTAGCTACTATCGACGGAATATCGATTATTTATTTTATTTATTTAACAGTTTATTGTAAGATGATAGTACATAGAGACAGAAAAAAAAGAGAAGTTATACAAAAGGTACAGCATATTTCTAAATGATTTTTATCCTGCAGACTATTTAATCAAAACCAGTGTACTTACTCCATGAAACATCGATTATCCAAATCTATCTTATCGATAACATTGAAACGATCTTTCAATATTATCGACAGTTTTATGTCAAATATTTAATTAAGTAAGTGAATAAAGGAATTATCGAAAATGTATTTTTTACTTATAGTAAAGTAGTGCCTAGTCATTTATTTTGAGTTCAATAATAAAAACAAAAAAGAACATAAAATTGCACTTATGCTAGCTTGTCTTTTTCTTGTACCAATCTCTATCTACGTAGTGTCTTCTAAGACCAATCATTGTTGAAGAAACTAAAATTAAATAGTTTGAATATAAAATAATATCACCACATGTCTGTCAACATTAAACCTTTTTAAATGAGATCTATCCATAACAAATCCATCGATGATTGAGCAACACTAAACCGAGACAAACTAGTAAATGGGCGACAATCACGACCGTTGGTTTGGATACTGGTTAATTCTTAGTGAAATAAACATTTTGGGAATATTTCACGTGATTATATGTATAAAAGAATACACATAACGTTTATTATTTAAAACAAAATTATAGTAGGTAGATACTTATCGAAATAAAGGAGATAAAAAATGTACATCTTTTCTTTTGTAAAGTTGTAACTAGATCATTCAATAGATCAAGTAGGTAGCTGTTATCGACGATTTTGTTAATTAATAAAGACATTTCTTAAATAAATCGATACGTATTCTGAGGACAGAACTTTATGCGACGTTACAAGAATATTAACGAGGTAACAAGGAGGGAAGATGGAAAAGATAAGATCAGCTACGTCAGCCAACTTCGGGCCCGACTAGGAATCGAGTGGCCGAAAAACTCCGAAGTAACTCGATAAATACAATTTTAAAAGCAATAGTTTTAATAAACTCTGTTTTTTACAGAGAGCAAAAAAAGTTAAGAATACAAATTGTATTTATTCAACCTGTATGGTTAGCAAAACGATTACTCAAAATACAACTGGAATTAATTACACTTATCCACGAAACTCATTTGATTTATCCAAATCCATTCGAAATTCAATTAATTACATTTCCTCACATATATTGTAGTATTTATAAAATATTTGTTGTTTTCGATGAAAGTCGGTAGCAACCTGATTTTATTAATCGTATTTGGTGAAACATCTTTTTTGTAAATTGTTCAAAGAAATAAGTTGGATTCATAAAAAAACCGGAGAGAATAGAAGGAATAACCAAGGAAAACGTATCTCGATCAAATCGGGGACTTGTTAAAAGAAAGACCAAATCAAGAGTAGGTACCTCAAAATGGACGTGCATGTATGAGCCGACTGATGAATGTGGATGAAGCGAAAGAAGAGCGTTTGGATCGCTGCAAGTGGAGCGAAGTGGTATATGCCTGGCATGGGATGAATATTCATGATTATTTCATTTAAGAATTAACTCCTGTCGATAGAGCATTCACCATTGAGGCCTAACCGCTGCCAGTGCTTTGACTTCTTGATACAAAATGAAGTTAATTACATAAATTTATTAATAAAAATGAAAATTAATTTAATTCTGTATGTTTGGTTTGACAACGCATAGGTAGAGTCATTTTCTAAAGTTAATGCTAGATTCGCAAGAGTGCAGTTTTCCCCAGAGAAGAACCAAGCAAGTAACTCTGTAAGGTGGCTCTTTTCAATTTAAGTTTTAAAATATATTCTGTCCGTACCTGTCAATTTGTCACAACTCGCCAACCAACCACGGTTAACCGTAACGCGAATTCGTTAATTTGTCACATTGTCATACGTTCAGTGCTCGATAAATTTTATCGATATGGTAATCGCATTCAACCTCAGAATCAGTAATGGCAGTATGTTTCAATTTGTTTGATTGGCGCGAAATAATAATGTTTCCGGATAAATAATTTGCAGGTTGTATTGTTTTAAATCATTCGGTTGCAATTCAGATAGCTTTGCTGCTGTTTTGTGGGTTTTTTGCTTGTTCATTTGAAAGTCTATAGTCGCGTTATTTTAAAGAGATTTTTAGCTATCATAATAGATTCGTGACCCTGTAATGTGGATTTTAAAGAACTTGTATATAGGGTGACTTTTAATTAGTGAACGATAAGAGGAATATGCGTGTGCTCGTGATAACAAACAAGTTTTACTATGAGACCAAATTCGAAATCATTTATAAATTTTTAAACTCCCTTTACAAAATGCCCCAGTTAGTGTATGGGAGAATATTTTTTGACTGATTTCGTATTTAGTCCCATAGTAAAAGTTGTTTGTCATCATAAGTACATACATATCCTTTTCTATCGTTTACTAATTAACCTCCTGAGACCCAGAGATTTTTTTTGCTTCGATTTTGATAAAATTTGTCATAATAACTTAAAATACCATTCCATAAACAAAACTGGTGAAAAATATAGATTTTCGCAATGTCATATATTTACGACAAGAGTTCTCAATGATAACTATTAATGTAGAATTAATATGTAAAAATACTTGCATTTGTTTGTTTCTGAGGCTAATTTTATTTGATTTAATGTTTTAAAATAGAAAGAACATTTATATTGTGGAAAATTATATTTTTATTTATAATTTTAGTACTTAAACTCACAAAATGTTATTTTTTCTCAAAACTAAAGATGGACTCAATTTCTTAAATTTTAATTATTTTTAGGTACTTTATTAATCGCAGACAGGCGATAAACTTCAGTTTATAGATTTAGTTAATAAATCTTGAGTTTCACTTATATAAATCAGTTAAATCAATTGTTTAGTCTTGGTGAAAATGTAAAAAACACTTGTGTTATTTTGTACTGCACAAATGTACTTCTTCTATCTCGTGCTCGCGTTATAATTCTTCTTTATCGTGCTTGCGTAAAACTGAAAAAATAATTCTTCAGAAACATTGTTTACTACTAAAATATAATATGTCATATAGGTATTACCCGGGGATTTACTATTTCACAGTAGTTATTGAGAACGCATGTCATACCTGTATTACATAAATATATAGCAGGTTATTTTTCCATAATCACGCAAATATTGGCAAATAAAATTGTTTAATCTTAATTATTGCATATTAATACACAAAAAAAAACACCAATGCAAGTTACGATATTCGTTAATTAACAAAAAATCAAAAAAAACTTACCGCGTTCATTCGACCGCGACGACATCCTTCACTTCCAATTAGAAAAAATATATATATTATGACAGTAATTCAACCAATGGCAAGTCTTGTAATGGCGGAAGACCCTTAATATTCGTTAAACAGTAAAAAATTTAAAGAAATTGTCTAGATGGCGGTACTACGAAATGTTTTTTTAATGTCATATATATATTACGGAAAGTCTCAGGAGGTTAAAAGTCGCCCTATATGTTCAGCACTGGACATCCTACATCTGATACTGACGAGAATATGGTGCAGCTCCAAAGAACTTATACTAATGAATGAAAATATCCAACTCACGAAACACCAAGACAAAAAGACAGAAGGCAATAAAACCTGAAGTTAATATGAAGGTTTGACGCGACACCACGAATCCCTTAGGACGATAAAATATTTAACAATCACGACTACTGGGCTCGGCAAACGTTTTATCTCTTACTTTCGTCGCATTGCGGCGAAATCAAAGATACGTGAAAATGTAATTTGTGAATTTTATTATGCGTACATTTGCTGTGATTTTTTTTTCTATTGGAGAGGCAATCTTAAGTCGAATTGGTAAATACAAGTAGCAATTTTGATGATTTCTTCAAGATGATATGTGTTAATGTTAATGTTTACAGTAAAGAAACATAAGAAAATAAATAAGTAGATATTTATGTATCAATATGTATGTTAAAAAAATGCATAACAATGTATCAAAATGTATACATATTGTATAAAATATCTATTATATTCTTAACTTTCTTAACTGAAAACAGTAATAAAAATTTCTATTATATTCCCTTTCTCAGGCCTGCAAAAAAGCAAAGCATTTTTTTTAACTTTCAACATAATCGATAAATTACTCTATTAAGTTGCATGTCTCTTCAACACATCTTCAAAATGTAATACCTACATTCAATTATTGAATAGAATATTTAAACATAAACCTAGATACGATACATAGGTACACATAATCTGTTTCAAATAATTAATCAACATTATTCAGTTGATTTAACCAAAGTCATCGATGAACAAATCAATTTCACGAAAGCATCTGTATAATCAATTCATAATGAACTATCAACAACGGTTAATCAAATTTGAATTCATTTCAAATTTTCAATCAAAGCCAGTATGTCCATTTCGCAATATTATTTTGCAACTTTTTTCTTCATTTTAATTCAAATTTTATTTAAAATTTCCACTGCATCGGCATATTATATTTGTGGCACGGATTTTAAAACTTATTCTTCATTGGCGTCTTTCTTAGCGGTGCAAAAGAATACTAAACTTGGTATCGCCGGTTTAGGTCCCTGTGACCAAGTATGTGATACAGAAGCCCCTGTCTGTGGCACAGATTTCACTACCTACTACAATACATGCCACGTGAGGCTCGAAATGATAAAACGTCCGCGATTAGCTGTTCTGTACCCAGGAGCTTGTGATTTCGATTCAATACTCGCTGTTATTATGAAACAAGTTCAAGAGAATTTAAAAAAACAAGTGAAACAACAAGAAAAGGACGGAAACGCTGATTCTAATAGCAGTAATGATTCATTAGCTGAAGAAGACGCAGTATTTCGTGAACACAGTGAATCAGAAAATCCAGAAGATAAATCAAACGATGAAAATGCAGAAGAGTGTCCTGTTGACGACGATTTTATATTTGGAAACGTTACAAACGTTATATACCAGAATAGAACGCATTCGATAATTCTAGACAAATTAAGAAATTCGGTTTCCTACAACAGCAACCAGAAATTACTAGAAGCAGCGTTAGAGGAACTGTTTTCAAGAAAATAATTGAGTAATAAGTTTTACGTCGATTATAATGTATTCTTCAAATTAATAAAAATATTCTACTTATGAATTGATATTTTTGTAAAAATGCTTTACTTTTTTTTCTTTAACTTTAAATTACAATACACGTAAATTATCTTGACGCTTGCAATCAATTGCAAGTTTAGTCTGACTAAAGCATAAATTGGTGTCAGAAATAATGCCTAGTAAGAATTTCCTACTCCAGCATAAGTTGACAATCAGTTTTAGGGTGATTCTAGGCGTTCTATAAAATAAAACGTTTCACACTCAGAAACACATACTAATATAGTATTGCCACAGTTATACACAACAAAAAGCTCTATATATGAAACATTATATTTGAACTTTTCCCTAAAATATCCGCATGGCATTCATCGCATTAAAATACCCGCAGCTGGGCATCAAACCCAAGTTGCTCTGAATGGCAGACATAGTGACCATTGCGCCAACTGAAGGCACCAATTGAAGGTTCTGGCTCTAGAACCAGTTTTAGCTGGGAGATCTGCTGCGTCAGAACCTATTTTAAACCATAGTTAGCGAAAGCCAGTGATCGTTATACATTTATGAGGGTTTCGAAAATTAAGTATACCGTAAAATGAATTCCAACCAAAACATTAATTTGGTGATAAGATAACCATGTTAAATCAACTTTGATTAAATCTTCTGTTTGGGTAAATATCATCCGATCTCTAAACATTACCATGGCAATTTTGATTTACAGTGTTCTTTTTATTTTACCAATATCTATTTTTAGCGAAATTAGTCTCGCCTCTATATTTGAAACTAAAATATGTGGCACGGATTTCAAAACTTATGATTCAATTGCCGATTTTCGTTTAGTCCAGCTGAATCGACCACATCTTGAAATAGCCGGCCATGGTGATTGCCAAGACGTGTGTGAGACAGAAAACCCTCTCTGTGGTTCAGATTCAGTTACCTACTTTAATATATGCCATCTCAGCCTCAAAATGTACTTCTTTAAGAACCTAACTATTGCACATGATAGTACATGTGAAGAGAGTAACAGTGCAAGTGATGATGATACAGGATATGTTAATTCAAATGGAATCAACAAAAATGATGTTCATCTATTGAAACAGATTTATCAACGACGACCAATACCAATACAACGCCACCGTAAGCCAGAGAAAGTTAAAGATGACGACTCTGTTTCGTTTCAGGTGAATTTCTTTGGAATACCAATTAATATTAGTATACCAAAAGATCTCATTGATTCAGACTAGTGCAGTTAGGTTAAGAAATCGTTTTTTATCATTTTCGACCGGACCGGCACTGGCCTAATAAAACATTATAAAATAAACTAAAATAATAAAGTTTTATCTTTAAAATTACTGTTTTCTTTTTGTTACTTCTATCAGACATTAAATTACAGAGACCACTTCGCTCCACTTGCTAGTATCCAAACACACTTCTTCTGCGTAATCCACATTCATCAGTCATACATGCTCGTCTCTAGTACCCTTGACTTGGTCTTTTACTTCTTTTATCGTCAGAAAAGTGTATACCTGTAATTATCGAATCGATTGAATAACTGCATAACCTCTTAACTGACAGTTAGGATAATTATCATTACACTTTATTATCGATAGGTGTAAGTATTTCAATCGATATAAGGTTTTAAAATGTACCTCTAAATAAAACTTGTAATTATGTCGACTATACGTTTATTTAGCTTTAAAAGTATTTAATAACTACAACTAACTAATCCTACTAATATTATAAATGTCAAAGTTTGTGGTGATAGATGCATAGATGCATATATGGATGGATGTTTGTTACTCTTTCACACTAAAACCACAGAACAGATTTTATTGAAATTTCACCATATTGTAGCTTGCACATCGGAATAAAACATAGGCTATATTATTTTAAGATATTATGACTTTTTTCCAAAATATGGTGATAAAAGCGTACAAAGTCGCGGGCAACATCTAGTAAGCAATAATTTTATAATCCTATTCTACTACTTGCCAACCAATTGTAATATTTATCTCACATCCTTAAAGTTCCTTTTTATTTCGCATAGAGGTCATTCGGTAAATAACAGATTCTCGCCCTGGGTCCATGTTCATTATAGTGTATACTATGGTTAACATTGAAAACGAAAATACTAAACACAACCCCATCATTATATTGAAAATAACTGGAAAATCTCCTGCGTCCTCCTGTAACAAGTAAATAGTTTTACTTAGGCCGTATCATCAAAATTAAGAGCTTCGCTCTTTTCGGCGGAGTCTACGGCAAGACGACTTTATAAAAGACTTTATAATTTTTTTTTGTTCTTTACATCTTGGAAGGAAAAGTAGAAGGAGAACGGAAATGAGTGACACCACGAAGAACTTACATACATCAAATGAAAGAGGGGATAGAAGTTGTGTCGTACCAGGTGCTCAAAAGGACGGCAGAAAACAGGCGGTATACTGAGCTGGAAAACCCTTTCAGTATCGATTGAGACTGCTAGTGTACGTTTCAAAATGTATCTTTTTTGATTGGTACTAAACAAAATAATATTTTATAATATATTATATTCTATGCTATTCGGAAAATGGAAACCTAATGGATAACCTAACCTTTTTATAAAAAAAACCCGACTGCGTTTAAAAAATACATTTTTTTTATTTTGATGTACCCAGTGTCACCTCTCAGAGTAAATACTAATCCAACGACGCCTCTCAAGCTAAAATCCATCAAGCCGTTCAGGCTGCAGAGCGTGCCAAATAATTATACATATAAATTCTCGAAAAATATAACCCTCCTTCTGGCGCGGTCGGGTAAAAAGCACAAAATTTATACATACAGGACCCTCAGCATCGAAAGGTGTAGTCTCCGCTTCGGGTGTTGTGGTTCCTTCTTCCGCTGGGGGTTCAGGAGGAGGTTCATCTTGAGGACTCCGAGGTGGTCTGCGAGGTCCAGCATCAGAACTTACGACTGTTACCATCACGTTACTGTAGTATGTTTTCACGAAGGCCTGACTTAATTCTTTTACTTGTTCACCTGTGAAAATGCATATTCATCAAAACTTCTGTGATTTTACAAATATTTAAGTTATGACGATAAATGCGTAAGAAATCGCTAGAACCCTTTAGTTAACTCGTATATCTTATGGTGCGTACTCATTAGGAGCTGTAACTGTAACCGCTGCTTGCAGTGTAACCAAAAAAACATAGTGTGTAAGTTGTTCGCAAATGGTTCGCAAACCTGCTGCGAGCGCACAGACTATGTTCTTTTGGTTACAATTCATACAACGGTTATGGTTACAGCTCGCTATTTAGTACGCGTCGTAAGGCTGATGGCGATTTTGTATTCCTTTATCGTCATATCTTGCAAAAACACACAATATTGTACAGTTCAATTAAAACATTTTCAGTCATTTTTGCGTGAAAGAGTAACAAATATCCCCACCTAGCTAAGCATGGCACTCCGTGACAAGACGTTGTCATCCGTTTGTCACGCTTACGGCTCTGTCTATAGTTTTAAATGTGATAAGGACAGCATGACGTGAGATGCCGTGCTAGGCCTCTCTATCTATTCATCAGTACAAGCTTTGACATTTATAAATATTAGTAGGATTAGTAGGAAATAAGATAGGATATTACTTACTCAATAATGATTTGGCTTCACTAGCCTGTAAAGATTGGGCTCCGTGGTACGTACACAAAGCATTGTATGAATTAAATTTAAAACTGAAGAAATCATTGCTGTCATCGACTTTAAGATAGTTTGTGTTCACCTGAAACAAAATAATACAAATGTCTTCTTATTATGTCCATACTAGGGCTGACCGCGACTTCGTATGCATCTCTTGTCATATCTTGAAAAACTAACTCGATAGTCTAAAATAATAAAGCCAATTACGATTGTAAAGTTTCATTAAAATCTGTTCAGTAATTTTCGCGAGAAAGAGTAACAAACATCCCCAAATTCATGCGTTTATTAACATGGAGATAATAAATTAGTGGATAGTAGGATCATTCTTATTACGAACTGATATAAGTATAAGTGTAGGCAGCAGATCTTGGGGCTGGTTGTTAAGTAAATGAAAGGCTTCAAGTATTGACACGAAGGAACTGGGTTTTTATTCACTTAGTTTTTACACACAAAAGTTACATAGCACACGTAATCGTAGCAGAACGGGAGTGTAAGAAAATGTTGCTACATAAAATAAATATAAAATTGATCTCTCTTCTCGTATGAGAGTAGGCACGTGCCCCTGTAGTGGGGACGTTAAAAAGGCTGATGATGATAAGTATATATTTAAATAAAAACACTTACAGCATTTCTAATAGACTTCAACATTTCAAGTTCAGTAAGAAATAAATAATCCTCTTCAACGGAATATTTCAAATAACTCAATCTTTGTTTTGGTACCTTTGGCGCTATAAGGGTCCCAAATATGTCTGCGTAACTATTAGGCTAGAAAAAAATAAAGATAGGTATTATAATCTTATTAGACGGTTTATACTGAATTTTTAATAACTAAAACAGCATCAATTTATTTAATACTAGAGCCTGCCCCCGACTTCATACGCCTTTATCGTCATATCTTGAAAAAAAAAAACATGATGTCTTAAAATAATGTACCCTACCAACTTATGTGTTATTCTGATGTATAAGCAACAATATTGCCAAACATCAAAATCTATTCATTAGTTTTGGCGTGAAAGAGTAACAAACATCCATCCATCGGCATAAACATTGACATCTATATATTAGTGGATCTCATGCATGTATTATTTAATTCAATCTTAACGTCGACTAATCCTTATTCAAGACTCTTTAGAATTTATTTTAGCCCAAAAAAGCGTCTAAAACTTATGAAAAGATGTTTACTTACATCAAACGACTCGGACAATCTTAAATTAACAAATTTACTGTCTTTAGTATTTCGCATTTTTATTTTCTCCTTCATAGCCTCAAATATGCGCGTTTCTTTCACTTCTGTAATCAACGTGTACAGTTTTACGTCGTTCACCTGAAATATGGACAAATTAGAGGCTTGCCACGATCGTGATTAACATGGTATCTTTGGAAAATGTAGCTTATGTGCTATTATGAAGTGCCATCTACAATATTGTGAAGTTTTATTAAAACCTGTTCAGTGGATTTTGAGTACAGTGATGGATCTAGCAAAGCATACAGTGCTGGATCCAGCAAACGTATCCATTTCTATTGTTTTGTTTTGAGTTGCCGCCATTGTGTGGTCAATTATATTACAATTAGATCCAGCACTATATGCTGGATCTAGCATGCTTGAAAAGGCGCTGGATCCAGCTTTATTGCTGGACGCTGGATCCAGCAATCGCAATCCCTAATTATGAGTGAAAAAGTAACCAACTTCATTATAACTATCGATACAAATATTAATGTACTAATAATAGGGTTAGTATAATGGGGATGATGACTACATTCGAAAATTCAAAAAATAATTAGTCCTTCTTTTAGGCTATTAAAAAATATTTGAAACACGTTTTTACCTGATCAAATACATAAATAAATACAAAGATACTGAGCATGAAAGTTACGGAGTGGGGGGTATTGACGTCACTCCTCGGTAAAAATCGTACTAAGGCGTAACGTCATGAGCAACTTTAACCCAGTGTATCTGTGTCATTTTTAGTTTAAGAGAAAAAATAAAAATACGTGTCGAATATTTTAAAATAATCTATGTGATGGGCTAAAAAAAATTTTTAAGTTATTATGACCATTAAAGCTAAAAGCAAACACTGATCCCACGTACGAAAATCAACCCCATTTCTATGGAGCAGATTTCATAATGCATTGCGTATTTTGCGTACGAAGGATCAGAGTATTTCTAGCTGAATACCACTTACAAAGTTAGCTAGAGAACCCATTCCATCAATATTAATCATCACAATAGCTTCTGGGGGATCAAATGGGTTTAAAACTTCAAGTCCGTCCCAATAACTATACTGTAAAAAGGAAAAAAACGGTAAATTATGTTTTGAAAAATATATTTTAACATTTAGAGATAGCGCGACGATCTGGATAAATACTTCACAAACTGGACGGATGTTGCTAGGGATAGGCGATGGAAGAAAATAGAACAATGCGTACGAGTCTTTGCCCAGAATCTAATGGGCTAAGAAAAAAACAAGAATTTCAATAAGGTAGAAACAGACTGATAGTGAGCGGTAGCGTGGTGGATTACGGCCTAATCACTGTCGTATGAGAGTAGGCTCGTACCCCTGTAGTGAGGATGTTAATGGGCTGATAAAAAGAAAGACTAATCCCACATACGCAAAGCATAATGACAATCAGTTTCATAGAAATATTATGTTTAGAAATACACTTGTGGAGCAGCTGCAACTATAGAGCAGTGTGAGCATTTTTGTATAAATCTGATAATTTAATTACTTAAAACGCCATTTAAAGACCAACCGCAGTTATAATACTTTTGTGTCGGATAACTAAAAATACTGACAGCGCCATTTATTGACTAACTATGAGAATATAGGTACTTCCATTGAGCAGTTCCGGTGTGACGTTTGGAAGATGGACGATAGCGCAGGAAAGGAGAAGAGAGGAAGGGGAGGAAGAAGATGGAGGCGGCGAGAGTTTGTTGTGATTGTTGTGTCATTAATATTATTAATATTAGTGATTATTGTTAAGGTGGCTGATGATATCAAAATACACTAAAGTGAATATGTCTCAGTGTTTCCTAATTGATAAACCCACTTGTGACCAAAGTAGATATCATAGTTGCGTATATTGCGTACGTGGGATAAGACTGTCCCTAGCGACTTACATCATCACTAGATAGACCGAGACAAGCAGAAAATATCTCTTTAAGCATCGTCTCCCGAACAGGACTGCCATCTTTAAACCTTATTGTGTTTGGGGTATGAAGGACTGTGAATTGGCCGGCGTTTGTACCTTTAAATTAAAGAATACATCATCATCATCATGTCAGCCAAATGACGTCCACTGCTGGACAAAAACCTCTCCCAAGGATCTCCACAACGACCGATCTTGCGCTGCCCACATCCAATGGTTTCCAGCGACTTTAACCAAGTCGTTAGTCCACCTTGTTGGAGGTTCTCGAGTGGTCGCCACTCGAAACCTTTCTGCCCCAGGTGGAAGAATACATATTTTACGTAAATAGACGAGAATAGTAAAAAGAGAGGCGTGACAGATATGTATGTAGGTACATACGTAAATATACATATCCGTCTGGGCTCTCTCACATCGAGCACGATGGGAAAGAGGCGTAATAGTATTTTTTTCTCCCAATCTATATTTTGTTATGTAAATTTGTAGTTATTAAACAAGTTGTGTTGCACATTTTTGGGTGAAATTCTAGAATATAAAAATGAGGTAAAGTTTTACGCTTACTTGTGACTAATATTAGAAACAAAGGACAAAGTGTTACTATCCGTAAAGACATGTTTGCTTAATTAATTAATTAGAGAAACCTGAAAATATCTTATTATTTTCTAATAATGCAATCCAGTATTTTGACATATTTTAACTCAAATTCACTAGTCACTCACTTTCACTGTCACTGTGACAAATATTAAATTAATTTCTTCATAAAAACTCAGTATGAAGGTTAAAACGGCTGCTAACATATGCAATCTACGAATGTCAATAAAATGAAAAGTGCCCCTTTTACCAAAGCGCAAAGGTAATAAATACCCCTCCTGAGACCCCTCCTGTAGTTTGAGATGGACATAGATATTTTGATACATTTCGTTTCAGTTACATAAAATTATCAAGTAAAGTTTAGTGTTTCTTATAACCTAACTAAAATACTTTAAAAGGTTACAAACGCGTAAAGACACAACACATTTTATATCTGAGCTCTTTCTCTTAAAATCTAGTTTCCTTAAAAAATAAAATTATTCATTAACGCACTCTAAAATAAATCTGTCTCACTATTCTTCGAGAAAATAAGTTTAATTTGAAATATTTCTGCAAAATTCTATATTTCTCATTGGTTATTTTCAGTCTCAAAGTAATAAACCTCGAATGAAACAAATTCTCATTCAGTCTTTGTAACAACCCGCTCTTCGGTCCTTTGTTTAAAATTGAGTGAACGAACAATGCAACTGTAACTAAGATAGGAACTAAAATGAAATACCTAGCAGTTATATAGTACTTTAGTATGGCATTCGTATTTAGAGTGTGCTTATTGTCCAAACTGGAAGTTGCGGAGTGACAGCAGGCTATTGGACACAAAAATTTGTCAATCAGTTAGTTTTCAATTGCCAGGATGTCGGTTCAACAGTAAAAACGTGAAAAATCTCAGCTCAGCTCAACTTTGTTCCAAGGTGATAAGAGTTAAATATGAATTGAAAATTATTTGGAGAAGTATAATTTTGTATAGAAGTCCATAATCCGGGAATAGACTATCAATTCCATCCAAATGTATTTAAAAAATTAAGCTTAGGATTTATTCATTATTTTATACAAACATAAGAATCTTTCGTAATATTTTGATTATAGCAACTCGAAGATAGGACAAACAGTTTAGTTATGTCCAACAAAAAATTATATTTGTACTAGAGGCTGCTCGCGACTTCGTACGCATTTATCGTCATATCTTTGAAAAAACACGAAATATCTGCAAATAATATAGCCTATGTGTTATTCTGATGTCCAAGCTAAGTTATTGTAAAATTTCATTAAAATCTGTTCAGTGGTTTTTACGTGATGAATTAACAAACATCCATCCATCGGCACAAACATTGACATTTATAATATTAATAGGATTACTACCTTACCTTACCTGTGTTTGTATAAATAAATAACCACAACTAAAATCAGTTAAAGTTTTGGTCCCACTGATGCTTGCATTTCCCACTTCATTGCTCGCTGTTTAATAAGCACCCACAGAAATAGTTCCCAGTACTCCACTCTAAAACAAATATAGTGTAGCATGTTTACAAATTGTAACATAAACAAATACGACTTAACTGCAGAATTGCTATTTAAGTACTTGCAGTAATGCAGTCTGGTTTGTTTTGTTTATTTGATACTGCTTCGCTGCTATTTGTTTAAGATTCAGTTGTATTACTCTTAGTTGCACAATGGACTTAGGTATAAAGTTATTAATTCATTAAACATTGAAATAATTAAACATCGTTAGTTATATTTTAAGCGTCCTCAGCACTATACAGCGACTGATATGCGGTCATCCGTCCGGCTAACCTGCAGTATTAGCCGCAGCCGCATCGCTGTGTGGATAAAAACTAGTTTATCGTACAAATGGCATCGAACATATTTGTATGGAGCCTGGTATAGTAAAAAAACGGTATCAATAAAAGAACTTTGAAAATTGTTACATGCGAACTCAAACTACTATCTCCGAAAGTATATCACTTTAGACATTTGTCCAAAATACTATCGTTTTATAATATGTATCTCTATCGATTAACGTTAGTATCATCAGTGGCCGCCAACTTCTTTTTCTCCATACTAGCTCGAATATGGATAATGTTGAGTGTAAGTGATACCGAAAATTTTTACTATACCAATGACGGCTGACCGCATAGTGCGGGGTTACCCTAAGATCATTTCTTGTGTCGATGGAATTGCTCCACTCTACTCTCTGCCATCTGTTTGAGCACCTGAACATACTCGTACCTCCTATTCCCCCTTTTATTTTGATCTAGGTATTCAAGTCCTCCAATCAACATACCAAGCAGCTAAATTCCTCGCATCCCGTTCTCCTCACTTACTCATTCCAAATCGTAATCAAAGACATGAATTTGTATTATGTTTAAATAAGTTAAATTCCTATAAATTAAAATTATTGTGAGTTGTAATTATTAAATTAAAAATTAAGCTTTTGACGTAGCTAATACTTTAGTTGTTTTATGTATTATTTTTTTTTTTCGTGTTGTAAATTGACATTTGTAATTTTCTTGTACAGTCAATTAAAAATGGAGTGACGATTTGCGCAAGATGGCTGCGAGCAGCCGAAGATAGATCACAGTGGCGTGCTATAGTACAGGCCTATGTCCAGCAGTGGACTGCAATAGGCTGATAATGATGAATTATTAAATTAATTGTAACACTTAAATTAATAAAGTAAGGAAGTGGTCTCTGCTTATCCCAATGGGAGAGAGGCGCGACGGATTTGTATGTATGTATATACTTATTAAATTAATTATTGTGCAAGTAGAGCGAATTGGTCTCTGCCTATCTCTATGGGGGAGAGGCGTGACAAGTATGCGTGTATGTAGGTACACATACATACATATCTGCCACGCCTCTCTCCCATTAGGGTAGGCAGAGACCACTTCCTACCACTTGCTCGATCCAAACACACCTCTTGGTATCTCTCCTCTCTTCTCTTGTATTTAGGTATGTACCTATATATATTTTACATATTTTCCTATAAAGAATTATTTTTCGCATATATTTTAATCAAATGCAAAAAATAAGTAGGTATTACCTACTCGTATGCTTGGTAACGTAACATTACCCATTAGAATCACTCAGAACACTTCAAGTCAGATCAACAGCCTGTGAACGTAAACTATTTTCGATTTCAATTTTCCACTGCAGTAAATACAATGGTGCGCGTCTGAAGCTTTAGTACTGCTAGTGCTGTGACAAGTGTTGTGGTAGCTGTTACATAAAAATAACTGTTATTTATGTGACAAATATTATATTAATGGTCGAGTGAGAATGTAAATTGTTAGTGCGATTTTATTTACGTCTAAGTTTGTTTGTGTTATTGACAATATTCTTAAAGCCATCTTCTTCCTTAAGTATGAACCATATTTTTTTACTCCACTTCAGGGAGACTAAATAAGAGCTGCTTTAAATATAATTGGTAAAGTAAATATTAATCCTTTTCTATAAAATCTAAAATTAACAATAAACTTAAGAAAACTTACCTTTTTAACATTTTGTTACAAATGAAAACAATTCATATATGCATTGACAAGTGTGAAGTAGCTTATCAAATTCTAACAACAGAAATACTAACAGAATAAAACATTAAATAACCTGCCTAGTATTCCAAAGTAACTAGTACTTTAACAACAAATAAATAACATCCCTACAATTTGTTTCCTCTAGTGAATGCTACTGTACCCTGTAAAGCGACTCAAAAGCAATTGTGACACTTTACACGACTCTTTTACGTTACTTTATGAACTTTCATTGTTTTAAAACAGAAACGCTTTAAGCTACTATTTTAACGAAGACTATTTACCAAATGCATGTAATTTTTACCTTAATGAAACTGACAGCTAATTGTTATAAAGGATATTATAGCTAATGCTCTGTTAGACTCAGAACACACGGTGAAAAGCAACTGCAACGCAACTGAAACTGCTAGTTACTTTTGAGTTGCATCGAAGTTTCTGCTACAGACTTCTTTGGAAAACCACACACGACGCAACTGAAACTAAACGTTTCAAACTAGTTGCGTCGTGTGTGGTTTTCCAAAGAAGTCTGTAACTGAAACGAAACGTTTCAAACTAGTTGCGTCGTGTGTGGTTTTCCAAAGAAGTCTGTAACTGAAACGAAACGTTTCAAACTAGTTGCGTCGTGTGTGGTTTTCCAAAGAAGTCTGTACTGATACGATGTTTAAACGTATTTCTTACTAATATTATAAGTGTCAATGTTTTTGACTTTGGATGGAGGGATGGATGTGAGGATATTTATTACTCATTCATTCATTTATTTAAGAGCCAGGCTCTTGTCGGTGGAGTAAACGCCATCTTTGCCTTTCTTCTGCCAGCAATTTGACTTCCTGATACGACACGACGTTAATTTTCTCTTTCCCTTGAGTGAAGTAAGTACGTCTTGGTCTTCCTCTTCCTCTCTTACCCTCAATCTTTCCTTCAATGATGTTCTTTAAAAATCGTCGTGTCGTATCAAGTGCCCTGTCATATTTCCTCTTCTATTCTCGTTTGTTCTCAACACGGACCGCAGAAACCTGTGATGTTGGATTTGAAATTCCCTCCCTTATTTAAATTTTGAAATGTGAAGTTAATGTTTTTTGTTTCGCATTTTCGCTTTTTTTGTCACGTCTGCCGCATGCCAAACGATCTCTGGGCAACCACAACAACCCAATGGCAACCAAACGCCAAAAGACCTCGCGGCAGACCACGGAAAAGGTGGCGAGATGAGCTGGACGCCTTCACGAACGACTGGGCAGAGGCGGCGCGGGATAGAGAATCATGGAGAAGGAGGAGAGAGGCCTTTGCCCAGCAGTGGGACAACAACGGCTAGATAAGATAAGATAAGAAGATTTTCTATGTCTCTGTATTCTGTGACATCTAAACGCGAGTGTAATGCTTTTAATGAATAAAACCAGATTTATTAATTTAATAGTTTATTTTCATTAAATTCAACACATACTATTTTAATGAAACTATAATACTATAACTTGCATATCAGAATATTACATAGGCTGTATGGTTTACGAATATTATGTGTCTTCTAAGATGTGAGGATAAACGCGTACGTTTTTAGTTAACTGAATACTTATTAGTGAGCTGTAACCGTAACCTTTACTTGGACTGTAACCAAAAAGAACCAATTATTTTAAGAAAGAAGCGACTGTAGTCAGTCATCGTCAATGCCCAATTCTGAGAGTAAGACCCAGAACACACGGTGAAACGCAACTGCAACGCCATAATCCATGCCATAGACTCCTTTAGAAAACCAAACACGACGCAACTAAAACGAAACGTTTGAAACTACGTAGTTTCATCGTGTGATGTTTTCTAAAGAAGTCTATAGCAGAAACTTCGATGCAACTCAAAAGTAACTAGCAGTTTCAATTGCGTTGCAGTTGCGTTTCACCGTGTGTTCTGCCGCTTAAGCAACATCCTGTTTTATATATTTTTATCAACTCATTCCCATTTTCCTTGTTATTATATTCGCCCTACTTTTATTTAAATTTCACAATTTCAAATCGCTCCGATGGCTGCATTTAAAAGAAAGAGCTTTTTTCCCTATTTTCCTTTCCTACCGCATTCGTTTTTCGTACTAATGTATGCACTTATTCATATTACCGACTCTTTCTAGATATTTTTAAAAAATACATAGAGTAGCTATTTAAAACAGAGACTGGCAATAAATATTTACATTTCAAGGGTCAATTTTTTATTGCATCATAAAAGGTACATTTATTACCCTACTGCATACATACGAGTATCTGTCATGCCTCTTTTCCATCGGAGTAAAGGCTGAAAAATATAATAATTTAAAAAATAATAAGGTACTAGAAGATTACAGTTTAATGTAAGTACTCATATTCATTGCAAATTATTACTTCACGCGTATTTACACACGATAAATAAGTTCGAGTTTGTAAATCATTACCAAAAGCGTACGCCGTACATAGGTAATATTATTTATTACCTACTGATGTTTAAAAATACGAGGATAAATAAATATGACTTACCATAATTTAAATTAAGAACCACAGATATAAATTTAATAAACCGCAGCTCATAATGACTTAATCATTATTACTCGCTATCTTTTCAATTTCATCTGTCAATACGCCTGTTAATTAAAACATAGCAAAAAATCAGTAGGTGGTCGTAATTAAAAAAGTTATAGGCACAAAGATTTCTTTCAAAACGAACACTTCATGTCATAACGGCCATGATAATTAAGTAACTATACCGGGTTCAGAGATTTTTAATAAAAATCCCGCTAGTTAATATAAATAAATGTCACAGTTAGTGTCCATGAATGGATTTCAGGATGTTTGTTAGTCTTTCACGCAGAAACCACTTAACATGTTTTGATGAAACTTTTTCGGTTTTGTATCTTCATTGTGATTGGGATATGATGATGCTAGATTGACCGACGATCTATTAAAAACCGCGGGGTTTCATTGGATACAGGTCTCAATGAATTGTTTGCGTTGGAAAGCTATAAGAACATGCCTATGCTCAGCAGTTGGCAGCTATAAGCTTGAGATGATAATTAGCTTAATAACGACTTTATACCAACACTCTGTATAATTGGGGGGGGGTAATGATGACTCTATATCGACACTGTATAATTGGGGGGTAATGACGGCTCTGTATCGTTTATTAGACTGCACAAACCGAAACGGCATTGGAGCTTGAAATCGGAAGTGCAATAATTAAATCGATTCGCTCTTCATAGCGAGCGACGATTGCGGCGAGAGCCCGTTCGAGTTATACGCTCGAGCGGATTTCTTTGTAGCTGTGTTTGTTTGGCGTGTATATGTTGCAGATGACTAGTAACTTAGCTAGTGACTAGCGCGTTCATTGAATGACGACATTCAATTGAATGACTAGGCCGAACGTTGAATTGAACAAGCGGCACTCAACGTCCAACTAACGAGTTAACTAGCTAACTTGGGCCCACTTGCGCAGCCCAGAGTTAATGCAATAAATCCGGAGTTAGCTGCTAACACAGGGTTAAATCAAGATAAATCAATACAAATTATTTAATGCTGCGCAAGTGGGCCTAACGGATTGTAACATAGCCCTTTGAATATAGCAAAAGGAGGGAAGTGGTCTCTGCCTACCACGACGATGGGAGTACATACGATAGCAGTACTTAATGACATTTATTCTGATGGGCTTTTGAATTTTTATTTAGACGATAAAGTGTTTTGAATTATCGTTCCTAAATTAATTTCAAGTAACACTTAAATATGTTACTGGTTTAAAAGGCTCATATTTTAAACAAATACTTAGGATTAAAATATGAATGGCTAATACTTAAATAAAAGTAACTATACCGAAATGAAATGAAGTAAAAATTGAATTTACAAAATAAACTTTTACACAGACTAAATTAGTAAAAATCGCTTCAGCTTGAATCTTAAACCCTCAAATGTAACAGTTCGTCGCTTATGCGAGCCGATACCGAACAGTTACGCAACCAATGCATTCTCGGTTAGTGAACGCTCGGCACAGCACTCGGGTTAAATACCGCACTTTTTACATGCTGTATCTATATCGAGCTCCCTAATTCTCCTTCTATAACTTACATACTACCTTTTTAGTATTTTTTTGTAAAAAGGCAGAAGGCAGTAAAAAGTTTTTACATTATATATCTATATAAGAGGCTTCCCGCGATTTCGTACGCATTTATCGTCATATCTTGACAAAAAAACATGCTATCTTAAAATAATATAGTCCATGTGTTATTCTGATGTATAAGCTACAATATTGTCAAAATTCATCAAAATCTGTTTAGTAGTTTTTGCGTGAAAGAGTAACAAACATCCATTGGCACAAACATTGACATTTATAATATTAGCAGGACAGCAGAACATAACTCGCTATTAGTCCTTTAACTTACATGCTGTCAGTATCAGAAAAGATTAAAGTAAATTATCTGTTAAAAATTTTGACCTTATCTTCTTATTTTTGAGAACTATGATTTATATGTTTTTATTTAAGTACGTTTAGTTGAGTGGGTAAATGTTCTTGAGTCATACCTTGTTATTTGTTCAACAGGTCTACTTCTTATAGGTACTTAGTGAGGTTTTCTATATCAATCCCAGAAACCTAGATGCAATTTATCGATCTATCGCGTTCTATGCGTTAACTTTAATGCATTTAGCATGGATCGTAAATCAACGTCAAACGCTGGGCGTGGATCTACGGTACGAATGATAGAACTAAATGCTCGGGAAATCCTAAATGCTGCTGGGTTTTGGGTAGCTTGCTCCTAATCTATGGTCTAGGGTGATTTGTCATGAGTATGATTCTCTTTTGTTTTGTGGAGAAAAATACCCGTCAAATGTTTTTATTTTTTAAATTGGAACAAATTTTTAAATAAATTAATTCGATATCTTTTCAATTGAATCTTTTTAATTTAACCCTTTGCTAGGATCTAACAATTTGTAATATATTGTATTGCATAGTTCGAAGCAGGAAGAACATCCTTACTAATTGATTTCGATCGTAACTGCGAAATTAAATCCAAACCAAAGGCGCTTTCACAGCTGCGGTTATGGCGCAATAGTAGTTAGAAATTCGTATAAAAAACGCAAACCGCGAAAAGCGTTTGAACCACGGTTTTGACGCGGTTTCCTACAGTCAGACCACAATCGCGCCAAAACCACAAGTGCATAAAGCGCCCTAAGTACATAATTATCTGATAAAAAAAATCGAGGCCACAAAGTATGGTGCAAGAAATTGGCATTATTCTATCACAATAGCAGCATTATATGCTGTGAATTCAGTACGTGAGATAGTGAGAATGTTAGATGCTGAATAAGTAGGTAAATGCAGTTTATTGAGTGTGTAGGTTATAGGTGATATTTATAATAGGGTTTTGGCTCGTTACCTACTTTTAAGACCCTTTTGAAATAGTGCTGGTTTTAGTATTCGTTTTGTAAATAATAAGATATGGAAGACTAAGTATCTATTCTATTTACTTACACCAATAAATTTTAATAAGAATACCTACCTAACTAAATACCCACTACCTACAAAAAAGTGGCAGATAATCGAAGTGCATTTTACACGATGTGACTCAATATTTTTGGATCCGATTCATATGGCCTTTTTCTTCTCATCTAGCCAGCTGTGTCCCATTGCTTACTAGGCTCTTTCTCCAAGATTCATCTCACCAACTTTTAGTGATCACTAACCACAACAACAACAAACAACACCAAACAACAACAAACAACAACAAACAACAACAAACAACAACAAACAACAACAAACAACAACAAACAACAACAAACAACAACAAACAACAACAAACAACAACAAACAACATCAACACTAACAACATCAACACTAACAACATCATCAACATCTAATGGTGCCCCCCATTGCATGTTTAGTAACGTTTGTAAACATTTTATAACAAACACTTTGTATACTAAAAGTTTGTGTGTGGGAGCACCATAACTCATTCTCCAAGATACGAGTCTGAGCCTGAAAGTACCTATTAATTGGTAACCAGTATCCTAAACAAATTCTAATCCAACATCTGACAAGTGTTTCAGGTTCAACTATCAGCCTGTTAGGCCCTGTCGTTCTCACCTAAGATCCCTTCTTGATTTCCCGTCTCACTCTTCTGATTCCTACTCTTATTCCTTTTCTGTTCATGCAGTCCGGCTGCGGAATTCATTGCCACACACTATACGTAACACTCACTCTCTCCACATTTTCAAACGGAAAGTTAAAGAGCACTATCTTTCCTTATCATAGAGAATACAATATATATTTATATAAATTATAATATTTATGTATGTGTACTTATAGAATATATATGTGTAGGTTTATACTTATATATTTATTGTTTATTGTAGGTTAAGTGACTATCCTGCCTTTATGCTATCACTTCTCTCTCTGTGGGGTCTGCTAGAAGAAATTTCTTTTAGAAATATGTTGTACTACCTTTTGTATAACTTCTCTTTTTTTCTGTCTCTATGTTCTATCATTTTACAACAAACTGGTAAATAAATTAAATAAATAAGTGTGTGTGGTACAAAACTAGTAATTACAAATTACCTTTTATCACGAATTCTATTATTCTCACATTATCTCGAATCAGAAGGGAAAGGTAATCCTTGAGAGCATGTCACGACACGACCATGCCTTGCCCAATACCTTTCGATACGGATGTCCGGTACAAAATGTAATTGGCTTATAGTAATTACCAATTATACTTTTCTTAGGGAGGTGTTGCTTGAATCATAAGGAATAGAGGAGACTGGTTGAAATGTTTTCAAATTTGGAACTAGAGGCATGTTTATGTATTTTATGTATTATTAATTTATTATTATTATTAATTAATAAATAATTTATGTTTTCATGTATTTTATTATGTTTATGTAGCATATTATGTTTATGTATCTATAGGAACTTAAACCAATAAAGGCCTCTATATCTATGTCAGACTGTCAACTACTGTGCATGTATGAAGGTATGTTAAGAGGTAACCATGAGGTAACTAATGAATGTGGATGAAGTGAAACAAATCGTATAGATCAGATCGTAGCAAGTAGAGAGAAGTGGTCTCTGCCTACCCCGATGGGAGAGATGCGTGACAGATACGTAAGTATTTGCAATAATTATTTTTTTTAAACCGGCCAAGTGCGAGTCGGACTCGCGCAGGAAGGGCTCCGTACCATTCACTATTGATATCAAGCAAAAAAATCATGTTTGTTGTATCATCTCTAAAAATTTCAACGCTCTAGCTATAACGGTTCATGAGATACAGCCTGGTGACAGACGGACGGATAGCCAAGTCTCTGTAATAGGGTCCCGTTTTCACCCTTTGGGTACGGAACCCTAAAAAGACGATATAGATTTGACAGTAATTACCTATCTTATCTAGCCATTTATGTTGGTACACATTAGGCCTCTCTTCTCATTTTTGACATTGTATTTTCTTAAAAAAGGTAATAACTTTTGTTACTAACAGTACTGACAAAGACCTTTCCAATCGGAATTGTGGCTTGGCCTATCGAATTGTCATTATGGGCAATATCGTATCTTAAATAGGCTAAACGTGGTCGGCGTTTCAAAATGGCCGACAGACTTTTGAAATCGCCTCATAGCGTGATTTTAGTACTAATACATTCCATTGCTATTTAGTGCATTTCATTTTCCAATCATTCCATTAGTTACTAAAAGCAGTGTATTTCATTTCATTTAGATATTATTACCATTACATGTTTGAACAATGTACTAGGAAGTAGACACTTGGCCAGCGTGGTGGATTATGGCCTAATCACTCTCTTTATGAGAGTAGGCTCGTGATTCTCGGTGGGGACATAGATGGTCTAACGACAACGTACTAGGAAGTGTGTTTGGAGCGTAGCAAGTAGAGGGAAGTGGTCTGCCTACCCCGATGAGTAAAAAGTGTGACAGATATGTATGTATGTATCAATACAGGGAAATAAGTTTATAATGTTAACTTAGATTTTTTGATGCACTGGTTTTTATTATGAAGAGAGTTTAATAAAAAGACCTCCCAATACCCTATGTCAAATAGTACCAAAAAAAATAATGAATTTGATTACAAAATGAAATTCTCAAGGCAAACTTTATTGTACTCAATTTGATTCTTAAAAATATAGGCATTATAGATTTTTCTAAAGTTTCACAAGAAAACATTAAAAACGTTTCTAAAGTACTATTTAATAATATCACGTTCTTGTTTACAGACTGACCTTGTAAATATTTTGGCGACTGCAAACTTGACCTCGAAAACGATTTTATTTAATTCACGAGAGAGAAAGCAATTAATTAAGGTCACTTTTACAGATTACAATATTACAATATTTATTGAATAAATTATTACCTATTCAATGATTTTATTTACAGAAACGAATAGCCTTGTGGCAAATCAAAATTTATTATTTTTTCTAGCCTTCTGTGTCCTAATGTTGGGCAAAGGCCAGCTATCATTAGCTTGAATAAAAAAAAAATCTCTATACTTAATACCCGGCACAATTTCATGATTCATTCTTAAAAAATAGTTCAGTTTTATGACTATAATTAATTGTTGAACCTACTTTGTTCTCTATTCACTAAGAACATCCTGGCCGCCACTCGTTATTTCAATATTTATTTAAAGAAGTATATTCTATTTGACAACTCTCTTGTCACTATCTATTTTGATGACACTCTGTAAATAACAATATTTACCTACGATCTAATTAAAAATACATTGGGCTCAAGAAGCAAAAGCTTTATTATTTATCCTTCAGTAATAGTATTAATATCTATCTCTGCATTTAACTTGGAATATACCTAGGTATAGTCTAGACTTTTGCAAGATACCTAGAATACCTAATCTTTTTCTACTCGCAGAAACATTCTTCATGGTCGTAACTAATTGTTTCAAATAGATGCGGTATTGTTACTAGTTTGCTTAACCTGTTATTAAATATTTTAGTACCATTTTACGGTTATAAAATTGGTTTTACAGACTACAATAAGTCACGGCATAACCGCTTGTTAGTGGTTAAGAGTAGATACTTAATTAAGTTATTCACGCAAATAAAGTATAGGAAAGGAGCAAGCAAATTAAAAAAAGATGAACATTAACCCCGTTATTACAAAATGAGTTCTAGAACTTATGTACCTAATTTTTTTGACGTTTTGTCTATAGCTGAAACGTCATTTATCTGAGTTAGTCCTTAACTATAAATAAAACTCGTTTTGTATTATAGAGGTAGGTACAATGATATTATATATATATACTAGGTGCAGATATGTTATATGCGCGCACATTTTGAAGACTGTAAATAGACCTATTTAAGACAACTTGTAGCTAGTCTCAGTTAGTCTGAAGACATTTGGAGTATGATTTGAAGTGCTGTCATTAATTTCATTGTAATCATTGTTCGGCACAGATTTAAAACGTTAATCACTATAAAGGTAACATATCTGTAGGTACCTATAAAAAATCTTTGGGTAGGTATAAGTAACTGCGAACTTCGATCTCTTTACTTATGCAATAGAGGCTGCCCGCGACTTTTTATGCGTTTATATCTTGGAAAATTATGTACAAGTAAAAACTACAATATTCTAAATTTTCATTAATATCTTTTCTCTGGTTTTTGCGCAAAAGAGTACGTAACAAACATCCCAGATTTTAAACTTCTAATTTAGAATCTAATTTTTTTATTTAATTCATCTAATTTAGCCATTAAGTAATGTGTCACTGCTGGGCAAAGGCCTCTCTCATCATCCACCATAAAAATAAAACAAATAAACAACAAAATATTTTTAATAATAAATTAATAATTCATACAAACCCAACTAAAACAATTACCTATCTTGTAACAAACGCAAGTTAATACGGCAAATAGTTGAAATGCAACAGCCGCAAGACAATAATGGCTGTATGCGAGGGAATCCAATGCTATGCCGCACAATCTCATCCTATCCGAACACATAAACAAGTAATATTGCATTGTAGGAAAACGGAGTTACACGATTCGATTGTTAGAATACACAGACGTCTTTTTGGCGGAGAATCGCTGTCTGTTTCGCCTAATAGGGGTTTTTTACTTAAAACTATAATATCTTATGCTATCTAAACACCAAAAGCCGCCGACATGCCGCCGGGCTACGCCGGCGGCTTCACGTCATACGAATGTCAGCTGTCAAAAAAGCCGCTGGCTTTGGTGAGTAGATACCAATAAGTTCTGATTAAAAACATTGTCATTTATGAGAAAAATATTTTAAGTTATGTAGGTAAGTAATAACTAAATCGTGTCCATCTGCACAGTGAAGGCATCTGAAGGATATTATTGGTAAAACTGAGTGAGCAATAAACAGTTATTTGGAATACCACTGCTGGGCAAAGGCCTCCTTAGCATCCATCTTTCCCTATCCCAGCTTTTGACCAGTTTGCCAAGTGTGCATCCAGATCATAGACCCACCTTCTTTTTTAGGCCGACCTCTACCTCATTTGCCTTCGAAAGCAACCAGTTGATGAATTCTTAGACTGTAGATTATATTTATTTATTTAACAGTTTATTGTAAGATAATAGTACATACAGACAGAAAAAAGAGAAGATATACAAAAGGTACAGCATATTTTCTAAAAGAAATTTCTTCCTGCAGACCCCATATAAAATAATAGTAACAATATAAAGAGTAATAATAATAATAATCAATAACCCGGTTATCCAGTCCACCAAATCCCATCCCCATAGCCCAAACCAACGTTCACCCTTTTCCGGCAATAGTTCTGCAGCTACCGGGGACTGTCCTCCAATGCATTTACATAGTGTGTTGGGGGATAGACCCCGGTAGGTGCATGCCATCTCACATTTTAGAATAAACGGTACTTAAAAGGGCCTCTACATGTTGGCTTCGGCCCCATGCACGCCTCCCAAATGACCGGGTCCCTATGGACCCGAGATCTTTAAAGATGTACCGACATAATAATAATACATTATTATTATTTAATATTATATTTCAAAAATCGCGCCGCTTCCTTGCAATAAAGAACCTGTATGTTTCCAACATTGCACGTTACATTGCTGTGTGTAGCAGTTTGAAAATAAAACAACAATGTCTTTTACGTCGTTCTCTTTTAAAGAATTTGTGTAGATGATTACATTTGTCACCTACATCGAACCTACATTTGATTTAAACAACTAAGAAACTGTTTGACGGGACCGTATTATCTAACCGTTTTTGTTTTCTCATCTCTGCCTACCCACCGGAGTAGACAGAGACCACCTCCCTTCAATTGCTACTATCCAAATACACCTCTTTCACTTCATCCACATTCATCAGTTGCATCCTAATGTGCACGTCGGTTTAGAATACTCTTGACTTGGCCTATGTAGGTAAGTATGTTTGGTTTCTAAGTATGTCGTTTAAAAGGTAACTAAGTTTATGAACCATAATATCCATGATAAAATCAGTTAAAAGAGACTGCTAATTCTTTGTAGCTCAAAATAAAAGGAAACTATACTAGATACGTTTAAACAAGAAAAAAAATGTGCTCAAAAAATGCAGCGCCACAGCAAAATCGAGTTCGCATCACCGATAGAGCCTATGAAAACTTAATAGGAGCATACAGAATTGCATCCCACTGTGCTCTATTCCAGGATTTTGTTGCTATGTTTGATCTTTTTGTCACGCTGCATTCTTATTGTATCGCGGATCCAATTTTGAACGTCACATCACAATTTGTTTTCGAAAATGAGTATTTTCCCATATTAATGTCAGATAAAAACATTTTTTCATATTCAAGCACATTTTTCTTGGTTAAAGTCAAGTTAAAGTGTTTCAGGTTATGTCAATTCATTTTCTTCAAGGAGAAGGTACATAAACATCCTGTGGTACGCATCAAGCTGACAAATTCTAAGAACCCAATTCTGCCAAATGCCAGCCTTTACAAATGTTAGATGAACATAATGAATTAGTTACTTAAAGAATGAATGGTCATTAAATGATTGATAAATGAATAATGACTAAATGAATGAATGAATGATGAATTAAAAAAATAAATTTGTTCATATCATCAAAGTGCATAACACAATACACGTACATAATAAACAGTTCATCCAATTTGAAAGTTGTTAGGTTTGAACTAAAACCAACATGCTAATTGGTACGCAAAACATCAGTGTACAAATACATTATTAATTCAGAGTCGGTCGTACACCTAGTCACTAATGGAAGTAGCGTATATCTAAATTAGCCAATAATTCAACTGGCTAAGTTCAAACCGGAAATTCGAAATAGTAATTATCTATTAAACTATAGATTTGTTTGTTGTTTAGTTTCATTTTAGATTAAATAAATCTAATGATTAGATAATAATCATGTCAAATACGTCGTCGCCATCTTTGTCAAAATCTACCTACCGCATTTTTGTTTCCTACGTATCCGTCACAATTCTCTCTGGTCTCCGTCACGATTTCGTCATGCCTCTTTCTCGTCTCCGTCACAATCTCGTCACGTCTGTCTATCGTTTCCTGACTTTGGAAAGTTGATGGTACCTAAGTGTTTCTATGTTAGGTATGATTTCTGATAAAACCTGGCGCACAATCGAACTAGATGGAGAGCAAGAAGGTAAGCCTTCATAGAGGCAAGTCCAAAAAAGATAACTACAAAAACGCATCGCACAAAATTCTTTCGCAACATTTTATTTCCATCTAATAGCTCCATTTATTCCTAGTAGCCAATTCCAAGCGTTGAAGTATTTTACACCGCAGTACATTGTCCACGGCGCAATGGGGACACAATTCCGCGCAATATGAAATGGGCCCAGTTTCCACTTCTTGATTAATTGTCATTTTTTCTCTCGTACGCTGGTCGCCGGAACAATAGGGTAGTTTCAATGCAAACGTGTTATTTTGAGAACAATGTGCGCATTCGACTAATGATTGTAAGCGGGGATGTTTGGTTCATTTTGTAAGTGAAAGAGGGGATGGAGAAGATTTTCTGGCTGATTAATCTACGTTTAGAATTTTACGAAATATATCTTCGAATTTTAAATTTAATTTTTGAGATGCAGAAATACATTCAATTTTTGAAAAATGAAACTCTTTCTCAGATGCTCAAATGGACAGAAGAGAATAGAGTGGCGAAGACTCTACCGATAAGAGCGACGCTATTAATTATAATGATGATTCTTAAAGAAAATGCTGCAATATTTGTATTTATAATTGTTATTAACCTTATAGGTCAGTATCTGTAGGCACCTAAACTATGTCAGTTTAAGAAGGCAAGCGTCTTTAAAACGACCAAAGTTCTATGTCATAGTTTAATGTATGAAAACTTTTAAAATACTAATCTATTCGAAATTCCACGATACAGAAGAGTTTAGTATGATGTTATTAATATGCACCATTTTTATCTTATCTTATCTAGCCATCAGTGTCCCACTGCTGGGCAAAAGCCTCTCTCCTTCTGCTCCACGATTCTCTATCCTGAGCAGCCTCTGCCCAGTCATCCATGAAGGTGTCTAGTTCATCTTTGCTTTTAATTTATTTTTCCATTGGCACACCTCCTCTAACTTATACTAATCTAAACTTATATGAGCACCTGCATTCACTAGCTTTCAGATATAATTTGAATGCCAACATTGCTATAGTAGATATATCTACAACTCAAACTATGGTATAGCTATTGTCCATTACTGGTCCGTTATAATTCCTTTAATTTATGTTGTTTTATAAAGATTTTAATGACATATTTTGGGTTACTGTTTTTATTTTAGTTAATCTCGTTTTCAGAATATGTCATCATAAATAATAATAATATGTCATTATTGTCATTTTTGTCATTATTAGATATTATATTTGCTATTATATCGGGACGGGACCGATTTATTAACTGTTTGTTCCGATTAAAAACTGAGACCCTAGGATCCAGAACTGAGTATTTTTTATGAAGCTATTCACACTAGATCCTATACGTCAACCCTGAAACAAAAAATTTCTTCAATTATAGAAACACCGTGACGAAAATAGCTATAGGTACTATTGCTAGAAAGTGACTTTAAAAGATGAAAATGACCCCATATGCGTTGCGTATGCGTAGACGTATGCGTACCTCTGAGTTGTAATGTATTATATGTAACTGTATGAGACAGGATACACCGCTTGCGTAACGTAGACGTACACGTCGACGTGACGCGTATCCCGGTGTCACATCGGGTTACACCGTAACACACACCGTAACTACGCGCGTGGCTACGCCGTGCTTCGTCTACGTTATGAATACGCATCCGGTGTGTTTCAGCCTTAAAAAATAAAAATTCCCCCGGCAAAGTCGAGACTTTTTTGAGACCCCTCACTTTATTTTAAGTACTTCTTGTAAACTTCGATTGAATCCCACAAAAACAATAACCGTCACCAATATGTAAGTTGCGATACCGATACCCATAGGTTTGAATATTCATTGAACATGTCGGAGAGGCGTCAGATGTCCGACCGGATATCCTGCTGTTGGTCCGATGTTGAGTTTAGTGGTTGGTCACGTTGTTGTAGGATGTGATGCGTCAAATTGGCTGAGATGATGGATTTGTTTTGCGATTTGTCTTTCTGAAAGTATACGAAGCAAACAAATGAAGATCGCAAAAAGCTCCAGCAACAGATAGCGATGATGCAGCCTGCTTACAATTTAGATCGTAATTTTTTTTTTTTAATTTTACTAGGCATTTTATTCCCACAGCTGGCTAAAAGCCTCTGCCGTAACTTTCCATTTGCCTTATAAACCATTGGAAATATCTACACACCTGGCTTAGTGACGTCATACAACTCGTACGTAGGTACTTATCACATTACTGGGTAGGCGAAAATGAAAGAAGCGCGAGAGAAAGCGCGAGGGAGGACATAGCAGTGAGGTGCCGACGGGTTATAGCACGATGTCCAGTGTCTCATCATCCCCGTCACAATTCATCCATCTCGCCTCTCTCATCGATCTGTTTGCCTATTATAATAGAGGTTCAAGTACTTTATAAGCACTTTAATTGAATCGTCTATCTTACAATACAACTGAATAATCAATTGCAATGACCTCGATATAGATATTTCCATGAATATTCAAACCGTTCATGGAGTGTATCTATACACGTTTGAAGGGATATGAATAACTGAGACACTAAGGTCTATATTGAAGGAGGCAACATATTAAATAGGTATGGGAGAACAACATGTCTTTGAAGTTGCCATTTTTAGTAGCTGTTACAGACCAGTCTGAACATTTCACTATTTCAGTTCTGAAATATAACAGAATGAAAAATGTGGATTTTTATACAGGGTAACTTTTATTTAATTAGTGAACGATAGAAAATGATATTAATTGTTTACTAATTAAATGTCATCCCACATAAAGGCTGCCCGCAACTTCGTATTACGCATTTGTATCGTCATATCATAGAAAACTCCCATGCTTCTCCACACATGTCTGTTGGTGGCGGCCTCCCACCAATCTTCCCTAAATGTGTTCAGGTCGTCGCGCCATCGTTTCTTCGGCCTACCTCGGCGGCGCTGGCCGTCTTCCGGCACCCATTCTGTGGCTATTCTCGCCTAACGCTTTGTATGCATGCGGCTTTTGCCCAGCAGTGGGACAACATAGGCTAGAAAAAAAAAACATAGAAAACTTACTCAATTCCCGTTATTCTGGTGTATATTAAGCTACAGTTTTGTAAACTTTAAAATGTGCTCAGTAGTAGCACAGATTAGAAAACACGTAGTAGGTTTTACATAAAAGAGTAGCAAATATCCTCATATACATCCATCCATATAGGCACAAACATTGACGTCGATAAATTATGAAATAAACTTTGTTTAATGTAGGTGTTAATTAGTAAATGAATACCCATTAATTTACTTTTTGCAAGATTTTAGTTTTGTTTAAGCGCAACAAATTATTTATTGTGCCTAACATTCACTTTGTAGGTAATTTTGCTAAGTTTGTTGTAAAAATACCTTATTACGAGTATCTTGGTATTTTCTTTGAAAAATCAACCACTTTTATGATGGCTTTATTAGACTATTGATGATTATATTTTTTCATGTTTATTTTTTGATAACTCTTGAACGTTATTGGTCTATTGACATTCATGATATTAATAGGAATTTCAATATTATACCACATCCAAGCCATCTACAACGACGTAAAGGACAGATTCGAATTATGCCCTATTGTTGACCATCCGGATATCCAATACGGAGCAATAACGTCTCATTGCATACATGAATTTCTCCATTCAAGATCGTAGGACTGTAGGTTTAAATGTTTCATAATATGTAGGTTGGTTTCGTACTTGAATGTAACAATGTAACTACTCGTATAGGACTTTTTATCAGATCCTATTGTTGAACAAGTTATGGTCTATGTACACACATCTGGGCCGTGTCCGAGACGTGTCAGGGAAAAATTTTATACGGATTCGATCACACACGTTCTCATGACGACTTCATTTTTTTCTTCCTGACAGACCACGGCCCGGTCACGTCCCGGACACGGCCCCGATGTGTGTAGATAGCACATTAAGGGACTTACTCATTAGCGAGCTGTTATTCGTAACCAAACAGATACAGTAACGAGGTTATAGTGTGTACGCGTGTTACAGTTACCCTTTGATACGCGGCAAAGACCGACAATCGTCGGCTCGCTGCGAGCTGCTCGTGTGGCATTCGTCGCAGGCTCGCGAACGACGTACACGCAATTTTTTTTTTGTTACAGTAATGCATGCAATGGTTACAGTTACAGCTAGCTAATGAATACCCGACTATAGTATTGTTTCATAGACCACTACTGACCAAGTTACGAGATGCATATCATGAATACTAGATGGAAACATGTGTTACAAAAAGACCTTATTAAAACAAAAAGTCCCGTGGGAGTAATCCGTGTAAAACACTGCAATGCGTATTGTTTTTGTTAACTTAATCTCATGAGCCATAATGTTTGTTAAGTTATGATAAACGAGCGTTGCATTTAGGGGACTAACTTTGTTAATGTGCAGCGTAATAAGAGGATTCTTGTTGTGATTATCTTTTGCTTTTTTTGTATTTTGGAACTTGTACAGGGGTACAAGTCTGCTAATTTATAATATTTTCAGTTGTGTGTCGGCAGAAAGTCAATGAGAGTGTCAGTGGCATTTTTGACACATTTGGTTGCAGTCAGTGTAAGCCATTGTTTAGCAGAATACCAAATGTGTAAAAAATTGCCATTAACACTACCGACACACAATACCTACTATATTAGTAGTGAAAACCGCGGGGTCTCGTTGGATGCAGGTGGCATTGGAGAGAAATTGGAGAGGCCTATGCTCAGCAGTGGGCACCTATAGGCTAAAAATAAATAAAAGAAAGCCTAAATAATTATTCTTAATAATGTTAAAACCTTATCGTACATTTTAAATAAAACATGAAAATACGCGAAACGTCCTATCAAAATAATAGTTATACTGTACATGGGTACAGTGTCATGAAAAAACCCTTCTTTTTATTTTATTTAGCCGTCTGTATCCCACTGCTGGGAAATCTCTCTCCTTTTTCTCCACGATTGTCTATCTTGCTCCTGGCCAGATATCCACGAAGGTGGCCAGCTTATCCCGCAACTTTTATACATGCTTGTACGTAAATTCTATGTACCACTTTGTTATATACAGGAAGAGTTTTCTTTTATTCAAAAACTGCCGTCCTTATTTCCCGGAAACCCATACATTGTAAACTTTCAATGTGTCACGGTACCTGGCACCGATTCTCATTCAAAACTCGACTTGAAAACGCAATGACTCGAGAACGAACTGAACAAAACTAATATTCATTGTTGACTGTACAACGAAATCGTTTACTGAAGCGGTTACTCTAAATTTGTGTTTACAGCTCAGTTACTTTCGAATTTTATCTAATGGTACTGTTTTGGGGCCTTACTATACATTCTCGTGATGAGCGTCCAAGTTGTCAAGTTTCTTTTGTAACTCTCATCGAAAAGTTCCTTTCGTAGTATCACTGCATAAGACTTGGTTACCACTTCGCTGATTGCCGTCACCCGAAGAGAGGAAAGATACTGGATTATCTAAAACTACACGACGACTTTGTAAAAAACATCATACAAGGAAAAATGGATGGTACTTAAATGGAAGAGAGAAAGACCACGGAGGACTTACATAGATCAAATAAAAGAGGGAACAGAAGTTGTGTCAGATAAGGTGCTCAAACAGACGGCTGAAAACAGAGAAGTATCGTGAAGACGCGTTGACTCTACCGACAAGAGCGGTGCTCTTAAATTTAAAGAAGATCAAACCGTCACCCAATAAGTGTGAGTATCCACTGAAAAATAATGAAGGCGCGAATTCATTAGCGAACTGTAACCTTAACCGTTGCATGCACTAACATAAGGTGTGCGCTGACACCAAGTTCACGAACCATTAGCAAACCACTTACACAATGTCATTTTTGGTTACAGCGCAATAGTTACGGTTACAGCTCGCTAATGAGTACCTACTTATACGATTTATCTTATCTTATTTAGCCATCGGTATCCCACTGCTGGGCAAAGGCCTCTCTCCTCTTCTTCCTCCATTGAGATACGATTTGATATAAAAACTTACACATCGCTTCGACAACCAATGGTAACTTCAATCTCAAAACATGAACACATAGTTTTATTTTTTTGCAACATTTGAGCTGCAATAACAATATCTAGGCGGCGGCTATGGGAATTCCTTTAGGTTTATGTCCCCTCTACCTGAGCTTGAATCGTTATGGCGAATAATCTCAAGCAGATTTTCTTTGCTTCATTTTGATTTAGGAATAACCTATTTGTGGAATTCTCTTGTGAGACTTTTTTCTTGTTTAGCTTATTCGAGTAAGTAGGTACCTAAAGATTTTTGGAGAAACGGTTATGACGGAACAGAAGTATGATTTTAACGTCTATTTTTTACCAATATCCATCCATAACAAAGTACCTTTTTGAGTGTTTCATTTTAGTTTTAGGGGTATGTATATGTATTTGTAAATGGAAAATCTTTTACCAATAATATTTCGATATTTCATGAACCATCACATTATTACATTAATACACATTATTCTTGCCTCTATTATCATTTTCCTGTTGAATTAATAGTGAAATTTTGGCTATTTCAGCCAAAATTTCACTGGTAATTAATTCGCACATTTGCCAAAACAATTTTGATTAGATACAAAAATCCAAATACATTTCTTAATCAAACTTCTGCAATGAAAACTTAATCAAACAAAATTAAATCTAAATAAAAAAGAACTCTACCACAACGGAATGCAAAAACTTAAATTACATGTCAGTCGGGGACGACGGACGTGAAAGATGCATTTTATAGTTGCAGTTCCGTTTCACATGCACACGCGTGGCGGCGGGACATTTTGTTTTACATTTTAATGCTCGTGACCGAACAATGCACAGCCGAATGGAAATATGGCTGATTGTACCTACATACATAGAGGTACTTACATAACGACGGCGAAGGGACTGACAGATGGGTGACTGTACCTACTCGAATTTATTTAAAGTCATGATTCTACGATATTTTGGGTGGTTATTAACTAAGTATGTAAGAAAAGAGAAATAGGACGCTAAATGTATTATTGGGCCCATTACCATCTACAGATAAAAGTATCTAGCAGATATTTTATACCTGTCTCTGTCTAAAACGTCATGTTTTATGAAATGGACATAGGTTTATCTGTCAGTTAAATGTTATCTAACGAAGATGGTAAAACAGGCACTTCATCGTAGGAAATGGAGGGAAGTGGTTACTGCCTACCTCGATGAGAGAGGTGTGGCAGATATGTATAACACGTCGGAAATATCTGCGGACCTGGCTTGATGACGTCATGCAACTCGTACGTACTCGTCACGGTACTGGATAGACGAAAACGGGGGAAGCGCGGGGGAAAGCGCATTCCAGCGAGGTCCGCAGATATTTCCGACGTGTTACAGGTATGTAGATATGTATTATCTAAGTTATTTGACTTCACACAGAATAATACCTAAATTAATCTTTACTTAATTCTTTTAAGTAAAGAACAATGACTTTGTTATCTAAATTCCATTTTATTTGGTTTGAAAGTTTCAATGTTATGAGGAAAGAGAAAGAAAACAAATAACATGTGAAAAGTTAAATAATATTGGGAATTCCACAACAACAATTTCTCGTTATTCTACGTACAATTCTAAGTAAATACTATATTTGGGAATTCCTCCTATAATTTATCTCAATCATACATACCTATCAACAGTTATCAGGTTTTGTTAATCGCCGTTTGCAAAAAAAAACGAACAAAAAATATACTGGGTGTAACAGAAAGGGGGTTTACACAGCGATAGTCCCCATGAAACTGAACAACTTTCCCCAAGAAACATGGGTCGAAATTCGAAAAAAAAAATCGCGAAAAAAATATTATAAAAGGTGGTGGTGGTAAAGGGGGATCCCTTCCTATAACACCCTTTATAAGAGTTTTTTAAAGAAAACCTTTTCTCCAGAACACACAAAATAATCTACAACAGCTAATGATACTAAAATAACGGTGTAAAGGCTAATGCCTGCATTTTCACTTTATAGCCAAAACAAGGTAAAAACATTGTAGGAAGAGGTAATTTTTCACGAGTTCAAGAATAAGTGCCCACCTGCAAAATACTGACAAAGAAAAGTGGTTTTGTGGCTGCGCTCTCTTGGCCCCTACTATTTGTTAGATCTCACATTTTTCGACAAGATTTTTTTGTTTAACAAACGCGTGTCACATAGATAAATGATGTTTTGTATTAAGCAGATTATTGTTTACAAAATAATCTGAATCCTTAACAAAAAAAAACATTTTGTAAAAAAAATCTTCTTCTTATTTAAGAGCTTAGCTCTTGTCGGTGGAGCCTCTTCCATCCCTCCCTATTTTCTGCCTTTTTTTTAACATCTTGATACGACATGACACCCTTTTTTTTTCCTTCACCTGTTCTAGGAACGTCCGTCTGGGTCTTCCTCTCTTCCTTTTCCCTTCAAAAAAATTATCGCACACAAAAAATACAATGGTACAAAACTGCCTTATAAGACATATTTTATAGTATATTAATACCTAATCATATTTTTTATCATAATCTTTAAACATTACACCTTTTTCATTATATAGAAACAAATGATAGTAATTCAGTACTAAGACTACTATCATGCAACAGAATAAATCAATAGGAACCATTGATTTATCTTATTCATCTTACTACATAATTCAACGTTGCAATTGAATAATGCGTTTTTCATATTCTTTCCAATACTTAATCCATTAAATTGTAACACTGGTTAGATTTATACTTGTCAGTGCATTGTTTTTTTTTTTTTTTTGTTAGGTGAATATGTAGACTTTATTATCTATAAGTTTCATTTCCAATATTTTTTCTTTTCTTTTTCTTATTTTTAATTACTAAACATGTACCCGCTAAATTATTTTAAAAGAACTTGGTAGAATAATTCTCTGATCAAGTAACATTTTAACATTGTTTTTCACAAAGCAAAACAATTTTTCTAAATTTAAATGAAAATTCCGAATTTTAGCATAATAATAAAAGTTAATAATTTATTGATTTTTTGACAAAGTTATCCTTGTCGATCTCTGACAAATTAATGTGAATTTCAATCGAGTTTCCGTAGTAGGCACAGCGATGTTTCTCCCAAAGGATCCGACATAGTTTTCGTTAAAGTGGCTTGTAGCCGTCTCGTTTCGGACCGCTCTGTATGCAATTGTGTCCGGTGAGTCTTTTATGCTTCTACCTCTGTTATACGAGATATTTTCCACTGATATTTCAATGAAGTTTTGGTGGAAAGTGCACGAGGCTGTTTTTAAAACTAGTTAAACTTTTTAAAACTAGTAGTAACTAGTTTGACGTTTTGTCCATAGACGAAACGTCAAAAGAAACTAACTAACGTCGGACTATCTTTAAACCTCATTTTGTAATAAGGGGCGTTCTGTTATCAAAAGCCCGAAACTGTCTATGAAAAAAATTACCTACAGTTTGTCAAAAAAAAGAAGAAATTAAAAAGTAGTAACACTGTGTAGTGTTGTCGCATTGTTCTTAGATTGATTAGAAAAATGGGTTGAAAACAAGAAAAAAAATCTGCCGATCTAGTTGACGCAATGATCACAATGCCACACTCTGTGGCACTGAGGACCTGCTTTCGAATATTTGCTAAGCAGATATTAAAAAGATTAGTTCAAATATCTATCGATCCGACCTTGATATTGTCTTTTATGTGTGGTTATGGAAAGTTGAAAGATAGACAAGAGTACTAAAGATTATCATCATCATCATCATCATGTCAGTTTATGGACGTCCACTGCTGGACAAAAGTCCTCCCCAAGGATCTCCACAACGACCGGTCTTGCGCTGCCCACATCCAACGGTTTCCAGCGACTTTAACCAAGTCGTCAGTCCACCTTGTTGGAGGCCTTCCCACACTGCGTCGTCCGGTACGTGATCGCCACTCGAGAACCTTTCTGCCCCATCGGTTCTGCGAGCAATGTGCCCCGCCCACTGCCACTTAAGGTTTGCGGTTCTTCGAGCTATGTCAGTGACCTTGGTTCTTCTGCGGATCTCATAATTTCTGATGTGGTCACGTAGAGAAACTCCGAGCATAGCTCTCTCCATCGCCCTTATATATCAAAAATATTCATATTAAAGATAATATATCAAACTAAAGATATACCAAAAATATTCCACAAAACGCTATCCAAACTTACATTTTCATTTCACACTAAAAACGAAATATATAGAAGTCGTCCAAATCCAAATACAAAGTTGTAAAACATAAAACCTGAGTAATATTGCCAGTATTGAATCTCAGACCGTAAAGGTTTGTATATGGCAACATTGTGCATATATTTTGTCGATTTCGTTCAACCATTTCGCTATAATTCAATAGCGGGGTTTTAGCTTTTAAGATTTTGAATATAAATAAAATAGAACTTAGTTTTATGTGCAAGAATTGAAATACCTGACTCAGCGTTAGTACAAAGTAACATTTAGTAAATACTTATGTTCAAAGTCTTTCTTCGTTGTAGATATCCTATTTCTTCTATTTCACTAAAACTAAATTAACCTTAAGAAAAAAAAACGAAACCTAAACCAACAATGTAGTTTTGAATAGGCAAAAATCTTACAGCGCACCGTAAAGTACGAAGCGGAAAAGTAATAAAAGTACAACATTTTACGTCAATACTTGTGTGGGAGATTGTACACTTAGTTGTAAACCGTTTTATGAGCTCAAAAGATTATGCTCTACTAAATAAATATATTCGTTATGTTTATACAAGTTTTTGAAAGCTACTTAAGAAACTTGTCTATTTTATATAACATAATCTGTCTGTAACTAAAAGGCTTCACTCAAATATAGAGAAATATGTTTGATGTTACCTATTCTATAAAATCGAATCTAAATAAGGAGATACTTAGAAAAATACGGATCACCAATAAAGGCCAAAACACACCGGATGCGTATGCGTTGCGTATGCGTAGACGTATGCATAGGTACCTCTGCGTTGTAATGTATGAAACCGTCACCGCTTGCGTAACGTAGACGTACACGTCGACGTGACGCTTAGCCCGGTGTCACATCGGGTTACACCGTAACTACGCGCGGGGCTACGCCGTGCTTACGTCTACGTTACGCATACGCATCCAGTGTTTTTCAGCCTTAAGATCGCTAAAATCATCAAAGTGCAAGTGGGCAGGTTATATACCACGCAAAACACATCAATGTTGGGGTTGAAAAGTTCTGAAATCAGTTCTGGAACAAGAAAAGTTTTGGAAAGTAACCGCAGATTTGCAAGCGCACTGTAGGATGTTCAAATATAAAAGATACACAGGTTATCTAACTTGATAGGTAGGAAATTCTCGGTAGGCAGGTATATACAAACCTTATCCAATCAAAACAAGTGGACGTCTTTAAGGCAGGCTTTGGTCCAGTACTGAACGTCCTACAGAACAGAAAAACAAAAAAAAAACTTATTTTATGAATACAATTTCGACAAGCAGAACTCGTAAATTAATACAATTGTCGAAAATTAATACGAAACCAAAACAGAGCTCCAATATTAATGTTTTATTTCCAAAAATATACTGATGTCCAACTGACTGTTGCGTTTACATTGTTCAGTTGTGCTAAGTAATCCGTGTTCATATTATTTGTAGGTATAATTTATTTACCTACGTACTATAGGGTTGAGGTAACTGATGAATTTCATTCACATTCATGTGTAAAGTAAAAGAAGTGTGTTTGGATCGTAGCAAGTGGAGGGAAGTGGCCTCTTTCTACCCCGTTGGTGTATAGGTGTGACAGATGCCTATGTAGGTGGGTATCCATGTAAGTACAGGTTTGATAAATTATTTATTTAACCATGCTTGAATATGATTTAAAATGTATTTATACGCTGTTTCATGAAAATAATGGGACGTTATTTTCCGTCGACTGAACATCACAAACGGATAATACGTCAAAAAATATACTTACCTACCTACCCATACTAATTCTGGAAGACGGAACGGAATTGACTTTTAAATAATTGATGACGAAAATAACAATTTTGATGAGTTATCATGATTTTTATTGATCTAAAAAATAAATGTTGCTGAAAGATATATGATAATAAAATAGGGAAGATTTGTGGGAAGCCGCCACCAACAGAAATGTGTGGAGAAGCATGGGAGAGGCTTTTTCCCAGCAGTGGGATAACATAGGCTAAAAAAAATGTATTTCATTCATTTTTCATTTATTTATTTTCATGTAAACGTACCTGATTCACTTGTTTTTGTACAACCCTAACGGTCATATTTCATAGTTGTAAAATGTAATATGTTATTTCGGAAATCATTTTAATTTAAAACGTTTTCATGCATGAGCTGCTCGCCGTAATATGTTCATTAACATAATTGCCTATTTTGTATTTCATTTGTCATTCCTTGTTAATTTTGTAACATAAATAAATATTGTTTTTGTAGTTAATTGTTGGGGATTGTATTGGCCAAGTGCACTTATTTAACTCGAGGTTTTGGCACAAACCGCAACCGTGCTGCAACCGCTAGTGCGTTAAATAAAGGGTGATAAAGAATGCACATCGGCAATCATCGCATTTCCGAATACAAAAGAATGTTAATTTTCATGTACATCAATTTATTAGATTAATCGTTCATCGGAATTTGAATTCAAAACTAAGTTCTTTTATTTTGATTTGGTAACCGCTAAGTAGTGCGTACGTACAGTAAAGGGTGACACACGTGATAAAGAATGCACATTATTGCACATCAGCAACCATCATATTTCCGAATACAAGCGAATGCTAATTTCCATGTACCGTACATCATTAATTGATCAACGGTTCATCGGAATTTGAATTTAGAACTAAGTTCTTTTATTTTGATTTGTACCACGATTGACAAAACAAACGTCAAGCTATGTGCGACACAGATATCGCTTATACGAAGTAGAAATTAGCCGATTGCCTCTTTTCGAACATTGATGTGCATTCTTTATTGTCCTTTACTATAAGAGCACTTAGTTCCTTACTTTCATAAGGAACTAGGAACAAATAATGTCTCTCCCCGTTATTAAAAACGCGTTTCAAAAATAGTTTTAGGGCAAATGTCATTTCTTGACGTTTTTTTTTTCTATAACCAAAACGTCATTTATCCGAGTTTATTCTAGGACTATTCTCCTTTTGTAATAAGTGGGTAAATGTTTACAAAAAAATAACAAGGCTTATATAAAACTACAATATAGGTAAATCGCTAATGTACCAACTATCTGTAAATGTAAGTGTCATACCAACTTCATAAAAAGTACAAGGAACAAACAACAACAAACAAAAGATTCACAACAAATTACACAGCATTTAGAAGTATTTACTGTGTATAATAACTTACTAAGTATTGAACTGTCAATCGTTGAAGGATTAAAAATTCAAATAGGGGAAAGGTAATTCAAATTACTTTATCGCTCGGTTGGTCAGTGTAATTGGAGGAAAGTATTGTAATTAATATACGTAATAAACTACAAATATACGCTAAGGAAAGTGTATTTTCTGATTGTATCTTTCTATTATAGATATTATGTAGTTATTAAAATATTGTTTAATATGTACGTTGATAACTTTACCTGTAATTAGAAAGTGATTAATTTATTTTTATATTTTAAGTATATAAAAACAACTATGGCAATATTTTTAATGAGTAATTAGTTATCTAAGCGGGTTCCTCTCGATTAAATTCACTGTCAAAGCCACTCGACTGTATAATGGTCTGTCTAGACACATCCGGGTCGTGTCAGGGAAAAAATATCAATCCATACATTTTCTATAGATTCGTTCACTTACGTTGTCATGACGACGTATGTTTTTCCCTCCTGACGGGCCACGGCCCGGACAGGTCCACGTCACGATGTGTGAAGATAGACCTTTGCCCGATTAAATACAAATTAATGGTACGAGTTTGTATGAAAATTATGAAGTTATCAAGCGTTCGTTTATTCGCTATAATATTTGAAACTACCACGATATAAAATAACAATGTGAAACCATAAAAAATATATCTTAATTAAATATTCAGTTATTTAAGAGTATTTTTGAAATCTAAATCTACAAAATTTTTAAATTATTATTCGAAAACAGATGAAAACATAAAAAAGCAAAAACTAAACTTATTTTCTTTAGAAAGTAACTTTTTGATTGATTTTTTTATTTTCTATTATTCAGCTATACAGTATCTTGAATTTTAAAAAAGCTTCATTTGCTCGTTATCGTTAACTTAGAATAATAAAAATAATTCGCTCATTATACGCTGTCGTTATTAAATATTACGTAAAATGAAGCGGAAAGAATTGTTAAGGACACCTTTGTAAGAACACCCCACTTTGTGCAACAGTTGCCGCGCTACATTACGTTCCAATACTTCGAGGCAGCTAGGAGACTGCCGAACAAACAAACACACAGTGATTGTTAACTTATTTAGACTATAGTGCGCGAATTTACCAAACCGCGAAATAAAAAATTGGAAAAATAATATTTTAAATGGACTTATAAAATTCGTAAACTCCGCAAACGCGCTCAATAAAACTGCTTTGTTACCAGTGTAGCCCCAATAAAACAGTGCTTTTTAATGAAAATATTAAAAAGTTAAAATAAATATGGCGTCACTTTGGGTACCTCCAGACATAACTCCAATTTGCGCAGACCAGCACGCACCGCTAACGCAATGTTCTCCAACAGGATATATGTTCCTAGCCCTAGTTACGCAGTTATTTGGGCAATCTTCTTATAGTGAAAAGAGTTTAATAGGAGACATATCAAACGGCATTAGCGGGTTTGGGGTAACGTCAGCAGATCCAGGAATTTTAAGACCAACACAATTCTCTTTTGAAAATGGATTCCAGGCAACAACAGGCATAGGACCTCCCCAATCAACCTTATCTTCGCCTTTTAGTTTTGGCGGTACAACATCGTTTTACGGCAAACCCGAACTAGCTTACGCATTTGATCATAGACATGAGACAAAGTTACCATCATCACCAATTTTCGACTTTAATTACGTGAACAGAAGGTTTTTTGATACTGAAGGAGCGGATTCGAAAAAAGTGACAGTGGCTGCGAAGAAACAGGATAGCAAGAGTGAGAAAAGCAGGCGAAAGAGGCAGATAGAAGAGTATGACTTTATCATTGTTGGAGGTGGTTCTGCGGGTTGTGTTTTGGCGAATCGATTGTCTGAGGTCAAGAAATGGAAGGTAAGAGTTTAGAATTATTTGTAATGAAATAATTGATCATCAAGCTTTAACAATCTTTTATGTAATAAAACTGCAACGAAGAATTTTATCAGGTCATTTTCATTAGTTTACATTGCGGTGTCTGTTTATATTGGTTAATTTTCATACGTTCAATTTTAAAACAAGTAATAGAAAAAAATCTTTTAAAGTCAAGCATTGCGTCTTAGTTTCAAAATTTTAGAATTAACAGCTACTTATTTCAGAATCCCAATTAAGTTAAAAGAAAAATGTCATACATTTAAAAATGTGAAAAATACATAAAAAATTGTCAATGTCTTTTTAGAAACAAAACGTTTATAATGAATGATGACTTTCTATTGATAACAATGCATTAATTAATGAGTATTGTTCAGAATTGCTTCAAGTTTTGCAACAAAATTAACATAGTCTCATGGGAGCTGAGATAAAATTACGAAAGACTTCCTTGTTAAGCATTTGATTTAAGTAGGTACCTAGGTACTAAATGAGTACCTACTTTATTAGTGTTACTTCATGAGTACTCGTATTTAAGTACCTACTTAACGAATAGGTAGTACTTAATCTTGGGTTTAAGTTAAGTGCATTGAATTGAATTTTACTTTAATTTTGATCACTGCTACCTTATCAGATGGATCGAAACGGATATTTAAATCGATCGATAGATGATTAGCCGCACAATATGAAAGGTCAATAAAAATAATAGATCATGTCGTTGTCACTGTCTTTGTTGAAAAAACAGAATAAGACGGCACGATGTTCAATGAATCAATGTTATGAGCTTTTCATGCAATTGGGGATAATCATAACATAAATCATAATATTTATTGCACTGCCACAAAGTAACAAAATGGTTTTAAAAATAATTTACAGTACATGTAACACGGCAAACAGAGAGAGGACCTTGTATTGTCAAATTATAGGTACTCATTGCTAGTACCTACTCGATGTAAAAAAATTGAAAACAAATTAAAGTTAAAAAGGAGAAAAATAAATAAAAACAATTTCCCATTTCCTTATAGCTCAAATCATACTTCCCGTTCTATCATATGTATAGTTTTTTTATTTTCCTCATAACACGTAACAACAATAAGAATTCTCATGCATGAGAACGTGACGTGAGAAAATCACTTGCACTTTTAAATTCTCAGCGGATCATTACAAAAGTATTAATTACAAAGTATGCATTTTCACATACCATTTTATACATTTCATTTTTAGGGTTCCGTACCTAAGGGGTGAAAACGAAACCCTATTACTGAGACTAAGTTGTCCGTCTGTCTGTCTGTCCGTCCGTCTGTCACCAGGCTGTATCTCATGAACCGTTATAGCTAGAGCGTTGTTATTTTCACAGATGATGTATTACCGTTGCCGCTATAACAACAAATACTAAAAGTAGAATAGTAATAATAATTAAGGGGGGCCATACATCAAACGTGATTTTTTTTGCCTTTTTGCTCGATATTAATAATGCCTACAGATAGACAAAATTATTAGGCTATTGTTAATCTAGTGAATGGTACGGAACCTTATCGCACACTTGGCCGGCTTTATTCATCAGAATGAGATTTATTTTGATTGTTAACGAGCTTTGTATTTTGCGGCATATTTAAATTATGATATGATTCATTGAAAATATACGACTATTATTGCGTTATATAAGAGCGTAATTTGTCTGTGATGTTTTATTTATATATTTTCAATATCCGAAGGTAAATATTTTAATATTACAAAGAGAAGATTTGATTTATTATTTTGATAGAGTTCGTATTTCAATTGAAATGACAATGATATTCGATTGAGAATTTTGAGTGATACTCTGAATATATTTCTATAAATGGTATTGTTTTAAAAATCGCATAATAACAGTATTTTGAACTTATAATAATAAATAACCAATGTTTTCTACCACAAGCTATTCACTCTTGACGAGTCCAATTCTATGTTGGCGCTCATTTACAGTCTTTTAATAAAAAATTTGGACGGATGTACTTTTATTTATTTAACATATCTATTACTGAAAATACTACTTTTACATATCAAGCATCAAATAAATGGCCAAATCATAGGAACTCAAACCGTCTGAGTAAGTTTTTTATCCAATTTATCCAAGATGCCACCAGACCATTAAAATTGCCCAATATTTATTTAGGTCCCAACCTTGCGAAGGTTATCAGTATTGCGAACCTAACTAATCATGCGTAACGGTCAATGTCTGGGTGAATACCTTTTGTTTTTTACCCGACTACGGCAAAGCCAAAAGGAAGGGTAATGTTTTTTGTTTAGCTCTCGTTTCTTGTGGCTGTTGCCAAATCGATCGATGTATATTTGATTTAAATGGTCACTTCCAAAGAAACAGCTGTCAGATTGTATATCTTCAGTTTAAATCGCTAAAATCAGTCAAAAGTGGTTTTAAACGGTTATAAGGTTTGACTGTATACATGCGTACTTACAGCTTTTTAGACACATTAAAATTACTCATGTAAGTAACCATTTTTTCCCGAAGTCCAAATTATATATTTTTTCTTACGTTCCATTCAAATGATGAGTGGCCAATCAAATTTTTCATGTTTTTAAAAAGTTATTTAACTTTCAGTTTCTGCATCGATAAGTACCTATAGTTTACTATTTTGGGCATTCTATTTGTGGTAAACACGAGGACAAATAAAAGCTATTATTTTTGGAATTCGCAATGTCACTTCCAAGGTTGAATGTAATTGTTACCTTTTACCCAATTTTATCACGCAGTGGACTTAAGAATTGGTTAAATTCAATGATTTAATTTAGTTTGTAACAGTTTTAATATTAAAATTGATTTAAATAGGATATTAAATAATCCTTACCAATATTGTCGGCTGTACATCAAAACGATGCAACAAATTGACGTGTTTTTTTAGGTGGAGATAGTTAATGGAGTGAAAAGTAACTTAGGGAGGCTACTTTTTGTACGGAAGCAGCCTTGTTCGATAAAATTAATGTCAGTCGACATACTAAGGCCAAAATATCAGATTTCAATTAATTAAAGAAGATAAAAATCTTATATTTAATAGACATAAAATTGATATAACTAGGGCATAAAACAAAGCAACTGAAGACAGAAACTTGCCAACACCAACATAAGATAATCATCAATCGTCATTTAAAATAATGAAGAAAATAACTTTAGTGGACAAACTATTTTAAACAAAGATATCGCTTATCCAAGATGTCTTTAAATTAGTGTATCTCTACAAGAACCTTGAACATGACAATGAAAATAAAGTAAATGGAATCGACCAAAGTAAATAACCTTTGACTGAATAGTTATTATGTCCTATTCAGTAAGGAGAGATTAGCTAAATCCAGTGCATAGTAAAACTGGATGTAAAACAAAAACGATGAAGCTACTGATAAATGTGGTTGAAGCGAAAGAAGTAGGTATATTTGCCTCGTAGCAAGTGAAGGGAAGTGGTCTTTGCCTACTCTGATGGGAGAGAGGCGTGACAGATATTATGCAGCTACGTATGTAGAGTTGCATAAAATGAGAAGAGATGCGTTCGCCAAAAGTGTAACAAATATTAGGTACTGTTGGTCAAAGAATCACATTGAAATGACACTTGCTACGGAACGTTAAGAAAAAAAAAACTATCATATGTGTAGACTGCAGATCTATTTAGTACCAATACTACGAATCTGTATGTATATATACACATGTATTTGCATGTTTACATGCGATCTATAGTATTGTTCTTTCAAATGCTGTCCATTATTTTGCATTTCTTAAAAGAAACGCTCGTCAATTATTTATAGTCATACTGCATCACTTGTGGGTGTACGATTTCATACGCTTTTAACGTGATCTCTTGAAAAACTCACACAACACAATATCTATAGTATAAGTAAATAATACTAGCAATTTCGTTTTGAATTATTGCGAAATAACCCAATTATGGAACTGGGCTGGACATGTTTGCCGTATGCACCCGGATCGATGGGCCAAGATTTCTACCGGCTGGTTGCCGCTCGACGGCCACAGAGGTAGAGGTCGGCCTAAGAAGAGATGGCGCGACGATCTGGATGCATACTTGGCAAACTGGCCAGAGGCGGCCGGAGATAGGGAGGCATGGAGGAATGCGGGGGAGGCCTTTGCCCAGCAGTGGGACACAATAGGCTACTAAAAAAAAAAACCCAATTATATGATAAAAGCGCACGAAATCGTAAGCAAAAACTAGTCGTACATAATCAGTTCCATCACAAACTAATTCCGAGACACAATAAAACTAAAACAAAGTCTGTGAGTCGCAAAGCGAAAAAGTTTTACAATTGCAGTCTGAACACTTAGCCATCTTTGTACTTGGCCAATGTTTTCCTCGACAAGCACTAAAGGGGCAATTCTGGTCATTTGCCCTTGCTCTGGCTGTGTGTAAAAGTATTGTTGTATAATCATCATCATATTTAAGAGAGCGTCGCTTTTGACGGTGAAGTCTTTGCCATTTCGCTTCCTCCGTCCGTTGGATCATCTGCTAAGACACAACAACTCTAGCCGAATTAACGATATCTAAAGCCAGGTATACTATATTAGCGAGCTGTAACCGTAACTTTAGCATACCCCGTAACCAAAAAGCATAGTGTGTATGGTAAGAAAAATTACAAGGCTGTGCACTAGTTGTAGTACTCCACTCTTAAGTCAGCGATGTGACCAGAATTGACGTTTTTTTCTCGTTATTTATTGAGGGTTTGTATTTTCTGCTTTCTTTTATTAGTGTATTGTATGATCTTGTGATTCAAAATTTGAATTCATTTTTGTTTAAATTTTTAGAATTTTCGTTTCCCACCCTTTAATAACCGAATGATCAATATACGACCAGCGTAAAAAGATCTCTAAAATTATATTTCCAAGTAGTGAAACAAATGACTTATGAGGCCATAAATCACTAGTCAGTTTGAGCTATGAAAACAATTGAAGTTTATAACATTCGTTTTTCAAATTAGCACCTACAGTTATGTTTGCGTGCTGTTAATAGCGATATACATCACTTGTGCAGTTTAGACGTCTAACGTGAGTATGAAGTATTACAATCTTGCATAAATTACAATTAATTTATTGCTAAACTCCTTACTGTTATGTTTGTAAACATAAAATGGAATTCCCATATAAATACGTACCTAGTACCCACACTAGTATATTGATTTATTTATAGCCAGCGAACTAAATCCTATACGAGGAAAGGGACGTACTTAATTTACCTGATTTATTACCTAATCAATTTTTCCGAAGAAACATTGTTCGAAATATGAAAAAAGAATTAAAATTTTCATAAAATTAACGGAACATTTCATACAATGCTTAATGTTGGCAATAAATGATATGATTTATGAACAGCTGATCAACAATATTACGAATTTTTATGTCGTATTTCGATCCATATTGCTTGGCGAAAGTTGCCTGAGCAGTTTGCATCCCTTTAAATTCGGTGATAGAGACAAAAACAACCCGTAATTTAATCAAAACAAGGTCAAAGTAAACTTGCAACGAAACTAAAATACATTTATTAAACTGCAAAAGATAGTTTAACAAGATTGCTAACAACAAAACGAAAGTACTAACAAGTTTTATTAATCCAGCGCCCCAGGTAGGCAATTAATTAAATTTAGTAAAGTTTAGACACAATCAAACTTTGTGGCGGGGACGAACTAGTTTTTTATTTAAAACGAATTGTTTGCCTCAAACTCATTCGAAGCTTTTCCATTTATTATTATCTTATGGAGATTGGATTTCTATTTTTAAATTTGCGGAGTTTTAAAAAGAAATAAATGAAACCAGAAGAGGTATTGATTATGTTATAATGATTGTGGTAATTTCTCTAAAATACAGGCTATGGTGTTAAGTTAAAAAGTCTTTTGTTTTTGCAGTTTAGTTGCAGTAAATGCTCATAGTAGCGGTGGTAGCCCAGTTGGTAGAACGCTTGCCTCGAACTCCAAGGGCGCGGGTTCGAATCCTGGCGCGGGCACGTACCTCTGAGTTTATTTCTCATGTACGGATCAATTTATTCGATTACCACTTGCTAACGGTGAAGGAAAACATCGTGAGGAAACCTGCATACACCAAAGAAGAAATTCGAAGGTGTATGTGAAATCCGCCAACCCGCACTTGGCCAGCGTGGTGGATTACGGCCTAATCACTCTCTGTATGAGAGTAGGCTCGTGCCCCTCGGTGGGGACATATATGGGCTGATAACAACAAATGTTCATTAAGTTCATTTATCATTAAACACTGTACTGTCTTGTTCTGATAGTTTACTGTTACAGAGTGTTGGCTTTACGTTGGCTTAATTTTTTTTTCCAAAGGCCCAAGTCTGCTAATTTACAATATTCTCAGTTGTGTGTCGGCAGAGTGTCAATGTCATTTTTGACACATATTTGGTCGCAATCAGTGTAAAATGCCGTTGACACTCTTCCGACATACAACTACTTAAGGCTATTTTAAATAAGCATTTTAAATTAGACTTGGGGGCCTGTAATGACCCTAAATTATCTGAAACATATTACTTTATCCTATCGAGATTACATTTATTTATGTCATCACAAGTTCATTATAATCATCAATATCAATTTCAGCCTAAACACATCCATTAGCCGATCCGAAGTTAATTCTATTCTGATCGATGTTTTTCCGAATTAACATACTAACAATAACCTTCACAGGTTTTACTTCTGGAAGCAGGTCCAGAAGAACCTGACGTGACCAGCGTACCAAGTTTCGCTCCAACTCTGGGCCAATCGAACATTGACTGGAATTACAGAACGCAACCCGAGGAGCTGACGTGCAGAGCTCAGAGAGGACAAACTTGTGCTTGGTTCAGGTAAGTCCTGAACTCAAACAGGTCTTAAACGAGGTTTAAATATAGTTTTAAAACCAATTCAATGTCTATAGACAAAACGTCATGGACAATGAACGTGAACATCATGAATGTCACAGACATGACAAAACAATTGTCAATAAACAATACTTCACAGACATGATAAAACATTTTTAAAGACAAAACGTCGTTTACCTTACATTAAGTGTAATGATGTGCAAGTGCATCTTTTTTTGGAAAGTATGGAGGTCATTAAAATTGTACCCAATTGTAATTTTTTTGCTTTCCTTTAAAAAAAAACGGCTTATAAAAATTTGGGTTATCATTTTGTAGGTACACCTATTAAATTGCCCGAAATTAACTCTGACATGTGACAGATTGCTCAATTTTTTGACACAAGACTTTAAAGACCAACAGGCACGTCACTTAAAAATAATATTTCTAAAATGAATACTATTAAAATATCCTCCCTCGCCTCTATTCTGTTTTCAAAATTCTAAAATTCAATTTATTTAGGGATCAGAAATCCATCTGAAGCTCATGATTAGTTTGATCTGGATTACGTGATCTATTTGAGAAGTAGCCTGAAAAGGTAGAATATATTAACTTAGTTTTACAATTTAATTTATTCGCATTATATTCAGCTTTTTGGCATGTTGATCTTGTTTGAAACAACGTTTACTTTCTGACTTTTTAATATATAATTAATTGAGACTTACACTTTCTTTCATTTTGATTAATTTGGTGGGCGTGCTTTAAATTTATTAACTTTCTTTACTAGGTAAAAGGGTAATTGGCGGATCAATTAATTTCGTTTAAAATCACTCATCTCCAATTGCATGAAAAGTTCATTTACTTAGTAATCAAGTAAACATCATGCCGTCTTATTCAGATTTTTGACAATAACAGTGATACTTTAATTGTTGCTTCTTACAACTGGATATGAACCCGCCTAAATATGGCTAAAATATGGCTTAGTACTAGTACGGCAGTATCAAAATTATTTGCAAAATGTTGAATAGCGTTTTTTTTTTTAATTTGGGATTTACATTTGAGTGATGAACCTTATCACAGTGATTTTAAACGAATGGAGCTAATATTTCTATTTTTAAACTCTTTCATCTTTAATACTCTAATAAAAACTAATATTTATCTTTCTTTTAACTAATACTCTTTGCAGCGGTCGAGTTATGGGTGGTGGTAGTGCGATCAACTATTTAGTGTACATGAGAGGAAATAAAAAAGATTACGACGACTGGGCTGAATTAGGCAATCCTGGATGGAGTTACCAAGAAGTATGAAAATCACAGCTTTGCTTCATTTTTATTGTCAAGCTTAATAGTTTTGAACAATCATCAAAGCTACTGAATTGCTTTACCTATATAATTCTATGTAATTGAATTATAGCAATATTTTGAAAAACATATCGTTTCAGGTTCTTTCATACTTTAAAAAGTCCGAAAACAATCGAGATATAGAAGCAAAGAATAAAAAATTTCACGGAGTAAACGGCCCTCTTACCGTCGAACGATTTTCATACGCGGACAAAAATATACCATTACTCGCTAAAGCTTTTCAAGAAAAAGGTTTACCCCTAATCGATTTAAATGCAGAAAGACAAATAGGTACAATGATAACACAGACTACTTCAAAAGATGGTCAAAGAATATCTACAAACGCTGCATTTATAAAGCCAATAAGAAAACTACGTAAAAACCTCACAATAAAAACAAATGCTCAAGTTACAAAGGTCTTAATAGAATCTGATGGAAATATAGCTTATGGAGTAAAATACATACAAAATGGCAAGTGGAAAGAAGCACATGCAAGTAAAGAAGTCATATTAAGTGCTGGTGGTCTTAACTCTCCAAAAATACTAATGCTATCTGGTATAGGACCACAACGTGACTTAGAAGCGTTGAACATTAAAGTCATAAAGAATCTTAAAGTCGGTTACAATCTACAAGACCATGCAACTACAAATGCAATGATTATGAAACTTTCAAATAAGACCTCAACTCAAATAGATCCAAAACAAATATTGAATGAGGTCAAAAAGTTTCATGGTTCCAGTTACAAATATGGACCTTTATCAGCAACTGGGCCTTTGCATGTTACAGCGTTTATAAGAACTGAACTAGCAGATACTGACGAAAGTATACCAGATATACAATTTCATTTTGATGGTCGAAATTTAAGAGAATTTTATTCAGATCCTACAAATTATTTAGAAAGTAATGTGATGCCACTATCTTACTACAACAGTATTAACGTTAGGCCAATTCTTCTGGCACCTAAAAGTAGAGGCTTCTTAACATTGAATAAAACTAATCCAGTTTTTGGTCAACCTTTGATTTACCCAAGATTCTTCACAGTGAAACAAGATTTAGACACTTTAGTAGCAGCGCTTAAGTTTTTTACAAGTCTAGAAAACACGAAAGCCTTTAAAAAAAACGGCGTGATATTTGCCAAGAAACCAGTAGAAGCATGTTCAAATCTTGTTTGGGGTACATCCGATTATTTTGCTTGTTTGTTCACCAGATATACTGGAACTATATACCATCCATCTGGAACTTGTAAAATGGGACCAAAGAGAGATAAAGAAGCTGTAGTCGATGCTAGACTTCAAGTACATGGGGTTGACCATTTGAGAGTAGTAGACGCTTCAATAATGCCTAATATTGTAAGAGGCAATACAAATGCACCAGTTATAATGATCGGAGAGAAAGCTGCAGATATGATTAAAGAAGATTGGGAGGAATATCTATGAAATAGGAAATCTAGCAAGTTATGTATAAGTAGGTATATTATGGAACAAAAAGAAATTGAGATAGGTACTCAATCATTTTTAAAAGGTATTAAGTGATGTTGAAGAAGACAAACAGTCATTTTGAAATAAACACAAACTAAATACTAAGTACAAATGAACCACAGTTGTAAGTTGTGATAAATATTATTACATGTTGCAATGAAAATAATGTTCAGAGAGTGGAGTGTAATTTATCAGTACAAATGTATTAATTATACAAAACAATGATGTATAGGTAAATAGTTAAGATAGAGCAATACATTATAAATAAGACACTGTTCATTATAATTTTGATAGAACCAATAAACTATATTTTAAAAAGTTTTTTTATTTACCATATTTGTTACAAACACAACTTCACATAACCCAAAAAATCATGCAGCATGGTGAGTTCTCGAATTTCAAATAAATATTCTGTTTGTTTTGTCACTTGTAGCGTTTTGTAGACCATGAATAACTTTTTATATTTCACAGACAGTAGAACACTGTGGTAGAACTGCATATTAGTTAAATACCTCTTAAACAAACATGTAAATAATTGTATTTATTAACACTTGTAGCAAGCAAACACGACACTTAGACCATAATATATCGTAATATTGAAGTATTTGAAATTCGTTCTAAAATAAGTATTTGTGCTCACCTGTGTTTTTGTATATTAGTTGTTCATTGCTCATGAGATTAAATTGTTGTTTGAAAAATACATTGCCTATTTGATTAGTTGATAATGATAACGCGGTTCAACCGCCTCCATAGTTTGACGTTTGATATGTAATGGAGAGTTATTAAAAAGTTTTGTATACTAAATGTTTGTCATAAAATGTTCACAAACGTTACTAAACATGCAGCACACTGCATGTTCCCACAGGAGCACCATAAAACACCAAGTGTGGACTCTTCATGATTTCGTACCAAACGTCAACCTAATGAGTAAAGCACCGTCATTTGTTTTTATTCTTTGAGCAACTGATCTTAGTTATTTGTGTGTTTGTAGTTTAGTATCTTTGTCATTGCACGCGATTGTTCAAAATGTCATCGACTCAATACCAACATTTTCAATTAATTAAAAATGTTTTAATTCAATGGCATTCTGATTTTACTTTTATGAAAAATTTTAATCATCACAACATAAGAAACGTGTCATTTTGAACAGTTGCGTGCACAAATCTGAATAATTTCTGCAAGAAAATTATTTATTATTTTAAAATTTCCAGAGGCAGAACATTGGGTGGATCAAGTGCCATTAACTACATGGTGTACATGAGAGGTAATAGGAAAGACTATGACGAATGGGCCGAATTAGGAAACCATGGATGGAGCTTCCGAGAGGTGAGTTTATCGATGGTCTTTTTATCATATTATCCTTAACTTTACACTATACTGTATTTATAGCCAGAATATCGAATACTTGCATAGTCTATACAAAATATTTGAGTAATTTGTATTATTATGATGATGAAAGGTTTATGACCAAGACAAGTGTTATTCTTAAAGGGAGGGAGTGGTCTTTTATGTTTGGAAGTGGACGTCCTACACCTAAAGATCTATTAATTGAACCTTATCGCAAATTCTTGAATCATATGAAATAATAGTTGTTATTATTTTCTTCCAGGTATTACCTTATTTCAAGAAGGCAGAAAACAATAAAGATATTGAAGCTCACCATGAATATTTCCATTCAGTTGGAGGCCCTCTTAACGTCGAAAGGTTCTCTTACGTCGACTTAAGCACGATGATGCTTGTTCAAGCATTTAAAGAAAAAGGTCTGCCTATTACTGATTTTAATGGAGAACACCAAATAGGTACTGATATTGGTCAATCCACTTCGAAAGACGGTCGTCGTTGGTCTACCAACGTCGCTTACATAAGACCTATAAGAGGCAAAAGACCGAATCTTAATGTTATCACCGGAGCGTTTGTGACGAAAATTATAATAGACCCATCATCAAAAACAGCTGTAGGAGTTGAATACGTCCAAAATGGTGCATACTATTCAGTATACGCAAGGAAAGAAGTCATTCTAAGCAGTGGTTCTATAAACTCTCCAAAAATACTTATGTTGTCTGGTATAGGTCCTAAAGAACACTTACAAGGGTTAGGTATACCTGTACACGCAAATTTGAAAGTAGGATATAACCTCCAAGATCATGTCACTACAGACGCGTTAACAATAGCATTGTCAAATAAAACTGCGACAATGGTTAGTAGAGAGCAACTTGCAGATGAAGTGTACCATTATCACTCGCAACATCCGAAGAAAAATGGTCCTTTAGCTACAACATCCACTTTAAATGCCATAGCTTTTATACAAACCGAACACAGATATGATGACGTACCAGATATACAGTACCATTTTGATGGACGTAACGTTGAAGAATTTTACTCTGATCCTACAACATATTTAGCAACTAACATCTTTCCTTTAGCATTCTACGATGGGTTATCAGTCAGGCCTTTGCTATTAAGACCTAAGAGTCGAGGTATTATATTGTTAAATACAACAGATCCAGTTTTTGGACAACCTTTGATATACCCTGGATTTTTCACTGTGAAGAAAGATTTAGATGTATTGGTGAAAGGAATGAAATATGCTGTTAGTTTGGAAGAGACAGAAGCATTCCAAAGATCTGGAGCTAGGTATGTTAGGTTACCAGTTCAAGCGTGTTATGATTATGCTTGGGGGTCGTACGACTATTTTGCTTGTTTAGCCACAGCGTATACATCTACAATCTATCATCCTGTAGGAACATGTAAAATGGGACCAAAATGGGATCACGATGCTGTAGTAGATCCCAGATTAAGAGTGTATGGTATTAGAAAACTAAGGGTTATAGATTCGTCTATAATGCCGCTAATAGTTCGAGGTAACACAAATGCCCCAACTATTATGATTGCGGAAAAAGGGGCTGATATGATTAAAGAAGAATGGCTTACGTATCACCATTAAATTATTAATTTTAGAAAATAAATAGTGAATTTATAGTTTCGTTGTCGGTTTCTTGCTAAATCTTTTCAATATTGGTACAGGTACACTTCCTTTGATAGTATAATAATTTATTAATTTAATTTATTGATTTGATTCCTGATATTTGAACAATGTAAATGTAACTGATACACGTTTTAGTGTATAATATGAAATTCTGATACTTTCAAATTAATTAAATATGGCAAAGCTGTTTTAAATTCTGATTCAGTCTTCAGCAAAGCCAAATACCTAAATCTATTTATATTTTTATACTTTTAGAGAAAATAAATATTTTGTAACTAATATTGGTTTTATTACACACAAATATTTACAAAGAACATTGTATGAGGTGACTAATGAATGTGGATGAGGCGAAAGAACATTTTTTTAGATCGTACAAGTGGAGGAAAGTGGGCCCTACCTACCTCGATCAAAGAGAGTCATGCCAAATAGGTATGTAATTAGTTTAGTTTCGACACTATTAACTCCAGATTTAGTCTTTTAACATGTTTTGTACGTAAATAAATACTGAAAAATGCATGCAAAAGTGTTCTAGATACGTCGTTGTAGATTTTAGAGTGAGGACATAGTCTCAGTACAGATTGTTTGCGTCTCAGCGGTTTATGAAGGAAGATAATGGGGGTACGAGTACCAGATGGGTCTTTTGTTGGGCTACGAAACTGGGTTATAGTATAGGAATGGTTTTCTGATTTTCTAGCAAAACAAACAAGAATTGTGATCAATCTAGTTAAACTTGATTTTCTTTTTTTCTGTTTAATTTTAAGGCTCAAACACACCGGATGCGTATGCGTAAAGTAGACGTTATCACGGTGTAGTCACGCGCGTAGTTACGGTGTACCCCGATGTGACACCGGGCTACGCGTCACGTCGACGTGTACGAGTATGTCTACGTTATGCAAGCGGTGTGTCCTGTCTCATATAGTTCCATACATTACAACTCAGAGGTACGCATACGTCTACGCCTACGCATCCAGTAAGTTTTGGCCCTTAGTTAAGCTTAATTTGATTTATTTTGTGTGTCTTTCATAATTACACAGCATTTACATTTACAAATATTTTTCTAAAGTGTTTGCATCAATCAAGGCCTTTGCCCAGCAGTGGGACAACAACGGCTAGATAAAGAAGATAAGTTTGCATCAATTAAAGCTCTGGTGTTAATAATGGGTAGGTGTTTGTGAATAGTTATAATTTGTTATATTCAAACCGTATCGGGAACCCTTATCCTTTAACCTTAGTAATAGTAGTCTCGGAACGCAGTGTTAAAAAAAAAAACCTTTTTAAAAACAAGCTTTTATTATTTGTTTATAAAATGAACTAAAAAGTTAAAAATAAATTAACTCTAAAAAGAAATATAACACTTTGTAACTTGATTGTAACCTTTAACGACAAATAAGCGTCTTCGTCTAGGACAAAATAATTCCATATTGTACAAATTTATTTAATTTTAACACTAAAACTTTTCACCATACATAATTATTCAATCTCGTACCCCCTCTTTATCATAGTCCCCATTTATAAATGAAAGCGTGTTACATTGTGATAGCTTGAGGAAAATGAGTATTTAATTAATACAACACAACATTTTTCTTTTTAATTTGTTAAATACAACATATAAGTTGTATTTAATTAATACATCACAACATTTTCCTCAGGCTATCACAATGTAACACGCTTTCATTTATAAATGGGGACTATGATAAAGAGGGGGGACGAGATTGAATAATTATGTATGGTGAAAAGTTTTAGTGTTAAAATTAAATAAATTTGTACAATATGGAATTATTTTGTCCTAGACGAAGACGCTTATTTGTCGTTAAAGGTTACAATCAAGTTACAAAGTGTTATATTTCTTTTTAGAGTTAATTTATTTTTAACTTTTTAGTTCATTTTATAAACAAATAATAAAAGCTTGTTTTTAAAAAGGTTTTTTTTTCTTTAATTTTATTTTTAACTTTTTAGTACCTCTATTTTTAATTCGAGATTTACTACGACGTAGTTCGCAGCGCGTAGCAGCGTTATTCCGTTATGAAGTCCGTAGTTGAGGTTGCGTCGTTTAATTACGGAGTTCCTATGGCCACCTTCCGGCTCCAACATCAGACACTGGTTACTATATAGTATCAAAGTACTCGTCAAGACTAATCCAATGAGCCCAAACTAGATGGGGTTGCGTCGTTTAATTACGGAGTTCCTATTTCTACCTTCCGGCTCCATCATCAGACCCTGGTTACCATATAGTATCAAAGTACTCTACAAGAGTAATCCAATGAGCCCAAACTCGATAGGGTTGCATCGTTTAATTACGGAGTTCCTATGGCCACCTTCCAGTTTCATCATCAGACCTTGGTTACCATATAGTATCAAAGTACTCGTCAAGACTAATCCAATGAGCCCAAACTCGATAGGGTTGCATCGTTTAATTACGAAATTCCTATGGCCACCTTCCAGTTCCATCATCAGACCCTGGTTACCATATAGTATCAAAGTACTCGTCAAGACTAATCCAATGAGCCCAAACTCGATAGGGTTGCATCGTTTAATTACGGAGTTCCTATGGCCACCTTCCAGTTCCATCATCAGACCCTGGTTACCATATAGTATCAAAGTACTCGTCAAGACTAATCCAATGAGCCCAAACTCGATAGGGTTGCATCGTTTAATTACGGAGTTCCTATGGCCACCTTCCGGCTCCATCATCAGACCCTGGTTACCATATAGTATCAAAGTACTCGTCAAGACTAATCCAATAAGCCCAAACTCGATAGGGTTGCATCGTTTAATTACGGAGTTCCTATGGCCACCTTCCGGCTCCATCATCAGACCCTGGTTACCATACAGTATCAAAGTACTTGTCAAGACGAATCTAATGAGCCCAAACTCGATAGGGTTGCATCATTTAATTACGGAGTTCCTATGGCCACCTTCCAGCTCCATCATCAGATCAGCTCCATGTTACCATAATATTGCATTGTCACGCGATATACATAAGCATGCAAAATTTCAGCTCAATCGGAAACCGGGAAGTGGATCAAATTTAAGTTGCAAGATTTGATTACAGAACGACAGACAACGGGACAGGTGAAAGTAAATAAAAGCTTGTAAAAACTACTTGAGTTACTCTGATAGTGTTGCTTTTTTTCTATTTAATTGGCGGGTAATGCCAAATTCAGGTTTTAGCGCCAAAACACACGGTGGAACGCGACTGCAACGCAACTGAAACTTTTGAGTTGCATCGAAGTTTCTGCTATAGACTTCCTTAGAAAACAATACACGACGCAACTAGTTTGAAACGTTCCGTTTCAGTTTCAGTCAAAGTAACTAGCAGTTTCAGTTGCGTTTTACCGTGTGTTCGGGTCTTAGGGAACAGCGATCGCAATTTGCTAAAATATTGATGTTCCCATTTGAAATAAGAAACAGCGTTTTTCATAAGAATCTCATAGCCCCAACCGCAGTACCTCGGCGAGGATGAGTCAGCGCAAGATATTTCTGTTGGTCTTTGTTCCAAACTTCCTTGTTTTACTTTTCCGCGCCCCCCGATACCCGCCGAGATGTGGGATTCCAAACATCAGCCATTTGTAAGGACTTTACTTAGTTTATCATTTCCTTTGCTCTCTATTTTATAATGCTGGTGGTATCAACAAGAAATGTTTGTAAAACTTAGGCCCCTTTCTCCACTTAGAGATAAAATTTAACTGACAGATAAACCTATATCTATTTCATAAACATGACGTTTTAGACAGAGACAGGTTTAAAATATCTGTCAGTAAAATTTTATCTGTAACGGGTGAAACCGACCCTTAGACTTATGTTAAGCGTGGAAAGTAATCAATTTTCTTTTTCTTTTGCAATCTGATCTTAGACAAAGTTGATTTTTAGGCAATGACTTTCCTAGAACATGATCTAAATATAATGACGTCCATAGAAAATGACCTAAGTCGTCTAAAGAGTAAAACCATATCTGGAGCCCAAGTTTGCTTATTTAAAATGGCCTCAGTCGACAGTTGGCAGAGGATAATGGCATTTTTAACACATTTGGCTAAACAATGGCTGATTGCGACTAAATGTGTCAAAAACTGACTCTCTCTTGAAAATCTGCCGACATACAAATTAGAACATTTGCAGACTTGGGCTCTTGAAGTATCGGTATCTTACACCATAACACCATATATAGTACGTAGATCCTAGTGGGTGTGTTTATAGGTTATTTATGCGGCTGCATGCGACACAATCCGATGGACGTGACTAGACAAGCAACGGTTCGGAAACGGCACAAATATCAACATTTTCAATTTATTTTTTTGATATTCGTTTGTTTTGAAAATATGTACGTTATAGTTGGATTTGGTTTAAGGCTGATTACGGAAAATATCACGTACGTATTGGTGCCTTCAAAAATAAGATTTTGTTTTATAAAATACTAATATTTACAACAAAACAACACATTCAGGTCAATAAGTGAAATTCTCGAAAAATTATTGGTTCTCCATAAACCTGATTAACCGAACAATATGTGAAAAGTAAAAAAAGCACTTAAGAATTAATCGAAAGAAAATATCATAATTCTAAATAATCTAAAATTGCTTAAATATTAAAAAGACAGCCAGTTTTATCCTCAAAGATTTATCATAGACTTCTACACATCTTAGCAACTCTGTATGTTACATTTTAAACTAGCAAGTTTACCTCGAAAATCAGATTTAAAACAAGACATTTTGGGACCGCGATAAGACCATAGCCAAACCTAAGATAGATACGAGCATAAATAGAGTCAGATCAGTTAAACTTGCCAAAAATACGACAACCGAAGTCAGTCATATCTGACATAACATTTCTTAAAGTAGAAATAAATGACAGTTGTGAGTGTTACTATTATTTTTTTAAATAGTATAATCGATTAATTTTTGAGTTATCATGCCCACGTAAGATTATTTATCTTTTATCACTTTTAACTACCTTAGTTTAAAATCTATAGTACTCTGCCCCGGTTTAAAACCATTTATTATTTTATCGCCTTGCTACGTCAGAGTCATAAAAATACTAAGAATTTGGCACCGGTGAATAAAATGGATAAAAATATAGGTCATCTTAGCCTGGCTGGTCAATCTATAGTCTAGTTCACATAGATACAAGTAAAAATATATTTGTAGCAGTAAATCTGACCTTCTTGTCGTCTAACGAGATAAAACAAAACACTGCACACGCTCTCTCGTGCTCCTCTAATTGTGTACGCTTGTTAAAGTTCACCACGGACTCTTTAAGGTTGCTGATTTCTGGATGTGATTATCTCTTCAAATGCTTTGAGTTTTCAATATTGTTTTATTATAATATTTAAGAGGCTGGCTCTTGTCTGTGAAGTATCACCATCTTATTTATTGCAGTTACCGAGTTAGTTTTTCAATCAATAAATACTATAGCGGGACGCTACCGGAGACCGTGTTAAATGGAAAGTCGCTCGGGAGGCCTTTGCCCAGCATTCGAATCTTAATAACAAAAAAATACTACAAACTTGTAAAATTGACATTTAATTTGAATCACTGCATTTTTTTTACATGATGACAGAAAAACAGTCTAATATAAACTGACATAAGCATTTCACAATCCGCTTTAGAGCGCTTGTAGACATTCGGTTTTTTCAATAATATAGGGCAGCCGTTTTATGCCGGATGGATGTCCGGTCCGTCTACAAGTATTCTTAACGGAAATATGTGCTAACTTCTTCTTCTCTTCTTCGTTTTACCATTCCTCTCTAGATTTTTCCCATAAAATCGCTTCTAGCACAGTTCTAACTCCACACAATTCACAGTAGAGTCCAGTGATTTATGTTGTCAGTGTCACGCGGCGGGCACTGAAATAAGAACAATTCACTCGTAATGTCTGTGAAATTCCTTAACACGAGTGTCAAATGGACAATACAAAGATGCAGAGACAGTTTATTGTCAGTTGTTTGGGGAAAATAATCCTTTTGAGTGAATGGTTTAAATTCTTTGTTTTGGAAGGAATTTTTGAACTCGATGTCGAAATTTAAGACAAATCACATACATAGACAACGTACTATACGGCGTGGCAGCGTGACATATCTATCTGTCACGCTTCTTTCTCATAAGGATAACAGAGACCACTTATAATTTGAAATAAGCCATTTAAGTAGCGCGTCTGGCGTTTCCTAATTCACTTCTCTTGTTCAAGCTTAAGATAAGCGACTAAAATCTTCTCATTAAAAACAGGCGTCCAAAACAGTCAACTGTAAAACCTGACTAAATACAAAACAATGCAAACTAAATGAAAATTATGACATTGACAATCTCATTTAAAAAGTTGGATCATACAGTTGATTGGTTATCATGTTTCTTGATGGAATTATCAAGCTGTTTAACAGTCTTCTAATCAAAATACACAGAACGTGTCAAAACTAGTGCTGAACATTACTTGGAATTACCATCAATTCAAAATAATAGCATCCATCTTTAGCGCAGACAGACGCGTCAAACGTAATTAGAAGGAAACTGTCAGTGGCACATCAACGAAGCTGCCAGTGACATCACAGGACCCTTCTAAAGCTAGGACAAATATTAACTTGTCTACTAGTTGCTTGGTTCTGTGGGATAAGGTATAAGAGAGAGTATTTTTTATTAAATTAGCCTATCGTAATGTTCAATCATCATTTCAGCTTATATTTGTCCACTATTGAGCATATGCCTCTTCAATAATTTCCAGCGCGAGGCTCCTGCATTCAACGAGACCCCGCGGTTTCCAACTCATTGCTATTGTTCAAACTTCTACTGTACGTGCATATTTATTATTAGGGTGAATCTACTCAAGATTATTCTCCTCATACAAAGAAAAATAATCACATTTTACCCCGAGAATGGCGTTTATTTTAAGCTAAATCTATAAACACATGAATTATATGCTATATTATATCAAAGACACGTTAAAGAATTTAATATTTTAGAAAATATTGGCAAATATAAAAATTTGAGTGTTACTGATAATGACGGATGTTGCCGACAGTGACGAATGTAATGACGGAATGTTACCGACAGTGACGTTTGAGTTATATTATTGATGTAAATATTTATTCTCAAATACTTTTTTATTTGTCTTTTAACTACAACTTAATTACCGTTAACATGCAAATTAGCTAAGACGGCTAGGTCAAAAGCCCACCCTGAATCGCACCTGATGCAAAAGTGGCTATGACACTAGAAGCATTCCCACACTGAATAGCGAGGAAAAAAGGTTAGTCGGGACCATTGCGCAGTAAAATTCTACGCAAGGGTCCCGACTATTGTTTTTTAGGCGTTTCCCTAGTTCACGCATCAAACTCTTAGCTTCCATACACCAAGTCCTGCTTTCCTCCACTACGACGGGAACAAAGAGGTACTTACCTCGTCTTGGAAGGGAGCATATTTAGCATGCTTTTGTATGGCAGCTCCTTCTGCTGCTGCACTAGCTGCCCTACATGTACAAGGCAGGTGGGACATGGCGAAGGTACTTATGCAAGTTGCATCCTAAACTAGACCCTTTCCCGAGAGATGAGGATTAATCAATCAGTCCTCTTGCCATTTGTGTGATTTAGGCTTGGCGGTTCCGGGGTCGCCGCTCAACCTCGTTAAGCATATTTTATAGTGACGAGGAAATCGTCTAGCTGACTTGACACAACTCAACCCTTGATGTCCCAAAGAGTCCGCAATCGTACCACAAACGTGACAATCCAACCGCAGATAAATTACTATCCTCAATGAGCTCGTTGATTACAGCGCCCAAACACGACCAGACTCTGGGCTTGATGCCGCCTCAAGCATAGCCAGATTCCTACCCACAGCCGCTTCATTAGAATCCGGCTGCTTGCTTTGTACATGTGATCGTGCCAAGAGCGCTGGACACCTTTGTCCCTTGGCTGCTCAAGACACACAGTTGCCCAAACATTTAAAGCTTCCGCCGTATATAACTAATAAGAAGATTGCCACCTTGGACATGAAGTTTTAAAGCGACTCAACCGTTAACCTCGTGGGAGGAGGTTAAAACGCCGATATATTGATATCCTGTTTCTTCTAACACCCAATCTGCCGTAGCGGATGATAACGAAGTCTGCTGTCATTGAGCCTCATTAAGTTTTACATTGAGAATCGTCTCCAATGTCACCTTGAAGTCTTCGCCGATTTTAGACATTTCATTGACATTTCATAAAAACCGAGTCGGAGACGTTCTCATATTATACACCAGTGTTGGGACATATAGGCAACTACGGAAGAGTGTTAAGGCCACATGGGCAGGCAGCTGCTTCAGATGCTGGCGCGCCCGGCAGATTATTTCGTTTTTTAAGTTAAGGCAGCTGGAATAGCATCATGAAAAATGGGAGCCTCCAGGAGTGCGGGCTGCCATTTTTCTGCCGGTTCAACATTTGCAAATGATGTAGCATGCCCTGTATATGAGAAACATGCTTTTTAATGATAATCGTACATCAAAATAATTTATTGCCATCAGTCGTTTTCTATACAAATAATCATTATTGGTAACAAACGTCATTGTTTTCTACACAAATAATCATTATTGGTGACAGACGTCATCGTCGTCAGACACAATGTTGGCAATAATGATGTTACTAACAATGACGAATTTTGGAAAAATCGCTGCTATTGGCAAAATAGGTTATTAAATTATGAAACAAACATTACACGTTATCTGTTTCCCTAATAAGTTCGCCATGGTAAATAAATAAAGAGTTTACCATGCATTATATTTAAAATACAGCAAAAGAAACCAATGACGACGTGGCATGAATATCTTTGGAGAACGATATTCAATTAATTATCATTGGAAAAATTAGCGTCCGTTCACTATGACGAGTGGTGTTCGACTTAGGTACGAGGGGGCTGCGACTTTTAAGTTAGACGTGACGCTTCGGGTGCTTTCCGTTTTTTTTTAATCATGCTAAGTAAACGTGTTGCCAATAATGACGAATATTTTTTAAACATTGTTTGAACAAATTTTTAATTAACTTGCCACCTACTTTTTAAATTTATTTTCTTTAAAATATCTTGCCTGTTTAACGATAAATTATATATTCCTAGACAGGATTACTCTATTATTAATAATTTTTTCACTATGATATAATATATCGAAAATCATGTAAAGGCGACACCTAAAATATCGTGGTTTTCTAGCGTTTTTTTCTAATAGCTTGTTTTTCTGCTATTCAATCACTGAACGGTTTTGATAACTTTTTACTTCATTTATTTAGGTAGTAGAATAACTATAAAAAGTTTTGAATTTCTTTTACAATTATGAATGATAGGGCGAGACATAAATTTTCGACCTCTTGAAGATCCACCCATTAACAGTTTATTGTAGGATGATGTTTACATAGATACGGAAAAAAAAGAAGTTATACAAAAGGTACAGCATATTTCATATGCTGTACCTGTTTTTTTTTTTCAAATGCATATCATTGATGTTATTTGAAATATAAATTCCGGAACAACGCTCGCTGTTTATATTTCTACCGCCTGTCTTGTCCTATGGATCTCCTTTATCTTGCTGTATCAAATGGTTAAACTTCTTCTTCTTCTCAGCTTATAGCTGCCCACTGCTGAGTATAGGCCACTCCAATTTCTCTCCAACACGACTGGTTCAAAGCCACCTGCATCCACCGAGACCCCGCGATTTTCACCATGTCATCCGTCCACCTGGTTGGTGGCCGTCCCACACTTAGTATTCCATGGTCTTCACTCTAGAACTGTTTAGGTTTCAATGTCCTAAAATGCTATTTAAACAGATTTATCTCAGAACACGCTACAGTCAGGAGTACAGGAGATTAACAAGGCAAGAGTGGATAGAAATGCTGGGAGGAGAAGGCCAAGACGAACGTACTTCGATCAAATCGGGGACTTACTCAAGAAAGGCCAAATCAAGAGTACCCTAAACCGACGGGCATGTATGAGGCGACTTATGAGTGTGGATGAAGCGAAAGAGGTGTGTTCGGATCGAAGCAAGTGGTCTCTGCGTACCCCAATGGGAGAGAGGCGTGATGGATATGTATGTATGTATGTATGTACGCTACAGTCTTATACTCAAAGCACACGCGATATTCGTGTGAGATCTAAACTCACAGAATCGCAATGTACAGTCAAATTACTTAGAAGTTCCCTTCGAGTTGTACAAGTACATAGCTTAATGGATTACTTGTTTAACTTGAAGTCTGCTTCCACTGATAATATTGTAACAATAACTATATTTTGTTACATGTTGCGAATGGGAATTGAGTTTCAAGATATGTTGTTATGTTACTAACATATGAGAGTATTAAATAAGATATTATTATTGTAAAGGTAGTAAATAAATTTGTAAACTGAAAACTATATTTTTAACTGGATATTTACAGTATATAAGTATAACACAAATATTTTAACATTTACCTAACACAACAGTTTAGAAGACGCGTCTCTGGGATAGTTCTTTATTGAGACAACAAAATATTTTAAAAGCTAAAGAGGTTTTCTTTTAAAGACTATTTTAAAAATATGATTTAATAAATAGTTTATTTATACATATAATGTAGAGGTTATGGATGTTTCAAGGCCCATTTTTACCTCTCTCATCTCTGAGATAGACTGTTTAAAAAACCCATTCGTAAGTTTCATTCGACTCATCTCTTCAAACAGATAATCCAAGTTTTTCAACCTGACTGCTTTTAGCAAAGAGAATGCAAAACACAATCCAACTTCAGCACTATTTCTTTAACTTTCCGAAGCTTTAAATATTAAATTCTTAAACCAATTACAATGGAAAACATTCGCTGAAAGAAAGTCACTTTGCATCTATCTTGCAATTTGTTGAGGGGTGGTCGGTGATCGGAATTGATCAGAAATACAATATAGGAATCCTTTAAATAAACTTTACAACACAATACAATACAAATATTCTTTATTGCACAAAAAGATATAAGGTACAGACACAAACAAGAATAGGTCCTTTTAATAATATACGTTAAGAGATATTAGCCTATTTCCTCCCACTGCTGGGCAAAAGTCTCTCCCATGTCACTCCAAACACTCCTATTATTAGTTGCTTCCCACCAATCTTCCCTGAATGAGCGTAGGTCGTCACTCCATCATTTTTTGGGCCTACCTCGGCGACGTTGGTCGTCTGGCACCCAATTTGTGGCTATTCTCGCCCAGCGCTTCGTATGCATGCGAAATACATGGCCAGCACAGTCGTATTTTAATTAAATAATTAATAGGCAAAAGAGATATTATGTAAAAACTTCGCGTTGACATGCCTCAGTCTCTATCCTTCACTTGCTCCATATAATTTGATCTATGAGGCCTTCCTCGGTTTCTTTTTCCTTCTACCTTTTCTTCATCGATGTTTAAAGAGTTGTCATATCGTATCAAATGTCCTATAAATCCTCTTTTACATTCTTAATTTTTATTCAAATTTAAAATGTATTTTACGTCACTGGTGTAGAAAGTACACTTTACATAACCTTCTTTTTTTGAAGTCGGTTAATAAAAAACAACAACGCGTCAACAAAAACAAAAACAAGGAAGCAAAGAGTAAAACTTAAAGTAAATATTACGTTAGAAAACACTTCAAAATAGACAGCCCTAATACGAAGGAAGTTGTTCGGAAGCAACGAATAATGGCGGATGCAACTTTTGCATGAAATTTAAATGAGACTCGACGAGGCAACTTAATTTCCCTGCAACATCCCACCAAACTTTATTCAGAATACTTTACCTGAAGAAAATTAATTCCTCAACGATGAATTTTCATTTTTTATCACGGAAATGCACCTTTTGCTTTTAGACGACAGATGAATGAGAATTTATTTATGTTACCTAAGTAATACGGATGCCTTTTGGTTACTTGGATGTTAGTTCTAAACTATTTACTGCATGCTTTAAAGATAAAGTTGTATGTTTGAAGAAAATGCACTTCTCATGTTATATTTGAGTAATTTTTCTGTACATGTGGCGGCAAACATCTTCTGCAATCGCATTGACTGCGTAAAAATTAAATTGAACCTTACAATTTGTAAAACAATACGTCATCATGACAACGTGTGTGAACGAATCCATAGAAAATGTACGGAATGATATTCTTTCCCTGATATGTCCCGGATACGGCCCAGATCTGTGTAGATAGACCATTTAATAGGCCTGGCAAGAGAAGTTTAGAAACTAATCACATAATACATGGTTATGTAAACCATATAATAATGGATTGACAATTATCAATGAAGAAACGCTTTACCTAATGTCACGGTCGACTTATTGCAAACTACATACATTTATTGCAACATCTAAGTAGATTGATTAGTAAAACGGTTATTCGTAAACACTCACATCCTATCACCCCGCCCCATTGGTTACATTACAAGTACACCGACGTACCTAATCGAAGTGCGACTAAGAACTTATAAAAGGACAAACCAAATAAACAAGATCCCTTTCAAAAGACAAAACTTATTAAAATTCTTCCCAAAATTAACCCCGACAGAGACCAAAATAAAACAAGAAAGACTCATATTCGAAGGTTTCCAAGTTGCAGACAATAAAGATAAAAATAACAGGTTGTTGAGGCGTCTTAACACAAGGCCAGGAAGTCGCAGTGGAAAACGAGCGAAGCAGCGCGCCATTACTATGTCTGTGGGCATAAGATGACACTGAAATAGAGTTGGGAAGATTGTCTTGATGTATCGATAAAATTGTGGGAATAGCGTTGTAGTTACTTTTACGAAAACTTAATCAAGATTAAATATTGTCATTTGGTTAAATTATTGAACTCTACTTTTTTCTCATATTTGACACAGTGCTGTAGGTCTTTATCCAAGACCTAAAATATGTACCTACTTGTGCACGATGTAGCTATAAACCTACACTGCCTGTTTTCAGGCCTCCTTTATAGCTGTAATCACAAACGGTAGAAATATTTATTTTATTACTCTAATTCATTACCGTTCCCATTCTTTAATGAGTTACCTCAATAGGAAGCCTATTTTTATAGACCTCAGTATCAACCTGCGCAATTCTTGTAGGTACGATTTTATTCGATGGGAAGACTGTCGACATCGATATCGACCTCTTCCCATCACTACTTCACTCTGCAGTGAAGCATACAGTTGTAGTTGGGTTAGACGCAAATTGGTGGGAGTTAAGACGACGTACAAACTACAGGGCACGACCTTAGCTCGCTCGTGTGTTGCTAATTCAATGATAGATGTTCCTTCCCTATATTGGGTTATTGAGGTGTTTCTTGAATGAATATTACGAATATTATTATGAATATTATTAATAATCCAGGTCATATAATATTAATTATATGACCTGGATTTGAAGATACGTTTGCTTTGCAATATATCAGACATGCCACAATTAGGTACATCTAACTAACATGATCGACTGAGCAGTTCCACAAAACAGCAAGTATTTTTTTCTTGTTTAAGATTATTAGGTATCGGAATCACTTATCTATACGAGTATATCCGAATTATTTTAACGAATGCCTGTTAATGTCGTAATGCTACCCTTTAAAAAATTATTTGACTTATTTTGTATAAAAATAGATCAAATATAAATATCACAATCTAGGACCTCAATTACAATCACTAGCTAAATACTCGTATCTGTTTAACAAAATTTACGATTAATCTTAATGGCATTTAAAATAGTAATCAATCAATCGATCAAATCAGCCCGTTTCTCCCCACTGCTAGGTATAGTACCCTTTTTTCGCGCCATTCACTACGGTCCTATGCCAGTCCAACCCCCAGCGGCCCACTGATCGACTTCCTATTCTCGGCCACCACTCTGTGACTGTTTTCATTCATCGACCGTCTTTTCTCCTAGCCAGGTGTAAAATAGTAAGTAAGTAAGTAAATTATTTATTCCCAGTTCAGTTGCAGTACAAAATTAAAATAAACAAAACAAAAACGTCAAAGAAAACAAAAATAAAATAAAATAGCACCTTACCCTAAAAAAAAACAATAATACAAGAAACAAAGAAAATACAAGATAGAGATAGAACTGGGAAAAGGACTCCACTCAGCATATGTCATGTCACTATACAATAACAAAGCCTCCCCTCTTTCATTTGCGGTGCCCTATAACAGGGTCCATAATCCTTTGCAATATAATTAGCTGTAAGCTGTTATATATTATGTAAAGTTTTTATGGAGCAATAAACCATTGAGTATTGAGTATTGACATGACGCTGATTTTCAGTGGAGGTATAAAGTAAGAGCATAAACAGTTATAATTTATCAAACATGGTCTTTATTACATACTGATTTACTTTAATTCCCCTTAAAATAATCCAATAACCAACAAAATTGCAATAAAGGAGCTAGCATTACACATTCAGAATAATTTCATGGATCCCGTTATTAAACCGAAAGGGTAAGAAGTTTCTGTTTATTCATCACCTTAAGGACAAAGTAAATTGTAACGAATTCAAAAGTCCAATCACAAATTTAATAAACCCCCTTTTAGTCTTTGTAAACGGCTCTCACGAGGAAAGAGCTGGGAAATGTCTTGAGGATTGCGTACAAGTAATTAGATAGAGCGGTTACGCACTACATCCGATTCGAATCCGATCCGAAATCTTAGTATGGATTCGAGAAGTACATATTTCTATGGTAATTTTATCGGACCGGTTTTGGATCGGATGTGTAACCGCTCTTAGTCGTCTTGATATGTCTATAGATCCCTCTGTGGCCTTCTTCTTTTCCATTCAGAAAATATCTTTGAGGATCTAGTATTAATGATCTTCACCATCGTGCATGTCTGAGGCGACTAATGCATGTGTATAAAGCGAAGTAAGTGTGTTTTGATAGTAGCATGTGGTGGGAAACGGTCTCTAGCTACCTCCATTAAAAAAGAGGCGTGACAGATATGTATGTATGTTAATGATCTTGCGTCTTATACACACTCCTGTATCCCCATTCTTACCCTTCCCTTTACCCATGTAACGCCAGAGAACAAATCAGTTGTTCCAACAATAAGGAATTCCTTAAGGCTCGCGGATTAATTTTGCAAATGAGTCGTCTCAACTCATGAATATTCCGACATTTTGTTTCACCTCTAAAGAAAACGCAAAGTATCTTAAATAAGATACTAAAGTAAAACTAAATTCTAAAGTAATAAGTACTAAAGTATCTACTTTTAAGTTAAGATACTTCGTAGTATTTTGAATTTATCTACTACTTTAACTCATCGTGACGTGGTTTAACGTTCGACATAAAACCGTGACTGCAGAATCAACCTCCTAGTGCATTTGACTGCATAGATAATTATGTAAGAAAAATATATTCTTAAATGAATCTATATTGTCAGATCCGGACTTAAGGTGGCGAAAATAGATCTTATTATGTCTTACTAGTTAATCTAAATTCGACACATTACGGAAACTTAATTTAAAATACCTTTATTTCTTAAAGAAAGTTTTCCAATTACATACACATCTGTCACGCCTCTTTTACATCAGTGTAGGCAACCGCTACCCTCTTCTTGCTACGATTCAAACACAATTCCTTTGCTTCATCGACATAATCAGTCGTCATAAACATGCGCGTCGGTTTAGGGTACTCCGACTTGGCCTATTACGCCCCATGTCCACGTGGGAGTACTTAAAACGCCTGTTTGTTTCACGCACTATTCTCCAAATATTTATACGTTTCAGGCAATTGAACAGATGCACTAAAGCAGCCAGTGTTGCTACTTTAGTAGTGAAAACACTAGTTTAAAACAATAAAACGTTAGGTGTAGAGTTTGCTAGGAACACGAATTCCATTAAGATGTCTCTGCCACTATTTTCTGTTATCTTTTTCTGTTTGCACTTTTGTAGTGTTGTGACACCTATCGATTTTAGTAGTACCTATCGATATAGTAAACTGTGATACCTATCTTTTTGATCCGTAGTAAATAAGTATCATAGGGGGAAACAGTCAATAACTTCTTTCGTCTTTGGAGAAGCATGGGAGAGGCTTTTGCACAGCAATGAGACCGAATAGGCTAACAAAAATATATACCTATATTATCTTAATTTTATCTGCTTTTGTACACACAGTTTTCCAAACCAAAAAAGAGTAGGTATGGTTAATACATTTTTTTTTAAAGAATTAGAAAGAATAAGCTTTCCCAAAAGAATTATTTTAAGAAATAGATAGTTTAGGGTAAAAACGGAGAAGTCTACACATAAAATAGCTATAATCTTGGAGACTTAGAAGTGTACACTAGAAATTTGCTGGTTATGTACTAGTTAAAGTAAAAAATGGACTTGTATTTGTAATTTATCGATATCGATAAACCCGAAAGTGCACATCCCATCCCTAGATAAACTAGTGCTGAACTCTGTCCCGCGTGAGTTAAAGTTGTCTCCAACTCGGCGCTGGATAGTTTAAGCGCTTCCGAAGGTGCTTCCACGCTTGTGACTTGTATTAGATAAACTTAAGTGTAAGGATTAGAAGTGTTAGCTTATTTAATGCCATGTGCTCTAGGGAATCTATTTTGATGTTTTTTAATGTATGTAAGTAAGTCATTTATTCCCAGTTCAAGATATTTTTAGAACAAAAACAAAATAATAAACAAAACAAAAAGAACATAAAACAGCACCTTATGCTAAAACAGGGAAAATACAAGAAAGACATTGAACTGGGAAAGAGACTCCACTCAGCAAGCATATCAACATCATTATCATGTCGTCCACACCGTGTCCGGCGACGGCGACTCCAGAAAGGTTAAACATTTAGGATTGTTGTTGAAGTGGGTGGTGGGCTCTGATGTGGCTTGCAAAGCCGAACTTGGTCTCAAAAATGCGATCACAGGGGTGTACAATGTACAATGACATGACGCTGATTTTCAGTGGATTCTTTCGGTTTGCGATTTTAATACATGCTTGTCAATTTAGGATACCTACTCCTGACTTGGCCTTTCCGTAACAAGTCCCGGATTTGACTGAAATACCTGATGAGGCGAAAGATTTATGCTTGCATCGTAGCAAGTGGAGGGAAGTGGTCTGTGGCCTACCCCAATGGGGGAGAGGCGTGACGGATATGTATGTACTTATTTATTAAATGTAAGATTGTTCTTAACACTTCGCGTTTGAGTGGATGCATCTGTAATATAACCTGTGATAGGTAACCTGTGGTAGGTAATACTAAAAATCAACCAAATCAACATAAAAATAATATCAAAAAGCTAAAATATTCGCAAGTTTAAAGCAAAATTGTACCATATTTCTATTTAAATCTCGTTTAAAATATCACAATCCTACTAAGTCGTTTTAAAGCACTAACCGTAATATATATGGTTTTAAAGTATGCCGCATATACGAGTAGTCGTAGAATCATTTAGTTTGAATGTTACAAATATACTACATAAATTATTTCTTTAATATAGATAGGTACGTAAATATATAATCATATTTACAACTTGATATACCAACTTAGAGGCAAAACGAATTAATTTATTTTTGTAGATAATAGGTACCACAATTTTTTGATATTATTTTATTTTTTACAACGAAAGAATGTGTATCGCTCGCGTAAGATCGTAGTAAGGGGAGAGAAGTGGTCTCTGCCTATCCCAATGGGAAAAAGGCGCGACAGAATATGTAGGTATGTATGTATGTAACTATGAACATGATACTCTAAAGACCGTGTTTTGTAGCTACGTATCTAGACATTCCAGACTGAGAACAAGGAGCTAAGTGTAAGTAAAGTTGTAAACCTTGCCGTGTTAGCGGTAAAGCCTCGAATTACAAAGGCAAACACCTTCAAAGCCTGTAAAGGCATTCATCGATCTACTACACTGTCTTTACAGGTATTTAATTATATCATCCTCTTGACGAAAAGCATCTTTGTAAAATCTGTGGTGTGTTTTTAAGAACTGAAAATCACGCGACTAAAGGCTGAAACACACCGGATGCGTATGCGTAACGTAGACGCAAGCACGGCGTAGCCCCGCGCGTAGTTACGGTGTATCCCGATGTGACACCGGGCTACGCGTCACGTCGACGTGTACGTCTACGTTACGCAAGCGGTGTGTCCTGTCTCATACATTTCCATACATTACAACTCAGAGGTACGCATACGCAACGCATACGGTGTGTTTTGGCCTTAAGTAGTTTCCCATTAATTCCTGTGGAATTTTTAAAAACCGGCCAAGTGCGAGTCGGACTCGCGCACCGAGGGTTCCGTACAAACCTGCAAGGTTTACAAAGTTCGTTCATTACGACAATCGAGTCATAACTATGGAAAAAGTAATAAGTTTATATTTATTAAAAAATATATATTTTGTAATGTAACTAAAAATTTAAGGTTTTCGGAATTTTTCCTTTATGTGTGGTATAAAACGTTGCTTCATGCCAAATTTCAAGATACAAGGTCGACTGGAAGTACCCTTTAGGTTTTGATTCCCTTGCAAGTACTTGCGAGTTTCAAAATATGCAGCTTAAATTGCTGTTTCTTTTGATTGCGTTGACATAGAAGTTTGATTTTGCTACAGCTTAAAGGTATTATAGACCTGAGTATTTGGTATGAATTTCAATTTAATACCTCTACGCGTTTATGAGGAAATGGGTAGTAAGTTTAAGATTATTAAAAAAAAAAAATATTTTGTGATGTAACTAAAAATTTATGGTTTTCGTAATTTTTCCTTTATCTATGCTATAAGACGTTGCTTCGTACCAAATTTCAAGATTCTGAGTTCACGGGAAGCACCCTGTAGGTTTTGATTCCCTTGCAAGTGTCGAAAATTTGCGGCATAAATGGCTGTATCTTTTGATTGCGTTGGCTTAGAAGTTTGATTTTTTCACAGCTTCAAGGGACAGTAGACCTGAGTAATTGATATAAATTTCAGCTTCATACCTCTACGCGTTCCTGAGAAAAAGGGTCTTGACAGACGGACGGACTGACGGACAGACGGACAACAAAGTGATCCTATAAGGGTTCCGTTTTTTCCTTTTGAGGTACGGAACCCTAAAAAATCAGTTGAAATGTGAAAGAGTTAAAATCAGCAGAGAAGTTGCCTAAACTTTCAGGTATGGCTTCCAGGTATCTCCCCATCAGTTCGCTTTCACGTCCATCTTGCGTTTTCATTTCAAGCATGCTCGAAAAACCATGACGCATACAATAACGCACGCTTCGAAATGTGTCAAACAGTAGTGCACAGCGCTTGACGCAAAATAATCTGAAGGATGAAACTTAAGCTGAACATGAAAACGCAAACTGAAGCGCACTGGTGGGGTCTTACCTCGGTTAATCGAGAAGACTGATTTCTCCACCAACATAGATTATGACGTTTCTATAATCAAAACTTCACTCAATTCAATCGAAATCGGATAATAATCCGATGAAATTGAGACGGCAACATATCAAACGTCAAATCATCATCAACATTATTACATAAAAGCCTATACCTCACTCCAAAAACATACAATCTTTTTCCGCTAAACCAATTCCCTTTTCCTTAAATCTTTTTCAAGTGACGTAAAATAAAGTGCAAAACGTAATACCCATTGGTTTCTTTAATCTTACTCGGATTAATATCTTGCAAATTAAGGTGGTACTTGCCTCACATAAATATTCAAATGGTTCTTTTAATCTTCATTTTGGTCGGTTTATACTGTTATACAATGTACCTACTGTAAGAACTTCTGTATTTGAATTTGTAATATTATTAATTGAATTTTAGTACTTTTAGAAAGTGTTTCATCATTGTTTAAGTCCATAGAGTCATATCATTACATAGATTCCATAGAGTGTCCTTAGAAACAGTCACCTCATTATCTTATGGTATTTACACACCAAAGACGCCGGCTTTTTTGACAGCTACCATTCGTATGACGTAAAGCCGCCGGCTCAGCCCGGCGGCATGCCGGCGGCTATGGTGTCTAGATAGCATTAACTAAGGTCTGTCGTGGCGTTATTTACTGTATAAGGACGTCTATCGGCGGATATTTTGACCTCATTACAGATATACAGAAACATACATACATACATACATACAGATATATCTGTCACGCCTCTCTCTCATTAGTGTAGGTAGAGACGACTTCCCTCCACTTGCTTTGATCCAAACACACTTCTTTTGCTTCATTCACAGACTTTCACGCAATAAACTCGACCTACCCAGACTTCAGTTTAAAAAAAAAGTGAATTTAGGCAATTTTAAAAATCGTAGAGGAACAATCTTCAGAAAGTACCCTGAAATTTGAATGACGGCCGTTAAACATCGTCATCATTTTTAAATTGTAGTTCTTTATTTCACGAAGATGTATGGCGATTCTGTGTACGCCTATAATGATAAAATCTTTTTTGAAACGACGCATAACTTGTTGACAAGTTTTTCAAAAAGCATAATGACGATGATAATAATTTCTGTCATTTTTCTCATCCGGAGAATGTCCCTAGATATTTTATAATATCGCAGTAACAAAAATCACATGTCCCTAGATTTGTAGACTGAATTTCCGATATCAGACTTACTCTTGAATTTGAATATTTTGATATCTTAACTCGAAGTTGTACGTTCTCGAGTACCAACTTCGCAGTCACGTTTAGAACGATTTATAACACAGTTTCAACTTTTTACCCGACTGCAGAAGAATGGTTATGTTTTATAAATTGCTTTCCTTGTCCTTAATACTTCATATAAGCTGACTTCTTAAATAAAGATTCGCTTTTATCCTGTTATATTCCTTGTCAGTTCGTAGAGGTTTTTGAATTCAGTTTAGTATCCATGACTTGTTAAATTATTACATACTACTTACTACAGCAATTGTAAAACTATTAAAATCGTAAAAAATAGGTAGGTATGATATTTTTTTTACTAATATATGGAAACAGTTTGATTAAAGATTAATTAAGACATAAGATATTTATTTTCAAAAACAGTACAAATAAACACTGTATGCGAAAAATGCTAGTAACAGCGAACTTACAAACTAAGAGTTAAGTAGACATTAAGTATATTTTATTAGTATCCAATTATGACTATTGAATTTAATGACTAAGTTTATTTCTCTTATACGACTACTATCTCTCTCTCTTTAATGACCTAGCCTTATCCCATAATACATATTATTATTTATTTGGTGTTGGCTCTCCTAGTTAACCTTCGCCATACTGATCGACTTTTCTCTTACACGACCAATAATAAATCAAAAGAGTAAAACAAGATTTTCAATACAAATGATAAAAGATTTTTCACACTTTTCACTCACTATATCTCTGAAGCAAACTATTATAGAAGACTTATAGTAAACGTAGAATGTTATTCAACTGCGTCCAAGTTAACACGAGCCGCAACTCCATTCTGATTTATCGATGGAGGCCGAAACAGCAAGAGTTCATTATGAAACTTCCGTAACTAGCAGACTCGCTTGTTTTCTGAGATCATTTCAAATGTGGAACTTCTACTTGGTACTATTTCTTCTGTATATTTTTTAGGAGAGAGGTCTTCGCCCAGCAGTGTGTAGGACATTGAGAGCTAGATGAGATAAGAAGTTTTTTTAAATACCTAGTATAACACTTTGATATTAGGCACCAATTTTTATCTGCTGTTTTTTGGTACTACTATTTTTCTTGTGCTGATTTTCTGTACCTACTACTATTATTCTTATGCTGATTTATTGTACTTCTATTTTGGATACTACTACTTTTCTGCTGTTTTTTGCACCTAACACTATTTTGAATAGGTTCGGTGTCATATCAAAACAGAAGAAGCTACGAATTAATTGAATGATATTTTAACGGCCTTATACATATCTGTCACGCATTTCTCCTATTGGGGTAGGTAGAGACCATTTCATTCCACTTGCTTCGATCCAAACACACTTCTTTTACTTCATCCATATTCGTCATTTGCCATTACAACATTACTTTATTTTAATGGAAGTCCAAACCAAAAGAGCTTAGTAGAACCAATCTGTAGGCAACCATTGGCAAACTTGGAGTCGTTAGTGAAGCTTGCCCTGGTTATCTTGTTACAGCACTTTCAACTTCTTTAACGCCTGCCTTGCTTTTTCGGCAATAAAACCTCTATATGTATACAATTTAGCTCTTGTGGTTTTGAAAGGCACTTATGAGTATTATTGCTTTTTGATATAATGCTGCATCAGCTGTATGATAGCCTACAATGCTGAGAGATACTGTAGTAAGTATTTTTTTTAAAGACGCAAAAGATACAAATGTATATTATATAACCGAAAAAAAGATAAAGTATGGTGAGTACCTATAAGAGTATTTTGTATTGATCAAAATGGATATCATTAAGAGATATAACTAATTTGGATAAAATATTAGACTGGACGAAGAAGGAGTGAAAATACTTACTATTTTTTTCGGGTTTTGTACATATGTGGTTTCTGTAATTAGAAAGGTAAATAATTAACGAATTTATGGTTTTCATCATACATCTAAGTTACAATCTTATCAAAACAAAATTGATTAACCATATTTTTAATTAAAAGTCATTGGTGCCATACATTAACTTTAGATTGTAGAGAACAGTTTTACAAAAAGTCATGTTCAAAAACATTGTTTTTCGTTACGTTGTTTGCTCCACTTTATTAGGCCAATGTTTGTCAAAACATGATCACGATTTAGTGGAGTCAGATGAAATATATTATGGTAAAACAGCATCGATAAAGCAATACCCACATTCAGCTTACTTGGACATCATTTGTATGAATAAAAGAGGTAAAGAAGACGGCCGTTTTTGCGGCGCTTCAATTTTGAACCAAGATATTTTAATTACGGCCGGTCATTGCGTAGGTACATGTAAGTTACACAGGGGTGCATACAATGGTACAATCAAAGCCGGTGTCGGACACACAGTTTGGGCCCTCATGACATATTATGAAGTAATCAGGTTTATATTACACCCTAAATTTGACGGGCAAGAACTTCAAAATGATATAGCTTTACTAAGAGTGAACAGAAGAATAAAATTTGGCGAGAGAGTAAAGAAAGTTGCTATACTGCCGAAACGCCCAAATGTCAAAGAAGCTGCCGTTGCTGCGTGGGGACAGACAGAAGTTGTAAGTTTAAGGCCGTGGCCCCAGTAGGCAAACTGTTAGCGGCCGACTGAGTGAGCCGCAAAGTGGCGAACTGAAATTTGAGTTAGCTGCAAACTCAAACCAAAGAAATCACCGGTTTTGGTGGGAGTCGGCCGCTGTCGAAGATAGTCAGCGCGCGTAACGCTGCAAACTGCGTACAGTGAGCGAAAACTAGCTGACTGTGGACACTCTATTTCAAATATATGGAAGTAAACTAGTCAGCAAACTAGTCAGCCGCTAACAGTTTGCCTACTAGGGCCACGGCCTAAGTATACTGCTTTAAACAGACCTGACTGCTTGAAGCCGCGACCGGGCGGTAAACTATTGAAGCAGTTGCAACTGCTCGAGCAGTCTAGTTGGGTGTACATACAGGGGGCCGAAGTCTGCTAATTTTCAATATTCTTAGTTGTGTGTCGGCAGAGTGTCAATGTCCAATCAGTAGTGTCAGCCCAAAATTTGTCAAAAGTGCCATTGACACTCTGCCGATACACAACTGAGGCTATTTCAAATTAGCAGACTTGGGCATTGGGCCCCAGGCGGTACATATATCTATGTATGTATCTGTTACGCCTCCCTCCATTAGGTAGCGTTTACATCTACCTGTAGATTTGATTGGTTAATAATGAAAAAATATGAATTCAATCTAAGCTACAATAATCTCAAAATTTAATGTTGTCCTCAGAGTTATACAAGTAACATCTTAAAGGTTGCTTCAAAAGAAATATGGAGTTACAAAAAATGTAACGAAATACATAGGAGAAGAAATAATAATCAGAATTTAGGGAAAGGAATCATTTGTGCTGCGCCCATTAAAAGTCCGAAAGAGAGCGGATTTTTTTGGATGTAAGTATGTCTTTTTTAGGGTTTCCAAAGGTTATCCAAAGGGTGAAAACGGGACCCTATTACTGAGACTTGGCTGTCCGTCCGTCCGTCTATCACTAGGCTGTATCTCATGAACCGTTATTAGCTAGCGTTGAAATTTTCACAAATGAGTTATTATCGTTGCCGCTATAACAACAAATACTAAAAATAGAATAGTAATAATAATAATTAAAAGAGGCTCCCAACAGCAAACGTGATTTTTTTGCTTTTTTGCTCGATACCAATAATGAATGATACGGATTCATTCCTGCGCGAGTCCGACTCGCACTTGGCCGGTTTTTTTATTTCTTCATAAACTTATAAATTAGACGTCGTTCCCTATTGTCATATATTGGTGCTGTTTTATAACGAATTGTAATTTTTATATGAACGCGTTCCCGACATGAAAATGAAAATTTTACAAGTGGAAATCAGTTTATTTCGTTTCATAAAACACTACCGAAAGAAGTGCGACTCGAATTTGATCGATTATATTATTATTTAAGCGCGTATTAATTGGCCAGCTGTAACTGTAACCGAATAGTCATAACAAGGTTCTAGTTTGTACAGCCTTTGATTACGCGACAGAAACACATCGTCGGCTCACTGCGAACTGCTGGTGTTGCATTCTTCGCCCTATGTTTTTTTTCTGTTACAGTGCATCTAATGCACTGTAACGGTTACAGTTACAGCTCGCCGATGAATATGCATCTTTAAGGCTGAAACAAACCGGATGCGTATGCGTAACGTAGACGTAAGCACGGCGTAACCACGCTCGCAGTTACGGCATAACTCGATGTGACACCGGGCTACGCGTCACGTCGATATGTATGTTACATATACACAGTATGTATGTCTACGTTACGCAAGCGGTGTGTCCTGTCTCATACAGTTCCATACATTACAACTCAGAGGTACGCATACGTCTACGCATACGCAACGCATACGTATCCGGTGTGTTTTGGCCTTAAGTTTTCATGATGTAAAGACTATTGAATTCTGTTACAAACCGCATACCAAGTTTAAATAACATACTAACGATAAGTCAAATATTTTCAGCGGTGACTCTGGTTCTGCACTTGTGGTAAATAATTACATTCAAGTTGGCATCGTATCTTATCGACACTTACGAAGCAGCAAACATCCCGGAGAAGAGACAATTGGGTTTTACACTGACGTATCATATTTCTTTAAATGGATTAATCAAACTGCAAAAAAACTTTTCTGCGACCTGCGTTTTAAACCTAAATGTACTTGTGGAACAGAGTGTTGTGGGGGCTGACCAATGTTTGTATTAGCAACGGACTCATCATTATTAGCCGTAGTATATCAAGTACAGCTAGCTTAGCATACACTCCGTGACAAGACGTTGTCATGCGTTTGTCACGCTTACGGCTCTGTCCATAGTTTTAAATGTGATAAGGATAGCATGACGTGAGATAATTGTCGCGGCACGTATGCCAAGCCCCCTGGTCTTTAGATATTGGACTACAGGCTTCCTTTAAAGATTTCCAAAGGCTTGTTTCCATACTTCCATCGTGATCCAATAGCTTTCACCAAGTCATCTCGTAGGTGGACTGACGTCCTACGCTTGTTAATTCCTGGTCTCTATTCTTTAACATAATCCTATAGTGCTACAGGGATCTATTAGCACTTGGGTGACATTGTCAGAAGGGCTGGGTGTGGAACTAGGTGTGTTTACAAGATGAGTTAGTTGCGTTTTCCACCACTTGCCAATAGATCCTTGTAGCGCTGTACTAACATTAAAATATAAAGTCAATGTTTGTACCGATGGATGAATGTGAGTATGATTGGTTGCTCTTTCAAGCAAAAACTACTGAACAGCTTTAAATGAAACTTAACAATATTGTAGCTTGCCCATCAAAATAACACATAGGTAGGCTGATTTGTTTTAAGATTTTTTGTAAGTTGTTCAAGATATGACACTAAATGCGAACGAAGTCGTGAGCAGCCTCAAGTAACAAATAAATTACATAGTTAGGCACCTAGATGTATATATTGATGAGAAATCCCCCGTCTGCCTCAGGGTGAAGGGTTTATTTATTTATTTAACAGTTTATTGTAAGGTGATAGTACATAGAAACAGAAAAAAGAGAAGTTATACAATAGGTACAGCATATTTCTAAAAGAAATTTCTACCTGCAGACCCCACAGAGAGAGAAGTGATAGCATGAAGGCAGGATAGTCACTTAACCTACAATAAAGGGTAAATAGGGTTCTCCTTGCGCGCTACCAATACATGGAATCAGTTATTCAATTCACGTTACTCAATTATTATTTTGTAATTAATGTACTGTGTAATAAGAATTTATAGCTATTGAGTAAGCTTTTATAACTCTGATAAAGAAACAAATCATAATAAGTACATTGTAATCTTAATAGAGTTAGTACCCGATTCACCAGCTACCTATAGATAAAATTTAACTGACAGATAAACCTATGTCTATTTCATAAAACATGACGTTTTTGACAGAGACAGGTATAAAATATCTGTTAGATAATTTTTATCTGTAAATTTTGAAACAGGTCCTTATTGGGCCCTTAATTTCATGACTGTATTTTTTTTTTATATTTAACTAGCTGTCCCGGCGAACTTCGTCCCGCCTTAGAATGAACTTTATTGTGTAGGAATAAAGTTCAAATTGACTCTACATTTTAGTAAGAAAACATTTGTATGGGAAAAAGAAAAGGTCTGTTTTAGGGCTTTCCCGGCAATTATTCGAATTTTTCTCACCGTAAGAACCATCCTTGGACTTTAATGAACATTAAAAAAAATAATTAACGAAATCGGTCCAGCCGTTCAGGCGTGATGCCGTGACAACGGAAAACGGGTTTCATTTTTATATATATAGATAAAGTTTTTCACATGGTAATATTGTTAATTAATTATGGTTTCCAAGAAGATACCGCAACCTGCTGTAAGTAATTAATTTATGTTGTCAATGTGTTGGTTTGGTACTGCTTCTTTTGTTCCCAAAATGGGACTTTTACTAAAAGAAAAGCCTGTACCTTCATCTAGTTCGAGACTGATGAAGCGAAGGAAGTGGAGTGAAGTGGTCTCTGCCTTCCCCGATGGGAAATAAGCATGACATACGTGTACATAAGTATTTGTTTAGCATTTTTTTTATCTGAAGGCTTAATGATCGAAATATTATTTGAGGTACCCAAAAAAGGACTTAAAGACATTTTTAATCCACAATTCTTTACTAGACACCTAAAATGCAAAAGCGTGAATGCAGTTAAGACTCTAGTTGACTATTACTGTAGTAAGATTCGTCTAATAGCCGTAAATGCTAGATTTGTATGCGTGGCTGCTGCTGAGCTGTAGTGATCAAACAAATTCAATCAAGCTTGTAGACCAAGATACCATAAACCGTTTTTTAGTTGAGTTTTGTAGGGAAATAATATTATCACAGAATCTTACTTAGATTTTTAATAGGCATTTAAAATAAAAAGAGACGTTTTTTAACATATGTGTGATACTGTGATATAAATACATTTTCTTTTAAAAGTGAAACAAATATTTAAATCTCTATGATATTGGTATTTGGATACTTTTAATACTTATTGCAAATACCAAAATAACGCAGTATTGCTATTACTTAAGAGCCTGTCCACAAGACGCGTTTTACGCGCGTTTGCATACGCGCGTACACGAGATACTTCAGCTACATATGTCGCGTCCAGCCAGATGCCTTCGCGCGTTTCCTCCGTCGCGCGTATAACGCGTGACTCTCGACTAAGTTACTAAATGTCACTAAAAGGGATTTAAATTTAAAAAAAAAACATAATAATTCAATCTCTTCATTAATTAAGTAAGAGCTGAATGTGCGGTGAACGAGTACAATAAATTAAACTCAACTAGTAAATAGACTGTTGACTCCTGCTCTACATCCCGCATGGCATGTGACTGCATCTGGTCTTAACCGCACTGTAATTAAGTAAAGCTAGCTCTCTGAGTATTTCGGATGTTGGACTATAGTCCAGTAGAATTATGCATTTTCATTGTGAAAGAAATGGTAACGTAAAATCTGAATATAACAAAAAAATTAGATAAATAGTAATCTAATAAAAAAATAAAAGAATGGGCAATAAAATATTGACCAAGGATATCAAAACAAGAAGAAATGAGATAGAATTTTTACTTTATGTGTTGTACCTTTCGTAAAGACTGTCTGTATGTACTCGTACTCACTTGCAATAAACAAATAAATGTGCTGCTGCATAGTGGATCACAGATAGTAAGTAATTCCCTTAGCCAGTCTCTGAAGCAATTACAACATCTACCTGTGTAGGTAATTTTAGTCATCACTCTATGAAACTGCATTGTTGGGCCATTGTGCATAAGGCCAGCGAGGTGGATTACGGCCTAATCACTCTCGTGTAAGAGTAGGCTCGTGTCCCTGTAGTGGGGACATTAAAAGAGCTGATAAGGAAGGAAGGAAGGTATGAAACTTAGTTCAAGTGCAGCTAATAAAAGATTGAAAAATAATGAACGTAAAATTTTACATACATCGACAGGAGTATAATATTCCATGCTATTTAGTTAAATCGAGGGTATATACTCAAAGAGGCCGTTAATATAGCTGGAAGCTTCTTTCTTCGCTTTTCATCATATTTTTGGCTTCACTACTTCTATTTAACATGAATACTTTGCAGATTTTGCTGTCTTTGAAACTGTTCTTAATTCAAAATGAAAGTGTGCTGGTAATTATTTCGTCGTTGCAGCATAAAAATTTTTTTCTTTTCTTATTTACTTACAGTGCAGTCTCTAATTCTGTTAACTCGGAGCTAGCTGAGACTCGCGAAGAGCGCAACAACTAGTAGGCTTTGTGATTAGAATATATTTAAACACAGCTATTATAAGCTTGGTCAGAATCGCCACTATGCTTACATCACTATGTTAACCATGTTAAAAAAATGACCCGTCCTAAATGTTGTCAAACCTAACCTACAGGATTAAATGAATTTTCATTCCATTTTTTAACCGCTAGTGTTTTGTTTATCTATTAGGTATTTACCTATTCGAAAGTGCTTTGCAATTCTGCTGTAGGCAAATAGCAATCATTTTTCCCTCTTATCATGCTTGCTTATAACACTCAATACCTCATTCAATTATCTGTCACGCCTCTTTCCAATCGGGGCAGAAAAAGACCACACCTTTTTCGCTTCAACCTCATTCCTCAATACCTCATCTAAAATTCAAGCTATAGGCTCTATTTGCAGATTATTGCCTAAATGAAGGTAACACTGCAGCAGGGGTGGCCAATCGATCATGCGGTCCCAAAGCTGCGATACGTTACAGGGGTGGCTAACCAGCGGTCGCTTTAATGGATCATACACTTCACCGGAAGGGGATTTCAGAATATCGTGCCTGTTAGAAATTGGAAAGAAGCCTCACAAATGGTAGCGTTGCTGAACTATGGATAGGCGTTCGTTAATAATGGCAGTGTAACACTATTGTTCAGTGATGTATGGAATTGGATGAGTGAGTTCACACACTCATCCATCTAGTAGATACAAAATATTAGTGCGACTGGATTAAGGTCTATCTACACAGATCCGGGCCGTGCCCGTGCCGTGGCCCGTCAGGAGAAAAAACAATACGTCGTCATGACGTGTCCGGGCCATGTTCGGGACGTGTCAGGGAAAAAATATCATTCCATACATTTTCACACACGTTGTCATGACGACGTATTGTTTTCCCTCCTGACGGGCCACGTCCCGGATCTGTGTAGATAGACCTTTAGTAGCAATGCATCCCGCACGACTGACCTGAGTACTATGAGCTCTTTTATGATAGTTACAATTGTTATGTCCAACTCGATTTTAGTTATGGTGTAGATACATGATTTTAGATATGATTGTGTTGACAAGACCGCCATTTTCTCACGAAAACAATAATAAATATCTGTATTTCGCGAAACAGGCGTTCAACAAACTTTCAAACAAATTGATCAACAGATTGGCAACAGAACGCGAAAAACTAGGCAATTTTGACCCAGTTATAACCGAATCAAGCCAATCCTTTTCGGAATAATGAATCAGAATCCGTTCCCGATAAGGATTGAACATAACTTAAGATCGAGGCCAAAAGTTTTATCGACACGGCAAAAACTTTCCTCTCCCAACTTACCTATACCCCTATAAATTTATATTTACGATTTGTGGATACGCGTAACCCACTTCCATAAATAATTTGCTTGGATTTCGAAAGCCAAGTTCATCGTTGAAATGTTTATGATTTTCTTGAGATTTTTACACTACGTAGTCTTACTTGAAAATAAAAGGTTATACAAAGTTATTATTATGATTTTTATTTAATACCTACTTAGTTAAGTATCTATACCTTCATTCATAAGTACATATCTGTCATGTCTCTTTCCAACGAGGTAGACATAGACCACTTCCCTTCACTTGCTACGAGTACGATCCAATAACACACCCTCGCTTGTTAAAAATTTGAAAAATAGCAACATAGGTATTCTTCGCTAAGCTCGGCAAGTGATTGTAGCAATATTGGCAATCACCAGTTTCTTTTTTTAGTTCAGTTAGGCCAACTGTGGGAATTCTACAAACTGTGACCGCCGTTTTAAAATGCCTTAATGCCCGTATATATCGAAAATATTCATTCACCTTTATTCTTATATCGAACTTGGCTACCACTCTACCGCGCCCTCTCATCATAAAATTATTACATTGGCCGATAGTAATTTGTTCAGTGCGAATAAAAGTAAGGGCATCTTGATATGTGCGATCCCTTTTTACTTTTGACTTTATTTATTAGTTTTTGATTGGCCAATTCGAAAATCAGGGCAAGGTTTCTTATAATATAACCCCCAGTTTTACAAAAGGTCGTTAAACTATGTTTTTTTTGCTTTATAAAAAATGGCAACTACGATTGTGGATTCTGTCAATGTCAAGTGAAGTAAAGGTTACTATTGGCAGAATCCTTCGTGGCCGTTGCCAAAATAAAATAAATAAATATAAATATTATATAGGTAATAATAGTACTGTAGCTATACACACAAACACCCAGACATAAGACAAACGTCTCTGTACATCACAGCAATGATTGTCTGTAGTGGGAATCTAACCCACGACCTGCGTCTTTTGAAAAGCAAATTTGCAATAAGGATAGTACGTTACGTACACTCTATTACTACATTTTACATAAAGGTACATTAGTACTCTATATTGTCAGCCCATAGCCTAGAAAGAGTAGAAAAAGTGTACCCTCTGTGATACTACCTGAATAATTAGAGCCACGTGATCAAATGCTAAGCCTAAAAGCGAAAGAATTAATTTGTGGAACCGAGGGTCAAATTCCGTACGACGTACTAGGATTAAATTCACGAACAATGACGAATAGAGATGTCTGTAACTAGTATTTTTAGAAGCCGTTAATCATATTAAATGGATATTACTATGTCATATCAGCCACTTATTTGTACTAGATACCTTTCTACAGTGTCGCTCTTGTCGGTGGAGTCTTCGCCACTCTACTCTATTCTCTGCTGTCCATTTAAGCACCTGATACGACACAACTTCTATTCCCTCTTTTATTTGAACGATCTATGTCTTCTGTGCTCTCCCTCTGTCCCGTTTACCTTCTTCTTTTCATTCTATGTTACTTTACAAGGTCGTCGTGTTCATTCCAAATACTAGCCGCCTGTTGCTTCTTATATTCTTATTTGTATCTGTACCTTATATCTTTTTGTGCATTAAATAATATTTGTATTGTATTGTACTAGTTACAAAAATAATTCCAAATACTAGTTACAAAATCACTCCCGGATCTCTATTAGGAACTTTTTTAATAAAACCACCGCGGACAGGTGGTGTCGCGACGTTGCCAGATTTATTGACTTTCCAAATTCACCAGAAAATATTTAATGTGCCGAATATTAAGTTGCAATAAATTAATTTAAGTTGGTAAGTTGCTTGTATGCAAGCTGTTGCTGTTACCACGCTTTAGCTCGAAATTAGTTAGCTTGGGTGTAACTTGGTGTGTACAAAGTGTCGACGGTATTCATAATTCATAAAGTCTGTTTTTGTTTCATTTTTAGGGTTCCGTACCGAAAGGATGAAAGCGGGACCCTTTTACTGAGACTTGGCTGCCCGTCTGTCTGTCCGTCTGTCACCAGGCTGTATCTCATGAACCATTATAGCTAGAGCGTTGAAATTTTCACAAAAGATGTATTACCATTGCCGCTATAAAAACAAATACTAAAATAGAATTATAATAATAATTAAGGGGGGTTCCATACAACAAACATGATTTTTTTTGCTTGATATAAATTGTGAAACCCTTCCTGCGCGAGTCCGACTCGCACTTGGCCGGTTTTTTTTTAAACAAAATTAGAGATATAACTACTTACATATCTGTGACACCTTTCTCATCAGTGTAGACAGAGACCACTTCCCTCCACTTGGTACGATCCAGACAAACTTCTTTAGCTTCATTTACATCCATCAGTCGCCTCATACAAGCACGTCGGTTTAAAGTACTCTTGACTCATTGGCGCATGATGAGAAAATATTATCTTCTCGTCGAGTCATTCTGTTTTGTGATAAGACTAAACAAAATATTGTAAAACCTTTAAAATTGTGAATAAAAGGCAAATTGATTTTCGTCAAATAATAGCTACTTAATTGTTTTGGATCGAAATTCAAATTACGCGAATGAAAACCTTATCCACTATAGCTTAGAAATTCCCGACATACAACCATGAAACCCAAAATTCACCATTTAATTTCCATGTTCATTGTATAGAAGCCGTACATCCTCGCAAATTGTCCAATTAACCGGCTCATACCGGATGGATCCAGTCATGACCGGATATTTTGAAGCGTTTTATTGACAGTCGTCATTTGTTCCAGGTTTATTGTACGGCTTTTAAACCGTGCGACGCGTAAAATCCGGTTTAAATTTGGAATGGCTATTCTAAATCGTTGTTGAACCCCAGGTTCTCAAACTGTAGATTTCTAAATTACGACATCAACACCTGAGGGCCAGGTCTGCTAATTTCTTGTAATTGTAATTGTAGGGACACTGCTACCGACACTAATTCGCCACTGTAACGAATTTTGGTAGTCCGTTGAAAGTCCGTGGCCTGTCGATGGAGTTGTGGTGATGCCTTTTTTTTCATAACACTTTTGATGGCTCAGTGGCCTCTCAGTGGCGTCATCGATCCCAATCAGCGCTAAGTCACTGATTAGCGGAATACCAAATGTGTCAAAAAATGCCACTGACACGCTGCCGACACGCAACTGAAGCTATTTTAAATTAGCAGACTTGGGCCCCTGGTCGGTTTTGTGTATCAAGACCTACTAAATCAACATAGAATAACTTCAATCTACCCCTAATATAATTTGTGCCGTTTTTTATTAGCCTATAAGATCCTTCTTCTGGGCTTAGGTTTCACCCTCATCCATTCATCTTCAGGTCCCAGCAATCCCACCCTATTTACTTAGAGTCTTTTATTCCACCACTTTTGTACTTATAACCCGTCGAAAATATCTGCGCACCTAGCTGGAATACGCCTCCCTCCACGCTTTCCCCGTTTACACCTATCCTGTACCGTGACGAGTACCCTTTGAGTATATAATATATAAGGAGGTGCCATACCGCCTGGATCTGCGTGCCTGGTCTGGCGCAAAATGGCTACCTTTTTGTATGGAATTTCTTATCGTTTGACAGATCATCTATCAAGAAAACTATGAAAAACTTGGGCCAACCTTGGCACGCTGTTATAAACTCATTTGTATATGAAAAAAAAAATGGGGCCACTCCTTATATTTCTTCCTCATTGCGAGTACCTTAGTAAGTACGAAATAAGAACGCAGATATTCCCGACAAAAGTACAGTTATGCACTACAGTTTTCATTTCCAGCACACAAACGTTGAAGAACCACTGGCTGTTAGTAGCGTTTCAACTGGAGAATGCGTCTTTTATTTTATTCCATAGCTGTGTTGAGAGGTGCTTCACAAGAGAGACACTGAATTCATCACACGTATTCATGTCTTGTGCACTGTACTCTAGTTTGGTTGTGGAACGCTTTTGATACAGTCAAAAACGTTCCGCAGCCGTTCTAACTCGTTGAATTTTCGAGACAATTTGACGTTTATTTTTACACGCTTTATATTAGCGTCACTTGTAACTAATTATGTATGTTAACAAATCATGGAACCATAATTTCACCAACTTCCCGGTCTTCGAATAGGGTGAAATTTTGCACACGCTCTGAGTTCTGATGACAATACAATAATATGGTACTTTCGAACTCACCTGATGATAGAGCATGTTTAGTGCGAGTTATTTTAAATCACTAGGTTATTTAACCCATGCAAAACATAGATGGTGCTTTCTTACATTTTGATACATATTATATTAACAGTTTTTTTCTATTTATTGCTTCGTTATTTAGGCTATTTAAGCTTCGGTATTTTGTGCGTTCAGTTGAGTTTATTATCTTCATGGTTTTTATTAAGTTATTTTAATTGAAAATGTTATCTTTTTTATTGTGCTAGGCCAAGGCGGACGTACCTCGATCAATAAGAGACTTGTTAAAGAAAAGTTTAGTCAAGACTTTCTTAAACTGACATGCATATGTGTGAAGTGAAAAAAGTGTGTTTGTATCATAGCAAGTGGAGGGAAATGGTCTCTAAATAGCCGATGCGAAAGATGCGTATGCTATATGTACATAAAGAATTTCTAAGTAGTATATAATCTCTTGTGGGAAGGCCTTCAACAAGGTGGACCGACGACCTGGTGAAAGTCGAGTGAAACCGTTGGATGTGGGTAGCGCAAGATCGGTCGTTGTGAAGATCCTTGGGGGGAGGCTTTCGTCCAGCAGTGGACATCCATAAGCTGCCAAAACAATACATAATTTCTTCAACGTAAGCAAGTTACCTTTCCATTTTTCCTCTACCATTACTATTTACTAACAACTCATTATGAGCACCTAACTGTACCAGATTAATAGGTGGGGGTTGAATGACTAGCGGATCGTAGCCGACCCTCAAACGAGGCTTCGTAAGTAAAACCGACGGCAGGAATGGACTTAGATCTTCAAGAGGGCCTGATAGGCGAGTGAGGACTAAGTATATCATTAAATAGAACAGAGGATTATTTACTACCTAACACGCTAACTAGCGACCTGGGCGACCAGTCAATAAGAAATAGTTTCTTTTCAACATCTTTTAAGTTGCTATTTAAAAAATATATGTAAGTAATATTTTTCTGGATACCTAACATTTACAGGTCTAAAATTTTCCCTTTTTTAATAAATACGCAGCTATTTAAAATCACTGTCATAATTACTTACCGGCATTGATTTGTACTTAGTCGGGTTAATTACCTATTTATTTACCTAAGTACTTTTATTTATGTCATATCATGTACAATTCGAATACAGACAGGATCCAGAACACCAGCAAATCAACAGCATTTAATATTTACTCGTTACCATTATTACTAAGTAACACTGACTTAAAGTTAAATAGTTTTTTAAGGTCTATCTTCACACATCCGGGCCGTGTCCGAGACGTGTCTGGGCCGTGGCCCGTCAGCAGGGAAAAACATACGTCGTCATAACAACGTGTGTGAACGAATCCATAGAAATTATATGGAATGATATTTTTTCCCTGACACGTCCCGGACACGGCAAGGACATTAACAAGAGAAATGGCCAGGCCAATCCACCTTCAAGGCCACAAACCTTCCTCCGGCCCAGTCCACCACAGAAGTGAAGAGATCGCAAGTCACGCATCACTCCTGCGGATCTAGCGGATGCGGATCCGTCGGACGCGGATTAAACTTTCCGTACAGTCATTGTTGGGTGTAGTGCTACTGTGGGGTTAGGTTTCGGTATACTTGGAGCTAGTTTTTTAATGAAAGTGTTATTCTTTTAAAGGTTTATGATTCTGTTTGAGTAACAAGCAAAAAATCAATTTATTAGATTACCACTTGCGGTGAAGGAAAACATCGTGAGGAAACCTGCATACACCAAAGAAGAAATTCGAAGGTGTATGAAGAACAAGGCAGGAATTGAATCCATACTAATATTATAAATGTGAAAGTAACTCTGTCTGTCTGTCTGTTACGCTTTCACGCCTAAACTACTGAACCGATTTCAATGAAATTTGGTAGAGAGGTTGTCTAGACCTTGAGAAAGGACATAGGCTATATTTTGTCGCGAAAAAAGGCTTAAGGGGGTGGTAATAAGGGATGAAAGTTAGTATGGGAGATCGTCATTATTCAAAGATAAAACCATGAAACTATATTTAGGCACTTAATACTAAATCCATACTTCCATACTATCCATACTAATATTATAAATGCGAAAGTAACTCTGTCTGTTTGTCTGTCTGTCTGTCTGTCTGTTACTCTTTCACGCCTAAACGGCTGAACAAATTTTGATGAAATTTGGTATGGTGATAGATGATAACCTAGAAATGGTCATAAGCTATAAATAATCACGCCATCGTTCTTAGGGGGTAGGCAGTAGGTAGATAACTAAATTGAGTTAGTGATTTTTTGTCGTTTTTGTTGGGACTTTTGCTCTTTCACGTCTAAACGGCTGAACGGATTTTGATGAAATTTAGTAAGGTAATAGATGGTTACCTAAAAACGGATATAAGATCAAAACGATCACGTCATCGTACTAAGGGGGTAGGAAGTAGGCAGAAAACTGAATTGAGTTAGTGATTTTTAATCGTTTGTTTTAAAAGTTTACCTCATTCACGCCTTAACGTCTGAACGGATTTTTATAAGACTTGGTTAATTTAAAGATAGAATCCTAGGCACGGACACAGGCTACTTTTTACGGCGGGAAAATACCTCATTCCCGCAAAAATCTAGCGTGATCGTGTTAAGAAGCGCATGACGCCATAGCTACTGAAATGATTTTGATGTTTTTTTTTTAAACTGAGTGTTACTAAGACTTCAAGTTAGTATTTAATCACTTTTCTAACTTAGAGGGTAGGTAGGCGCCATAATTTATGGAATTTATGATAAAATTTTAATGCAACTGTCTTTATTTAACAGTTTTACTTGGATCGAAACTTAGCAACATTCCATCACCCTACTTAACTTATAGGGTAGGAAGGTACCAAAATTCAGACTACTTTTTACTTCGGGAAAATATCTCATTCCCACAGGAACGTATACATAGCTACCTATCTACAACATTAAAACTCTGTCTAGAATCACATTACGCCAAAACTATTGATCTGATTTGTATACATCGGGGGTTGGCAGGTAGGTATAGTTAGTAGTATTTTAAACCGATTTACATTATTTACTTTTTATATTAACTAAGGAAACATTCGGAGCTATCCATTATGTGCTTAGGTTGCTTTTGAACAAATTTTGATGTGAAGTTGAGGACCGGAACACGATAGAGGGACATTGTTGCAGGGGGACTTACAGCCGGGAGAAAACAAAAAAACTTATGCGGACGAAGTCGCGGGTAAAAGCTAGTAAGAAATAAACAGTCTTGTTTGATTTATATCAAGCATTAAAGATAAAAGTAAAAGAAAGAAGCTACTCGTAGATATAACTCAGATTTTTTACGTAAGATACTTAGTTGCTAATAAATTATTCATGTAATGCAACTAGTACCAAATTCTAATCTAAAATAAATTGATAACTATCTCTTATTCTGAAGTCGGTTTAAAAAATTTCGTGCTCCTACTACACTCCAACCTAAGCAATGTTTTGCTCGTGTTGTGATCAGCGTTGGCTAATCAATGGAACTGGGCCACTGGCATCCTGAATACCTACTGTACAGTATACTGCAATACATGTTTGATACACCTATGAGTACCTAAATAGTGCATACTTATAACGTCTTGGTACTTGGTACCATTTGATGCTGGTTACGAGTGGCTGCTCTCGACTTCGTACGCATTTATTTATCATCATATCTTAGTATTACGTAATAGCCAAAAATAATGTAGCCTATGTGCAATTCTGATGTATAAGCTATAACGTTGCCAACTTTCATTAAATTAGTTTTTGCGTGATAGAGTACAAACATAAATAGCGCCACATCCATAAGATTTATTACCTATCGTGTTTCAAATCCGAGTTTTTAATGATGAATAAGCTCGAGCTCTTGAGTAAGCTCGGAAACAATAACCGATAAGTGAGAATAGTTCCATATAAAATGATATTGAAGCTACTACAACAATACCTATAACACTAGAAAAATCTATGAACAAAATTGATTGTTGTAACAGGAAATCTTTCAGCAAACCCTAAAAGGAAATTGAATAACAAATCTTCGCGGGGATAAGTGGGCGTTTCCTGGGCTTTTGATTCATCACGTAGACGGGCAAGTCATGTCGATGCCAAATGTAGCAAATTGACACGAGTAACGAACGTTTTGGTATGAAGAATTTAGATGATATGAATCAGACATCAATCAGACTTTAATCAGAATTAAATCCGACATATATCAGACTTCAATCAGACAACAATCGGAATTCAATCAAACATCAATCAGACTTCAATCAAGCATCAAACAGACTTCAATCAAGCATCAAACAGACTTCAATCACACTTGAATCAGACTTCAAACAGAATTCAAACAGATATCAATCACACTTCAATCAGAATTCAATCAGATATGACTAAGACATCAATCATGTTTTAATCAGACTTCAACCAGACCTCAATCAGACTTTAATACGACTTTAATCAGACATCAATTAGAGTTAAGGCAGTCTTCAATCAGACTTCAAACCGACATTAATCTGACATCAATCCGACATCAAACAGACTTTAATCAGTCTTCAATCTGACTGTAATCAGACTTCAAGCAGACATTTTTTCAGTTTTCGTAAAGTTTTATGCTATCAGGTGGATATAAACATAGATTTAAGTCAATATCTATGAGGCAATTTTTTGATTCTCAAGTCAGTTCCACAATTTTCCCACATTTCTGCATTTTCCTTAGGCTGTATTAATAAAGGTGGCGACTGAAGGTAATCGGGACCGGTCACGCGGAAACTCCACCGTTTGCATACTAACGTCGAGGTGTCTGCCAAAGGTGACTCATTTACGTACCTGAGAAGCTTAGAGTAGGTTGACAAAAACTGCTTTTAAGTTTTCTTAAACCTATGAAAATAAAGAACTGGTAACAATAGAAGAATTTCTATTTAAATATTTTGTTTTTATAGGTTTTCATTTGTGTTGAACTATTAAAATGTCCCAATGAGTGAAAAAGGATTTTTGTGAACTTACCTAAATATGACTAACCTGATGTTTTGCTTATGCAAAGCCGAATATGATGTAAGATTGATTCTTCTTCTACTTATTGTATAGAATCCTTCAGATTGCCTGTATACCTACTCTCGTACTTCAGTCTTAAAACGCTACGATGCTACAATAATCTCGTAGCCCGTAGCGTCACGGATGTTTTCGTAGCATCGTTGCACATCTTCAATACTAAAATTTAAATCAGTCTTTCAACTCTATTTTCCCAATTTCTTACAAAAAATATAGTAGCAGTTTAGTAATAATTTGGTCTGAGCGTTTCCCTGCGTTCAATGACGCACAGAACCTGAAAAGTAAATGGGCTAAATTGTATGCGACGGGAGACGCGTAGCTTGCTCGCCCTACTTTCAAAAGGAATTTATTTTGCATACAATATTAATAAGATTATGAAATACATGGGTAATTCTTATCATTTACGCTAGCATTGGATCTAGGGTGATTAGCTTTTGATTATTTTACATCAATATTGATTATTTAACACCAATTGCATAACTCACAGCAACTGATATGAAAAAATATTGTCATACAGCTACAGCTAGAAGCTTTTGCTTAAAAATACTATAGACTTTATTTTTATTGAAAACTAAATCTTAAGTCTTGTATTTAGTAATATATAGTACCTCTACCAAATTTTAATAAAAAATCCTATAGTCTCATCTCAGTCTACAGATAGTTATTTTGTTACTTTTAAATCAATTCATCACAAACAGCACATCGATAAACCAAATCAAAATCTCAAACCCTATCAATCCGAAATCCTTACAAGATTACCTCCAATCAGAAACTTCCATCGCTTTAACTCATAAAGGGACCTTCGAAACACTCAAACGGGAAATCTATCTGTAAACTTCAAATAGTATTGGCTGAGCTAAAAAGGTTGCTAGTAAAAACTTATACAGCGTAAACGCTCGGTGTCGAATAAAGTACGCCCTTTATAAACAAAGTTGGTAAGACTTGCCCCGTTTAGTTCTGGCAAACTTTCTGTCTTTTTGTGGTGGAAGGTATGAGAGAAGCAGAGTATTGAATTGGCTATAAATCTGGTAATTAATGGCTAAGACAGATTTATCATTTGCTCTGTTTGATATTAACAAGATTACACAAGGGATGCTTAGATGGTTTGTGCATGTAGAAAGAATGAGCGAAAGGAGATTAGCAAAAGAGATATATAAGGCAAGAGTGGATGGAAATGCTGGGAGGCCAAGACAAACGTACCTCGATCAAATCGGGGACTTACTCAAGAAAGGCCAAATCAAGAGTACTCTAAACCGACGTGCATGTATGAGGCGACTGATGAATGTGGATGAAGCGAAAGAGGTGTGTTTCGATCGTAGCGAGGGAAGGAAGTGGTCTCTGCCTACCCCAATGGGAGAGAGGTGTGGCGGATATGTATGTATTTAAGTAAGATTACAAATGTGAGTAAGATTTCACTGGCAGAAGATAGGCCTAAATGGCGGATGCTCCACGGACAAGAGTCTGACTCTTAAATAAAATGAAAATGATGATGACATTTCATATACCTTACCACAACTTAACCTTATTTTAACCCATTCAAGGACTTGAAAAGCTTGAAAAGAGAATCCACGAAATATAATATAACCTATTTAAAATTCAGATTCTTAATTCAACAGTATCTTAAGGAAAACACTTACCTTTTAATATTTCACCTTGAATCTTTCATATCCCAGAAAAAAAAGAACAATAGAAAATCTATTGTTTCTGGGTATATAATGGGACGGTGGGATGTGAGAGGTTAATTACTTAATAAACAGAACATGACTTTAAATAGCCGATCATCCAAAAGATTGATTTATTTATATTTATTTATTTATTTATTTATTTATTTATTTATTTATTTATTTATTTATTTATTTATTTATTTATTTATTTATTTATTTATTTATTTATTTATTTATTTATTTATTTATTTATTTATTTATTTATTTATTTATTTATTTATTTATTTATTTATTTATTTATTTATTTATTTATTTATTTATTTATTTATTTATTTATTTATTTATTTATTTATTTATTTATTTATTTATTTATTTATTTATTTATTTATTTATTTATTTATTTATTTATTTATTTATTTATTTATTTATTTATTTATTTATTTATTTATTTATTTATTTATTTATTTATTTATTTATTTATTTATTTATTTATTTATTTATTTATTTATTTATTTATTTATTTATTTATTTATTTATTTATTTATTTATTTATTTATTTATTTATTTATTTATTTATTTATTTATTTATTTATTTATTTATTTATTTATTTATTTATTTATTTATTTATTTATTTATTTATTTATTTATTTATTTATTTATTTATTTATTTATTTATTTATTTATTTATTTATTTATTTATTTATTTATTTATTTATTTATTTATTTATTTATTTATTTATTTATTTATTTATTTATTTATTTATTTATTTATTTATTTATTTATTTATTTATTTATTTATTTATTTATTTATTTATTTATTTATTTATTTATTTATTTATTTATTTATTTATTTATTTATTTATTTATTTATTTATTTATTTATTTATTTATTTATTTATTTATTTATTTATTTATTTATTTATTTATTTATTTATTTATTTATTTATTTATTTATTTATTTATTTATTTATTTATTTATTTATTTATTTATTTATTTATTTATTTATTTATTTATTTATTTATTTATTTATTTATTTATTTATTTATTTATTTATTTATTTATTTATTTATTTATTTATTTATTTATTTATTTATTTATTTATTTATTTATTTATTTATTTATTTATTTATTTATTTATTTATTTATTTATTTATTTATTTATTTATTTATTTATTTATTTATTTATTTATTTATTTATTTATTTATTTATTTATTTATTTATTTATTTATTTATTTATTTATTTATTTATTTATTTATTTATTTATTTATTTATTTATTTATTTATTTATTTATTTATTTATTTATTTATTTATTTATTTATTTATTTATTTATTTATTTATTTATTTATTTATTTATTTATTTATTTATTTATTTATTTATTTATTTATTTATTTATTTATTTATTTATTTATTTATTTATTTATTTATTTATTTATTTATTTATTTATTTATTTATTTATTTATTTATTTATTTATTTATTTATTTATTTATTTATTTATTTATTTATTTATTTATTTATTTATTTATTTATTTATTTATTTATTTATTTATTTATTTATTTATTTATTTATTTATTTATTTATTTATTTATTTATTTATTTATTTATTTATTTATTTATTTATTTATTTATTTATTTATTTATTTATTTATTTATTTATTTATTTATTTATTTATTTATTTATTTATTTATTTATTTATTTATTTATTTATTTATTTATTTATTTATTTATTTATTTATTTATTTATTTATTTATTTATTTATTTATTTATTTATTTATTTATTTATTTATTTATTTATTTATTTATTTATTTATTTATTTATTTATTTATTTATTTATTTATTTATTTATTTATTTATTTATTTATTTATTTATTTATTTATTTATTTATTTATTTATTTATTTATTTATTTATTTATTTATTTATTTATTTATTTATTTATTTATTTATTTATTTATTTATTTATTTATTTATTTATTTATTTATTTATTTATTTATTTATTTATTTATTTATTTATTTATTTATTTATTTATTTATTTATTTATTTATTTATTTATTTATTTATTTATTTATTTATTTATTTATTTATTTATTTATTTATTTATTTATTTATTTATTTATTTATTTATTTATTTATTTATTTATTTATTTATTTATTTATTTATTTATTTATTTATTTATTTATTTATTTATTTATTTATTTATTTATTTATTTATTTATTTATTTATTTATTTATTTATTTATTTATTTATTTATTTATTTATTTATTTATTTATTTATTTATTTATTTATTTATTTATTTATTTATTTATTTATTTATTTATTTATTTATTTATTTATTTATTTATTTATTTATTTATTTATTTATTTATTTATTTATTTATTTATTTATTTATTTATTTATTTATTTATTTATTTATTTATTTATTTATTTATTTATTTATTTATTTAGGTTTGCCAACAGATTTACAAAGATTGGAAAGTCAGCTAAAAAACTCTCGAGAAGAATATCATTAAAAAAACGAAGCAATCTTATAACATAACCCATACAAAGATAAGGTAGGACTGAAACCAAACTTCAAGATCGGATACCTACCGACGGAAATTGAAAGCAGGGCGTCGCCGTTCAATCTTGACCCAATCGATGATCAGAACGATATCTGACCGATTCCCGTTCAAAAATAATTTATAGAAACCGATCAAAATGCTGTTAATTAACAAAGTTTTCTTAATTAATATTTGGAGATTTTGACGTCTTTTATTTACTTAAAGTAAGAGCCCGTTTCACCGCTTATAGATAACATTTAATTGAAAGATAAACCTGTGTCTATTTCATAAAACATTTTAGACAGTGATAGATAAGTATAAAATATCTGTCACATTTTTAAGTGAACGTCGTTGAAAACATAACAAAGCGAACGCGATTTTTTTGACCAACTTGAAAATATTTCTGGCTCCGGCGGTCAACCACCATCAATATTTCGCGTTTTTCTTATCAAACGACAAACCAAAACGCCCCAACCGCTAGTGCGCAAAAAGGCAGACACAGACTAAAATGACTACACCATATTCAAATTCCTTTATTAAGATAATCTTGATTAAGATTAATCAAGGCACCTAATAATATGTAGAGTATCAAAATTAATTAATTTAATATTCAAATAATTCCTTTGAATATTTAATATAAAGGTAATTATCAAGGATATTCAAAACGGAGCCGTTACTGTACAGAAGTTAAGACGTCTTACGTACACCATTGATTTAAGGATGCTAGATTTGTCTTTTGGATATAACAAACTATAGGCTAGCCGCGATCTCGTTAGCAATTTTCTTCATATCTTGGAAAAAAAAACATTATATCCAAAAATAATATAGCCTATGTATTATTCTGATATATAAGCTACAATACAGCCAATTTTCATCAAAATCTATCCAGTAGTTTTTGCGTGAAATAGTAACAAACATCCATCCATCCATCAGCACAAACATTACATTCATAGGTTCATTAGGTACGTACATACTCGTATTCTCTTTTCAATTTCTATAATATACCTACCTAAAAATGAATTGCTGAATGTGTTGCTACGCAATTTTCGAGCTGAATTGATTTTGATATTTACATTTTTGTTGTAATTGTTATTGGAAGGAACTGAGTCGAAAATTTCATAATAGCTGTGATAATACATACATTATATATCCGTCACGCCTCTCTACCATTGAGGTAGACAGATACCAATTCCTTCCACTTGCTACGATCCAAAAACACATCTTTCGCTTCATCCACACTCATCAGTCGCCTCATACATGCCCGTCGGTTTAGGGTATTCTTGACTTAACCTCTTGACCTTTCTTGAGCAAGTCCCCGATTTGATCAAGGTACGTTCGATAGTTTCGTTCGTTGCTGTGATTAATAGCTGTGCTATCATATAAATTAAAAAATATTTATGGGTTCAAGTTAGTTACCGTAGGATACATTTCGAACTATACGTGGAAATCGCGGTAAAAGCTAGTAACAAATAGTAATCACGTAAATATCTTTTCAATACACTATTATACGTACAATAAAAATTGTGTTGTTATATCCGGCATGGAAATCGTTATAAACGCGACGCAACGCAACGTGTCAACATCCGACGTGCACAATTAAGCAACGCAACGCAACGGATGTTGATATTAAGATTTGGGCCGGAAGCGTCGCGTTTTAATAATGTGTGCATAATTATATTCGATAGATGATAGAATGACTTTAATTAAATTAACTTCTCCGTGAAAACGATGAATCGTAACAAGTGGAGGGAAGTGTTATTTGCCAAGTATTCTAGGCTGTCGTATGTCTCATGGTCTTTAGCTCAAAACATACACCGACACAGTTCACGAAATGGAAAATGGCGACAGACCTGAGCGAAGATGAGATGACTTCCTTTACGAATATTCCTCTCAAATATTTCATTTGTGAAGCTTGGCAACCTTGTACGTAGGTACTTAGATACTCGCACTTCATCGTTTCCTGTGACTGTGTTAAAATTTCTTTTTGCTTACTCCATTTAAATAGTATACTCAATACGGCACAATAACACCAGAACAAAATTGCGGAAGTCTTGAATCTCTACACCATCTAGCGTTCTTAAATCCAAGTCTCCTCGCATAATCCTTAGAGATTTGTAAATTCATTACCCTCGATAAAAGTTGCCGGTGAATTAAAACAGAGATAAAAAGTTCCAAGACGCTTTCAAGCTGTAAAGTTGAGCGATCTGATATTTTTTATGCGCCGCCATTGTTTTAAGTTTGTGAAAGCTCTATTTATGGCTTAGATCGGTTAGGGAAGCTTTTAGATCTATTGTTTATGGATTAAATGTTTATCTAAGCCTAGATTATTTATTCTCATCCATAATATGTAAAAAACATAAATATAGGTCAAGTAAAGAATACCCTAAGCCGACGGGCATGTATGAGCCGACTAATGAATGTGGATAAGGCGAAGGAGGTGTGTTTGGATCGTATAAAATTGAGGGAAGTGGTCTCCGTCTATCCCGATGGGAAAGAAGCATGACAGATAGGTATGGATATACCTATGTATAATGTAGTTTGTTTCCTTGAGTTATCATTATCCATTGGTTAAATAGGTAACCTAAAATTAGCATGTAACATTGTACAATACAAAATTAATTTCCATTTTCATTAAATATACACAAAGCTACTTTCTTTCAAATCTAATAAAAAAATACACAACACAACATAACCACACTACATACATTGAAAAAACAAGTCCATAACGACGCAAGCATAAAGCCGGTAGCACAATACCGTTTAAAGCCGGTAGCACATACATCAGTGAGAAGAAAACGGCTGTTTATGCGGGAGACTGGTTAACCGTGAAATTGAATATGTCCACCGGATTTGTAAGGGAAAGCGAATAACATAACATGTGTTCCGATTTTGACGCCGATGTTTGGTTTTGCTGGATGAGCTATTTTTCAAGGAATTTGAATTTCGGAGAATTTTAGCTACACATAGCACAGGGCATCCTAGTTTGGGAGCTAGGCACAAATTGTATAGTGTGTACTTGGGTTACAAAAAAGTTTTTTTTTATTATTTTGTTTATTTGTGAACTAAACAATACAAGGGGCAATTGTATAAAGAGCCTCCGCAGATCACAGACTTTCTGTCGGCCGATAGTTTAGTCGCGTTGGCCTGCTAGTACAAATCATCACAAATGTCAATCGTCATGATACTTGCATACTTCTACGTACTGATTAAAAGCCCAACTAACCTAATAGAAAGTCGGTGATCTGTGGGGGCTCTAAGGGTGCATTTACACCAGAGATGTGCTATGTTACGTTGCTATGGATGCGTTTTTTTTTTGTTTCTATTTGTAAAAATCTGTAATTGGCTCGTTTGTTAATTTATAATTTTCTATTTTGTATATTGAAGCTGTTGGTTTTCGAATATATAAATATAAGTGAATAAATAAGTATGTATGTAAGTCAGAAGAGATCAGAAAAGTATGAAATTGCAGCCGCATCCAGTAATTTTATATTTCTTTTATTTAGGCTGTGGTTTTGGGTTAAAGCGTACACCAATTCTCATTCATCATTTTTCTGTCCTCTCAATTCATAAACAGCTTAACTCCCTATTATAACACGCCAATATCACATCTAAGTTCTTTTCACTAACGTCCATAATTGTAAGTAGTGAATATTGGACATATGAATAAAAAATGGGACAATAAAAATTAAAGGTCATATTGAATTGTGTAATAGATTTGTAAGATCAAAATGCGTTATGGGTTTTATAACCGAGTATGTATTTTGACGGGTTTGTACGTATAAGTGATAGTTCTGAACAAAATTGTTATTTTTCGGGTTATTATAAAATCATGTCTTCCGTCTACGGAATTCGTATTTTTAGGATTAGTGGATTTTACATAAAGTACATTGAGGTATTGAGGTAAAATTGAGTGACAGGGTACGAAATAGTGTGATAAGGGAACGATGTGGGGTGAAAGAGGATGTAGTGACAAGAATTTAGAAAAGGATGCTTAGATGGTTTGGGCATGTAGAAAGAATGAGCGAAAGGAGATTAACAAAACAGATATACACGGCAAGCGTGGATGGAAATGTTGGGAGGGGAAGGCCAAGACGAACGTACCTCGATCAAATCGGGGACTTGCTCAAGAAAGGCCAAGTCAAGAGTACCCTAAACCGACGGGCATGTATGAGGCTACTGATCAGTGTGGATGAAGCTAAAGACGTGTGTTTGGATCGTAGCAAGTGGAAGGAAATGGTCTCTGCCTACCCCAATGGGAGAGAGGCGTGACGGATTTGTATGTATGTATGTATGTACATTGAGAAAAATGTGAATAAGGGATGATTGCAATAATACTGTTTAATTAGAATTGCCTACTGGGTATTTTTGGAATTTTCCTTTGAAAATTAGCATTCAATTTTAACCCAAATTAATAGTATATTATTTTTATGTACACCTTTAAAATTCTTTATTGAATGCACGATGTATGTTACTTGAATTTTAGCCAATGGTAATCGAATAATTATTTACCCATTATACATATACATACATACATATCTATCACGCTTTTTTCCAATAGTTGTAGACACAAACCACTTCCCCTCTACTTGCTATGATCCAAACATACTCCTTTCGCTTCGTCCACATTTATCAGTCGCCTCACCTATAACCTAAGTATATTCTATTGCAAAATAACAAATGAAACTCAAAACAAATGAATTACACTTCAATACTACATCAAAAGCGACTGAACCAAAGATAAAGCTACGATTCCAATCAATATGGAATGAAAACAAAGAAACCTTTTTACTCCCTCTACACCACCCCCCACTCTAATATTAACGAGAAATGCAAGACAATTGATTCGCGAACCGTTTGAAATTATACTTTATTTGAAGGAATTTAAGTTTCTAATTAAAATGGAATTATGAGAATGTTTTTTGTTTGAGCACTTGCAGGAAATTATTAACTGGGATGGTGTGAGAAAAAAGATGTTTGTGGTTGAAGTTCTTTGGTCTCGTTTAGTTTTTGCATTAGTTATGTAGATAATGAGGTCTATCTACACAGATCCGGGCCGTGTCCGGGCCGTGGCCATGGTTTGTGGTCATCATGACAACCGGACACGTTGTCATGACGTTTGCTTTCCCTCCTGACGGGCCACGGCCCGGACACGTCCCGGGCACAGCCCGGATCTGTGTAGAAAGACCATATTAGGTGTTAAAAATTTGGGTGTTTAATAAAAGTCATATTATGTATATTTTCTATTTAGATAATGACCTTTTTCAGCGAGCCGATTCCAAAAACCCCTCAACATTATAATTTGCGGTCTTCCGATACTAATTTGTGTTTGGCTGGGTTTTACAACTGACTAGCTTTTTTAATGAGAAGAATAATCAGGCCATTTTAAAAATATTTAAATAGAAATTGCAACAAAAACTCTATAAAAAAAAAGTAAATTCAGTTCATTCTAAAACACCTTTCTATAACACTTTATACTAAAATCTATGACGGAAACTATCAGTAACTTTTGAAAAATGTCTCCTTCACATTTTCCGAAGATTATAGAGAAAATAAAATCTGCAAGTTCAGTGGAGGACTTAGCTACGCTGGAGGGATCTTTGCACGCTGTAATACCGGGGGATCCAAGGAAGCTGTTGAAAAATCAGCAAAAGTTCCACAGGTATCGTTTTTGGGACACATTTGCGGCAACAGCAAGTAACATGTCTATTGTTAAAATTGTCTTCTTAGTCACATTTTGGAAGAATTAATTTGAAGTTATCTATGTACTGGGCATATATCGTCATATCTCGGAAAACTTACAAAATATCTTAAAATAATATAGCGTATGTGTTATTTTAATCAGAAGTAAACTTTGATAAAGTAAAGCTTTTTGAACTCGAGTTGAGGCGTGTTTTAGAGTAGGGGGAAGTGGGGCACATTGATACACAAAAATTCAAACTCCGTTTGAATACACAAATATCGACATTTTTGATCATTTTTTTCGGCGGGTGCATTGCCTGATATGTTTACTTTAAATTAAGTTTTTAAAAAGCTGATAGTAACGAATAGGGAAAAAGTTATAGCGACTTTTATAAAAAATCGATTTTGTATCATTCTGCCCCACTGGTGGGGCACCTTGATACAGAGAGTGGGGCAGTTTGATGCGTATTTTATTTCCGTAATTATTATAATATTTTTTCAAAATAAATCGTTATATTACTTAAATTGACCAAATAAAAAGCAAACAATGCTTAGTATCTGAAAAATCACATTATTTATTAGTTATTATTCGTATTATCGATGGTCAAAATCAGCCTAATAATGAAATTAACTAAGAAATAAAATTGTCATCAAAAACTTAAAATTTATAAAGATCTTAAACATCTAATTCAACATAATTACTGAGTAATCAGCCTAGAAGTTCTACAGAATTGGACATAGTGAAATATAGAAATAACTAAATAAAATCCTCTGTCAAAGTTATAGGAACTTTTTCTTAAAACTCATGATCAAAAACATCACAAAACGGGAATCTTAAACGATTTTTTCACATTTCTCTGCTTAACTTTAAACGTCCGGACCATTTTCTAAATTAAATGAGATTTTTAAAACTACTTTAAAATACTAACGGGGCACTTTAATGCACATAAGGGGCACTTTAATACACTAACGGGGCAGATCGATACGTATCATTCTGCCCCGCGTATTACTGTATCAAAGTGCCCCAAGGGACCATATTCACGAAAAAGTAATTTATTATTTTTTAAATCAATATTGTATTAAATAAACCTATTAAATAACATTTAATAAAGTATAAATGTAGGTTTGGTAAAATAAAACTATGAAAACAACAAATAATATGGAGCTGAGACATGAACACATTGCTCTTAAAATTTTAGTTGTCGGTCCCAAAAACACGTTTGTGTCTGTCAATGCAAAACGGCGAACAGGCGGCAAGCATCGTCACAACTATCATCTTTGTGGATGTCCGTGAGCGTTCTAATGATGTGTCCGTGTGCGTATCGTTTTTCAGTATTTCAAAACAGGTACTGTATCAATGTGCCCCAAGTATCAATGTGCCCCGCCTCCCCCTACTTATGAGTATTAGGAATATAGTCTAATTTACGTGCTCCGAGGAGCGCGGATGAAATTACGGTAAATTAGACTCTATTCCTAATACTCATAAGAGTTTTCTTCACAATACGCTTCCGCCGCGCTCCTCCGCCACGCTTCTTTGGTTAAAACAGCGCCGTATGTAGTTAACTTTTATAACACTCTTACGTCACATAACATGCCAGTAAATAAACAATAGATACATAACAAAAATACCGCCATTTAGTAAAACCCATCTGCTAGCCAACCTTTCAAACAATGTGTCACCAAACAGGATTTTCTCGCGATAGCTCCACTTTAGGGTTCCGCGAACAAAATGTAGCGTGGCGGTTATAATAATTTATTGGTTCCGCACTTATCTGTAACTGCCCGAGTGCTGTAGCTGTCTCAGCTTAGATTCACTTCGTTTCTGATATGATGGATTATATTTAGCTCGCGCTTTTAGTAATAGAATTTCATTTGGAGAGTTTTTGAATCGTAACAAGTGGAGGGAAGTGGTCTCTGCTTACCCTGATGGGAAAGAGGCGTGACAGCTATGTAGGTATTTAGTTTAGTAAGATTTTATTTCATTTGAAGTGTGTTTGGATCGTAGCAAGTGGAGGAAAGTGGCGTCTATCTATCCCGATGGGGAAGAGGCGTGACAGATGTGTATGTATTTAGGTATTTAATTTGGAAGTTTTAGGTTTTATAAGAATTGAATGATAGTGTTTTGTTTTATGTAAAGGAGTTTTAAGGTAGTGTTGTTTAATTAAAAAGTCAAATCGTTGGCAGAAAATGGCTAAGATGGCGAGTATTCCACGGAGAAAAGACAGGTTCCTTTTTTACATGTAAGTATACCTTCGGCAATTCGTTTTGTTTTAGTTCTATTGACGTCATACCGATAATGCGTATAAGCCTTAAGTGCAAAGCACTCTTTAAAGAGTTTCATATATATTCATTCTCCTAGATTCTCCTAAAAATAGAATTATATTAATTCTATCTTTAGGAGGCAATGGCCCCAAAACCACGTTTAACAAATACAAATATCACTTCAAGGCAAATCTTGCAAATGCAAATACAATGTTTATAAAAATAAGGTTCGACAATCTTTTGAGTAGAGCAATCGTTTGAGGCTTTATCGCGTCTGAAGTGGAGACTTTATCTCGTCTAAATGAACCTAGTCTGTGCAGGATTGAAGGCGTTTGTATTACAAATTCGTAAAATTGCATGAAAAACACCAAAATTGATTTTCTTCATGAAGTTAATTATGTGGTGCAACCGACTTTATGAGTCTTAAGCGGACCACACATGCTTGGTTATTGCGCAGGCAAAAAACTATATCATACAGACGTTCAGTTATGCTTGCACAGTTCAACTGTTCGAGCATAACCGTCAGGCATAACCTAGCGTGTGTGGCCCGTATTGAAATTTTGAGTAAAAACCTTGATAGGTATTAAAAATGCCAATAGATACCGCTAGACTTTGAAACTTCAAAGTTGCGAATTCATATTCAACTTGTCGTCATTTGAATCATAGTATCTTATCTTATCTAGCCTTATCTAGTGTCCCATTGCTGGGCAAAGGCCTCTCTCCTCCTTCTCCACGATTTTCTATCCTGAGCCGCCTCTGCCCAGTCATTTGTGAAGGTGTCCATCTTGCCACCTTTTCCGTGATCTGCCGCGAGGTCTTTTGGCGGTTGGTTGCCATTGGGTTGCTGTGATTGCCTTTGCATTGGCATGCGGCAGACGTGACCAGCCCAATCCCACTTTAGCTCGGCAGCTGGCAGCAGTTCTTGCCACATCAGCAATAGGTGTCCTGTACAATATAGAATCATAGTGGTCGATAAAAATCCGGATCGATCACACAACTAGTTGGAAAACAGTGTAAAATTAAAACCTCAATTCCCAATCATCTTAAAGGGCCAACAAAATCTTGATTTAAAACAAGCACCACTTAAACCAATTTGATTCGTCTGATAGCGATATCTCCTACGTGTCACACCAAAATAGTTCCAAAACCTACGAGGTAAAGCCGAAAATCGTTTCGTAAGTGGAACTGGCGACAGGTGAATTGATTCAGATCCTTGTCAAATATTTGCCAGACAACTTCTGGGTACAAATTTGTTATAGGGGCTCTCAAACTGTTTGAAGTTGGGCCTGCTTAAGTAAGGCTCTTGATAATTGATAGGTGTTTAATTTTAGTGCAGGATTGATGGTTATGGGCCAATATTGGTCAACTACAAATTGGTGATTTAGGGCAGTATTTCTTATACAAATACTACTAATATTATACTTAAATGTCAATGTTTGTGTGGATGGATGGATGTGAGAATGTTTGTTGCTCTTTCACGCAATAACCACTCAACGGATTTTTATGAAACTTGAAACTTTGCAATATCGTAGGTACCCCTAGCAATATCCAAATTTTCATGCTATCAGCTTTGTTTTGTATTTCGTCGGCTTATGCGTATGCAGATAGTTTTTAATCTGCATGTATGAGGCGACTGATGAATGTGGATGAAGCGAAAGAAGTTTAGATCGTAGCAAGTGAAGCGAAGTGGTCTCTGCCTACACAGAGAGGCGTGACCTATCCCAAGTAGCATTTGGGGTTCTTTAAAAGATATTTAGTCGCTCCCACGTACACTATAAGCTGCACAAGGTAGCTTGCTATAGCGGTTTAGCTTGCTATACAGCTCTTATACGACCTGTTTGGGCACAAGCTAGACAGCCTGTATGTATGTATAGTTTTTAACAAGAGGAATCAGGAGTTTTTTTTCCATGAAATAGTTATTGGTACTTTGAGAGTCGCTAGCTTCAATAGAGAGATCAAACTCGAAAGGGTTTGTGTTAGGAATTTCCCAATGTTTACAGCCATACGTACTTCGTAAACATTTGCTAAGAATCTAGTTTTGTTTTCTTAATGTACTGTGAACGGCGTTGTATTGTTAAAATAATTCCTTTTCGCATTTTGAGATATATTGAGACACAAATTCCAGTATTCCGAGAAAGAATTTTGATGGATATAAGTCTCTTATATTTAATTTTGTAGGATGATTACATCACTTGAAACGCGTTATTTTTAATGCTAATGCTAGCTTAGTGGTAGATCATGAAAAGGTGTCAAGATGAGCTGGACACCTTTATGGATGACGGCAGAGGCGGCTCAGTATAGAGAATCTTAGAGAAAGAAGAGAGAGGCCTTTACCCAGCAGTGGGCCGCTAACGGATAAATAAGATAATCATGATTCGCAAGGATGTAGTCTTCCCTCTAGCTAGAAGAATTAAGGTAGTAACTGATTTTATACTTAACCAAAGAACGAAGAAATACCTTTATACCTTTTCTAGATGTAAAATAAAATAAGAAGATATTTATTCACAACCCAATAAATAAACATGAAAATATAAATGAATCAGTACCTTATGCTATTAAATGGCTTAGGACTCAGCACAATGCTGATATTCAGCCTTCGCCTTCGCTAAGTATACAGTAGGTACGATTTCTAGTGTGAACTCCAAATAATAGAGTCAATTTCGATCTTGCTTTCTAACTAGGTAGTATACGTTCGAAAAGTTCTTCTTCTTTAACACTTTTCCATTTATATCGGTAGACTACAGTCGAGTAACAGTAATATAATAATAAGGAACTCTTACTTATAAAACCAACTTCAAATACGTAAACAAAAAGTGTACTTATAAACACGTGACCAATTTTAGACTGAAAAGTTTTGAACAACAGAACTTAAATTGAAACTTCGCCCGTATGAATGCACATAGCGTTGGAAACTCAAATAGTTTTTTGCGTAAGAGTTTTTGTTTTATAGAAGTTAGTTTTTTCTATGGCTGTTTTAGTTTTGGCATTTTTACCAGAGAATGGCTATGTACGTAATAATAGTGGAAACCTTTTACCCGGTACTAGAATTTTATGAGTTTTAAGATCTTTTGTCATAGAAGATAGAAATACATAATTTTATTAGCTATTTGAAATGGAGAAGAATTTCGAAGCTGTATGTGAAATCCGCCAACCCGCACTTGGCCAGCAGCGTGGTGGATTACGGCCTAATCACTCTCTGTGTGAGAGTAGACTCGTGCCCCTCGGTGGGGACATATATGGGCTGACAGCAACAACATTTGAAAACTATGTAGAGCTTTCAAATATCTTACTTTATTGTGAGGTAATTTGGCTTCAAGCTTAAGTATCGTTAATGGATAAAAAAATGGCTTTTTGAAAAGCACAAAACAGAATCAGAAGGAAATGTTCTCTGCCTACCCCAATGGGAGAGAGGCGTGACGGATATGTATGTATTTAGAACTATATGGGTCGCAAGTAACTATATCTATGTCCAAATATTTAATGGAGTGTACTTCTAATACTCTTTACTACAACAGTTAAGAAAAGAAAATCATATCCTATTAATATAATAGATGTCAATGTTTGTATATGGATGTATATTTGTTACTCTTTCACGCAAAAACTATTGAACGGATTTTGATTAGACTTGGCAATATTGTAGCTTGCACATCAGAATAACACAACGCTATACTAAAGAATATCTAAATATATAAAGTATCTTATTATAAGTAGATTGTATAAAAAAATTTATTACTTAAAAAATATATTTATCAGTAACGTCATCGAATGATGTCGTGTATTGGGATTATGTTAAAAATGAATAAATAAATAAATAAATAATAAATAAATAAATCTTAAAAGATATCATGACTTTTTTCCAAGATATAATGATAAATGAGTACGAAGTCGCGGGCAGCCTCTATCATTTCTAAATTAATTCTAGAACAATATCACACCTAATAACTCAACATTAGCGTACGAAATAAATAATCTATTATCGGCCGTCGAACTTACACCGACGTGTTCGCGTAAAAGTTATTTATTACGCGCGGAAACACAGTTATTACGCCGTAAATTATATTTATATTGCGTTACGCGTACTTACAGCCATTTAACGCGTGGTCGCTGGAATTTTCGTGGCTGCTCGCTTGTTTGACAACGCTTTTATTTTTAGGCTGAGATTTTTTTCGGCGTGTTAAAGGAAAGATGAATGAATGGTGGATGTATAGATTTGTCAATGTTTATGACGCAGAAAGAAATACCTATTATTCTAGAAAGAAATGGACAGGAAAGAAGCGTGTTTTTCTGTTTCAATTCTTTTAAAGGATTGTACAATTAAATTAAAAATTCTTCTTTATCAGCCCATATATGTCCCCACCGAGGGGCACGAGCCTACTCTCTTACAGAGAGTGATTAGGCCATAATCCACCACGCTGGCCAAGTGCGGGTTGGCGGATTTCACATACACCTTCGAATTTCTTCTCTGGTGTATGCAGGTTTCCTCACGATGTTTTTCCTTCACCGTTAGCAAGTGGTAATCAAATAAATTGATCCGTACATGAGAAATAAACTCAGAGGTACGTGCCCCCGCCAGGATTCGAACTCACGCCCTCAGAATTCGAGGCAAGCGTTCTACCAACTAAAAATTAATTACATTAATTATGATAAGAATGAATATCAACCACGATCCTAATTGAAACAAAAAAATAATAATACAGGCTGACTTTTAATTAGTGAACGATAGAAAGGGATATGCGTGTACTCGTGATAACAAACAACTTTTATTATGGGATGAAATTCGAAATCATTCAAAAAATTTTGAACTGCCCGTACAAAATGCACCAGCTGATAGTATGGGAGCACAATTTTTATTTATGATTTCGACCTTGGTCGCATAGTAAACGTTGTTTGTTATCACGAGTACGTGCATATCCTTTTCTATTGTTCACTAATTTAAAGTCACTCTGTACATCTTAAATCTATGTCTATAACCTTCTCATTCTCTCGAAGTATTTTTACTATCACTCCAAAACAGAAGGTCTACATAAAATTATTTTATTTGATATAAATTAGGTTTCTGTTGTGAACGATCAGAAATCTACTTCCCTCCGTGGTGGGCCTTATTTTGTCGTAAAATCGAATATTTGAAGATAGTTCGTTCATTGTAATATTGCCTACCTATATTTCAATCAGCCACTTACTATGACCAACCTTTTTTTTTTACATGGGGAAATCCGTTATGGATACCCTTCGTCTCGGAGAAAGAGAAAAGTTATGTCGGACTCGCACCGACTAAAACCCCATGGTGTTTCTTCTCTTAGCCAAGTGACAGGGACACGGGAAAGCTTCCGCATACGTCCGCGAACCCTGTCAGCAAGAAGCAGATCCTTCTCGGGCAAATGCCCATCCTCACTCCGCGGCTAACGTGTCAAAACACCAAACACGTCAGCCGCACCTCCTCGGAGACCAACCAGTGGTGAGTGACGGACTCTCCGATTCCGCCACCCACGGTCTCCCCGCAGCGAGCCAGATCTGTGGCCTCGCTGCCTGCCACACGGTCGCAGAGGATAGGGAGAGCGGCCTCCGGAATACCGACACTCCTCTTCCCCTGCGACCCCACCGCGTCCGCCATCATAAGACGGTGGCGACCCCGTCTAGGCCGCGGGAGATAGGGAAAGCGGCGCACCGTGATACCGGCAGTCCTCTCCCACCGCGGCCTCCACCTCTCAGCAGCTGGACTGCCCATACAGCCCAGCCACCCGCCTCAGCTGCGGAACCCCCCATAAGGCTCGCAGCCTACGCACCTCCTCAACAGCCTGTGCCGCCCATACAACACAGGCTGTCCGCCTCAGTAGCGCCACCAAAAGGTTCGCCACCTACCAAGTACCGCTCAACCAAAGCCCGACCGGAAGGCATCGGGGAGCGGTCCTCCTCGGGTTCCTCTTAGCGTCCCCGCAGATGGACCAGTCCGCAGGTACTAAGCCCCCCCGCCACTGCAAAGCGAGAACCCAGCGGGGGGGAACTTTGACCAACCTAGGTTTCCAATTACTTTTATAAAATCGTTACAGAAATATAATGAATCTTTTAAAAAAAAATCCTTCGTTCCTAATTAAAACGGTCATTTTTTGTTAATTAATTGTATTTCGTTAGGTTCCCTATTTCTAACATGCTCGATCAAACGACCTTGAACTGATCTTCAAGAATTTCAGCTAATGTCCACTTCCTTAAATCTGATCCATGCTAGTAAGGGTAATAAAACAGTAATTTAACTTTGGCTATCTTTTGTAGAAATCAAAATTAACATCTAATAATCAGCTGACGTTCACTGCTAAACAGAAATATATTAACAAGATGGACGTATGACTTACAATTACACCCATATTATCCATTTATTCATCTAAATCATTGTCACAAAGCAAACTACCGTAAGACCTCTCAACCTGACAAAATACGCTACATAAGTACCGCACCCACATCTGTGAAATCGAACCCAATCTCGATAAGTTGAAGAGTCCTTACTGCGCGCCATCTTGTTCTTTTGTAATTGCTTCAGACCTTTTCTACCTACCACAGGTTTAGGGAGTCAATTCATCGTATCATACTAATAAATTGTTAATTCATCTGTTAAGTCGTTTTTTCGTGAAAGAGTAACAAACGTGAAAGAGTGAGTTTTTAATATCCATCGGTCCATCCATCTATAGGCACAAACATTGAGTTTTATAATATTCGTAGGTTAAAAGTCAATGTTTGTGCCGATATGGATGGATAAATATGAGGATGTTTGTTACACAGACTTTGATAAAACTTATTGTAGCTTATACCTTAAAATAACATATCTCGACGCGTCTCCGTGAAGCATCAGGCGATCCGAGAGCTGGCAGCTTTTTTGCTCAAAGAATAAGCATAGCTATTCAAAGAGGAAATGCTGCCAGCCTCTTGGGTACCATGAATCCCGGAGACGCTCTCGATGATATCTTCCTATTATAAGTGGGGTATCTATGAGGTTACCTATGTATAAATATTTATATAAATATGTATATAGTAGGTACTTAAGTAGCATAAGTTTGTATTTTATTGTATTGTATTTATTTATTGTGTTGTACATTATGTAAATAAACAAAGAAAATTGAAAAAAAAAACATATAGATTGTAGTATTATTTTAAGATATTGCATAATTTTCAAGAATGATAAATAAGTACGAAGTCGTGTCTTTCCGTCAGAGTAACAAACATAATTACATCTACCTATCCTTCGGCACAAACATTGACAATAGTTATAATATGTATTAGTGAAACTTCTCTTAACTATGCGCCCTAGAGTAAGTCTACCGTGTAGGCAACCTAGTTGAGTAATCTAATCAGGTTGTGTTGAGGAAACGTGTGTGTTTGGGAAAGAATGCAATGAGGTTTTGTTGGCAAATCGAATTTAATCCATCCAGTCATTACCTGGGTAACTCCTCTCATTTAAAATTTATGTCAAAATCTTAGTTGTGTAGGTATACATAATATGTATTATGTAGATACACGTTTCGGCAACTTTCGAAACCAATTTTCGAATATTTGCGTCACGCCTCTCTCCCATCGGGGTACATAAAAACCAATTCCCTTCACTTGCTACGAATCAAACATACTTTATTCGCTTTTTTTTCTTTCGCTTAGTAGGGTATAGCCCGAGTAAATACAACACAATACTAATTTATGATAATTATGACAGGTGTTTATTTATAGTTTGAAATATTAATCATTCGAATCATACACCTGCTTTCCTTTATGCCCTATCTACATATCTACTCTGACAAGGTGCATAGTTTGGAAGTAGTAAAATATATTTATGGTACTATACAAATACATACCGCAAACAGAGTTGTTGGCGAGGCGACCGCTAGTAACTGATAAAATTAAGTCTCCCCTCTTACGCACAAGCAAGAAATGTTTGTATTAAAATAAAAATACAAATTTTTGAAATCTAAACCATTAATTAAATTAAAAAGACCTTAGTAAAACACTAAGCTATAATAAATCTAGAACATAACGCTAGACCGCCGTAGCAACGTAAACAAAGTGAGTACGAGAGCGAAGTGCTCAACTTAAAGTCGCTCTAGGAAAAGTTTTCTACTTCAATATAGCTTGTTTCATTTTTCTTTCCCTTCAGATATTTTTACAGTTTATTTTCTACCTTATTGAAAGGTAAACTTGTAGTTTCATACAGGCCTTTCGAAGTAGAAAATGAGAGTGGATAAGTTTGACCTAAAAATAAGAACAGTTGTAGATTAAGTAGGTAACCTATAACCTTAGCTAGTGGTAAATAAGGAGAAGTACGAGAAGTACGCGGACCTCTCTCGCCAATATGTTTTCGTCCCTTTTGCAGTGGAAACGACCGGGTGTTTTGGTAAGGAAGCCAAAATGTTTACCAAAGAGCTAGCTGGTAGACTGAGGGAGAGGACCTGTGATCCCCGCGCCGGGTCTTTTCTGCTGCAGCGGTTGTCTATCGCTATCCGGCGTGGAAACGCAGCTGGGGTGATGGGCACGTTTGCACCAGGAGAGACCAGGGGTGGATTATTCCCGGATTAGTGTTAGTTAGGTTAAGTTTAGTTTAGTTTAGCGGTTATATTTTATTTTTCATATTCACGAAAGTAAATAACATATAATAAGTAGAATAAGTTTGTATTAAGTATATTTATTTAAGGTGAAATCATGTACATGTATTTATTTATTGGGTTGTAAATAGATTACCTTAGGAAGTGGTCTCTGCCTATCTTAATGGGAAAGAGGCGTGTGGTGTGATAGTAACGTAGATAGATATGTATGTATGTATGTTTGCTAGTACCAGCTGCACTAGACTACCTTGCGGTGTGATATTAAACATTAAATGCGACAGACATCTTGCCGATGTTAGGATTATGGGATACCTATCTGTCATTTTGATACCGCATAAAGGAAAGCGAGCAAATCGGGTGATAAACATTTCGGATAGCATCGTTGAGACATACGCCGTTATTACAAAACGAGTTTTAAATATAGTTCTAGTTTAACACCCGACGCCAAAAGAGGGGTGTTATAAGTTTGACCCCTCTGTCTGTGTATCTGTGTGTCTGTCTGTCTGTTTATCTGTGGCACTGTAGCTCGCGTGGACGGATTTGGATGCGGTTTTTTGACGTTTTGTCTATAGCCAAAACGTCATTTATCTGAGTTTCTAGAACTATAAATAAAACTCGTTTTGTTTTATGTGGGGTAGTGTATGCAGCGTACGCCGAAGTATATTGATGACAGCACGAAGATGTACGAAGAAACACGAAGAATAACGAAGATGTACGAAGATAAGTCGATGCCTTGCTCGGCCCGTTTTCTCACTCGCCCGATGTTGATGTAGCCAGACTCCACTAACGCCCGTTATTAATAACCTATCCTGATCCGTTTTTTACCAAATCGAGATTGAAAAAACAAAACACAATTGTGTTCTTGACATGTTTTTGGTACACAAGTGACAATTGTGTTTTGTTTTTTCAATCTCGATTTGGTAAAAACGGATCAGGATAGGTTATTAATAACGGGCGTTAGTAAACTTTCGTAAGACCTTCAAGTAATTGAAGCAAGACAAGAAAATCCCGCAAAATACTTCAATAATCAATTGAAAATTAGTTCTCCAAGTATATCAAGAGAAGCTAGTTCAGTAATGAACAAGTTTTCGAACTATGCAAAAGGAATTTCGAATAATAGTTACACAAGGCTTGAACGCCAAGACAAATTGCTCTTAGCGAAGTAAATAGATAAGTTTCTGTTTAGGAGTTTACTTGGTGATTGGGTAGATGTTTCTTGAATACCTATTAAGAGCTTAATACATAATATATGGAGCAAGCGAAGGAAAGAACCGAAGACATGTCGTATCAAGAAATCAAGAAAAAATGGAGGACAGAACTGAATAGAAGACGGCCCTCCGAAAAGAGCAGTTCTTAAATGAAAAACAAAAAAAAATATGAAAAATCATTTAGAGTTTTGACAACACCTAGGACGGGTCATTTTTTAAAGTTAATGCTAGATTCGCAAGAATGCAGTTTTCCCCAGAGAAGAACCTAGCAAGAAACTCTGTAGGGTTGCTCTTTTCAACTTAAATAGTGATGACATTGACTTACCAAAAATAAAGACTTATCACACCATACAATATTCCTGTCGAAAGCACCTTTTCCTCACGCATAGCCTGATGCATGAGGATACTGATGATGATGGATGATGAATCGCTTAGTCAAAAAGCCTTTAATTTTAATAGAAATATCTTAAAGCTGTTGTTTTATGCGTTGCTCGCAGCGTCAGATGCATGCGATCAGGTTTCTTCATACATTTGTTTTAGGTGTTACCCGCAGCCGTTGTATGGAGAAACCTGATCGCATGCGTCTGCAACGCATTACCCCCATTTCCCACTCAATATTCAATCAATCCGTCCATCTGATGTCATAGACGTCACAAGGCTACAGTGTAAGTCATCGAAGCCGGTACTTCTACTATGGATCCGAAAACTACAGCTATTACGGCCGATTCGGCCTATTCCGTTTTATGTTCCCCCTGTGGATAGACCTCCTGTAGGGTAACCAAAAATTTGAGAAAACAGTGGATAATCTACAAAGTTTGTAAATTTTATAAAGTTAGTTGTTTTGAGAATTTTTTGGTTACTTATTTATTTATTTATTTTTATAGGTACACAAATAGATTACAATAAAACTAACTTACTTTACTTTTACTTTGATAAAATGTAACCCCATTCTGGCAAGAAGTATCTCTCGTTTTGTGTAACCCAACTTTTTTAATGATCTTCTATCAACGTCATAATTTTCATACAACTGGCATTGATTTGCATTTGGTCGGGTTGCATAGTTGAGTGATTTTCACTGTGATATTAAACAAGAGAAATTGATATCATGTAGGTTTGGTTATTCGGCTATTTGGATGTATAAAATGTTAAGAGTATAGGGGGTAGGAGTATCTTAGCTTCTCGTAGCTGTATTCTTTACTCATTACATCATTTAAAAATAACTTTAAAATGTCCCACCCTTTTTCAAAAAGACAGACCCCCTATCCTGGACCGGCTACTCGTACTGAAGGACCCTAATAAATATTTATGTAGAAGCATCACCATGTTAAGCGTCTACAGAATTAATATTGGGATCTATAGAAATATGATACTGACTTTCGTATGCCTTTCGCATGCTTTGCTCGATTTTATACTCTGAAATTTAAATAAGAAGCTTGAAAAGATATTCTAAGAGTTATTTAGATATGTTGTATAAAATTATTTAAGGAATTGTTTTCTCTCTATATCTGGTGGGTTCAGGCATGTGCTGGCTATAATACCTATAGTGAAGTTTCATTAAAATCTGTTTAATGGCTTTTGCGTGAAAGAGTACCAAATATTCTCTCGTTCATCCATCCATCGGCATAAACATTGTAATGTATGATATTAGTAAGTAGTATTTGCCTTAGAAATACTGCCCTAAATCACCAATTTAGAGTTGACCAATATGACCCCATAAACATTAATCCTGCACTAAATTACTCCATTAAGTATTATTTATTTAATTATTAATCTAATATTTTTATTAACAATCTTATATTTTATATTCATAAGTTTCCTAATTTAAATAACTCAAAAATGACAAAACCTACAGACTAACTTCAAAAACCCCGATAACTACATTAAAATGGTCTCCCTAGAATTAAGTCTAAATCCGCCCACGATAAGAACGGGCCCAATTACGCCAGAACACTCGTAAGACAATTGGCCCAGCTTGTTAGTTTGGCCACTCTCCAGGTTCTACCTGGATTCTAGAAATAGTTAGGTACTCTAGGTCTAGTTAGGTAGTCTACAATGTTAGCTTAATCCTGTGTTGTAAAAGTTTGGTATTTGTAAAAGTTACTTGAATCTAGGTTATATTATTATGTTTAAGATACTCAAAGTGTTCAAGCATATTATATACCTACATGTTAACTTATGATGATTCAGTATGACTGGCTGTAAATAAGACCATCATAAAATAAAGATTTTTTCTACTTGCATCTCTGAATACAACAAACATAAAAGATAAATAGATAGGTACCTACTAAAACATTTTAAGCCACTTTTGAGTTTATTTTGAATTTTACCTAATCACCTATCCCTACATAATAAAGCTACTTACATATCCTAATAATATTAAAATGTCAATGTTTGTGCCAACGGATGGATGGTTGGATGTTACTTCATCACGTAAAAACCACTGAACAGATTTTAATGAAATTTTACAATAACTTAGCTTGCACATCAGAATAACACATAGGCTATATTATTTTGAGTAATCATATTTTTTTTTCAAGATATGACGTTAAATGCGTACGAAGTCGCGGGCAGCCTCTAGTATTCAATAAATGAAAAATAATCATGAGGTTAAATACCTACATAATAAGGTTTAAAATAAACTAACACAGGTTAACAATCTAGATACGTAACTAAACAAAGCGACAGCCATTTATGAATGTTGCAACCACAAGCCATGGATTTATAATGGACACTTATCTACTGCAGTTCGGGAGTTCTAAATAGAGTACTAAATGGGTACTTTAAGGGATTTTAAAGGGTCAATAAATCAGAGGAAACGGAGCGAAAGAGGTGTGTTTGGATTGTAGAAGTGGAAGGACGTGATCTCTGCCTACTTCGATGGGATAGACAAACAGATTTAAATCTATCTATGTATAAAATTATAGCTGCTTGAGAGATAAAGTTATACCTTAAAATTCGTTCGTAGTGCAGATGATAGGTTTAAGTACTCGTAAGGGCGCGTATTCATTAATGAGCTGTTACCATAACTGGTATGACTGTAACCAACCAGTGTGTACGTTGTTCGATAATGATTCGCGAACCTGCTGCGTGCATGCTGCAGTGCATGCAAAGATTAGACCCAGAACACACGGTGAAACGCAACTGCAACGCAACTGAAACTGCTAGTTGTTTTTAAGTTGCATCGCAGTTTCTGCTATAGTTACTAGTTTGAAACATTTCGTTACAGTTGCATCGTGTGTGGTTTTCTAAGGAAGTCTATATAGCAGAAACTGTGATGCAACTCAAAAATAACTAGCAGTTTCAGTTTCGTTGCATTTGCGTTTCACCGTGTGTTTTGGCGCTTCCGGTTACAGCTCGCTTATGAGTTCACACCTTAATATCAATTAACAACCGTAAGCAATAATCAAACCATTCAAAACAAACAAACGCTTTGAAAAACTGAAAACAATTTCTCGGAAAATGGGATTTCTCAAGAATTCTATTTATTAAATTGTATCACACTCCTCGGTGTTGGTATAGAACAAACTGTTTGCAATATCTGAAAGGTATCTCGGTCACGTATAATGTTTCAAGTTTCAATGCAGTCGGGAGCTATTACGAAGCAATGCAATAAGGACCAATAACATTTTTCGTGAAGTTAATTCTGTTGCTTTTCAATGGGGTTGATCTATGAACGAGTACTATCGGATATCGTTTAAATGAAATATTCTACTACTAAAATGTATAAATGTCAACATTTGTGCCGATCGATGAACGTGAGGGTGTTTGATTCTCTTTCACATAAAAACTACGATACTTACGGTACTGAACAAATAACTAATTACAATATTTTAGCTTGCACATCAGAATAATGCACAGGCTATTTTTTTTTATTGTGTAAGTCCCGAATTATAAAGTACGAAGTCGCAAGCTATTTCTAGAAACTGAATTAAATGGCCAGTTGTGACATTTGCTTTTTTTGCATAAATTATTTTAGCTGATGTCGTCGTTTTCTACATATGTAAGTATACGTATCTAATTGAAACGGCATTCATCTAGTAAAGGCCAAAACATAAATTCACGACACGACGCGACACGACACGACGCTACTACACGACGATAATGATAATCCACGACGTCGTACAGCGTCGTACAACGTCGTGTCGCGTCGCGTCGTGTCGTGAATTTATGTTTTAGCCCTTACTCTATAGATTTTAATTTTTTTTTTAATTGTGCTTAACTTTTGTTGGCATCTTTAAATAAATATACCTACATTTAACCACTAAACGTTCTATACAAAATCCAGCTTTCTTTAACTAGGTCGTAGAGACGTTAGATCAAGATTCACGTGCAGGATATGTATGAAAAATGAATTCCGAATGAATTCTTGACCCAATTCGAGAGGAAGGACCGTGTGTGGTACTTGAAAGTATTGAATTGGCCTATTAAAGGTGAATTCACGTTTTTAGAGTAATTATGACGAAAGTAGTTCAGTAAAGGTTAAAAGCAGTCAATTAACAAAAAAAAATTGCCTGAATTAAATTTTAAAATTATTCATTGTTTTATTTAATTGTTGTTGTTGTTTTTTTTTTTTTTAGTTGTCGTTGTTCCTATAGTTAATTTTATTTGCTAGTTTATTTAAGCAAATAAAATAATAATGTTTATGTAGAATAATAATAATTTTAATGTACCTACCTATATGCATTCCTCGTCACGGTAATATGAAATTTTTAATTTATTACTTATTGAATACTGTTTAGAACCCAGTATTACTGGTATACAACAGTAATTAGGTACTATAAAGTTTTCAAGAAGCTATTCATTGGAACAAATAAAGAAAAATATTTAAAATAAATACATAATATCAATTCAAGATAGGCAATTTCGCCCCTTCAATTACAGAATGATTTAGGTCCGTTCATTGTAGGCTAACACTAGCCTAGACTAGACTGAAGTCTGAAACCTAGACTGAACTCTCCAGGGTATTAACTATAACTTAATACGACCGATAGTTTAAGAGCTAGCCACTATTTTTTGACCGTTAATAATTAGTTGCTATATTAAAGGAAGTTACTTGCTATTGATAGAAATTGATAGATACGTGATAGAAAATTTAAACCTTTATTAAGTAGGTACCTATAGAAGATTTTAGATTGAAAGATTCAAAAGATATTTATTCAAAATTGGAATATTAGTAATTTGACTTTTGAGATTTCTTAAATCATTTATTCAACGCATTTCCACAAACATACATAGATTTATTTTTATTTTTTTCTCGTTTCATGACTGTGTTGACTTGTCATCACACAAAACCCTTTTTATCCTTTACTTGATGTAAAATAAAAACAATTCATGATAAAAAGAAAAAGTGTTGCGTGATGAGCTGGACACCTTCTTGGATGTCTGGGCAGAGGCGGCCCAGGATAGAAAGTCGTGAAAGAAGAGGAGAGAGGCCTTTGCCCAGCATTGGGACACCGATGGCTTGATAAGATAAGATAAAAAGTACACGTGGTGAGTAGGCTAATTAAATATGACACTAGCTCCTAGGCTAAATAAAGAGCTACCGCCATGATTTGGGAAGTTAGAATTAATTGAGATAGATCGTCTGGACGGTATCAGTCAACTAAAATAGCTAGTTGAATTATTATCGACTAGCGGCCGCCTGCGACTTCGTATGTATTTATCGACATATTGTAGTAACACATAATATCTTAAAATAATATAGCCTATGTGTTATTATAGTGTATAATATACAATTTGTAATTAATGTACTTCATTATAATATGTTCAGTAGATTTTGCGTAAAAGGGTAACAAACATCCTTACATCCAGTCACAGCACAATCTTTGACATTTATAATAATAGGGCTTAAAATAAAATTCCATGGCTTCCCTATTCAGAAACGGAACCCTAAAAAAGTATGAATACGGCCTTGAATTTGGTGCACACTGGCGACATCGCTGAGTAATAATGTCGCGAGTCATCATCGAATGGTTCCACCTACTGTGAGCACCACGCTTTATTGTATAACGTTTTTATTTATTTGAATATACTGGGTGAAGAATGAGAATTCATAACTCATAAATACATACATACATATCCGTCACGCCTGTTCCATCGGAGTACTCAGAGACCACTTCCCTCCACTTGCTGCGATCCAAACACACTTCCTGAAATCTTTGAATGAGAATTCAGTAGAAAACATGAGCGAAAGGAGATTAACAAATGAGATATAAAAGGTTAGAGTTGATGGAATTGTTGGGAGGGAATGGTCAAGGAATGTACATGTATCTCAATTAAATCGGGGACTTGCTATGCTAAGTAAAGACTATGTCAAGAGCACCCTTAGCCGAGGTGCGTGTATGACTGACTAAGGCCCAAACCACAAGATGAAACGCAACTGCAACGCAACTGAAACTGCTAGTTACTTTTTGATTTGCATCGATGTTTCTGCTATAGACTTCTTTAAAAAACCACACGCGACTGTTGCATTGCCGTTGCGTTTCACCTTGTGTTCTGGGTCTTATGAAGATGAAGATGAATTCTCATTCAAAGATATTATGATGAAGCGAATACACGAAAGAAAATGCGAGAGTGGGTAGACATGTTAAGGTCAAGGCCAACCTATCTTGATCAAATCTGGGACTTAGGCAAAGTCAACTGCACCCTAAACCGACATAAGACCGTTAAATCTTTACATCATAATTTTAGTCCCACGTAATAACTTAAAATCAAAATAAACTCTTAAAAATACCGAAATAACTAAAAACCTTTAAATTTAAACCCGATATAAACTGTAAATCACAGCTTATAGCGTTTAAATTTAAACTTTATGCTGAATTTCGCTCCCTAGGGAGGAAATTCCAGCAATTTATTTCTTAAGTCGTTGCGTTTTCGTTTTGCAATCGCCCTGTATTGACTTGACTGTGCTATCGATTTGAGCTTTCTGAGCTATTAGGGTTCTTTTAAACGGATTACGAAGCCCATAAAAGAATATTTTTAAATTAAAACGTTTGGTGTTCCATAAAAAATATATTTGAAATAGTGATAGAGACTGCCCCCGACTTCGTACGCATTTATCGTCATATCTTAGGAAACTTACACAATATTTTAAAATAATGTTGCTTATGTGTTAATATTTACTCAAGAAATGATACTGTGAAGTTTCATTTAAAATTGTTTGTTAGTTTTTGCGTGAAAGTGTAACAAACATCCTCATATCCATCCATTCATCGGTACAAACATTGTTTTTGTAGTATTAGTAGGATTATTCTCAATTATTGTTTTTTTTTTGTTAAAATTACCGTATACAGGTATTTTACAAAATATATGATTTTCTGGCCTAATACTGTGTTACGTTTCTTAAAAAAAACTTAAAAATTCCATTACAAAATAAAATAAAATTTGCATTTCATACGGAACCCTTATTAAAAACTCCGAAGGCCACCTTGCTCTTTTATTTTCCATCGAAGTCATTTTCTTCGGCTTGCAAACTTCCCTGTCTTGCCGTGAACCAACATTATTGATTTATTTTTCTTACGTTTTTTTTTTATTGAACAAACTTCGGCAAGTCAGTGTTTCGTGCCGCGCTTTATTTGTCGGTCTTTTCTCATTGCCTTCCAGTTTCGAGATTATTTTTTTTTACTTTTTTTCTCTCGGAAATCAATTGACATTTTCAATGAAGTTGGGTCTGTGACTTTCAGGTGATGTTGTTGGTTGTTACCGCTAATTTTAAGTTGCTGATTGAGGAAGTGTTTTACCTTATTTTTCTTTTGAAGGCTTGATGGTTGATTTATTAGTTTATTCTAAGTTTAATTATAGCTTTTGTGAAAGTTCCCAAAAGCCGTGATTAAAATAAGCCACGACATTGACGAGGTGTCATTTTGTTGCTCTAAGTAGGTACTTATTTATTTCATTTATCGAAAATCTAGGTGGTCGCTTTTTGACATACACTATATTGCCTACATTTATTTTAAGTAATTATAAGAAAAGTAAACTAATATTTAATTTAATTTTTAACACATTAAAAGATAATAGTATTATAAAACTGACTTACTCGTACATAGAAGTTTTCATAAGACTTTTATTGAAAAAATCGAAAGGTTTGATCCCCAGCTGGATAATTTAAATGATGTGTGAAAACTGGCCGAACGTTTGTTTGTTTGTTTTTGTGATTGTCCATGACGCCGTCGCAGGAAATCCTGGTGTAAAATTGTGTTTGGAATATTTATTTTTACTTTACTTTATTTATAGAATCTATTTGCGACTTCGTACTTATTTTGTTTGATATCTTGAAAAATTTACTAAATATATTAATGGAATTAAGTCTATGTGCTATTTTGAAGTGTGAACTACAATATTGTAAAGTTTCGTTATAATCTGTTTAGTAGTTTTTGTGTGAAAGAGTAACAAGCATCGACTCGTCCATTTTATAATATAAGTAAGATGTACTCGTACAATGAAACATTAAATTTTGTGTGATATCTTGGAAAATTTACGAAATATAGGCATAAAATTAAGTCTCTGTGTTATTTTGAAGTGTAAACTAAAATATTGGCAAGTTTCATTAAAATCTTTTTAGTAGTTTTTGTGCGAAAGAGTATCAAATATCCTTCATCGGCACAAACATTGACATTTATAATATTAGTAGGAAGTAGAATACATTATGTGCACGTACAATAGAACGTTTAATTCGTTAAATAAGTTCCGGAAGTAATCCGGAACCAAATACAATGAAAGGAGCAACAATGGTCCTGTCTTATTAATTATTGAAGTGAGGGTCTCTTATTAACTGAGTTTGGGGAACAATCAGCACATTTTTGTAGGGTGACCATGGGTTTATGTGATCGTGGGATTTTTACAGCTTCAAAAAAAAACAGTAGCTACCTATGTTGTAGCTTTTCAATGTAAAAGATTATTTTTTTTAAGAAAGGTGATTTTTTTATCGTTGGATATTTAAGTTGTGTTAGAAAATATTTTAATGCATAAAAATTACAATAATTTTAAAAATAATGTACAGATATTTTATACCTGTTAATATGTAAAACGTCAGGTTTTATTATCTTGACATAGGTTTATCTGTCAGTAAAATTTTATCTGTAAATAGTAAAATGAGCCCTTACTCTTATAAAATGATGATGATGATGATACCGAACTTTTTCGGTATCATCAATAAACCAAAAACAAAAAAAAAAAACAAAAAACCTGGTTGCCGTAACAAAAGAGATGAGAGTCAAACAGGTGTGTGTAATCAAATAGAGCTTCCAAACCACTCGAACAAACAATACGAGTCAACCTACTTTTACGTTGTTACTGTTTATTAGCCATACAAATTATCCGATCAGCTGATCAAGTAAGTATCGACCCATGTTCCTTGGGGTAAGTTGGTCAGTTTCATGAGGACCGTCACTGTGTTTCGGCATTATACCCCCTTTCTATTACACCCAGTAAATCTTAGTTTAAAATGGCTTAGCGTTTAAAATTTTCTCAACTTAAACTTTATTGAATCTATATTTGTAGAAAGAACAAAACCAAACATAAGAAGTTAAACATGCGATTTATAATATTTTTCGATTTATCAAATAATATTTTAGTAAAAAAGCAAAAGAAAAAATGCAGAATAATCTACCATAAGAAAAGTTTAAAATAAAGTCAGCGGTTTTTAGTAAATAATGGTCACCCTACAATGTTTAAAAGCAGACGTAATGTCTAAATCTACTCAAACATTTCCCAAAGATAATGTAAACAGTAATGATATTAAATATCAACTGCCAAAAGGAAAATTTAATTAACGAACGTAAAGCCGTTAAACGTGCCGCGAAATTGAATGGGGAAAATTAAAAATTATTAATTTCATACGACTTTTATGTCCAATCGGTTTTTTGTAATTTCATTTTTTGAAATCATCGTTCGGAACATCTGCATAATGCATTTAAGTTTTTATACCTTGTCCGGCTTTTACAAAATTTATATTCACTGGATTTTTGTGCATTTTAATTATTTTCGTTGCATAAAAACTTTTTTTGAAAGTTATGTGATTCAATAGTTTTTTTTAATCGACACTGTCATAACGAATAAGTGTCAAGTCAACGTAATTTTGTAAACAAGCCATTTTTGTAAATATTTGCGATATAATTTATTTTTGATATTTTTGCACTTTTTGTCCTCATTTCAAAAGTTATTGGTTTTTATTAACTTTGACTTTAGAAAACAATTCAATGTAAGTATTTTTACAGGATATCGAACGAATATTTTTCAGAAGGTGTGCAAAAAACTGTTTGCAAAGTTGCAAAGAAATGATCGATTGAAATCAATAACTACCTTCCTTCCTTTCAGCGTATATCTGCCCATTGCTGATCATAGGCCTCTCCTATTTCTCTCTAACGACACCGCGCCGTTTTCGCTATATTTAATGGAAAATAACTTATCACAAAATGCTGTGATCAAATCCTAATATAAATTAACAATATTCCTCGTTTAGGTTTACTTTCACCAAACTTACATACATACATATCCGTCACGCCTCTCTCTCATTGGGGTAGGGAGAGACCACTTCCCTCCTGCTACGACCCAAAAACACTTCTAAACTTCCAACCTTATTTTAAAAATAACCGTTAAACTAAACTAAAACTTGGAAAAAACAATCTTTATATGTAAAAAAATGGACGGACTAACAACTTAACAAGTAAGATCTTAACAATTTATTATTTCATCAGCCGATCCAAAATGGCTGTCGTCGGCCCCGCCAAACAAGTTGAGTTGGTCAAAGACCCTCAGCAAGAGATAGAGAAGATGAGGCAGCTGGAAGAAAGGATCAAAGCCCCCTCCATCTGGGGCAGGATGCCTTGTGGTATCAGGTTTGAAGATCTTCAGGATCGAAGGTATGATGAAGCAGTGAGATTCTTGAAGAAGCATTATCTTACTGAAGAGGTGAGTTAAAATGTAAAAGCTAGAGTCAGACTGTTCCCACGTACGCAACGTACACAATGCATTATGATATCTGCTCTATAGAAATAATAAACCAAGCCGAAGCCCTCCAATTCCTATACATTTAATACCTCTGGTCAGCTGTATTATACCCCCTGTGATCGCATTTTTAAGACCAAGTTCGGCTTTGTAAGCCACATCAGAATTCAGAGCCCACCACCCACTTCAACAACAATCCTAAATGTAAAAAGATGTAAACCTCTCTGGAGTCGCCGTCGCCGGACACGGTGTGGACGACACGATAGAAATAATATGATAAGAAGCACACTTGTCTCATGCAACGTTGTCCCACCTTGTTCCAAGTTGGACGTACATGGGGCTAGTCTGTTTCTAATTTTTGTTTTGGTAACAGAGATTCAAAATTATATTTTTTTAAGCTATTACTGATTTTAAATTATTAGTTATGGTTAGTCATGGTTGTTTTTAGGGCATATATACATTATTTTGATAAAAAAAACACTTCTAAATTGTTTAATAAAATGGTGATTCTACTTGTAATACTTCCTTACCTACAATTAAGTAGGAAATATAATTATTAAATTAAAAATATTAGAAAATTAGAAAAATAGCTACTTATAAATATAAATAAACCTCATAAATATTATACATAAACTGCAGGTTTTATAGCCCATTGAACATTAATCTCATCTACCGATTTATTCAAAGAATATAAACGAGTAATCCAGGCACAATTTTAAAAAGTTTCATTTCCAAACAATCTTTTATCAAGAAAGAATTCTGAAAACCGAATACCCTTGAAAATGTTAATTTAGTTAATTAAAATATTTTCTGCCGATGAGAAATTGGCCGAAAAACAATCTGGGTACGAAATTCTGATTAAGGTGCGTTTCGATTCGAGCAGCGTAGATTTATGTATTTATTTAACAGTTTATTGTAAGATGATAGTACAAAGAGACAGAAAAAAAATAGAAGTTATACAAAAGGTACAGCATATTTCTAAAAGAAATTTCTTCCTGCAGACCCCACAGAGAGAGAAATGATAGCATAAAGGCAGGACAGATTATAGATGATTTCAGATGTACTTACTTCATAAGCATATACGTACAAGAGCATTGTTCTTTTTAGAAGAGTCTATGCCACTCTGATCTGTCCTCCACCACTCGTTTGAGTACCTACTTGTCCAATATACTTAATGACTTAAAAAATGGAAACGCCATCTGTGCCTAACATACTGTTAGAAGTTTTTCCTCCGAAGTTAAAAGGCATTTAACTTTGGTATTAAAATAACAAGTACATTTTAGTGCCTTTTCACACTAACTGAAAACTTGGCTGACAAACTAACTAAACTACTAAACGTAGCATTTTGTATATCTCCCTCAAGCGTGTACAGATTAATGTGTAATAAATAAGTCTAATTGTTACATTTCCATGTTTTGTTATTGTTAACAAGATGATAATCCAATAAGTACTATTTGATCCAGTGGTTACAGCCTAACTCTTCCGCTGTAACACAAACTCAACCTTTTTACTCAACTCAAAAATTCTTAAGAAAAAAAATCCAATAATAAACCTTTTTTAAAATTAATTGAATTAAAAACTTAAACTTTACCGAAACTCACTTCTGTACTTAAAAATGTTTAATTATTTTTTTTTTCTTTGATGATTTTTTTTATCACTGGTTTTACTACGCATTTGAGATATCTTAAAAAAGTTATTCAGGATAAGTCGTTTGATTGAGTTTCGACTTCACGTTTCTTTAGTATATTCAAGAAGTTTTTTATTCACAAAGTTAGCTAACTTAACTACAAGACCTTACGTATACCTACGTTTTTGAAATTCCTTTTAAACGAATTTTATCGGGTTATTCAATTTAGTGGTTTTGACAGTGATTTTAACCATGAGAAATTGAGTCACAATTTGTCTATTTTCAATTTTGATAAGAATTATCACCTGTAACCTATAATATACCTGTAGAGCGTCATAAATCCCAAATACTATGGATTTCTGGCACCGATGTATGAACGAGTGACGCTCTAGACTAGAGTTTTAACCAGTGGTTCCCAAAGAGATCGATAATAATTAACGCCCCCTTGTGGGGAGGGAGAGGTAAGAGACCCAGAAAAAATGAGGACGTTATGTAATAGGAGAATTGAGAAGGTGAAAAAATGGGAGCGCTAAAAGATAATTTATTCTCAAAATGGGCAGTAGGTATATACAATATGTTTGAGAGGCAAAACTATAAACTAAATAAATCTTTCACAGATAACCTACAGATCCCTAAAAATAATAGAAGACAAAGAAGGGACGGACGAGTTTATTCATAACGCTAGGATTTGGATGAAAGACAAAATGTCTATAGCTGTAATCAAGGAAGGGAAGGAGAAGCTTGTTGGACTTATTATTATGAGGATTCAGGAGAAAAGTACGTATTTTTTATACTAAATACATACTTACCTGTTTGGCTTCTTTCCCGTCGGAGTAGGTAGAGATCACTTCCCTCCAATTCCTACAATCCAAACATACTTCTTTCACTTCATTCAAACACGTTTTTTATACGTACAGTTGTGTGTGCTTTACAAAGGTCTTATTAATATTTTAGATCTTATCTAGTATACTGGGTGTAACAGAAAGGGGGTATAAAGCCGAAACACAGCGATAGTCCCCATGAAACTGAACAACTTTTCCCAAGGAACATGGGTCGTAACTCGAAAATTTTTTTTGGATCGCCCTTACTTACTCGATCAGCTGATCAGATATTTTGTAAGGGGAGACGTATTTTTTTTTGGAGGTAAGACCCATGTGCCCTAGGGAAAGTTGTTCAGTTTCGTGAGGACTATCGCTGTGTTTTGGCTTTATACCCCCCTTCTGTTACACCCAGTATAGAATCTACTTTTAAGAACATTGCAATTTATGGTAGTAAGTATGCGTAATAGCATAAAAATTAACTAACGTCTTTCAAAACTATAAACTAAATTTCTTAGCTTATCTTATCTAGCCGTTGTTGTCCCAGTGCTGGGCAAAGGCCTCTCTCCTCCTTCTCCATGATTGTCTATCCTGAGCCGCCTCTGCCTAGTCGTTCGTGAAGGTGTCCAGGTCATCTCGCCACCTTTTCCGTGGTCTGCCGCGAGGTCTTTAAACAGTAATTTTATATAAAACTTTAATCAAATTTAAACAGTAGAAATTCATGCAAAAGTTACGGAACTTTAAAAAAATGCTAAACAAATCGTAACATTAAACCAACAACACCATCCCCACAAACAAAATTACTTATAAGAAGATTCTAAGCGTTTAAAGGGAAGTTGCGAATCAGCTGAGTTTCAATAAAATACTCCCGACCCGCTTAAATCGCACTATTCGATATATATTTGCGTATATATCTATTCAAATACACGCTACCATAGATGAAAATGTTCTACTTCCTCAGGCTCCATACTCGGTATTTTATACTTTTAAGAACATCTCTACAAAACCTATGGTGTTCAAATAAAAAATTGAATTTTAATATAATATACTTATTTATTTATTTATTTATTTATTTATTTATTTATTTATTGGAAAACCAACAGCTTCAAAATACAAAATAGAAAATTATAAATTAACAAAGGAGCCAATTACAGGTTTTCACAAATAGAAACATAATAAAGTATTGACAAAGCACTTATACATTGATTATGTGTGTAGTAACATAAACACGCAAAAAAAGTGTCAATGTCAAAGTTTGTGCCCATGGATGGATGGAGTCTGCCCGCAATTTCGTACGCATTTATCGTCATGTCTTAAAAAATATACCTATTAATTTAATTTAAGTAGACTATGTGTTATTCTGATGCACAAGCTACAATATTGTCAAGTTTCATTAAAATTTGTTTAGTGGTTTTCGCGTGAAAGTGTACCAAACATCCATCCATTGGCACAAACATTGACATTTATAAAGGTTTATAGGACTACGATGTTGCCCTATTTCATATAATCTGAATATAGCTGCAATTTCTCAACATCTATGGTAGCCCTAAAAGTCGATTCTCTGTATCGATATCCGTAACATTAGGTTGGATTCCTTGAATGCTTTGAGCCTAAATTTTTACTGCACCCCGTAAAAAGAATTCCGAATTCAGCTTCGGGATTTAAGAGTTGGCGCCAGTCATGAGAGAAAGCGGTTTGGTATTTAAATACAAAATTAATCTTCGTAAATAACATGTTGACGGAAAAGGCCAAGGTGAAATGATCTCGATCAAAACGGGGACTTGTTAAAGGCCAAGTCAAGAGTAGGTACCAAAAACCGTCGCAAGGTGACTGATGAATGTGGATGAAGCTAAGGAAGTGTGTTTGGATCGGAGCAAGTGGAGGGAAGAGGACCCTGGTGGGAGAAAGGCGTGACAGATGTGTATGTATGAATTGAACACGGCGGCGGTGGCGATGATATTTTACATATAATGCGGTGCGATTTTATGCCGCAATTATTATGCAATTTATGCAAGCATTTTCGCCGCGCCGCAAAAAATCGCTAGTGCACGCCTAGTCTTAGGTGCTCTGTAGTCTAGCCTCGACCAAAGCACCTTTCCGCGTGCCAGTTACTATCGGTATCTATTTTAAAAAGTAAAACCGCTTCCGCTTAAACCTTCAACCAGATAACTTGTACGTAAATTGGATTCCAAGTAGTGGATCGGTATAGGTCTATATTAGGGGGAGAATATCGACTTGGAGCGGCTCAAACGTAAGGTGGGCCTCGCTTTGTACAAAGTTTGCATTCATAGATACGTTTATAAATTAGGGGGTGTGGTGCGGTGAATGGAGGCTAAATAGGAAGTGTTTTGTGATAATAGCATTGATATTTCACTAAGTATGTATTATTTGTGCGACCATAATTCAAAATATTATGATACGTCGCAATTGTGACCCAAAAATATCAACCCAACAGAGTTTCTTGCTTGATTTTTCTCTAGGCAAAACTACTTTGCGAATCTAGCATAACCTTTAAAAAAGTAATAGGGACATATTAATGCTATGTATAATTTGCATAAATGTTTGAGTTTGATACTGAGACTGATATAAGAGACATAGTTACGCCTAGACTCAAGACAAAATCTCTTTTCAATACAGCATTATACAATACATATGTCCCTATTGGGAATCGAACCCGCGACCAACGGCACGGCAGCAGGCAGGGTCAATTCTAACTATGCCAACAAGCTTTCTTTCACGTTACGAGCCTCTCCATATCCAGCTGATAATCATAATCATTTATATCGTAATTTGTTAAATATTACATGTGAAATTGATGATTTTAATAATATTTAATTATATATTTAAAAAATGAACAAAATTACAAGGATGTCGTGTTTTTTTTTCAGAGACCTTTCAACCAAGAAATTAGGGTACTTATCACAGATTTTATTTCGACTTATACAATTACGGTCTTTATTAGCGAATCTTGTGTCAATTAGCAATAATTAGGCGTTTAACTAAGTGTACCCGAGAAATTGGATTTGAGCTTATTTTCTTACTTGCTTTCCTACTCAGTGGTTGTCTGTCGCCAGAGTGTAAATTTGTATTTTATAAAAAAGGTTCTTTTCAGTAACGACGACACCTTCTCTTCTTTTTCTTATGTGGCTTTTCTTTATTTTTACCTTCTTTTTTAAAGAAGGTATAGAGCAGTTAAAGTACTTAAATAGAAACATAATTTTGTGAACTTCAAACGCATACAGATTGGCTCTTAATTGAGGACCTACTTATTTTAACATACCTACCTACACATTTGTTTTCATTTGTATTTATTTGTTTTCATTGAAAGTACTTTACTTATAACATTATAAGAGTCGGTTTTCCTACAAAAAGATCATTATATTATATCAATATTCATTTTATAACGATTACTAAAAAAATCCTAAAAGTTGATAATTAAAATTACCAAATTGGAGGAAGCACTCAAAAAAACGTCTTATATCCTTCAATTTACAGCTGCATTCTCAAGAACATTTAGTCGTGTAAAGCTAACACACAATGAAATCTACTCAGCAATTATGAAATTTTACAACAAAATTGAAGAAGAAATTGATCTGTTCAAGATATTAGGAGTCAAGCGTTATTTAAAGATTTACGTTTTAGCTTTCAAGCCAAGATATCGGCACAGAGGTTAGTTTGCTTTGACAAGTTTATTTTTGTACTCAGAAGATTACTAGAGTACTGATAGGCAGAAAGTACATGTATAGGTACCATATAAAATATACCTATTACTATAGACAATATGAAATGAAATAAAAATTCATTTATTTTCATTTCATATTGTCTATGGTAATAGGTACCATAGACAACATTCTGGAAGGGTCCAGAACTTACAATAAACATTAGACATGAGTGTGACCAAAAATTGGAACTTGCAATTTTCGTTGCATTAAAATTACCTACTTAAACTAATAAGATTACAAATATAAAGACACCTTTTTCATTTTTTTAAACTATAGTAGTGGATAGAAAAGAAATGATAACTACCCATAATAGCTAAGGATACTATGAATGTCGTACAGATATAGATATAGTTAGCCCGTCACGTCCCGCTGCTGAGCAAAGGTCTCCGTCCTTGAAAACATAATTCAGGATATCTGAAAGGAATTCACAGGAAATGGCATATAAAATGTGACCATGAGAGAATTAAAATTCATAATATTAATTACAGGTTTTGGCAAAGCACTAATAAATGCAGCTATAGGCCTAGCAGAAAGCGCTTTTGTACCAGCCATAGCAGCAATATTCACAACTGGGAAGTCGCATCAAATCGCTGAGGATATTGGCTTTGAAAAGCAAAGAGAGATTTATTATATACGGTATCTTGTTGATGAGAAGGTAATTTTGTGATCTATAAGCAAGATGTTCGAGGACCTATAATATAGGGTTTAGCAAGGAATTTTGGAATTGTTAGGTGTATTTTACATGGCCATATTTAAAGCTTTATGCAGGGACGGTTCAGAGACATTTCAAAAAGCCTGACATAAGTAATATGATATAAAGACACTGCAATATGAGCATAGGCTATTGCTTGTCCTAAAATAAGCGACCAAAATCCAAAGAACCTTTTCCATTTTGATATCCCCTAGAACTAAGGTCAATAAGCAAATATACTTGCAGATACTGTTCTGGGATTTGGGTAAAGGAAACTATGGTGCAGCACTAATGACTTATAGGATACCTGACGTAGAAGAACCTGTAGATCTAGGTCCCAAACCTTCATCTAGATTTAATGTCAAAATCGAAGGCCTAGATGAAGAGGGAGAGGAAAAAAAAGATGAAAAGAAAGAAGGAGAGGAAAAAGAAAAGAAATAGATTGACCTTAAAAAGGAAGCTGAAGATTAAATACGTGTAGATAAAAAATAAGATTTTAAGTCTGCATTAGAAAGATATATTAAAGAGCAAAATACTAAACACAAAGACAAAATTAAATTATTTCCAAAGAAACAGTATAAGGTATATGAAGTTATCTACATAAAATATGGTACCTTTCACAAATAAAGTAGCCAATCTGTATGCTTTTATAATATCATGTTAAAAGTAGGACTAGAAATTATTTATAAAACAACCTACTCGACTATTAAAAATTGGTCTTTTATCAATATCAAAGTAGACCAAGGTTGATCACCTGCTTCCAATGTTCGTCTCAGCCACTGTAGTGCAAACTTTAAAAATGCAGATCATTGAAAAAGTCTGTCTAGTCTAGACAATGATTATTATTATTTTAAACATGAGGGACTTGACGTTTCAGTCTTGCGATGGACCACCAAGTTGTTTAATTAGTTTATATTTAATATGAAAACAACTCGCGCTATGTCGACACGTTGTCACTATATAGAGCGTTTCATATAACACTTTCTATGTCACCATGTCGGCAGCATTGAAAATTAGTACTGCCACATGTCCCTCATCGTGTTTCGCAGTACAAATTTTCAATGCTGCCAACATGGCGGCATAGGAATCTATGAAACGCACTCTTAAGCTTATTTAGGTCGGCTCCCGCAGACCACAAATAGTGCACATAAGAACAATGTTACTTTGTTACATTTCAGAAGCCCACGCCAGCACATTCAACAGAGTAAGACCGACGTACAACGCTCTCCATACAACGGTGACAAAATTCTACAACGATCTAGAGAAACCAGTGGATTTGTTTGAAGAGTTGGAAGTTGCTAAATACTTGAAGATCTTCTTGCTTGGAATTAAATTGAAGTTCAGGCATAAAGGTTTGATATTTTCAAATTTATTAGAATTTCACAGTGCAAATGAAAGTTGCAAAAATAATTAATAAACTAGCAGGATGAGGTAACTCCTATACGAGTACAGCACATAACATGTGATTGTTCAGTGACAAGATTCTCAATTTTTAATTCATTCAGGCAACACAGTGGCGTGCAATAGGAGAGGCCTATGTCCAGCAGAGAACTGCAATAGGCTGATGATGATTAGGCATTATTAAAATAAAATTATTAACTTAATAAGTAAGGCTAATATAGGTAGTTCAGAATCTTTTTACTAATACACTTTAAGGATATTTTTTGGTCCAAAATAAATGTTTGTTTATTATAAAAACATACCTACTTCACCTCAAAAAATGCACACGCTATTTTTTAAATACATATCCTTCATGCCTCTTTCCCGTTGGGGTAGGCAGAGACTACTTCCTTCCAATTGCTACGATCGCGCAATTCACGCTATTTTTGGTTAAAAAAATAATAGAACATTGAAATCTGCAGGTGTAGTGAAAGATCTACTAAATGCAGCAATAGCAATGGCGAGTGTGGCAATGGTTCCAGCAATTTCTGGAATATTCCTCACGAATCGGAGTCAGCAGATCGCTGAAGAACTTGGCTTCCGGAAATACAATGAACTTGAATACTCTACATACGTTGTCAATGATGAAGTGAGTTTAACTTTTTCTTATTGTCAGAATGTTGGTCAGGTCTTTTGACCAAAAAATCAAAATATTAACAAATCCTTCTTTTACCATTTTATTAGAATTTCTCCAAGCTTTTAGAACACCTGTAACACGAATGGCACTTATCTAAAGTTCATCATCATCTTAGGCAAAAGCCTATAGCTGGAGACTGCTGAGCATAGGCCTCTCTAATGATTCTTTGACGACACCGGTTCATCCCAATTTATTTACAGCAGATTGTATTGAAGTTATTATTTGGAGGAGACATTTGCCTATCAGTGGGATTTCAATGGCTCATCATTATCAAATTTAAGAGCAATGCTCTTTTTGATGTCTACTAAGGGTACTCTCAAAGTATTCTCCACCTTTCGTTTAAGCACGTTAATAAAAGATTGTATGGTCGTTACATTTTATTGTTACCTCTATTGTTTTGAAATAGTCTGGCACTTCAATTCTTCCATCTCATGCTGCCTTTTCCAATCATAAATCAGGAATTAATTCCACAATGTATCCCAACAGATAGTATTCTGGAATACAAGCCAAGGCAACCATACAGCAGCACTAATGGGTTACCGCATTCCAGACGTTGAAGAACAAGCGTTTTGTGCCCAAATGTCTTCGCGGTTCCTTCTCAGTACGGAGGATGAAGCCGAAGGTGAAGGAGAGTTTAGTTTTAATTATGAATTTTAATGATGAACGTGATGTGGTTTATTTTTTGTTATAGTATCACCTATTCTAGAACGATCTAGAACTGTTGACCATTTCAACTTTGATAAATAAAACAGAATGTGGACTATGAAAGAATAGTAACATTTTACATTGTTATTTGCATAGGCAATTTTTTAATTTTTATTTGCGCAAATAAGAAAATGTTTTCTGTGCCATTATTTTAATTTATGTATTCTGGAGCTGCAAGTATTCTGATTGATGATAGGTGCAGGTGACAGACAGCTATACTAAAATGTAATTTAAATTCATGACGTCATAGTAATAGGCATGATGACTAAACATTTTTTTTAGTCCATCACATAGATTATTTTAAAATATTAGACACGTATTTTTTCTTTTTTCTCTTAAACTAAAAATGACAAAGATACACTGGGTTAAAGTTGCTCGTGACGTCACGTTTGAGTACGATTTTTACCTAGGAGTGACGTCAAAACCCCCACTCCGTAACTTTGATGCTCTGTATCTTTGTATTTATTTATATATTTGATTAGGTAAAAAATGTGTTTCAAATATTTTTTAATAGCCTAAAAGACGGACTATAAATTATATTTTGAATGTAGTCATCATCCCAATCAGATGACGAGCCAGTTTGCGTGGTAGGTAGTGACAGTCTACCATGCCATAGGTCGTGGGTTCAATTCCCACTAGAGACAAGCATCGCTGGGATGAATAGATATGTTTATATGTATAACATGTATGTATTTATAGTAAACTATATTAATTATAGTAAGTTTTACTTGACATTGGCAAAACATTACATCTTCGCCATATTGAAATGGATATATCGATGTTATTAGAAATATTAGATTTTTCTTAATAACTTTATTTTTTATTACTTATTGTTGTTTTTGTATTGTTATTTTATAATATGTTGTAGAAATAAAGAATGTATTCAAAGTGTATCTTGTCCTTTAGTACCTTTTCTATACTTGGTCCGTTTGTTGCATTACAGGAAAACGTCAAAGTTAACCCATTAAGTTTTTTATGCATTTTAATGCCCTTTAATGCATCAAAGGGTAAAGTATGTGTAGTATTAATTCTTATAGTTTTACCAACATTAAGCTGATAATGATAGATAAACCTAGAACAAACGGGGAAACGCAACTGCAACTGCTAGTTACTTTTGAGTTGCATCTAAGTTTCTGCTATAGACTCCTTTAGAAAACCACACACGACGCAACTAGTTTGAAACGTTTTAGATTAGTTGCATCGTGTGTGGTTTTCTAAAGGTGTCTATAGCAGCAACTGAGATGCAACTCAAAAGTAACTAGCAGTTGCAGTTGCGTTGCAGTTGCGTTTCCCCGTGTGTTCTGGGTCTTAATGTTTATATTTTTTTTCGAGTTACGACCCATGTTCCTTGGGGAAAGTTGTTCAGTTTCATGAGGACTATCGCTGTGTTTTGGCTTTATATACCCTTTCTGTTACACCCTGTATATACCTTTCAAAATTACGAGACGAATAAGTGAGCTTGGCACCTTGTGGTAAGATTTTTCAATGATTTAATTCTTAATTAAAACTTTGTTGTTTTAAATGAGCAAGACAATCGAGACAGTAACTTTACTTTCTTTTTAGCCATTAAGATCCCACTGCTGGGCAATAGCCTCCCCCGCGACTTTCTATTTAACACGGTCGCCGGTAGCGACCCGCCATTCTTTTTATACGTTTTATACAACTTTACCTAAACAACCAAAAATCGTTCTCAGATTTCCGAAGTGTAGAAAGGTCAATCAAGCCCTGATCAAGCGTAGATCGCACTGGTTCCTACTATGTAACGCACCAAGCATTAAAACAATGCTACCATCTCCAATTCAATTTTCACTGCTGGCAACACCTGTAGCTTTAACTGTCAAGATGGCGGATGGCGATCGCAAATTGGCTCAATTTGGCGGGATGTCCAACAATTACCAGTTTTATGGAGGGGACGTAAAATTCTTTTGATGCAACTCGTAGCTTTGGATAGATACTGTCGTAAAAATGAGTTTACAAAAAATGTATTGGTTATAACAATATTTTTAATTAATCTGCTTTGTCTGGGCCCTGAGTAAATATAGATACTTATTTTTATATGATCTAGACTAGTGGCTGCCCGTGACTTCGTACGCATTTATCATCATATCTTGGAAAATAATCAAGATATCTCAAAATAATATAGCCTATGTGTTATTCTGATGTGCAAGCTACAATATTGTAAAGTTTCATTAAAATCTGTTCAGTGGTTTTTGCGTGATGAAGTAACAAACATCCATCCATCCATCCATCGGCACAAGCCACAAACATTGACATTTATAATATTTATAGGATAACGTAGTAGATAACACACGTTTTCCTAGATTTTGCATCACCATCATGTCAGCTTGTCGATATTAATAAAAATAAATAAAGATTTTATTTCATGATAATTGAAATCCGACTTACTGCTTTATTAGAAAAATACGTTCTGTACCAAAACTTACATCAGTTCTGTAGTTTTTAAATCCGTTTTAAAACAAAAACTTTTCCAATTAAAATTAATCGTAGGTGCCTATACTTTTCCTGCATTTTCTACCACACGCTTAGTCAACGCAAAATAAATTAATTTAATAAGAAATTTTAATTAATTTATGATGAAAAATTTGAAATATTTTCCTACATTATAAAGGCTTCAGTACCACAACACAAGATCGTTGTATTGGAAGTGTATGTTAATTAGAGTGTAAGCAAAACCTGGGCTGCCTTGCAAGCGAAATATTTTAATTAGGTCCGAACTTTGTAATCAGCCTTCGTGCGGATGGTGTTATACAACATGCAACAAAGATACAATTCAACCATGTAAAGAAGCAAATTATATAAAACAAATGAAGCAAAGGGAATCCTATCATTTTAAAATGAAACAGGTAACTTTTGTTATTCATCATCTTCATCATCTCAACCTATAGCTACCCACTGCTGAGCATAGGCCTCTCCAATGATTCCCCAACGCGACCGGTTAATTGCGCAGTTCACAGGTATAAAATATTAGGATTTATTTATTTATTGGAAAACCAACAGCTACACAAATAAGTATAGGTACATTACTTGTATTATTTTCTCACATAGAAGTTTTGGTCGAGCTATTGCTCGAACCCATCTGAATGGATAATTACATATTCGTCACGCCGCCTCTTTCTCATTTGGGTATCGGGTAGGCAGAGACCACTTCCTTCCACTTGCTACGATCCAAATACACTTCTTTCGCTTTATCCACACTCATCAGTAGGTTGTTTATTGTAGGTTAAGTGACTATCCTGCCTTCATGCTATCACTTCTCTCTCTGTGGGGCCTGCAGGAAGAAATTTCTTTTAGAAATATGCTGTACCTTTTGTATAACTTCTCTTTTTTTCTGTCTCTATGTTCTATCATCTTACAATAAACTGTTAAATAAATAAATAAATCAGTCGCCTCATACATGCCCGTTGGTTTAGGGTACTCTTGACTTGACTTTTCTTGAACAAGTCCCTGATTTGAATCAAATAACATATAAGTTATATTAGAAAATTATAAATTACCTGGTTTACTTCCAGCATACCACCATCCCGTCACAGTCAGCTGGTTTTTTGATAAGTTTAGCGGTCTTAATTGCCGTGGGGTAATCGTGGCGTGTGCGCCAACGTGTGCCAACGTTCGCGCTTTGTTGGCGCTGCTAGTCGCGTCGTAGGCTGCAATGATTTATACCAGCGAGATTATGATTTAATGAGGTTGGCTAAGGTTTGGCTGGTTTGGTTATAATTTTTTTTTTCGGACCAATAATCCATATTTAGTGTTAGTAATACAAAAACCTTATTCCTAATGTTAGTTTTACAAAAATGGCCATGGATTCACGCGTAACTGTCTCCACCGCTCAATTAAAGGACCCTGCATTGTCTCAGCCAAAACATTATGTTATGTATAATTATGACTTGTTATCTGGGTTTTATGAGTGTAGGTAATGTTGAGAAAGGTTTGCGTTTTGGAGATTGCCTGTTGTGCGTCACAAATCTCAAATGCCATGAATTGCTACCCAAGTAAGAATCAGAGATGTTCAAGAGTTTAAATTGAAAGCATTTTAAAATGTAATAGGAGATAGAATTCAGTTTGTTTTTTATCTGGCTTGTATATCTTGATAGATGTAAAAAATGCTTAAATATAGGTTTACTGCATCGTTTTCATATTAAGTTGGGTTTCTGCTTTGTATTGAAATGTAATTGTATTGACTAAAAGTAATAAACTATTTTTACTCAGATCAAAAACTTCATACCTATCACGTATGAGTAAAGTTCAAAAGACATCAGTCGTAAAAACCCTTTCAGCTATACTAACACAAACAATGTCTTAATTTATTAAAAAACAAAAGAATATTCATCAGAATTCTGCATCAGCATTTCATTTAATCATGGAAAGTGCAAAAATATCCAACTCTCGTAAAACATGGGTTCTTATATTTACGACTTTAGTGAAAATTATTCTATAATTTATTCATATGAAACCCAGACTATTTAAGGTATCTTTATATGAATTGTAGGTAAATAGGTATGTCCCCACCAGCGCGCTTTCGGTTTCGTTTTTATGTTATGTAATAAATGTTCAGCTTGCGTTTCATCTTTGAGTTCGTTTTGCGTCAAGCGTTGTGCCCTACTGTTTGATACATTTTGAGGCGTGCGCTATAGTATGCGCTATGGTTTTTCGGGAATGCGTCAAATGAAAATACCTACTGGATGAACGTGGAGTGGAAGCGCATTGATGGAGACATACCATACCTAATAATGAGCCATAATATCTTATGTCTTTGCTTTGTTCCGTTAGACTCATAACACATGGTGAAACGCAACTGCAACGCAACTGAAACTGCTAGTTACTTTTGAGTTGCATCGAAGTGTCTGCTATAGTCAGTTGCGTTGCAGTTGCGTTTCACCGTGTGTTTTGGCGCTTAGTAACTTTGATAAAAGAATTCGATTTTCTTTTGTTTGTGTCTTAGATCGAAACTTTATAAATCTTAGATCGAAGATAGGTATAAATACCAAAGGCAGATTCCGAATATGTTTTTACCGCACTTTTGTTGAAATTCAAATACGCACGTCATAAAATTATATGAGCGGAATAAAGTATGGTCTGTTACGTACGGTTGTTTGAATTTATATGGTTATTTATGCACCATCGCGAAGCTACAGGTAGAAGGTAGACCTTTTCCTTTTCTGTGTTCTTTATTTTTGTATATTTCTCGTATGTATTGAAGTTTGTTAGTATTAGCCGTTTGAACAGAAAGTCACTTTGCAAGAAAAGGGCCCAATCATAAAAACAAAATTACGTCATTTGCCGTCGATGCGAGGTCGCGGCGTATATGTAATATCGCCTATAAGAAAAACTTAAATTATACTTAATAAGTAACTATTTAGTAATCTGTGATAATACCAAGATTAAATAAAAGAGGGAATAGGAGTTGTGTCGTATCAGGTGCTCAAACGGACGGCGGAGAATAGAACAGAGTGAAAAAGACTCCAACGACAAGAGGCTCTTAAATATAATGATGATGAATGGCAGGCTGTAGACTGTGATACCTGATTCACGAAACCTTTCCGCCGCAGCCAAAAAGTCACGCCCGCGAGGAATAATGCTATGGTAATATCGTCATCGGTGACGGCATACATTAATATTTATTCTACCACTTTCATATGTGCGATGAAAATCTGCCTACAATACATGTACTTACAACTTTAGTTTTTTAATTTTTATGCATGAAAATGTAACACGAGGTTGTAAAAGTAATAATTTGATTGTTCAGAATAAGTTGTGCATTTATAATTACATAAGTTTTCATTGAGATTTTCTGTTCGATTTTATGTTGAATGTTTTTGTAATAAAGAAAGGTACGCTGGATTTATCGATCAACAAATGATGTAAAATAAATATTTATTAAATTAGCTATAGGTCGCGCCACGTAAAATGAACCCTAGCTGACAGCTGCGCATTAGACGATTTTTTAAGTCTGACGTTTAACATTTGTTAATACCATCGCGCACAAAAGTGTTTAATTACAGTCATGGTTTAACGGACAAAGGAAAGAAAAATATTATTAGTAGTACCTATTAGTAGGGTAGAATATAAATTTAAAAAATACACAACTACCAATAAATATTGGATTTAGTGTAAAATGTGTAAAAAAATATTCGAAAATTTAAAAAAAAACATATTGTTCTTCCATTATTTCTTCATGGGTGGCGCGAAAATCAGATGAGAACGCGGTGTTGATGCCAGAAGTGGCCATTTTATTATCATCGTTGTCGTCACTTTCATAATCTTTTGAATCAGAATTATCATCCCCTACGTATAGTCTACAAGTCAACATACGTAACCGCGTGCGAAAGACTCTTACAAGAATGACACGATAAATAGCCCTAGTACTTGCGAGCGTAAGTGTACCCATGCGCGAACACGTGATTTTCATTTGTTTCTAAAGTTCTTTGTACGTGGCGCGACCTATACTACGTACTAACGGCCAGCCCTTTGACAGACCCGAGAGAAGGTAAGGAAAGACTTCGTTGCTCTCCGACAAAGCAATGTCTCGCGGTTGGACATTTGATACCTTTTCAATCACAAATTCATAGTAAATTGATTAAATAGTAGTTATTCATAGTGTAAAATTCTAAATACACAGTACTCTTATAAAATACCTATTAAATATTTGTAGATAACTGGGCATTGTGTCACAGGATCGGAAAACTTGGAGAAAGGAGTCTTTGCCCAGCAGTGAGATAAGAACGATTAGATTAGATAAGATAAGAAATATTTAAGTACAAAATCAGATTCTTTGATTCTTTGCCCAAATTGATGATTAAAAAGATGTATAAAAATAAACTACCTAGATATGCTTTCCAACTTCCTAATTAACGAAATAAAAACATTAATATGTAACACAATGTAGACGCTCGTTTTGTCTCATAAAAAACACAATTCAAACATTTGATTACAAAACATCAAATCGTTAAACGTCCCCGTTAAAAGTTAACGGAACTTCGTTAATTATGCGTTATTAACTACATCGTTAACGATTTGACTAGCGTTACTGTTTTAACTTTAACGTAATTGTCACAAATGTTACTTTGTGACAATTACGTTAAAGGTATTTAGTTGCTCTGTTATTTAGTTAAACTAGATATTAAAGGGAGTAACAAAAACCCTATTTAAAACTCGATTCAGTGATACCGTGGAAATGAACAACTTGTTCTAATGGACAATGGGCATGATTACAAAAAAAATTTTTTTTTAGTCCATCACATAGATTATTTTAAAATATTCGACACGTATTTTTTCTCTTTTCTCTCAAACTAAAAATGACAAAGATACACCCCAATCAAACCAACCCAACCAAACACCCCCCAATCCGTAACTTTGATGCTCTGTATCTTTGTATTTATTTATGTATTTGATCAGGTAAAAAATGTGTTTCAAATATTTTTTAATAGCCTAAAAGACGGACTAATTGTTTTTTGAATTTTTAATGTAGTCATCATCCCTATTCGATATGCTTAGGTAATCGTACATGTTATGGTGGTAGTAAGTTTAAAAGGTTTTGGCGGCATCATAGAAGTAACAAAGAAAGACTAGTGACAAATAAATTAAAATAACTCTACACTTTGGTTTCGCCGCCGTAGTCAGGTATAAACTAATACAATTGGTACCTATACCTCTAGTATGAAATGCTAATTTATTTTATATCTATATAAACTAAACTAATTATACCTACTCCTCTCTCGACAACTCTACAAGTATTTATATAGAGCACACAATTCCGTGTTGTACATGTTTAATTTAGCTACGTTTCAAGAGAGGCCTGTAGGTATATATATATGTAAGTGTTACTTGTTGTACAGGTGCGTTTTAGCTCAAGATTTATTATGTACGTTTAGTTGAGAGGGGGTTTAATTGGGCTAGTGTACAATATTAGTACACTTCATATAAAAGTTATATATGTTTAGACTCTATACGAATATAACTTGAGTTGTTATTACTTCTTGTAATGTTTGATTGAGTAGGTATTTATCAATAGTAAAACCTATTAATATTATAAATGTCAATGTTTGTCCCGATATGGATGGATGTTTGTTACTTCATCACGTAAAAACCACTGAACAGATTCTAATGAAATTTTACAATAACCTAGCTTGGACATCAGAATAACACATAGGCTATATTATTTAACGATATCATGATTATTTTCCGAGATATAACAATAAATGCGTACGAAGTCGCGGGCAGCCTCTAGTACAACCATAAATGGTTACGAAGTCGCAGAAAGCTGTTTGATGTGATAAGACATTCTCAAATTGAAAAAAAAAAAAAGAATAATATATACTCGTATCAACAACATCTTAATTTTCTATTTTAGTTTATTTTAAGTTGAGTATCTATACTACTTTATTAAACACGGTGCTATAATATCTACACAAAAATCCTTCGTGAATTTAACCGTCTTTCTACATATGTATTTTAAAGGAAAGAAAGATATATTTATTTTATCCAAAGGCACAACCTGTCAAGCAAAAAGCGAAACGTAAAAGATCACCTAGATATCAAGACAGCATTTACGGTCTAGGACAGCGTTTCTCAAACATGGCGATAGGTCTCAAAGCCTCCTTGTGGGCCTAAACGGGGGCGGTAACAGATCCAGAAAAAATCAGGGCGTTGTGTAGAGGCTTTGGAGTAGTAGCTAGGTGATAAAATGGGTGCGCTAAAAATAATTTTTTCTCAAAGTTGTCAGTAGACCAAATAAGTTTGGGAACCCCTGGTCTAGGGTATAGGATTCAAAGGACAATCTGACATGATGGATGTGGGACCTAACAATCTTGTTGGATTATTTGAAAAACGAATATCTCTTTTTTTAAGGTTTTTTTTCTTTAGAGAAGAGTAGAAATGTTTAAGAGTATAATGTCCAGCAGTGGACGTCCTACGGCTGTTAATAATGATTTTGATAGAAGTAAATAGGGTTGATAAGTAATATGAAATTTTAAATTGAGTAGAAAATTTTTAATGAGTAGAACATGATATAAGAAACAATGCAGTAAGTACAGCTTTAAAAGTTGGTTTTCAATTCAAGGATAGCAAAACAAGCAAAATGTCTAAAAGAAAAACTTTTTAGTCAACATGTAAAATTACCAATAAGTTTTGTTATAAAAACCTTCAACAATGACAAACGTCTTATTAACATTACATTTGAAATGTCAAATCGCTCAAACTTTACCATTTCCACACGATTTGTTTTCACAATTTTATTTTCAAAACATTAATCATGCAAATGGTACACAAACTTAGTTAAATGGAAGACAACGAGAAAGAAGATACAACTAACAAACAGGAATCATCGGATGAAGATAAACGAGATAAAAAAGGTGGAAAGAAATACGAAACTGTAGTGCAAATTTTTGATGATGCTGGGCCATCCACTAACGTGCCTTTACCGGGATCAGTCCTCAGTCCAAAAGTACATAGATCGGGCATTTCCAAATCCGAACACAGTATTGCCCGGATAATAACCAGACAAGATGTAGCAAACGCTTTAAAAATGACCTCTATGAGCTTCGGCACAAGTGCAAATGCTGTTAAAAACATAAATTTCCGAGACCTCAAAATCCCAAATTTGGAGAAAAGTGACGATGCTAAAGTCGACTCAGCGACTATGATGGATGTAAAACGGATTATGGCAAGCTGTTTTAAGTTTAACAAAGACGCGCCAGCTATTGGTAGTCTGCCTGAAGTGCCAGTAAGAGCTCTGAGTTCCGTTGTCAATGACATACCGGATCTACCAAATTCTAGTTGCATCACTGCTAATGCCCAGACTGAAGAAATACCTCAAAAGGTTAATAACGAAGTGATTGTAACAAAACTCGCGGCTGTAGATTCCAAAGTGTCTAAAGGTGGAACTGATAAGAAGAAGACGTCAGGGTCGCGTTCAGAAAGGTCTGATTTAGGGTTGACTACGAGAGATTCTTTGTCCAGCATCGGATCTAATGTTTGCAGGATTTGTATGACGAGAGGAAGGGAGAGGTGAGATATTATATTCTTTATTTATTGTTGTAAGGTCTAATTCTTTCTACCGACAGTTCTGAAAGATGAAGAAGGCTTTTGCCTAGTTGTGGTATCATAGTCTAGTATTATAATTATCTTACCCCTCTAGTTATTTATTGTTGACATAGGAAGAAAGGCTTTAATAATTATCAAATTAGGCATAAATTCTAATTACTTGCTAGCTGGCATTTATCAGGTATCTACAATGTGCTATTACGCACAGCTGTAATGGATTATGTTTCAATGAACTTTCTTCCTTTTTAAACTTTGTTCAAACTTTGAAACGTTCAAACTTTGAACTGAAAAAAAAATTCATTTTCAAAGTTTGAACTGAAAAAAAAGGTTCAAACACAATCCCATCCATAAACACAAATCACAAATATTAATCAAAATATCCAATAGCATGTATATCAAAACCTCGGACGTCCATTTTTACGACGCAGGCAGCTAAATAAGTAACTTGAGTACCTAGTTTCCATTTTCACAGCCATTATTCGCCGAATTTCACCTGAGCTCAGTATTAATAGCCGCAAAAGCGGTTGGAGGAGGACAGCAGATGCATCTATTTCGTTTTCAATATATCCCAGCTTTGTAGTAGGTAAAACAACAGAGAGGAAGTATTTTGTCCGAAATTGAAAATTTTTTGATTGATTTCTAACCTTTTTTTGTATTAGTTGCGTTTGTTGCACACTTTTGTCTTTGAACTTTTGAGTGTTATTTTAGACAAGAATTTCAATTTTGAATTCAAAAATATACAGTCGAATTGAGAAACCTCGTCTTTTTTTGAAGTCGGTTAAAACTTATTGTCTACCTCTGTATACAAAGCGCTGTTCTTTTTTAAAATGTGGATATAATGAAAGAAGTGTTTTTGGATCGTAGCAAATGGAGGGAAGTCTCAGATTGAGACTCTCAGCTTACCCCGATAACAGAGACGCGTGACAGATATGTCTGTATGAATGTAATTTATAACAACAAGGGCCTGTTTTACCATTTACAGATAAAATTTATCTGACAGATATTTTATACCAGGATAGGTTTATTTGTCAGTTAAAATTGATCTATATGTGGTGAAACGGGCACTAAGAATATTATAGATTATTATGTATGTATGATAAATTGATTGATTATACAGGGTGTAACAGAAAAGGTATATAAAGCCGAAACACAGCGATAGTCCTCATGAAACTGAACAACTTTCCCCAAGGAACATGGGTCGTAACTCGAAATAAAAATTTCGCCTCCCCATACAAAATGCCCGATCAGCTGATCGAGTAAGTATGGGCGATCCAAAAATTTTTTTCGAGTTACGACCCATGTTCCTTGGGGAAAGTTGTTCAGTTTCATGAGGACTATCGCTGTGTTTCGGCTTTATATACCCTTTCTGTTACACCCTGTAGATAATTATTGTTATAACAATAATCTTTTTGCAGACTGATTTCTCCGTGCAACTGTAAAGGCTCGCTGGCTAATGTCCACTTGTCGTGCTTAGAGAGATGGCTGAACCAAGTCGGTAGAAACCATTGCGAGCTTTGTGGATTCAGGTATGGACAATCATCAATTTACACGTCGGATTATCGTTTTGTCTCTTTTTACTACTGTTGTGGTGAGATAGGTGACAGACAAAGATGGAAATATTTTATGATTTGTTTTAAATACTACCGCGCTCTCTTCAATTTTTGATATAGCATTTGTAAGACTAGCACGGTTCTTGTGATAAAGATTATCTCGCTTCTTCACATATTCTGTCCTATCAGACAAAAAAAAAACATCACAGACGACGGCAATAAGAAAGCAAACAATTACATGTGCAATTATTTGTACTAAAAAAGATCCTAATTTAATCCATTCTTTAAAGAAAAAAAACAAGGTATCAAATCTCTTACAAGTACAATAGAATACAGAACCATCAATTCCTTCTACTTAATATTAGCAAGGTTTTCAACAGTGTTAATTTAAACGTCCATACTTTGAACATAGCCCGCTTTAAGCTTGAGATCTTGAAAAATCGTTGCCGGCTCTAATTGGCATCCCCTGCGGTTCTACTCGATAGACTGCTATAGAGTTCGGAAAGTGTAAGAGTGGAAATTAAGAATTTAATTCCTATTTTCAATGCGATACTTACTCCTAACGTAACGTAACGTCCTTAACCATACAGCTGACGTTGCCAGACGTTGTCAGTTGTACTGCTAAGAGGTAATTTAGGGGTCCGTTATGTTAGGAGTTAGTTGATGAACGGTTATAAGTCTTTTAAATAAGTATCATGACTAAATCTAGCCTTTAGGCGTTATTTCGGAAAATCACTTCTATTCAGAAGAAAGCGTTTTACAGGTAGCATTTAAGAATTAGGTTGCTAATCATCTTTTCGTACGAGTATTATCTAGCTATTTGTCTCACTGATAAGTAATAGTTAAAAATTTATAAATTACCTGTATGCATGAGGCGACTGACTGATGAATGTGGATTAAGCGAAAGAACTATATTTGAATGGTACGAAGTGGTTTCTGTCTATCTCGATGGGAAAGCGACCTTACAGATATTAATGTATGTTATAGGGCACGGCAAACAATTTTAACAAGGGAATCACGTACATATACTTTTTTGCTTATTACCTATAACCAATTCCAAATTAAGTTTTTTTCCATGAAATACGAGTATCTTGCTGTTGCTAACTCTACAAAACGGGTAATCCGAACCAGTTAACAGTTCCATTTGATACAATACAACTAGTAAATAAGTTTGCACAATGAAATATTGTCGGCGCTACCAACTTTTTGCCAATGAATCCCTAGTTTCACTTCGTAACGAAATCGCTTGGAAATTGGATTTCAATTTATTATATAAAGTTCTTGTTAGATTTTACGCTCGGATTTATATTGAGATTTTAGCTTTTGTATTTTTAATGTTCACTTGTTTTTACCCGTGCCAGAAGGAGGGTTATGTTTTTCGGGAGTATGTATGTTTGTATGTATAATTCTTTGGCATCGCCCTACCTACCTACAGCTTAAACGGCTTAATGGATTTTAGTTTGAGAGCTGTCGTTAGATTCGTATTTACAGTGAGAGTGTTGGGTACATCAATATATAAAAAATCGTTTTCTAAACGCAGTTTTTTTAAATAAAAAGTTTAGGTTATTAAAGACAAAAATGTACGAGTTGGGGCGAAAAGAGATTTTTTTTAAATTTAACTGTCGAATGTGCCTGTTTAAATGACACTGTAACTTTTAAACGGGTGAACGGATTTAGATGCGATTTTTATAGATTTTAAAATGACGTAGGTATTTTATTAGTTAGTTAAATTTTATCTTTAAGTGGTGAAACGGGACCTTAATCTTCTGTTATCTCAAATCCCTTGTTAAAATTGAATCTCCCATTTAATACATTATAGAAATGCGATCGTTTCAACAAACCGAACTGATTGTATCAGTGGATTAAGTGCGATTTAACTTTTTCCATAGAGCTTTATAAAGTTAGTTAGGCGTCCGTTCTGTGCTTTAAGCGAGGAGTTAAGCTTTCTGGATGTGGAAAGAAGTTTTAAGATGAAATGGGACCGTTAAGGGCTACTGTTCTAGTGGATATGGTTTTTGGTCACCAATTTCATTCCAATACTGTGCGACACAGATGGTCACAGACGCCGAGGTAGATCTCGAAAAAGATGGAGAGAAGATCTGGATGCAATTTCACGGGAATGGCGGGGGTTTACTGGAGACCGTGTTGAATGGAAAGTCGAGGGGTAGGCCTTGCAGCAGTCTCTACTTTTGACCTTGCTGCCCAGCAGTGGGATCTTAATGGCTATATTTAAAAAACAACAGTGTGTGAAGGACCCACTTATCACAAATGAAACTTTATGATACAGGTAGAGTATAAAACTCATGCTTCCTATATTACCTATTCTAGCAAACCTATACCTAAGTAAAACCAAGTAGACAACAAAACTCGCCCGTCCGATCGCACTAACTCCGTCCATACACTGAAGAAGTTACTTGAAAATTTATTACAAGCAATTTTAATTTCTCTCCCAACCTATTTATTGCTCTTGCTCTTTTATAAGGCGCTATTAACGTGTTATTTACGCTCTTGTAAGCTGATAATCTTGTAGCGAGACTTGATTTTTAGAAAATTTCGCTGTTCTTTTTTGGCAAAGATAAAAAGAAAATTGATAAGGTTGAATTATAAATGTGAGCTTATGCTTCAAAAGTAAAAATTTGTTTTTTTTGTATAATTTTGAATTTATCAAGTTAATCGAAAAGTTATAAAGTCAAGTACCTACAATTTATTTTACAGTATGTTTTTTAAAGATTGTATTAAAAAATTAAATGATTTCTACTAAAAGCATTTTATCGATATTTGGTATTTGCTATCTAAAACTACAAATTCTAGTAAATAGCAATAATGGTTGGTATTATCAAAGCCATTAATACTACATTTACACAACACACTATTATGTTTGTCCAACGAAGTTACTATTTATGTGCAATAATATCTAGCAAAATGTATGTGAATAGTTTCGGCAACAAAAGGGTTAAGCATTCGTAGCCGTACCGTAGGGAATTCGTAGCACTTTGCTACGACGTGCTACGAAGATACTACGAAGATGCTGCGCCAGTTTGCCTAGCAGTTTTCAACTTTCATTTTTGTGTTTGTTGCAAATTCGTGCAATGCGTTTCTGGAATGACTTTTTTAATGTTTATAACAGTTTTTTTAAGAAACGTTATAACAATTAAAGTACCTTAGTTTTTTATTCTTGCTTTTCTTTTTAAACCTCGACGCAAAAAGAAGTTTTTTTCTGCGGCGGCATCGTAACTCCCGAACGTCTGAAGCGATTTTGATTTAGTCTTTACCCGACTTCGCCAGAAGGAATATGCTATTATGTTTTTCGAGAGTATGTATGTATGTTATGTATGGTATAATTCTTTGGCACGCTCTACAGCCTAAACGGCTTGTTGGATTTTAGTTTGAAATGTGTCGTTACTCATTTATTTAAGAGGTGTTTTTATCAGGAGTATCTTTAGCTTTGTTCAATTAACTTCCTACATTTATAAGTAACATTTTCAAATACCTACTTAATTTTATTGAAAGACCATTATTTTGTAAATAACTAAAAGCCTTTATTTTCATTTACAGTTACCCAGCGATTAGAACTCCCCGATACACAGTGCTGCAGGCTTTGAGGCTTTGGTTTGGGAACCCGAGGAACCGCAGTCATTTGCAGGTAAGCCTGTAGAGGCTAGGCGTAGAGCTATATCGTATGACCTACATACAAAAGCAACAAAAAATCTCCTGTTTCCGATAGTCAAAGACAGCTGGGACCTAATTGCGAAACTTGAATCATATCTGAATAATCTGTGTTGTGTTTGATATACGTAGTCATGGCTTGTATAAAATAATTATTACTTATGTCATGTATCCATCGAAAAATCGTAGGCTTGTGTTTTTTATCAAACTCATTATAATTATCTCGAATCGACGATTGTCGGTTTTTGCCGCGTATCAAAATATGTCTGTAACACGCATAAGTGATTTGTTTTTAGCTTGAAATCTCTTTTCTCGTCCAACCCCCTCAAAATTTAATTGTACGTAACCAAACACCTTTAACACCCATTCTAACTTCACATAGGTTTTTCACGAACCATTTGCGTTGGTTCTGCGGCTATTCTTTCCATTTTAGCGCCATACCGGCGATTTTTACGCTATTCTAACGCCATTTTCGACGCACTGTTAAAAGGTCATTCGTGTCGCCGCTACTGTTTCTTTATTGCCGTGTTTTGTTTGTTTGGCCTTGGTTTTTGTAATTTAGACGACACGCACTATATCACCGTCAAAAACATCTATAGTACATACAGGGTGTTAGGAAAAGTATCACTTTCCTTTTAACCAGGTATAGTGTTAGTGATATAGAACACATTCCACGAAAAAAAAAAATTTTATTGAACTCATTTTTAATAAAGAATTTCATTATTAATAGCGCGCTCTAACGCAAATGTCAAAGGAAAGTGATACTTTTCCTAACACCCTGTATTTCTCTGAATTGGTAGTAGTATTCATCGGTAGAGATTATAACTGTATTTTGAATCTGGTGCAAACCTAAAGTAAAGTATATTTTTACGTTACCGTAACAGTTCCATATGTAACGGTTTTTATTGCCTAAAAAAATGGGAATAAAATATATCATAGCAATTCATATTCTTGTCTTTTGTTTTAGTAGCTTAATGTGTCCGACTGCTGGGCAAAGGCCTCCGCCGCATTCTTACATGCCTGCCAATCTGTCTTAGCATCGTTTAAAAACTGGTTACTTATCCTTTCACATATGCTCGCACATTACTACATAATATGTATTGGCTAAAACCAACCTACTTCCATCCGAAGCAAAAAAAACCGCCCAAAATCTTCTTAACCCTCGAAAAATCCAAAGATTTCAACTCAAGCATATTACATAAACGTTTCATACTATTAGTATTAATATTCAGGACATGTTCGGAAGCAATTTCGTTACGTTAAAGAGCTGGCAACATTCACGCACGACGTAAGACTATGGTGCAGTCGACGGGTTACCAATATGCTCTTGTCACGTGCCCAGACATAAGAAGTTTGTTTTTGGGGACAGTGATGGCGGCAGAGTGTAATGTGGCCTTAAGTTGGCTGGTGGGGGCCTTTGTGAAGCAGTTGGGGCCTTACAAAGGCCTCTCACAAATGTATGTGAATGTATGTGTTGTTTCGATAATCTTCTACATCATTTCAGCTTATAACTACCCACTGCTGAGCATATGACTCTCCAATGATTTTCTTCGCGACCGGTTCATTGCCACTTTCATCCAACGAGACCCCTTTCGTCGGTCCTTCTGGCAGGTAGCCGTCCCAAGCTGCACTAGGTAGCGTGATTTTCACTCCAGAACTTTTTGCCCCATCGGCCACCCGATCTTTGATCTATGTGACCCACTCATTACCATTTCAGGGGGCTTAGCACGGCGTGCCGCGACAACTATCTCACGTATGCTGTCCTTATCACATTTAAAACTATAGACAGAGACGTAAGCGTGACAAACGCATGACAACGTCTTGTCACGGAGTGCCATGCTAAGCTAGCAGCTTGCTTATCCTACGAGCTACGTCGGTGACTTTCGTCCTTTTACGGATCTCAATTTATTGACAAAAAATCAACTAAGATTGACAACCTAAAAAAAATTTTTCCTCCAATCAAATCTTGCGTAATACCACACCTTGTGGCCCCATTACGCAACACCCTGACTCCAGCCCTGCCCAAGGAGTTTACTTTGTAAAGACACAAGATAATCGAGGCCCTGTCATGACATGTATCCCTAAGGATAAACTGGAGATAAGCTTTGAGAGATTTCTCGTTACGACACATCAAAACATGGGATATATTGATGGATTGAATGTCAGAGGATAAGAGCGTTTTCGAATTATGTTTAGGGTTTGATTAAACACCGTTAGGCCGTCTAGATATCTAGGGTACATAGGTTGCCTTGCCTGTCAATAATCTAGATAGAATTTGTCCGTAACTGACATCGGTGTATCATACAGTCCCAAAACTACTTATGTTTAGGTTTAAAGATATTTATTTCTCATTAAAAACAAATAATGTCACTTACATGAGAAAAAGGAATTACATAGGTAGGTACGTAGTAGTTTGATTATTCGTCGTGTCCATCCGCACAGGTGGAAAAGGTTAACAAAACATTACACTGAACCAGCACTTAAAATACGAGTTAAATTAACTATCACTCCAACAATTTATGTTATTTAAGTTTTACAGTGTACTATTATTAGACAGGGTTAAGAGTCTAAACCCTGTCCAAACCCAGTCTAAAGTGTCTAAACTTTAGACACATTAGACAGAGATTATTCATAAATGTTTAATAATAAAATCCTACAATTTAATTAGATATAAATTTAGCTGACTATAAAAATCGTTGTTAAAAACTAAGGTTAGTCACCTTTAAAAAAAACAGCTTTCTCGTAAAACTTTGTGTTTTAGTAATTTTGTTACAATCTCTTTGTTTTAAACCTTATTAAACACTTTAATATTTTAGTACAAAAATGATTTAGTACCTAATTTACCATTTTATATACAAAAATAGAGGAGTAAGATGGTAAAATACTGAGAAATAACTTGTAATAAGGAGTGTGCGGACCTCGAGTACGTGATAGATAAGACAAGTCAGCGATCGTGAAAATATTCCTGCATCGATATGGTTCCGCTGCATCAGCAATCACGTAGCCTATCACGTCCGCACATATCATCGCGCGGCCAGCATCTTAGTATATAAGCGTAGCTCCAAGTCATTACTATTGTCCAGATCCTCCAGTCCAGTTGTATTGTCTAGTCATCCAGTTCAGTACAGTTACTATATCATCATGTAACTCCAAATATAATTTCTACAACAACGCCGCGCCGTATTATTGTCACCTATTTATCCTGGCCGGAACAAGGAGTAATATCTAGATCTTATCTTATCTAGCCATCGCTGTCCCACTGCTGGGCGATAACTAGATACTTAACAAAAAAGCAACTCGAAAAATTTAAATGAACACATACATATCCGTCACGCCTCTCTCCCGTTGGGGTAGGCGTAGTAAAAATCAAAATGAAAAAATAAATGAAAATCTTAAAAAAATACCTACCAAACAATATCTGTTTTTTTAAAAAAGTATAGACCTTCAAACAATCAATATTATTAAATCATCTTAACAAAACGAAATTCCAGGCATTACCAACCAATATATTTTGGGGGTTGGGGGCCGCTGACCGCAACCGCGGGCCGGAGTTGACGCGACACGCTCTTATTGGATTCTGCCGGTTTTCTGTCACTTATTCAATATGAAGCGAAGACACGAGAAGGATGGCAGTGTCGCTCACAGATTTTGACGGGCGGTTAAGCTTAGTTTACACTTCACAAAGTTCTATGTAAATGTATGAGAGCTTTCAGACACAAACAAAAAAATATACGGTCGAATTGAGGAACCGACTCCTTTGTTTGAAGTTGGTTAAAAATAAAACGCGCTGCATGCAAATAAACGAATCCCAATACTGAACATAAGTCCCGGTCTCAGACAAAAACTGTAAATAAAATCTGCTAATTTCTGTGTAGAATCACCTTTAAACATACAAAGATGAAATATACCGCCTATTTGACATTGTCAGCTTAACTGCTGAGGTAGAAACGACAGTATTTCTATGCCTATAAGTATACTTACACCCACATTACCACATATCAGTGTAGTATGGCACAAATTAGACAATTCTAGGACATTTTGTAAGTCTTGAATGTCTAGGTAGATAAATTACTTCTATCGGGAATTAAATATATAATTAATTTCATTTCAAGATAAGTATCAGACGGTTATAGTGGCTCATTTTTTTACTGTTCAGAAACTGAGGTTCAGACCTGTCGTGAGCCGAGTTATATTTTGTGATAACTCCCCCCTTGTGTGCGCTAGTAGATCTAAAGAGGGGCAGTGGGAGACCCAAAATAAAATGGGGACGTTGTGTAGCGGCTTGGAAGTTTTAAGTAGGTGAATTTACCTAGTGGCAACCAACCGCCAAAAGACCTCACAGCCTGGCGGCGAGATGAGCTGGACACCTTCATGAATGACTGGGCAGAGGCGGCTCAGGATAGAGAATCATGGAGGAGAAGAATAGAGGCCTCTGCCCAGCAGTAGCACACTGATGGCTAGATAAGAAGAAGTGGATTTAATCTGTATTTAATTTGTTTTATTTTTTCAGTCTGACTGCCTGATATTTTGGCTACTCTCGACAGTGACAGCTGGCCTCCTTGCCGTCTGCATCGTTGGGACACAGTACTTCGTGATAGAAGGCAACAAATTCGGTAAGGCCGAACATGCCGCTAGGAAAGAGGAAGGTGTGTTGTTTTTGTTTATTTTTTGTTTTGTTTTTCTTTAGCTATTTTTGTTAGACATTTTTTTGTTTTGTTTACATGCTTAGAAAATTTGTAGATTAGGTCTTTTCTTTGTTTTCGTAAGAGTTAAGTAAGATGTAGGGGGGTTACTTTGTATGTAGGGTAATTCTGATAATTACTCATATCTTCCAAACGCGCCTTTGTTTTTTGCCCTGGCATCACTCATCAAACTCACATGATACTTTGACGAGTGATGCTGGAGTGAAGAACGAGCCGCGTTTGGGAGATATGAGTGATTATAGAATTAACCGCCATACAGAATTACCTACCTGCACCTTACGTAAATTCTGAAACAGTAATCCCTTGTTTTACGGACCTAAACGTTCCATTACGAAAACGGATGTTTTTTACAATAAATCTATAGATACCTTGATGTAAATAAGTCCATAACTTTAAATCATTGGGAGCGTTTAAGTCCGTTACGTACCTGCTAAAGTAGAAACACAAACTGATATCCGCAATATAAGCTACGCATTATTACATTCTGTTCCATAGAAGTATTAGACCCAGAACACACGGTGAAACGCAACTGCAACGCAACTGAAACGAAACGTTTCAAACTAGTTGCGTTGTGTGTTGTTTTCTAAGGAAGTCTATAGCAGAAACTTCGATGCAACTCAAAATTTTCAGTTGCGTTGCAGTTGCGTTTCACCGTGTGTTTTGGCGCTTATGGTTAGAAATACACTAGTCACATGCACACGTGGGATAGCGTTGCGTGTGACATCGTGTGCTTCTAATGATAGTATTAATATTAAACAGATTATCATAATGCGTTGTGGTAGTGGGTCCAGTTTGATTCTGGCTTTAGCCGCGCTGTTGTTTTATGCGTTAGTCACAGCATCTCACGCATGCCATCGACTCCATACAGGAACTGTTAAGAGAGTTCGTACGCATTTATCGCTATAACTGCTATAACTTGGAAAATTTACAAAATATTTCAAAATAATATAGCCTATGTGTTACTCTGATGTGTAAGCTATAATATTGCCAAGTTTCATCAAAATCCGTTTTGTCATTTTCGTGTGAAAGAGTAACAAGCATCCATCCATCTATCGGCACAAACATTGACATTTATAATATTATTAGTAGGATATAGGTTAATACAGACTGGTAGGAAAAGTATCACTTTACCTACTTACTCGCCGAGAGTTGAATGACCTTTGCGTTAGAGCGCGCTATTAATAATAAAATTCTTTATTAAAAATGAGTACAAAAAAATTTTTTTTTTCGTGAAATATGTTCCTATATCACTAACACTATACCTGGTTAAAAGGAAAGTGATACTTTTCCTAACAGCTGTATTTGGAGTGGAGTAACATGATCGCATGCGTGGGACGCTGCGAGTACCTAACGCATTTAAAACAACAGCGCGCAATTATCCCCTGTTGCAGAAAAGGCCGTACAGTTAATTATCCATAAAACAACGTACCGACTTCTTTTTTTTAATATGTCTGTTAAAGACGGTTTAATTGAGTTATCTACAACAATCACTTCTATTATAATCATCATTAGAGAGTTAGTGCTCGTCCGAACGAGCGCTTTTTCAACGCGCGTTAAAAAAACGTTCAAATACTATCCCTAGCATTCCCTAGTATCTGTTCACACTACGTCATGTGTACGTACCTATACGAGGGAATGCATGATCTATTTGAATGTTTTTTTAACACGCGTTAAAAATTAGGCTCTTGTCGGTGGAGCATCCGCCATTTAGGCCTTCTGGTACTTTGACTTCTTGATACGACTTGAAGTTAACTTTCTCCTTTCATCATATATCTAATTCTAATTTAGCCATTTGTGTCCCACTGCTGGGCAAAGGCCTCTCTCTTTCTTCATCATCTTTCATCATAAAGAGGTAAAAGTGACAACTGTATTGGAATTTACAATTTTTCCCCTACAGGCATATCGCATCGAATAACGGAAACTGCTATGGATTTCTTTATGGCTGTTGTTCTCTGTGGCTATTCGATAACTGTCTACCTTTTGTGGAAGGATCATTACGTCATGTGGAACCGATGGCGGCGGGCCAATGTGAATGTGAGGCTACTTCTATCCCCCGACGCAAATCCTGTACCTTTTGTGCCGAGAGGTCGATATAATGTCGTATAATGTGGTATAATGTAACACTGATTCAGTTAGGATAAATATTTGTGGGTATTTCACGATATTGTGTCTTAATTCGTTAAATAAATCTTATTTGTAATGTTTGTATACAACTGTGTTTTATTTTATTTCGGTATTATTGTTTTGTTTAAGCAAAATCCGAAGGTGTATGTGAAATCCGCCGACCCGCACTTGCCCAGCGTGGTGGATTAGGTACGGCCTAATCACTCTCTGTATGAGAGTAGGCTCGTGTCCTTCGGTGGGGACATATATATATGGGCTGATAAAAAAAGAAGAAGAAGCAAAATCAAATAGGTAATAAAACTTGTTACGGAAAGGCCAAGTCAGGAGTATACTAAACCGACGAGCATGAGCACGATTGATGAATGTGGGTGAAGCGGAAGAAGTATGTTTGGATCATAGCAAGTGGCGGGAAGTGGTCTCTGCTCTGCCTACCCCGATGGGAAAGAGGCGTGACAGATATGTATGCATACATGTATATTGGGCATATTTGTTGAGTTGTGACATGAAGAAAATAATAATGTTTTGTACTGCCAACATTTTTTAAAGTAGACTTGGTAGAGTACCTAGGTTATTACTCTCGTCAAATAGGTCTTTTCTACATTAAAACAGTAAGGCTTTGAAGCTTTAAGGGTACTTACCTAGTTGATCGAAATACATTATCTATTATTTTCATTTATACCTTCAGGCGTTTTGTGAAGGTAACCTAATTGATTACAATTTCGTGAATAGAATTCGATAGAGTCGAGACAGACAAATGAGTGACTTATTACCTAAATAGGTACGTTAATATTTAATTATCAGTCTCTTAATCGGATTTTCGACGAGACTTCTATTGAAATGAATATTTTAATTGTCCGATTAGTACCTACCTAACTACTAAGATTCGTCGATGCGAACTGTCGATAAAGTTAATTAAAAACTGCGAGCTCATACTTATTCATTTTGTTAGGCCGTGGCCCCAGTATGCAAACTGTTAGCGGCTGACTAGTTTGCGGCGTATCGATTTAGTACGCCCTTCCATAGGTATATTTGAAATGAAGTGTCCACAGTCAGCTAGTTTTCGCTCACTGTACGCAGTTTGCAGCGTTACACGCGCTGACTATCTCAGACAGCGGCCGACTCCCACCAAAACCGGTGATTTCATTGATTTGAGTTTGCGGCTCACTCAGTCGGCCGCTAACAGTTTGCCTACTGGGGCCACGGCCTTAGATATCATATTGAAGCACGTTGAAGTAGGATACCTACCTATTTTTGAAAACCAACCGTAAGTATAAAAAAAATCCTTATACCATTATTGTTGTGTTGTGAGGTCATTGAACTGCTTTTTACCCGACTGCGCCAGAAGGAGGGTTATGTCTTTTTCCTATTCTTATTCCCGCAAAATTATAAAACTCCATCGCTACAGACTTATATGAAGATGAGATGTGCTCGACTTATTCAATAAAGATTTGTACCTAATTTCAGGCGCGTTGGACAGGTGGCCTTTGCCTTTGCAGGGGGATATGACAAGCTAGCTGTAGATACCTAAAAACAGGATGCAAATAAAGCCAAACAACCCCCAATTAAAACTGAAAAGCCACTACCTAGGTGGTTAAATTCATTCATTCACTCTTTGTGTCGTGTTTACACATCGTTAACAGAGAACAGGCATCGCCGCAATGATTTGTGACTGGCCGGGTCAGCCTGGCCGCCTGCCAGGCCTAGATTTCGGTGTTAGCTGATTTAATGCTTGGCTACGTAATTATGTCCGCCAGGATATAACATTCTGTTCTGTATCTGTTACAGGCGAGATCACGTGGTTTATTGGAATTCGATTTTATTGGTTTTAATTGGATTTATGGTATCTAGCTAAAATAAAAAAGGAAGAAAGGAATAATAAAGGACAGGTAGGTACCTACAGTTTTTTATTATGTTATTTTGTTTAAATACTTATAGGTACCTATTTACTTAAAGTAAGCGCACAAAATAGGTACATACTAATAGTTATCTATCTTCAATGAGTAGGTATTTGGTAGGCATGTAACTTATAATTACCTACTTACCTACCTGCTTATTATTAGTAGGTATCTAAATACAAATTAACAATTCACTAACGACCGATGAACGCATAAATAAACCTTGCATCTGCCTTAGTTGCTAACGAAGCATGCAATACACGAGTCGGAATAATATTTTTAAAAAAGCGCTATGGAAAAGCGAAATGAAAATAAGTATTGCTCAAAGTCAATACCGCCAGGCAGGTAAAAAAGTGAAAAAGACGTCATGAGCGAGCGGCATTTTTTGACAATTTTGACATTGACATTTCATTCAAGATTTGTAAACGCTTTGCGAATGCAACAAAATTCGTTATTTCAGGATAACAGTGAGAAAATTCTCATAAGTTGAGTTCTTGGTGCAATCATTGCATCCGTTTATTTAGTTTAAAGAAATTCAACCATGAATTTTAATTTTAATTCTCCGCCTGCGGGAGGGAGTGCGTTTGGTGGAACCGCCGCTTCGACAGGTAATTATTCGATTTATCTTTATTCTAGAAGAAATTTCACATAAACCTACATTTATTACATCCTTTAATCATCATCAAATATGTTTTTTTAATGATTCGTTTAATAATAATGTCCTATTCTGTGAAAGACACTGTCATAAACATAACCCCAAAATTTGCAGAATTAGCATTTCAATGTAATGAAATTTTAGGTTTTACTGTTGGCGCCGGTGATACAAAAGTACTTTTTGGGTCAATTCCAGGTATTTAGCTTGGGATCGTATCAATTTAAACTTTGATTAGTGTAGTTTAGGTATAAAGATTCGTTAATGAGAGGTACCTTTATGTATATGTTGTTAGATTAACTAGTAACTAGTGATAGTACTTGGTAGATTTGGGATTATGGTAAGAATTGTAGTTAACCATTTTCAGATTAATTCTACTCAAACTGAGTCCAGTATTTATTGTAAATACATACTTGTAAGCAATTGTAAATATACTTAATTATATTATCAGTTTGCAGGTAAGTAATATACTTAAGTTACCTGCCTAGCTAAGATGACTTATGTTTTATCACTTTTAACTATCTTAGTACAGTCAACGCCATAGCAATTTGATTGCCCTGGTACATCAAAGTAATAAAATTAAATTACTATTGATTTGACATACCGCTGTACTGTCAGCATCATAAGTCGATTAACACATTCAGATATTTAAAACTAATCTAAACCATTATTAGACATAAAACCTTACTTAATTACCTTATTTTGAACCTCATTGGATGTTCATTTAACTCTTTAGTATTTTTGCTAAGTGATTTTCGTCTAGTAATGGTGTATTTTACTTTTGAAAATCTGAATGTGTTCATCTACTTATGATGCTGACCGTACCTAGTTAAAAGTAACAAAATAGAAATTGATCAAAATTGAGAAGTACCATTTTTTCTCATTTGGTTGTGTTTAGTCTGAAGTTGGTTGAAAATAGATATAAATAAGTCATCATGGCTATCGATAAACAGAATATGGTGCAATACTGAGTCAATCTAACTCATCAACATGTTATTACAGAAAATAAACCAGCGTTTAATTTCACAAGTCCAACGACAAGTGCCCCTGCATTCGGTGGATTCAGTTTTGGAGCAAAGACTACAACTACCACGTCTTCTTTGTGTATGTTTGGTTTTTATTTTCCAGCTTATGTATTTATCTATGTATCATCCTATGTATTTATCCATATAGCTATATAGGTTTTGAAGTTATATATTTTAGGATTAGAAGCTGAAGAGTTTGTATTTATGCATAGTCAAATAAACTTAAGCAATATCTTTAAATAATATCCTAGCATATGTGTTATTCTAATGTGACCTATAATATTGTAAAATTTCATTAATATCCATTCAGTGGTTTTTAACTAAAAGAATAACGAACATGCTCACATCCATTGCCACAAACATTGTCATTTATAATGTTAATATGTTTTATGTTACAAATATTCTTTCACTAATTATTATTTTTCATATAATTTTTTCTTGACTCTTCAGTCATCTCTGCCTTTGTATGTATATTGTTACAGTTGGCACCCCTACAACTACAGCTGCTACATCAGCATTTGGTGCAAGCAAACCTTTGAGTTTTGGAGGCTTCCAGTCACCTCCAAATCAGACAGTTGGCAGCCCTGGTTTTGGGCAGCCTGCACAGGTAACATTTTAACCTTCTTATCAGCCCTTTTAATGTCCCCACTTCAGGGGCACAGTCCTGCCTTCATGGGAGAGAGATTAGGCTGTAATCCCCCACGCTTTCTTAATGCAATTGGTAGATTTCAGGTACAGATTCAAAATGTTTCACTTATGTATTCTAGTTGTATATTATTTAACCTCATTTTAAAGTTATATTTTTCTTTTTTGTAGAATGCAGCACAGAATTTGTCCTTTGGAGGGGCCTCACAAGCAGCTCCTGCTTTTGGCACACCCACTACACAAGGTATTTTCATCTCTAAGATATTATATTATAGAAACATATATTTTACAAAACAAATAATAGAAAAAATAAAGTAATCGGTACTAATTTCTTTTTTTAGTTTCTTTTTAGTTTTTATTTGTTTAGTTAGATTGTACTAAGAGAAGGGATCTCTATTGGAAAAGAGGTGTGACAGATGTGTGTGCATATGTCACCGTAAGATTATGAATATATCATTATAATATAATATATAATATTATATCATTTGATTACAATAAATCTCAAGAGATTGTAATCTGTCGAAAAATTGTGAACACTGACATAGTGATTGCAATTTAGCGCATCAGTTTTCGTAATGAAGTCAAATAATGTAATATTTCTAGCAACTGGATCTCCAGCCAGCACAGGGTTATTTGGTCAGTCTGCAACATCTACAGCTGCACCGTTCTCCTTCCAAACACCACAGTCGGGGTTCTCACAGCCTACTGCTACGGTAAGTATTTGTACCTTGTACTAAGGTGCGTACAGACCATGTAACATAACATGTTATTTAACATTGTTATATAACATGTTTTACATAATGTGGACACTGAATGTTATAAAACATGGTATAGTAACATGTTATTGATATGTACAACAATGTTATATAACTTTGATCGCGTGGATTGTACTGAAGAACGACAAACGACAATGGTTATATAACATTGTTATATTGCATTGTTATTCTAATGTGTACAGTATCATTTTATGTTGCAATGTTGAATAACAAGGTTACATAATGTGGACGTGTTATAAAACACAAGTTAAATAACATGTTACATGTTCTGTACGCACCTCTAGAATGCCTGGGGCTTTGAACTTATCAGCCCTTTTAACTTCCCCACTACAGGGACATGGGCCTATTCTCCTACAAGAAACGAGAGTGATACGCATTTATAATCTTATTTTTTAAAACCTGTAGGTTTCACATGTCACGTGTAATATTATTTTAAGATATTGTTTAGGTGTTACAACATGTTAAATGTATTACTCTAGCTCTATAGCCTATGAGTTATTCTGATATGCAAGCGACAATAATTTAAAGTTTCATTAAAATTTGTTCAATGGTTTTAACGTGGAAGAGTAACAAATATCCTCACATACGTCCATCCTTCCATCAGCACACACATTGACATTTATAATTTTAATAGGATTAGATATTGAAACTACTTCAATTTTCGACACCAAATCACCTTTAAGCAATATGGACGTGTATGTAATATTACACAAGCTTTAAGTTGATATTGTCCTATTTCCATATACAGGCTTCACCTCAAACGACTCAATCAGGTTTCGGAGCAAGCCCAGCCGGTAACCCGCCAGCGTTTGGACAAACATCTGCGTTTGGGAAGCCTGCCGGAGGATTCGGATTTGGTGCTGCTAGTACAAGTTAGTATAACATTACAATAATTATGGCAACTGATGTTTGTTGGCAGCAGATGTTTTAGGCTGGTTGCTTTATTGAATGAAAGTCTCCGGTTATGGTACAAAAGGGTTTATCCACCTTTTTATACACTTTAACACTGGTTCAACATATCACGGTTGTTCGGAAGCTGGCGGAAAAGGGAGAAAATGTGGTGTTGGTGTTGCCAACAATGTTAAAAATTAGTTCCCAAAATTATAAATATTGAAATTCTATGATCTACGAATAACAATAATATGAAAACGTAACCGAATCAATAAATCGTATCCGTGAAATATCAGCCGTAATAGGTGGGGCTTAAAATATCAACCGTGAGCGCGCCAATCGGCCGTCACGACGTGTTGCCGACTTGTTAGGGATGCGACCAATCGCGTTTAAGTAATTGCTATTTATTAACTTAGTGGAACCAAAGATAAAGCGGTAATTCTATAGTATTGTTATTCTTAGTCTGTGATATTAAAATCGGCATTTCTTACAGCACCAGCATTCGGCACGTCCCAAGCTGCGCCAACGTTCGGCCAACCCGCGCAAACAACCACCAACGCCCAACCACCAGCGTTTGGTACTCCCACTACCAATCCACCAGCATTTGGGACCCCTACTGGCTTTGGTTTTGGGACCCAAACTCAAAGCCCAAGTTTTGGGGCCACAGCTACTACTCAAAGTGGATTTGGGGCTACAACTACAAGTCAAAGTACGTTTGGCGCTACTCCCACTACTCAAAGTCAAGGATTTGGTGCTAATGCTGCTACTCAAAGTGGATTTGGCGCCACTCCTACTACCCAAAGTGGTTTTGGCGCGCCTGCATCAACTCAAGCTAAAAGTGGCTTTGGTTTTGGTGGCGCTAAGCCAAGTTTTAGTACCCCAGCTGCAACATCTACAGGTAAATGTTTTGAATAAGATTTTGTGTTATTACATACTAGATAGCTTCTCTCTCTGTGGGGTCTGCAGGAAGAAATTTCTTTTAGAAATATGCTGTACCTTTTGTATAACTTATCTTTTTTTCTGTATCTATGTACTATCATCTTACAATAAACTGTTAAATAAATAGCTTGCCCGCGACTTCGTACACATTTGTCTTCATATCTCGGAAATAGCCTGTGTCATTCTAATGAGCGAGCTACAATATTTTTTGCATGAAAGAGTAACAAACATGTATCCACCCATTGAAGCGGTGGTAGCCCAGTTGGTAGAACGCTTGCCTCGAACTCCGAGGTCGCGGGTTCGAATCCTGGTGCGGGCACGTACCTCTGAGTTTATTTCTCATGTACGGATCAATTTATTCGATTACCACTTGCTAACGGTGAAGGAAAGCATCGTGAGGAAACCTGCATGCACCAGAGAAGAAATTCGAAGGTGTATGTTAAATCCACCAAACCGCACTTGGCCAGCGTAGTGGATTACGGCCTAATCACTCTCTGTATGAGAGTAGGCTCGTGCCCCTCGGTGGGGACATATATGGGCTGATAACAACATCCACCCATTAATCATTGGCACAAACATTGCATTTATAATATTGATATAATGATACTTTCAAAAGATTAAGGTCTTTGATTAATGTCAGTTTAATTTTATCTGTAAGTCGTGAAACGGGGGAGTAAGATTAAGTGCCCGTTTTACTATCTACAGATAAAAAACCGACAGACAAATCTATGTCTATTTCATTTTACATAGAACTTTTTAGACTGAGACAGGTATAAAATTTCTGTCAAATAAAGAAGAACAGTCAAAGTCTATAGAACAAATACCCAGGCCCGACAGTCACGTGACCTATCTCAGTTTTGTTATTATCATTTTTACAGGGTGTAACAGAAAGGGTATATAAAGCCGAAACATAGCGATAGTCCTCATGAAACTGAACAACTTTCCACAAGGAACATGGGTCGTAACTCGAAAAAAAAGTTTCGCCTCCCCATACAAAATGCCCGATCAGCTGATCGAGTAAGTATGGGCGATCCAAAAATTTTTTTCGAGTTACGACCCATGTTCCTTGGGGAAAGTTGTTCAGTTTCATGAGGACTATCGCTGTGTTTCGGCTTTATATACCCTTTCTGTTACACCCTGTATAGTCATATTGCATATTCTTTTTATTCAATTTCAGTGGCTAACACCAAAATATTGCCTTATGTTTTTGTTCACGCTCTATACAAAAGAAAAAACAAAATTCCTTTATCAGCAGAGAGTGAAACAACCCCTTAATTTTTTTTATTGATCTACAGGTCACTAGACTTGATTTACAAGATTTTCTATTAACTAGACTTGCAGTATTATTCAACAGTATAACGATTCAACATAAATATTTTAATTTTTATTTGACTGGAAGTAAATATTTACTTAATTACTTACTTACAAATATAGATCAAAATCATTGTTCACCTACAGGATTAAACTTCGGCACAACAACAACAGCATCTATAAGCTTCGGCGCGCAAACATCGACCGCTCAAACGGGACTGTCGTTCGGTACGTCCCAAGCCGGTGGGATTTCATTCGGGACGCCTGCATCTACTGCCGCTAGTGGGGGAATTAGCTTTGGCGGTGAGTTGTAAAAATAAGTAGCTGGGGGAGGTCAATGAACTGTCGTTGTCAAAAAAAGAATGATACTTAGTTGAAAAAATCATCTGTCCTGGTTATAGGACTGAAAGCGACAGTTTTCCGGTCTTTTTTTTTAGAATAAAATTAGTTAATTAGTATTTTTCGTGCATTCGTTATGAAAAGCACTGTGTTCAGCTAGTGTGAAATGTCATTTCGGTGTCGATATGTGAATTTCTTATTGACATACTTTTTAATGCCTCATTGAATATCACAATGAATATCCTCATTTGCGAATGCAGATGCGAATATTCGCATCATCCCTATTAAGAGTTGTTTAATCTAATATCAAGACATAGCTTAGTTTAGATAGAATTCTTCATTGCCAATTTAAAAAATTATCTGCTTATTACAGGTGCTACAGCAGCCCCAACAGCAACAACAACTTCAAGCCTATCATTCGGTACTCCAAAAACGACGGCAGGACTAACCTTCGGAACCCCTGCGTCATCAGCCGCGACTTCAACTCCTGGTATCAGTTTTGGTGCTCCAGCCTCAACGGCGGCGCCTACCACCGGAATTAGTTTTGGTAAGTTACTTCAGAGAATCTTATAAAGCTGGGTCTACGCTACACGAACCGAGCACGACCCGAGCCGGTCGGGTTTGTCATTCGCGGGGTCAAGCGAGAATGTACAACGAATCTAGAACAAGCAGTTGCTGGAAATGTAGTTTCTAAATTATTACTATCTAAATGCAGTTCCGCGGCTATTGGCGGAACGCAACCGAGCGCGTACGAAACGTTCGGAGTGCGCTCGTTGGAGGCTCGTAAGTTGGTCCACACTAGACGAATTGTGTTCGGGTCGTGTTCGGCTCATACTCTGTTCGTCTAGCGTAGACCCAGCCTAAAAGTGAATGCGATAGATAAGACAAACCAGCGAGCTTGAAGATATTCCTGCATCGATATTATTTCCGGCCGTAACACTATCATTACATACATATTCGTCACGTCTTTCTCCCATCGGGGTGCGAATTGACGTGTATTTTTTTAAAGTGGAGATAGTTGAAGGGGGAGTGATGTATGTATAACTTCATAGGTACACCAGCGTCGACAGCTGCGACCACAAGTTCTGGAATTTCATTCGGTACGTCCACAGCGGCTACATCTGCTGCAACGCCTGCTACTTTGAGTAAGTAGTCTTTATTTTACTATAGCTTTTCGCCGTATCGACATTTTCTAAAGCCGGGACATTAGCAAACTGTAAGGGTTTCTTTCCACCAGAGATGTGCCATGCTACGTCGCTATGGATGCGTTTGAAGTCCACCAATCAAATTCGTTGAAAATAAGGGCATCCCGAATATGATTGATATCAAATGCATCCATAGCAACGTAGCATAGCACATCTCTGGTGGAAAGGCACCCTAAGGCCTAGCGCGCGCTGCCTTGTGGTGGACGCGATGCGTTTACTCTACTTTACCGTTCTATGACATGTATGAGACCCTACCGCATACAATACAATACAAATATTCTTTATTGCACAAAAAGATATAAGGTACAGACACAAACAAGAATATAAGAAGCAACAGGCGGCCTTATTGCTAGGTAGCAATATCTTCCAGGCAACCTTAACATACATACGTTAGCGCATACGTTTATTTCACTGCAATCCGCGCAATTATATGACACTTCATACTACTCATATTATGCGTTAAAAACACAAGGCAGTGCTACTAGGCCTTGCGTTGTTGCATGTACTGTAACCAAAAAAAACATAGTGTGTACGTTGTTCGCTAATGATTTGCGAACCTGCTACAAGTGTATGTTTTTTTTTTTTGGTTACCTGCATGCAACGGTTACAGCTCGCTTATAAGTAGCTGGCTTTATTGAATAACAGCAAAGTATACTCACTCATTTAATTGAGTTAGTCTATGGCGAGTTTTGACATCCATACTAATATTATAAATGCGAAAGTAACTCTGTCTGTCTGTCTGTCTGTCTGTCTGTCTGTCTGTCTGTCTGTCTGTTACGCTTTCACGCCTAAACTACTGAACCGATTTCAATGAAATTTGGTAGAGAGGTTGTCTAGACCTTGAGAAAGGACATAGGCTATGTTTTGTCGCGAAAAAAGGCTTAAGGGGGTGGTAATAAGGGATGAAAGTTAGTATGGGAGATCGTCATTATTCAAAGATAAAACCATGAAACTTTATATTTAGGCACTTAATACTAAATCCATCCATACTTTCATACTATCCATACTAATATTACCTATATATCCAATATTAAAAAAAAAAAAAAATTATTTGTTTTTTTTAATGCGAAAGTAACTCTGTCTGTTACTCTTTCACGCCTAAACGGCTGAACAAATTTTGATGAAATTTGGTATAGTGATAGATGATAACCTAGAAATGGTCATAGGCTATAAATAATCATGCCATCGTTCTTAGGGGGTAGGCAGTAGGTAGATAACTAAATTGAGTTAGTGATTTTTAGTCGTTTTTGTTGGGACTTTTGCTCTTTCACGTCTAAACGGCTGAACGGATTTTGATGAAATTTAGTAAGGTAATAGATGGTTACCTAAAAACGGATATAAGATCAAAATGATCACGTCATCGTACTTAGGGGGTAGGAAGTAGGCAGAAAACTGAATTGAGTTAGTGATTTTTTTATGGTTTTTGCTGGGAGTTTTGCTCTATCATGCCTAAACGGCTGAACGGATTTTTATGAAATTTATTAAGATAATAGATGGTTACCTAAAAACGGATATAAGATCAAAATGATCACGTCATCGTACTTAGGGGGTAGGAAGTAGGCAGAAAACTGAATTGAGTTAGTGATTTTTAATCGTTTGTTTTAAAAGTTTACCTCATTAACGTCTGAACGGATTTTTATAAGACTTGGTTAATTTAAAGATAGAATCCTAGGCACGGACACAGGTTACTTTTTACGGCGCGGGAATACCTCATTCCCGCGGAAATCTAGCGTGATCGTGTTAAGAAGCGCATGACGCCATAGCTACTGAAATGATTTTGATGTTTTTTTTTTAAACTGAGTGTTACTAAGACTTCAAGTTAGTATTTAATCACTTTTCTAACTTTGAGGGTAGGTAGGCGCCATAATTTATGGAAATTATGATAAAATTTTGATGCAACTGTCTTTATTTTACTACAGTTTTACTTGGATCGAAACTTAGCGACATTCCATCACACTACTTAACTTATAGGGTAGGAAGGTACCAAAATTCAGACTACTTTTTACTTCGGGAAAATATCTCATTCCCACAGGAACCTATACATAGCTACCTATCTACAATTTTTAAAACTCTGTCTAGAATCACATTACGCCAAAACTATTGATCTGATTTGTATACATCGGGGGTTGGCAGGTAGGTATGTTAGTAGTATTTTAAACCGATTTATATTATTTACTTTTTATATTTACTAAGGAAACCTTCGGAGCTATCCATTATGTGCTTAGGTTGCTTTTGAACAAATTTTGATGTGAAGTTGAGGACCGGAACACGATAGAGGGTCATTGTTGCAGGGGGACTTACAGCCGGGAGAAAACAAAAAACTTATGCGGACGAAGTCGCGGGTAAAAGCTAGTATTCTATAAAACTACAATGTCTATGCTTCTTAACTTCGATATTAGCTATGAAAAGTGTTGTACGTGCTGTGAGAAAAATAAAAGATTTAAATAGTAAAGAAGACGTTTTAATGAAAAATAAGAAGATCCACACAATCCCCATATACTTAACAGGCTTAAATAAACTAAAACATGTATCTTTAAATAGCCTGTGTTTTGATAAAATTCCTTAACTCACTTAATTAACAAATAACCATATTAAGTAAAAAATAATGAAACAACCAAATGTTATAAAAAGGTTTCGGCGCTGCCCCTACTTCAGCCGCGACCACATCAGCTGGTATAAGCTTCGGCGCCAGTACGGCTACCACGGGACTTGGCTTTGGAAAGCCTACTACTACCCCCGCTTCGACCGCAGGTAAAACTATTATACTTTTGTATTTGAAATATGTAAGTAAATATGATAAAAACATAAATACCTTTTGTGGTAAAAACTTTTTGTGATAGGTTTGTGAAAATGTTAAAAATAATTTGAAAAAAAAAAAAATTTTTTAAAAACCGAACACTCAAATTCGCATTGAAAGCCACGCTGTGAAGCCACGTCACGTAAATGTCATAAACATAAAACATTTGTAAAAAAATATCAAAATTTTTCGTTGCTTTAAAATTGAAAATTCCCAAAAAATTGCAATACTATTAATTGGCAACATTAAAAAATATTACCAACTCCAAACAGTTCAATAACTAAAACAAGCACCAAATGAACTGAATACAATTAACAATCAGCCAATACTTTAAATACTAACTTAATTTAGATTTTTTTGAGATACTTCTACGATATACCTTTTTTTTTTAATTTCCGCTTCGTATTTACCCTTATTAATCCATTTTTTGACGTTTTTATAGCATCTCATTCATAGTTACCTATATAAATATATAAACCTTTCTAATATATTTAGTAATAATGTTTGACCCGTTCACGTTTTACATAGCGACTACAAGCGCTCCGGGGATCTCCTTACTGAATAAGACAACGGCGACGACCACTATTGCTTCACTTACTACGACTACTACGTAAGTATAAATTTTTGGCTTCTTAGATGCAAATATTTACCGAAATAAGTAAACTAATTGACTTAGTTACACATATGTTTTAATATGCGTTTTTCTGATCTGCAAACTACAATATTGTAAAGCTTAATTAAAATCTGTTCAGTCTCTTTCAAATACAAATCTATATTTGCATACCACAGGTTTTGTAGTGTCCTTACTGTGATAACAAGTTAAGTCAACATGTAATTGTATATAAGAGTCTCGATTTAAAAAAAAAGATATATTGCACATAACGTAGGGCCCTGTGCCGAAGGTTTCTTGCCGTCTTCTTCCTCTCGGCTATACAGGTAGTGAACCGGCAGTAGTTTTAGATAAAAAAAAGTGACATCAAAAAAGTGTAATGAATTTTGCCTATTTTTGAATAAAACACTTTTCATTTTCATTTTCATAAGCATGAAAGAATAACAAACATCTTGCTTGATCCATCGACATAAACTTTGACATTTAGTGCTTGTTCCACCACCTGTAGGTAAAAACTGACAGATAAACCTATGTCTTTTCCATAAGAAATGACGTTTTAGACAGAGACAGGTATAAAATAAAATATGTCAGATAAATTTTATCTGTGAATGTTGAAACGGGCTCTTATCATATTAGTAGGATTAAGATTTACATAAAAATTTTCAAGTCAGTTAAAATTTATTTATACAGGGTGTAACAGAAAGGGTATATAAAGCCGAAACACAGCGATAGTCCTCATGAAACTGAACAACTTTCCCCAAGGAACATGGGTCGTAACTCGAAAAAAAATTTGGCCTCCCCATACAAAATGCCCGATCAGCTGATCAAGTAAGTATGGGCGATCCAAAAATTTTTTTCGAGTTACGACCCATGTTCCTTGGGGAAAGTTGTTCAGTTTCATGAGGACTATCGCTATGTTTCGGCTTTATATACCCTTTCTGTTACACCCTGTAGAGGGATATTTTATACCGGTCACTGTTTTAACGTCATGTTAGATAGACATAGGTTTACCTGTCAATTAAATTTTATCTGACTATTGAAAAACTGCGCCTTATACAAATCCCTATATTACATTTCCAGTACAACAGCGTCTCCACCGCAGCCATTCAATCAAATATCATTCGCACAACTAGAAGAGAACATAAACAAATGGACGGTAGAGTTGGAGGAGCAAGAGAAGACGTTCCTAAACCAGGCCACGCAGATCAACGCTTGGGACCGGTTGTTGATTGCTAATGGGGAGAAGGTATGTATGAAAACAACTTATAAAATTTTCCAATTTGTTTATCTTTATTCGGGAGATCATCAAATATTAAATATTATAATGATGAATCGATGTATGATAATCGATGAATCGTTCTAATTTAATTTAATCATAGGTGTTATGTTAGTGCTGTTTGTTTTCCATAATAAATAAATAAATTAAAAATCATATTTCCATTCAGTCTATCACTTTTTACACCTGCGCGTCAGATAGAGACCAATACATATCTGCCACGCCTCTTTTACATCGGGGTAGGCAGAGACTAATAAAGCCAAATGTATACAATCTGTTTAGGTCTTATATAGAAAACATTTGATTAAATGGATAAAGTTATTTAATATACAGGGTGACTTTAAATTAGTGAACGATAGAAAAGGATATGCATGTACTCGTAATAACAAACAACTTTTACTATGGGGTCAAGGTCGAAATCACAAAAAAATATTGTTCCACCCATAATATCAGCTGGTGCATTTTGTATGGGGAGTTCAAATATTTTTTTAAGATTTCGACCTTGGTCCCATAGTAAAAATTGTTTGGTATATCACGAGTAAACTCTTTGCCCAGAAATGAAACATATACCAGAGCATACACCTAAACTGCCTCAACATTTTATTATAAGACCGATTTGTTTGATAAGTACTATACTTTCTCAACTCTCAATCAAACATGTTGCCCAACAGATCGTCGAACTAAACGACGCAGTACAAAACGTGAAGAACGAGCAACAGAGTCTGGAACATGAATTGGGATTCGTGCAAGCTCAGCAAAAAGAATTAGAGGATTTACTCACTCCTATGGAGAAACAGCTGTTGGAAGATACTGTGGATCGGCTGAGGGATCCTGAGAGGGAGCATATGTGAGTAAAAATATGTTTACATAATATTAAATTATCTGTATATTCATGTGCTTAAGAAAGCTATTGCAGATTCAGCTATTCATTTTGATAATATAGACTTTTCCTCGCGACTTAAAAAGTAACGTCTCGCATGAAAGTCTCAATAAATCATCTTTAAACATCGTCTTAAGGGCTACCCGTGTTCAGAGTTGTCCGTTTCACTTAGACGCTCTGACACTGAGTTATGTGAACAAGTTCATACAATTTGTATGTAACCGATATTTTCCGTGTTCCGGCAGGGACGTGTTCCCGGAAATGTGTAGTTAGCCCTTTATTCAGAATTTTGACAGACAGCTACTATAGGTATAATAGAGCATTCGATGAATTTACTTATTGACCTTTCTTGTAATTGGCTGTGAATATCATAAAGCTTTACATCCACTATTAAATAAGTTGATATAAAACAAATTTGTAAATCAAATCTTTTTTTATTTTTTCAGGTATTCCCTAGCTGAAAACCTAGACACGCAACTAAGACAAATGTCGGAAGATTTGAAGGAAGTCATTGAACATCTGAATGAAACTAACAGGAGTCAAGATAGTAATGATCCTGTAAGTATAAGAATACACTACATATATTAAACCGAGTACCCTATACCAACGTGCATGTATGAGGAGACTGATGAATGTGGATGAAGCGAAAGAAGTGTGTTTGGATCGTAGCAAATGGAGGTAAATGCTTACAGCGATGGGACATAGCTGTGACAGATATACGGGGTGTAACAGAAAGGGGGTATAAAACCGAAACTCCGAAGTCCTCATGAAACTGAACAACTTTTCCTAAGGAACATGGGTCGTAATTAGAAAAAAAATTTTGGATCGCCCATACTTACTTAATCAGCTGATCGGACATTTTGTATGGGGAGACTAATTTTTTTTTCGAGTTACATCTCATGTTTTTTGGGGAAAGTTGTTCAGTTTCATGAGGACTATCGCTGTGTTTCGGCTTTATACCCCCTTTCTGTTACTCCCTGTATATGTATGAAATTTAAGGCGCTGTCTCCACGAGCGTGAGAATCACAGCGATATTATCGTCGTGCCACGTATTTCTATACACTCTGTGAAGCCGGCGATATTATTGCCGCGATGCGATAAATAAAAATACGTGTCACGACGATAATATCGCCGCGATTCATTCGCTCGTGGAGACAACGCCTAAGCCCTCTGCTGGGTAAAAGCGCCGGGTTTTTTTTTTATATCTTTCAACAAGAAAAAAAATGGCAAAAAATGTTACTTATATGTTAATCCAAGCTACATTCTATGTGCACAACTTAATTGAAAAATCGTAATTGTGATACTCTTTCTTTTCCTAACAGATCGTGCAAATCGGTCGAATCCTAAACGCTCACATGTCCTCAATGCAATGGATAGACAACTCTATAGCGCAGATATCTACGAAATTAGATCAGCTGAAAGCCACACACGATACCCTGAGACGCGACAACGAAAGATCATTTCAGTTGACTTATAATTAATGTAGTTTACCTACATGCAGTATGTATGTGTTACTGTTTAATAAACCCAATGTTAAGAATTATAAAGTCGATTTTTCGTTGGTAATACGAGTTTGAATGGGGCTTGAGATTTTTGTATGTAGCCTGTTCTATTTAGGTATTTTTTAAGTTTCGTAAGTACAATTAAAAGAGCATCCAACCTAATTGGTATAGTCAAAATTTTCGGTACCCATTACAAAGTTCTAAATCTCTGAAAGTATATCACTTTCGAAATTTATCCAAAATACTATCGTTTTATAATATTTTTCTGTATAGATTGATGTTAGCTTCATCAGTGGCCGCCAACATTTTTTTCTCCATACTAGCTCGAATAGGGGATGTTGAGTGTAATTGATACAGTTTTTTTACTATACCAGGCTCCATACAAATATGTTCGATGCCATTTGGGAGAAAAAACCTTAAAATTGATTAATCATTCAAATAGAATTGATTGTGTAATAAAAAACTAGATAGTAACTTAAGTCGTTTTCGAAACGAATTCAAATGTTTGATAATTTTGAAAACTATCTCAATTCTACAATATTATACTTTATTTTTGAAATCAGTGTCCAATTGCAAAAAATTACAATTTCGATTTATAGTTCATCAATTTAGAATCAATATGATACATCTAAATAATAATAAAAGAAACAATATTTTGTATAAAACGTTTTATTTTACATACTTACATTATATTAACATTCTAAAACCCTGCCATGCAGGCCAGTTTTGCTGATAAACTACACAGGCCAGTTAAATTAGGTTTTTTATCACTAAGGCCCAGAACACACGATGAAACGCAACTGAAACTGCTAGTTACTTTTGACTTGCATCGAAGTTTCTGCTATAGACTTCTTTAGAAATCCACACCGTGTTTCACCGTGTGTTCTGGGTCTCACTGACTGGCAATTATATCACTTAACAACTGACTAACTTTTATCACTTAACTACTCTGACATAAACCCATAGTTACTTTACTGCATTGGATGTACCAGGACGATAAAATCTTCACATCAGCCCAACATAAGTTTCAAAATAGCATTAAAATTGTCAAAACACAATTCCATTAATAAAACACTGTAACTTAACATTTTCCTCAGTTTGCAAACACAATATAACTAGTTTCTTATGTAATATACTACATACAGTCCTGTTATGTGATATTTGGTCTGCACTTAGAAATATGGATAACTTTTTAGCATCGACTCTGCAATGGCATACTCTAGATGTGTCCTCGTTTTGGGTTTCGCCTTCGGAATCTGAGTGGTCGATTGGTCCTGAAATAAAAATTCACTTATGAAATGAAATGAAAATCATTTAATCTTGTAGGTTTTGACAACGCTTAAGACGGGTCATTTTTTAAAGTTAATGCTAGATTCGTAAGAGTGCAGTTTTCCCCAGAGAAGAACCTAGCAAGAAACTGTAGGGTTGCTCTTTTTAATTTAAGTTTTACAAATCTCAGGCATACACAGAAACATATAAACACACTTAAATACTAACAGACTGATTAGCATTTGACATATTTTCAAAGTCTACTTAACCCATGGCATGAATTATGGTCAACCATTAGCTCATTCGCGAATCGCGATATATTTTGACCTACACTACACCTACTCGCAACAGGTTAATAAGTAAAATAAATATAATTTTCCTTTTCGTTATTTTCAAAGCCCATTTAATCACTTCCAGATAAAATTTTACTGAAAGATAAACCTATGTCTATTTCATAAACATGACGTTTTAGAAAGTGATGGGTAAAAAATATCTGTCAGTTAAATTTTATCTGTAAGGGTGAAACGGGCCCTTAGAGGAATATTTACTATTGTGGTGGTGTTCCAAGATACGACATATGAAACAAAGTTGCAGTCTGCTAGTAAATAAACAATTTCATACCTCCAAAAGCCTCAACCCTTAAATCCTTAAACCGGGTAGATACTTTAGCCATGTCGGTGCTGATCTGCAAAGTGAGGCGACCTTCAGCTGATGCTCGTATCACCACCTCCGAAGACATGGTCCTCATTCGGTCTATTGTGGTGCGGAGTTGTTTTAATGGGGGGAGTTCTATTGATATCTGTAATTATGTAGTGTAAGTATAAGAATTTATTCTCTGTTGGTTTCTCTACTATTTATTCTAAACTTTCAACTCTATTCTTTTTAACTTCTGAGTGGCGAAAGGGTCGTTTTGCGAAAAGGACATCTTATGAAAGGGACGTTTTGCTACCAGAGGACATTATGAGTCGAGAGAGCATTTGTGAGGAGTGTATATTACCAACAGGTGTATTATATTATAATATAATTCATCTCAGTGTGTAATATGTAACATATTAAATATGCAGTATCCTAATAAATCAGCAAATTGTAACAGCATACCTAAACATTGAATCTCTACCAATTAACTTACTGAATATTTCCAATTAGATCCTAACTAGAAACAAATGCGAGGTAAAGCCAGAAACAGACTGATTTAATATTATGCAATGCATTTATAACAATCTGTTCTAAAGAATTATAATTAGATTAAAAACACATTTGTCACACATTATAAGCATAGTGTGTTTCAAGACATGTTATTTTTATGGAGATGTCTTTATGTGTTACGTATATGGACTCAGTCTGTCTATCTATAATTCTTATAATGTTAACCTTTTGCACGGAAGCCATTTTTGACGTTGATACACGCCCGACGCCACTGAGCCTAGTATTATATCAATTATATTATATCAATTAACACAGGCGGTAGGGCATCTTATATAAAACAAAATTATTGTTATAAAAATGGCCAAATTTAGACGACTTAAGGCCAGCGGCGTCTCAGCCACGCGAACAATTTGCGACTAAAGTGGTCATTGGCGTCCAAAGGGTTAAACTTACATCAGGATTTGGCACTCGAGGTTCATGAAAATCGGACCACAGCTTCCTCGGTATCACTACTACTGGAATGTCATGGGTTACTTGTCTTGATTGCTGTGACATCATTGATGGCTGGAAGAGAAATGGTTGAGAACCAGTTTTTAGTCTCTTATAAGATTACTTAGAAAGAATGTTTCATTAGTGTGTGAATTGAAAACAGAAATTTATTTTGTAAAAGGGAAAATAGCTGTTAAAGGTATTAAAAAAGCAATCTTCAGGTTTTTTACAGCATAATGATGTATAGGTTAAGCGGAGAGTTTTGTTGACTTTCTAATAGGTTAAGTTTATATTAAGTAGGTAGTTACTTACAATTTCGATTTCTAAAGTAAGGCACGGACATTGCTTCTTGGTAAGTTTAATCTTTAACGTTTTCGCTGTCTTCAAAGTCACAAGGGATCTTGCTAAATTAGCTGGAAAAATTATGAAAGTACCTAGTGTATAATTTTTGAAATTTCAGCGAGCGTGTAGACCTTGGATAGTCAGAGATTATTTACCTGAGCTAAAACCTAAATAAATATCCTTATGTTCTTCGTCTAAACCGACAATTTGATACTCAGAAAAGTACATTGCCTGAGGGATTTCACACCACAAAATTGGAGGCGCAGGACCACTATTTTCATCACTAACTATGAAATACAATTGATCTTCAGCCAATCTTAACACACATTCCTTAGAAATCTTCGATATTGTGCTTACAATATCTGAAATAATAGTTAAAACCAGCGTTAATTTACACGAGACACTTCGATGCATAAATCAGAGATTTAACAAAACAATATGTACTGGTAAACTCTCGCATCGGTCCAGTATCTATCATCACACCTCGGAATTTCATTTTGGTAGTTTAATTTTTTTTTAATTCACAGAAAATAAATGAAATTTCGATGTAAACAAACATATTTTTCGGGTTTGATGTTTGTTACCTATTTACGCTTTCGCGCGTTATTTGACATTGACAGCACATCATAGACAAAATATCAGTGTTACCATTAACAATATTTTTCCCGTAATTAAAGCAACTTTGAAACGAGAAATTTGATCCGAACAAAGTGAATAAAGTCGCGTAAGTAATGTCCGCGTTTGTGGTATAGTCTGTCTGTTAGAACAATATGAGCATGTAGGTAGGTAGGTAGTTTAATTCACTGTGTAATGTAAATAGTCGGTAGGTAGATACATAAATGAAACTTAAAAATAGATTAAGTAATCACATATTTAGATACTTACCTATTAATTTAATTCAAACGAACCAAATTGGAGATTTCTAATATATCTGACATTCCTCCGATCCCATCCCAAACAAAATTGTTAGAGAGGTTCAATACTGTACCATAAACACATTAGGTAGGTATAGAATTCCGATTAGGTACCTATGGTATCGGTAACCACTTTAATGATTATAATAATATGCTCTTTGATCACTTTAACACGCACCAACCAAATATTATGAGGTGTATTACCGGGGCCTAATCATTTAAAAAAGAAGGCTTGTAACCCAGTGTTGGGGACGTTAAAAAAAGGGCTGATAAAGGAAAGGAAGGTTCTTTCTTGATTCACCACAAAATCTGACTGTATCATAACTATACAGATACACCTACGACTTTTAATTTTCATAAAAAAAAAAAATCTTAGGATTTTCAATTCCAGTGTCCATGACATTGATAGACAATAAGAAAAAAGTTTCGTAAAACTTTTAAATTTAAAAAATGCTTTTCAAATCATTTTGCTAATCTATACCTATTGTAAGTTCCTAAATGGTTAGTTATCAATCTGAAATGAAATGAAATACCTAGGTACCTATCTATTTATTTAATTTCGTAGGATGGATGGAGGCACGATGGATGTGACATAACCTGAAACGTTACCTACTTTCTGAAACGTTACTTTTTAAAAAGCTAATACTAGATGGATGCAGTTTTCCTAAAAAAGGTTGTTTATGACTGTTTTGTTATATGGTTGTTGTTTGGTTTTATGAAATTAATTCCGTGAAATGTGAATTAATTCCTATTAGATTAGTTCTCTTTTTACAGGGAAATTGCTAAAGCAGATTAGCAACACTGTGACCATAGTCACGCGTGTTTCACTTCCTATCAAAATGGCGCTTGCTATTTACGGTTTTATATGCTGTTTCTTTCACACTCATGTGTTTTCTATATTTAAGTAAGAGAGAAAGAAAGTGTTCCCATTTGATTGTAACGAATACTAACGAATTGTGGTTATGATTTTGAGAAAATAAACATCTATTTTTACATTTAATAGTCCTAATTTCGCAAAAGTTTAGAGTGAATCGGTTTGATATTTATTTACAATTTTATTTCTAGTATTTTCTTATGTTAAACCTTTGAAAACGGCGTTTTATGGAAAATAATGAACGTGCAAGGTATGTGTCCGATCGATAATGTCATCACTATTATTTTAGAAAATTACCAATATACCCCTTATATTTTTGGATTTATGTATTCAAGTATAGAATAATTAACAATTGCGTTGTTTTTCTTATAAATCAAGGGTCTGGCAACCTAAGCAAACGCAATAAACCTCGATTATGAGTCTTGATGTAAAGCCACCGTTAGCCATAACGTTTTTCCTTCGAATTTTGATCTTCAAATATTTAACGGATTCTTGTTTTGAAAGAAACTGTTGACGAGGGTGTTTTGCAAAAACAAAAACCTACATGACGTTTTGTTAAAAGCCTGTTGTAGAGTCAAGATAAATTGCGATACGTATTGATAAACCCAAGGTTCAATGTCGCGTCATTTGTTCATTGACTGACGCTTATGCAACGTAATTGCTCTCTAGGTATAGCGCTATGTTTACCAAACTCTACTTTCAGGATACCTACCTAGTTTCCCATTAATAAATTACACTTCCTTTCCTTACCTACACTTCGTCAAATACATTTTTGATTTCACGTTGATATATCGCTATCTTTGGAATGAGGTCAAGTCAAGCATATTCGAATTAAGGCGAACGCACATTAGTAGCGCAGCGCATATTGTGGTTAGATTTTGATTATTTTCGATTCGATACTCGCGAGGCGAAGTGAATCGCTGATAGCGCTATCTGTGCGCATGTCTTTATTTTTTTGTCTTTTTCTTTATTTTTTTATTTATGTAGGTACCTAGACTAGAGGCAAACAGACTCTACTTTGTAGGTAGAGTCCCTATTCTGATTATTAATTAGGTACCTACCTACGTATGTCTGTAGGTGCTGTACGATAAATAAATAAAAACATAAAATATGACGAAAGTTGAGTAGGTATAGGTAATACCTAATTTAAATTCAACAATAATATTTTATACGACTCCTTCGAATGGTAACATGAGCATGCGACTTATTTTACGTAGGTACCTAGGACTCTAATAGGTTTTGGTTTGGTCTGTAGTTAATTTTTCGATTAGAAAATTATTGGAGTGAATAAAAAGATAGGCATTAAAACATTCAATTAGGTGGATACGTAGATACGTATGTACCTACCCACAGTCGAATCCTACACATTGTGGACATTGTGGTTAGATTAAGTACTTGAATTTAGTTTTTTTTCTGATTTTGCTCGGTAGATAGGTACCTACCGTGTTGATAAAATGTTTTAAGACGATGCATATTAATAAGCTACGAGTAGGTTATCTAAATCTTGTTTATTTTTTTAATAGAACGCAATCAATTAAGAGGTGCATGACCGACTTTAATGGTCTAATCAAGGGTCTAATGTTAAATGTCAATGCGACATTTATTTCAAACTAGGTACCTACCTATAGTGCGTTTCACGAAATAGTTTCTATGCCACCATGTTGGTAGCATTGAAAATTTGTGTTGCCACATTACCCTTGATGACGTTTCGCAATACAAATTTCCAATGCTACCAACATGGCGGCATAGGAACTATTTCATGAAACGCACTCTATACATTTATTTTTTATTTCAGAATGGAAGAAGAAAGCACAAAGTCGTACCTTCAGATGCAAAGGCTGAAAGCTTTGCAGGCGAAGCTTTCCTACACAGCCGAGGAAGATTATGTTATTAACATCAAAGAAGAAGCGTAAGTGCTAGTTTTTAATTACCTATTTCATTTTACGGACGAATAAATGGGTATTCCATACATAAATAAGATAAGTAGGTATTTCCAATCCTTTTCTACTTACGCGTCGTCATAGATCAATTTCCATTTCTACTTTCTACCGAACTAAGTTGGATACGGCTTGTTTATTCCTCTGGAGCTTCTCAGAAGTAGATATCTAATGATTATAACTCTAAGATACTTACAAAGTTACAAGTATTCAGAACATGTCTTATTTCGAAGTTGGTGGATAAAGATATATTTGAAACTTCGGTACCTATCTACGTAATTACTTCTATTAAAAGTAGGTAGGTACCTACCAACTATTACTTATTAATTACGTTCTTATTAATTAAACGACTTCAAAAAAAGGAGGAGTTTCTCAATTCGACCGTATATTTTTTTTTTTTTTTTATGTGTGTCCACGCAAAACTTCGTCGTTTATAAACCGATTTTGATGATTCTTTTTTTGTTGGAAAGTGGGTATCCCGAGGGTGGTCCCATGGTAAGGAAACCAGGATCTGATGATGGAATCCTGGAGAAATCGAGGGAAACTCTCGAAAAAACTGTATTTTCGACTAGTCTGTTTCTTATGTTTCTTCACACAACTTCGTCGTCCATCAACCGATTTTGATGATTCTTTTTTTGTTAGAAAGGGAGTATCCCAAGGGTGGTCCCGTGGTAAGGAAACCAGGACCTGATGGTGGAAACCTGGAGATATCGAGGGAAACACTCGAAAAAATTGCATCGCGACTAGTGCGTTTCTTAATATTATGCAATAATAAGAATTTTAAAGCCCTAATATTTAATGAGGGCCTGACGTTGACCTGATGATGGAGCGGAAAGGCAGTCGAGGGAACTCGACAACGGCTTACAGCAAGTACTTTGTGTTTGGGCTTGATTAACTTCTATTATTGAGACCTTTCATCTAAATGGGTGTCCATACTTTTTAGTTTCCGTTTTGAAGTTGTTTCTTTTTTGGCAAAAAATTTTTTTAATTATGCATTTATCGTTAATCCCGTATATACTACGGGATGTTAAGAGAAATTGTTAATGTCTCTCACATTAACAATTTCTCAAGAATTTTAATGAGATTGAAACCCACAAAGCAAGAACGATTTGCAGTTTCAACCTTTGTTTGTTTTCCTGTAAGCAGTTTCTTGTTTAGCATCCTATTTGCTTTAGGCTCTCTTGTTTATTTTTGCCATAGGCATCGCACTGCCTTCCTGAGCACGTAGCTTAATATTCTTCAGTTTGAAATCCACCATACTTCAGATAAAGTTATATGAGACTACCTACGTATACACCCCCCCAAAAGAAGTTTTAAACCTACATATTGTTATCCATCCCGAAACTCTTGAAATGGAACAATACTGGCTATCAACCAATACAAAACTAATTTCAAATGATAAATTGCTTTAATAAATTATAATGACTATGATATAATTTATCTGAACCTATGTGGTTTATCCGGTGCGAGTATCTGTCTGGGTGTATCGCAAACACGATTTCATTCCAAGTTGCGTGATGTCATGTCGAACAAGCTTAATACTGGCCTTGAATTTCTTCTTTTCTTATTATTCTTTCTATTGAGTAGATATCTTCGGGGTTGCAATTAAAATTGGAGACTATAGTCGTTTTATTGTAGGTATTGGTAATTTCACAATTAGGAAGGTGCCTACCTACTTACTAATCAATGTGCCTATTTAAATGATTTCGCTTAGAATTTTTACAGAAATACAATTTCAACCTATCTGAAAAATATGCAAGGACTAACATAGAAACATAGAACTATTTGACTCTTTTAACTACCTACCCATTTGATGTCAAGTGGGTAACCCACTTGACATCAAAGCTAGACACTGTCAGTATGTATGCTGTCACATAAACAGCATTGACACATGTCAATAGCATAAAAAACAACATTTTTAATTTATTTATATCGTAAAAATGGTAGGTAACTAAGTACACTGTGCACTTAAATTCGGGATGTTTACGATTTGCTTGATAATGTCTGTAAAACTCGTTTAAGGTTCAGAAATATACATCCTCACAATAAAATGGGCCTACCTATTAGCTTGGAATTCCATGACCATTATAGCAGGGCCCGAGGCGAGACGGGGAGGGACATTTCCCGCGCTTACAACTTGCGCCCGCCGCATTCATGCCAGTCCGGCTCCGCGCGCGTTACGGCCGAGATTCCTCGCGGTAGGTGCCGAAAAAAAGCACAAATTAAATAAAAAAAAAATTAAAATTGTCTATAGTTTTTTGGCGGGAGTGAGTAGACACTCTTGTTTTGTTGGAAGTTTTATTATTTCGCAAATAGACATTCGGAGTGTGAATAGTTCGAAATGTTGTAACAATGTATCATATTAAGTCAAATGAAAAGGGTGGTTTATTTCAACACGGACCTTAATTAATGTGGAAGCGATGCAATATCAAAGTAATGAGGAGGACGACTTGCAATATCGGATTTTTGGCGAATCCTTCATCTTTCCTGGAGATGATAGCGCCTCGTTTTCGACCTCAAATACAAGCCTGCGACGAAAGTAAGTTTTTTTTTACATTCCTAAAGCATACTAACCTTTTTTCACCTTTACCTGGATTAAAAAAGTTTCAATTAGGTATAAAGTATAACTTAACCTAACTTGGACTTTGTGCGGTGATGAAATGGCCGTAAAAACTTAATGCCTACTAAAATCATATGTTTTAATACCTATACGCCTTCTATTTAATTATACTGAATAACATTATTAAGATAAGTCGCGTCTTTTAATGTAAGTAGCTAGTTAACGAAGCTACCTACCTATCCTGATCAATAAAAGTAGAGTAAAGAATTTCTAACATCGATTTAATTTAAGAACATTAACCTACCTATAGCTTATTCAGGTTCTTTAAGTTTTAAGCACGTGGAGGCATTTCTCACATTAACATGACTCTCGACCTCACTTTGTGTAGATGTTCGAGGTAGGTTAGGTTAGGTACCTTTACCTAGGTAGGTAGGTACCTGTTTCTTTTACGTACCTAGGTAACTAGGTACCTACTTAAGTTTCCTTTACTTACTTACATAAAAATATTTTCAAGGGTTTCCTTATCTTATCAATAGGCGAAAACACTAACCAGATGGGGGTGCGTTTCGATTGCTTTGCTTTAAACACTTCTTACCTTATACTATACCATGTAACAATTAACTTGAGAATCCAATTTTTAGTCCGCGAATACTTTGTCGTGTAACTAGGGTATCAAGTAAACTGTTGCGAGTTTTGTTGAACCATACACTCACACAACAACTTCAAAAAAGCTCTTGCTTGAATGAAAGCCATTGGTAGGTAGGTAGGTATACATAACCTCCGACGACTTCACAGTACATGACATACCTACATACATACTCGTAGTAACAAGAAATAAAGAGTTTTTTCACGGATTTCATTTTATGTAGGTACCTACGAGCCTACCTACCTAGGTAATAAAGATTAAATACCGAAACTTTGATCTTAATTAAGGTGCCAAAAAATCTATCCTCATATTCCTCTCAACTTACAAACCTGGCTAATTTGAAAATACAGCTATAGTTTAATTTAAATTCGCCGTCGCTGCCCAACCTTCAACTTGGTCGGATTATCCTGCGTGCTTTCCGAGACCTTGGCTGCTTTCAAGGTCTCACGTGTAAATACCTACTGAATTATGTCTATGACTTTATTACCTACTTTTGGTTTTAGGGTTGGCATCATTGTGTTAATCATCATTGTATTTGGTAGGTTTCTCATTTGTCGATTAGGTCGATAACCGCGATATTATCTCAACTTAGTAAGGATATACATAACATGCCTGTCTACCGGTAAATAATAGCTTATGTTTTAAGTTTTAATCCTAGTTACTCATTTACTCGTTATCAAGCTATCTCTACACCAATATTAAAATTGGTTCAACCGTTTGAGTCTGAAAACAAACGTACATCACATTACATAGGTAGGTACTTATTGAACATTCGGCTTTATTTTAATTTGATCTATTAGTTTATCTAAGATATTGTCTATTCTAGATTTTATGTTAATAGGTATTCCATGCAAAGGTCTTATTATCATATTCAACTAGTTACCTAATTATTAACATAACTTAGTGTTGCCAACCCTAGCCAAAAGCACAATATGGGCGGATGTGTACGTTAAGATAACTAGTTAAACCATGACTTCATGAGATGAATCGACATGAATTTCCATTCAGAACCTGTCAAATATTAGGCCTTTAAAGATTAATAGCTTTGATATTGTTTAAAGTAGACTTTGTTGCTGTTGTGCGTGCCTTCTTAGTGGTTTTGTTATACTATACCTAGCTTATTAGTAGTAGGACTTGTTTATGCCTATTGAAGGCTTTTCAGAAGCTATTTAATTAGTCTTATAACTTACAAACTTACACCTCTATATACGCACCTTTTTCCCATCGGAGTAGGCAGAGACCATTTCACTCCCCTTGCTGCGAACCAACCACACGTCTTTCGCTTCATCCACATTCATCAGTCGTTTCATACATGCACGCCGGCTTACTCTTGGCTTGGCCTTTCTTACTTCTTATACAGTACAACATTATCACTTCGATTTACCTACATCATTTAAAGTAGGTACACATTTATTAGAAGTTGATGCTATCTTGCAAACCAAGTGTCTCCTTTGAATAATTACACCACCCAAACATTAGGTTTCCAGTCTACTGATTGCCGGAATTAATTCGAATTCACAAATGCGCTATCTTTTGTTATTACCTATTTATTTCCTTACGATAACCTTTACTGTTTCACCTATTACGTCGGTAACTTGTTGCCGATAGGACTGTCTATACTTTCCGCGATACCTAATCTAAAACGATCCAACTATTTTTACCGAAGAAAAGAAAGAAATTGCTTGGAAAGTCTAAGAACCCTTAAGGGTCAGTGAAAAGGGCAACAGATGTACTTAAACTTGTGTAGTTAATACATAATAACGTAATTCCTTGGTAACTATACGCAGCTGTCTAATAGCAACTAGTTTTTGTGGTAAATATTAATTCTAACATTAGGTACTTATTCTACACCTGCTTTTCTAATACTTTGTCACTGTTTCCTAGTAGAATAATTGTTGACGACATCTGTATTTAATATGCTCATTTTATTAAGTACTTAATGGGTTATTATTGCAACTTATGTTTAAATCCCTTACATTAAAATTGTAAATGTTTTGTACAGTAGGTATGTTACTTGAAGTGTAATTTGCTAGTGACAGTAGCAATAAGAATATGCATCAGTCAGTTATGTATTAATATTAATAAGTTTAAAATTATTGGCACAGATAATAGTACAGTAAATGGAGGTGAAAGATGCTCTAGTATTAACAAAATAGTAAGAGAAAAGTTCCTCACTAACTGCGTAAAGCCTCTTAGTCTAGATCCATAAACTTATTGCACATCAAAGTTAATTGAACAATCATTACACCCCTTCTAATCTAGCTTTACATTTCTTAGATTTGCTTGAACAAACTCCTACGTACGAATCTCTTTTTAACCGACTTCAAAAAAGGAGGAGGTTCTCAATTCGTCTGTATGTATAATATTTTTTTTTTTTTTTTATGTATGTTCACCGATATTTTCGTCAATTATAGACGGATTTCAAAATTTTTTTTTTTGTTGGGTAGTGTTCACTTCTGAGGTGGTCCCATTTTCACCAGTCCAGGATCTGATGATGGAATCCAGGAGAAATCGAAGGCAACCACCGAAAATTGTATGCTCGTATGGTGTTTTTACCCGACTACGGCAAAGCCAAAAGGAAGGGTAATGTTTTTGGCAGTCTATGTATGTACGTATGTATGTATGTATGTTTGTATGTATGTATGTATGTTCCACCGTAACGTCTAAACTACTAAACCGATTTTAATAAATGAGGTGTCAAAAGATTTGTAATAATACAACGGGTGACATAGGATACCTAGTTTTGCAATAAGTTTAATACTTTGCCCACTAGGGGGCAAAAAGTCACGAAGAAAAAATAAAAGTTTGTAAATGGTGGTGTGTGGAATATCAAAATCAAGAGCTCAGCGAGTACATTCCAAAAATATATTTATCACTAGGTTTTGCGCACGGATTTGCTTGTAAACTAGTGGACAAGAAGTCGCGACGAAAAATATAAAATTTTTAGTGTTATGTACTCTATCAAAAACTTTAACACAACTAAAAATCATGAAATAAACTGATTTTTTAAAAAAAAGTAAACCGACTTCAAAAAAAACACAAATGACAAAAACTTTAACCAGACAAAAGCATTACCTACATAACTAAAAAGCGATAAATAACCTAATTTATCTACTTAATGCATATTATATATATGCAATTATTTAAATATTAACAACTTAATACCTAATACTTTAACAAAGTCATCTTTAACTATTTAAATATTTACAGTTATCACTCATTTTTTAAGTCGGTGCCAGCCAAACAAATAAATGTAATTAAGAAAACTGACCGACACCACCGACACTAAAATTCAAAGCATGTATTGTATTTGAATTTGATTTGACGGCCGCGCGCGTCAAACAACACAACAGACTACTTTACCTAGGCTGCAGGCTGGCACCGACTTAAAAAATGAGTGATAACTGTAAATATTTAAATAGTTAAAGATGACTTTGTTAAAGTATTAGGTATTAAGTTGTTAATATTTAAATAATTGCATATATATAATATGCATTAAGTAGATAAATTAGGTTATTTATCGCTTTTTAGTTATGTAGGTAATGCTTTTGTCTGGTTAAAGTTTTTGTCATTTGTGTTTTTTTTGAAGTCGGTTTACTTTTTTTTAAAAAATCAGTTTTGTTTATTACCTCTTGTACCAGGTTTACGAGACGTCCTCATTTTAAAGTAGGCAAAGACTTCCTTTTCTGTCATTCGTTTTGGTTTCATCATTTTAAGGTTTAATCAGCCTTTCTTAAGGGGTCTTATGTTTTCTCCTGCTGCATAGTAACAGGACATAGATTTTGATATCTATCTTTCAAATTCAGTTTCCGGTCTCCAAAAGGGTGTCGTCTTTATCATTTGACCAAAGTGAGAAAGCGACAGAACATACGTTTGTGCTTCTTGAGATTTTGAAGATAAATACAGTCGTAATTATGTGTTACTCTTAATAAAATAAAATGTACTATCGCAAGTACATTGACCATCAACCCTAAGGTAAACGACCACTGGTCGAGGGTGGCACCCCCGTCGGCTTAATTGCTTCACGTGGCTCGGCAGATGGCAGGCAAGGTGCGAGCCAGTGTTTTCCTTTTATCGATAGTTTTATCGACTGTCTTGTCACTGTTGTTATAGGGCATGTCGATTAGAATTAGTGCTTGTTTAGACGGTATTTGAGCAATAAAAGGGCATTTCTGAGTGGAGGTAAACGTTTATCTTGCATTTATTGGTAGATTAAGTTTCTGTCTAAATTCGTTTGCCATCTGTGGAATTGATTAGGTAATTCAGCAATTTTAACTTACCTTTTTTAGAATCATTTTTCAATTGTTATCTAAACGAAATAGTTCAAAAACTGACTTACCTAATTCAGATACGTACTTGTGTAATTTTAAAAAGTCGTTCCATGGTTTCAATATCCAACTATCGATAAACACCGTCCCTTCCCTAAATACCTACTAAATGCAATTGGGGTGCATAGGACGCGACTTTCACACGATACAACTGAACTATGCACCAGAATGCACCTAGCTACAAATAATAGATGACTTTTTAACTTTTTATTGTAGAAACGAGGTTGACATTTCAAGGTTTAATGTCGCTTGCTTTGAATTAATGAAGTTTTGTGATAAATAAGCTATTTGTTTTTAATTGAGAATTATTTTATTTTGCACTTTGCTCGATACAATCCTTTAGCTTAGATAGAAGGATCCAGTAGTTCCAGTAATTCGAGTGGAAAGACGAACTGATATATGTGCTATTGATGTGCAATTGCTTTAAAAAGTTACCATGTAAGGTTTGTCTTTGTCATAATGCTGAGATTATAGTTTTAATTTATAGCTATTGTACTCGTAGAAAGTTGTAGTACTTTTCTTTAGCAACAGAAGTGCCGTGCTATCGTTGTGATTACTTATCAAAGCCTCGGTGATGCTAATAAAATAATATAATTTTAGAAATGGAATCGTTACTTCCTTTATCCTTCAAAAGAGTATTTATAACTAGACCTTCTTAAATATTGAAATACTGTATCCCGGTCGTCATGTGCCACTATCTATCAGACCAGTTCTGTTTCCGACCACGTGGTGTCGCGCAAGCCCTTTTTGTCAAAATGTATGAATAGGCCAGCTGGTCTTAAAGAAATATTGTAATACATTACCAAAGGGGACCTCAAGACATCGGGGGAGCCATTATTTACCGTATCCGTACGAACAAAAGTTCTCCTACTTCTTTTGTGCTAGCGAGACAGATTCGCAATGGTTTTTTTATTGCCTCTTTTTTTCGATTTTGAATACGTAACATGGGTTGAAAGTGTACGTGTCAAAGTTCATCAGTTCTCTTTGAAATTTTGCGAAAAAAATGCGGAATGTTATAACGTAACCCGATTATCGATATTTTATAGGCACATCTGTCCTTTCTTCGTAATAACTGTGAGAAATTGGAGATGTTTTCTAAAAGTTTAAAGTGTTAGAATTTGTTTAAGTAGGTGTACTCTGAGATTTGATAGATTTTATTCACATACTCGTAAGAAAAGCTTGTTCACAAACGAAAAGCTCTCACGCCCAAAATATGAAACTCAGAATATTCAATTACGCATACATTGCAAACTTTTACTTGCTCTATCTTAATATTTACCCAAAACACTCCAACCACCAAAAAACTATAAAATGTTAAAGTCTAAAAAAAAACTATTGAAAGAAAGCGATGGAAAGGACGCGTGCGCAGCTACGCCGGGTGGTATCAAAATTATGCACTGAAGATAATCGGCGATAGATTGTGTATTTAAATGAGGTTCTTGCCTTCGAGAACTTGGTAATTTGATGATGGGACGCCAATGGGGGTTGGCTCTCAAAAAAATACAAGAAAACATTTAGAATAGGTAGATACTCGTAAGTTTGTTTATTGCAAGTCACAAGTTAGTCATTTTCATGTCTTTTGAGTCGGCAGGAAATCTTGACTTTCTAAAAATGGGAAATGACCCGTACCTATAAAAATATATGCGGTCTAATTGAGAATCCTCCTCCTTTTTTGGAAGTCGGTTAAAAAGATGACGAAGCAGGAATAAATAAATTGTATTACATCAAAACTCGATTCAAAATATTCCTTTACATTCCGCACTAATGGTATCAGTGTCTGCGAAAACCTACAAAAACATGACTTTAAATTGACACATTGTATCAAAAGTCGCTCACTTGCAATGGCGGACAAGACAAGACCACATACATATAAAGTACTAGTTTTAGCCCAACCCTTAAAGAGGCGTGAGTTGCGTTTATACAACTACCACATTACAAACTACCCTTTAATGCATTTAACGCAAACTCATTAAAAAGATATTTATGCTGTTTTAAAAGCACTAAGGACAGGCACATTGATATCGGTAACCGGTTAGAAGCAGTTATCTGTCATCTTAGTGCTTGCATTCATTGAAGGAGCAAAACTTGTCTTGCAGGTATATTCCCACGCGTTATACAAAAGAATGGGGGCGAAGGATTGTGCTTTGCAGTATTTCAATCGATATTTCCATAGTGGAATGTATTTTAAATTGGTTTGGCCACACAACTCTTGGCGTTGAGCAATTTACGACAATTTTACTTGCATGTTCAACATATTAGCAACTGGCTTAGTAACAGATTTATTTGAGAAAGTTATTTCCTTTTATTTTTAGAAGCGAATGTGTATCTTAAAAGTAAGGGATATTATAATCTTTGATACGCTTCGGAAAATCCAAAATATGGAGCAAGCGGGAAAAACGTCCAATTTTTTCTTTGATCTAGGTATCATAATTTTTTTTGGCTGATGAGTAACAATATCTGCTGACTTGCGTGTCAGTAAATTACATCGACCACCATCATAGAAACACAGTCATAAAATTATATTTCTATTTAAAATGTAATCAAAATTAAATAAAAATTATAACATTTCATGCTACAAAACTATAACTGGAACAAAACACCGCACCCACGTCTATAAAATTTAAATACACCTTTCTAACATGCGGGTTGCAGTGTTCCCAAAGAACACATGCCCTCATGTAATATTTAAGTAGGTACCTTGTTTTAAGTAAAGTCCTTATGCATGAGGGTCTTTTAAATAGTTATCAATATACATCATTTCCCGGCTAACATATGGCAAACGAAAATGTCTGTCGTTATTACTTTTTGATATGAAATTGTATTTCTCATTATCGTTTAGTTTTATTGTTGGCTATTGTTCCGAACAGGCGGCGGCACCTTTAAGCTAGATCCATTTTTTATAGAATTCGCTTTAATACCTTAATATTTTTAAATTATTTCTTGGAAATGGACACATTCATTGTCTTTTCCACTGCCTAGATAAATTTTCCATCATTATGTTATGTTGTGTATCTTCGTAGATTTGTATATTTAATGAGATTAACTTTGAAGAAAGTGAATGAATTTCTAAGAACTTTGTTCTCTTTGTTTTCGCCTTAGGCATCCAATACAACAATTTGCACTCAAATCTACAACGATTCATAATAACCTACCCCAAATATTAAACCGGAATTAGACTAAATTTCAACACAACTTTACGAAACAGATGTCAAAGTACCTATACCTACTTTATTTTTCCAACAAATCGATGTATCATCATTTTCACAGTAAAGTTCCCATCGACCCTTATGTTATAGTTATCGCTATGCTACATGTTCACCGAACCATGTTATGTATGTAGATATGTTTATCATCACGTGCACTATGGCCTCAACGGATGTTACTGTTTATGTAATTACTCTCGAATGAATTAATCAGAGGTGCTAAACTAAGGTTAATAAATGTGGGAAACTTTTATGCTCTGATTACCTTTGCTTTTCTCCGTTTGTTTGTCCTGCTTCGTTGATGATGGCGGAACAGAGTTTAAAGATGTAGGAATTTCGCAGTTTTATAGGGAACCATAATACTAAAAGGGTTTCTGTAGTTAGAGTAAGTGTTGACCAAAAAATTGTAAGCTATGTCAAGTTATAACATTTATAATATCATAGCTTTTGTTCCAAATCAAATAAAGAACCTCTAAAGAACGTAAATGATAGAATAATTCCTGCATCGAATTACCCAATCGCGCGTGAATAGAATCAAAATACTGATTGTAATTTATTTCACTTATAATTAATGTAAGGGTAAGCTAGCACCCTACAGGTAATGTTCCCACGGGGCTGCAATGCCTGCATATTTGGACAAAGGGGGCACCAGTCGTGCATGGCGCGTCCCTCTCATCTTTTGATTCTGTCCAAATTTGTAAACGATTCATTGGGATGACTCCGTTTTTTAAATCCAGTTCCCATGGTGTTTTTGACCCTTGAATGTAGGTGATTGGGTGATCTTGCAGATAAAGATTAGTCGGGAATAATTGTTTGCAGATGTCTCCATGTTTTCTATAAGTTGATTCACAATGAAACTCATGTTTAAGGGCTTTTTGGCAGTCATTTCTTTACGTAGAATTTATATATGTGTAGGTACGGTATGTACTTAGAATAGAATGGAATAACTATTAAGTCTCTCGGCTCGGTTTCATTTTATTCAGTTTTTTTTTATTTTACAATACCTCTCGTCAAAAATCTTCAGGCTATTCCATGTTGAAAATTTTAAATAAAGGGCTCTCCTTATTTTTCGTTTATTAAAATTCTGATATGATACTCTCTCAAGAGCCTCTTGAAACACAGATTCACATGAGGTTTAATTGTTCGAAACTTGATTTAAGAGGTAACCCTTCCTTAGGGGAATCTATTGTTGAAGTCCACAATAAAAGTGCAATGCCCCTTAAATGGGTCATTTACACTTTGCAAGAAATCTTTTTGGAGTCTTTATTTTTGAGGGCATTTTAATTATTTGGGGACTTCTTTGTTAAATAAAAGCTTAGGGAATTCTGTAGGTTAAATTATAAATAGAACAAGCTGTGTTTTTATGTACTTACCTAACTAAGCTAAATATTTACGAAAGGACTAAGTTTGGTCTGTGGCCTTGTATTTGCGGAAAATGTATCAAATCGTATAATTAATCCATTGTTTGGTTATTTTGGTTAAATATAGGTATGCCATTGATAAAAATTGTATTTTAAAGTGGTTTTGGTAGGTACGCATAATATTTCGAGAATGGCCAATCATGGTAGGTATAGTAGAAATATGAATCGAGGAAACATTACATATTTATGTAAGTATCGTGCTTCGGATTAAGTGTTTTCTGTAAAACTTAAAATTAAAATAGTATACGTACTTTAACAAACCCTAAAATAAAACGCAGTTAAAGTTGACACATGCATATCTCCCACAAGGACTCACTTGGATCAAAAACTGTATTTTGTACTCCCATTTTATTGGTGTTGGACGCGCATCCCTCACGCGCAGCTGTGTGGCAATCAACGCTGCTTTGTGCGCATGCGTGGGGGCGCAGATGGCGTCTCGATTTACTATACCCTGTATATTCAACGCCGATTTAAAACATAAATCGATAACGCCGCCGTTTCATATCGTTTTTGTTGGTGTTTTGCTTATTTGTAACAACATGTGTATTTAATTAGGTCGGATGTTTGTTATGTAGGTAGTTTATTTTGTAATAGGAAGCTGTGTTGTGTACCTATTGGTACCTACGCCTATTGTTTCCCGTAATATTTTTCCTTATATGTTCTATGGAATTTGATAACAATGAGGTTAACAATAGGTTAGTAGGCAGGTAGGTAGGCTAGGTACTATTTATAATATTGTTTTATTTACTCGGTACGCAATTTATTCTAGAACTTGCTTACTATTTTAAAAAAGGTAGAGACGTAGAATCGATTTGAAACAATCTTTAAACCTGAGTAGGTACCAAATAATACCAAACATTTAGTTCCAATTGTAAATGTAAATGTCATTTCATGTTTAATAACTTGAATCGCTGAAAAAACATTTCACTTAAATATGATCGCAGATAAAAGAGATATTAATCCTCATTTTCGTCTCACATAATGAAATTAATAAGACCCATCGAAATTAAAACACCACAAATCAACCTAACACCGTATTCCCTAATCAATAACAGAATTTCCTCTAATAGCAATAAATTTCTGATCACCAATCGGTAGTTGACACGTGCTTAAGACAGATGGTATATCACCTGCCTTTGGTAAACTGCGAAACTCGCTCCAGTTCCGAGGTTTTGCATTCTTCAAGAATTCCCGGTTGAGGTCGTTGCCTTTAGGTTTTTATGAAACGGAATTTTTGAGTGAAACCTTTTTGGAGCAAGATAAAATATTGGCTTGTTTTGAGGCTTGTTAGGTTTTTGATCGAAGTTCAGACTTAGTTTCTCACTCTCATATGGGAGTAGGCTCGTGCCCCTGTAGTAGGGACGTTTGAAGGGCTGATAAGGAAGAAAAGATGAAGATTAAAACATTTTTTAGGTTTAACTCGAAAAATGCTGCATTGAGATCTGTGTCTGTGTCGTACCTAGGTATTTTCGGTTTCTTTGATATTCAGAGCAGATACGAATCGTTTTTTCATCTTTAAACAGTTCCCATAATTGAATATAATGGATAATTTCAATTGCATTTTATAATACGTAAAGTGGATAAGATACTCTCAAGTACCAATTGCAATCGGTATAGATAGAACAAGTGTAATTTCAAACCCGTTATCCTTTACGATTATGACTTCATGTAACTATAAGAATTTATTCTCATTCATTTTAATTATACTATAATTTAAAATTATTATTTTATTATCTTTAATTTAACATTTAAAAGAGTGGACTAAGAACGTAGGTACCTACTTAAACAATGCGGGGCAAAAATCAAAATGTTTTGATCATCGCAAAGCTGAAGAACTCGATATGAAAATAGGATAACAGGAATGTAGGCTTGCTTCGTTCTGCGATACAATAAGACGGCAATTTAGAACCGGGCTAGAACAATGACCTCTCGTAATAAACATCTCCCGGCTAGCAATCTGTTTTATGTATATGAAGAGTTATATGGGGCCTAAAGTTGCACCTTGGGTGACTAGGATCGGGCTGGATAAATAAAACGATAGATACCTATTTGTTGTGATTATGTTAAAACATTTTGTTTTAAAAACGCATATTTTTTCTTGTTTATTTATTTTAGTTTAAGCAAAAAGATCATATCGTTAGCTAGAATACTAAGTCAAAAATTTCGCTGAAGACACGAAAATTTAATTTGCAAGTATTGTAAACAGTTTTCAGTTGTCATATTCTATCAAAATGCACTTAGTTTTTTTTTCGTGAAAATGTCAATAAAATACGTTAATATAGACGTTTTATTAGTTGAAACATAAAACCCAACCCTAATTTAATATTTGAAATATTTATGACCTACAAAAATTACGTGTATTCAACCCAAACTCGACTTATACCCCATTTATAATAACGAGCATAATTAAAATAAACAAAACGCTTCATTAGAGCTTTCTCTAAACACCTTTCGGACGCGTGCTCGTAATTGTAAGCCGATAATAAGAGAAGGAAGTTGAGGGAGAAAAAAAAAACACAAATGTTAAAAGAAAAAAGTGCATAGGGTAGAAATGTCAGGCCATGTGCGGGGGTGCTTTGTCCACAAGTCTTGAGACATTAATCTTGGGGGCCAGGTGAAACACCCCTGGACTTTTGAACCCCTGAAGTTCAATTCATGTGTTTTTATGAAGTTATCGAAAGTAATAGTAAGATTTTATTGCTTCTATAAATTTTGAATTAAAAATTTACTAAAGATAACGTCTCACAAAACCTAAAGCGGATATTATCATTGTTAAAATCACGATTTTTTATGGATAAGTAAATAAAATAAATTCGACATTTTCTGTAACCGAAGCCACGTATGTATTAGATTTAAAAATTCTGTTGACTGCTTTATGTTACGCTTGTCTATATCAGATAAGCTTATCTTGTGCTGCACCCTACCTAACATGCTAGTTGCAAGCAATGCAAAAGTTTCTTATTAAGAGTCTATTTCAGTTTTCAAGATACGTCTGATAATTTAACAGCACTTTGAAATCCCCTGATAAATTAAATAGTCCATTTCAGCAATAATCTTTAGTCCACAATTCCACTATAAAACATACAAGTCTGAACACGCCAACCGATGCTAATCAGTAATCGCTATTGTAAAGAGCAGCTGCTACGTTAGCCTCTTCCCTACTTCGCACATTTCACCCCCTTTTAATGCATTTAATGCCGGTATTAAATAGAAAACTAATTGCTAGAGTTTAATTAGAGCATTGTTCGTGTGTATCAGACTATCTTACTGTAGCTAAGTAAGCTAAGTACTACTATACTTTTCTTGTTAATTGATTCTTTACCCTTTTCTAAGTAAATACGCGTTTGTCCTTGCAGAGTTGAGTCTTATGTGCATTTTTATTAGTACGAAGTCATTCGAATGATGAAATGATTGATACTAAAGTAAAAAAAAATGTTAGCAGGTCCATTTTGCTGTTTTAAGATCAAGTTATCAAGGAATAGTGATTTATTTTCAACTGTAAAACTCTTTAAAAGAGGAAAACGTTACAACTAAGTTCATACGTTAGTTATGTCGAACAGAATCAAAGAAAAAATGGTGGAATAAGATAACATTGTTTTCTTTAACTTGTGTAAAAACTCAACACTTTAAAGCCACCAATAAAAGACCAACCATGACATCACCCTACGATAAACTGTCAATTAAAAAGCGTCAAAATAAAGATGAATTCACTATAATTGAAGCGATGATAAAACAGTGACCAAATGTCGCGACGTCGCCTGTAACACAAAGGATTACTTTGAAAGGTTTTTTCAACTTGTTATCAAATTCGCGATAAATAAATTAAGTATTTTGTTAATGTTTGGCAGACGGACGCTAAGTGGCGCTTCTGTGTGAGAAAAAATGGGCTAGTGTCTGTGGCAAATATTGATGGTTCCGTATGTCGCAAAATAGAGTGTCTTCTTTAAGCAAGTCTTAGGGCCCGTCTCAGCACTTACAGATAAAATGTAACTGACAGATAAATCTATGTCTATTTCATAAAACATGACTTTTTATACAGTGACAGCTATAAAATATGGGATATAATTAATCGCACAGCAAATAAAATAATCGCTTATCAAATGATTTTCATCAATTAAACCATTTTTACATCAAATAAACTACTTCACTACAAATAAATTAAATGTTTAACAAAACTAAAACTGCAAATAATTCAATAGTATACATCAACATGACATTACTTTTTTTCTCAAAATGCTAAACAAATAAATTGCTCAAAGTGCAATAATACTACAGACATAGCAAAAATACTAAAATGCGCAGCAATTAACCACTTTTCATAGCAAAGTAACTATCTCTGTAACAGATACACCAGTAAGCACCACAAAACATGTTCTGCATATTTGTCTTAATTTTCAAAAAGCCATGCTCGGCAATTTTAATGATTATTATAACAACAAATTCATTTTTCGCACCATTATTCTTAAAAGCAGAACGAAATATTTGAAAAGGATTCGCGGATTCGCGCGCTTTTTCGTCCTGCGATCGGAGCGAGCAAGCGAAATAGATAGCACTTAGTCGCGTCGGGATTTAACCGTATAGCTCGCGTGAAAAAGCGAAATAGAAATATTTTGTCAGCGTTTTACATCAATCAATCTACGTGCCGAATTTGTTTGTTTATTTACAATCTGTCAAAATTAAGTTGCGTTGCGCCGGCGTCTCGGAAACATTATCTTATATAAACAATAATTGCAATTTCTGTGTAATTTGTGCATTTGGCTTTTGAATATATCTAATGTCAAGTTAACTAATAAGTAGGTAACTAATAAAAAAAAATAATGATCATGACGAATAAAATGTTGTTTTATTTATGAAAATTGTTGTGAAAAATAATAAAATAGAAGCTATATTTCAAAGAAAAAGAGTGAACATGTATAATGTGCATTAGGTTTATTTGGTATGCATTCATAAAAAAAGCTTTTGCTTTAAGAAAGTCGCTGTACGCTGCAAGTATATCTGCAGTTTGTTTAATTTTATTTTGCGGTGAGTAATTTGCTGCGCAGTTTAGTATTTTTGATTGAAATTCGGAATATTTTTGCAAACAAAAAGGTTTTATTTTGATGTGCGTTTAAATACGACCCATAAAATATCTCTAGGAATAAATTTTGTAATTCTATGTTTCCGTATGTGAAAAAAAACCGTAAAATAACTTTTGCGCTGATATTCTTCTACAGGGCCAAGTCTGAGTGATTCCAAACAATGTTAATATTATTCCACGCTTTCACGTCAGATCAGCTGTCAAAACGCTTATGACACAAACTTAAATCTGAAGATATTAAAATGCTATGAAGCGTAATGTTAAATCCGATATTCCAAAACTACATTTGGTGTATAAATGTGTCATACAGAGCATGTGTCTTCTGCCCTGTTCGGTAATAAAAAATAACACAACAAAACGCCCGGCCTCTAACATCCCTTAACAAGACGGAAGTAGTAACTTTTTTAACGATTTTTTGTAGTTTTTATTGCACTTCTGTGTGATAAAAACTTTTTGGTAGCGCTAATGTGTTAGGGTTTGCACTGTTGCAAAAAAAAATAAATAAATAAGTAGGCCATTTTTCCCGAATGTATGATTTACACACATACGTGTATCTACATATCTCACACCTCTCTTCCATCCAAAGACCACTTCCCTCCACTTCCTAAGATTCAAAAACACCTCTTTCGCTTCATCCGCATTCATCAGTCGCCACATAAGAACCTACATGCTCATTGGTTTAGTTTGGTTTCAGTTTAAGCACAATTTGAATATTAAAAATATTTATACTTTTAACATTGGTCAAAAGGTTGACGACAGCTTTACAATAAAAAAATAATCTGACAAATCATTAATTTTCTAGAAACATCTCTTAGCTTATCCACTTCAATTCTTCATCTATTCAAAAACTCGACACCTGAAAGAAATCTTTTTTGCGATGCATAATTAAAAATTGCACAACCATGACCATGGGTTTCGTGAGAAAGTATTTCAATAGACCATGAATAGAGTTAGATACGTCCCTTCTATTATTATAATGGCCCCTTGGTTCTATGCGCTATCCCATGGGGTCTTAGATATGTCTATTTGTCTAACGCTAGGATGACACGAACCTGTTCTTTTTGATACGTGCATTTGTTTAAGTAAGGGTTTCTATTTTTGGGCAGAGGTTTATAACATTTTTTATATTGTTAAAAAAAGCTTAAAAATATTCTCAAGTATAACATAACAAGAATTGAAAAGCGTGTCAGGAAATGATATAAAATAATACGTTTAATTAATTCATGTACTTAAGTTATCCTTCCTACTAATTTAATTATAATTTTAATAATAACAGAAACGTTTTATTTCCGTATTAATTGCTCAATTGAACTTAATTCAGAATACACAATTATTTAATCACGAAACAAAATTTCTGAAGATCACTTTAAGAAAGACATTTAAAAACGAGAATTCTTAAATTTAAGGCATATTTCAAATCCTTTTTTTTTACCTAAAAATACCTTAGTTTACGATCCCTGCCGAAATTCTAAGAAGATAAACAGAACCCATAATTCCACTAAAGCAAAGGGGTATTTAAATAATAAAGAACGCCTATTTCACAATAGCCTAAATAGAAAATGGCGGTCACTGAATTATAGACAATAATTCATTTAAAACGTTCTCACAACACCGTCGCGCTGAAGTTATTTAACAATTGAATAAACAAGGAATTATAAGTTGCGAACCGGTTATAAGCAGTTTTGGTTTTGGCTGTTTTCGGGATGGATTTATTGCGATATTGCGAATATTTTGGTACTGATTAGGACGCTAAGGGCTCGTTTTATCACCCGATTGGGGCAAAACAAAAATGAGGGTTATGTTAAGATAAAAGTTGTTTGTAGACAGGAATAGTATTTCCTGTCTATTGCCTTCTTAACAATCTTCTAAGATTAAGTCAGGTGCTTAGCTTATATGTAAGCCACTTTCTGGCTACAAAAAATGGAATAGTGGACTGGACACTCGCTTGTAGATTGTGAATCATAGAAATTTAAACACATTTCTTATTCATAAGATTAAAGTAGGTACACACACGCACGTAATGGCGCCCCAATGAGGTTGTTGCTTACTGAATTTTAAGTTGATAAATCTGATTTCTTCCCAAGCCACACCACCTCAAGGATGAAAACATTACTTCCATCTGATTTGAGCGATATTGAATTACGTAAAAGACACCCACGTTGTCCTATAGCTTTTTATGCGCTCTTTCTTCTACTGAATCCGGTGTTAGGTTACTCGTAAACAATGTTACTAAATTAAAATCTTAGAATATGAAGAAGCTGTAAGTGTTTTATACTGGCAAAATGGGGATTCAGTCGTTTAGCGCAGCTTTTTTCATATCAAACTCAAACCATAGAGAAGGTAAAACCGCTAAATACGCAAGATCCTTAGTGCCTCATTCAACAACCACGGAACGATGTGACATGCCTAAAAATAGAAGTAGATTTATACTTGCCTTAGCAGTCTTTATGATGTCCAACAATCCAACTCATTCATTAACCAGTTATGAATTATGAATGCACTGCAAGTAACAAGATCTGAGCCTGAGGTATGTTTATCTTAATTTTATTGCAAACTTGATCTCGAATGCGAGTGTGAGACATTGTTTGCATGAAATACTACTCGAATAGTTACACAGAATGCTTTCCAAACGAGCGATAAGAACTTGAGATTGGAATTTTGTTAAATAAAGGATACCTATGTACTTATATTTGTTTCCTACATGTGCAAGGCATAGGTAACTATTTCGCTCAAGTGAAAGAAAAAAATAACGTCGTCGTGTCATATCTAGAAGACAAATTGTAAGCAGAAGGAAGATAAAGCAATAGCGATTACTCCACCGACAAGAGCCTGGCTCGGATCCTGAACATGTGCAACATGATTTCATCTGAACTAAACTGTCGAGTGATGTAATACCACCTTACTCTGCCCAAATAACAAGATCTTCCCATTACTCGTAGATATTTTAAACTGTTCCATATTTTTCATATTTACAAAGCGAAACAGGTTTGAACTTGTCATATATTGTTTAATATACTTGACATATTTTACCCACAAAGTAACAATCTATTGATGTCAAATATAAAAAAAAATCTTGAAACGGTTACCTAATCAAATCGCGCATACAATGAAGACACTCTTTATTGGCGAAGAAGGCGAGACGAGCTGGACTCATTGAGTAAAAATCGTACAACTTCGCGCACAGTGGAACTGGATGATAGTTGAACTGGCAATGAGTATATGCTTTTTGGACAGTGGAATTTTTCTAGTAGTAAGACACGACATGCTAGCTTTAGGCCTTTAGGTATCTGTAAAGCAAGTTATAGTCTAAATAGCAACAACGTACCCTAAATAGCTCTTCTTACAAGATCATAATGAAATAGAAACCCTGTTCGACATGAATGCCCCTATAAAACCCATGAATAAACAAGTCTAGACCATCGGCGCCAATGACATCGTGAGATCATACGTTTCATACAATTTATTCATAAACTATGTATGTTTATCAGTCGAACTTGTTAATGCGATTAGGTATTTTATTTCAACTTACCGCTTGTTATCAAGTGACCTATATCCCGTTTATGTGTTGGTATTTTTAAATGGTATTTAGTTTTAGTATTTGAATTGTTTAATGAATGAATTTTGGAGCTTAGAGATTTTAAAATTGTAAACGAGTTGCAGATCCACTTGATGCACAGAATAATTTGATATAAGTACTTAAGGATTAAAATAATTAGGAAGAATAACGAGGAAACTGGCGGATAAATTAAAGTTTCGCAATGATAGATAATGATTAATGTCACCTTTCCATAGCAAATCAATTGTTTATTTTGACTACTCATTCATAGGAGGACAATATGCATATTTCGCTATTACCTACTCCCTGTATAATAAACATACTTTATATTTTACATGTCTAACATAGCACATTAATAAGGGATCTAGATATAAGTAGAACAAAATCACATACTTTTACGCCCTACAGCACTCGACCACGACAAACGCTAATTTCTATACTCCTCAATAAAAGAAAGAAGCTAAACGTCCCCTTGATGTTTAGTAAGGAAATGGTCTGTTAACTCACGCATAGCCCGTGTATCCTGTCATACCCCTCTACTGTGACCTGTTTATTAGCACCCGAACAAACTTTCTTAGAATTCTAAGTCGTATTTTAGTGTAAATTGCTACCAGGAGTTGTATTAGTATGACGCTTGCTTCGAGAGGTTTACTCTAATATGATGAGCACGATAGTCACTTCTATTCTTCAATTTAACTTTTTCAATCTGAATAAATAAATAAACTAACTTACAATTACAACCAGCGTTGCAGAAAAAGTAATTAAAACGTCAATTAAATGTTGAGTTAATGTGACAGACAAAAATTTGAAGTAGACACGATGTTTGGTCGTTTTACAGTACCTACCTAACTTTAACGGCTTAAATTCAAATGCCCCTCAAAAATAATGCTTAAAACTATGCTAAATAAATTACCTCCCTTCAGCAACTTGACCTTACTACAACTTACCTATCTATTTAATATTTTATCACTCGTCTTATAACAAAGTACTCGTAAAAAGTTCAAAATTTACACTATTCACACACATCACCTACCACATCTTGATTAGTATCAAACAATCGCTCCGAGGGTGTTTCTATTTCCGTTCCTTGTAACATAATCTGATTGAAATCAAAGACAGGTGGAAGTGACGTCATTTCTTAGTAACATTGTTTAATTAGAGGAAATGGGTAATAGTTGGAGTTTGAAATTGCTGTGCGTAATTAGATAATACGCGAGGATTGAACAATTTCATCACATGAAGCTATGTTTAGGTCTATAGGCACAGGAAGTTTTGTACGTATTTGTTTCAGATTCGGTAAAGTTTTTTATTAAATTAGATATATTTAAGAGTGCCAATCCGCATAATCACTCTCGTTTGAGAGTCGGCTCGTTTCCCTGTAGTGGGGACGTTGTAAGGCTAGACTTGTCGGTGGAGCGTCCGACATTTAGGTCTATCTTCTACTAATACTTTGACCTCTAAACATGACATAACGTTAACTTTCTTCTTCATTTGAGTAAAGAAATAAATAATAAACATAGACAAGAAGTGACCATTCGATAACAAATGCAAATGACAACACACGCTTATGTCCCGACAGCGCAGCAGCGTCTTTATAAGCTTTTGTTTTTATCAAAAACTATTCGCTATGAAAGTACGCTATACAATATGAATACGTATATGAAGCTATATAAGATATGAAGCTATGTATTCTTGACATACGTATTATAGGAAATATTTGAACATTAATATCTAGCAATAGACACGTTGATGTGAAAAAGCACTTACCAACCCACTTATCATATCATGATTACTCTTATATCTGACATTAACCTTAACTTCCTCACGGGACTTCAAGGAAAACCCCTTATCTACATATATGACAGGATATTAACACTTATGACTATTACCGAATTTGTATTGGTGATTACAATCGGGGTGTACCTGTACATTATGTAATTTATTTTGCTTAACTAACTGAACTTCTGAGGCTCAACTTGTGGTAAAAGTTAAATACCTATTTGTTTATTTATTACCTCTATAAGCTTGTCAAATATTATATAAATCTGTTAAGTAACTTGCTCAGTACGATTAAATAAACTTTAAAATCTTAAGTGCTTAAATCTTCATCATCATATCAGCTTGTGGACGTCCATTGCTGGACAAAAGCCTTCCCCAAGTAAGATCTTCATAACTTTAAAATTCAATGTCATTAACATTACGCAAGTAACTACGTTTTTGCGTTTACCTCATAAAATTTCAATACAAACCTTAATCTATCTTTCAATCTTCATGAATAATTCTCAAAAAAAAAGCAAGAATATTCAAATAAGTCCATCAGCTGACTTTCAGTAACATTTGCGAGCCAACCCCCGACCCTTACATGGCATCCGCTACACATTTGGCAAACCCTCTAGTTTTTATGCACCTTTTTCTGCAGTTTTTTTGCAACAGTCCCGTTTCCGAGAAATACCGCTATTGAAAACATATGGATTGGTATTGATTTGTATAAAACTTTTTGGACCGGGATATCCTAAAATAAACTTTGAAGACTCCTAAGATTAGTCTAGATTTGGCTAATCATCTTTGTGTTAGTTTCACTATCTACAAGAATTTTCAATAGTCGGTGGCATCAAACACTTAATTTTAAGAACTCGAAAAAAGAAAGATAGGCCCAATTTCGACTTTTTTTCTTACGATTCTTATCTTATCTAGCCATCGTTATCCCAAGGTTGTCCCACTGCTGGGCAAAGGCCTCTCTCCTCCTCCATGATTCTCTATCCAGAGCCGCCTCTGCCCAGTCGTTCCTGAAGGTGTCCAGTTCATCTCGCCACCTTTTCCGTGGTCTGCCGCGAGGTCTTTTGGCGGTTGGTTGCTATGCTGTGATTGCCCAGAGATCTTTCGAATCATCATCATCATCATCAATAATATACCTCAATAAATAAACTATGTACTTCCCACCATTTGTACATAAAATCTTCCCTGACCTTTTGTTTTAGTATTGGGATTAATAAAATGCCAAAACACGTAGCTGACCTATCCAACCATTGAAAAAACAAAAATCGATATTTTCTTTGTTCGCTTCCCAGTAGCTTACACCTGCTTACCTTGTGTTGCGTCATGAGGGTAAATTACCTGGCACTTTGTCTCTTTCACTCTCATTACTTTACACATCTGCTATTTCTTTCTCGTCCCTTACGTTCGTCCCTTCACCCTTATTAAGGTTGCGTGAGCGCATAGTGTAGGTGTGTTTGTGAATATGCATCTATGTGTGTGTGATGTGAACAAGGGAAGAATTGCCTGTTTTTTTCTTCTACCTCCCAGTTCATTCTTATTTTGTAGTTTGACTGTGACGCGTCAGTATCAAGTCGGTTTTGGCGGGAGGTACATAACCTCAAAAGTAATGTGTTATATAGTGTAAAGACAAATGTGGTGAAATGGAGTGTAATTTAAGGATTGTTTTCACTTCGTATTCGGATAATTCGGCGTGATGTTAAATGTTTATCATTACGAGTAAGTTTTATGTTCTTATTCTTTATCCGAGGTCCTTTTTGAACTAGTTTTTGGTATTGAATCATGATTTTTACGATCCATTTTCGACAGGTACCACTTGGATTGCTAATTTCGATTTGGTTCTACCATTTCATATACATTTGTAAAGTCATGAAGGTTTAAAGCTTAGTCTCTAACTTTCTTGACTGAAATACCTAATAAAATTATGAATGGATATGAAAAAATTGACGGCCTTTTTAGAATAATATAAGTGCGATGCGAATATCTGTAAGTTTTTGCCAAACGCGTGGCACTCAATAAAGATGTTCCTATACCAGAAGTGGTAATAAAACTAGTAGTACATAAGTATGGTAATTCTGCCCCAAGGCAACTCCTTGCTTAAAATTCCAGTCGTGAGTCATATCATCGATGTTTTTTCATACCTACATGGCTATTTTGAATTATTTTTGTTGCCAGGACCAGTTCTGTATGTATTGTTAAAATGCTTGAGGAAATATTTAAATAGTGGCTACTCCTCGATTCTATTCTTCATGATGTCTGGGGATGCATTCAAGATTTATAGAAACTTTTTCGATTTACTTTTCTTAAACTTCCTTCTTTGCTTACAATGTGTTTTGAAACGGGCTAGAATAAAATAATAAATAAAGAGTCCCTAAAAAGAATCTCGAAAAACAAATGCCGATCTACCACTATAAAAATTCGAAGCTTGCATTTTAAAAATGGAACAAAGATTCAAATCAACCAGTCATCACTCATCACACCAATAAAACCCGACTGTGTTACATACGCACTAAGTGACATGAATTAACCTACACCGACCACGCGTCTTAAATTCGAATCCTAGCTTCAAACCAATGAATGGATCCGCGTTTCGATATCAGCTGATACACTGGCATGCATAAATTGACAACTTGTTTTCTTTTTTTTTTTCTTATTCTTACCTCATCCAGTCTAGGAATTAAAACTTTAAAACCAGTATCATTCTGCCTATTATTATAAATAAAAACTCGTTTTTAATTGTGCGAACACTCTTGTTCCCGTCTATTAGGTTGTTTTATGGGTTTTTGAATATGGTTTTGAGTGCATTGAATGACGGTGTAAAAACTTGGAAGAATTAAGTTAAGACTCCGTGTTTAGTAAAGAGAATACGGCACCGGTCTTTACTTAACTTTTGTAGGTTGAAGGTATTGTCCTAATTCTGCGAATTCTTTTGCTGTGGGGAATTTTGGCGCCGATATGGGTTAAGATTTTTTTAGTGGGTTGTCTGTAAAAGTTCAGGTATTTTGTAGGTAGTTTGGTAATTGGGTTTACGTACACTAGTTTAATTTTTAAGTTGAAATGTGAAGAAACCTAATTGTAATAGAGCTAATAGCATCTATCTTTGTCAGTCCAATAGACAGTAGATCACAAAATTCAGTTTATGAATTTGTTTAAAGAACGTCCATTTTGGTACAACTTTTACGTTACTTCTTAGGATGTCGTAAAATTTTGTTCTGCAACCGGCTGTGAGATGAGATAAGACTAATTTCACACTTCAAAGGTGGGACAGGTTGTCGACAGTCAAGTCAATTTGCTTATAGGTAATATTTTGAGTTTATAACTTGTTACCATGCGACTTATAGACTTACTTAAGTTAAAGTATACATACATAATGTGACTTAGCATAATTCTATCAAGAACAAGAAGAGTTAAGACATTTCGAAATTACTTGCAATACAATCCAGGAATTTACAACAAACAATGCCCATATAAAGAACTATAGTTACATATATACCTACATATAGCCACAATTTGACATTGAAGAAGCTTATGAAAAAAACAACACGTTTCTCCTTTCGGGCCTCAGGACGACTTACGTAATCTCCGTCGGATATTTTTACAGAGAGCCAAGGATCAAACAGGATTCTCTATCTAAATATTGTTTTGAGAACGTGACTGTGACTTTAGTATTGTAGGTATCTCAGTGGCCTTTAGATTTTAGGGACGATAGCTCTTGTAGGTAGGTACCTACATAGATATTTTTTACGTGCTTTGTATTCGTTTTGAGTGTTGTCCGAAAAGATTTTCGTTATTTAAGAATATATTGTTAATATGCGGCAACTGGCACTGATCAAAATATTATATAATAAAAAAGATCAAAATATTACTGAATGAATTCGTATTACAGTTAGGTACCTTACCTGCTTCTTGAGTGACGTTTTTAAAACACATGTGGTTTGTTTTAAGGTTACCTCCATCCGCATGGTCCAATTTTATAAATGCGTTTAATATTTTAAATTTTGTGTCAAACTGATTCGAATTCAGGCTATTCAATTTTCGATTTTAATATCCTTTCTGGGAAGGTTCTAAGAATCTAGGAATCTTAGGTGTTCAGACACCCTTTTAGGGTTTAATTCTGAGCTTAGGTACATGTATATGTACATACCTACTTACATTATCTGTGACCTAAACATAACTTCACCCATCGATGTACGAGACGAATCCAAGCTTGTCTTTTCAAACAAGTAACACAAATTAACCCCTCAAATGACTCGTGATTAACAAACGTTGTATTATTGTTACAGACGCAGTGGCAATGAGTCAGAATCGAGCGAGTACTCAGAGGACTCGACGGCATACGAGGATGTCCAGACTGCAACCAAAAGCGCTGGGCCGCGGAAGAATATCAATAGGGGCAGGTGGACGAAAGAGGAGGTATGTAATTTTTTTTAATAGCCTAGTGTCCTACTGCTGGGCAAGGGTCTCCCCAGCACCCTTCCATCTTTCCCTATCTCCGGAAACTTCTGGCCAGTTTGCAAAGCACAACTTTTTTTCAAGTACACTTCTCCGTTTTGAAAACCAAGGTTACCTGGACGTTATTGTTACCTAGCGATAAGGCCGCCTGTTGCTACGTTATACAAAGAGAAATGTTTGGATCGTAGCAACTGAAAGAAAGTGGTCTCTGCTAGGTCTCTGTTTACCTCGATGGGAAAGAGACGATGAGATATCTACTCCAATCGGAGAAAGAGATAAAAAATAGTTTGAACAGGCAGACGAATGACAATACAATATAGATTCCAACATTTTTACCATATCTCAACGAAATTAATCTTATTTCCAGGACAAAAGACTCAAGATGTACGTAAGGATGTACAAGGATCAATGGGACGTGATCGCGGCCCAATTCACGGACCGATCCGACGTGCAGTGCCAGCAGCGTTGGACCAAGGTCGTCAACCCCGAACTAGTCAAAGGGCCGTGGACCAAGGAGGTAAGATATGGGACGTTTTGCGAAAGAGACATTTTGCGAAAGGAAACAGCGAAAAGGACGTTTTGCACCAGCAGACTTTTTGCGAAAGGGACGTGTCGAAAAGATACTTTTTGTTTACACCAAACACAGTTTTTTTCCTAAAACTATATCATAAAATATTTAGCAAATTAATTACATATCTATGACTTACAAACTTCCATAATTCGAGACATAGGTACTTACCGAAATAAGCTTCTTAGGGTTAAGCAACAAAAATAGATATTGTTTGAAAACAAACGCCAAACAGTCTGCAAAGGAAACGCTGACTCAGACCTCACAGTTCAATGGCACTGCACACATAAAATACTTGCATAAATAGATGCGGGGGAAGGCATAGCTTTAGGCTAGACTGGAACTTGTTAGGTCTTTGTGTTGTGTTATCTATGGATAGATAGATAGCTAGAGGTATAGTTTGTACGTGTGATAGGTAAAGCTTGTGCCGTATTGTCAGCAAGTAAGGTTATATTTCGTTAGTATTTTTGGATGTTAAATGGTTCATTCTTGCCTTAGTGGGGTTAAGCAACTTTTGGCTCTATTACAATTTTAACTAATATTTATTTCGGCTAAGTATTTTAGAAATCAATCATGATTGTGTGTTGTTAGTTGTTGTGTTTGATTCATGAAATAAAATAGACAATATTAAGCTCTAGTGCAGATTAAATAGGAGGTAACTTAATTTGTTTTATCTATTCAACATGGTGTCCTGTTCTATGGCAATGGTGTCTGGCAATATTAGTTTCATAGAGCCTTAGTTAAAACTTTCAACAGCATAGTTCAATAACTTGGTACGTACGTAACGTACCTATGGAGGTACCTACAAAACTTTATCCTTCACAAAACCCAAAATTTTACGATTCAAAAGAATGTTCAAATACCCAAATAGGAACAGAGTATCCATACAAATGAACAAATGACGACACAGGTTACAAACTTTATGAATGAACACTTTGTTACGTGCTTTGCATGTTCAACAAGAATATCCTACTCACGAAAACTACAATTGTTAATTCGACACCTCTCTCCGTAGAATGCGCATACTTTTCCAGTGTTAAGTTAATTGTGTTGATGTTTTCGTGATGTGATGGTTTCGTAGAATTTCATTCTTACTTAGTTTCATAGACAGTTAAAATAGAATGTAATGAATTAAACATTTTACTTGCTCCTTCCTATAATAAAGTGTGGACTAGATTGCTTTATTCTAACTAAGCTACTCGACCTTTTAAAAGAACAAAATACTTAATGTATAATTAAAGTTAAAAGGTTTTTCTGCAACTGAAAGTTATTAGCAAAAACATTTGAGTTTAATAAGGTATTCATATTTAGACCGTGACATATCATGACCTTGACTCGGTCAAGTTTTTGCCTGTTTGTATGAGACCACACGTGTCTGCCTCATGATGTATGGGAAATAGTCTCGTTTAAATATTAACTAATTGTTCTTTTTTATGCGATTACGATTTTTGTAGAAAAAAGATTGTTAATGGTGCTGGCTGGGTTCTGCGTACCTATTCATTTGTTTTAAAAAATCACGGACCTATTTAGTTTTTTTCGAGTGTGCCTTTTTAATAGAGAATGCTCTAAGAAAAAATACCTATGTGCTCGACATTCAAAAGGAGTTATAAAAAATCTGTATGTAATGTGCTATTAACTGAACTGAATCTTAAGGACTAGCCGTGTAGGGAAATTGCTTGAAATTTGAGACAACCCATTACACGAAGTGTAAAAATTTTACTTTTTTCATCTTGTCATCTCTGTCTAATGTCTAAACAAAATTGTAGGGACAGAATAACACGAAAAACTATAAACTCTTATCACGGCGTGCATGTTAGATAAGCAACCTGCTGAATGAGTAAAAATATATTTTTTACATTAATTTAAATCCTTAAAAACCGCAATTAAGCAAACCATCGAAGCTTTTTCAAGATCAATGATCTTTCAAGGTCAGGCCCTTAATTTCGTGAATAATATTTTTATTTATTTTCACACCGGATGTTTTGAATTGGCGTTTAACTCATACCGATAACAATTTATTCAAAGAATTTTAGAGAGATAGGTACGTTTTGCAATTTAATTTCTATCTGACATGGTAATTTGTTTCCACAAAATTATTTTAATTGTGATTTATGGGCAAATTCATTTAGAGGAAGTTTGTATGTAGTTATTGGTCACGCATTACTTATATATGTACTATACAAAAATTAAGACATTTTACTTGAAGTACACGCGTTCCGTATTGATTTGATATACCTTCGGAAGTAATTTAAAATCGATGCTTTTCCATTTGTTAAACATACTTATACCTAGTCACGGTTCTTTCTGTTCCATCCTCGTTTTTCGGTTTGTCCGCTACTTACCTATCTATTGCCAAGAAGATACCTGATATAGGTATGTTCTCTTTTTATTTTGTTAGACATTTAAAATACCTATGATTCTCTATCACATATCCTTTAATACGTGTACTAATACGTATTCTGTGCTACGATCTTAAATCATCCTAAGAACTACAGCCATGTGGTTCAAATTCTTTATTAGTAATCCAGAATGCCGGCGTAAACCCAAAGAAAGGGCGAGACATGATTTAAGTATTTCACAAGAATTCGCTTTACCTTTTAAACCAAGGTTAGTTAAATAAATCTCAAGCTCGTGCCATACCGCCAGCGGGCGAATGAAATAGCGAGTCTTCTTCGTTTCATCTCTTTACATACGTTCATACAGCAAACTATCGAACTAAGCTATTTAAACGATATAAAAGCGTAATAGGTTTCGGCAAACTTCTTGAGCGTTAAGTAGGTATTTGATGTGTTATGGAAAAGCTCGAGTATCATCTCGCCATAAAAATACATCCAATTAAATTTTTAAGCAGGCTGTGTATTCCCTAAGCGAGCAGAGCATCGCGAGGCAGTTGGTAGGCGGATCTGAAAAGACCTCGCTATCCTATTGAGTTGGCTAGTTTTTAGGGACCTCATTTGATTGGCCAGAGATTACCTCGCTAAGCTGCTCGCTTAGTGAATACGCAGCTATAGATATTATTCAAGATCACCTAGAGCATTTATAAATGAAATGATGCTCGCCCACCCACTGGCTGTATAGCCTAACACTCACCATACGTCACTCACAGCTGATTCAATACAAACGGTTGTAAATTCAAATTTTTTCTCCGCCCACGTTTTAAATACTCGTTCACCTTGTTAAGTAACGAATTTTCGCACGCCTCAAATCAGATGATTGGCGATTCTTTTATTTTGTTTCTTTTTATAGACTTTTTTATCATTTTGCCGGTCGTGTCATTGATAATGTTTAATATTGGGGCCCGAGGTACGTATTGGGATCACGGTTCATTTTATCTGAATGACTTTTTCTTGGAAATGTAAAGTACGTAATGAATAATGAGACTGTTTGCTTGTAATTAAGTCTTCATCGAGCTAAATATCATGACATGTAGGTATGTTACCGCCCGTTTCCTATATTCTATCTATCTCTGGTTTTGCCGTACGAGACAGCAATAGTTATCTGTCTTAGAATTTTTTATCCCTATAAACCAACCGCTGTCAAAAAATGTATGGGATTCATAAGAAGGATAAATCAAAAGTGACAGTTAAGTACTGCCGGTTTCGGATAGATATCTGTCTTTGATTTATTGAGAACGGCTGTTAGTTCAGAGCAAGCATGATTTTTCAAAAGGTAAACTCTTAATACGGAGAAAAACACATTGGCTGGCACTGATTACTAAATAAAGGTAGTTAAGTTACTGCATCTGGACCATCTGGTTGGTCCTGTAGTCTGTAGTATTTGTAAATTTAAATATCTTCTAATTGGTGTTATCTCTCTTTTACAGGAAGATGAAAAAGTTATGGAGCTGGTTGCGAGATACGGGCCAAAGAAATGGACGCTTATTGCAAGGCACCTCAAGGGCAGGATAGGGAAACAATGCAGGTAAATATGCTTATTTACTTCAAGCTTATTACTTACAAGCTTTTGCTCATGGAATGTGGAGTAAATGCAGAACATCCGTTCGTACGCACATCTTACAAAACTTACACGATATCTTAATAGAGCCTAATGGAGTCTATGTAGGTATACTTATTATATTATGTAAGTAAACTTTAATACGTACGTTAAAGTTTCAATAAAATCCGTGATATTTGCCTGAAAAATTAATAAACTTTCATCTATCCTCCCATAAGCACAATCTTTCACATTTTAATATTAGCAGGTTTTTAAGAATAAAACATGTTCAATGTAACCCTAATAGAAATTAATAATTGTAACTTTTAAAACTATAAACCAATGACCATGACGCAAGGCTGCAGAAAGGGGCCCCTTTATAACGTCTAATCACTTACCTGCTATAAATTAATTTTAGACCTTCGCAGGTATCGATTTAAATAACCATAATCTTTTACAAGTATGACTATGACTACATTTGTGATTCTATATAGTCTTGGTGCAATAGGGTTTTTACTGATGAAAGTAGAATTACCTATATAATTTCAAATACTATAACCTGTTTTGACATAACACCATCTTTACTTACATATATACATATCTGCCACATCTTTTTCCCATCAGGGTAGACGAAACCATTTGCTACGATCAAAACACACAGAATTCAGCTTTAATTCTTTGTAATAAAACTAAACAACGCTTTTTTAAAAACTAGAAATAAATATTAAGTTTTTTTAATAACGACTAAGATCCCACTGCTGTTAAAAGGCCTCCACGCGACTTTCCATTTAACACGGTCCCCAGGAGCTCCAGCTATATTTTTTTAAGCAATGGAAGCATTTTTTAATTACCTACAAAATGTAATTATTGATAACAAAACCAAATTACTTAATGTGAGCCTTTGCTTTAATTTACAGAGAAAGATGGCACAACCACCTGAATCCATCAATAAAGAAAACAGCATGGACGGAGCATGAAGACAGAGTTATATACCAAGCACACAAACAGCTCGGCAATCAGTGGGCTAAGATCGCTAAATTATTACCGGGCAGGTAATATATCAATTGTACTATAATCATTTTTAGGGTTCTATACCAAAAGGGTGAAAACGGGACCCTATTACTGAGACCCGGCTGTCCGTCTGCAACCAGGCTGTATCTCATGAACCGTTATAGGCACGGAACCCTTCCTGCGCGAGTCCGACTCGCACTCGACCGATCGCACAAAGGTGAACCAATAGTAGAAAACCATAATATGCCTTCATTGTCGTGCTAGGAAGTATAACACAAATTAAGATCTTTTTAAAACTAATCTAATCACTTATCTCTAACCCCACAGGACAGACAACGCAATAAAAAACCACTGGAACTCGACAATGCGTCGCAAATACGAGCCGGATCTACTCGACAGCTTCGAGTCGCTGCGACGGAAGCGGGTAAAGCATCCCGCTAGTGCAAACACTTCCCTTAGTGCAGCACTAAACACTTCCGCACTAAACACTAGTGCGCACGACAAAGTGCAAGTCGCCTATAATGATGTGGGTTTGCTTTTTGTGCTTTCTTTTTTGTTTTGGTTGGGTTGGTTTTGTCGGGTTAAAGTTTTTAAATGTACTCGTATATTTGATATAACATACATAGTGTTTATACTAGCAAAAATCAAAAGATGTTTTCTATCTGCCCATAGATCTCAAGAAGTTTTCTCAAGATAACGGGCGGCATTTTTTTACTTTTTGAAAAAATTGTCCAGTAATTCACACTTTTATGAAATGAATGGCAAATATGAATAGGTATCCATAATAATTAACTCTATAAAAATTGGAAAAATCGATTTGACAAAACCAATACAACCATGTGCCATTTCATCAAAAACGTTTAAAACAAGTAAAATAATTGGATTGGTTCTTAAAACGTGTTTTAAATAAATTAATTATTTTCTTATTGTAACTTCCTTTTTTTTACTATTGAAGTTAAAAAACAATTTGTTTTGAACTAAATTATGACGATTTGGCACACTAATTAGGAATATATTTTTGGCGATATTACTGTGAAATTGAAGCTTTATTTCCACTTTATCATATTTTTTTATTATGTTCTTTAATTGAGAAATGAATATTTGGAAATTATAATTTTAAAACGCCAAAATAGTATTCCTATTAAAAATATATTATGGGTCTATATATTTTTTAACAAACTACAAAAAACAAACTAAAATAATTAAGGTGATTGTTTAAAATAAAACATACCTATTTTATATGATAGCAAAATAGACCCAATAATATAACATTTCTTTAAAAATTTTATTTTAATTTTCTTTCAATTCCTTTTCTTTTGCTGCAATTAATTGAAATAATCCTGTAGTTGTTATCGTGTGGTGTTTATCTTTTAATATCATCATTGTGTAGATTATATTTAACAAAATGGCGACTTGTTACGTTTTTGGTGTTAATGTAAATAACGCACAAATCATCTTAATGTATAGCACTTTACTTCTAATTAATTCATTTTTAATTTTGTAGCTTTATAACATTGGGTTATGAAGTAGTATTGTAAATATAGAAAATTTATTTTATACAATCATTGAACAAATTGACGAAAATATAATTTTGAAACGACAAAAGTTACGATACTATGAAAATGTCACAGTGTACATATTATTGCTCGTGACTGTACGCCTTTACATGAACAGATATATAATAAAAGTTCTTTCTGTAATATCGTGTCAGCTTATACTTTTAACCTACATTTACAAAACCCACTTTTCAACAGAGCAACTGGTCCGACCCATTCAACGAGTCAACACAAAGCAACTCCTCAACCACGAGCCAACCGCCGTCCAAACAAGTGTTACACTTCAGGCAGTTACTGAAGGAGCAACTCAATAATATACAGCAACAGGCCGCGAGGCAGTCACCGGATCGGGGAGGGCTGGTTGCTGCTGATACTGTCGAGATTGTTGACTCACCGTTCAAGTAAGTGTTTTGTAGCTTCATAGCATAGATGAGTCAGTTTATACCAATAGGCATAAGTTATTAAATACCTATAGGTAATCCTTTCATTATAGGAAAACAGAAAAATATAATATTTCATAACGAAATCTTATTCATATATTTAAGAGCCCGGCTCTTGTCAGTGGAGTAATCGTTATTGTTGCTTTTCTTTTGCCAAAAATTTGACATCTTGATACGACACGCACGACGTTAAGAGCTTGTCCAGAAAGGACGAATTTGCCGCGATTCTCTCGCGCGTATTACGCGCGACAGTTGCGTCCACAAGGTGCGTACCAACGCGCGAGCATTTGGGGAGGAATTTGGCGCTCCATTTCCCTTGATACGTGCACTCGCTCTGGAGTTCGCGCGTTAACTGGACGCAACAAGGCGTCCCTAGTATCTCGACTCGCGCGCAATACGCGCGAATCAAGCGCGAGTCGAGAGTCTGGCGTAGTGCACGCGATTTACGCGCGTATTTTGAATTCGCGCGATGCTTGTGGACGCGATGTATTGATGTCTAGTACCTCGACAACGCGCGTATGAATTCGCGCGATACGATTCGCGGCGAATTCGCCCTTTCTGGACAAGGTCTAACTTAAATATTTATACAATAATGTAAAGTTGAGTTAACTTAAATGACATGTCTATTGCAGTCTTATCCTACTGCTGGGCAAAGGAAAAAGAGTTCCTTGCTTTCCATCCAGTTTTTCTACTATAAAATGGCTCGTACCAAATAATAAATTATAAACTTTGTTACAGATTCGTAAACCTGGAATCGTTGCCTTCCGATTCTCCGCTCAAGAACTACTTGACGCCAGTAACTGGGGAGAACAGCAACCAAAGTGCTGGTGAGTGTATTTACTGTTTAATAATTCTAGTTAATTATAGGAGAAAGGTTTTATAGAAGGAACATTTGCCTGTTGTTCAAACTATGTGGCAAACAAGCAAACAAGCTGTGTGGCAAACAAGACAAACAGTTTCGAAAAGATCTTCCTAATTCTATTTAAGAGTTAGACTCTTGTCGGTGGAACATTCGCCATTTAGGCCTATCTTTTACCAGTGTTTTGACTTTTTTTTTGCCTATTTCGTCCCACTGCTGGGCAAAAGCCTCTCCCATGCCTCTCCAAACACTCCTGTTACTAGCTGCTTCCTACCAATCTTCCCTGAATGAGCGTAGGTCGTCACTCCATCGTTTTGACTTAGAGAAAGAATATTTTTAGACTTTATCTTTCGATTTAAGATTTGACTACAACTGGTAACATCATCATTTCAGCCTACAGTTGTCCAGTACCTATGTTAAGAAGGCTGTCCACCTACTTAACATAGACCTTTTTCAATGATTTTCAAGCGCGACCGATTCATTGCCACTTTCATCTATCTAAGTTTACTTTAAAATTTCCAGTATACTCAGTGCAACCGGAATCCAAAGAGATCGTAGTACCGTCAGTATACACGTCTCCAAAGAAGAAGCTACTGGAAACTAACAGCCCGCCCCCCATACTTAGACGGAAGCAGAAGAAGCCGGTCACTAGCAACAACAACAATGTGAGTTGTATTGTATCGGATGATGTTTTATTTTGTTTGCTTATAGTTTTTAACCAACTTCAAAAAAAAAACGAGGTTCTAAAGTTAGCATTTGTGATAATGATAATCTAGTCCTGTGGTTCCCAAAGTCGTTAACGCCCCCTTGTGGGAGGGGCTAAAGGGAGCGGTAAGAGACCCAGAAAACGGGGGCGTTGCGTAGAGGCTTAGGAGTTTTAAATAGGTGAAAAATAGGGGCGCTAAAACATAATTTATTTTCAAAGTGGCAAGTAGACAAATTCCCTCTTAAACGAGTTTTAAAGATAGTCCTAAGACTAATGTAATTTTTTGACGGTTTTTCTATAGCCAAAACGTTATTTATCTGAGTTTATTCTAGGACTATAAATAAAACTCGTTTTGTAATAACAGGGACAAGTTTAGAAACCTTTGATCTAGCCTGTAAGAACAAACATTAATAGAAGAAATCACATTCATATTTATCTGTCAATCTATTCAATTGAGGTACGCAGAGACTACTGACTTCCCTCCACTTGCTACGATACAAACAAACATACCTCTTTAGTTTCATCCACATTCATCAGTCGCCTCATACATATTACATATGCACGTCGTTATAGAAGAAACTATCCAAAAAATCCATAATTTTACTAGATCCATCCACATCGCGAGAGAGCTTTGCAACCAAAAGATTCATAAAACTAACAAGCAAACCATTAAATTCCAGGGTTGGACAGAGCTAATAACAAAGACCTTAGAATCAGCTCCGAGCAGCGTGGGTGTGACTCCGATCAAGGCGCTGCCATTCAGTCCGTCGCAGTTCCTCAACGCTGTAAACAATTATGAGTCCACGCCACGGCCGCAGCAATCTAACAAGGTACGGCTTGGCTTTTTTATATTAAGGACCCGGTTCAACACTGACAGATAAAATTTAATTGATAGACAAAACTATGCATTTATACTATAACATAATGTTTTAGCCAGTTGTTGTTTTTGTTGATGTCCTGAGGAACCCCAGCGGTGCACAGTGCCTCAGCAAATTTATTCCACTTCACAAAAAAATCTTCTGTTTTAGACAGTGACAGGTATAAAATATCTGTCAGTCAAATACTTTAATTTAAATGTAAACCTGTTTTATTTTTACCCACAGGAATGGACAAACAGTCCGTTACTTCATACGCCAACTCCTGCGCATACAACGCCCGGCGCTAGTCGGCTCACCAGCAATACTCCCAAGTAAGTATTGGTTACAAAACAAACATTTAATGGCCGAGGGAAATTGAAACCAATATAACTTAAAACAATTATAGAATGACAGAATAGAAGACGATCACAACTTAAGATACTCAAAGTCAATAGAGTTACTCAAGATACTCAAAGTCAATAGAGTTACTCAAGATACTCAAAGTCAATAGAATTACTCAAGATACTCAAAAGTCAGTAGTTAGTTACTCAACATACTCAAAGTAGTATTGCACTGTCTTACAGTCATTTACAAAAAACTTAATCTAACTAAACCAGCGTCTGCGTCTCACAGTCTTGACCTCAAGAAGGAATTACCTTACAATATAGCTTTTTTAAAGTCGATGAATCGAAGGCATTTGTATCGTAGCAAGTGGTGGGAAGTGGTCTCTGTCTACCCCGATGGGAATGAGGCGTGACTGATATGTGTTTATGTGATATAACAGTTTGCATGGCAAGTGTACGTATATCAAAGTAAGAATAGGTATAAGTTAGGTTAAGTGTAGGCAGTATAGTAAGTAAGACTCTTATCATTTGTTATTTCATTTTCAGGACCCCAACTCCATTCAAAATCGCTATGGAAGAACTCGGAAAGAAATCAGGTTTGCGCTACGAGCCGTCAAGTCCCGCTCTTCTAGTAGAAGATATAACTGAGATGATCAAACGCGAGGAGTCTGACAGCACTGTACAATTGAATGACTCTATGCTATCTTCTACTGCGGATCACGATCATAATGTTCAGGTATGGGTTATTTGGCTATTGAACAATTTCTGCTCATTTACTTGGTCATACCCAATGGTCATGCCAGTGTCCACAATTTGTGTCCATTTGGGTACTTGGCCATGCCAGTGTCAAAAGTGTGTTCATTCGGACACTGTAAACAAAGTTCCATTTTAAAGCTACGCGTCCACTGGATCGGAATCGGAAGGATTTGTTGCTCTGCTAAAAAAAATCGATTTAGTGCACGCAGTACCATATAAAGCAAATCCTTCTCCTCTGTATGCTCCGATTCTAATCCAGTGGACGCGTAGCTTTACGCAAACCCTAATTGTCTTTATTTCACAAGCAAATATGAATTTAAAAATCTCTATGTTATTCTTTTAACCTAATTCTAGATTCGCAAGGTTGCAATCCCTAGAAGTCCCCCAGAAAGAATTTAGAGTAATGAGAGTTGTCAGTATTTCATTTAAAAACATTACCCTTCCTTTTGGCTTTGCCGTAGTCGGGTAAAAATAGACAAAAGTCGCCTAAAAATCATCTAACTAAATAGTCATCTATGTGTAAATAATTGCACCCATCTACAAAACTATCTTTCTATATTACAGGTCGACGACTCAGGCATAGGCAGCCTAAAACGCCGCGTATCGGAATCCTCGAGCCAAGGCAAAGAGAACGTGCCGGGTAGTTCCACTACGGGGACTCACAAACGAGCTCGCAAAGCGTTGGCCACGTCGTGGGGAACCGCTACTAGTACCCCACACGCGCATCACTCCACCGTGCCTGAGGTGTCGTTTGTTGTTGAGACGCCGGTGAGTACGATTTAAATACTTAACTGAGTTTCATACATACCTACGTCGTACTCTAGCTGAGATACATACACATTGCCGTGCCTAGGGTCCATAAAATAGCGCTATCATTACCATCATAAGACCTATGGACCAAACTTCAGTTTTACATTATGCATTACAACACATCACACTTCATACATATACATACATATGTGTCTCTCCTCTTTCCCATGGGGGTATGTAGTTGGAGACTACTTCCATCCAATTGCTACGATCCAAACACTTCTTTCGTTTCTTCCACATTCATTAATCGCACGACGGCTTAGGTTACTCCTGACTTGGTATTTCTTTAACAAGTCTCCGATACACTACACTACAATATGACATACTGCAATCATAATACGTCATACAAGACACATTACAGTTAAATACGTCATATTACAACAAAAGTCAATGCAGCATTACACAGAAATTACCAGTTCTTTTCATTACCACTCTATTACTTTTTTGTTCACTTTAAAACACCTCTAATAAAATAATCATCTTTGTTACAGAGCAAAACGCTGGCAGGCGATAGCTCCGTCCTATTCTCTCCAACATCAATCGTCAAGAACTCCCTTCTAGACGAATCAACGAGTCTCAACAGCCTAATAAGCGCTGAGAATACACCCGAACCACTCAAATACGAGAACATCGACATTGAAGCGGTCATCTCGGAAAAAACTAAGGTACAACACAGGTCCAACCTCCTTACTAATCCTTTACCTAACCTAGACCATATTTATACTATTTACGAACCAGATGACGTCAGTATAAATCTAAACATCGATAATTCGAACGTATTTAGAGATATAACGAATATGGAATCGCCTAGAAGCTTCGCTAGGTTAAACGCGGATAGGCTAAGAACAATAACATCAGCTAACGATATTTCGTGTGATAATACAAATCTATTAGCGCCTAAAGAGGTACTAGCTAACGCTTTAGCAGATCATATTTATAAAGTAACAAATCAAAAACCATCAACGTCGCGAATAGATGAAATATTAACTAATAAGATAATGACTAAAACGGCTAATACGGATTATAATCAGAAAGAGAATCAATGGTGGACGGAAAGTCAAAATCAAGTGCAAGATGATGTTTATCCAAATGATTATTACGTGTTTCAAAGTAATTATATAGAATAGAGACCCTTTGTACTATGCCAAAAAAAAATTACTCTAGAGACAGACAGGTCCCACTTACGCAACGTATGCAACGCATTAAGGTCTGTCTACATAGATCCGGGACGTGTCCGGGCCGTGGCCCGTCAGGGGGGAAAACAATACGTCGTCATGACAACGTGTGTGAACGAATCCATAGAAAATGTATGGGATGATATTTTTTCCCTGACACGTCCCGAACACGTTTCCATGACGACGTATTGTTTTCCCTCCTGGCGGGCCACGGCCCGGACACGCCCCGGGCACGGCCAAGATCTGTGTAGATAGACCTTTATGAGATCTGCTCCATAGAAATTTTATGACTAAATACACTTGTTCCCACGTTGCGTGGGATAGCGTTTCGTGTGACAGGTGTGCTTCTAATCATATTATTTCTATGCAGAGCAGAATGTCATAATGCAATGCTTACGTGGGACCAATCTGTTTCCAGTATGGAAGGTAACATTTAAGATTGTCATTTGCTTAGCAATGTCAGAAAATGTCTCGTAATTTGACATGACTTGTCATGAAAATGACAGTTTTGAATGTTGCCATAGTTATTTTAAAAATAAATAATTTATTTGGCACAGTTTTGGTATCTTACGCTTAATTTGAATCGTGTGGACTATTATGAGTATTCTATTTATATGAATGTTCCAAATCGGTTATTTTAATACTTATTTAAGTATTTCTTTTTGTATTTGAACCAAAATGGACTTATGCAAGAGTGATTTTAAATATTTAAAGTAAGGAGATAAAATTGAACTCTAAATGAAAGACGTAGGGTATAGGATTGTAAATATTACCTTTTGAATAATTAAATCGTAAACTGCGTACTTACTTATCGTGAGAAAGAGATAGCACTATACGGATGAATAGGGATTAAAAGAGACAGGTATCTGGTTAGTCTTACCTCTTTTACTCTGGGTAGAGCAATCCCTTGTTAAAGTGTAATACGTAATCGCGTCAAATAATAGCAAACATTTTTAAAAATAGAACAGTAAAGTAATTTTTTAAAAGATGAAAGTAACTGATTGTTTTATTTTTCTAAAAGTCGCTCAAAGACGGAATTTGATACGTAATAGTTCGTAATAAAGTTCAATTGAACACATTATTAATACGAAATGTCTTGTAATTATTATCAGGTTAGGTTTTTAAAAATAAAATATTTTCTAAGTGCACCAAAATAATTTTAAACGTAAAACGAGATTAGGAAGTAAGCCAAAGATGAAACTTTCATCAAATGAATAATCGTTGTGAATTTTTTAATTTAATATATTGGTAAAAATATTAGTTTTTAAATTAATTTTAGGGTTAACGTTTAATCAAAAGTATACCTCAAGTTTACCATGCACCAAATTTTAGTGTTACTAGTTAGGCGTCGTTTTAAGAATTCAAGTATTAATTCTAGATCTTAGGGTTTTATTTTTGTTTTGTAGTAACAAAAAACAAAATGTCCGCGGGATAATGTTCAGTATTGAACTATAACTGGCTTAATTCAGGTCTAGACGTACCTAAAAGTACTAACTCAACCCCTAGGTGTCCTATCCTCTCCATTTGTATTTCTATTATTTGTATGTATTTATTTAGAAATCCTGTTAATTAGTCGCTTTGTAATTTTGCCTAAAATATTAACATTTTAAATTAATTTATCCGATTCTAAATTTTTCAACTCTGTCGTCTCGTCGGTTGTGGAATGTATAATTTCGATACTTATTTATTTGTAACAGCAATTTGTTAATATAATTATATAACGAGTTTAATATAAATCGGCAGCTATACTTAAGGGTACTTTATTTGAAATAAATAAATGACATTACCCAACCTTTGACCCAATCTCTCACCATTTCCTTCCCGCATCCTTTCCTTTCACAATATTGACAGGCCAGTGTTGAATCTACATATTATTTTTCTTATTTTTAAAAACTTATTTATTTTTCTTGTTATAGCGATTGTTTTTTGTTACTATTTGTTTTTAAAATTGTTTTAATTTATTCTGTAGTGGTAGTATTTTTGTATAATGGCAACTTTGTATTAACATTGTGTTTTTTTCTTTTTTTTTGAGTAGTTTAGTGTCACTGTCAATATTGTTTGTATTCCAATCCACTCCAATGAGATCCGATGTCATTTTTTATTTCAATAAATGTATATTTCACAGTATAATGTTGATTTATTTTCCTTCGTACTTTTTGCTTGACGCATGAAAGTAATACATTAATTATATTGCATGACGTATTAGTTCTTCTGTAGTTACTTGATATTTTCTAACTTTATGTAGATTGTAGACTATCTGAGAGAGAAAAACGAAAAAAGAACACTTTTATAGATTTACTAGCTGTCCCGGCGAACTTCGTCCCGCCTTAGAATGAACTTTATTGTGTAGGAATAAAGTTCAAATTGACTCTACATTTTAGTAAGAAAACATTTGTATGGGAAAAAGAAAAGGTCTGTTTTAGGGATTTCCCGGCAATTATTCGAATTTTTCTCACCGTAAGAACCATCCTTGGACTTCAATGAACATTTAAAAAAAAGAATTAGAGAAATCGGTCCAGCCGTTCAGGCGTGATGCCGTGACAACGGAAAACGGGTTTCATTTTTATATATATAGATTATGTAAATTATACCTAGTCGGGGTATGGAGCAATTGCAATTTGAAAAAAATACTAGTATACTTACATGTTATTAGCCCAACCTGTTTATACTTATTACAAAATTACAATGCTGTCAAGATCCACCTTTGTAATGGAAATACTCCATTAAAAAAACTTCTTCTAAAGCATAAAAAAAACACAAATCTGGATTTTAAATCCACAGTACTCATCATACTTTACACATAGAATAGACACAGTTAAAGTAAATAATTAGAGGTTGCCGTTTCATTATCAGAGCATTCTCTTTGCATCAAAAACCCATACAACAAAAATATGCATAAAAAAAAAGAGAAATAATTAAATTTAAAACACCTCTAAAATACTCCTCTAAAGTTATAGGTACTAATTAGTATCCTGTGTCTAAAGTAATTATTGTACAATACCCGAACATAAATTCCTATTATAGGTACCTCGTTCGTCGTCGACATCTGCAATGTACGTGCTAAAGAAATCTGCGGTTAGATCTATCAAGTTTGATGAAGAACCGAAGGAAGCAAAGCAGGAGGATAAACCTAGTTTCATATTGGTTAGTATACATTGAAATAGATCGGAATGGCGTGGACACCACCGACAAGATAATTATTCTGAAATAGCGATTATTGAAACGAGGTAGACAGTCGAGGAATGGCGGGCCGCTACTTGAGACCGTACTAGAAGGAAAGTTTGCTTTTGCCCAGCATTTGAGCCTGAATGGTTAATAAAAAAGTTGTGTCCAATAATAATGTTTATTGCTTTTATATATTGTAACGTGTCATTGTATAGATAAATGTTTGTTTTCCCTAATAAAGAAAAATAAATAAATAAGTTATGGAATGAGCCTGAAATGCGTAGAATTTTTAAACTTAAGTAAGTAAGTAGCACAACAGAAGGTTGCCAATAATAATGATTTAAAAAATAGTAATAAATAAATACATTAAGCTCATTAGGTCTAATTTTAAAAGATATTGGTAACAAACCTCTTTCTTTGACTTAACATCATCGCTATCATTGTACTTACATGATAGACTCTTGTCGCTGGAGCATTCGCCATTTAGGCCTATCAACAGCTAATACTTTAACTTCTAAATAAATTTCACATTTTCAGGGTGACAACGCCCAATGGGAAATCACATGCGGTAAGACTCAAGACCAAATCGACTTAACCAAACTCGCTCATCAGTACATGAGGAAAACTGCACTTAAACCTAGATCACTTAACTTTTAGTGCATTTGAAAATCCTGTTTAATTTTAGGCCGTGGCCCCAGTAGGCAAACTGTTAGCGGCTGACTAGTTTGCGGCGAATCGATTTAGTGCGCCCTTCCATATATTTGAAATGGAGTGTCCACAATCAGCTAGTTTTCGCTCACTGTACGCAGTTTGCAGCGTTACGCGCGCTGACTCCCACCAAAACCGGTGATTTCATTGATTTGAGTTTGCAGCTAACTCTTTCAGTTCGCCACTTTGCGGCTCACTCAGTCGGCCGCTAACAGTTTGCCTACTGGGGCCACGGCCTTACTTGTGTAGGTATGTCACGCACGTCCTCTAGTGCCCAAAAGATTTCTATAAGCCCTATAGCAAACAACCGATTCATCTGTATTACAAAATAAGACCTAAAATTTAAACTGTTTACGATAATGTAGCACAATTAACTAGGTACACTTGTAAATAAAAGTATCGTGTGATTTTAGTCAGTAAGTTAAGCGTAATAGAGTCTAATTTAAGTAGATAGTTTCACTAGTTTTTAGATTGAAATTGTGTCGGAAAAGTAAAACTTTTTTTCTATGAAATTGGCAAATAATTATTGTATTCAGTTTAGATAAAAAATTCGATAAGATTTACGATTTATGATAAAAATATTACCTACATTAAAAGCAAAAATAGGTAGTTTAAAAAACTAAACACGCTTTAGCTCGCACTTAACATGCTCCATTATCAGATCAGTTCGAAAGTACCATAATTAATTTAGAATGAAAATCTAATTGTTGAAACTCGTTAAATTAAAAATTGAAAACAAACGAAGGCGATACGTATTGTATTGTCATCAGAACTTTATTATACAAAATTTCATCCAATTCGAAGACCGGGAAGTGGGTCAAATTAAGATTCCAATCCAAGATTTGTTTACATACATAGTTAGGTACTTAACCAGTGAAGCTAATATAAAGCGTGTAAAAAGTCTTTTCAAGGGTAAAAATAAATGAAAAGCTTATCAATAAGTATCTTTTGTACATTAGGGTAATTTTGAATGTTATTTTTCGAGGGGTTATTTCAAAAATATTTGTTGAATTGCCCCTCAAAAAATAGCATTCCAAATGACTCCAGTGCCCTTTAATAAGTTCTTTTCTTTATGCAAATATCTACCTTAAACAATAGTCTTAACATGCCATATAATTTACCGAGCTAGATATTTTAATTGTAATCCAAAAGTTAATTTGAACCTTGATTCAATTTAATAATATCTACAAGAAGATTCTAGTTAGATATTTTGTCTATTCTATGGTCTTTAGAAGTTTATATAACTGATTTTAATACCTTCTTAGCCTTTATACTTTGCATTTTTATCTGTGTTCTATTGTCAAATCGTGTTGTTAAGCATTTTGTGTAACTTTTTTGTGTTGTACCTAAAGAAAATGTGAGTTTTATTGTCAGCCAATATATGTACACACTCGGACATCAACCTAGACTGATTGGACTTTGAACTGTTAGGAGACGCTGGCGAAGAAACGTGTGACAGTGTGCGATATATTTTTGTTATTTCTTTTCAGTCAGCGCTGTGCTATATTTCTTTGTCCCTTGCTAACGATTTTGCGTAGATACTGTAGCATAGTTATATTGGGTGAATAGGTTGATGTGTCCTAGAGTATACTAGTAGCTGGTAGAACATTAAAAAATCCAAGCTATTTTGAGTTATAATAAAATATACGATTTAAACACTTTATATTAATTTAAAAAACCGATTTTGATCCTTAAATAGCTTAGTTTGATATAAAATTAAGTAAGTATATAATACGTTTATTAAATTACGCTTTCCTTTTATAATTATGGTATTGGTTTTACTTATTTATTTGTAATTTTTAACTGTGTGTGTTTTTTAAGGAGCAAGTACAAATTTAGATTAAGTTCAAAAAATGGGGTTCAGATTTAAAACGGTGTAAGTGACGCTTTTTTTCTTAAAGTCAGTTATTTCAAGGGCATTAAAGGTCTATCTATAGGTTGCCAAAAGGTATGTCCCAACAGCGCGCTTTCACGTTCATCTTGCGTTTTCATTTGAAGCATGCCCGAAAAACCATAGCGCATACAATAGCGCACGCCGCAAAATGTGTCAAAACAGAAGCACAGCGATTGACGCAAAAGGAACTGAAAATTGAATTGCAAGCTGAAAATGAAAACGAAAACGAAAGCGTACCGGTGGAGACGTACCTAATGGTAGCCTAGTTGTTCCGTTACTATCTAGGAAGCGCGAGTTTGATTACAGGCCAGGCCATCATCTTCGAATATTTGATAACCACTCGTTAACGGCGAAGGAAAACATCGCGAGGAAATCTGCATACACTAGAGAAGGATTATGTATATGTATGACATCTGCCAATGTATATTTGGTAGGTAAGCATTGTGGATTACGGCCCAATCACTCTCGTATGAGAGAAGGCTCGTGTCCCTGTTGTGGGGACCTTTGTGCAACTGGGTGATAGGGTGTTGTTTAAAAGTCACTTTAAAATTAATATTTTAATTTACACTACCCTTAAACCCTCTTATACATTTTGAATTAATTTCAAATTCATTTAAAAGTAAATCTTAGACCCAGAACACACGGTGAAACGCAAATGCAACGCAACTGAAACTGCTAGTTGCATTGCAGTTTCTGCTATAGACTTCCTTAGAAAACCACACCACGACGCATCTAGCATGAAAGGTTTCGTTTGTTACTCAAAAGCAACTCCAAAGTAACTAGCAGTTTCAGTTGCGTTGCATTTGCGTTTCACCGTGTGTTTTGGCGCTTAGTGTAGTTAGTTTTAAGTTCAAAATTCTAAGTTTGTAGATACATTTTAACTTTTGATTAAGCGAGGCAATATTTATAGACGATTTTATAACGTTAAATTGAAATAGCTTTATTTTACGTTTTATTTTGTAGTTTTTGTCTATTGTGTATTTTTTTTTATTTAAAGCCACAACACACATTTTATAACCTAGTTTAAGAGGCTGTTTCACCACTAAGGATAAAATTTTGCTAACAGATATTTTATACCTCTGTGTCTAAAACGTTATGTTTTATAAAATGGACATAGGTTTATCTGTCAGTTAGATTTTATCTGAAAGTGGTGAAACTGTCCCTTAGACTATCTTATTCGTCATATAATATTATTTATTTCCATTAACTTGTTTTTTAATATTCTGATAGGCTATGAATGTGGATTGTGGCCCGCTTGAAAAATGTAAAATTGCAGAATTTAAGGCCAATTAAAACATAATTAAGCCGTTAGTGATTAAACAATTATCAGACCATTGAAGAACCGGCTTTTGGACCTAATGCTCTATAAAGCCCATAGTAATACAAAAAAAAAATCAGAGCCATATTTAAAACCATGTGTTAGTACGGCTAATGTTTTAGTGTAGTTTGTAATAACTGGTCTGTACCTACATTTTCATAAACATAAATAATAAAGACTAGGTAAGTATATTACAATTGCTTGCTTTGTTTTAAAAGACCTTAAACCTGTATATTTTACTAGCATTTTAAACATGTTTTAACCCCTGACGTTTTCTATAGGAGTTCCCCTCCACCATTTTATAAATGGTTTTTAAACTGAGACTTTAAAAATATATTTCTTAGATGTTTTACTTTGTGACCAAACTGTGTTTTGTAATTTATGTGGTTTCCAGATATTTTTTTAAGTAAGAGGAAATAAAGGATTGATTGTAGTTTGTTTTGTTTTATTTTATTTTATTTACCTATCTGTATGTATTAATTAATGTACCTACCTAACTAAATCATTATATAGTTAACCAGTTTAACCACTAATGGTCTATTTATCTATCTACACACATCCGGGCCGAGTCCGGGACGTGTCAGGGAAAAAATATCATTCCATACATTTTATTTATTTATTTAAATAAAATAATTACTTACATTAAATTAAAAAAAAAAAACAAATTACTATGGATTCGTTCACACACGTTGTCATGACGACGTATTTTTCCCTCCTGACGGGCCACGGCCCGGATGTGTGAAGACAGACCTTAACTTTGCATTTAATATGCACTTAAAAACAAAATCAACTTATAAATCACTTACCACACTACATATACTTAGAACCACATTTCACTAAACACCAAATAAAAAATAAAAAACTTTACATCCACGGAACTTTTTCAAAAAATTACCTCACGTAATGCGCATACAAATTCTGACAATATTAGTAAAGGAGGAAATCGCGCATCTAAATAATACAAACAATACCATATGACTGGTTCTGATTGATAACAGATGAAGTTTGCAAAGGTTAATTCCTGTTATCTATTTAGTTGTAATTGAGAGAGATGATTGATGTGTTTGCTTGACCATTTTAGGTTGAGCTCTTACATATTTAAAACTTAATGCATTTAAGAAGGTTTGAAAAGGGAACTGTACCTAACTATCTGATTAACAGTATAAGTAAGATGTTTTTTTTATGTTCAATAGGAATAAACGTCTTAAAATTCCAATCATGTTTCAATTTAAAATAATGGTAGTTATTTAGGTACTTAGGTAAGTCAAGGTATTTTTTTTTAATTTGCTTAATTAATAATAGGTAGGTACCTAATTTGAAACTTAGTCAAAAATTTAACTATATAACAAGAATTAACTGTCCAGAAACCAATCTAACCAAAAACCAAAATAAAATACTTAACTATGACTAAAGAATTAACACATGCAAAACATTTTTTTTTAATCTCATAACCCCGTCAAGTCAACACACACAGCCATTCAGCCTCCTCAAGTCAAAGTTTCCAAAAAACTGGTTTCTCACTCATAAGCATTAAGATGAATGGACTTGGGGAATAACATAAGCTTTAGACGTCTTCTTTACTATCGGATATCAAAAAATCCCCTTGCGCTCCCAGCTTGCTATAAATGTCTGAGTTTTCATTTGTGCAGACATTCAGTGCTTGTTGCAAGGACTGTGAGCTTGTGGTAAGCGGTTTTTAAAAGTAAGTTGTTTATTTTTGTTACTTTTATTATTAGTAATTAATTAAGTAGGTACCTACATACATACCTAACCTCCTAATTTAATTCTGACTTCTCTATCTTACCTAGGTATAGGTACTTTATTTTTTAGGATTATTGAGAATATTGGTGCACATTTTATTCTCCCCTCCAAATTACAGGATTAACCTTTGTTATTAATTTGTATTTAGGTTTCTACAAAATATTTTTGTTTTCAGACTCAAAATGAAACTTCTGTGTATTTTCGTCGCATTTATCATCGCCGTTTCGGCTGAATTTCATGAGTATGAAAGGTAAGATGCACTATATTTAATGACCTGTTACATAGGTACCTACGGTACTAAAAATTGTGTAATACTTCTACTTACTATAATAGTACTTATATTTATAATTAAAATTCTATCAGATATGAAAACATTCCGGAATGGTACGGCCATCCGAGGTTCCGTAGACAAGTGAACGTGGACCGTAAAGTTGGACAAAATGGACGCGTGTTCGGAACCCTTGGCAGTGGAGACAGCGGACTATATGTAAGTTAAAGTTACGTTACATTTGGAACAAACAAAACACATAATTTAGCAATCTGTAGGAGGGTTTGAAAAAGTTTGTTTTGGGGACAAGGAGAATGTCTTTTACAGAGAAATTTTATCTTTCTTTTTAATTTGTACAGGTTTTTTACTTCCAGTTTGAATATTATTCATTCTAATACCATTACTGGGACTATCGCACATCTTTCCATCTAGCACGGTTTTCAGCGAATGTCAGAAATCATGCAGACTGTCATTCCTTCTTTTGTAAAAGCTTGCATGCAGCAAGTTTCTTGGTTCTTCTCTGGGGAAAACTGCACCCATAAAAAAATTAAGCGTTTCAGATGATTGTAAAAATCCTACAAAATAAAGATGATATTTACTTTCATTCTTAACACTAATTGTCTATACCACAGGGTCGAGGCGGCTACGAACACAATATCTTCAACGACCACCGCGGTAAACTAGACGGCCAAGTCCACGGCACTAGAGTGCTCGGTCCTTATGGGGATTCCAGTCACCTCGGCGGGTCATTGAACTACAAGAATGATCACGCTACTGGCTCGCTTGATGTCAGTCGGCAGATTCATGGGCCTACTTCTGTAAGTACTTACATATTCATATCTGTCACGTCTCTCCCGTCGGGGTAGACAGAGACCTCTTTCCAAACACACTTCTTACGCCTGAATGTACGTCGGTTCAAGGTTTTTTTTAACAAATCTAAGCTTTAATCGACATCGAGATATCGCTGATTCAAAGCTCTTAAAAGCGAATGAAATCGATAAGAATTTTGTAACTACTTAGTTGCACTTAAGTACCATAATTACGCACTAAATTATCAAGCCATCTCCTTTGTTTATCCTCCTTTGTAACACCGAAAGGGATTACTATAGGTTTTAAGTTCTTTATGCACTTGTTTATTAGATTTTACATTTTACCCATAGCTGTTTTAAAACTAGGTACGTAAGTATTGTTTTTCTTTAAAAACACTTTCACCCGCAGTTCAACGCAGCGGCCGGTGGTAGATGGCCAGTGGGCAAGAACGGCGACATCTCGGCACAAGGGTTCTACGGCAAGACGTCTGGCATGCGACACGATTATGGCGGTATGGCTAATTTTAGATATAGGTTTTAAATGAGGTACACCTGTTCCTTAGTCTGCTATTGCATTAAGCTTGAAGTGTCTATGTCTAAGCTAAAATGGTATTGAATGTGTGTTTTGTATTTATTTTAGGCTGTAAATAAATGTATGGTCATGAAATCTGTGTTTACTAGATTCTTCCTCCCTTTTTAGACAATTAGAGAGCTTATACGCATCTGCGATTCCGGCGCGGTTATGCTTTGACGTTTGATTTTAAAAACGCGAACCGCCGGTATCGTTTTAGTCGCTGATTACCTACGTACTTCCAGCAAATAATAACGATTATTTTTTTATAATGATTTTCGTTAACCATAATTCAACATTTAACCTCTCACCTCCCACTGACCCATTATTAGGATGTGACAGGTTAATCCAAGACAGACAGAATATTACAGGTACCTACTTATATACTATAGGTATTAGGTAGGTACAAGTAATCAAGGATCTCTAGAAATCTAATATCTCTATACGTAATAACTGACCATTACCCTTACACTATCATATTAGAATCCATTTTATGATACAACTATCTAGTCTACAATTGCCCGGTTGCTCAGAAACGTATTAGCATGGACTGAATTAAATTGCAAGTTTACAGATGGGGTTTAGAGTGGAACAGAGTGATAGGAGAAAGCGGGTGTGATTTTAGTTAGCAGTTACATAGTATCCTTCAAATCTTTCTCACTTTGAGTGTGTTGGTCAGGTCTTTTATCAGATAGGTAACAGTTTTGATACAGCACCGTCTCCCGATAAGTGAGAGCAAGGCGTGGTTGATGGAAAATTGCTTTTCAAACAAAAAACACAATTACATTAAAGTAGATACGATCCAAACACACCTCTTTCGATGCATCCACACTCATCAGTCACCTCATACATGGAAGTGGAAGGAAGTGGTCTCTGCCTAGGTAACCCATTGGGAGAGAGGCGTGACGGATATGTATGTATGTATGTATTAAAGTAGAAAGCTTAAATATCAAATTAATTAAGGATGCAGATAAGTGATGTAATTACACCATAATTGATGGTTTATTTACGTATTCGTACTTGGATTATTTAACCAAATATTCGTAGCATGAAAGTGGTACACAGTGGTATCATAGATTTTTTAAGAAAAGGTCAAGTTAGGAGTACCATAAACCGACGTGAATGACGAGGCCACTGATGAATGTGGATGAAGCGAAAGAAGTATGTTTGGGTAGCAAGCGTAGCAAGTGGAGGGAAGTGGTCTCTGCCTACCCCGATGGGTGAGAAGCGTGACAGATATGTATGTGGTACAAGCAAGAGTAAGCATAACCATAACCACTTCCTAAAATCGGAAGGCATGGTGCACAGTGGACCGTCTTGCAAAGGATCTAGGATCTTATTACATTGACCGCCGAGCTGTAAATTGGGAGAGCATTCCCCGTAATTAAGATTGCATGTCACTTGGACAGGCTTGGATTTAGGAGGGTCGGTATCTAAGGGTCAATTGAATTTTGTTACATTTATATTTCGGATATTTTATATTTCGGATTTATATGTCGCGGCAGACCACGGAAAAGGTGGCAAGATGAGCTGGGCAGAGGCGGCTCAGGATAGAGAATCATGAAGTAGGAGGAGAAAGCCTTTGCCCAGCAGTGGGACAACAAAGGCTGGATAAGATAAGATATATTTCGGATAGATGATTCGCATTGTTTTCAATTTGCGCTAGTATAAATTGACCCCTAATCATGGTGGGGGAAAGATTTTGATTTATTTTGGGCTCAGTGTGAAGTTTTTTTTTTGATGAAATGAGTTAAGTTGTTAATTTTTGCGATGAATATTTTAAGAGGAAGGTATAGTTGCATTTGATACAGATACATGTAGATATAGATGGATAGATGGATTAGTTTTTTTTTGTATAAAAGTTGATTTAATTAAGTCTGTCATAAGCTTTGTTTGATTAAAGAACTTGCCTTTTAAGTTGTGATTTAACTAAATTGCTTTAAGTCAAGTAGAACCTTAGGTACTAAAGCAAGTAGCGTTTACATGGTTCAACTAAACTCTGCTATATAGGTACTAAGATAGTGTAAATCGGCCCTTACATTTATTTATTTAACAGTTTATTGTAAGATGATAGTATATAGAGACAAAAAAAGAGAAGTTATACAAAAGGTACAGTATATTTCTAAAAGAAATTTCTTCCTGCAGACTCCACAGAGAGAGAAATGAAAACAAGAAGGCACGATAGTAGTACCTAGTACCTACCTTCCTACATAGATATATCTAATACGCTCTGAGTACGCCCCCTGCAAGCTGAATCAGTAGGAAACGCAAGCCCAATTTATCGGTCCGTTTCTGTTACTGATTCCTATTAAATCGGAAACTACGTGGCAAGTCCAGACTGGATTCAATTGATGATTGAGTCCCGGATTTATCTTGCAACATGTTGTATGTTTTGTAGTAAAATATTATGAGGTTAAGATTCAGAACAAATCACGTGCTACTTGCTTCTAATAATATTTATATTTACCTAACGTTCAATGTTTGTGGCGATGAAGATATTTGTTACTCTTCCACGCGATAACCACTGCACAGATTTTAATGAAACTCTACAATACTGTAACTTGTACATAAGAATAACACAGGTTACATCATTTTAAGACAAGAAGAGGAAATGTGATGATTGCCGATGTGCATTTAATATCGTCGTTTACTGAAATTTAGGGGCCCAAGTCTGTAAATTTACAATAGATATTGTTGGCAGAGTGTCAATAATAGCATTTTCTGACACATGTGGCCTCAATAGTGGCCATTGTTTAGCAGAATACCAAATGTGTTAATACTGCCATTGACACTGCCGACACACAACTGAGGCTATTTCAAATTAGCAGACTTGGACACTGCGATAACCCATCCAAAAGCGTATAAATATGCCTCCGAATGTAAACTCGGACTTTCTGAAACTCTGAAGTTACCAAGAAATCTTAAAGTAAGTACATGTCACTCCTTTCAGTTATATCTATGTGAACTACCTTCACATAGACTTCTCAACTTGCAACTTTTACGACCGAAGCCAAGTATGTAACTAGCAGAAAGTTGGCTGCAAGACACACATGCTATGTGTAACTGCGGTTGCTTGATTGAAAGTCTGTTAGTTAGTTAGTTTCACTACGTTTCACTTTAGCTTAGTCAAGATCAAATAATGATCTACCTAGTTGTAGCATGATAAGTAGGATACGGATGGAAAATAATACATCAGAAAAAATATCATAATGAATCAATCAAAGTAAAGTAACCATTTATTGCCAGTTCAACACAGCATCAGTTAAAAATAAGTAAAATACATAATAACGAAAATCTAAAACAAAACAAGAATAACAATAGCAAATAGGTATCACAGTATTTTAATTACAAATGAGGTATATACCTACATATTTGACACGAACAGGATTACAATTATTTCCTACTATTTTTGAGTCAATCTCGCAGGTTGTGTCTCAAGAGTTCGCAGTTCTCCACTTCATAAAACACTACCAATAGAAACATGTACAAAAGTACCAAAAAACCTCATAATATCATTGCCTGAATAATCTGCGACGTATTTATCCTGCAATATAAAAATGACTACCAAGAAAAACACAAGCTAAAACCAAGAAACACAATTACCAATATTCCGTCAACTCAGTTTCAGAAAAACCTATTAAAATCACTTATACATTAAACATCGCGTCGTCTTCTTTTGATATTTGACAATGATAGAGTCAGCTATAGATTTAACAGAGCGTTATTGTACTGAACTTTTCCGCAACGAGCTGTAATACAATTTGCTGGTACCCGAAAACAAAACACGGTGTAGTAAGAAGTAATCTAATATAGGGATTTGAGCATCACACAGTCCTTTCCCACGCCATCTCGTAAAATATTGCGCGTATTATATTTGATGATATTTCCGTGAAGGGCATGTAAAAGGGTTGGGAATGTAGGGTTCATAATTTTGGGGTTAGTAAAGGCTTTTGTTTGAGAGATAGGCTAGTTTTGAAAGAGATATAGGTGTCTATTTTTAGGTTTATTATAACTACTTAGGCCGTGGCCCCAGTAGGTGTTAGCGGCTGATTAGTTTGCGGCGAATCGATTTAGTACGCCCTTCCATATATTTGTAATGGTGTGTCAACAGTCAGCTAGTTTTCGCTCACTGTACGCAGTTTGCAGCGTTACGCGCGCTGACTATCTCAGACAGCGGCCGACTCCCACCAGAACCGGTGATTTCATTGATTTGAGTTTGCAGCTATCTCAAATTTCAGTTCGCCACATTGCGGCTCACTCAGTCGGCCGCTAACAGTTTGCCTCCTGGGGCCACGGCCTTAGTTGCTCTTGAATTAGCGTCGTTATCGTGCTAAAACTCATAAGTCTGAATAATCCTAGAGCTCTTCTTTGTCTTATGCAAAGTACTTGCAAAGATTCGTCAAAAAGTTCTAACTTTTTCAAAGAAAAGGCAAACTTCTTATACCGTGAAACTTTACAACTTTGCCCTTCAACGTAACATTGCCCAAAATCCAATTCGTAAGCAATTCTTGGACTGTACAAAAAAGTTGCAATTTTGTGGCAACTTTCTGTGCCTTAGTGCAAAATAGACTTCTTATGTGACATCCCTGTGACTCGCCTATGTTGGTAAGTTGGCTAGGTAAATAGTTATAGCTTGTTGAGTCAGGAGCGTTTTTTCGCGGGCAAATTTTTCGGCTTTTTTGGTGGCGGATTGTGTAGAAATGGGGAGCCACAGGAAGATTTTATTTACTGTCTCTAATAGAATACATATTAAAGAGTAGTTCAAAGTTGGTTTTATTGATAAATGGTATATTATTCAAAAGTTATGATGATGGGCAAAGTTACCCAGTAATGTTTCAACCTACGTCTGCCAACTTTGCCCTCGTTCAAAAAAAGCTTAGGGCTGTCACCTGTATGTTGTTAATATATTTTAACACTAGTTTTTGCTTTTATATATCTGTATTTATTGTATTTACAAGTCGTTTTTTTAAATTATAGGTATTTTTATTTTAAGAGGTGATTGCACTCATTATAATAAACAATTTAGTTTTGGTCTTGACATAGTAACTGTGAATCAGCTGTTTATTTTGTATCAGAATGCAAAATTTTTGTTTAATCTTTTGGTTTGGTTTGAAAATTTGAACATGCGATGTTATTTATAGGCACTTTGTGACTTTTTTTTCCTTGATACATTTTGTCAGAAGTGCCAACCCTAAGCTCTTTTAAATCTTTGCGTGCGCTTTGTATGGGAAAGTGAAAAAATGTTAAGGTTACTTTGCCCAGTCATATTATTCTAAAACTATTGATGATATCGTTTCCTTCTCTGAAGTAACCGATAGTATTGCCTTTGGCCCTCTTATGATTCCAATTTAATTAATATACGGTTAAGTTTAGCATCAAGAATTGACGAGGGCAAAGTTGTCAAAAAGTGCGGATAACTTTGCCCGCCCTTAAAATAGACCAAAAATGAGGTTTAATACTAAAATATGATAAGTTTAAGTCCATAATCATGTGCCAAATATCTTAAAGTTACTGTAGAAATAAAAAAATATATAGGTTTCCATATAAAAAAAATTGAAAACTTGCAATTTTATGAAAAAAACGGGCAAAGTTGTAAAGTTTTACGGTACGAAAATCTTTGATCAAACCAAACTATTGTCTTCTACAATGGTACCTACCTAGTTGGCTTTAGAAAAATAATAAATTTTTACCTTTCCTCCATTCTTAGTACAGTGTGTAACAGAAAGGGGATATAAAACCGAAACACAGCGATAGTCCTCATGAAACCGAACAACTTTCCCCAAGGAACATGGGTCTTAACTAGAAAAAAAATTTTGCCTCCCCATACAAAATGTCCGATCAGCTGATCGAGTAAGTATGAGCGATCCAAAATTTTTTTTCGAGTTACCTTACCATCCATCTTCCTTAGGGAAAGTTGTTCAGTTTGATGGGGACTTTTGTAAGACTTTTGTAATTACTTACAGTATCTTTCATGTGAATATCTACCACAGATCGCAGCCTACTCGCCTCAACCGAGTATCCTGTGGGACAGTTAATCCATTGGTCACCCCGCCACCACGAGTAGGGTTACCATTCCTTTATTGTTTTTAAGGATATTTGAAAACATGACATATTTGGCATTTGAACAACTTTAAAACCATTAAAGCGTGGGATTCTTATTGCGTGGGAATCTGGGGGCACGGCCGTGCCCCCGCCAAGTCGAGCCAAAAAAAACGGCCGTACCATCCTTTTCTCGAAGCAATTCAAGGCCCTTTTGACCTCCCTGTAGCTTACTAGTGGATAAAGCTAGAAGCCAATTTTTTTTAACAATCGCGAGTGTATACTATAACTAGCTATTGTACCAAATTTCGTACAATTATTATCAATAGTTTAAAAGTTACCGCCAGTCAAAGTTCACTACTTTTGACACTCACTGACTCACTGACTCACTGACTCACTGACCGATCATCAAAATTCTAAGGTACTTCTAGCAAACCCATAACCTTGCAATTTGGAGGGTAGTGTTTTTATACGGAGTAAATTCAGGAAAAACTTAAAAAATATTAATTTTTAACTGCAATAATAAGTTAATCGCTTCTTTTTATTTGCGGTTGGTAAACTAAATCTTTATACAAAACTTCACTGAAACTCATTTTCAGAGTCGCAAAAATAAGTTTGTTAATACGACCGAGGTTACAGGCGCGTGACAAGTTTTTATCTGTCGCGTTGTCTGTAATCAAATCTTGCAAGTTAAATTTGACACACTTCCCGGTTTCCACTTGAGCTGAAATTTTGCATGCATTATGTATATCGCGTGATAATGCAATAATATGGTAACATGTAACTGATCTGGCGATAGAGCTGGAAGGTGGCCATAGGAACTCCGTAATTAAATGACGCGACCTTATTGAGTTTGGGCTCGTTTGATTTATCTTGAGAAGTACATTCATACTTGATGGTAACCAGGGTCTGATGATGGAGCTGGAAGGTGGCCGTAGGAACTCCGTAATTAAATGACGCAAACCCATCGAGTTTGGGCTCGTTTGATTTGTCTTGACGAGTACTTTCATGCTTGATTGTAACCAGGGTCTGATGATGGAGCTGGAAGGTGGCCGTAAGAACTCCGTAATTAAATGACGCAAACCCATCGAGTTTGGGCTCGTTTGATTTGTCTTGATGAGTACTTTCATGCTTGATGGTAACCAGGGTCTGATGATGGAGCTGGAAGGTGGCCGTAAGAACTCCGTAATTAAATGGCGCAAACCCATCGAGTTTGGGCTCGTTTGATTTGTCTTGATGAGTACTTTCATGCTTGATGGTAACCAGGGTCTGATGATGGAGCTGGAAGGTGGCCGTAGGAACTCCGTAATTAAATGACGCAAACCCATCGAGTTTGGGCTCGTTTGATTTGTCTTGATGAGTACTTTCATACTTGATGGTAACCAGGGTCTGATGATGGAGTTGGAAGGTGACCGTAGGAACTCCGTAATTAAATGACGCAAACCCATCGAGTTTGGGCTCGTTTGATTTGTCTTGACGAGTACTTTCATGCTTGATTGTAACCAGGGTCTGATGATGGAGCTGGAAGGTGGCCGTAGGAACTCTGTAATTAAATGACGCAAACCCATCGAGTTTGGGCTCGTTTGATTCGTCTTGATGAGTACTTTCATGCTTGATGGTAACCAGGGTCTGATGATGGAGCTGGAAGGTGGCCGTAGGAACTCCGTAATTAAATGACGCAACCCCATCGAGTTTGGGCTCGTTTGATTTGTCTTGACGAGTACTTTGATACCAGATAGTAACTAGGTCTGATAATCGACTCAGAAATATTTACCGCCCGGACTTGTCTAAGTTCATAACAACAAAGCCTCTACGAAAGGGCAAAAGGGATAGGGAGTGGGCTTTAAAAAATCAGTTGCTGATGTAGGTACAGCAAATCTTAAAGGAGCCGGTGAAAAGATGGATTATTTACAAAAAGAAGTGAGATCCCACCAAAAACAAAAATGTAAAATTCCAAGTCTCGCTGTGTTTTCCTTTCACAGTAAAAAGTTATGAGATCAAATGTCAAACCAAGTCGTATGTACGTATTGCGGTGGTTTTGATATACGCCACCTTTATTTTTCTATAATAAATACCTACAATGACTTGGCAATCGCATGACTTACCGATTACCTACATGGCTAACCAACCGTCTCTATGCTATCTGTTGCAGTCTACCTATTACGAAATCTTCTTCGGGTTTGATCACCAGTTTGCTGTTAAAACTTTAGTCTCATACTATCTATATTGATATAAGATAGAAATGTCAGGCCTGTAAATTTGTCAATCAAGCCAAGGCATCACACTTGTTTTGGGAGAACCACACGCTCATAATTTCTAGGGACCTAGTAAAGTGATTTGTTGTTTTCATGCGATTGCCAAATCTTTGTAGGTATTTATTATAGAAAAATAAAGGTGGCGTATATCAAAACCACCGAAATACGTACATACGACTTGGTTTGACATTTGATCTCATAACTTTTTACTGTGAAAGGAAAACACAGCGAGACTTGGAATATTACATTTTTGTTTTTGGTGGGATTATTATTATTATAAGTTTTGTGTATTGAAAGCGTGGCGTTTTGTTTAAAGTGTTTTTTGAAATTGTTTGAGAAAATGCGGGAGAAGAAGGCTTCTATTTTAACGGTAGTTTTTATTGAAGGTAGTATTTGCGGTAAAATAAAAGGACTGCCTGTCTATCTCAAAACCATAAAAGACAGATAACCACTTCATCGTCATTATAAATTTAAGAGCGTCACTCTTGTCAGTGGAGTCTGCGCCACTCTTCTCTATTCTCTGCCGTCCTTTTGAGCACCTGATACGACACAACTTCTATTCCCTCTTTTATTTGATTAAATAACCACTTATAGTTTGGTAAATATAATCAAAAGAAACTGCATTTAAATTGTTGCACTCCACGACAAAAATCAAATGGCATAATCTTTTATTGAAACAGAACAACTTTATCTAAGAAACACGGATCGGGCAGATCGACATTGAGATAAAAAAGGCTTCATTCCATTCACAACACTCAAAATATTTTCCGATTTAACTTGCATAAAAAAAAACATTTTTAAAATCCTAGTTTTATGGTCACCATATCTGTTATACGGCTAAATGGATCGCACACCTTAATTGGCGACCCCAATACGCCGAGCCACGGCAATGGAAATTAGAATCCAGGGTTGCCAACTTTAATGATATTATGTCGTAAAGTTGGATGCCTGTAACTCAATTATAGGATCTCTCTAGCTTGTTCTTCCACAGAACTTGTCGGTCTCGTGTCACGTGTCTTTTAGGCAATCGCTTGACATTTATTTCGCGTAATTTTGTCTTTATCACATTCAAACTTTAGACAGAGGCGAAAGAGTAGGAATATGTAAGCTAAACCAACTACGGTTTTTTTATAATAAAGGATTTTTGAGAGAAAAGCTATTAGGTACCTACTTTTATAATTGACTGCTGTATTTGTATTCATAATGTTTTTTTTTGATGCCATAAATGTCATGGGGCCATGGGGCTCAAGTCTGCTAATTTGTGTATGTCCGGAGACTTTCAAAAGCATTTTTTGACACTTTTGGTATTCAAACAATGGCTCACACTGATTGCGACCAAATGTGTCAAAAAATCACATTGACACGCAGCCGACACACAACTGAGAATATTCTTTAGCAGACTTAGGCCCCAGATATATATATATATATATATTTTACTTAAATATTATAAATATTAACCGTTCGCCGTTGTATTACAACTTGTAGTAGAGCGATTGGCTATCCTTTGGGACACCAATTCAGAAAGCTTGATATGATAATGTTAGAGAAATAGTTGGAAGGCCTCGATTTATCTACTGGGACTTCTTGTAATAAGAGCTGGTTAAATTAGCTTGTTTTTGCCATCTAAATGTTTTTTTTATTAGCCATTAAGATCCCACTGCTGGGCAAAGGCCTCCCCCGCGACTTTTCATTTAACACGGTATCCGGTAGTGTCCCGCCATTCCCGTGAAAATGCATCGAGATCGTCTCTCCATCTTTTTCGAGGTCTTCCTCGGCGTCTAAATGTTTATGAAATGTAAATTAGTAATTCCCTTTTATTTGGTTAATAAAGGTGTGGCCAAGATGTCTGTCTGCATTCTACTTAGGTACGAATAATGTATAAGACTGATGAACGTGAATGAAGCGAAGTGTGTTTGAGTTGTATCAATTGGAGGGAAGTGGTTTCAGCCTACTCCATTTGGAAAGAGGCGTGACAGAGATGTATGTATCTATGTATTTAATGGAAAGTTGAAATTGGAAATATCCTGTTAAATCCTTTATGATCCTATCTGCGTATTTTTATGTAAATCAATTAAGAACATTAGTAGTTCTTTCAAGAATGACAAATATACGACAAGACCCATTGATTCTTACCAATTAATTCTATGTTCCAATTATGTATGAGATATTTTTTTTTATCGGTCGGTCGACCATACCTATTTCGATGAGGTGTAAACACCTGCATATAAAATACTCTGCCACTGAAACTTCAAAACCTAATCCAATACAAGACTAATTCAAGCTCTAAGATAGAATAAGTAAAATCAAATAAAAGTCAAGCGGAACCCCATTAATTTTCGAAATAGTCACGCCCTAAAAGCCTTACAACAGTTACAACCCTATTGTAACGACGTAATCAAATGAAGTCTCCCGTTCCGTGTTTTACAATAATAAACTTTACTTCAGTCAATTATTCTCCATTTATAGCTATTGTTGTTCGTGTAATTCTGTTAGGCTGTTGGAGAAGGAATATGGAAGAATAAGGAATAGGCAGTTGCAGAAAATTTCAATAAAGTTAACGTTTTATTAAAGTTTAAAAAAAAATGGAACAAAAACTGATGTGCAAATCTTCGAGTGAGGATTTGTCCAGCAGTGGGCTTCCTATGGCTGATGTTTATGTTGAAAGCTAAAGCTAACATCTTAAGAAATACAGTACGATGTTATGTAGAAAATTAATCTATTACTGCCCTACATCTTAAAAATATCGTTTACTGTAATCTTTGTCTTAAGTTACAAATAACGTTAAAGCGAAAACACTTTTTCACAAATGCACTGTGTTTGAAGAAAATAAACTAGATAGGTACTTGCTTCATTCATATAAAATGATATCCTCCTTAATTCACGGCATTAAAGATAGAATAGCTCGTAGCGTTTCTCGTAGCAGTTTGTCGTAGCGCCATCTTAGTGTCCATGTCGTAGCAGATGTGGCGTAGCACCTGTGACTACGACAACGCTTCACGGATTTAGAAATTATTAAGGTAACGTTTATGTTACAGATTTTGGATAAGTAATTATTAGAGATTACTTTTAGATTAAAGGTCTATCTACACAGTTTCAGGCCGTGCCCGGGACGTGACCGGGCCGTGGCCCGTCAAGAGGGAAAACAATTACGTCGTCATGACAACGTATGTGAACGAATCCGTAGAAAATGTATGGAATGATAAATTTTCCCTGACACGATCCGGACACGGCACGGACACGTCATGACGACGTATTGTTTTCCCTTCTGACGGGCCACGGGCCGGACACGTCCCGGGCACGGCAATATTACAGAAGCAAAGTAATCTTGAATCTGAGCGATGAAGCAAAAGAGGTGTAGTTATTTGGATCGTAGCAAGTGGAGGAAGTGGTCTTTGTCTACCCTGATGGAAAAAAGGCGTGACAGATAGGTTTGTATGTGTGTATCCTAGTTACAATTAACGCTTTGAGTATAAGGAGGTGCCACATTTTTTTTTCATATACAAATGAGTTTATGACAGCGTGCCAAGGTTGGCGCAAGTTTTTTATACTTTTCTTGGTAGATGACCTGTCAAACGATAAGAAATTCCATGCTAAAAGGTAGCCATTTTGCGCCAGACCAGGTACGCAGATCTAGACGTTATGGCACCTCCTTATATCCTTATATAAGAATTAACGTATCAATTTCCTATCGTATTCCATTAAGCTACAGCCGTTTCAAGCTGAAACTAACACAATCTTAATCCAACTTGAAACTTAGACGAAAGTTAAATTTAGTCGGATTCACTCAAACTTTGAAACTGAATTGAAGCCCTAACTTGATCTCTGGGGTATCAAGTATCAGAGTGTCTAATTAATATGAAGTTTGGGTTCCTGGGAGGGTATATCTCCGTTTTACTGTCAGGTTTCATGATACGGCTATCAAGAGGCTATTGGTTCAACCCGACAGTTACTGAACGTTCCATTTCGATGATAGTATTGTTTATGTCGGAGAACATCTGAGATTACGTTCATGAAGGCTATTTTAGAACCATTTGCAAACTCTTTACTGCTAAAATGCCAGAACTGGCTTGTTTCCGACTGGTTGTCAGTTTGGCGTTTTCATATTTGGGATGCTGTCATGTATGATGGATTCTATTTGGAATATCGGTCAAGAAGAGACATCGGAAGACATTACGTACATCTTGTTATTTTCTAACGTGATTTGGAAACTACGTAATAAATCTAGTTTGTTCAGTACACGCCCACAGTCTTATTTTAACGAAACTCCTTGTTATGGACGAGCAATGAGCATCAAGCTTCATAAACGCCCCTTCTGATGACTCGTCGACATTTAGAAAAATGTCTCTCAAAATTCCGCGCTCGCTTCTTTCCCATTTATCGTGACTTTTCAATATGTTTTTATTGTTAATTGACAGAACATTTACAAAAAAGCATAATGTTGCTCTATAGAGAGTAAGTAGGCAATTAATCTCAGATTTGACCTATATTAATCTATGCTATATATTAACATACGGGTATAAACACACCCGTATGTTAATCTTGCCTGTTTACCTAAATGAATCTATGTTGTTTCTATATGTATGTCAATCTATGTCATACAGGGTGACCTTTAATTAGTGAACGATAGAAAAGGATATGCTTGTATTCGTGATGACAAACAACTTTTACTATGGGACCAAGGTCTTAATCATTCAAAAATTGTTGAACTTCCCATACAAAATGCACCCGCTGACAGTTTGGGGGAACAATTTGTTTTAGGATTTCGAACTTAATCCCATAATAAAAGTTGTTGGTCATCACGAGTACATGCATACCCTTTTCCATCGTTAACTAATTTAAACTCGCCCTATATATCTATGTATCGATGTTAACAGCAAACTTAGTTACCTCCAAATCAATCCGTCGCCATCTTAGTAAATTACATCGTAACAGTCGACTGCTCTCCAGCGTATCGCAAATTGCATGATTTCACTAATTACTATCCAATACGGTACATTGATTTGCTTGGGAAATTCATGTCCAATAAATTATTAATAGGTACTAACATTATCTATAGGCACATAAATGTCAAAGTTTATGTTATTGGATGGATGTAAGGAAGTTTGTTGATCTTTCACCCAAAGATAGATGTTTAGAAAGTTCAATTAAAATAACATTTAACGAGATGGCGTCTGAAAGGACTGTGTGATGCTCAAATCCCTATATTAGATTACTTCGTACTACACCGTGTTTTGTTTTCGGGTACCAGCAAATTGTATTACAGCTCGTTGCGGAAAAGTTCAGTAAAATAACGTTCTGTTAAATCTGTAGCTGACTCTATCATTGTCAAATATCAAAAGAAAACGGCGCGATGGTTAGTGGATTAGTGATTTTAATAGGTTTTTCTGCAACTGAGCTGACAGAATATTGGTAATTGTATTTCTTGGTTTTAGCTTGTGTTTTTCTAGGGGAAATAATTCATTGCCAAAATCAGAATAAGATAGCACGATGTTTTAATGGATTATTAATTTAATGAGTTTTTCATGATAGTAGGGGTTAGAGAACGAACTTTTAGTTTAGTTGTCTCAAACTTTAGCTTGGCTTTACCCCGCATCCATTATCTGCAAGAAGTTTCATTCTTTAATCTCATTGCGGGGTATTTGCTCAGTATGTTCCGGCAGGCGAGATTGGAAAACGTAAGCCATTGGATAGCTGTTTGGAAAAACGAAAGGACCAAGTTTTTTTTTTGTTTTTGTTGTGTAGGTAGTTTAGTAAGAATAAAATATTGTAAAACAGGGAATGAAACTTATTGCGTTTCTCATTTACGTTTCGAGATATTTTAAAGCCTTAAGTGCTCTTGCTCTTTCATACATTTTTTTTATTTTGTTTATTAAGAAAAACATACAGCATGTGTATACAGCAGCATATTGCAGGATTATTAAATAATCATTAACAGGTACTTATCATGGAAGGAAAACTAGAGGGTAAATGGAAGAGAGGGAAACTACGGAGGACGTACATAGATTAAATAGAAGAGGGAATAGAAGTTGTGTCGCATCAGGTGCTCAAACGGACGTCAAAGAAAAGAGCAGAGTGGCGAAGATTCGTTGAGAACAGCATAGAGTATCAAAGACTCCACGGACAAGATCAATGCTCTTAAATTTAATGATGACTAATCTTTTTATGTACGTACCTATACTAACCACATTAACAACAATACAAATATTTAATTTTATTTCCTTTTGAAATATCTCTCTCTATTTCGTAAGTACTAATTACCGGTTTAAAACGTTCAAAATCTCTTTGAAAGTGTAAATAAACTCGTTAGTAAAGGTTTTATTGTGGAAATTATTCAACGCTCAGACATTAAGCCTAAATTACTGAGGATTTGTGTAAATGTCCGTTTAGCCGATTAACTGACGGTAAATGTACCTGTGTGCTTAGTATACATACAGGATGTTAGGAAAAGTATCACTTTCCTTTTAACCAGGTAAAGTGTTATGCTGTCTACACACCAAAGCCGCCGGCATGCCGCCGGCTTTTTGACAGCTGCCATTCGTATGACGAAAAGCCAGCATGCCGCAGGGCTAGACTGGCGGCTCTGGTGTGTAGATAGCATTAGTGATGTAGTAGAACACAATCCACGAAAAATTAAGAATTTAGCTATTAATAATGAAATTCTTGATTAAAAATGTGTTATTTTTTTTTTCGTGGAATGTGTTCTACATCCCTAACACTATACCTGGTTAAAAGGAAAGTGATACTTTTCGTAACACTCTGAATAGGTAGATATGGAGGAGAAGGTGGTAACGTGGCCCCTGCAGGTTTCTTGGCCCCCTTAAATATTTAATTGATAAAACAGCGCTATCGAACAGAAAGCAAATTTACTAATAGATAATGTGCCATTTATTACGTACACCCAAATTCAACTTTAGAGGGCGTCTCATATTTTAGTTATTCAATCAAGTAATAATTAGTACCGATGAAAACATTGCGCGTGCTTTTTAAAAATCAAAATATTTGTATTTAAAAGGAATTTTGAATGAACCTGCTGCGTTCATTCAATGCTTTGAACATCGAGGACTTGGATTTTAAGGTCATTATCAATCAGTGGTTATTCATTTAGAAAAATAAAGTAGTCGCTGCAAAATGCTCTATTTTGGTATTATGGCCCCCTAATATAGTGTGTAATATGACCCCCGGGGGCCATATTATATGTATGGTGGTTATTTTTTGTTAACTTTTATATTCTTTGTTTTAAATGCCGTGAAAGACTTTTGATGCCCACTACGATCAAAAGAGAAAACCCTGGGACCCTGAAACTAGCAGAAATTTGAAGAGGACGAGGACAAGCGCGTGGAAGTGGACGCGGCATTGGCCGTGGTCGCGGACGTGCCTCTAACTTCATTAGCCCTGACGAAAGTGATAGCTCAAGTGATCGTGAATTCAAGAACAATAACAGTGACCACTCAGATTATGAAGACAACTTTTAAGTTTATAGATCAGCTGAAAATTAAGATGCAACTTGTATTTTCTGCGACATTGCTTAGGTGCTGCAAAGATTGTCGAGGTGAAGATTGAATCTAGTGCCAAAGTTGCCTCCTATGGGCTTATAGCGCTTGTGCGGGTCCTGAAGGAGAGCATTACATGTGCGATTTTAGCCACTAAATGGTTCATATATTTAATATGGCCCCCCGGGTGCCATAATACCCTCCTCAAATCCCAATTGCATTTTTTTCCGACTTTCAGAAATACATTTTTTTATAATAAATTTATCGGTTTTTATAAAATACGGACCTCGACACGAATAAAAATATAAATGCTGAATATTTTGAGGTATAAAGTTTATTCATAAACCTATTAATTTAAGTTTTATAAGCTAAAAACAAAATGGGGGGCCAAATTACCACCTTCTCCTCTACCGTAGTGGGATTTGTTAAGATAAATAAAGTTTAGTCATGGAAACAGCGCTTCTATGCACTAGCGGCAGTCGTGTCGTGAAATCATGACAGTGGTAGGTTTTGGTACTCCTTCTTCTTCATAGTTCCCTTAGTGCTGAGGTTTTAGTGCAGTTTCATATCAAGTAGCAAATTGTAGCCACGTCGAGTATGACCCAGAACAGACGGTGAAACGCAAATGCAACGCAACTAAAACTGCTAGTTACTTTTGAGTCGCATCGAAGTTTCTGCTAAGACTTCTTTAGAAAACCATACACGACGCAACTGAAACGAAACGTTTCAAACTAGTTGCGTTTCACCGTGTGTTTTGGCGCTAAGTCCCTGCTTACAGCCCTAATTACATGGTGGGAAAAACTTGGAAATGTTTACAATGTTTTTTATTTATAAATTTTTAAATGGAACACATAGCTTTCTCTTCTTTAAACAGTATGAAAAATCTGTGTTGAAAATAACAGTTGCTTGAAAGTTGTCATAAAAATTGTACCTACACCCTTCTCTTCGCGAAAAAAAATCTATAAGTCTTTATTTAACACAAATAACAATACCAGAGTCAGCAGCAAGTCACTCGGCATCGTGCCCACATCACGCGTAAAACCTTCACTTTTACACCCAAAGCCGCGAAATGTCACTAGATCGAAATAAATGGTGCTCTACTTTAGGCTCTTTTCGCCGATTTCAATAGCTTGACGTTATCGGCCATCGCGTCCGTTCAACTAACATACGAAGGGTTGGAAGAAACTGGTGTAACTTAAATTAAAAGAAATACGTGGGATTTTGAAATAAATGATTTAAAAGGAAAAAAGGTTGAAGGAAGGTCGTGACAAGATTACTCTAGATCGATGTCATGTAAGTATGAGGCGACTGATGAATGTGGATAAAGCGAAAGAAGTGTGTTTGGATTTTTGGATCGTAGCAAGTGGAGCTAAGTGGTCTCTGTTTAGCTGGATGGAAGAGAGGCGTGACAGATATGTATGTGTGTTCTAAAAGAAGAGTAGAAACTTCTCTCAAGCTGGAGTTTGGAGAGTCGGAGGCTGGCTGCCAGGGTATTCGCCATTTGAAGATTGTGTTTCAAAATATTTATTAACTAGCAGTTATATTGTCTTTACCGAGGAGAATAAAGAATGAAAATCATAAAAAGTAAAATAAAAAGGTAGGTATGACAGTATACTTACGTAAAAAAAGTTTAATCACCCCAGTGGGAAAGAGGCGTGACGGATATGTATGCATGTACTATTTATTTCTTCAAAAGTTTAAGTTACCTATTTTTTCTCTTAACATAATACAATTTAGGAGGTCCAAAGTGCTAAGAATAGGGGTTGAATTCCAAGTGTAAAAGGTTGGAAGGCTTTTGTTACGGATTTATCGCAGCGTTCGGGGTTTTTTTTTTATTTAGTGCGATATGGGTCGCCTCAAAACATGTTGGCCGCTTGCGGGAAAAGAGTTCGCATGTGTTTTTAACAAGGAGTCTCCTTTGATGTATTTAGTTCCTTGTCGTAAGCGAAAATAAGAGGTTAAGTTCTTATTTGAAGCGTAACAGTTTGCGATTTTTTATTATCATCCTCATCTCAACCTATAGCTGCCCACTGCTGAGCATAGGCCTCTCCAATTTCTCTCCAACGCGACCGTTTAACTGCATCCAATGAATAGATGGAGAGATGGATGTATATAAGGATGTTTGTTACTATATGAGGATGATTTTGATGAAACTTAACATTAATGTATCTTGCAAACCTGAATAACTCAAAGGTTAATTGATTTCTGATATTGTTTAAGTAATTGTATCAGTAAGATAACAAACAGTGGCAGTGGGCTGGGCATTGCTCGCAGAACCGATGGACGCTGGGGCAGAAAGGTTCTCAAGTGCGACCACGCACCGGACGACGCAGTGTCGAAAGGCCTCCAACAAGGTGGACCGATGACCTGGTGAAAGTCGCGGGAAACTGATGGATGTGGGCAGCGTAAGACCGGTCGTTGTGGAGATCCTTTGGGGAGGCTTTTGTCCAGCAGTGGACGTCAATAAGCTGACATGATGATGAAGATAACACTAGTAGACAGTAATAGCCAATATAACACTGTTACTTCACTCCCACATGAAATCAACGATAGCGAGACCTTTGATAAATATTTATTATAGCGTAAATATACTAATTTACCTTCGTAATTAAACTTTAAAGTGAATTCTGCCGTGAATCAAATAACAAGCCAATCGTGAATAACATAAAGTAGATATTCGTATTTACTGCTACCTCCTTTACATACTTGAAAACGTTGGTACAGTCGCGTGGGAAATGGTATTTTTTACACAACTGTAAAAGGTTTATACACAGGGTGTAACAGAAAGGGGGTATAATACCGAAACACAGCGATAGTTCTCATGAAACTGAACAACTTTCCCCAAGGAACATGGGTCGTAACTCGAAAAAAAAAAATTTTCCTCCTCATACAAAATGTCCGATCAGCTGACCGAGTAGGTATGTATGGGCGATCCAAAAATTTCTTTCGAGTTACGACCCATGTTTCTTGGGGAAAGTTGTTCAGTTTCATGAGGACTATCGCTGTGTTTCGGCATAATACCCCCTTTCTGTTACACCCAGTATATTACTCGTATTTTATAAAAGCTCTAGACTGTATCTGATTTCTAAAGAATTAGTTACACCCTGCATAAGTTTTTCACTGCATTTTGGTATCATCATCATGATCATTGGCCACGACATCTTGACAGATGATTGTCGCAGGGGTCATTTGCAGCACGGGTGATAGTGGCCGCCCAAGTAACAATTTAACGTCGTATAAAGGTTAAGTAAACGTTATCTGAATACCAATACATCGCTATAATAAAGTCATACTAACGTTATAATAACGTTTACTCAACGCGAAAATGGCCCCAGTTATACGACCTAAATGGTCGTATAGTGGTCATACAGAAAGCTCGAGCCAACTTCGTTAACGTCATTCAACAGTCATACAAATGTTATGTGATAACCACTTTCGTCGCGCAGTAGTCGCATCCTAACTTTACAACGATTCGTTTGTTGTATTGTGGCCGTTCAGGTGTTATTGAATGACTAAAACGTTTTGTTTGAGTCAAGTGACAACACCTATGTACGACTTATTCATATTAATGTTCGTCGCAACGTGTTTGCAGTGGTTCGAAGATTTAATTTAGTGTAAAATAATACTACAAGGAAATAAAAAGGTGAGTGTTATTTAATTTTCATATCTTGCTTACTTTATCTGTCTCTCATGCTATTTAGTTTGACTGGGAACTGAAGTTTTATGATAATATACCTATGTGAATACTATTCAGATTTTCATGCCCCCTCGTAATTATGTGTTATAATCATTATATTTTCATTAACAAAAATAGTTTTTTTTCTAAAAATGTCAGACATGTTGCTTTTGTCGCACACTTACCTCTGTACGACCTGATGATGATGATGATGGTCGCCATGACAGCTAGCTATTAGAGTTCCTCAAAAACATTAAAAACCCTTTTCGTATTGTCAATATTCACCAAAATTTATTATTTGTAAATCTATTTCAGGAAAGAACACTTCATATTGCAGTGCGGTTAATACATTTAAACATTTCTGAAAATATGGTTTATTGTAATAAAATAAATATTGATATTGATAAAATAATTATTGTAATAAAATAAATGTTGATACGGAACCTTTTTGTTGTTTTGATTCCATTTTCGTAGGAAAAATTCATCAAACTTCCGTAAATATGGCCGTCTAATCATTATAAAGTCAAAACCTGACTTAAATGCGACTGCAAGTTTGATTAAAGTCAGGACATGACTTTAAACGGACATCATGTAATATAAAAGTTATATTTGAGTCGTCAATAAACAACCCAGTCATTTAAGAGTATTTAATTGACCGCTGTAAAACAAGGTACTGATTGTTATACAAACGGCACTATGAAAACGTCTATATAACATCCACGTTGTATAAATGTCGTATAAAGGTTTTCCAAAAACATAATTTGGTGTGTTCAAAACGTTTATTGGACTATAACGTTAGTATGACTATTGCGTTGTCGTACAAACGTTTTAGCTATGACTGTAATATAACGTCGTATCGTTTAGTCTCCCCAACGTTGCTAATACCAGTTTACTATGACATATTCGTCGCACGACTAATTAGTTGCATTAAAGACATCTATAGGACCTGGTAGTCATCTCATTACCATTGTAAGACTGCTATCCAACTTTAGGTCGTACAAGTCAAGACTTATACGACGTATTTGTTTGTTGGGCGTACATCGTCTCTGGAAGCTATAAAGTCCAATAATAGCAGCGCGGCATCTTTATTTTGCATTTTAGTATAGATACGGTAGGTAAACGGTAGACAGAGACCACTAATCCTCCACTTGTTACAATCCAAACACACCTCTTTCGCTTCATCCACATTCATCTCATACATGCAAGCTCAATAGTAGGATAAAGAAGGCTAATAATAAAAAAGTGATATGGGTTTTCATATCGCATATTATATGGGTTCATATTTATTGGCGATATAGGTTTTTTTTTGAGGATTTTTTCTTGAGTTTTCAAGCAATAATCCTCGTATAAAAATTTTATTTTTAACCACTAGGAACTATCCTCTCTTCTCGCCAGTACTCAAAATATTCCGCAGAAATGTTTACTTAAAACGGAACGCAAATATTATTTCAACCGATACATTAACCACAGCGCTGCGAGTTAGTGACGTGAAATGGAAAAAACTTCGACTCTATTTTATAACTCGCTCGAAATATGCAAGTGGCGATGAATCGGTCGCGCTGGAGAATAATTGGAGAGATTTATGCTCAGCAGTGGGCAGCTACGGGTTGAAATGATGATTATCGAAAGGGCCATAGAACTTGAAATATGTTTTTTAAAGCTAGAGCTACTGCATGGCCAGAGAAAAATCGAACAAGAAACTCTATTTAGAAAAAACTAGCTTAAATTTTCATAACGTTTTACGTTTCAAACTTTAAAACAGGGTTGCGGTTTGACGTTTGATATAAAACCGCATCAAGACCGATCAAACGCCTACCGCGATTCGCGTTTATTACATCTATCATAGCATAAGTGGAAACTTTTACTTTGTTTTGAAAATTGAATAAGTACGCGATTTCGTCAAGACAACTACTTATAACATCTACAGAGTAAAGAAAGTGCAAAGACATAGACAAAACCAAAACATTTTTCATTGCACTTGCACACAATACAAATAAACAAGCAGCACACAGACAATAATTATTGTCTAACTTTAATAAGACAAAGGATAGAGATAAAGAAAGGACAGGACTTCGAAAAGTGGAATTAAAACTAGCGAGCGTTCACATAATACCTCCCCCACTAGCAAAACACTCCCCGACCATTAAATAGATTGAGAAAAAACACAAGAATCAGTGCAAACCGTACCGCACTCACTATAGCACTATAGTACGTTTAGCTACGGTTTAATTAATGAAAGAAAGTTTGCTTTTAATTCGGCAGAAGCTAGCTTTAATTATGACGCGTTTTTTCGTTTATTTTGACTGTTTTAATCGTGGAGTTATTAAACGGTTTTGGTTATGTTTCTTTGTCTATAATTTAACTTTTCCTTCATTCAAGCGAATTAAGTAGTATGTTGTGAACTTTTTTCTCTCTCTTCCTTTCAACCCTTCCTTTAAAGTCATATCAATCATATCAATATCAATATCAATAGGTAATAGAACATACCTATAATTATATTATCACTTCTGTTTCCTGTAGTTTTCAACAAGCAGCGCTTCTCATTGACCATTTTGTTTCAGTACTACGCCAAAATCACATTTCAAAAACCTCAAACTACTCTCTGTCCTCAACTGAAATTTCCGCAGGAAAAAGACAAAAAAGTATCATTAGTTTATTTAGGTAGAAACCTATGTACTTATATCTATACTTTATAATGTTATATTGAGACAGCTACCCTTTTACAAATAAAAAGAAAGTAATGTCTTTCCTTAAGCTTGTTGTACAAAAGATAGTATAGAATTCCCAAGAGAATACCTTCCATATCAAACAGCAACGAAACTATTTTAACCGGTCCATCAGTAAACTTCCACAGACTTAAACTAGGAGAAAAAAAAGCAAAACTTGCAGCATTAGTGCTGCGTTGTTCGTTGGAAATATAATTGAAGCAAGTTTTGCAACTCTTCGTGCACTCATCCTCCGTTTTCGAGAGTCCCATTTTCATAAATGTAGGCGAAGTTTTAGTGTTTGTTTGATATTTAAAATTATGAGTTGAGATTGTTGCAAGCTGTTTTCTGATTGTCATAGCATATTAACGATCCAATTTAATAGGTACTATGTCTATGCATTGTTTAATAATGATCCCTTTTATTTTATGTATAAGTAAGTAAGTATGCTAGTTTTTAATAAAATGTGGAGTGGCAAATGCGAAGTAATGTGATAGTTTTTATTCCTTTTAACAATTTGCGGCCTCACCTAGATGGCAGGCGTGGTACTGCGTAAAACGCGGTGTTAAGATTTTTGTGGCTCGGTATATATAGCTTGTGAAAAATTCCCCACGGTCCCTTCTATCCTTTTACTGAAGAAGTATTGTGTCTTATTTTACGTTCGGTTGGACTCCATTTAGTTTTAGAAGATAAGTAAATATGTAATACGCTCTCCTTTAAGACCGTTTCAACTTCTTAAAACAGACAGAACAGTTTTTGAAGCGAAACTTTTTTAACGAACGGAGTCTGGCCAAGGAAACAGGTGCTTGATATTTTGTTATAATTATATTTATTTTTAAGTAAGAATATCTAATGAGCTCTCTTTCTCTTGTTAAGTTGCTACGGAAACTTTGTTTTTCTTTTAAGAAAAATGTTTGTTTTAAAGTCGACATTTGTTATCTTTGTAAAGTTAAAACGAGATAGCAAAACTCTTTAAAAATCTTTAGAAGTGTTGCTTGTTACGTATGGCAACTTAATAGATGAATTACTCTACACTATTCCAGAGGCCCAAGTTTGCTAATTTAAAATAGCCTTAATTGTGTGTCGGCAGAGTGCCAATGGCATTTTTAGACACATTTAGTCGCAATCAGTTTCAATAATTATTTAGCAAATGTGTCAAAAATGCCATTGACACTGCCAAATTAGGAGACTTGGGCCTCAGTATTAACCTGATCGAAGATACCACGGGCCATTCCCTGACTAAAAGTACCCATTATACTGGAAGCATTGTCTCAAGAAATATATACTTAGTGAAACACAGAATTGTGCGAAATATTATTAAGACAATCCTATAGCACCAAGTTGCACCAAGACAGTACCTAAGTTGAGCGGATATAACTTGTAAACTTGGTTTTCTCGAGGCGACGTCTTCGCGCCTTCGAATGTAATTTCCTAACTTATTGCCTACTTTCCACTCTATTAGTAGACGCTTGCTCTTCATTAGTCTACTTTATGCTATTTTCAACAAGAAATAGAAGAAATATGACTTTTTGATACTTGTAAATATAGTCTTTCTGTTTGAATAGTCGGTAATAAGTATCTTGTAGGGTTGAAATCTGCTTTATATTTCGTCTTCTGAAAGTTAAGTTTGTATATTCGTAGTCCCGGAAAAGGTTATTAATTATATGAAATTCGTTGTTAAAACATAGACTAGAGACCATAGACAAAACATAACCTTTAAACAGGTAATTAAATTTAAAGATCCTCAGATAAGTAAGCAAAAACTACCGTGTACCGAAATCTACGTGCTTCGATAGCGTGTGATTAGATTTGTTTATGATCTAAAAATACAGGCAGAAGTATTATATGTATACACATTTCCTAGGATATGCATTAAATAGATTTTCAAACAATATTTTATACATTTCCTAAATAGACATTTCCTAGGATTCGTATACAATTCCTTGATTTCATACATTTCCGGTAACATATATAAGACGAAGATGTTAAAAAAACCTCGCATCAAGTTTAAAGGTACCCGAAAAAAAGTATACCTACGAGTATATAGTTTAGCTACTATAGGCAGGCACCTTCCACTGCGTCACATATCCCACTACGTCAGAGCTATGTGTCGTTTAATGGAGTACGTCAAAGCAGCAATTTGCGCCTAAAAGCACGCGCCAAATGGATGGATGTTTGTGAATTTTACACGTTATAGGGTCAGCGCAGACAGAACGGAGCGCAGCGGAGAGGATTTTATTACCGCACTTGAAAATAAACCTTAAATTTTTACAATTAAGTGCATAAATGCTCGAACCTGACAAAAAATGCTCGCGCGTCCTCGAGGATGCGCGGGAATGCCGGTTTGCACTTAATTGTAAAAATTTTAAGGTTTATTTTCAAGTGCGGTAATAAAATCCTCTCCGCTGCGCTCCGTTCTGTCTGCGCTGACCCTTACACTCTCGCTGAGATATTTCTCGGAACCTTTTTTGATGTGGCAGTACAGTAGTAGAGGTCATGTTAAAATGTTGTGAATTAAATATTTTGCTGGCTTTTTATACTAGTTCGGGTTTTTGAATGTTGCTTGTAGGTTGTGTTAAGATTTTTATGTTTTTAATTAAGATTGAGTACTTATAGATTATGTGTTTATTTAGTGTTTTTTGTGTTTACTTACTTACTTAGATATTAAGTATTAGTTTGTTGAATCAGCTTACTGGTAGATTTAGAAAATTTGAAACAAACAAACCACATATTTAAGTTAATTTAAGTGTGTTCACTATTTTGTTAATGATACCTAATGGTAGGTATCTACACACCAAAGCCGCCGGCTTTTTTGACAGCTGCCATTCGTTTGAAGTAAAGCCGCCGACCTAGCCCGGCGGCATGCCGGCGGCTTTGGTATGTAGATAGCATACTGTACTTATGACACATGATGTCGACTCAAGATATTTATGTGTAAAAAAGATAACTGGCTGTGTTTTAGGGCAGACACAGGTCATGGCTGAGTGTGGGATATATCGAAACATCGAAAAAGAGGATCGGTCTCATTTAGATCTGCACAAGCAACCGCCAATCGACAGGCGTATACTTACTGAACCCAAGATAATTCCATAAAGATGCCATAATTTCCAGTGCGTGACGCGTCAAAGCGAACGCTTCGTCACACCGCATTACCCGGTTTTTGGTTATGATTAAATTATGTCACTGGATGGAACCTTCAGTGTCGTGACGAGAAATTATTTGAGAAACAGCACGTGACAAAATCGCAAACCTTAAGTGGCAGTGGGTTGGGCTCGTTGCTCGTGGTATCGATGGATGCTAGGGTAGTAAGGTTCTCGAGTGGCGACCACGCACCAGACGACGCAGTGTGGGGAGGCTTCCAACAAGGTGGACCGAAGACCTGATGAAAATCGCGGGAAGCCGTTAAATGCGGGCAGCTTAGATGATGTAACAGAAAAATGGCGTTAAAGTAAGTAAATTATCCTTTAAATATAGTGCCGTGTTTATCCAATTATTGTATTAAAAGAACTAAGTCGATTTTCCGAAAATTCTATCCAAAACACTAGATTTTTAAATGAAATACCACCATGCACTTATACGTTCTACATAAATTTCATTCATCTACTAAATAAAATGAGAACTGCAATATAATAGCCTCTTCTAGCACCATTAATCAAGCTTTAACTCTATGTTGGAACCTTTGAGTATAGAATATATAAGGAGGTGCCATATCGTCTGGATCTGCGTGCCAGGTCTGGCGCAAAATGGCTACCGTTTCGTATGGTATTTCTTATCGTTTGGCATGTCATCTACAAAGAAAACTATGAAAAACTTGGCGCAACCTTGGTACGCTGTCATAAACTCATTTGTATATGAAAAAAAATGGGGCCACTCCTTATATTCCTTCCTCATTGGTTGGAACGTACAAGAATTATAGCATGTAGGTAACCTTATAAATTCAGCCACACGTAGCGTGTTAAGTGTATTAGTTGCGGCTTATTTTTTATTCTGCTACTCCTGGCTCCTTAGATTTATGTTGTTAAAGAAGGGGTTAAATTAAGATGTATTTGGAAATGACAGAGGGTAATAAATGAGTTATCTAGAGTCTAGACGTCTTGGTGAAACAAGGTACGAAAGTCCCGAGAACCGAGAATCGAAAAAATCGAGGTGATATCTCATTCGATGTGAACATTATGCTTTTCATCACAAATAGGTACTAGGAAACCAGAAAAGATCGAATTTTTGTGGACTTAATCAGGACTTCTTCTATCAATTAGCATTTATCGGCTTTGGAAATTCCTTTAGAAACTTAAAATATAAGGTCATTGATTAAAAGAAATGCTTGCCTGGAAGTATAATGGTATCTACACACCAAAGCCGCCGGGCTAGGCCAGCGACTATTGACAGCTGCCATTCGTATGACGTAAAGCTGCTGGCACGATTGTTTAAGCCACCGGCCTTGCCCGGCGGGTTATGCCGCTGGCGGCTTTGGTGTGTAGACACCTTTACTGTTCAAAATACTCCACAGAAGTATCCGTATTCAAAAGTTTCAATTAAGTCAAAATTCCGTCAGTTGTGTACGCACTAAATCTAAAAACGTGACAGTTTAAGATTGGTGTTTGTAAGTTAGGACAGAGGGCAGTGGGTAGAGCGGGATTTAATCCAATCGCTGCGTGCGGTCATGCAGAAGGTATAGGCTTAGTATGAGGGGATTTCTACTTCGGAATACAGCTTTTAAAATTCAGCTTTTAGTTTTGGAAAATGCTCGTTTAACCGATTACGTCTACGATTAAGCATCTAGTAATTTGGTTCGTTTGTTTGAATTAAAAATGTATTAAAGTGTAATTTTGGGTTACCAATGAATAAATCTTTATTGAATTTGAATTTGTACCCGTATTTTCAAATTTTGAGATCACATAAATAATATCTAGCTTGTTTTATGGAGTTTTTATTTTTTATTTTATTACCCGACTACGACAAAGATAAAAGGAAGTGTAATGTTATTTTTTTAGGTATTATTGTTGATCTATTTTTCATGTTCTAAGTATCAAGCCTTATTTGATGTTCATATTGTAATAGTGCCGAAAAAATATTTTAGGTAGATAATCTGCCAAGTTCATAATTAAGTTACATTACCTAGTATTTAGAAGGGTACATATTACTTTAAGTTACTTTTAAACTTTATTAAACCTTTAAGCTCAAAACCCCTAAAATCACAATATAGATTGCTTCAAAATATCTAACATTATAACACCGTGGTACAAAACACTTTGGCTAGGAATATGTAACATCCACATTATTTAATGATTTAAAATTATTTGCAGAGCATAGGCTCAGCAGTAAGCAGATATGGACTCAAATGATGATGACGACATAACTAGAGGTATAATTTAATAGAGCATCACTTTCACCATTGTTTTCTACAATTTGATGGATAGTGTGCAACAATACTATGCAACTCACGCATGGTAGGACTAGAACCCGAGTTGTAAATTTCAAACCCGTCCACGAATATTCATGAACCACATGTACATACATACATGTATTTACATTTGTATGTAAGTGTCGGAGTGCAGAAATGAAGCATTGGAAGAATGGGAAATTGAATTCTAGATATATTTTTTATGATATTATGTCTTTGAGTAGTTTGAGATACTCTATAACTATAACAGCTACCTACTAATTAGTATTTTCTTTGAACATTTTTGAAAAACATATAAAAATACGTCTGCGCTAGAGGCTGCCAGTGACTTCGTACTCATTTACCGCCATATCTTGGAAAACTACTGTATTGTGACGTAAACGCTACAATATTAAAAGTTTCATTTAAAAAATCTTTTCAGTGGTTTTTGTGTGAGAAAGCGACAAACATCCTGTCATCCATCCAACGGCACAAACAGTGACATTAGTGAGATGTCCAAAAACGTACCCTTTCCGCCTTTAATATTTGAAACATAACTACTTATTTTAACAAAACAGCGATAAAAATACGCGATACTTAGTCCAGTAGCTACTTACAAATACCATCGCGTCTGTATAGAACAAAGTTATCAGTGGGCCCGTCTCTCTAAGAGTCCATTTATTTAATTAACTTCTTAAGAAACTTCGAATGGGGAGTTTCAAACTAATTACCGCAGAATAGAAGTTTATTTCGACTGTCACACAAATATGAACTCTATTGGGGCTCATTTATTAAGTAATTGGATTAAATACTGGTTGGGAGGGTTTTGTCGATAAAAAGATGGGTTTTAAAGGATTAAATCCTTTAGGGCTAGTATGGTTTCCGTGAAAGTTATCTTGCGTCCTTGCATCTTCTGTCCTTCAAGTTACCGGCTTTTAGAGAAACCGACATAACCTCTCGCCTCTGGCTTTAAATATCAGATATGCATGTATGATTGATTATCTTGAAAATCTCAGCATGGGGCCCAAGGCTACAAATTAACAATTCTCTAGGTTGTGTGTTGGCAGAGTGTCAATGAAAGTGTCAATGTCATTTTATGACACATTTGGTCGTAATCAGTGTAAGCTATATAAGCAGAATACTAAATGTGTCAAAAAGTGCAACGGACACTCTGCCGATACACAACTGACGCTATTTTAAATTAGCAGACTTGGGGGCGCCTAAAAGTCTATAGATTTTACGTAGTACTACACGTTTCTGTTCAGTAACATTATAGACAAAGTGTATGATCAAATTGTAATTTAATTTTATACACCACCTGCCCACGCCTTTACGAGGATGTAAAATTTTTAGAGCCAGCTTCACTGCTCACGTTCTACTGACATGCCACGTATATTCTACAAATATCTACTTAGCGGGCTACGTGGTATATTTGTGAGGTCGTTTTAAAGCCTTGAAAGAAGAAAACCTTGGTACAGAGGAAACGTGATGATGAAGCCAGGATTTTTTAGATAAGGCCAAAACACACCGGATGCGTATGCGTTGCGTATGCTTGCGTAACGTAGACGTAGACGCAAGCGGTGACAATTCCGTACATTACAACTCAGAGGTACGCATACGTCTGCGTATATGCAACGCATACGCATCCGGTGTGTTTTTGCCTTTAGGTCGCTTCCGGATGCAGAAAGGCGCGTCGCCGTCGAAACGCAGACTGCCAGCTTTCAGTTTACAATTGTGTAAATAATTATGCTCCTTCTCCTATTAAGATACGCAGGTGATTCAAGTATCCTACAAGTCTCGAAGACTAGTCACCGCGAAGTATATCACATACATTTAAATGTTTTGATGTTGTTTCACTCTATGAAATGCTAGAAACATGGGTCAAAATACGACAAAAGGAAGTCGGTCTGCTAATTGGCCACTTTATATGAAACGTTAGACCAGTCAGAAACTGCCTCTTCATTCCTTTAACTGTGTACTTAAGCACAATTGTTTTCACTCAAACCTCATCATACATAATATCACTACAACTCTCCTGAAATGTCTACTTAGCGTTTCAGTTCCGACACATTTGATTGACAGAGACGAGGGCCCAGCTCATCGCTTATTCATGCAGCCCTGGAAAAACATCCGGCTCGACAGAAAACATCTAATAATTGGACATTCGCAAAGAGTGTTTATTTCTTACTCTTTCTTTTTACTTCCCTTTTAGTGCGCAGCCGAGCGAGAAAGCAAACTCGGATTTGGATCTTTGTGATTTTAGTGCCGGTTATTTTTTTTTAAAGAAAACTTGTTTTTCTGTTCTATCTCGTTTAAGAATTGTGTGCCTACTTTGAAATGAGTTATGACAAGTTTTAGGTTGATGTATATCGACCTGTTTTGATGATGTTTGAAAAACGGAAAAAACTTTAAAAAAAGAATCGACTTAATAGATTATCATCAATATATTTACGAGTACCTTTGTCAGTGGAGCTCCGCCATTTAGGCCTATCTTCTGCCAGTGCATAACGAACACTTCAATATACAAATGCACTCAAACATATGACAATCTTGTTTGCTAAAAAAATTATGCAGTCAGTGCCAGCCAAAATAAAATAATAATACACAGAGGTAGATTTAAAAAAAATCTTTTGAAATATGCTGTACCTTTTGTATAACTTCTCTATTTTTCTGTCTCTGTGTACTATCTTCTTACAATAAACAATTAAATAAAGCGATGTAATTCCTTCTATATATTGCGAAGGTTACAAAACAAATAACAAAAGCTAGGAATCAACGTAGAAAAGGAGCACACACTAACGCAATCTAACCCCCAAGAGATTACCGACTTCAAAACAACTTTATTATCTAGTTTCGTTCATATAATTGTATTTTGTTGAGTCTTCTCTACACGGGGTGTTAAAAATAAGACGTTTTTGGAGGTTACCGACTTGTTTCACTTGTCGTGCGTCGGATTTTTTGACTAATGTGAACATGTAAATTAAGTCTGATACTACAGCCTCCGTAATAATAACTGGGACTGATTGACACAAAACAATATTTTACCTTTAGCTCGTTACAAGACTTTTTAAGGTTGTAAAATAGGTACCTAAAAGTTTTTTAGTACTTAAGTAATTTACACTTTGACTTTATTTAAATGATTCTAAAAATAAAAACGCAGCTTCATTTTTATTGGCTTAATGTACAAAAGCGACTCTAATATTAAGATATAGGTAGGTTTTTTTTTGTCATACACCCTGTATACAAAAACTAGTTGGAAACTTTTGCCTTTATCAAATAAGCCCTTCGTACACCTCTTCAGAGTTGTCTGTAAATCAATAAATAAGAAAAACTTAGTTTATTGCGGAAAAACTTGCTGTGGTTTGGGATTCAGTGAATCAATAAAATTAGTGAAAGTGGTCAAGTTATTAGTAGTTTTCTTACATGTTTCCTAATGAGAGGTTCCTCTCACATCTCACTGACCCATTTTAAACCCAGACACATTAGATTTTCTATTGTTCTTTTTTTTCTGGGATGTGAAAGATTTAAAGGATGTTTAAATACTCTCTAGCGAATGTAAAATGTCAAAATCAACACAAAAAATTAAAAGGCCGCCTGTTGCTTCCTATATTCTTGTTTGTGTCTGTACCTTATATCTTTTGTGCAATAAAGAATATTTGTATTGTATTGTACTGTACTGTAAAAATTGAAAAAATAAATATCGTCTAGAAATATGGGTCGAATTTTAATCTTAGTTTTCGTACAAAGCGACCGAAATTATCAATATTTAATTTTCTGCATTCTGACGCATCTTTTTTGGGGCAATGTTCGGTTTAGATTACCTACGTCCTTACGATAAGGGAAAATATGCGAATCTAGCAATAGCTTTAAAAAATGTATATTATAATAATGTTACGGTTTCAAGAGCATTTTTTGTGCCTATAAAATGAATATATTTTTGACTTTGACTTTATTATATCCCTGGATTTTCATCAGTGCATATATAAAGCTATAGCTATGTAGTAATAGTGCATCCTGATGGCGCCTGAGCTATTTGCTTTGCTACTTTAAGAACGCTGCCGGCTGGAAAATTGCGCCCTACGCGCCAGTTTATTAAAAAACATTCCGTGCAGAGAAGTTTTTCAACCTGCGGAATCAGTTTCAGTATTTCTCTCTTTTAAAATATTTTTTTTTAAAATTGCAACTACTATTGTGGGTTCTTCCAATATTATTTAGAGTAAAGAAAAAAAAACATAGTATTGTACTTTAATGATAGCACACCCAGACTTAAGACAAACACCTCTGTTTAATGTCAAGCAGGTTCATTATCACATGAAAAAGACTACCAAAACCTTGCCCTTCCTTTTGGCTTCGCCGTAGTCGGGTAAAAAAGCGAAAGGTAGCTGAAGTGGGGTCACGAAATAATGAAAATGAAAAGTGTTTTATTCAAAAATAGGCAAAATTCATTACACTTTTTTGATGTCACTTTTTTAATCTAAAACTACTGCCGGTTCACTACCTGTATAGCCGAGAGGAAGAAGACGGCAAGAAACCTTCGGCACAGGGCCCTACGTTATGTGCAATATATCTTTTTTTTTAATCGAGACTCTTATATACAATTACAATTACTAATAATACTTTGTAATACTAAAGGGTTCCTGAAAAGGTTGAAAAACACTGTCTTAGAAAACCTGATTTTGTTTTCATCATGGCTGTTTGTCGACGCGGCAACGCTTTTATCAGTGCATTTACTGTAATTTCGTTATACTTTGCCCGCTGGCTTTGAACTCACTGATTTTATTTTCCTATCTAAGTGGCGTTGCAAAACAATTTTGTTTGGAAAAGTGTTTTTCTTTTGGAATTTTCCGTCAATTGCCGTTCGATGAAATGGCTATAACTTCGTAAATTACGCTTGTTTGTGTTCTTTTTTCAAATTTTCATCGTCGGTTTATTAATTTTGTTTTGACGTTTTTGCAGTTACGAGATGTTTGGGATATTACTGTCTTTTCTTTATTTGAAGAGGCGACTGATGAATGTGGATGAATTTAGGGTACTCCTGACTTGGCATTTCTTTAACGTTAAGAAAGAATGAGTAAAAGCAGATTAACGAAAGAGGAAACAGTGGATGGAAACGTTATGGTATCTACATATCGAAGTTGCCGGCTTTTTTGACAGCTGCCATTCGTATGGCGTAAAGGGGCTAGGCCGGTGGCATGCCGGGGGCTTTGGTGTGTAGACAGCATTCGGAGGGGAAGACCAAGGCAAACATATCTTGATCAAACTTTAATTTACACTTTTTTTAACAATTTTAGGGAGTTTTTTAGGGAGTTTATTTACCATCTCGCATTCAAAAAACTCGCACCAAAGTAAAGCAAAGCAAAAAAGCAAGGTAAAAACCTGGGTGCGAGTTTTTTGGGTGCGAGATGACGAATAACTCATTTTAGGGACTTATGTTGGGTTCCTTGTAATACATATCCGTGAACAAGTCCCAGGTAGCCAGTACCTTGTAGTTAAAGTGGTCGATCCGTCACATCGAGTAATACCTACGCAGTGACTTTGATAAAGCGCCTGTGCTCTATCCAGGTGAGCTACGAGCGACGTTCCGACCGTGGTTCCTACATTGATTTCTGCACTCAGTCTTATTAGCTTCCATGGGTAGTAATTAATAAAGTCTTTTACTACTTGAGTTGATTAAAATTGCATAAAGTCTATGTCAATTCGATGTGATGAATTTAGGCTAAAGAAATGTTTTAAAGTTAGCCTAAAGGAAGGTGTTTTCACAGATCGGTTTTTTGCTAACTAAGAATTCGTCTATGTTTAAAGCCCTATGCTCACTAGAGAGAAACTATAAAGAGTGAAAGACTCTATCAATCACTTTTAGAATGTAAAATTGTCTATAGTACAAAACATGTTTTTTTTTTGCAAACACCATAGTTTTTTGCAAGTTGGTTGAGCGCTCGCCTTTGCCTACCTTCAGAAGAAGGCGCGGTTTCAATCCCCTGTTTGTAATCGTATCGACTTCCATTTAATACGAAGAGTCTTATAAAATACTGTTTTTATTTTAAGTCTGCCAATCTGTGTACAATGAATTAGTAAATCAAATACTCAAAATGTAAAACAAGACAAGACACATCCATTACAATAAAGACGCTTATAGAAAAAATGCTTGAATTTGTTTTATCATCATCAGCCATTTTAACGTCCCCACTACAGGGCCACGAGCCTTTACTCTCATATGCGAGTTTCATACGGATTTTTTTTAAAATTTCAGTCCGCAAAATGGACCAATCTACAAAAAGTCACACAAAAGGCGAATCAAAGTTTCTGTCATAGAAATTCCAAGTCCGAAATTTTAATTGCATCGATTATTCAGAAAACAGGTCTCTAACGAATTTCAGACAAAGGAACGTGACGAACTACGTTAAAATCTATCATTAAAATCTTGTTCTAACAAGTCAAATTGTTAGATGAAAGTTTTTGGGAAATGTGCCAAAAATACAAATTGGGGCAACTTTGGAGATTGATTTGGTAGCTTATTGAAACTCAACATTTTATGAGTATTTAAACTAGACATTTTGTCACGCATTTTTTAAAAATCTAGGTATCCATATTGTATTTTGAAGATGAAGAAGTAAATGTTTTTTTTTTTAAGAAATAAGAGGTTAACATCTATGGTACTTATATTTAGGTTAACAATCAATATTTTTTCCGATTTTACCAAAACAAATATCAGCTTGACAGCTTTTATCTCTGATTATAATCGGCAGATCTCAAAATCTCTAAAATGATGATAAAATAAGATAACTAATTGACAGAACCTCCCCTACTTGTGACCTCAATGAGCCATTCCCCCCAGGTCACCTCAGATCGCGCTGTGATGGATGAAGGATGACCCACATCTAGATAACTAATCAGGAAGAGTGGCTATACGTTAGTGCTCAGTTTTATTTTACATCTAGACTAGCGTAGGTAGTTTGAGTTTTGAATTTCGATTTTTTATTTAACGGATACGAAATATTAAGGTTCCTTTGGATACTAGTATCCTACGATGGTCATTTTTTTCGTATGATACTGGTTACGAAACTCCGGTATCATACGCGGCCAAAGGGGCAAAAACAGATAGGTCCCACGTATGCATCGTACGCAACGCATTATTACGATCTGTATGACGATGATTAGAAACACTCTTCAAAGCATTATGACGTTTGGTTTCATAGAAATATTATATGATTAGAAACATACTTGTTACACACACACACCTAAATTGCGTGTGATAAGTGTTTTTCTACCTTTACTGTTACACCGAGTTGCAGGGTTAAAGAAACTAATGTTACATTAAAAACGAAAAGGTAAGGTCGAGAAATGAATCACAAATCATTAAGCACAAAAAAGTTTAGCCAAGAGCGCCACAAATCTAAAAGTAATTCCGAACGCATCTTTAGGCCATAAAAACACAAGTTTTGGGAGTCCTACTTGCGTATCGCAGCCGTTAATCCAAGGCGCGATTTCTTTAAAAGCCCATTACATTACACTTACGATCTACGGCGATGCCAAGCCGAGATATAAATCGCTAGACTGGCTGGCAACCATTAAAAACTTATTAAAACAAAACTCCTTCGAGGTTCTTTTGTTTTTATGAAATTTTAATATGAAAGGAATTCTTTTTTTGAAGTTTTGCGTCGGCTTTCTGTTAAACAATGAAGAAAGCATATCAAACTAGGTTCTCTTTTATGCTATTGTCCTACTAATATTATAAATGTCAATGTTTGTGCCGATGGATGTTTGTTACTATTTTTCGCAAAAACTACTGAATAGATTTTGATGAAACTTGGCAATATCGTAGCTTACTTATACAATAGAATATAATATAGGCTATATTGTTTTAGGATAGCAGGTTTTTTTTCAAGATATATGATAAAAGCGTACGACGTCGCGGGCAGCCTGCTGTTAAAAATAATAGGAAGAGAAAATACCTACCATATTGATATGAGGTGATCTAATCATATTGTAGAGAAGCATTTTATACACGCGGAAGAAGAAATCCGAGCTTAGACCTAGCAATCAAATCTAAACACAGCTAACACAGACACAACACCCCACTACATATGTATGTCGCACAGCATAGCACAAGCGACTGATAGACACAAGTATATAGCACGTCCCAAGCCTACTGTCGGATCCAGAATTTCCACATCTGTGCACCCGTCACCTAGTAATGGATTGCTCCGCCTGACGAATTAATCCAGCCAAGAAGGAAAGGATTAGTAGCCCGACCATACGGAGTAGGTACGAAAGGCAATTCAAACGTGCGTAGCTTTAGAACTGTAATTAAAATTCTCGGTGATTCTAAATTTAGTTGGGTTATATTTTATGGGGTATGTGACAGTTTTGAAGATTTGATTCAAGAAAATATCCTCGTTTGTAACATACTAGAGGCTACCCACTTCTTCGTACACATTTATCGGCATATCTTGGAATACTTACAAACATTCTTGCACCAACATCACCACCACCAAATACACATGCTTTTTTGACAAAACCTAAAGAAGTCATTGAGTAATAGTTAATTAGCTTTAAAGGCTTAAACACCTAAAACACGTACGTCTGAGTTGTAATGTAACTGTATGAGACAAGACACCGCTTGCGTAACGTAGACGTACACGTCGACGTGACGCGTAGCCCGGTGTCACATCGGGTTACATCGTAACTACGCGCGTGGCTACGCCGTGCTTAGGTCTACGTTACGCATACGCATTCGGTGTGTTTCAGCCTTTAAGGTCAGTTGTAATAAATTCTCTTTCGGTTATCATAACCATTATTTTTCCACACCCTATCATTGACAGGATCTAATTCAAAAACGACCGAGATAAATAACGATACTCAACCCAAACGTCGTGCTAATGCCAAATTGAGCAATCAAACATGCAAAAATGGGGTAAAAAGTCTGTTGGTAACCGCCTAAGGGTCAAAACAAACATTCGATACATCTGTTAGCGACACCCGTGATAATTTACGACAGAAATTTTGGTTGCAGCCGCCGGCTATTTGCCGAATTCAGGAAAATATTGAAGTTTCAGATTTTGGTGATGTTTTTTTTTGGGTTATTTTGGTAACGAGTTCAGTAGCATATCTATAGAGTTGATATCATTCTAATAATATTACAAATGTCAATGTTTGTGATGGATGTTTGTTACTTCATCACGTAAAAACTACTGAACAGATTTTAATTCAATTTTACAATAAGCTTAGTGCTTGGACATCAGATTAACACATAGGCTATATTATTTGCAGATATTTCTTGTTTTTTAAAAGATATGATGATAAATGGGTACGAAGTCGTGGGCAGCCACTTGTGCCTAATAAGGCGATAATTATAAATAACTACAGCATGCTCGAGAATGTATACGCATTTATTGTCGTATCTTTTAAGATTTACACAATATCTTAAAATAATATAGCCTATGTGTTATTCTGATGTGCAATCTACAATTTTGTGAAGATTCATTAAAATCTATTTCGTGGTTGTAGCGTTAAACAGTAACAAACATCGTCACGTTCAAATATCCATCAATCCATCGGCACAAACATTGACATTTATAATGTAAACAGGAACTATACTAAAGGCCAAAACACACCGGATACGTATGCGTACCTCTGAGTTGTAATGTATAGAACTGTCATCGCTTGCGTAACGTAGACGTACACGTCAACGTGACGCGTAGCCCGGTGTCACATCGGGTTACACCGATACCGCGCGCGTGGCTACGCCGTTCTTACGTCTACGTTACGCATACGCATCCGGTGTGTTTCAGCCTTTATGTAGATCGCGATCTTAAATACTTCTCCGCAAAAGCATAGAATATTTAAAATTAAAGTCTCGACGTTAGCGCGTACTAAAAAAAGTAAGTTTCGAGACTCATTTCTCTCGCGAAGAGAAATTAATCTAGAAAATTGTACCGTCGGCCATTACAGAAATAACAATCACATTTTCGTCCCTTTCAAAAACGAGGTGTTTTGCCAAGTTTGCTCCATGCCCGGTGGAAACGTTTCACAATTATTATTAAAAGCTGTGAAAAAAGTTTTTCAGTATAAATATCAGTCAGTAGGTTTTTCATCCTCGAAATGTTTTGGATATATTGTTTTATTTTTAAAAGGTATGATAAATTCATTTGACTCCATGATGACCTATGACCTATCATCGATTAATTTTCTGTTTTTAGTTATTATTATATTTTTCCATATTTTTTTTAAATCTTATTTGTGTATTTTGTATTTTAATCAATTTACTTTTATCGACCTATGTCTTATGTATATGCCTAATATGCCTATGTCTTTGGATAAAGGTAAAATAATTACAAATATAGAGAAATGCTTTAAAAATACACTCCTATATGCAACCGGAAGAATCATATCGTATCGCATGCTATCCCTATTTCCATTTTTTCTCGTCCATGTTCTTTTCATTCCCTACATTTCAAAACCACCCTGTATTGTTACCGACTATCTTATACCCATCAAAGCACAAAATCTGACAATGACAACCAATCCATTATCGCTTGGCAGCATCGCTCTAAAAACACAATTCATCTCTACAGCTCTATTCACCTATATTCCAAAGTAATAAAGCTTATTTTAGCTTGAGTTTTAGTTGAAAAATATTGGTTATTTTACTTATATTATGACATTATTTGCGAACCATCGATCAGGGAAGCCGTTTAATGTCGGAGGAACTATAAGATGATACATCGTGAGGAAATTGTGGCAAAGAGGTTATGTTGTGGTGGATAAGAGTATTTATTAATTTTCTAGTTTGCTGCGCTGCTATGTGCTAAAGTAAATAGAACAATTTTGATTAGAAGACTTGGGGATTCTGAACTCACAAGCATAGCGAGTTAGTTCCTCTCGTTTTTGTCATAGCAGCTCAACTTTTTAGATAACCCAACAATTTTAAATGAACTCTTTTCGAATGTCATAATTTTCGAAATGCTTGTTTTTGTATTTAGTCGGGTTATACCTATACAGTTGAGTGCTACTGGGAAATTAATATAGAATGGTCAATTTGCTTTGAGAAACATCGTGACTGCAAGTTTATTCGTACTATTATGACAATAAATTTTATACAAAAAGGATTATGACAAACAAAATTATGCATTGTAAGGGAGTCCGTTTGGATATAAATACTGATCCTAAGTGCAATTAGTATTTCCTTAAACAACCAAATTGAAAAAAAGAAAATTTCAATCCTCCCACTGTAAAAATGTACCTATTCATGAAGCAGTTAAAATACTAGTGCTAAAATGAAGCTCCCAAGTAAAACCTAGTGGCCAGCGGTTGAGGTAAACGATCCATTACTGGCCACGCTAAATCTTCCACGCTCTGATTCCCGAGTACTGTCCGTGGCTAGCCTAGTTACCCTATAACACATTGGTTATGTACTAGGTATGTTAGGGTCCTACTAGTATTATAAATGTCAATGTTTGTAGCGATGGATGAATAGATGGATGGTTGGATGGATGAGGGGATGGATGGACGGATGGAAGGATGTGTGGATTGATGGATGGGTGGGTGAATGGATGGATGGATGGATTGATGGTTGGATAGACGGTTGGACGGACGGATGGATAGATGTATGGATGGATTGATGGGTGGATGTGAGGATTACTCTCTTACTCTCTCACACTAAAACCACTGAACAGATTTTAACGAAACTTAGTAATATTGTAGCTTTAATTGGAATGCCACGTAGTTTATATTTATATTAAGAAATTGCGTTAATTTTCCAAGATATGACGATAAATGCGTACGAAATTGTGGGCAGCTTATTAGTCAGTCATAAATCTATATATACAGTCCTGGATGTAAAGCAGCAATTCAAAGGTACATAATACACATGTGATCATATAAATGCGTATAGCTATGATATACATCTTTCACCCATCACGTCAAAATAATGCTCAACTTACACACTCACGTGACAACTTAGGTGATCAGGGGGTTTAGCACGGCGTGCCGCGACAATTATCTCACGTATGCTGTCCTTATCACATTTTAAACTATAGAAAGAGACGTAAGCGTGACAAACGCATGACAACGTCTTGTCACGGAGTGCTATGCTAAGCTAGCAGAAATGCCTTCTAGATGACAGACCACAAAATCCAATTTGAGTAACACATCTGATAAATCTTCAGTAACTTTATACCTATCTGTGTCCTATACAGTTCTATACAATCCCAGTAGATATTGGTGATTGCTAATGTGGTGTCAGAAATAATGCGATAACAGACCTCTTACTAATGATGCTTATTTTGCTAAAGTTTTACAAAAAGGCTACGAAAGTTTAAAAATAAATTCTAAGCAATTAATTTACTTCAACGACAATCTAAATTCTTAAAAACTCTCTTAGAATTTATTTTAGAATTTTAAATGTCGGAACCTAATTGCTTTCTTCTTGGAACAAGGTAAGCCGAGTAACAGAGAAAATCGAATCTCGGAACGGAGATTTTTAAGCCAAAGGATTTTATTACACCGTAGTGAAGTTTTTTTTAAGTTTTATAGCTAGGATGGAAAAAGATTAATTGTGGGAAGTAGAGGCGTACTTTTTCAATATTATTAGATTAAACTTCACTGCACAAACCGACTAAATACAAATTAATGCTGGCAGTAGTACTAATAATGTTCACAGACATTTATTTAAAATGTTTGGTTTATACAGACGACAGATTTTGAGGGCCCGTTGATTGAGCAAGAAACTAAATAATGCACTGTAGCAAATTATGCACAACATTGTCTATCCAAACCGGTATGTTATTTATTAAAATGTACCTACTTTACTTATCCATTTACAACATTATGCTGTCTACACACCAAAGCCGCCGGCATGCCGCTGGGCTAGGCCGACGGCTTAATGTCATACGAATGGCAGCTTTATAAAAAGCCAGCGGCTTTGGAGTGTAGATACCATAATTAATTAAACAGGATTTTCATACATACATGTCTGTTACGCTGCTTTCTCATCGGGCTAGACAGTCAAAAATGTGTCAAAAATGCCATTGACACTGCTGACACACAAGTGAGGCTATTTTAAATTAGCAGACTAGAGCCTCAGATTATTATCAAGAATCAGCCGTTACTTCTTCTACAGTCCACTCTAGCTCAGTTATGTAGGGTGACTTTAAATTATTGAACGATAGAAAAGGATATGCATGTACTCGAACCTGGTCCCATAGTAAAAGTTGTTTGTTATCACGAGTACATGCATATCCTTTTCTATCGTTCACTAATTAAAAGTCACCCTATATAAATCAATGGAAATTAGTGAAACACAATTACTTTTCCCGAGTTCTGTAATCGCGACACGAAAAATTACTTAGAGAAAGAAAAATAGGTCAAAAGTTAATAGATTAATGGAAGGGAAGAAAACCAACTAATTAACGCGAAACCTTTTTAGAAGGCTCTACTATTGGAACTCGATTGGAATTTGAAAAAGTGAGTTCTTAAAGCCAAAACTCGACGAAGCAAAGTGATCTTAAAAATAAGAAAAAAGAAATAATTGTCGTCTTCTTACCTATCCCTTAAACAGGTACATAGACGAAGTGATGTTCATAAAATAGTATGCCATGTTGTACTCCCTGTGATCGAAAATAAATGTGTTGATCTTAGTAGATAGCTTAGCTTGATTGAGAACATTAATTTATAATATTACCAGAAATTGTAATGTTACTAAAATTCTATTTAACTGGTTGAAAATTTGATGAATGTGATTGAAAATTTTTAAATTAAGAACTAAAATTATAACTTCTTCCTTTTTTTACTCGATCGATTCTCACTTTTTTGAAAAGAATAAATATTCAAACAAGTAGTGGGGTTACCTAAATACCTTGTTCAATTTATTAGGTTAGGTCGAAATGGGAACTCGCAATGAAGTTCAGGGATTTGTTATTACCAAGTTTAAAGAAATTAATGAAATTCGTTATTGTTAGACATTTATGTTGGAAATTTTCTGTAGGTACTGTAGGGAATTGAACTTATGAAGTTGCTACCTACGCTTATTATTAGTACCTACTTATATTACAAGTTATTCTTGTTGGTGTTTTGATTTAAAGGGTAAAATAAAGGATGTTTTAGAAGGAGGTGATATTAAAAGATTTACTCAGAAACAGTAACGGATGCGTGTATTTTCATAAACGACTATTTATCATTTAGCGTACTAATTATGGTGCTCACAGTTATCAGAATTGCAGTGTCTGTATTCTACGTTATTTCCCCGTATATATTATGTAAAGTATTTCTCAGAATTACTTCTCTTCACACAACATAAATTCCTGAAATTTCTCAGTAAAATAAAACGGAAATATTCAAATATTAGTCCGTCATAAACAAATTCTTTCCTCGCTACTAATCAAAGTATAAAAGATGCATAATAAAGTTAAGGCAAAACAACAAATATACATGAAGGCTCCGATTAGGGCAAAGCAAAGTCAGCCAAAAGGAAAGCTGGACGTAAATTTGCGAAGCGCTGAAACCAACGGGACGCTTCACTTGGTACGTACACACACAAGACAATTTGTATTGGGATTGATCTATGAAAAGATTGATATGGCATGCTGAGTTTATTCTGCAGCGAAACTGTAGGAAATACTTTCATAGGAAACGGGCAACGTGAATAATTGGGCATTATTAATAAGACCGGTCATTATTAATAGTACATTTATTTATAAAAAAATTTTTGCCAAAAAAGAAACAACTTCAAAACGGAAACTAAAAAGTATGAAATAAATTAACTTGTACAGAAATTTCGAGTTTATAAGTGATTAAAAGAAACATAAACAATTAAATAATTATGCCTTTAAAATTTTTGAAGACGGTGCCAAGTAAAACAATAACTAGATATAGGTAATACTTATAGGTACTTATAATCAATCTTTTTCACATCTCAAGGAAACAGTTAGCACCGTCTTCAAAAATTTTAAAGTCATAATTATTTAATTGTTTATGTTTCTTTTAATCACTTATAAACTCGAAATTTCTGTACAAGTTAATTTATTTCATACTTTTTAGTTTCCGTTTTGAAGTTGTTTCTTTTTTGGCAAAAATTTTTTATTTCACATTTTTTAGTTTCCATTGACCACAACCCATTTAGATGAAAGGTCTCAATAATAGAAGTTAATCAAGCCCAAACACAAAGTACTTGCTGTAAGCCGTCGTCGAGTTCCCTCGACTGCCTTTCCGCTCCATCATCAGGTCAACGTCAGGCCCTCATTAAATATTAGGGCTTTAAAATTCTTATTATTGCATAATATTAAGAAACACACTAGTCGCGATGCAATTTTTTCGAGTGTTTCCCTCGATATCTCCAGGTTTCCACCATCAGGTCCTGGTTTCCTTACCATGGGACCACCCTTGGGATACTCCCTTTCCAACAAAAAAAGAATCATCAAAATCGGTTGATGGACGACGAAGTTGTGTGAAGAAACAAAAGAAACAGACTGGTCGAAAATACAGTTTTTTCTAGAGTTTCCCTCGATTTCTCCAGGATTCCACCATCAGATCCTGGTTTCCTTACCATGGGACCACCCTCGGGATACCCCCTTTCCAACAAAAAAAGAATCATCAAAATCGGTTCATAAACGACGAAGTTTTGCGTGGACACACATAAAAAAAAAAAAAATATACGGTCGAATTGAGAAACTCCTCCTTTTTTTTGAAGTCGTTTAAAAACAATACATTTATTTATAGTGCCCGGACTTATCAATTTGTCTGTAAGTAACACATACATGTCACGCCTATATAAAGGTGAGCAGAGACCAAATCCCTCCACTTGCAACGATCCGAACACACCACTTTCGCTTTATCCGCATTCATCAGTTGTCTCATACATGCGCGTCAGATTAGGGTACTCTGGACTTGGTCTTTCTTATTTTATTATTTCATTGAAATCCTTATCTGCCTACTGTCTCAGCCTACTCTGATTGGAAATAGGCGTGACAGATATATACCATTCAATGTGAGAGAATAAATGCCACATCTTCCTTTCCCACCTCAATCAAACCAGTCAGTGCCTAGACTAGATACACATAGCTGATTGCAATGGGACCGGCAGCTGTTTGCGTATCTTTGCGCCCAACGAGCCGTGCCGACACATCTACTGCGGATCGAATATAACATGCATTTCATTTACTTTACATTATAGGGAGGGAAGTTGATGGTATTTTGTTTGGTAGTATTTTGGTAAAGAATATTAAATAAAATGTTTCTGCTGATGTTACTCTCTTACGCAAAAACCACTACTGGACCGATTTTATTTAACTTTTCATTATTTGTAAATAAGAATAACACATAGACTATTAATTTTAAATATTATGTAAGTTTTATGGCAAACTGGCCAGAAGTTGCCAGATATAGGGAAGCATGGAAGAATGCGGGGAGACCTTTGCACAGCAGTGGGACAAAATAGGCTACTAAGACAAAAATTAAGTTTTCCGAAATATTTCGCTAAAAATGCGTACAGAGTGGCTTGCAGCCTCTACAGCTTCTATAAAAAAAAACTCAAGACTTCCTTAGTTATCTCAAAAACACTGACACATAGCACACAAATCATTTCAAACGTAGAAGTGAATAATAATTAAACATCAATTTGTTTCCTTAATTCTTCAAACGAGTGAGTAGGCCTATCCAATTAAGTCTAACAATTGTTCGTTAAATTCTAAGGCCTCATTACCTTTCTGGAGACGCAACAAAAAACAATCTCAACACAGAGACGTATTTAGGACAATGAGAAATGAGCGTGAATATACGTTGTCTTCACACGATGCTGAATTCATATCTGTGTTCTTGAAATAATTGGTGTGAAAATTCTCGTTATTGAATAAACGAAAGAAGTCGATCAGTATGTTCTACTTTTAAAATTGATGATTTACGTAACGAGAGAGATCCACACTAATATTATAAATGCGAAAGTCTATGTGTGTGTATGTTTGTACGTCTATCACTGCAAAACATAGCAACGAATTTACGTATTTTTTATGTAAAGATATCTGAAGAGATGGAGAGTGATATAAGCCACCTTTCGTCTCTTTTCAACCCCCCATTTCCGAAAAATGAGGTGGAACTACCTTTTACTTTTAAACCGTGTCACCCTGATAGGTAGGTACCTAAAATCCGAGCGAAGCTGCAGGAAAAAGCTAGTTATTTATTGATATAACTCACCTAAGACGACAAACTAATAACTGAAACTCCCAAGTAATACTCTATATTCAATGTAATAGGTCGCGCCACGTAAAAAAGAACTTTAGAAACAAGTGAAAATCACGTGTTCGCGCATGGGTACACTTACGCTCGAAAGTATTAGGACTATTTATCGTTTCATTCTTGTAAGAGTCTTTCGCACGCGGTTATGTATGTTGACTTATAGACTATACGTAGGGGGTGATGATTCTGATTCCAAAGGTTATGAAAGTGACGACAACGATGATAATAAAATGGCCACTCTTGGCTTCAACATCGAGTCCTCATTTATTTATATTCCACCGTACTAATACTACTAATAATATTTTTCTTTCCTTTATGCGTAAAACCATGACTATAATTAAACACTTTTGTGCGCGATGGTATTTTAAAACAAATGTTAAACAATACATTTATATTCCACCGTACTAATACTACTAATAATATTTTTCTTTCCTTTATGCGTAAAACCATGACTATAATTAAACACTTTTGTGCGCGATGGTATTTTAAAACAAATGTTAAACGTCAGAATCAAAAATCGTCTAATGCGCATCTGTCAGCTAGGGTTCATTTTACGTGGCGCGACCTTACTAGTTAACACAATCTCCTTTATTTACGCAGCTCAAGGTTCGATCAAACTTTGCCTCTGTTGTGCGGTAAATAAATATTTACACGCCTAAAACTGGTCCTGTAAAAGCCATTTTAGTGTCTTTGTTTCGTAGGAAGCCAATGAAAGGGCTTTCATTTAAAATAGGCCTCTAGCCCCGAGCAATTATACCAAACAATGCAAGTATTGTGCGTTTAAAATGCACCCAGAGTTAATATTGGAGGCTACGTTGGACTGGTGACTGAGAAATTAAAGGAAAAATCCGTGTTTTAACTTAATAGGGTGCAATCTGATAAAAATCAACAAACGTAATCTGCTCAAATGAAACTAAATAATTTCCCTCAAGCAACAAGGGTTACAATTTTCGGGAAAGTTTAACACCTAGGATACACTGGATTTAAAAAAAAAACAGTGTTCCAACTTCAAGTTATATATTACTCGTATTTTATAAAAGCTCGAGACTGTATCTGATTTCTAAAGAACTGAGTTAATGCTTTATTGCAATCTAGAGTGGTACAAAACTCGCTTATTGCTTATTGCGATTTTAAAACGTTATATGGATATATTCAAGTATTCCAATCGATTTTAATAATTGCTTTAGAACGTTCACAGTTGCAGATTTACTTATTTAATAGTTTATTGCAAGAATATAGTACACAGACACAGAAAAAATGAGTAGTAATATAAAAGGTAAAGTATATTATAAAAGTTTTTTTTCCCTGCAGACCCCACACACAATAAACTAAGATATATATGTAAATCTACACAAATATGTCCTTAAATGACCACACTAATGTAAATTCTATTATTATTAATGGCAGTTTAAATAAAAGAAGTCGCAATATTCATAAAATAAATCAAAACAATGAAACGCAATCAACAGAACTTTAGATAAATATTTAAGTTCAGAATTTATGAAAACTCAATTTCTCAACTTGAAGTTATTGGACAGGAAATTTAATTGAACGTTGTTTAATAATAAAAATTTAACGAGAGCTGTGATAAAATCGTATCTATGAAATTATATAAAGAAAGGCCCGATTAAAGAAATAACAGCTGATAGTCTCTTATATCTACACACCAAAGCCGCCGGCTTTTTTGACAGCTGCCATTCGTATGACGTAAAGCCGCCGGCCTAGCCCGGTGGCATGCCGTAGGCTTTGATGTGTAGACAGCATTATACCTACTATTACTTATGATTATTAATTTGTTTTAATATGAATTTGTAGTATATTTATGAAAGACATGGTATATTCTTAATTAGTACATAAAAACCAGAGATTTATAAAATGAATTTTCCAAAATTAATCATCAAAACAGTGGTTCAACCGCAAATAAGTGAATGCCCTAATTGTACTTTTACCGTCAAAACCGACAAAAATAAAAGCAACAGAATAAAGTACATTAACCACACGAAAAAGAAAAAGATGAAAAGCTCCAGAAAACTCCAGTATCCATTAATGTTGCATTAGTATCATTCCGTTTTCTATTGCATTCTAAAAGGGTTCGTTTTTGATAACAGTTGAGCTAAAAGCAAAAATTCTAATGGCATCAGACAGGTCATTTCAGATAACAATTAGGAGAGGACTCAAGGATAAAAAATCTGAAACTCTACTCTGTTAGCACTTTAGAGATATTCGAGTTAAGGACTGTGTGTTAAAGCCTTATAATAAGTAAGTTTTTTTTAACAAAGGGGTCATGGTAAAATCCTCCAATAGCGATCGCAAAAAAGGAGGAAGCCATTTATCAGCCAACAATAAAAGAAAAAAAAACTTAATAATCATAAAAATAAAAATACTAAAACGAAAGACAGATGTTGTCTTTGAACATCCGCAAAATATGCTAAAATAATTTACATGCGTTCGTTTAAAAAAGTTAGGTTATGCTATTGGGTATTATTGCATTTTTTGACAATGATTTAAAAATTGAAACAAATGGAAAGCAAGGTACACTTGTATTTAGCATAGGTCAAAATAGGCTAGCTGTTTACCACTCTACTTTAACAAACCAGTGTTAAATGAACCGTAAATAGCATGACTACCTCAAAACTGTGAGTACTGTGTAATGGTCGAATCGGAGCTGAGTTTCCATATTCATGGGCCAGCGGCCGTGGTTGCGCATTAGTTAATTGATAGCCAGAGCGCCGCAGATGTCAGTAACCTATTTACTCTACTGCCGCTATTTGGTTTGCTTTAGGTTTTTGGAGTTTAGATAGGTATCTACGTAGGTACGTGTATGAGGCGACTGATTAATGATGAAATGAAGGATAAAGACCGACTTTGCACAATGTTATTGTTTTAAGTTTTGTCTGCATCTCCTTGTGTGCAATAAAGTATTTCTATCTATCTATGAAGCGAAAGAAGTGTATTTGGAAGTAGCAAGTGGAGGGGAATGGTCGATGCCTGCCTGGATAGGAGAGAGGCGTGAAGTGCTTGATATCTCAAATACCTAAATTGCAAAAAAAAAAGTATAATTAGAAAATTTATAAGTACTGGTAGTTATTAATTTATCAACACGACAACACAAACGCTACTTGTAGGTACTAGACATAAATGACCAATTAAAACGAAGTATATTGAAAGTACAGACTACCAATTAAATTAATTCAAAAACAATTTATCGATGGCGAATATTTCCATAACTTAGCACCTTCAAAACAGCAATAATTGTTTATTAAATATCAAATAAACCTTTAACGGGCAGTTCTGTAATAAATAATCATTAAAATCGGCTTTAAATCTCCGATCGTCTATGAGATTTTAATAACGGAAGGCGCTGGGAGAACAACTAATTTTAATAGACATTTCATAATATTTGCTGTTCACTTCAGTCGAGTTTTACATCAATAAATAATAATGAATTTACTTTTCTTAAAAACAACAATGTTTGTGCCAATGGAAAGATGGATAAATAGATATAATAATTATGGACTTGAAGATGAGAAGAAAAGTAAGTGTGTATAAGATGATGTATTCTGATGTTCAAGCTGCAAAATTGTAAAGCTAAATTATTATTCTGAGTAAAAAAGTAACCTTATCTACCTTACCTTATCTTTAGTAATCTTATTAAATGTCAATGTTTGTGCCGATGGATGGTAGTTTGTTACTTTCTCACGCAAAAACTACTCAATAGATCTTAATGAAACTTGGCTATATTGCAGCTTAGACATCAGATTAACACATAGGCTATATTATTTGAAGATATCATGAATTTTTTTCAAGATATCACAATAAATTTGCACGAAGTAGCGGGCAGTCTCTAGTACATTTATAATATTACTAGCTTTTACCCGCGACTTCGTCCGCATAAGTTTTTTTTGTTTTCTCCCGGCTGTAAGTCCCCCTGCAACAATGTCCGTCTATCGTGTTCCGGTCCTCAACTTCACATTATAGATAGTATGGATTTAGTATTAAGCGCCTGAATATAAAGTTTCATGGTTTTATCTTTGAATAATGACGATCTCCCATACTAACTTTCATCCCTTATTACCACCCCCTTAAGCCTTTTTTCGCGACAAAATATAGCCTATGTCATAGCAAATTTCATTGAAATCGGTTCAGTAGTTTAGGCGTGAAAGCGTAACAGACAGACAGACAGAGTTACTTTCGCATTTATAATATTAGTATGGATTAGTATCATCTACAAACACACATCTCATACCATAAGTACTTAAGATACTATCCGTCCATGTTGACTCGGTTGAAACACAGTTATTTGATTAGGTCCGTCCCAGCGAGCCTCACGCATGCTTGAATAACACCATGTTGCTGAATAGACGATTAAATATAACGATCCTTTAAACCTATATGTCACGACTACAGCTGACACTTTCGTTGTGAAATATAAGAAGAAGACGGCAAGACTTTTTAAAGGATCATTTAAGTTTGATTACCTTTTGTGCAATGGGAATAAAAGGGACAGATTCAAGCTCATGTGTTTGAAGCCCATACCTCTTATCGGGGTCCCAGAAGGATTTTTTCTGTTTTTGTTTAAAAGGAAAGACTGTAGTCGTTAATTTTGAAGTATCATGTGGGTTTATAAAGGAAAGATATCTTGGGTTTAAGAGGTTATTGTTTGTTTATTTTTCTTGCTTTTAATGTTTTTTACGGTGTCTTTTGTCACATATGATATAATATTTTTAATGTATGTTAAAATATATAATATATAGTCACATATAATATGCTAGCTACTCGCAATGTGTTGAAATGAAGTTGCTAACTGATTTAGGTATATATGAGTTTATGAGTAGCTTATACATGCATTGTACAAAGGGCTCTATATGTAACAGTTCCATTGAAACCTTTATTATATATCTATTATATACCTTTATTATATATAAGGCTTATGGCAACTAATACATTAGGTCGCTTCTATGTGTATTTTATATATATATGTATACTATTTATATATATATATATATATTTTTGTATTATTATCTATATTTGTACACTTTATTTATTTAATAAGTAGTAAATTACAGTATTTATTTATTGCCCTGCTCTACTCTACAGTCTTCCTAAACTAGTCCTACTCCAAAGGTTGTCTGGAAGAGATCACTTTTAGTGATAAGGCCGCCTTTGCGCACAATGTTTTAGTTTTAAGTTATATTTGTATTTCTTTGTGTGCAATAAAGAATTTCTATCTATTTCTATCTATCTATATCTACCTACATAGATAGGCTTGAGTATGTGTGTCTGAAGTTAAAATTTTTGTGCTTCTAGAATGACAATAAGAATAAGATAGGTAATTATTATAAGTAAGTTTAGTATATATTCCCGAATTATCTATGTATTCAAAACAATGAGCAAAAAGATATGTACATTGTACATTTCCTTAATTATTTAAGTCTATTCTAAAAAAGTGTAATCTAAAACGTAATCCTCAAACACAGTAAATTAACTAAAAACAAAACACGCGATCTCTTTTAAACCCCTTTTAACATACGGAACGCTACATAAATCCGCAAGGCTAGCAGGTACATACGAAATTTCAATTTCCTCTCGGAAATAGCTGAACCCATGGGCAGGGGCGTGCTTCATAATTCATACACTTCATTACGGCCGTACACATGATGGGTCGCTATCAACTATTAACTTATGGGCTATTATGACTGAATTTTACAGTGAATTTGGGTGCTCTATCTTTGTCTCTTACTAAGAAGAAAGCTTAATAAAATGTGGTTGGAATTCTAGCTTAAAATCTAGTTTAATTAATTAATAATTATTCCGTTTAATCAATAATTATTCAGTTTAATTAATAATTATTCAGTTTAATTAATAATTATTCTAGTTTAATCCCTAAAATCAAGGATAATAAGACGACTGATAAATGTGGACGAAGCGAAAGAAGTGTGTTTGGATCGTAGCAAGTGGAGAGAAGGGACCAGGCTTAACAGGTATGTATGTGTGTATATAGTATTTTGGCAAGTCCTATACAGTTATCCAGCTTGAATAACATTTAGCAAGTTCAATACGGTTATTTTTAATCAAGCTTGACTAATTTATCATTAAATAAATACATTCTTCATTGTAAAAAGCGCAACAACGTTTTAAAATCGCGGGGTCTCGTTGGATGCAGTGACATTGAACCGGTCGTGTTGAAGAGAAATTGGAGAGGCCTATGCTCAGCAGTGGGCAGCTATAGGCTGAGAAAAATAAGAAATAATTGGTCGCCAAGGTTTTAAAGAACGTTCATATACCTATTTCTTCTTAGACCCAGAACACACGGTGAAACGCAACTGCAACGCAACTGAAACTGCTAGTTACTTTTGAGTTGTATCGAAGTTTCTGCTATAGACTTCTTTAGAAAATCACACATGACGCAACAAGTTTGAAACGTTTCGTTTCAGTTTCAGCGTTTCATCGTGTGTTCTGGGCCTTATTAGCTCTTTAACGACCCCACTATAGAGGCAGCAAATGTTTCAAATTAAAATATAGAGTTCAAATGCGAATAAAAGAAATACGAATGTCATTCATTGCAGTGATAACATGTTGTTTGGTTATTTTATTTTGTTTATTCTTCGTAAATTTTGTACTTACTCCAATATTCATGGTTTAATTTTCGTACGTGGAATGTTTTACGACCCATTCGGCAACTTGGTAGAACAGTTTTTTTTGTCAATTCAAAATGTAACCAATACGGTACATAATGGTTATTTTTGGCAGGCTTTGCTATGTCGAATCACCATTTACTTAAGAATAGGCAATGAAATAAAGTACACAGAACCGTACGGCATGTGTACAAAATTAAAAAAGGAAACATGGATTCAAGTACCTAGTTAACGTGGCCGTGGGTGGGATACGTTCAACAAAACGCGGACGATGTCGCGGGGTAAAGCTAGTTGTTAATAAAAATGACTGACATGCCCATAATGCCCAATGGGCATTGCCCATACCACATGAGTAAAGAAACGATACTCTTAGATAAGTATTGTACGGAATGGAAAAGTATGGCCGAGTAGAGCATTTTTTCGTAAGGTTATGTCTAGACATTAACCTTTAACTCTAGAGTCAGTCTCGAGTCAGAGTCTAAAGTCTAGGTAGTGACTCTAGAGTCAGCGATGTAAAAACATGCCCAGTACTTTGTTAACTAAAAATTACTTTACGCTATTACGAAGCCTGTATCATGCCCTACTTCCATCGACGCCAGATTAAGAAATATCGTTCTAAAGCTACTCCGGACCCGGACTCTCAGCAAAAAATATCCCCCCATTTATAAAAAGCATGATAACAGAATTCAGCAATTTTGAACCGGAAAAAATTGCCGGTATTATCTTAGGAAGTACCGTCGCTTTTTCAATCTAAAGTAAAGATATTAATTTAAAGGCGAATGGGCGTTTATCGGCCAATGAAATGACTAAGCAATGATTACATTTTTTGCTCTCTATCTTTTTAACTTTTTGCTTTAATAATGTGAGATTTGAAGATTCTTATTTCTTTAGCTGTTCCATTGCTGGGTTTGTTCGTTGTATTTCTATTGTACTAAGGAATAGTAAAAAGAAATGGCATCGAACATATTTGTATGGGGTCTGGTATAGTAAAGTTTTCGGTATCAATTACTCTCAACATTTGAAAATTGTTACATGAGATCATTTTCAAAGTTCTATATCTTCGAAACACTCTCGAAATTTGTCTAAAATACTATCGTTTTATAATATTTTTCTCTATCGATTGACGTAAGTTTCATCAGTGGCCGCCAACTTTTTTTTTCTCCATACTAGCTCGAATAGTGGATGTGTAGTGTAATAGATACCGAAAATGTTTACTATACCAATTAGGTTGGATGCTCTTTGATTAATCTTATGGGACCGAAAAAGTATAGTTAGAAATAATACTGGAGGGAGGTGTTGTGGTGACTTAAAGGTGTAAGTAGATCGGAAAGCAGTATATTCGATGTATTTACTATTGTCAAATTGTTACCAAGTTCATTTATTTTCGTCTCATCTCAAAAATTAAGCTTATTCTAATACAGTGTTTTTCAATCTTTTTACTACGTTAAAGATTTTTTCTATTTTGGTACAAACATTCATTAGTTGTAATGTTTTGTAGACCACCCGAGTAAGGCTTCGCGATCCCCCAGGGGGTCACGACCCACAGTTTGAAAAACGAGGTTCTAATTATAGATACCTAACAATAGTGTAGCGTTAAATACTAACGTGTTTAGTGGTTATGTAAAGTTTATTAATAATCTGTTAAGCAGTTGCGGTAAAAAGACTAGTACCTAAACAATTCATTGACAATCTCAATCTTTTCCATATTTTAGTAGGAAATAAGATTAAATAGGTAAGAAGCAATGGAAAGCAACCAAATTCATTTATCGCTAAAAACCGAGAAGCAAGATGGTACGGGACTAAGCGGATTAACTTAATGGCTCTTACAGGCTATTTCTATTGAATGGAGGGAAAACAAATCTTTTTCTCCTACATTAAGGGATGGATCCCCCCCTAATGTACACCCCCACATTAACTCAAGCCCAATTAGTGATTGATCTGCTTTAGTCGAGATCAAAATACTTAAGTAACGGTTTCTTTTGAAAAACGAACTGTTTAATTCGCAAAAAGGCGTTGAGATAATGTTTTTGAATACTTAATGAAATTGCTGGGTTAAAAACCTTTTTGGGTGCATTAAAATTACGGTATACGTGTGATTTATAGTGTTAAGTGTTTTATTGAATTAAACAGAGAACAAAGTAAATCATTTTGTTGCCTACCGGTTACAATTAGCAATTAATTACTTTCTTCTATCATAAAAATGGCTCAAGTTGATGTTTCAGGCGCTACTTTGACTAACACCTTATAAAAAGCAAGAGAGGAGAGCTGAAAATACCAAACCGGAATAAACCAGTTCGATTTATTGTTGAAGTAGCGGGAGTAATGAAACTGAATAATGCATGCCTGTGAATATTACCCAGGGGCAGGGTTGGGCTACGTCTACGGTTTACGTAGTAGCTACATTTTATCTTAGTCTCGAGAACGATTGATTGATGTAATTGATTTTAGGTGATTCTTATGTTCAGTGCTTAAAAACCCGTCTTTTGTTATTTTGACGGCGTTTTTTGTGGTTTTGCTTTTTCAAAAATGTCTTTGGATCTCCGATTTTTGGAGTATTGTCTTTTTTGTGTCCAAAGTAATATATTACGCTCAGGTTTAGTAGCATAGTCCGGATAAATAAACAAAAACAATCGTAGAGCTCAACCAACATTTTTATCAATTATTGTCGCTGTAGTTATGATTGGTGCGCAACCGGAAAGCAGAGAATAGGATAGAGCGGCGTAGCTTCCATCGAAAAGAGCGACGCTCTTTTATATTATAAGGAACTTATGATTCATTCTACTTCGGTAGATAAAAATGGAAATCATGGTATTTCTATTTGATCGGTTCACTTATCATTGAAAACCGATTGAAAATCGTCAGCCCTGCGTTTGTGGATAGACATAAAAGATACAGGGTGATCACACAGCGATTAGATTTTCATGAAGGTGTACTGACGCCGAGCTTTAAAACGATGAATAATAATGGATTCCCGATGAAGTACGCTGTATTTCAAGGCCTTTAAATTTAAATTACAAGTATCCATATGCTATAAATGGAGAGAATTACGAATGTATTATATTTTAAAATTAAGTATGGATCAGAACAGTACATTACAGCCCTATAAAACTGTTGCTTTATGAATATAGTTTTCTAAATAAATGAATATAGCGCCTGAAAAATGTACTCGAGCAATTGTCATAACAGCAAATGGTAATTGATTGCTAATTGTAACCGCTAGGCAACAGAAAGTTATCTTTTATTTTTAGTTTATTGCAATAAAACACTTAAAACAAAAACTAATGGATGAAAAAAAAAACTTAACCAATGGCATATTTATGCCGGTGCATATTCTATTTTCAAAGTTGCAATATCCGAGCGAATTGGAAATGCAACTCATGTTAATGGCTTTCAGCGAAATGAGAATTCGACGCACCTAATGTTAGCACGAAATCATATTCGGATTGAATTAAAAAGTAACCAGTTATTGCTTTGAGGCAAATGTTTTGATAATGAGGCCCAAGTCTGCTAATTTGAAATTGTCTCAGTTGTGTTACTATTGAATGTCAATGGCATTTTTTGACACATTTGGTACTTATGCTGCTAGACCTTTGAGTATAGAATATATAAGGAGGTGCCACATTTTTTTTCATATACAAATGAGTTTATGACAGCGTGCCAAGGTTGGCGCAAGTTTTTCATAGTTTTCTTGTTAGATGACCTGTCAAACGATAAGAAATTCCATACAAAAAGGTAGCCATTTTGCGCCGGACCAGGCACGCAGATCCAGACGGTATGGCTCCTATATATTCTATACTCAAAGGCTTAAACTGATTGCGAACAAATGTGTAAAAAGATGCCATTGACACTCAATAGTCACACAAGGTTGACTAATATTTTAAATTAGCAGAATGAGCCCCTGGTTTTGAATGCATATAAGTACTACCTTTACGTATTGTATCGCTTAACTGGTTTAAAGTTTAATGTAAAATCGTATGAAATTCTCCGATCAATCTATCGAGTTTGACGTTTCCCATATTAACGCTAAGCTGGTTTAACGTTTAATATAAAATTGTTTTAAATTCGCTGATAAATCGTCTTTCGACTATTAAGTTTTCCATATTCCGCTAATGCGTAGTGTTTGGTGTAGATACCATTACAGCTCACTTACGATCAGCTGTGCACTTAAACAATTCTGTATATCATTTCACGTCATTATGTCAATTGGTTCCTATTTTATTTATACAACTTTTAATATTGTGCAACTGGATTGTATTCTATGTTATGTGATAAAAGCGTACAAATTAAGTACTAAATAGTTACTAACGTAAGTTTTGAGTGGTACCTCATTCTAAGACTAAAGTTTGCTTGAAACAATTGAAAAAAAAATGCTGATGAAAATTAAGGGCTCAGCCACTGACAGACTATGTAAGACATGGTGAATACGATTCCCGACTCACTCGGACCAGATTTGAAATGTTTAAGTTTAAGTCTAATTCATTTCGAAAATTTCTTCTTGCCGGAAAGTCTTGATCTTCCCATAAAAAACCTGGATGAACATTGAAAAAAGAAAATCCTATTGCACAAACCTTTTAATTCAGTGCAACCGTAGTTCCAAAGGAAGCCAAGGGTAATAAATTAAAATTCCAATTTAGTGCAGTGATGCATTTCGGATCTTTTATTTGCACTTTGCCAAGCCAAGTGGGCAAGTATTTGAATTAGTTGCCAAGGGTAGTATTCCTTTATCTATTCTGTTTAGCGGTATTTTGTGTTGTAGATATTAAAAGTTGGTTATCAGCGCGTAGATGTAATTTGAAGTGACGATTACCATTATTTACATCTTAAGAAATGTCATTGTGATGAGCAACCTATTTTCTGTAAAATGTTTTTATTTTATATTGTTTTTTGAAGTTCAAGAAGTCTTAGTTTAGTTTTTGGGTTTTGTCACTGCTTTGGCCTGCTTGTGTGCTATTTTTCCCTTTTTCACTGTTTTCTTTTCGATATTTCTATCTTGTACCCCTTTTCCTCCCTTTTATGATTAAAAAACCAGCGTAGAGTCCACAACCCTTTAATTTCTTATTTTTTCATTAATACACTAACTGCACCCAAATAAAATTTAACCTATAATGGTGGGACGGCGCTCGAAAAAGTTAGGTTATCCAGTCAAGTGATTTTATTTCAAGTGAAATACCCAAACAGCTACCTAACATAAAACCGTCGGATGCTATTCCTTTGTCTATCCTATTTAACAATGCAGACAAAGGATAGTGCAGCTTAGGTTCGTTACTGCAAGCCAATACAAACAGGGACAAGATTTATGCGCGAATTGTGGCCGGGCGCAAGTTTCCGATCGCCATTCTGTGCCAAGAGGTGCGAATCCTCTGGTGGATATGCTATGTTTTGTAAACTTGAGGGTTTTGGAGTGGAAATTGTTAATCGTCTATCATCGTTCTGTGCCAAGAGGTGCAAATTCTCTGGGGGATATGCTATGTTTTGTAAACTTGAGGGTTTTGGAGTGGAAATTGTTAATCGTCTATCATCGTTCTGTGCCAAGAGGTGCAAATCCTCTGGGGGATATGCTATGTTTTGTAAACTTGAGTGTTTTGGAGTGGAAATTGTTAATCGTCCATCATCGTTCTGTGCCAAGAGGTGCGAATCCTGTGGGGGTATGCTATGTTTTTTATAAAATATAGGGTTTTGGTATTGCTGATGTGGTAAAAACAGCTGCCAGGCTAAACTGGGATTGGGCTGGTCACCTCTGCAGCATGCTGACCGATTTCTGGGCAATTACAGCAACCCAAAAATACACCACAAACAGGCGGCGGGATGAGCTGAACACCTTCATGAATGTCTGAGCAGAGGTGGCTCAGGAAAAAAAATGCGGAGAAAGAGGAGAGAGGTCTTTGCCCAGCAGTGGGACACTGACGGCTAGCTAAGAAGGCAAGGGTTTTGGAGTTAAAATTGTATCACTGCTAATCAATTTGTCTATCGGCTTTCTGTGCCAAGAGGTAGAAATTCTGTGGGAGACTATGTTTTATAAACTGTATGGCCCAGAAAACACGGTGAAACGCAACTGCAACGCAACTGAAATTGCTAGTTACTTACTGCTAGTTACTAAAGGAGTCTATAGCGGAAACTCCGATGCAAATCAAAAGTTTCAGTTGCGTTGCAGTTGCGTTTCATCGTGTGTTCTGGGTCTAAGATTTAAGAGTTCATTATACTATGGACTTTTCATAGTTAGATACAATTTATATTCTTTGAAATTAACAATATTTTTCGAGATATTTCCCAATGTTTAGCTATAAGTGGAACACAATCCCATTTCAGCATTGTTATTAGGCTTTGCAGGCCCCGTCTGCAGCAGTGTGATTCCCTAAAAAACCAAGGTCGAGTCGAGTACGATGACGAGCTCGACGTCGAGCTCCCACGTCGTTCGACATCATTTCGACGTTGAGCTCGACATAGAAGAAACTAGTGTTCTTTGAACGCATTTAGTTCAACGTCGAACTACTAATCTTAGACAGCTCGACACTGAAATAGAGTTGACTGACTATTTCTCTGGAATTTTAATCGATATATTTGACTAAGCGTTCTTAGGCTAAATATTGTGCGAAAAATTAATTAATTATATAATTTTAGGACTGGAATCAGAAAGACATGTTGTAAATATATATTTTTTTTATAAACAAAGAAAACAGTAGGTACAGTTTCTCAAAGAAAACAGTTTATTTGAAACTATAAACTCTATCTGGTGATCTTGTTAATTTACATCCTCGTCCATCATTTTCCAGTTTGTTGCTAATTTCCTACAATACCCAAAAGCAAGCCAACGCTGCTGCTCAAGACAGCGAAATATGAATGATTATTATAGTTACCTACAGAATACGTATATTAGTATTATAAATTCAAAGAGTAAAAGAGAAGTTTGTATTATATTGTATTGTATTTATTTAAGGTGAAATTATGTTTATTTACTTATTGGGTTGTAAATAAAAAGTTTTAAGAATTAAAGGAAGGATAGAGAGCATCCAAACTTATTGGTAAAGTAAAAAAAAACGTTATTTTTACGAATTCGAAATTTAAATTTCATTCAAAAATTTTGTTTTAATTGATCCTTAGACCATGGGAGGTCCTTAGACCAAGGGAGGTCGGTCCTCTGTATGAAAATTGAGGGCTCGAACCTCCCTCGGACGACAAGCGTAAAATTTTGATGTTTCTTTGACGCTATATTTTGAAAGAAGTTTTGCTTTCAAAATATGGCGTTGTCTGTATTGACATGTTTCAAATAGAAGAAATATTGTGGATTTCTTGCTGATTTCGAGCGATAAAGAAGAAACGCCCAGACGCTGCTCGTCCAGAATTGCAAGAGAAAATTAGTTCAGTGCTTATGCAATGCAATCATTATAAAATTAAATAATGTCTTTCATACGAGTAACATCTTCAAGGTATGAAGAAACGCATTGCCTACCTACGATAGGTACTAGGTATCTAGTTGTCCGTTAAAATAACTCGTATTATTTGTAGGAACGATGGAGTTTCACCGCTTTTCTATCAATATTAAAGGAGTCTGTGATGCAGACTTGAGGCTGATGAATGTTGTGGCTCGATGGCTGGATCCACACATGATGCCACTAGCTTCAATAACTCAATATTAAAAGGTAACATTTAAATTCATTCACCTTTTTTAACTACTCTGTAGATAGATACATACCTACATTATCGTCTCTTTTTGAGTTCCATAGTCAACGTAGATAAAACCCTTACAATTTCACTCTATAAATACCTATTATAAAACAATTCATAACTGGAATAATATTATGTAAATACATTTTCTAGGTCAGTGTGATGCTGGTGAATTTGGAGACCGCTAGATGCTTGGAGACAGGCCTATCCAAACAGAGTTTATTTATTACCACTTCTCCTAAATCCAACTATAACTGCTGACACCAGATACAGTGAAGCCCATATTTTAAGACTAGAAATACTAGTGAATGGTTTTAATTTTTAAAAGGACTTTGTTGTTTGGTTTAATAAAACATTTTATCATATATATTTAATGCATTTTTATTATACTTATAACACAATGAAAACTAAGAATCAAACAACACACAGAAAATATTAACTTCCTCGTTACACTTTATCCACTGGGATACAACAGAATAACTGGTACCTATTTGGTACCACCACGTTAACGTACATTCTTCTTTAAATTCTTCCACTTTGAAAGTGGTTGCTGCGGAGTTCGACGATAGACTGTCCCTGAGGCGTTTACTAAGCTTCATAAAACATTAAACATACTGGCGCAGTAACATTTAACTGGTGGATTGTTTATAGAAACGGAGATTTGGTAGCAGTAACCAAGTAAGCATCTAGCTGAAGGTATAGGTTATTACGACCCGGCGATGATGAATGATGTATATGTTACGGGCAATGTGATTAATGCGGGCAGTATGCATAATGCCCGAGCATTATGAATAATGCCCAGCTGTATCGGGCAATGTGATAAATAACTTTCAAATCTGTGCTATTTATCACAATGCCCGGGCATTATGACAAAGACCAGTGGGCAATTTGATAATAATAGCCCGTTTACTTGATAATTGTAGGTTGCGATAATTCTAAAGTCGCCAAATTTTTGATACGTTGTCAGAGACATATTAGTGGACAATTTTTTCAGAAATTTTAAGTCATTACTTTAGGTAGAATTTAGGTTTTTGCATTTTTATCAACTAAGATTATTGAAGTAGAGTAGAATAATAATTTGGCAACTCATATGTTATGTTATTAAGTACTTCAATACAATAAAGTTTTTAGAAACTTTACGTATCTGCTGCATGCATAGGTACCTACCTAAAGGAAAAAAATGCTCATAATTTCGGCATGAAATTGAAATTAAATATTAAAATGAAAATTCTTTTAATCCTGTAGGTTAGGTTTGACAACACTCTAGACGGGTAATTTTTTAAAGTTAATGCTAAATTCGCAAGAGTTTCATTTTCTTTTTCATTTTATAGAGAAGAACCTAGCAAGAAATTCTGTTGGGTTGCTCTTTTCAATTTTACAAATTCTTAGGCTGAAACACAGAAACAAACATTAAAATTTACATTTCAATAGAGCTTAAATCAATAAACAAGTAATAAAAAATTTGCCCCTGCAATATCCAGAACAAGGTATAGGTAAAACGGGAAGCTGAAAAGTGAAAGCTTGATAGAATCCGCATAGGTACCTACATGACCGGCCATCACTGCAGCACCTTCACACAGGTCTCAACGCATGTGCCAGCCATCAACCCTTTCCACATATTTTAGGGATTTAGGAAGTATTTTAGGGAAACCAGCACATGCCACCCTTTGACCAATCAGAGTCCGGAATGGCCTAACCTAAACTAAAACCCAACTTAACTTATGAAGAAACGATGAGAATTTTAAGTTTCATAATACGTACACATTTATTTAACTTTCAGTTAGGTTTAGGTGAGATAAGGTTTCATTGTAAAATAAAAAAAAGTACTGAAACAGTTTATTATCACTCTGCCCAATAGGTGACGGGCATTATGCATAATGCCCGGGCAATTTTATTAATTGCATAGTATTTATCACATTGCCCGCTTATATTGGGCATTATTCATAATGCCCGGGCATTATGCATAATGCCCAATTAATCACATTGCCCGTAACATATATAACTCGAAAGCTTACAACAGCTGACACTGGAATAAATTAAATTAAAGTAGATTTTCACCGTTCAAATTTAGATTTTCAACATGTCTTCATGATTTCAGACCTAAAAATGTATAATAAATTTTAATTTTACCCTCAAAATACTTATTCAAATATTATATCGATTTAAAATTCAAGAGTAGTCAGACAACTCTATTCCAGCGTCGAGCTGTCGAGCCAGCGGTACGGCTAGACGTCGAGCAAAATGTGTTCGGGAATACGATTTTTTTCGTCGTTAGTCTCACGTTAAGCTCGATGTCGAACCTTGTGGCAGCCCGACTCTGAGGCTCGACGTCGAGCCCAAAATCGAGAAAACTTAATTTGACATTCTGTTAATGTCAACATTATGTCAACAAAAAAATATTTCTAATAAATTTGATTTTATGTAGTTTTTCGCAATAAATTCCAAAATGTAAGGACAAGTATACGTTTATTTTCAATCATTTCATTCATTCATATTATTTAAGAGCCAGGCTCATGTCGGTGGACGAATCAACGACAAGCAACCAACATCATTCATCATTTAGCAAATTTTTATCGTTCCTTTTATCTTTTGTGTTTATAATACAGATATACGTGTTCCGTAGGTAACTATAATTATAATTCCTATTTCCAGCATGTCCAGAAGCGGCTGTCCTATCTTTGTCGCAGCAAGAAAAGTTGCTTGATTGTCTGAGCTGCAGCTTTGGCTTGCTATTGAGTATGTACGGACAAATCACGCAAGACGTAGAGATAGCACCGCATTGCAGGATAATATATGCAACAAACTGTGGTGGACGAGGATGTAAATTATCAAGATCACCAGAAGTTTAGAGTTTCTAATAAACTGTTCTCTGTGAAAACTGTTTGGCTTTTTGTATACTTTGTGTGTGTGTTGAATACTGTATTAGTGTCTGATCTTTGTTTCCTGATTACAGAAAATAAATATATAAATAAGGCTTCTTAGTTGTCTCGCCTGTCGTAGCATTTCGTATAACTTAAAGCAAAGAAAACATTACAGACAATCTGGCACTCATTTTAATGATAAAAATCATGTGTTTTGAGGAAAACTCTGTTTTAACATTTCAAAAAATTTATTGGAAAACCATTATTACATAGGTAGTTAGTAGAAATGTTCACGGCAAACACACAGACAGATATAAAAATTAACCAATAAACTAATTATGCTTACTTCATAACACGCTTTCTCCTAAATTACACAAATTCCTACTTAACTCTCAGACTTAATACATTTTTAATATTACACTTAGTTATGTACTCTTCATTTAAAGGTTTAGTTAGTATATCTTCAGGTTGGTCATTGGTCGCAACGTACTTGACTTTCAGCCCCTTCTTGATCTATAACAGTTTCAGATACGTACACAATTTTCTATATCAAGTGAAACTGGAGACTCGATAGCTTCGGAACCATCCTGGTTTAGGAAAACTAGATCCCGTTAGCTTTTAATTTAAATATCCACTTGCTACTTACTACCTTTCCATTCACTGGCGAATCACATACGTCCCAAGTATTATATCTAAAGTAGCAAACAACGAACACCACATTAAGCTATTCATGGACGCTTATTATAGGTAACGATATTTAGTGTCTTTAAGCTTCAACCGTTCCAATGAATCTCTGGCAACAATTAACAATTTCTTCTTTCAGATCTAACGAAGGACGGTAAGTTTTTTTCAGTTCCTTCCTTCATATGATTATCTTTTCTTGAAGTATGTCTACCTTCGCAACAACACAGAAAGTTCTCTTTCTATTCCTTTTTCCTCTCGCTGGTACAAGTATCTTCAAGTTTCTTCTATTTCGTTGGTAAACGACCTCACATGAATATTTTTTATTATTTACTAAATTTTTGATCACGACAAACAGATGTCAAAAGTAACCAAAGACACATTTGACGGAAAGAATCGAGGTGGTCGACGAGGCGGTAGGCAAAGTCGAAACCTCCCTCGGTCGAAATGGAATTTCGTTATGGCGCCTCTACACAGTCGTCGAGACTCCCCGAGACAGGACGAGCGCGGGTGGGTACAGGGCGCTCTCGTCTCCTCTCGTGGCCTCATTTGGTCGCTCTCGGGCGCGTGTCGGTCTTTTGATGTCCCTCTAGCTAGCATCCTCACCTTTGAAAACTTAAAGAATATAAATTTTGACGATGCCAAAATTTAGTGCTTAATTAGTCAAAATTAGTCACCATAGTAAAATAATTAGTCGTCTTTTAATTTAGAAGATATAGCCGCAGTTTACTGAGGATGCTAGCTTAAGGCTCAAGCTAGCATCCTCACCTCTCATGCTGCCAAACGGTGCGTCCTATCGATTTGGTTTATATTCCAACATTTAGTCGTCAATTAGTCATTAATACTCACCTAAGTTCCAAATTTAATCGCCTAATCGTTTTCAAGTTATAACTACAACCTACAAGCCGCTGAGGATGCTAACTATAGGATTTCAAGGTACGTCATATCTGTGGCTAAGCTGACCTTTCCAGTTCAAAATTAGGGTCAAGAATTAGTACACAATTAGTCGTCCCGAATTACATTCGATTTGATTAAATTTACGTCATGGAAGTACTTTAAAAATCCTTATAAACTTCTTCATACAAATTGTGATGGTACAGTCGTGAACAAAATAATAACGGAGGTGCGATTTAATGATTGTCGAAAGGTATTTACGCATACCATTTATGCATATTGTAGATAGGTATAAATAATAATTATATCAAATTAATACTATACTTACCTTTTATGTATAAGTATGAAGCTAATGATAACTCGATATTCATATATCAAGAAAGATATAAAAAAAAGCTTTTATATATTTTTAATGATATTTATTTGACTGACAGCAGCAAGTTACTTTTGAAGTTCGTAGCCTCTATTGAACTCTATGATGACTACACAAGTGTCATATTAATTTGTAACAAAATTAAAAATGTTTTACAGTGACACCTTTCTTTCTACGTTTGAATAAAATATCAAATTAAGTTGAGAACCAATGGTGTCTTTTACCTAATGGAACATATAAAGACTGATTTACATTAAATTTAATGATAGAGAGGGTTTTTATAAGGGCGTTTGTATGCTTTAAACGAATTGTACCTATCCTTTAAAAATACCCTATTAATTAAAGAACATTAAGAACCAATTGTGATTATTTTGCTGTGATTAAAACCAAATAGGTAACAAAGCATTGTATTAGTACATAATCGTAGCAATAAGAACAAACTGTGATTATTTTAGTACTTAACCATTGTGATCAAACCATATTTACAAATTGTTTAATTTGTTTGTTTATAAATAAATATCATTAAAAATATATAAAAGCTTTTTTTTATATCTTTCTTGATATATGAATATCGAGTTATCATTATCTTCATACTTATACATAATAGGTAAGTATAGTATTAATTTGATATAATTATTATTTATACCTATCTACAAAATGCATAAATGGTAATGAAATGAAATGAAATGATCATTGAAATGAAATGATCATTTAATCCTGTAGGTTTTTTGACAACACTTAGGACGGGTCATTTTTTAAAGTTAATGCTAGATTCGCAAGAGTGCAGTTTTCCCCAGAGAAGAACCTAGCAAGAAACTCTGTAGGGTTGCTCTTTTTCATTTAAGTTTTACAAATCTCAGGCATAAACACAAACATATACCTAATAAAATTAATATTTCAAAAGAGCTATCCATAAATAAAAATAAAAATTTGACCCCGCAATATCCAGGAAAAGTAAGGTAATAAATGGGAAACAGAGAAGTGAAAGGCTTAGTTTCATAGGATCCGCATGACATGACCGGCCATCACAGCAGCACCTTCACACAGCTCTCAACGCATGTGCCAGCCATCAACCCCTTCCACATATTTTAGGGAAGTAGGAGACCCGACACACAGCGCCACCACTGCAACGGCGTAAGCGAGCATGACATGTCACACGTTTCGCCTTATTCATAAAAAAATCTTAGCTATTACAGATACCATACCTACCAAGATACTGCAGAGGCAACATTTTTAATACACAATAACATTCATATCGTCAGTGGAAAGGATAAAATGCTAAAGCGCCAATTTGGCCATATTGAGTTATATATACAGTTCGACTGCATTTTTTTTTCTGCGTCGATCTAGCTAGGTTTCGTAGCGATCTGAGCACTTTTTTGGCGCTTTAGCATTCCGAATTTTTGATAAATCACCTAAAACATCGCCAGCAAAATGACTAAAGCGGCGCTTTTTCGGGCTTTTTTTAACAAAAGTCGCTTAAGAACTTTTTCTGTTACGCTTTTTTTTTGTTACTGTGACGTTAGCATTTTTTCGTTGATTTTATTTTTGATAGTTGTGCAGCGGTTAGCAAAAAATGCCTTTTGTGTTTCTATATAACTTTGTTCATTAGCAATTTTCCAACACTATGATTTCAAACTGTATGGCGTTTTAGCAAAAATTCTATGAATAATATTGTAAGTATGGATGTCGCTTTAGCAAAAATCACTTACTATTCCTCTTATCAATACTTACCACTTTTCAACGTTAGCAAAAATGCTAAGTTTTATGTGATCAACAACATGATTAACTGGGCATTATTAAGAGACATTGAAGACGTACGCGCGTTTGCGGAGCGTACGCGTTATTTTTTCTACTTCCAACGTGATTAACGTGATTAACAACGGACATTATAAGTAGGGTCCGATCATTATTAATAACGCCCAAGAGAGACGGGAAAACTGACTAAACTTATGACTTGGACCGGGCGATATGAATAATTCCTTACTTGTAGCCGTGCAATATGATAAATTGGACCACGGCCGTTGTCAAAAATTGATTGTAGAAAATATAAATGCAAAAATAACTCGCCACTTAACCAAAATGGGGCACCTCAACTCAGATAGATTAGTTTCAGGTTACTTTTTTTATGACAACCCGAAAAACCGACACGAAAAGGTTAGGTTCATAAACAAAAATACTCAGTTCACCTTTTTTGTTACTTTTACCATGATAGGGTGGGCATTATTCACAATGGCCGAGAAAAGTGATAATCATGCAGTATTTAATCACATTGATCACATTGTCTAATTGAGTCGGGCATTATTAATACACACCGGCCATTATTAATAGTGACCGGACTTATCTAATTGCCCGTAACATCTATACGGGTTAAGCAAAATTATATTTATTCGTAGTTAACTTTAATTAGGTAGTTAAGAAGAGAAGACAGTTAGTAAGTAGTATTTTTTGTTTAGTGAGTTCCAAAAAGAAAAAGGGTTGTCCGAAACTCATTAAACATAACACTTATCGCCTAAAGATTTACGTGGCATATGACTCATTTCGCCTAAAACTCTATTCACACAATTTGAAGTTTCTTACAAAGTTTTATTTCTTCGAAAATATGTTTAAAGTGTGTTTTCATAAGCACCGAAATGGGGCACCCCGTCTCTAATAGGTTATTTTTTATGACTAGGTACCCAAAATTAGGTAGGCGACACAGCAAAATGCAGGCACACCGACACGGAAAGGTTAGATTTAGATATTTTATTTTTATGAAAACCCAGAAAACGGGTCTGTGACAGACGTATAAAATATTATTAGTCCCCATCAAAATTATGCCATAGCATTAATAGGACGTACGTTATACGATATAAGTTTAGTAAAAATGGCATTCTGCATTAAACATTATAATGCAATAAGTACAAGTTTAGGACAATACATTTTATAAAAAAGGAAAAGGGTAGACCCAAAAAATATTTTTCATTTGTTATAAAAGTTGATAACAGTTCCGTTTAAGTAACATCAATAAATTAGATGGTTAGCTATATTTTTTAAATAGATTTTTTCATATATGGGTGAATAAGCATTTTGTCTAACAAATGTTTTAAACAAATGTAGATTGAATCATACTGTTAGAAATTTTTTCCTGTCGCTTTCTTCTAGATATGGTATGTTTAGCAAAAGTTTCATGATTATCATTTGATAAAATCAAGTAGATTAGTATTTTCCGTTGATTGGATAAGAGACTTTTGCCGTATATTAGCATTTTAACATGAATTGGTTTTTCAAAGTAGATAGAGTTTAGCATTTTTTTCCTGAATATGTTTTTCTTATTTTTCAGCGTCTTTTTGCTAAAGCGCCACTTATTTCAGTAACGGAAAGAGATAGACACTCACAGTTATGCTGAATATTTAGACAAAAAATCAAATTATATTTTGTCTCTTTACAACATCTCTCTACCTCTAACAATTTCAGAGATATAAATTTTTTTCGCAAAAAAAAAACTTTAAACTCGATTTCCCACAAATGCCATTTTGGCGGTTTAGCATTTTATCCTTTCCACTGACGATATACTTAATTTAAGGAATGTAAGAAATTCACAATTGTATAAGTATGAACAGTTATGCCGTATAAAGAAAGCTTGATAGAAGAGCAGGTCAATCCCATGGATTTGAGTCATCTAAATAATCGTATGCGTCGTAATCGGTATGCGTAAATACCTTTCGACAATCATTAAATCGCACCTCGGTTATTATTTTGTTCACGACTGTACCATCACAATTTGTATGAAGAAGTTTATAAGGATTTTTAAAGTACTTCCATGACGTAAATTAAATCAAATCGAATGTAATTCGGGACGACTAATTCTTGACTAATTCTTGACCCTAATTTTGAACTGAAAAGGTCAGCGTAGCCACAGATATGACGTACCTTGAAATTCTCTAGTTAGCATCCTCAGCGGCTTGTAGTTATAACTTGAGAACGATTAGGCGATTAAATTTGAAACCAAATCGATAGGACGCACCGTTTGGCAGCATGAGAGGTGAGGATGCTAGCTTGAGCCTTAAGCTAGCATCCTCAGTAAACTGCGGCTATATCTTCTAAATTAAAAGACGACTAATTATTTTACTATGGTGACTAATTTTGACTAATTAAGCACTAAATTTTAGCATCGTCAAAATTTATATTCTTTAAGTTTTCAAAGGTGAGGATGCTAGCTAGAGGGACATGTCTTTTGGCCCCAGTCAAAGGGTCTCGTTGGCTCTCGCGAGGTAAACGAGAGCGAGCATGTACACACTCGTTTATTTGATTGCTCGCTGACAATATTTTTCTGATTTGTTTACGTATTTCTACTAGTACTTAGTAATCATTCACAATTTTCTTTTCTCCATGATTTACGAATTTTTTTTTATAAGTAAATATATGCTTAAAAATATTGTAGTAGCTCACTACACAAAGACAAATAGCAGCAGCAACTTCTACGTCCGTTGTTGCGTAAGTCTTCAGTTCAAATGGTAGAACGAGTGTGTACAGGGGTGCTCTCGACGAGAGCGTTCTCGGCCGCCGAGCCTCCCGGCGGCGAGAGGCTCTCGCTCGACGAGTGAGTAGAGGCGCTATAGAGGAAACCAAATTTTGTATGAGAAATACCCTCCTTTCGACCACGACTAGTTCCAACTCACACCATGCTCGACGACGAGGCGCTAGTGTCGTAATTTAGTGTCGAATGAAAATTAGAGAATACGAGTAAAGACGAGTCACGTGACTCGACGCTGGCTCAGCGCTGTTTCTAGGTCGAGGTTTTTTCGGGAATCGCTATGCTGTGCTTCGGTTATTTGTTCAATGTTTAATCCTTTGACGATATAAACTCTGAAACGTGCGGGATTTCGGACCCGAAACAACTAATATAATGCACCAGAATTTACTTGAAACCTAATTTGTATCAACCTATCTACAGTTCAGGTGTCAAGTTCATCGATGCGCGGTAAAACTTACACACGAGAATGAATTTGAGACCTTATTTGTTGGAGCCTGTTTACATTTCAGGTGTCAAGTTGATGCGTTAAACTTTACATAAACACAGTTGGGTTTTGACATCTGTCGCTTAATAGCCGCTTATGACAGTTGTTTTGGTAGAAATTAGCTAACAACGGTTACAGAATATTGATAAAGTTTTGCTATTGGTGGAAGTTTCTAGCATTAGGTTAGGGAAAAATATTTCGTAAATTCGCAGCGATTTCGCTACTTTGTCTACAATAGTTATATTCGTTATAGCGATAAGTGTTTAGGCAGCTGGTAGTTTGGTTGAGAAGGGACGAAGTGTACGTAGAGAAACTGCAATCAATTACGTATGGTTTGAATTCACTATATTGGTAAAATTATACAATTAGAGAACACTGTAGGTCGGTCAGATCCAAGTTGGTAAGTAGGTAAATAATTTGAAGTATGAAACAGGAAGTACAACTTTCCATAGACAACAATTATAGACAAACTAAACTTTATCTTTGTTGGTGTTGCCAACAATAAGTATCTTATCTTTTCTAGCCATCAGTGACCCACTGCTGGGCAAAGGATTCTCTCCTCCTTCTCCATGATTCTCTCAAGTAGGTTACTTAATAATACATTCATACTTATCCGTCACGTCTCTCTCCCTTTGTAGTAGGCAGAGACCACATCTCCTCTTGCTACGATCCAAACACACTTCTTTCGCCTCATCCACACTCATCAGTCGCCTCATACATGCACGTCGGTTTAGGGTTGTCATTTTAATCATTATTATTTATTTATTATTTTATTCATTTAAATCGGCTGCTTTATTTACTTCCACATCAATAATAATTTTCATTAACCAAATCTTTTAATTAAATTATCAACTTACCAATTAAATATTATTAACGGATGAATAATTCGGAAAGCCTCGATTCCTGGTAACCATTCAATGTTACAATACGAATATAAAAACGTTACCGTAACGTTACCTTCCATTTTGAGTTCCGTTTAATCACATTAGCGTTCGGAGATGGCTCTTCACAATTCGAACGGCGAGAACAGGGGTGGATTTAGGGTAAGGGGGTATTTTATGTGTCTCCACACTAAAGCCGGCTGTTTCTTCGGTCCTAATGAAAATATAAGGTAACTCACCTTGCTAAAACTTCAAATATTATGTAAATACGAGTAACTGTGTCTATTTAGGTATTTGAAGATTATTTCTATTTACTATTTATATATTCTACACACCAAAGCCGCCGGGCAATATCGAAGGCATTATTTTCAAAAAAAAAAAACGAACAAATGAAGACCATCGGATTGGCAGTTTCGGTGTGTAGACACCATTATTTACAGGCGACCTCCGTGGTATCAGTGGTATCCGTCAAACTGTAAATAGATAAAAAGAATATTGTACGCACCAAATACAAAGAAAAACAGCTAAAAGAAGAAACTACGAGTTCAGTGCAGAGTACGTTAGGCAAACTATCATGCAAAATAATTCCTCAGGCATTCAATTAATATGTCAACAACAACAGTATGACAATTTAATCAAGAAAAACATATTACACTTGAACACACTATCAAAATAGCTTTTCCAAGAAGAAAAACTGGAATTCAAGTAAATTGACCTAACCTAAGGGTTACGGTTGCCTGAAAGATATTGCTACCTCGCAATAAGGCCGCCTGTTGCTTCTTATATTCTTGTTTGTGTCTGTACCTTATATCTTTTGTGCAATAAAGAATATTTGTATTGTATTGTATTGTATTGACCGCCCAACATCCCCTAAATCCGTCCACGTCTGAAACGAAATGTATTTAAGCGGCTCCAACTCAAGTTTAAAACTATTTGCTTTGGATATTATGTTACGAGTGGTTCGCAGAGATGGAATGGAAACAGAAATACTGGCTGTTTGTTATGAAAGTTATTTCATTGTTGATCCGGCAATTCTTCTAATTTTAAATCAAATAAAACACTCAAATGAAAAATTCCGACTTTTATAATTGTCACCTGTTGATCTGAAATTATTTATGTTACCGACATAGATTTGTATTACACCCAGAACACACACGGTGAAACGCAACTGCAACGCAACTGAAAGTGCTAGTTACTTTTGAGTTGCATCGAAGTTTCTGCTATAGACTTCCTTAGAAAATAACATACGATGCAACTAGTTTGAAACGTTTCGTTCGTTTCAGTTTGCTATAGCAGAAACTTCGATGCAACTCAAAAGTTTCAGTTGCGTTGCAGTTGCGTTTCACCGTGTGTTTTGGTGCTTAGAGGTTGTATTTAGTCGTGTTTTATAAAGTTGAGTAGTTTTGACAGTGATTTTAAAGGAGCTGAATAGAATCGCTGAAATTGTGTGTCGAAGTATTCTTGTGACTACGTACAAAGACATGAAGAGAAAAAGTAGGTTACCAAAAGGAGATTTATCGGTCTGGTTGAAACTATATTCGATTGAAGAACACTATTCGCTTCACTGCGTTTTGCAGTTGTTCAGCAGTCCCTAAAAGTTCTCAGTGTCTGCTTAAATAGGTACCTACTTATTTTGATAGTAATGTTCTTATTTTTGAGGAACAATTCCAAAAATACACCATGTACGTCTATGTTTAAAGTATTTCTTCAATTAGCCCTTATGTAAATTATCCCAATATTTCCTTTTTGGTAAGGTAATAATTCAAATAGCAGAGATCACGTTTTTTTGTTCCATCCCCATTTATCAATATCTGCACCACCTATTAAATTATTTAACATAAATTTTATTTATTTAACTTGCAAATGGAAGTTTTTCTGATGCCAGTCGAATTTGTTTCCGTGATGCAAACGTCGAATGAAAATTAACTATTCTGTTAAATTTATTTATTAACGGATTTATTTATAATTCGTATATTTATTCTGGAAAATGGAGATTGAAATAAAATATTATTTTATAATTATAGGCTTTTAGCTTTTCAATTCTATAAAAGCTCTCGTATTGTATGCACTATTTAAGGCCAAAACACACCGGATGCGTATGCGTCGTACGCGGCGTACACGTCGACGTGACGCGTACCCCGGTGTCACATCGGGTTACACCGTAACTAAGAACGTGGCTACGCCGTGCTTACGTCTACGTTACGCGTACGCATCCCGTGTGTTTCAGCCTTTAAAGAGATCTTTTACGTAAGTAAGCCTTTAACTTTTTGGTCCTTGCACACAATATATCTCCTTATATCTTTTTGTGAATTAAAGAATATTTGTATTGTATTGTATTGTAATATAGGCAATTGTACCCCTAATCTAAGTGGCCATAGTAATCTTTAAATGCAGCTTGCTTAGCATGGCACTCCGTGACAAGACGTTGTCGTGCATTTGTCACGCTTACGTCTCTGTCTATAGTATTAAATGTGATAAGGACAGCATGCGTGAGATAATTGTCGCAGCGCGCCATGCTAAGCCCCCAGAAGTAGGTTTCCCTAGAAGCCCTTTGCAAACTGCCATACAAATAAGGGCGCTTCGGAACTTACGGTTCTCCAGGGGTCAAAGTATGCTCATTTACAATATTCTCAGTTGTATGTCGGCATGCAACTTGTTGTGCGGCAGTTGAAGCGGTGGTAGCCCAGTTGGTAGAACGCTTGCCTCGAACTCCGAGAGCGCGGGTTCGAATCCTGGTGCGGGCACGTACCTCTGAGTTTATTTCTCATGTACGGATCAATTTATTCGATTACCACTTGCTAACGGTGAAGGAAAACATCGTGAGGAAACCTGCATACACTAGAGAAGAAATTCGAAGGTGTATGTGAAATCCGCCAACCCGCACTTGGCCAGCGTGGTGGATTACGGCCTAATCACTCTCTGTATGAGAGTAGGCTCGTGCCCCTCGGTGGGGACATATATGGGCTGATAAAGTATGTCGGCATAGTGTCAATGGCAGTCTTTAACACATTTATTCGCAAATCATTGATCATTGTTTAGCAGAATACCAAATGTGTCAAAAATGCCATTGACACTGTCGACACACAACTGAAGCTATTTTAAATAAGCAAACTTGGGCTCCAAGTCTCAAGCAAATAATGAGTTTAATTTTGAACCGTGCCGATGTTTACGCCCGCACTGACTGAATGTGTATATGTTTGATAATTTTGGATGAGAAATAACCCCTTTCTAGCATTCTATTTGATGGTTCTCCAATTTTATCTGGAATAGCACTTCATTCAAGACATCGGGAGATAGCTATCTTTCTAGTTCAGCAATCACCCTTAAAATGTTCCAATGTCATGCCCATTTTAAATAAATAAAACAAAAGAAAACTCAGACTAAGTCCTCAGGCCCACAATAAACCAAGTTGCTGTTTATTTATTTAAGAAGTTTCCAGTGATATAGGGCGCCAGGGTTGGCCTTGAATTACGACTTGAACTTCAGAACCTTTCGGCTTTAAGGCAAGGAAAGACCCAGTTACTCTTGTATGTATGGAGTTGTTTAGAAGGTAAATGCAATTTTAGCTCGGTTTTATTTCGGTGATTTTTTTTGCCAAGTCTAGAGTACCCTAAATCGACGTGCGTGTATGAGGCGACTGTTAAATGTGGACAGAGCGATAGACTTCTCTCTCTGTGGGGTCTGCAGGAAGAAATTTCTTTTAGAAATATGCTGTACCTCTTGTATAACTTCTCTTTTTTCTGTCTCTATGTACTATAATCTTACAATAAACTGTTAAATAAATAAATAAATAAGTGTGTTTGGATCGTAGCGAGAGCGGAGTGGTCTCTGACTACCACGACCGAGGTGAGTGGAAATGTTTATGAACCTATGTTTAGCAGTTAACATCTTACGGCTGATGATAATGAAGATCTAATCTAATTTTGCCATTTGTGTCCCACTGCTGGGCAAATGCCTCTCTCCTCTTCCGCCATGACTTTCTGCCTCGAGCTTCCTCCGCCCAGGTACTTAAGAAGGTGTCCAGCTCGTCCCGCCACCTTTTCCGTGGTCTGCCGCGACGCCGTTTGGCAGTTGGTAGCCATTGGGTAGCTGTGATAATAATGATAAACGCAAGAAAAGCTATAGAATTTTGAAGCAGTGCTTCTTAATAATCAATTACCTATACTAGCAATAAAATGAGACCAATTTGAAGAGAAAAGATTCGATTCCAAACTCAGAATTTAATAAATCAATGCAAACAACCGAGACATTTTCTATTCAAATGCATTCACTTCTATTCATGTCTTTAAAGCTAACGAAACCTCACAAGCGTTTCACGTATTGTATTGCATTGGATAGAGTGACGTTTTCCAACTTGTCGAGAGACTGATCCGGGTTTTTGTTGGACAACCATTTATACAAGGTGACTTTAAATTACTGAACTATAGAAAAGGATATGCATGTACTCGTGATAACAATCAGCTTTTACTATGGGGCCAAGTCCGAAATCATTAAAAAAAATATATTTCCCCATACTGTTAGCTATTAGTATGGGAAGTTTAAATTTTTTTTAATGATTTCGATTTTCGATCTTGGCCCCGTAGTAAAAGTTGTATGTGTCACGAGTACATACATATCCTATTCTATCGTTCACTAATTTAAAGTCACCCTATATGTCGCTTATTTGGTTTCACCTGTTTGATTGGTGATCTTTGCACGACAGCATGTTGGCCGATGTTGTGGCCAGCGTGTCTTCACGCAGCATCCTCGCTGCGGTCACAATCACGCTATAATCCTTCGATCTGCGTTGAAAAACTGACTCCAATCTTGGGCCGATTTGTAGGCCAACAGTCAATATATCTACCATAGTGTCCCCGAACCTTCGCTCTACATGATGGCTGATAGTTATTGGCCACGACATTGGCCAATACGTTGGCTATCGTGCCGTCTTTAGGTGATATTTAGGTGACTCGTAGAACCCGTTGGATCTGCACTGCGTTTCTATTGGTCGTGTATTTGATCCGACAAGTGTGAATAGCATCATATAAAACGCTGTGTCACAGGAGTATCTGCGTAATAACTAGATCCAACTCAACAAGTCGGAAAGAGTTTTTAGTATTTATTTATTGCAAAAAGTTACATTTTAGTACAGTACAGTATAAAATAGTAACTACCTTGTAAAGGAATATTTGCATGAGGGCTTGAGGAAGAGAAATAACTGCAAATTGAAATGAAACACAAAATGCTTTAAACATTTATTTATTGTTCTGACAGTGAACTAGTAGAAATTTTACTTAGAACAACAACGGAACGCTATATTTCAAAAACAAATACATTCAGTAAATTAGTTTTTGTTTGAAGATTAGGATTCTGTTGCACATTCTGTTTGCTGATTTTAATTTATTTTGATTTCCACTTGTTTAAAACTGCTGTATAATCCGGCCAAATAAAAAGCAATGGCGGTTGTATGAAACTTGTAACGTTGAGAGGCGGTCATTTAAAAAGTTGGGTTATACAGTTGAGTGATTTATTACGGTGTTTTAAACAAGTAAAATTGCTTATAATTTGTTGTTATAAAAGTTGTTACTTAATCAGATTTATATTAGTTGTTTTTAAACAGGGTTAGGTACTATAAGTTACATATTTGGCACAATAACATTTGGCATAATAACTTATCTCTATTTTGAAACATCAGTCTTTTAAAAGATAAAATTTAATTTGGGTAAAAATGATTAAAGAACATCCTAATTATCTATTAATCATAATATAATTTAAAATTGTTTCTTATATGGTACACTTCCTATACAATATTATGATTGAAAAATGTTGATATGGTTTACAAATAATAACAATTATTATTATTATCTATAAAAAACAGGGTTTGGAAACATTTTGTTGTTATCTATGGTGTGGGGTTCGGCAGTGACCTGAAATATGAATTTAATATTAGAAATTTAAATTTAAAAAGATTAACATTCGATTTTTGAATGGAACATTTGATTTCGATTATATTTTACACTATACTTAAGTATACACGATGTTGTTTCCTTTGATGACAAAAATCAAGGAATACCTGCCTATGAAACTAAACTAATTCCGACAAAACGGTCAATGGTTCGATGATACAAAATGGTGGAAATTATGGAAAAATTAACACGAAAATGAAACGTCATTTCTTTATGAAGTGTGTTTGGGTCGCAGCAAGTAGTGGGAATTGGTATCTGTCCTAGATGAACGTGACGCGAGGCAGATATGTATGTATGTCTTTATTCAGCGGATTTACCCCTAAACAGATTATATCAACATATAATTTCAGCTAAATTTTAATGACAATATTGCTGACTGATTATTCACAATTTAATTATAGCATTTGCTAATTACGCAACCGTATTAGAGAACGCATTAACTCATTACGTTTGCCATTTAGGATTGGTGCCAAATAAGCGGCCAACGTTGGCCCAAATGCATTGGATAAATTAAATACGTACTAAATTGATGAGCTTGGCTCATGATTGGCCTGTATTGGTTTAGGTATGTCACATAAGACGTGCTTAGAACCTATGTAATATTGTACATTGATTTAATCTGATTAGATTAATTGTTAATTGGATGTTTAAACACGCGGCAGCGAGGCAGCCAAGTTAATGAAATAAATACGTGTCTACTTATTTAATACTAAAGTTCTTGGCTTATGTAATCAAATAATTCTTTTTTACCTTTGCTTTTGCCTTCTAACCTAACTTGCCACAATGTTAATTGCACATACTTAATCACGTCACGTGAACAAATGACAAGCTGTTTGACATGACATATCTCAGGAAAGACAATTTTGAGTGTGACCTAGCATAATTTATTTATGATTGTTTTTGCAAAGACTTTTAATCTTCTGACAAAAACTTTGAGTATAGAATATATAAGGAGGTGCCATACCGTCTGGATCTGCGTGTCTGGTCTAGCGCAAAATGGCTACCTTTTTGTATGGAATTCCTTATCGTTTGACAGGTCATCTACCAAGAAAACTATGAAAAACTTGCGCCAATCTTGGCAGGCTGTTATAAACTCATTTGTATATGAAAAAAGAAATGGGGCCACTCCTTATATATTCTGTACTCAAAGGACAAAAACGTAGTCGCAAAACAGTGACGTCTTGTCATGGCTAGTATCAACACAGTTCTAAATGTTGTCGCTTCTCATTCCCTGTCTTTATCACTACTTCGTTTCGATGGGAAAACGGTGTGATAGATATGTATGTTTGTATGTTTACTTACGTCGCGGTAAGGCAGTGACTGTAGCTTTGGACGTGCTGTCGCTGTCATCAGATTCTGAACGCGTCTGGAAGCTGGTTTCTGTTGGCAAATCGTATTAATTGTTATCAAATGTTTTAATAGAGATATAAAGAAAAGAAAAAGAGAATAATGGAATATCTAAACACATCCGGGCCGTGTCCGGGACGTGTCATGACGACGTGTGTGAACGAATCCATAGAAAATGTATGGAATGATATTTTTTTCCTGACACGTCCCGGACACGGCCCGGATGTGTGTACTTTAAGTACCTTTAAGTAGCAAGTGGAGGAAAACGGTCCACCTACATATTTTTTTTACGTATCTCTAAAGAGACTTAGGGTGAAAGGGGTTCACCCCTTTCAGAAACAGTTTAACTGACGGATACTTTTTATACCTGTCTCTGTCCAAAACGTCATGTTTTATGAAATAGACAATGCTTAGGTTTATCTGTCAGTTTTTGATCTGTAGGAATGTCGTGAAACGGACCCTTTTGATCTCTGATTCTTTTTTTGATTTTTTTTTCTCTCTCTCTCTTTTTTTTTCCATTGTGCAATGGTGGGTAGGCGTGACAGATACGTAACTTTTTTATAGGTATCATCATCATTCAATTTAAGAGTTAGACTCTGGTCGGTGGAGCATTCGCCATTGAGGCCTATCCTCTGCCAGTGCTATGACTTTTTGATACAGCATGACGTTAGCTTTCTCTTTTACTTGAGTGAAGTAAGTGCGTCGCGGCCTACCTTTATTTATTTATTTATTTAACAGTTCATTGTAAGATGACAGTATATTTCTAAAAGAAATTTCTCCCTTTTATGCATAATCGAATAAAAAAACGAAAAGACTAAAAATAAAATGTAATTTAGCCTCAATTTCCCGAGTAAATTGATTCAAAACCCTTGTTTATACAAAAATATATTGTTTGCTGTCACAGAGCGTGATCAATCAATTAGTACGGGTAAAGGCTTCTCGATACAGCATTAGGGGTGGGACGTTAAAGGTTTTATTTTGTTTAAAATATACTGTCTTTTTGGTTGTTTTTTATTCTCTATTGCTGAGGGTTTAAAATTGTGTGATACCTATATTTAACTGTGTTTAAAGACAAGGACCTGTTTTACCACTTACAGATTAAATTAAACTGACAGATAAACATATGACTACTTCATAAAACATGATTTTTTAGATAGTGACAGTTATTTATTTACATTTTATCTGTAAGTGTTAAAAACAAGCCTTAAAACTGACTGGGTAAATAAATATTCGTTTAATAGTAAAATTCTGACAAGATTTGCTTTTAAATGAATAATTAATGATGATTAATCTTTAAGTTGTAGGTTATAAATAAACGATTAACTACGACTGTCAAAACAAAAAAAAAACTCGATGGAAAAAATATTGTGCCTAGATTAAAAAGGTGGCGAGATGAGCTGGACGCCTTCTTGGATGTCTGGGCAGAGGCGGCCCAGCATAGGGAATCATAGAAGAAGAGGCCTTTGCCCAGCAGTGGGACACCGATGGCTAGATAAGATAAGAAGATAAAAAAAAATACTGTGTGTTTATACAGAGGTGTATGTACCTACTCACATATTCACTTTAGTCAAATATCATCCTAACAAATATTTAATTTAGTTTTCGTCCTTTTCTAATTCATAGTTTCGAACGCTGAAAACCCTCAATATCACAACTCTATTCTGGAAAATTCCGTCAGCATCTCCCCGAGCTTTCATTTGAGAATGGCGCTGCAGTAAGTCATTAATTTCGTCCAATTAAGTAACAATTAGGAAGTAGTACCGTTTGATCTACGATGGTGATGTTTTCGCAAGATTTTTCGGGTAAATGCTGTAATGAACGTGAGGGATCTGTGACGTTAGGTTTCTTGCCGTTTCTTCCTTTTGGATATACTGGTGTAAATTACCTACTTTGAATAAAACATGTTTGAATTTTAATCTAAATGGATTGAATTTGACGGGGATCGCTGACAACAAAGCTGCCAAATTAAAATTGTGTTGGGCCGGTCATGTTTGTAGAATGCATCCAGATCGATGGGCCAAAATAACAACTGAATGGGCGCCATTCAGTGACCATCTGGTCACAGACGCCGAGGTAGACCTCGAAAAAGATGGAGAGACGATCTGGATGCATTTTCACGGGAATAGCGGGTCGCTACCGGAGACCGTGTTAAATGGAAAGTCACGGGGGAGGCCTTTGCCCAGCAGTGGGATCTTAATGGCTAACAAAAAAATCTAAATCTTAATGGATAACAAAAAAAAATCTAAATCTAAGCGTTTTGCAAATGTCAAACCATGTATAAGAAACCCCGCTTCAACCGCAGGTACTTAACTACATAAAATATCATAATACAAAATAAGAAAACACCGCTCATTGCAAATTCATTCCACAAACTATCTTCTATACGCTGACCATAATTCACCGTAATGCAAGGACAGTAAATAGTAGGGTAACCACTCTGGGATATTGTATGGGACATTTTTTACGTCCTTTTGTTGGATATCCTTCGTAGCCGTTTGGAGGTAGATTTATTACTTGCTGTTTCCTTTTTCTACGATTCTGTACAGTTTTCTATGAAGATTGTTGATTTCATACCTATATAGGTATATTTGTTTTTTTATGTACTTTTTTCGCAATAGGACTAGATAGATTACAATATAATATAGGGTGACTTTAAATTAATGAACAATAGAAAAGGATATGCATGTACTCGTGATAACAAACAACTGTTTCTATGGGACCAAGGTCGAAATCATTCAAAAAATTTTGAACTCCTTACACAAAATGCACCAGCTGATAGTATGGGGGGAACTATTTTTTTCTATGAAAATTGTTGATTTCATACCTATACAGGTATATTTTAATTTTATGTACTTTTTCGCGATAGAACTTGATCAGATAGCAACAATACAATATAAATACCTAATCTTTATTCATACAATACAGATAAAGAAGTAGCAACAGGCGGCCTTATTGCCGGGGAGCAAATTCTTCCAGGCAACTAGAAGATAAAAAATATTATAAAAACTGACCAAGTGCGAGTCGGACTCGCGCAGGAAGGGTTCCGTACCATTCACTATTGATATCGTGCAAAAAAGGCAAAAAAAATCACGTGTGTTCTATGAGAGCCCCCTTAACTATTATTATAATTATTATTCTATTTTTAGTATTTTTTGTTATAGCGGCAACGGTAATACATCATTTGTGATAATTTCAACGCTCTAGCTATAACGGTTCATGAGATACAGCCTGGTGACAGACGGATGAGCGGACAGACAGACAGACAGACGGATTTTTACAGATGATGTATTACCATTGCCACTATAACAACAAATACTAAAAATATAATAGTGAATGGTACGGAACCCGTCCTGCACGAGTCCGACTCACACTTGGCCGGTTTTATAAATACAGAGTCCTACGAAGTTGGTAATGTTAATTAATTTCTTTGTTAAAAGTTTTATTCGTTTTCTTCCCTCTCTTTTAATTGACAGACGAAAGAAGTTTGATTACGTTTTAATATTAATTAAAGTAAAGTTGTTCTTTCAGGTAATTTGATATTGGTGCTTTCATTATTAATCAAACTTTCTTTGTGATTCAATTAAGATGGGAATAAGCCCGATTTTAATACAATTTTATTATTGAAAATTTTTATTTTTTTCATTAAATACTTTAGAAAAAACCAGGCCAAGTGCGAGTCGGACACGCGCAGGAAGGGTACCGTACTATTCACTATTGATATCAAGCAAAAAAAATCATGTTTGTTTTATGGGACCCCCCTTAATTATTATTATTATTATTCTATTTTTTGTATTTATTTGTTGTTATAGCGGTAATGGTAATACATCATCTGTGAAAATTTCAACGCTCTAGCTATAACGGTTCATGAGATACAGCGTAGTGACAGACGGACGGACGGAAGACAGAAAGACGGACAGCCAAGTCTCAGCAATAGGGTCCCGTTTTAACCCTTTGGGTACGGAACCCTAAAAATATTTGGCATAATTATTGAAATGTTAATTTTAATGTATATATCTAAGTGTTTATACCTAAGAATTTGTACTTAATACCAAATTTGAAAAGAGCAACGCAACAGAGTTTCTTGCTAGATTCTTCTCTGGGGAAAACTGCACTCTTGCGAATCTAGCATTAACTTTAAAATGATCCGTCTTTTGTGATGTCAAACTCCTCCTACAAGATTAAATAAATTTTCATTTCATTTCATTTCAGGTTGAATTTAAGAAAGAGGATTATAAAAAGATGTTTTTTACAAAACGGATTCATATCATACGTCAAACCGCAAAGCCTTTTGTACCGTTTTAGTAGTAAATAAGGTACCTACTAAAATCTTATAAATATTTTACAATACAACTCCGATATTCATTTTTTAAAAAATCATTTGACTACGGTACACTGTTGCGGTTGAAAGTAAAATATCGTATTCCAATTTTAGTAAAAACTGTGCACGGATCGAGGTGAAAGTTGAAACAGGGTAACTCAAACCCGTTGAATTTTATTGACGTTCCGTGAAACATTGTCGTTGTAACTGAATAGAGTTCAAAGGAGACTGGAAAAAGTTGTCTCCTTGTAAGGGTTAATATTGTAAGGGTTAATATTGAATCGATTCAGATTTTAAATAAAAAAAAATAAACATTAAAAAAATAAATTTTATTGAAAATTTTTTTTTTATTTAAATTCCCTAACACGAAAAAAAGATTTTTTTATGCAATCAAAGTCACCATATTTTTATGAAAATATAAACCTAATTTAAATATTCAATAAAGCTTTAGTTTTGACGGAAATAAAAAACGATTGATAGATAAGTGACCTAAAAATAATTTTAAGACAACGTTTAAAAAAACCTCCTATATAAAACGAACCCAGAACTTTTAGTAGGTACCGTAATTAATTCATATTACCCATTAATCTCCCTGTACCTACTCAGACACGTGGAAAATATATTGCTTATATAATACTAAAACAATTGACAATATTTAAGCAACAAAAACACATTGAAGTACATTTCGCAAAACACCGTAACTTATTTCAAAATTTAATAATGATTCGAAAGCGAGAATTCAATTATCGGGCTGCAATCTAGTCTGGCTCTGTGACAGTTTGCTTTGTCCTTCAGAATTCAGCTATAAATTCACTTGAACCGTCTCATATTTCAGACGAGACGTGATCACTTCTCTGCGCTAGTTGTTGAGGTTTTGTGGCTGGAAATGTCTTTTCGTTACAACAAAAATATGATTTTAGGTTTCGAAATATCATGTTTTATAAAATAAGTAAAATAATTAACAACAACACGCGACGCTTACGCAACGTGCACGCAGTGCTCACGCGAAATGGGACGCCTATTATAAATCTGATTTTAACCCTTTCATTGCGGTAGACGCAAATACTCGTCCGTAAAAATGCAAGTATACGGTTGACGAATATACTTGTTTTTAAAAAACTGTTCTCCCATACTAATCGATTCTCAGATACGGCTGCAACAATCGCTAAGTCGTTGGCTTGCCCGATACTTACTTTTTCGTATATAAATAAGACTAGTGTTGCTAGTTGTAAATATAAAAAAAAACAAATACCACCTTAGTAGTAGTACTTGATTATGATACGATATGTAATAGTACTTGATTATGATACGTTCACCGTATCCAGAGACGGTTTTCGTTTCGCTGATTCAGTACGTGAGAGCGGATTTCAACAACAAAAGGGTTAATAATCTTACGTGTAAACGAGTATGCACAACTCAAATATACAAAACTTCAATCAATTGTTACTAAAACAATTGAAAATCAGCATAACAAAACTAGTAATATTTTTCCAGTTTTGTTATAACAGGAAACAACTAAGATAAACAAAGTTAATTAATGTTATCTTATTTATGTATTAGAAGTATTACTCATGTAGTACAGCCCTATTATTCCTATGAAATCGCTTCCAGTGCCACTTTAACTCCTCAATACCATATTAGTGACAATGTAGCGAAGGCTTCACCCGGGAAATTGCTTGCTACATTTCAATTGCGTGGCCGAGAGCGAACGAATATTGAACGTCTATTCTAGCCGCTATAGGACCGTCTTTTGTTTTAATAATTTTATCAAAAAGCACGCTAAAAAGTTAAGACGTAAAGGAAAAAAAAGTTCATTAATAAAAATTGTATCAGTTAATATTTTTAATGAATACATAGACTGCAACAAACATTACCCTTCCTTTTGCTTTGTCGTAGTCGGGTAAAAAGTTTACACGCGTAAGAAAGGAAATATCATGAAAAAATTTTTGTATCCGGCAGGCCAGATCAAAAGGTTTCTACAAATTTGTTTGTCTATTGAGAAAGATCCTTTATTTTTAAGTTGTCGTAAAAATCGTGTGTAACTAACTTAAAAGGATTTTTTTTGGCTGGATGTAGCTTGTTTACAATACTGACATGAATGCTATTTTCTTGGTGCAATCGTAACCAGAAATGAATCAACTTTTTACACGGCCAATCAACAAAAATACCTTGAAAAACCGTCCTATAGTGACCGAACTATTCTGTCTGTACGACTTAACAGAATACAGTCGATTTTCTTTAGCTTCCGCTTGTGAAATAGCTTCTTTGATGCGACTGTAAACGTTGCTTAAACCAGCTTTTAAAGGAAATAAGCTATTACTTTGTAACGACCTAATTGGCGTTATATTTTCGAAGTCGAAAATAATTTTAGAGTTTTTAAGGTTTAGATATTTTGCGATAAGGTATTTTGAGAAATTCGAAAAGTTAAAGAAGTGTCTTTTGATTGTAGCAAGTGGAGGGAAATCATTGCCTACCACAACTTTTAAGTGAACCCCTGGTACGAGTAATATCATTATTATCATACCAAGGCATAGATTTGTTTTCAGTCGGGTTATACAGTAGGAGGAAGAATAAATACGCTGTTTTCTTTCGGTTGAGAAAAAAAATTGGACACATAGATATGGGAGCTGGACGCATTCATGGATGTCTGGGCAGAGGCGGCTAAAGAATCGTGAAGAAAGGGGATAGTCTTTGCCTATGTGGGATACTGACGGCTAGATAAGATAAGATACATTACTTAACTTATACACTTGACTTACCAGTATCAAATCTTGGTCTGCTTGGCAGACGACTCGGCAGATCCTGGTTTTCCACATGGTCAAACGTTCGGAATCCAAGCGCGAATTCAGCGTATGGACTTATTTCGAACATTTCTGTAGAACAAAAAAGGTCATCATTGTTATTTCAGCATAAAGCTGCCCATTGCTGAGCATAATCTCTAAAATGATTTTCCATTGGTTAGTTGCCACCTGCATCTAACGAGACCCCGATCTTTTTACTAGGTTTTCGGTCCATCTGGCAAATGGCCGTACTAAAGAGCGCAAAAATCATAAAAACAGAAAAATCGCAAATGGTCATCAAAACACTCGGATAACAGTTTTTTAAAAACATTTAAGTGCTCCATTACAACAATTGGTTATAAAAGCAGAAGGACATACTAAACTTTAAATAACCCACTGAAAAAACGATTTTTCAGCTCTCAAGAAGACTGGTGATTCCTAAAAAGTAAAAAAGAAACAGCAAATGAACTTACCATTTTTACTGCTCTTCCGAGTATGTATAGGCGAGGTATAGATCCTTGGCGCGTGCGCATAACGGTCCTTGTTCTCTGAATGAGACGCCACACTCTCATTACGTGATTTCACTTCTTCTGCTATCGAGTGTCGGTATTGAGATGTGTAGTTTTGTCTGAAAACAAATTTTGTATAAATACATACATGCATATCAGTCAAGCCTCTTTTCCATCGGGGTAGGCAGAGACCATTTCCCTCCAGGTGTTACAATCCCAATATACTTTTTTCGCTTCATCCACATTCATCAGTTGCCTCGTACATGCACGTCGGCTTAGGATACTCTTGCTTGACTTGGCTTTTCATGAATAGTCCCCGATTTGTTCGTTCACCGTTTGTGGACGACTAAGGGCTTGTTTCACCATTAACATATAATAGTTATCTGACAGATATTTTATACTTGTCTCTGTCTAAAATGTCATGTTTTATGAAATAGACATAGGTAAGTATATTTGTCAGTTAAATTTTATGATGAAACGGGCACTTAGTCATTTTGAAACTAAATACTTACCTATGCCTCCTAAACAAGATACAGATGAATGCCATCAAACAGATCACAAGTAGAATGGAGCTGCAGATTATCACCAACATGTTAAGGTCGAAGAACTCTGAAGGTGGACCGATTTCCTCTGAGGAGAAAGAGATTTGGTTTGAAAAAGGGAGGCTTTGGAATCTGAAGTAATTTATATTGCTGGAATTTAAAGGCATTTCAAATAAAAAAGGTGACATTTTTTATTTTATCGTCATCATCATGTCAGCTTGTGGACGTCCACTGCTAGAAAAAAGCCTCCCCCAAGGATCTCTACTAAGTTAGATTTTTTATTTATTTGCTACAAAATTTTAGCCTTGATACAAAACATTAAATCTTAAATTTTTATACAACATAACATTAAATCAATTTAGCCTTTAATGTTTCAATTCTGTGAAAGGCTACCCAATTTGCTCTCCTTCCAGTTTTAAGCAAAATACTAAATCTATTTTGAAGTTTTAAAGTGTCATGACTCATGACCTTAAAATAACGAAAATAGATCCCTCATTCCCCATCTCTCATTTCCATCAACATCTAAAATATTGTCTATAAACCTTGGGAGCGTCTTCAAAAGTTTGACAATTGACAGGCTGCCGTCATCAGGTTTCTAATAACAAAAGTTTTGATGAGGCAACGATACGAAAACGCGGTTTCGATTTTCCCGAATATTTAACGGAGATTGGTTGGTTTTGAAGTTTGTAAGGTTGAAATCAGGTGCGTTTTGTTGGAAAATAACTTTTTTTATACTCATTTTCTCAAGTTTTATGTTGAGTGTTCTTTTTGAGTGGTTCTGAAGGTTATGGGTATCTATTATTGATGCATCCCATTATTTTTAATTCTGCTTTTCTTTTGTGTCTGTTTGTTATTATAGTTATCTGATTGATTTGTGCTATATTGTGTGTATCTATGTATGTCTATTTAATTGAATAAACTTTATATTTGATAATTTTGTCTTACTGTCTCTTTATTAATTTGTGCCTATTTATTCTTTTAGCAGAGATTGTTTACATAACAATAACAGAGTTAGTATCGATGATTGATTTCTACTTATTTTCTACCCCTTTTTAAACTTTTGACAGAAATAATGATTCAGTTATTAGACACTTACCTCCATCCAAAGTCTTTGTAGAATAAGTGTAAACAGTAGAAGCAGTGCCAGCATCATTTGTCGCAGTCACTCTTAGCTGATACCAGGTTGCAGGAGAGAGAGATCCGACAGCATACGATGTTGGTAAGGATCGTAAACGTGGTGCTTGGTAGTGGCTCTCTATGTAACTCCAACCGAGATTTAGATCTAAAGGCTGGAGGAGAAGCAGTATTACAAATAATGCCAAAATTTGCTAAAAGAGTAGTAGTTAACTAAAAGTAGGTCTTGATAGAAACACTGTATGATAAGAACCAATTTGATTCCTTCAAATCAATCCTTGACATCAAATAAGACGCTTCCAAATAACTGTAATTTTTTAAGACCTAGCACTTAACGCGTGATTTTCAGCACTTTTACCAAGAATTGACACTGATTGGTTTATACCCCATTCTCATTTGTTGACGTCACAACCACTGAGCTGAATATTACAACAAATTGCAATGCTACAGACTATTGCTAATTTCATAACACACTTACCACACAGTTTTCAGCTTTATGCAAAGAAATGGATCCGAGTAATCTGTAGTCAACTTCCCATTCGTTGATATCACAACCTTCTGAATATAGCAACAAAATGCAATGCTAGACTATTGCTAACTTCGTATAACACACTTACCGCTCGGTTCTCAGCTTTGTGCCAGGAGTTGGATCCGAGTAACCTGTAGTCAACTTCCCATTTGATGACGTCACAACCGCCATCATCCCAGCCACTAAGCTGAATGTAGATGTGAGTGGCGTTGCTCCAGAGCCAATCCGTTGATGTTGGGGATACTGGTACTGAATGGGCAATTGGCAATTTGGAAATGGTTAATAAGCAGGAACTCCCAAAGATTTAGGTCCATTACGCGGTGGTGTATGGTTTATAATGGACGTGTGTAGACACACCGGACATTTATCCGGAAAAACATGGCAACCATTTTTTCTGGATGGATGTCCGGTTCCGGGTGGAAGAGAGAGAAAGAGGAAATATGAGATTGTGGATTGTACGCTAAACGGAAGAGAGCAAGACCACGGAGGACTTACATAGATGAAATAAAAGAGGGAATAGAAGTTGTGTCGTATCAGATGCTCAAACGGATGGCAGAGAATAGAGCAGAAAAGTGGCGTAGAATCGACCTTTAAGAGAGCATAATGGATTGTACACTAGTATTTTAATAACAAGAAGAAAACTGAATACAAGCTACAAAAACAAAAAAAAGGATTCAAAAACAAAAGCAGAAAACAGAAACCAAACCGAAATATATAAAAAAGGGGAAAGCTATTTTAGTGATGGAATTTTAGAAGGTTTGTTTCTCAGACTTACTTCCACCCAAAGTAGTGACGTCAATATGAGCAGGAGCAGAAGTGCCAACACTATCAGTAGCTGTTACTCTGATCGAGTATTTCGTTCCACATTTAAGTCCAGTTAGAGTATGCTGTTGGATACCAGGTAAGCGGGTCTCTCTAGCAACTGGCCAGGCTTCTTGCCAAGGCCCGTCGCTTTCGCGCCACGTTAGGTTGTAACCTGGTGAAGTATTTGCTTTTGAGAATTAACACTCCAAACAAAGAATGACAAATCACAAAACATGGATTGAAAACAAATTGAGAATATGTACTTAGTCAAACTTGACTTCCTTGATGAAATACTTTTTCATAATATTAACAACAAGCAGTACTAATATAGAATTTGCCGTAAATGAAGGGACGTAATCTGACTACAAAACTGAAAAACTTAAAAAATAGGTCGAAATATGAAAAATTTAAAGCTCAGGATTTTTTTTGTAAATTTTGATCCATGTTTCTTGAAAACTTTCTCAAATTCAAAATTACATCCCTTCATTTCCGTCATAGATTGATGACACCAGTCTTCAATTAAGTACGGAAACTCAACTTGAAAGCATCACATAACATAAACTATCAAACCACTTACTAATCCCGGTGAAGGAATCATTCCCTCGGCTCCTAACTTCATCCCACTCGACAACAATAGAGTCTTTGTATGGAGTGGCTCTCAAACCTGGAGGATCCGGTAGAGGCAATACTTTTACTGAATACACCACTGAATCGGATCCGTAGAGGTTCTTGGCTAAGCACGTGTAGTTACCGCTTAGCGATTGGTCGATACCTGGAACGATGAAGTTTTTAGAGCATTTGGGTTTAAAAAAATTGTTCTTGGAAAAAAAGAAATTGACTTGTTTAATTCAGAGAAATAAATTCTGAAATATCTTCCTATTCTGGCAAAAAACAGACAGCAATATGGAAAAGAACTAAAACTCAGTTAACCTAACTAAGAAAATAAGGTTGCTACTTAGATCTGAGTAAAGAACGCTTGCGCCTGCGTTGGCAGTTGGACAGGTCACTTGCAAGTAACAGTTTTATATAGAACTGCACGAATTCTTTATGCACTAGCGGCCGATTGAAATTATTCACGCGATGATCCATTTATCTATGCTGTGGGTCATTCGCCCTTATTTATTTACAATTTACGTTGCTAATAAATAAAAGTTTCTTTAAAATACCAAAATAATCATATAGTAAGTTTGTTTTAAAGATATAATATAGGTACTTATGAAGTTGTTGAGAAACACTTGCTGTTGTCTGAAGCGTGTTTGAATGATATAACTGATATTACATAGACAAATGTCTCAAACTTAAATCAGTTGGGAACTCCCTAAAGTAACGCCTCGTCTAAACTCTATCTTATAACAGTGTTTGCCAAACATAAAATCTGGGAGGTGCTATAGTTGAAAATTTTGTCTGTTGATTGTTTTTTGCTGTTGCAGAACTATGCTGCATGCAAAACGCATAACATTGTTATTTAACAAACTTAAATTTACCAAAATCTAGCATTTTATGTAGCTGTGACATTGCTGCAAATAATTTTCAATTAAATACCTATCTTAATCTATCACTTTGAATGGTCCTAATTCTAATACCCCAAGTATTGGATCATGATGTCCAATATAACAATAAATAAAATAAAATCATACAATAAGACAAAATACAAAACAACAGATACAATTTAAGAAAAATACGCACCAAAGTCACTATAACGAGTATGACATTAAAAAGCATGATAACTTTTTTATCCTTATTTGCACATCCCCTTTCCCATACCGCTTTTATCTCAAATACCTCTTCAATGGGTCACAGTCTTTGGCAAACACTGTCCTATATTGTTCTTGTAATCTAGGTCAGGCAGTGCAATCGCGAATATTACGTCGTAACAACATTTTCAATAATTGCATCTCTATGATTTTATCTCCAACATAAAATTGTATCATGTTGTATTGTAAAGCACTTTATTTCACTACGATTCAGTGTGAAATTGATTTGAACGTGGGTGGTAGTTTATTACCTTTTGCGTTCTTTGCTTTGAAAGTAGTGGGTGCGATTGATGAATGCATTGAGCATTTTTATAGAGTTTCTGTAGATTCCAATAAAATCATGCATCGGACTAAAATAAGCCAATTATGAGCATGTCAGCATTTAACTTTTACATAACAAAAAAAGTGTTTCTTAAATTACTTGTCATTTTAAAGGCATGTTTGCAGATGCCTTAAGTTGCAACTGACGTAATAAACAAACTGATGAATGTGGATGAAGCGAAAGAAGTGTGTTTGGAGCGTAGCAAGTGAAGAGAAGAGTGCAAGTACCGACAGAAAACAGGCGTGACAGATATCTCTGAATATAAATCATGGTTATAAACTATAATAAACAACTTAACAGCTCATTAAAGTTAACGAAAGATATTTAATGAAACAACAACATTAACAATCCTTCCCGCAACAGTATGGATGTAATAAACTTAGCAAAAAGGTAAGAAACCCAACTAATACAAAAGGTAAATAGAAACTCTAGAGAAATAGGTAAGAGTAGGTAAAATAATCCCTTAAGACTTGATTTCACTAATGGAAGTGAACTTTACTCACAAGGGACCTGTACCCAACATAAAGAACATATTATGTAAAGTAACTTTTTTTTTTTAACATTACTATTTTGTTAAAGGGATGAACCTAATATGTATCTTTTAATGGAATTTGGATGGCAAGTACTTACTTACTACTGGCGAGACGTAATAATTTTATATTTATATATGATAATATAAGCTTCGTCAGCAAATCTCACACAAATTGGGGTTCCTGTCACACCTCTTTGCCATCGGGGTAGGTACAGACCACTTCCCTCCTCTTGCTACGATTCTGCACTTGCTTACTTTTGATACAAATCTTGACTCTTTAATGTTGACCTCTAAATGTTGATTTACCTTACGATAATCGTACTTACAAAAAATTTAAAACTATGAAACTAAACAGACGTGCATGTATGACACCACTGTTGAATGTGGATGAAGCGAAAGAAGTGTGTTTAGATCGTAGCAAGTGGAGAAAAGTGATCTCAAGGGGTTATAGGTATGTATCTACGTACGAGTACCTATGTGTGTTAGTATATATGAAACCAAACTTACTTTTAATAAGTAGACTGTCATCCCTATTCCTGGTGAACCTTGGATGATGAGTGATGATATTCTGGTTGTGGTACCAGACGGTCCTCGGAGGTGGTACTCCAACACTCCTGCATTCCAAGAGGAGGGAGTTCCTCACTGCCACTGTCACTTCTCCTCCTAAAGAAGCTACGCCGGCGACCACTAGGGTTGAAACAATTTGAAATTTGAATTAATTTGTAAATAATTGCAAGGTTGTGAAATGATTGGTTTAGTTTTACTAAAGATGTTATTTTCATGGTTGGTTGGGTTTTAGTCAATATAATCGTAATTTGTTAACTTTTTGAAATCATTGCGTGATAGAAGAGCTTCTTTCAATTTATTCTGTAATCTGCTTCAACATGACTTCCTTAAGACCTTTGCTTCTGCCTTCATCATTATATTACTATTACAGAAAACATTTATTTGGTATTTCATGATTTACTTACATCAAACAGGTAATAGATTCTTCGTCTATTTTTCTTTTCTACTCACCTCTCAGCAGAGACGTATCAGTAATACTTCCAGACTCAGGCTCTTTTCCCAACACAGTGCTAGCAGTTACCCACACATGCTATTGCTACACAATGGCTTTTACCTAACACACTTCATCTACAACTCACCTCTCTGCGAAGGTGTATTAGTCACCCGTCTTGTCTCAGGCCCCTCCCCTACAACCGTGCTAGCAGTCACCCAAACGTCATACTGCTGTGCCAGGTCTAATCCTTTTAGCTCTATGGTCTGAGTCTTCTCATACGCGTCTGTCGTAGCCTGGGATTCTACTCGGACCGTTTGTGGGCCGTCGTTCCTGTTGTGATTTAATGTTACATTTTATTAGGTACTGTTATAAAGGTGATCAACAGTGTATATAAATGTGGTGTAAGTATAATAGGTATTTGGTTATAGCCCTTACATTATTCTTTGCATTTAAAATCTGAAACTATTTAATATTTTTGAACGCGGCGTAAATGTACAGTTTTCTTTTTTTCTTACAGAGCAACGTCCATAAACTAAAACACTCATTGCTGGTTGCAATTGAATGCGTAATAAATTCTTTGACGCTAGTTTTTAATGAATTTTTTGTGTTTATTTACAATTGGTGGCCAGAATCCGAAATTCAGAATCCAGAATCTAGAATGGGCATGATGACTAAAAAATGTTTTTTAGTCCATCACATAGATTATTTTAAAATATTCGACACGATTTTTTTTCTCTTAAACTAAAAATGACAAAGATACACTGGGTTAGAGTTGCTCGTGACGTCACTCGTCATTAGAATTTTTACATAGGAGTGACGTCAATACCCCCACTCCGTAACTTTGATGCTTTGTATCTTTGTATTTATTTGTGTATTTGATCTGGTAAAAAATGTGTTTGAAAAATTTTTTAATAGCCTAAAAGACGGACTAATTATTTTTTGAATTTTTTAATGGAGTCATCATCCCCATTGATTATTTAGAATCCAACCAGTATATTCATGACACCTATTTGTTTGAAAAAAATATCAATAAGTAATATAACACTTACCCTATAGTAGGTTTACAATACACGGTGTAGTGCAGCAATCTACCATTCGGTTGTTTTGGTTTCTTCCAACTAACAAGCAACGAATTCGACGACTGCGACAGAAGTTTTATCTCTGCCGGTGCATCCGGTACTGTGGTAAAATGATTCCGTTGATAAATCGAGTAAGCAACATTGTCCGTTGCGTCTCTTAAGACGTTTTTGTTTTGGGTGAAATAAACAGTTTTACAGAAGTTGATAAATGTTGTTACAAGGAGTCGTTATTGAATCACTTAAAGCGGGCCACACACGCTAGGTCATGCCTGACGGTTATGCTTGAACAGTTGAACTGTGCAAGCATAACTGAACGTGCGTATGATATAACTTTTTGCTTGCGCAAGCAAAATTCAGGTACACACGTTCAGTTATGCTTGCACACTTCAACTATTCAAGCATAACCGTCAGGCATAACCTAGCGTGTGTGGCCCGCTTAAGAACTTTATAATTTGAATTGTAGAAAAATTAATTGCAAGATACAGTTGATGAATGTAGTAAGAAAAATGTGAGGAAATAAATATATAACATTCATAAATAAATGATTCAATTAGCATGTTAGAAAGCAAACTTAATGAAACTGGATATAATGAAACCAAAAAGTAATAGATTATTTTATAATACTACCTTCTAAAGAGATATTTAGAAGATACTAACAGCGCAATTTACAGTTCAAGTTATTGGGTATAACAATTGAAATATTTACATTCAGTAAATTCTGATAAAAAGATCACTGAAATAAAAATAAAACGAAGAAGAATACACAAGGTAGTGTCAATGACACCAACTTTAAAACTAAAACACTGACACCACAATTCTCTTTTCAAACTTCGCAAAGATAAGACAAATTCCGGTTTTAATACCCCAAGTTCACGTCTAAACAATTGAAAATCATTACCAACAATCTTAATAAGAGTTGAAAACAGTTGAAAACTCCTGAAAGGGTAGCTTTAGCTTTGTCAAAGTGAAACTTTGTTTGCAACTTACCGTCTTGCATCGTAGAGCATACAATAGGGAAGGAGAATGGTCCACTCCCATAGTTAGAGAAGCCAGCAACTTTGATTGTGTAGTTGGTGTACTTTAGTAAACCTTGCAAGCGTAGTTCTGTGACGAGAGATGTTGCGTTGTGCCATTGTCGACCTGTAGGTTGTAAACGTTATTTAAGGATGTGTATTCTTATAGAGGAAACTGGTTAACAGGGCTGATAAATACTGTAGGTACTAGGATTTATTTCAAAGCTGCCGTACATATTTTGATGCGCGTTTAAACAATTATATAAAAGGAATCTATAAAATATCTATAGCTGACACTTTTTTTTTGTCAAGAAACGGAAGAAGAAGACTATATGTATATTGAAAGAAGAATTACTTTAAATAACTTTTCTGCCACTCGTTTTTGACTAAATTTTTAATGTTTATAAGTAATCACTTAAATGTATTAACACGCATTAGAATCATCAGTTACACCGAAAAATATAACCCTAGCATTTCCGAACCGCTGAAAACCATCTCCCTTCACATGTCAACATTGGCAGAATCCTATAAAATAGTTGTCATTATCGTAAAAACCAGCTTCCTACGCGAAAACCTTCTTACAAAGTCCGCTGTTTCATTGTTAGCCTAACCGTTATTTACGGGGACTAACAAAAGAATGCTTTCTTGCTTGAATTTATTTTCTTAAAAATCGTAGCGTAACATGCAAAACTATTTCTTATTATGAGAATTTATTTTTTATGTGACGCTCAATGTGGGTTTAGCTGGGCGTGGAATAAAAAATTGCGACACGAAAGAAGATTCATAGGTTGTAGTTTTGAATTATATTTTAATGTAGCTTGGTCGTTAGTAGTGAGATATTGTCCGGAATATTTGAAAAATATTATTTCAAAATTATGACTTGGACAATGGGCCCATTTTCTGCCATGCGTATTTCGAACCGCATGCGTTAGATCCGCATATCATTCCATTTTTCCTGTCATGCGGGCAACATGCGTGTGGTCAGTATCGTGCTATCGCCCACCTACAAACCAGATCCGCATGCGGGTCAATGCACGCATGACAAGAAAAGAGCCCTTAGTCTAAATCGAAGAAATTAAAACAATTATAACCTTTCTTTCATTTAGCTTTCCTTAAACTTTCTACATCTTACCTTGAGCAGCATACAGCACAGTGTACCCAATCAAAGCTCCAGCTTGTTTGTGGGGTGGTATCGGCTGCCAACTCACTCTTAGCGCGGTTGACGTTACTCCTCCACATTCCACTGATGATGGACCTTCTTCAGGAGCTAGGAGAAGAATAAATTCATTATTGTATTTTGATAATGTAACTAACATAACACGATTATTGTATTCTGATAAGTATTACTATTAATTCAGGGGCCCAAGTTTTGATAATTCGCAATATTCTCAGTTATGTGTCGGCAGAGTGTCAATGTAATTTTTTGTCACTTTTGGTCGCAATCAGTGTAATCCATTGTCTCACTGTTAGCGCTAGCGTTTTGTATGCTAATGCAATAAATTAACTTTTTTTTCTGGATGTTGGATAAAAGTTTAACTAATATCCTCATTGGCACAAAAATCGACATTTCTAATACTAGTAGGGCATAATTCTAAAGATTTTCTGGGGACAACAATAACTTCCGGAGGAAAGTATTTAAATGAAATTCTTATTAAAACTTCATCATAAAACCCCAGCTTGAAAGGTAATTTGTAAGAAACTTAAAGAATAGCCAATTGCTAGAAAAAAAATCTGATAGTAACTTTGTTTGAGAGTGTCCACAAACTCTTTCAGGATTCTAAGTTAGTGAACTCGCGGTTCTCTTGAAACTGGAAAACACAGTTCTAAAAGGATTTTTACTTAAAGTTCATTGTCTTCTATCTGGAGATATTCATGCTTTGCTTTCTACCTCGATTTCTATCTCTTTCTTGTTTATACGTAGAGTTTTAAAATGAATCTTTAAATAATAACAACGGCCTTTTATGTTTTTAAGCGGACTTTTTTCTCTTTCTATAATAACGACACTTTTTTAACAATATTGTGGTGAAAGAAAACTTTCGTGAAGTAACCTGCACCGATTTCATCAAAAAATTCTTCAACTGGGTCTTATTCATTTTTACGGTATATTTAATGTAGCTATTGCCCTTTTAGGCACTATTCCAGTTGCTACTATTTAATTGATATACCCTTTTTTTCAGTCGGCACTTATGTAGCTAGTACACATTGGCCATGAGCACTGGCCCAGTGCGCTTGGTCATTGTGTACTAGGCGAATTGGTGATGGGATGGCTAAGATACATTGTCATAAGCAGTTCCCCTTTTAACATTTTTTAACCTTTCCTTTCTTATCTATAAAATGCTAAACGAACATAATTTCCCCTTGCATTTTCCACCAACTTATTTACAAACTTGTTCCGAACTTATTTCAAGTACATTATCTTTCTTATGAACATGTCTCAGAGTTTCAAACTTTCCGTTCTATGTCACCGTGGCTGTATACGAATAGAAACTTTATTCTGAAAGCGTGAAGTTTGGGTTTGCAACTTCGCTGTGCCTTTCTTGTTACTGAAAGTTGTGTAGACTAATAAGGCTTGAAAGTTGTTCGTGTATCGGGAAATAGAGGCAGAAATTGATATTTTATTGTGACACAAATGGCTGCTTTGTTGCTGGATAGTTAGGAGAAGGTAATTTATAAGAGTGGCTGCAATTATTAAATGTTGTGTAGTTGTGTAGCTGGGCAATACGATATATTATGTACCTACGAGTACTATCTTTTTATTTTGTAAGAACAAGAGTTGGGTTTTATAAGTAAGAATGTTTCGCTACTAAAATAAATGTCCAGGAGTTATTTGAAGTACCTATATGATGCTTAGTAAATACTATTTTTAAGAAACTTCAGACTGATTACGTTTTATTTCTTATTCACGCTTATCTATATAAATTGTTAAAATTCTTGTTCCATTTTTAAAATTAGGCGTTGGATTCGTAATTAGCTATCTTATCCAACAGAAACAGAGAGTAACCTCAAAATGTTCCATTTATGAAAAGTAAGCCGTTAGCTCTGACATTTCTAATAATTTCAACAAGGAAAGACATAAAAAAGCGATTCAAGCAAGAGAGGTGAAAAGTAATTATAACAACAATGAGGAAATTCCAGAAAATGTTAATGAACGTGATAACACTTAAGGAAAGTTGGACAAAGTGAGAGTTATGTTAATTTACGCGCTACGTAGGTACAATTTGTTAAATTTTCAAAATGTCCCAAAGTTATAACAATGAGTTTTCCAAAGTTCAAACTCGTTCGAAGTTTTATATAATTTATCATTACGCTAAGTTTTACATGGAACAAAGCAAGGGTTGTTTTAATAAGGGCAGATGTGTGAAAGATTTTGGCATTTTAGACAGTATAAGATTTTTTTAAATTTAGCACGTAGAATCTTTTATACCTATTTGTATATTGTACGTTGAGATCGTAGTAGGTGGAAGGAAGTAGTCTCTGCTTACCCACCTGTGTAGAATCTTTTGTGTAGATATTGGAAATCAGGATTTAAGGGCGGCCGTACAAGGACTGCTTCAAACATTTGACACCCGACTGCTTGAAGCCGCGAGCACGCGATAAACTATTGAATACGTCGCGACTGCTCAAGCAGTCACGTGAATGGCAGCGAATGAGTGTCTATAGTTCACCGGGTGGTTGCCGCTTCAAGCAGTCGGGTCTCAACTTTTTGAAGCAGTCCTTGTACGGTCACTCTTAAATACTGATTACCAATATCTACAAAGAAGATACTGCTCCTGGGGTAGGCAGAGACTACTTCCCTCCACTTGCTACGATTCAAACGTACAACATACAAATAAAAAGATTGTACGTGCGAAATTAAACAATACTCGGCCCCTACTCCCTACGTATATTTGAATAGCACAAGAATTAAGTTGAAGACATCTCACTTCTTGAAATTCCACGTGAAGACATCCTAATGCCTCATTCAAGGAGCCTCGAGTTTGTAGAGAATTGTTCAAGTGAACTTGATGTTACGACGAAATGCGACATAATTTTAACAACACGACAAACTTGGCTCGAATTAGGGTCATATACTCGTATGTGTGAATGTGTATGTTCTGTTTATGAGATATTGTCCTTATATTATGAATTTATTAGACAAAGAGTTTGTGATTATTGTGTGTATGATTGTAAGTTTTAGTGGAGACTAAATAAAGTTTACAGTGGATAGAAAGCCATTCAATGGTTATTTGTAAAACAAGTGGAAAAAGTTGACATTTTCAAAGAGTGATTATTTTGAATCCCGAACAAGTGAAAGACTCTATTGCTTACTACTCTATAGCTTATCATCATCATCATCATTTCAGCCTATAGTTGCCCTCTGCTGAGGATAGGCCTCTGAAATGGCTCTCTAATGCGACCAGTTAATTGCTAGCCAACCAAACTATATGTAAATGTATTTAATATGGAAAACTTGGTTGCCATTAGGTTGTTGTGATTGCCCAGAGATCGTTCGGAATGCGGCAGACGTGACCGGCCCAATTCCACTTTAGCTTGGCAGCTGTCCTTACAGCATCAGCAAGACCAGACCTCGCGGCAGACCACGGAAAAGGTGGCGAGATGAACTGGACACCTTCACGAACGACTGGGCAGAGGCGGCTCAGGATAGAGAGTCATGGATACGGAGGAGAGAGGCCTTTGCCCAGCAGTGGGACAACAACGGCTAGATAAGATAAGATGGAAAACTTACCGCCTTCTCTGGTGTCTTGAAACAAAGGAATCGAAAATGGCCCCGTACCCGCACTGTTAAACGCAGCAATGGACACCGAATACCTGTTAACGAAAACAATTAAGCTAATACAAAAAGTAACTTTCACGAAATAAGTATAATTCGAAGTAATAAACGAGAGTCCTAATTATGAAGGCCCTTAGAGAGAATAAACAAAAATTAATACGGGCGAATTAATCACGAGTAATTTTTAATGAAAAGGTACTCCGAATAAATTAAGAATTTATAACGTTTTTGAAGCAGATGTTTTTACCTGACACCTTTAAGGAGGCCAGAAATAATTGTCTCTTGTTTTGAATACAGTGATGTCGTTTTTATTACTTTGTCGCTTGCTTCCTCCGTTTCTGTGGACAATATTTGCTTTTTTTATTTGTACAGTGTACTGTGCCAAATTTCTTTAACAATTTTTGTAGTTAACTTGTAGCTTTTCTTTTTCGTGAAGTAATTTATGATACCAAGAGATTTAAAAAAAATCTAATTGGTTCACTAACTACCATATCTTTTGGGTATTAGCCATTTCATTTATTTATTTATTTAATTGTTTATTGCAAGAAGATAGTACAAAGTGACAGAAAAGAAAAGAGAAGTGAAGTTCATGTGTGATTAATACAAAATCAATTCACAAAAATAATGTAAATCTACCAGGAAAACAGTCAAGAAAACTACAACATTTGACTCAAACACAATAAGACTCACCTTTGATACCACTAAGCTGTGGCACTGCTCTCAACCGATACCCTATAATAAGTCCATTATGAGCATCAGCTGGTGGGGGTATCCATCTCACTCTGAGCTCTCCAGGTGATTCTGTCTGCTCCAGTTGTATGCCTAGCGGTGGTGATGATGGGGCTGAAAGAGATGGAGATATTAGATTGAGATGTAGTGGAAAAGAAAAAGTAGAATAATTGTATTTATTTAAAATTGAATATGTAGCGGTGAGTGTGATGGTGCTGAAAGAAATGAAGGTATTTGGTGGAGAATTAGTGAAAAAGACAAGGATGATTATTTTCTTTAATTTGAAGGTGACTGTGACAAACATCGCATAGTTTGTTATAATCACGACGAAAATAGTGTTAAAAGAGAAAAAGATGCTGTCATCGAGGATGAATGAAAAAAAAAAGAGATAGAAATGGTTTTATCGGCAAGACAAGAAAGGTATTTGATTCGAAATCAATGTATGTGAAAGAGATAACTTAATCAAGAGATATTTAAATTGCCAAGTATTCGAGAATACGCAGAAAATATATGTAAATAACATGAAAGGAATGTCTGGATTGTAGAAAATGAAGGAAATTGGTTTATGCATATCACGATGAGAAATATGTTGCAGAATGTTTGAATAAATCATATCGTAAGGTATTTCATTACCAAAAAATAATTTTGGGAAGATTCATTTGCGTAGAACATGTTTTAAAGCATGAAAGTACATAAGTATTTTAAAGAACCTCGAATTTGAATGAAGAATGCTGATTTGGCATACAACAACAAGATGATCCGATAACTTGGCTAAGATTATTCATTGAGGATGCAAGTCACTTCATACCAAGACATAGACAGAAATCAATATTGTTACAAACAAAACAATATATACGAAACTACACCCAACTATTACATAAATTAAATTTAAACTGAAAAGAGCAACCCTACAGAGTTTCTTGCTAAGTTCTTCTCTTGGGAAAACTGCACTCTTGCGAATTTAGCATTAACTTTAAAAAATTACCTGTCCTAAGTGTTGTCAAAACCTACAGGATAAAATTATTTTTCATTTCATTTAATTTCATTTCATACTAAGTACAGAGTGTGTAAAGGCTGCAGGATCACTGAAAGTGATCTCTTCCAGACTACCTTTGATAAAGAAGACTCTAGTGTAGGGCAGAAATAAATAAAGATACATACAAGAAATGTTTTTGAAAATCCTATATTTAACAGTCTTTTAGCTTATGATGGTGATGATGAAACACCAAACGAACACTAAAGGCCAAAACACACCGAATGCGTATGCGTTGCGTATGCGTACCTCTTGCGTCTACGTGTAGACGCAAGCGGTGACAGTTCCATACATTACGACTCAGAGGTACGCATACGTCTACGCATACGCAACGCATACACATTTTTGTACTTGAATTTTTGTACTCACCTTCTTCAGTTGTAGTAAATCTAACAGGAGACGAATAGATACTGAGATCAGCTTGGTTCCCACCGGCTACTCTAGCAGTGTAGCTTGTAGAAGGCTGAAGGTCATCTATTTCCAAAGCATGACGGATTTCTTCTAACCTGTGAGAGGTTAAATGCAATTTAGAATCCTTTTGAATTTATGAGTTGTTTTACAATTTCTTTATTAGTAGCAGCGTGGCAAAATTATTTTTTCCTTTAATAAGTCGCAAGAAAATGCTAGAGCCCATCACATTTTTTTAACTATCGATAGCGCTATTCATAAAAAATTCAACACTTAAGGCGTGTACCTACTCATAAGCGAGCTGTAACCGTTCCATGCGATGTAACCAGTGTGTAACCTTGTTCGCAAATGGTTCGCGAACCTGCTCCGAGCGCACACCCTATGTTTTTGGTTACAACGCATGTAACGGTTACGGTTACAGTTCGCTAATGACTACGCGTTTTAAGAATTTCAAGCTACAAAAATCAATCTTATTATCAAAATAAACTGAAATATAAATCGTACCGAGAAATATTAATACTTCTAGCGCTGCCCCATGAAAGTCTCTGGGCGCTCTTTATTTGCAAGTTATAATATTGAGCTAAAGATCGGGTCATGTCTCGCCAAGAGAGCTTCACTGATCGACTCTTTATTGAGTCCACGGATAAATCTGATGGAGGAGTTGGTGGTTCTGTAAATTAAGAATTGGGTTTAGTTTTTAGACCTAAAATAGTAAAAAAAAGATATGAATAAGGAAGTAAAGAAGGAAATTAAAAAAATAATTTATTGTAGGTTGATTTGACTGAAATTAAATCTCGAAAATAAAATAAGAAAATTGTAAACAGGAGTCTACAATAAAGAGGAACCTTAATTAAAGTGAAAGCAAAAATAAAAAAGTAAAGACATAGTATTACTACCCTTTATAGTACAAGACTTGTATTTACCAAGTTAATTGGTCGCTTATGCGGCCAGTGGCCCAATAAAGTCTTAAACAGAAGAAAAAACCTACAGATATAGCACAGAATAACGAAGATAAAAAAAAAGAAAAAGATAAAAAAAGAAAGAAAGACAAAAAGGTAAGAAAAAAAAGAAAAGAAGAAAGAAATAAGACTAAAATGCTGTACCTTTTGTATAACTTCTCTTTTTTTCTGTATCTATGTACTATCATATTACAATAAACTATTAAATAAATAAATTAAATCAACTTACCAAGTATAGTGAGATAAACACTATAAACATCTGCACCAAACGGATTCGAAGCTCTGCATTGATAGAGAGCACCGTCACTTGTTTCTGTTTGCATAAGTTCCAACGTGCTTGTCAACCCGTCGTCCGATTTAGTCTCCGATACTTTCACCCTGAGGAATTGTTGATACTTTTATGGCAAGAAGTTTGATGATTTGTTCATGTTTTAAGAGATTTTATTTATGCTTGTCGATGATGGTGACGTTATAGATTTATTAATTAAAAAATTTAGACAAGAAACTAAATATTTTTTGTAGTTTTGCATACGTTTACTTTGCAAAATTATGTACCTAAGTAGTTTAATGAATTATAATCAGCAAAGGAGCTTCTATGTAAAGGATTTTCCAAAGAAATTATAGAGACTAATAAAAAATGAAATCATTATTCTTTACGTGGAACTTAAGTCGCTAGAGGTAAAACTTATTTTTCTATATTCAACCATATTGATCGATGTCTTCGTAGAAACTAGATATTCACTTGAAAAACTTTGTGTGAAATTCAAAGAATCACAAGCAAAGTGGAATTAAGGGTATCCCTACAATATGCGGTCAGCCGGAATGCAATCAAAAAGTACGATAAAGTAGTTTTTATCCGCTCTACGATGCGGCTGCGGCTAATACTGCAGTTAATCGGACGGCAGATCACATTCCGGCTGACTGTATAGTGCGTGGGGCGCTAATTCCCACCAACCTTTGCGTTAATGGATTTATCAAATTTCCATTTTTCGTCCACATTATTCTAATAGGGTCATCACCCTTTGCTTGACATTCTATGGACATATGCTGCCCAAGTTTTGCCGTTAAGTTTCGCGATACTATATCGAAAGTTACTGGTTCTGAAAGAAATATGTTAATGAGGATAATATGGTCTAAAAATAACGATCTAAAATTTCATACTTCGACAAATGCGTTTAAAATGCTGCTTGAGTTAAATTTTACTTAACTTGTCAAACTATTTTTATTTTCCTAATGTTTGTCGACATTTTGGGCTTGTACGAAGTCGAGTCAGACCAAGACGAAAGACCGACGACTCAGACACACTAAATTATTATAATAGGCCACAAATTGTCACTAAAGTTAGTCACCTTATTTTATGCAAGCAACAGATTAACCATAGATTTTAAAATATTAAAACTAGAAACTTACTATTAACAGAAATCCAAATAGTCTTGCTCAAAGCCTCTCCAACTCCGTTCTCAACATGGCAAGTGTACAAACCAGCATCAGATAGAGCTACTGAATCAAATATCAAAGATCCATTGGATAGACTGAGGACCCCACCTCCTGCTACTTCTAAAACTGGCCTCCAAGCTTCTGACACCACTGAAAGGGAAAATGCTTATGCAATTTTGGATTTCGCTGAAGTGAATCGTAGAGTTGAAGATTTCCAGATTATTTTTGCTCATAAACCGGACACAGTAAACATTGCATAGCTAAAACGACCTGTAGCAGAATATAATTTAATGTAGGATGAATTGTGACAGAACAGGAAAATAAACAAAGATGCATGGTGTGACGTAGACAATCGTGGCATAGCAAAAGGTTTTCCAAAATTCGTGTTTTAATAAGTTGGTCGCAGTCACTTCACATTCAAATTTTATCAATAATGAGATAATATCTTTGCCTGTGATTGGGTCTGCATCGAGCTATAATTTAATACATAAAAGGCATGTAACCAAATTACTATGTACACCTGTTGGCAAACCCTTTAAATAAAATAAAATAAAAATATAATATGAACGAGATCATAACATTGGAACAATAAACCAGTTTCTTCAGAACTGGAAAACATTGCAATTGTTCACTTACCATCTTTTTTAAGCCAATGCGTCTGCGGTTGAGGATACCCGTTGGCACTGCAAGAAATGTGCCCACTTCTACCTAAAAGTAGAGACGTGTTTCTTGGCTCTTCACTCCATTTGGGGGCAACTGTGTGACAAAGATAGATGATTAATACTTTATAAGTAGAGCATGACAAAAATTACCCATTAAAACAAACAAACAAAAAATACTCAGGTTAGGTACTTAATTTTCTGGATAATAACCTTTTAAAATTTAACGGCGGTGGTACTCAGTTTCCCATTTATATTTTTACATCTTTTTTAAACCGTATGGAAAAAGGTGCTTAGGTATGCTGTGAAGTCGTAAAAATAGAATGAACCCATTTAGTAGACTAAATTTTATACCTTCTGGTAAAAAGAAATGACAATCTTTTTTTATGAAAAATAATAACTGGGGCCCAAGTCTGCTAATTTAAAATAGCAGTGTAAATGGAATTTTTTGGCATTTGGTAGTCTCCTAAACAATGGCTTATACTGATTGCTACCAAATCTGTCAAAAATGTTATTGATACTCTGCCGACACACAAATGAGAATTTTGCAAATTAGCAGACTTGAGAACCTAATGTGGGTAAAAAATAACAACCTTGTTTTCCAATACTACCTATCAACATTTAAAAAATACGGTCAAGTCAAAATTAAATTGGACAAAGAACGAAAACTAAATAAATCAGCAACTGAGGCTAGAGCTAACGATAAGAAGCAAATGTATGGTCCCAAAGGGTTTGAGTTAACAATGGAGCAACATAGTAAATAGTCCCCTTTAGGTGATTTAGTTCAGAATTAAACTATTGAAAGAGGTATTGGAACTATACTTTATGCTATCTACACACCATAGCCGCCGACTTTTTTGACAGCTGCCATTCGTAAGACGTAAAGCCGTCGGCCTAGCCCGGCGGCATGCCGGCGGCTTTGGTGTGTAGATAGCTTAAGATTCACATAGAACATTTAAACGTAATGACAACGCTCATGAAACAGCAGTTGTGCTTGTGGCGGTCTTGACGTTTGAGATTACAAAAAAAATAATCAAAAAAAAAAACAAACAAAAAAAATCAAACGCGGAATTTGATAAACCCACAGGGACCTAAGTCTCCTAATTAACAATATTCTCAGTTGTGTGTCGGCAGAGTGTCACTGTCATTTTTTGACACATGTGGTCGCAATCAATGATTAGCAGTTTAAAAGAATACCGAATGTGTCAAAAATGCCATTCACACTCTGCCGACACACAACTGAGGCTATTTTAACCTCTCGGATCCCAGCGTTAAATTAGCAGATTGGGCCCGCTGTTTTGCCGTTTCATATCAAACTTCAAAAATACAACCACGTCGCGTCTTAACCATTAGGCGCGTGCTCTAAGCTTAGGTAAGTAACAACAATTAATATTAAACAGTAAATTAAAAATGTCCCGATTAATCCCGATGTTCAATTATGTAAATCAGTAAGAAGCGCAAAATAGATCAAAAAAGATTTTCCAAGGAACTCCCGAGTCAAAATTAAAAATTCTGCTACAAATTAATTCGAGACCGACTCGCTGAACGAGGAAAATGTCGAGCTCATCAAAAATGTTTATTTCTAGAAGCGAGGCGCTTGAAAGAAATCATTCGAAAATTTTATGTTATATTTTTATGCGTCACTCGTAAATGTAAAAAACAAGAACACAAAAACATTACTCTTCCTTTTGGCTTTGCCGTAGTCGGGTAAAAAGTAATTGCACATATTGATTTGGATATAGATATTGTTATTGAACAAGATAATGATACAAAAGATGAAGTCGCAGCAGACCGAAATGATAGCGAGACGAGCTCGGCTAATTTAGTGAAAAAAGCAAAACCTGCCAAACAACAAGGGAAGCAAGGAGGGCTTTTGCCCGTTGGATATGTTAGGCTAACCGTTTCTATTCCTTATCATCCCTTTAACGTCCCCACTACAGGGGAATGACCCCACTGTATCTGTACTTAATTGTTAATTGATCTCATATGCTTACCTTTAATATACAGATTCACCGTACGATTAACTTTAGCAAAATGATTAGCAGCAACACAAGTGTAGGTTCCACAATGTTCTAAAGAGACATTCTTGATAATAAGCACACTAAATACCTCCATACTTCGCTCAGCAATCTGAAAATAACGAAGAATTTCAAGATATACCAGGCGTAAGATATTGAAATAACAATTTAATCTCCGAGCAAAAGGATTATGCAAAATTGTAGGTTGCTCCCAAAACACCTATTAAGTATTTAGGGGAAGCAGCGAAAGGAATTCTTATTTGGGTTTTGTTAATTTAGAAGGATATTTGGGAGACTAATTTGTTAAATTTTGATGTTGTTCATCATTTTGGAGCTTAGTAATGAGTATAGAAACATAAAAAAATTTTTGGCCTTTTTTTGGCCTTATTACAATTTTTTGTTCTAATAATATAATCATTTTCACGTATTTTTTCTTTCTCGTGTTTTTATACATGACTAACTATGGCAACCAAAATTTATTTTTCAAATTCAGTTCATATTGCACTTTTTGTATAGATACTTGAAAAATGAGTCGAAATACGAAATCATTACCTACATCAATAACAACATTACATGTTACATTAATAGCATTAACAAACGAATATAACTTCCATGACCCGATGTAAACATGAATAAACAAAATTTGGGTCAGTATAATTTTGATTAGGTATCAATTTAATTTGGCAAATATTGGAATTCTCAAAATTTCTCATTTATCGGATTAAACTGATGTTTACAAGTGATTTCCACATAATTATATTTTGTGGAATTTCAATTTAAAGTTGGTGGTTGAAAATTTTATAGGAAATTGTTGGAATTTTGCAAAAATATAACTAATTGAAATATTAATAGAGTTTATAATACAATAACGTGATCATGCACGATTGCTTTGATAAGATTACCTCACATTTTTTTGTTGAGAGATCAATCTCTTTATTATTAAACAAGGCTTTATTTATATACTAAGGTTTTGTCCTACATCAAAGACAAAAAGAAAAGATTTCAGCAATAGCCTCCTTTTGATACTGATTTTTGTAAGACTGATTTAAAACATCAATGGCGTTTTAGATGCTATTCAGTGGCTTTAACTATTTTATGAGTCGTATTGGCGGACGTCCTCATTTCTGAGATCGCTCTAGAGTAGCATACACATCTTGATATGCGTACGGTATTGTATAAGAAATAAATTTACATTAAAAAAGTCACAATCGAACTTACCTTCAGATGAGTTGGTATTTTCTTCCCATCTTTCAACCAAGAATAATACACAGGAGAATCACCACTCTTCAAGTTGCAATGTATTTGAACAATTTGTCCCTCTTGAAGGTCAGGCGGTAGCATAATTTCTTCCAACTGTGGCGGTTCTATCACGTGCAACTCAAACGATCTTTTAGCCATCTCACCTGAAGGGCTTCTGACTACACATGCATAATTTGATCCAGTATCGCTCTTTGTGACTTTTGCTATTGTTAGTACTCCACCATTGCTGACAGATGCTAGATCTCTTTTAGTTCTTAATTTAGGCTTTCTACCGAATATCTCTATACTGTACGCTGTGTTGTCTATGGATTTTTTATATCTATTTGTTTGTTGTACGTCTGATTGGATTTCTTTGCCTCTGTATTCCCAGGTGATATCCCTGTTGGAAGGAAATGTAATTTTATTTCAAACTTGCGCATGCTTGAAGAAATTTTGAGGGGATGTGGGAAATGGAGGAAAGAGGCCTTGCCCAGCAGTGGGTCGTGACAGGTTAACTGTATCAGTATCTATATCTGTGTGGAACACAGTAAGACCGGGTCACTACTTATCGTGTGTCGGTTCGGTTTTTCATCGGACGACCACATTCTTAATATAACTGCCATCAGTTTAAAAATGCCCAATATATAAAACTCATTCATATAAAATTTTCTTCCTCTGGAGTTCATGATAAAAGTATGGATAAGGTCTATTCCGCTTTGTCCGCTTTTAGACATTTTCTAGAAGCTTTTACCCAGTAATATGTTCTTATAGACTATTATTATGGTAATTGTTCATAATTGGAACCGAGATATGACAAATGGGATCGAATTCTTATTACAATAACGTCAACAGGTAAAATAAAGTCAATAACACAATATGACTGACGGTCACAAACATCTCTAAAGCCCAGAAAACACGATGAAACGCAACTGAAACAAAACGTTTCAACCTAGTTGCGTCGTGCGTGGTTTTCTAAAGAAGTCTCTAACAGAAACTTCGATGCAACTTAAAAGTAACTAGCAGTTTCAGTTGCGTTTCACCGTGTGTTCTGGGTCTAAGCCTGTGAAAGAACTAGTCACTTTTGCATCGGTCTTTTCAGTCAGAAAAGGTGTCTGACATAGATTAGAGAACTTGATGATGATGATGAATGATGAAATCAAACCCAACAGAGTTTCTTGCTAGATTCTTCTCTGGGGAAAACTGTTACCTTGCGCAAATTTAGCATCAGGCTTTAAGAAAAGAATAATATTGGCTAAACAATTGCTATGTATATTTTCCAAACATATAAAGGTTATTTGTTTTTGAGTTAGTTACTCTCAATCACATTTGCAGATAGCCCAAATAACAATCTGAAAAATACATGTTAAAACTAACTCAGTATATCGCGTTAGTTAATCGTTTTACAAGCAAACCTTGTTAAGAATTCAAAGCAAATCCGTTTATTGTACGGTTCAGAGAATGTTGGAAACAGAACCGCGTAATCTAATACTATTGTAATTTGTGCCAACAAAGTAATTGTAACTGAATATCATGGTATCAAAGTCCTTAGTTACAGGTTTAATCAATGAGGAAAGAATATAAGGAGTGGCCCCATTTTTTTTCATATACAAATGAGTTTATGACAGCGTGCCAAGGTTGGCGCAAGTTTTTCATAGTTTTCTTGGTAGATGATCTGTCAAACGATAAAAAATTCCATACAAAAAGGTAGCCATTTTGCGGCAGACCAGGCACGCAGATCCAGACGGTATTATGATTTTATAGAGTAAACTGTATCTTTATTCTTGAGGAAACCAAATATTGTTCATTTCGCTGTTTTAATCCTTAATTCTTATTCTTCCCTCTTGAAACAGACTGAAAGTTTATAAATATCTGTGTTTGAGATCCTTGTTAAAGGTACTTGATTTATATTTTAATACAATATTGAAAAGTTTAATTGACGTCTAGTTACTGTATTTTTCGTGAAAGAGTAAGAACATCCTCAGTTCCATCCATCAATTGGCATAAACATTGGCATTTATAATATTAGTAGAATAAATAAATCTTTGAGAGAAAGAGAGGGAGAAGAAGACCACGTTGTAACTACCTCACTCAAGTAAAGGAGAAAGTTAACGTCATGTCGTAACAATAAGTCAAAGCATGAGCAGAAGATAGGCCGACTCTCTACCTAACAGAGTCTCTCTTAAAGGCTGAAACACACCGGATACGTATGCGTAACATAGACGTAAGCACGGCGTAGTTACGGTGTAACCCGATGTGACACCGGGCTACGCGTCACGTCGACGTGTACGTCTACGTTACGCAAGCGGTGACAGTTCCATTAATTACAACTCAGAGGTCGTCTACGCATACGCAACGCATGCGCATCCAGTGTGTTTTGGCCTTAAATATAACGATATTATTAAAAATATTGATATTGGTAAATCACCATAAAAATAACTTAACGAGCAATTTCAGGAACTGTCAAGCTATAAACATAGAGCTTTAACTTACCGAACTGGATATCCATAGTACGGGCATCTCAATGTGAAACTCTGTCCTGCTTGCACTTTGAATAGCGGCAGCGTCCGGATATAAGGTGTCCCTGAGGAAATAGACCATTGGAACTGTATTGAAATTTCGCAGCATTATAAGTAAAAGATTTTAAAGGGGTTTGTAGAAATACTGAGTGCAAATGGCAGTTTTTCTCGTTTGAAATCACTGTTGAAACTATTGTATTACCCTGCTAAGTACACATTAATGCAAATAGTACGTATGTTATGAGGTTATCCGGCGTTAATTAAAAAAAATTGTTTATAGGTACATTGTACTTTACTGGTTTTGACAGAGTCGATAACTAAACCTAAAGCGGGCCACGCTAGATTATGCCTGAACGTGTATAATATTTTTTTACCTGCGCAAACAAAAGGTACACACGTTCAGTTATGCTTACACAGTTCAACTGTTCAAGCATAACCGTCAGGCAAAGCGTGTGTGGTCCGCTTTACACACTATTTGATGTATCTTCACTTCTTGTTTCTTTAACTCAGAGCTTTTTCAGATTAGATTCATTTTAAACATGTTCATACGGTTGTTTTCAGCATATGCGCGTATATGCGCGCTACATACGCGCTTCGAAAAATCAGACGCGCATACCTGTACGTTATACCTACATCGAAACAGTGGCATTGTGTCAGTATCAACATGGATTATACGCGCGTATACGGGCGTCCATGCTCGTACGAACAAAATAACTTAAAAAAAAAGCGTATAATAGCGTAACGGGCGTATAAAACGCTAGTCTGAAAACGCCTTAAAACACTTTTTTTCTTCCCTACTATAACCTAGAGCGAGAGATAGCTTGTATATCTATGGGCTAAAACATAAATTCACGCGACGCGACGCGACACGACGTCATACGACGTCGCATCGTGAAAATCCACGACGTCGTACGGCGTCGAGTCGCGTAGTGTCGTGTCGTATCGTTTTACGACGCACGACGTCGTCGTGTCGGGTCGTGTCGTGAGTTTATGTTTTGGCCCTTAGCCATAAGATTATCAAAACCCCATACTTACCATAAACATTAACCCTATCATGATGTGACACCGTATTCTCTCCATGATGAGCGCTACAAGCGAACAGACCTCCATCATCCACTCGCACATGGGATATGTTTAGTTGGGTTACTACTCCACCGTCAGGGGCCATGGTTTGGCCTATGCTGTACCTGTGGTAAAAAAATGTGTTCATTCGTATAAACTGGGGTCCAGATCCAGACTAGTGTAACGTGAAATGTAATCCACCGAATGTAACATGAATCCTACGTGCGGATGGCACTACGAGCATTACCTACATGTAATGCTCATTCTTCATGAATCATAACGTGTGGACGGCGGATTCATGTAATATTACACGTTACACTAGTCTGGACGCAGCTTTAATTGGCGAGCTGTAACTGTAAACGAACAGATACAGTAAAGAGGCTCTAGTGTGTGCGCGTGTTATACACGACAAAAACCGACAATCGTTGGCTCGCTGCGAGTTGCTCGTGTCGTGTTCGTCTCAAGCTCGCGAACCCGTACACATAATGTTTTTTGTTACAGTGCATGCAACGGTTACAATTACAGTTGTCTAATGAGTACACGGCCTAATATGAAATTGGAACAAATTCACTGATCAATTCATACCATACAAACATAAAACCTGTTCAGCGATAACCTGACAAAGCATCAAAGAGCGAAAAGAAACAGCAGTAAAATTTGAATTGAATTGTGTCGATTTACAGTTCTGAGATATCATATACGTACAACGATGTTTAGTTTAAAAGAAATGTTCTCTGAATTGAAGGTTTTGATCCATTAGGAATGGATTGGGTCAAAGTACGTCGCAGAAACCCAAAGATACACATCAGTGTCCTCAAAACACCCTGCGAGCCTTTACTTTGAATTTCAAGGATTTCCTGTATTCAGTGAATTTGTAGGTAGATAGCTAATTTGATGAGGGTTTAAAGCACATACTCGTACAACGTAAAGTTTAAAATCTTATTCAAACAGTTGATTTAATTTTATATTCCATTTTTGATTGAATTGATTTTTTTTAAATTTTAATTTAATTTTTAATTTTAATTTGATTTTTAATTGTAATTTAATTTTTAATTTAATTTAAGTTGATTGAATTTTATATTCTATCGTGAAAGTAAATTGAAAATGATTTACTTATTAAAAAAAACAATACCTATATATAATACAAACCCTGTGAAATAACAAGAAAATATTTCCACGAATATTTAAAACATGGGATTAAAAGCATGGGAGAGGCTTTTCCCCAGCAGTGGGACAAAATAGGCTAAAAAAAAATTTAAAACATTTCTACGAATTTCCGGTTAAATAAATATCGAATGTTTGGATTCATAAAAATTACGTTGACTCTTCTCTAAGTAAAGATTTTTAAATGGAGGATGACTATGATTATATATTTTGCTACAAATACATCTGTATTTTACATATAAATACATATTAACACCCAGACTCAAGACAAACATCTCTGTCCATCACTGTTGGCAACACCAACAAAGATAAAGTTTAGTTTGTCTAAGTATAATTTTTGTCTATGGAAAGCTGTACTTCCTGTTTCATACTTCAAATTACGTACTTACCAACTTGGATCTGACCGGCCTACAGTGTTCTCTATTGTAATATTTTTACCGTGCCAATATAGTGAATTCAAACCATAACTGAGTGCAGTTTCGCTCCATATTCTTTGTCCCTTCAACTACATAAACTACCAGCTGCCTAAACACATCACAACAATATTTGTCGCTAGTGAAAATGAAATCCACGATCAACGACAAAGTTATAAACAAAAGTTTGTTTACCTACTCCAATACTGACTCTAAAGACTCTAAAGGTAAACAAAAGAAGATAGAGAATGAGAGTAAACAAAAGAAGATCAAAACTTACCTAGAATCAGTATTAGACGATAGGACAAGCCCATCTCTCTCCCAAATGAATCTGGCTGGATGTGGGCCGTTCACGGTGCATTGAAGGCTCACCTGTTAACAGGGATAAAGGAATTGTTGGGTTTACATACATACATACTTATATACATACATATAGATATAGATCACGCCTCTTTCCCATCGCGGTAGGCAAAGACCTCTTCTTTACACTTGCTACGACCCAAACTTTCGCTTCTTCCACATTCATTAGCCTCATATAGACGTGTTTCTTCTACTCTTGACTATTTTCTCTCTGGGTTTTACATAATTAATTTCATAATTTAAATGATAACAAGACTCGTTTTACTGACGAGTAAATCATAATTTTGTAAAATAGTTCATCTAAGTAATGAATAATGTATTTGATTTCATAATTTTCTTTAATTTACGAAACTCTTAATACGTATACGTTTTAGCTTGAAAACATCGTGAGAAAAATCGAAACGAAATTCTCCAGATTAACCGAATACAGTTTACAACAAAAAATAAATAAAAAATATGATCAATTCGAAAATAACGCGTCCAGAGCAAAAAGTAAGTCAATCTCAGCGCAATCAAGTACACAATTTGATGGTTGATGACCGATCCTTTGTCACGGTACGTATATACGTTACGTACATAATTGCATTTCCCATTCATGACATAGTCCGTTATATTGGAGTAATAAAGCGATATAATGCCGCTTTTATACGAGTTTTGGTCAGGGTTTATTTTAGTGTTGTAATGGTATCTACCTACACACCAAAGCCGCCGGCTTTTTTGACAGCTGCCATTCGTGTGACGTAAAGCTGCCGGCCTAGCCCGGCGGCATGCTGGCGGCTTTGGTGTGTAGACAGCATAAGCAATAGTCAAAAGTACCTATTGATAGGAGTATCAATGGTATCTATACTATCGATGTGTTTCAAGCTCAACTATCGATAGCCAAAATATCGATAGTTTTGCAACACTAGTTTATTTTTAAATCGAAAACTCGTAATACGTAACAAGGTATGTTTATACCTAATTGCTGTTAATAAAAATAAACAAAATTAAAAATTTTGAAAATACCCACGACGGTAATTTAATCGAAAAATAATAAAATAACTCAAAAAACCCTCGACCGAGGAATATCCGTCGGGGGCTGCCTTTAAACCAGCTAAAAATTTCTACTCGTAGTGACGCGAATACAGTTAAGTATTGATGTTTAACAATTACATAAAATACATTTCAATGAGTATAATTAAATGTTGAAATTTCTAGTAGAAAAGGCAGACCCCGACGGATATTCCTCGGTCGAGGGTTTTTTGAGTTATTTTATTATTTTTCGATTAAATTACCGTCGTGGGTATTTTCAAAATTTTTAATTTTGTTTATTTTTATTTTAGACTTTTAAGAGAGCATAAGGCTTATAATTTAATGCATTAGGCTAACCTACCATGAACACATTTCTGAAAACAGAATTGTAATCCGATGTTTCGTTTTGATTATATTGCAACATTGTTTTGCACTAATATTGTGGCGCCCCCTAGTAAGTTAAAGCAATTACACCTGTCTAAGAACATGCACCTATCAGACACAAACTCGTTATTGAAAACCGCATCAAAAACGGATCATTAGTTTAGAAGATAGGAGGGAACATTAACTTTGCTTTGCACTAATATTGTGGCGCCCCCTAGTGAGTTACAGAAATGACACCTGTCTAAGAACATGCACCTATCAAACACAAACTCGTTATTGAAAACCGCATCAAAATCGGATAATTAGTTTAGAAGATAGGAGGGAACATTAACTTTGCACACACAAACAAACAAACAAACATCTCTCACCCCAAACGCATATACCTGCTCCGTTCCGTCGTGGGTAAAAATATGACTATCATTAAAAATAAAAACCGTTTCATTTGAAATAATAAAATTCGTAAACCATTTCAACAAAACAGTAGGTGAATAGTGAACAAATGAATAGTGGAGAACAATATTTTTTCTATCTACGCTTGCATATTTTCAGTCGGGTACCTATTGATTCTCATAACAAAAGATGGTTGACTGTCGATTATGGTGCAAAAACATTGCGCTTTGTTTTCAATATTTTCATTTCTGATTGCTTTCACTATGGGATCATGTGCTAACCATGTCAAAATATCTTTAGTTAAAATATGTCATGGACAAAATAATCTTAAAGTAATTCTATCTCACCAGTGTTTCGTTTTTCCTTTTCGTAATCTAACTAAACCCTTGTGTATACTAGGCAGCAATTGACACGCAACACTTGACGATCAACACGCTAGCAACGTTGCTACGTGTTTCCAGCGAGTTCTGCGCTAAGTGTCAACATCTTGAGGTCCAATATCTAGCGTCAAATGTTGCCGAGTTTTTAAATTATCATCAAATTTAGGAGCGTCGCTCTTATCTGTGGAGTCTTCGTCACTCTGCTTTACTCTCTCCCGTTCGTTTTAGCACCTGATACGACACAACTTATATTCCCTCTTTTTTCTATTTTCCTTTTAAACTTCCAAGTAGATACGCGCCTTAAAAATCTCGTCCGGAAATAGAACCTCTGCTACAAATACAAATATAAACATTAAACTTACATCAACTCCTGGCATGACAGTGCTTTCAGAGAAATGCTGAGTTAAAATCATTTGGATGTTCCTTCTATAGCGACGAGGTTTATGAAAATCTGTAACAAAAACTGTAATAAGTGTAGATTGTACTTATTGTAGATACTATTGTACTAAAAATGTACTTAAGAGTATACATGTACTTTTAAGTACATTGTTATGTAAAATTTTAAGTACATTGTTAATATTGTTATACATGTAAAATAATACAACTTTTCGGACACAATTCAAATTTCAATCAAAATCATCGCGATAACGACTCAACTGTATCATCATAAGTCGATTAACACATTCAGATTTTCAAAAGTAATATACACCACTATTGGACGTATTACCTTACTTATTTCCCTTATTTTGAATCTTATTGAATGTTCATTTAACTTTGGAGTATTTTTGCTAAGCGATTTTCGTCTAATAATGGTGTGTTTTACTTTTGAAAATCTGAATGTGTTCATCGACTTATTATGCTGACCGTACCTATAATCTAACTGTAATGAACTCGTTCGATGTCTTAATTACGAGTATTATACCTAGTACCGACGTGACTTTATGGACGTACTTATTACCTATGGAATCGGGTTATGGAGATTTTTAGCAAATTGATGTGGAAGTTAATAGGTAAAAATAGAATAAGTTTTATATTCATAATTTAGAGTTTGCTGTTCTTACCTTTAAAAAATTCTGTTTCTCTTCTTTCTTGAACATCTTGTTCTTCAATGAACGGAAATCTGCAAAGAATATCTCATTTCAGTCAATGTGTTACAAAGTATCGTTTATTTTACTTTAATATGTAATTTGTCTTGAAAATCAAAACAAAAGATTTAATTTACTCTTTTCCCTTCTTTTGTACTTAAAAACAATGAAAAGAGTTATTTTACCCAACTATGATGGGATAAGGCTAGATTAAATAAGAAATAATTTTTACCAAATTCTAACTTGATCCATTATAAGCAATGATATTATATATATATATACTAGGTGCAGATATGTTATATACGCGAACATTTTGAAGACTGTAAATAGACCTATTTAAGACAACTTATAGCTAGTCTCAGTTAGTCTGAAGACATTTGGAGTATGATTTGAAGTGCTGTCATTAATGTCATTGTAATCATTGTTCGGCACAGATTTAAAACGCCAATCACTATAAAGGAAACTTATATCTATACCTATAAAAATCATTGATTATAAGTAATCATTTGTTATAATTAAAAATTCAATTGCTTTAACAATCTGTCATAAACTCCTTAATGCTTTTTAAGTGAAAGGAAGTATTCTCTTCACTGTCTTTTAAGAACAAACTTCTAAAGTAAAACTAAAGGCTCCCGATCCACTTCTTCAACTTTTAATGACGAGGGACTGTGCTAAAGTTAGTGATACGAACTAAATTGTTAGTTCGAGTTCTAGAAAAGTTTCGCTAAGTACTGAAAATGTGTATTTATGGAGGAGATGGGTTTTTAAAAGCTTCTTAAATGAAGAAATTATTAGGTGGTTGCGTTTTTGTATACAGATAGAATCAGCCTGTCATGTTCCACTGCTGGGCAAAAGCCACTTGCTCTCCATCCAGTTCTGTTACACTTGTTTCTCCTTTGTTTCATATAAGTAACTACATATTTTTTATTACTACTTACTTTTACTTTTATATTAGTTTAACTTTTCGTACTTGGTGTTTAAAATGAATTTGTAGTTTGATGCTTGACAAATAACAACAACATATCCGATGGTGAATTAATTGCGCAACGAATAGTGTCTTGCGCAGTATAAATGTTTTTCTATCCAATAGTTATGTGATGGTCTTGTTTCCGATTTTTTTTCGGAAATTATGGAATTTTGTAATTGTAATATTATTTAAGACAATAAAAAAAACAAAGTCCTTAAAGAAAACTTTGAAAAATTGTTATCAGTACTATAAAACCATTACCACCATTAGTATAGTCATCAAAGCGTCTATTTTCATGCTTAGAGCCCTTCCAGCGATTGCTCAAGGGTCCGCGACTGTCTTCACATCAAAGGCGATGTTTATTCAAAGGAAATAAGCGCTTTCGAGTCACTGAATATCGGATAACTTGGGACAGTGTCTCTGCGAATTTACGCTCGAATCTGTGTCGAGTTTTTCTCGAAGATTCTTTTCGGATATTGATTTCGTCGTTGTTTTAGTGGATTGTATTTATTTCAGAGTCGTATACATACAAATATATCTGTCACGCCTCTTTTCCATCGGAATAAAAGAGAGAGAGGGAGCAGAGACCACTTCCTTTCAAGAATAGGTTCCTACATCTTTTGTTACATCCACATTCGTCAGTCTTTCATACATGCAAGTTGGTTGGATACTCTTGGTCGGGTTTTTCTAAAGTACGTTTAATTTCATTACGTACACGTGGATCTTCGCTTTATTTCGATAAATATGCCAAAATCGTAATCATAATCTTGGACCTGCACCGGGTCTTTTCTGCTGCAGCGGTTGTCAATCGCTATCCAGTGTGGAAACGCAGCTGGGGTGATGGGCACGTTTGCACCAGGAGAGATCAGGGCGGGTTATTCCCGGATTAGTGTAAGTTAAGGTTAAGTTTAGTTTAGTGGTTACATTTTATTTATAAGAGTATAGTATTTTTAATAACATATTCACATGTAAGTATAGTATTATTTTAATATAAATAAAAATCTTAATAAAAAAGTATTAATTTACCATATCTAGTCGTAATCATCCCAACTTTCTCTTTCCAACCAGTTTCAACGTAGGTACGTTTATAACATTTTCATAAGCACTCAGACATTGTGTAAATTTTAATTAAAACAACTAAACATAAATCAGAAATCGTTTAAATCCAACATTTCTGTATTTAGAAGATAATAATATTTACATTCAAAATGAAATGGAATTCACGATTTTCAATTTGAAATGTTCTGTTTGAGAACGTTTCTGTCATTACAACGCTAATTGAAACAACCTCTAATAGTCAAATTGGTACTTGAACGATAAGAGGGCTTATAATAAAGGAGTATCTAGTTAATTTACTAGCCGGATGTATAATGATATTTCAAGGTATTTCAAGTTAGCTTAGAAATGGTTATATGTATTACTGTATTTTTTTATTTATCTCTACATAGTAAACTTAATACCCCTGTTCCTACTTCTCGTGGATTTGTGAGGATTCCGGTAATATGAATATTTATTTATTTATTTACCAGTTTATTGTAAGATGATAGTACATAAAGACAGAAAAAAAAAGAGAAGTTACACAAAAGGTACAGCATATTTCTAAAAGAAATTTCTTCCAGCAGACCCCACAGAGAGAGAAGTGATAGCATGAAGGCAGGATAGTCACTAACATTACAACTTAAATCCAATTCCGGTAGGTTGAAAGTTATGAAACAAATGTGTTTGGATCGTAGCAAGTGAAAGGAAGTGGTCTCTGCCTACAATGATGGGAGAGCGAGGCGAGACGGATATGTATCGAAAATCATGATGAAATCAGGCAGTTATTTTGACTGTTATTTTAAAAGAGAGTTATTTCTAAAAAGAACTACTATCTGCTACAACGATCAAATTCTATAAATTTTGAATAGGGGTTAACTTTAAATTGTTTGTAACAACCTCAATATATCCTATTAGATCTGGTCCCAAAATCCCAAAAGATAAAACAAAATGAACACGCCAAAACTCATAAAGATAACAGACATGTTATTATTTACGATACCCAATTTAGTAAAATATTATTATGTTATACAGTGTGGAAGTAATCAAGCCGATGTTTTAATTGAGTTATATCCTACTAATTATTATAAAGGTCAATGTTTATGCCGATGCGATGGATGGATACAAGTATGACGCAAAAACTATCGAATAGATTTTAATGAAACTCGGCGATATTTAGCTTATGCATCAGAATAACACATAGGCTATATTATTTTAACATGTTTTTTTTCCAAGATATGAATATAAATGCGTACGAAGTTGCGGGCAGCCTCTAGTATTTATGTTATGGATTTTCAGTGGCAGAATATTTTGTATGAAGCTATTCACACTTGTCGGATGACGCACATAAAACGCATGTTGTCTCAGAATTATTTATATACGACAGTGGGACCTGTTTCGTGTCATATATAATTCTGGTATTTACATTTTTAGAATAATACCAGAAAGTTTAAAGATCTGAGGTCTATCTACACAGATCCGGGCCGTGCCCGGGACGTCTCCGGGCCGTGGCCCGTCAGTGTCAACGTATCCGGTTGTCATGACGACGAATTGTTTTCCCTCCTGACGGGCCACGGCCCGGAAACGGCTGGGGCACAGCCCGGATCTGTGTAAATAAACCTTTTGCTTGTACGTGTAGCAACATAAATTAGCGAGAAGTCCGATCGATCGATCTGGAAATAACTTGATAAAATTAGACAAATTCCTGTTTGAATTCAGGATTTACGTTATCTGATCAGCTATTTCATTTTGGAAAATACCGGTTTTATACAGCATTTTCTTATACTAGAGGCTGCCCGCGACTTCGTACGCTTTCATCGTTATATCTTGGAAATCTTACACAATATCTTAAAATAATATAGGCTATCTGTTATTCCGAAGTGTAAGTTATCATATTGTTAAATTTAATTAAAATTCGTAAAGTGGCTTTTCCGTGGAAGATTATCAAAACATCCTCACATAAATCCATCCATCGGCATAAACATTGACATTTATAATTTTAGATCTAAGTTTTTTGATACTATTCCCTGTATTAAAAAGGTATTAGAAATACACAAGTCCCAAAAGCCCAAGACTAATTTTATCGTTTATTAGAATTAAACCAAAATAAGGTAAGTATTACTAAAATATTGTATGAAAATTACTAACTAGCAATACGAATTAGTCTTGAATAATTTATTGAGCGCGACTAAATTATTTATACGAGCTAATTACAGAGTAGGGATGTTAATTTTCCGCCACAGATGCGCAAAATCCGCCATTTTGTAAATTTTGACAGTCCACAGATGACTGGTTAATGGAAAGTGCTTGATGCTTACATATCCGGGTCGTGCCCGGGACGTGGCCGGGCCGTGGCCCGTCAGGAGGGAAAACAATTCGTCGTTATGACAACCGGACACGTCCCGGGCACGGCGTGTCTGGTTGTTATAAGGACACGCCGTGCCCGGGACGTGCCCGGCCCGTGGCCCGTCAGGAGGGTAAACAATTTGTCGTTATGACGACCGGATACGTTGTCATGACAACGACGTATCGCACGGCCCGAATATGTGTACCTTTAGGGTCAGCGCAGACAGAACGGAGCGCAGCGGAGAGGATTTTATTACCGCACTTGAAAATAAACCTTAAATTTTTACAATTAAGTGCATAAATGCTCGAACCTGACAAAAAATGCTCGCGCGTCCTCGAGGATGCGCGGGAATGCCGGTTTGCACTTAATTGTAAAAATTTTAAGGTTTATTTTCAAGTGCGGTAATAAAATCCTCTCCGCTGCGCTCCGTTCTGTCTGCGCTGACCCTTATGGTTTAAGGGGAAGTTTTTAGTGTCGGACAACAATTACAACAAGTGTGTCAAAAATGGTTGCTGACATATCTGGTTTTAGACAGTTTTGCAAAAAAAATCTTCCTCCACAAACCAAACTGAAGAACGAACACAAACTCATATCAACCACAATGTTGAGTATATTTTTATCTCAATTGTTGTTAAGAAACGAGTGAGCACATGTCTCCAGTTTTATTGTCATGATAAAACCGCGTGAGACTTGTTATGTCTCTTCTTACTTTCAGTAGGTTTAGTGCTGTTACTATTTGTTCTCGATAATTGTGATGTTAAGAAGTGAGATTTTTGTGAGTTAGAGGTAAGTTGTTATTTGAAGATTTATTATGTGAAATATAATGATTATTAGTTTTCTGAAGTTTCTGGTAGAAGTAGGGAAAATTATTTTTCTGTGTTTTGGTTAAGTCGCGGATATTTAGCAAAATATTATAATTTCACTTTTTTGAGGCCTCTCAAATTAAGATGTACCTATTTATAAGAAATATTAAAAAATAAGGCAATTTTCTAATACTTTCCCACTTTATTTGATTATAATAAACTTTTCGAACATTTATCAAGTTTGAAACTAGTTATTTAAAAGTAAGTACCTACACAAAAATTTGGAAAGACTGTTCTAAACTGGCCGGGGTTTCTCAAGACTTAAGCCCTCGCAGCTAAGTTTCTCCAATCAGTTTCAGTGAGAGGCCCCTATAAGCCGAAACTGTCTAAAGCCGTATAAATCTAAACTTTCAAGACTACTCTAGTTTCATTAGACATTTAATGTTTTAGTACTTAATAGTTCTTAGACTTCTGAAACTACTTAAAAATAAGTACCTACTGATAAATTTAGTACTTATTGTAGTGGATTATTGTTCACGTGGAATTTTTTTTATTTTTATTTTATTTAGATTAAAATAATTCAAATTATAAGTAGTTTAAATTATATAAATTAAAATATCATAGTTTTAAGGCTGTAAACCGATGAAAGTTACGTACATCATCGTTATTAATTGCTAAACTAACATAAGAATTTCAAAATAACTAAATTAGGAACTAGGTAGGTGCTATTTAGTTGCAGAATTTAAATAAAAATCTAACCATAAACTATTTCTATTATGGACTCTGTACATTCGAATCTACGAATAGATTTTTTGTGTGAATTGAATATTTATGTAGAGCCATTACTTTTACAGAATTCAACTTTTCTTTCGAGTTCCCCTAGTAAGGGCGAAGCTTTTCACACAATCCCCTCGGGGTACTGCTTAGAGTGCTTCATACATTCGCTTTCACTCTGCTTATTATTGTTATTACGAGTGTCTTCGTGTGACGGTTTATCACATTTATTAATAAGAGATCTTTTGTAGCTAGGGAGGTTTTTATATTGTATTGGTTATTAACTAATTATACATTATAATTAGCTATAATGTAGTCATACTAAAGGGTACTTCTGAATTTACAGTCGCAGACTGCAGTTGAACGGGCCCAAGTCTGCTAATTTAAAATAGCCTCAGTTGTGTTCCGGAAGAGTGTCAATGGCATTTTTGACACGTTTGGTATTCTGCTAAACAATGGCTTACACTGATGGCGACGATTGTCAAAAAAGAAATAGACACTCTGCCGACACACAACTAAGACTATTGTAAATTAGTAGTAGACTTTCATTGCGGTCGACCGTTTTCTCAGCAGTTCAACCACGTGAATAAACGCTAGCGCAGTAACATGTCACGCGGTTCCATCATCATCATCATTTAATTTAAGAGTTAGACTCTTGTCGGTGGAGTTTTCGCCATTTAGGCCTATCCTCTGCCAGTGCTTTAACTTCTTGATACGACATGACGTTAACTTTCTCTTTTACTTGAGTGAAGTAAGTACATCGCGGCCTCTTCTGCCTCTCTCGCCCTCAACGGTTCCATATAAAACTAAAATAAATAAAACTCGTTGTGGCTAAAATGTGACGATATTATTATGTCAAATTATGCTCTACCGATTTATAAACTTATCGATGGTGATTGCGTATCAATTCACCAACATCATCTATACTAAAACCTACATGAGTCTAAATTGTCTAAATACGCAAAAGAAATTGTAGAAAATCCAGGCTATTCCTTTTTGAGAAAGAATAAAATTTTATAACTTCGAATTCTCTTCATATACCCTTTGAACATTTCCACAAAGAGTTTAAATCCATGTGTATTTTCCACTTTTAGATTTGAAACGGTGAAACTAGTAGTTCTTAGAATTCATTGATAAATGATAGAGAGACGTTTCCAACGATTTTATTTACTTTTACTAAGTGCCCGTTTCTCTATCTACAGACAAAAAACTTAACTGACAGATAAACTATGTCTATTTAGACATAGACATAGACATTTATTTTCTTACAAACACAGTACAACACACAATACAAACTCAACAGTTCACAATTACATTTTTAAAATAACACGCATATTTATTTACACACAGTACACACAAAAAAGGGAAAAAAAAACAAAAAATAAAAGAAAATATACCTAAAATAACAGAAACAAAGACTAAAATAAACAGAAGAAAGAGGTAGGGTGTGTGTTGTAGCGCGATGTAAGGGTGGCTACATCTCACCATATGCTGCAGCATTGCCACAGCGCTGATTTTCAGACGAGCTCCCACTTCCCTTGAACGTCAACTGTCATCCACAAAATGACACAACAGCTTACATATTAATAAATAATTAAACATAGAATAATACATAATAATAATTTACATAATATTTTATTAAATTGCGTTAGTTTGCAATATATAAATACATATAAATACGGTATAGAAAGAAAAATAATAATAATAATAGAGATATACCTACTTAATCAATTACAAATATGTTTTTCATAAAACATGATGTTTTAGACGAGACAGGTATAAAATATCTGTTAGATAAGTTTTATCTGTTGATGGTGAAACAGCCGCTTAGACTTTTTTAACAAGTCAAGCTAAAGCTACACACCAAAGCCGCCGGCATGCCGCTGGCCGCTGGCCTTGCCCGGCGGCATGCCGGCGGCTTTGGTGTGTAGACAGCATTAAGTTTGCATGGTTGGTGGTGACTCTACTTGTTATGTCATAGATCTTGGATTCGATTCCCGCTAGTGCTTAAGCACAAGAGACAATTGCTGTGATGTATAGAGATATTTGTTTTAAGTCTGGGTGTTTATATATGTGTTTATACCTATAGTCTTATCTTATCTAGCCGTTGTTGTCCCACTGCTGGGCAAAGGCCTCTCTCCTCCTTCTCCAAGATTCTCTATCCTGAGCCGCTTCTGCCCAGTCATTCGTAAAGGTGTCCAGTTCAACTCGCCACCTTTTTCGTGGTCTGCCGCGAGGTCTTTTGGCAACCGTCAAAAGACCAGAATACCTACAGAATACCTTTAGTAAACTATTTAATAATAGCAGACTTTACTTCACTTGACATTGGTAAAATTCATAACGGTATTTGCGAGTGTGGATTTTGGATTTATGTTAGTAAATTAAAAAATATTGTCGAAGTGCAATTAAATTTTTACATTATATTTTAAACTAGGATTTAATTATAACTTTAGTAATAACATTGAAATTTCAAAGTTTGCCCCTACAACTTTAATATTCAATGGCAAGTCACCGGTTGCCATAGCAATGCTTATAATGTAAAACCGGGTAATATGTCGCATATTTCAGGAACTTACATCACAAAGACATAGTTAGCAAATTGTTAGCGTTAGTCGAGGCAATTTTGAATAATTGAGGAAACATGTGTCACTGTACATACAGCTTTAGGTATTACAGTTTGAGATTGTTTGCTATTTTGTTTTAATCGATAAATTACGTAGCTACTAAAGAGTTGCGAATTAAATAAGAGGTAGGTGTATATATATTTTTTTATTTGGCAAACCATTGTGGATTCTACCAATAATGTCTAGTGAAGTTTAGCTTACTATAATTTATATATTGCACTTTTCTTAAATAGTTTACTGTAAGAATAGACATTTATCACATGCACAAACAACCAGACTCAATAAAAACATTGCTTTATTATAACCGACTTTGCCTATCAAAATGACAATTTAAAATGTTAGCATATACTTATTTTCTATAATATATAAGATCTTATTTGTAGGAATAAGTTACACCCAGTATTATTATCCTATCGTATCTAGCAGTCAGTGTCCCACTGCTGGACAAAGGTCTCTTTCCTTTCTCTACGATTTTCTATCCAGAGCGCTTCTGCACAGTCATTTTCAATTATATTTTTTTAAAGCTATGTATTCTATTTGCTGTTAAATAAATCTTCTTAAAATTCCCTTACCGTTCACTGAATTTGATTGTTGAGATTCCGGAAATTCTTGGAACGCTCCCCGTTATTGACAGGCCAGCTGTAACAAGAAAATAAAAACGTTATTCTAACAAATATCAAATAAAAGAGCCAATCATGATGGGGTTTGAAGGAAACAATTTTTATTTATAACTACACGTGTCATTTTCCACGATGTTATCTTAATGACATTTATGAAAGGTATTCGATTCATTTGTTTCTTTTTTCAGAAGAAATGTATCAAATATCTTTAAATAATACAAAAAGGAAAATGATCACGTCAGATAACTGACACGGTTTACAATGATATTGAAATATTGTATTAAAATAAGTATTCTACCGAACTGTTTTGACTCGTTTTGACGTTTGAAAATATGAAACACGCTACGAAATCAATCGGCGGATTTGGTGCGATATTAAATTACTTAAACGTGAAATGAGCATTTCAACTACTAAGCCCCAGGACACACGGGGAAACGCAACTGCAGCGCAACTGTAACTGCTAGTTACTTTTGAGTTGCATCGAAGTTTCTGCTATAGATTTCCTTAGAAAACCACACACGATGCAACCGAAACGAAACGTTTCAATCTAAAGTCTAACTAAGGCCTGCGTCCGACTTGTCGTGTGTCGGTTAGAATTTTTATCAACGACAATTTTTATATGACCCTACAAGAATCCAACTGTATAAAATATTGACGCACCCCAAAAACTTCTTAACCTTTTTATTGAAGAACGTACTTCGTAAACGCTTCTAACTTACGAATACAAAAAAAGGTCTCTTGGACTTTGATTCTTGGAAACTCCAACAAAATCCTTTATAAAGCAAGATTCAAATGCTCTGAAGTTCCAAATAAGAGTTCGTTTCTACTTATCGTATATCGTATTTCGGTTTAAACGGAGATTTCAGTTGCAGAGTATTTTGCATGACTCTATTCACACTCATCGGATTTGATTTTGGGTCAATGTGCTTATAAAAGTGTTTTTCGATTAAACAACGGATTAGAAGATTATACAAGTTATTACGAATCATCAAGATTCGGTTTTACTCACGATAACATAAAAATTAATAAAAAGAATGCCTGTTAAAATCAAAACTTTAATCTACCAACATTGTATTTAGTCGAGATAATTTAGGGGTTTTGAACGAGAGGAATTAACCTTCAGGGGCCCAAGTCTGCTAATTTAAAAAAGCTTCAGTTGTGTGTCGGAAAAATGTCATTGGTATTTTGACACATTTGGTATTTTGCTAATCAATGAATGAATAAACACTGATTGCGACCAAATGTGTCAAAAAATGACATTGACACACTGCCGACACACAACTAAGAATATTCTAAATTAGCAGACTTGGGCCCTAGGTTTAATGTTTAAGCTCATAAAATTCCTTTGAGTATAAAATTTATAAGGAGGTGCCATACCGTCTGGATCTGCGTGCCTGGTCTGGCGCAAAATGGCTACCTTTTTGTATGGAATTTCTTATCGTTTGACAGGTCATCTACTAAGAAAACTATGAAAAACTTGCACCAACCTTGCAAAGCTGTCATAGACTCATTTATATATGAAAAAAAATGGGGCCACTCCTTATATTCTTTTCTTATTGTAAAATTCAGTCATCCGATAAAAAATCGTACCTGTCACGCGACAATTGAGACCGCGTCGTAAAATTCCTTAGCTCAGCTTAAAAACTTCTTCGAGAGTTCATACAGTACTCGTTAAAACTTTGTCAATTATGAAACTGGCACGTCACATGTCAAGTTCTCTAACTTTTATTATATTTGCTGTAGGAGTTACGAGTGCGAGTGCCGAGAAAGGAATTAAAATAATCCTCTTAAATAATGCGTGGTACTGTTCTGGGAAACTTTTTAAGTCTATTTTGGGTTGTTCTTTATAAGATTTTGTATTTAAAGGGAAAACAAATTAGCAGTTATTATGGTAGTAAAAATACTTAATTTTAAATACCTATTTAATACCTTTAGCCTTTGTTGGGTATTTTGAAAAAAAAAACATGTATTAAGGCAATATTTTACTCTGGCCGGAAGAATGTAGGATTTTAATAGTATAAAATTTTTCAAATCTGTCTCGTAATTTTGGAGCCCATCCGTTACAAGCAAACAAATATTTTCTCTTAATAATAATTAATCATTCATTCATACGTTTTAAGGCTGAAACACACCGGATGCGTATGCGTAACGTAGACGTAAGCACGGCGGCGTAGCCAAGCGCGTCATTACGGTGTAACCCGATGTGACACCGGGCTACACGTCACGTCAACGTTACGCAAGCGGTGACAATTACATACATTACAACTCAGAGGTACGCATACGCATCCGGTGTGTTTTGGCCTTAAGAGTTAAGATCTTGTCGGTGGAGTAATTGCCATCTTTGCCTTCTTCTGCTAACAATTTGACTTCTTGTCAAAACACGACGTTCACTTTTTCTTTTCTTATAATGATAACTAGTGCAGATCGCAGTTTTTTTAATAAACCTTTATAACCTCGTCTAGATAAACATAGAAAATATTGAAAACACTACACACACTCATATTTAAATTATACGAAGTAGTTAACGTGAAATGAAATCTGGATTTTGCTAAAATCTTTTTCGAGAGCTCTCCTAGAGTTGCGTTTCAGAATTTTTGCATTTCAAATAGAATATTTTTACCCTAGAAATTAATTAAGAGCTCTTTGAAAATGTGAAAATGGCTGTTTTAGTTGCTTTAGTTTTAACTCTATTTGCTTTTAGTTATCTTTTCTTATTTCTGCTTATTCTTTTTGTAAGAGTCTTATTATTATAAGACGTTAAGTAAGAACTTTGAAGTATTTATTTTAATGTAAATATTTCAGTATAACGTTGAAATATTATTCTTACAATTGTTCAAATTAAAATAATCTTTATTTCGAAGGCAAATACTCTTTATAAGGCGTGCGGTTGTTTTGTGCGTTGCTTAAGTATAAGTTTGTATTATATTGTATTGTATTTATTTAAGGTGAAATATATATCTATATAAAGTTAATGTTTGAAGGAACCTTGTCGCATGCCTCAGACGCTGCAAGCAACGCATAAAACAACCGTGCTTCTAAGTAAAGTTTTACATTCAATTGAAAAAGGTAATTAAACTTCAATAACTCTACGAAAAAGCTTTCTCACGCCTAAATTTTACTTCAATTCTTGAACTTTCAGAAGTTCATTCAACAAAATTAATTTAACAGAGCTTTTAAAGTAGCAATGATATTATGGTAATAATGAGAGCTTTTGAGCCGACACAAAGCTTTTGAGGGTGAACATTTGAGAACAAACTTAGCTGGGTCTGATTTTGCTAAAGATTAGATATCTAAAGTTATTATAAAGGTTGTTTCATATCTTGATAGGGCTTTATGTTTGAATTGTAGGAGATATAAATTGGAATTATCTATAGTACTAAAGATATAGGTAGAGTGGAACACGACACCAACAAAGATCAAGTTTAGTTTAAGTACTTATCTATAATTTTTGTCTATGTAAAGTTGTACTTCCTTTCAATCTTCAAATTACTTTCTTACCAACCGACCTACAGTGTTCTCTAATTGTACAATTTTACTGTGCCAATATAGTGAATTAAAACCGTAACTTAGTGCAGTTTTACTCTTCATAATTCCCTTTAACTACACAACTACCAGCTGCCTAAACAGGTAGGGTGGTTACGACATTAATACGAGTACATTCATATCAGTCACGCCCCTTTCCCATCGGGGTAGATAGATATCACTTCTCTCCACTTCTTCTCTAATAGGCATGATAACGAAATTTTTTTTTTAGTCCATCACATACATTATTTTAAAATATACGACATGTATTTTTTCTTTTTTGTCTTAAACTAGAAATGACATAGATACACTGGTTAAAGTTACTCATGACGTCACGCCTTAGTACGATTTTTACCGAGGAGTGACGTCAATATACCCCCACTTCGTAACTTTGATACTCTGTATCTTTGTATTTATTTATGTATTTGATCAGGTAAAAAACGTGTTTCAAATATTTTTTAATAGCCTAAAAGAAGGACTCATTATTTTTTGAATTTTCGAATGTAGTCATCATCCCCATTTAAGGGCTTAGCTCTTATCGGTGGAGCCTCTTCCATCCCTCCCTATTTTCTGCCTTCTTTTTAACATCTTGATACGACATGACACCCGCCTTTTCTTTCACCTGTTATCTCCACTTACTACAATCCAAACACCTCTTTCACGTAGATATGATATATGTACTTAGCTTTTGTGTTGTAAGTGACACTGCCGTGAATTTTCATTAAAATCAGTTTAGAAACATTCATTCATTTATGTGTCAGACATATATTAACATTTATAAATATTGGTAGAAGTAAGAGTTGGTCAAATAATACCTAATACGACCAATCAATATAATAAACTACTTCTCATTTCTGTTTATTAGATCAGTAATAAGTTAATAGCGGAGAAAATTGACTCATAATAACTTATTTTGGTATATCAGCTACACATATAGGCAGAGACCACTACCCTCCAGCTGCTACGGTCCAAACACAATTCTTTCGCTTCATCCACTTTCATTTATTGTCTCAAATATGCACATAGGTTGAGGGTACTCCTTTATTTAGCTACAGTCTAAAAAAGCTAATTTTAAAACTCTAATCTTAATATAACAACTCATAAAAATCCTAATAAAAATACCTCATAGCAAAAATTTTCCGTATAACAAACTAGGCAGAACCTCCTTTGAGGCAGCCAGAGGCTGAATGGAAAGTCGAGATGTAACCTAGATAAGCCTTTAAGAAATCTTTTGAGAGAAGCCTTAAGTGCTAGCTCAGATTTTCGTGCAAGCTACAAAGGCTAGGTTTCAGTCCTAGTGCTTATTTTCGGGGACTGTAAGACCTAAAAGGAAATACAATGCAACGAGTCTGTTTTGTTTGTTGAATTTTATTTTTAAATTGTAGAATGGGCAATGAATGTGCAATTTGTATTACGTCTATCTTTTTTTCTGTTTTCGCGTACTATCTCCTTGCAATAAACTATTAAATAAGTAAATGAACGATGTGCTTCAAAAATAAATGTTTTGTTAAGTTTTCGATAGATTAACTGGGTTACTACTAGTCATTTTTGGTATTTTATGCTATCTACACACCAAAGCCGCCGGCATGCCGCCGGGCTAGGCTTTACGTCATACAAATGGCAGCCGTTAAAAAGCCGGCGGCATATCAGCGGCTTTGGTGTGTAGACAGCATTATAAGAGGTGAACAATGATACTTTGTAATATTCCGTTGCATACTCAGGTATTCATTAACGAGCTGAAACTATAACCATTGCAAATGAAAATGAAAAGTGTTTTATTCAAAAATAGGCAAAATTCATTACACTTTTTTGATGTCACTTTTTTTATCTTAAACGCATTACATTACCTTTTCTGTAACCAAAAAAATCACTATAAATAGTTTGTACGTACCTACGAGGTTCACTTATGATTCACAAACCTGGTCCCAGCGTACACTCTAAGTTTTTTATTTACAGTGCATGCATCGGTTACGGTTACACCTCGCTTATGAATACCCGGCCTTATACAAGGCCTAACTAAATTCAATCTAACGTAATAACAAAGAAAACCATTTACCCTAATGTGTATACCATAACAATTTCGCACAACGCCTAACCAGATGGTCCATATACCGACATGCGTGCAGTCTTTAACAAGTCCGGGACAATTTCAGACAAATTCCATTGTGATTCTCGACAATCGCACCAACGGGAGTCCTAAACGTTACGCGTAACGTTTGTGACGTTACGTAACGTTACCGTTACCCGTCTCGTTACAATAACTGTTATGCTTCGTTTGTTTTGGTGAAGTAGCTTTCTGATATTCGAGGGTTAACTTGATCAAAACCACTGTGAAACAAACTCAACGGTATCGAGACACGCCGGCAGCGTGTCAGGCCAATTCAAAGACAAAGCGCCACAGTGTATCTTTACACGAACCACTTCGTACGACTTTTCACCCCTCCATAACTCAAAAGTCCTTTAACGTAAAGACATAAAACTACGCATGTTTAATCATATCCATAACGTCACGAAGAAGCCCAAATTTCATGAAGCTAGCTCAAACGGTTATGAAGATATGGAGGTCCAAAAATCGCAAAATATGTTATTGACTGACTGATTAAAGTAGCAAAACCTAACCTACTTCCAGATGACCTAGAAGGTTGAGATTTGGAATTCAGCTTTAAAATTAAATTTGACCGTAGGAAAAAATCCAAAAATTTAAAAAAGTCAAATTTTTTTTTTATCCCCGTACAAAAATTTTGCAATACGCACTAAAAATGATATAAAAAATTATACAATTCTTTTAGATTTAATTTAATAACAAGGGCATGACTTGATACATAAAGATAGGTTATAATTAACAAAAAAAAAAAATAAGAAATAAAATGTATCCTCCTCTTAGGATCGAACCTCCGACCCAAAGACCTCTTACTTACCGCATAACTATTGCGCCAACCATAACTGTTGATAGTACTACGAAAATTCGATCTGCTTATTCAAAGTAGCTAATCTGTCACTCCAGCTAATCAAACAAAAAACAAGCGATATACGATCTTTCATTAGATTTATTTGAAGATAGATTATAATGAACAAAAAAAAAGAAATAAAATGTATCCACGTAGGATCTAACCACCGACCCGAAGACCTCAGGTATCTTCTTACTTGGCGCTTAACTATTGCGCCAACCATAATTGTTGATAGTATTACGAAATTTAAATTTGCTTATTTGATACTCTGATCTAAATTATAAACGTTAAGTATATTTATGTTCATTGTATGTATGTAATGTAACATATCGCCACATATTATCGCAGAAACGTAGACTGGTTCGGATTTAAATTTTATAGATGGCGTTACGTGGTAGTGATTTATAGTGGTAAATGTATCAGAAAAGTAATAAAAAATTAAAACTTATTAAATTAACAGTTATCGAGACACAATTTATATTTAACAAAAAAGAAAAAAGTTGAGAAATTTAATTCGTTCAAATGGGGTCGAACCACCGACCTAAAAATATCGAACGAAACATTTTATCATGACGCTTACCATTAGGCCAGCTAATACCATGCCCATGAGGTTGAGAACTAGTTAGTATTGATTGACTGACTATTTAAAGTAGCTAATCTTAACCTACTTCGAAATGACCTAGAAGGATGAAAGGGGTTTGAAGATTTTAGAGTGGAGAATGCTCTACAACTTTTTTTTTTTTTTAATTTTCCGAAAGTGGCGGCAGTCAATGAAACCTTCACTAATCTATAGTTCAGGTCAAAACAAATAGAAAAAATAGATGACAAAAAAAATGATAAATCGTCACGTTTCCGAGATATAGGCTGTCAAAAATAGACTAGTGGCGCCAGTAACTATTGGAACATGAAAAACTGTGTTTTAGTTTTATTAAATGGCACATATTGTATTTGAAATTGATACTAGAAGTTAAATAAAGTATCCTGGCTTATTTTAGCAACGCCCCTCCCTCCCCCCAAGATGCTCAGATTATAATTTTTATTATTTTAGGTATAAATATGGTGGGAATTTATAGTTGTTGAAAAATAAGAGTTTTTGAAACAACCTATGTCAACCAACTCCCAAAAGCATGGCCCCCTCAAGTACTCCCTACCGTTTATTTTGTTACTGCGCTGCTCTGCATACGTGCTAAATGGGGTACTGGAGGGCGGGATGTGGCTGTGCGAGGAAGATGCGCATCTTGAACTATGCTACGTATCTCGATAATATAAAAAACATAGCTTTGCTCGATAGCACGCATCCATATCCCGCATCTATAGCACACATCCATAGCACGCATCCTTTTATTTCCACAATACAATGAATATGATTGGTGGATTTCAAACGCATCCGTAGCAACGTAGCATAGCACATCTCTGGTGGAAAAGCACACTATATCTCGGAAACGTCACGCTTTATCAATTATTTTTCATCTACTTATATTTTCGATTTGTATTGACTTGAATTATCGATTAATGCAGGTGTTTCTTAGACTGCCGCCATTTTTGTGGAAAAAAGTACCATACACATGTTTAGGTAGGACATTATATTCAAACCCCTTTGGAATCCAGCTCGGTAATTACGAGTAAGCAAAGGAAAAATACATTTGCTTACTTTAGGTATTTATACAACCCGTTTACTATAAGTTTGCCGCGGTTGTCTCACTCACTCAGTCCTAGTTCCAGTGAGAAAACGCTACACTGACGTCATTAGCAGCAAACTTACGTTGTACTTGTATAGTGCGTTTTTAAGAATATCTATGAAACGCATGCACTATAGGTACGACGCAGCGGAGAAGCAAAAAACAGAACTAAATCTTACTACTTGCCTAGTTCTCTGTACAAAAAGTAATGATATCCCACCAAAAACATAAATGTGAAAAAGGGTGGCCAATTCAATATAAAAATTATGTTGAAAGCTTTGCCGTAAAAAGTATGGAGATCTAAATGAGTGCCAATTCATAGGTATGCAAAATCGAAATATGTATTTTTATAGAAAAAAAAATATGCCTATTATGCACAAGTATTAATAAACTCTATTTCTTTGCTTTGTAGGATAACTTAAAACAATTGCTGTTATTAAAAATATATAAGATCTTAAAGGAGGTTAGTTTATATTTGGCCAGTTTTCATCAGAATTAAAGTTGTGAATAATAAATAAAATGACTGATTTAATGAAAACTAGCCAAATATAAACTAACCTCCTTTAAGATCTTATATATTTTTAATAACAGCAATTGTTTTAAGTTATCCTACAAAGCAAAGAAATAGAGTTTATTAATACTTGTGCATAATAGGCATATTTTTTTTTCTATAAAAATACATATTTCGATTTTGCATACCTATGAATTGGCACTCATTTAGATCTCCATACTTTTTACGGCAAAGCTTTCAACATAATTTTTATATTGAATTGGCCACCCTTTTTCACATTTATGTTTTTGGTGGGATCTATGTTATAGAAACACATGACGGTTCTAATGACGGTTCACATGACAGCTTGAGACACCGCTCGTAAGCGGTACCACAAAATCGTCATGTGAAAATTGGGAATAAGTACAACAGTATGTCAATTCCTCGCGTTTACCATAAATCACAGTAAAAACCACTCAACTGACCCGTCTTTTTTAAACGACCGCCTGTTAACGTCATAATTTTCACGCTGTTGGCATTTGAACTACTAATCACATTATGGATTAATCCGATATAAAGGGTTAGGTATATACTATCCCACCAAAAACATAAATGTGAAAAAGGGTGGCCAATTCAATATAAAAATTATGTTGAAAGCTTTGCCGTAAAAAGTATGGAGATCTAAATGAGTGCCAATTCATAGGTATGCAAAATCGAAATATGTATTTTTATAGAAAAAAAAATATGCCTATTATGCACAAGTATTAATAAACTCTATTTCTTTGCTTTGTAGGATAACTTAAAACAATTGCTGTTATTAAAAATATATAAGATCTTAAAGGAGGTTAGTTTATATTTGGCTAGTTTTCATTAAATCAGTCATTTTATTTATTATTCACAACTTTAATTCTGATGAAAACTGGCCAAATATAAACTAACCTCCTTTAAGATCTTATATATTTTTAATAACAGCAATTGTTTTAAGTTATCCTACAAAGCAAAGAAATAGAGTTTATTAATACTTGTGCATAATAGGCATATTTTTTTTTCTATAAAAATACATATTTCGATTTTGCATACCTATGAATTGGCACTCATTTAGATCTCCATACTTTTTACGGCAAAGCTTTCAACATAATTTTTATATTGAATTGGCCACCCTTTTTCACATTTATGTTTTTGGTGGGATATCATTACTTTTTGTACAGAGAACTAGGCAAGTAGTAAGATTTAGTTCTGTTTTTTGCTTCTCCGCTGCGTCGTACCTATAGTGCATGCGTTTCATAGATATTCTTAAAAACGCACTATACAAGTACAACGTAAGTTTGCTGCTAATGACGTCAGTGTAGCGTTTTCTCACTGGAACTAGGACTGAGTGAGTGAGACAACCGCGGCAAACTTATAGTAAACGGGTTGTATAAATACCTAAAGTAAGCAAATGTATTTTTCCTTTGCTTACTCGTAATTACCGAGCTGGATTCCAAAGGGGTTTGAATATAATGTCCTACCTAAACATGTGTATGGTACTTTTTTCCACAAAAATGGCGGCAGTCTAAGAAACACCTGCATTAATCGATAATTCAAGTCAATACAAATCGAAAATATAAGTAGATGAAAAATAATTGATAAAGCGTGACGTTTCCGAGATATAGTGTGCTTTTCCACCAGAGATGTGCTATGCTACGTTGCTACGGATGCGTTTGAAATCCACCAATCATATTCATTGTATTGTGGAAATAAAAGGATGCGTGCTATGGATGTGTGCTATAGATGCGGGATATGGATGCGTGCTATCGAGCAAAGCTATGTTTTTTATATTATCGAGATACGTAGCATAGTTCAAGATGCGCATCTTCCTCGCACAGCCACATCCCGCCCTCCAGTACCCCATTTAGCACGTATGCAGAGCAGCGCAGTAACAAAATAAACGGTAGGGAGTACTTGAGGGGGCCATGCTTTTGGGAGTTGGTTGACATAGGTTGTTTCAAAAACTCTTATTTTTCAACAACTATAAATTCCCACCATATTTATACCTAAAATAATAAAAATTATAATCTGAGCATCTTGGGGGGAGGGAGGGGCGTTGCTAAAATAAGCCAGGATACTTTATTTAACTTCTAGTATCAATTTCAAATACAATATGTGCCATTTAATAAAACTAAAACACAGTTTTTCATGTTCCAATAGTTACTGGCGCCACTAGTCTATTTTTGACAGCCTATATCTCGGAAACGTGACGATTTATCATTTTTTTTGTCATCTATTTTTTCTATTTGTTTTGACCTGAACTATAGATTAGTGAAGGTTTCATTGACTGCCGCCACTTTCGGAAAATTAAAAAAAAAAAAAAGTTGTAGAGCATTCTCCACTCTAAAATCTTCAAACCCCTTTCATCCTTCTAGGTCATTTCGAAGTAGGTTAAGATTAGCTACTTTAAATAGTCAGTCAATCAATACTAACTAGTTCTCAACCTCATGGGCATGGTATTAGCTGGCCTAATGGTAAGCGTCATGATAAAATGTTTCGTTCGATATTTTTAGGTCGGTGGTTCGACCCCATTTGAACGAATTAAATTTCTCAACTTTTTTCTTTTTTGTTAAATATAAATTGTGTCTCGATAACTGTTAATTTAATAAGTTTTAATTTTTTATTACTTTTCTGATACATTTACCACTATAAATCACTACCACGTAACGCCATCTATAAAATTTAAATCCGAACCAGTCTACGTTTCTGCGATAATATGTGGCGATATGTTACATTACATACATACAATGAACATAAATATACTTAACGTTTATAATTTAGATCAGAGTATCAAATAAGCAAATTTAAATTTCGTAATACTATCAACAATTATGGTTGGCGCAATAGTTAAGCGCCAAGTAAGAAGATACCTGAGGTCTTCGGGTCGGTGGTTAGATCCTACGTGGATACATTTTATTTCTTTTTTTTTGTTCATTATAATCTATCTTCAAATAAATCTAATGAAAGATCGTATATCGCTTGTTTTTTGTTTGATTAGCTGGAGTGACAGATTAGCTACTTTGAATAAGCAGATCGAATTTTCGTAGTACTATCAACAGTTATGGTTGGCGCAATAGTTATGCGGTAAGTAAGAGGTCTTTGGGTCGGAGGTTCGATCCTAAGAGGAGGATACATTTTATTTCTTTTTTTTTTTTTTTGTTAATTATAACCTATCTTTATGTATCAAGTCATGCCCTTGTTATTAAATTAAATCTAAAAGAATTGTATAATTTTTTATATCATTTTTAGTGCGTATTGCAAAATTTTTGTACGGGGATAAAAAAAAAATTTGACTTTTTTAAATTTTTGGATTTTTTCCTACGGTCAAATTTAATTTTAAAGCTGAATTCCAAATCTCAACCTTCTAGGTCATCTGGAAGTAGGTTAGGTTTTGCTACTTTAATCAGTCAGTCAATAACATATTTTGCGATTTTTGGACCTCCATATCTTCATAACCGTTTGAGCTAGCTTCATGAAATTTGGGCTTCTTCGTGACGTTATGGATATGATTAAACATGCGTAGTTTTATGTCTTTACGTTAAAGGACTTTTGAGTTATGGAGGGGTGAAAAGTCGTACGAAGTGGTTCGTGTAAAGATACACTGTGGCGCTTTGTCTTTGAATTGGCCTGACACGCTGCCGGCGTGTCTCGATCTTACGACAAAAACCGACCTCGGTCCACTACATAAGTATTTAAAACACAGCTTAACTATCAATATTTAATAAATATAAATTATTAGTTTTATTTAAATTAATATCTGCAACAAGACGGTAACTTGCCATATCACTGTCTAAATGTAAACGCAATATCGCAGTTTCATTTGGTTTGCTTCGTTTGTGTTATGTTTTGGGGTTTCCCTAAACCAGCCAATGACGAGGAATATTTTCGGCATACAGGAAACAAAATATTTATAATATGTTATGTAAATATAATAAAGGTTGTTTTATTATTATATTTTCAATATTTTTTGGTATTTGGAAACAAAGGGCCCGAAAATTACGAGTATTTTCAGTGGGCTTTAAGAATGCATGGAAAACATTGAATTCGTAGAATAATAAAATTTGTTCATTTATTCGTTTTTCTTAATCATTTTATCTGTATCTCTACTTTATTTTATTTTGTGACTTAATATGAGTACTACAATGAATAGAAGATCTATAATAATGCTAATTTATGAAATAAAGAAAAGATAAACATTAAAAATTAAGCACTTATTAATATTTAATAATAACTATCCATAGTTATTATTAAATTTATTAAATTATTATTAAATTATTAAATTAAATTATTAAAAATGGAGCTTTAAAAATATTAACGTAATTATAAAATACTTACAAGAAAAACAAGCTGATAGAAACAGCAAAAACTTCCAAAAAGTCAAATCCATTTTGTAAAAAAATAAAAACAAAACACAACTAAAACAAACCACAAGAAATATTCACTCAATCCATTTTAAAGTCCACGAGTTCTAAATACGAAAACCGATTTCCGAACTTTCGAGTTTCGAATAAAAGTTTGTAGATTTCCCGCCCTTTCCGAGGGAGGGACGTGCATCCCTCTCAAGAGTCAGGAGTGAACTGTAAGTTAGGGAGGGTATTACTCCTACCATATGTTGTCGAATAGCCTCTGAATACTCGCAAGATATATTACCTTAAGTGACAGATTTATTCGACTTCGAGAGCGGGCTTGGGCTCGACAAAAAGGTGTGCTGAAGCGGGACAGCTCTGAATGCCTTTTTGCTGGACCTAAAGTGGTTTTCTGTGATTAATTTTACTCGAAACGCGGATACTAGTTCTGTTTAGATATTTTGAATTTATATTAATAGAAATTTGGCATAAAATGAGGTTGTTTTCTTTTGTTTTACGTGTTGCATCTAAGTTTCGCAATATGAACACGATACTATGTTATTGGTCATCATCATACGTTATAGAATTAGACTCTTATTTTTACCGCATCCGATGTTGAGGCCGTTGGAGATCCAACGACTATTGTACCTAACTACATATAATGCTATGGGTACATTGTTTACTTAAAAAAAAAAAAACTATACCTATTAACTAAACAAAAACTGCAAAAAAAAATTCTCTTTTAATGAGAAACAATCAAATACCTATCAATTAAATAATCCGTCACTAAAAAGTTGAAATAAAAGCTTACTTTATTACCTACTTTTACTTCAGAAAAAAACAGTGAGTTTGATTCGAGTTCGCAAAAACCAACCCAAAGTAGTGGTAACACGGATTTCAACTGTACTACATTCTCTTGGGTACTAGCATTTGAGGAGATCATCTTTATAACTCCCGCTTGAGATATTTCGTTGGGATTTCCTTCTCAAATTATATTGTCGCAGAGTGCCTATTTGAATTTCGTATTATTTCGCCTTTTTCTCGGGTAATGGACGAAATTAACATGTTTTTAAGGACGGAAAGGTTTCTTGAAACTTAAAAGGACAATGTTTGAAATCTTGATTGAATAAAATATAAAAATGTTTGTCTATTTTTTTGTGGGCGATCTCCTTTGAAAGGTTTCTGAGTGTTTTGAGATGTTGAAAATAGTTTAAGATAAGATATAATGGAGTTTACATACAAAAACGATTCAGTTGGAAACCTTTTCAATTCTATTCAAAGCAATGACTTAAAGTAAAAAAAATATTAAAAAAGCTTTTCGTTGATACTTAAAAAGACAGTAGTTGAAAATCTTATAAATGTAAAGTAAACACTTAGCTCACAACAAAATTAACTAAGATATAAAGACTGCCCGAGACGACGTTCACATTTATCGTCATATCTTAGAAAAAAAAAATAATATCTGAAAATTATATAGCCTATGTGTTATTCTAACGTGCAAGCTACAATATTGCCAAGTTTCATCAAAATCTGTTCAGTAGTTTTTACGTAAAAGAGTAAACATCCATCCATACATCCATCGGCACAAACATTGACATTTATATGTAGGAAGCAGGATTAATAATGTTACCAAAGCGTGAATAAAAAGCTACATTTTGAATTTTATTCCTAACGAAAATCGAATACAATTGTAAGAATTGATCGTAAATAGTCGTTCCCATAGATGTTTTATTGCCGACTTCATTAGGGTAAAGAAAATGCGGTGTGGTATTAGGATAGTAGTATTTGTGCAAAAGGGAAGGGTTCCGTATAGTTTGTTATAGATTTATTACTGTCTGATAAACGGGATATGACATTTAGGACCTATAGTTTGACCGATTCTATTGAACCGTGCCCTTAAGGTCTATCTACACAGATCCGGGCCGTACCCGGGACGTGTCCGGGGCGTGGCCGGTCAGAAGGGAAAACAATACGTCTCGTCATGAAAACGTGTATATAGGCATGTATGAACATAATGCTACAGTTCTTATTGAACTGTGTTGTTACTCAATTTTGATAAAATAAAATGAAACTATCATTTTGATATCAAATAAAGAATAATGGTACTCGTATCTCATCTGTTGTCGTGGGGATCTCTTAAAACTAACGACCCGCCCGAAGCCAGTTCCTTCTCGCGAGATAATCTTATTATTGGCTTTGACTCCACTATAGTCAAGTGCTGACGTAGTAAATACAGTTTACAGTATAGTGAATTATATCCGAGAAACGGATAATGAAAGGATGCGGCCCGCCTTTTGTCCAGTGGGACTCAAGAGGTTATTTAAAAAACGGAACCCCGTTTATTATAATTAAAATTGCAAATTAATGTCTTATATCCGTTATTTTTTTGGGAATAAGATAATGAATTGTGTGTTTATTGAATGATTGCGGGGAATATTTACAAGGTTGTCGTAAAAGAGTTGAAATCAAAACATTTTAAACGAAATATTTCGATCTCTGTCTTTCAGCATTCACAAAAAATACTCGACGTCGTTTAATATTCTATTTGAAGAATAGTCATTGAGAATTCAATGCCGACAAAATAGCCGTATTAACTCAGTTCAATTTCGTAAGTACCCAATACCCTTCTCAAGGGACAAAAAGACAAAAAACAATTCGAATGTCCTTTTACGAATACATAACTTTTATTACCAGAACAATCAAAGAAAGATCTTTAATATAGTTTTATTACTGTCTGTTTTTACTCAGTGTTAACCCCGGGGCATAGTCATCGTAGTTTTGTATAGCAGTATAATACTTTATAGATATCCATGTTTTATCACAATTTCAAGTTTCGTTCGAATTTCTTTCCTTCTAACCTCTTTTATCAAATGGGCATGATGACTAAAAAAAAATATTTTGTCCATCACATAGATTATTTTAAAATATTCGATACATATTTTTTCTTTTTTCTCTTAAACTAAAAATGACAAAGATACACTGGGTTAAAGTTGCTCGTGACGTCACGCCTCAGTACGATTTTAACCAGTGACGTCAATACCTCCCACTCCGTAACTTTGATGCTCTGTATCTTTTTATTATTTATGTATTTGATCAGGTTAAAAATGTGTTTCAAATATTTTTAATAGCCTAAAATACGGACTAATTATTTTTTGAATTTTTGAATTTAGTCATGGGGATGCCATTGTTGGCATCATTAAAATGTAGTACTTTTTTCGTACCTCGATCAAATCGGGGACTTGCTCAAGAAAGGCCAAGTCAAGAGTACCCTTAACCGACGGGCATGTATGAGGCGACTGATGAGTGTGGATGATGCGAAAGAGGTGTGTTTGGATCGTAGCAAGTGGAAGGAAGTGGTCTCTGTCTACCCCAAAGGGAGAGAGGCGTGACGGATATGTATGTATGTACTTTTTTCGCTTTATTGTCTAGCTAGTGTATTTCATTCATACTTCCGGCTATTAGAATTAGTTTATGGCAAGTCGCAAGTTGGGTAAGATGTTACAAAGTCATATAATTATGGTAAATGTGAACCCTTGGTTTGAACTAGGTCATTATCATCATCATCTCACTCAGCCTATAGCTGCCTACTGCTGAGCATCGGCCTCGCCAATTTCTTGACAATGCGACGACCGATTCAATGCCAACTTTAGGACATAGCTGATTTTCAATTGTTTGCTGTTTTTTACCCGACTGCTACAGAAGGAGGGTTATGTTTTTCAAGAGTATGTTTGTACCTGTGATGTTTGAATAATTCTTTGACATGTACTAAACAGCTTGAAGGATTTTAGCTTGAGAGATGTCGTTAGATTCGTATTTACTGAGTGAGTGACACTAAGTAGATCAAAATAAAAAAATGCGTTTTTAAAACGCAGTCGATTTAAAAAAAAATGGTTGAGTTTATTGGACCTAGGTAGGTACTCTAGTACAAGAAATATTCGATACCATAAAAACAAAAGCCGTTAAATAAATTCTGCAGCAAAAGAGGTTTCTCATCAAAAGATTGTTTCGTTTCCAATAAAGGACTAGAAGGATGATTAGAGTTTTTTCTTGTATTGTTATTTTGCGGTTACCTTTTTATTTGGCTTTGATGTCTATTTAATTTCATTGCTATTAGTACGTGAATGTGAAAATCGGAAAAGTTTTTTTGTTACCATTAAAAAAACTGGCCAAGTGCGAGTCGGAGCGGCGCGTGAATGGACCCGTGCCAAAAAAAAAGCAAAAAAATCACCTTTCTTGCATGGGAGCCCCCTTAATTATTATTATTATTCTATTTTTAGTATTTGCTGTTATAGCGGTAACAATAATAAATCTTTAGTGAAAATTTCAACGCCCTAGCTATAACGGTTCATGATATACAGCGTGACAGACGGACGGATGGACAGACAGAGAGACAGACGGACAAAGTTTTCACCCTTAGGGTACGGAACCCTAAAAAGAGTATTAGTGCAGACAAAGCCGTGGGCTGTATCTAGTTTTCCATTAAGCTAAGTGATTTTATGTTACGTAGGATGTATACCTTTTCTTATTTTAGTTTTTCTTCCTTTTTTAAAAGACTGATATTTTTATTCACTAAGGAGTTAAACATTTTGATACAGTGTAGGAATAAAGTGAGATATTTTTTTAAATGTTTGTCATTTACTGTCTATTGCCCCAGGTACATTTCTTACGCCTTTCTTAAAATGGTTAAGGTAAACTTGAAAAAAATCACAAATTTTTGTTTTAAGTTGGTTAAACTTTACTGTGATGAACAATTTGTATAGTTATAGTAAACATTACTTCACTTAATGCTATCTACACACCAAAGCCGCCCGCATGCCTCCGGGCTAGGTCGCCGGCTTTACGTCATACGAATGGCAGCTGTCGAAAAGCCGGCGGCATGCCGGCGGCTTTGTTGTGCAGACAGCATAACATTGACAGAATACATAATGGTAGTTGCTTTAAAAAAAAAAACAGAAGAATTGACCCACAGAGTTTGTCCTGTTCCTATCTAACACATAAGTACATACGTGTGATAGAGATGAAAATACTTCTCAATGAGTTACCCTACCACTGTACTTTCTTGGTTATACGCCTGTTACTTATTTAAACTAATTACGAACATACACCTGACTACGCAGATGTTCAATGCTTTTAACCGTAGTACTTGTTATAAAGTTTCTAATAAGATAATCTTGCTTCGTCGCACCTGTGTGCTTAGTGAACATTGAGTTTAGATGTATAACACACATCCGGGCCGTTTCCGGGACGTGTCAGGAAAAAAATATCATTCCATACATTTTCTATGGATTCGTTCACACACGTTGTCATGACGACGTATTGTTTTCCCTCCTGACGGGCCACGGCCCGGACACGTCCCGGGCACGGCCCGGATCTGTGTAGATAGACCTTAATAGGTAATATGAATAGCTTAATGTTGCGTATACCTATAGCTTATTCTTTCATTCTATGTAGCTCTTACAATCAAATCTAATCGAAGACTTGTTAAAGAAAGGCCAAGTAAAGAGTACCCTAAACTTACGTGCATGTATGAGGCGACTGATGGATGAATGTAGATGAAGCGAAGGATGTGTGTTTAGATCGTAGCAAGTGCTACGACGGGAGAGAGGCGTGACAGATATGTCAATGTTTGTACCTATGGATGTATAGATGAGATATAAAGATGTTTGTTACTCTTTCATGCAAAAACCAGATTTTAATGAAACTTTGCACTATAATACATAGGTGCACATCATAATAGAATTGAGACTATATAAATTTTAAGTTATTGTGTAGGTTTTCCGAGATATGATACTCAATGCGTTCGAATTACAAAGTCTAGTTCGGGCAGCGTCTAGTACTTAATTAAACTTTAAATTACGCTTTATATCATTGAACTGATTGGAAACTAGAAGCAATTACTCCATAGCAGTATATACTTTACATAGTTATATACTCAGTACATCGCCAGTTACAAAACCATGTTGCATAGAACACCACGACAAATTGCAACTACCTAGGTACTAAGTTAGTAGCATTACATGTCTAATCAATAAAAGATGGTACAAGCAAACGATCTTCTTGCTGACTAACCATTTATGTACATGTACATATGCGTGAAGAGGCTTATAAGTAGATTATAGTTGTAAATGGAGTTAAAACTGTTGAAAGTAAATAGAAGCAATGAAATACATAACTGTTATGTACTAGGAAAAGTTAGATCAGTCTTCTCTTGTTTCATGGCGGACAAAACGCCATTGAAAAGTGTGCGTGATTTTATCACAAAATTCCTACAAAAACACATATATAATAATAGCTACATTTACATCCACTTGCTACGAATCAAACACACTCCTTTCGCTTCTTCTACATTCATCACGTTCACATACCTAATTACGTTCGGTCTGACCCCCTGAACGACTTTTCAAATTGGCCGCATTATACTGTATGGATGACATTACAAACATTTGTCGTCAAAACAGTATAATGTGGCTGATTTAAAAAGTCGTTCAGGGATCACTTATCTACTTAGACTGTACGTTACTCGTACGTATGTATATTGTACGAGCATATATGCCATACATACTGGCAATTTTAGTGCGAAGACGACCACGTGGCTAATTCCTGTATGATGGCAGCAGATGGTGCATCGCCATTACTGTATGTCACTCGCTAACGGCTAGTGTTGGGCTGTTGCGATATCGATAAAATTTTAAACTGAGTTTTTTTTGTCGTATCGACTTGTTTAGTTTTAGTTGGCAATGAAGAGCGGATGAAAACTTTTGGCTGCCTACATCAAATATTTTAAATTAGAAAGATCCATAAAAAAATGCAACAAAAATTATTATGATTAGGTTTGTTCCATATTTTATCTAATGAAACCACACAAAAACTATAAATGTACCGTTCATAAATGCATAAAATAAATAAATACTCAAAAACCTTAATAACAAAATCAAACATTATCAAAGCAAATAGCTCTGTAATTTGACATTTTGTCTGTACATAAAAGAAAATAATTAGGACAGGTATTTAAAGCAGATATCATTAAATATTAAAATTAATTCTCTCAGTGAATTTTAATTTCGGCGTTAATACAAAATTATTGAAATATACATCACTATATTTGCATAATTGCTTATTTACAAGTAATAATGAAGCTTTTATGTTTCAGTTATCAAGTTTACTATCATATTTTATTTAAAAACATTATATGACTAGTAACTAATTATGCGAATGAATTTGTATAATTATGATTATAAATAATGTTGTAGTAATACATCATTTAAATGTTATAATTTAGACTACATAACACAGCACTATGCTGTGTTATGTAGTTATTAATTTCTCAAATAGCCTTTTTTAACGTATCTTATCTTATTTAGCCACTCGTGTCCCACTGCTGGACAAAGGCCTCTCTCCTCATCCACAACGACTTTCTATCTCGAGCTGGAAATAAATTATTGACATTGACTAATGTATACGATTTAGAAACTTTTAAAAAGATTGATTTCTTTTATGAACACTGAATCTTTTGTTATTCAGTCAGTTAAATTTATTTTAGAATTGACAATAATATCATATGTTTAGGGAAATACTAAAAATATAATTAATTGGAAGACATAATTCTTCTTATAAATATGTATTTTATTCTATGTTTGTATTGTTTTATAAATAAAGGAATTAATTAAGTATGTACCGTGAAACTTTACAACTTTGCCCTTCAACGTAACATTGCCCAAAATCCAATTCGTAAGCAATTCTTGGACTGTACAAAAAAGTTGCAATTTTGTGGCAACTTTCTGTGCCTTAGTGCAAAATAGACTTCTTATGTGACATCCCTGTGACTCGCCTATGTTGTTAAGTTGGCTAGGTAAATAGTTATAGCTTGTTGAGTCAGGAGCGTTTTTTCGCGGGCAAATTTTTCGGCTTTTTTGGTGGCGGATTGTGTAGAAATGGGGAGCCACAGGAAGATTTTATTTACTGTCTCTAATAGAATACATATTAAAGAGTAGTTGAAAGTTGGTTTTATTGATAAATGGTATATTATTCAAAAGTTATGATGATGGGCAAAGTTACCCAGTAATGTTTCAACCTACGTCTGCCAACTTTGCCCTCGTTCAAAAAAAGCTTAGGGCTGTCACCTGTATGTTGTTAATATATTTTAACACTATTTTTTGCTTTTATATATCTGTATTTATTGTATTTACAAGTCGTTTTTTTAAATTATAGGGATTTTTATTTTAACAGGTGATTGCACTCATTATAATAAACAATTTAGTTTTGGTCTTGACATAGTAACTGTGAATCAGCTGTTTCATTTTGTATCAGAATGCAAAATTTTTGTTAAATCTTTTGGTTTGGTTTGAAAATTTGAACATGCGATGTTATTTATAGGCACTTTGTGACTTTTTTTTTCCTTGATACATTTTGTCAGAAGTGCCAACCCTAAGCTCTTTTAAATCTTTGCGTGCGCTTTGTATGGGAAAGTGAAAAAATGTTAGGGTTACTTTGCCCAGTCATATTATTCTAAAACTATTGATGATATCGTTTCCTTCTCTGAAGTAACCGATAGATTTGCCTTTGGCCCTTTTATGATTCCAATTTAATTAATATACGGTTAGGTTTAGCATCAAAAATTGACGTAGGCAAAGTTGTCAAAAAGTGCGGATAACTTTGCCCGCCCTTAAAATAGACCAAAAATGAGGTTTAATACTAAAATATGATAAGTTTAAGTCCATAATCATGTGCCAAATATCTTAAAGTTACTGTAAAAATAAAAAAATATATAGGTTTCCATATAAAAAAAATTGAAAACTTGCAATTTTATGAAAAAAACGGGCAAAGTTGTAAAGTTTTACGGTACTATAAAAATTTAGGAAATATTATCGAGTTAAAATTATATCGATAAATTAGATTCTAACCCCCATCACTAAAACGGATCGCTGTCTAAAAGCTATTAGCAGTTCGCGACGAAAAGCGCACCTGTGACTGTCACACCGACAGATTATACATTGAACTTACCTACTTGTACCTATTTACTTAGGAACTTTGTTTAAATTACTTGTATCTTGTATGTGATGTCATAGAGTTTAAGATCCTAAAGCATTAGCGGCAGAACCGCCTCTGCGGTTTGTTTCAGCACCTGCGCAATGCCCGTCTCCAGCAAACAAAAATCTAGATATAATAGGAATTGCATTACAATAATGGGCGATGAAGAATGCACATCGATCTTTGGAAATAGTCAATCGACTAATTTTGATTTCATACAGCGATATATATGTCAAAATAAAATAACAATGAAGTACTTAGATTCTAATTTCAATTTCTGATGAATGAGTGAGCTTTCATTTCATTTAATTTCATTGCTTATAATTTTGTCGGATATGCGATGATTGCCGATGTGCATTCATTATACTTAATTATCACCCTTTAGGTACTGTGCCTACTTAGTTCTTTTGAAGATAAGTGTAATAAACTTATCTTTCTTGTGTAGGGTCATTTTATATGTTACACTATACAAGCGATCTAACCGCGAGTGCATAAATGAAATGAAACCGAAGTGTTGTTACCGTTGACTTTATGTTTTTTTAAGCTAGAAGTTTTAATAGGGTAAACTTTTAAGTGGAGGTTTTGAGCGGGTAGTTCTTATGGCTATACATACTCGTGTACTTCGAGTTCAGAGTTTTTAAAGAGTCATAATAATTAAATAATCCTACTAATATTATAAATGTCAATGTTTGTGCCGATGGATGGATGTTTGTTACATCATCACGCAAAAACTACTGAACAGATTTTGATGAAACTTGGCAATATTGTAGCTTGCACATCAGAATAACATATAGGCTATATTATTTTGAGATATCATGATTATTTTCCAAGATATGACGACGAATGCGTTCGAAGTCGCGGGCAGCCCCTAGTATAACATAATTACTTATCTTCATATTTCTATGCTTTTAGGAATAAAGAAATAAAAAAGTGGAGTATCATGAGTAAAACAAGAGTAAATGATTTCATAATTTAAAGAATAAATAACTTTTGAAATTGATAGAGTAACTAGGAAGCTCGAGACAGAAAGTCACGGTGGATGAGGATAGAGGCCTTTGTTCAGCAGTGGGACATAAGTGGCTAAATTAGAATTAGAATTAGAGTACCTACATTTCAAACTAGCTAGATATGAAGAGATATTACGACAACCACCAAATTAAGATGATACATAAGTATTCTCTCTATAAACAAACAGAAATAAGAATATGTGAAAATTAGTTCGTACCAAAACAAACGAAAGCCTCTTAAATAAAGCAACAAGTAAACTATTAAAACATCGCCACGCTTTTACTCTTGAATCGAGAAATTTCAAGTTTCTTCAAAATGCGAACCGGTTGGTACCGGACCGAACTAGTTTTGTGGAGGGAAAGGGGAGTTGCATTAAAAGCTGCATAAATCTGAATACATACAAATTGTTTTTAGCAAGCTATTCTGTGGTGCAAGCTATGAAATATTGGATTGCGTTATTGGGCCGAAACGAGATTGAAAAAATATACTGATAATAATTTTTTTAATATTTTTTTTTTTTTATAAATACAAATGTCAATTACCAAATTGGATTCTATCAATGTCAAGTGAAAGAAAGCTTAAGGTCTACACAGATCCGGGCCGTGCCTGGGACGTGTCCGGGACGTGTCGTGGTCCGTTAGGAGGGAAAACAATACGTCGTCATGACAGCGTGTGTGAACGAATCCATAGAAAATGTATGGAATGATATTTTTTCCCTGACACGTCCCGGACACGTTGTCATGACGACGTATTGTTTTCCCTCCTGACGGGCCACGGCCCGGTCACGTCCCGGATCTGTGTAGATAGACTTTTCTATTATTAATAAAGTTAAATATTACTACACTGAAACTTACGAATAAGACAAACCTCTTTATAAATCAAAATTATGTTTGTCACTAGAAGGAGGGAGGCATTTGCCCAGCAGTGGGATGTGATAGTCTGACTGTGTATGTTGTGGGAATCGAACTCACTAGCTATAGAATAGTAAGCAGGCATTACCAACCTGGTCAACTGGCTAGACATAATGTCAGTTACCTTAAGGCCAAGAACACACGAGGAAACGCAACTGCAACTGCTAGTTACTTTTGAGTTGCATCTAAGTTTTTGCTATAGACTCCTTTAAAAAACCACACACGACGCAACTAGTTTGAAACGTTTCAGATTAGTTGCATCGTCAAACATCAAAAGTAACTAGCAGTTGCAGTAGCGTTGCAGTTGCGTTTCCCCGTGTGTTCTGGGTCTAACAGCCAGTGTGAATTCTGTCAATGCCAACTCGCTTACAACTTGCATCAGAACTAAGTTAGAATAGAAAGATGGCGGGTGCCGGCGGAGTTGCTCGCGATTATTCAATTATTGCCATCGTAGTTGCTAGTTTGGACCTTTCCACTGAAAAAAATATATCCTAAGAAAGCTCAGCGTTGTAAATGTTCACTGTTTCAATATAATCAAGATTAGTTTTTTGTTGCGCTTGTTACGGTATCTACACACCAAAGCCGCCGGCTTTCTTGACAGTTGCCATTCGTATGACGTAAAGCCACCGGCCTAGCCCGGCAGCATGCCGGCGGCTTTGGTGTGTAGATAGCATTAATGGAAAAAAGTTATTGGGAAATTTATTTATTCAGTAAGTACTCTTAACAGCACATAATAATCATATTAATCTATGTACTTAAATAAAAACATAGCCAATTATAAAGAGCAGCAAATTAAAAACTAAATGGTAGATTATCAGATAAAGAGACAGGATAAAAAAATACTTAGGTGAATTATTACCCGAAGAAATTAAAGTAAAATAAAGAAAGCTTAAGTCAATATAAATATAAAAGTTAATGGATTAATGTGTGTGTGCCTGTCGAAAAAATTTTTTGTACTTTTTTTATCTTTATATCTTGTTTTGAAGGAGATAGAGCACAAAAGATAAATCGTTTTCTTCTTATTCGTTCTTTCATTGCCTGTATAACAAATGTATACTGATCTTTCGACCAAATGAACGATGACGATACTTAGGTATGTATACATATCACGCCTCCCTCCCATCGCTGAAGGCAGATGTCACTTCCCTCCACTTGCTACGATGCAAACACCTCTTCACACCTACTTTCATTTGTGCAACATTTCTAGTCAAAAACATTACCCTTCCTTTTTGATTCGCCGTAGTCGGGTAAGAATAACCTAAACTAAGCTTATTATATGACAGAAAAGATCGGAAACAGAGGATCCAATCAAATATAACGCTCCTCTGACATTCGAACTCATACATATTTCAATGTTATGTGCACTCTGAAAAATGTCACGTGATTTGATCTGAAATTGTCGGGTTTTGATTCTATTGTGCGATGAATTTTAGCAAAAATTTTTGGTAGGGTTATTTGTATCTAAAATGAAGAGATTTTAAGGGTATTTACATTGGCAATAAAGGTGAAAAAAAAAACTTGAATCGCGGTTGACGGCGGTTTTTTTGCTATTTGTAAATTTTTCTTTTCCTGTTTCATTCTGTTCCTTAAAAGATAAGAATTCTTTATTAGGAATCCAATTTTTAAGCAAACTCGAAATACCATTTCCAAAGTCATTTGCCCACTTACTTCTTGTCTTCATTCAATTTTTGAATAGAAAATTGTCAGCTTAAGAATAAAAGGAACATAAGCTTTATCAAACTGTTCTGCAACTGGCTTTAATAATGGAAAGCAAATTTATACATTACCGCGAATGCTTTTACTCAAAGTAGCAAAAAAAAAAAGACGTGAAAAATACAAGAAAACAAGGTAAACACCAATTCGTATCCTATATCAGATTTATTGTGCTGGCAACTGTTTGTACCTGTAGCTTTTTTTATGAGGGTTGCCAGGGAAAAAATAATAAATTGTATAAATGTAGATTGTTTAAAAAATGGCAATCGAACGACAAAGCAGTTAGATACTACTAATTATTTTGTTTTATTATGACCTACAATTTTTTGTTCCTACATATCAATCAAAACCAGATTTCCCTAATTTTTTCTTCATTGACACTTAAAAATTAAATCAGCCAAATTTTTATTAACTTAGCAAAGGTTTGAAGAAGCTTTTATAATCTGTGATAATGACGACTCAGTGGTATACCTACATCAGTAAATATTTTCATGAAAACGAAAATAAAGAGAGTTTTAAACGAAACTCAACATTTCATAACATATTTTAAATTCACAATATCAACCTGCAAAAATAGTAATTTTGAAGTAATTTTATTGAAAAATCTTCACTAAATACTATAACAAGAATTTTCCTTGCACAAAAATCTCAAAATCTGGCAACACCTTCGCGAAGGAGTAATATTGCAATGAATAAAACATAAGATGAAGAGCAGTCCAGATATGACCCTTGGGGATTCGGAATTCTTTCGTGTAGGTGGAAAATACCGGGGTCCTGACCTTGTTTCGGCTCTTTTGATATACTGACGTTCAAAGTTGTGTTGTTAGCAATATTGTTTTAATTTTAGTTTGTTTTGTTTTGTTTTAAAAATGGCACTTGGATTGTGTATTCTGCTAATGTTCAATTACAGTGTTAATTTTACTTATTTTTATTTTAAATAATGGCAATTGCTGCCAGATTCTGTCAATCTCAAGTGAAGTACAGCTTACTATAATTCTTTGAGTATAGAATATATAAGGAAGAGCCATAGCGTCTGGATCTGCTTGCCTGGTCTGGCGCAAAATGGCTACTTTTTGTATGGTACTATCTAACGTTTGACAGGTCATCTACCAAGAAAACTATGAGAAAATTTGGTGCAAACTTAGCACGCTGCCATTAACTCATTTGTATATGGAAAAAAAGTGGGGCCACTTCTTATATTCCTTCCTCATTGCTATAATTACATATTGTCCTTTAATAAGTCATAATAGGTAGTCAACAAGACCTATGTGTATGCCTAGTTACACTCGTACACTAAGATTTAAGAGAAACATCTAAGCCAGTACGATGTTTTACGTAGGTCACTTACTGACCTTTCATTATTTTCATTAAAATCAGTTTTTTGGGTTTTGTGTGAAAGAACACCTACTTAATATCCTTACTCAGATTCATCGGCACAAACATTATAATATCGGTAGGAAAAGTAGAATATTTTAGAAGTATCAGAATTTATTATTCCTTAGTATAGATCTAAATTAAACCTAGAAAACAACATACCTATAGACAGGAATAAGTAGATACATACATAGGTATCCGTCACGCCTCTCTCTCATCGGAGTAAGCAGAGACCACTAAAAACAAACAAACTTGTAAGAAAAAACAAATCTCTCTCAAGAACACAACAATAATGCTATAATACCTTCATTATGAAATTAGAAGGATTCTTGAAAACCGCTTACAGTTAGAACAAAGACACAACTTGTTTTATTATTCTTACAACAAACTCTATTGTTTGAGAAAATCCTATTATTAAAGCTCTGTTAGGTTGGGCCGTTGTTTTGCTAAATAAACGGGGAACGGCTGTGATTTATCTTGTATTACAATTAGGAATTTTGTAATGTTACTTACTTGAGATGTTTAGGGTTTTGAAATGAATCAAAATTTCAAATAACAATATTTAGTACCTACCTGTTTCACCTACCACATATAAAAAACTGATAGATAAACCTATTTCTATTTTATAAAACATGACCTTTTATACAGAGACAGATATAAAATATCTCCCAGATTAATTTTATCTGTAAATGGTGAAACTAGCCCCTACTTACCAAGGACTTGTCAAGTTGTCACTCTACGCGTAGAAAAACTGTTTAGTCCTACTTAAGTACATATAATATATTTATAAATGGCACTGATTTAAAGAAACAGTTAAAAATAGCAATTATGGTAAGATAAAAATTATCAATTGCGCGTTCAATAACTATTTCAGCAGTTAAAACTAAGCAGTAAAGTAACGAAAAATGAGTAATAAAAAATAACGAAATTATAGGTGAAAATGTAATTGATCGGTAAAAAATGTATAAATGAGCAGTTACGTGCGGGCAGTAACAAATCGGAATTTGTCGGTGAGATTTTTTTTTTTTTTATCTCATTTATTTTATAAGCCTTACATCTAATGATTAAGTCGGCTTAAAAATAACGGTGAAAAATCTTATTTGAAGCAATTAATAAACAATGAGGTGGTAACATAACAATAAAAAAAAACAGTAATATACTTTGACTGAAGGAATTAAATTAAAAAAAAATTATAGTAGATGCCGTAGGAACTCTTATTATAAAGCCTGAAACACACCGGATGCGTAACGTAGACGTAAGCACGACATAGCGACGCGCGTAGGAACTGTGTAACCCGATGTGACACCGGGCTACGCATCACGTCGACGTGTACGCATACGCAACGCATACGCAACGCATACGCAACGCATACGCAACGCATACGCAACGCATACGCAACGCATACGCAACGCATACGCAACGCATACGCAACGCATACGCAACGCATACGCAACGCATACGCAACGCATACGCAACGCATACGCAACGCATACGCAACGCATACGCAACGCATACGCAACGCATACGCAACGCATACGCAACGCATACGCAACGCATACGCAACGCATACGCAACGCATACGCAACGCATACGCAACGCATACGCAACGCATACGCAACGCATACGCAACGCATACGCAACGCATACGCAACGCATACGCAACGCATACGCAACGCATACGCAACGCATACGCAACGCATACGCAACGCATACGCAACGCATACGCAACGCATACGCAACGCATACGCAACGCATACGCAACGCATACGCAACGCATACGCAACGCATACGCAACGCATACGCAACGCATACGCAACGCATACGCAACGCATACGCAACGCATACGCAACGCATACGCAACGCATACGCAACGCATACGCAACGCATACGCAACGCATACGCAACGCATACGCAACGCATACGCAACGCATACGCAACGCATACGCAACGCATACGCAACGCATACGCAACGCATACGCAACGCATACGCAACGCATACGCAACGCATACGCAACGCATACGCAACGCATACGCAACGCATACGCAACGCATACGCAACGCATACGCAACGCATACGCAACGCATACGCAACGCATACGCAACGCATACGCAACGCATACGCAACGCATACGCAACGCATACGCAACGCATACGCAACGCATACGCAACGCATACGCAACGCATACGCAACGCATACGCAACGCATACGCAACGCATACGCAACGCATACGCAACGCATACGCAACGCATACGCAACGCATACGCAACGCATACGCAACGCATACGCAACGCATACGCAACGCATACGCAACGCATACGCAACGCATACGCAACGCATACGCAACGCATACGCAACGCATACGCAACGCATACGCAACGCATACGCAACGCATACGCAACGCATACGCAACGCATACGCAACGCATACGCAACGCATACGCAACGCATACGCAACGCATACGCAACGCATACGCAACGCATACGCAACGCATACGCAACGCATACGCAACGCATACGCAACGCATACGCAACGCATACGCAACGCATACGCAACGCATACGCAACGCATACGCAACGCATACGCAACGCATACGCAACGCATACGCAACGCATACGCAACGCATACGCAACGCATACGCAACGCATACGCAACGCATACGCAACGCATACGCAACGCATACGCAACGCATACGCAACGCATACGCAACGCATACGCAACGCATACGCAACGCATACGCAACGCATACGCAACGCATACGCAACGCATACGCAACGCATACGCAACGCATACGCAACGCATATTTGGCCTTAAGACCCGATTGGGCTAAATATCATATCATGAACAATGCACTCGCACGCTTATTGCGAAAACAAATGCAAAAATTTAAAACGCGATGTCACGGGACACGGTTACCTAGCCTGTGATCGGTAGTTTCTGCTACCGCGCTCATAAACTCCGCCTAATGAACGAATATTTACCTCTCTTTTCAATGAATTTAAGTTCGGATGTCACCGCTCGCTGGTAACTGCTGAACTATTTATCGAACTGCTCATTAATTCATTTTACTGATCATATAGATTTTGGATTGGTCAAATATATTTTTTAGAACAGACAAATTATTTTTTTATAACCGTCCATGTTTTACTGTCGTTTTAATTAATAAACCGTCAAATAATTAAATAACTACTCAATATGTTTTTCAACTGATCTTATTAACAGCTGGAATAATTAAAGAACAGCTCAAAAATTTAGTTCCCTTTATAAATGTCAAAGTGTTTGCCTATGGATAGACGTGAAGATGTTTGTTACTCTTTCGTGCGAATGCCACTGAAAAGATTATAATAAGACTTTACAATATTGTAAATTATACACCCGAATAACACTTATGCTACATTATTTATAGATATTATGTAAGTTTTACAAGATATGACGACAAATGCGGACGAAGTCGCTAGCAGCCTCTAGGTTTAAGTAGGTATATAAACATTTTCATGATCCCAATTCTGCACTCAACTATCAGCATACCAAGCGATTAACATCCTTCCCTCACATCACATCCCAGAAAAAAAAAGAACAATAGAAAATCTATTGTGTCTGGGTTAATAATGGGTCAGTGGAAGGTTAATTAGTATCACATTTTGTCAGCAATTGTATATGGTACCGTATGTCCAAAGTTATTACAATTAAACTGAATTAGATTTACCTACTTATTTTAGGCCTATCTCATTATTTTTAGATTCTAAAAACGTCTATTTCCGGAAAAGTGATTCAATTAGATAAACTACTCAAAACTGACCTTTATGACAAGGAGACGAAAGCCACACCCACGCATGTAATAATAGGATAAATGGCATAGGTCTTTACATAAGTTGGTTTAATAATAACTTAAGGAATATATTTTAATGTGTCTGTTTTAATGCAGCGTTAATTTCATAACCCTTCCTGTAGAAATGGCGGTCAGTCATAAAAATTGTTTCCAATAAATATACCGTATTTTGTCAATTTACGAACGTTTTAATAATCCATTAGTCAGTATCGTTTAAGTAACTCTGTATATTTTACCTAATCTATTCAGTAATCTGTGATCTTTAACCAGTTTTACATTTACATATTCTTAATGTAGGAAATAAAAGCAAAACATTGCGACGAATTGACGTGATTTTTTTGAAGTGGAGATATCAGAAGGGATAGCGAGTGACATAGGTTATTTCTAACCCATTCATTATCAAAAAAGGAAGGTGAAATTTTGTATGGAGTAATCTCTAAAATCCAAACTTAACACAAGCAAAGCCACGGCCAAACCTAGTGGTTAAATAACATAAACGGCCTTTGCTGAACTTGGGTTATGAATATAACAAAAACATAAAAGTTTGGAAGTAATTTATTCTGCACAGTACTCTTTGTAAGAAAAAACTTATTAAATGGATGTTTAATTGAATTTTTTAATAAAAGTAGATCGAAACCGGCCGGCGAAGTTTTAGCGCGATGCCTCGATAGAGTGGTTGAGTGTATAAATTCAGTTGTATCAGGGACCCAAGTCTGCAATTCAGTTGTGTGTCGGCAGAGTGTCAATGACATTTTTTGACACATTTGGTCGCAATCAGTGTAAGCCATTGTTTAGCTGAATACCCAATGTATCAAAAAATTTATGCTATGACACTCTGTCGACACACAACTGAGGCTATTTTAAAATAGCAAACATGGGCCCCTGGTATTGATTTGAATTTAATCGGGTTGTACAAGTATGACAGTTACGTACTGAAACGAACTCAACTGAAGTCAGCCACACAACAGTTCAAGACCGGAGTGTTTCAATTCGCAACAAACTTCAGCTTTTTGAATTTGAAAATGGATCTCGCAGTTTTTGAGTGGTTAAAGTAATTGGTACATATTCGTAGCAACCGCGTTTATTTGGATCCAGAAGAGTATGTACGAACATATTAATGAAGTCCCATTTTAATTCATTCGCAAATTCTTTGTGCAAGATAATATTCGAAATGGAGTTCTAGAATGTTTGGCATTCAGTTTAAATTCGAAATGTTAAATAAGAAAGTATCTGGAATGTTAATTTTCCACTTTACTGCAATCATTTTAAAGCGAAATCAATCATAGTTACCCTCCAAAATATAAGTAGGTAACATGAAAATATGAACGTAAGTATTCTTTCTCTGTGTCCTTCATATTACGTACTTCACTTTTGAATAAAACTTTAAAAAAAAACGCTTTATCAAACACGGGTGAATCAACGTTTAAGGGTTTTCAACACCTGCAACTTTCTACCCCTTACCTAGGGGATGCCTCCCCCTTTTTAATCTAAGATAAAGGCTACATTGAGTACTTAACCATCGAGTCTGCAACATCACAACTTTACTTTTACCATCCCAAAACTAAACTTTGCAACAGCACTCTACTGTCTTACTAGTTTTTCGCCCGCAGCTCTAAAGTTGTCAGCGTTATCTAGTGGCAACTTTATGTTTGCTGTTGGAAAAAGCTGTGGCAGTTAAGAATGTACGAGGTTTTGGTTTGGGTGGGTGCAAAATGTAAGTTTGTAAAGCAGTATCTGTAGGTAGAGGACTTGACAATAGGGCCTCTTGTTTTACCGGTCGCTGAACATAAGAGTTCTGATATATAAGATAGGAAAGCGTTTTTTCATAGTGCACAAAATATAGACACTCATGTACTAGCAGTTAAACTGCTTTTGTCGGAAATTTTTCACAAAAGCTGACTGACATCTCCGTGGAGTTACGGAGATGTAGGTGTGTTTCTATGTGTTTATAAAAATTTTAAAAGTTTATTTGAAAAGAACTTCTCAACCGTGTTTCTTGCTGAGGCAAACCTTGCAAATCTGGCTTTAACTTTAAGAGAAAACATTTACGTAATTCAACTGATTGTAAATTATCATGTAGCAAGAGTGTAAAAAAATAAACAAAATTAAAAATTTTGAAGAATACCCACGATGGTAATTTAATAAAATAAAATAATTAAACCGCATCAAATTCGGATCATTGGTTTAGGAGATAGGAGTGAACATTAACTTTCCACAAACACTCAAACATCTCTCACCCCAAACGCATATACCTACTCCGTTCCGTCGTGGGTAAAAAAGAAGACAGAATAGAAAAGAAGGCAGAGAATAGAGAGGGATGGAAGATGCTCCACTGACAAGAGCTAAGCTCTTAAATTAGAAGAAGAAGCAAGAGTGTCTGTATCGTAGCAAGTGAAGGGAATAGGTCTTTACCTACCCCTATGGGAGAGAGGCGTGATGGATATGTATGTATGTAAATTATCCAAATGAAATAAAGATTGTTTATCTTTGACTTTGACCAGCACCTGCATAACGTCAGTACTATAACCTTACCCTAATTCCACAGTGCCTTGTCCCCCTCTCATTGACTACAGATTATCAGCAGATCGGACACTTTATTATACTCTTGTCACAGTATTGCTATATAGGTTTACAGATCTAGATAGGGCCGGTTGGATACCTACAGAATTAGGGAGGATAGGGACAGGTTTAGTATCTACTTAGGTATAATACTTAGCTATTCAAGGGCTACCCTAGTCTTTGGAAATGTCTATAGGTAACTATAGAAAAAGCGCCTGTAAGCAAGAATGTGTGGTACTTCCTTCACATTATTCGCTATAGGTATCTTGTGAATACTACAAAATATTCTAAACATCTTCGCAATATCGGTACTATTGACGTAGAATGGAAATTTTTATAAAATCACGAGTCTATTATAATGTTTTTTTCTTTGTCTACTTTTGTTTTTTTTTTTCGTTCTAGGTACCTGCGTTCCTTTGTAAGTATTTTATTGGTCGGATTATTTAAGAGACTTCCATTCTCTCACAAGAAGAAGAAGAAAGAAAAGAAGATGGATGACTTCTTCAACGTATATTATCAGAATTTAATAGGAAACATTAAAATACGCGTAAGTCATCATCATTATAATTTAAAAGCGTCGCTCTGAAGAGAGGGAGACCACGAAGGACTTACATAGATAAAATGAAAGAAGGAATAGAATTTGTGTCGTATCAGGTGCTCAAAATGACGTCAGAAAACAGAGCGGAGTGGCGTAGACTCCAATGACGAGTAGGTAACATACCAACAATGAATATACATTTATTAAGTCAAACTCTTCTAAGAAACAAACATTAATCTAGAAAGACCAAACAACAATGATTGCCTAAAGATCGGCCGTATATTTAACGGTCTCCATAATAAAGGAAATATCCAATTTCTTTGCTAAAATCGTAACAATGAAGCTTGACGTCGAATAAATGCCTTTTTATTGTCATTGGTACGGACGACGATGGGTACACTCGGAGACATGGATTTGTGGACAATTTTGTTTATTTATTGGTAGGAATACAATCTAGCAAAAGTGGTAGATGTTGCTGAAAAACTATAGCAAATACTTTTGAAATACTTCTTAAATCAACATGTTTCCCTAGAAACATAAAACCAGAGATAATCAATCACATAAGAATATTCACATTTACTTTATCAAAAACGCTTCTAGGTACTAATAGCTGACTCTTTCTCCGTTTTAAAAAAAACAGCTATATATTTTGTTAAATAACTGTAAAAATATTCCTTTGATAATTAAACTACATAATATATAGTTTTTAGTTGAAAATTATGGTAAGTTATCTAAGACCTGCCTTCACATTTGTCACTGCTCGCAAGTGTACCTACTACTCTTATATAAAAGATGTCAATCGCAAGGTTCCTTCTATTTCTCAATATTAGCTCTATTTATTTCCATTTATTAGCTACAACAATTTTATTATCATTACATAATAATATTTATTTGTCAGCATTTTTTGCGCGTATGTATTTAGGTTAGTACTATAGTAATTTATTTTGTGAGGAAAACATATTTTTACAGGCTTAATTTTTATTACGGTTTGTATTTGGCAATACTTTGAACCTTCCTCCTCCTTAGCAGCCCTTTAAGCGTCCCCACTACAGGGGCACGAGCCCACTCAATGAAGTCTAATTTGAGATTCATTTTATTTGTTCGTGTGACTGACCGACGTGCATGTATGAGTTGACTGGTGAATGTGGATGAAGTGAAGGAAGTGTGTGATCGTAGTAAATGGAGAAGTGGTCTCTGCCTACCCCGATGGGAAAGAGGCGTGACTGATACGTATAAATGGTGACTTTGAAATTGTGAACGATAGAAAAGAATATACATGTACGAACTAGTTAACAAATAACTTTTACTATGGAAATGCACCAACTGATTGTGTTAAATGTATTTCACTCGTTTATGTTTTAAATTGTAAAGAAAACTCTTTGATAAGTACATTCTTTTAAAAAAACTAGACATAAAAAAGAAACTGAAATAAAATTCCTACTACTCCTTGCAGGCAATATAAAACGGGGGACAAAATAGAAATAAAAGTGAATATCTGGAGCTATGGACAGCTGTTGTTGGCGGGTATTGTGATCAAACTCATCGAATACGTTACCGTCGGAGGTACAATCTAGTAATCTACTAGATCATCATTGGCTACGACATCTTGATAGATGATTGTTGCAGTGTTAATTTCCAGCCCAGCTGATAGTGGCTGTACAACGTCTCTAGGCTATAAAGTCCAATAGTAGCACGGCATCTTTTTGCCACATCTGTTACAAATGAATTGAGAATCTGGTAGAGGGGGCAAGGTGCGCCGAAGCCTTTTCTGCCTTAAAGTTTCTAGCCAGGCTTCGTCATGCACCGTCATTCCTCTGAATATGTCGCAACGCCATTCGGGTCTCATTTCGGCGCGTTTTTCCCATGAACTAGTATCAATGTTGAAGGATTCCAAGTCCCTTTTGCATGAGTCCTTGAATCTCAGCATACTAGATACAGGTAGAGGAAGGGTAAGATGAAGCGTTAAGTACATACATACATAAATACATATATCCGTTACGTCTCTCACCCATGGGGGTAGACAAAGACTACTTTCTTCCACTTGCTGTGATCCAAACACATTTCTAGACAAGACAAGATCACAAGAGACAAAAGATAGACTAGCTACGTCTTCTAAATCTGGCTTTTATCGGACGACAAGTTTTATTAAAGCTCCGTCACACGACAAATTGAATAGTTCTGCAGAACGTTCCAAGTTTCAAGTTCTGCCATAGGAGCTCACTCCACGGTAATTGGGAACGAAGTCCAACGTTAAATCTTAAATCTAAGTAAAAGGAAATAAGATTATTCCTCTTTAATAGTACATTAATCACTAGATACAGGAGGAGGAAGCGTAAGATGATTAGATAAATAACTCATTCTAAATCTGGCTAAAATTCTAAATGTGTGTGAGCGTGTGTCAGTGTGTGTGTATGAATAGCTTCTGTCAGCTCCTACCAGGGGCCCACTATACCTTCAAACTGCCAGAGCTGTCTTACCTAAGTCACAGCCTAAGTATAAAAAAATTGCTTCTTCTTCTTTAATATCTATACACATCTAACGGTTACATAATCGATGTCGTCTGGTATTGTGATAGCAGTCCGATCTCGCTATTGTATTGTATTGCGCCGTGATATTAGCAAGATATTGTCATTTTGTTCTTTCGTCTACCAATGAGGGCTTTTAAGTATTTTCTTCGAGTTAAAACTTGAATCATATTGCTATTTCTTACAGCATATTTTTGATTTACCTAGAGTATCTGAAAGATGGGTCAACAATATTCGGGGGTATGCTAGACCGAAGTAGATGGTATAGGCAAGGGATAGGAAGTCGTGAGTCGTGGAGGGCTTTTGAGAAGGACTGTGTACCAAGGGGGACGATATAAGGACTGGGCTAATGATGATGATTTTTGATTGTTTTAAAGTATCTAGTCTATGGGCACTAATACACCACCGTAACTGCGCCACGAAGTTACGGTTTGACGATTGAGATGGAAACAAGAAAGGGCTTTCGCTTCGCCCCGCAGTGGGACATGACTGGCTAACTATATTTTCATTCACTAAATATTAGATACTTATCCAAATTTAAAAAAAGAAAACTCTTCTGAATTGAGAAACATCTTTTTGTGGTTGTTTAGCGTTTGAAGTCGGTTAAAAAAATAAAACGACAACAAATCTAAAACGAAAAATGTTTTCTATTGTATTTCCTCTACAAAGCTAGAGTATAAAGGAAGATATAAGTCGTATAGAGCAGGCAATTTATACAGAAACGTTACTTAGGAAGATTTCCGTAGAATCAGTGCAATTTAATGTACGTGTAACCGGTTTAATGTGAACCGCGCATACTAAACTCTAATTGCCCGTGACCTGGGGTTTTGAACCGTTCGCAACGACCCCCTATTTCAAGTTTATTGTCCACTGAAATAAAGGCCTTTAGCTCTACTCTGTCTTGTATAAGTAGTAAACTCATTGTAATTGAGAAACAGACATATATATCCGTGACGCCTCTTTCCCATCGGGGTAGGCAGAGTTCTCTTCCTTCCACTTGCTACGATCCAAACACATTTCCTTTGCTTAATCCACATTCATCAATCAGAATTATTGAAATAAGGTTGTATTCTATTAAATTCATAATCTTATTAACGCCACCTATTATTGGTTTGAAGAATTAATATTCTCCTTCTGTTGTTTTCTGGGTCTAGAAGATGTCTAAGAATAAAAGCGAGTTATACATTTTATAATGATTTATTCTAACTATTTCAACAAGAATCAAATATATATTTCTGAAAAAGTCTTCCCGAATTAAAAACTAGATAAATCAACGAACACTTAGTACACACTTAGGTAAGACCTGGATTTTTATCGCGCAAATTTTTTGTACGAGTGCCTTTACCCGCCAAGTATGAATTACTACATACAAAACATGCTGCCACTGGAGCTCACGATAATAAACCGAAACACGAGATCATAGTTACCAAAAAAACTAGTAAACTCAGAGTAAAGTATCCTGTTTAACTTATTGCAGTGCCTGTTCTAACAATGAATGCAATGTAGTAGTTTTGCAGTTAGATTTTTTGCAGGCGTTTGTTTGTTTGACAATCTGCTGGGTTACGTTGTTTGCAGGATTACTTGCAATAGTGCAGGTTTTTTTTTTAGCAAAACGACTGAAATATAATCAAATTATTGATCAGCAGAGATCAGTGTCCTAAGTTTATCAACATCATTTATATTTTAAGTGCCTGTTTCGCCACTGTAGAGATCAAATGTAACTGACAGATAAACCTAAGTAGGATTAAGGAGGAAACAGTTGCTCAGACGGGTACAGTGACTCACCATCGCTCTGTAAAGAAGGAAAAGAGATACATTCATCTCTTTTGCACTTTTCGGAAGCTTTTGGCATGCGCACGCGCAAGTGCATAAGAGATGAACGTATCACTTTTCTTTCTTTATAAAACGATGGTGAGTTACTGTACCCGACTGAGCAACTGTTTCCTCCTTAACCATATATCTTTTTCATAAAACTGACGTTTAAGACAGAGACAGATATTAAATAATTATATGTCAGTTAAATTTTATCTGTAGGTGGTAAAACGGGCCCTAGGAGTTTAGACTCTTGTCGGTGAAGTATCCGCTTTGACTTCTTGATAGTGTAAAAGTTTAAAATGTGTTTTTTAAGCTACTGCATAACTTCTATCGCGGGCCTTGAGCGCGGGGACCGAATCCAGAAATTCTGTAACGAAAAAACCTCACGCTCCCCACTCCGACGGGCACGGAGGTGTGGCTTGAAGGCCGTGCATCGTCAGTTCGGCAGTCTTCGACACACCACCGCCGGTCGGTCACCACGCTCAAAAAGTGTAACTTGAATTAAAATCAAAGAAATACTGCATAAATAAAATAAATAAATTATTATAATTGCATAAGTTGATACAAAATGCTATGCAATAGCTTTACCGCGGCAGTCTAATAAATGAAAAAAAAAAGACAGTCACACGTCTTTTTTTTTCATTTATTGAAGCTGCATTTAGCCGCTATCCATGTTGGTTTGTTTAGTCACGAGCGCGAGTCACAAACATTTAATATTTTTTATTTCTATTTTTCGCAGTCTGCAATTTGATAGCGACCAGTCTCCTTCATACACACACACACACTCTAACACACACACACACACACACACACACACACACACACACACACACACACACACACACACACACACACACACACACACACACACACACACACACACACGCACACGCACACACACACACACCTACATACTCTAATTTTGCTTTTGTTACTTTAAATTCGTTACTAGCTAACTGTTTTAAATAAGATTTATTTATTTATTTATTGATTATTAAGTTATTATATAATTAATTAAGGTAATACATTAGAGAATAATGAGCTGTTAAGAACACTTTATCAATAAATAAATAAATAATACCAGAATTAATTAATAGATGCTCAGTAACAAAAATTTTTCTAACAAACGTTTCACCACTTAAAAATGAAATTTAACTGGCAGATAAACCTATGTCTATTTCTTAAAACATGACGTTTTAGACAGAGACAGGTAAGATTTGTGAAACAGGCCCCAAGTATAGCTATTGAGTAAACGCATGATAATACCAGCTTTATAAATAACGCATACAGGGCTTCATTTCAAGCAAACACGAAAAAAAGACATCACAGATTCTTTCAATATCTGTCTCAGATTTCTTAAGCCAACTTCAAACAAAACAAATTATTTGGAATCCCATCCGGGCCAAGACGATCGGATATCGATTCTTTCCAATCACAGTTGCCATCAAAATATTCATAACGTTCTAGGAGTTACAGATTTCTCTTTGCAAGGAATTTTCCCAGTTTTCTTTTCAATTTCAAACTGTCTCTCTCTGCTGTCGGCGAAACAAGTGCGGAAATAGGGTGAACGGTTAGATTTGGGGGGATACGCCATTTGGGGTTATTTTTTACCTGAATTTTATTATATAATATACATTATTTATCCTACTAATAATATAAATGCCAATGTTTGTGCCGATGGATGGATATGAGGATGTCTTTTTACGTAATAACCACTGAGCAGTTTTTAAGGCTGAAACACACCGGATGCGTATACGTTGCGTATGCGTAGCGTTGTGTTGCGTATGTATAGAACTGTCACCGCTTGCCTAACGTAGACATATCGTCGACGTACGACTCAGAGGTACGCATATATCTACGCATACGCAACGTATACGCATCCGGTGTGTTTTGGCCTCTAATGAAACTTTACAATATTATAGCTTGCACATTAGAATAAGACAATGGTATTAGATAAATGTTTAGGTTTTTCAAGATATGTCGATAAATGCAAACGAAGTGTCGAGTAGCCTCTCTGACAATAATATAATAATAAGAAGTAAGTATACTTCGATTCTAGACTAAGGCTCTTTGAAAAGTAGGTATTAAAAAGTTAATAACCACTCGTTACCAGCATAAACTCACACTGCGAGGCTTGCTGCAACCGCTGCAACAGCGATAATTGCTTTTTCCAGAATTGGTCATTTGATCTGACGAGCGCGTTTATGTGCATTGTGCATTTACAGCAAACGCTTTTATGTCTGATCAGATAAAGTAAAGAGACATTTTTATTAGAAAGTAGTATGTAAGTGGAGGGAAATAGTCTCTGCTTAACTCGATGGGAAAGGTAGCAGGGGCCTAAGTCTGCGATTTTGGTAGTTCCTCACAAATTCAACAACTTAAACCACACGAATTGAAAAGCCAGACAAAAACCATAAATATTTAATGTCACATCTACACTAACCTCAACCAGTAGGTCGTCTAAAATTCGCTGTTATAGGAAAGGAGCGCTCCGAAAAAAGGGAACAAAACTTGTTCTGTCTAATAGAATTTAAATTGTCTCGCGCACATTGCCTCGTTATATCGCTGTAGTTTTGTCCCACTATTGTTCACTCGCCTTTAGTTGTCGGCGGTCCGTTTGTTGTGGAGGGATCTTTATAATTGTATCTTTGTATGGGTTTGTGAAAATTGTTTAGTTTTATATCTACTTACAATTTTTTCCAGAAGTGAGATACATATCTGCTTGCTATCATTAAGTACTTTATTATGTTATGTATGTACATTCTTCACATCGGATTATGAGTAATATCGGATCCCTAGCTTATCTAATTGGCAAAAGACCAGATGATTTGACTCTCATGATCTCATCCCATGGAAGATGGGCAAGTGCCACGTGTGGGATGCCACATGCGTTGACACTTTAGCTCCAATTCACCTGCCTTCATCCTCCTTGAGGTCTGGGGGTCTGCTACGGCTGAGGGAATTAAACGGTGCAAATATTATATAAATTATGTACATTTAACGTATTTATGAAAACAGAAGTAAAAAATACAAGTCAAGATAACGTCATGTTGTGTCCAAGTGATTAAAAAATTAAATTAAACCTAGCAAGACTTATCTCGAAACAAATACGGCATACACGCTCATACTACTCAGTTACCAAGTTGATTCTTGTGAATTTTAAGGAATTTGAATTATGAATACCGGATATTCTGTTACTTTTTTCCAACTGTCACGTCAGTCACTTGTCTCTGTGAATTGGATTATTGCCAACCTGTCATGTCAGTAAAATAGGGGTTTTTGAAGCTCAGTTACGACGCCTGACTAAATATAAACGGAATACAAATCAATGAAGGAAGTATGAAAATGATGATATTGACAGGCGTTCATTTAAAAAGTTGGGTTATATGAGGAACTGGTCTCTACTTACCCCGAAGGGAAGGAAGCGTAACAGATACATTCATTGTATGTGTGTATATGAGAGGAATTAAAAACTCCGATAACAGATGCAGAAAACTAAGCTAAAGTTTTTTTTAAAGAGGTAGGTATTAAGTTTTTTTCTTCGAGCAACGTGATGACTAATTTCGTTTTTTGACGAAAGTGTCAACTACTTATAGATTTAATTCAGCGTTTGACAAAAGGCATATTTTTATACGAAGCAAATTGCATAGTGAAGTCAGTGACAGATTGACTTTAGAATCATCACGTCATGAACATAGAGAGATACACACATATTTTAAATTATGTAGGTAAGTACTTAAACTCACCAGTTACTGAGAAATTCAAAATTGTCCAAAGCAAACGTGAAGTAGGTCGATTTTCCGGGGGTAAATAGTAATTTATGGCCTATTTTGGTCCCCATTATGTGGCCTACTTAATTTAAATCCGTAGTAGGATGTTGCAAGATTTATTGCTAAGACAAAAACACTAGGGTTCGCCTTGTAAAGCCTTTTCTCGTAATTATTTAGACTTTTTGCTTAAATATGGAATATTTTATGTTAGGTAAATAATATTATGATTAGGAATATGTGCAACGTTTTAAGCTTTCAAACTATTTTAGATAAGTTACTAGGTAATTGTTTTTATCCTCTATCTAGATAGATATTTATAGGTAGATATATAGGTTTCTAAGTAGATAGTTAGTAGGTAGTGACTTACATTTACTTTTCTATTCATTTGTGTTCATCACAACAATGTTTGTTCCTAATGGGGACGACCCACGACCTACGCAAGCAATCATTACCAACTTTACCAACTGGTCAGACTTGACAAAAATCTGCGAGTAATTTAACGTAAAATCGTCCCACCCACCTTCAAAACCCAACACATTCTTTACCTATACACTTCAGCGTCTGATTGAAAAGGGAATAGAACCTCAAAAGTGCTTACAACCGCACTCAAAAGTCTTTGCATGTAAATCTGGGGTTTTTGAGAGCCCTTCACTGCTATTATCCAAAGGTACGTTTAACCCATCTCCCTACTTATACGTAGAAATAGGTAAATGATGAAATTGAGACCCGGTTCGTACTAGCGTGCTTGCAAATCAAATGTCAATTTAACTCTTACGGGTTTATAGTTAATGTTTGATTTAAGGGTCTACGAGTGTTGAAATTTGGTAGTTTAAATACTTACCTAGGTACTTATCTTATCTGCCTTCTGTGCTGAATATTATGTGGATACTTAGGTAATAAATAGTATCTATGTTCTCCAACATTGATTTCGAAGTTGGACTCATAGTAAAAGTTGATTGTTACCACGAGTACATGCATATTGTTTTCTACCGTTCACTAATTTAAAGTCACACAGTAATATCACGAGCTACAAACTTTAATTCATAGCTTATAAAAATACAAAATAAACTTTTCCAAAGTAACCCTTGAAAATATGTTAATTAGATTCTCCGTAAAGGTACAAGTACCACTTCAATAGAAGCCACAGGTATTCTGTTTGCTAGTTTACCGCACGCAACTCTGCGTTAGCTAAAGTTTTATCTCCGGTTGCAGAATCGGCTGTTAAATGTCTATTACACCTTATCATGCACATAACGTAGGGCCCTGTGCCGAAGGTTTCTTGCCGTCTTCTTCCTCTCGGCTATACAGGTAGTGAACCGGCAGTAGTTTTAGATAAAAAAAGTGGCATAAAAAAAGTGTAATGAATTTTGCCTATTTTTGAATAAAACACTTTTCATTTTCATTTTCATGATGTTTAATTAAAATTTTAATGACAATTCTGCCTGTCGGAAAGTAATTTCGGTGCATCGTTATTTGTATCATAATTCCTTCAGTAGAAAAATATTCTGATTTACTTCTTTTCCGCACATGAACCTTTTGAATCAACATGATTTGTAGGACAGCAATGGATTCCTGGAATTGAGCTGTTTTGCCGCTTTCTCATTCAATACTTGAAAAACTAACACAAAATCTCAAAATACTAAAGTTTGTGTGCAGTTCATTTAAGTAATATACAATATTGTGAAGTATCATTTAAATCTGTTCTGTCGTTTTCGCGTGAAAGAATAATAAACATGCAAACATTAACGTACATAATATACGACTACCTCTAGGTAATATTTAATACGAATATAAATATACTCCCTTACTTACAAAAGTTAAATAAGCCAAAACATAGCGACATGCTTAATAAACGGCGAAAAAATTCAGCTTCAAACAAAATTCTTCTTCATAAAATACATTTCGCGGGTAACTACTGGAATTTCACCGTAGAATGTATTTTTTTGCGCACTCAGCACTTTACGCTGCCTCCCAGCGCTTAAAATCTGTACTCCAAAACCGACTAGAGGTACGTACGTTATTAAGGGAATGTTGTATAGAATATTTAGCGTTATTTTTGCTGTTTTGTAAACAAAATTGTGATTAAGATGCAATTCAACAAAAGTGGTATTAATTTACCATTGTCCAGTAGCAAAAGACATGACAGGCTGCAAGTGGATGATAGTTTATAATTCTAGTAAGATCTTTGAGTATAGAATATATAAGGAGGTGCCATACCGTCTGGATCTGCGTGTCTGGTCTGGCGCAAAATGGCTACCTTTTTGTATGGAATTTCTTATCGTTTGACAGGTCAACTACCAAGAAAACTATGAAAACTTGCGCCAAACTTGGCACGTTGTCATAAACTCATTTGTATTTGAAAAAAAATGGGGCCACTCCTTATATTCCTTCCTCATTGAGCAAGCTTTACTTTACTTGACATTGGCAGAATCCAAATTGATAGTTGCCAATTTTTAAAATTAAAAAAAAAAGACAATTTTAGGTTGACCAATTGGATAAACGACCAGAAAATCTGAAACATCTGCGCACCTCGTTGGAATGCGTTTTATTTATTTATTTATTTATTTATTTATTTATTTATTTATTTATTTATTTATTTATTTATTTATTTATTTATTTATTTATTTATTTATTTATTTATTTATTTATTTATTTATTTATTTATTTATTTATTTATTTATTGGAAAACCAACAGCTTCATTATACACATTAGATTCATTTTCCCCTGCACTTCCCCCGTTTTTGTCCATTAAGTTAACTTAAGAGTACATACGAAATGCATGACGTTAGCCAGATATAACACGTCGGAAATATCTGCGGACCTCGCTGGAATGCGCTTTCCCCCGCGCTTCCCCCGTTTTCGCCTATCCAGTACCGTGACGAGTACGTACGAGTTGCATGACGTCATCAAGCCAGGTCCGCAGATATTTCCGACGTGTTATACTCGTACGCAGATATTCCAGACAAATAACGCCAAGCTGTCCCTTAACAGCGACGAAACCGTGCAAAACCGTGCATAATTAATATCTTCGGACACACACTGCATATTCATGAAGAACGCCTCAGCATAAAACTAGATTATTAGGACCTGCTGGACACGCCTTTTGATTTATGATGGACGAGACGTGAAAATTGAGAGGAAATGATCCTTTCATTTCGGCTTTGAATATATTTTCGTATGAATTTCAAAAATAGTATGAATTTCAAAAATAGTATGAATAGGTTTTGATTCATTAATGTACGATAAAGATTTCAGAAGGCCTCCAACAAGGTGGACTGACGACTTGGTTAAAGTCGCTGGAAACCGTTGGATGTGGGCAGCGCAAGACCGGTCGTTGTGGAGATCCTTGGGAGAGGCTTTTGTCCAGCAGTGGACGTCCATAAGCTGACATGATGATGATGAAAGATTTCAGATAAGTATGTTGTTTCAGCTTATGGACGTCCAATGCTGGACAAAAGTCTCCCCCAAGGATCTCCACAACGACCGTTCATGCGCTGCTCACATCCAACGGCTTCCCGTGACTTTCACCAGCTGCGTAACGAGCATAAAACAACTTAACTGAAAAACACTGAAGCTCTGGGAATTAAAAACAAAAGAACTTCCCAATTCGATGTTCCACGATTGTTTCATCGTCTTTTGTTTTACACATTTTTCAAATACCACACGAAAAACGTCGTAAGTATTTTTTCATTTTGACTAAAGTCTCTATCAGTATTAAATGGTTAAAAGAAAGATAAAGAAATATTAGAAAATACTTGAGTTTATTATAAATGAAGTAAAAAACAATTTAAACAAAAGCACAACTCTGACAATTTAAAAAACCATATACATATTCATAGACCTCTGACACTTGACAGTGTTACACTAAATGGGTTTTTAAGTGCACCCTGAATAGAACCTTCTTCGTCGACGGGGTTTTAGCAAGACATTTGAATTCTGACAACTTAAAAAACCATAGACATGTTCATAGACCTTTATTACACTACCGTTCTTTCAAAACAATGCCACGACTCAGCACCTGCATAAAAACGACAAAGCCGAAAACACTTGAAATCTTGAAATACAAGGATAATTCCTCCCTAGGGAAACAAACCACTATATTTACCGGCAAATTGTACGGGAGACAAAACATTGTTAGTGCGCCCCACTTAGTGAGATTGTTAGGGTGGTTTTATAGAAGGTGTTTCTGGCAGATCAAAGAGGTGTGTGTTGATGGACACTTTTTGTTTGATGAATGCGTTGAATTAGAGATATTTTTCTATATTTTGTGTCATAATATTTACGTTGTTTGAATAGTGTTTAAGTTTTGGCATTGTTTTGCCCATTTTTTGTACCTAACGCATTGCAATTCAAGCTGCATCTAAGAGGTGGATAAGAAGATTGAGTGCCTTGTCAGACTTCAGCTTTCAAGTATTCTGATATTAACAAATTTCGTTGCTAGCTATCCGGCAACCACAAAATATACAAAATGCCTTAAACTGTGGCAAAAGCACTAAGATAATAAGATAAGAACTGTCTTACTCGGAAATCCGTCCATAAAAATACTTTTTCGCTGTAGCACAGCAGACATGAATCCACCAAAAAAGTACTCACATTTTACAAATTGAATCAGAAAACCCGTAAAACCGACAAACACCTACATTTCGCTTAGAAGTAAAAAATGTCTTGCTAAAATCCCGTCGACGAAGAAGGTTCTATTCAGGGTGCACTTAAAAACGCATTCAGTGTGACACTGTCGAGTGCGTCTGAAGTAGAAGGGGACGAGATAGAAAGGAAAAAGGAATTACAGACGGCACGAAGTGCTAGTAATGAAATTAAAGTTCCCTTGGGTAATGTGATTTGGAAGAGTTGGTGTTATAAAGAAATAAGGCTTGTTACGATTAGGATAAAGAATTTAAATTGTGATTAAAAAATAAGATTTTTGTTGTATTTAAGATTATAGATAGGACAAGTCAGGAGTACTCTAAACTGGAGTGCATGTAAGTATGAGGCGATTGATGAATGTGGATGAAGCAGTGTAAGTGTTTTTGGATCGTAGCAAGTGGAGGCAAGTGGCATCTGCCTACCCGAAAGAGGCGTGATGGATGTGTGTACGTATAGATAGATGAATATGATAGTAGATTGAACAAAGGTTCATTGCAACACTTGGACTTTTTCACATTATAGGCTTAACCGGTGAATCAGGTTGTCATTTAATTTGAAATAGCAAAAATTTTACTAAGCAGGAACTATTGTTGAAAATAAAAAAAGTATATGCATTTAACTTTTGAAAAAATTAACATTTTGATCTTCGTAATTGACAAAGGTAATTATAGAAAATGTAGTTCGACTCTATGAAGTTACAATAGAGTTAAACATCAAACGAAACCGTAAAACAAAACACTTTTATTTCGGCTTTCGCTCTGGTTCATACGATATCGGATACAAATGTTCCCAAATGTCAAACCAGTTTTCGAAGAGCCGTTCGTGGACTGTTTGTTGGCCGATGTTCAAGTATTCTCGTTTGTCCGGGGTCATCTTAGGCCAGACGAGGCCTTTTAGTTCTGGGGTGTCATCACGGGGGTTTGGATCCCTAGAAATAGATGATTTGAATAAAATAGAGGTTATTGTTAGAAGTAAATACTGAAAATTTGAATCATAAGTTTGGAAAAGTAAACATAATAAAAATGATGCCAACTTATATCGGATGAACAGATAGATAGGTTCTTCTAAGAGCAAGTTATAATTTTTTTGAATTGAAGCAAAATTAGTAGTAAAAAGTAGGTAAATGTCGTAAATTAGTTTGTCACTTCTGTATTATCCAGTGTAACAAACAAGATCAATAACTGGATTGACATTTGAAGACTTACCCAAATCTAGCGAAGTTATACCACAAAGCGGTCATCCTGTCAACCATTTGAGAATCTGCACTGCCATCTGGCGGTATGATTGGGAAACGGTACGTGATACCGAATAGATATAGCAGATCGTCGTGATGTGCTACTTCTGTAAAGAGAATAGTAAAGCTAGAAACACGTGACCTCACGTAACTACGCAATGCATTATTACATCTACTAGAAATAATATGACTGGATGAAGCACACCTGTCACACGCAACGTCATCCCACGTTGCGTAAGACCAGTCTGTTTCTTCATTTATGAGCCAATGATTTTAACAATGTTATTGTCTATGTAAATGGAAATGTGTACTCCAACAGCATATTTCCTTGTTGATACAATAACCAATAGGACAGTAAGATTTTCAAGCAAAAAGCAGATACCTACCGGTCGTTATAATGACGTCATAAATAAATGTGATGATATAGAGTACGAAAGTGTTATATTGATTAATTTTAACATTACCAGTAGGTTTTCCAGTTACAGCGTCTTCATAAAAACTGTGGTTGCCGATGTAATCAAACTCGTAGTAATAGACAGGGAAAGGAGAGTTGCGGCACATTAAATTTGCTAATCTGTAAGCGAACAAGCAAATCATAATGAAATAATTTTGGTTTGAAAATTGTAATGTTTGCTCTAATGTGAGGCTCTTTAAGAGAGTCTCAATCTTCGGCTTTAGAAGTATTACTGCAATATTTAGATTTACCTGTATTTAAGTAAATAAATATGACAAGAACTTTTCCGACTTTCAGGTCAAGCATTTGCAAAATTTTGAGCCTATTTCAATATGAGATGAGATAATAACTTACCTATGAACAGGGAATCCAATAATAGCATCCCCATAAAGTCTCCCGAGCCCTTTAGCTGTAGCTGTATCATTTAACAGCTTGCCGTTTAGATATTTTTCTCGTAAGTAGCGTGTAGCTTCTTTACTGTTCTTTTCTGGGAGAAGGAAAGAGATAGGTGCTATTTTCTCAAAGTCTTCGTCCATTTGTTTGAATAGTGTTGCGTTGTTCAGGATTGCTATTAAGGAACATAAATTTTCATTAGTATTAAAATTGCAAGTCTTGCTTAAGTCTATAGAAGGTATATTGCTTAAGAATTTTAAGTGTACGTTTAAAATATCTTGATGCCAAAAAGATTTTTTTATTATTTTAAAGATTTTCTTCTTCGTTTTCTTTACAGATATGAAAAATAAATGGAAGTAAACCAAAACACAACAGCAGGTTCGTAAGCGCCCTAAATTTAAATTGTTTTCAAATATTACTTACAGAAAGCTTTCCAAAAGAACTCATTCCTTGTCTGACTGATTATGTAAGGTACAGCATGCATATGACCACGACGGATAGAGTCCAACGGCTGCTCAGTCAGGAATCTTTCTTGACCAAAATCACGTTCCACCACTGCATCCCATAATAACATTGGGTCCCATCCAAATTCCTGCAATGAGAGTTTAGTAAATGAAAAGTACGTTTTAAGCTGTTATTGTGACTGTCAAAACCATTCAACAGTGTAATAAGACAAAATTCAAGTTAATGCAGGCATTTGCAGTAAAAGAAGCGTATTTCAGCAAGGTGCACAGATATTTCCGACAAATTGTTATTATAAAATTATGACGTTGACAAGCGTTCATTTAAAATATTGGGTTGTAGAGTTCTGTGATTTGTCAGAGATTATTAAAGAGAGGGATTAACCCACATGGAAAGTTTCTTTAATTACTTTGAATCTATCATCATCATAGTTGGAATTGAATCCTTGCGTTTTATGTTCTTCATTTTGATTCAGCTTTTATCTGAATTTATTTTAAAAAAGTAGAAATGCCTGATTATAACTATTTATATAATGAAAACTATTAGTGGAAACTGTAGGTTCAAGAGTGAAATATTTAAGTTGTTTGTAATTGCTATGTAAGTAACTGTTTGTTTCGCATAAATAATAAATAAATAAATAATACTTACAAACATATTGTCAAGAGAATTACCAATATCCTTATAATCCTTAGTTTTCAGACAATCAATAATAGTCTTTGTGTTGTTCGTAGGACAGTTCAAGACTCGAGCTTGTCGTATAGCTAAATAATTATATTCTTCTCTAAGCGGTCCTTTTGATATTGGGGATCCACTCATTGATATAGCTCGGTGGAATAAACCTGATGAAAACAATGTATATTACACAGAGTCAATAAATTATCGATAGAGCCAGTAGGACCACTTTACAAAGATTCAATGAATTCTCTTTAGTGCCAGGTACAAATATTACTTACTTCACAGCTCTTTGAAGATGTTGTCAATTAGAATAACTGTTTTTGAACTTTTTACTGTCCTGTTTTTCTAGAGGTTATGGCAATTATTGGTGAGGATTTTAAGAAAACCTCAAGAAAAATCTATATTACACAATTTTTAAAAAGTCATTTGTAATAGAAAAGCAATACAATTACCTTTAGACATAGGAGACACCATATGCAACGCAACGCTCCAACCTCCAGCGCTGTATCCAGCTAAAGTAACCTTGGAAGAGTCTCCACTAAACGCTGCAATGTTCCGCTGAATCCAGCGTAAAGCTGCTACTTGGTCTTTGAAACCATTGTTGCCTGGTGCTAGCTTGTCTCCAGTGCTTAAGAAGCCTGTATGTAACACAAATTGGTAGTATAAAAAATTAATTCTGTTTTATTTTGGTTTATCTCGTTTTAAAAAGATCTCACTCTTAAATCAAAAATGTAAAAAAGACTTGTCATTTTCAAAACCAATAACAGGCCTCAATATGTTTTATGGCTCTTTCTACACTTGAGAGTTAGTTTGAATTTATTTATCAATTACATAAAGAGTATATAGCATTAAACACCACACAACACAAGGCAGACACTTCCAACTCGTTTTCAAGTACTCCTGCAGCTCTTATACCCTAGTCAAAAAGATGAGATCCTTATTATTTTTGCTATGAGCATATTATATAGTCTTACCAAGAGATGCGAGTCTGTAGTTCATAGTGACAAGCACAACGTCTCGGTCCAATAGATATTCAGGCCCGAAGATATCGCTCCGACCAGAGAATGAATAAAAGGCTCCAGGGTGGATGAAGACTATTACTGGTAATTTCTTGCTGTAAGTTGTTTTTTCAGTTTTAAGATAAGTTTACTAACTTTCTTCGACTTTTAATGGGCATGATGACAAAAAAATCTATTAGTCCATCACATATGTTATTTTAAAATTTTCGACACGTATTTTTTTTTTCTGGTTTGAAGTTGCTCGTGACGTCACGCCTCAGTAAGATTTTAACCTAGGAGTGACGTCAATACCCTCCACTCTGTAACTTTGATGCTTTGTATCTTTGTATTTATTTTTTAATAGCCTAAAAGATGGACTAATTATTTTTTGAATTTTTGAGTGTAGTCATCATCCCCATTGCAATGCAAGAGATTTCCCCCAGTTTTATGAAAGGTTCTTTAAGTTAACAATCCATTACATCCGCCTTTTTTTATTTTTGACAATGACCGCAGCAGCTATAGGTGCATCGTTAGCTTTGACCTTTCTTGCAACTGGCTGATTAATCTGTCACGAGATTATAAGCTATAACATACCTCGAGTTAGAATTAGGAGTGTATACGTTTAAGCGTAAGCAGTCTTCGTCAATGTAGATATTGCCATCTTCTTCTATCGGCATAGGACAGGCTGGACCTACTCCAGTCGCGTTAACTTCCTCAGAGTATTTGTAGATTGGTTTAGGGGGCTGTAAAGGTAAAACTTTATTAAATTCTTTGAAAAAGATGTCTTGATAAAAATTTTGATTTCTGAATCTGTCAACGTTTTGATGCAGACTAATATGCTTCTACAAAAGCCATTAGGTTATATTATATTAAGGTAAGTCTATTTGCTAGGTAAGTACTTGCCCGTATGCTTATTTTGTTAACCTTTCACATCCCACTGACCCATTAAAAACCCAGCCACAATAGATTTTCTATTGTTCTTTTTTTTCTGGGATGTAAAAGAAAATCCGACACAAACAATCATAAGAACGTACATGACACGCTTTGTTTCTGTTGCAAAATGGACAATAAACGGAATCAGCCACCCGATGACCAGCGTCGTAAATTATGCCCAATCATAATTAGCAGCCCTTTAGCATTCTCTTTACAGAGGCACGAACGTACTCTCATTTACATGAGTAATAAAGCTAGAGATTGACTAGTCCCGTCTGTCTCACGTTGCATGTGTCAAATGCGCTTTTGATCATAATATTTCTACTAACCAGAAGGCGTAGCATACGTGCCGCGACAATTATCTCACATCATGCTGTCCTTATCACATTTGAAACTATGGACAGAGACGTAAGCGTGACAAACCCATGACAACGTCTTGTCACGGAGTGTATGCTATGTCATATTGCATTGCGTACGTTGCATACGTGGGACCAGTCTGTTTCAATTTTTAGTCTATCTTCCATCAATGACGACTGAATATGTGAATATGCTTTCGAATTTCTTCATCATGTCCATGCGTTTTTTGCGATGTGAAAAAACAATCTTGACTTAAAAAAAATTTATACAGTCAGACCGTCACATCCCACTACTGAGCAAAGTCTCTCCTTGTTCTCCATCCAAGGCTGCTCTGTGCCTCACATTCCTTGATGAAACAACACTTACCTGAAATCTCAACTCTCCAACTGGTGGCTCGGCATATCTGACCCCTCTGTACGCTTCAAATGTACGCCCGCGACGGGTCTTCATATACCAGCCACGGAATACCCCTGATGGGGTTACTGTCCTTACTGGAAATAAGCGATGGTCTTTTGTTTAGTTTATTTGTTAAGAAGTAGGTATTCTGTAGCTCCCTCTATTTTGGAAACCTTTACTTTCTTCTTTAGGGCTTTGAAAAAGTATTTGGGGTCTTGTGAAATGGAAACATTTTCATTCATATCTGTCAGTTCACGCCTCTATCCTACAGAAGTGGTAGAGACCATTTTGCTCCACAAGATACTATCCAAACATACCTCTTTCGCTTCATCCACATTCATCAGTCGCTTTATACGTGCACGTTGGTTTAGGTCTTGGCTTGGTTTTTCTTTAATAAGACCCCGATTTGATCGAGGGTATGGAAATCTTAATTTATTTTTTTAATGACGAGAATGTATTGGTAAATAGTAGACTTATTTACTTATCCGTCAATGAGTTTTAACTAATCGCTTTAAATTGTGACTTCTTTGCAACGTAATCTTCGAAAAGTATTAAGAAGCTATTGATTGATAGTAATACTTACATCTGTTCATTACTACTAGATGTCATCATTCGGTCATTACCCGTATCAATATTGTGCAAATTCAAGGTCAAATGAATCGTTACACTTGCTAACGAGTTAAGCCGGTATTCGAGTGGTGACTAAGAGATTGGAATTTAGTTTATGTTATTGCTTTTCCTTATTATTTTAAGATTGAGTAATCTACTTATATAAAATAATCTACATACATACCTATGTATAGGTATGTCACGCCTCTTTCTCATCGGGGTCGACAGCGACTATTTGCCTCCACTTTACTATCCAAACACATCTTTCACTTCATCCACATTCATCAGTTGCCTCAAAATATGTATCAACAATGTAGGTACTAGATATTTTATAAAGAAACAATTCTTAGGTAGTTATTTTTATAACATATTAAAAATAACACTAATTATGAATCAGATAACTTAATTTAATACCTATATCAGTCGTTCACATTTATTTATTAAAGATAGATAATAGGTTTTGTTCATGTATCTGTCTTCATTAGTATTTCTTTCAATTGCATAAATTACTGTTACAGTTATTTGTTCTGAATCTTTATTTTGATTGACTTTTTCTGCTACTAGCTGATTATCATCTTTTTTCATTATATATTCCTTTGTCCTCTTTTGTTCTATTGTCTTTAATTATTTTTACATATTAATAACTTTTTTATGATTTGAATTGTTAAAAATACAATAAGTTACTTACCAAACTCATGATTTTCATTTTTGTTTGCATTTTCAATTGCTATAGCCACTCCAACTAAACACAATATAAAACCAAACAAGCTGTTTGCCATATTATCAACTTCCTACTGAGAATTTATTCACGCGTACCTTTATAGTCTTTTAGTATCTTCAATAGTACGGACTGAGTCAATAAATTCATTAGACTGGTTCTTCTTTGCAAACTTCAAGTATTTTAAGGAAGGAAAAATATCTTACCATACAATACACAAAAGGTTAATGCATAAAATTTTAAGTAGAGCCAAGTCTAAGTACGTCTAAATAAAAATTCAAAAAAAGAAAAATCTTTTACAAATTGATCACTGAATAGTATTACAATACAAATATTCTTTATTGCACACAAAGATATAAGGTACAAACACAAACAAGAATTTAAGATGCAACAGGCGGCCTTATTGCTAGGTAGCAATATCTTCCAGGCAACCTTAAACCTACCTACCTTTTACCTTACCGTATTATAATGATCAAACACAAAAAAAATCAAATAAGGTACAACACATTGAAACAAAAAACGAAAATTGATGAATCAGGTTTTATTTTAATACCTTATCGTAACAATAATACGTTACCTACATTTTAAATTGATAAACTTAAAACACCCCGTATTAAATATAACAGGAAAATGAACACCAAAAAACAAATGAATTTACCTTATGCTTGATAAGGTAAATATTGTCAGTAGAATTTTAACCAGTTGAAAAACATGTTGTTTGTATCTTTTTTATTTTTTATCGGATTTGTAAGTGGTTTTCAAGATGAAAGTGATGGATATCAAGTAACACAAGTCAAAAAAGGTAAATAGAAAGTATAATATGCAAGTACTAAAAGTTGAAACACACCGGATGCGTATGCGTAACGTAGACGTAACACTTAAGTGTTACCCGAAGTGACACCGGGCTACGCGTTACATCGACGTGTACGTCTACGTTACGCAAGCGGTGTGTCCTGTCTCATACGGTTCTATACATTACAACTCAGAGGTACGCATACGTCTACACATACGTCTACGCACACGCAACGCATACACATCCGGTGTGTTTTGGCCTTTAGAAATTTTGTACCAGGGGCCCAAGTCTGCTAATTTGAAATAGCCCTAGTTGTTGTGTCGGCAGTGTGTAAATGGCATTTTCTGACACATTTGGTATTCTGATTGACAATGGCTTACACTGACTGCGAACAAAATGTGTCAAAAATTTACATTAACACTCTCATTGAAACTCTGCCAACAGAGAACTAGGATTATTGTAAATTAGCAGATTTCTGCCCGACTTCATACATATACAATCAATAGGCAAATATCAGTCACGATCTTTCCCATTGAAATAGGCGGGAACCACTTCCTTCCACGCTTCATTCGCTTCATCCACAATCATCAGTCTCGTCGGTATAGGCTACTCATGACACTGGTCTTTCTTTATTCAATCCCTGATTTGATCGAGAGATTCATAGACGCAGTAAAAGTATGTAATAATAATTTATCCTGCAATGCATTTTCTTATCAAAATACCTAATAAATAAGAGAAAGAAAATAACAGAAAATAACACATATGGCATCTCATTTATCAAAACAGCAACAAAAAAAAAAGAGTGTGTATATCAGTGACGTGTTTGGCAAGTTCATTGACTTTACAATTTCTTTTCTAATATCTAAAGTGAAGGCGGTGACTCCATCGGGCGTGTTTCTTGGTTCATGGATGCAGACACGTCGTGGTCGCAATATTCGTGCATTTCGAGGCGTGAGATATGCAGAACCACCTGTTGGAGAGCTACGGTTTCAGGTGAGGATTATAATCGCCATTATCATCATCAACTGCCTGGTTTTAATATGACTTGACCTTGAAAAAGAAATATAATTGCCCTAACTTTAATCATCATCATCATTTCAGTCCATAACTGTCCACTGCTGAGTACTAGTATAACTTCTAAAATAATCTTTATGGTTTTATTTCAGCCACCTCGCCTTATCAGTATCTATACTGAAGAAGTGAATGCAACTCTAGAAGGCCCAGCATGTCCTATGCCTGTAGCTCCAAGTAATTTCAAGGTCATTGACGAAGACTGTCTTCGTCTTAATGTTTATTCTCCAGAGTCCAGCAAAAGCAGGTGTGAATTGAATATCATTTACTCTTCATTGAACAAATAACATAAACTGAACTGCAATGTGACATTTGCAATGACAGCTGTAATTTTTTTTAAGTTATCTTTCTCTACCAAGACGAAAAGTACGCATACGCATCTGCGGTTGTAGTTCGACGTTTGATAAGAAAAAAGTAAACTGCGTTAGGTAGCTGATGGTTTAGATCAAACATAAAACCGCGACTGCTCTGAAATCTGGGATATCGGCGTGCGTAAGTGCCTAAAGACTCATCTTGTTGATCATCAACCAGGTTCATGTAAAGATGCATGAACCTTACATATTATATACAGCTTCATAGGTAAAACTGCTTCTATTTCCTCATCTAATTATTCTTTCATTGCAGCAGCAAGTTGCCAGTAATAGTATTTATGCATCCTGGTGGATTCTACTCTTTCTCTGGCCGGAGCGTTGTCTTTGGACCTGATTATCTACTTGACCGAGATGTTGTTCTCGTTGTTATTAACTACCGCCTTGGGTCTTTGGGTATGTATGAATTTATATATTTGTGTATTTTACTTTTTAGAAAGGATCCTTTATAAAGACCTTTTTGCAGCTGCTACTTGAAAAATTTGCAGTTTATTAAGCTGATAGTAAACCGAATAAATACATAAATAGAAAAAGGAAAACGTCGTTTTATACTAAAGAATCAAATCGTTGGCATAAAAAAGGCAAAGATAGGGATTACTTTATTTTACTCTCCTTTTTCTTTGTTTTACTCTGCCACAGAAAGTGTGGCTCTTAAATAAATGAATGAATGTTTAGGTATCTTAGACGCTATTAGATAATCTATTTTCTGATACAGGATTTCTAAGCACAGGAGATAAACTAGCACCAGGCAATAATGGTTTCAAAGACCAAGTAGCAGCTTTACGCTGGATTCAGCGGAACATTGCAGCCTTTGGTGGTGACCCTTCCAAAGTGACTATCGCTGGATGCAGCGCTGGTTCGGCTAGTGTCATGCTACATATGGTATCACCAATGTCGAAAGGTAATGATATAGTTTCTTAAGTCGCAATTTTCCCATGCAACAGTCACCCAGGCCGTCATACGTTATTGTCTGCCACTGGAGTCTTTGTCTTATGGTATCTACACACTAAAGCCAGCTTACGTCATTTTACAACATTTTCGATGACATTTTTGACAAATGAAGGCCGTTCCAGTCAAAGCCGCCATACATAAGAGGAAACAAAATGTTACTGTAACTGAGTAATCTTTAATGTGTTGTAGCCCATAAAAATTAAATATATTTTCATATTTAATATTTCCCAGGTCTTTTCCACCGAGCAATATCAATGAGTGGGTCTTCAATATCGAAACAACCTTTGCGAACAGAGTTCAAAGATTTAGCAGTTCGTCAAGCTGAACTGATGCAATGCCCAACGAATGATTCTCAAACTATCATTGACTGCTTGAAGACAAAACCTTATATCGATTTAGGAAACTCTGTGAATGGATTATTTGTAAGTAATTTTGAAAAACTGAATCAAATATCATTAGTATTGCAGTTTTAATGATTTTGATTATATAAATTTGTTGAGGGTGACCACGGAGGAATTACATAGATCAAATGCATGAGGGAATAAAAGTTGTGTTGTATCAGATGATCAAACAGACGGCAGTGAAAAGAGCAGAGTTACTTTATCGACAAGAGCGCCGCTCTTAAATATACAGACGACGATGACATTTGTTACTTGGCCAATTTTGGCATCTTATCTTATCTTACCTTATTTTTTTGCCACTCGTGTCCCACTGCTGGGCAAAGGCCTCATACGCCAAGACTTTCTGTCTCGAGCTTCCTCCGCCCAGGTACTCAAGAAGGTATCCAGCTCGTCCCGCCACCTTTTCCGCGGTTTGCCACGACGCCGTTTGGCAGTTGGTAGCCATTGGGTAGCTGTTTTTGCCCATAAGTCTTCTGGCATGCGGCAGACGTGGCCGGCCAAATCCCACTTCAGCCGGGCAGCTGTTTTTGCCACATCAGCAATACGCGTTTTAGAGCGCAGTATCGTGTTTCTTACCTTGTCAGTAAGTTTTACACCAAGCATACTGCGCTCCATAGCCCGTTGATTGGCAAACCTTGAGTTTGGACTTTTGGCATACCGCTATATACCAACCCCCCACTGAGGAGCCTTCTTAGCTTATAATTGAGTTAAGTAGGCTCCTCATGATTGATGAGCGTGGTTTGATGTTCCAGAAATTTGGAAGCGACCCAATTCGTCTATGGGATGCAGTAGTTGAACAAGACTTTGGTCAGGAGCGATTCATGACCGAACAACCAGCAGACGTCATCAGGAGTGGTCGCATGAACTCAGTCCCTTTTATAGTCTCTCAAAACCGGGATGAATTCTTTTGGAAGGCTTTTAGTATGTTTTCTTTTCTGGAACGATATAATAATATATAGATTATTAGTCAACGTTTAATGTATCTAATGGTACAATGACTGCATCATCCAACATTCAATCATTCAACACCTGGACACAAAAAATTAAGTAATACGTAAATTAAGTCAATTTAAAGTCATTTTTAATTTGAATTACTTACAGTAAATAGCATAGTAATTGATGTATGAAATATATTAGCTTATCAAAGTTAATTTCAGTGATGATTAATTCTGACCCACAGCTGTTCTCAACAATGCCACTCTCTTAAAACATTTGAACGAAAACTTTGAGGATGTAGCCCCAATAGCATTTATGTTACCTGACAATAATAGTAAAGAAGCTGCACGGTATTTAAAAGAACAATATTTGGATGGAAAACAGTTGGCTAATGACAACGAAAGTGCTGAAAAACTTGGTAAATTATACAGAGACGCTGTTACTGGATTTCCTGTGCACAGGTATGTGAATGCAAATTTTTAGGAGGAGATTGGTGCTCTAGAGCATAAGCTCTAGCAGCTAAAACCTTTTGTTGTTTACATTTGTAAAATGATAAAACAGATGCTACCGCAGAAGGAAATGAAAAAAAATAATATTAAAATGAAATTCTATAATTAATTCGGGGCATTCCAACATGGCTTATAAAACAAAGGAATATCGTGCCTATCGAGTTCAATAATTTGACTATTTATATTTTCATTTCAGATTAGCAAACATTATGTGCCGCAATTCAAAAAATCCAGTATATTACGCAAATTTTGATTATGTCGGTAATAACAGCTTCTATCAAAGTCCAGAGAGCGGAAAACCTCTTGGTAAGGATATTTTAAGTACCATTGATATAGTAGAATAGCCAATCGCGTTAGACAAAAGGTTGGGAGATTTATCGTGTATTAATTCGTCCCTTAGCTTACAACACCGATTTGGTCCAACCATTAATCATTAAGTCAATTTTCGATTTGAGCGCTCTAATGAGTGCATTTCATGAAATAGTTCCTATGTCACCATGTTGGCATCATTGAAACTTTGTTTTGTGAAACACAACAAAGATGATGTTTAATAATAATAATATTATTAAACAAACAGTTTGACGATTTAGATGCTAGTGTATAAAGCTTTAAGAGTCTTGGTTTCACTACTTGCTGATAAAACTGACAAATATTTTATACCTGTCCCTATCTTAAACGTCATGTTTTATGAAATAGACGTAGTAAGTTTTATCTGTCAGTAGTGAAACAGTTTTTTGTTTATGGAAAATTGTTTGTTAAACATGAAGACACTGTATCTTATATTGATGCTGATGTCAATTATGTTATAGGTGTGGCTCATCAAGATGATCTGCTTTATCTATTCGGAATCAGATACCGGTTCCCAATTATTCCAGAATCTGATACTAATGACTCAAAAATGGTGGATCGGATGACTGCTATATGGTACAATTTTGCTAGATTAGGGTAAGTCTGAGATATTACAAAATGTAGGTAAGGTTAAGGTTAGGTTAGGTTAAAGTTGCCTAGACGATATTGCTACCTAGCAATAAGGCCGCCTGTTGCTTCTTATATTCTTGTTTGTGTCTGTACCTTATAACTTTTTGTGTAATAAAGAATATTTGTATTGTATTGTAATGTTTTCATTGTTGATTTTATTTTATTGGATTAAAGTGCTAGTTTTACATTAAGTTATACTTAGTTACACTGCAGTAGGTTCTAAAGCTGTGAAAAAAAAGATTATTTCTCTAAGTTGCCTAAATAAGATTTGTAGCGTTGAGCTAAACCCCATTGCTAATTCAAAACCAAAATGATAGGTTTCGAACTAGCAACCAGTTTATCAAGTTCTCGGATTTTCAAAGCATTAAGTACATCTCGGATATTTGAGACGCGTTTGCAGAGCCTGCACGTAGGGAGCTTTTTCATCAATCTAATTAGTGACTATTAACAATATCGAAGTTTGAGTAACTAGTTACTGTCTTTCCACTTTCAGAAATCCAAACCCTCAAATAGACACTCCAGAAATCGAAGACCTCTCCTGGCCAGTGATGACTCCAGACAAGCGTCAGTATTTGAACCTTGGTCTTCAGTTCTCCATCAAAGAGGGTCTGCTTGAAGATAGGTTCCAGATCTGGGAGCATTTGTATCCAATGTCTTATGAACCAAAAGTAAACGTGGTGTAATAATCTTCATATTTAATATGTCGCTCTTGTCGGTGGTGTCTTCGCCACTCTGCTCTATTCTAGTATGTAAGAATGTAATGTTTATTGTGTGATGTTTTGATTTGATTATATTTAAGGGTGCAAATTTTATTGATATTTTAGTACTCCAAAATGTTGATATTTTTAATACATTATTGCTTTAAATGCAGGAACAATCAAAACACTTTAAAATTTTGAGTTGGGAAAATGACTCTTGATAGTCTTTAAAGAAGAAAATTGATAGTAATTTTCCATTTAAAATAATCTTTACATAAAATCTTATTTTTAAAGCAATTAGCCTGTGTTTTAAAATAATAAATCTCGAAGTTCTTACAGCTCCATGTTCAGTAATTTCCCGATGGAAGCTCCCTAACTTAATAAAAACTCAGTTCGTCGGCGACGGAGAGAAATAAATGTAATTTTAGCTGCCTTCGTTTTACTAGGGAAAATAATGAAGAACAGCCCGGTTTTAGCACTGTTACGCGCAAGCAAAGCGTCTGGTTCGTCAGGCGGCGCGGTTTCATATCAAACATTAAACCGCAAAATCGTTTTAACACTATGCAAGCCCTTACGGCAGCCATCACGGACTGCTTCAAGCAGTATGCTTAATCTTTCATATCCCAGAAAAAAAGAGTAATAGAAAATCTATTGTGTCTGGGTTTATAATGGGTCAGTGTGATGTGAGAGGTTAAAGACCCTTTGGGCTGCTTCAATCAGTTAAAACCCGACGGCTTGAAGCCGTGACCGTGCGATGAACAATCAGTCATTTAATCTCTGCCATACACGCAACTGCTCGAGCAGTTGCGACCGCTTCAATAGTATACCGCGCGGTCACGGCTTCAAGCAGTCGATCTCTACTGCTTGAAGCAGACCGTGTTTGACTGCCCTTTGGTTTGAAGAAAGTAATGATCTACTAACCACTTGAAACCGGACGACGCAGTGTGGGAAGGCCTCTAACAAGGTGGACTGACATCTTGGTTAAAGTCGCTGAAAACCGTTGGATGTGGGCAGCGCAAGACCGGTCGTTGTGGAGATCCTTGGGGGAGGCTTTTGTCCAGCAGTGGACGTCCATAAGCTGATATGATGATGAAACTACAAAGACCTAGAATTTGTAAAATCTAACACGTCTTAAATTAAAAAAAAACCAACGATAAAACTTCATTTATCAAAAGATACCCCAAACACCCGCTCTTAATAAAAAAGACATCAGTCTTTCAGAAGAAATTCTCGTGATAAAAGTCCCTCGTCACGTCCATATCAGTTTCACGTATAAAGGTAAGTTAATAGACGTCGCTGTCGATACCGATATGTCGATACGTCAAGTTATATCAACGCACCCCCAACGTTCCCTTGCGATACTGTAAAAGAATCAACTGTAGGTATTGATAGCTGGGATATGGTGTAGACTGTTTTAAGGGTGAAATGTGTAGATAGAATGAAATATATGAAGAATAAAACACACCTAAGTAAACAAGTAAGTACTTTACAATTATCTCAGTTGTCTGCCGGCAGAGTGTCATTGTCATTGTCATTGTCATGTTTGACACCGACGAATGGGTGAAAGGATGGGTGGATGGATGTTTCACGCAAAAACTACTGAACAGATTTTGAATAAACTTGGCAATATTGTAGCTTACACATCAGAATAGCAAATAGGCTATATTATTTTCAGATATTATGATTTTTTTTTACAAAATATGACGATAAATGCGAACGAAGTCGCAGGCAACCTCTAGTATTATAAATATCAATGTGGATGGATAGATGGATGGATATTTATTACTATTTCACGCAAAAACTACTGAACAGATTTCAATGAAACTTGGCAATATTGTAGCTTACACATCAGAATAACACATAGGCTATATTATTTTAAGATATTTTGTAAAATTTCCAAAATGCGTACGAAGTCGCGGGTAGCCTCTAGTAAGATCTATTAACGACTTCCAGCAGCCTTCTAAGCAATGACGTCATTAAAGTAGTTAAACAAACAGATTTTGAGACTGGGACGTGACTGAAGCTTTGTTCGACGGATCAAGACTATCCAGGCCAGTGGTTTCCAATATTTTATAGGGGCTACTTTAGTTTTATCAATACTCATAGATAGTTGCAGAAAGGGTAATTTGCTATTTATTTATACATAGTTGGAACTATCAAAAACGGAATAAAATGGGGCGCGTTCGATTTAATTTAACTTTGACCCTTTTTCAATTGAAGGTTATTATTGAATATCTATTGAATGCAATGAAGAATGTATAAATTGATTGTTTGATACTGCATTTTACAGACTCGTAATATAATTAGACTAGCTAGAATATTTGACTGTCCATAAGTAATGATAAGTATCTTCACACCAAAGCCGCCGGCGGCTTTACGTCATACGAATGGCATCTGTCAACAAAGCCAGCGGCGGCTTTGGTGTGTAGATACCATAAGGTATAATTTGTCGCGTGCTACTTATAAGGTTGAGTATAACTGAATTGATCCCAAATATCTAATTCTGTGCTATTTTTAAAATGGTTTCAATCTAATTTATTTATAGTTACGTCTTAATACTTTTATAAGTATTGAATGGATGTTTGGTATCTCGAAATATTATGTTAAAGCAAAGTACTAGCAAAAGATAGCTTATCTGATAAATGGCGGACGTTCCACTTATAACCGTCCATCAGTTGACTGTCAAAAATTTGCAAAATGGCGGATTTGGCGCATCTGTTGTGGAACATTGCAAAAATGATGGTTTTTTGTAACATAGACAATCTTACTTAATTTTGTCCTGTATCAAGACACGAAATAGATGCGGCATACTTGACAGTTAACTATTAAAGTCCTGGCAAAGGACACGCCACAGATAAGGGGATAATAGTCTTCTATATAAAGAAGAGTTTTTATTCAGATAATTTAAAAAAGAAACTTAAAATACAAACTCCATTATTACTTTGAAGAAGACAACATGCGCTATATTTAATACGCTCCAAGCTACACAAGTTCCGGGAAAGATCTAATAAAAACGACATTATCGACCGATATCGTCTTGTTTTATGCGGTACGATGGAAATCTGCTAAGCAAGCAATTCTGAGATTAAATTCTTGGATTCCGGGTCGCAAGCGGGGTATAAAAACTTTGCTGTCACAGCTAGAATTACCCCTACTATGTTTTCCAATTTTAAAATTGTTTTAAATTCGTTATTTCTCAAACGCGGCACGGTTAAAATTGCAGACGGTCCTTGTTATCCTTTTTCGTGATACATTATTATAAAACTATCTTTTGTCAGTAACGCGTTATGCACTTTTGCTACTTTTACTACTTTTGTGTAACAAAATATAAAAGAACAAATTTAATTAAGAGTTTATAGCCAATTCTTGTTTTAAGAAAGAGATTGGAGAAAATTTAGAGATTTTAATTATAATAGAAAAATACGGTTTATTAAAAATAATTATTTATTGGCATTTATTTTATGAAAAATACCTATATCAATATTAAGCACTGACACAAAACCAGCTTGAAGATAAAAAATTCCCTTCATCGACTATTTTCTCGAAAATAACTCACAACATCTCATCAGATCTCTCCATTATTACCTATTTCTCGCTATTTCTTACCCTAAGGTTGCCTGGAAGATATTGCCACCTAGCAATAAGGCCGCCTGTTGCTTCTTATATGCTTGTTTGTGTCTGTACCTTATATCTTTGTGTGCACTAAAGAATATTTGTATAGTATTGAAAAGATTTTCAATTTTCGAATTTTACTTTCGACTATTAACCACTAGTAGTGCTTCAACCCGTATATCAAAGAGTAATTGATGTCCTGTCAATGTACAGTTGAAGGATTGAAGTTTATGAAGCAGCTATCAGGATCCCGATGGAGACGCGTATAAAAAAAAACTTGTAATGTTTATTTATAGTATATATTCTGGTTATATTAAGTACATTTTATTATTTGGTCCAAGTCAAGAGTACCCTAAAGTGACGACGTGTATGTATGAGGCGATTGACGAATATGGATGAAGCGAAAGAAGTGTGTTTGGATCGTAGCAAGTGGAGGTGGTCTCTGCCTACTCAGATGGGAGATAGGCGTGATCGATATGTATGTGTGTGGACTTTGGAAGGTTTTGAGTAGTCGCTTCCGCATTTGCGGTTCGGTGGGTAAACCCGCCAATGACCGTTGTATGGCGCTGTTTATAACGCACCAGCGGTCGATCGGAATTATTCTCACGATCGATTTTGGTAGGTGTCAAAGCAGGCGATAACCGCGAACTGCGTTTCAACCGCCACGTGCGTTTTACCCGTCAATTGCGGGTCATCAGATACAAAAGCGCTCTAATGATAAGCTGAACTGCCTTTTCCAGCAACTGATAGAAATGTAATTATTTTAATCTCGAAATTAGCCCTAATTTGTACCACACTACGCCGTCATTCTTCTCTCCAATTAGTGTAAAGTCATGGCAATTGTGAGCAATTATGAAAATGCTCTTCTCTCATACATTTTAATGCGCTTAAACCTCATAATTCTGATTACAAAAGGAGTGAGTAGGTACCCTACTTCCTACTAAAGGTCTATGTACACACGGGGGCCGTGCCCGAGACGTGTCCGGGCCGTGGCCCGTCAGAAGGGAAAACAATTCGTCGTCATGACGTGTCCGAGCCGTGTCCGGAACGTGTCAGGGAAAAATATCATTCTATACATTTTCTATGGATTCGTTCACACACGTTGTCATGACGACGTATTTTTTTCCCTCCTGACGGGCCACGACCCGGACACGTCCCGGTTCTGTGTAGATAGACCTTAAATGCCTGTAAATGTACTACAAATACAGGTTTTTAGTTTCATATACGAATTATGTACCTATAGATTCACTCATTGATTACATTTCACTAATTCGCGAGCTCTTTTCGTGTGACTAGTTATTTATTATCAATTTACGTACAGTTGGGTTACAGTACCAACTGGGTGTTGGTAAAAGGGTCACCTCACCCTGCCAGTCTGCCACTGGGTTCTAGGTTCGAATCCTAGATAGTTTAATAATGAATTTAATTTTTTTCATGTTTATGTTTGTTTTTGTGGGTGGCCAATGGCCATGGCACCTTTACACCCTGTATAGTTTAAAACTTGAGTGTAGAACGTTCATTTATTTTATTCTCAGTTTACGTAGGGAATACCTATTTCAAAACATGGTTTATAGATCGATAAACATGTTTTATCATAATCGTAACAATAAAACCAAATTTTGCTGGTAAAAGGAAAACATCTAAAAATAGTGTTGGGAAACAAAATATCGATTTTTCCGAAAAACTTTTTTTGTTATTATTAATGTTATAGGCTATGGACATATCGAAACCACTAGTATAGCAACTGTTGTTGTCAAATATACTTGCATAAGTAAAAATATATATAATAATATATTATTACCTATAGAATTTGCATCTTATGAAACGATACAAAATTATATTCATAACTTTCAGACATTTATTATAATGTAAGTAGGTAGTATGAAACGAAAAAGTACAAAAATAATACCCCAAAATTTCATCGTCTATCTAAAATACTGTAAGATCTAAAATTTAATATTAAAAACGAGCTAAATACAATTTGGTACCATTACTGTTATTAGTACGCTGCGCAAACTAATTTATTTCTAATTTGGGAATTAGTTTGTGAAGTTTTAATCAGGTTTCACTCGAGCTATGGCTGTAGAGACGTAATCTATCAACAAATATTAAATTCCGATATTTTCATAACAAGTATTTTTATGATAATACCTAAGTGATACATTAGTGATAGTGATAGGTGATAAGTGATGAATGTGTGGACTTTATGATGGATGAAAGGGATGGGAGCATGTTTGTAAGGTAGGTACCTACTCTTTCAACCAAAATTCAATGAAACTTTACATAATTATAGCTTATAAATCAGAATGAGATAAAGGCTATATCAAGTACATTTTTCAAAATATGATGATAATTGCGTTGCGAATGAAGCCGCAGGCAGCCTCTAGTAGCCTTTAAACAAACATTTCGGCAGTCCAACGCCTGACTTCATTAATATTTTCGGATATTAAACATTGATGCATAGTAACGATCAAAAAGTTCCGCTCTATTGCAGCTATGGAATCGAACCCATAAAATATTCAAAGTCACAAATTTTACGATACATTTATGACATTATCTGCTTCGTGGAGCCAGAGCGCACTAAAAACATATTGTTGTGGGGTCAAATCTTGTAGAATGGGTTTGTGCAAAATGTCTTGTACTAGTTGTACTATGTAGTTTTGGTATGTAAGAAATTCCTTCAATCACATTATTTAAGCGTCCCTTTTGAAAAACACAGCGATGTTTATTACATTACTAAAAGATTTTTTTATTTGAAACTTTGAATACAATATACCTACTTATCAATATAATATTTTGAAATACTTTTTCATAGAAAAGCTGACACAGATGGAAAATGGAAAAACCATGTTATGTTTTAGGTTTTAAGCGGTTTAAAAGCGGTTTCACACTACATCCGATCCGAAATAGTATAGTACAGGTCTAAAAAAATCCAGAAAAAAATCTATTGTAATTGAATCCATTTGAATCGGATTGGATTCGGATCGGACGTAGTGCGAAATCGGTTTTTTTTAGTAAATACATAATGCACTAGACGACACGACAGCGACAAGTTTCAATAAAAAACACCAACATACAAGATTCACTGTATAAGTAGTTAGTTTAAAATACAAAAACACACTCTAAAAGCAATATTCTCTCTAAAAAAATACCAGCACGTTTTATAAGGAGAGTTGCAAAAGAAGCAGGAAAAGTTCCGTCGGGGATTTATCATAAAACGGGGCAAGTAAGCAGACAGCGATAGTTAAGTGCTTAATGTACCCGGAGAGGCTTTCCCGGGCTTGCAAATTGAAATTGGTTAGGGACAATGATATTTTATAACTACAGATATGTTACCTTCATAGTAATTGACATTTTAAATATGTGCCGAAAAATGATTTAAATGACAGCTGATGACAGCACTTTAATATGCTTCAAAACTAATCTATGTCTCGCATCCTTATCGCTCTCGCGTCAAAATCAATCGCTCTTTCTCTCTTGTTGTTGTCATAGTTAGGTCAATTTACAGTCTTCAAAATACGTGCGCATACAACATATCTGCACCTAGTATAATATAATATCATTGGTTAGGGGCATTTCCGTGAATGCGATTAAATTATCACGTATTATGCAAGATTTAGTAGTATGGGGAAAGATATATTGAAGGAGAAAGAGCACTTTAAAGCTGTTGTTGCAATTTTTTTTTTGCTTAAGAAAATATAGTTCAGAAAAATACGAAAATCCATAACCTAAAGTTTTTCTTGAAAAGACAATGTCAGATGTCATTTTTTAAATAGACATAAGTATTTATTTTTCTATGGAATAAAAACTACGCCGTAGTAGACTAAGGGGCAGTTTTACTATCTATAGATAAAATTTAACTGACAGATAAACCTATGTCTATTTCATAAAACATGAAGTTTTAGACAGAGATAGTTATAAAATATCTGTCAGATAAATTTTATCTGTAGGTAATGAAACAGCCCCTAACAAACAGGGGGGGTAGTTATTGACTTGTGTATCCTCTATTTAATAAATCTTAATAGAGAGTAATTAATAATTAGTAGACATTAAAAAGTCTTTGTGTTTCGGGTTAGTATTAATTTGGTAGAGGCTGCCTGTGACTTCGTACGCCATTTCCACACCTTGGAATATGCAATATCTCATAATGTTATAGGTATTATAAGTAAAGCCTATGAATCAAAATAATATCTTATCCTATCTAGCCATCGCTGTCCCACTGCTGGGCAAAGGCCTCTCTCCTCTTCTTCCATGATTCCCTATCCTGGGCCGCCTCTAAATATAGTCTCTAAATAATGATATTATCTCAAAATAATAATCTCAATCTCTATGAAATAATCTAAAATAAAAAATAAAATAATAAATATGTTGTTTTGTATGTATTCTGTATTATTTGCACAACCCGCAACCATTATTACCTATTTCTCGCTATTTCTTACCCTAAGGTTGTCTGGAAGATATTGCTACCTAGCAATAAGGCCGCCTGTTGCTTCTAATATTCTTGTTTATGTCTGTACCTTATACCTTTTTGTACAACAAAGAATATTTGTATTGTATTGTATTGTAATAATCACAAATAAAAAAAACTCAAAATAGTAATACAGCCTTTGAATAAGTATGTTTGAATAAGTAATACTTAGTTTTTGCGTAGAAGAGTAACAAACATATTATTCACAAATCTATCCATCTGCACAAACAAAGCCATACTTCAAACAAGAAGACACATAAAATCACATTACTTTTTTTAATATTTAATTTTAAAATCGTAACCACGAAACGGGGGTTTAAGAAAAGTCTACTTTATGAAAGTTATTCAGTTTTAATAATTTGCAAGCGAAACAAGCTCCAATGGACAGTATTCATGATAAAAACCTAACTTAGGATTGAAAATTTAGGTTCAAAACTTAAAACCTACGGTTCCTTTTCAACTTATTTGCCTTAGGTAGGTATGAAGTTGAAATCAATTTAAAAAATTAAGGTAATTATTATAATTTTTATTACCATACAATTAGGTACTAAGTTATATGTGTAACATTATTACTGACATTGAATATGTTAAACGCCATCTGCACTAAACGATCGGCGGATCGATCGCCAATGCGCAAAGGCCCTAAGATCAGGTGAAATCTAGCTACTTAAACTTCAAAAACAAAATAAAAGTTGAGTCTTTAAGATACGGAAGTAAGTACCTAAGAAAAAAGGTTTTTTACCCAACTACGGCAAAGCCAGAAAGGGTTATGTTTTTTAAAACAAACACCAACACGGCAAAAACGTAAAAGCTACTATAAGAGTTACAACCCCCTCTAAAAAGGTCCACTCAGTATTTATTTACAAACTTTTATTACCTAATAAATTTCTATTTACGGCAAATTTCATCATGAGAGCTAACATTTACGTATTACGTGACCAGACTACCCTACAGGTTCCGACGTTACAGTCCATTAAAATTTAAGCACTCAGGTGCAAAACTTGAGTGGGTTTTACGTTAACCGTCTATCTAGTTGAGGTAATGAATGATTTATTAGTACACTTTAGAAAAATTACTTTCTCTTGAATATCGAGTACCTACCTATGTATATTTATGTTACTAAAAGTAATCAAGATACATTCACTTTGGCCTTCCCCTCCCAACATTTCCACCTTCTCTCGCCTTGTTTATCTCTTTTGTTAAGATTGTTTGATTTGATTTAATTTGATATTTTTGTGACTAAAATTTCCGACACTACTGACGATTTAAGTAGTGATTAAGGTGATAAGAATTATAGGCTGCCTGACACTTTCTGATATTCGTATCTTGGAAACATGCACAATACCCACAAGTAATATTTATAGCCTTGTGTTATTCTGATGTACAACCTTAAAAAAAGTTTTATTAACATCTGATTTGTAATTTTTCCACGAAACAGTGACAACCTTACATCTATACATACATCTATCTATCCATCTATCTACACAAACATTGATATTTATTAGTTCGATTTAGTCATCTTCGTTCGACTGGGAGTACAAGTATGTATTTGTCACAGAACATATACCTACTTGCACTTATAGGACAACTTATAAATTAAAATTTCTACAAAATTGGTATCTACACACCAAAGCCGCCGGCCCGCAGTACAACCCGCCGGGCTAGGCTGGCGGCTTATGACAGCTGCAATTCGTATGACGTAAAGCCGCCGGCCTAGCCTGGCAGTATGCCGACGGCTTTGGTGTGTAGACAGCATATACACTTTCATTTCACCATTTACGATTCAATTAACAAATGCACTAATACTATCTCAAAAGTCAAAGTCAAAGTCAAAGTCAAAATATATTTATTTCATAGGCACAAAAAATGCTCTTGAAACCGTTACATTACTTATTATAATATACTTTTTTTAAGCTAGTGCTAGATTCGCAAAGCGCAGTTTCCCCCAGAGAAGAACCTAGCAAGAAACTCTGTGGGGTTGCTCTTTTCAAATAAAGTTTTACAATTCTTACAGTTTACATATTTACATCATAACAATTATTGACTATAAATGAATCTTTGATCCTGCAGCATTCAAACAAACCACAAGATGTAAATAGATAGCTAAAAAGTAAAGCTCTTAGCTAGGTTGAAGCCGCATAACATGACCAGCCGCCACAGCAGCACCTTCACACAGGCCTCAACGCATGTGCCAGCCATCAACCCCTTCCACATATTTTAGGGAAGTAGGAGACCCGACACACAGCGCCACCGCTGCAGCGGCGCAAGCGAGCATGACATGTTACACTATTGAACCCGATGATTAGCTTAATTAAGCGCTGCAGTATCAAAAATAACATTACAAAACAACATTTAACAAATCAACAACTTTTAACAATGATAACAAAACAATACAAACAACACTTAAACAATACACGAGCAAAATATTTAAACAAAGTAATAAACACAGCAACATTGACAATCAAACAAATTTTGCAGTTCTTAGCTATTCCTGTGGAGCTGGTCAGTACGCCCCACACTCCATGCAAGGTGGTCATTTAAATATTCATCTAATCTGTAATAAGCCTTTTTGCATAGACAGGTTTTAATGAAAGACTTAAATTTATTTTCTGAGTATGCTAAAATTTCTTGGGGAATTTTATTATAGTATTGCACGCAGAGCCCCATAAATGATTTATTAATTTTTGCAAGTCTCGAACAGTTTGACACTAATTTGTTCCTATTCCTAGTGTTAAAGTTATGCAGCTGACTATTTGTTTGAAATAATTGTTGATTATGTCTGACATACATAATGTTTGCATAAATGTATTGACATGGCACCGTCATAATATTAATTGTTTTGAACAGTTCCCTTAGGGATTCACGACAGCGGAGTCCGTAGATTGATCTTATAGCTCTTTTTTGTAAAACAAATATTGAACCTATATCAGCGGCACGACCCCACAGCAGCAGGCCGTAGGACATAAGACTGTGAAAATAGCTGAAATAAACAAGTCTTGCGGTAGGTATGTCCGTCAGTTCCTTAATTTTTTTGACGGCGTACGCTGCAGAGCTCAGCCTCCCAGATAGCGATCCAATATGGGGACTCCATTGTATCTTCTGGTCGATTGTAATCCCTAAGAAAACTGTCTGTTCCACAAAGTCTAGTTTTTCATTATTTAATATAACATGACTATTATTACGCGATACTACGCCCGGTAAGCTAAATTTAATGCATTTGGTTTTTTTCGCATTTAACACAAGGTTGTTGATTGTAAACCAATCATGAACCTGCCGAAGAACATCATTTACATAGTCGTAGTTAACGGCACGCCTGTCGACTTTAAAAATTAAAGATGTATCATCAGCAAACAATACAATTTTCGCTAGGTTTTCAACCATGTGGGGCAAATCATTAATATAAGCTAGAAATAAAAAAGGTCCTAATATGGAACCTTGTGGAACGCCTATCTTTACCAAAGATCCTTGTGACTTCATACCATTTACTTGAACAGATTGGAATCTGTTACTAAGATACGATTCCAATAGACAAAGACCTTTATTACGAATACCGTAATGATGAAGCTTTAATAATAGAGTTTCATGATCTACACAATCAAATGCCTTCGACAAATCACAAAAGACCCCCACGGCATCCTGACGCTCCTCAAATGCCTCAAAGATATGTTTTATTAAGGCAACACCAGCGTCAGTTGTCGAGCGGCCCCTGGTGAAGCCAAATTGCTGGCTATGTAAGATGTTATTAAAATTAAAGTGTGAAAGCATTTGATTGAGCATAATCTTTTCGAAAACCTTACTGAGTACCGGCAATATTGACACAGGTCTGTAGTTACCAGGATCTTGTTGGTCACCTGATTTGTGCAACGGTACGACTTTACTTAGTTTAATTAAATCAGGAAACTCACCATTATCTACTGCTAAGTTAAACGCATGTGCTAAATATGGTGCCATTACATCTACTATTGAACTGCATACTTTTACAGACATACCCCACAAATCTTCAGTGTTTTTTACGTTTAATTGTTTGAAGTTTTTAATAATCTGTAGTGGGGTAACGTGCCTAAACTCAAATTCAGTGATACAGACGGGGATGTACTTTTTTACTAGATCTATGGATAATACCGGGGAAGACTGAAGACTTTCCGTAGTTTTCAAAGGTATATTAATGAAAAAGGTATTGAATTCCTTTGCTACATCTGTACTGTTTGACAATATTCTATTATTACACTTTAAAGTTATATTATTACCGCATAGTTTGGTTCGGCCGGTCTCAGAATTGATAACACTCCATACAGCTTTTGTTTTATTTTGAGTGTTTTTTATTTTATTACTTATAAACAAGGCTTTAGCTTTGATGCATACTAATTTGAAGATCACACTGTATCTTTTAACATATTCTATAAAGCTGGCATCGTTAGATCTAAGCGCCCTATCAGCATATAATTGAAATAATTCATCCCTACTTTTCCTAATACCTGGTGTTGCCCAATCACTGAATTTAAATTTTGGATTAATTACTTTAGTGACTAATTTAAAAATATTATTATATTGTTGTTCCACGATGTTGAAAAATGTTTTATAAAAACTATTAGTGTTATTTAAACTGCTATGCTGTAGTTGACGTGGTAGTTGATCATTCAATGCTTCAACATATTTCTGAATCCGACCAGAAGTCACACAGCGCTTTGTGACTGTGATGCTCTGTACTTTGTGAGCGTGTGGGAAGTACGCGACTTGACCCCAGTGATCAGATGAAAATGACTTGTCGATCATCTTATTATTATATTCACAGTTGCAAAAGATGTTATCAATACACTTAGCTGTTGTCGCAGTAACTCTAGTCGGCTCCAAAAACACATTTTCTAAATTAAACGATTTAAATACACTTAACAATCTAACCGTGGCGTTATCGTTTATCAAAATGTCTACATTAAAGTCACCACATATTAAAATACGTTTACTTTTCCTAGTCAATACTCTAAGAACTTCTTCTAGCGTTGATTCTACAGTATCAAGCAAAGCAGCAGGGGGGCAATACGCACAAACCACAACGTACCTTTCCAGCTCAACACAGGACAGCTCGATGTGTCTCTCAACCGACAGCCTACCGATATCCGTACGCTCATTACACTTAATACTGTTTTTAACCATTATTAAGGAGCCCCCGTGTATCGCAACCCGCCGGCTAAAAGAACTAACTATACGATAATTATCATAATTTACAAATGCTTGATAATCCTGCTGCCAATGTTCCGTTAAACATACAATGTCTAATTTCCGTGTCTCTAAATATAATTCAAGCTCCAAAATTTTCTTAGTATTAAAACATTGTATGTTGACATGTAACACAGATAAACAGTTCGTAACGTCGGAGCTAGAAGATACCTGGCCATCGGGCTCAGGGTCGCCGCCAGGGCTGGGGCCCCCCGCCGCCGCGTCCGACGACGACGCGGGACCCCAGTCCCAGCAGCTATCTAATCTAAAAAATGTATAGGTATAATATTAGTACAATTACTAATAGCCGTCGGAAAAAAGTGTATATTGTAAGCTAGTAAACTAGCTAATCGTCGCCTAAAACTAAGTGACAAGTACATAGTACTTGCAGTTAAATAAAAATTAAAAATAAATTTATTTGTATCGAAATACATAACGTCGCTATAACTACTAATCGCCGTGTACAAACGCGAGTTCAATTTATAAATGCGGTCGTTTTGTGCCTGAGAAAAATTAGTACAATACGGTAAGGCACACACAATGAATTTACATTTAGTCGTATTTGAAATATTTAAAATGATTTCGAGTCCTTTATTTATATCCGATTGACTAATTTTGAGAGAATCTCCAAATAAAATAACTACTGTACTGTTACAATCTAATTCCTCAACTAAAATTCTATTAATCAAATCATTAAAACTACAATTTGGATAACAATTATTCCGGACCGATTGATTTAATTCATTGTGTAACAATGAGCCAAAGTTATAGCCTAACCTATCAGAGTAAACGACGGTTCTCGGGACGGGTTCCCCCCGCTCCCCCGCCGCCGCCGCCGCCCCGCTCGCGTTGCCCGAGGTGTTATCACTACTGTTATCAATGTCCTCCGACCGCTCGGGAACGGTCGGTGAGCGGGCCCGCGCAGCGGCAGCATCGCGCGCTGCCATCGACAGGCGCTCGCGCCGACGGCGGCGGCGCGACGAGCGGCTGGCCCCGCGCCCCACGGCTCCCCCGGGCTCCGCCGCGGATGCACCGTCGACACTCTCACAGCTAGAATTAAGCTGCGAGTCCGACGGCAGAGCATCCGCTGCCGAGATTTCGCTATTTTCCCTAGTGCCATCCTTACACACATTATCGCAATTCACTCGAGAGAATGAACTGGCCGTTACGTCACACGACGCTTGCATTGTCTCGCCGGTGTGTGCGGAACTCGACTCCGTACACACGGCCGATACGGTTGTAAATGGACTACCTAAACTTGGTCTTAAACAGTCGCAAACGTGATTATCTACGAAAGATGTGAATCTTTCTTCGTTGTCTTTACTTAACTGTATTAAGTTGTCCATCTCTAACTCGTAATCACAAATCAAGTTTTTTGCATGGTTATATTTACTTGTAATATCATCTATGGAAAGTTTAAGTTGTTCTATTTCTGATCGCGCGGACTGCAAGCACCGTGTGTCACATTCATAGTCAGCTGTGCCTTCGACCATCGATTTAACTTGTTTCGCGGGTGAGACAGCGGGAATGCTATTGCAACCGACCAGCTCCTGGTATAACGACTGCGTCTGCTGGCTCTTGAGGTCTTCATTCGCTGCCGTCAAGGTTGTTAATTCGTCTCGCGCTTCACGGAGGGCCTCTTCTAGTGACGTCACACGGCCCAAGGTGGTCTCAAATATGTCGTGATCGCGAGTGTAGCTGTCCAGTTCCTGCTGGAGCTGTTCGTTTTGTTGGATAACGTCCATTAATTGTCGATGCATTTCCGTCATCTCACATTTCAACGATTTATTTCTGTTGACTACCTCAATAATTTCCTTTTCACTCTCCTCTCTTTCCTCCAGCAACCGATCATTCATAGCCTTTGATGATTTTAGTTCGAGCAGTGTTTGCTGGAGTTGTTTCTCCAGCTCACTGAGATGTGCGGCTCGGCGGCTTGACATTGTTTAAAATGTTTGAAGCAAACAAAGGAATGAGCGGCGGCTACAGCAAAGTTGAGGTTATAATTGCGATTGTAAATGTAGTTATTGCAATAAAAAGATGATAATCACGTTTGTTAAAGTAAGTTGAACGCAAAATAGATATATTTGAAATTAAATAATAATCAATAATCTTTTTATTTTACTGCATTAACACACTTTGAAAATAAACGGTCACAGCTGATCTTAGGTACGGATATTTTCCTACTAAAACTACTTACTTTTACTATTAAAATATTTTAAACACTTATAATTACACTTAATTTATAATGGCACTAGGTTTAATGCACTAAACTTATAAAAAAACACTTATTTTCTAATTAAAACTACGGAGCCGTTTTATTTACGTCCGTACGCGAATCGTACGTAATCTCAGTTTTATATTTAGACAGACGTTATGATCGGAATTGGAAATATGAACTGCCATATTTTGGTTTCCAGTTAGCGGTTTCGGCGAATCCTTGAATTAATGGATTCAATTTTGGAATCTAGTTAGAAATATGAATTCTCTAATTTTCGAATTTCAGAGGGGAAATGCTAATGGTAGATAGTAAAGTGAATTTTGGGTAAGTTTAATACTTATATGAAAAGGACTCTTACTTATATAAGTTATGATTTTATGTTCAGATATAGGTAAGTAGGTTAGTATCTACATATTGATGGAGGTTTTGTACTTCAACGAAAAAAAATAATAATTATATAACAGGTTGTCTGCTACCCAATTAATGTTTTATTGTAACGCTTGTTCCAATATTTTTTTAACTAGAAATTAATATTTAATTAGGTACCTACTTATTATTAGGGTCTTTACGCATTATCGGTTCTTGTTTGTGGTTTGACATTAGATATAAAACCGCAAATCAACCGCCTAGCTCGCCTAGGGCGCCGTAGGCCAATGGCCCGCCTAGCGCGACACATTTTGTATTTCATCATGCTTAAATTAGCTTAGAATAACAAATGAAAATCATCCAAATCTGCATATACGGTAACGTACATTGTTGAACGCAACGTCACATATGTTCTATGTTTGTCGAACTAAACAAACAGCGCCATGCGGCAAACGTAGCTCGATCTAGGCATCTAGGCCATTGGAGTACCTACAGGGGGATTTATCTAGGTATTTATGTATGTCGCAGTTGCAATTTTATATAAAAAAGCTCCAATTCAACTACTTGGTTTCATTAATTGATTTCAAAGATCAGTGTCTTAATATTTTACGGATTTTTGCATCCGTCGTCGTCTATAAATTGTCTTTCAAAAGCAACATAAAATCAAAGAAATTGCCAAATAGAGCAATACAGAGAGCACTATTTAGACAGCACCGTTGCTCTTAGACCCAGAACACAAGATGAAACGCTACTGATGAAACTAGTTTGAAACATTTCGTTTCAGTTGCGTCGTGTGTGGTTTTCTAAAGGAGTCTTTGGCAGAAACTTTGATGCAACTCAAAAGTAACTAGCAGTTTCAGTTGCGTTTCACCGTGTGTTCTGCCGCTTAAGTACATATTTTGATGTTAGTGTATGTTTTGTACTTCCTACTCATATTATTAATGTCAATCTACTAATAGTATTATGTATTCTGTGCTAATAGTCAATGTGTGGCGTGAAAGAATGGATGTGAGAAAGATTCTTTCCAACGGTGGTTCCAGGGAGGGGGTCATGGGGGTCACGACCCCCTTGGAGCTGGTTCCAGGACTCAGGTGAGCCACTAATTGAACATAATGATTTTATTTATACATTGTTAAGACGCATTTTACAGACGCGTCCGATAATTTGTCACATTGAAAAAATCTTTAATGTGACCCCTTCCTGGCGCCAAAGCTGGATCAGCCCTTGACTCTTTCACGCAAAAACCTCGAAATAGATTTTAATGAAACTGTACACTAATTGTAGCTTGCATATCAGAATAACACATAGGTAAGTAATTTTAAGATATTGTGTACATTTGCCAAGTTATAAAGACAAATGCATACTTCATCGCAGTCAGTCTGTAGTCTGAAAACGTAACAAATGTAGGTACCTACTACATTGCAGCGAGGAAATGTACAAACAACTCAGCTGTGTATTTGAATTACTATTGTTTATTCGAGAAAGATGTTGTTTAGATGCTAGACGAAAGATTTAGTATGAATACTAGGATGCTCGCGACTTCGTACGAATTTATCGTCATATCTTGGGAAACTTACACAATACCTATCTTAAAATATTATAGCCTTCTTATATGTGTAAGCTACTAATTCTGATGTGTAAGCTACAATATTGTTTAGTTTCATTAAAATCTGAAAAGTGATTTTTTGTGTGAAAGAGTAACAAACATCGTCACAGCCCAGCCATCTTTACCATCGACTTCTCGGAAAAAAATTGACATTAATAAATAATAGTATCTTAGGAATTATGTAAGAAGTAGGTGATAAGATGTAATATAATTATAGGGAGGTATAGAAAAAACAGAATTAAATTATATTTTTTTATAACATAAACATATAGCTAAAGGGTATGTATTCACGAAATCTCAAGCAACTAAAACAGACCGCCGAAATGAAAGCCGCAATTCTAATCAATATTGACCAGGCTAGGTTATCCAGCACGTACCTAGGTAACCTAAATCCATGCATTTTGGGAAATGGAGCTCCACCGGACATGTAACATGCTTCAATCACAGAGCACACTCCCGAGGGTTGTATTTACCCTGTATATAGGGTGGGGCGTTTCCATTGTGTTACTATTATAATAGAGGTTAGAGATTCAATAGCTTGGCGAAGAGACACATAGTTTTCACTTCTTTATCGCCTATGTACGCTGAAATAAAAGAGGGCATTAGACGTTGTGTCGTATCAGGTGCTCAAACGGACGGCAGAGAATAGAGAAGAGTGGCGCAGACTCCACCGACAAGAGCGACGCTCTTAAATTTATGATGATGATGATGATAACGCCGAAGTGATAAAATGACTATGAATTTTACGAATCGGTGATAAAAATATAAATCACCTGAGCCCTTTTAGATATATATACAATATACATACATATCCGTCACGCCTCTCTCCCATTGGGGTAGGCAGAGAGTCCTTCCACTTGCTACGATCCAAACACACCTCTTTCGCTTCATCCACACGCATCAGTCGCCTCATACATGCACGTCGGTTCTGGATAACTCTGTAAAAATAACTAGGTATATCTATATATTTTTAAAATGGTACCTATACTAACTCTACTTATTGTTAATTCTATTAATATGAAGCTAAGTAAAGCATAAGTACTTACATAAATTATACACATACTTACCCAGAATAAAGACAAGCGTCTCTGTACATCACAGAGATATTTGGCACTGTTGGAAATCGAACACATAACCTATGTCATAGCAGGCAGGGTCGCTACAAACCATACCTACTGGCCAGTCATAAAATGTTACATTTGAGAGAAGTAGAAACAGCTTTTATGTTGCCTGGATACAACAATCATCATGTCAGCTTATGGACGTCCACTGCTGGAGAAAAGCGTCCCCCAAGGTTCTTTACAATGACCGGTCTTGCAATGCCCACATCCAACGGCTTCCCGCGAATTTTAACCAAGTCGTTATATAGATTCTAAGTTTTAAGTTCTTTTTTTATTTATTTTTTTGTTTTGAGTTTAATTTTGTTATTTTGTTAATTTAATTTTGTTTCTGTACTTACATTTATATTGGACTGGAAATAAATATTTACTTACTTATATACTTATATAACCACCTTGTTGGAGGCCTTCCCATACTGCAAAACATCTAAATGAAATTTGATCTTAAAGAAATACAAGATATAAATCTTACCAAGACGTCTCGTATAAAACAACGGACACAAGCCACTTCCCGTACAGTGCCGAGTCAACATAATGGATGAGCATTGCATTTGGCGCGCACCCAAATTTACTACTAGATACTGTAGGTATGTTGACTGTATGTACATTGTATATTCATACATTATATATGTCGCAGCCAACTGGTTAAAACAGCTGTTCAATTAAACAGTAAGCTCTAGCTTAATAACACTATTATCTCATATTTACTACTTTACTTTCGAAAAGTATTCTGAAACTATCAAAAACACCGGGTAGTTGGCTCCATATTGAAACCAAAACGCAGCTAGCGCCGCGATGGTGGCGAGCAACGAACTAATTCAATTACCCGGCGGCTTTTAAAACAGTTGTAGTGTTGAACGTTTTAAGCGTCTCAAATATTCAATTAAAAAGCTAACTGTGTGATTGAATGTCGTTGTTCAATCAAAGGGCTAGCTGTTTAATTGAATAGCTATTTTAACCAGTTGGCTGCGACATATACATGTAAGTGTATATGATGATAGCTGATAGCCATGCTGGTTATTCAAATGTATACAGGGTGAAAGAGATAGGATAATGTATAGGAGAAAAATATTTTTTTAAATTATTTCGAACTTGGTCCCATAATAAAAGTTGTTTGTTATCTTATCACGTTCACTTCGTGCTCATTTATCATCATATCTTCGAAAAATTACATATATAGATAATATAAGATATAAGATTATTTAATCTTAAAATAATAGCCTTCTGATGTGCAAACTACCATATTGTAAAGTTTCATTGAAATCTGTCAATTTTTTTAAAACAAAGAATTGTCAAAGATTAGCTTCATATAAAATACTAGCTGACCCGGCGAACTTCGTACCGCCTCAAAGTTCTGTATGTGAAAAAAGATTTTCCCGCTTTTCTGTTGAAATTTTTCCTGAATTTTCTTTGCTATAAACGTCACGGAGCCCGAGACCTTTCCAACGAATGCAAAACCGTGGAAATCGGTTCGTGCGTTCTGGAGTATAGCATCAGGAAGGAAAACCCGACTTATTTTTATATAGAAGATTATGCCAGACATTTACCCATGAGTCACAAAAAGTACCGAGTACGTTGCCTACTCTAGAGGTATACAAGGTGACTTCAACTTAGTGAACGATAGAAAAGGATATGCATGTACTCGTGATAACAAACAACTTTTACTATGGGACCAAGGTTGAAATCATAAAAAAAAAACATTGGTCCCTCGTACTATAAGCTGGTGCATTTTGTATGGGGAGTTCAAATTTTTTTGAATGAATTCGACCTTGGTCCCATAGTTACAGTTGTTTGTTGTCACGAGTACATGCATATCCTTTTCTATCGTTCACTAATTAAAAGTCACCCTATATAACAGTAAACACTATTCAGGACTTTACCACCGGGGCATACCCTAGTCTTGATAAACTTTCTATACAGCTACATATAAATAATAAGGTAAACATTGGAATTAAATTCATTCATTCTTAATATCTCGTTAAAGGAACAGTTAAGTTGTTATTATTTCACTGCAAAAGTAATTATATTATACATACTACATTTTGCTGAAAATGAAATTTCTTGGACTCGTTTTGGTATTGGCTATTGTGCTTGCATGTGTTTGTGCTCAAGTATCTATGCCTCCAGGGTATAAAGAAAAGTAAGTTTTATTAGGAGATTATTAATTGTTTATTCTCTATCTATCTATTCATTGATCTATCCATCTATCCATCCAACTAACCAACCTTTTATACTATACCTCTATCTAACCATCTTTTTAACCCCTCTATCTATCCATTCATGGCACTTACATCGGCACAATATTTACGAGTAAATTTGAAGATTTGCTTAATCTAGCTAGCGAATTGCCCAAATCATATTTAACCATTATAACTTTTGTTTCAGGTATCCAAAATACTATTATTTTTCGAAAAAAGCCAGACCACCTCGTAGTTTGAAGACAGAAGACTTTAAAGTGGAAAGTTTCAATGTTTTCTATCAGTTTTTAAAATGAACTCACTACTACGGAATTATGTTCAAGGAAGCAGGGTCAATCTTTTCATACTGTTATCAACAAACAAGCCTTATTGATATAGTGATAAAGTTCCGTTTAAACTCTAAAATGACATCCATTAATTAATCTTTCACATTCCAGAAAAAAAGAACAATAGAAAATCTATTGTGTCTGGGTTTATAATGGGTCAGTGGGATGTGAGAGGTTATTTGTCATACTTTCACTTCTTGTGTACCTACTCGTAACACAATATACTTATATAATATAGATATAGGTAGATAGGTATCTACAGTACTGTTTAGTACTGATGTATCTTGCAAATATTGAATAGATCTAGATAACGATAGCAGGTTCAAATTCACCCTAAATAATAGCCCTAAACCAAGTAACTGATCCGAGAGAGCAAAGTTATTTCATTATGCAGTCGCTGGCCGCTCCACTGCCATGTTTGGCGCTCTGGTCGGCAGCGCCTAGACGGACGCTCTCTCGTATAATTGCTAAAGTTTGTTTGCAGGCGTTTCGCTACAATATTGCAGTCTTTAGCAGTATCGTTTATTATCTATTTATCTTTGTATAATATACCTACGTTTTAACGTCATGAAATGAGTAACAATAACTCACTTTTCTTAATGAGTGACTGAGTGAGACTCGTGACAGTAATATCTGCTAAATAAAGGAATTACACTACGTCTTAAATATCTGTATTTGACTTATAAAGTTGAAATCCATCTTTTAATATTTAGGTACTTTCAAAAATTTTAACTCGAACGAATAAGTAGATAGTTTGTACGAGTAGAAATTGTAGACCTCATTAGGTTAGTTTTAAGAATGAATTACTTATCCAACGTATTAACCAATAAACTTTATTCAATCTAGAAATAAAATAGGTATTGTATGTAACAGAATAAAATAAAAGCAATTGAATAGGTTACCTTAGGTTTTATTTTTTAAATTCTTTTCATAAAAAAATTTGAAACAGCGCCATCTTGATAAATTTGATAGTACTGTGCCGGAGGTGATTCTTTGTTATAATATTTTTGTTAAAAGATAGATGACGCTTAAGTTTAGATATTATTTTATTTTTACTTCATTGTTTGCATATTTCTTTTGTATGTCGGTTAAACTGACTAGATGTGTTGAAACATTATTATACTATGTACTTTAACATCTACTTACATGTACCGCATCTATGACAATAAATGTTCTTTATTTTTATCTTTAACCTTTTAAATGTTTTAGGTACTAGGTACCTACATTTTAATCGTTTCAAAAAGAAAATCAATAGTAATGTTACAAGTAATTTTAACAAATTAGGTTGGTAGATAGGTGCCTATTTGAATAGACTCTTTGTTTATCCAATAACTCGCCCTCTTTGAATCTTTTCCCGTAGTTTCTGAGCTGTAAGGTTCTATGCGTTTACAGGTTTTATTAGTTCCTCTTTCGTTCGTCAGATGGTGCTTTAAAATAAATTTGTTTTTTTTACCTTACCTACTTAGGTAGTAGGTACCTATTTGTTATTATAGGTAGGTAGTTTTCTTTTTAAATGTAATGCAAATATCAAACTTATTTTAAGTACTTACTTAAAATATGAGTTTCATTGCCCAAGGGCTAATGATGATAATCCCATCTGTTCCAGTGATTGGCGCCGTGGTCGATGTTCAGTTTGAGAAAGACCTACCTCTTATCCTAAATGCTTTGGAAGTTCCAGGAAGAAGTAATATAAATAAATGACTAGTTGAATTAGCTTATGCAAGGTTTAACACACGCTTGCTCTTGCTGGTAAGTACCTACCTATGTCATATTCTAATCATACAAGCCTAAGTAAAAATTCCCAGTCAAAATAAAAATAAACAAAACTTAGGCGGGAAGGTTACCTTGCCTAATTTCATGAAATCTTACATAACCAAAATATTACCCAGATTCTACTTGTGACATAGGTACCATAATATTTGAATGCGTAATTCCATGGTAACTCCGATTACTTATAAAATCCTATTTATTTGCATTGTATTTCAAACACAAAATAAAATCTTATAAAACCGTAACTTATTTGATTTGAACGCATAATAGTCTAACCAACACTCATAGTCCGTTGTTGGTCCATTGCAAAAAAAGGCTGTAAAAAATAACTGTACATTTAAAACCCCGTCTTCTTTCAATGTTTTGAACAAGAAAGGGACAGCTATAGGCTTAATGAAACGTTATTGTTAACAAGCTTTTGTACAACGGGCGGTCGGTAAATACTAAATCGGGGCATGGAGATAGAAAATCAAGCAAAAACTATACTATATTTGAAAGTAAGGTGAGTAATAATTGCCGTCTTTGTATTTTTAAATAAAGACTCTTTTGTTAGTTGGGATTTGGTAAAATAAAAGGTTTGAGAGTCTGTGGGTTTGAGTAACTTTATTTTGATGTTTATTTTTTAACTAGGAAAAAAGTAAAAAACACTAGGAAAAAAAATCGCGCAGGATGAGTTTCGTACCATTCCCTAATTGATATCGAGTAAAAAAAAACAAAAAAAAACACGTTTGTTGTATGTCCCCTTAGGCCCCTTAATTTATTATTATTTTATTATTATTCTAGTATTTGTTGTTATAGCGGCAACGGTAATACATCATCTGTGAAAATTTTAACGCTCTAGCTATAACGGTTCATGAGATACCGCCTGGTGACAGACGGACGGACAGACAGACGGTCAGTCAAGACTCAAAAATAGGGTCCCGTTTTCACCCTTTGGGTACGGAACAATAAAAACAAGAAAAACCCAAAATCCACAACATTAGAATAAGAACTAGAAATTAGGAAATAATGGAACTGCAACAATTTGTGATAAATAAGCACTTATGTAATAATTATGTAGGTACTTTCATAGATATACACTACTTACTGTGAAATATGTTGCTAGTTCAGGAAACACTACAGGATATTATGGAGCACAATAAAACACGTCCGTTCGCTATGGCACTTTAATCGAAGAGAAACAAAACTACCTACATACAAAATATAATTAATAACTAAAACTACCGTACATTACACCCTCACCCTTATCTAGAAAACAACAACTTACTATAATCTAACTTAACTATAAAACTAACGAACTAATAATTAAACAATAACTTAATCAAACGCCAACATTTTAGTCAAACTCAAAACCATATCGCTGAACGGGTCTCAGTTTATCTTTAGGTCTTAGCGTCGGGCGTGAGGTAGACCCCGGCGACACGGTAGGGCCCCGCTCGGGTCTGATACGCCGCGCCGGCTCAGACGCGACCTCTGTTGTCGTCGGCACAACTCTCCGATCAGCACACTCATCTGTATCATTTGTATGCCAATCCCACATAGACCAGTTTTTCCGCAGCTGGTCGATGTGTCTTTTAACAGGTGGACCGTCTTCATGGCTTATTATATAATTACGCGACCCTACTGAGCTCTCTACTTTACCTGGCATCCATTTCCTCCCTCCTACATAACTACGAGCCATCACTGGTTCGCCTACTTGTAACGCCCTTAGAGTCCCACCTGCATGTTCTACTTGTTTGCTCTGTGCTCTAACAACTCTACTCTCTATTTGCCGCTCCCCTCGAAGCAAATCTAATCTAGACCGTAAGTTTCTGCGCTGTAACAGTTGTGCTGGCGACACTCCTGTCGTTGCATGCTCTACGTTCCTGTACGCCATTAAATAAGTTTGTAGCGCTGTTTCTATATCTATACTTTCCCGAATTGCCTTTTTCATTGCTCTTTTACACAGCTTAACTGCCCCTTCGGCCGCTCCATTAGATGATGGATGATATGCTGGCGCAAATGTTACTCTTATACCGTTCCTACTCATGAACTCTGCGTACTCACTGCTTGTAAACGGTGGCCCATTGTCCGAAACTACTTCTTTAGGCAACCCATACCTAGCAAATGTTTCTCTTAAAACCTTTATGACGGCTTGCGCCGTTGTTCTCTGCATCAAAAATATTTCTAACCACTTGGTACTGGAATCTATGATAACTAAGAATGTTTTTCCGTGAAAGGGCCCCAAAAAATCAACATGTAATCGTGACCATGGCTCCGTCGTATACGGCCACGGCTGCGGTGGAGCACGATGTGGTGCCGATGCTTCCGCTACGCAAGCGACGCAGGTCTTACAAGTCTTTTCTATATCCCCGTCTATTCCCGGCCACCACATATAACTGCGTGCAATACTTTTCATTTTGACAATACCCAAATGTCCTACATGAAGTTCTTTCAATAACCTGTCTCTAAGTTCCTGTGGTATAACTAACCTATAGCCCCATAATAAACAACCTAAATCTATGTATAACTCTTTATGTCTTTGATAGTATGGTTTAATGTTTTCGTCATTACAATGATTAGGCCATCCTGTCTGTGTATAAATATAAACCTGTTTTAATATCCTATCTTTACTATATGCTTTTTGAACCATCTCTCTAGTCACTGGTAAAAAATCTTGTATAAAATTCATATATGTTAGCTCATTTACATTACCTACTGGATTTTCTACTGGTAACCTTGATAATGCATCAGCTGCGTTCTTGTCACTACGCACATACTCAATGTCATAATTATAACCAGCTAGAATGACTGCCCAGCGCTGCATTCGGCTGGCTGCCATTACCGGTATACCTACTTTATTTCCAAATATAGTTACGAGCGGTTTATGATCCGTACGTAGTACAAATTTTCTCCCATATAAAAATTGGTGGAATTTCCTTACCCCATATATGATTGCTAAGGCCTCCCTCTCTATCTGTGAGTAACCTCTCTCGGCCGCGTTTAGAACCCGCGATGCGTATGCAATGGGTCGCTCCCCCGTTTCTGTTATGTGTGATATCACTGCCCCTACCCCTACACTGCTGGCATCCGTAGTTAATATGAGCGGCAAATTCGGCGAATAGTGTGCTAGCACTTGACTGGATACTAGTATGCTTTTTATTTTTTTAAATGATTTATCACATTCTTCGCCCCAATGATATTTTACTCCTTTTTTTAATAACGTATATAATGGTGCTAAAATTGTACTTAAGTTGGGTACAAATTTTGCATAGTACATTACTAGTCCTAAAAATGCGCGCAGCTCGGATACGTTGTTAGGTCTCGACCAGTGGCGTAGCAAAGGGGGGGCGGCGGGGGCGGCCCGCCCCGGGTGTCACCTTTTTTGGGGTGACACCGACCCGGTCTCTCAAAAATAAATTGCTAGCACAAAAAAATATTTTTCGGGGATTCCTACACTAGCACTAGCTCACTCAGCTCTATGTACAATTCGGGGATTCCCGCAAAAGAGCCTGACGTTTTGATGGGGGATTCCCCGTCCCATACTCGCGCTCTTTGACGTCTCAATGGGGAATATGCATGTTTTTTTTTTATTCTTTATATGTTTCTACTAGTTATTACATTACCAAACATACAAATATCACGTCCAAAATATAAACTATTATGCAAAAAATTAAATACCTATTAAAATCGCGATCAATTTAAACGCGGCCATTTTGGCGCGCTTGCGCGTGACGTCACCATTACACGAGTTCGATGTCAACAGCAAAGTGTTTGGTTTACAAAATTACCAAAAAATAAATAAAGTGAGTGAATATCGACTTAATTACCATGGAAAAGTACAAAAAACCGTATTATAAATATTGTGTCGTTCCTATGTGTCCAAATAACATCAACACTGCACCTGACAAAGTGTATTTCCTTATGCCGAAAGGTGAAAATCTAAGGAAAAAGTGGTGCAAGGCGATGAGAAGAGACAATGTATCGTGTTTGAGCTGTTTATACTGTTGTGAAGATCATTTCAATGTAAGTAAGGATATTAAAAAAGTAAAATACATATACAAATCATTCTTACTTTTACCTACCTACTTGTTTTGTTTACAAACCTCTACAAAAACATAACCTAGTTTACAAAAAGTTGTAAAGATATTATTAAAAATTCTTATTCGATATTCTAAATTTATCTTTATGTATGTATAAGTATTATTCATGAATAAAAACATCTAAACTAAATTATAAATAATACGTGGCCATCATAAACACGTCGATTTTCGGAAGATTATCCGACTGCGCTTTTACGAAACCGGTTTCAGTCATTCTCTAAGTCCTTCTTCACAATTAATTAATACTTTGAACACATAAAACTATTAACTTAAGATAAAAAACAGCGACACAATACAATAACAATTATTCCTCAAAAAAGAAACCATACAAATAGCTTGTTGACAGCAGACGTCTCGTGTAAAACTGACGTCACGTTTTGTTCCACCAATAGTGTTGCGTTTCGAAAATTTGCGCGGTAATTTCAAAACAGCCACTTTTTGATGATTAAATTTCAATATTAAATTAAAATAAATTCTAAAAATAATTGTATAGTGTGTTTTCAGTAGCAATAAATGTTACAAAAAAATATATTTTGTCCATATTTAAGTCACGTGCATATTCCCCACATTTCTCAATTGTTTCGTGAAGTGTATTGTGTGTGTTTGGTTGGCGTGAATTGTTTAAAGTGTATTATTGTTTATTGATAAATAATAAAGAGAAAAAAATATATTTAAGAAACCTATATGCTGTATTGTGAAGAATCTTCACTGAAGATTAAAAAGATTATATAATATTTTATATAATCTAATCTTAATCTAATCTAATATTTTACAGGTGAGATAATTTTACAGTTACATTAATTTCTTAGTACTTCTATGGACGAAAGCTATAGGATTCTGCATTTTGTTTGAGTACTGACAGGTTCTAACTATTTTTGATTATTGCTCATAATTTTGAAAAAGTATTCAAACGTTTTTACGATTACATACAATTTTTTTGTGGTACATAAAAAGTTATTAAAATATGATAGTCTGTTAAATGGGGATCATTTATAATTTTATCATGTATTAAAAAAGTAATTACGGCATTTTCTTTTTTATAAACGAAAAATATTAATTATAACGTTATAATAAGTGAAGTAGAAGTAGTAATTTCATTTTATGTTGTAAATCGCACGTTTTGCACAAAAATAAATTAAAATTTACTCTTTAAAAATAATAATTAGTCTAAATAATTTAAATTTTTTGGTAAAGTTTTGAGTGAATTCGTTTCATCGACGACATTTAAAAGCCGCTAATGTTACGGTTACTGATTGGGTTTCTCTAGATTTCTTAAAGTTTATTGTGGAATGGGATTTTATGGAATCTCTTCCAAATCTCACCATCGCAATAAAATTATTTATGACGGTTTGCGTGTCCGTAGCATCTTGTGAGAGAAGCTTTAGCAAGTTGAAATTAATAAAAAACTATTTGCGGGCGACAATGACCCAATCGCGGCTCAACAATCTTGCTATATTAGCTATCGAACACGACGCAATTCAAAACATCGATTTCGATCAAGTTATTTCTGATTTTGCAGCTGCCAAAGCTAGAAAGAAGAAATTTTAATTGTAATTATTATGCAATTAAAATTTCTTCTTTCTACCTTTTCTGTTTTAATATATTATACATGTATTATTCACATGTAAATCTGAAAGTGAATAAGGATTTTTTTTATTGTGTTTTGTTATTTTTTCAATAATAAATGCTTTTTACTTTCCTTGGGGTGACACCACCAACTTCCGCACCGGGTGCCACCCAAGGTAGCTACGCCACTGGTCTCGACGCATTTTTAATCGCTTTTATCTTATCCGGACAAGTATGCACCCCCTGCGATGATATTACAAAACCTAAGTATGTCACTGAGTTTGCGAAAAAGGTACATTTTTCTTTTTTTATTTTTAAACCATATCTTTGCAAGCGTTCGAATACTTTATGTAAGGTTTCAAGATGTTCTTTGTCGCTTTTTCCGGTTATGATGACGTCATCTAAAAACACGCCTACGTTTGGAATATCTGCAAACAACTGTTCTATTTTCCTTTGAAAAATACCTGGACTAGATGCTAGTCCGTAAATCAACCGGTTGTAAATAAACAATCCTTTGTGTGTATTTATCACTGTGTATTTTTTTGAATCATCTAATTCGAACTGCGCGTACGCCTGGGATAAGTCTAGCTTCGTAAATTTATCTCCACCGTGTAGTTTTGCTAATAAATCTTCTACTTTCGGCAATGGAAAACGGTCCACCTCAAGACATTTATTTAAAGTCACCTTGTAATCGGCACACACACGAATACTACCATCCTTTTTCATCACCGGCACTACTGGCGTAGCCCAGTCGGAGGTGCTGACAGGAGAGATGATGCCGTCGCGCTCCATCTGGTCCAGCGCCCGCTCCACCGGCTCACGCAGCGCGTACGCCAGCGGGCGCGCGCGCACGAACACCGGCGCGGCGTCCGCCCGCAGTCGGAATCCCACCGTGCCGCCGGTGTACCGCCCCAGCCCGTCCGCGAACACCTCACAATATCTGGAACTGAAATCGTTTAGATTAAATACCTCCTCCATGTTCCATACATTATTACAAGTCTCTTTTTTTATATCTATATCCAATTCTTTCAACCACTGCCTACCTAACAGATTCGTTTTACCATTGTCTATTATGTACAGGTCTAAATAAGCACTTTTATTTCTATAAGTTACTTTAGGAGTTATTTTTCCAAAAGGTTTAACAATCTCGCCTGTGTAATATCTTATTGTCAAATCGCTGTCCTTTAACGTACACTTTTTTGCTAACATACTATCATAATAGTCTTTGCTAACACACGATATTGCACTTCCAGTGTCAATTTCCATTGATAACTTACAATCCTCTATACAAACAATTGTAGTGTATGGTCCAATTATTTTTAATTTATCGCTATCCATAGCAAAATTATTTACCTCATCAGTTCCCTCGTCCGACTCCTCGAACCTTCCTACCTCTTCGGTGTCAACGGTGATGTTATAGACCGGTCCCTTTCCTCTCAAATTTGGACACATTCTTTTTAAATGTCCTTGTTTGTTGCAAACTCTGCATACATATTGCTGAAACTTGCACGCTTTCGATTCATGTTGTCCACCACATGATGTGCATTCGCTCTTCGATCTATCATAGCTCATTCTTTTATTTCCGCTTGCCGCTCCTCTTGTGCCGTTTGTACCGCCGCCGGTCATCTGTGATGTGCGAGTATAGCCTCGACCACTGCCGCTCGACCGCGTCGCATTGTACGTCCCGCTCGCACTCGTTGTCCCGCGCCTTACATCGCTGCCATCACTGCCTCCCGTTCGCTCCCGCCTCGAGCTACGTGCCAACATGTGAACAGCTGATGATGCCGCCGCCGACGACGTGACGTTACTCGAGGACGTCCCCCGTCCTTCCACTATCGCTGCATCGGTTTCGGCTGCTTCCATTGATACTGCCACCTTGTACGCTCTGTCGTATTTGACGTCGTCATACGCGAACAATCTTTGCCTAATGTTTTCATTAGCTAGGCCGCACACGAACTGGTCCCGCATATTTTCTAGCAACGTTTCCGCCGTAAACTGACAATATTTTGATAGTTTTTTTAGTTCCGCCGCGTAGTCCGCCACACTCTCACCTGCCCTTTGAACTCGCTGCCTAAATTTAAACCTTTCTGCCAATAAACTAGGCGGTGGATTTAAATGTTGTTTCATAACTGTCACCAATTCTTCGAACGTCTTATCGGCTGGTTTTTCGGGTGTGCATAAGTTATCCAGTAGTTCGTAAGCATCATTGCCGATGACAGTAATTAATATTGCAGCTTGTCTGTCCTTGGCCACGTCATTCACTATAAAATATTGTTCCATACGGTCGATGTACAAAGTCCAATTCCCTTTTGTGATGTCGAACGGTTCAATTTTACCGAGTGTCATTTTGTTTATAGTTCACTGTCTTTATCACAAATCAATCACCAACTACACTTCGTGAGTCGTACAATCTCGTCGCCACTGTGAAATATGTTGCTAGTTCAGGAAACACTACAGGGTATTATGGAGCACAATAAAACACGTCCGTTCGCTATGGCACTTTAATCGAAGAGAAACAAAACTACCTACATACAAAATATAATTAATAACTAAAACTACCGTACATTACAGTTATGTTTAGGTACATAAAGCCCTCAAGAAAATATACCCCTACAGGGTGGTTACTACAAATACAAATATTCTTTATTGCACACAAAGATATAAGGTATGTACAGACACAAACAAAAATATAAGAAGCAACAGGCGGCCTTATTGCTAGGTAGCAATATCTTCCAGGCAACCTTAGGGTAAGAAATAGCAAGAACTACTACTACTTAAATACTGTTGCAGAAATATGCTAAATGTAAAAAGGTAATCCGTCTCATGATATTAAACAGCTTTTACTGTGGAACCTATATCGAAATTAAAAAAAAAACCGACAGACAGACAAGTCTTAGTATAGAGTCCCGTTTTCACCCTATGGGTACGGAACCATATAAAGGACTTCCCATTGAAAATAAATCAGCTGATTGGTAGGTTACTATGGAATAAGTAGGCAATTTTTTTTAGATAAGTGTATACCGCCAAGGTAGGCCCAAAAAACGATGGAGTGACGACCTACGCTCATTCAGGGAAGATTGGTTGGGAAGCAGCTAATAACAGATGTGTTTGAAGAGGCATGGGAGAGGCTTTTGCCCAGCAGTGGGACGAAATAGGCTAAAAAAAGTATATACCTAAGTTCTTTAATAAAAGTTTTTTTTTAATATCATGAGTCTAATTGCCTGTTAATAATTTGTACCAATCTTACAATACAATACAATACAAATATTCTTTATTGCACAAAAGATATAAGGTACAGACACAAACAAGAATATAAGAAGCAACAGGCGGCCTTATTGCTAGGTAGCAATATCTTCCAGGCAACCTTAGGGTAAGAAATAACGAGAAAGAGGTAGGTAATAATCTTATTAGGTAACAGCCTGTATATAAACGTACTTACATATAACCGTAAATACAGTATGTTTCATTTCTAGACTAGAAACACATAGGTACAATTATGATACAAATCTAAGACAATCTCGCAAGACATTATGCTCCGGCGCAACAGAAGCATTTCCGTAATAAAATAACTTCTCGTTTTGGTATAGTTACGTATGTTTACGTCATTCTAGCTTGCATCTAGGCTGTAAGTAATTTCCTTTGAAAAAAGAATGAAAAAAATAATCGACCGAGATAGTTGTAAGTATAGCATCATTCTGTCTTTATCATATTCAAAATCAAATTCAAATTAAAAGATAATTTATTCGTAGGTAACATTAAAACACTTGAATTCGTCACAAAGTAAAAATGTTAAAAAATCACAATAATGAATTTAAAGAATAAAAAAAAGAGTTAAACATTAAAGGAGGGAAGCTACGCTGACTTCGAAAGGCAGGTTCCCCACAGAAGAAGCCAGCAAAAACTCTAGAATTTACTTGAAGAATTGAAGATACAAACTTTAGACAGATGCGTGGGAAAGTGACAAAATTTTGTCACGTCATCTTCGTGTAAACTGCAAGATAACTCTACTGTACTCTACTCTAAGAGCCCGTTTCGACACTTGCAGATAAAATTTAACTGACAGATATTTTATACCTGTCACTGTCTAAAACGTTAAGTTTTGTGAAATAGATAAAGGTTTATTTGTCAATTAAGTTTTATCTATAGGTGTTGAAAATGACTCTAAGGGGCTGTTTCACCACTTACAGATAACATTTATCTGACAGATATTTTATACCTGTCACTGTCTGAAACGTTAAGTTTTGTGAAATAGATCTGTCAATTAAATTTTATCTATAGGTATTGAAAATGACTCTAAAACAATAAACGTGCAATACGCTTATCAATAAAGTCAAATAAAGTCATCACTATACTAACGCCTACATAAGTAACTTACTAAGTATGAAATGATTGATTTCTTAAAAAAATATATGTTCTAAAAACTAAAACACGCCTACGGATAACCTGTGATCTTAAAAGTAAGAAACAATAAATTATTCTTGTCTTCTTACTTACCTAATAAGTGCACAGACGAAGCGATTTTCAGAGGATAGCCGTGGTCTTCCTTTTGGCTTCGCCGTAGTCGTGTAAAAATGGGAACTATCATTGTGAATTCTGCCAATAATAACAATAACTACATTATTAACTATAATTATACAGTTTATTATAAAAATAAACATGATACAAACCTTATTATAGCAGTTTTTATTTAGAAATCGATAGTTCGTATCACATTCAAATCTTAATGAGTATTTTTTGTAATGATTTAAAAGATACCTACTCTGCAAAATATTAAGAATTTTTAGTCAATAAGACCATTTTACTCATATACTTACCTAATAGATAAGTAAGTATGTAGCTAAAAGGTACCTAGGTAACTTTTCAATTTGTTTAGTATCTTATCTTGCCATCGGTGTTCCACTGCTGGGCAAAAGCCTTTCTCCCCTTCTTCCATGATTCCCTATCCTGGGCCGCCTCTGCCCAGACATCCAAGAAGGCGTCCAGCTCATCTCGCCACCTTTTTCGTGGTCTGCCGCGAATATGTAATCTTAAATTTTAAACCATTAGGTACTAAATTAAATTAAACGTTTTACTCGTTATACTTAATTATCCTCGTAATTAAATATAAAAGAAAAAAAACTACATAGAAGTCTAAATTCTTTAGAACTGGCAGTGATAGACAATCCAAACATCTATCTGGGTGAAAAACAAATTAAAAAGCAATGCGCAATCTAGTAAGGTGTAGATCGGAACTAGATTTATATAGAGCTGTTATTACCACCCCTGAAAGTAATTAACACTTTAAACGTGCCAGCGAAATTGGGCTTGATTTTTTTTGCTGAATTTTTCCACTTTTAAATCGTCGGTAATTAAATACAATAGGGCAATTAACCAATTCGTCGCTTGACAAAAAACAAAAACGTCTAGTTAAATTCAGTGATTTTGGCCAGAAAATTACTTTGGTCGACAAAATCTGCTGTTCCGCCAGATAAATTAAAGGGTAAGGGGCTCAGACCAATAAAAAGTCTTCACTGTTTTAGTTAATGTACCTATTTTTTTTATAGAAATTCTTATGTAAAATATGGTGAACGGTTAACTACTTAGTAGTGTTCTAATAATTTTCAGTTTGCATTAAAAAATTGTACTCAAATATGCCTAAGATGTATGAAGGAAATATTTGGATCTCTAAGTAGGTACAACCTTTCGCCCCCCCGGTGGGTTCTCGCCTTGCAGTGGCGGGGGGGGCTTAGTACCTGCGGACTGGTCCATCTGCGGGGAAGCTAAGAGGAACCCGAGAAGGACCGCTCCCCGATACTTTCCGGTCGGGCTTGGGTTGAGCGGTACTTGGTAGGTGGCGAACCTTTTGGTGGCGCTACTGAGGCGGACAGCCTGTGTTGTATGGGCGGCACAGGCTGTTGAGGAGGTGCGTAGGCTGCGGGCCTTATGGGGGGTTCCGCAGCTGAGGCGAATGGCTGGGCTGTATGGGCAGTCCAGCTGCTGAGAGGTGGAGGCCGCGGTGGGAGAGGACTGCCGGTATCACGGTTCGCCGCTTTCCCTACCTCCCGCGGCCTAGACGGGGTCGCCACCGTCTTTTGATGGCGGACGCGGTGGGGTCGCAGGGGAAGAGGAGTGTCGGTATTCCGGAGGCCGCTCTCCCTATCCTCTGCGACCGTGTGGCAGGCAGCGAGGCCACAGATCTGGCTCGCTGCGGGGAGACCGTGGGTGGCGGAATCGGAGAGTCCGTCACTCACCACTGGTTGGTCTCCGAGGAGGTGCGGCTGACGTGTTTGGTGTTTTAACACGTTAGCCGCGGAGAGAGGATGGGCATTTGCCCAAGAAGGATCTGCTTCGGCGGACACCGCCGACAGGGTTCGCGGACGTATGCGGAAGCTTTCCCGTGTCCCTGTCACTTGGCGAAGAGAAGAAACACCATGGGGTTTTAGTCGGTGCGAGTCCGACATAACCCTGCGTCTTTCTCCGAGACGAAGGGTATCCATAACGGATATCCCCATGAAAAAAGAAAAAAAAGGTACAACCTTTCGAAAATATCAGCGCCCCTCGCTGGAATACGCTTTCCTCGTTTTCTCCTATCCAGTATCAAAAAAAGTATGTAAGAGTTGCATGACGTCACATAGACAAGTGCGCAGATATTTCCGATGGGTTGTACGTTCTACTAACACATGAAGTTATCTTATCTTAGCAATCAGTGTCTTACTGCTGAGCAAAGACCTCTCACCTCCTTCTCCACGATTCTCTATCCCGAGCCGCCTCTGCCCAGTCATCTGTGAAGGAGTCAAGCTCATTTCGCCACCTTTTTCGTGGCCTGCTGCGAAACATGAATTTACCTATAAATCCCACTACAGCAGTCTTTATTTACTTCGTCTAAAGTTAACCAGTCAGTCTGTCCTTGCAAGGACAAAGTGAAATGTGGAAATTTATTCCAATGATCTGAAATGTAAATTATTCGGGCGAGAAAATTTTCGGGGTTTGTCGTGTTTATATTCATTAGTTTGTTGAAAGCAACTTTGATTATGAAGCTGATTGTGCAATTCATTGGAAATTAAATTGATTTCTAAATAAAAATAGAAGTACAATTTTTTGAATGCCAACTCTTTTAATAATAAAAGAATGCTATTTTCAAAAGTAAAAATTACTTAATTTTTTTTAAAAAAAATTTTAAAATAGAGTGATCTATGAGGAAAACCACGAACAGCTACCACTAAAACTAGTAAAAATATTTACTTCACAAAGCTCATACTTTTCAAACTCATCACACCGAGCGTAACAGCTCTATATGTATAATTACTTAAAGTCTCCTTTCTCGCTTCACCTCTATTCGGTGACAATCACTTCCACTCACTATAAAACTAGTGCACTTTGCAAAACATCATCACTGCAACGAAGATAGCCGGAGTACCAAGCGATCCGTCATGAAAACATTTGTAAGTTTAAAAACTACATTAAAATCTCTTTCGAAAATAAACTCCTTACTTTTTAATTCGATTAAAACCGCGTGTGTTAAAAACTCCTTTGATCTATTTTATTTTTTAAAACGATTCAAATTTCGAACCGCGAGTGCAGACTGAATACCACATTAAAAACTCTTTATACGAATCTCATTTTTAATCGAATTAAAAACGCGAGTGCTTTGTGCCAGGACTTTTTGAAGTGCAGTGCGGTGTCGTGTTCGATTTTCAATTTTTGAATTTCATTTCGATCAGTTCGTAATTTGAAATTTTAGTTGTTTGGAGTTTAGTGTAGAGTTAAGAACAGTGTTACATTTTAAATTAATTTCATTACGAACCCATTTGCGTGAATACAAGAATTTGCTTATTTAGATATTTTTGGTTTCGTTTAATTAAGCAAATACTAACAAATTGAAAAACAATTAAGTCCTTCATTGACTAGAAGATTACATTTTTCGAATCACAAAACACAAAATTCTTTGCGACCTTATTATTTTATTTCAAAGCTTTTATAGATAAACAGAGAAATAAATGATGTAGAAATTTCGTTTTTATCAAAAGTAATTTCATCTCTATTACATGGCATTACCTACCTTTTTTGTTCCTCGTTAATTTAATAAAAATGGCCGCGATAATACGGCAATGAAAAGAAACAAAAGAAGTCTAGTCTATCTGATTTATGTAATGAAACGCTATAACATTTTTTATCGTTTTTTATCTAAAAATGTAATTAATAGGTATCTATGCTATAAATGAGTAATTATAACATCCGCAGTCTTTTGTTTTAAATGTAATGGCAGCTCATAAAATAGTTTTGCTTTTTTTTTCTATGGAGTTTTAAATTCTACTTTCGAATGCATATTCGCTATTTAAAATTGTGCCTGTTTCATTATCATTACATACAGATTAAATTTAACTGACAGATAAACCTATGTCTATTTCATAACACATGACGTTTTAGACAGAGACAGGTATAAATATCTGTCAGATAAATTTTATCTGTCGATGGTGGAACAGGCCCTTAGATGTTTATTTATTATCTTTAAAATCTGTTACATCAAACATTTTTCATATTTTCTAAACTTTAGTTTAAAGTTGCAAAAAAGGTATGAAATAATATTTTTATTGGAATGTCATTTCAATTAGTCACAAAAAACAACAATCAAAATTTTCTATTTGGAACTAAAAAAATAATAACTAGAAACTTTAGTAGCTTCCTCACGAATAAAGGTCGAGATCCAAGTTAATTCTTGGGACTTATATATTCTGGGAATTCTTGTTCGATATCAGTGACAGGCAGGCTAGTTGTCAGGTCTGAACCCTTAGGAGATCTATGGCTTACGTCACCTCACTGGACTATAAGATAGTCCAGTCAAGCTTATATTATAGTTCTTAAAATCTTACATGAATAGAATGGCAGGTGTCACTAAAAGTAGCGAAGTAACTTTATACTAGCGGCCTATACCTAAGTGTCGTAATTTGCTTCAGCAAAAATCATAATCATTTTTACAACTATAACCATTTTTTATGAACTGTATTTATACATACAAGAAAATTAATGTTTTCGACTTAAAACGTAAAGATTCATAAAACATAATAGGTACTTAATAACACACATAATACATACCCAATAATATGAGATTAAATATTTTTACGTTCTAAATAGGTTATATCATTGGGAAAAAAAATTAAGGATGTGACCAATCGAGTTCTTTAAGTCGATATTTTTTCATTAGGTATCTTAAAGTCTATGAAAATAGTAATTATAAGATTTTTTCTGCGTTTAGTAGTATTGGTAGGTGTTAGGAGCTTTTTTAGTAGATTCATTGTTTTTAAAAATTAACGCACGGTGTCACTACTCTTTTTTTTTAGTACCTGCAAATATTTAACCGAGCCCGAAATGGAGAATTAATGACGTACTTAATTAGGCTATTTCGTAATTAATAGTTATTTTTAAAATATTTCTAGTAATAAGTACTTAGTTGACAAAAAATTCGCTTAAACCTGGATTTAACATTTTCATCCCATCACTATTCGGCGAGGATTGGCATGTGGCATTCTAATCATGTAAGATTTTAAGAACTATAGGTAAAGATAAATGAAAGACCAATATTATATATTTTTTTAAAGATACACGGTTTTTTTTTGAAAATGTTTTCTAAAATGAAGTTGCTCTTAATCAGTAGTCTTTAAAGTTCATTAAATTCGATAGTAAAACGTGATTTTAAAATATAACCCCAAAAAATGTCCTTATCTATCTAACATATCGATATATCTAATAGTAAGAGAGAGATGCATTTCTTTTTGATTCCAAGATACTGTTACGGCGTTCTTATAAAGTAAAAGGTCTTTGATCAAGCTAATTACAGCAATTTGGATTTTAAATTCTAATTAATAAAGATCAAATCATCAAATCGAACGCGTTTAATAATCTTGCGGTTTAATCTAGCAACTAACAAATTAATCCGTATCAAAGCAAAACAAAATATCTTCAATGGAATACCAATATTACAAATGTAGATTTAGAGTTGATATTGCGTTGAGATTTGGTTTGCGTTTAATCTTTATTTGGGTCATTGATTGAATGAATTTCGAGCAAATATCAAAATTGAGTCAGAAATGTTATATTTACTTTATTTAATAAAATATTATTTTAAATTGGCAGAATGACAACTAAAATATATTCAAAAAAATGTTTTTCGTGACGACGCGCGCTTTTCAGATTTTGTATTTTTAATCAACATTGGCAGAATTACGATGACTGCAATTATTTTAAAAAAAATCAACATCTCGCGCATTTCAAAATTGGCGGGTAAAACTTTGTTCTTAATTTAAAAAGTGCGTCATCATTTTGATTCGTTGGGCAATCAATCATTCTAATTTGTACTTATATGAAGTGATAGTAAAAGTTGATTTTGTTTTTAGATTTGTTGTTTGCTAATAGAAAGTGATATTAGTATCAAATTACAGTGGCTTTGGTCACTACTAGTGGTGGGCCGAGTATCAGTTTTACCGAGTAACCGAGTACCGAGTATTACTCGGTTTAAAGTTTACCGAGCCGAGTACTCGGCCGAGTTACTCGGTATAGTTAAAATAGGTAGAATTTTGCGCGAAGAAGCTCGGGAGCGAGTGGTGATAATGGTGTTAGAACTGTCCTTCCGCACCCCGCTAATTATTCATAATGAAAACAATAAACCACAACCGTCAAGTGGCAATTTTTTTTTGAAAAACACTGTTCATTAATTTTTCTTCTAAATAATATTATCATAATAGCAATTCATAACATTGCTCCAGCTGGGCAGGCCTAAATATGTACCATTAGACTATGACCTGCCAAGCAGATCCAATGCGAAAGGCAGATTTATTTGCACCGAGTACTCGGCATTTTTACCGAGTTATTCGGCCGATTACGAGTAGTGAGAAAAGTGCCGAGTACGCCGAGTACCGAGTATTAACCGAGTACTCGGCCCACCTCTAGTCACTACCAATATGTGTCAAGTGAAGTTTAGATAAAGAATATTTTTCAATTGTGGTTAACTTTTTATTCAACGTTCTTAATTTTTTTCACCAATTTACGGTTTGCAACTTTCATACTAGACAAACTATTTTGCATCGGAGTTCGTAATATTTTTGGATATAAATAAGGTTTAAGTGACTAGAATGTATAGGTTGATTTGTTTCATACCAAATTTTTTGCTACTGGAGTTTACGATAACAATCCATGTGAAATTAATGACTAGGGAAAAAAGCTTTATGCTGTATACATACATACATATCCGTCACGCCTCTCTCCCATCGGGATAGGCAGATACCACTTACCTCCACACTATCGTTATGATTTAGTGTTTAGATAAAGGTATGTAGACACAGCAAAGCAAGTAAAAAGGCAAGTTAGTACTTGCTAGTAAGTAGCTAAGTTAGGGCCGGCGCACACCTGATGGATCACAGCACAGAGTATTTTTGATTGTCATATTAATGAGAATGTTGTGTCAACTGATTTTGAATATTATTCTAATGAGAACAATGTCATGTCGTATCAAGATGTTATAAAGAAGGCAGAGAATAGGGAGGGATGGAAGATGCTTCACACCGACAAGAGCTAAGCTCTTAAATTAGAAGAAGGGAAGAGAACAATGTCGGTAATAATATGACAATCAATAATGCTCTGTTCTGCGCTCTGTCAGGTGTGCGCCGGCCCTTAAGATGCTCCATTCACTTGTGTACTTATAAATTAGAAGGTAGAAAGGCGCTCCCTTAGATATAGTAAATCTGTTTTAGTACCAGCTTTTATGTAACCCATTTGAAAGTTATTGGTTAGTATTATCAATAAGACTAGACTAGGCATTGCCCGTGGATTAGAACGTATTTATCGTGTCACACAACGTGTCACAACCTGGCACGCCAAAGAAGGTTTTTCTAATAACTTATGGTGGGACAAAATAGCCTGGATTTTGTACTATTTTGTTGTTTTTAGAATTTGTACCTACTAAATCTAGGAGATACGACTGTCGTGTTAGAAAGCATGCTCATTTTGATAATCTACAATACTGAAAATTTCGTTAAAATCTGTTCAGTGGTTATTGCGTGAAAGAATCAAACGTCGTCATATCCATCCATCTTTTAGATTAATACATAGGTAAGCTATAGGGCTATAGGTATTATTAATAGGTAGATAGGTTAGGTGGTATATTGAACATTTTCCAAGATATAACGATAAATGCATACCAAGTCGCGTGCAAGCTTCAATAAATATAATATTTAATCGGTAGTGCCATTTGGTCACTTTCTAGTTTCTAGTAGGCATGTAGGTAGGTATGAAAATTACTATCTTACACTCGGTTTCCTAAGATAACAGGCAGTTTGTGTAAGTTTGAAATTTATGAATTAGAATTTCGTAATTTTTAACCGTAATGGCAATATTATGATACATTTTCAGAAAGTGTATCCCTATATACTATCTACCTCTGGTTTTGCCCTACCGGAGACAGAAATAGATATCTGTCTTAGAATTTTTCGTCCCTCGAAACCTTTTTTTTGTTAGCCAATAAGATCCCACTACTGGGCAAAGGCCTCCCCCGCGACTTTTCATTTAACGCGGTCTTCGGTAACGACCCGCCATTCCCGTGAAATTGCATCCAGATCGTCTCTCCATCTTTTTCGAGGTCTACCTCGGCGACTGTGACCATCTAGTGGCGCCCATTCAGTTGTTATTTTGGCCCAACGATCTGGATGCATTCTAAACTCCTCTAAACCTACTGCTGTCAAAAAATGCATGAGATTCTTCTGAAGGATAAATCAAACGTGACAGCTACGTGACAGTTAAGTACTGCCGCTCTCTAATAGCTATCTGTCTTTGAATATAGGGAACGGCTTTAAGGAGCCGACTGTATAAGTAATAAAATACCAAGACATTTATGAGTATTGAGTAAATTATATGGAAAGAGGAAAGTGAAATAAATTGCTATAACATTAAAAAACTATTATGAACTAGTGAGGGTCTGAGGCAGTAAACTTCCTATCAACGTTATAAACGTCAATGTTTGCCGATGTTTGTTACTCTTTCACGCAAAAACCACTTAACAGAATATGATGAAACTTTACTATGTTGTAGGTTGTATGAGAATAACACATAAGCTTTGTTATTTTAACTGCCTAAATACAAAGATAAGAGCATCAAAGTTACGTAGTGGGAAGTATTGACGTCACTCCTACGTAAAAATCGTACCTATGTGTGATGTCATGAGCCACTTTATCCCAGTGTATCTGTGTCATTTTTAGTTTGAGAGAAAAAAGAAGAAAATACGTGTCGAATATTTTAAAATAATCTATGTGATGGACCAAAAAAATTTTTTAGTCATCATGCATAATATGAGATCGGCTCCATTGAAAAATTATGACTACATATATTGCGTTGCGTACGTTTCGTTTACTCTGCAATGCATTTTAGCCCGCGTAATAGAGGTAAGTTTCACCTTTCTAGTACTTGCTAAAGAACAACAAAATATGCATTGTCGTTTCCAAAATCTCGATTACAAATCATTCTATTATACTTATCGCAATTCAGTATTATATAACTGACATTGCACCCATAGTGACAGTTCATCGACATTATAAAAGCAATATGGCGTAACGAGTTTTTGTTTAGATTACTTTGGGAAAATTCGATCGAGCGGCAAAGTTGTGTCAGCTTGACTCTTTTGTTTGTCAATTTGGAATACTGACCTAGAGAGGTTTCTTGTAGTGTTGCTAGGGCTCTGATGCAGTAGCGGGCAGACGTATGTTTGGTTGATTATCTTTACAACTGCGTAGGGTTATGATTATATATTTTTTTTCTGTAAGTGGTTTATCGATGTTTGCTATTTATTAATTTTTATACGTGATTTTTAGACATTAAAAAAATTAATTAGGAAACGTGTGTTTCGAAATATTTTAAATCGGAAATATTTTATTACGACTAAATAAAAAATGCTTTTAGTCCTTTATCCGCATATTCGATAGTTTTGGCTCAAAATAATGGATTTCAAATAAAATAATAAAAAAAATTGTTGAGATAATAATTATACATACGTACATTCTTCGCAAAATAAAATTAAAACTTAAAATATTGAAATAATTATTCAAATAAGTGCACTCTTCTCTTCAAATTTAGAACGCATTACGTCAAAAAAAAAACACTGCTCCAAAACACAGTTTGTTACTTTATACTTGTTATGCATATTTTACACTCAAGTGTACAAGTAGGTCACTAAAATTGCATCTGTTAAACAAATGCAGCTTAAAATAGAGTTATTAAATAGTGTAACAACCATTGACTGTATTCAGCGATAGATAGCACAAAAAATAAAAACGCTTAAATTACCTACATAAAACAAAAAACATAGAAACTGACACAGATGTCATTTTTCATATTACTTAAGTGTTATCCATATCTGATTTATCGACAATTCTGTAGTCTTATAATTAATAAAATCTTCATTGAAAATCTTTGTAATTGATAATAGTAAATCGGAATAGGTTAGCAAAGAAGTTTTTCTACACTTCAATAGATACAATGTCTAATTCCATAAATTAATGTTTAACTTGATTGAATAAAATAGAATTTACTGTTAAATATATACGTAAATATTTTTGTTAAAGTCACCGTCGTTTTACAGAGCGCAATTTATAAAAAAGTGCAGAAACTATTCAAAGTATCAAAAAGTTTAAAAGTTGATGGTAATGACACTCTAATGTTAGCGGTAAAATGAACAGTAGTGTTATTATGACGCGAAATTGCGAGGTCGTTGACTCTAGTCTACATTAGCATATTATGACGACTTTTATATTTAGTAGCATTACCATACAGAGCTTGTTAATGCTATGTAATTTTCGTTCTTAAATTATTATTATCTAACTCTTTTAAACATATAAGTCATCATTATCATTCAATTTAAAAGCGTCGCTCTTGTCGGTGAAGTCTACGCCACTCTGCTTTGTTTTCTGCCGTCATTTTGGGTCATACAGACAAAAAATAGGTAAAAAAAACGTTTTAAGTTAAACGGTTTTATGTTAAACATACATTGCAATGTTTAAGATAAATGTACTAAAAACCAAAAAATAATAAAATAGATACAGTCGTGGGAATTATAAACATATGCATAGACTAGACTAAAATAAAACCGTGGGGCACGTCAATTGTCTACAATCGTTGATTAAAATGTTTTTTTTTTTGTAATGTTACACTATCTATAGGTACCTAATTAGGCAGTTGTTCAACCGACAACGATGGACGTGTGATAATAGACAATTGCCGTGCCCCACGGTTTTATTTTAGTCTAGTCTATGCATATGTTTATAATTCCCACGACTGTATCTATTTTATTATTTTTTGGTTTTTAGTACATTTATCTTAAACATTGCAATGTATGTTTAACATAAAACCGTTTAACTTAAAAAGTTTTTTTTACCTATTTTTATTTTCTAGTTTTTAGTTTTTATTTCGCATTCTGTTTAATTCATTTAGTGCTTCATTATTGCAAGGTTTCTTGCCCGTTACTTTATTGCAGTCCAACTCCTCTATACGTAGTCCCTGCAAAGATCTTACTGTACTAAGAGTCACGTAGGCTTGACCTTCTTCAAACAGTTTCGCACCTAAGTATATTTCAATTTTGCATAGTAAATTATATTCTACTTGTTGAGACCTTTCATTTGATACCCATGTTGATGGGATTGATAAAACTTAAGTTATCCGCCATTTTGTAGAGGCCGCCATCTTGGATTTTAATTTTATATAGTACATTTAATTCTACTGGTTGAGCACTTTCATTTGATACCCATATTGATGGGATTGATAAAACCTACGTTATCCGCCATTTTGTAGCGGCCGCCATCTTGGATTTTAATATTTTATAGTATATTGTATTCTGCTTGTTGAGCCCTTTCATTTGATACCCATATTGATGGGATTAATAAAACCTAAATTATCCGCCATTTTTAAACGACTTCAAAAAAAAGGAGGAGTTTCTCAATTCGACCGTATATTTTTTTTTTTTTTTTTTTTTTTTTTTTTTTTTTTTTTTTTTTTTTTTTTTTTTTTTTTTTTTTTTTTTTTTTATGTGTGTCCACGCAAAACTTCGTCGTTTATGAACCGATTTTGATGATTCTTTTTTTGTTGGAAAGGAGGTATCCCGAGGGTGGTCCCATGGTAAGGAAACCAGGATCTGATGGTGGAATCCTGGAGAAATCGAGGGAAACTATCGAAAAAACTGTATTTTCGACTAGTCTGTTTCTTATGTTTCTTCACACAACTTCGTCGTCCATGAACCGATTTTGATTATTCTTTTTTTGTTGAAAAGGGGGTATCCCAAGGGTGGTCCCATGGTAAGGAAACCAGGACCTGATGGTGGAAACCTGGAGATATCGAGGGAAACACTCGAAAAAATTGCATCGCGACTAGTGTGTTTCTTAATATTATGCAATAATAAGAATTTTAAAGCCCTAATATTTAATGAGGGTCTGACGTTGACCTGATGATGGAGCGGAAAGGCAGTCGAGGGAACTCGACAACGGTTTACAGCAAGTACTTTGTGTTTGGGCTTGATTAACTTATATTATTGAGACCTTTCATCTAAATGGGTTGTGACTGTTATTAGGGGTCTGATAATGAAAATGAAGGACAGTCAAGGGACACTAAAAAATGTGAAATAAAAAATTTTTGCCAAAAAAGAAACAACTTCAAAACAGAAACTAAAAAGTATGAAATAAATTAACTTGTACAGAAAATTTCGAGTTTATAAGTGATTAAAAGAAACATAAACAATTAAATAATTATGTCTTTAAAATTTTTGAAGACGGTGCCACCTGTTTCCTTGAGATGTGAAAAAGATTGAAGTACCTATATTACCTATATCTAGTTATTGTTTTACTTGGCACCGTCTTCAAAAATTTTAAAGGCATAATTATTTAATTGTTTATGTTTCTTTTAATCACTTATAAACTCGAAATTTTCTGTACAAGTTAATTTATTTCATACTTTTTAGTTTCTGTTTTGAAGTTGTTTCTTTTTTGGCAAAAATTTTTTAACGTCCCCACTACAGGGGCAAGAGCCTACTCTGCTTAAAAAAAAAATTATGGCTCATAAATATGACAAGCTTTATAAACAAAATATGTTAAATTAACTAAACTTAATCCTATTATAAATGTCAATGTTTGTGCCTATGGATGGATGGATGGATGTTTGTTACTTCATCACGTAAAAACCACTGAACAGATTTTAATGAAACTTTACAATAACTTAGCTTAGACGTCAGAATAACATATAGGCTATATTATTTTACAATATCATGTTTTTTTTCCAAGATATGACGATAAATGCGTACGAAGTCGCGGGCAGCCTCTAGTTATTAATAAAACAAAACAAATAATGTTGTCGTAAGTCTAATCAATTGACCGTTAAACATAATTTATTTTAGAGATATAAAACCTAAGTGAAAGGAGATTCTAAGCGGAAGTATGTTCATTTGTTTTTTATTTATTTTTCGAACCTGTCTCTACAAAACCGTCGCTTATTCAATAGTGCCAATTTGCGGTTGTTAATGGCCAATTTTATTGTAGTGTTTTTTTTTTGCGTTATGAAATATTTCTTTAAATTGGTTCGTCTTTTTGATATAAATTGATTAGTGGATGGAATGTTTGTTTTTTGTTTCGTTACGAAAGAGATTATTTTATTTCCTTTTCTATTCGGTGATTAAATCGAGACTAGTAGCAGAGCGTTTTAAATGAAACTTTGCTCACTAGTTGAATATTAAATTGATCTTTCGATAAGCACAAGACAAATGAGAACTTAATCCCCGTTATCATAAAACGAGTTTTAAATGTAGTTATAAGACTGATGTCATTTTTTGACGTTTTATCTACTATAGCCGAAACCTCATTTATCTGATTATATCTGATTATATAAATAAAACTCGTTTTGTAATAAGGGTGAAAGTGTCTGTAATAGTATTTTCGATTTAAATAGATCTTATTTATAAACGTGTTACCAAAAGCTGTTAATTCAAAATTATTTTATTTGGGCTTCATGAAAAACGGTTTTACTATTTTATTTACAAGAAGAACACACGTTCTGTATTTATCAGCGAATAATATCGATGGTCAATATTCTTAAATCTATTTTAAAGTCTATGTCGCGTTCCAAAACATAGACCTCTCTTTAATTTAACAAACAATATTATGTTGTAAATGAGATGTCAATAGTAACCAACCATTATTGCTAACATGTGTTAGTGGTTTTGATTAAGCTTGGATAACCTAAAATAGTTTGAATCCTGAGCAGTATGTACGGTAATACAAATGTAGTTTCAAATTAGCTTGCGTGGGTTTATATGAAGATATTGCGAACTGATTTTCGGCTCTATTTTCGTCATAAAACACGTTTGATATAGAAAGCTGGTTTCTCGTGTCAATCAAATTTGGTTTATCTTTTGCATTATGCGTTTTGACTTTTAGTACAGGGAAATAAGTTTCTACTTCATTACACCCTAATACCGTTTTAACTTTTATTACCAATAATGTTCTTTCTTTCCAGATATTCATTTTGGCGCTGGCAGTTGCGTCATGCAAGGCCGGTTTTGAAGGAGGAAGTTACAATGAAGGTCAAGATACGAAGGGATCTCCAGGACACTTCGATTTTTCAGCTCAAAGCAACCACATCCAAGGGGGTCACGAAGAACATGCGCCAGCAAACTTCCATTTCTCTGCCCCAGCTGCCAACCACAACTACGGTAACCATGATTCTTTAAGCGGTATCTCCTTTGCTCCACAAAACCATGGTTCAGCAATCAGTTCTTTCGGACCCCAAAATCATGGCCACACAGGTGCCATAGCACATTCTTTCGCTGGAGCTCCCGGACATGATTTCTCAAGCCCTTTGCTGCAACATCTCAACCAATTTCAAGGTCACAACGTTCCGCAAGCTAAAGGATTTGATCTAGGAGGCTTTGGTGGTCATAATGATGGTGCTTTTGGAGCTTCAGGCCATGATATCCAAGGAGACAGCTACATACAAGCAGCTCATGATCTAGGTTTAGGACAAGAACACTTTACTGGACATAACGAAGAGCAAGGTAATTCAGAAGAGCAACAAAATCATAATGAACAGCAAAATGAAAGCGCTGAGAATCAACACGACCGTGGTGCTAACTTAGGCCCTCACGAATTCATCTTACACGATGGAGGTGAAGAATTTGGCCACGCTGATGATCAGGGATCTTTCCATGATGGCGGAGATTATCAAAGTCAAGCGATTCCAGTAAATGAGCATACTGATGTTGAATCTCCTGTGTCTGTGCCTGATTACAAACACGTCACTGTGGGTATCCCTAAGCCTATCCATGTCAGTGTGCCTAAACCTATTTTGGTAGGTGTGCCTCATCCTTACCCTGTCAAAGTACCAGTTCACAAGCCTGTAGCTGTACCAGTTGAGACTGAAATTTCTATTCCCATTGAAAAGGTTGTACCATACCCAGTAGTGAAGCATGTACCTTATCCCGTGGAGAAACATGTACCTTATAAGGTCGAGAAGACTGTCACAGTACATGTGCCCCAGCCTTATCCTGTAAAGATTCCAGTGTACAAGACCATTCATCATCATAAAGGTCATTGATGTGTATGGAAAGTTGTATGAGTGAATGTGTATGAATGTGCCGCGCCATGTAAATATTGTTATTGTTAACTAATTTTAAGTCATTTTCAACTGTTTTCATGTTGTAGTTGATTTATTTATTCTTAATGTTGTTGTTGAATAAAAAACTGTTTTGATAATTTTTGTTGTTCTCATTTCATTACTTAGGTACCCTGTTTTTGAGTTATTTTAGTCCTTTATGCATTAATTCAGTATTTTGATCAAAACCTTCAAACTTGAACTCTTGTCATATGGATACAATACTAACATCGAAAACAAAGGGCTTTTAAGATTAGCGTTTTATTTTAGCGTTTATACGCATAAACGCTCGCTTTTTGAAGCGCCTCACTATAGACCGAAACTAAAAAACAAGGGACATAGGGCTCAAAGTCGAAAAATCGATCTAAAAAAAATACTATTGGCTAGGAAATGATATTTCTAACAACATTTACCCTTGTGTAAAAAGTCCAAAAATGCGTAGTTTTTGAGAAAAAAAATAATCTTTATTTTTTTGTATGGGGAAAAACAGTCTTTATTTTTTTTCTCAAAAACTAGGCCGAAGGCAGGATCGACACTTGGTGTCATGTTAGACTGGATGCTTAAGCCTCGGAAAAAAAATAGACCGCAGCGATATCCGCACGGCCGCGGGTTTGCGGGTATTTTGAAAATTCAAAAAAAAAATTGCTGTTTTTCACTAAAAATGGCACTTTGACTTTAAATTATTTAATATCGTGGTAATAAATTCACAAACAATATTTTTTTGATCAATATTTTTGACATTTTTGGGCAAAAAAGCGAAAAATATACAAATACCTATTTTTTAATCTAAGTGAAGAACATCACGAAATTATACATTATAATGATTTTAGTGGTACGCATTTGGTATATATGAGTCTTGTACCTAAGTAAGACTTAATTCTATGCCCCCCCCCCCCCCTTATAGCAGTTATTCGTTTGCGTACCCAACAGGTAACTGAGCGTTGCTGAGACCCCATGAAGAGTCATAATATGTTTGTGCAATCGTTTTATTATTGTTGTACCTATTATGTACACGTGGTGTATTATTATGATACCCATAAGCATTACTGAGAACCAATGATGAGTCGTATGTTTGTGCAATTTTTTTATTATTATCGTATTATGTACACGTGGTATAAGTATTGGAACCAAAATGATGGGTATGGTGGCCCTGAAAAGGGCTGTTTATGTTTCGAGTCCTTTACAGACTGTTAGATCAAAGGATCTGGAAGGTTTTCGGACTCGACCAACATATCTTCTTCCTCTTCAAAGTCATGGCTCACTGCAACTTCGTCGATTAAAGTCATGGCTTCTGGGAAAAGGATGTCTTTGGATATACTTGTAAATTTGGGCCTTATTCTTGATATATGTGGATCTGAACTGATCAAGAGACCATGGAGTATATCTTCGTTCGTGGCGGTCCTACTACTCTTTCTTGTATTCCTTTCCCTCACGTTCCTGAAATCTTTATTTCTGGCCTCTGACGCCTCAAGGCAAGACAAATAGGGCACGTGGCTGGTTTATGATACGGCCAAATAATAAAAAAAATGCACAAACATATGACTCATAATTGGTTCTCAGTACCGCTTATATGTTGGTAGAGTCCGAAAACCTTCCAGATCCTTTGATCTAACAGTCTGTAAAGGACTCGAAACATAAACAGCCCTTTTCAGGGCTACCATACCCATCATTTTGATACTTATACCAAGTGTATATAATACAACAATAATAATAAAAATGCACAAACATATAACTCATCATTGGTTATCAGTACCGCTTATATGTTGGTTGAGTCCGAAAACCTTCCAGATCCTTTGATCTAACAGTCTGTAAAGGACTCGAAACATAAACAGCCCTTTTCAGGGCCACCATACCCATCATTTTGGTTTCAATACTTATACCACGTGTACATAATACGATAATAATAAAAAAATTGCACAAACATACGACTCATCATTGGTTCTCAGTAATGCTTATGGGTATCATAATAATACACCACGTGTACATAATAGGTACAACAATAATAAAACGATTGCACAAACATATTATGACTCTTCATGGGGTCTCAGCAACGCTCAGTTACCTGTTGGGTACGCAAACGAATAACTGCTATAAGGGGGGGGGGGGGCATAGAATTAAGTCTTACTTAGGTACAAGACTCATATATACCAAATGCGTACCACTAAAATCATTATAATGTATAATTTCGTGATGTTCTTCACTTAGATTAAAAAATAGGTATTTGTATATTTTTCGCTTTTTTGCCCAAAAATGTCAAAAATATTGATCAAAAAAATATTGTTTGTGAATTTATTACCACGATATTAAATAATTTAAAGTCAAAGTGCCATTTTTAGTGAAAAACAGCAATTTTTTTTTTGAATTTTCAAAATACCCGCAAACCCGCGGCCGTGCGGATATCGCTGCGGTCTATTTTTTTTCCGAGGCTTAAGCATCCAGTCTAACATGACACCAAGTGTCGATCCTGCCTTCGGCCTAGTTTTTGAGAAAAAAAATAAAGACTGTTTTTCCCCATACAAAAAAATAAAGATTATTTTTTTTCTCAAAAACTACGCATTTTTGGACTTTTTACACAAGGGTAAATGTTGTTAGAAATATCATTTCCTAGCCAATAGTATTTTTTTTAGATCGATTTTTCGACTTTGAGCCCTATGTCCCTTGTTTTTTAGTTTCGGTCTATAGTGCGCCTGTACGCGCGTTTGCTAAAAAATTACCGTATACCCGTGTATGAAACGCTAGGTCTGAAAATGACCCAAGGTGTGTCGTTACTAAAAAATCTTTGCCGCTTTCAAGACGTTGTTAAGAAATATTTTTGAAGAAACCATACATTTACTAGACCAACAACAGACGCTTATAAAAATGTAATCTAGATACACTATATACCAGTAAAAGCCTAAGATAAACTATAATTCCTGGTAGAAAGTATAATAAAACAAAGTTAAGGCACATAAGGACGTCAGTTGCAGCTCGAGTGACATATTACCCTGTCTGCCTTCCGCTTCCTGACGTGGCAAAGGGGACGTATAACGCAATTTATGTTGTGTTCATGAAGCAAACCAGGGTGTATGCGGTAGTTGGTTCTTGGTGACTTTTATTTATATTCTCTAACGCCCGTTCCCAATATTCTATCTATTTCTGGTATTGCTTCTGTTACTGAAGGAGAAATAATAAGGCTGTTTCTTGAGCCAAATGTATTTTTAATTAGATCGCATGTAAATATTGTTGTTATTTAAAAAGTGTCATCAAAATAGATAGTCACAAGAGAGTCCTCAAATAGAATATAATTCATATTTAAATAAGGAGTGGCGGCCAGGATAAAGTAGTTTTAACAATTGTCCTACTGGAGACAGAAATAGTTATCTGTCTTAGAATGTTTCGTCCCTAAACCTATAACTGCTGTCAAAAATGTATGGAATTCTTTTGAAGGATAAATCAAAAGTGACATCTACGTGAATGTTAAGTATTGCCGGTCTCGGATAACTATCTGTCTTTGGTTTTAGGGAACGGCTGTAAGTGAAATAAAAAAAATGATGCAATATATTTTTTAAATAGCAACTACCATCGCGGATTCTCCCAATCTCGATTGAAGTAAAGCGTACTATAGTTTTAATGTTGTACTAACATTATACAGGTTACTATAAGTAGGTACATTCATTTAATACGTATTACGTGGTATTACACAATCATCCAGACTCAAGACAAACATCTCTGTTGATCACAGCAATATATGTTGTAATATATGTATTAATATATGTAGGTAGTGGGAATTGAATCGTTGTCATGACGACGTATTGTTTTCCCTCCTGACGGGCTACGGCCCGGACACGTCCCGGGCACGGCCCGGATATGTGTAGATAGACCTTTAAAGTCACCAAACTGTTCGAATGAACGCCTGCCAAGAGCATAATTTCAATACTTATATGCTCAATTTTTTTTTACTATCCACATTATTAAAACGAGTGGATTTGACAGTGATTTTAGAACGAGTAGAATCGCCAGGCCTGTTTTCCAATACTTATTGCATTTTTTTTTTCATTTTAATTGAATACAAGTTTTACCAACAAGAGAAAGTAAAATATTAACAAAAAAAAAGTTTTGATTAGTTCTGCAGCAATTTTAATAAAGATTATTATTAGCAGAAGCGTCTCGAATGAACGGGACAATTATTTGAGCAAAGCGAAACTTATTTCGCAAATAATTAAGTAGGAAAAGCCAACGACATCCAAGAAAATTAAGGATGGAAGCAATAGAGTGAAATGAATTGTGAAAAGTTAATATTGACAACAAAGTTTCGTAGGTATTATTTAGTCTGAGGTTTTATTGTAGAAATTATACAAAGATGATTTTTATGATGATGGGACCAATCATAAAGCGGATGAACAACCCAAGTCTACTAATTTAATAATATTCTAAGTTGTGTGTTGGCAGAGTGTCAATGTCATTTTTGACACATCTGGTCGCGATCAGTGTAAGCCATGGTTTAGCAGAAATACCAAATGTGTCAAAAAACGGCATTGACACTGATTATTTTAAATTTGGGCCGACTTGGGCTCAGGGCGTTTTGAGAAAAAATTCAATACTTTATCCATATAGATAACACTGTTACAAAAACATTATAAACGAGTGACTTTTCGCAATATCTTCAAAGTTTACACAAAAAGTTAACATGGATGCAATACCTACCACAGTGGTCGCTAGACTGTACTGCCAATTTGTACTACTTCCGACGTCTGTTCCCTTTCTATTTTGGAGCTAGTTCCAAGAGTATTATGTAATCAATGTCTTTAGTATAAAGTATATATTATTGTGAAGCGGTGGTAGCCCAGTTGGTAGAACGCTTGCCTCGAATTCTGAGGGCGTGAGTTCGAATCCTGGCGGGGGCCCGTACCTCTGAGTTTATTTCTCATGTACGGATCAATTTATTCGATTACCACTTGCTAACGGTGAAGGAAAACATCGTGAGGAAACCTGCATACACCAGAGAAGAAATTCAAAGGTGTATGTGAAATCCGCCAACCCGCACTTGGCCAGCGTGGTGGATTACGGCCTAATCACTCTCTGTATGAGAGTAGGCTCGTGCCCCTCGGTGGGGACATATATGGGCTGATAAAGAAGAAATATTATGTAAATTACATAAATAGATAGTGAACTGTCTCATTACGTTACGTAACATTATGTTGACGAAGTGACAGCGAGACCAAAATTGGAAGCTTTGATTTAGTATAGGAGCCCAAATCTTCTAATTTATAATATTCTGAGTTGTGTGTCGGCAGTGTCAATGACAGTGTCAATGTAATTTTTTGACCAATGTAAGCCATTGTTTAGCAGAATACCAAATGTATCAAAAATGCCATTGACTGTGCCGATACACAACTGAGGTTATTTCAATTTAGCAGACTTGAGCCCCTGCGCGTGATCAAATCCGTGATTCTAATCCTATCCTTACTTTGAAATCCTTAAGATTCACGCCTTTGGGAAGTCAATGGCCTTACAAAGCGACAATGAACCCTGTAATTGCCGTCAGAAACGATGTTCATTTGCCTATGGTTGGGAAACGGTAGCGGATTTAGTGTTTACCGACCCTATTTATCATAGTTTTCTATATTATATCGTCTGACATGACAGATCCATTTTATGTTACAATCGCAGATAATCCTATATAATAAATTTCAAAGTTAGTGCCGATGGGTTTTCTTACTCTTTCACGCAAAAACCACTGAAAAGATTATGATGAAACTTTATAATATTGTAGCTTACACATAAGAATAAGACATGGGCTATATTATTTTATGATAGTATGTAAATTTTTTAAGATATGACGTTATATGTGCATGAAGTCGCAGGTAGCCGATAGAATAAAATAAAATAGAATAAAGTAGTATTTTTGAAAATTTGGACATAAAAGAATCAAGCACTTCTTGTTTAGGAGCCTGCGTTTTATGAGCCCCTAGTTAAGCCTTAATTTATAATAGTAACAAATCAGTGTAAAAGGGCATTGAACTATTAAAGGTTTAGCGAGTTTATTCATCCCTTGATCACTTAATCAAAACCAATTTCTGACTTGAATGCGTTGACAACTTTGACAATATCATCTCAAAATGTTTGTGACTTGATTATGATGTTATGATTGGTTGATTTTGTGTCTTGGGAAATTCTGAATTCATGAAAATGAATCGGTTTTTTTTCAACGGATCTTATCCTATCTTATCTAGCCGTTGTTGTCCCACTGCTGGGCAAAGGCCTCTCTCCTCCTTCTCCATGATTCTCTATCCTGAGCCGCCTCTGCCCAGTCGTTCGTGAAGGAAGTGTATAAAGAAATTAAAATAAGTAATTACTATTCAATGAGTATTGTTTATCTTTCTCTTACAAAAACTTATATTTGCTGTATGTAAGTTTAACTATTTTCGCGTTATTACAAAACGAGTTTTAAAGATAGTCCTAGGACCTTTGAGTATAAATATACTATAAGAAGGTGCCACATTTTTTTTTTCATATACAAATGAGTTTTTGACAGCGTGCCAAGTTTGGCGCAGGTTTTTCATAGTTTTCTTGGTAGATGACCTGCCAAACGATAAGAAATTCCATACAAAAGGTAGCCGTTTTGCGCCAGACCAGGCACGCAGATCCAGACGGTATAGCACCTCCTTTTGTATTCTCAAACCCTAGGACTAATGTCATTTTTTGACGTTTTGTCTACAGCCGAAACGTCATTTATCTGAGTTTTGTAGTTCTGGAACTATAAATAAAACTCGTTTTATATTTGGGGATGTTTATTTCACCTGTAGGTAGGTAAGTATATTTCAAGTTTACCAAGAACAATACCCTAAATATACCAATATTTATTAACATATTATGTTAAACAAAATCTAATATTACAACAGAAAACTTCCATTAATATTGGGCCTACGATTTCCTAATAGTTTCGCCTAAGGGAATATATTTGTAGGCATCATAACTACTATCTATCAATATTACGAAAACTGATCGCAATATGGGAATAGTAAGATAAATGGATGTTTCTTTAAGATATTGCTTACCCTGGAGGATTACATTGCTTCTTGGTAGTACTAAACTAACATAGAATATTAATACATACACGTAGGTCTTGCAAGGGTGTACTTGATTCAAGTAAAGGAAAGTTCACGTCATTTCGTCAAAAAGTCAAAGCACTGGCAGAAGACAGGCCTGCCTTGTTTTTCAATTGCCTGTTAAAATTAGAATATTTTGTACCTGTCATTATTTAAAACGTCTAGGCTTCTGTACCCAAAGGGTGATAACCGTAACTTATTACTGAGGCTCGGCTGTCGGTCTGTCTCCAGGCTGTACCTCATGAACCATTATAGCTAGAGCATTGAAACACCAATGATGTATTACCGTTGCCGTTATAACAAAAAATAATAAAAATTGAATAATAAAATAACTAAAGGGCTCCCATACAACAAACGTAATTTTTTTCCTTTTTTGGTACGGAACCGATCGCGCGCGAGTCGACCCTCACTTGGCTGTTCTTTTTTAATGAAATAGACATTATCTGTCAGTTTAATGTTATTTGACTATTGAAAAACTTGGCCTTTACGTTATGGAAAGAAAACGTTATTAGATAGATACATAACTTTAATAGATTATTCCGCAACAAGCTGCATCCAATAACAACCAAGAAACACATCCTTACTAGAACGTATTTCCTAAGCTTGCAACCCAGAACGTAATATAACGCGTCGACATCAAAATTCTCGGCAAGTATGTAGAAAAGGACATGTCTTTATGCGGCCAACATCTGTGTCCTCTTTTATACCCCTAACATAAGTGGCTTGGTTAAAATAAATTTATATAGTTCATATTTTTACATACATATCTGTTACGCCTCTATTATTCTTAACTTAACGCCTGTACCCACCTAAACCGACGAGCATGTATGAGGCGATTGATGAATGTAGATAAAGCGAAAGAAGTATATTTGAATAGTAGAATGTGGAGGTAAGAGGTCTCTGCTTACCCCGATGGAAGAGAAGCGTGACAGATATAGATGTAAAATATGGTATTATTTTGTTTTTCATAACTTAATTTGCAATAATTTCACATGTCTTAATGTTCTACAGTAGGGTGTCCCGTCAATGTATGGGAAAATTTTTTTTTAGACTTACAGCTACGCAAGAGGTATCAAAAGTTGCATATTAATGCATAGATTACGAATACAAAACAAATCAATTAAATATCTATCTTTTTGAGGCCTCTACCGGCCCGAGAAGTTTTAGAAATTTGCCATTTTTAGAGGTATTGAACAAAATCCATAAATCATACAAACACAATAATTTTAAGGTTTTTATTCAGTTTATCAATACAAAATGACACATTTTAAAGTTTTAATCAGTTTAAATACTTATAAATGACTTCTTAACTTTAATTACGAGACTGGTATTTTGTGTCCAAAAACTAGGCATTTCCGCGCGTGACTTTAATCTTCCCATCCTGATATGTAGCATCTGTGACACTCTCAGAAGCCTTCTTCACTAGCTTTTCACAACTTTCCACAGATTCTGTACGACAGAGAAAATCAGCAATATCGAGGCTGTGTCCTTTAGCCTTCAGTCTCAGTTCATCGCCGGGCATTTTTCGCGAAATCAGTGGGGCGGGACTCTCACATTCTGCCAAAATATCAAGTCAATATGATCTTGCTCATTAAAGTAAAGCTTAGGGACTTTAAAAACCCCGCGAATATTGCTCTTTTCTGCTTTCCTGGCCTTTAATATTTTGTGAACAGCAAGCTCTCGAATATGCTCTCTGTCGTCGAATAACATGGTAATGTAATGAATAAGTTTTCTGGGTAAGCAAAAGTGTTTCACTCAATCACTGACTTACCAATAGATCTTAGTTGTTATATATCATATTTAGTAAATAATATCAATGTTATAACGTCCTTTATATAATTTATAACAGGTAATTGGCGATCGTCAAGTTCTTTATATACCCCCAAAAACACATGTAGTTTCACTTCGTCTTGAACTCATTTTTGTATGTAAATACCTATTAAAACCACGTATTTTATTACAAAGAAGTACAGAGCCGCTGCTCATAGGAATAAAATCGCAATAGAAATGAGCCCAACTCTCTTGTCATAGAAGTAGCACATATTTGAAAATCAAGTCAAGGCATGAATTTTATAGGAATTTTGTAAGTTTGACCCAAACCAATTCTTCGCTGTTATTAACTTATCAGAGCTTCTAAATTATAGCAGAAGGTATTTTTAACGATAAAATAACAAAATAGAACGGGATTGATGAGTAGGACATAGATTAGGCGATATTGACTAGAAGGTTGTTTTTTCGAATTTTGACAAAATAAAAATGCCAGTAGAGCCCTGAGGATCTTTTTAAATATTTTTTACATTATTTTTACCGTAATCTATGTCTAATTACGCAACTTTTGAGGGGTCTTGTGTATCGAAAATCGAAAAAAAAGATTTTCGGGACACCCTATTCTACAGTCATAAAGTTCATATGCTATATTATTATTTATACTAACAACGATGGACATAATGGTTCAGTAGTCATAATTAACATTAGCCATAGTATTATGTTTCATAAACAACAAGGGCCATAATTATAATTTTCTGTAACTATTAAATACATAATCAACAGATAACATATTATAATTATGCCATCATGTGCGTAGTATATACTAGGTGAGATGAATGTACTTACAACACAAAAAAGCGGACGTGACAGAGGGGGTACGGGGGCGGAGCCCCCGAGGGGGGGCTCGGGGAGCGAAACCCCCGCAATACACAAAACAAACAGTAGCAAAACCAATCGGATAGGTTAGGTTAGGTTAGAACATGTTTTTTGCATCCCTGCTTGCTTGCATGCTGCATGCTTGCTTGTATGCTTGATTTAATACATCTATTTCTTTGAATAGTTTTTTAATTAAAATTATTTTATTTGTATTGTATGTAATGTAAAATTATTTATTATGAAGATTATCTCTTTCTATTAGTTATGAATATTAAATTTATTGCAAGTAATTTTATTGCTTTCGTTAGTTATGGCACATAAATCATTATGTCAAATAAAATTATGGTTAATGAAATTATAGCCAATGAAATTATTGCAAATTAAGTTATGTCAAACATTAGTAAACCGTAAAATATTATTTCTTAAATTTTTATTATTTTAAGTTGCACTTATTATGACTTTGTAAGGTAAGCAGGGACACTACCAACGACTTCAAGTAGTAGTAAGCTCACTATAAATACATATATACATACCTACATAGACTGTCATAAGCATTACCCTTCCTTTTGGCTTTGCCGTAGTCGGGTAAAAACACCATACGAGCATACAATTTTCGGTGGTTGCCTTCGATTTCTCCTGGATTCCATCATCAGATCCTGGACTGGTGAAAATGGGACCACCTCAGAAGTGAACACTATCCAACAAAAAAAAATTTTTTGAAATCCGTCTAGGTATAATTGACGAAAATATCGGTGAACATACATAAAAAAAAATATATTATACATACAGACGAATTGAGAACCTCCTCCTTTTTTGAAGTCGGTTAAAAAAGAACATTATTTTCTTAGCTTTTTAGTAACCGTTGCAATACAGTTTTATTTTTTTAAACACTCCATATTGGTAACTTTATTAGTTTGTAATGTAGATATATTTATAGTAGTCTCCTCCCCATACAAAATGCCCGATCAGCAAATCGAGTACGTATGGGCGATCCAAATTTTTTTTCGAGTTACGACCCATGTTTCTTGGGGAAAAGTGTTCTGTTGTATGAGGACTATTGCTGTGTTTCGGCATATACCCCTTTTCTGTTACACCCTATATACTTACTTACACAATAATATATCTCTACATTATAAGGACAAAGTATAAGGAAACTCAGAAGATATAGTATTCTCTTTCGAGTGAATTCTCCCATTTTTCTTTCCCCGAATTATGTTGTGACCACAGAAGGAAAACGGAACAGAGATGACGGACTTACATAGACCAAATAAAGGAGGGAATATAAGTTGTGTCGTATCAGGTGCTCAAACGGACGGCAGAGAATAGAGCAGAGTGGCGTAGACTCCACCGACAAGAATGACATTCTGAAGTAAAATGATGATGATAGAATATTAAGAATAAAATAGTAAGTACAAGTGCTGCCATTAAAAAATCGATTTTTAAATTTAAGGACTAGTTGAGGGTGAATACTGTGAACCTCAAATGAAACTAGGCTGGACATGTTTGCCAAATGCATCTGTGCCAAGATATCCTCCAACTGGTTGCTGGTCGACGGCCACAAAGATCGTGCTAAGAGGAGATGGCGAGATGATCTGGATACATACTTGGCTAACTGGCCAGAAGATGGCGGAGATAAGGAAGGATAGAAAGATGTGGGGGAGGCCTTTGCCGAGCAGTGAGACACAATAAGGTAACAAAAAACCGGCCAAGTGCTAGTCGGACTCGCGCAGAAAGAGTTTCGTAAATTCTCTATTGATATCGCGTACAAAATATCACATTGTTGTATGGGAGCCCCCTTTAGTTATTATTATTATTTTATTTTTAGTATTTGTTATATAATAGTTTTGCTTGCGTTTGGACTCTATACTTTTATACTCTATGGTTGAGACCAACATTGTGGTGAATTGAGGTGATTAATTTTTTCATTATTTTCCTTATGAAATGAATTAATATCTTGATGGTTAAGCTCCCTTCTGTTTGTCCACATTTTCGTCGTTTTGTTAGTTAATGGAATGGATTTGTTGATATTAGGGGATATAATTGGATAGTTTTTGACTAACTTTGTTCACTAGCTTTGATTTTTTTTCTAATTTAGAAATGTTTTATTAAAAGTAGGTATATAATTATTATAGTACTAGCTGTCCCGGCGAACTTCGTCCCGCCTTAGAATGAACTTTATTGTGTAGGAATAAAGTTCAAATTGACTCTACATTTTAGTAAGAAAACATTTGTATGGGAAAAAGAAAAGATCTGTTTTAGGGCTTACCCGGCAATTATTCGAATTTTTCTCACTGTAAGAACCATCCTTGGACTTCAATGAACATTTTAAAAAAAGAATTAGCGAAATCGGTCCAGCCGTTCAGGCGTGATGCCGTGACAACGGAAAACGGGTTTCATTTTTATATATATATAGATATAGATAGAGATGTACTTTAACATCTACTTACATGTATCGCATCTATGACAGTAAATATTCTTTATCTTTATGTATAAATGTCAATGCCAATTCCGATGGATGGATGTGAGAAAGTTTATGTGACTCTTTCACGCAAAAACCACTGAACTGATCTTCATGAAACTTTAAAAAAATTTAGCTTGCAAGATATAACGATAAATGTGTACGGAGTCGCGGGCAGTCTCTAGTCTTCAACTTTAATTAAAAGATTCAAATTTAAAAAAGTTCGAAGCTTTCAAAAACACGTATGCCTTTAGGACGTACAAAATATAAATTAAAAATTATTTAAGCAAATTAATTAACTTCTATATTATTAAAAACTTTTTTGTCTAAAACTTCTTTAAAGAAAGCTACTTTTCTTTGTTTTACAAAAGACGGCACGTGTTTATATTTTTTTTTGTTTTTTTTTTATGATTATATGTTATATTGATTATTAGTGATTGTTATTATGATTATCAGTTATATGATGATTATACGTATAAGTAAATTATATGATACCTAAATAGGAACTGCCCGCGATTTCGTGTGCAATTGTCGTGATATCTTGGAAACAACCATGATATTTTAAAACTATATAGCCTAGATGGGTTATTCTGACTGAAGCTACAATATTTCAAAGATTCACAAAAATCTGTTCGGTAGTTTTCCGTGAAAGAGTAACAAATATCTACCTATCCATTCATCGACACTAACATTGACTTTTATAATATTTGTAGGATACTTAAACCTTATGAAGTATTCTTAGGTACTGTTTCTAAAAGAAACAGAAAAAGAAAAAAAAGGAAAAGAAGAAAGAGGGCTGGAAGAGGCTCCACCGACAAGAGCTAAGCTCTTAAATTAGAAGAAGAAGACTGTTACTAACCAAGCCGAGAAAGAAAAACAAAATTTAAAAACGAAACAAAAACTTACATCTAACATCAAATAAAGTCGGTTTCCTTGTAACTTAAACGGATTGGCGTCATGTCACAATGAAAAATTCACAAGTCGCACTGAAAATTGAGCAAAGTTCCGAGAAAATTCGTCTCCTCTTTATTTTTATGGACGAGAATTTTGTAAAATATTGTCTAGGTACCAATTTATTTGCAAACAAGTTGACAAGACAAAGGCTAGCGATCCGCCAACGATATTATTCTGTGTAGAATCGGATTTTCACATAGACTGATGTTATCATGTTAGTATGAAATTATGAACTGTTTTATACTATCTATACACCAAAGCCGCCGGCATGCCACCGGGCTAGGCCGGCGGCTTTGCGTCATACGAATGGCAGCTGTCAAAAAAGCCGGCGGCTTTGGTGTTAATGCTGTCTACACACCAAAACCGCCGGCAAGCCACCGGGCTAGGCCGGCGAATGGCAGCTGTCAAAAAAGTCGACTTTGGTGTGTAGATATCTTAAGACACCATTATATTATTTTATGAACGCAACTGATGAAAAACAGAGAAATTTACGGGCTTTTGCCTCAATATTGAATGAAACTTTAGAATACTATAACTATTTACCTATAATCAGAATAACCACATAGGCTGTATTACTGTATTATCAAGGGCCCGTTTCAAAATCTACAGATAAAATGTATCTGGCGGATATTTTATAACTGTCTCTGTGTAAAAAAAAGTCATGTTTTATGAAATAGACATAGGTTTATCTGTCAGATAAATTTTATCTGTATGTGGTGAAACGCGCAACTATTTTATTTAAAATGCGACGATAAATTCGTACAAAGTTGATTTTTATTCAAAATTAGAACACTGTGTTCACTTTTTGAACTTGAAAATAAGATAGGGTACTCTACCGCTAGGAAAAGGCAAGAAACCTAACAGCACAGAGCGTTATGATCATGTTGAAATAATATCGAACATAGACCTACAAAACACTAGAACTGGGCCTAAGTCTGCTAAGGACCTTGGGAAATTTTGGGTACACATCTTGGAATTAAATGAAACTAGTGTCATTTGTTAGCTCTAAGGATGCATATTATTTCCTTTTATGGCGGCACACTCAATATCTAAAGTCAAAGTACTGTTTTTTACTCTGAAAGATTGCAAGTTACGGAATAGTCCGTAGATATGCTCCGACAGTCATGCGACCTATATCAATCGATAGCTATTCAAACGGCGAGTATTTCACCCATAGACACCATTGACAAAATCGAAGGCCAACTTGCCGTTAATCGACGCCAAAAAAATTGTGTGTCAGCAGAGTGTCAATGGCATTTTTGACACATTTGGTATTTGGCTAAACAATAGCTTACCTACACTTATTGCGATCAAATGTGTCAAAAAAAATACATTGACATTCTGCCGACACACATCTGAGATTGTAAATTAGCAGACTTGGGGGCCTGAAATCCCACCCAGGCTATATGAAAACCCAAATCTCATATCAAAAGCTGAATAAATAACTACAATCAGGCCAGACCTAGCGTCGACTGATTGCAATTCTGTGGTGACAATGCAATTAGTGCACGGGTAATTTCTATCTACGACTCCCAAGATTTTACTAGGAACTCGGTTTATATGAATGTGGATGCAGTTTAAGTATCAAGTTAATTATTGAGCGTATTAGTGTAAAGGTAAAGGGGACTGACACTTGGTAAAAGAGAAATTTGTTTAAAGCAATTGCAATGTCATGATTAAGGGTACTATTATAAAGATTTTTGTTTCAATCTATGACGAAAATCAAGGGATGCAGTATGTCTAAGTTACTGAACTGCTTTTCCCAAAAAACATGGGTTTTATACTGGGTGTAACATACAAAGGGGGTATAACGTCGAAACACAGCGATAGTTCTCATGAAACTGAACAACTTTTCCCAAGGAACATGGGTCGTAACTCGAAAAATATTTCGCCTCCCCATACAAATGTCCGATCAGCTGATCGAGTAAGTATGGGCGATTCAAAAAATTTTTTTCGAGTTATGACCCATGTTTCATGGGGAAAGTTGTTCAGTTTCATGGGGACTATCGCTGTGTTTCGGCGTTATATCTCTTTCTGTTACACCCTGTGTAACGAGAATATCTATCTGTCTACTTAAGTATCGATATCAATCTTTTATTTATTTATTTAACAGTTTATTGTAAGATGATAGTACATAGAGACAGAAAAAAAAGAGAAGTTATACAAAAGGTACAGCATATTTCAGCATTTTTTGTTTTTTTTTTTGGGTAATTCCAAAGTTTCGCTCACCTACAATAGTTTTTAAAAACAAGTATACTTATGTAACACTTTTGGTTTATATTGTATTGTATTTTATTTAAGGTGAATTGAGTATATTTGTTTACTAGAGGCTGCCCGCGACTTCGTACGCATTAATGTCATATCTTGGAAAAAATCATGATATCATAAAATAATATATAGCCTATGTGTTCTGATGTGCAAGCTACAATATTGCCAAATTTCATCAAAATCTATTCAATGGTTTTTACGTGATGAAGTAACAAATATCCATACATCTATCCATCGGCACAAACATTGACATTCATAATATTAAATTAGGTTTTATTAGTTAGGTATAATTTAAGTGACATAATAAATAATAAGTGCCTAATTTATTAGTGCTTACCTAGATTTTCCATAGTATTGATACAATAAAGATTTTTCATTAATACCTATATGGTCAATTTCGTAGACTGCTAAAAGTCAATGACCCCTACATAATAAAGAAAATAGTATCCTAATCCCAAACAAAACCAACCCAAAGGTATTAATATTCCAAATTCAAAAGTAGAAGCTTTAGTTTGGTATTCGATACCTTTTTGATCCCTTATGAACTAGCCGTCTTATTTGCATTTAATGAAATTCTGCCATTCGGTTCGAATTGTTCGAAAAAGTTTGCCTTTATTGACCAAAGAGGTTTATTTGAATTTGAATTTATGATAAAATCGGTATTTATTTGTTTTTTAGGACTGATATTATTAGTTGCGTATGTTCATTTATTTATTTCAGGCATCTAAGGCCCATATTGATACATAAAATACAATACAAATTAAAATCTATGAATATTATAAATATAATACAAAATAAAAACTTAAAACGAAATCACGATGGTGGTTTAGTTATCGGATTTTCGAAAATCTTTGTGGTATGTACCTTTTCGTAGGAGTAATGGTTCCATTAGGAAATTATTATGTTTTTGCAACTAGTGTATGTAAAACATATTTGGAAAGGGTTAGTTCATAGGTTAAGGGGAGTAATTATGTACTTACTATTTTCCGCATAAAATTATACCTATATAGGGTTGTTTAAGATGTCTCAAATTAAAAATCAAATCAAATCTCCTCTAGAATATCTTATTCAAGCCAAAGTTCTTCGGAAATAAGAAAATTATGACGAATTCCTTTTAAACCCGCGCTCCAAGAAATATGGTTTCGTATTTACATGAATTTCATGTAGGAATTGAACTAGTGATGTGGTCAGTTATTTAAATTTATAATATCGATAAAATATTTTAGTTTAAAAGTCCCTATAAGTACATATTATATTTAATAGATTATCTTATAGGTTCATGTTTTTATAAGTAATTTAAAAAACTGTGTTACAGATAATAAAATACAAGTTTGGCTTAAAAAGTATTTTTTAAAGTAGATAATAAATTAAATACATTATAGTAATGGATTATCTTTTCAAGAAGATGACCGATAAATGTGAATAATGCGAAAGAGGTATATTTGAATCGTAGTAACTGGAGGGCAATGATGTCTGCCTAGCGTAATAAAAAATGCTCTATTATATTACCAATTCTTGTTTACTTAATTGTAAAAAAAACCACAAATAACCGAATACACGACAGTTAGGAAAGTCAACAACACGTTACATAAAATCAATTGAGTCGTGATGTAAGTGAAAGGTATAGTTAACTCATTGTTACAAATACGTGAATGTGAATTCAAATAATAAGTTACCCAACGGTATTGTTAATGGAACCACACAGAATGATTTAAGAGCACAATAAAATGAAGTATGCTAAGTAACTGAGCAGTGTAATAAAAAGTCTATTAAAAAGTAAATAAGTCTACATTCGAGTGCCAGAATAAAACGACTGAACGTGAATTTGTGAAATTCTTATGAAGTGTAGTATTTAAGAATTAGAGGCCTTTACCTTAAGAGTTAGGTTAAATTAAATTATTATAATAAGGCTACAAAAAATTAGGAAAAATAAACTTTATTAATAACGAGTATACATAATAATTGTAGATTAACGAGTAAATTATATACTAAAAATTCTGTCCTTCTAGACGCAGAAATTATAAACAAAAAATATACCCGTTATAACTACCCGTTGACCCGCAAATAGTTCTATATTTTAAAACTTGACCCATTAATATTTTAGATGGCTAATTTATCGGCAATATATTTATCGATGACCACCCATCACTACAAAGTGGCACCATATGGGTTTACCATACGCTTGCTTCTGCTCAGAATATTTGATCCTTTTATGGCGAGAAACTACCAACTTCTGCTTTTTATAGGCAATTTAAATGAAGGACGAACATCGCAATATTTGAAATACGGAAAATTGGGAAATATGAGTTTACGATGCTATTTTTGGGTGAATTTTAGTTTCGGGCTTTTTTGAGTCGTCTTTTGTCAAGGTACTTGATTGGTATTAATTATTTTCTATTTCTGGCTTAAAGACTTCCTAGTAATATTGATTAAAATATTTTATAGATATTGAATTGATGAAAAACCATACAGTTTTATAAACATAAAGACGCTAAAAACATAATACCTACTCACAGCCAAAAATGTTAGATATAAAAAATATTAACCATATTAGGCATTTGAACCTGCAGTTGTAGTGCGATTTCCAAACGTCAAGTCGCGGTGCAACCAAAATGCTTATGCATAAGACTGAAACGAAACGTTTCAAACTAGTTGCGTCCTGTGTGGTTTTCTAAGGAAGTCTGTAGCAGAAACTGCGATGCAACTTAAAAGTAACTAGCAGTTTCAGTTGCGTTGCAGTTGCGTTTCACCGTGTGTTTTGGCGTTAAAAGTCCCACATAATATTGCCATTCCAAAAAATAAATAAATTCTACACATAAAGAGTGTTTCTTATGAAAAAGTTATTCAGTTTTATAAGCAGATTTTGTAGGTACCTTTATGAGAATAAATAAACATTATTTATATGCATTGAGTATTTATTTATATTCCAACAAAATTTACTCCGATCGAATCTCGTTTAGTCCCTGAATCACAATCAAAGCGTAATATACGTTAATGTTTATCCAATTCCTATACATTTGTACGACTCGATCTAAAGCCTTAATGTGCCACTGAATGTCCCATCGACTTATCTAATAAATGTTTTGGGGTTGCCAGTGTGTTGAAAAACTACTCTTCTTAGTTATTTATACAAGGGAAGAGTGGATGGAGAAGTTAGGAAGAAGAGATCATTAAACCGGGGACTTGTTAAAGAAAGGTCAAGTACAGAGTGTCTAAAACCGATGCATGTATGATGCGGCTGCTGAATGTAGAGGAAGCGAAAGAAGTAGAGGGATGTGGTCTCTAAATGTCGGGAAAAAGGCGTGACAGATAATATGTATGTATGTAGGGGATAAGTGTTATGCAAAATGAGTTTCAGACAATCAATTTTATACCAGATAAGTGGAAGCCTATGTCCATTTAGAGTCACAATTTTGAGTGTGTTTTTAATACCAAATCGCAGACCTCAACCTGGCAACCCCAATAAAACGCACATCGGCATTTGATGGCCCAAACGCGCACTGTCTAAACCAATAACCTATTTGTCAAGGGATTTCCATTGACAGACATATGTACGAGATGGGGGTAATGTGTTTACAATGCGCGCGAATTTACCAAGTAATAGCGTTTTTAGGAATACTGAGGTTTTTTATTAAGACATTATTTTTGATTATTTTTTATTTTATGTTTTAGGCTACCTAATATCTCAGTGAAACACAACGATAACGACGGCGCAGAATACCAGGCGTACACTTGGTTGTGCTGCCTATTACCTATTAGTACCTACGTGGTAATTATGTATTTAGTAGTCATCTGTGTCTGTGTGTCTGTCTGTGTATGTGTGTGTAATTAATAGTAAGTAAGATACAAGAAAACTAATGAAAAATTTATGATAAAGTTTGTCCGGATGGATTGACAGATGGATATAAATGATGTTTGTTAAATCTTTCATGTAAATACAATGAAACTTTTCAATAAGTATTCAGGATAACACTTAGGCTATACAATTGTAAGATATTATGTACCTAAGTTTTCTAAGATATGACGATCAATACATAGTCTAAGTCACTTTTTCTAATGCTATCTACACACCAAAGCCGCCGGCATGCCGCCGGGTTAGCTTTACGTCATACAAATGGCAGCTGTCAAAAAAGCCGGCGGCTTTGGTGTGTAGATACCATAAGATTCTCTATAAGATTAACCTTTTGCAATTTTCACAAAACTCTCGCTGTTTCTTTAAGTCGCAATAAAAGCGTATAAATAACAAACACAAGATTGTACCAGTTTACCGCCACCGCTAATTTACGATCGAAATTTATTCCCGAACACGTTTGTTAAACACAATTTGGTTTCATATCTGATACGGCGCGCGTATACCCTATGAACGAGGATAAATCTTAGCGTGGGATTTATTGCATACAGCCTGTAGAGTTGGGGTAAGATGGTGATGAAAATAGGAAAGAGAAAGCAAGATTTGAAGGTAGTTTGTTAGAAAGAGGTGGATGGATAATTGGATAATTGGGTAATAGGGTAGCGAGAAAGTGTTTTTTATCTTTACCAGCTTAAATTTTTTGAATTTATTTGTTTTTGCAATTGACAACAATCAATGACACCAATTGACACCACATTGACACCACATTAGGCCTCGTTCACACGGCATTGTCATGCACATTTTATTGCACAATACGTCCTTAACGTATAAATAGTGGCCAATGGCCATACAACTTAGTAAGTCTAAGATGTCCTATACTGCAAAAAAACGAGCGGGACAATGCCGTGTGAACAAGGCCTTAGAGTTATAAAATTAGTGCCAAAAAAATTGCTCAAAGAGCCACTGGCCCCACGCAACAGGGTCAAGTCTATTAATTTAATATAGCCTTAGTTGTGTGTCGGCAGAGTGTCAAAGGCATTTTCTGACACATTTGGTCGCAATCAGTGTATTGTTTGATCATTGTTTAACTAAATACCAAATGTGTCAGGAAATGCCTTTGACACTCTGCCAACATACCACTGAGAATATTATAAATTAAAAGACTTGGGCCTCTGATGCATTTTCAGAATCCAATACAAGAGATATTTTTCTTGCCAATCCCCTCCAAATTAGAATTGGCGCCTTTGAACTTTGTAGTCATTTTGAACATCAAAAGCGCAAAGTCCTTTGCAGTTGCTCTGTGAGCACTTTTATATGTAAGTACTGCTTGCATACGTATTTTCATATATTTGGAGATGTAGTCAAGTCTAGAGAATGAAAACACTTTCCCCGTTATTACAAAACGAGTTTTAAATATAGTTCTGGGACTTATGCAAGACTAATGTCATAATTTGACTAATTTGATGTTTTGTCTAGCCGAAACGTCATTTTTCTGAGTTAGTTCTAGTACTACAAGTAGAACCTGTTTTGTAATAGGGGGGTTACGTACTTAAACGTTAAGTACTTTAGAAGGCCAAATATCAATTTTTTTCAGTTTCAGAAGCTATTCACATAGCACCTACCTACATGTTTTTTTAAAAATGTTTTAACTATTCTACGACGACTACTATCCTTTTTGCTATCAGTCCAATATATATGAATTCAAAACCAATGTAGTGAAGCGGCACACGGTAGCAGTGTGTTACCAATCCCCTGGAAAGGATCTACTTAAGATTTCCACTCAAATGCGTTTTCAAAACTACCAACTTGGTAAAAAGGTATTTTCTATTCGATGGTTTCCTTATTGTTTCAGAAGTTTCGTTCTTTAATAGATTTTCCTAACAGAAAAAAGGGAGTACAATTATAATTTAGTTTCTCCAACATTAGTGGTTTATCTACACCCATCTGGGGCGTGTCCGGGACGTGTCAGGGAAAAAATATCATTCCATAATTTTTTTATGGATTCGTTCACACACGTTGTCATGACGACGTATGTTTTTCCCTCCTGAGGGGCCACGGCCCAGACACGTCCCGGGCACGGCCTGGATGTGTGTAGTAGACCTTTAGAGAGTCACAGATTTTTGTGATACGTGTAATAAAATAATGTGTTCTATTTAAGTATTTGTATCATTTTGTTAGTAAAAACAAGATAAATCTTTAAGTTGACTTGTTTATACAATATACATCAATATTTTCTTGTGATAGTCTCAAATAAGACTCTTTATTTTGAAATGAAAAACTCACAAATTGTCGTTTAACATTTTTGTACTACATCCGATCCAAATACTATCCGAAATAGTATAAATTCAAAATAGAAATATGTAGGACCTAATATGTAAGACTATTAGCTACCTAAAGAACTATTTTTATGGCAAAATACTCCATTTTAATCGAATCGGATTCGGATCGGAAGTATTACAAAACCGCTCTTACAACAACTCATCAAACGCATCCATCATTAGCGCCGAATCCCTAGAATCCTAATAGCTTCTCTGTTTCCTGTATCAGCGGCACCATGAACCGTTCCATAATTGTAATGATGGGTCGCTTCACCGGCGAACAAAACACGATCACGGCCTGAAGAATCTGTCAATGGTTGAGCCAGAGTTTTTCTGCCTTCAGGTAGAGTTGATGCTTGCATACTGTCGTATGTGTAAGCGCCACGGGTGTATGGGTTTGAGTACCATTTCGATCTGGGGGATAGAATTACAACTGGTTATTTTTGAAGGTAGACACATCTGGGTTTATAATGGAAAACAAAAGAAGAGCGAAAACGGTAAGAAGACTTGTTGAGCGTGTCAACATTACGAGCTCGTGTTCTTGCGTCATTTGGTCGAGTAGTGACTTCATATAAAAAAACGTCGCAAATACTTTTTGACTTAAAGCAAAAATAATGCCATTGCAAGGTGTTACGACATATTTTCAATTGTATGATCAATAGATTTAGGCCATTTTTTATGAAAGAAATAATTGACGACACTGATTCCAATACTAACTTGATTACAAACCATTTCCTCTATACTTACTCCCTGTTCCATGGGGTTTTTTGTACTAGAGGTAAGCGCGAAGTGTCTTTATGCTAAATTTTATGTCAATGCTATTTCATTAAATTATGTAGCTCGCGTTCAGAGCTAATATGAACTTTGGTTTTCGTTACAATGTTACGTGTAAACCACTTTGCATAATTTTTAAACAAAAATTTTCTATTTGATTTTCATATATTCAAACAAGACAAAAAGTCATAAGAATTACGACATATCAAAGAATGATTACAAAGTTAAATGTACTTTAATAAAGTTGTTAGTCAAAATCTAAAAGGAAAATTATAACCAGTCATAAACCGGAGATTTCTAAATTTTTTGTGGAAATTCCAGTCTTGTGACCTTTTAATTCGTCACAAAACTCTTATCTCTTTATTTTATGCATGTCTGAAAGGTAAATGGATCTAACAATTCCAAGAAATCAAAATCTAAGAAGATATAAACTAAAAAACTTAAGCAATTTCTAAAGAAGTCAACATCCTTATAAAAATGTAAACGACCTTCAAAAAATACTGGAAATATTTTTCTCTAGGGAAGTTAGTAAGAATTTAGTCTTTAAAAGAACTTTAGGATTTTGATTTAGGACGAAGATGTGCTCTCGTATGAGAGTAGGCTTGTGCTTCTGTAGTGAATACGTTAAAAGGGCTGATGATGATTTGCTCCTTTTAGTGTTAATAATCTTCTAGAGTTTAATGTAAAAATTTCACTTTTATTCAATTTTCTACGAATTTTTCTATTGGTAATTCGCAAATTTAGATACTTCACCATATCAATCAACTATCTTCGGTTATCTTAGGTATAGAAGACTATGATCTTTTGGTATTTCCCTTATAAATACGTTCTTCATATTTTTACTAATAAAATAAAGAAAAATGCTTACTTGATGATTCCGGTTGGTTCCGGAATGGTTGTATTGTTTCCAAAGAAAGTCCGGAGCAGCGCCATAGTTTTAGTTTTTACTTCATCATCTGAGAGATTCTCCATCTGAAGTAATATTAGTATTAAAATGTTTCTATATTTTAAAGTAAAAGACAAACAGACAAGAGACAAGACAAAGAAAGACAAGAGACGCTAATGCCCATTTTCACCCTCCCTTAGCAGTACTACTTACATTGACAGACCTTGGGCCCAAGCCTGCTAATTTACTATATTCTGAGTTGTGTGTCGGCAGAGTGTCAGTGAGAGTGTCAATGTCATTTTTTGACACATTCAGTCGCAATCAGTGTAAGCCATTGTTTAGCAAGTAAAAGATTTACCTGTTTAACACTTTCACCGGCAACCCATAAAGTAATAGTATTCGAAGACCCCATAGGAAAAGACAACCCAAGAATATCAGTAGTCCATTTATCTTCAGGTTTGACGGTCTTAAGATCTTCAAGTTTCCATAAAAATCCATACATGTTCTTTCGGTTTGGCCACCATGTTTGGTCAAATGATAAGATAATCTTGCCAAGTACTCCCATTGTAAGTTTCTCTATCGCTGTTGTTTTGTCTTGGGGTAGTGCTGGTTTGAACAATGTTGTGTGCCTGTGAATCAATTTCTTATTTTGACTTTTCGTGAATAGTTTTATAACTACTTTATTAAATATCGTTTTAAGGCCATTTTTATTTTTATACATACAGCTTTAACGCATTATGGCGCTCACTCATTACCGTTGCATGCACTGTAATTAAAAAGGGTTAATTAAAAGAAGCGGTGACATTATGAATTTAAATACTTACCTCTCTTTCAGTACACCAAGTGATACAGTAACAATAACGGTCTCAGCTGTAAAAACGGAGCCATCTTTTGTCTTAACAACCACCTGAGAAATGAAATCAAAATTCATAAGTACAGTATTTGTCATATTTTTATTATTTCTTAATATGCATGTTTTGCAATAAAATCTCTTTAAATCTTACCTTATCATCAAAAACTTCTGGAAGTTGTATTTCAGTAACTTCTGTGTTAAGTTTTAAGTCTAACGATGGAAAACCTGTACCATTGTTAAATGTTTTCTGAAATTGAAGATTCGAATTAAAACCAGTTTTTGTAATTTCCTTTATTCACCATTTTCTTATTCAACTCCATAATTTTAGACATAAAACATACACACAGACATACATATCAGTCACGCCTCTTTCTCATCGTGGTAGACCACTTCCCTCCAAATTGCTACGATCCAAACACACCTCTTTCGCTTCATCCAAATTCATCAGTCATCTTACGTCTCATTTCTCCCGCTTGCAAAAAGTGGCCAACTGAGAGCCTCTTGCTACATTGAACATAAAACAATGAAACGTAATGCACTAGTAATATCAATTCTTACCAGCATAATATCAATAAAGGTCTTATATCCATGTCTATGCCAGCTTGTTAACCTATTCCCCCTTGGATCTTCATAATCTGATTTTGCATTGCAATCGTTCCAATCATTTGCAGCTTCATTACCAGATGTCATTCGGTTTAAAAGTCTAAGCACTTCCTCTGTTAGCTTTTTGTCCTCTAGTAACTCTGGTTTTTCATTTTTTATGAATTCTTGTAGTCTGGAATATAGATATTGTATTTTGTGAGGTATCTATTACGACTAAGTATTAATGTTGAAATATCTGAACATGATCTAAGGCTCGGTAAAGATCGTCTGTTTTAAGAAAATTATATCTATGAATTTGAGTAAATTAAAACAAATGACAATCGACTTATGACAAGGTGGTTCTCTATTAATAATTTTTCGTATGCATCATGTTTCCTACTAATTATGACAAATGTCAAAGTTTGAGCAGATGGATGAATGGATGAATGGATGTTAGGAGTCACGGGCAACCTCTAATTTAAAGCATAAAATAACAACTTACTTTCTTGTAACGACTTCTCCAACAGGTTCAGGTTTGTCAACATCAGTATCTTCTGCTAATTCTCTACCTTTTTCTAGAAGTTCAACAGCAGCTCGACCAGCCGGTTCACCATTGGATCTCAACAACGCATACTCTATATGCTGTGTTTCAGTTGACACGTTATGTCTTACTGCTGCATCGTAAACTCGGCTTGGGTATTGTCCATGAATCCTATACAAATTTTCATATGTTATTTAAATCTTGTATCAAGAAGTCAAAGCATCAGCAGAAAACACGCTGATATAGCCAATGCCCCACCGACAAGGGTCTTTACTCTTAAAATATGATGATTATGGTGAATTTAAAGTTTGCTTTGTACCTAACTGCCATTTATATTTAGGATCACTCTTTCAATTTCTAGCAAAAACAAAACGTTTCAAATTTTATCCATTTGATAACATTTGGGGGTTATAATCCCTGAATAATAATTATAGTAATTTAATTCATAATCATTTTTGATTTCGCTATTTATTAACTTTCGCTGTGTAATCGACCCGATGAAAGCGTACGTAAGGTCTATTTATATTATATGTATGCATTGCCTATATCGACCAGTATAACCTCCGAAGAGTGCAGGACCTGAAATTATGAATCCTCACCATTCAGCCCCAACTTCAACAATCCCGTCACCGAATTCTCTGGTCCAGACTCTGCCACCAACTCGATCCTGTGCTTCTAAAGCAAGGACTTTCTTTCCAGCTGCTAACAGGGCGTTTGCAGCTGCAGTGCCAGCTGCACCCATGCCCACGATTATCGTGTCATAGTTCTGCGTTGGTGTACTGAAAATTATGTTAATATAATTTGTGACCATGTTGCTATCTAATCTAATCATTTGAGTCCCACTGCTGCTGAAAGGCATCTCTCCTCATCTGCTGTGACTTTCGGTCTTGCTATTATGTTTTTTTTTTATGAAATCGGTATTTGTGAGGGGTTTCAGGAAGTTACAGTTTGACAGAGAAATGTTAGGGAAGGTGTCTTGGCGATCGCTGGCTGTAACAAACTCAGAAGTAAAGTTTCCTTTACTGTCAGAAGTTCTGGTCTAAAACATAAATCCCCTTATAGTATTCTAAATATTAATTTTATCGACTGCACAAGTATTAGTTATAACATGCTTTTTGATAACATTTATTTTATGTTTATATTTATAGCAACTAGTTCAAATTATATATCTATCTATAAATAACTTTGAGTTATAGGTAGCTGTTAAAAATACTAAGGCCCAGAACACACGATGACACGTAAATGCAACGCAACTGAAACTGCTAGTTAATCTGAAACTAATCTGAAACGTTTCAAACTAGTTGCGTCGTGTGTGGTTTTCTAAAGAAGTATATAGCAGAAAATTAGATGCAACTCAATAGTAACTATCAGTTGCAGTGGCGTTGCAGTTGCGTTTTCCCGTGTTTTCTAGGTCTATCAGTATTAGAATGACTTACCCAAGTCCACTACAGGCAGCCACAAACAGAGCTATTATAAAAAAGCAACACGTCTTCACACTTTGACTCGTCATTGTAACTGATAAATTGTACGCGAATTATTACAATTTATGATGGTTGATACATATCCTCAATTACCTATTATATTTATCTTTTGACATGTCCGCAGTAGGTCAGTTTCGGTCAGATGTACCTATAACCTGTCGGAAATATCTGTACACTTGTCTTACTGACGTCATGCAACTCGTAATTAATGTGCTTCAATCTTCAATTTTTTGGCACGTGGTGGAAATCGGATTTAACGATATTATCTTGTAAATTGTCATTACTTTGACGTTATTTTGAGTTATTTACTCACCTCCTGACAATGTCACTCAAGTGCCAATAGATCCTTGTAGCACTGTACTCGTCTTGGTACTGGGTAAGCTAAACTGGAGAGCGCTTTCCAGCGAGGTGTGCACATATTTTCGACGGTTTAAATCTTAGAATTTTTTCGATCTTTTTATTTGACTATAATTTGTTTGGAAAAAAAAACTTTTTCTAAGTTTTAGGTGTGCAGGTACCCAGGTTTAATTATGCAAGTATGGTACCTATTATCCGAATCTTTTTAGGGGTTATTCTAGGTTACAACACAAATTATGTAACTGATTAGACTACCTATCAAAAACAAGGTCTTAAGTTTATCTTTTTTAGATAAGTAAATAAATTAAGCCAAAACTCAAACAATTCGTAACATTTTGTACATTCAAACACTTTATGGAAATGATTTTACTTAATTAAAGTAAAAAAGCTATCTCTACAAACAAACATACAAACATATCCTTCATGCCTCTCTCCCATTGGGTAGACAGAGACCACTTCCTTCCACTTTCTACGATCTAAACATACTTCTTTCTTCTTCTTGTTAGCTCTAGGAACCTATGTATATTACGAAATTACTTGTATTGTGTTGTCTTAAGAAATCCAGAGACAAATTGTTCCTCAGTCGCTAAATTAACTAAGCTAGACGCGCCTGTTAAAACATTCATCGCAAATACGCAGACAAAATTATTAATGCTTTTGCTATGATAAATAAACAAAGTAAGGGCTAAAACATACATTCACGACACGACACGCGCATCGTGAAAATCCACGACGTCGTACGGTGTCGTACGGCGGCGTCGTGTCGTGTTGTGAATTTATGTTTTAGCCATTACAAGATTAATTTAGTCACGGGAATATCTAAGTTATGAAGGATCTACGTGTGTTTGCTTTGGAATATAGACATTTCTGTTTATTTAAAAGTTATTAAAAGCAGTTTAGAACATTTATACGTCATTCGAAACTTCCTAAAAAGCCTAGTCTCTAGATAGGTACCTAACTGAATCTAGAAACAAATTCATATCAAATATATATTTTTTTGTAAGCCGGGCAAAGTTCATCCCCGTATTCTTCCAACTTCAGCTATCAAATTATAATAGAAACTTATCAAGCCATTTGTCTCCCATTGTACAGGGTATCCTAGTTTGGGGACCAGGTACTATCTTAACTTAAACACGTACCCTAAACAAACAATAGAATAGGTTTAAGTACTTGTAAAACGTGTAAAGCTGTGAAGAATAAATAAATCATTGCTGGGCAAAAGTTCACGAGCTAGCGAAGAGGTAACACTAGAAAGACTACAGTAGTCAAATGACCCCAAACATGTCAAATGAATCCATAGGTACATGTATGTATGATATAGTAATAAGATCATGTATGATATAATGATCAGGAATATCAAATTATAATATTTAAATCAAAATGGCGCCTAGAATTTTAAAACTTTACCAGTAGTTAGACCTAAGGCGACCAAATACAAGTAGGTATATTTAAAAATAAACAATTTAATTACCTAGTTGATAAGACTTTCTATTGCATTAAAAAAATTTGGATGGGCCCACATAGATATAATAAATTAATACTTGAAATTATTTATACTATTGATTAAAATGGAAATGTGATATTATTTTATGATTGACTTTGTATGCCGGCCGGCGGAACACAGCGCACTTCATGTTATTTGTCTGCCATCCTGTACTACCTGTGATTCACGAATAAAATATTCTTATTCTTTAAAATAACCGCAAGATTCTATGTAATTTCTAACCTAAACAATTTCCACCCTACATTGCAAATCCCCACGCATGCAGGAGGGCTCTAGAAAAATCTTAAACAACCCCCTCTCCCCCCTTGAACGTGCCTGCGGAACCGTGATACTGAATAGTAATCACCAAGGTGCGCTTTTATCATATTTACTATGAGTTATTGCGTGTACATTACATTTTCAAGCTGTAGTACGGGTGTGAGCTTCGTAAGGAAGCAAAGGATTAAACATTTGCAATAGGAAAATGAATTTTCGGTTGTTTACTTCTTATGCTATCTACACACCAAAGCCGCCGGCATGCCGCCGCGCTGAGCCAGCGGCTTTAGGTCATACGTAGATACCATTACACAGGTATACGTAGGTATACTTATTTGTTCTCTTTATCGGAGTTGGCCGAGACCACTTCCCACCACTTGCCAACCCAAACATTATAAAGACATAAAAACATTATTATAAGTAATGTTTTGTGCTATTCGATTTGAACGAGTACCTATGTGGATGTGATGAATGTCTATTATGTAAGTACTTAATAATTCATCAAATCCACACTAGGAGTAAGTACTCGCGTTTAAGTCATCGCAACTTTCCAATATTACAGCTCGCCATCAAGTAACATTGACCTAATAATTTTTCAGCTTTGTAGCTTTCTTGCATTCATGATGAAAATAACAATGTTCACCTCGTATTTTAATTTCGTATCCAACCTACGCCAAATATCTCGACAAAGCTGAAACACACCGGATGCGTATGCGTAACGTAGACGTAAGCACGGCGTAGCCACGTGCGTAGTTACGGTGTAACCCAATGTGACGCCGGGCTACGCGTCACGTCGATGTGTACGTCTACCGTTACGCAAGCGGTGACAGTTCCATACATTACAACTCAGAGGTACACATACGTCTACGCATACGCATCCAGTGTGTTTTGGCCTTTACCTCTACATGCTATCACCCCCTACTACTTATAACAACAGTGTGCTATTTATAATACTAGGTACCTAAGTCTACAGAGATCCAAAATAACCACCACTGTATTGCAAATCTTGTCACAGAGTTCATCTTAAAATAACTCCATTGTAAAATGTACAGCTGGTCCCTTTATAATCTAGTAGGTACCGTAAACTGGGGTAACGTTGGTTCCTATCAGAAAGTAAAAAGTTTTTCCATTGTCAAACTCGATTTAAATGATTTAAATTATAATTTATTGACGTGTCACATAAGCTAACCTGAGAAAATGATTTAAAAAAAAACTGTTTATTCTTTAAAATTAAAATGCCTAAATTCAATTAAAATTACACTTTATTCTTATCTTAATGCAGAAAACGACTTTAAAGTAAATTTTTTATTATGTAATGTGGCATCTATTTCTGATTTTTGACAACAAAAGTGTCAGTCATGGATTTTAAGACCGTTAATTTTATTTTAACAGAATTTCCTAAAACCTGCTATCTATAAATTATTTCTTATCAATCAATATTTATTTATTACTAAAAACAACCACAATAACATTCGCAAAGTTAAAATCCACTTCAAACGTCAAAGTCACCCCAATCACCGGTACATAACAGTATTCAAGACACTTTACTTTGCACTGCACGTATTTGAAACCCGAGAAATCTCGGGAATATGAATGCTGCTGTGGAATATAGTGTATCGATGTATTGACATAAATCACACATTGACATCACATATATGTGGTGATAGAAGACTGCGAGCTTGTTAGAAGTAGCGTGGATATGTGATTGGCTTTTTTGAATGTTTTTCATATTTTTATGAAGTTCTTCTTAATTTCTAACTAGATCCTTCTTTGAAGTAAAACCACAAACTAAAAAAAAATCGATTGTCTGTAAAGTCGGTTTACTGACGATAGTTGAACGTGACAACGTCATTAATGCTGCCGAACGCGGCCGATTGTACCTCTTTGTCGCCCGATCCGCGCTCTCGCTTGCACTTCAAGCCGTAAATGGAACGCCTCAGAGCGAGGTAACGCCGCATGAGTCATGTTTTTTCGTGCGTGCAGCCGGTTCCATCGAATTATAAAACGTTGTCACGTCAATAATGCCTGTAGATGCTTATAGATATAGCTACAATTACCTAGTTTTAACATTTTATCGACATAGTAAAAGTGCCAGAAACGATAATGCAACTTACTGGGCCCTAATAAAATTCACTGCCCAGAAATGAAACATATGCCAGAGTACACAATAAAACTAGGCTGTCTCGAAATTTTATTATCTATATTATAGAGCCCGGAAGTCTTAGGCCGATTTGCATTGTCTTTTACATATTTGTTATTTTCGCAAGTAAAGCACGTCGGCAAAACACGCCTTACATTTTGTGAAACTTTCATTTACAATTTTATATGCAATGAAATAATATTCTATTCTATTCACATTTTTTCTGTTTTTTTTTTTCATAATCAACTGTGTAGCCGTATGTAATGTAATTTTGAGAACAGACAAATTACACTATCAACGAAAAAAAAACCTTGCCCTCTGTTTTATAACAAACAAATTCAAATGAATTTAAAACGGAATTTTGTTGGAAAAAAGCTGAAAACTGCACTTCGCGTTACGACATACTTCAAAAAACTTCTCTTTCGTTTCGTCATATTTTTATACCTCGTTTGCTTACTGCTTGTTAAATTCAGTTTTAAAACTCGATTGAATGTGTTTTTATACCGTTATCCTTGTAATGGTACAGGATTTTGTTTTTTTTTATTTCATTTAAGTAAAAAAATAGGAAAACCAGTTTTTCTGCTTTGTTATCGGAAAACCTGATTTTTGAAACGTTTTTATTTTTATTTTATATAGAAAACATAAAAAACCAAGAACTTATAAATAATGCTCTGCAACTCGGGCACTGATAAAATTATTGCCATCAATTTTAAATGTAAGTATATATTTTTTTCTTCAATTTCATTTCTTTTTTTTCATTTCAGCATTTCAGGGGGTTGCATCAAAAATTTCATTTTGAATTCAAAAAGATATACCTAAGAGTGCCTAACATAGATAGACTGCCAAAAACTTTACCCTTCCTTTTAGCTTCGCTGTAATCGGATAAAAAGTAACGTAAAATCTGGACCAAAATTTTCGTTTCTTTACGTTCTGTTTTGAATCCGAATTGGTCCTGGATTAGGTAATTCTCCTTGGTGTTTCCCAGTGTTTCCCTTCTACCATTACCATCCACACTCGCCTTTAAGAGGAATCTCTTTGCTAAATCTCCTTACAGTACAAAAGCTATGGGTCTTAAACTCTTAAAGCATCTTGCAACACTAGAGCGCTTCCACATAATACAACATAGCGAGTAATCCAAGCAATTGTACGTCAGACATGGAGACTCAGCTTATGACTTTATGCAAACTTAATTAAGAATAGAATTTAAGGAAATTCAACTCAATGTCAAGGGTTGAAAGAGTTAGGGAAAGCGTGGGATGCTTTGCATGCAGTAGTTGGGTAGGGTAAGCTTGTTTTTGCACTGTGCCGGGATATTTTTGTCAATTAAGGATTATGCGGAATCATTGTGGACTTTTAATGTGTGGTGAAAATAAGTGAGAATGTATTTTTGGCAGTATTATGATGCAGCACAAATACCAATACAATACATTTTTTTATACAACTTTTCTTGCGTGCCATTTCATAAGTTAAACTTATTTTCAACCGATCTTCTTCTTCCTTGTGGAACTATATATATTTTTTTTTGTTGTTAATAAAAGATGGCACAACATTAAGATCGGCTCTTAGCTGACCAAAAAGTGTGCAGAAAATTCTGTTATGTTTTGCCATTTGGAATTAGTAAAAAAAAATCCCTCATTTTAATAAAATCATACTTACAATATTTGTGTGTTTAAGTTTATGATTTATTCGCTGAACCGCAGTGCGGTGTCTGTTGGTGAATAGAGAGATGTATTTTAATTTTTTACATACATTTTTTTAAACTTTATTTTTTTATCTGCTTTGCTCAGTGCGTCGTTTAATAGGATGCTTTGAATAAAGCTTAACTTTACTGTATTCTTCACATAACATGAAGAGATTTTAATGAAATAAAATGAAAAATGAATTGATAAGTTACAAATCCTTTCTACACATCAAAGCCGCCGGCATGCCGCCGTGCTAGGCCGGCGGCTTTACGTCATACGAATGGCAGCTGTCAAAAAAGGGCGCGGCTTTGGTGTGTAGATACCATTATTCAGAGTTACTTAATTTCCTTTTAGGTATGTCTCTACTAGTGCGCTTTCACGTTCATCTTGCGTTTTCATTTGAAGCATGACCGCAAAACTATAGCACATATACAACAGCGCACGCCTCAAAATGTGTGAAACAGCAGGGTACGGCGCTTGACGCAAAACGAACTGAAAATTGAATCGCAAGTTGAACATGAAAACGAAAGTGTGCTGGTAGGAACATGCCTAAATGCAGATTAAAAAAATGCCTTTTTTGTTCCATTTTTGGAAAAGATGCCACTGGCTTTATTTCATGCCTATTTCTACCACCGTATGTTTCCTATTGACTAAATAGTGTACACAACTTTACCCACAGCTTCGAATAGTTAGCGAACTTAGACTAGACTAGAAGTTTCACTATTGGAGTGTAGAACTTAGAATATTGATGGCATGTGCTTATCTTATTTACACTTCATAGTAGTTAACAATGAAGAGGTAGAGTATAGAAGAGACTTGACAGAGCTAAAGCAAACAAAACTATAGCTCTAAAATATGATAGAGGACTTCCGTTTCACATATATACCTACATATCTATCAAGCCTATCTCCCATCGGGGTAGAGACCACTTCGTTCCACTAGCTACGATCCAAACACACTTCCTTCGCTTCATTCTCATTCGTCAGTAGGTAAGTATGTAAATATGTATTTATTTCCAGTCTAATAAAAAGTATACAAAAAAAAACAAAACTATCAAAATTAAACACAAAAAAAAACAAAATAAAAAGGAACTTAGAATCACTACATATTCGAAATTTAAAAGGTTTCACTCACATACATACATACATACATATCCGTTACGCCTCTTTCCCATCGGTGTAGGAAGGGATCACTTCCCTCCACTTGCTTGCTTGCTTGCTTTAAAAGGTTCTTCCTCATCCTTAACAATAACCAATTAAAACCTCAAGCAATAAAACCTCAAATAGTCAATAGAACCAAAAGAAAAGCCGTTTTAACCGTAACAAATCTGGCACAGTGATTATAATCGAATTTAACTTTTGGATTGAGGCCATTACTGAGAAAATGGGATAACTTCTGTAATATTGGGGTGTCATCAGGCGTTGTAGACTGAAATTTTTGGAAGGGGGGTTACTATAAAAGGGCCTATTCATTGGCAAGCTGTAACTGTAATCGAACAGCTACAGTAATAAGGTGTAGGTACGCATTTTACAGTTAGGTACCTTTTGATACGCGGCAAAAACCGACAATCGTCGGTTCTGTGTCTGTGAGTCAGTCGTGTCGCGTTTGTGGCAGGATAGCGAACCACGTACACACTATGTTTTTTTTTGTTACAGTGCATGCAACGGTTACGGTAACAGCTCTCCAATGAGTACGCGCCTTAAATGGATCAAAGTAAAAAAAGCAACACGGCCATACCATCCTTTTCTAGGACCAAATCAGGCCATTTTAGACTCACCCTAAAACTTTGTGGTGGATATTAAATACTGTTATAGTTGGTGTAATTAGTAGTGACTCTACTTGCAATGCTGTAGGTCGTGAGTTTAATTCTTACTTAATTCAAACATTTCTGTGCATATACTCTTCCAAGCGAAAACCTACAGATATTCAGATATACAGCCTGTCACATCCCACTGCTGGGCAAGGACCTCCATCCAGTGCTGCTGTTTACAAATACGCGAAAACCTGTAAATTATTTAAAATAAAAGTTATAGCCACCAACGCAATTACAGGAAATGATCTACTCGTATCTACCTACACTAAAGGTCGTCCCGTTTCTATTTTAGTTTTGAAATTTATTCAGTTTGAATAGGCACCAGTTTCAAGTAGCTTGATGGAATATTTTCGTTTCGTATTCCTGTATGAGTATGTTTGAGTTTTATTTTAATACTAGCTGTCCCGGCGAACTTCGTCCCGCCTTAGAATGAACTTTATTGTGTAGGAATAAAGTTCAAATTGACTCTACATTTTAGTAAGAAAACATTTGTATGGGAAAAAGAAAAGGTCTGTTTTAGGGCTTTCCCGGCAATTATTCGAATTTTTCTCACCGTAAGAACCATCCTTGGACTTCAATGAACATTTTTAAAAAATAATTAGCGAAATCGGTCCAGCCGTTCAGGCGTGATGCCGTGACAACGGAAAACGGGTTTCATTTTTATATATATAGATAGATAGATAAATTAGGTTTTAGAGCTCGATTTCAAGACGGTAATAGAATATTTCAAATTAAGAATTTGAGTTTTATTGGCTTTAACTCTTTATTAGCTTTTCTATTACTTTTTATTATGACGTTTTAAAGGGCTAGATAATGCCTTACCTATTGTCTATTATATTTTTATTATTTTATACGTAGAAGACATTTTTTTTATTAACGTAATAAATACTTCGTGCGTAGAGCAGATGGTCGTAGAGGCTAAAAATTCTTTTGAGCCAAGATGCATAGTTAATTATGATATTTTGTATATTATCAGCCTATCCACAGGGGCGCGTTGCCTCGCGATTTGACGCGGTGTAACGCAAGATTATGTGTACGTGAAATGACATTAGCTTACGGTGGGGCACCACAAGGCATTCAACCACAGATTCAACTCATATAAAGTCACAACAGTTCAACTCATATAAAGTCACAACAACAACAAACCAACAAAAAATGTCACACTTCCTTCAGTAGTTAAAATAACATTTGTCACGTGCTAAAAACAGAAAACGATCGCGGAATTGAACGCGATAGAATTTTCCGCTGGAATTGAGTTTGGTGTAGAATTGAAGCCTTAATTTGAATGTCCTGTTTGCGGTCAAACGGGGACGTGCCAGCCGACCCTACCTGGCCGGTCACTGCCTAAAACTTGTACTCGTGTGCTGTAAATTGTTTGGCTATTTGAGTTGAATTTTCATTTATGTTCCGACAGCCGCAGTATAAAAAATCGTTTAACTAAACTTTGATAAGGGCGATGATGTTTTCGTTCACCGTTACCAAGTGAAAATCGAATTAAAGGCAATCTGTTCATCAGAAATTAAATCCAGAAATAAAGGCCTGAGATCTGTGCTTACTAGATTGAAAGTAAGCTTTTCTAGAATATTATCACTTCGCTAGGGTACTGTCACTTTGCTAGGGTACTACCACTTTGCTAGGATACCTACTACCACATTGCTAGGATACCTACTACCACTTTGCTAGGCTATGCTAGGGTACTAACACTCTGCTAGGGCATTACCTCTTTGCTATAACAAGGGTACCTACTGCTTTTGAAGCTATCAAAGTCACGAAACAATATTTCTAACTTTGAACCACTTGTGTACCCAATAGTCCGTAGTCATAATGGCGCGTCCCTAATAAGTGGACTACATCAATACAGGTAGGCTCAGTGCCTAGTTATTGCGGTGAATGTACTAAATTAGAATTTAGGTTTAAGACCGCAGTGCTATCTAGATATCTAGATTGTTTAGTGTTTTAATGAAATAGGTATAGGTTTAAGTCAAAGTCTTTTGGCACCAGGTATATTTGTTAACCTTAAGCACCAAAACATATCTACTATAGACTTCCTTAGAAAACCACACACGACGCAACTAGTTTGAAACGTTTCGTTTCAGTTGCGTCGTGTGTGGTTTTCTAAGGAAGTCTATAGTAGGTATATAAATATAAACTGCGATGCAACTCAAAAGTAACTAGCAGTTTCAGTTGCGTTGCAGTTGCGTTTCACCGTGTGTTCTGGGTCTAAGAAAACAAGGTTTTTCGACATCCTTACAAGTTTTGAAATATAAATAGCTGATCGATATCGGTATACGAAGATGATATTTTATTTGTTTGAAATATTTTCAGTTTAATGGGTATATTACATACATCCCATAATTTTACTATGGATTGAATAAACACTTTGTAATAATAAGTACTACCTACCGACCACCAGAAAAGTCGTCGTGATCATGAAAATACATACATACATAACCGTCACGCCTCTCTCCTGTTGGGGTAGGCAGAGACCATTTTCTTCCACTTGCTACAATCCAAACACACTTCTTTCGCTTCATCTACGCAAATAGTGTAAACCTAAACAATCAGCCAATCAAACAATACAAAATTCATAGTTCCAAAGTGAGCATATCGCTCTGAAACACAGGTGTGCAATGCATACAGCCGGAAAAAAAGAAAAAAAAACCATCTCTCACCACAAAGTGACTTTTGAGTGGCCAATATTCAAAACCAACCTGTCAAAAGGTAAAAGTGTGAATATTCTAAACGGCCGGTTCCGAATACTATAACTTACAACACTTAACTCGAAACTCTAATTTTATGCGGACAAATACAGATGGGGATCCTAGTTAGCTTTTGCGAGGTGTATATTTTATCGGCTGCCAAACGGTGGCCGCTGTGCCGCCAGATAACCGAATTCAAATGGAAATGTTCGCGACAGCTGTGTCTATGCAAATGCAACGGACGAAATTTAAATTTGGAATCGCGCGATTATCGTCGCGTTTCGATATTTGAATTTTTCTATTATTGTTTTAATTTTAATTTTTAAGGGAGTTCTTTTCAGCCAGTGTAATAGGTACCTAAGTAGGTGGTATTTGTTATTTATGTTCTTTTTTTAAATAGATTCTTTGGTATTCAGATTTTATTATGAAAGCAAGATTATGTTTTTATTTAAGGTAAGTACCTACTTATGAAATTATATGTATTTATGAACAACTAGCTGACCCGGCGAACTTCGTACCGCCTCAAAGTTCTGTATGTGAAAAAAGATTTTCCCGCTTTTCTGTTGAAATTTTTCCTGAATTTTCTTTGCTATAAACGTCACGGAGCCCGAGACCTTTCCAACGAATGCAAAACCGTGGAAATCGGTTCGTGCGTTCTGGAGTTATAGCGTCAGGAAGGAAAACTCGACTTATTTTTATATAGTATATATGTATGTACTTAAGTATATACGTACTTACTTATCACAATCAATATAACACTCTCAATACGAAGACTAATGATAAAATGACAAAAATGATTTTGCACCCAAAAAGTACAGTTTGCAAAACATTTTCCGCTCATGCGTACTTGACTGATGGATGTGTCAGACTGTACTATCAATCTTTTTTTTCACGTTAAATTTTTGACGCGATCTTTCAACTGAGTGAACACTGTGTTTGCTTAGACTAAATATTGATTTGACTCCTTCATTCGTTATAATAGGTCTTTACCTATGAAATTGCCGTTTTACAGTACTGGCCATTTCAATCAAAAATATTTTTTGTTTAGCTAAGAATTCTAATTTCAAATTAATTTCATTTTAAAAATATGGAATTCTTTTTCCAAAAACAGTCATTTGTTTATTGGTTAGTGTTACATTTTCATTGCATTTCAATCATTTTCGTCAACATGGATACGTTAAAAATTCGAGTAATTATGGAATATGAGTTCCGTCGTGGCAGCAACGCGGCACAAGCGGCTCGCAACATCAACGACGTGTACGGAGCTAACACTACAAACCAACGAACCACTAGTTATTGGTTTGCTCGCTTCCGTTCTGGAAATTTCGACCTGAAAAATGAACCCCGCGGTCGTCCGAAGACTTTGGTCGATGCAGACGAATTGAAGGCGATCGTGGAAGCTGATGATACTCAATCTACGGCTGAATTAGCAGCAGCTTTCGACGTTAGCATCAAAACAATATTGGTCCATTTGCGTCAAATTGGCAAGGTAAAAAAGCTTGACAAATGGGTGCCCCACGAACTCAATGATCGCCAGCGCCAAGTACGCGTCGAGACGTGCCGTGCATTGCTCAACAGACACACAAATGAAGGAATTTTGAACCGCATTGTCACCTGTGATGAAAAATGGATTCTGTTTGATAACCGTAAGCGCTCAGCAAGTTGGTTGGATCCTGGTTCAGCACCTAAACAATGCCCTAAACGAAAACTTACCCCTAAAAAGGTGATGGTTACTGTTTGGTGGTCTAGCACCGGTGTGATTCATCACAGCTTCTTATCAAATGGGGAGAGTATTACTGCAGATGTGTACTGTGAAGAATTGAACACAATGATGGAGAAGCTGGCACGTCTCCGACCAGCATTGGTCAATCGCTCGTCTCCGCTGCTCCTGCACGACAACGCGCGACCTCATACCGCACAAATGACGGTCTCCAAGTTGCAAGAACTGGGGTTGGAAGCTCTCCCTCATCCACCGTACTCACCGGACCTTGCCCCTATAGACTACTACTTTTTCCAGAATTAGGATAACTTCTTGACTGGAAAAAAATTCAATAACCAAGAGGCAGTTCAAAACGCCTTTGAAGAATTTGTTGCCTCTCGTCCAGCTGATTTCTTTAAGAAGGGCATTAATAAACTGCCACTGCGTTGGCAAAGATGCATTGATTGTATGGGTAATTACTTCACTTAATACAAATAAAAATTATATGAAAAAAAAAATCGTTTGAATTTTTTCATACAAAACGGCAATTTCATAGGTAAAGACCTAATATTTATGAACTAGAGGCTGCCTGTGACTTCGTACACATTTTATCATCATATGTTGGATAAAATCTATGATTTTTTAAGATTCAAAATTCAAAATTCAAAAATAATTTATTCGTAGGTAACATTAAATATACACTTGAATTCGTCACAAAGTAAAAAATAAAATAAAAAACATAATAAAGAATTTAAAGAACCAAAAAAAGAAAAACATTAAAGGAGGGAAGCTACGCTGACTTCGGAAGGCAGATTCCCCAGAGAAGAAGCCAGCAAGAAACACTAGAGGTTGCTCTTTTTAAAATATTGTTTACAATCATTTGTTTACAAAGTTATCATCGTTATCAGCTCATATATGTCCCCACCGAGGGGCACGAGCCTACTCTCATACAGAGTGATTAGGCCGTAATCCACCACGCTGGCCAAGTGCGGGTTGGCGGATTTCACATACACCTTCGAATTTCTCCTCTGGTGTATGTAGGTTCCCTCACGATGTTTTCCTTCACCGTTAGCAAGGCAGATTCGGAAGGCAGATTCCCCAGAGAAGAAGCCAGCAAGAAACACTAGAGGTTGCTCTTTTTAAAATATTGTTTACAATCATTTGTTTACAAAGAACAACTTATATATTATGATCGAGTGGAGCAAGAGCATCCTTACATATTATATCCGTCACGCCTCTCTCCCATTGAGATAGGCAAAAACCACTTTCTTAAGATAATATAGCCTATGTGTTATTCTGATGTATAAGCTACAATATTGCCAAGTTTTATCCAAATCTGTTCAGTAGTTATTGCTTGAAAGGGTAACAAACATCCTCAAATTCATCCATTTACCCATCATTCCATCCATACATCCATCTGTCCTGTCCATCCATGAATCGGCACAAACATTGACGTTTATAATATTAGCAGGATTATCTATTAATACCAAAAAAAAAAAAAAAAAATAATTGCTACCCAATGGCTACCAACTGCCAAACGGCGTCGCGGCAGACCACGGAAAAGGTGGCGGTATGAGCTGGACACCTTCTTAAGTAGCTGGGCGGAGGAAGCTCGAGACAGAAGGTCGTGGCGGAAGAGGAGAGAGGCCTTTGCCCAGCAGTGGGACACAAATGGCTAAATTAGATTAGATTAGATTATCTATTGATTTATCTATCATCATTTAATAATTGGAGTCTATTCATTATTAAGTCTAAGCCATGACGAGTAAACCGATTCATTTCGTCGATTCACGCTTTACAGTCAAAACGGGCAACATGTGAGTCGTGTAAAAAGTATTTATGGCGACTTTTTGTATGAAAATGTGTCGTTCTCACCGGTGTTTTATAAAATTTAAAGCGATATTTTAGTTACGAGTTCTAAAACATATCTAAAATTAAGATGTTTGGTATTTGTAGACATAAGAAATAATTAATACTCATTCCAAAAGTTGAATTAAAGTCTGGTTAAGTTCATAACACTTTAAGGTCTATCTACAGATCCGGGCCGTGCCCGGGACGTGTCCGGGCCGTGGCCCGTCAGGAGGGAAAACAATACGTCGTCATGACAACGTGTGTGAACGAATCCATAGGAAATGTATGGGATGATATTTTTTCCCTGAAACGTCCCGGACATGTTGTCATGACGACGTATTGTTTTCCCTCCTGACGGGCTACGGCCCGGACACGTTCCGGGCACGGCCCGGATCTGTGTAGATAGACCGTTAAACATTGTGCTGGCCTATTTTGGTTTTTGATAATGGCAGTAATAACTATACGATACGTATAATAGAGCATAATGGTCTGTCTACACATATCCGGGCCGTGCACGGGACGTGTCCGGGCCGTGGCCCGTCAGGAGGGAGAACAATTACGTCGTCATGACAACGTCTCCGGTTGTCATGACGACGTATTGTTTTGAGAGAGATTGATTGACCTTTCTTGTAACTGGCCGATCCTTTACTTGACGTTGGCGGAATCCAAACTATTTTCAAATTATTTAGTGATGTTCGGCTATCTTCGGTGAACTAATTAAAGATAACTAATAACAAATCTTAAACTAAGTAGATATCTCATTATAAATCTTATTATTACAATTAGAAACCTAGTTTCAGATTGCTTTCATTAAAAACTCATTTCAAAGTTAGGTATTTAGGCATTACATTTAGATTGTCTAGACTAGTTTAACCCTGATTAGGTTTACATAATACCTTTGAGATAGTATTGCTGTACCACAATCTAGGTTCTAAATTCTATATTTATCTGTGATAGACTATTGGGTTATAGCATAAAATACGCAATTAATATTTTTTATAACCTATATTACGTAAAGGTATATTTTTATTATAGGTATGCAATCTCGTACGAGAGTAGGCTCGTGCCCCTGTAGGGCTGATGATAATGATTTTTGATATAGGTACCTATGACCCAGAACACACGGTGAAACGCAACTGCAACGCAACTGAAACTGCTAGTAACTTTTGAGTTGCATCGAAATTTCTGCTATAGACTTCCTTAGAAAACAACACACGACGCAACTAGTTTGAAACGTTTCATTTCAGTTGCGTTGCAGTTGCGTTTCACCGTGTGTTCTGGCGCTTACGTTTGATAGAAGTCAGTATCGATCAAGACACGTTCTTTTTATGGGAGGTCTATACACAACTGTTTCTCACGCGTCTTTCTTATCGGGGTAGATAGAGACCATTTCCCTCCACTTGCTACAATCCAAACACACTTCTTTCGCTTCATCCACATTCATCAGTCGCCTCATAGACGTACGTTGGTTTGTTAACGATGACTGTTATGAAAACCTCTTCAATACAAGCAATACCTATTCATAACTAGAGATAGACGTAATATCTTGTAACCGTACTTGTTGCAAACTTGGAATCTAAATTACTCTTAATAATATTCTGAAACAAGGAATTAAAGTATCTAGAAGGATTATAGATAGATAGATACATAGAATTACTTTTTTTGCACACATGGAGACACAGGCAATACTTTAAACTATAACATTGTGCGCAAAGGCCTTATCACTAAAAGTAATCTCTTCCAGATTACTTTTGGAGTAGGAACAGTTGAGGAGGAAACAGGATATAAAAAAACCGTGTAACAAGCTATACAACGATTGTAGTCGAACTAAACTTCTTTTTAGTAATTAAGAAATAAGTGGGTGATAGGTAAGTCATTTTAAAGACCATTGCTGGAATGAAAGGAAAAATGCTGGGTCACATACAACACTACGACTTTGTAAGGAATATTATGGAAGGAAAAATAGAGGGTTAACGGTAGAGAGGAAGACTACGGAGTCCTATACAGTTTATATAAAAGAGGTAATAGAAGTTGTGTTATATCAGGTGCTTAAACGGACGGTAGAGAATAGAGCAGTGTGGGTAGGACTCCACCGACAAGGGTGACTCATTTAAGAGCCCACGCAAACCACTTATTGTTCAACTGACCGATAGTTTAATGCCAAAAAAAAAGCAGATTGTCATAATGTACGCACTTGCATACATCTAGGTACTGATTAAGAACCCAACTAAACTAACGATAGAAAGTTTGTGGTCTCCGGTGGCTCTAATTATGATGATGTCTCTTCTAGCAACTCAATTAAACTAATTCTAGAATTCAAGTAAGAGCTGTCTAGTCGTTATCCCTTACAACTGCGACAAATGACCAAGGATCAGCCATAATCTGCTACCTAGACTTGCCACATCAAGTGTTTCTTGGATAATTATTACTGTTACCAACATACATTATTTTGGTATTACTTGGGGTTTGGTCTTGTTGAGTTGGAATTTAGGGCTTTTATAAATTAGTTGGGCTTCCGGGAGGTTTAATGTTTGAAATAGCGAGGTTGGCATTTTATAATCTTGCGTAAAACCGAAGACGCGGCGGCCAACAATCCGTACAAACTATCTAGCTCTAAGGCTCGGCGCAAACGAGCCACCGACCACAGCCACCGGTGGCCAGCGACTGCGACTTAACAAGCTTTTTCATATGAATTGTATGGCGGCGCCGCACACGTGTAGCCGGTGGCGGCGACTCGCTACAGTAGTGCTCGCTCGCTCGCTCAAAACTTGCTCGCTTCTGACATTGTGGCTTGGCCGTAGCGCGTGACAGTGACCGTCGGTGGCCCGTTTGCGCCGACGACACCAAGGGTAATCCCACACTATGCGGTCAGCCGGAATGCGGTTAGCTGTCCGGCTAACTGCACTCAAAAATTTGTACGACAAAGTAGTTTTTATCCGCACTGCGATGCGGTTGCGGCTAGTGCTGCATTTAACCGGACGATTGACCGTATTCCGGCTGACCGCATAGTGCAGGTGGGTGCTTAAAGACTTTATTACAACGGTTACGCTGTTTTATCTTAAATGTTATGTAATAGTTATCCCATTTTAATATATCAAACCGATACTAAATTACATAAAGTAATTTAAAGTTAGAACGTTAAAATATTTGTCATCGCTATTAAAATAATAGCTGCCAGACTTATTTGACTGCCAAAGTTTTAAAGCCAGAATGCCTTTGACTTGGTTTAACTTTTCGTTGCAGAAATTTATTGCATTTTTAAAATTGAATTTAAAGAATGTAAGTACCTACATTAGGTTTTACGTAAGAGTGTGAGCACAATGGCTTAAATTTCGGTTTTAGGTCTGGTTTTCATCGAAGAGAGACGAGATTAGACATTTTCTTTTTTTTTAAACCAACATTAATTTTCGAGAAGAGAGGATATACGACACATGCATTTTTAGGATTCCTTTTCCTTGGGTGAAAACGGGACCCTATTACTAAGACTTGGCTGTCCCTCTGCCTGTCTGTTCGTCCGTCTGTCCGTCTGTCATCAGGCTGTACTTCATGAACGATTGTAGCTAGAGCGTTAAAATTTTTACAGATTATGTATTACCATTGCCGCTACAATAACAAATACTAAAAATAGAATAATAATAATAATTAAGGAGGCTCCCATACAACAAACATGAGTTATTTGCTTGATATCAATAGTGAATGGTACGGAACCCTTCCTACGCGAGTCCGACTCGCACTTGGCCAGTTTTTTTTTTAAACCAACATAAATTTTCAAGAAGATAGGATATACGACACATGCATTTTTAATAAAATTTCATTATTTCCACATTCTCTCTCCGATTAACTAACTGAAAACTAATCTAGCGATAAAGAATGTTGAAGTCTCATTTTTGGAAATGGAAGTGAATAAAAAAAAATGTGTTTTTGTGTAAAAAAGTACATTGACCGAGTTTTCGTCGAAGTCGAGTAAGACGTAAAGCTCTAGATAGTTTTCTACGCTATTTAAGTGGAAACCAATCCTTATTACTCAAAAGGTGACTAGACAGTTTTAAATTTGACCCCTTACAAGGTGAATTCTCATTTTCAGTTGTAATAAGTTTTGGAAATCCGATTATGTGCTATAGTATTGAGTCTGAAAGCCTTGTGAGACTTTATATTAAATTCATTTCGGTGAATAATGAAATTTTAATGCATTATTACGTATATAGCGCTCTTAAGCACTAGAACACGTATTATTATTTAGCTTTTCTCCCATTCGAACTGTTGTGACCCATAATGAAATAAGAATTATGGTCTACTGAGAACAGGTAATAACAGCCCCCAATTCTAATCGCTTGCGTCAGCAGCGTAGCTCTCAAATAATGCTCTTACTGATTAGTATGGAAGTAAAACGTGGAGAATGAGAATGACTCCACGTGAGAAAAATTTCAACTTTTTAAGATATGGTGCTAACAGAGAATGGAGATGATAAGAACCTACAAATAATGTGCTTCGTGATCGATATGGAAGTAAATCATGGAAAATGTCTCCGCGAGAGAGAGGTTGCAACCTTTTGAGATGTGGTAGAGAATAGAAAGCATAAGTTGGAGTGAAAGAGTAACAGAAGATGAGATCCTACAGAGAGTAAATTAGAAGAAAGCAATTTTAAAGACCATTGCTGACAAAAGGGGAACGATGGTGCACCAGCTGATACGATACGACATTACCAGAAACGTAGAAGGAAAACTGGATGGTAAAAGGAAGAGACGAAGACTGAGAAGGATAAAGACCAAATAAAGGAGGGAGTGGACGTTATGACGTATCAAGAAGATAAGCGAAAGCCGGGAAATATTCGCAAAAGCAAAGAAGCAACGATCGAAATGGCGTAGACTTTACCAAACAGACCATTGCTCTTAAATTAGATAATGAGTTGTATGCCGACTAGTTTACCAAACCACTCGCGGTTAGCCCTGATTCTCATACCAGTATAAGCAATCAGAATAACCCCTTTGGTCTATTACCACCCATTCTATAACGAAGTTAAAGTCTAAACCTATAAAGCGACAACTCCAGACTTACATAAGCTACTAAACAGACTCTTCACCATCTGTTTTGGCAACAGCCGCGTCGGCCAACTTCACAAGTGGTTTACAAGTTTCAGCGAAGTCCAATGAGTTTGTTAGTTAATATACGGGATTGTTTGCGGCTCTGTATTACACGGGGGACGTGGAGCAGGAAGTGTGGACTGGTTTAATTGAAGTCGTCGTGTTATGTTTGAAATCACATGTTATGTTTTGATTAAAATTGTTCATGTTGAACTGTTATATGTATAATTACATATCTGGCACGTCACGTCTCTTTCCCATCGAGGTAGGCAGAGACTTCTCTCCACTTGCTACATAATCCTCCACTTTATTTGCTTTATCCACATTCATCAGTCGCTATATACATGGACGTTTGTTAAGGTTACTCCTGATTTGGCCTTCCTTTTTTTAACTGTTACCCTCTCATTCTCTTTTTAATTTGATGTCTTGATTGGTTCTCGAATTATCATCAAACGGCAGTATAATAATTATGAAAATATAGGCATTTTGAAAAGTTTTGCGACGTTATTTTACATGAAGATAGAAATTCCTAATTAAAAAGCCTTGTCCATTACTTTCACGAATCTTAAACGAAAGTTTTACGATACGACGATACTCTGTAGGTAGACAAACTTTTACTTATTTAATCTTGGTAAAGAAAAAAGAAAAAGTTCTTTTTTACCATAGACCCATTTTTGAAATTCTTTATTTAGCCGTGTGGAAGCAAAGTTGTTAAGTATTGTTAAATATTTTTAAGAAGTCTGCTTTGTTTGGGATTGTTGAAAGTTGTTTCTCATTGTGGTTAATAATTTTCGAGAGGATAAAGGTAAAATTTTATAATGCGATTAAGATTTTGAACTGACAAAATAAATAATTTAATTTCTAAACTGATGAAATTGAGTTGGAGAATTGATGAATCTTCAAAAGTCTATAGTTTTTGCTATTGTCTAGCTCGTATAGTTGTCCAAATGTCACGTTGTAGTTGTCCCGTAACAGGAGTCTTGGCATCTCAGTAACTGGTTAATGGGGATCTGCATTCTCAGCAGCGTTCGGGTTTAATCAGTGTTTCACGGTTTGGTGTTCAATAAAGTTTCTATATTTGCATTTGTGTAACAAAATAGTGGTAGTTTCATAACAAATGATGAACTGCAAAGGCGTCCTGATTGCTGCTGAATAATAATCAAAATTCATAAACATTTGATGCAAAATAGGTACCTACACTAAATTCGAAAGTACACTTTTTGACGTACCCAATGCTTTAAATCTAAAACTTTCCACCTAACGTTTCACTACTTGTACCTTTATACAGGGTGTAACAGAAAGGGGGTATAATGCCGAAACACAGCGATAGTCCTCATGAAACTGAACAACTTTCCCTAAGGAACATGGGTCGTAACTCGAAACAAAAAATTCGTCTCCCCATACAAAATGTCCGATCAGCTGATCGAGTAAGTATGGGCGATACAAATTTTTTTTTCGAGTTATGGCCCATGTTCCTTGGGGAAAGTTGTTCAGTTTCATGAGGACTATAGCTCTGTGTTTCGGCTTTATACCCCCTTTCTGTTACACCCAGTATAGCAGAGAGGAAGTATGTCAGAGTTTTCAATCTCTTTCCGAAGATCTCTAACAAGGGAAGGTAAAGCGTAATTTAAGTCTCCTCACAAAGAAAAGAAAAATATGCTACTCGTATTATAATAACAAAAAACAAAAACGATCCTTCATTATCCTCTTACAAAACAAGTACATCGATCTTGGTTATCTCTCGCATATAATAACATAGAATCTTACATTTAACAACGTATACGGAACTTTGGTATAAAACAGAGGTTCCTAAACCTATTCCCTGTTATTACAAAATGAGTTTTAAATATAGTTCTAGAACTAATGTCACGTTTGGCGTGTTGTTTATAGCCGATACGTCATTTATCTTACATATTTAACAGTTTATTGTACTTAATATGATAGTACATAGAGACAGAAAAAAAAGAGAAGTTATACAAAAGCTACAGCATATTTCTAAAAGAAATTTCTTCCTGCAGACCCCAAAGAGAGAGAAGTGATAGCATAAAGGCAGGATAGTCACTTAACCTACAATACACACATATATTTGGTAAATACATATACATAAATATTATAATAGGTTAGTTATTATAAAGTTCTTAGTTAGTTCTAGAACTATAGATATAGATTTGAATTTTTTAATATTAATAAAGGAGTTTCGAATATAGTTCTAGAACTAACGTTATTTTTTGACGTTTTGTATATATCCATTTATCTGAATTAGTTCTAGAACTATAAATACAACTCGTTTTATAATAACGAGGATTGTATCTACTGCCCATTTTCTAAAACAATAATGATTTCTTAACGCCTCTATTATTACACCTACTTAAAACTCCTAAGCCTTTACACAATGCCTATTTTTCTAGGTCTCTTACTGCCTTATGCCTTCAGCTCCCATAAAGATGCGTTATCACCAATTTGAGAACCACTGGTTATAAAATATATTCGAGAACTTACCCTAAGACCTCTTGGGATGGTGTTAAGCGAAATGAGCCAAGTTTTTAGTTGGCTAATTAATTTCAGCGCACGCTGTTATCTGTACGCCTGTTGCCGGGTGTTTGCCAAATGGGGTTATGCGAGATGGGGTTTAAATTATAATTTTGTGGCCTAGACTTTGACTTTGATAAAGTCGTTATTATGCTTTGGTAGGTACTTAAAACGGGATTGTAAGTTAATTCTTAAAATTCTGCTTTTAACTATTCGTATAACAATAAATGGCCATGTAGACTAAAAAAAAATTTTTGTCCATCACATAGATTATTTTAAAATATTCGACACGTATTTTTTTCTTTTTTCTCATAAACTTAAAATGACACAGATACACTGGGTTAAAGTTGCTCATGACGTCACACCTTAGTAGGATTTTTACGAAGCAGTGACGTCAATACCCCTCACTCCGTAACTTTGATGCTCTGTATCTTTGTATTTATTTATGTATTTGATTAGGTAAAAAATGTGTTTCAAATATTTTTTAATAGCCTAAAAGACGGACTAATTATTTTTTGAATTTTTGAATATAGTCATCATCCCCATTATACCATATTGTAAAAAAACACACCAATTAAAAAACCTGCTAAATTAATCTTGATAACTCATACTCTTGCCAAATTAAAATAGAGTTGGGTATAATGTTTTTAGAATGCATCCAGATCGTTGGGCCAAAATAAAAACTGAATGGGCGCCACTAGATGGTCACAGACACTGAGGTAGACCTCGAAAAAGATGGAGAGGTGATCTGGATGCATTTTCACACGAATGGCGGGTCGCTTCCGGAGACCGTGTTAAATGGAAAGTCGCGGGGGAGGCCTTTGCCCAGCAGTGGCATTTTATTGGCTAACAAAAAACTCATACTATGTAGCATGCTATTAATGCTGGAAACTTTGAGTTACACACCAATCTCAATGTAATTAAATATACGTATTGTATTTATTCCATGCATATTTTTTAAAATATATCTTCTCGAAACCAGAATGACATAGTGCAGTAAATTGCAAATATGAAATTAGTATATATGTTTCAAGCATTACCAGATTACTAGATGCTTCGCTCTTGCATAAAACCGTCCAAGAAAAGCCCCAAAACATTGAGTAACGTCTTTGCCAGCAGACGTGCTTTATCGTGCTGAAGATGCGAGCAATTAAAGTGTATGCCGGGATCCTTTGAAATATTAGTTTGTTTACTGTACATGTGAGAAATGACCTTGCACTTGATGCTCAAAGTTTTAAATGCAGTGTCTTTACAATTGATTACTTGCAGTAAGATAGATTAAGGACTGCCGTGTATTAGATCGACATTTCTGGTCTGTCTACACATATCTGGGCCGTGCCCGGGACATGGCCGGGCCGTGGCCCGTCGGTAGGGAAAACAATTTGTCGTCATGACAACGTGTCTGGGCCGTGTCCGGGACGTGTCAGGGAACGGCCCGGATCTGTGTTGATAGAACTTTACAGAGTTATATAGTTTACTACAAGTATTTATAAGATATCGTGTACGGTATAATTAGCCCAGACTTAAGATCACACAATAATATACAGTAATATCATAATAATATTTGTTTCTAAGGGGAATCGAAACCACGACTTGCGACGGCATGGCAAGAAGATTACATTCTTGATTTTTGTCATGGAATTTATAAAATTCTGTATGTAATGTATACTGTTTGAGAATAACAGCTCTAGCAGTATGGTTAGGATCATAAAATGCAGTCTGCCTTCACGTTACTCTGACAACACTATTAAATCTTATGTTTTATAGCTCTGTCTTCATTTTCCTTACTTTATAGCAACAATACTAAAGTCTATTAGCCGTAGTAACTATGTTTTTATTTATCTGTGCTATTAGGTGTACAATTTTGATAGTATAACGTTATGTTTTAATAATAATAATTGTTATCTGCGAAAAAAATACAATTAAGAGTTACTTATAATTTATTTATGAAATTACCTATATTAATCCTAAGATTTTTATACCTCAGGTCTATCTGCACGGATCCGGGCCGTGCCCGGGACGCGTCCGGGCCGTGGCCTGTTAGGAGAAAAAACAATACGTCGTCATGACAACGTATCCGGGACGTGTCAGGGAAAAAATATCATTCCATACATTTTCTATGGATTTGTTAAATATGTTAATCCTAAGATTTTTTTACCTTTAGGCCGCTTGCACCAAACGATAATTCGCAATCGCGCCGTGCGTTAGCGCCCTCATTATTAGAGATTTAATTACACTTAAAACATTCATATTAAAATAACATGTAAACCTAAAACAGTCCTGTTTATTATTTTAAATCCAGTCACAATAAAACCCTACAATTTAACAACACGAATAAAACTCCAAGCCGTTTTGAGAAATCCTTAAATCCCTACTTTTAAAACAAAATACTGTCTCTGAAATAAGCACTAGAAATGTCTAGAATTGTTAGGATTCAAAAAGATTCCTTAGGTTTTATAAGATCTAGGACACCTGAAATTTTCCTAAAGCTCTTAGAGTGGAGCTCTGATCTCATATGTATGTAACGTGAGGTATTAGCGTCAAAGTGATACAGGATGATTTAGCTATTACAAAAAGATTCGTGCATGTATGAGGCGAATGATGAATGTGGGTGAAGCGAAGAAAGTGTGTTTGGATCTTAGCAAGTGGAGGAAAGTGGTTTTTGCCTACCGCGGTGAGAGAGACTTGATTGATGTGATTTATTATTTAAAGAGATTTTTTTAACAGAATGACTGTTTCAATAAAACCATTAACTCTTCAATATTAATTTCAAACAGTTTTAATTTTATTTGAAAAGAGCAACCCAACAAGGTCTTGCTAGGATTCTTCTCTAGGGAAAACAGCTTCTTTGCCTAAGCGCCAAAACACACGGTGAAACGCAACTGCAACGCAACTGAAACTGCTAGTTACTTTTGAGTTGCATCGCAGTTCCTGCTATAGACTTCCTTAGAAAACCACATACGACGCAACTAGTTTGAAACGTTTCGTTTCAGTTGCGTTGCATTTGCGTTTCACCGTGTGTTCTGGGTGTAAGCTGTAAAAAATAGGTACATTATAATACCTACATATTTCAAGTGCAACGTACTACTATTACCTAAGAAATAAAGATAATTGGAGTTTTAGTCTTTAAAAATTTATCATGCAAAATATTTTTTTTAAGTCCACATCCCGCCCAAGTTTCAAATGTCAAAGCATTAGGTACAATTTAAATGATTATGCATGGTTGGCATTTGCATACTTCAGTAATCATAATATTTTCAAAGAGCAGATCTCTTATGAAGGCTCAAGGTCACCCAAAGGGCGATGGAGAGAGCTATGCTCGGAGTTTATCTGCGTGAAAGAACCAAGGTCACTGACATAGCTCAAAGAATCGCAAACCTTAAGTGGCAGTGGGCGGGGCACATTGCTCGTAGAACCGATGGACGATGGGGCATAAAGGTTCTCGAGTGGCGACCACGCACCGGACGACGCAGTGTCGGAAGGCCTCCAACAAGGTGGACTGACGACTTGTTTAAAGTCGCTGGTAACCGTTCGATGTGGGCAGCGCAAGACCGGTCGTTGTGGAGATCCTTGGGGGAGGCTTTTGTCCAACAGTGGACGTCCATAGGCTGACATGATGATGATGAGATCTCATAATGCGTTGCGTACGTTGCGTACGTGGGACCAGTCTGTCTCTATCTCTAAGTTACAGTTTATTTCCCCACATCATTAAACTTCAAACACATTAACGGAGTTATTGTGAAAAACCGCCGCGCATAAAACTTTCTCAAACGTTTCATGTAAAAGTTTGGGTTTTAGTACTATAGGGTCGGGATCACCCTGTGATTTTGTAACTGGTATTTTGTACTTTATTTCCTTAATCCAATTTTAAGGTAACCAAGTCATCAAACTTTTGTTTTTTAGATAGAGAGTGATAAACAATTTTCTGGTCAAGTATATCGCACCTAGCGCACCTGGTTCTAAGTTTTTTAAGTAAGTTAAATGTAGTTATGAATGTACTCTGTATTGTTTGCACAACCCGCAACCATTATTACCTATTTCTCGCTATTTCTTAGCCTAAGGTTGCCTGGTAGATTTTGCTACCTAGCAATAAGGCCGCCTGTTGCTTCTTATATTCTTGTTTGTGTCTGTACCTTATATCTTTGTGTGCAATAAAGAATATTTGTATTGTATTCTAATACTAGATACTTTATCCAACTTTTTGTTTACTTTTAGCTCTTACACACTTTTAAGAGTCTTACGATATTTATAACTGTCTTTTGTTGTTTATGCGACTGTTATTATAAGCTTAAGTATATATTCGTTTATAAAGTACCTGCATAATACATATATATGGTAATATAACCTATACATATGCATGCAAAGGATATGTCTCCGTCACGCACGCCTCACTCATCGGGGATCTCCGAGACCACTTTCCTTCATTTGATTTTATAAATTACGTCTTTGAATTGTGTAACAACCATCACTAAGAACAACTTGTAGATACTTAAACAAAATAAGTACCAAACAAGTATTTAAAAATACTAGTTTAATTAACAGTGACAAGCTTCAATCCCTATCCCACTTTAATTCTGGTGGCTAATTCCGGACAAATATTTTGGGCCGCTACCTAACGCGTCAGAATTGCCCAATTTGTACGTCCGTGGCATTCGTACGGTGTTTACCAGAAAATTTTCTGCTAATGAATTTTCTGAACGATGCCAAAGGGCGGGCAATTACGTGGGAATAAGAACTGTTTCGGTTTGTTATCTCGTTTTTTGTTTTTTATTTATTATTTTTTGAGGTTTCGCTTTAAGAATTTTGAATGCCCTTACAGGCGGTACACGGACTGATTCAAGCAGTTGAGACCCGACTGCTTGAAGCCGCGACCGCGAGGTGAACTATTGAAGTGGTTGCAACCGCTCGAGCAGTCGTGTGTACGGCAGCGAAAGAATGTCTATAGTTCACCACTTGCTAGCTTAGCATACACTCCGTGACAAGATGCTGTCATGCGTTTGTCACGCTTACGTCTCTGTCTATAGTTTTAAATGTAATAAGGACAGCATGACGTGAGACAATTGTCGCGGCACGTATGCTAAGCCTGGTCGTGGCTTTAAACAGTCGGGTTTTAAATGCTTGAAGCAAACCGTGTACAGCCATATTAAGTGCGTTGATGAGCCGCACGTCGCGGTATAAACGCGGGTCGCCCGCTTTTGACAGGTTCGTTTTAACCTGCCAAAAGAACCGAACCTAGTGTGAAGAAGCTAGAAATAGGTTGATCCCATGTACACATCGTGGGATAGCGTTGCGTGTGACTAGTGTGCTTCTAATCATAATCTATGGAACATCCATACTAATATTATAAATGCGAAAGTTACTCTGTCTGTCTGTCTCGCTTTCACGCTAAAACGGCTGAACCGATTAAAACGAAATTTGGCACACAGATAGGCTATAGCCTGAGAAAGGACATAGGCTACTTTTGATTTCAATAGCGCAGGTTAAGCAAATGCGACGCGAGCGCCGCGCAAGATAATTAAAAAAGCATATTAGGTACGTGCGTAGGACCCATCTGTTTCTAGCTAAATTTCTATCGACTGCTAGTACGTAATTAACCAAGAGCACGAGTCCTCAAATCTACAATATTCTCAGTTGTGTGTCGGCAGAGTGTCAATGGCATTTTTGACATTATTTGGTCGAAACCAGTGTCAGCACATTGTTTACCAGAATAATGCCATTGACACTCTGCCGACACACAACTGAGGCTATTTTAAATTAGCAGACTTAGGCCTGGTGATTTCATGTCAAATTTTCATTTACAAGTTACCCACTGAACTGCAGCCGTAGATGCGAAAACATCCTAAAATGTAACTTACATCTGGTACATTTATAGTATATTTTCAAATGTATGTTACGTATTCTGTAACTTTATCTAAGCCAGCCATTTTCAGTCCACAAAATTTGCATATCTGCACATGGTCACATTCACAGAGTAAGTAGTGGCTGACCATCGATATAGTACTTCTAGACACCTCGCGCACTTTAGACAATTTTATCAAATACATTAAACTATTTATTCTGTTTTCTATTTATTCTGTTCGTTTCATAATTCCTTTTTAATTTTAAATGATTTGGCATTTAACTTCATGTGTGATCTTTTTAAAAATTAATTAGAGCTCGACCTCAATTGATATAACTTTTTTTTTGTTTTTACAGGCTAAGCATAATTAATAAAGCTGTTCACACTTTTCCGATCCCGAATATGTATAATATATATTTTTTAAGAGTGCTGATACAAAGTACAACTTATTTCGTGGATGTGAACATGTGCAGATATGCAAATTTTGTGGACTGAGAACCTTTCGATATAAAACGAAGTCTTCTATCCATACTAATATTATAAATGCGAAAGTAACTCTGTCTGTCTGTCTGTCTGTCTGTTACGCTTTCACGCCTAAACTACTGAACCGATTTCAATGAAATTTGGTAGAGAGGTTGTCTAGACCTTGAGAAAGGACATAGGCTATATTTTGTCGCGAAAAAAGGCTTAAGGGGGTGGTAATAAGGGATGAAAGTTAGTATGGGAGATCGTCATTATTCAAAGATAAAACCATGAAACTTTATATTTAGGCACTTAATACTAAATCCATCCATACTTCCATACTATCCATACTATATATTAATATATTATTATATATTAATATTATAAATGCTAAAGTAACTCTTTCTGTCTGTCTGTTACTCTTTTACGCCTAAACGGCTGAACGGATGTTGATGAAATTTGGTATGGTGATAGATGATAACCTAGAAATGGTCATAGGCTATAAATAATCACGCCATCGTTCTTAGGGGGTAGGTAGATAACTAAATTGAGTTAGTGATTTTTAGTCGTTTTTGTTGGGACTTTTGCTCTTTCACGTCTAAACGGCTGAACGGATTTTGATGAAATTTAGTAAGGTAATAGATGGTTACCTAAAAACGGATATAAGATCAAATTGATCACGTCATCGTACTTAGGGGGTAGGAAGTAGGCAGAAAACTGAATTGAGTTAGTGATTTTTTTATGGTTTTTTCTGGGAGTTTTGCTCTATCATGCCTGAACGGCTGAACGGATTTTGATGAAATTTAGTAAGGTAATAGATGGTTACCTAAAAACGGATATAAGACCAAAATGATCACGTCATCGTACTTAGGGGGTAGGAAGTAGGCAGAAAACTGAATTGAGTTAGTGATTTTTAATCGTTTGTTTTAAAAGTTTACCTCATTCACGCCTTAACGTCTGAACGGATTTTTATAAGACTTGGTTAATTTAAAGATAGAATCCTAGGCACGGACACAGGCTACTTTTTACGGCGTGAAAATACCTCATTCCCGCGGAAATCTAGCGTGATCGTGTTAAGAAGCGCATGACGCCATAGCTACTGAAATGATTTTGATGTTTTTTTTTTTAAACTGAGTGTTAACTAAGACTTCAAGTTAGTATTTAATCACTTTTCTAACTTAGAGGGTAGGTAGGCGCCATAATTTATGGAAATTATGATAAAATTTTGATGCAACTGTCTTTATTTTACTTCAGTTTTACTTGATCGAAACTTAGCGACATTCCATCACACTACTTAACTTATAGGGTAGGAAGGTACCAAAATTCAGACAACTTTTTACTTCGGGAAAATATCTCATTCCCACAGGAACGTATACATAGCTACTTATCTACAACATTAAAACTCTGTCTAGAATCACATTACGCCAAAACTATTGATCTGATTTGTATACATCGGGGGTTGGCAGGTAGGTATGTTAGTAGTATTTTAAACCGATTTACTTTTTATATTTACTAAGGAAACCTTCGGAGCTATCCATTATGTGCTTAGGTTGCTTTTGAACAAATTTTGATGTGAAGTTGAGGACCGGAACACGATAGAGGGACATTGTTGCAGGGGGACTTACAGCCGGGAGAAAACAAAAAAACTTATGCGGACGAAGTCGCGGGTAAAAGCTAGTATATTATGGTTATCCACACCGTATCCGGTAACGGCGACTCCTAGAATGTTTAGTCCGGGTTGGTAGGGTGGCGCGCTCCACTGTGACTCGCAAAACCAAACTTTGACTTAAAGGTCCGGTCGCACGAGTCACAGTAGAGTTGGCCAGCGGAATTATAGGTGTAGGTATACGAGCGCTTTGGTCATGTCTTCCGTACTTGGCGCTTTACGTCCAGGTCGTTATATAACGTCTACTTTATCATACCATCTACAGGTTATAAAGTCAATGCATCCTCAGCTATCTCCAAGAACTGTTTTATACGCATTGCACCACCTGTGTCTTCCTACAAAAGTAGACATTAAGAAAATATATTAGTACTTAAATGAGCGTAATGAATCTTCTATTTACTAGATTTGTAGCCTAGGTTTTAAATTTATAGGTACGTTGTTTAAATTGTAGTTAGTGGAAGTTTTAAAGCTGGTAAAATGTGATTTTTGTGAAACTTGCGATTATGTTTTGAGCTATTAAAGATTGTAGTTTTAATGGTATCTACACACCAAAGCCGCTAGTAGGCCGCCGGGCTAGGCCGGCGGCTTTACGTCATACGAATGGCATCTGTCTAAAAAGCTGGCGGCTTTGCTGTGTAGACAGCATTAAGTATTTTTTGGGATAAAACTTTTCGCAATTGATTTGATTAGAATAAAAGGCACTTACATGCTTACGATGACGTCGCGTTTACAGTTTAAAGTTTAAAGTTTTTATAAAATAGACAAATCTCGGTTTCATATCAAACGTCAAATTGTAACCACCCACGGTTTAAGCATAGAATTCGAGATGAATTATATAATGTTCTCTTAAGCTAAATTGAAATTGAAGTTAAAGACGTGGCGTAATTTTTACCCGACTACGGCAAAGCCAAAAGGAAGGGTAATGTTTTTGGAAGTCTATGTATGTTTAGACAAAAATCTTTACTCAGTGATTAATTTTGAAAACCGGCCAAGTGCGTGCCTTTCACTATTGATATTAAGCAAAATAAGCGAAAAAATCATGTTTGTTGTGCGACAGCCTGGTGACAGACGGACGGACAGAAGGACAGCCAAGTCTCACCAAGTCTCAGTAATAGGGTCCCGTTTTCACCCTTTGGATACGGAACCCTAATAAAAACCTTTTGAGTTTCAAGTTTCATCACAACGACTTACATAACCAACTTGATTAGGATCTAATGTACAAAATACAAGTACACCACTCAAAACACTTTGATCTAACCAAAATTCAGGTTCTCACAATTTCAAGTGACACTTATCAATATTTTGGGAACGACTTTGTATCGGGATCAAGTTTGATTGCTTTTCCCTTTTATTACGGTCTGGGGACTTGTAAAAAATTACAACACTATCGAAGAGTAAGGTTCACTTCGTAACAAATTTACGAGACTTGTTCAAAAAGTATATTTCTTACGGAATTAGTTCTTGGTACTATCAACGTTTGGTGTTTGTTATCTTTTTTATCTATTTTTTTCTTGAGTTTACTTGGTTTATGAAAACTTTGAGGATTAAATAAAGGGGGTGGGTTTTGGGAAAATATTTTTGTTTTAGTAGGATGTTAGGTCAAATATTATTTCGATTTATACAATGAGTTTGCTTAGTGCGCGATTTGGTCTAGATTTGAATATCATCATCATCATCATTAAATATAAGAACTTCGCTCTTGTCGGTGGAGACTACGCCACTCCGCTCTGTTTTCTGCCATACTTTTGAGCACCTGGTACTACACAACTTCTATCCCCTCTTTCATTTGATCTACGTAAATTCTTCGTGGTCTCCCTCTCTTTTGTTTTCCTTCTACTTTTCCTTCCAAGATGTTTTTTTATAAAGTCGTATCAGGTGACCCAGCATCTTTCCTCTCCTTCTAGCAATGGTCTTTAAAATGTCTCTCGTCTCGCCCACTAATAACAGAGTCAAGATTTGAATATAGGAAAATAGAATGCCAAATGGGTCAAAAACAACCCTTAAGGCGCTATATAAATAATTTTTCTTATTCTTTTTCTTATACCTACTGCAAAGCGAATGTTGCCATTTTTATTCAGATCAGATTTTATTATTATTTATTTAGATGAGCACTAAAGTTTTATAGAAAGTCTATTTTATTCTTTATAATAGAACGCCTCTTTCAGCATTTAATCTGTCACATCCCAGGAATCCTAGAACAATAGAAAATTGATTGTGTCTGGTTTAATAATGATTCAGTGGGAGGTGAGAGGTTAATAAATAAATTACGACAATTAGTGTTTTCATAAAATCATAATTTAAAAAAGTTTGCCAAGTTGAAATTTTACTAACCGAAAACACAACTAAGTAAATAAATTCAGCAGCGGGTTTTCTAGAAACTTAATTCAAAATGGCCACCAAAAATCGCGCTGGCTAAATTAAGTCATGCAAATCAGATGAATAAAAAAGGTAAAATATATTCATGGAGCATAATACCGCGTAATCCAGCTAGGGAATTAATTAAATTGTTCTTTGGATAATCTCATCTCTCACATGACGAGATAGTTTAGGATCCCGATGGATATTTTACACGTCTGTCTACATATCCTCAAACAAATCTGTCTTGTCTTGTTTCCGTTGTGGTAGCCCAATAAAGTAGATCAAAACTATGTATAGATAGATAGAATTAATTCAATTTGATAAGAAAGACGTAAACTTGATAATAAATTAGATATTTCTTTAAAATAGCGGATGGTTGAAAAAAATCTAAGTAATCATAAAACTGTATTTATATAAATATTTGTTGCTCTATTTTAATGTTCTACACATTTAGTTTAATTCAGAGGTTATGTAAACCGTTATTTAAATTAATCATAATATTTCTTATTACTTATAATGTGTATAGTAACAAAAAATATATTTATATTTTCTACCTGAGTTAGTAACATCGTTGTATAAAACAAGATGGTGGATAGTAAGGGTGTATTTATGAGAGCATAAAGGGATTTGCCTGTAAGTGAAATAGTTACTAAGTTCGAGTCGTATTTGTTATTTATAACGGTGTAGGTTGTATTAATGTAATGAAAACTTTTGTAAAAGGACCGCTTATATGCAAAGTTGTTATTTTATATAATTTTTGTAACTGAGATGACGTTGTAAGATGTAAAAAAACTCCGAAAATTATTTAAAAATTTAAGTAGCTTACCGTTTAATTACTGTTATTGAAACTAAGAAATGTTAGATAAGTAAATAAAAGTAATCACTAAAAACAGGCACCGTAGGAGTGAAATTTTAAATAAAATAAAAAAAAGATTTGGTTGTGTTATTCAGTTTTTCTAAGTCTAGCTAGATAATAAATTAATCGAGACACACGGAAGCGTGTCAAGACAAGTTCATGCTAAGTAACTGGCTAGCAAGCGCCTAGTGTAATATTACAAAACATATAAAAATATATACATAAGAATAATATACTTTTAGTAAATAAAACAAGTTTCATGACGAAATCGACTTAGAAAATATTATCATATAAACAAGCAGGTTAAAATACATCCAGCTAGCTGTAAGACTATCCTTGTATGCAAATAGAGCTCGCAACTAACTCTTGCAAGTGATATTAACATAATCGCCGGATGAAATGTAAATATTCAAGCTCGTTCCACTTTGGTTTTTCAAAGGAAAACTTCGTGGTTAGACTTGACAGAGGCTTGATTGAAGTTCTAGCTTGTTTGTTTAGAGCAGATGGAAAAATTTCTAGTGATGGTAGGATGGTAATAACTGTCATAAGATTTTTATTATTTTGATAGTAACATGTTGTGAAAATGTCAGCTCCTGTCGTACGTTACATATCTCTTTATACTATGGATTGCTGGCACCGACGCGTTGTAATAAACTAGTAACGCTTATGAATTTAAATATGAACAGATACGGTTGGTTGCCGCAGGTCGTGAGTTCGATTGCCATTAGAAACAAACTTGCTGTGATGTTAATAGAGTCTAGCCCCCTTACTACAAAACGAGGTTTAAAGATAGTCCGACGTTAGTTCGTTTCTTTTGACGTTTCGGCTATGGACAAGACGTCAAACTAAGCGGACTAACTTCGGACTATCTCTAAAACTCGTTTTGTAATAAGGGGGTTTGTGTTTATGTGTATAATATATAGGTATATATGTACAGGGATAGTATAGGTGTAGGTATAGGTATTAGGTATTTGGGTGTGGTACTACTTGACTTGACATGGGCAGAATCCACAAAAATAAGTAGTTGTCATTAATTAAAAAAGCTTTGTCACTATACTTTACAAGTATTAACATTATAAAAACCCAACATCAAAACATTGAATACGAAAACCTTCCTTACTTTCCATATTCCAAGTCTCATTTACACAAATTACAATTCCACATGACTATGTGAATGAATCATCAATCAAAATGAACCATTTAAAAGCAAATCAAGAGTAAATGAACCGGCCAAATTCAATGGAGACAAACTAATGTGGATTCAGCATTTGATCACATAAATTTGTTACACCATTCATCAATTATAGGGGCTAAAAGGCGTATTAATATTGGCCTGTAGAGTTAAGAATTTAAATAAGACTAGGCTTTTTAATTTTAATTTGTTATTTTAATGTGCAAGCTACAAAATTGAGAAGTTCTGATAAAATCTGTTCAGTAATAATGAAAGTTTCAGCTAGTTGAACGGAGCGTTTACTTTTTTGGCAAATAGTTATAACGACAATACAAAAAATTGAGTATAGAACGTTTTTTTTCTTAACTGTCGTATTTGTGTAAAAATTAAGCACTTAAATGAGGCGACTGATGAATGTGGATGACGCGAAAGAAGTGTGTTTGAATTGTAGCAAGTGGAGCGAAGTGGTTTTGTTTACCCTGATGGGAGAGAGACATGTCAGATATGTATTATGTACTGTTTATTAAGTAAATAGGATTAAACTGTTACAAGAATAACTTCTACTGCATTGCAAAGCATAGGTAACCAAACTTATTTCCTTAGTTATACAAATTACGAACTTTGACAAAACCAATTATGACTTCGAAACTTAACAATGCACGTATTAAGCGACCAAAACAAAACTCATCTAATTTCCTAAACCAAACCTAACTCTATGGTGTCGCCATAAATCGTCGTGTTATCGCTTTCCGGGCCACTTCATGTCAGAGGCGATCGTTCGGCGAACAATTGTGGCGAACTAGCATCCAACGTTTGTGGCGTTTTATTGTAATACCTCCATTATAGAGTATATTTGTGAAATGGTGTGTGGTTATTGTGTGACGTATGAAGATGGGTCAATGTGTGATTTGTTAAATTTAATAGCAAAGAATTTTTTTTATTTTTAATGATGCACAGTGTATTATTGCTCTTGCACTACAAAATTGCGATTTATTTGACCATCATTTTTTATTAGCCTATTTCGTCCCACTACTGAGCAAAAGCCTCTCCCATGCCAAATACTCCTGTTATTGGCTGCTTCCCACCAATCCTCCCTGAAAAAGTATAGGTCGTCACCCCTTCGTTTTTTGGGCCACCACCAAATAGATCATAAAAAAAATTAGACATGTACTTATCTTGTTCATTGTTGTTTGTTTTCGTACGTATCAGTTTAATCAAACATAATTTTGTTTAGTCATCTTATATGCTAAGAAACTAAAAACCGTTTAAACCGTCTAAACATAGCTTCAGGCAGTAAATAAAGACTAAAAACCTATTTGGATTGTCGCGTGTTTAATTAAAACAATATCTAAGTTGATGAAAGGTACATTAACTTAATACTCCATTAGACATCGTGCCGTCTCATTACAATTTTTGACAATGACAGTGACAGTTATAGGTCATTAGCCTAAGCGCCAAAACACACGGTGTAACGCAACTGCAACGCAACCGAAACTTTTGAGTTGCATCTAAGCTAATAGACCTCTTTAGAAAACTAGTTTGAAACGTTTCATTTCAGTTGCGTCGTGTGTGGTTTTCTAAAGGAGTCTATAGCAGAAACTTCGATGCAACTCAAAAGTAACTAGCAGTTTCAGTTGCGTTTCACCGTGTGTTCTGGGCCTTAGCCTAACTGGAAGTATTACTAATTGCCACAGATGACTTTGGCACTATAATTAATGATATCTAGAAAAAAGTAAATTATATATGGGCAATAACTTCTTTACATAATACTATTATAATATATTCTTTTAATAGTTAAGCTACAATATTGTAAGGATTCATTAAAATCTTTTCAGTATTTTTAAGAAAACATTTATGAAAAAACCATCCATTCATTTATCAGTACAAACATAAACGATTACAACATTTTCAATTCATAAACGATTCATTCACTTCTTTACAACAGGAACACAGTAAATCCTTATTAAAACTAAGTAGCCAATTAAAAATCTCAAACGAAACTGACATTTCAAAATGTCAGAATTTCAAAGACCCGTGACCACAAGCCACTAATTAGGAAGAGCCAACTCTACAGAAGTTAAAAAGAATTCTCACAAAGAGAATGTCTGGTTGCAGAATTTTTACTCTCAAAACTGAACACTAGGGGATCTAGACTCCTTTCAGATCTAAATTAGGTTTCCCAACCCCGTATCACGTCCCAGACGGCCTAAGTTTGAGTCTGATTCTAGTGCTCTGGCTGTAAGTCTAGGATTTACAGTAGATTTTATTTTATGGCTCGTCAGTATTTATTGATGAAGTGTTCTTAACAGCTTATTATTCTCTATTTTATTCCCTGAGACTCAGAACACACGGTGAAACCCAAATGCAACGCAACTGAAACTGCTAGTTACTTTTAAGTTGCATCGCAGTTTCTGCTATAGACTCCTTTGGAAAACCACACACGACGCAACTGAAAGGAAACGTTTCAAACTAGTTGCGTTCACCGTGTGTTTTGGCGCTTAATTAAATACAACACAGCCAATAACAAAGAACAATAGATTTTATTTTATGGCTCGTCAGTATTTATTGATGAAGTGTTCTTAACAGCTTATTATTCTCTATTTTATTCCCTGAGACTCAGAACACACGGTGAAACCCAAATGCAACGCAACTGAAACTGCTAGTTACTTTTAAGTTGCATAGCAGTTTCTGCTATAGACTCCCTAAGAAAACCACACACGACGCAACTGAAACGAAACGTTTCAAACTAGTTGCGTTCACCGTGTGTTTTGGCGCTTAATTAAATACAACACAGCCAATAACAAAGAACAATAAATTACAAACTGGTAAGTATGCAAATAAGAATTTAAGTTATGCCTTATCAGTTACTTGAAGTATTAATAGGCTTAGCTAATGCTATCTACACACCAAAGGCGCCGGCATGCCGCCGGGTTAGGCTGGCGGCTTTACGTCGTACGAATGGCAGCTTTTAAAAAAGCCGGCGGCTTTGGTGTGTAGATAGCATAATGTGCAAATAAATATACATACATCTCACGTCACGCCTCTCTTATATCGAGGTAGGCAAAGACTATTTTCCTTTACTAGCTACGATCCAAACACTTCCTTTGCTTCATCCACATTCATCAGTTGTTCATACTTGCACGTTGGTTTTGTGTACTCCTGAGTTGGCCCTTCCTTAGTTAATCATGCTAATTAGAAATCAGTTTGGACTCAGTGCCAGCCAATTTACTTAATTACTATGAATAATATCTGAACTTACCTTTTTCTATATTTCATCATTTTCTATATTTTTTCTATATTTTCTACTTTTTCTATATTAATTATATTAATTTTATTGTATGTTTCTGTGTTTATGCCTGAGATTTGTGAATCTTAAATTAAAAAGAGCAACCCTACAGAGTTTCTACGAAGAACCTAGCAAGGTTCTTCTCTGGGGAAAACTGCACTCTTGCGAATCTAAGTGTTGTCAAAACCTACAGGATTAAATGATTTTTCATTTCATTTTCATTTCATTTCATTTCATTTTCTTTTTATTTCATTTTCATTTCATCTGAATACACATTTTGAAATCCTTTTGCCAACATTTATATCCTTTAAAATATTGTCGTCCCGATTATAAACAAGAATTTCGTAATATTATAGCCTTTTACAGACGTACTTTAAGTTTTATGATTATCGTAAAAAGGTTGTTACTCAGTTGTTACTTAGACTTTGAAGAGGCAATCAAACTGTATTGTGTTTCAATCGGTCAATTTATTTTATGTTCCAATGTTTATAAGAAGTAACCGTGTTAAACCCTTTGGACGCCAATGACCACTTTAGTCGCAAATTGTTCGCGTGGCTGAGACGCCGCTGGCCTTAAGTCGTCTAAATTTGGCCATTTTTATAACAATAATTTTGTTTTATATAAGATGCCCTACCGCCTGTGTTAATTGATATAATATAATTGATATAATACTAGGCTCAGTGGCGTTGGGCGTGTATCAACGTCAAAAATGGCTGGCGTGCAAAAGGTTAAAATGAATTTAGGCAATATTTGTGACATTTGTGACATATTTTACAAGCCTTTGTAAAACAGTGGGATCTAATAGCTGTAGGGCTAGCTGTATCTGTGACACATTAGCTCATTCAATACAATTCAAGCTCCTTGCACCCAAGTCTGCAAATTTATAATATGCTTAGTTGTGTGTAGGCAGAGTACCAATGCCATTTTTTGACACATTTTGGTCGCAATCAGTGCAATACTATGTTTGGCGGAATACCAAATGTGTCAAAAATCCCATTGACACTCTGCTGACACACAACTAAGGCTGTTGTGTGTTTCAAACTCAATTAAATATACATTGTTCTCCAATTATGTTAGGTTAACTGTCTTTTAAACGAATTATTTAAGGACGTCTTCAAATAAATACAAAGTCCTTAATTATTATCAAGGTTCTTTGAATTTGAAGTAAGTAAATGAGTTCCTGAACTCCTTTTAGGCTATTTCAACGTTTAATACGTTTAATTTAAGGAACAGTGTTGCTGATAATAGGAAAATAAGTCAAAATAATAAAAAATAAATAAATGTAAGTACCTAATACTTGTTATAATAAAAGAAATGAAATGAAATGATCATTTCATTTCAAAAGTACTCCATATTATGTGTACCTGCTAATAACAAAATTCAATAAATTATTATCATAAAGAGAAAAAGATTTTCTTAGGCTTCTTTTACGAAGTCCAGCTTAACTTTAAATTATTAAAAACTTGATAGATTTTTATTATGTTTACAATAAAAGTCCCTTTTTAACTAATTTGAATTAAAAACTTGCTATCTTAACACGATTAAACAACAATTTTAATTTATTTACTCACTCCTTTAAAAAATTACCAACTTAGTAGAAACTCAACTTAATTGGCAACACAGTTAAGAAATTTTACAAAGTAAGTAGCCTCTTGTTTCGATATAACTTTTCAATTACGAACAATATTATTGGCCGTTAACGGCACATTAAGTTTATTGCTATTGAATTGTATTACAGAATATTATACTGCGTTTCAAATTTTATGAGAAACTGTGTTTAATGTATCGCTGCGAAGTAATTTTCAATTGAGGTTTTCTTATTGTGATATTTCTGGGGTTCTATAAAAGCTTTTACCTTTCGTGCCATTTCAGTCCTATTTTTACTCTGGATTTCTGTAAATAATACGGAATATTTTCGTGTTAGATTTTAAGCTTTAACTTTAAAAGCTTTTAATATACCATCAAAAGAAGTGTACTTTTGCTTCGCTTGGCATTGCCATTTTATTAGAGAAAAATTAATTGGTATCTTATTTCAAAATATCTTGATGGTATCTATACACCAACTTCATTCGTCGCAAAAATCCTCGAAACTTTCGTAAGCCGACGGGCCGGCTTCATTTGTCAAAAATATTTTAAAATGACGTAAGCTGCTGGATTGGCGCGGCTTTGATGTGTAGCTACCATAAAACTTCAATAATATAATTTTTATTCGAGATGCTGTGCAATCTACTCGTACTAAAATCCACCCACAAATACTTACTTAATTTTGTAATTCTTGTTATTAGTTATTCACTCAAAGAGAATAATAATAACAACTCGTAATTGTCTGTCTATAGATAGAACATAAATGAATAATGTAGACAATAAAAGAAAATATCAATACTAGATATTGTAACAAAGAAAACCCACGCAAAAGCCTAACAAATCTACTGAGAAGAGGTTACGTAAGACAAACGCGGTCGTTCTACCCTCAGCTTTGCATACCTAGCCTATTCATATTCAAATTTGACACCTGACTAGATTTCTTGATTGTGGTTTTACTCTTCTTGGCGAATATCACACCACGCACCGATTGGCTTCCAAAAAAACTGGAAACGAAATCACCGCAGACCTAGGCGAAGATGGAGAGACGAGCTCGACTCATTCAGCGAAGAATGGAAGGTCCTAACGCATAGCAGAACTATAGTCTGTCCAAAAAGAGTAGAAATTAAAAACTGGTAACACTGTAGTGTCTCGTTTTTGTCACATTGATTCGAAAGGAAGAGATTCGATTTGAAGCGAAAGAGGTGTGTTTGGATCGTAGCAAGTGGAAGGAAGTGGTCTCTACCTACCCCAATGGGTGAGAGGCGTGACGGATATGTATGTATGTAATTCGAAAGAGACGAGACGGTACTGTGTGGCCACTTTTTAATTTCTACTCTTTTTGGACAGACTGATTAATTGTAGATAGAGAGTAAGGAAGGAGGTCTTTGCCCTGTCAAATATTGTGAAGATTTGTTGCTTGGTATCCAATTACCTTTGCTATTGAAGAGGGAGTAGCGCATTTCAGCAAGTTGCGCAGATATTTTCGATGGGTTGTACGTAGTATTACTGTACAACTATTTATTAATTAGTTTTAACCAAATCCCGAAACCGTCTCTGCAAATCCGTAACATTATTTAGCAATATCTCGATAGTACTTTATAAAGGACATAAAAACCACAGAAGGGACCAGAAAGGAAACATAAAAGTATACTTGTCGTCAATAAATTGCAGGATATAACAATTGAAAGCAACGTTTGTCCCTCTTACGACCTTTGAAGGAACACTTTTGTCCAGAAATGGCTCGGGTGTTCCGGAAATGGGATTAGGTAACAGCGTTGGTCTCGTCGACGAGATGTTTGTTTAATGACTATTTTTAGGCTGTTGTTTTATTATGAAGCACTCTTTTTATTTTAAAAGTTTTTTTTTTATAAAAACTATTGGTACTGGCTGGAAATTGTTTATGGGCCAATTTTGTTTTTTGTTTGGCATGGTCTGTGCTGTCTAAAAAAATAAATGCGTGAAATTATTATTTTAAAATGAATGTATTTTAATTTATTGTTTATCTGATGTAACATTATTTCATTACACAGAGTGTAACAGAAACGGGGTATTATGCCGACATGCAGCGATAGTCCTCATAAACCTGAACAACTTTCCCCAAGGGACATGGGCCGTAACCTGAAAAAATTTTTGGATCGCCCATACTTACTCGATGAGCTGATCGGACATTTTGTATGGGGAGGCTATTTTTAGGGTTCCGTACCTCAAAAGGAAAAAACGGAACCCTTATAGGATCACTTTGTTGTCCGTCTGTCCGTCTGTCAAGACCCTTTTTCTCAGGAACGCGTAGAGGTATGAAGCTGAAATTTATATCAATTACTCAGGTCTACTGTCCCTTGAAGCTGTGAAAAAATCAAAGTTCTAAGCCAACGCAATCAAAAGATACAGCCATTTATGCCGCAAATTTTCGACACTTGCAAGGGAATCAAAACCTACAGGGTGCTTCCCGTGAACTCAGAATCTTGAAATTTGGTACGAAGCAACGTCTTATAGCATAGATAAAGGAAAAATTACGAAAACCATAAATTTTTAGTTACATCACAAAATATTTTTTTTTTAATAATCTTAAACTTACTACCCATTTCCTCATAAACGCGTAGAGGTATTAAATTGAAATTCATACCAAATACTCAGGTCTATAATACCTTTAAGCTGTAGCAAAATAAAACTTCTATGTCAACGCAATCAAAAGAAACAGCAATTTAAGCTGCATATTTTGAAACTCGCAAGTACTTGCAAGGGAATCAAAACCTAAAGGGTACTTCCAGTCGACCTTGAATCTTGAAATTTGGCATGAAGCAACGTTTTATACCACACATAAAGGAAAAATTCCGAAAACCTTAAATTTTTAGTAACATTACAAAATATATATTTTTTAATAAATATAAACTTATTACTTTTTTCCTCATGAACGCGTAGAGCTATCAAGTTGAAATTCATATCAAATACTTAGATCTAATTGCCTTTAACCCGTGAAAAAAAAAAAATAAGTCAACCCGAAAACGCAAAACGCAAAAGTACAACCATTGATACCGCATATTTTGAAACTCGCAATCTTAAGGATGCCGTGACAGATGGATCATGTAAAAGATATTATTTAAATAACCTAGGCGCTGCAAACGGCCATTGTGAATGCTTGCATTTTGAAATGTTTAATATCAGAGTGATAACTGTATATAGGTCACCACAATGTCAAATTAATGTTGCAATAGAATGTATAAATACAACAATATTCGGCAGCAACCTCAATATGTACACTTTATCTTCTCGTCTTATTGTTGTGGGAGACTTCAATATAGATTTTAGAATGAATCCCCAAAATGGAATTTCCACATATTTTTCCTCCATAAACATGTTTCCGTTAATAAACAGTAGCACTACACGAAGTTGTACAACTATTGATAACGTTTTTTCGAACTTCAATGTTCAATGTGGTACTATTCACACCTTTTTCAGTCACCATTTACAGGTCTGGTTCAAATTTAATACTTAATTAATATTTTTGAACCAGATTTCTAAATAGTGACTAAAAAACTTAGTAAATAAATAACTTTAATAAAAGAACTTTCGCAAGTCTGCTGCAAGGCTAGTATAAGTGTTTCAGTTATATTATAGATAAATGATATGTGTTAATATAAAATAAAGGATTACTTAAACGATAAAGAGATCTTTGTCTTAAATTTATGCTCTTCCATCTTTCCCCATTGTAATGTTATGAATTTCATTTTGCAATAAAAATACCATAGTTATGACTCGATTGTCGTAATGAACGAACTTTGTAAACCTTGCAGGTTTGTACGGAACCCTCGGTGCGCGAGTCCGACTCGCACTTGGCCGGTTTTTTTTTTTTTTCAAATTACGACTTATGTTCCTTGGGGAAAGTTATTCAGTTTCATGAGGACTACCGCTGCATTTCAGCATTATACCCCCTATATACTTGAGTTACAAAAATCTTAAAACATATTGAACATTAACTTTATGGAGCTCTGCAAAATTTAGTCCATCTAAATACCTAGGTACGTACATTGAACGAATTGAATCAATTAACTAAACAATTTTAGAATAGCCACCTATTAGGAGACAAGATAATTGAACAAGGACAAGCAAATCCAGCCAAAGAATTTCTATCCTTATTCCCAAAGAATTAAAGGTTTAGAAGACTGCATTAGATATAATGGTCTAAAATGCAGTTTGTAAAATTTAACAAGGGTCATTCTGGTAACGTTACAGGCCATTCCAATACTATGATTGTGTGGTTATTGAAATGGGGTAGAAAATTGAATTGGGAAAGGCGGAAGTTCATTTATTTGAACTACTTTTTGATATTTTTCTGAGAGTCACTAAAATGACAGTAGGTAATGTTATTGTCTAGCTATCATTCTAAATATTTCGTGTTTTTTGATTAGTAGCAAGTGGCGGAAAAATCTCTACCTATCTCCATGGGACACAGTTGTGACGGATAAATTATGTTTAAATATATTTAAGTAAAAGATATTTTTTTATTTTATTTTATGGGTCAGTAATATGAGTTACCTGTTCGTCATCTCGCACCAAAGCAAAAAATCAAGGGAAAAACCTGGGTGCGAGTCTTTTGGGTGCAAGATGACAAATAACTCAGTAATATTTTTAGATTTATTTAATCGGCAAGAGTTAACTCTTAATAATTTTCTAAAAAACCTGTAACTAAAAAATTCTAATTACGGTACATTTAGCAAGAATTTTTTAGTACCTAAATGCCTCCTGCCAAAAACATCCTTGATACTTTTGGCGGATAAAAAAATAAATTTAATACATTTCAAAGGACGAAAATGTACCTACACATTATAATATCTTTTTATGGGTATCGTAAAAGAGATGGCTTTCACCTAGCTCATTATAGGGTGTGGGAAGTCACAAGAAAATAGATTTTTATGTAAAAAAATGTAACTGGCAACCTTTTTTTATTGGAATAATATTCAAAATTCGAACCCGTATCCGATGTTGCCATTGTAATTCTGTTTTATTTTATTCAGTTGAGAATATTTTTTTGAGAATGAGTTTTTTAGTAAAGAAAGATATCGTGTACATAAAATTTACATCAGTCAAAATTACTTACGTATGAAATGATTGCATAGTTAAGAGACGTCATGGATAAAATTTTGGCATTTTAAAAGAGCTTAGTTGCAAAGTCTTGATTTAAATTTTATAAAAAAATATGTAAAATATAATTAAATACTTAGAGTACTATTTAATAATATTTAAGATATAGGAGTTAATAATAATATACAGAGTACAATAAAATGCAGTAAATTACGAGAATAAAAATAACCTCGAAAATATCGGTCGCATAGTAAAAATATTTCAAAACTTAAAATACAACACAGGAACCAGATTTTAACGCCCCTCTCTAAAATATGGGGGGAACGCCTGAACTTTTGGCTTCTTGCCTCTTTCATAAAGTAAGTTCAATGGAAAAACTGTGAATTTTCTTACATAAGAATCATAAGATATTAGTTGGTTGTGTGTTGTTGTGTTAAAATGTTTTTATATTAAAAACTGGCTCTTACTTACACTTGCGACGAAAATGAAGTTGCAGTTTGATGTCAATCGGCACTTCAAAACCGCTAGACAAACGCCCTCTTGCGTTTTCTATAATGTTGGGAAAAAGTCACAGGTCAAACGCCTTTTGCGTTTTTTTTTGGGCATGTAACCGCAATCGAGTCGCGACCGCAATTGCATGAGTGTTTTTGCAGTTTTTTTCTACAATTGAGCATTTAATCAAAGTTAGCTCGTCATTTTATCCTATAACTGACAATTGTTCCCAGAAATGAATGTCATAAGAAGACAACACTATTAATTCCTTTGAGTATAGAATATATAAGGAGGTGCCATACCGTCTGGATCGCCGTGCCTGGTCTGGCGCAAAATAGCTACCTTTTTGTATGGAATTTCTTATCGTTTGACAGGTTATCTACCAAGAAAACTATGAAAAACTTGCGCCAACCTTGGCACGCTGTCATAAACTCATTTATATATAAAAAAAAAATGTGGCACCTCCTTATATATTCAATACTCAAATATTAATTCATACTTCCACCTATTATTTTCACAAAATCTTTTGTAACTTAGTAAAAAACAATGAAAAAGAAAAAAAAACATATTAAAATTTTCACTTTTTTTTCAACTCCACTTTAACCCTTCCCGCTCACCTCTCACACATTAAAACCTCGCCTCATTTTTGGCGTTTTGCATTAAAATTTCATAATACCAACCGTATTTAATTCGCATTTATCTGAGTAACCGTAAAAGTTTATAGGTTAAGACGGCCCTTGTTTGGGTGTTACAATGACTTTCAGGTACATTCACAATTTACAATGAGCATGAAGCTAGAAGCGGTAATTCTGCAAATATTAAAAATGACAATGTTTGAGGAAGATTGTTACTCTTCCACGCAAAACCCACTGTACAGCGGGCTTAGCACGGCGTGCCGCGACAATTATCTCACGTCATGCTGTCCTTATCACATTTAAAAGTATAGACAGAGACGTAAGCGTGACAAACGCAAAACAACGTCTTGTCACGGAGTGCATGCTAAGCTAGCATATTTCAATGAAACTTTCCATTATTGTAGCTTGCACATCAGCATAACACATAGGATATATTTTGCAATATTTTGTAAGTTTTTCAAGATATTATGACAATAGACGCGTAAGTTTAAGTCTCTAAATTTACTATTTTAAAAACTATTATCCTTGTGTCACTATTATAGAAATGAATCTGAAAAAAGGTGAAGGAAAGCGTGTCTAAAGACGTAGGTAAACATAAAGTTTATCTATGTCATTAGACACAAAGTAGGCACAGACCTTTATTCTTTTCATAACTTTCTACTATACCGTAAGAGTGAACTCAATAAACGCAGCATTTGTTTAAATAGAGTTACATTTAACAAACACATATATACGGGAACTCTGATATGACATGCTCATTGGAAATGCATGACGAGAGTTTTGAATGAAAAACTTTTACAATTTGAGTTCAGTAAATAATTTCCTGGTCCGAAATAAACCGATTGTTTGTATTTAAGATTGAAATAGGAACATATCTATATTCGTACTTTCGAGTATATTAAGAGAATGTTATTTATTTTATGTCTCTTTCCTCTTTATTGGTTAGGCGACTACAGGGGACTACAAGGGCACAAGTCTACTCTCCTATGAAAGCGATTAGACTGTAATCCTCTTTCATTTGAAGAATGCGAATTGGTCGATTTTACATACCTACACTTTTTAAAATCTATTAATTACATTACATAATATTAATTTACCTATATAGTATTTTAAAACTAGTACCTAGTAAAAGGTTTGAATATCAAAATATCTAACTACTGATAATTTGGTTGAAAGTCAATTAGGTAAAGTTGAAATCTATCTAATCTCTCTTTAACTACTCTTTGCCTACCCCGAGGGGAGAGACGTGAGAGATGTGTTTTTATAACTCTTACATCAGGCAATTCAGGCGATAATCTAAATAGAAGCCACTACATTTAAGAAAATAATTAATTTACGCCATGTCTTGCTAGTAGACGTAATTTTCTTTCCAACCATTGTCTTTCTAGATTGATTCTTGACATTTTAGTTAGTCTGTATAATAAATATCATGTAATATCATTTACTACCAATAAGCTCTAATTTGCTTTCAAAGCTTTTTCAATACCTACATGATGTCAGATTAGTTCTGAACTTTATTAGTATCAGACAATATCATAAAGGGATTGGCTATTGAAAGGTTGACAGTCTGATATGTTACAATTCTGATTTTAGACTAAACTATAATACATTAGTACTGATTGTATTTATAAATATTGCACTAAAGGCTGCCTGCGATTTCGTACGCATTTATAGTTATATTTTGAACAAACAAAATCTTATAACAATATAGGTAGCCTATTATACTAAAAAAAGCTATAGTTGTAGTAAAGTGTGACAGAAACTATTCAACCCCAAAAAAACTACTTTTGGTAAAGGTATTTTTTTCATGTTAACACACTTACAATCTTAGCAAGCTCTATGCCATTAAAATTTTTCAGATTTTCTAAAAAATATTCAGTCAATCTATAAAAAACGAAAAAAGAAAAAAATAATAAATCACAATTAATCACGATTATATTTTTATATGTCATAAAAATATGACATAATATTGTATGTTATATAATAATATAATAATGTACAATAAAAATAGTGTTATAATATTATATAATATCAAAATATGACATATAATATTTTATAAATATGTCATATAAAAATGTAATCACAGTTTGCGATTCTTTACCACAATAAAATAAATCATAGTACTTTTCTAGTCCATCCAATAATAAATATAAGCGTCTAATAATAACAGCTTCGTCTAGACATAAGCCACTGTCCTCAGTGCGGCTTGCAAAGGCTTAAGGGGGCTCTGACGTGACTTTATTAGTTTACGCATGAACTTTAAGGCATAGGTTCTATATAATATGAGCTTTCATATTATTATTAGTGTAGCAATATGAGTTTAATCTTAAATGATGAAGCATGGATTGTTTATGTGTATATTTTATGGGTTTATGGAAAAGACCTTCTAATAAAAGTTCATCCAAATCTAGAAGTCTATAAGCACAGCCACATATACCAAACCATCCTATTATTCAATAGTTTGCCGAATGAGATAAAATAAATAAATAATGTTCATATATTTAAGAGTAAGTTGAAGATATTATTATTAACTAAAAATTGTTATTCTGTTTCTGAATTTAAGCTTTTCAAAGTTTTATAAGTATTAATTAAGCAACTGTTTTGATGTCATTATTTGTTCTTTTGTTGTTATTATTAAGTACCTAATGATGATTTCTTTTAGACTTTTAAGTATTTTGTTTAATTGTTTTATTTGATAATTTAATTTAATTTTATAATATTTTCGCACACAGTGTAATGTACTGTTTTTAGAAAATAAACTACTTACTTACTTATTATTCACTTTGTCGCAGGCGCTTGTGGTGCCTTGTGTAAAGTAAAAGCAAAATTTTAATTTCAATTTTTGATGATACTTTGTCAAAGGGGATAATAATTAAAATTTTATGCGGCAGCAAAAAGCTGATAATTTAATTAAAAGCAAAAATGTAAGCTGCTTTTTAGTGCATTCAATTTATTTTAAATAAGAGATAATTACTTAATTAATAAAATATTATTTTAAAGAGTGGCCAACAGCATATTTTAAAAATTGCCCCGAAAATTTTAAACTATACTATTTTTGTTAAAGGAAAGATTTTTTCTGATATTCATCTAGCAAACAAAACAGGGCTAAATTTCTATTTAAGTTTCAAATGTGATAGAACATGCATAATACTATAGTTTTGTTATTCACGAGTCAATAATTTCTCTTTATGAAGTTACTCAGTAACTCTAACCACAAAGTGCATCCAATCCTCATTCTACTATGTTCCAAGTTTGTTTCATTGATGTTATAATCAAATAATGTTTCAATTCATGTTAAGTTTAAGCGTTAATACTGCAATATAAAATGCATTGCTTTTGTACGTTTCGGTGCAAATACTGAATATAGTTTGATAAACATTGAAAATTTTATGTATCTCTGTTTATCACTTTTCACACCTTTGCGTTAGATGGAGATAAACATAAATCTGGAAGTGTAAAATAACCTGCCGTAAATTAAACATGATGTGAAGCAAAAAAAAAATCATATTTTGTGATAAACTTTTGTGAAAAACTTAGAATAAAACTGTGACTGAGAAGCTGCCAAATAAGGATTTTTTTTATGTCCAATAGCATACATGTTTGCATGGATATGTTCATTTTATACCAAATATCACAGAACAGTAAAATTAAAATCATAAAAAAAATACTTCAAAAACCTTACCACGGAAATGGAAATTTACAGGCCATTTAACATTTCTAAGAACCGCCTTTTCAATCAATTAATATATCATTAACGAGTACAACCCTGTTTCGAGTGAAATACTTAAACCCGAACTGATTTGTATCCCTTAGGCATTAGAAGCGTAGCTATTAATTGAAAACTAATGTAAACTAAATGTACTCTCTGTATATCACTTACGTCTATGATTTGTACCTTATTTACACGAGGGAATTATAAACAGTTTGATATGTATTTACTCAGTTCTGTTTGCTGACATGTTTAATATTATTACTAAAAATATTGATATACGCTTTTATCGTATACTAGCTGTCCCGGCGAACTTCGTCCCGCCTTAGAATGAACTTTATTGTGTAGGAATAAAGTTCAAATTGACTCTACATTTTAGTAAGAAAACATTTGTATGGGAAAAAGAAAAGGTCTGTTTTAGGGCTTTTCCGGCAATTATTCGAATTTTTCTCACCGTAAGAACCATCCTTGGACTTCAATGAACATTTAAAAAAAAGAATTAGCGAAATCGGTCCAGCCGTTCAGGCGTGATGCCGTGACAACGGAAAACGGGTTTCATTTTTATATATATAGATTTTGTTATTCATATACAATTTAAATATCAACGTTTAATGTCCAAATTGGTCAATACATTTGAGAAACCGTTTCGGTATGATTTACTTACTAGGTAATTCAGAAATAAACTTACTAAATATAATAGTATAGCTATTATATTTAGTTATTAGTGTCCAACTGCTGGGCAAAAGTCTTTCTCCTTTTCCGCTACTCGTCTTCATCCTAAACCATATTCTACTCACCTACTTTCAAATAATTAGGCCTCGTATATTTTAGAACCAAATATTGACATAATTATAAGATTGTATTTAATTAACAGTATATTTCAGGTTGTTTCTAAGAAAAGCGTATTTAGGTTTTCAGTCCATAATTATATAACGATATTAAATAAAGTAAGTCCTCTCAATTTCGTACACCAAATGATCTCAGTACAAAAAGGAAAACTGTTCTCATCTTAATAAAGGAAATAGACCTTTGTAACATTCAGAAACATTGTTGCTCTTTCATTCTCATTAGGCGCCGAGTTTTCAAACAACAACGAACCTTTTATGAGAACTAGAATTGTTTTAGTTTAAATACTTTTTCGGGAGAAATTAGGTAAAGAACAACTTTATTAAGTAAAATGTAGAGATGTTACGTAACTTAAAATATTAAATGAATCTAGGTAACTGACTGTCGTTTTGAGATATACTATCTATTATATTATTTGACTGTAAGATGGATTAAAATAGATTTTACTACACATTTATTATTCGAAGTCTTTAGTCAAGGATAGAAAGAGTTCATTAAATTTAATATAGATTTTGTAATTCTTATCATAACAATGCTTAGAAGTTGTAAACCTTTGTAATACAGTTACCTATCAAATTGCATAAACGTCATCATAATTACAATGAAAGTAACCAATAACCTTTTGATAATAAGATTTGTTGATTTAGTAAAATCAACGATATTAAGTCTAAATTCCCGCAAATTTCATTTACGAAGCACCACGTTAATCATGTATCGTAGAACCGTACAATAGTCACCGTGGCAAAGCTTAAACAATGGCTTGACAATAGCATGACAATAGCCTGACAATGTCCTGACACCGTTGAACAAAAGCCAGACCAGGATAAGTATGATATGCAGAGGTGGATTCAGGTTTTCAGTTGAAAGATTCTATAATCTGACCAAAACAATTTAGAAAACCTTGTCTTATGTAGCTATCAGTGTCCCACTGTTGAGCAAAGGCCTCTATGGAAAACGTAACAAAAAATAACCAAGGAGGAGGTAATTCGATCGTACTGTACTCGTAGTAATTTTTGTTCTCTACATTATAAGAATAACGGAACACAATTATTGTTATATTAAGACTAAAATTTCATATAATTCTAAGATATGTGAGCATGTAATCGAATTTTTTAAATCCTTTTCATTATATGCAATGATTATTTTATAGAGGGGGTAGCTTATAAGTTTCGAGAAAAAAGCTAGACCAAATAAGTGAACCCACGTTTATCTAAGGCCTTACAGAAAATAGTCTTCTTGAGTTTTCACCTCTCCTAGATCCGGCCCTCAATGAACACAAATTCAACACCAATCCATGGACAATTCGTTCGTTTGTTTTGTAAAAGACGTCCGCTTTATTTCCATTCTGTAACAGATACTCGATTGCAATAAAACAAATACTTTATAGCGGATTTAATGGAGATATACTGTTATTTAAAACATCGATATTTTTGTTGCATGCATTTTTAAGGATTGTTTTCGTGTCGTTGATTTTATTACGCTAGAGGCCTAGTGAATGTTATTACAGCAGTGTTTTCATTTATTTTTACTCTATACATATAAACATACATATCTACAGCATACTTTTTTAAAATTTTTGTCTGTCTGTCACAATCAATTACAAAGTTCAAAACAATCTTAATTAATTATTTAACGATTTTTTTTTATTAGTAGTATGTTTTTAGGGTTCAGCTGAAAATCTGTTGTTGTGACCTTGAGTCACAGCAGTATGCTGAGCTGGATAACCTTTTCGGTATCTATGTTAAGTAAAATATTGTACCTTGAGTGATCCGAATAAAGCTTATTCTATTCTATTCTATTCTATTCTATTCTATTCTATTCTATTCTATTCTATTCTATTCTATTCTATTCTATTCTATTCTATTCTATTCTATTCTATTCTATTCTATTCTATTCTATTCTATTCTATTCTATTCTATTCTATTCTATTCTATTCTATTCTATTCTATTCTATTCTATTCTATTCTATTCTATTCTATTCTATTCTATTCTATTCTATTCTATTCTATTCTATTCTATTCTATTCTATTCTATTCTATTCTATTCTATTCTATTCTATTCTATTCTATTCTATTCTATTCTATTCTATTCTATTCTATTCTATTCTATTCTATTCTATTCTATTCTATTCTATTCTATTCTATTCTATTCTATTCTATTCTATTCTATTCTATTCTATTCTATTCTATTCTATTCTATTCTATTCTATTCTATTCTATTCTATTCTATTCTATTCTATTCTATTCTATTCTATTCTATTCTATTCTATTCTATTCTATTCTATTCTATTCTATTCTATTCTATTCTATTCTATTCTATTCTATTCTATTCTATTCTATTCTATTCTATTCTATTCTATTCTATTCTATTCTATTCTATTCTATTCTATTTATAGGCAGAGACCAATTCGCTCAATTTTACTCTATTATTTCACTTTTTAACCTTATCTAAACATTAATAGAAATTAATCATAATAATAAATTCTATTAATAAATAAGTGTCAAAAGTTAGAAAACTGTTTAATTGCTTTTGACTTTGAATCAGGCGTTGATTAAAGAACGCCTGTGATAAAGTGAACAACAAAATGTCCAGTTATTACAACTAATTTATTTATTAATCTGTGCAATACATATTATTTCACTAAATAACTCATTATATTATAACGTTTCCAATTACCCCAATACTAATATATGTGTTTGAATAGTAACTCCAAATGGATAACCTAATCTTTACCAACTTCATAAGGTCTTAATTAGCTCGGTACACTGATTAATACAACTTTTGCTTCAGCAGATAGAAAATCAGCGCAAATTATTGCAAACTAGTCGGAAGTTCTTTTGACAGGACCGCATCATATTTTTAGGAAATGAAGCCTTAAGTTTGGGGGTCCTTTTTCTAAGGACATTTGTACCAAGATGAATCTTTATATTTTGATAAACTTTTATGAGCTCTTCTGAGTAGTTTTGAATTGTTTTAAAGTGGTCAGAAGTTCTTCAATGTTTTTTATGCGAATCAATTCAATCCGTTAAAGCCATTTAACTGTATTGCCTTTGGGCAGCGCAAAACCGGTCGTTGTGGAGCCCCTTGGGGTAGGCTTTTGTTCAGCAGTGGACGTCCATGAGCTGACAAGATGATGATGATGACCTAACAAATATAAATTAATCTATGCCAGTATGAACATTCTGACTGACAGGCGTTTATTTTTAAAATTAAGGGCCACTTGTACCATCGGGCTAATCAAAATTAAAAATGTGTTTAAATACAACTTTTTATTTAAGCGTAAAACTTGTCCTGTTCCAAGCGTTAATCGTGATTAGTAAGCTGTCAAACTTAAACGCTCCTTGATGGCCAATTAAGGTAGCCTAATCATAATTAGCTAGTTCAAAATGGCGGAATGTCATCAGCTGACTCAGCTATTGTCATTCATTTCTATCTGCCGCAAAATAGATGAAGATTTATTTCAACAACAATCGAACTGACAATGACTTTGACAGAGAGGATCTATTTTTAGGGCATTTTTAGATGTAGGAAAAAAAATAAAAAGAGACATCACGACTGTATTTCTTAGAGCGCTATCTCTCTTTTAACTTATCTGTAAGTGTCAGAAAAAAGCAACAAATTATAAACGGAATTAGTTAAATATCATCTCAAATGGTGTGGTACAAGAAAGGCCTAAACGTAATTAGCGTTATCAAAATTAGCGAGTTAATTAGTTTTAGCTAATTTTATTTAAGATGAACTTAAATGTAAAATGGTACAAGTGGCCCTAAGTATACTATAGTTGTGATTTAAGCTAAGTCGAATTAACAAATGAATTCTAAAAATACAAAATTTAATTTACGTGATTCTATATTAAAACATCATCAAATAATTTAGGGCCCCAAAGTCAAATTCGAGGTCCCCAAACCCTAAAACCGGTCCAGTTTTTAAGAATACTCAGCGAAAGTTTCAATGTAATGTTTACCTCTTTGAAACTTACTTAGTGTGTGGTTCTTAAGTCGTTTCTCCATTAAGTCTTTGGTAAGTCGTACTTAAGTTAGTTTGGTAAGTTACAGGCTGGTATATTCAAGTCAGCTATTTGAGGGTTCAAAAAGGGACTGTTTCACTTACAGATAAAATTAAACTGACAGATCAAGATGTCAATCGACAGGTAGACCCACCTTGGAAAGGCACATCTGACTGGAATAGGAACATAGATTAATATCGCGTTGCGTCAATTTGCATTTGCACAAAGTCTGAACAACTTTTCACTTTTTTTTCCTTTTATTATTTTTAATTTGCTAGGGTTCCAGCTGAAAATCAGTTGCTGTGGCCTGGAGTCGCAGCAGTATACTGAGCTGGATGGCCCTTTCAGTATCGATCGAGACCATCTAGTGTTAAGTCTTTTAATGTACTACATAATCTGTTTTGATTGGTACTGAATAAAATATTTTCTATTCTATTCTATTCTATTCTATTCTATTCTATTCTATTCTATTCTATTCTATGTCCATTTCATAAAACATGACGTTTTAGACAGTCAGCTATAAAATACCTATCTGTCAGATAAATTTTATCTGTAGATGTTGAAACAGGCCCTTAGTATCTTCGGTATCAGCCCTTTTAACGTCCGCTCTAACAGGGACACAAGCCTACTCTCATACGAGAGTGATTAGGCCGTAATCCTCCACGCTGGCCGGTGGCGGATTTCACATACACCTTCGAATTTCTTCTCTAGTATTTATGCGGGTTTCCTCAGGATATTTTGCTTCACCGTTAGCAGTGGTAATCGAATATTCAATCCGTACATGAGAAATAAATCTCAGAGGTACAGGCCGGGAATCGAAACCGAGTCTCCAAGATTGGAGGCGGGCATTCTACCAAATAGGCTACAGTTTACTTCAACAAACGTCTATTAAGCAAAATAAATATTATATTTTCAAAGCAGATAACTATAACAAAATCTTCAATCAGATTTTAATTTCCTAAAACACCCTTGACCCACACAACAATACAACTTGCACTTTCGCTCGCAATATTTTATATTCTGTAGCAGTAAATTAATTAACTTAGGATCTTCTTAGATTAATGGCCTGTCTGAGGAAACGTAAGAATGACAAAGGCAACTTCAAGTGCTCATTTTGGTCAAGGAAAAGATTAAGTAAGTAATAATGTGATGTTTCCTACATTTGTTTATGTAGTTATTATGGTTTATCGCCTTTGCGCACAATGTTTTAGTTTTAAGTTTTATTTGTATTTCTTTGTGTGCAATAAAGAATTTCTATCTATCTATCTATCTACTCACATCCGTGTCCGGGACGTGTCAGAGAAAAAATATCATTCCATAAATTTTCTATGGATTCGTTCACACACGTTGTCATGACGACGTATTTTTTCCCCTCCTGACAGGCCACGGCCCGGTCACGTCTCGGGCACGTGCTGGATGTGTGTAGATAGATGTTTATTTGGTAGTTATTTATATATGTTACAGTCAAAACTCATAGGCGGTCAAAACCATATTTGATTGTTAAAAACAGTGGTTTTGACTGATGTCTTCAGTTACAACCACTTTTAACTGATTTTAGTGGTTCCATAGGGGTTTAGACCGGTTATGAGTTTTTTACTGTAACACGATAATAATCGCATAATGTGGCGATGTGATAAACAGAGATGTAGCATTATGTGCTTGTGTGTGTGTGTATGTGTGTATGTTTGTGCGTGTGTGTGTGTGTTACTGACACATCAATGTTTGTCTTATGGAATAGAAACCACGATCTATAGCAAGCAAGTAAGGTCACTACCACGCCAACGGGGTAACCCAAGCCTGCTAATTTAAAATAGTCTCAGTTGTGTGACTATTGAGTGTCAATGGCATGTTTTGACACATTTACAATACCAAAAGGAGACTTGGGCCCCAGGCCAGTCAACAGTAATTTAAAAGCGACGAAACTTAGCCTAAACAAAAACATGGCGCCAAAAACTTGAGTTCACAAATGATGTCCTTTATGTCCAAACTACAGAGCGCAGTTTGAAAACTTGAGGAGTTAAGACTGAGGCAAGTTCTGTGCCAATTATACAGGTTGTACCTTTGTTTTTAGTTGAAATTTAAATTCAAATTAGTTTTTTTATTGGAATAAGTATAGGTTCTTGATTCGATCATGTATTAAGTGTTACAATATTTCAAATAAATAATTTTCACAAAATACATACACACACAACAAATCAAACTATAATTTAAATATGTTGGATGTACTCGTTGGCACCAGAAAAATCCTGGCGCACAGCAGAAATGTATGGAGAGTAAGTAAGGAGGCCTTTTCCCTGCAGTAGTGGGACGTATGAGGTTAACTCGTATTATCTTTAACTGTATTTGATATGGTTGGAAGATATTGCTAACTAGGAATAAAGCCGCTTGTTACTCCTTTCTTCCTTTGATTAACTAAAGAGGCGAGACAAGGTGATAGTGAATGGAAATTATTGGAAGACCAAAGCGTATGAATCTCGATCAAATCGGTGACTTGATATAGAAAGGCAAAGGCGTGACAGATATGTACCTCCCAACTAGCAAAAAGTGGTTTTTAATCTCTCTTCAGGATCAATTTTCCTAGGACTATATGAGACTTACATCCACATATAAACCCGGAAAAGGGCCCACTTTATAAGTACACTTTTACTTATATCTTGTTTATATTAGACTGCTTCAATACCGTTTACTCCTATATTGCTACTGTAATAGAATTACGTAAATTCAATTAGTCCTGCAAATCCCAATATAAGTAAGTTATAGGAAAAAGTGAGATGAATTTGAGCCTCGCAATCCTACTATAAGCTCACATTTTGTGATCTGTCAGATTGTGTTCTGTCAATCTAGAAATTGTTAAACTGCTTTACTGAGTATTTATATGAATACTACATTATTTTATTTTATTTAACTGTCCGCCATAGTACAAAATCAAAAGATTTCTGTTGTTAGTCTGTTGTAAATTCGTAGGGGAATGTGAATTTACTGAATATTTTGGCATGTTTTTAATTAAATTTTCAAAGCGCCTCTCGTATCTAACTTATTGGCATTTTATTATTTAATAGTTTTCTATAAAAATATCATAAATAGGTGCCATTTTTTCGGTGAGCATTGTCAAGTCTGATTTAGCACCAATATAAGTAATATTAGTTCTATATTGGCATGTGCTCAAACCCAAAAACCGACGCCATATTATTACCAATCTTAGTTGCAATTAGTGTTGTCCAAAAATCGATAGTTTTACAATCGATTGTTAAACGTCAAAAACATGTACCCTATCGATAGCACAATCGATACTATTGCTCTCCGATATTGAATACACAATATAGTTAATAATATATATATATATACATATATATGTATATATAGATAGTTTTGCACAATCGATAGTGATAATTTTTTCGATAGTATTGCATTCAGTAAGCAGGCATAATGGGTGGTAGAATATATGACATGATCACATATAATGGGTGGTAGAATGTATGACGGACGAATATAAAGTAAGTATGGTCAGTCAGTTGGCCAGCAATTTCGAATCTACCACCCATTATACCTGCTTACTGGATGCAATACTATCGAAAAAAAGATCACTATCGATTGTGTATTCAATATCGGAGAGCAATACTATCGATAGTATCGATTGTGCTATAGATAGGGTACATGTTTTTCGACCTATCGATAGGCTATCGATAGTGGCCTATCGAGCGGCAACACTAGTTGCAATCTTCATAGCTGATGTCAAATCCTATACCAGAATTTGCAAAACTATATAAAGCGTGTTTTTGCTTATATAGGTCGTTTTAAGCACAAATTATCTTATAAGAGTTTTGGCCAGGATTGTTTAAGATTACTGAGACTATAACACTACTCTGAAATGCCTTTGTAAGTGTACGTAAGATTATAACGGCCTATGATAATTCTATATAAAAACATCTTATTTTCTTGCGTGATATATAATGTTAATGATTTTATTAATCGTTGAATCGTAGATATAAAATCGCTTCTAAAATCAGACAAAAAATATAAATGGTTTTCAATACTTAAAATTGAAGTTACTTATATTGACCATAAAATATTAGCTTATATGAGGATATAAGTATAAGTAAAAGGAGCGATTGCACTTGAGTGTATATACTCCTGGTAAAATGCTTCTAGAGGAATTTAAGATTAAAGTGCTCCTGATATGTAATCTTATAGGCGCATATAAGTCTGAGCTACAGGATTATTTACTCCTAAGTGCAATTAGTTTTGTTCACAGCTTTTATAGGAGTGCTAATCCTGAAGTAGCCATGAAATTGTTTCTATATACCGATATAAGTTCAAATTATAGGATTAAACATACTGAAGTCAAAACGGCATTTATTAAAACTGTTAAAAGCGCAGTAGCACACATCAAACCCATAATCGGAGCTATATAAGTCCATTTAGCATTAGAAAACTGGATTCCAGGACAATTTTGCTGGTTGGGCTATTTTACGAGTACGTATTCAGTAAAAACTCTTTTTTTTATTTTTTTTAAAACACGTTGTAAATTCAAAATGTTGACGACACCTAAATGAAAATTAAAAAGTTTTAACTTTATTAACAACCTGTATACGGCCGCGCTGAAAGTTAATTCATTACCGTACACATAAATAGTGCCTTTGGGTCAGGTTTTCAGTTCAAAGCTACGAAGTGGTTGAGTAAAAACTTCGTTAATAGGTACAAAGTTTTGCACCCCTGTAAAATGGTATAAGTACATTTAGAATTTTGCGCAAAAAATTAACTATGTAGTTACGGAAATATGTTATAAGAATGTGAAGACAAGTGTTTATTGTAAAACTGCTATAGGTCGCGCCATGTAAAATGAACTCTGAAAACAATACACTTACGCACGACAGTTGAAATACTATAAATATAATTAAAACTCTTTGGATTCAGTGTAAAATGCCTATTGATCCTTTCCAATATTTTTTTTATTTATATTCCACCCTACTAATACTACTAATGATATTTTTCTTTTCTTTGTGCGTAAAACCATGACTGTAATTAAACACCTTTGTGCGCGATGGTATTTTAAAACAAATGTTACACGTCAGACTTAAAAATCATCTAATGCGCAGCTGTCAGCCAGAGTTCTTTTTACGTGGCGCGACCTATACTACCATTCTGGATTCTGATAACTTTAAGTGAAATAAAGTTTACTATTAATAATTTATAAATTAAGTATTTATTTATTGTAAGTAGGTACCTATTGTAATTATTAGTTTTCTATACGTATATATACGTATTATACAAACAAACACCCAGACTTAAGACACATCTCTATGCATCACAGCAATGTTTGTCTCTAGTGGGAATCAAACCCACGAACTGCGGCATGGCAGGCAAAGTCACTACCAACGACGCCAACTGGCCAGTCATTAACTTAGTTTCAATTAAGATTGTTTTACTCAATTACACCTATACAGTAGCAGCTGTATAGATTTGATTGAGTGTTATAGTACTACAAGGATCTATCTATTGGTACTTGGGTGACATTGTCAGGAGGACGTGGATGTGAAACTAGGTGTGTTAACAAGATGACATCGTTAGTTCCAATTTCGACCATGTGCCAAAAGATTCTTGTAGCACTATTGTTTCAAATAGTTTGGTCAATGACAGTGTTGTATAGTTATATAGGTTTAATTGAGAGTTAGTTCCATAATGGCTCATAATAACTCAACAACATAACCCGACTAAATAAGCGTACGCTGTTCTCTTTATAAAATGTACCGAACATTTTGACATCCAATTAGGCACACTTCTTCCTTATTCAAAAAGTGTTTTGCCATTGGTTAGAAAGTTACCGCGGGGGTAGCGCAAACTTATAAATTCTGTTTCTGACACAAGATTTCGGGAAAATCGAGCAAGGTCTTCTTAAAAACAACTTTTGGGTAAACCTACAATATTAAAAGGACGATACAGCTTCCTTTTAGGCGAAAATACGCTTTAAGCCTTTGTAAATACGCTTCAAGTGAAACAGCAGTGTAGAGTGACAAGGATAGTAAAAATGTGGGGATTTGTTAGAATAAGTATATATACTAAATTTAGTTAGGTTCAAAAAACTAGATTTTGCGTATCAGAATGATAAAGCAATGAATTTATGAAGAAATGGTCATTAGGCTATAGATAAATAAAACATCGGCTTAAACTCTGAAACAACACTGGTTGGAACATTATCTATTTGAGATTTGTGACTCACAACTATTTTAGATGTAAACTTTTTAGATGATGTATTTTTAAAATAAAAATCTTATTATAAAAAAATCAGCCCAAAGAATCACTATTATTATTTATCTTCTTTTTTTACTTTAAATTTATGTTTCTATCTGTGAAAACCTGTAATTGGCTCATTTGTTAATTTATAATTTTCTATTATGTTTATTAAAGCTGTTGGTTTTCCAATAAATACAACAAAAGAAAATCCTGATTAAAAAGAAAACCATAGTCACCAAAAGGGTGTAGAAATGAAATAAGTGTCTGCCACTCACATGTCCTTGATGGTATAAATCAGATCTCATCTTATTGCCTGTTTGGAGTATAACATGCGATAGACACCGACCGATATATTTTTTACGCCTCGTGTTTTTGTAAGTGCGAGTACTTATGTACATTTCTGATAAATATATAGGTAGACTAGAATCAAAAAACATAGTTTTTGTTGTTCTTAAAATGGCAACTTTCGTTGTCTATTATGTCAATATCAAGTGAATTTAGTAGTTTGCTATAAGAAGACACATATTATACATATAAAAACCCAGACTTGAAACCAACACCTCTGTACGTACATATTACAGCAATGTTTGTCTCTAGTAAAAATCGAACCCACGACATGCAAGACCTGCATGGCAAGCAGGGTCACTACCAACCACGCCAACTGGCTAGTCAATAAAAGCACATAAAATAAGTAAAGTAGTCGTAAGCAGGGATGTTAGGGAGCTCCGTAACCGTAACCGAAACTATCGGATATCCGATATAAAAAATCATCCGTAACCGTAACCGAATCCGAAATAAAAGTTTCGCATAGTATCGGATAGGGGCGGAGCCTGATTGAGACACGTTATTTGTATTTTACTTTTGAAATTCCTTAAAAAATTAATATCCGTAACCGAAACTAACGGATAATCCGAAATAATTTATTATTCGTATCCGTAACCGTATCCGGTATAATAATCATTCCTAAATCCGTATCCAATCCGTATCCGAAATTTCATATCCATAACATCCTTAGTCGTAAGTACCTATTAATTTAATTTCTCTTGCCACTTTTCTCTAAATACAATAAAGTACGAGTAATTCTACCTACATTATTATTACTAGATGCTGCCCGCGACTTCTTTCGCATTTATCGTCATATTTTGGAAAATAATCATGATATCATTAAATAATATAGCCTATGTCTTATTCTGATGTGCAATCTAAAATATCGCCAAGTTTCATCAAAATCTGTTCAGTAGTTTTTGCGTGATGAAGTCACAAACATCCATCCTTCGGTACAAACAATGACATTTATAATTTTAGTAGGATACATACCTATACTTACATTACATTCTCGTATGTATATATAATCAACATAACCGAACATACGTACATACAAAGCAAATCAGATAAAATACTAGAACTCAAACAATAGACGCAAACACTTGTATTGTAGTGCAATAAACCTGGAGTAGAATCTCATTAGTGAGTGACCTGAATCGATGGGGAACTGCAGCGTTGGTTCCTATCGCTTGATGGAATATACAGAGTGGAAATAGGAGATTTAAGAAAATAGGCATGATGACTAAAAAAAATGTTTAGTCCATCACATAGATTATTTTAAAATATTCGACACGTATTTTTCTTTTTCTCATAAACTAAAAATGACAAAGATACACTGGGTTAAAGTTGCTCGTGACATCACGCCTAGGTACGATTTTTAACCCCCGACGCCAAAAGAGGGGTGTTATAAGTTTGACCCCTCTGTCTGTGTGTCTGTCTGTGTGTTTGTGTGTCTGTGTGTCTGTCTGTCTGTGGCACTGTAGCTCCCAAACGCGTGGACGGATTTGGATGCGGTTTTTTTTAATTTAAATCTGGTATTCCTGGGAGTGTTCTTAGATATATTATATGCAAATCGGTTCAGCCATTTCAAGGTCATCAGCTCTTTTGTCGGCTGTGGTAGGGTTGTAGATCCAATATAACAGCAGATATGTCGTGTTTGGATTCATTTTAATCAGTGTTTAATTTTTAATATGTTGCAATGGTGACAATAGGCGAGGAGCTGATGATGGAGTCAGAATTTCCAGCATTCCATCAATTCTTGAATAATGTAACAGCAGATATGTCGTGTTTGGATTCATTTTTATCAGTGTTTAATTCTTAATATTATGCAATGGTGACAACAAGCGAGGAGCTGATGATGGAGTCAGAATTTCCGGCACTCCATCAATTCTTGAATAATGTAACAGCAGATATGTCGTGTTTGGATTCGTTTTGAACAGTGTTTAATTCTTAATATAATGCAATGTTTTCAACAGGAGGAGCTTATAATAATAATAATAAGGGTTTAAAAACTTCAAAATAAAAATTTAAATTAAAAATTTAAAAAACCCCCGACCATAAAAAGTAACAAATAAATTAAGTAGTATTTTGTCTACTGAACATCGCTTAATATTTCATACAAATTGACAACTTTCATACAAACTTCATTTTGTCGGGGAACCTTTTTGTGTCGTGAAGCCGTAGCGCAGATAGATGACACCTTTAAGTCCACTTTGGAAGTAATAACAAACATCAGCTTAACGGACGAGCAGTGGCGGCAGGCATCTTTGCCGGTGCGACACGGGGGTCTGGGTGTGAGACGGGTGCAGGACATTGGTATACCGGCTTTCTTAGCCTCGTCGCATGGGGTCCTTGATCTAGTCGCTGATATTTTGTCCATTGATGGCGGCGATCTCGAGATTCCTTTCGTGCGGCAGGCTCTGGTTGCTTGGCCCGAAGTCTGTCCTTAGGCAACTCGTCCCAAAAACCCGTGTGTGCAGCGGCAATGGGATGACCTAAGTGCTGGTGCTGCTGCAGGGGTGCTTCTTCGGGCGGCTTCAGGGGAGGATTTGGCACGGTACAGGGCTTCTGCCTGTCCGGAATCTGGCGCCTGGCTTCATGCACTTCCTTCTCCTCATCTGGGCACCTTACTAGATGATGACTCCTTAAGAGTGGCTGTGGCCTTAAGAATAGGTTGTCATATCTACGAGCCACATTCTTGCAGATGTGGAGCGCTTGCGGATGCCAAAGGTCACCACGGACTCAGCTGTGGTCGTAGTGCAGGACGCTTTCCTAGACACCACATGCTAAACGACATAATCCGTCGAGCTTTGGTTTCTGCGGACATACCATGTTTGTTGGAGCCACCCGGTCTGAGCAGGACAGACGGCAAGAGGCCGGATGGGCTCACTTTGGTGCCCTGGGAGAGAGGTAGGTGCCTCCTGTGGGACGCCACCTGCGTGAGCACCTTCGCCGCCTCGCATTTGGCACGCACTACTAGACATGCAGGTTCGGCTGCGGAGTGGGCTGCTGTGCAGAAGCATCGGAAGTACCTAAATTTGAAGACCAGCTATCACTTTGTGCCCTTTGCTGTCGAATGTTCGGGCGTGTGGTGTGTCGAGGCCAAGGCTTTCATAAAGGGGCTGGGGAGCCGCCTTAGGGATCGTAGTTCTGATCCCCGGGTCGAGTCTTTTTTGGTGCAACGTATTTCACTGGCCATTCAGCGTGGCAATGCTGCTAGCATTCTTGGCACTTTTCCACCAAATTTGACTCGAGATGGGGATATTTTTTTTTGATTGTGTGGCCTGATTTTGTGTATTTTTTCTATATTTATCATAATTTTAGTCATTATTTTTAATTATAAGTCTTGTTAATTTAGTTATAAATAAATATTTGGATTTAGAATTTAGAATCGTATTTGTGGTCAGTGTTTGAATTTCAATAAGCGTTTTGTTTTAGAACTGTAAATAAGTTGAATTGAAATGAAATGAAAAATCATTAAATGATTTATTTGATGTGTAGATAGCATAACGGGAGAAAAGCAGTTGATGCTAAATAACACAAAAATATCAAATAAAATAACTTGCTTAAAATGAAATAAAATGAAAAGAAAAATCATTTAATCCTGTAGGTTTTGACAACACTTAGGACGGGTCATTTTTTAAAGTTAATGCTAGATTCGCAAGATTGCAGTTTTCAACAGATAAGAACCTAGCAAGAAACTCTGTAGGGTTGCTCTTTTCAATTTAAGTTTTACAAATCTCAGGCATAAACACAGAAACATATAATAAAATTAATATTTGAGTGAGTTAATTCAATTTAATTCTTTATTAGCCCACCATAGGTTTTACAGGATGTTAAAAGTACAGACAGTAGGTACCTTCTATGCACCCTAAATAGGGCACGGCAATTACAAAACTTAATATCTAATTAATTAGTATTTTCTATATATCTATTCATTTTAGATTTTATCCTCCTAATACTATTAATATCAAAATTGGCATTTATGATAACAACACTTCTTATTATAATCCAATTAGTCGAATGTGCCGACAATATAACGACATTATTAGTGTACATTCTGATTCGGAGATTGATGTGTTTAATAGCGATTTCAGGCAATTTAAGAAGCATTAAGACAAGATTATAACCTAACAAATTTTGATTAATTGTTGCTTTCTACATAATTCTCAATTTTAATTTTATCTAAAATCAGGTCATGTATAATATGACCATTTTTTGGCATAGTGTTTTTGTATAAGTTATTTCCTTAGTTAGAATAAGTCAATCAAGAAAATTGTTTCGTTCGTTTCACCTTATAATAATGTTTCTACTAGCATACATTCTCAGTGGATTATAGTCTAGTTCATATAATATTTTAACATGTACTTAACCTACTATTGACTGTAATCTGTTATGTGTGTTTTATAAATAAATAAATAAATAAAGTTTGTACCAATAATAGATACTTAGAAGTAAGGATGTATTGAACACTAACATTGAGGCCTAGAACACATGGGATAACGCAACTGCAACTGCTAGTTACTTTTGAGTTACATCTTAGTTTCTGCTATAGACTCCTTTAGAAAACCACACGCGACGCAACTAGTTTGAAACGTTTCAGATTAGTTGCATCGTGTGTGGTTTTTAGCAGAAACAAAGATGCAACTCAAAAGTAACTAGCAGTTGCAGTTGCGTTGCAGTTGCGTTTCCCCGTGTGTTCTGGGTCTAATTGAACACTACTAAAATGGTTTGGTTTGATTTGACATAATGTTTGTTTTTATAATTTAATACCATGTACTTAGATACTTAATTTCATGTTGTTTTAAAAACAATAAACGAACAGAATTCAGAAACAAAATATAAAAGATAACAAAACAAAAAGTAATAAAAGATAATTTAAAAACAATGAATAGAGTTGAAAACAAAAGATAAAAAGGTAATCTGATTCACGTGTTTGTCATTCTATTTTAATAAACAATCCTATTTTTACCTACTCCATTTGCAATTTTCCACCCACCCAAACAAAAGCAGAGAGTAAAAGCAAGTTAAATAATAATCCTAATAATATTATAAATGTCAATGTTTGTTCCGATGGATGGATGTTTGTTACTCATTCACGTAAAAAATACTGAATAGGTTTTGATGAGACTTGGCAATTTGTAGCGTATACAAGGTGTTAGGAAAGGTATCACTTTCCTTTTAACCAGGTGTAGTGTTAGCGATGATCTGGTAAAAAGGAAAGTGATACTTTTCCTAACACCCTGTATATCAGAGTAGGTCATAGGTTATATTATTTTGAGATATCAAGATTTTTTCCCAAAATATGACGATTAATGTGTACGAAGTCGCGTGCAGCATCTAGTCTCGTATAAATAAACTCAATGTTTTCAATTACAACAGATAAGCAAATGAGTTTTTGTTTTATCTTGTAACCTAAACAAATTTAAAGTTTAAACGTATTGGGTGAGGGTCCGTTTTTCTTTACCATTTCACAGAAATTTATGATCAAATTTAAGTTTGCTTGTTTGGACTTTAGATAAAGAGAATGTTTACAACTTTATTGATTTTAAGTAGTTTTTATAAAATGAATGTTTTCTAACTTTATATTTCAAAACGCTGTTAAAGCTCGTCGCAGAAAAATTCTTAAAAGGTAACGCTGCATAAAATCTATATCATCATCTCATTTAAGAGTTAGCCTCTTGTCGATGGAGCATTCGCCAATTAGGCCTATCCTCTGTCAGTGCCTTGACTTCTTGATACATGACGTTAACTTACTCTTTCTTCCTCTTCCTCCGCCTCTCTTCCTCTCAACCTTTCCTTCAATGATGTTTCCAAGAAACCGTCATGTCGCATCAAATGCCCCAATCTATAGCTAAGTAATATTTATTATTCAAAATTAGGAGGCACTATGGTACGCAATAGGCCAGCGTTGTGGATTTCAGCCTTATCACTTTCGTATGAGAATAGGGTCGTGCCCCTGTAGTGGGGAAGTTAAGGGCTGATAAAGATGGTACGAACTGAGAATGTGTGGCGGCCATTTTTGTAATTTACTGTCAGATATTTAGTTACTATATTTATTTATCAAAGTTATTTATTAGGACACCTAGGGTATATAAAAATATTTATTAATTTACGTCCTATCTTATAAGATAGATGGATCAATCATATTATTTGAGCGATGTGTTGTCAAAATGTCCGTCTTTCATATTACAAAGAGGCTACGCGTGAATTCGTTCACATTTACCGTCATACTTTTGAAAAATTACACAGTATCTTTTAAATATATAGCCTATATCGCTCGTATGAGAGTAGGCTTGTGGCCCTGTAGTGGGGGACGTTAAAAGGGCTTATGATGATAATACAGCCTATATGTTATTCTGATAATGCCAGTTACAATATTATTAAGATTCATTTTCATCTGTACGGTGGTTTTTGCATAGGCTATACGTTACGAGTATTCTTATTATTGTTCGCAGTCAGCCTCTACTTCTGAGAGTAAATAGATAAATAAACGAGGTAAGTGCCAAGTATTACTATGCCACCAAAAAAACCTTTGTCAAAAATACGAGTAGCACGTATTACGCAATACATCGTTCGATAATCTCCTTCGAATTCGATACCTATTACGTAGTAATGACACTCTTTAAACTCGCATATTGAATTCTTAAAGCAGTTGTGTCTGTTAATATAAGAGAGGATGGCACAGAAAATTCCCAATGAAAGTCGCGAACATGTTTCGAAGTGTCGTTTGCGGAAGCTAGGAAATTGGCGAAAAAATTTGCATGGTGAAAACAACAAAGTACCAACAGATTTAACGTTATTTATTTTAGAAGATTTTAGAACAATTGAAAGGCAGAGAGGATGACATATCAAACTTCAAACTTAAAATATGACGGTTTTGTTTAGTTTACATTACTCCTCTGTGCATTACTCCAACAACAACGCACCAAATAAAGTGTATTTTTAAGTGTAATCATAAATTTTTTTCAGCTTTATCTATCGGGCCACCTATTTGCCGACGGGACATATATTTTCGTTGGGTTAAATTGTTGGTCCTTTTCTTTTAAACACACTCTTTCATTCAAGTTTTTATAGCCAATTTATAAATTGAGAATTTAACATTGAACTCGACTCAATCGGTACTAAAGTATTTGTTGCGTTTTAAGATATAAGAACACTTTGAGTATCTTTGTTTCAATCTAATCAATTAAGAAACACACTAATAAAATGTCGGATTCGGTTAAGCTTAAATCAACCCCCTCTATTCAAGAGCGTACCTTATCTCAACTAGTTAAAGACGCATACTTAATAGCGAGCTGTAACTGTCTGTAACCAAAAAACTTAGTGTTTACGTTATTCGCTAATTCGAGAACCTGCTGCGAGCGCATAGTTTTTTTTTAGTTACTTAACATGCAACGGTTATAGTTACAGCTCAGTAATGTTCATTTCCACCAGAGATATGCTATGCTAAGCACAGAACAGTATATACTTAGATGCTAAGTCGCTATGGTTGCGTTTGATATCTACAAATCATATCAAGGATGTCCTCATATTCACGAATATAATTGCTAGCTATCAAACGCATCTTTAACATAAAAACTAAAAACTATAGTCAAATAAATTCAATACGAATCTATACAACTAACACAACCTTCTGCAACTCGCTAGATTAAGTAATACTAATATATTTTTACTGTTTTAAGAAACTACCCTGTATTTCTCTAATAAGTTTAATTTGTAATTCTTTATGAGTTATAATGCATTACATCGTATCTATAGCAAATTAGCATGGCATATCTCTGGTGAAAAGACACCCTTAAGGTAGTTTCAAGCGTATAATCGGCTTTAAATAGAATAATCCCGCGGAATCTCTAGCCCCAAACTACTGAAGCTTAAATTGCTGTTCTCGCGTTCACATTAGCATCTGTTTATACCCGCGACATACGTCGATAAGCATCACCCGCCCAACCCCCCTACGTCCCTTTGCTTGTACTCTAATTTAACTCCATTCTTGTACCACGGTGATGGTACAAGGACATGTAGAGTATTGTAGAGTGAAGCGATTTCGGGCTTGAAAAAATAAGGTTTTTGGTGTGAGTGTTTTGTTTTTTAAACTGTTACTACGTCATGACACTAAGGCCCGTATTATAAATCGCTTTTATACCTGAGTGCAAGCTTGAGTGTCTACTTGAGACGCAGTCTTAATTAATATATTACATTTAAGATTGTCAACTTATTTGAGTGATCGCATGTTAATAAATTAAACTTGGCACTTGAGAGCGCTCTTATGTTCGTACTTAAGCGCGCATTTTGCCCCGTTTCACCATCTTCAGATAAAAATTCCCTGACAGATATGTTATACCTGTTTTTGTCTAAAATGTTTTATGAAAAAGACATAGGTTTATCTGTCAATTAAATTTTACTTATTTTACTTTTTTACACGACTACGGCGAAGCCAAAAGGAAGTGTAATGTGTTTGGCAGTCTATGTATGTATGTTTGTATGTATGTATATATGTATGTTCCACCGTAACTTCTAAAATACTGAATCGATTTTAATGAATGAAGTGTCAAAATATTCGTAATAATACGGCGGGTGACATAGGATATATAGATTTGCAATAAGTTTAATACTTTGCCCACTAGTGGGCAAAAAGTCACGCTGAAAAAAATTAAAGTTTGAAAATGGTGTTGTGTGGGGTATCAAATTCAAGAGCTCAGTAAGTACATTCCAAAAATATATATTTTCACTAGGTTTTGCGCACGGATTTGCTTTTAAACTAGTGGACAAAAAGTCGCGACGAAAAATTTAAAATTTTGCAAAGGATAAAGTGTGGGGTATCAAATGAAAGGGCTCAGCGAGTACATTCCAAAAAATATATATCACAAGGTTTTACGCGCGGTTATTCTTGTAAATATGTGTTTTTACGTATTGTCTTTTCTACCATTAATTACTTCGAAACTACTGATAAGATACCTACAGCTTGCCAAATCAAGCCTCCTTAGAACTATGTTGACTGTTTTGGCTCGTTTAAGTTAAATTACCTACAATTTTTACTACGGAACCAACATTGATGGCATTCAAAAATTGTCGGTCCTTCAACAGGTACATTTTGCACACAGCAAAATAATGATATATTTCATACGGTAAAAAACAATATTCAAATTTGTTTATAATCATGAGTTGAATAAGTGATTTTAGTTCTTAGACCGGATCTTAAAAGGGAAGTTTGGAATAAAATAAAAGACTTCTTGAGCTCATACTCATATTATGAACAATGTGTAGGGGTAAAGTAATTTATGGCCAAAATAATAATATGAAATACTTCTACCTATGGACAAAGTAAGTAAATAAAACACCACCTGAACTCTACTATGGACAAAGTAGGCACCATGTGGGGGGGTTTGGGGGGCGCAGCTCCTGCCAAAATTAAACACCACCTGAACTCTACTATGGACAAAGTAGTGACTATGTGGGGGGTTTTGGGGGGCGCTGCCTCCGCCAAAATAAAACACCAACTGAACTCTACTATGGACAAAGTAGGCACTATGTGGGGGGGTTTGGGAGGCGCAGCCCCCTCCAAAATTAAACACCACCTGAACTCTGATATGGACAGAGTAGTCACCATGTGGGGGATTTGGGGGGCGCAGCCCCCCGCCAAAATTAATCACCACCCGAACTCTACTATGGACAAAGTAGTCACTATGTGGTTTGGGGGACGCAGACCCCCGTTAAATTAATTAAAATACTTCTTGAACTCTATTATAGACACTGTAGTCACTATGGGGGGAGGTTTGGGGGACGCAGCGCGCCGCTAAAATATTATAAAAGACATCTTCAATCCACACTCATACGTAAAAAGCACTATCCAAGACGACTTACGATACACAAGGAAAGCGTTGAGCAGATACCTAATTTTTATCTAGTTTTTTTAGTGTTATGCTACAAATTAATTTGCAATATTTTAGGATTGTTATCCTATATTATCACGTTGTATTCTGTCTACCACGAAAAGTAACTGCGGTGTAGAAGACTCTGTAACACGTGAACGAAGTCGCGGATGACCGCAAGTAAAATAATTATGTTGAGATTAAAAGACACATTGGAAATGTAAATGGAGTTTGAGTAGTTGTCATATATTATGTGTTTGTATGTGTTCTATAGTAGGTAGGTAGATAGCAGTAGAATATCACTGGTTTAACTAAAAAGTGTAAAATAAAAAATAAGTTCTAAAAACTAAAACACGCCTACGGATAACTTGCGATCTTAAAAGTAAGAAATAAGAAATTATTCTTGTCTTCTTACCTACCCAATAAGTGCACAGGCGAAGGGATTTTCAGAGGATAGCCGTGGTCGTATGCCTACATATAATAATGGTTGCCAGCACGCAATTTATAAAACTATTACAGTATACAGTTTCCACACTTGCACACTTGCACGTAAATTAATATCAAGGCAAAGAGGCATACGACCACGGCTATCCTCTGAAAATCCCTTCGCCTGTGCACTTATTGGGTAGGTAAGAAGACAAGAATAATTTCTTATTTCTTACTTTTAAGATCGCAAGTTATCCGTAGGCGTGTTTTAGTTTTTTACATAAAGCGGTTGTGGCGTGGTTGCGGTTTGACGTTTGTTATGAAAAACGCAAACCATCCTATCCATCAGTAAAAACTAGTCATGTCAAATCTAACCTAAAAGATCTCGCAATTTGAAATACGAGCAATTGATATAGGTATCCAATAAAGCTGGTGGTGGCGACCACGCACCGGACGACGCAGTGTGGGAAGGCCTCCAACAAGGTAGACTGACGACTTGGTTAAAGTCGCTGAAAACCGTTGGATGTGGGCAGCGCAAGACCGATCGTTGTGGAGATCTTTGTCCAGCAGTGGACGTCTATAAGCTGACATGATGATGATGAAGCAAAAAAATGCTATTTTTTTTCTATAAATACATATTACAATATTGCATAGAGCTTGGCATTCATTTAGATTTCTATTTTTCCTACAGCCTAGCACAATTTTTGTATAGAACTTGGATCGTATTTTTACATTTTTGTTTTTAATGGGATATTAGAGATACTAAGGTCCCGTTTCACCATTGACAGATAAAATTTATCTGGCAGATATTTTATACCTGTCTCTGTCTCAAACGTCATGTCACAGATAAGTAACTAAAAAGTTACTATCAACTATTTAGTTATTTAATTGTGACACTCATATTTTTTTGAAATAGACATCGTCTGTCGGTTAAATAAATAAATAAATGTTGGGGGAGATTTCACACACGGTCACCTGACCCCAAACTAGGCAAATCCTGTACTATGGGTATCAGGGACTGATAAACATACATAGATAAATATTTAACACCCAGACACGGAACAAACATTCATGCTCATCACACAAATGTTTGTTAACCGGCGGGGATCGAACCCGCGACCCGTGCGTATGAGACAGACTCTCTACCGACTACGCTAACTGGCCTGTCAATGTAAATTTATCTGCAGGTGTTGAAACGGCTCTAAGTCCACTCCATAATCAGATGCAGTTATTAAAGCACCTAATGCTACCAAAACCCTCAAACTGTGGAAGTAGAGACCTCGGCATTTGCAACAATTATTCAAAATTATACAGCGCAGGACCCGAGATTTCGGCCACTTTACAAAGTACAGTCAGCGACATACTTCATTATGCTTAAAGCGGGTTAATTATATGGCGGGGTGAGCAAAAAATTGAGGTCATGGTTGTGTGGAGATGTAATTTATGAGGATTACTGTCCTTGTGGTTAAGATGGGTAATGACCAAGGAATTTTGGTATACAGGGTGCTGTTTCACTTTTAGGTTAAAAATTAAGGGATTTAATTGACCAATTATCCATTGGTGGGAAGCAGCTAATAACAGGAGTCTCTGGAGAAGCATGGGAGAGGCTTTTTCCTAGCAGTGGGACGAAATAGGCTAATAAAAAAAATTAACAACTTTTCCTAAAACATAATTATAGATCAAAATATATTTTTTGATGTATAATTAATTACGTATTATTATTTTTTATTTATCTTACAAAATACACGTTCGTTGCGATCAACATTAGAATGGAAAGATGAAAAACATTTTTTTTTCGACGCATTTTTCTTGAAGGAGGCAGTTATAGTCAGATATGGCAAATTATACATGATATCTTAGAAATATACAGGGTATAACAGAAAGGCGGTATAAGGCCGAAACACAGCGATAGTCCTCATGAAACTGAACAACTTTCCCTAAGAAACATTGGTAGTAACTCGAAAAAAAAAAATTTCGCCTTCCCATACAAAATGTCCGATTAGCTGATCGAGTAAGTATGGGCAATCCAAAAAATTTTTTCGAGATACGACCCATGTTCGTTCCTTGGGTAAAGTTGTTCAGTTTCATGAGGACTATCGCTGTGTTCCGGGATTATACCCCCTTTCTGTTACACCCTGTATAGCCTATATCTACCTATGTGTTATATAATATGCAAGCTACAATATTGTAAAGTTTCATTAAAATCCATTATTTTGGTATATAAAATTACTTTTTGAACGTTTATTCATAGAAAGATAATATTGAATCAGACTGTACTCATCCAAATCTGAATTTCCATTACCAAGGGCATAATCAGTTACATTCTAATACTAGAAACTACTCTCCGGGTATTTACTGCATAATATTTTAAAATGAATGATTATATCTGTCTTAAAATTATAGGTATTATAACACCGTTTAAGTCATGTGTTTGCCCCTATTTTTTACCCGACTACGGCAAAGCCAAAAGGAAGAGTAATGTTTTATCGGAAGCAGATTTGTAATGAGTCGCAAAACCGAAAGCAAAAAAATACATACCTACATACATACATATCCGTCACGCCTCTCTCCCATTGGGGTAGGCAGAGACCACTTCCTTCCACTTGCTTCGATCCTCTTTCGCTTCGTCCACACTCATCAGTCGCCTCATACATGACCGTCGGTTTAGAATACTCTTAAAAAAAATAAACTAATTTATTTAAAGATATTGGAAGAATTCTTGAGTACCTGGGCGGAGGAAGCTCGAGACAGAAAGTCTTGGCGTATGAGGAGAGAGGCATTTGCCCAGCAGTGGCACACAAGTGGCTAACCAAGATAAGATAAGGAAGAACTGGATATAATAAAACACTTGGCTGTTTTTTTTTTAATGATATTGCATAAGTTTTCCAAGATAAGACGATAAATGTGTACAAAGATGCGAGCAGCCTTTATTACTTAAAAATAAATATTTAAAGTACCTAATTTTACATGGACTATTTTATACTTAAACAATTCTATTTATATTTTAAAATGGGATGATATCAAAGTTCTATTCGACACGGAAATAACTAGAAAACTAGTGAAATGGTATGGTGCTAGTTTGGCACACAGCTAGACAGTTTTATATGTAGTGACAGGGATGGAAGAAGAGAGGTTCGGACATTAAGATTTAAAAAACTGATCGAAAGGAATAATATGGAACGAAGCAAAAAGGCAATTTTGGTCTCGCATGCCTGAAAGCTAGAATAGGCCTCTTGAATAAGTTAAAAAAATATAATGTGCAGGTTGATACATCTCTATTATACCATCGAAAGGTAGATTCGAGCCGTGAGTGGGGCCAAAGCCCATTTAAACACTGTTTATTGTAAAATTTAACATGGCTGGCACGCACTTACCGGGGTCTATCGCTCAAATAAATAAGTGACCCTATTAACCACCCTCTTAATCCAGCCCTGCTCTGTACGCGAAAACGTATGAATTTCAAAAGCAAAGCGAGCCATTTCTCGTCGTCTGCATCTGATAACTAATCTGTATGAATGTAATAGACTACAGGGACGGGTTTAGTATTATTTAGAGGATTTACATGTAAGGCTGTTATAGAGGGTTGTAGAGAAAGCCATTAAAATTAAGTATCAATTAAGAAACACAGGATAATAGCAGTGCTATAGGTATTTATATAAAGAGTACCCTAAACCGTCGGGCATGTATGAGGCGACTGATGAGTGTGGATGAAGTGAAAGAGGTGTGTTTGTATCGTAGCAAGTGGTCTCTGCCTACCCCAATGGGAGAGAGGCGTGACGGATATGTATGTTGTGTATTATTATTAAATAACTTTCGATATGGATAATGCTGGTCTAAGAAGCTGAAGGCCTCCTTAGATTTTATTATTAACTTAATTTGTGGTTATTTATAAGGGTGAGATGTCTCAGACAAAACATCTTCTTTTAAATCTATTGTTTTATTTCATATTTTGTCTCATATTGTATCATGGTTGTGTTTCACCTTGTCATACATATACGAAAATTCGTAAAATGACAAAAGGTTTTCCATTTCAAATTCTGCGTAGAAACACGAAATTCAACGAATACTCGCATTTCGCAATCTATTTATCTTTTATTTTGTAGTTTAGCAACTTCCATTTACACTCGAGTTTAAAATAAGATCTAGAATTCTAGACATAGCCAGATTTTAGTCACGTTTAAGTTTTATAACTTTAAACAACCATTGTCTAGACTAGACTGAATCTTAGTCTGTATTTACATTGCTAGCTTTTTTTCAGTGCTGGAAAATCGTAGATGATTGTCAACATACACTTAAATACTCTAAGGTATTACAGATTTAGGTATACAGGTTATTACAGATACTTTTTACCCGACTGCGCCAGAAGGAGAGTTACGTTTTTCGAGAGTATGTATGTATGTATGTATGTTTGTTTGTTTGTATGTATAATTCTTTGGTACGCCCTACAGCCTAAACGGCTTAATCGATTTTAGCTTGAGTGGTATCGTTAGATTCTTATTTACAGTGAGAGTGACACTGGGTACATGAAAATTAAAAAAAATCGTTTTTTAAACGCAGTCGGGACGTTTTTAAAATAAAATAGTTAGGTTACATTTTTACGGGAATGGCGGGATGCTACCGGAGACCGGGATAAATGGAAAGTCGGGGAGAGGCCTTTGCCCAGCAGTGGGATCTTGATAGATAAAAAAGTAAGGTTATAGGTACTAGTTATTAAGAACAATGAGTCTTAGTAACAGAATCACTGCCTAGATTAATCAATCACGTTCACAGATATTAATTGTCTTTGTTATATTCTAATTATTGGTAATGTATTGATTCAAGATATAATTATCAAATGACAAACATTAATCCTATTACATATGCAAATAACTATAGTTTACTTGTAATCGGATTAGTTGATTGATTTGTTTGACAATAATGCAACTAGTTTCAGGGAATGTCACTTTATTATTGTTTTTCATTTCATGTAATAGTTAACTATTATTAATTAAGTATCAATATTGTAAAGAGTCAGCATGCGCTCTTAGTTCGCTGTAAGTAAATAACGTTTGCGGTGTTTGCCTATAATTGGGTAGACGATCAGCTTTTATTTTAACAAATGAACTATTGTATTCCTTTTTGGTTGTCTTACCTGTTGGCAAACCAACAATAAATAATTAAATACAAAGATACAGAGCATCAAAGTTATGGGGGTAATGACGTCACTCCTACGTAAAAATCGTACTAAGGTTTGACTTCATGAGCAAAAAAGTGTTTCAAATAAAAAAAAAAGTGTTTCAAATATTTTTTAATGCCCTAAAAGACGGACTAATTATTTTTTGAATTTTCGAATGTAGTCATTATCCCCATTATTGTTTTATGTCTTTTTTTCATGACATTACGATAATTAATACAATGGAATAATTAGGAAAATTTTAAAACACTTCTACGAAAATTAATGTTTTTTTTTAACAATCTTCTTGCAGATACACATTTCATCATTGCATTTCAATAACAGTAGCACTTTTTAAATGTTGCCATACTTACTTAAGTTCTCCTTACAAAATAATATAATCAAGGTGTTTCCTCACTTAAAAACATAAACCAGGAAAGTCTCTCTCGAAAAAATCTTCCTTATTTTTTTTAAAAGTAGTCCCCATAATTTCAAAAGTATAACGCTCAAGTATTCCACAAAAAGACCGTAAATTTCTTGGCCTCCAGGGGCGGGTAAAACGGCATAATTTTACGGAAGCCAAATTTTGCGATGCAAGACCTAGGTGGCTCTTATTTGCATGGTATTATGGTGCTTAAGCGGAAAAACTTTGTGTGGTAAGTTACTATGGTATGCATTTTGCTTTTGTTTTTGTTTCTAAAAAGAAAAGAAAACCATATACTTACACTAGAGGCTGCCCGCCACTTCGTACGCATTTATCGTCTTATCTTGGAAAATAAACATGATAATATCTCAAATAATATAGCCTATGTTATTCTGATGTGCAAGCTAAAATATTGCCAAATTTCATCAAAATCTATTCAGTGGTTTTTACGTGACGAAGTAACAAACATCCATTCATTGGCACAAACATTGACATTTATAATATTATGATAGCACGTTATCTAATGTAGAGGATGTTATCTTTCAGTATCTGTGGTATTTAGATATTGCCGACATCGGTCGGATAGATCATAATTATCATTTTGATATTAATTGGTAACCTTTCAAATTACTACGAGTTTTAGAAAAGTTTTTTACGTTGATTAAGCAATGTTGAACTACCTACTTATTGTTTTTTGTATCCGAGCTTGGTCTTTTGCTTGTCTTTTATCCAATTTGGATCTCATATCTCTTACTTTATTCTTTTTTCTGTTGTCTAGATGAATCTCGTGTTGCTAATTTATAATGTTATATCCAACTACACATTTTAAATCTTAACTTTACATTTTTACAAATTTACTCTTCCTTTTGACTTCGCTGTGTAGTCGGGTAAAAAATGTCCTTTAAATTTTCTCTCAGCATGCATATTACACAACCGCGTCAAAGAATCACAGGTGGCCTTACACGTCCCGACGCAGTTTCCATAATAAATGACATGTACAAACTGCTAAAGAGATTGGTAGGCCACTTCATTTTATTAAAAGTGTTGTTGTGGCACGTGAATTTGTTTTCGTGTAGTTTGTAGCTTTTGGGATAAATGAGATCGTAAATATATAAATATATCTTGTTTTATTTAAAAAATATTGATAAATAACAACTAACGCCATATGCATTCGCATCGATGAGCCAAGATATCTACTAATTGGTTGCCGTTCAACAGTCATAAAGTTAGAAGTCGGGATAAGAGGAGATGGCGCGACGATCTGGAAGTAGACTTGGCAAACTGGCCAGTTGCTGGTGATATGGAAAGATGGAAAGATTCAAGGGAAGCATTAATTGTCGAACAGTGGGATATAACAGGCTACTAAAAACTAGTACCGGTTTTAGATGTTTATTTTAACAGTTTCAAGTTAGGTGACATACTAAAGTGTTTTGCTGACTGTACTAACCCTAGAGAGACTTTAAGTAGCTTATCATGTGATTAACTGTGCTTCGCGTAACTCCTCACTTTCAAAGTATTCGACTTTGTTTCAAATCACTTGGGACGTAACGAATATTCATGTAGTTGATGTAAGTTTTATGACTCAAATACGGGGAGCAATTCTGATTACTTTTGATGGCTCATTTAAGAATCAGAGCTGTATTTATGCTAGCACTGTATTCAGAATCAGTGGTTTGGGTTAACTAATGGTAGTGAGTCTCTCAGATTGCATCAGAGTTGGAGCTGCAATAGTCAATATGAGACCTCGCATGTATGAGTGTACAAATAGTTCGGGTCTTGAGTTAATACATATCGGTTTAACATGTAATTTCTGTACGCATGTAACTTAGATATAAACTTGAAAACCTTAAGTACAGTCTAAAATCCAGTTGTCCCTTTTCAAATATAAAAAATATCCAAATTAAATGAAAAGTTACAAATTAGAATTAATCATTTTAGCTGATGGAATTTGTACGCCTACTAGGCAGTTTGCCGTGATACATTTTTAATTTTTTTTAGACTTATGTATGTCTCATGTACTTACTATTACCTGCATTCACAAATTAATACTTTTGATTTGATTTGATTATAGAAAAGGAGGTTAGTGCAATCTTCTTGATACAAACTATGATTCCTTCTTTTTTCCTATATTGACATTTTGCTAACCTCAAAGGACATGTCTGACAAATGTCTGACATAAAAATGACAGAATAAACAGAATATTGATTGTCATGAGAAAAACTGATTATTTTGTTGAGTTTTTCATATATTTTTCTAAATAACGAGGAGTTTTGGAATAATAAGTCAAATAGTAAAAAATGATGTGTATAAGAAAACAATAAACTTTTCAAAATGATACACATGGATATTTGGAGTATATTTTGTATTATAGCATTTCTTTGTAACGTTTTGTATGCTTTGGGTAAGTAACCAATATAATACGTAAATAATACGAGAGTGAAAAGGAAGTGGTCTCTGCCTACCCCAATGGGAGAGAGGCGTGACGGATATGTATGTATGTATGTATGAAAAGAAATGTCGTATGACTTAGATTGTTATGTAGGTAAGAACACACAGTTAATGCTTCACTGCAAATAAGCCACATATACAAAGCTCATCAAGTATTGTTTAGAAGCTGTATATAAATCAGTGTTATGCGGTCATTACTTTCTTAGAACGTTAAATATAAAAATGAGATCAAAATCACACCAAAACATAGCAACATATATCTGTATCTAATGTTATAAATGCCAAAGTTTGTGCAGATGGATGGCTGGATATTTATCCATTTGGATATGAGGATGTTTGTTACTCTTTCACGTTAAAATCACTTAACAGATTTTATTAAAACTTTGCGATAAGTTAGCTTGGACATCAGAATAACACACACAGGCTTTTTATTATATTACTTTAAGATGTGAACTTTTCTATAAAATAACGATAAATGCGTACGAGACGCGAGCAGCCATTAGAAATTCAATAACTATGATATATTTATTTATTTAACAGTTTATTGTTAGATGATAGTACATAGAGTCAGAAAAAAAGAGAAGTTATACAAAAGGTACAGCATATTTCTAAAAGAAATTTCTTCCTGCAGACCCCACAGACAGAGAAATGATAGCATAAAGGCAGGATAGTCACTTAACCTACAATAAACAATAAATATATAAGTATAAACCTACACACATATATTCGATAAATACACGTACATAAATATTATAGTTCTGCTTTATAAAACTGTTTTGTAGTTCTTAAAGCTAAACTTCTTTTTATAACAGACGATGAACCAGAAACAACAACGAAATCACTTCAAATGGCAATAAACAACAAGAACCAAGCCGAACCGCTTCCGAGTCCAAGAGTGAAGTTAGAAGCGAAACCAAATAGAAATATCAACTGTGATTCGTTCTCTGACTATGCTTTGAATTGTACTATGAATGCTGCTTTGATGTACAACTCTTATAAGAAATCACCGCCTTTACCTAATAAAATTCAGGATTGGTGTAGGTAAGTTGGTATTTAAAGAGTATTTGGTTATAACAGAGCTATGTTTACATGGAAAAGATGCAAATTCTCGTGTATTTTACATACATACATATCTATCAAGCCTCTTTCATTCAGGATTCAGAATTGGTATAGGTAAGTTGGTATTGAAAGAGTATTTGGTTATATCAGAGCTATTTTTACATGGAAAAGATGCAAATTCCCGTGTATTTTACATACAATATACATATCTATCACGCCTCTTTCATTCAGGATTCAGGATTGTTGTAGGTAAGTTGGTATGGCAAGGGTATATGGTTCCAGCGGAGCTAATTTCATGCAGGGAAGGTACAAAGACTCGTGTATTTCCATCGACTAAAACACACTAATGATAAGAGAAGAGGATCAGAGATTTAACAATATTGATTATGGAATTAATGACATTTCTAATTGCTAGGCTCGATATAACCTATTCTTAATTAAAATAGACGGCGCAATAACGTTTAATAGAATTTCAGTAACTAACTACATATCTGTCACGCCTCTTTCACATCAGGGTTAGCAGAGACTGCCCTCCACTGGCTAGGATTTAAACACACCTTTTTCATTTCATCCACATATCAGACGCCTCATACATTCACGTCGGTTTCGGGGTAGGACAACTAACAAAAATTTGTCAAATAAATCTATTTCCTGCAAATACCATCATTTACCATCATAATATATTTAAGAGTTAGACTCTTGTCGGTGCAGCATCTGTAATTTAGGCCTATTGTCTGCCAGTGTTTTGACTTCTTGATTCAATTTCAAAAATATCAAATAGCATAATATTTTTTAAAATTTCAGAGCCATAAAGTACCTAACGAACTGCGCACTTGAATGGAATTTAGACTGTCGAGATGTGACGGACAGCCACTTTAACGAAGAGAGTATCAATGGACACTCGTACGTTGTCCACAATATTTGTGACGACAATAAGTTTGTTGATCGTAAGTTGTTTTTGAAACGAGACTGCTTTGTTGCATTTTACGTGTGGGCGTAGATTTGTACTGGCTAAGACCCAGAACACACGGTGAAACGCAAATGCAACGCAACTGAAACTGCTAGTTACTTTTGAGTTGCATCGCAGTTTCTGCTATAGACTTCCTTAGAAAACCACACACGACGCAACTAGTTTGAAACGTTTCGTTGCAGTTGCGTTTCACCGTGTGGTTTGGCGCTTACATGTCATATTGGATGAGACACTTTGTTAAACCAAAGATGAGCCACAACACGACTGAACAAGCCAAACGGGACGTTGTTTCTAAATTAATGTTAAGAAATTAGAAATATAACCTATTTTTTTTCCAAAATTTAGTTATAATATATTAAAAGAATATACTTAACTTATTATTTCACAGAATACTCACAGCTAGAGAAATGTGTAGAAGTCATCACAGAGGACTGGGAAGGCTGTTATACAATATTCAAGAGTTTAGTCGATGGTTTTAAAAAGAACACCAGTGCTGAGTGGACACATTACGAAACACATTTCTATTTGTGCTGGTAATTTTATTTTTACCTTATTAGACTTTGCAACATATTGATTGCTTGCAATTGCGGACGCTTTTATCGTCAGATATCGGAAAACTTACTTAAGAATATCTGAAACTTATGGAGCCATGGAATATCCGAAAATAATGTAGCCCATGAAGTCCAAGCTGCAATATTGTAAAGTTTAATCAAAATCTGTTCAGTAGTTTTTTCTGAAGTAAAAATTATCCTGTCTGAAAATTTTACAGCTTAATACTGATGCTATTAATTTTTTTGTAAACAACTTATAACTAAAAGTAAAGTTGTTTTACTGTAACAATATTACTGAGCTACCATAATAACTTAGAGTCTTAGACAAAGTAAATTTCCATCTTTTTCATAGATAAGTACAAAACAACATTTTCTATAGCCACTTTTTTGTCAAAAACACTTCACTCTTATTAATTTCCACAGTGGTCGTGCAAAATTCCGAAGATGCGTCCTCGACCACCTGCACAGGCGTAATGACGTTTGCTCCAGTATGCAAGCGATGACGTTGCAGAAATTCTCGGTTATAGTCTCTGAAGGTGATGTTTATCAGGCAAGTGACAAATGGTTGTGTATCTATTGAATACTGACCAAAATCATTCAGTTAGGGCCTTACTAATGGCCTTAGGATATCTTCATGGAAATGCATGGATGATTTTAGAGAGCTGATGTGGATAAAATGTGGATAAAACTGTCATATTTGTCAGAATGTATAACCTCAGAAATTCACTACGCTGCTAGCAGGTGTGTTTGGTGCAAGCTGGATAATCTTTTCATGCGTTTCTTTTACGTTCGTAGGTAGCGTTTGAGATAAAGAGGTAAAATAATATCAAAATAATGTTCCGCCCTACTCGCATTCTCATTCGCTGTTTGCCACTGTGATTTCAGCAACCTTTGTGTTTTTTAAAAGTTTTTTTAAACAAAACAAGGATTATCATGTTCGTTAAGATTAAATTATGATATGAAACCTTATGTTAATGATCTAATAATCCTTTTACTAGGACTGCGATTTCAACCTGGTCTACGAGAACTGTCCAGGAGGAGACCCTCGACCAAAATCCGGAGACAAGGTATTAGAGCTCCTAGCGGCTTTATCACCGGAATTTCAAGCGAGTTTAAGAGCATCGTCATCTGGAAGTGTAAAACTAAATTGGAGTTTACTTTGGTCTTTATTCATGGTTTTGTAATATATTTTTGTAGAGATTTTTCTTTTGTTTTTTTTTGGAATTTTTCAGTTTTTTTGCTTGATGCATCAATGTTTTGATTCAAAATGGCTGCTTTTTTTTTCTACAAAACAACGTTTTGTAAGAAAAGTCATAAAAAGTTACGTACTAGCTTACCTAGATACTAGATAAGTACCTTATCACATACATGACATGTTCAAGACTGAAGAAAGTAAATATAACCCATTATAATTATTTCATTTAATAGCGTGGGTCTTGTCGGTATAGTCTACGCCACTCTGCTCTGTTTTCTGCCGTCCTTTGGAGCACCTGATACGACACAATTTCTACTCCCTCTTTCACTTGTTCTATGTAAGTCTTTATAACCCGGTCAATTTAAATTGACAAATCACAAAAAGGTAACCAAGCGAAGTCAGGAAGTCAGGGAGGGTTTCCAACTTATTTCGCAGAGTGCAATTTTGAGCAGATTTGAAAAATTGGTACACTTGGAAATGTGAGCGGAATCTTTTCACAAAATAAAATGGGTGGCCCAAATCGGTCGCCGTCTAAACTCTTTTTGGCCAATCTCGTTTATTCGTATTATATTATGTGGGTAGAATTCTGTTTGGGGTTGGAGTGCGTATAAGACTTTTTTTTCCGATTTCAAAAAATGGAGAGGTTTCTAAAATCGACTGTATATTTTTGTTATAAGTTACTTGTGATGCGGTAAGTCGTGGGTTCGATTCCCACTAGAGACAAAAATTGTTCTGATTAACAGAGATCTTTGTCTTAACACATGATCATGATCATGTATGTATATCCGTCACGCCTCTCTCCCATTGGGGTGGGCAGAGACCACTTCCTTCCACTTGCTTCGATCCAAAGACACCTCTTTCGCTTCATCCAAACTCATCAGTCGCCTCATACATGCCCGTCGGTTTAAGGTACTCTTGATTTGGCCTTTCTTGAGTAAGTCCCCGATTTGATCGCGGGAAAAAACCGAGGGAACTTTGTCTTAAACCTATGTATAATGTGTATGTAGTTACTTATAATTAATAGGAAGCTTTACTTCACTTGACTTTGGCAGATTCCACAAATGTAGTTGCCATATTTTACATAGGTCGCCTCTGCCTACCACGACGGGAAAAAAAACGTGCTAGATCTGTGTGTATTAAAATTTTCTTTGGTCGAAAAAAAGAAGGAAGTAGAATAGAATAGACAAAGCTTTATTCGGTATCACTCAAGGTACAATATTTTACTTAACACTAGGCGAATTACATATTCGCCTAGTGTTAAGTAAAGCTCAGTATACTGCTGTGTGCTGCTGAAGTAGAAGTGGTCTCTGCCTACCCCGATGTTAAAAAACCGTAACATAAATGTATGTATAAAACTTTTTTATAACAAAGCCTTAGTCCCCTAGCTTTGCTTAGCTCTATCTTTGTTGCGCAGCTATTTGCTCGCAAGCTGAATAATACGTACCATACAATAAGGCCGTCGGCTAACTTATTTTGGAAACGTTATGAATGTACACGAGTTTGGGGCTCCAGAAAAAATAAGCTGTTAGAGGAACCGCGTTTACGAAATGTAATATAATAAGAAGTATGATAACTTTGTTTATGGTTGATAGCTTTGATTTGAAATAAAATATGAATTCCTTATAATTTTTAATACATTAAAATTATACAGAAAATAAAAAAGTGTGTCATGTTTCTAAAAAAGTATTATTGTTAAAAGTTACCTGAACCCTACCAACTTGCATGTATAAAGGCAACTGATGAATGTGGATGAAGCGAAGGAGGTGTGTTTGTATCATAACAAGTGGAGTGAAGTGGTCTATATTTACCCCACATCTACCCTGAGGGGACAGAGGCGTGACAGATATGTATGTATGTTGTTGTTAGCCCATATATGTCCCCACCGAGGGGCACGAGCCTAGCCCCCTGTATGTATAACTAGCGATAACTAGGCTGATTCATTTATTAAAACAATCGAATAACGTTCATACTGTAAATCATGCTAAACAATCGATATACGGCGAAATAAACCTATTAAGGAACCACAATATGAAATAAAATATCGTGTAAAATTGATAATATTGTTTAAAAACGCCATTGAGTACGAGCCGAGATGGTTTCCTGTGAATTGTTTCACAAATTTCCGATTTAAATAATTACATTATCACACTCTAGTTGAAAACAGTAGGTGTAGTTCGATTAATATAATTTCTTACGTCGTTATTATTACACTGGGTGTAACAGAAAGGGGGTATAAAGCCGAAACACAGCTATAATCCTCATGAAACTGAACAACTTTCCCCAAGGAACATGGGCCATAACTCGAAAAAAATTTTTGTATCGCCCATACGTACTCGATCAGCTGATCGGACATTTTGTATGGGGAGACGAATTTTTTGTTTCGAGTTGTTCAGTTTCATGAGGACTATCGCTGTGTTTCGGCATTATACCCCCTTTCTGTTACACCCGGTATAGGTACTCTCAACTGAAGGTATATGTGCGATTATAAAATTATACCTCTAATAATAAAAATATTTAAGTAACGTAGATAGTCATAGACTTGTACAATGAAATATAAATAATTATATTTATCATAGCTATACGTATTTAGTAGAGACAGATGCGAGTAAAAGCTAGCTAAATATAATTGTGTAAAATACAATCATTTCAAAATAAGACGTATTTATTTTGATTATTATTGTTAAACAACTAAAAATATAATATTATGTACCGTATAGCTTAAAATAAAATAAAAATACAAAAATACGATTACTTGATATACTGCTCACAAATACTCTGTGGCTATACACCCGGAAACTCATAACCCGTTTACACTATAAACACTCGATTTACTGTACTCATAAAGTAGAAAAATTGCCATTACGGCGTCGGTATGTTGACTTTAATAGGTTTTATACACAACAAGCAATGGATTGAACAATTTGGTGGTGGAGCCAAACAAAAAATAGAGTTTTAATTGAGATATATGTCAGAATATTCATTTATGTTTTAAGAGTCAGGGCCTTGTCGGTAGAATACTCTTTTGCCATACATTTGAGAAATAACAACTATGCCATAATATACAGGTCAATATAAAGTACATACATACCTATCAGCTGTCACGCCTCTTTTCTATCGGGGTTGACAGACACAACCTTTCCTCCACTTGTTACGATACAAACACACTTCCTTCGCTTCATCCACATTCATCAATCGCGCCCTACGTCGTCTCATACACGTCGGTTAAAGTATAAATTATCTTACTTCTATTTATTGTGTTTATTACAAAAAAGCTCAAGTAAAAAGATTGCAATTAAGTATATATTTTAAATACGTTTTAATTTTAACTAATTTATCCGGACTAAGTCACTAACATTTTCAAAAAACTTTTTATCAAGTCTTCAATGACAAAAGTGGTTAATATCATAACTTTATGACAACCAGTTATTATAACAGAGTCATCAAAATTATGATTTTATGGAAATGGGGCTCGTAACTTTTATGATCACATTTTAGGGTTCCGCGGTACTTACTTTTAGTTTGGAAATCTGTTCGGTTAAGTCATAGTCTTTAAACAGAGTAAATTTTGTGAGGTACCTACGTATTTTATGCTGAAAGTTTTTTAAAGATGATTTTAAGACATTCTGTTTAATTAAGTTCTAATTAAGTTCATGAAAGATTTAAAAAAAGAACAGGTTCCGAATTTCATGATGTCGTCCATGTATTGTGATCCCAATATGTTAAATATACTTAAGTATCTACATATTAAACAATATACACACAAACACATACAAACACATACAAACACGCACACACATACTATTACTTTCTTTATTTATTAATTTACAGTGAATGTTCTGACTCCCGCGCCGGGTCATTCCTCCTGCAAAGGCTGTCTATCGCAATCCAGCGCGGGAATGCTGCTGGAGTGTCGGGTACCTTTGCACCGGGAATGACAAGGGGCGGCTTGTTCAACTCAAGTTATTAAATAACAGCAATTGATTTACAGTGAAATATAAAATATTTTTAAATGACAAATGGTATAATTTTAAAGATACCACTATTTTTATCTTGTACGGAACCCCATTGAAATATATTTGTTCCACACTGTATGTAAGCAACATACCGTAGTATAAGTATCGCCCGCTCTTGACTAAATGAGATAGAGCTACATAATTAATTGTATGTGTAAGTGAGAAGGAACAGATGGTAGATAGATAGAGTAAAACAAAAACAACTAAACAGGAATTCTTAAGTAACTTATTCTTAGTGCCCGTTTGTCAAGATGTCAGATAAGTTGGAAAAAAAGTGGAAGAAGAGGAGAGTAGCCTTTGCCCAGCAGTGGGACACCGATGGCTAGTTAAGACAGATAAACCTATGTCTATTTCAAAAAACATGACGTTTTAGACAGAGACAGGTATAAAATATCTGTCGGATAAATTTTATCTGTAAAACTAATTAGTTTCAGAAAAAGATATTTCATTTAGATTAACTTTACAAATAGTATACAAAATGAGTCTTATCAAGGGTGCTTTCTAATTAGATAGGTAAGCATTATTTTTACACAAAGAATATATTTATACCTAATTAAAAATTATCTTGAATCAGTTACTTAATCACAATTCACTTTTATTTATAACTAGTTGTGATAGGTATTTATTATTGAATACAGAAAATATAAATGAAAAGAGACGAGTAGGTAAACGAAATATTTTAACTTGTAGGTATATTTCAGTCAAATAATAGGGATGATGACTACATTCAAAAATTCAAAAAATAATTAGTCCGTCTTTAAGGCTATTAAAAATATTTGAAACACATTTTTTACCAGATCAAATACACAAATAAATACAAAGATACAGAGCATCAAAGTTACGGAGTGGGGGGTATTAACGTCACTCCTACGTAAAAATCCTAATGAGTAATCCTAATAACTTTGATGCTTTGTATTTTTGTATTTATTTGTGTATTTGATCTGGTAAAAATGTGTTTTAAATATTTTTCAATAGCCTAAAAGACGGACTAATTTTTTTTAAATTTTCGAATGTAGTCATCATCCCTATTTATTTGATCACGAGCAACTTTAACCGAGTGTATCTTTGTCATTTTTAGTTTAAGAGAAAAAAGAAAAAATACGTGTCGAATATTTTAAAATAATCTATGTGATGGACTAAAAAATTTTTTTAGTCATCATTCCCATTGAGTAAAACAGAATAAAAATATACACGTGAACACCAAAACGTTTTAACAACACAATATCAAATTCCAGTAGAAGGTTTAAATGAAACTCAGTTATTTTGTGAATAAAGGTCTATTATCCGTTGAATTTTGACGAAATATTCGTCGATATCTAAACTGGGACAGGGCGATTGCAGGAACTGAGGACTTAACAAAATTCGATTAACTTTTTTTTTATTTTAAAACCGTTACTAATGAGAATACATATTTGTTTCATTACATAACGCAAATTAAGAATGTTTTTTTCGTTTCCCCAAGAAATGTCGAAATATGAAAATAAAAATCGAAATAATCTTATAAAGTGTCCGAACAAAATAATAAGCTAACTGATCGATATTACTATGGAAAATTTTAGCCGTCTTTTGTCTTTTTTTTTGGGCAAGTTCTGATTACATCTTTTAATGTTCATCATCTTAAAACGGAACATCATAAATAAGAGTCTCGAGTCCATTGACCCGAAAAAGGCAAGCATTTCCAAAATCACTGAATTCTAAATCCTCACGCATCAAACACTCTCTTAATAAAATCCGTAGAATTTTATCCCCAAATTCAAGTTGCTACGTTTCGCGTTCCATACGTCTAAATGCGTCAGCCTCTACTTCCGTCAGTTTTTAGAGTTCCGTAACTAATACGTTGGAATTCGAAACCTAAATTTTTTATACATTTTGCTATCTGTCTGTCAATAAGGGCCAAAACTTAAATTCACGACACGAGGCGACGCGACACGACGCGACACGACGCGACACGACGCGACGCGACACGACGACGTCGTACGACGCCGTGCCACGTCGTGGATTTTCACGATTCGACGTCGTACGACGTCGTGTTGTGAATTTATGTTTTAGCCCTAAGCTGTATTTCATGAACCGTAATAGTTAGAGAGAACAAGGGAAATCAAAATATACCTATTCAATTAGGAGGGATGCAGTTAACAACAAATAAAGTTAGCCTGTCACGTCACACTGCTAAGCAAAGGCCCTCTATTTGCTCTGCATCCAGTAACGTTAGAAAGAGACGCGTTTTTTTTTTAATTAGCACGATAACAGCACGATAATGTGGATGATGACAAACCAACATGCATGTATGAGGCAACTAATGAATGTGGATGAAGCGAAAGAGGTATGTTTGGATCGTAGCAAGTGGATAGAAGTGGTATATGCCTACCGCGATGGGAAAGAGGCCGTGACAGATATGTACATATGTATGATGATACGGAACCCTTCGTGCTAGAGCCCGAATCGTTTTTAACCGGTTTTTGGCTTTTCACCGCTGAATGCTCTGTGTGACGTTTAGTTCCGACCGTGTTCCGACGTTACGCCAAAATCCCAGAATATTTTTGGATTTAAAAAATTCCTCCCGACAAGCGACATTTGTGAATGTGCACGTTTTTGTGACAAAAACTGGATTTCCTGCGTTTTAGAACGAAATATTAATGTTACCTTTTTTCTGTTTTTGGATTGTTCAGATTTTTGGAATATTTCCGTCTGATGGCGTTGACTATTGTTCATTTCAAATGAGTTTCATTTATTTTCATAGCTGTACAAGTAATAATAGACGATCCACACTTGCACGCAATTTGCGGCGCAAATTTTTTCGAGTCAAAATTGACCTTTTTCTGCAGGTTGTGGGTTCTTTTCCCTTGAGACAAAGATTACTGTGATATTCTGAGATGTTTTGTCTGCGTATAATATGTTAGTATGTACTCATAGTAAACTATACGATTATACTAAGATTTAATTCAGATGACTAAAAATGACAAAGATACACTGGGTTAAAGTTCCTTGTGACGTCACGCCTAAGTAATTTTTTTACCTAGGAGTGACTTTGATTATCTTCGCATTTATGTAGGTTTTTGATGAGGTAAAAAATGAGTTTACAATATTTTTGGATAGCCTGAAAGACGGAATAATTATAATGCCATTTTTTTAGTGTAGTCATCATCCCTGAACCACGTCATGTCATACTACGTCATTCGTACACTTTCGTTAATTGACAATTGCAAGACGAACATATCTTGTGTCCACAAAGCGACTGATGCGACGTTGTTGGCGTTTAATCTAGCAGCAGGATACAAGCTAAAATAAAACTTTTAAGACTCAATCTAGCAACATACAAGTACTAATTTACTTTACAGCCGTTCTAAATCCTCGGATATAAATCAACAACTTCTCAGAATAATTAATTTATTCAAAGTAATAAACAAAGACATAAAGTTTACGACTTCAACTAGATATATTCATTTGACTTCGAAATTAACTTCGTTTGTCGTAAGTTTTGTGCTTACTGATTGTCAAGATTTGTCAATTTCAAGTTTATGTGTACTTACTCATTGCAAACTTCTTGTTCCTTTATTGAGTTGGAGAAACACTGTAAGTGGATGACCCCGATGCGGATATACGTAGATGTTAGAGCGTTTTCAGACCTAGCTTTTAAACGCGCGTATACGGTCCTCTTCAGAATACGTGCGTACACGAGCGTCGAGCGTACTAGCGCCCTACATGCGCGTCTAAAACATTAGTCTGAAAACGCCCTTAAAGCTCCATCCTTTAAACACCTTTGAAAAATTTTGATGCTATTCGATAAATGGATATTAGCCTGTAATAATCCTTGATTTTATTGTGTTCTGGGCGCGTATTCATTAGCCAGCCATAACTGTTATCTTTGCATGCATTGCAACCAAAATAACTAGGGCGTGGGCTCTTAGCAGTTTCGCGAACCATTAGCAAATAACGTAAACACTGGTTACAGTGCATGCAACAGTTAAAGTTACGGCTCGTTAATGACTACGCACCTTACATGCCTTCAAAATTCTTCAGAATAATGAATTAATGTACAAAACTGTATAAAAACGTCCTTTTTTGACAGACTATTAAGCTGCGGTTTTGATTTGTCAGCTACAAAGAAATCAAAGTCTCCAAACCAAAAAAAACATCGCAACACATTTGTTTTGTCACAACTCCGAAACGTTGAACACAACATTCTATCATAATTGCACCTTTGATAGTTCCCATAGTCTTGTTAAACTATCATGATAATATGCTACGTAACTTTTGCAGCGTCCTTCTGCGAAACAGCTTTGTGAACTTTGTTAAAACTTCTAGTAGGCGACATTTCACATTTACAACTCTATCATGCTGTTATACAACCTCTTAATTTTATACTATATGCCTTTTGTCTATTATATTAAAGGCTGTTTTGAAATGTAGAGCGAGAAGACGAAGGTAAAGTTGAGTTTGTCTGACGCTCCGAAACGCTGTACAGTTTAGACATGTTGTTTTGTAGCTGTTTTACTCACTGATGGTTAAAATTGTGAACTGATAGAGTTAAATAACAAATGATATAAAATAGTAGACTATAATTTATACTCGGTAAGTAAGTAAAACATAGAGTTTTAATTGTTGGCGAGCAATAAGTTTTTTTAAAACCAACACGAGATTCGTAAACGATGCTGTAAAAAAAAAATTTCAGATGAGAATCTAACACGAAACTCTATTGAGTTCATCATGTCAACTTATGGGCTATTGCTGAACGATTGTTGAGTTGCTCTTTTCAAAATTAAGTTAACTTAATTCAAATCAAGCAATTCCAAGAGAAAAAAAATGAGCATTTAATGTATCACGAAATGTCGTGTGTGTGTGCGTATGTGTGTGCGTGTGTAGTTAAAGTTGTGTTATGTTTTGCTCACCATCCTTAGCCACAGTATGTATCAGAAGTTACCAAGTGAAGTATGTCCCCGCTTAGGTTTTGTACCGAACACTAAACCATGGTATCTGAAAGCGATCCTTGTCATGTCGCGTTTTTACTTTATAACCCACTTTAAATATTAAGCTGAATTTTAAAGGCAGTATGTCTTCCTCTTAGAGTTTAAGGGTCTTAATGCCTGTTTCACCCCTACAGATAAAATTTAACTGACAGATAAACCTATGTCTATTTCATAAAACATGACGTTTTATACCGAGACAGGTATACAATATCTGTTAGATAAATTTTATCTATAAGTGGCGACAGGGGACTTAGAGTTAACAGATGCAGTTGCACACCAGAATAATCAGAATCACTTCAGAATAAATAAATCCCACCAAAAACATAAATGTGAAAAAGGGTGGCCAATTCAATATGAAAATTATGTTGAGAGCTTTGCCGTAAAAAGTATGGAGATCTAAATGAGTGCCAATTCATAGGTATGCAAAATCGAAATATGTATTTTTATAGGAAAAAAATAATGCCTATTATGCACAAGTATTAATAAACTCTATTTCTTTGCTTTGTTGGATAACTTAAAACAATTGCTGTTATTAAAAAAAATATAAGATCTTAAAGGAGGTTAGTTTTATTTGGCCAGTTTTCATTAAATCAGTCATTTTATTTATAAACTTATTCAATATTTTAATTCTGATGAAAACTGGCCAAATAAAACTAACCTCCTTTAAGATCTTATATTTTTTTAAATAACAGCAATTGTTTTAAATTATCCAACAAAGCAAAGAAATAGAGTTTATTAATACTTGTGCATAATAGGCATTATTTTTTTCCTATAAAAATACATATTTCGATTTTGCATACCTATGAATTGGCACTCATTTAGATCTCCATACTTTTTACGGCAAAGCTCTCAACATAATTTTCATATTGAATTGGCCACCCTTTTTCACATTTATGTTTTTGGTGGGATATCATTACTTTTTGTACAGAGAACTAGGCAAGTGAATCACTAATGTTTCCCATAAATTTAAGTATCATATTTTTTTATTCTATAATTTTATTTGCCATAATATCGTCGTCTATATGGTTTTATTTGCCATAAAACTCATAAGACATATTATTTCGTGACATAAGTATGTTTGCCAGAATATAACAAATGCACTAATATTTAAAAGCTATATTTACTTTAAACATAATGACTACATGACATAAATATATATAACCTATAACCTACAACCTACAACCTACTGATGGTATCACCTACATGATAATATTTACATGATCCTGATGAACATGCAGCATGCAAGCAGGCATGCAGCATGCATGCAGCATGCATGCAGCATGCAAGCAGGCATGCAAGCAGGCATGCAGCAGGCATGCAGCATGCAAGCAGGCATGCAGCAGGCATGCAGCATGCAAGCAGGCATGCAGCAGGCATGCAGCATGCAAGCAGGCATGCAGCAGGTATGCAGCATGCAAGCAGGCATGCAGCATGCAAGCAAGCATGCAGCAAGCAGGGATGCAAAATCATGTTGTAACCTAACCTAACCTATCCTAGCCGTTCTGGTTGGTGTTCCTTTTTTTGTTGCCCCCCCTCGGGGGCTGCGCCCCCGGACCCCCCTACCGCCGTGTCTCGCCACCACGCTGCCTGCTGTCGTCTAATCAATTTGTAAATTCATTCATAATAGTACCTACTACCTAACACATATTCCATATTATTTATAATAAAAAATATTATAGTCGTTTGATTTAGTACATATGACGATTATTAGAAATAAATGTTATGGCATTCAAAAGTTATACCTTGCAATATTATGACAAAAAAATAATCGGTGAAACAATAATTATGGATTAAATAAAGTATTGCAATTAATATTAGTGCATCTAATACTTATGTTTAAAAATCATTATGTCAAACAAAAATATGGCATTTAAATTTATGGATAAAAAAAGACTCCCCTAGGGAAGTAGTAAGATTTAGTTCTTTTTTGCGTTTCCGCTGCGTCGTAGAGTGCGTGCGTTTCATAAATATTCTTAAAAACGTACTATACAAGTACAACGCAAGTTTGCTGCTAATGACGTCAGTGTAGCGTTTTCTCACTGGAACTAGGTCTGAGTGAGTGAGTCAACAGCGGCAAACTTATAGTGAACGGGTTGTATGAATACCTAAAGTAAGCAAATGTATTTTTCCTTTGCTTACTCGTAATTACCGAGCTGGATTCCAAAGGGGTTTGAATATAATGTCCTACCTAAACATGTGTACCTATGGTACTTTTTTCCACAAAAATGGCGGCAGTCTAAGAAACCTGCATTAATCGATAGTTCAAGTCAATACAAATCAAAAATATAAGTAGATGAAAATAATTTGATGAGATAAAGCGTCACGTTTCCGAGATATAAGTAGTGTGCTTTTCCACCAGAGATGTGCTATGCTACATTGCTACGGATGCGTTTGAAATCCACCAATCATATTCATTGTATTGTGGAAATGGATTCAGCTAAGCTATGTTTTTCACATAAAAGGATGCGTGCTATGGATGCGTGCTATAGATGCGGACTATGGATGCGAGGTATCGAGCAAAGCTATGTTTTTTTTTATATTATCGAGATACATAGCTCGAAATGCGCATCTTCGAAGCGCATCTTCCTCGCACAGCCACGTCCCGCCCTCCAGTACCCCATTAAGCACGTATGCAGAGCAGCGCAGTAACAAAATAAACGGTAGGGAGTACTTGAGGGGGCCATGCTTTTGGGAGTTGGTTGACATAGGTTGTTTGAAAAACTCTTATTTTTCAACCACTATAAATTCCCACCATATTTATACCTAAAATAATAAAAATTATAATCTGAGCATCTTGGGGGGAGGGAGGGGCGTTGCTAAAATAAGCCAGGATACTTTATTTAACTTCTAGTATCAATTTCAAATACAATATGTGCCATTTAATAACACCAAAACACAGTTTTTCATGTTCCAATAGTTACTGGCGCCACTAGTCTATTTCCGACAGCCTATATCTCTGAAACGTGACGATTTATCTTTTTTTTTTTCTATTTGTTTTGACCTGAACTATAGATCAGTGAAGGTTTCATTGACTGCCGCCACTTTCGGAAAATTAAAAAAAAAGTTGTAGAGCACTCTCCGCACTAAATTCATTTCGAAATAGGTTAAGATTAGCTACTTTAAATAGTCAGTAAATCAATACTAACTAGTTCTAAATTTCAACTTCATGGGCATGGTATTAGCTGGCCTAATGGTAAGCGTCATGGTAAAATGTTTCTTTCGATATTTTAAGGTCGGTGGTTCGATCCCACTTGAAAGAATTTAATTTTTCAACTTTTTTCTTTTTTGTTAAATTTAAATTGTGTCTCGATAACTGTTAATTTAATAAGTTTTAATTTTTTATTACTTTTCTGATACATTTACCACTATAAATCACTACCACGTAACGCCATCTATAAAATTTAAATCCGTACCAGTCTACGTTTCTGCGATAATATGTGGCGTTATGTTACATTACATACATACAATGAACATACATACACTTAACGTTTATAATTTAGATCAGAGTATCAAATAAGCAAATCTAAACTTCGTAATACTATCAACAATTATGGTTGGCGCAATAGTTAAGCGCCAAGTAAGAAGATACCTGAGGTCTTCGGGTCGGTGGTTCGATCCTACGTGGATACATATTATTTCTTTTTTGTTTTTTGTTCATTATAATCTATCTTCAAATAAATCTAATGAAAGACGTAGGTAGCATAAAACGCAATCTAATAGGCGAGTTTTTTCTAGACAACCGGGCATAACGAAGACGCTGGCGCGAGTGAGCGCCGCTAAGAGCATACTTTGGTTCGTTCGCATTTTAAATCGTATATCGCTTGTTTTTTGTTTGATTAGCTGGAGTGACAGATTAGCTACTTTGAATAAGCAGATCTAAATTTCGTAGTATTATCAACAGTTATGGTTGGCGCAATAGTTATGCGGTAAGTAAGAGGTCTTCGGGTCGGAGGTTCGATCCTACGTGAATACATTTTATTTCTTATTTTTATTATTTTTTATTTTTTTTTGTTCATTATAATCTATCTTTATGTGTCAAGTCATGCCCTTGTTATTAAATTAAATTTAAAATAATTGTATATTTTTTTATACCACTTTTAGTGTGTATTGCAAGTTTTTTGGATGGGGATAACAAAAAAAAATTGACTTTTTTAAAGTTTTGGATTTTTTCCTACGGTCAAATGTAATTATAGAGCTGAATTCCAAATCTCAACCTTCTAGGTCATCTGGAAGTAGGTTAGGTTTTGCTACTTTAATCAGTCAGTCAATAACATATTTTGCGATTTTTGGAACTCCATATCTTCATAACCGTTTGAGCTAGCTTCATGAAATTTGGGCTTCTTCGTGACGTCATGGATATGATTAAACATGCGTAGTTTTATGTCTTTACGTTAAAGGACTTTTGAGTTATGGAGGGGTGAAAAGTCGTACGAAGTGGTTCGTGTAAAGATACACTGTGGCGCTTTGTCTTTGAATTGGCCTGACACGCTGCCGGCGTGTCTCGACTATGTATATGCCTGAAGACTTATGGGCAAAAACAGCTACCCAATGGCTATTAACTGCCAAACGGCGTCGCGGCAGACCGCGGAAAAGGTGGCGGGACGAGCTGGATACTCAATATCTGGGCGGAGGAAGCTCAAGACAGAAAGTCATGGCGTATGAGGAGAGAGGCCTTTGCCCAGCAGTGGGAAACGAGTGGCTTAATAAGATAAGATAAGGTACTGTTTAAAAGTATTGCGTATTTTCACCAAGGATCTGATATGATAAATAAGAAAGGGTTCTAGAAAATCAGGATCTAGAAATTGCATAAATGGGCCTTTAAAATAGAAACAATTTTTTTTTAATATCTAACACACGTACTGTTTTATTTACGTAGGCAGGTAATTTTAATCCTAATCAAAAGACTTTATAATTACACTGTAAAAACTCTATTTAACCAAAACATCAAATAGAACAAACAAAAAAGAAGCCATTTTCTTGTTTTTCGCCGTCTTGTCTCCATCTTGCAAACCGCAATCCTTTGCTTTCAGACTAATGTAACTTGCAACATCTTTCTTGAGTCTTCATCATTATGCGCGTTGATACTTCAGAAGAATCCAGTTAATTCTTACTGTGTGATGTGGCCTGGTAAATTTAACTTGGGTCTTTAGTGTAACAGAAGTTCATATTCATTGAGTGTCGAGTTATGTCGTGCCGGTAATGTAAAGGCAAAGAATGCTGTCTCTAATTACTTAAGCACCATTTACTTCGAGTTAATTACTTTAGAGTCTGCGATGTTTTTCATTAAGAAGAAAATTGGAGGAGAGATTTTGATGTCAAATAGATATTTAGATATACAGTGTGACTTTTAAATAGTGAACGATAGAAAACAACATGTATAGTATGTTTTGTTTGTAACAGACTCTATTTATTTATGAACTAGGCTGTTCGCGACTTCGTACGCATGTTGAAAATAAATCATGATATCCCAAAATAATTTAGCCTTTGTGTTATTCTAATGTCCAAGCTAAGTTATTGTTAAGTTTCATCAAGATCTATTCAGTAGTTTATGCGTCAAAAAATAACAAACATTCATCCATCCATTGGTACTAATATTGACATTTATAATATTAGTGAAATGAATAAGTATTTGAAGTAAGTTTTATGCTATCTACACACCAAAGCCGCCGGCTTTTTTGACAGCTGCCATTCGTATGACGTAAAACCGTCGGCCTGGCCCGGCGGCTTGCCGGCGACTTTGGTGTGTAGATAGCATAACATGTACCTGCTAGGTACATCTGTCACTTACCATACTTACAAGCTAATTAAGTAACTGGTTACTAACTCTCGTATCAAAGACTTAGGAAACTCTTGAAGAAGTTTTGTTAGTTCTTGTTTTATATCTAAAGTTGTTCTAGTTGTCACGCGTTGTAAGACACTTTTATTAAGTATTTACCTACCTACTAGCGATTTCCCGCGACTTCGTATACATGCACATTGTGTCGATATATCTTTGAAAAAAAAAAGAATATCTTAAAATAGTGTAGGCTATGCGTTATTCTGAAGTATGAGCTACAATATGGTAGAGTTTCATGAAAATCTGTCAAGTGGTTTTAACGTGATGAAGTAACAAACATCCATCAATCCATCGGCACAAACATTGACATTTTATTATTAGGATTAGGATTTACCTACTTAATAGAGACTTCCCGTGAATTTGTACGTATCGTCATATCTTTAAAATTTTATATATTATGTCATAGCTAATTAGTTAAATTGTGACCGTTTTCTCCAACTAACTCCTAACGTACGGGACTCCTAATGACCCCTTAGCTGTACAATTCAATACAAATAACTAACAACGTCTGTCAACGTCAGTTGTATGGCTAAGGGGTTCCTGAAGTTAGAAATTAGGTCGTTTTCAGGCTAACGTTTGTAACGCATGTATACGCTCGTTTTTTGAAGCGCGTGGACGCGCGCATACGACAGTCTTTTGTTTGTACAAGCGTTGACGCCTGCTTACGCGCGTATAGTCCATTTTGATACTAACACGACAACACCGGTTCGAGCGTATACGCCCGTGTATGCACGTCTGGTTTTTTGAAGCGCGTATGTAGCGCCCGTGTACGCGCGTATGCTGAGAGCGACCGTATAAGCTCGATTAAAACGCTAATCAGGGGGCTATTAGTAGCGCTAATCAGGTATTGCCACGGAGCTAGATGCTAGCTTAGCATGCACTCCGTGACAATACCTTGTCATGGGTTTGTCACGCTTACGTCTCTGTCCATAGTTTTAAATGTGATAAGGACAGCATGACGTGAGATAATTGTCGCGGCACGTATGCTAAGCCTCCAAAAAACGGGCATTAGTCAGTTAATTGGATGTCTAGGCCATATTTTAAGCCACCGTTTTGTAAAGAAAACTTATTAAAGTAAATTGCATCCGTGAAATAGCACTTTATTCCCAAATAACATAATGGCGCATAAAAGCAAAGACCTAAATGTAATACGAGTATTATATCTCAAAGAAATTTAATCTAGGATCTTAATAAGTCGAGGTTTCCTTGAAAATTCTAAAGCTTGAACAAAATTACATTTTGTTTATGTTCGTATGTTGGTGTCGTAGAGCACGTAATTATTAGAGGTACTAAATTCCATTTTGGAATTGAGAAAATGTTGAATTTGCTGTACGTAGATTGTCTTTTATTTTTGTTTCTGTGTAGCATTCTGTACTTACACGTCTGTGTTTTTAAGTGAAAATAAAATGTGACCAAGTTTATCAGCTGAAAACACAAAGCCGTTAGCGGTTAAAGGACATTAATAAAATAAAGTATATTCTATTTTCTCTACGCGCAAAAAATGCAAAAAACGCAAAAAATTTAGATAAATAGATTTATTGTAAAACACAACGCTGAACGAAACGCAGTAAGATTTTTACCTATGTTGTTTATTATGTCTATGAATATATGTATGAACTCATATCTATGTATACCTATGTAAATTATCAACCTGAAAATGTATTATAGTATCTACACACCAAAGCCGCCGCCGGCTATTTTGACAGCTGCCATTCGTATGACGTAAAGCCGCCGGCCTAGCCCGGCTGCATGTCGGCGGCTTTGGTGTGTAGATAGTATTATATTTGACCTCTATTGGTAACATACTTTGTCGATGACCTTTATATTAAAACTTTAATTTCTAGTTACATACAACGAACTTTAGAATTTGTTAACTGATTTTCTGTTGACTGGAAAACTTGGTTAGTTTTAATGTTTCCTGGAAAAAGTTGTTTAGTTTACAAGCAGATATTTTTATACAAATCATTAATAATACACGCTTACATACACCTAAGGCCCAAGTCTGCTAATTTTAAAAAAGCCTCAGTTGTGTGTCGGTAGAGTGTCAATGGCATTTTTGGATCATTTGGTATTCTGCTAAACAATGGCTTACACTAATTGCGACCGAATGTCTCAAAAAATGACGTTGACACTCTCATTGACCGTTTGCCGACACACAATTGAGCATATTGTAAATTAGCAGACTTGAGCCCCTGTTTTCTCGAAAATTCCTAAAAACTTCCCTTAAATCCAAAAATTTAAAAACATTTAAAAATCTAACTCCACAACAAACTGACTTACGAACTACGAAATTCTCAAAAAAGAGATTTTATCGAGACACGCCGGCAGCGTGTCAGGCCAATTCAAAGACAAAGCGCCACAGTGTATCTTTACACGAACCACTTGGTACTACTTTTCACCCTCCCATAACTCAAAAGTTCTTTAACGTAAAGACATAAAACTACGCATGTTCAATCTTATCCATAACGACACGAAGAAGCCCAAATTTCATGAAGATAGCTCAAACGGTTATGAAGATATGAAGGTCCAAAAATCGCAAAATAGGGTATTGACTGACTGATTAAAGTAGCAAAACCTAACCTACTTCCAGATGACCTAGAAGGTTGAGATTTGGAATTCAGCTCTATAATAACATTTGACCGTAGGAAAAAATCCAAAACTTTAAAAAAGTAAATTTTTTTTTGTTATCCCCATACAAAAAACTTGCAATACACACTAAAAGTGGTATAAAAAATTATACAATTCTTTTAGATTTAATTTAATAACAAGGACATAACTTGATACATAAAGATAGATTATAATGAACAAAAAAAAAATTAAAAAAAAATAAAAATAAGAAATAAAATGTATTTACGTAGGATCGAACCTCCGACCCGAGACCTCTTACTTACCGCATAACTATCGCGCCAACCATAACTGTTGATAGTACTACGAAATTTAGATCTGCTTGTTCAAAGTATCTAATCTGTCACTCCAGCCAATCAAACAAAAAACAAGCGATTTACGATTTAAAATGCGAACGAACCAAAGTATGCACTTTATTTTTTTTTCGTTAAGTGGTTTTTTCGTTTCGTTATGCCCGGTTGTCTAAAAAAAACTCGCCTATTAGATTGCGTTTTATGCTGCGTCTTTCATTAGATTTATTTGAAGATAGATTATAATGAACAAAAATAAAATAAAAATAAGAAGTAAAATGTATCCACGTAGGATCGAATCACCGACCCGAAGACCTCAGGTATCTTCTTACTTGGCGCTTAACTATTGCGCCGACTATAACTGTTGATAGTATTACGAAATTTAAATCTGCTTATTTGATACTCTGATCTAAATTATAAACGTTAAGTGTATGTATATTCATTGTATGTATGTAATGTAACATATCGCCACATATTATCGCAGAAACGTAGACTGGTACGGATTTAAATTTTATAGATGGCGTTACGTGGTAGTGATTTATAGTGGTAAATGTATCAGAAAAGTAATAAAAAATTAAAACTCATGAAATTAACAGTTATCGAGACACAATTTATATTTAACAAAAAAGAAAAAAGTTGAAAAATTAAATTCGTTCATGTGGGATCGAACCACGGACCTAAAAATATCGAAAGAAACATTTTACCATGACGCTTACCATTAGGCCAGCTAACACTATGCCCAAGGAGTTGAAATTTAGAACTAGTTAGTATTGATTGACTGACTATTTAAAGTAGCTAATCTTAACCTACTTCGAAATGACCTAGAAGGATGAAAGGGGTTTGAAGATTTTAGTGTGGAGAGTGCTCTACAACTTTTTTAAGCTATTGCATAGCTTCTATCGCGGGCCTTGAGCGCGGTGACCGAATCCAGAAATTCCGTAACGAAAAAACCTCACGCTCCCCACTCCGACGGGCACGGAGGTGTGGCTTGAAGGCCGTGCATCGTCTAACGTCGTTTCAGTTCGGCAGTCTTCGACACGGCAGCGTTGTATGCGTGCGATTAGACGTATTGTACGACTCTACGAAACTCGCACGAATCGAGACGAGCTGCTCCGAAATTTTACTATTATATTAAAATTTCGGATATGTTTTATTTTTTAATATTCATACTAAGAATTAAAACGATAATATTTTAAACAATATCAACTTTTTATTTATTTAATAAAAGAAAAATTTGTTTTCTTATCGGTCACCACGCTCAAAAAGTGTAGGTAACTTGAATTAATATCAAAGAAAAAGAAATACTGCATAAATAAAATAAATAAATAATTATAATTGCATAAGTTGATACAAAATGCTATGCAATAGCTTTACCGCGGCAGTCCCCGAGTGCCACAGGTCTTTTTTTTTAATTTTCCGAAAGTGGCGGCAGTCAATGAAACCTTCACTAATCTATAGTTCAGGTCAAAACAAATAGAAAAAATAGATGAAAAAAGAAAATGATAAAGCGTCACGTTTCCGAGATAAAGGCTGTAAAAGATAGACTAGTGGCGCCAGTAACTATTGGAACATGAAAACTGTGTTTTGGTGTTATTAAATGGCACATATTGTATTGGAAATTGATACTAGCAGTTAAATAAAGTATCCTGGCTTATTTTAGCAACGCCCCTCCCTCCCACCAAGATGCTCAGACTACTTATAATTTTTATTATTTTAGGTATAAATATGGTGGGAATTTATAGTGGTTGAAAAATAAGAGTTTTTGAAGCAACCTATGTCAACCAATGTCAAAAACTGGCCAAATAAAACTAACCTCCTTTAAGATCTTATATTTTTTTTAATAACAGCAATTGTTTTAAGTTATCCAACAAAGCAAAGAAATAGAGTTTATTAATACTTGTTCATAATAGGCATTATTTTTTTCCTATAAAAATACATATTTCTATTTTGCATACCTATGAATTGGCACTCATTTAGATCTCCATACTTTTTACGGCAAAGCTCTCAACATAATTTTCATATTGAATTGGCCACCCTTTTTCACATTTATGTTTTTGGTGGGATTTACTTTTCTTGAGCAACTAAAAACGTTTGGACAAAAACAAATGAAAGTGGACTTTCTCAAAGACTTCGTGGACTCTAAAGGTGTTTAGAGAGTGACCTAAATCTCTTTGTACGATACGAGAGTCTGTTTTTACTTGTATAGTAAACAACAAATACTGTAGTTAACATAAAATATTCGTAGGTATCTCGTTTATATATTTTTTTTAAGTAACTTTGCAAAGAGACCAGATTATAAAAATTTAAGAGTCTAAGATAAATACGAATACATTCGGACGAAAATCTCTAAAATATGCGACACAAAAATTTTATAATATAGTCGGTTCTAAATTCTGAATAACGATTAATGTACGTACATACATGGAAATTAGCATTCGTTTGTATCCGGAAATGCGATGATTACCGATGTGCATTCTTTATCGCCCTTTATTGCATATTGGTTAGCATACTTCGCATTGTTCATAATAAACATAAAATTGCCAATCTATATGAACGCTTATATGCCACGGACCCAAGTCTGCTAATTTTAAATAGTCGCTATATTGAGTGTCAATGGCATTTTTGACACATTTGGTATTCTGCTATACAATGGCTTACACTAATTGCGGCCAAATGTTGACACATTTTATTAACTTGCCATTGACACTCAATAGTCATACAACTGAGACTTTATTAATCAGCAGACTTGGGCCCCACAAATAATATTGTAACCAAATACAATAAAAACAAAGAACAAAATTAAAGTATACTTACATACATAGAAAATAGAAGAGGAAAGATGATAGGACACTTGATACGACATGACGGTTTCTTAAGAAACATTATTGAAGGAAAGGTTGAGGGAAAGAGAGGCAGAGGAAGACCGCGACGTACTTACTTCACTCAAGTGAAAGAGAAAGTTAACGTCATATCGTATCAAGAAGTCAAAGCACTGGCAAAGGATAGGCCTAGATGGCGAACGCTCCACCGACAAGAGTCTAACTCTTAAATTAATGATGATGACATACATTAAAACACACAAAACAACATCTTCTTAAATAAATACTCATAAATAATCGATTCAACGATGTCGTCTTGCGGAACAAATACCTATACATTAAAGCAAGATAAATTGGCTCCGACATTACATTTTCTTATGTTCTTTGCAATAAACAAGAAAGAAATGTGCTGTTTTAATGTTGGCAGCATTGTTATTTATAAGGAATGACTTGGATGGGACAAAAATGGTATTTTACGGTTACCTAAAGTCATTTCTACTTAATGAGATAATAGGTAACTAAATGAATTGCTGAGCTTGAAGCTTGTTGATCTCGTAATTTGCTGATTATACTTCTCTACTCTTGATTTCCGCTACTTCAGCATTCTACCTCGTCAATAACTATATCTAGGTACGTAGATAATGCCTACAAGGTAACCTTATTCACAAGCAATGTTCTCGTTATAATATCCTCCTACATGGACTACACAGTCAAAGAACACTGCATAGGTAGCCAAGTTTCTAGAATTCCTTCAATTAGAGAGATGTGGATTTAAACCCTAGTCTTTATCTGCGAATTTTATTATTAGGTACATTCATTAATTAACCTATTAACCTGCGTGATCACATCAGAAATGATGAGATCCGCAGAAGAACCAAGGTCACTGACATAGCTCGAAGAATCGCAAACCTTACGACGTAAACGTACGACGTCGCATCGTGAAAATCCACGACGTCGTACGGCGTCGTGTCGCGTCGCGTCGTGTCTTGTCGCGTAGTATCGTTTTACGACGCACGACGTCGCGTCGCGTCGTGTCGTGAATTTATGTTTTGGCCCTAACCAGCAGCGTCATTTTCACATAACTTAATAATCTAATTTTCATACCAATACTAACATTAAAATAAGTTATGCATTACTACAAAAATACCAAGAAATCTTAGCAAAACATATCTAAGATTTTACGACAGCATACATAGTACAAGCAAACTTTACTACCCACGTTTTAGTGGTAAAAATATATCGTCCTCAGTTTATTACGGCTTTGACTGAGCCAAATCAGGGGCTAAGTGAAATATACGGCGTCTATATTGAAATTTATTGGCCTATTTTGGTTTATGATGACGATTTTGCTCAGCAGATACGAGAAATGCAGGTGTAGTGATGTGAACAATATTCGAATTGTGATCGAAGTATTGAGATATTTGATTAATACTTTAGCGATGTTATTTTATTCAATATTTATCATTATTATTAGCTATATGATGTCCACTGCTGAACGCAGGCCTATTTTAAAGATTTTAACTTGTCTTGGTCTAAATCAGTTAATATTATGCATGACAAAATTACTAAAATACCTAGTTGTCTTACTATAAATAATCTTGTCTGATTTGTTTTTTTTATTATTATTGTTATGTTATTTGCTAACTCAAAGTTTCTTGATTTTAACAATCTTTAATCTGAAGCTAATTTGTTATTTAAACTTGAAAAATGTGTAATAAGATTTCCAACTTCTTATTCAAATAGATGTTTAAGTCAGATACAACTGAATTTGAAAGAAAACATGCAAAATTTAGACTTCTTCGCATGAACACGCAATAAACATCGAAACTTTCACGTGGAACAGTTAAAGTGTGAATTTATGTATGATTACTCGCGACTTCTTCGAAACTTTCGAAGTTTCGAACTCGAATTATTCGAAGACGTTTCACATCACTAATGCAAATTTTCGTAGAAAGTTATATTAATGATCTGTAAGAAAGTATAAATGAAAATTGACTGCAGCTGATCTTTCAATGGATCTTCGTTATTTTTTTATTTATATTTATCTTGAATTATATTTTTTTTGTGTGTTAGGATAAAAAATTGTTACGCGAATGGTTTGTTTATTTATTTATGTTTCTTTTATTGTATAAAGTTAACAAAGCATTTTTATAAACATACATATCATTACCCTTCCTTTTAGCTTCACCGTAGTCGGGTTAAACGTTATTTTTATTTCAAATCCTTTAAACGACAATATTTTAAATGTTTTTATCTATAAATTTCGATAAATAAGAAAATTCAAATTTTTTACTTACAAATAAAATATTTCTAGTACAGGTAAGTATTTAAAGGAAAATCATAAGGCACTTAAAATAAATAAACAAATACTTAGAACTTCTGAAAAACTTTCCTTATAAAAACCGACCACTTAATATTAAGTAAGAAAAACAAGCAAATGAAATGAAATGAAAATGAAATGAAATGAAATGAAAATCATTTAATCCTGTAGGTTTTGACAACACTTAAGACGGGTCATTTTTTAAAGTTAATGCTAGATTCGCAAGAGTGCAGTTTCCCCAGAGAAGAACCTAGCAAGAAACTCTGAAGCACTTAGAATAAAGTGGATAAATCTACATATAATCCTATATAAATATTTTATACTACTGGCCTTTTTCATCATCTACAAAACACTTCTCAATTGTAGAGGTATATTTAGTACTTCTAGACGTACATTAAGTACGAGTATATTCATGTTGCATACTTTGCGTATGCGGGCATATTTGCGGGATAGGGTCTGCAAATACAGGGTGGCCCGTCGATTGACGTCCAAAAGGAAAATTTGGATTCCTCGTGTCGTGGGGTATCCGAATCACCCCCATGTATGTTCCGCGATTTTTTACGGTTTCCGAGTTATGACGTGTTTTCTGATTTATTGAGATTTTTCAACCAACCACCCTAAAAAGGTTCTTAGAAAAAAAAGTCGGTGATTCGGACACCCCACGACACTAGGAATCCAAATTTTCCTTTTGGACGTCAATCGACGGGCCACCCTGTATAACATCCTGCTCAAACATTACATCTAGGACCTAGAAAGAAATTATTCAGCACATAGAGAAATGTAATTGGTTTCTATTGACATCGCGACCCTCTGTACACGTCAAGCGATAGAACAAATATTTGGAATCGATCGGAATCGGTAGCTGAATCTGGAACTTCCAATATACGTCGACAAGTCTTGCAGACTTGTAGTCAAACAATTTCACTTGAATTCTATTTGGATATCCGCCATTGTCGGTGTTTGAAAGTTTCTAGGTTTTTTGCTCAACTGTAGGTATCAAATGCTATTATACAACCTACGGTGATCGCTAAAACCTTTATACATCGCTTACCCAACTTTTTTGAGGTATAAGGATTTGTTATAGGCCCAAATTGTTAGTTGGGTGAATATTATCACTACACTAAAACTAAAATACGCCTAATTAAACTCGTGTGTGTTAATATGAAACATAAGTTATGTTTTCTATTCTATTCTAAGTATTACACTTACATAGGATTAAATTACAGAGCAACGACAAGCTGAAAATTATGCTATATGATATGCATTGCTATCCAAAGAGGTAATGCTGCCAGCTTGTTGGGTACTTTGCCTCGTGGGAACGCGTTAAAATATATATTTTTCCTGTAAATACTTGATTATATGTTTGTATTATTTATTTTAATAAATTTATCACTGAAAAATTTAATACGACAATTTTATAAGTTCTAAAGTCATGATTCGGTAGCGCCCGTAGCAGCATGGTAGTCGCGGCATTGCTGTCACGACCGTAACGTTTTGTAGCTATATTTCTTATGTGCTAGTTTCCGAAACAAGATATTGAGTAACGCAACCAGGCATTCAAGTCTGCTAATTTACAATATTCTCAGTTGTGTGTCGGCAGAGTGTCAGTGTTTTTGATATATATGGTCGCAATCAGTGTAAGCCGTTGTTTAGCAGAATACCAAATGTGTCAAAAACTGCCATTGACACTCTGCCGAAACACAACTGAGGCTATTTTAAATTAGAAGACTTGGACCCCAGAAAGCTTACCTACCAACAAAACAAAACCACAGCCGCCATTTGTTTTCCACCAAACTTATTCAAAACACATTATATCAGTTTTAATTCCTAAGGAAATGAGTTGGAAATCTTTTTGCAAAAGTGTAAAGAACTTGATCCCTGTTTACAAGCTATTTGGTACAATGTCGTGGTCACTAAGACCTTTTAATACTTCTTCTGGCAGCAAACAAGGCACAAAAACAGAGTGCGACAAGCCAGGGGTTTAGTTCCGGCCTTCGTGTTAAGTAATGTGGTAAAAATTTGGGGTTTATGTGTCTAAGTCAGTTGCTGATTAAGTTTAAGGTAATGGTTCATTGCTTCAAAGCTGACACTTTTAATGAGGAAAATCAAAGAAAATCGATATACAGGGTGACTTTTAATTAGTGAACGATAGAAAAGGATATGTATGTACTCGTGATAACAAATAACTTTTACTATGAGACAAAGGTCGAAATCATTCAAAAATTTTTGAACTCCTGCAAAATACACCAGCTGCTCATAGTATGAGGGACCATTTTCTTTATGATTTCGAACTTAGTCTCATAGTAAAAGTTGTTTGTTATCACGAGTACATCATTATCCTTTTCTGTCGTTCACTTATAAAAATTCACCATATATATAATATGTATTAATTGATAGAACAAAGATATCTTTTCTGAAAATGACTGATGGAACGTAAAACCGTATCTCATTTGTTTTGCACAAGGAGTACCAACACAATCCGTGATATTCACTCATATATGTAATCCAACTTTTTATAAAATAAACGCCTATTAATATGATAATATTCACTCTACTATCATTTTGTATTTAGTCGGGGTTTCATTGACATTTTACTTAACTCTTTTAGGAAAAGTCTCTGCCTTTTGTTGGCAAGTCAAAAAGTCAATCCCGTAGTTTTATTTCCGGATACACTTCCCGAAACCTTTCTCAAGATTCAGAATCCGTCCCAAATCCCGAGTACGTCCATTATCCGTAAGATATCTACTCGAATATCCTCTTAAACGTGTTAATAATTCATCAGCAGCTCAATGTAACGTACCTTGTAATTCTGTGTGTTAATCTTCGTAGGCTTGGTTTACACGGTAATAAAGGATAGAAATCAAAATCTAATAATTATATTTATTTATTTATTGGAGAACCAAAAGCTTCCAAAAACTTACAAACTATTACTAAAAATGTCATAGGTAACAAAAATAGTCTGTACTACATACATACCATATTCATCACGCCTCTCTCCTATCGGGGTAGGCAGAGACCGCTTCCCTCCACTTCATTCCACTTCACTCCTCACACTTCACTCCACTCCCTCCACGATCCAAAAATACTTCTTTCGCTTCTTCCACATTTATTTTTTCCATAAGATTATACTATACGATCACAACTACATTATTTTAAAACGAATGCTAAATTCTCCAGCAGCAGTTTTCCCTAGAGAAGAATCTAGCAAGACACTCTGTTAGGTTGTTCTTTTCAAATAAAGTTTTACAATTCTTAAGTATGAACTAAGATAGTCCAACGTTAGTTCGTTTCTTTTGACGTTTCGGCTATGGACAAAACGTCAAACTAAACGAACTAACGTCGGACTATCTTCAAACCTCGTTTTGTAATAAGGGGGATAGATTTCTACATACAATTTAGTATTCACAGTTTCTTGGAGTTATAAATAAATTAAAATCTCGACTCTGCAATATCCAGAACAGATATCTTAATACCTAGCCAGCTATGGATTTTATGAATATCTTCTAGCTACCAGATATTCAAAACATATTCCAACCTTTAGTGTATCAGGTGATTCAGATTTTCGATATTGTAAACCTTCTGTATAATATTTGCAGTGTTTTGCTAGCTGTTACGAGATACGGCAACGTTTGTTAAATATGTTGTAGAAATAAATATTATTACTACGTCGATATTTATGTGTTAAATAGATGCATAAATATATTATGAAACTTTTTCATGTTTCTGAAATTTTGATGTCGTTCCTACAGTGTGTTTTGCTCATTAGTCAGGGGTTTAAGTGGTACAGCACTTCATGAATTAGTACAAAGTCTATATTATATCTAAACAATTATTTCACATTATTATATTACAATATAATAGCGTATTTTTTCCCAAAATATACGTATTAAAATGAGACCACGCGTACAAAGTCACAAACAAGCGTTAAAAAATAAAACTTCATTTTAAAAAATCCACTGAAAAAAAGCTGCTGAAAACCAACGATTCAAGAGGCAATCAAACGCAGTCGCACCGTGAATACCCAGCTTAATCCCAACTGAAACCATCAATCACAGTCGAATGAAATTAATGTTATATCTTGTTGTTAATTCCAAACAAACTAAATAATGTAAAGATGCTTGTTTAGGCTGTGTCTCGTCTGGGGGTAAGTAAGTAAAGTTTTGATTCGGTTACAAGTTGATGTATTGTTTGGTTTTCGTGAGGTTAGGATTAGTTTTTGTTTTTTTGGGATAAGATATGTTTAAGTGAAATGTTTTACTTATTTATGATTAGCTCATACGCATTTATTAGTATGTCATGAAAAAAATACGCAATACCTCAAATTGACAAAGTGTATGTGTTATTCTGATGTGCAAATAACAATATTATCTGATGTGCCCTGATCAGGGTCCATAGATAGCTCTATCATTTCCATAAGACCTATTATGTAAACTTATGGCGTGCAACAAAGATTTGAGTTTTTGAGTATTTGAGTATTTGTAAAGTATCATTTAAATCTGTTCAGTGAATTTCGTAAAAGAGAGTACCAACGTCGACTTCACATCCATCGGCACAAATATTGACATTTACAATATTAGTAGGATTTCATTAAATTTCGATGTAAAAAGTTTTAATGTATCGACATGCAATTAAATCGGAGTGGAGAAGTTATTGTACAGTTAGTTTAAATTGCCATCTTTACAAATACAAAAGGTTATAAGTAGTTAAAATACACTTACATTCCAAAAATAATATTTTTCCCAAGCACACTGAGCCTAAAAAAACGGATAACACGATGTTTTCTAAAGCCTACAAGTTAAAGAGTGTTTCTTTAAAAGAATTCCCAATAGCGAGTAAGAACAACTCCCCAAAGACATCTCAGTTACCTATCGTTGATATATCTAATGACTACATAGTTTAAAAGACATGAATTGAACACGAAGGGTTGGTAGGGCTGTAATCTGTAATGCAATGTTGTCGATATTTTTTGGATAGGTATTTAACCTACTACCTTACTTATGGTTAAGCTGTGGATATCCTTAAATAAATAAATAAATAAATTGTCTTTTGATTAAAGGTATCGTAAATATGTTTAATTAATTACCTTTTCCTATAGTTTAAAGGGCACGAAATGAAATCGAGGAGTCAGTAGGTTTGTGCCTTTGGGATGCTATCTTATCGATAGTTTTTGACACTATTTTTCTATCTTTTGTGAGGTATCTGTCTTTTTTTCTGTCAGAGAGGGACTCGTCTATATCTAGAGACACTTTTTTACTTGCTACTATCCAAACATAAATCACACACTTCATTTGATGTCAACTCGCAAGAAAAAAATAGTGTTTACAAAAACCAATTAAATTCGTCATCGTTCGTCATCTTAATAAGTTTCATTGACATTACTTTTACTTTTTTAAAGTAAGACACGATTTTTCAAAATATTTCTTATAAATAATTTTATCAGTGAAATAAGACGGCCTGTTCTATTCATAATTTAATCGACATCGATAAATCTTACAGCCACATCCCTATTTCATTGGAATTCCCAAACGGTTAAGGGAAAGGGAGTGTAAAACCTCAAAGCCAGGGTAATGAAGGACGACAGGTGACAGGTAGAGGTGAACGCGAGTCTCTGAGGAGACTAGTCTAGGAAGTTTCAACTCAATTCTAATATTATTTCGACTGGAATTCAAATATTGTTCAAAATTGGTTGATTGACCACGTTGTTCGCTAATGTTTCGCAAACACCCTATGTTTTTTACCCAACTGCGCCAGAAGGAGGGTTATGTTTTTCGAGAGTATGTTAGTTTGCATGTTATAATTTGTTATCACGCCCTATAGCTTAAACGGCTTGATGGATTTTAGTTTGAGAGGTGTCGTTAGATTCGTATTTACAGTGAGAGCGAAACTGGGTTAAGACCCAGATAAGTCTTATCTTATCTAGCCGTCGCTGTCCCACTGCTGGGCAAAGGCCTCTCTCCTCTTATTCCATGTTTCCCTATCGAGGGCCGGCTCTGCCCAGACATCCAAGAAGGGGTCCAGCTGGGTACATCTAAATAAAGAAATTGCGTTTTAATACAAAGTCGGGATTTTTTTTATAAAAAGGTTAGGTTATTTTTGGTTACAGTGTGTACATCGGTAACGGTTACAAGTCGCTAATGAGTACATGTCTTTACTCTTCCTCTTTACTGATTACAGACTTTCTTTTTTATCTACTTCATAGAAATAAAGTTCACATTACGCCCATCAATACTTACCGTTTTCTCGAATTTTCTTGGAATAAAAACATAAACAGAATAAAAAAGGCTCTCAATAAAAATAAATTCAAAGAACGAAGGCCCTTAATAAAGCTTATTGGACGTTAAGCCGACAGACGTAATGAATAAGAAATCAATCGAACTAAAAGAAATAACTGAAAGGATGAGATTAAGGATTAAATAAAAAGGTAGGTAATTTAAGAGCATGTCCAACTATTATTTTTTTCAAATCCTTTTGGGTAAAAATTACCATACAAATTTCCATTAACACAAAATGGAGGGTTAGACCGTGGCCCCAGTAAACAAACTGTTAGCGGTCGACTGAGTGAGCCGCTTTGTGGCGAACTGTAGTTTGAGTTAGCTGCAAACTCAAATCAATGAAATCACCGGTTTTGTTGGGAGTCGGCCGCTGTCTCAGATAGTCAGCGCGCATAACACTGCAAACTGTGTACAGTGAGCGAAAACTAGCTGACTGTGAACACTCCATTTCAAATATATGGAAGAGCGTACTAAATCGATACGCCGCAAACTAGTCAGCCGCTAACAGTTTGCCTACTGGGGCCACGGCCTTAGAAGAAGACAAAAAGTAGTCTATGTCACTCTTCATTCCTTCAGCTATCTTTACTATAAAAATAACATTAGTTTGTCACTTCGTTTTGCCGTGAAAGATGGACAAACTTAAAAACACACAAACATTTTCGCATTCATATTAAAAGTATGCGTGCGCATTTATCGTCATATCTTGGAAAAAAAAACATGATACCTCCAAATAATATAGCCTATCTGTTATTCTAATATATAAGCTACAATATTTCCAAGTTTCATCAAAATCTATTCAGTAGTTTTTGCGTGAAAGAGACACAAAAATCTATCCATCCATCCATCGGCACAAACATTGACATTTATAATATTAGTAGGATGGATGTCGCTCGCCATTTGTTTCTTAGCATCAAAAGAACGAAACAATTCACATTGAAACGTAGTATATTAAAGATTGTTACGCAAAAGTTAACATAAGACTTCAATAGTAACCACACTCCTAAGAATAGGGTTCCAATAGAACTCATGCTGGTTGTTAGTACCGCTGACGTTTCGCAAAGCAAATATCTGTCGCCGCAATGTCGTGCTCTGTACGTGTTCGACTAATGGCTGAAGGGGTTGGCGCCCATTTAGTGGTCGGAGCATGATGGCAGTGTATGTGTAGGCATGTATACCTTAAAATTATTTTACTTTATCAAGATTATTAGGCTTAAGGAACGATGTTTTTATTAAGAGAACGTAAGTGTTGAAAAAGTGGTAGAGTATTGTTTTTATTTAAAGATAAGTAAACACTTCATAAAATACGAATAAACATAATTTTAGATTATACCTACAGAGACTTAATAATAATATTTTTTTAACGACATGTGATAAATCGCTTATATTTTTCAAACTCGGTATCTTGTCAATAAGCGTGTTCAAATGACATAAAAAAATCTAATATCGGTAGTTTCACAAAACCGATTTATTAATAATGCTCTAGCCCCGTTACAACAAAACGAGTTTTAAATATAGTTCTAGAACTAGCTTAATTTTTTGACATGTTTATATTTATTTATTTATTTATTTAATAGTTTATTGTTTAATTTAATTTAATTTTAATTATTGACATGTTCTTTTTTTTATTATTTATTATTGATTTGTAATGTTATGATTTTAATTTTTAATTATTTCTAATTCAATTTTTAATTTTATTTCAATGCATTTATTTTACAAATTATTTTATTTTTATTTTTACCAATGACGAAGAGAAATCTGATTTTGATAATTTCAAGGACCCCGAATAATAAATATCGGGGGGAACGAAGTCCGAAAAACGATAAAAAAAAAAAATAGTTTATTGTAAGAAAATAGTACATAGAGACAGATAAAAAGAGAAGTTATATAAAAGGTACAGCATTTTAAAAAAAAAAATTACAAACTCACTATCTACAAACTAACAAATCCAACCGTATTTCTTTAACCTATTTTCGTTGTTCAATAGTACCTAAATAGACACCGCGTGAGTTCGCAAAATGAAAACGAGTCTTCGAATGATAAACCTAGCTCGGGTAGTATTTCACAGTAAGGCTGCGTTTCCACCAGAGATGTGAGAGGATGCGTTGCTTAGTTGTGTTATTCTAGGACCAAAAGAATCGCTTCATGCTCAGCACAGCTTTGGTGGCTTAGCAAAGCGATATTTTTGTGTGTATAAAACAAGTGAGGGATGTGTGCGAATGTGATGCTAGGTATGTATGCGAGGCATGTGTTTTCTAGGACCAGAACCGGACCAAATAGAATGGAATCTCCACAGTACAGGCACCCTGACACGACATATTTTCATCGCACATTTCTAGTGGAAACGCAGCCTTACACAGTAATACAGCGACCTTTCACATTCAGTGACCCGCTTCTCAAATCCATGAACACACCAACACAATTAGTTTCTAGATGTCACTGGAATTCGGTTTGTAACTAGTATATACAGGGTCGCAGGAAGATTGTGTTTTAGGTATAATTTTGTTCAGAATATAGCATCATTTTGAAGCTAGATACTACTAGGTTTTGGCTTGGTACTTTTTTAAAACATAAGATAATTTGAAAAGTAAGTAGGTTAATATAAAAAGGTAATTAAATAGAAAATATAATGTTTTTTTCTATTCTTTTCTATTATTTTCATGTTTTATTAGCCAACAGTAATAAAATCATTTGATTTTACTTTCTACCTAAATTGAAGAATGCCTGGAATCTATTACCTAACGTCCCCACTACCGGGGCACGAGCCTTCTCTCTAATGAAAGTGATTACACAATGTAAAAACTTCCAAATCATATTTTGTTATTGCAACATTATTTTTACAGTCACTTGGTTATATTAGGAGAAAAAATTAAGAAAGAATTAATTTTTGAATGTTCCGAAATAAATGACACTTAACATTATGTAAAGATACCAAAATTACTCACAAACAAATTAATAAAAAACGAGCCAACCCTACAGAGCTTCTTCCTAGGTTCTTCTCTGGGGAAAACTGCACTCTTGCGAATCTAGCATTAACTTTAAAAAATCACCCGTCCCAATTGTTGTCAAACCTACAGGATTAAATGATTTTTCATTTTATTAACCCACAAACAATTCAATTATTTTCAACCCCGTATCTCACTGAATAAACCCGCTCTAGGCAGAAATATCTCACACAGAATGCCTAATGTAATCTGAGGCAAGACCACGGAATAATTGTAAAATGCAAAATAGACTCGGGATTTGAATTTAATTAGATCAAACTCTGTTATTATAGGATTTGTCCCCAACTGTGAGATTTGTTCGCTCTGAATGTCTATTTTTGAAAATTTTGCGATGAATTTCGAAACTTAAATTGTCTTGGAAGGAAAAGTAGAAGGAAAACGAAAGAGAGGGAGACCACGAAGAACTTACATAGATCAAGTGAAAGAGGAACTAGCAGTTGTGTTGTATCAGGTGCTTAAAACGACGGCAGAGAATAGAGCAGAGTGGCGTAGACTCCACCGACAAGAGCGACGCTCTTAAATTTGATGATGACATTGTCAAATTGCTTTCTTCTATTGCTACGGCTGAAAGGGGTTTCATGTATCTCAATGAATTTAAATAAAAAAATGGCAATTTGCAAATTTTTAGCAATATTCCACAACGCAACAGATGCGCCAAATCCGCCATTTTGCAAATTTTTGACAGTCAACCAGATGACTGGTTATGGAGTAAAACAATAGGCTTGATCGTAGACTCACCTTCTTGGAGCTAGTAAACTTTTCAATACTTGATTTTGGCAGAATTCTTCGTGGCCGTTGCCAAAATAGAAAAAAAGGGCTGTAGTTCACACGCATTCTTGTAATCATAAACTTTTCCGATCTGTGGTAAATCACTAGTCTTCAAAACAAGATTGTTAGCTGAACCTAAATACTTCTTAGACTTAGTCTCTAGTTAAATAACTAATACTAAGTAAGTTTCTGACGCTTACTACGTTGTTTTCTATCTGATTAAATTCTCTGTGGTTTCTTGGTTTAGATTTCCTTGGAGGGAAGGGACTTGTTCTGATTAGAAATGTAATTTTTTACTTGTATATTACTTGTTTTCTTTTCTTGATTTTGAATTATACATAAATAACTACTGTTTTAATTATATTTTATGATGTTCTATCTGAAAAACTTTCGTCTAATAACATAATAGGTTCTTGTGTAAGTACCTATAAATTTAATATTGAGGAAAATTGGTTAGCAAACCTCTCTGTTTCTAAAAAACATCGGAAAAAGGATTTAACAATTTTCCTATACTTTTTTTACGTAACTCCATTAAAAAGGTATTTCTAACTGTATTCCCGTTTTTAATTAACCGTTATTTAATAACTAGTATTTACTCCGTAGTTACACGGAATAGAGTGTTTCATAGAAATATTCAGGCTGTACGAAAACAGCCCGACATGTTCTAATAAAACGATGAAGTAGGGTTTTTCATTATCCCAAATTAGTGTTGTCGGATAATCGACTGTATAATCGATAATCGATTAAATAACCGATAATCGATATATAATCGAATATTGATTATAGTCGATTTATTAATCGATATTATTATTAAAATAAATTCTAGAATAGATGTTATATCTATTTTCATTTAAAACGGATTGTACAATAATGATTGATTAATTTAGTAATTAGATTGATGATATTAATTGTATGGCTCTTGAGTTTGGACTATAGTAATATTGAACATTTATTAATTAGGTACATTATCTGAATCAAATCTCAATTATAATTAATCGAAATAATAAATTTTATGATATAATCATGCAGCGGAAATCAAGGATGAGGTAGGTTTGTGGTAGAGTAGAGACGTTAAAAATCTGACAAAGAAAAGAAATCGATCGATTTAGATATTCGATATTTAAAAAATACAAATTGTAATATCGATAATTTGACAACACTATTGTTCTAAGAAAGGGTCTTTGTATCGTAAAATTATTAAGACATGAACCCCACCTGAGGCCACAAGAACAGTAAAAAAATATTGTAGGGTTTATAGAAAAGGGATTCTTTAAAGAGCTTTGTTTATTATGGATCTTAGGGTGCCTTTCCACCAGGGATGTGCTATGTAGCTATGCTACGAAGCTGCGCTACGAAACTATGTGACCCTTTACATCAATGCTAAGCTATTTAGCTGTGCGGGGAAGATGCGCATCTCGAGCTATGCTACGTATCGATAGTAGGGAAGCGGCACGCATCTATAGCACGCATCCATAGTACACATCTATAGCACGCATCCTTCCATATAAAAAAACATAGCTTAGCTCCATAGCACGCATCCATAGCACACATCCATAGCACGCATCCTTCCATACAAAAAACATAGTTTAAGCTGAATCCGTTTCCACCGGTGCTATGCTATGTGCTACAATGAATATGATTGGTGGATTTCAAACGCATCCGTAGCAACGTAGCATAGCACATCTCTGGTGGAAAAGCATACTTAGGAATATTTTGTATTAAATAAATACGAGAGAAAATATTATTCAGTATGTTACGTTACGTTAAATTCAATAGTCCCTTGGGAATGTAACTGTGCCTGGTTTTAAACCTATGTTTCGTAGGTACGAGTACCTGTATTAAATGATTAGAGGCTGCTTGTGACTTCGTACGCATTATTAATGTTAAGAAGTATCAAAGGCTTAAAATACTTATAGCCTTTGTATTATTGTGATGTGTAAGCTACGATATTGTCAATTTTGATCAAAATCTGCTTTGTAGTTTTTACGTTAAAAAGTTATAAACATCCTCGCATCCATCGATCAGCACAAATATTGACACATAATATGTTAGTGTGATAAATCTATTGGTTATTATCATCCTAAGAACGAGGGACATAGTCTGAATATATTTTGCGAAGGACTGTGGTTTGGTGGGTCACCCGTAAATGACAGTTTTAGGGTAAACCCGCATTATGCGGTCAGCCGGAATGCCAGCCGTCCGGCTAATAGTCCGGCTAACCGCAATCAAAAATATGGCACGATAAAGTAATTTTCTGCACTGCGATGCATCATCATCATGTCATTATGGATGTCCATTGCTTGACAAAAGCCTTCACTAAGGATCTCCACAACAACCGGTCTTGCGCTGCCCATATCACACGGATTCCAGGGACTTTAGCCACAGCGATGCGGCTGCGGCTTTTACTGCAGTTAACCGGACGGCTGACCGCATACATCAGGGGAGCGCTTATATCAAGCCGTGGCGGTTTCTTACGAACTAGCGGTCGATTAAATATATTAACTTACGTTGTAACCGCAAAGCACGATTCACTAATCTGCGGGTCACCCGTAGTTGCGGAGTCGCCTATAGACATTTTAAACAGGTCATTTGACTTCAGAAACTTTACCTAACAAAGTCTAGACTTCACCTCATTACCTTTACTCTAAATGTTCATTCAGGTAGAAAATTTATTGTTCTTCTGCTCCTTAGTGCTTATTGAATAGAAGTCTAAAAATAATGGCCTAGTTAGTGTTCAAAGACTAATTACTTCTGTTAGATCAATCTAAGGATCTTTTTAGGGATCCTTGGTAATCATTGTTTGTTGTCAGCAGATTGACAAAACTGGCAGACTAATGTGACATCTACTTAACGCCCTACAAAATAAAGAAAGAAGGTTTACCCCTAATTTGAGAAAATATTTTTAAATCTATTTATTCATACTTGAATACCCAGTTGGTGCTAGACTGCCAATGTAAAGGTCCTAGATTTATATTTCAGCTGGGCAGATTTGTCAGGATACCTAATAATAATAAATAAATGTAAGTACGGTTCATATCATTTTGATGCATGATGGAATAAAGAGTTTTACTTTGGCAGCTGTGATCTTATTTTAGCCATCTATGCGCCACTCAATAAACAACGACAAAGGCCTCACTCATCTCTCCTCTTCGATACGAACTACGGAACGCTTCTATTAAAACACCAATTAACAACTGACCAGGTTTTAGAACCCTCAAACACAGAACAAAAGAACGAACTTTGAAAGCAAACCATCAGAGTTCAAAGAAAACAAACAGAAGGAGAAAAAAGGAATAAAAGTTGAATTGCGAACTTTATAGGAACTCAAATTGAAGAAATATCGACGCGAGGTGCCTCTGACAGTGACTTATTACTCATTGGGGAGAGGTTTATGTTATAAAAACGAGCGGAAAATTGTAAGATCCTAAGACAACCTCTCCGCTCGTACAGTTAATGGCGATAAAGAATGCGAGCTATGTCTCCACCAGCGCGTTTTCGTTTTCATAATCAGCTTGCGATTCAATTTCAGTTCGTTTTACGTCAAGCGCTGTGCCCTACAGTTTGACACATTTTGAGACGTACGCTATTTTATGCGGTATGGTTTTAGGGCTAGCTTTAAATGGAAACGCAAGATGAACGTGAAAGCGCACAGGTTAGCCGAACGGCTAACCGCGTTCCGGCTGGCCGCATAGTGCGTTGCCTCGCTTAGAACCACGACTGACAAAATATTCGTCATGATATGTGGAAGATAGATATCGTTATTTGAACTTGAAATTCTTAAGATCAATGTGCAATTTTGCATTCTTGATCGTCCTTTACTGTATATGGTAGATTATTAGATAGTTACCCAAATTAAACTACTAATAAGACTGTCTTGTATGACAGAAATAAAAACGCTTTTTCTTAAACCCTTGACCCGTTTCTAAAAATGAGGCTTCCCTAACGAGTGCCTGTTTAAAGCCTGTTTTATCCTATTATGTACAAATTTAATTTTTATCAAAACGTTAAATTACATAACACAGATGAGATTAAAAAGAAGAAGAAGAAAGAATAAGAATTTGAATTTTGAATTTGATTTTAGCAAATTCTCTTGTTTCCTCACTTGCTGTTGCTGGGCCACTGTTTTTGTTGTTGAAGTTGTATTTTTTGTTTGTAATATTTCGCGCATTAGTTGCACTCACAACTAGAATTGTAGCTCTTCAGCTGACGTTGTAGATCAGAATTTATGATTTATTTTTGGATTTTTTTTTTAAACCCGGCTGCTATTTAAAAACGCATTTTTTTATTTTGAAGTAAGGTAAGTAGGCCGTACCATAATGACACGACGATAAGGCCGTGTCACTTGTGTCTTCTTGAGCTAAAATCCATCAAGCCGTTTAGGCTGTAGAGCGTACCAAAGAATTATACATACAAACATACGAGTACCTATTATAGGTACCTATACTCTCGAAAAACATAGCCCTCCGTCTCGTTAAATTAAAATTTTACCAGTTTATTTATGGCAGTCCTAATAAACAATTTTCTTCTTATTCGTAATTTTATATTAGAAGAAATATATATTTATATTTAGAAGAAATATATATTTATAAGAAGATAAATCATAATGCTTTTTCGAGGAATTCCCATTGTAAAACGTTGAATGTCAAGTAGGTATTTTGTAATTATTTCTGAAGGTGTAAATTAACCTTTGAACTGCAAATCAAAATGAAAGGTAAACGTTAAAATGTTTTCATAAAATTCTAATTGAAAATATTTTTGTCTTTCTGACAATGAATCTTGAATTTTACATTTGCGATTAAATCATAATAATTACGTAAATATAAGTATCTAACCAATCTCGTATGAGTAGGGTCGTGCTCCTGCAGCGGGGATAAGAAGAATCACTTATCACGCTGTAATTAATAGCATCAAAAACTTAAGACAAAAGCTGATCCTTTTACATACATACCGTCACGCCTCTTTCCCATTGGGGTAGGCAGAGACCACTTCCTTTCACTTGCTACGATCCAAACACACCTCTTTCGTTTCATCCACACTCTACTCCTTCCTCTATTGCTAAGAATGACATACATATATATGTGCAGGTTTATACTTATATATTTATTGTTTATTGTAGGTTAAGTGACTATCCTGCCTTTATGCTATCACTTCTCTCTCTGTGGGGTCTGCAGGAAGAAATTTCTTTTAGAAATATGCTGTACCTTTAGTATAACTTCTCTTTTTTTCTGTCTCTATGTACTATCATATTACAATAAACTGTTAAATAAATAAATAAATGACTAGGTAAAATAGCTTAATACAATAACAGAAACAGCATTGTTAACGAAAAACAACTTTAGAATAAGTGAAATGACTTTGCTAACCAAAAACTTTCATCATTAATACCAGTATGTTCTTAATTATCTAGTCCTAGAGAAAATATGCTTTGCTTTATTATACCAAAAAACCTCGCTTGAAAAGACCCCAGATTTTAACCAAAAACTTTAGAAGTTAGTTAAACTTGTACACCAAAATAAAAGGTACAATTTTGTGACTCATTAACCCTTAAACAGCCCGTAGCGTGTTTTAATTTTTACCCAAACTTGAAATAACCAACAATGTTAGAAGGTTAAAGTTTTTTACGTCGGTGAAGTCAGTAGGGTCAGCTTTAAAAAATATTTTTATAAAGCGGCTGTCCGCAACTTCGTACTCAGTAATCATCATATCTTGGAAAACTTACACAATACCTTAAAATAATATAGCCTATTTGTTACTCTGCTGTTGCGAGGTTTCATTAAAATCTGTTCAGTGGTTTTTGCGTGAAAGAGTAAGAAACATCGTCACATCCATCGGCATGAACTTTTGTAGAATTTTTATACTTTTTCCATCTGTGTCAAATCCTAAATACAAGATCGTTAGCCGAATCTAAGAACCAAATTAAATATAAATCGTTGACGTTGTTAAAAATGTATTACGTTGAAACGCAATGAAATGAATGAATTAATTATAATGTGAACGAATGAATGAATGAATGAATGAATGAATGATGAATTTCTTTTAGAAATATGCTGCTAATATGTACCTTGTGTATAACTTCTCTTTTTTTCTGTATCTTTGTACTACCATCTTACAATAAACTGTTAAATAAATAAATGAACATGCCTCTAATTGTAACGAATGCCAAGCTGCAGTAAAACCGAAGTAACACACATGAAATTCTCGTTGTCAAAAGTTAATTCATTACCGCGTCAACAGATGGTACTGTAGAGACGAGCCAAAAAAGGTCGGCCATATTGCTTCAACCCCAACTCTTTAGCCTAAACCTGGTTTAACATGACTTTGTATTTTCGAAGGGTTTTACGACTGGTAGTGAGAAATGCAAGATTTTTTATAAATAAAAATAAAATAAAATACATGAAGTAAATCTAGGAAAAATATATTGTTTTCTTTATTAGATGCAAAAAGGTTCTAAATCAAAGTTTTTAACATATGTTTTAGAAAGGCATAATTATGTTTTTATTGTATTTTTAATGACTTGTATGTATGAGGCAACTGATGATTATGTGGATGAAGCGGAAGAAGCGTGTTTAGATCGTAACTAAACTAGTGAAGCGAAGAGAGACCATTCACTACGCAACCTAGGTACCCCGATAGGACAGAGGCGTGACACATATGTATGTAGGTATTTTATTTGGCGGAGTGATATAAAAAAAAGGTAATTTATTATTCAATATTACAATTACCCATTTGAATGATATCATATAATTTTATATCATCTTTTTTTTCAACTACCCATATACCAAACTTCAAGCCTGCTCTATTAAACGATATCTTTTCTGTAATTACCACATTGAATGCGCTTCAAAAAATCCCCAATTAAAACAATTACAGCCTTCAAAATTCCCGCCAAAAATTATTCTTTTCAGAGCAAAATGCCTTTTATGTTTTAAAAACGGAATCAGTTGCTTCTCCAGCCATTGTTTAGTAAAACAAAGGGTGAAGAAAAAAAAACGGAGGAAAAAAGGAGTTTTGTTAACGTCAGAATTGTAAAGTAACTTCAAATAAAGAACAGGATTTTTCGGAAACAACATTACCATGAAGTTATTTTATAAAATAAAAATATAAAAAAGAAAGCTTTTGGATAGTTAAATTTTAATGATATTTTTTAATAAAAAAAAATGCATCGGTAAATAATTTTAAACACAAACACCCAGACTCGAGATAAGCATCTTCGTAGATCACAGAATGTTTGCCCCTCGTAGGAATCGAACCGTGGACCTGCGGAATGGCAAATAATATCAGTAACAACCACGCCAACTGGCCAGTCAGCTGCTATGGTATATAATAGTGCGCTAGCAATTTTTTTCTGCAATTGGCTGAATAAACATAGAGATTCCTATCAAATTGCAACCCAAACAAAAAAAAGCAATAACAAACAAAACGATCAAAACAATTTCGCATTTATATTAATCTCCTTTAAGTTTAAGATCCTGCTAGAATCGGAAAGTGGTACTAACGAGATTTCGCTGTCGCAATCTCGAAGTTTCTTCTTATAACGGGTGCAGCTAAAAGTTCCACAAAGAAAATCTTCCAGGTTGGACACTGGCCAGTAACTTGTGGTTCCAAATTTGAAACTTTGAATTTTTTTGCTTTTGTTTTTTTAGAATTTCTGTGGTGGCAATTGGTTCGGATTGAAATTGGAATGTGTTTTTAAGTTTGAATTTTGAATTTCGATAAGAGATGAGAACGAAAAGTTTTCAGTTTAGCTAGCTTAACGATACGTCGAAATGTAGATGAGTATTGTTATTTTTTAGTTTTAATCGTTAATTAGTAGATAGTGGAGTTATCATTGTATAGATTCAGCAATGCATGAAAATGGAATAGTTACGTCATTTAATCAAAGCTTTGTTACTATTTAGAAGAGTTGGTTGTCAAGACAAAACTTACGTAACAATAATTTACAATAGTACGATAATGCTGTCATTTGAAATTGACACCTTAATAGGTATTAAGGTGTCAATTAAAGGTATATCATAGGTATGTCTTTTCTACATTAGACGATTACTCTTTGAAATTGTCGGGGCAAATTCAATAAGCAACGGAGAGCTTTCATTTCTTTGCAATGAGACAGCTATAATGGCCGCTGGTTTGCTTTTGTTTTTATATCTGTTACTAATTGTTTTATGAATTTGAATTTCATTGCATAGTGATCGAGCTTGTAATGTAAAATTGATAAACAATATAAATTCGAAGTATTTATAATGTGAAGAGAAACAGATATGAGAAAAAGATATGTATGTATGTATGTATGTAAAAAACTTAATAAAACTATTATTTTGAGATTATAATTTGTATCGAAATACATACTTAAGTTATCGACTGGTCGATTAGCGTGGTTTGTCATGATGTAGGTCACTGGTTCGATTTCCACTTTAAACAAACATTTTTGTTACAAACAGTTGTATTATGTTAGTATGTATTAATAGTAAACTATGTATAATACTAAGTGCAGTATATAATTATAGTAAGCTTTACTTCACGGGACATTTGGTAGAGTCAACATTGGTAAAAAAAAGCTTATGAATTCTTGAAATGAAATGAAAAATCATTTAATCCTGTAGGTTTTGACAACACTTAGGACGGGTCATTTTTTAAAGTTAATGCTATTATACTAGATTCGCAAGAGTGCAGTTTTCCCCAGAGAAGAACCTAGCAAGAAACTCTGTAGGGTTGTTCTTTTCAATTTAAGTTTTACAAATCTCAGGCATAAACACAGAAACATTATAATAAAATTAATATTTCAAAAGAGCTGTCCATAAATCTATATATATAAAAATGAAACCCGTTTTCCGTTGTCACGGCATCACGCCTGAACGGCTGGACCGATTTCGCTAATTCTTTTTTTAAAATGTTCATTGAAGTCCAAGGATGGTTCTTACGGTGAGAAAAATTCGAAATATTGCCGGGAAAGCCCTAAAACAGACCTTTTCTTTTTCCCATACAAATGTTTTCTTACTTAAATGTAGAGTCAATTTGAACTTTATTCCTACACAATAATGTTCATTCTAAGGCGGGACGAAGTTCGCCGGGACAGCTAGTAAATAATAAAAATTTGGCCCCGCAATATCCAGGAAAAAGTAAGGTAAGTAAATGGGAAACAGAGAAGTGAAAGGCTTAGTTTGATAGGATCCGCTTCTTATCGTATCTTATCTTATCTTATCTAGCCGTTGTTGTCTCACTGCCGGGCAAAGGCCTCTTTCCTCCTTCTCCATGATTTTCTATCCTGATCCGCCTCTGCCCAGTCGTTCGTGAAGGTGTCCAGTTCATCTCGCCACCTTTTCCGTGGTCTGCCGCGAGGTCTTTTGGCGGTTGGTTGCCATTGGGTTGTTGTGATTGCCCAAAGATCGTTCGGCATGTGGCAGACGTGAGTTATAGAAAAAAAAGTCTTAGTAAATATTCAGTGATTTTCACAGAGGTTTATGTACTAGTGAAATTCTCCCGTAGTACAAAATATAAACTCTTTAATCTTTTAATACTGCTTTAAATAAAATCTGCCAAAGATTTTATAGGATTTCGTAATAATTAAACTGGCCGGCCTACTTTGATCCTCGATAATTTTCACTTTACTGGGTTTTATAGCAAAATATGTACTTTTATTAATCTGCTTTTTATTCATATCAATTTTGTTTTCATCGTTCCTTTTAATTAAAAATAGGTAGATACCTACCTATACATCAAAACATACCGAGATAGGTACTGGTATTAATGATAAACATTGGATATTTTTTACGCCAAAACCAATTAGATTTTACAGACTTGGGTACCTTCTGTAAAATTATACTCCTACTATAAAATGGGTAATTTAACAATGTTTTTTTAATGGGGTTTGTTATAAATAGCCCATTTTACAGTATCATAATAGAATGTTTAATCAACTTTGTCGAATGACGTATGTAAGGAAAAACACAGCTTAATTGAAAACCACCAACTTTTTATTGGTTTGTTTTTATTTATCGTCGGATAGTGATAAATTATTTTATTTTTCTTTTAATTCTATTTTATACTCAATACTCAATCGTTTGTTACGCCATAACGTAGGGCCCTATTACCCTTTTTTTCGCTTTCTTCCTCTCGGCTATACAGGTAGTAAGCCGGCAGTAGTTTTAGATCAATAAAGTGTAATTAATTTTACCTATTTTTAAATAAAACACTTTTCATTTTCATTGATGAGCTTATAAGCACCATGGACGTTATAGGGCACTTATCTCGCACCTAGCACTTGTCTAGGTACCTACTTATACAATAATATCTTTTTCTTAATAACAAAACTAAGAAACAAACAAACTCTATATCTAATAAATGAAACTAAAAGTTCTTTAAAGAAACATCTCTCTTTACTTAAAGCTCAAAGCAAGACGTTAAAGAAAGCCACTCAGGGCAAACACAGGAAATGCATTATGAGCATCGTATACGCAGCTGTACCACGCAATAGATAACTTAAGACGTGGGCTGTATTAACGCTCGTGTGTGTGGAGTGTCAATTTTGCTGTTGTACACGTAGCTCGTGTATTGAAACTTTTTTTTATGTATGTCTATGTGTTGATGTCTTTTTGTTTTGACAGCTAGCTTAGCATGCACTCTGTGAATAGACGTTGTCATGCGTTTGTCACGCTTACGTCTCTGTCTATAGTTCTAAATGTGATAAGGACAGCATGACGTGGGGTAATTGTCGCGGCATGCCGTGCTAAGCCCCCAGATCTCATATTCAAAGTAAATACTTGTCTATTCTTAGTGAAGCCAGTCGTACCAAAATTTTACTTAAGTACGTACAGACATATCTGTCACGCCACTTTTCCATCGGGGTATGCAGAGACCACTTTTTCCACTTTCTTATCAGGCCCCTCCATTTTTAGTTATAGTATATCCTGTAAAAATATGTTGTAGTTCTTTATTTCACGAAGATGTATGGCGATTCTGTGTACATCTACAATATCATTTAACTTAAGAGTTAGAATCTTGTCGGTGAAGCATTTTCCATTTAAGCCTATCCTCTGCCAGTGCTTTGACTTCTTGATACGACATGACGTTAACTTTCTCTTTTACTTGAGTGAAGTAGGTACGTCGCGGTCTTCCTCTGCCTCTCTCATCTACAATAATAAAATCATTTTAGCATAACAAAATGACAAGTTTTTTTAGAAAGCATAATGACGATGAGAATATTTTTGTCATTATTCTCATCCGGAGATTGTTCCAACTACGTTTATGACGCAACAAATTAATTAAAAATATTAATTTCAAAGCACTTTTGAACTTTAACCTCGTTAATTTAACAAACAATTCAAATTAACTGCACCAGTTGAAGTTATTCTTCATAAATTGTGAACTTTGTAGTTAGGGTCGGTTCATAAATCACGTCACACCTTACATTAATAGTGGGGCATTGTAACTTTTGGATAGCAGAATTAATGGCGATAATTTTGAGTTGATTGGGGAAAGATATTGTTTTCAAATATGTTAGGTATGAGAATAAGATCTGAAATAGGTAATACATAATGTAGATATAAAAAAGAAATAGCCAGAGAGTTTTAGGTCTTCACTTCTCAGATATAGACAAAAAAAAAGATAATAAGTAGTTAAATATACAATTAGTGGTAAAAAGTTCTGTGCTTGTATCATTAAAAAATAAATAAACTGGACTCTACGTTTTGTTTTAATGTGTTTATAAAATAAAAGCTATTTCTGTAAAAAAAACTCACAAAAGTTAATGCATACTTATCTTTCACCCTTTTCTCCCATCTGGATAGGCAGAGACCACTTCCCTCCACTTGCTACGATCCAAACACACTTCTTTCGCTTCATCCAAGTTCATCAGTCACCTCATACATACTCGGTTTTTGTTAAATGAATAAAAAACACCAATAAATAAATTGCATATTGCATGAATATCCCTTATAAAAGCACTGCATTATTCAAAAAAGTTTTCAGTAAAAATTGTGAAGTTCTTCCTGTTTTGTTCAGAGCTAAACAATGAAACAAGGAAGGGTAACTTTGTTTTAAAAATATACTTAACAGTTTCAAGTTAATTCTCATGGAAATGATTACTTAATGCTTTATTATAACACTTATAGGGGTAAACTTTAAACAAATGAACATTGTAAATTTTATTTTTCTATCAAACAAAACACCTGCCCCCTTATTACAAAACGAGTTTTAAAGATAGTCCTAGGACTAACGTAATTTTTTAGCATTTTGTCTATAGTACGAAACGTCATTTGTCCGAGTTTATTCTAGGACTATAAATAAAACTCGTTTTGTAATAAGGGGGTTGGGGTCCAAGTCTGCTAATTTACAATATAATTCTCAGTAATGTGTCGGCAATGTCAATGTCATTTTCTGACATATTTAGTCGCAATCAGTGTAAAGGTCACAGCACACATATCAACTAGGAAAGGGAACGTCACCGTATCGCCTTTCACCTCGCCGTCAACCAGGCGTCAACCTAACGTATGCATGTACCCGAAGCGTATCAGCAGCTCCTGTATGTCAACTCGGCTACGGCTAGGCGACACCGCCCTTACGGCTCGCTGGTTGGCACCAAATCAGTTTGAATCCTTTTCATCGTTATTTTGTGTTTTTATCTAACCTCAAAATTCAATAAAACTCACGCGCAACACGAAAGGAAGTTGCCTTGCGAATGGCGGGCGGTGGCACGTTCGTTAGGCAAGTCGCGGGACGGACAGGGGCGAGGGTGGACGAAGAGCCGTGAGCTCGCGTACGGAGAGACGTAAGCGCGGGAACGACGAGCCGTAAGCACGGGAACTGCAAGTTGACCACGCGCCGCATCGCGGTTCGGAGCCTGTTCCGATGCGAGGCTATTACGTTACGATGCCGATTAGTGTGCATTGGAGTAGGGAGTTTCATACAAAGAATACTGAACGGCTCGAGGCGATACGGTGTCGATCCCTTTCCGAGTTGATATGTGTGCTGTGACCTTAATGGTGCTCCCACATTGCATGGTATCGTTATCAGCTCATATATGTCCCCACCGAGGGGCACGAGCCTACTCTCATACAGAGAGTGATTAGGCCGTAATCCACCACGCTGGCCAAGTGCGGGTTGGCGGATTTCACATACACCTTCGAATAATTGAATTGCATGGTATAAAATGTTTAAAAAGAATAGAATTGGATGGAATAGAAAAGAAAATATTTTATTCAGTACCAATCAAAACAGATTATGTAGTACATTAAAAGACTTAACACTAGATGGTCTCGATTGATACAGAAAGGGCCATCCAGCTCAGTATACTGCTGCGAGTCCAGGCCACAGCAACTGATTTTCAGCTGGAACCCTAAAAACATTTTTGTATACTTAAACAACACATAACATTGACATCATCATTCATTTCATTTTTTTTTATTAAAAATAACACTTTTTTTAGTAATTTTTTTTTGTGTATGTTTACTAACATTTTACAACATACAATATGGAAGCACCATAAACCATTGTTTAGCAGAATACCAAATGTGTCAAAAAATGCCGTTGAATCTCTGTCGACACACAACTGAGGATATTTTAAATTAGCAATGTGGACACCTGTAGGAAAATTCCGAACATTTTTGAAAGTCGAACTTCGAAACCGTCATTTAAATACAAGTTCATTTACGAACAGCAGATGTCGTCGCTCAAATTAGATTTGTGTGTCGCACTTCCGTCGGCGCGTCGTTCTGAATTCAAATAGCTCCAAAGATTTATGTGGATAAGATACGACCTTCCTATTTTGGGTAATATATGTATATAGGAAAAGATAGGTATAAAATTACTTGATAAAATACCTTTGTATTTGTAGAAATATTTTCAAATTGTGTAGATATAATTGAATAAACATAACAATATTCTTTTTGATTTAGGCCGATTTTTCAATTTTTCGTTAAAATTAAAAAAAACATAGGTTTATCTGTCAGTTAAATTTAATCTAAGTATTGTAAAACCGGTCCATTAGTTTTTCAAAGTTACGCAACCAATATAATTTTTGATGGCATCAATATCATTCTAAAGGTCTGTGTTGTTATTACGAGAAAATCATTTTTTCTAATAATCTTTGAACGAAGACTTACATACATGTCTGTCACTGCCACGCCTCTTTCTCATCGGAGTAGTTAGAGAGCACTTCCCTCCAGTACAATCCAAATAAATTCTTTCGCATCTACCACATTCATAACTTTTTTAACGAACCCTAAGCATAAGTTAATCTCAAATTTCGATCGTTTAATATTATAATTTTCTCAAAGACTTATCTATATAATTATATCTATACCCAAAAGCCTGCAAGCAAGCTTGCAATATCAATGTATGTATAAACAGGATTCAGCGCTGCTGACATCTAAGAGAGTGTGGTGAATAGTAATTGGATCAAAATACTTCTTGATGTATGTGATAGAATGTGGTATAGATTTTGTTCAATACTTAATCATTAACACCCTTATTACAAAACGAGGTTTAAAGATAGTCCGACGTTAGTTCGTTAAGTTTGACGTTTTATCCATAGCCGAAACGTCAAAAGAAACGAACTAACGTCGGACTATCTTTAAACCTCGTTTTGTAATAAGGGGTAAAGGTCTATCTACACAGATCCGGGCCGTGCCCGGGACGTGTCCGGGCCGTGGCCCGTCATGAGGGAAAACAATACGTCGTCATGACAACGTGTGTGAATAAATCCATAGAAAATGTATGGAATGATATTTTTTCCTTGACACGGTCCGGACACGTTGTCATGACAACGTATTTTTTCCCTTCTGACGGGTCACGGCCCGGACACTTCCCGGGCACGGCCCGGATCTGTGTAGATAGACCTTTATTACACTCCACTGGTTTTTAAAGATCTTATAAATAACTTAAAGTACTAAACGTGGCAATGTAGCGCAGCTACGACTTTAATATTATGAGATCATATTATTAATTATAATAATTATAATCATATTATTAATTATATTAATTATAATGTAACTGACATGTAAATATGTGTGCCTATAGATGGATGTGAGGATATTTGTTACTCTTTCACGCAAAAATCGCTGATCAGATTTTAATTAAACTTAAATATATTGTAACTTGCACGTCAAAATAACACATAGGTTATATTAAGCTAATATTTAAAAGTAGTTTTAAACTTAAGTTTATTAATGAAGAAAACAAAACAATATTCATTTAACACGTTCAACGCGTTACGGGAAGTATTTGGCCGTATTTGACTTTCGGCCTGTGCGGCAGCTAATTGTCCTTGTCTTACTCCTGGTGCGGCGGTGAAAAAACTATGTTCCCATACACGGATAAAAGAGATAACTATATTCCTGACATTCTTGCTTCATATATAATTAGTTTTTTATTATAAAATGTACGGGAAGTATTTTTGCGTAACGCACAGAAAAGAAATCATTTTCATCTAACGCGGCCCGGGAACTATTTGTCCGTATCTCCAACCCCGTACTGCACAGACGTGCGCCCGCGCGTCGCTTCAGTGTGCACTAGTGCGGTGCGGTGTGAAGTTCACACGTCTCCACGCTTCTTTTTGCCGTCATGCGTGAAATTCGAAATGAAAATTGAAATGTATATTACATTATGGATTTCTCCTGTAGTTATCGTAACAAGTTTAAAATTATCAAATTATTTAAAAGTTTTTACATAAAGAAGTAAAGTTTACTCGGAACGCGTGTTGGACAAGAAAAAGTTGATTGAACCATTAAGTATTCATAACAATAGTCAAGTTCATTATTTTATGATTTATTCAAAAAATCATATTCAACTCATAATCAAAATAAAAATAAAAATTGTGTTGTAATTGTAATAAAAATTATGAGGCTTTTGTATTTACGAGTGTTCCACATCACTAGCGTGACATCTATTCTATGCGGCAGGGGAAGTAATTTCCCGTAAAATCACTGATTTTGAAAACTGCCTATAACTTTTAAAATATTGCACTGAACCCCGGGCGACGCCAGCTGTATATGCACAAGGGTTTAAACAATCAATTTGTTAAAAAAAATTGACCTGGTGATGAGTTTCCATGTCTCCAGAGACCTTTGAAGTCAGGACCTGATACGGGAAAATAGTGGTCGTAACGCACAGCAGACATTCTTGCTACGGGAAATATATGACCCGTATAGCACCAGAGGTAAGTTTAAGTTTCGCGTTGCCGCGCTGAAGGTGTTAAAACTCAACTAACTTAAATCTGATTAAATTTTTGTGAAAAAAAAAAATCGCTAGACTCAAATATTGTGTAAGATTTTCAAAATACTTACGATGATACTTCTAGTTTTCTCCTAAAATAAACCACCCATGAAAATAAAAATTTCATACAAATTCTCGAGAAATATGTCACAGATATTATTACCATAAGACAGATCCCAATCCAAAGTCGATGTCATCCACAGAAAGCATAAATCTTAAATACGAGATATTGGTGGCACTGTGGTCCATATATTACGCTCGGTTTGGTTTTATGAAGACATTTTTCTATCCCAAGTATCTCTAAAATATTTGATTTTCGTTTCGCCAATGATTTGTTTGGGTTTAATTCTTTTTTGTTTACGAACTTAGATTTACATGTTAGTAAATGTGTAAAAGTGGAACTTTAGGAGATCATACATAGATCATAAACGTGAGCTATTTTATAGTGGCAAACTAGATCTTTATACGGGGATACTAATAATGCAATAAATAAAGCACTGACTACCTACCTTAAAATAACCTAAAAATCTATCATTATATTTATGAAAAATATTATATAAAAACTACACCAGTGTGCCCCTTGAAATGATTTAAATAAATTATATGAAATACTTACAAATATGATGTTGAATTATATTTAATTACCGTACCTAATTGCGATTAACGTCTTTCTGTTTTGTGATTCTTAATTTCTTTACAAAACTTGAAGCACGTTAACCAGCCAACTTATAACTTCCCATTCATGATTTCATGATATACTTCATCATTCATCATTTCATGATATACCTATCTTATAACACTTTTTCACCCACTATTGGCAAAGATACTGATTTTAAAGCTAAGCGATTCTCGCGAAACCACTACACGAGTTAAGGAAGCTGGATCAATTTCAAGCTTGGCTTATAGCCAACTCCATAGCTTACTGCTCTAGAAAATGATCAAAATAAGTGTCTTTTAAGAAATTAGGTTTTAAGGCAAGTAGTAATCAAGATAAGTAGAGATAAGATTAGGTATTTTATTACTTGTACTTTCTTTTTCGATTTTGGAAACAGTGGAATCGAATATGCTCTAATGAAGCTGTCACATGATTGAAATCAATTACTCAATACTTAAAAGCACCAACCTTACTTGTATGTATTCGAGTAATATTTGTAATGAGGGTGAAACGAAAGAAGTGTGTTTAGATTGAAGCAAGTCTATTGTTGATTATTGAAATTGTATGTCTCCATTTTATAGTCTATTGTATATGTATCATCTTTATTATATGGTATAATTCCGATGGGAGAGTAAGGTGTAACCGATATGTAGTGTTTCATATATTTATAGGGTTTAAATACTTATCGACTTTAAATGAATTCCTTTAAAACTTGTGAGGTGTTTGGGTCGAAGCAAGTGGAAGGAAGTGGTCTCTGCCTTCCCCAATGGGAGAGAGGCGTGACGGATATGTATGTACATATGTATGTACATATGTATGTAAAACTTGGTTCGGTACAAACTCTATTAATGGTATCTGAGTATACCAATTGTGTTTAAGAGCAACATAACGATCCGAGGCTATGACGTTATGATTACGTTAGTAACTATTAAGTTGTCTATGGTTATGACAAAGGCAATGATACGGTCATTCTACTATAATTATAGTCTATTTAGGGCTATAATGAGACACCAACTTCAAAAAACAAAACACAACCAAAAGACCCTCACGGTCCCATGGTCTATCTATTTACAGCTGATAATGAGATACCAACTTCTAAAAACATAACACGACCAAAGAGAATCTACACTCTTTACGAAAAAGTCTTAAATCATAATTTCCTCTTTTAGCAATAAAACGATCTAATTTTCACTTCCTACCCATCCTTCAAAATAACTGAACAGGAGCCGCAATTTTCTTGTAAAATGACCTTGTGCGAAGCAGATTTCGCTTCCAAGATTTATGTTCTGAAGTTTTCCCTTTTTTTTCGCCAAGTTCTAAATGTTGCTGTAATAAAATTTGACAAAGTATCACGAGTTGTGTTTTTTCGACCTATGTTGCTTTAGATTATCCTATTATTATTATAAATGTCATTTTTTGTGCCTATTGATGGATGAAGTTTTGAATGTAGTCATCATCGCTATTACTTAACTATAGGAATTATATTTTTAAATGATTTGTTCTACCGCAGTATTAGGGCGATCACCTTACTGAACGTTACCAATCATGCAAGAATAACACTTCAGTGCCAAATAAAATCCTAGGACTTCTCACAATGTGAGGTGAAGAAACCTTTAAAGAATAACCTCGTTACTAGATTCGCGGATTCGTTACGAATTCGAAAACATTTTTTATTTCGATACCTCTCTTGAAATACAAGACCTAAACTTTCTGTCTGTTTTCGTCGCAATGTAATACTTTGGTACGGTATATAAATGTGACAGTAAGGTAAAGTGCGATAGGAATGCACTTTCATCTTTGGAAAGAGGCAATCGGCTAATTTCGACTTCATATAGGGTTACTTTTAATTAGTGAACGATATAAAAGGATATGCAAGTACTCGTGATTACAAATTACTTTTACTATGGGTCCAAGTTCGAAATCATAAAACAAATTCCTCCATACTATCAGCTGGTACATTTTGTATGGGAGTTCAAAATTTTTTGAATGATTTCGACCTTGGTCCCATAGTCGTTTGTCATCACGAGTACATGCATATTTTTTTCTATCGTTCACTAATTTAAAGTCATCCTTTAAAGCGATATTTGTCCCATATGCCATGACGTTCTGTCAAACGAAGTTCAAATCAATGGTATTGATAGAAAATATCGAACACACAAAATACTCGGAAAAATAATACTACAAATCTGATAACGAAATAAGTTAATTATTATCCCTTATTAATATCGGATATCAGATGTCACGGCGTCCGATTCCGGATAAATTGCGCACAATGTTATTAATAATAAACTTTGACATTATTTTAATTATCGTACAATTTAACAAAAGCCAATAATTGGACATTTTGTGTAGGGTGAAAAAATACCAAATTGGCGTTAAAATGAAATGGTTAAAAATATTTTAATAAACATTGTGCTAAGATGTATTCTGTGATATAGAACTAAATTTTAAAGTAAAAAATCTCTGTATAAAATTGATTCAACGATCTTAAGCTAGCACAATTATTAAAATTATTAAGCTAACTAATGAAAAATTAACTTTGAAGACTTTATTTACTAGGTACAAAAAAAATACTCGGATTAACATCATAAACATTGTAAATAACTTAACATTTTCAACCTTAAAACCAGACTGCGTTTACACAACTTTTTACTATTTATATGTTCACTGTCACTCATAGAGTAAATAAGAATTAAACGACACCTCTCAAGCTAAAATCCATCAAGCCGTTCAGGCTGTAGTGTAGGGCGTGCAAAAGAATTATTTATACAAACATAAATACTCTCGAAAATCATAACCTCCTTCTGGCGCAGTCGGGTAAAAAACGCCTTTTAAAAGTAAGATAGCTACACTGTCCAATCTATCAAACGTGATAAAAGGTGATTTGAAACTCTATGTACTGCGCGTTGTATGTGGAATACAAATTGTTGCTGAATGTATATCTACGTTTTTTGTTTTAGAAATTCTTTTGAAGGTGTCGAGCGGCTTTTGCAAACGACTTTTGGCTAAAAAAACTGACTTAGGTTTTGCTTGAATAAGTATTTAGACTTTTCTTATTCAGTAGCTTAAAATAATGATACCTGCATATTTGATGAAGTTTTCAGTTATTTTGAGTTTTTATATTAAAGTTTATGAAATCTAGCTAGGTAGGTATTGAAATCGTTACTACAAAACAATGTTAAAAATGAAAATAATAATTGCCTTAGCACCATTATCAGATTGGCATTGATCTGTCTAATTCAGCAGTATTAAAAATACTACTATATGAATAGATAGGTAATAGTTTTTAGGTGCAATAATTAATTATTCGAAAAATATTCCTGTAATCAGCTGCTCAAAAAGACCTGTTAGTTAATACACTGGCTTAAGTAGAAAGCCAATTTTACAAAACTAGACCTATCAACTGCTCAAAACTTTGGGGAAGAGATCAGAATAACGTATAGGTATTTAGGCACTTTTGTAACAGCTGTACACGTATAATACCCATGGTGTGCAAATAAAAATTTAAATTCGAATCCACCGAAAAGAGCAACGCACTAACAGCGGTTTCCTATAATCAAAAATAAACAAAATTAAAAATTTTGAAAAGTACCCACGACGGTAATTTAATTGAAAAATAATGAAATAACTCAAAAAACCCTCGACCGAGGAATATCCGTCGGGGGCTGCCTTTAAACCAGCTAAAGTTTTTCTACTCGTAGTGACGCGAATACAATTAGATAAGTATTGATGTTTAACGATGACATAGAATACATTTATTAGTAGATATTATTAAATGTTGAAATTTCTTGTAGAAAAGGGCAGCCCCCGACGGATATTCCTCGGTCGAGGGTTTTTTGAGTTATTTCATTATTTTTCAATTAAATTACCGTCGTGGGTACTTTTCAAAATTTTTAATTTTGTTTATTTATTTTATACTTTTTAGAGAGCGTATACGGCTTATAATTTAATGCATTAGGCTACCCCCTACCATGAACACATTTCTGAAAACAGAATTGTAATCCGATATTTCGTTTTGATTATATTGCAACATTGTTTCGCACTAATATTGTGGCACCCCCTAGTGAGTTACAGCAATGAAAGCTGTCTAAGAACATGCACCTATCAAACACAAACTCGTTATTGAAAACCGCATCAAAATCGGATCATTAGTTTAGAAGATAGGAGGGAACATTAAACTTTGCTTTGCTCTAATATTGTGGCGCCTGCTAGTGAGTTACAGCAATGACACCTGTCTAAGAACATGCATCTATCAAACACAAACTCGTTATTGAAAACCGCATCAAAATCGGATCATTAGTTAAGAAGATAGGAGGGAACATTAAACTTTGCTTTGCTCTAATATTGTGGCGCCCGCTAGTGAGTTACAGCAATGACACCTGTCTAAGAACATGCACCTATCAAACACAAACTCGTTATTGGAAACCGCATCAAAATCGGATCATTAGTTTAGAAGATAGGAGGGAACATTAAACTTTGCTTTGCACTAATATTGTGGCGCCCTCTATTGAGTTACAGCAATGACACCTGTCTAAGAACATGCATCTATCAAACACAAACTCGTTATTGAAAACCGCATCAAAATCGGATCATTAGTTTAGAAGATAGGAGGGAACATTAAACTTTGCTTTGCTCTAATATTGTGGCGCCTGCTAGTGAGTTACAGCAATGACACCTGTCTAAGAACATGCACCTATCAAACACAAACTCGTTATTGAAAACCGCATCAAAATCGGATCATTAGTTTAGAAGATAGGAGGGAACATTAAACTTTGCTTTGCTCTAATATTGTGGCGCCCGCTAGTGAGTTACAGCAATGACACCTGTCTAAGAACATGCACCTATCAAACACAAACTCGTTATTGGAAACGGCATCAAAATCGGATCATTAGTTTAGAAGATAGGAGGGAACATTAAACTTTGCTTTGCACTAATATTGTGGCGCCCCCTAGTGAGTTACAGCAATGACACCTGTCTAAGAACATGCACCTATCAAACACAAACTCGTTATTGGAAACCGCATCAAAATCGGATCATTAGTTTAGAAGATAGGAGGGAACATTAAACTTTGCTTTGCTCTAATATTGTGGCGCCCGCTAGTGAGTTACAGCAATGACACCTGTCTAAGAACATGCACCTATCAAACACAAACTCGTTATTGGAAACCGCATCAAAATCGGATCATTAGTTTAGAAGATAGGAGGGAACATTAAACTTTGCTTTGCACTAATATTGTGGCGCCCCCTAGTGAGTTACAGCAATGACACCTGTCTAAGAACATGCACCTATCAAACACAAACTCGTTATTGGAAACCGCATCAAAATCGGATCATTAGTTTAGAAGATAGGAGGGAACATTAAACTTTGCTTTGCTCTAATATTGTGGCGCCCGCTAGTGAGTTACAGCAATGACACCTGTCTAAGAACATGCACCTATCAAACACAAACTCGTTATTGGAAACCGCATCAAAATCGGATCATTAGTTTAGAAGATAGGAGGGAACATTAAACTTTGCTTTGCACTAATATTGTGGCGCCCCCTAGTGAGTTACAGCAATGACACCTGTCTAAGAACATGCACCTATCAAACACAAACTCGTTATTGGAAACCGCATCAAAATCGGATCATTAGTTTAGAAGATAGGAGGGAACATTAAACTTTGCTTTGCACTAATATTGTGGCGCCCCCTAGTGAGTTACAGCAATGACACCTGTCTAAGAACATGCACCTATCAAACACAAACTCGTTATTGAAAACCGCATCAAAATCGGATCATTAGTTTAGAAGATAGGAGGGAACATTAACTTTGCACACACAAACAAACAAACAAACAAACAAACAAACAAACAAACAAACAAACAAACAAACAAACAAACAAACAAACATCTCTCACCCCAAACGCATATACCTGCTCCGTTCCGTCGTGGGTAAAAACAGATAGCTATCCGAGATCGGCAGTACTTAACTGTCTCGTAGCTGTCATTTTTTATTTGTTTTTCAGAAGAATCCCATATATTTTTGACAGTGCTAAGTTTATAGGGACGGAAAATTCTAAGATAGATAACTATTTCTACCTCCAGTAGCGCAAAATCATAGATAGATAGAATATTGGGAATGACCGTTAAATAAAGAAGAAGGCGTAGTTTATATCCAAAAACAATAATAGACAGTCCTTTACCATTGAATTGAGAAATGTCTAGCAATCAACAGAAACAACAATAATAAGAAAAGCTGAAAATGAAATTCAGTTTGCTTTCATAATAAGAATGTTAATTTTGTTCTAAACAATTACGTTGGGGGAAGCCGAAGATAAACAAGGCTCAAAATTGTAATTTTCACTAGGGAAATTGTTTTTGGAAAGGAAATATCTTTAATACAAAAGTAATAATGACGGGGTAGATAAAATTATATCCTATTTAAAGAATAATAACGTTGAAGGTCCAAATGAAGATTTAAAACTGAGTTCAGAACAATGGTATACTCCTCGTGACAAAACCTATACACCTACCTAATGGTCTGTCTACACATATCCGGGCCGTGCCTGGGACGTGGCCGGGCCGTGGCCCGTCAGGAGGGAAAACAATTCGTCGTCATAACAACCGGACACGCCGTGCCCGGGCCGTAGCCCGTCAGGAGGGAAAACAATACGTCGTCATGACACTTCCCGGGCACGGCCCGGATATGTGTAGATAGACCTTAACAGGACAAAAAACCAAAATTTGATTAACTGTCCCCAAAATGATTGAAAAAGGTATCTTAAGATATACTTACGGCCGTGACACTTTACTATGTGTGTCAATAACTGCGGCCCATGACACAGTTGGCGTGTAACATTCGGTTTATTTCTGGCCTTTCATTTTACGTCTAACTTTAGAACTTGGACAGGTATTAGTAAATTATTTAGTTAGAAACGTTAATTAAAAATATGTATGTTTATTTGTAGACTAGATATTTAATTAACTTTATCTTTCGTTCGCAACAACCTTAAACTCACAAACTTCCACAAACTATACAATACTGCAAAACATGATAAAAGAAAAACTAAAATACACATAAGCAATTGACCTATGAATTCTAATTCAAAATACTCTGCCCATGAGATGTTAGCGGCGGGCGCACGTAGATGAGCTGCGCCGGAGTGCCGAAGGACGTGCTCGGTCCACCACACGGCGCGGTCTAGAGCTGATTGAGGCTGGTCTCGCAAAAGCTTGTTAAGTTGCTGAATGTTTTTACGATACCTGAAATAAAAATATGGTCTAGATATCAAGGGCCCTTTTCCTGTCGTGCGTGTTTAGATCCGCATGCGGCTGACCACAAGCTAATTGGCCACGTGCGTGACGCCCGTATAAAAGAAAAACATGTATGAAATGATAGGTTTTGGAGGCCACAATGCGGACTAGTTAGCAGATCAGAACATGACAGAAAAAGAACCCTTGGGGATATAATATTGACTGATAGCAAGAAAGGAACATTACAGCTAAAGCTATAATAGTAAAATATGATTAAGATGATTCTATCTTTAATCCTATCCAACTAATATTATATCTCAACGATTTTGTCTATCGATGGATGAATGTGAGGGAGTTTGTTACTCTTTCACGCAAAAGATACTGAATTGATTTTAATGCAATTTAAAATATTGTAGTTTGCTCATCAGAATATAAACAATCTGATCATAACACTCACCTTGACTCAGTAACAACTTCTAAAACGGCATCTTCAAGTAATTCTTTACTTATAGTAGGAAGATCAAGTTGCAATCCAATATTATGATGCACATACTTTTCTGTATTGTAAAATTGATCTGCTTGTATTGGTACGCCTATCAAAGGTACACCAGCGGCAATAGCTTCGTCTGTAGATTGTAGACCACCTTGTGTAATGAAAAGCTTAACTTTTGGGTGCCCTGTAATGGAGTTAGTGAATACAGTTGCTTTTAAAATCAAATAATTAAGGAAGTATTTTTGTCTTTCTTTTTCTTAAAGATCTTTTTTGCTTGTGTACTAAAATATAAAGGAAATTGACATCACAATGTAATGGAGTAACAATTTTTGTATAAAATTATTGCAAACGGCATTAGTATCATAAACTTTTGGAAGGAAAAGTAGAAGGAAAACGGAAGAGTCCCTCTCTTACCACGAAGAACTTACATAGATCAAATGAAAGAGGGGATAGAAGTTGTATCGTATCAGGTGCTCAAAAGGACGGCAGAAAACAGAGCAGAGTGGCGGAGACTCCACCGAAAAGAGTGAAGCTCTTAAATTTAATGATGATGATCATGACTTTGGGTGAAAAATACTTAGAACAAAATGTTTTTCGTATTGAGATATAAATGGAGTTAAAATTCTTACTCAAAGTTATATCTTGAGAACCTAATTCCAAGTTTATATACTTTATACAGCTTAGTTTGTTCGAAAGTCAATAAAAAACTAACGTTTAAAAAAAATTCTTACTCAATAAATCCGTTTGTGGAAACCATTTCTTAATTTTGATATTGGGTGGCATTTTTAAATCACATTCATCTCTATCCCACTTCCATAAAACATCATAAGGTAGACGAGATAAAACATCTACAAATATTTGCATTTTGTCTTTAGGTAGTTTTGAAACGTTCACATTTGTACCAAAACTAATGTAGATAACGCCAGCTATTGAGTTATCTAAAAATAAATTTAAATCCTGAAAAATGAAAAGTTTTTTTTTATTATCACTTCGCCATTCATTTAATTCGACATTTATTCCAAATTGCTTATTTTTGAATGATTGGTGAATGAACACGTGAAAGATTTGATCAAATCGCCATGATAATTATGATTTTTATAGGCGATTATGGCAAAAGTTGGGAAAACAATGAGTGGTTGGTCATCATAGTCGTTTTTAACAAGTGACATTGGTAGACAATAAATGTCAAATTTTGAATTACCTTTGGCAACTCTTTTTGAGGATTTTGATGCAAACCCCAAACATTAACCACACTTGGCGGCATTGGATGATTCCCTTCCAATATCGGATGCATATTTTGAAACAGCATACCAACATTATTCCTTAATTCATCCATACTCGGCACATCGTCTCCAAAATGCTTCCTCAACATTTCTTCTATACTTTTATCCAACGCGTAATAGTTCCATGTTAGCCGTAAATGGAAATACAACGCTTGAACTTTTTCAATAAATGTCAAATTGTATGATCGAAGTCTAATAGGAACTGGATAAAGAAATGGATGTGTTGGTGCACCTAAAATATCATAAACACCTAAAGTCCCTCCTATAGAACTAATAAGAATCATAGGTGCTTTAAGAACGTGAGACAAAACAATCGCTGGCCGAGAACACGCTTCGACCATAACTAAATCAAATTTCTTTTTAAAAACATTTCTCACTTCTTCACTATTTAATTGCACTTCAAAGACTTTCACAAACAGGTCCATAGCAAGCGTCATGTGATAAACAGGATTGCTTTTCCAGTCTCCGTTATGTTTTTTAACAACATATTCTCGCATAACTTTATAAGTTATATCGTGGACGTCGATTTCTGTGAGATTCGCTGGAGTTTTTCCTTTAGGGAATGCAGGGTCTGTGGTGATGATGGTCACTTCATGACCTCGTTTTGCTAACTCCTGTATCAATGGTCGGTATACCACTTGATGGCTTATAGACGGTGTTGGTATATCCACTAAAATTCTTGCTGATTTAACGGTCACGAAACACAAAATCAAAGTTGTTAACACTGTTTTTAACATTGTTAAGTTGAAAACACGTCTGGCCGATACTGATGTAAACAAAATACTGAGTCATATAACTGATAGAGACGTTTAGAGTTGTTTATAAATTGATAAAAATATATCTACTTATTCATAAATATTTATCTATCAATTACCTGTTTGTTCTAAATAATAATGATGTCAATCATCATAAAGTTGTTTGAATTGTTATAAAGTGATTAGTAAATGATTTAGCAAATTAGTAGTGTTGTGTGTGTGTGTGATTAGTGGGTTATGATTAGTAGATTCACAGATAGTATTATAAGACAAAGACTTTAAAAACAATTTGATTCCAGCCTCCTAATTTCTCAGAAAATATTGTCAACGATATCGTTTTCTATTTTTATTTCCATCACGCCTCTTTCCCATAGCGGTAGACAGAGACCACTTCCCTCCACACTTACCTCGCTTCATCGACATTCATCAAAGGAAGTTGGTATACAAATTATATTTTTAGTAAACAAACAAAGAAATAGAAACCAAAACTCAGAATAAACAGAAAAATACGTTAAAATTGTATTATACAAACACAAAATATCGCAAGTGTCATCAATTTTCATCTTATCTTATCTTGCCGTCGATATTCCACTTTTGGGCAATATTCTCTATTCTGAGTCGTAACATCAAATTAATCTATTAAGGGCATTTTCAGATTAGCGTTTTATACGCGCGGAAAGGACTATCTACACAGATCCGGGCCGTGCCCGGGACGTGACCGGGCCGTGGCCCGTCAGGAGGGAAAAATTACGTCGACATGACAACGAGTGTGAACGAATCCATAGAAAATATATGGAATGATATTTTTTCCTTGACACGTCCCGGACAAGTCCCGGACTCGGCCCGGACACGGCCCGGATGTGTGTAGCTAGACCATAAACGCTCGTTTTTTGAAGCGCGTCTTTTGCTCTTACCTACGAGCGTTGATGTTTTTTAAAGCGCGTATGCTGAAAACGACCGTATACGCGCGTATGAAACGCCAGGTCTGAAAACGCCCTTAATCATACAAATGTGTAAATTGTATAATAACAATGAAATAAGTGATACACCAATTGAAGACTGATAGAATAAGGCGTGCGTCAACTGGAATGCAACGTAACACTGGATGTAGGAGGCGACGAGCTTCTATGTAGCGGAGAATACGGATTATGTCGGAAGACTGTCTTTCATCTGAAATAGTAGTTTAAGAATGTTTATTAAGAATGTGTTGAATATTGTTATTAAAAGAGAGTGTAGTTACGGTCAGTTTGGAAAGCAACGCAGTACAAAGCTCACTTATTTAAATATAGAGCAATTTAGAATATATTTTATTTACTTCCCCAAAATAAAATTTATTTTGTTTGATTAATTGTAATTTACAAACATCAGAAAAAATATTATTTTCATAGTAGTATGAAAATAAATATTAAGTAAAAGATATATAAATCTATTCGGTAGGTACTATGTATACTCACCTAACTAAATCACTGTATCAAATAATAATAATATGTGTAAAACTTACCCGTTTCCATAATAAGTTGTTTATGAAGTATTAATTTAACAGCACTCAACTCTGAACCGATAATTTCTGCGACCACAGCCGGGAGCACAACTTGTATAGCTGTGTGAAACGCGAAAAATGATTGGCTTCCATAAATGTACCAGGCCGACTGAAAATTTTAATTATTTAGGTGCACGCAGATTATGTAATAATGTATTTGATTTATAATAAAGTCACATGTACTCAAACGAGCGAATGTTTTCTGTAAATATTCATAAATTTTAAAATGATAAACTTACAGTTTGCTTTAAAAGGTACAGAAAATACCACAATGTTATCATCAATTTTGGAATTCCCACGAAAAGTTCCATTAACGTCTGAAATATAATTTAATCATAATGATAGTATTACTTTCGATAGTTTATAAAATATCCTCTATACTATTATTAGGATTTCAATAAACACCGGAATCAAATTCATTAATCTTTTAGATAATATTTTTTTATTTCACTTGGTAAACAGATCGGCGCTAGTGGGGTCCATTCCAATCTTTGGATCCAATCAAAAATTTTTACAGAAAGTTTCTTTGATCACCATTGTCGCTTAATACAATAAATTAAGTATTAAGAGATTTAAAAATCTTTACCAAATCAGATGACAGAGGTCGAATTTTATCACTCAAAACTGCAAGCTTCATATAAGTCTCCGTTACATAATTAACATTTGCTCCACTCTGCATATTTTTGCGTAATTTCCTCACACAGCAATACAAATAATAAAATATAATCACATGAGCGTTTCCTATAATTTTAAGGCCTAACCTCGGAATATAGCAAACGAAATAAAATAACAATGTGTCTGTAGTACAGTAAGAACGAATAACAACACAATTGGTAAGAAACAAACATGTTTCTAGAATAGTTGTTACAGTAAAGTGAACATTAGACAACAAATTTAAAACACAACAATCCATCTTTGATAAGTCCACAAACGGAGCAGCGTCAACCAAGAATTGATACAAAGAATATTTACATCGGTTTAAAACCATAAAATATAATATATATTCAAATAAATTATATATAAGCCAGTCGTAAGATTTATTAACAACTATTGGCCATAGTAACATGGTAAAAGATGCAATAGAAATAACCCATTTGTGATACTTTACAAGATTTTGGTGTTTCTTGAATACGATACCAAAACCAAAATTGAAGCCGAAACAAAATTGTGATATTAGGAAGAAAAATTTCAGGCTTGGTGGTATTTTGTCATTTTTTTCGAATTTATTTTTGACAAGAATTTTTGTAACGAATGATATACGATTCATAATAGGTTAGACGCGTTTGGTGTGGGAAATGAATAATGAAGTAATGAAAGTTACTAAATTTTCAAGGACCATTGTAATTGTATCTTCACTTTAAGTTATTATACCTAGTATCCATTTGTAAGTCTCTTTGCTATCAAAATACCACATTTAACGTTCTATTCGTCGCGGAATTTAAAATGCCTCGTTTTAATTACTTAACGTTATGTTTATTTCATAGGTCTTCATTATAGGTATAATTCTAAGTTTAAATTTTACTTCACTTCCATAAGGCCTTCCAGGCGTCCATAATCGTTACTAAATAATTCTTCTACTAGAAAGCTTTCCAGCAAATTAAGTCGTTTTTAATGCTTAGCAAATTAGTTCCACGTCTTGCTTACTAATAGAATATTCTTCCAAAATTTTCGCCGATAATTAATACTATTTGGTCTGCAGAAAATATGAATCCAACCAGAAAAGTACCATTATGCCTCATTTATTTCTTTTTAATATGTCAACTGATTTTCGGTATAGATTTCGGTTTTACGAAAGCATTGAGAAAAGATTTTCGCTTTTACACAAAATGTTTCACTTGGACAATTTCTTTTATCTTAATAGTCTGTCTTTGTGTGCCTCTTTGGAAAACCCGTGAAGAATTTTGGGTGTATTTTAATATCATTGAATATTGCTTATATTTTTTCGCTTTGAGGTCGGCAAAATATTCGTTATACGACATGATGGTTGATTCAGTATCTTTAATCAATTTCACTAAAAAGGATTTTATTATTCTAAACTTAATATCTAATGTTCTAACAGTTATTATTACTGGAATGAAAATAATTTTAATCGTAATAAGTTGTACTTCTGGTAGAAATTACTTATGTGAGAAATGTACCTTTTCAATATATATGTTGCATTATTTGCCAAGTTTAAACGTGGATCCTATACTTGTTGGCCAGCTGATAATTTTTTTCTACATTTACTATTGTTTAAGACAATTGGACCTATTTATGCAGAAACGTTCCAACTGACAGAGAGGTGAAACTGAGAAAAATGCATTTTTGTGTTTGAGCTGTGTACTTTTTTTTCACTGCAGGTAGAGTCGAAAATGATTGATTAATTTAAAGATGTTACTAAAATGCATTTGTTTAAGGGGTCGTTATTCGAGTAAAAGTAATTAAATTGATAATATTTACGAAAAATCGGTTTGGAACGTTTTATGAAAATTCTATTTTGTATGAACTCGTTTTTTAGCACATTTCGCAGAAACGTTCCAAAATGGTTTTTTTTTAATTATAAGTACAAATAATATAATATTTTTATTTGACAACTAAATAAAGCTTCTATTTGTCATAACTAAGCTACAAGAAAAAATATTAGTAGGTATCTTAATGTTTTTGGTTTCCAAATCAATATATTGCCACCACTAACTCAACCACAGGTTTCACAACTATTTTTCAAATATATTATACCATGTAATTAAATGATTGCTAGCTAATTTTACTATTATTTTGGTAAGTTTTTGTTAATTTATTTTTTTATTACAAAGGCGTAAAAAAAACAAAATAAAAGATTCACAAAGGTATTTTGTGTGAATTTTTGATTGTTGCTGACTATTTAAAAACTTTTTTAAGCTTAAACTTGCTAACAACTCTGTGGTATTTTAATTAGCTACCATATAAACAATATAAAACAAAATAAATAAGTAGTTAACATTTTTGTATAGGTGCAATTTGTAATAAAAATATATAATGAAAAAAAACGCGATGTTGATACAAATGACTTAAATTATTAATTTAAAAAGGTCCCCTACATCTGAATCAATAATCTGAGGGAATAGAATTAGATCTGGGTACATGAATGAGAGATTTTTAATTATTGAATCCATCTTTTTAATAAACGAATAAAATCAAATAAACCGCATATATTCCATAGCATTTGCAGTACTTAGCTGAAAATTTTCTTAATTCAACCACAGCCAACGAACCATTAGACAAAAATGTATCATTTCTGAACCAATAATGTCAATATACATTTTGGTAATTATATAAAAAATATATACCTAATTATTCTTTAGTAAGCTTCTGATTTACTATTGTACTCTACCTGTGGCACCAAATTATATTTAGATTGGTATCTATTAATTAATTAAATAAATAATTTTAAAATGTGAATCATCCTACAATAACTGGCATGATGTTTCTTAATTTTCCTTCAAGTAGGTAGTATATGAAAGCTAGTAAAAATATCAATCGAATTCCACTTTTTGTCAACAAGACACCTTTTTTGAGAAATTTCCTTAATATATTTTTTTTTTCATGAATAGTAATATCACATAAATACGGTCTCTTGAGTAAAAATAAATAATACATTTGAGCAAAATTATATTAGAAGCTAACTAATTTCTCTGTAGGTAATTTAGTCATTAAAAATTAAAGATTGGTCTTGTGCACCATTCAAATTACTTTTTTCGGTTTATAGTAAAGTTTTTCCTCATTTAATAAACTATCATTTTAGGTAATTGTATCAAGTGATCCAGAGCTTGTTGGAACCCTTTCTAAAAATATAGAAAAATCTATTCATACATATATAATTCCGGTCTGTGTGAAACATCAACTTTTTAACTTTAAAATAGAATTAAGTGTTTCAAATATAGTTGAAACATTTAAAAGAAAAATAATTTTGAAAATATATGTTTTTTTAAATGTTCCAAACCCACATGAAACATTTCAACAAAAGAATTGTCAACTATTTTTTAAAAATAACAATGTTCCAAAGATGTTTGGAACATTTTTCAGCCACAAATGAATAAAATTAAAACGTTCCATAGTGATTTGAAACGTTTCTTTAGTGCGAAATGTGTCGTTTGGAACGTTATAAGCTTTTGAGCTATTAATTATCTCAAAACTGATTAAGTTTAGAGAACCAGTGTTTTGCCCAAAGATGGAAGGTACCTCAAGGGTTAGCCTGGCATCATTAACTCAATTTTGACAATTTTGTCAATTGGAACGTTTCTGCATAAATAGGTCCAATTGAAGGAGTGTTTAGAATTTGGTTTGAATTTTAATTTGATGATCAGCAAATATTCGAATATTGCCGACTTGTGCGATAAAATAAGACCATTGACATCTTATTTAGTGAGTATAATATTTTTCCTTGTTTGTATGTATTTGTTTCTTCATTATTATATTTAAGAGCGTCGTTCTTGTCGGTGGAGTCTTCGCCACTCTGCCTCAGATTACTAAATAGTTACTAAACTCTGCACTATTCTCCACCGTACGTTTGAGCACCTAATGATTAACTACTTGTAATTTTAGTATATTGGCTATTTCTTTTTCCAGACTATTTTAGGACTTGTAATTGGTATTCCTAAGGTATTAGCTACGATGTGGTATTTCCTGTTTCACTCGAAAACTGAAGTAAGTATTTATATTAATTAATTGTCTTCTAAAGGTCTATCTACACAGATCCGGGCCGTGCCCGGGCTGTGTCCGTGCCGGGCCGTGGCACATCAGGAGGGAAAACAACGTGTCCGGTTGTTATGACGACGAATTGTTTTCCCTCCTGACGGGCCACGGCCCGGATACGTTGTCATGACGACATATTGTTTTCCCTCCTGACAGGCCACGGCCCGGACCCGTCCCGGACATGGCCCGGATCTGTGTAGATAGACTTTTATAATCTTGGAGGGATATTATAATATAGCAATTCATTTATCGATACTGCAACGTACTTTTTTCTTGTGTTTTTTTTTCAGTTTGACTGGTTAATGTTTTTAGTGCAGCTGATATTTGCAGCTCACAGTTTTGGTCCAATTTTAGTTCCAGCTATTCTTGGTGAAATTGTTAAATCTGAATTAGATGCCGTTAAGTTAATTCTTCATGAGCAACTGATGACAGACTTAGGTAAGTAAACTTGTATTACAGTCATAATATGGGCAATGGATACAAACGTTGCTAACAATAATAATATATCATCATTTTGGTAATAGCGACTACTTTCTGTCACTTTCGAAGAGTCAAAATAGCATATTTTCCTAGTTAAGACTGCAAGGCAGGTTTCCTTCCTCTTTCACGCCGATTCTCGTTTCTGATCGGCTCTATCCAGAAATATGTTCTATTTTGTTAATTTAACTGCCATTATTATACATTTTAATAACGATAGTTATACCATCACTTCCTATTTTATTCTATCCATCTTGTACTGCGATTAATACTTAATTAACAACATACATACATACATATCCGTCACGCCTCTCTCCCATTGGGGTAGGCAGAGACCACTTATTAACACTTTATTAACAAAATATTCATCATTTGTATCTCTTCATTGTTCATCAATTGTTTCATCAGTCTCATTTCATCTTATATTTTCATCATCGCTCTATTTTTTTTTTTTTTTCAGAAACAAAACAATCATCACAAATAATTCAAGTTCTACGGTACATGGAGGCTCGATGTCTAATACGTCCTGTACTTAGATGTATACCAATAGATATTAATTTAGCGATTTCCGTCTTCAATTTCTGTGTCAGCAACTTTATTGTTCTTATACAATTTACTCATCTTTATGACTAATCATAATATACCTAAGATTAAAACCATTTTGATTTACCCTAATTACTTATACCTTAATGTATCATAATAATTCATAACACTAGAGTAAAACAACTTTGACTTCCAAGTGTTATATTTAAGGTCTATCCACACAGATCCGGGCCGTGCCGGAGACGTGTACGGGCCGTGGCCCGTCAGGAGGGAAAACAATACGTGAACAAATAGAAAATATATGGAAAGATTTTTTTTTCCTGACACGTCCCGGATACGGCCCGGGCACGTTGTCATGACGACGTATTGTTTTCCCTCCTGATGGGCCACGGCTCGTACACGTCCCGGGCACGGCCCGGATCTGTGTGAATAGACGTTTAATTGGCCAGCAGGCGTAGTTGATAGTGACCATACTTGCCATGCCAGAGGTCGTGGGTTTGTTGGTGCTGGTATCAGTCATTTTGTGATCTTATTAAGCTGACATAAATTGTATAAAGGAAACAAAATTTCTTGTGTAAGGCCTAGAACACACGGGGAAACGCAACTGCAACTGCTAGTTACTTATGAGTTGCATCTAAGTTTCTGCTATAATCTGCAACTAATCTAAAGGAGTCTATAGCAGAAACTTAGATGCAACTCAAAAGTAACTAGCAGTTGCAGTGTCGTTTCCCCGTGTGTTTTAGGCCTAACTGTTTATATTGTGTCATCATTGTTAATATTAAAATGTAGTTGGTAAAAGCGTCACTAAATATTTTCATACTCTTATCTTTGTAATTGTAACACTGTTAGGATACATAATATAGATCAAATTGATGTTTTTCTATCAGTTATCTTCTAGGTCATCGTATTTACATCAACTTTTTTGTTAAGAATTACTTTCAAATACATTTGCTAGTATTAAAATTTGTTTACTGTTTGAATGCAGAATTTTATTATCATAGTCACGACCTACATCAACAACACCAAAGTATATTTCAAGAATATTGCCATTTTTTCGAAATGAAACGAACTAAAAAAGTGCCTTCGAGCCTAATTAATTTCTTTTTAACATGCCAATTGGTTTTCGGCATTAATTTTGGGTTTTCCAAAGCTCTGAAAAAACCTATACGTTTTCTCGCCGATTGCTTTTCATGTATCATATCTGCTGTTATAGTGCTCTGTATATTTGCACCGTCATCAAAAGCTTATGAAAACTATTGGATATATTTTAACTTATTCGAATATGCTTCTTATTTCATCGCTTTAAGATTGTCTAAATATTCTATATACGATATGGCTTTTGAAGTGTTGCCTCTCACGGATTTTACAATGAAAGATTTAGTTATATTTCATCTGTTATCAAGTTTTCAAGTCAGTGTGATGGTTATTTCAAAATTTGCTTTGATTTTATCTAATTGTGTCTACGGATATAATCCTCCTTGCATAAAATGTTGTTTTCCATTTTATATGTTCCATTACTTTCCAAGTTTAAGTATTGATCCTCTGATTGTTGGTAAACTTATTATTTTTTACTACATATATTGTTGCGTTAGAAAATTGAAACAAACAGTAAAAGGTTCGAATATTACTTTGACGGTAAACAAATTTAAAAATATTGCTGATTTGAGTGACAAAATAAGACCTTTGATATCTTATTTGGTGAGTAAAATATTTATCCACAATTTTTATTTCTGCCTAATTTTTCAAAAGGACTTCTTTTGCTATTAGCAGAATCCACGATGGTTATTGCCATTTAAAATAAAAAAATATTTTTTAAAACTTTTCAGACAGTTTTGGATCTGTTCTTTGGTATCCCAAAACTGATTGCTACAATGTGGTTCTTTATCTTCTTTATTAAGAACGATGTAAGTTTTATTTACTTAACTATTACGTATATTTATTTCCGAACGGATTTTTTTTTCTCTTGTCGGTGGAGCCTTCACCACTCTGCTTTTCTCTACCATCTCCTCTATAGCACCTCAAACGACACAACCTCTATTCTGTCTTTTATCTGATCTATTTTTATGTAAGTCTCTCATAGTCCATCTTTGCCTTTTCATTGCCATTCTTTTTTTTTGCCATTCTTTTTGTAACTAACCTATTGCGTCCCACTGCTGGGCAAAAACCTCCTGTATCCTTCCATCCTTCCCTATCTTCGGCAACCTCTGGCCAATTTGCCAAGTGTATACTTCAAGATCGTCGCGCCATCTCCTCTTATGCCTTCGTTATTTTATAAAATGTATTTTAATTTAATTTTTAGCACGACACCAGCCACGGATTTGCAGTACAAATGCTATTTGCATTACACAATACCACGCAAGTATTACTGCCGGCGGTTTTGGCAGAGACAATTAAAGCTGAGCTGGATTCCTTGAAGATTATTCTACATGAACATCTAATCACTGGATTAGGTTTGTTAAAATTGAGTACGTCACACGTTGAGTATTATTGTCTCTGTCTGAGTCGTAGTTGTGAAAGGCGATAGACAGAGTAAGAAATATATCGATAAGTATCCATCGATATTTGTATTATTACGTCATCTGCCAGTACCGGTTACTAGTCAAAGTTCGTAACCTATTTAAATGGATATCTCTTGGTAAAAATTCAGAAATATAAACCTTAATAACTACTATACTAGGTTCTATTTTGGATGTATTAAACTTTAAGTTAATTTCAGCAAGTTGTCAGAAAGTACAATTAATCTAATTTCATTACATTTATGGCTGTTACTTTCATTGTCGAATATCAGAATGAGACAGCAGAATGTTTAATGGATGATTAACCCAATGAATTTTTTTTAGGGTTCCGTACCCAAAGGATGAAAACGGGACCCTATTACTGAGACTCAGATGTCCGTCTATTTGTCTATCTGTCTGTCACCAGGCTCTGCTAGTAAAACGTTATAGCTAGCGCGTTGAAATTTTCACAAATGACGTATTACTGTTGCTGCTATAACAACAAATAGTTCAATAATACTAGTTAAGGGGGGCTCTCATACAGCAAAGGTGTTTTTTTTTTACATCTTATGCTCGATATCAATAGTGAATGGTACGAAACCCGACCGACTAATCCGACTCGTACTTCGTCGGTTTTTTCTAAGTACTTACGCATTAAAATTCTTTCAGGTGAACGTCAATCAATAGAAATACTTCAATTTCTTCGCTACATGGACGCTAGGTGCATACTTCGGCCAGTATTTAGATGTATACCTATAGATATAAACTTAGCTATCGCTGTTTTAAATTTATGCATCAGTTATTTTATTGTTCTTTTACAGTTTACTCATTTAGCTTAACATTCTTCTTTTTATTATTCACAATTAAAATTTATTTGAAAGTGTGGGTCTTTTTAACTCCTTAACAAGACCTAGCAGCAGACCACGAAAAAGGTGGCGAGATAAGCTGGACGCCCTGGATGACTGGACAGAGGCGGCTCAGGATAGAAAATCGTGGAGAAAGAGGAGGGAGACCTTTACTCAGCAATGGGACAATGTTCGCTAGGTAATACAAGATAAAATATCCATGAATTAATTTTTATATGTGGAAATTTGTTATTAGCATCATTTTGCCTATTTAGCTATATACAATAAGTGTTTGTCTGTTTTCCATAACAGAAAAAAAAACTGAACTACTTATTCCTAGAAACATGGAGTTTTTATTCCTAAATTTCCAGTGAAACAGCAAAAAATATTTATACTTAAGTTATTTTTTTTATTGTTCATATTTTCAACTCAAATAATGTAGCACCTTAGTCATCTTACTAATTAGGTTTACATATATCTATAACTACCTATACATAGCACTTACAGAAATTATATTGTAGTAGTCGAGCAAGCATATCTTGTACAATTTAAAATCCATTTGTTAATTACTTTACTGCAGTAAACACAAATAGTATTATATTATTTACTTACATAAGCCAGACATCTTCTCATAAATATAACCCAATATTGTACTAGTTTTAAATAGGTAGTTTATACCTACTTGCAACGAATTAATTTAAAGTGCATATTACTTAGTTTTAAAGAGGTAGGTATCATCTACACAGATCCGGGCCGTCGCCGGGACGTGTCAATGAAAAAATATCACTCTATACATTTTCTATGGATTCGTTCACACACGTTGTCATGCGACGTATTGTTTTCCCTCCTGACGGGCCACGGCCGGATCTGTGTAGATAGACCTTAACGTTTCTTTTGTTACAAAGACTGTATGTGTATGAGGTGACTGATGAATGTGGGTGAGTTTTCGTTCACACTACGCTGACAATACGCTTATAGCTTACAGCTAAGTAGTCAATCAGCATCCGCGGAGTGTAGTAACGTACTGTATTAATCAGCCGCCGAATTTCAGCGTCTGCGCATAGCGTGATAACTACGTAATAACGTATTGTCGGCTTTATGTGAACGAGTAAGTGAATATGTATGGAATTACAATAAACTGCGTAACACTCGCTCACTTTCGGCGGCTTACAGTCAGTTTGGTCTGAACACGGAATAAAATATATAAATAAATAAATAAATATTTGGGACATTGCACACACGGTCACCCGAAACTAGGCAAATCCTGTACTATAGGTATCAGGGACTGATAAATACACATACAAAGATAAATATATAACACCCAGACACGGAATAGACATTTAAGCTCATCACATAAATGCTTGTAACCGGCGGGGATCGAACCCGCGACCCGTGCGTAGGAGGCAGACGCACTACCGACTACGCTAACAGGCCTGTAACATGAATTTGTGTGGCTCTCCTTTGTTTCATCAATTTTATGTAATCCATTTTCAAAAACAAAGCACAGCATTTCCTCAAAACGCGCAAATATTAAAGGCAACAAACAAAGAAATACCCTCATATTTAACATGCTTATTTCTTTTTGATAAAGCAGCTGTGTTTCGACATTAATTTCGGCTTTGTAATAGCAAAATATTCGTTGCCACGCAAAATGTCTGACTTTGACAATTTCATTTATTTGGACCATTTGCGTGTTTTTGCCTTTGGAAAAAGCTTATGAAGATTATTGTGGTTATCGAATACAAAGCATTTTTTAGTTTTAAGGTTGACTGAATATACTTTGTTTGATATGATTTTCGAAGATATAAACTCAACAGACTCAATGTGCCTACCTACCTAATGGGCATGATGACTACATTTTTTTTTATTATGTATTTAAGGATTGTATTGATATGACGATTGTATTTACGTATAAGGACCTCATATTTATAACTTAACTTTATTTGTATTTAAAAGTACTTAATTCTATTATTATTTTTAATTTAACTACGATGTCCTGTTCATAATCCGAGAATAAAGCAAAAGAAAGAGAATTCAGTCCAAAAAGTTTTCATTTCAAAAAAGTCAAAATCTATATCAATACAAATAGGTACCTAAAAATGTAATTTCGTGATATACTCTATCCATTCAAGTCACGATAACTAAAGAAATAGTAGCACCTACCTCTCCTACAATATTTAACAAGCTACCCGTCCATTACCCACGCTAATACTTCACAGGATCCAAGTTGAGTCTTGAGCAATACCTACCTGAGGAAAAGGAACTAACGTAGCATTTCCACAAGCTAAATAAAAAGGAAATAGTGAGAGAAAAATTGTAAGGATGTAGTAATTTTGTAAACGACGAGTGTTTGCGATTGGAAATCTTTGGAAACGATTGGTTTGAAATTACGAAAGTCAGACCTCTTTGCAAAATATAAAATATAGGTACATTTTTCGTAAAAATAAAAATCATGGTATTATTAAGTATGTCAGGCAACCTCAATTTTGGCAGATTCCTTGGCCAAAGGATAAGCATTGCAATCCAAAGAGGTAATGCTGCCAGCTTTGGTACTTTGCCTCGTGGGGACGCATTGTTAGACATATTTTTCCTGTAAATATTTAATTCTATGTTTGAATTATTTATTTTAATAAAGTTTTTTATTAGGTATCAAAAAAAGAAACTAAATTTTTGACATAAAATCTCAATACAAAGACTCTTCTGAATGATGCTATATTTAAATAAATATACCTGTAGAGACATTTATTCACAGCTCAATAAAGAAACATGAAAATGTTAAAAAAAACAGTGGCTTATGCTATGAAATGGCTTAGGATTCAACATAATGCTTTTAAAGTAAAAAAAAGACATACAATAACATAATGGTATCTACACACCAAAGCCGCCGGCTTTTTTGACAGCTGCCATTCGTATGACGTAAAGCATGCCGGCGGCTTTGATGTGTAGATAGCATAATGGGAGAAAAGCAGTTGATGCTAAATAACACAAAAATATCTAACAAAATAACTTGCTTCAAATGAAATGAAAAGAAAAATCATTTAATCCTGTAGGTTTTGACAACACTTAGAACGGGTCATTTTTTAAAGTTAATGCTAGATTCGCAAGAGTGCACTTTTCCCCAGAGAAGAACCTAGCAAGAAACTCTGTAGGGTTGCTCTTTTCAATTTAAGTTTTACAAATGTCAGGCATAAACACAGAAACATACAATAAAATAAATATTTCAAAAGAGCTATCCAAAAATAAATAATAAAAATAAAACCTCTCATATCTAAACTCAATACAAAAGAATGGCTACATTTTAAAAAATGATTTAATGGCTCCGTAGCAAAGAACTTTAAGCTTTTATGAACTAATAAACACTAACAAAAATATGCAAATTAATTTTCTAACGCTTTTTGTACAAGTGCATTATTTTATTAATAAAATTCCAACAATGTTTATTTTAAGTGCAAAGTTAAACAAAGACTTAAATCTTAAAACAGAACTATTTCCATTAAATATAATTAAGAATCAAACGAACTTACCTAGTGAAGTTTGATTCCAATTATGCGAGGGCCTCAACCGAAGACGATTACTTATATTACATGCAGCAGTACGTTAGTTGGTGCTATCTTCGTCACACATTTAGAGATAGTATAACATAAAAAGAAAATCCTATCTCCTGTCTTGCTCCCGCCTTACTTACGTTGCAACCCTGCGCCGGCGATGACCTCATCATTTTAGAGATACTCAAAATTTTGTGTTATGTACCTAGTTTATTTATTTATTTCGTGGGTATTTGGGAGGGATGGGACCTAGTAATCGTCTTCGGTTGAGGCCCTCGCATAATTGGAATCAAACTTCACTAGGTAAGTTCGTTTGATTCTTAATTATACTTCGGGCCTCAACCGAAGACGATTACTTATATTACATGCAGATGTTTAGAGCATTGCATTGAACATTGATATGTAGTATCAATAAAGAAAGAAATAAATAAATAATATCCACAGTTTTTATTTTTATTTTTTAAATCATTTAATTTGGTTGTCTGTTAAACACAGCATTAACAAAAACGTTATCATCAGAACGCAACACATCTCTGCAATAATATTTTAAAAATATATGAGATGAATTACTCCAGCCAGCAGCCTTGCGCACCACCTCCAGATTGACTCCACGCCTGTGGGCTGCAGATGTAGACGCAGCTCGAGTACTATGAGCTCCGTATATAGAGATATCTATACCACTGGTACTTAATACTTGTTTAACCCAATGTGCCATTGTTTGAGAACCAACTTTGTTATGTGGTTTACGTAATCCAATAAATAGGTGTTCATTGGGTAGATTTTTGCGTAAAGATCTGGTTCGATCTATGTAAGTCTGAATTGCAAGTGCAGGGCAAATACTGGGGTTTTCGCGAATGAAAGGCAATCTGATGAGGGGTTGGCAGGCTCCTGGCCTTGAGGTTTTAATCAAGTCTGTAATTTTTATAACAATCATCTCGGATGTTATTGTAATATTATCTAGTCTGATTAAAGAGATTGTTTGCATCCGTTGAGACGAAGCAATGGACAACAAAGTGCAAGTTTTATATGATAAATCAGCTAATGATATATTATCATAAGGAAATATACTTGATAAGTGGTTCAATACTACATCTGTATCCCAAGTTGAGCTGTATTTGGGATTTGGTGGCTTTAGTCGATAAACGCCCTTAAAAAAACGATTAATGCGATTATTTACAGTTACATCTGTCCCTAAAATAATTGATAAAGCCGATCTATGCGTATTTAAACTACTATAGCTTGCACCTTCTTCAAATTTCTTTGTAAGAAACAAAATCACATTATTACTGTTGCCTTCAAATACATCTAAATTATGATTTTGACAGTATGACCACCATGATTTAATTGAGCTACAATACTGATTTAATGTGTTTGTTGAAAAGGAGGCCATCATTATGTCTAATGATGCTAGTGGGACACCCTGTTTAATCAACGATTCCCTGATAAGATGGCTGCCACCAGGATAAGATCCGCATAAAGAGGATGGCAGTCTCTGAAAGGAGAATGTAACAAATATTTGTCAGGACCAAAAAACATCTTTTCAGATATGACTAGTCTAGACCATAGGGGGTACCACGGTTGTGTTGGCCAGTAAGGTATAACTAAGATACCCTTAGCTTTGTCGATAACGATTTTCTCTAAGACTTTCATAATTAAACTAAAAGGTGGAAATGCATAAAAGAAAATTCTATGCCAACTAATGGTAAATGCATCGACAAACTCAGAATGAGGGTCTAGTTTCCATGACGCATATCTTATACACTTATTGTTTTGAGCACTCGCAAAAAGGTCAAAATCAGGATTACCTAAAGTATTAATAATTTGCTCAAAAACGTATTGTGATATTTCCCACTCGGTGTCTATTTTTAATATGCGCGACTCCCTGTCAGCAATAACATTGTCACTTGACTTTATATAGGAAGCAAAAACGTGAATGTTCCTTGCCTCACACCACTGCCATATTTCTCGAGCAAGCTTATTTAAGTGAGGGTGTTGTACACCACCCATTCTATTGATATAGCAAATGGCAGTGGTGTTATCAATCCTTAATAAAATGTTACAATTCTGTAAGTTCGCTGTAAATATTTTTAAACCATAGAAGGCAGCTTTTAGCTCCAAAGTATTAATATGTAATAACAATTCTGAGTCAGTCCAATTGCCATTAGAACTTTGACTGCCGCATGCCACGCCCCAACCAGTAGTAGATGCATCACTAAAGATTTCAAGATCATAATTATTTTTTCGGATAGGACAGAATGACTGACTTATATTGTCTTTCCACCATATAAAGTCATCATAAAGAAAATTTTCTATTTTCATCCGCTTGTTATAGTCATCCCCATGATTTAAAGCTAAATATTTCTCTCGTTCAAATAACTTAGTGTACACCCATCCATAATTGACGGCGGGGCATGCGGACGTAAGAAGGCCTAGATATTGTGCGAAATCTCTTATCTAACAATGTTGTTTAGACATTATATCAACAGTTTTTACCCTTATTCGCTCTTTTTTCTCATCAGGTAAGGTAATAATCATATCTTTGGTATTAAAAACAAAACCTAAGAAAGTACATATTCTGTTAGGTATCATATTACTTTTTTTTAGTATTTATAACAAAGCCAAGGGTTTCTAAAAAATCTTTGGTAGTGTTAACATTCACTAAGCATTCCTTATAAGATCTACCTATGCACAAGAAGTCATCTAAATAAGCTACCGATATCAAATCATGGGTGCGTAAATATTGTAGGACCGGTTTTAATAACTTCGTAAACACGAATGGTGCAGTGCAAAGGCCGAATGGGAGAACTTTAAATTCATATAACTCATCTTCCCACTGAAAACGTAGCTTCTTTCTATCATCCTCGTGTACGGAAATTAAAAAATAGGCATCTTGGAGATCTATAGTAGACATAAAGTAATTTTGCTGTAATAATTTAATAGCTGTGCGGTAATCTTCCATTTTAAACTTTTCAATTTGTATGAATTTATTTAGTTTTTTTAAGTTTAAGATAAATCTATGTTTCCCATTCGGTTTTGGTACTGTAAAAATTGGTGAGATAAACTGTCCTTCACAAGGAGTACACCGTGAGATAAAATCCGACTGTACTAGTTGAGAAATGCACTCATCAATGATTTCAGTTTGTGATTGAGTATTGTAGTTATTCATTGGGATGTGAAGTGATTGTATGGGTTCAGTTAGAAAGGGTATTTTATAGCCTTTAACTCAGTCTAGGATAACAGGATCGTCTGTCACTTCACACCACTTATCGTAAAAATATTGTAATCGACCAGCTATAGGTGTAAGTACCTGCGGTTCGAATCCTATCGACGCCTCGTCTGATGTCTCGTCTGATGTCTCGTGTAGCCGCTGGAGCGGCGGCCCCTCGGAGCGTCCTGTCGGCGGTCCCGTGGCGGCGGCGGCGGCCGGCGGGGAGCAGGGGCCTGCCGCGGCTCGGCCGTTGCTGCACGCGGCGTCCCCCGGGAGTTTAAAGCACCTCTTTGTAGATGCGGATTCGCAGGAGCCTTGTAAGGCGGACGTGGCGTTGGCTTTAGCTCGGCACCGGTCTTAGATATCGCTTTTAATGATCTCAGATGTTCCGATAGGTTGGCTCCGAAAAGGTTTTCGTCTATTTTGGTATCTTTCACAGTGTCTCTGGTACTCTTATTTAACGTATTTAAGACGGCAAATCTTCGCGATAAAGATTCCCTGTAGTGGCTATCACACACGAGCCTCCCAGCATCGCTTAGTTTTTTAATAATATCTTGAGGCACTGTTTTTGATTTTATAGCCCAATTTAAGACTTGTCCTATAGCTGCCAGGCTACTCGCTAATTGATTTTGTTTACTTTGGCTATACAAGTCTTTTTTAATGTTTATCTCCGTTAAGGCTGCTTTTATTTCCAGATTGAGCTTTGGAGCTTTCATATTTGGACAATTTTCTGGAGGTAAATATTGTTTTACTAAGTCTGATTGAATATCTTTTGTTAGGCCATTTGTTAGAATATGTGACCACCTCGAAGCAATATCTTTATGTAAGTTATCTCCATAACTCTTTTCATCAGCAGGGTCTTCGCCTAACATCTGTAGAATTTCCGGTTCTAAGGTCAACGCTGTATCTTCGACAGGTAAGGATTGCTCAGATTGCTCTGTAACAGGTACGACCGTCGACGGTAGCGGCGGTTCTGACGACAGCGGAGCGGGTGGCGCGACTAACTCTGGAGGTTCGGACTGGCCGAGCGGTAATAAGTCATCATCGTCGTCGTCGATAGGTTCGTCGAGTAGAACTTCGTCCGGTATGTCCTCATCTAAGATGAAAATAATAAAGAGTCATGCCATCGTGAAGAAAATGTCCCTCTAACACAATACGATTTACGTGATGTAAATAACCTAGACGGTGTAAGGTATATATGTATTTCACTACACAATTTATGTGGAGTATGTAAGTATATTAAGTTACATGTCACCACTATTAAAATGGGACAATAAATATAGGCTAACAATAGCCAGTAGTTACTCTTCATATTCTATACGATTTACGTATAGCATTTGCTTATTTCAACACTATTAAAGTGGAACCTAGGTATTCATATTCAACACGATTTACGTGGAGCATTTTGTGAACGATGTGTATATCGCATTTAGCGAATACATGGCCTTCGCATTTAGCGAATTCAAGGCTTTCGCATTTAGCGAAAAAAATTTTAAATAGAGGGTAGAACAAGAAAAATCGGCGCAGCGGGGCGGCGGGCGGCGGCGGGCGGCGGCGGCGCGGGGTGGTAGCGGGTTGCGCAGGCGTAAACGCCGCCGCAACAGCCATGAGTTATCCATACATCATCAAACAACTAAAAATAGGTATTATAAAATAAAAGTTTACACATAAATTACCTTGCGGGTTATAAGGTACTTCAGGGTCCGGTACATCAGAAAGTTCTGAAGACAGCGATGATCGACGTTTCTTCTTTAACTTACGTTCTAAACGCTTCACTTTACGTAGAATACTATCATAATCACTATCATTCGATGAACGCTTTCTTTTTCCCATTTTAATAGCAATATAGCCAAATTGGAAAAAAAAATATCAAAAGAACGTATGAACTCAATAACACAAAAAAACGTAATGAGGTCATCGCCGGCGCAGGGTTGCAACGTAAGTAAGGCGGGAGCAAGACAGGAGATAGGATTTTCTTTTTATGTTATACTATCTCTAAATGTGTGACGAAGATAGCACCAACTAACGTACTGCTGCATGTAATATAAGTAATCGTCTTCGGTTGAGGCCCGAAGTATAACTTTATTCTACTAGTTCATTTACTATGCAAATATTTTCTGTCTAAAGCAAAGGTATTCAAACTGTTTTGTGGCAATTTATAATTAGTTTTTTTTGTCTGAATATTTGCTTTTTCGCAGATATGGATCTCATTATTAAAACTTCTCTTAACCATCGATGTAAAAACAGGGGTGTTATAAGTTGTTGCATGTGGCATCGTCACTTCCGAATTTTTGCGCCTCTTTCCCATCGGAGTAGGCAAAGGCCACTACCCTCCACTACCACCCAAACACACCTCGTTCATCAATATCCTCATATATGAACGTCAGCTTAAAGTACTCTTGACCTAGCCTTATGTTGTTAATTGTTATTATTTTGACAAATTGCATTTAAACACTACAGAAAGGAAAGTAGGAAGTGGTCTCTGCCTACCTCGATGAAAAAGAAGCGTGGCGGATATGTATGTATGTATGTATTTACACTTTGACAATCTGTTAGACAAACCTGTGGAATATAATGCAGTGAAGTCCGACTTTATGAGACAAGTCCTAAGCAAACTAAAATATGAACTGTCAAAACATAAATATTACCAGCCTAATGTGTTTTCAGCTAAATTGGATATTGTTTGACGGGACCGTAAGTCAAGTGTCTTTAATATTATTTGTGATTTATTGCGCTAGAAACTGGCAATGTTGAGGAATTTTGGTATGGATGTCGTTATTAAACACATACCTAAGTAGTTTGTGTTTTCGCCTGGCTGAACCGTCTTGGCAATGTACATACATACATACATAAATACATACCCGTCACGCATCTCTCCCATTGGAGTAAGCAGAGATCACTTCCTTCCACTTGCTACGATCCAAACACACCTCTTTCGCTTCATCCACAATCATCAGTCGCCTCATACATGCCCGTCGGTTTAGGGTACTCTTGATTTGGCCCTTATTGAGCAAGTGCCCGATTTGATCGAGGTACGTTCGTCTTGGCCTTCCCCTCCTAACATTGCCATCCACTCTTGCCTTTTATATCTATTTTGTTAATCTCCTTTCGCTCATTCTTTCTACATGCCCAAACCATACAACGGCAATGTCATCCAACAAAAAACCGGACCGACACACACACGCTAAGCTCGATTTTGCACTATGTCCAATCCGAATCCGATGCGATTAAAATTGACCATAGATTTTATTTTTTGGGATTTTTATCGGATCGGGATCGTATTGAATATAGGCGAAACCACTTTTTCTGGAAAACTAGGTCTTAGAAAACTCAAAACCTATATCTTTCAGACTACTAAAAGTAGGTTAATAACTAGTAAAAAGCTGAAGATCTGTAATGTGAGCGAAGGGCAAACGCGATCATTTATCAGAGGATCAACAATGCCATTGTAATTAACGCCGCCTGCTCTGTCCAGATAAAAGGATGTTTAATGAACTTTTTGTTTCAAGGGCAAGTGAGACAACGTAGTTTGTTACTTAAGTTATTCATGTTTAAGAGCTACAACCGCGTTACAGTCACGTACTTATGTGTCAGTCCTAACCTTGTCTTAAATGTAGCGTGGTATTTCACAAGAGAGTTCGTATAGCAAGAGATATATTATTAATAGAAAAGTCGACTGCATTAAAAAAAACTTTTTTATTTTAATGTAGGTACTCAGTGTCACTCACTGTAAATAGGATACATTTCAAGCTAAAATAATAAAGCCGTTTAGGCTGTAGGGCGTGCCAAAAAATTATACATATATACAAACAGACATACATACTCTTGAAAAACATAACCCTCTTTCTGGCTCAGTCGGGTAAAAGGTATGAGAAATTGTATGTAGCATTAAAACTTAACGCTTTCTTTGTAAAATAATATGAAAATTAGAAGATGGCGCGGTGGATTCACAATTTTCAATTCTTCTGTGCTATAATTATTGGCGTAGGTACAGTTAAGAAGTCTTTAGCAAAATATCATTGTAATGATCTCAATTAGATTTCAATCTATAAAAAAAAAAATAAAAATCTTCTTTCTTTGCTCCAAAATTAAATCCAAAAGTAATTTGTCCAAATTGCTACAGGATTTAGCGAAATAAGCAGGATATCGGAAAGGGAATGGAAAAAATACTGTTTGCAATTTTTTTTTCGATATTTTTCTGCGCCGCCATCTAAATTTTCAGTTGGCGTCTTCAACATTTTTAATAATGGTGGCAATGTTTGGTTGATTGACCCCAGTTTGGCTTAAAAATATGAAATATTTACTTACTTAAAACTGGACAGAAAACAAAAGATTTTTCACCTAATTATTTATTTTTCAGATACCTAAAGGCTGTTCTTAATAGCCACGATAACAAAATAGTTGGAAATTGACTTTTATACACACAACAAAAAAAAAGTAACGCATGAGCTTTAACATTTAGTTTTTACATATCTAACTAGTCTAATATACTGAAAAGAATATCTTGTAGATTTAATATTACATCATATTTTTATCTTTTAAAAATATTTTTCTGAAAAATATCACAAGACTCCATTTTCCTTTTACAAATGTAGCAGACATTTTTTAGCATATAAGTCTTGTTAAATCACACTGAGTTACTCAACAATTTGCAATAAGAACGTCTGAGACAAATTCTCTTATTTACACTGAATAAAGCTGACAGATCTCCTGAGAGATTGGCGGGTACACTAAAACGTGAAAATATTTAGATTTCTTACTACTAAAGCTCTACTTTTTTATATTTGACTTTAGGTTATTCCTCACTACTACGTAAACAATACAATACAATACAAACATTCTCTATTGCACAAAAAGATATAAGGTACAGACACAAACAAGAATATAAGAAGCAACAGGCGGCCTTATTGCTAGGTAGCAATATCTTCCAGGCAACCTTATACAATAGCAAACATCAAAAATAAAATAAAAATATTATGTATGTTCCAATCAAAACTCATAACCAGTCAAAACCACTTTTAACCTCTCACATCCCACTGACCCATTATAAACACAGACACAATAGATTTTCTATTGTTCTTTTTTTTCTGGGATGTGAAAGATTAACTGATTTCGCCTGTCAAAAAGGGTTTTGACTAGTTATGAGTTTTGACTGTAACATGTACATAGCGTCTAGGCCGGATTTTTTATATACCTAAGTACATACATACATATCTGTCACGCATCTTTCACATCGGGATAGGCGGAGATATCTTTCCTCCACTTATATAAATACATACATACATATCTGTCACGCATCTTTCACATCGGGATAGGCGGAGATATCTTTCCTCCACTTATATAAATACATACATACATATCTGTCACGCATCTTTCACATCGGGATAGGCGGAGATATCTTTCCTCCATTTATATAAATACATACATACATATCTGTCACGCATCTTTCACATCGGGATAGGCGGAGATATCTTTCCTCCACTTATATAAATACATACATACATATCTGTCACGCATCTTTCACATCGGGATAGGCGGAGATATCTTTCCTCCATTTATATAAATACATACATACATATCTGTCACGCATCTTTCACATCGGGATAGGCGGAGATATCTTTCCTCTACTTGTTACACTCCAAACAAACATCTTTAGCTTCATCCACATTCACCATTCACTCTATACATGCACATCGGTTAAGAGTAGAAATTACTAAAAAATAACAAAAATGTCCTTTTAAAAAGCCAAAGCACCAATCTAACCAATAAAACCGATAATAAAACTTTAAAAGAACATAAATTTCATTCACCTCACTTGAAAATAGGCTCTTTGTTCCTTCTAGAGGATTAAACGATAACCATGAAAATAATGCATTCACATTTTCTGCTATCCCTATCAATATCTTTTGTCCTTCTTTTTCATGCGATAGATAGTTTATGTTAGAGTGGGACGGCTATATTTACGTAACTTGCTATAAATTGCTCTCGACTGAGAAGGGCCACTAGAAAATAACGAGCCAGTAAATTTTCTTCAGAAGATAGGTTAAGCTTCGGGATACAAGGATTGGTTGGTTGGTCAGCAATTTTAATAATATTTAGCTTTAAAAGTAATAAAATTTTATTTTTCTGTAAAAGATACTTTTTTTAATACTTATGTTATTTGCTGCGAAATAATTGGTATCTTTTAAAATGATTAAGTACTTATATGCCTACTTAATTGATATGTAAAACATTATAACATAATGTTAAGTATGTTATTATTTTGTTACCTACTTCTTGATAGATTACTTATGTTTTTATTATTTTAGAAAAATCAAACTCATATTATCTATTAGGTAACTATTCAAATGAAATTTCATATGTAGACCATGTAACACTATTCAAAAACTTAAAAAAATGGATATTATCTTCCTTATGTATTGCAAAAAAAAAGTAGCTGGAAGTCGTTGGATGTGGGCAGCGCAAGACCGGTTGTTGTGGAGATCCTTGGAGGAGGCTTTTATCCAGCAGTGGTCGTCCATAAGCTGACATGATAATGATGATGATGCAACCTAAATAAATATTATAAATATAATATTTCATAAACATATTTCCAATTGCCTTTATCGCAAGTCTTCTTGTTCGTATGTTGCTTTGGGGGGATCAAGTCAAGGATTTCATCCAACACCTGTTACCAAATTAGTTTCAAAACTAGGAAAAAGAATAGGAGAATATGTTCGTCGTGAGATATAGAAAATACTTTGAAAATACAATACTTATACTTGATAATAAGTAACTTTTATTACAAGGACACAGAACAAGATATTCAGAATCCATAATTCCAGTTCTTACATTATAAAAGTTACAATTATTGAATTTGAAATCGTTTTAATTTGAGAGTATTTTTTGCGTTTTTGAGTAGTAGGATATTATCAGCTGGTTACCTTATAATATACTACTCAAAGACGTTGTGTTTTAAATTCAGTATTGCATTTTTATACTAACTTATTTTCAATTCATTCAATATAATATATAATGTCAAACGGATGGCAGGCAATAGAGCAGAGTGGCGAAGACTCCATGCATCCTTATATTACTATCCATATAAATAAACTACTACTACTACTACCATATATAATTATCCATATTATTATACTGCATATATTTTTTGATGATATCAAAAATATTAAATGGAGAATCAAAACAGAAAACAAACTATTTTCCACTCAGTTTTACGTAACAGTAAATTTAAATTCGACTCGTCGGTAAATAAGTTTACATTTTCTGAATGTTCGCATTAATTGAGTTTTTTTACGAATCGAAGGACAACAGCATTAGTCCGTAGGGAACTTAAAATGTTGTCACACGTTTTGTTAATTTATTAACGACTGGACCTTTCCAGTAACTTGTATTATTTGCTTCAATTTTATTGTAGAAATTCAGATCAATTAAAGAGAGCTTTTGAAGCAGTTAAAAGCTATCATTTTTTAAAGCTTTTGTCGGATTTACAATACCTACTTTTTTTTTGTGTTCCGGACCTCGTTCCCCCCGATATTTATTCTTCGGGGTCCTTGAATTTAGCAAAGATCAGATTTCTCGTCGTCATTAGATGAAATAATAATTAATTGAATTAATTGTAATCTCCATTTTAATTTGGCAGGAGACCGTGTTAAATGGAAAGTCGCGGGGGAGGCCTTTGCCCAGCAGTGGGATCTTATTGGCTAACAAAAAAAAAATACAATACTTACCATATCATCATCATTATCATTGTATGTATTTACCTAAGAGCTAGGCTCTTGTCGGTGGCGAATACGCTTTTAAGATTTAACTCCTGCCAATGCTTTGACTTCTACAATACTAACTAACCAGAATATTTTTTATTTGTTTTAGACCCAGAACATACTAATTCAATATATTCATATCAAACTAGTTGCGTCACACGACGTTTAGTTTAGTTTGAAGCGTTTCGTTTCAGTTGCGTCGTGTGTGGTTTTCTAAGGAAGTCTATAGCAGAAACTGCGATGCCACTCAAAAGTAACTAGCAGTTTCAGTTGCGTTGCATTTGCGTTTCACCGTGTGTTTTGGCGCTCAATCTTTTATTTCGTACAATAGAAAAAAAAACACAAAAAATCAACAAATACCATTCGATCGTCTTTAACTATTCACTCAGAGACAAAAAAGTACTACTTAGTTAAATAAATATTAGTACCTACCTATAACGCCATTTTTAATTATATTTACTCCCTTAATAAACCCATACGACACCTATATACCTAACGAAACCATGTCATAGTTCAAGGAAAACACTATCTATCAGTTAACAAGACCTTTATAGGGGAATTAGTTTCCGATCCCAGAGAGATTACACATCCTCACACTAAATTGGACGTCTAGTACATTTTAGAACGTAAACCAAGGTGTTTGTTTGATACTAAAATTGCTCATTCATTCACTCTCTCACTCGCTCGTTTTTCTTCCATCATGGTGTGAAAATGGTAACATGTATGGTAGTTTTTTAAATCTTTAAAAATGTAAATAGTGCTTAAACAAATAAAGAAATGCTGTGAATCTGAACTAGAGACTATTTATTACAAACCACAACAAAAAGTGATCATAACAAACATTGTTAGACTTGTATACGATAAATTAAATGTATTTGTATTAAGATGCTAATTGGAATCTTATACAGCTATTAGCTGGTTAATAAGCGTGGTCAGAATATCTATTGTATATGTTACACGGTTTGTGATTTCCAGTATTTTTTTTACCGAAAAAAAACGCTCTGAAACTTAACAATATGTACTCAGGTATGGTATTGCAATATACCTGTATTGTAATTGTAGGTAAATCAAAATAACACAAAGGGGTACCTAATTTTTTTATGTAAAAATAAAAAAAGTAAAAATATTATATTCTGAGTAAAAAAAAGTAAATAGGTAGGTATTATAATAGGTACTCAATTTAAAAAAAAACTTATGTCAAATGCGAACAGATTCCCAAAAACCTAGTATATCATGTTTAGTTTATGCCGTATACAACTCTGCTATAAGCTGAGGGTACACGCTCAAAAAATATCAAAATCTGTTCAGTGGTTATACTGAATAACAAACATGCACGAGGAACTTGGCCGCGGCTTATAACCAAACCGAGTGAACACATCGATAGCGCGTTTTAATTTCGTACAGCGCCATCTAGGAAATTTCGGGAGAACTAATTTTCTTATAGCAAAATTGTATGGGCGGTGACCGTGTTTGCGCCAATGAAGGTGAGGATGTTTCGATAAATGTTTTTTTATTTTATAACAACTCGACAGATTTTTATGAAACTTAACAATATTGTAGTTTATAGATTGGAGTAATATACTGATTATTTAATTTTAAGATATTATACGATTTTAAAATGTTAGATTATAGATGTTATTTTAAGATTAATTGTTAGTTATGATTCTGAGCGCTCTTTTTTATTAGATTTAAGTAGTTTTAAGTTAGATATACCTAGTTATTATGTTTGTTTTCCATATTGTTAATATTGTTAATATTATTATATTTACTTTTTAAAGTAAAAAAAAATAAGATGTTATTTATGAGTTTCAAGATAAGTAAGAAATTCGTAGGAATTTGCTAGAAATATAATAAAAGTTAAAAAACAACCGTAGGTAGTGTCCTAGTTCCAAATTTAAATCTCTATTAGGCCAATATGGTACATAAAATTGGGCTGAAAATCCTAAGTTACTTAGTACAGCACTTGGGTCGTATTCGTGAATGCTAAATTGTAGACTTGACACTGTAAAATATTCCTTTAAGGAACTAAGCTTTTCTTAGTTAGGTCACCATTTTGTGTTTACATTTTTTAAGAATGGAAATCATGTCAAAAATGTTTTTATCTATGGGTCTACCCATTTTACTCTGTAGGGTATAGAGTTTGATTAGCTAAGAGCTTTACTTTTTAGCTATCTATTTACATCTTGTGGTTTGTTTGAATGCTGCAGGATCAAAGATTTATTTAGGGACAATAATTGTTATAATGTAAATATGTAAACTGTTTATAAGAATTGTAAAACTTTATTTGAAAAGAGCAACACACAGAGTTTCTTGCTAGGTTCTTCTCTGGGGGAAACTGCACTTTGCGAATCTAACACTAGCTTTAAAAAAATGTATAATTATAATAATGTAACGGTTTCAAGAGCATTTTTTGTGCCTATTAAATACATATTTTTGACTTTGACTTTCATTGAGAAGCAAGTATAGCAAAAAATCTTAAGGGTGGTATAGATTACAAATTAAACATTGCTTCATAGTCTTGTTTTTACTTTAGTCGTAAACAAACATGCATTTTGTTTATTATAATTTTAAGATGGACTGACGACTTGGCTAAAGTCGCGGGAAGCCGATTGATGTGGGCAGCGCTAGACCGGTCGTTGTGGAGATCCTTGGGGGAGGCTTTTGTCCAGCAGTGGACGTCCATAAACTGACATATTGATGATGATTTAAAAAAAGTACATAATTATAATTACGTAGTTATCTTATATTATTATTATGATTAAGTTTAATTATGGTATCTATAACATATTTATTTATTTTTTGTATTATTATCTATATTTGTAGTTTATTTATTTAATGAGTAGTAAATTACAGTATTTATTTATTGCCCTGCTCTACTGTACAGTCTTCCTAAACTTGTCCTACTTCAAAGGTTGTCTGGAAGAGATCACTTTTAGTGATAAGGCCGCCTTTGCGCACAATATTTTAGTTTTAAGTTTAATTTGTAGGTATTTCTTTGTGTGCAATAAAGAATTTATATCTATCTATCTATAATTATAAATTAAAAAAATAAAAAGTAATTTCTGTCTTTTATACTAGTAAATGGACAATACATCCTTATAGGATAATACATCATATACATACGATGATGATATCTACTAAAAACAGTGTTTAAAACATTTACAACTTAAATACTCAGTATCATCATCATCGTTAAATTTAAGAGCTTCGCTCTTTTCGGTGGAGTCTACGCCACTCTGTTCTATTTTCTGCCGTCCTTTTGAGTGCCTGATACGACACAACTTCTATCCCCTCTTTCATTTGATCTATGTAAGTTCTTCGTGGTCTCCCTCTCTTCCGCTTTCCTTCTACTTTTTCTTCCAAGATGTTTTTTATAAAGTCGTCGTGTCGTATCAGGTGACCCAGCCAGCATCTTTCCTCTCCTTTCAGCAATGGTCTTTAAAATGTCTCTCCTCTCGCCCACTAATACTCAGTAACCATTAAATAATCCCTGTATATCTAATTAAAGTAAGCGAACAACATCAATTCAGTTTAAAGCGAGATACAAAAACAGTAAACCTAGCTAAACAATAAATTAACTTGTTCGTTAATTCTCTCTTCATGCAGTTAATAAATGAACCTATATATTCGCGAAACAGATATTTGCTAGCTAATGTTTATTTGAATTAGGTAGTTATTTCGTTTTCGTAATGAACTGACCTCTTAAGCGATTACGTAATAGGCATGTCGACAAAAAAAAATTTAGTCCATCACATAGATTATTCTAAAATATTCGACACGTATTTTTTCATTTTTCTCTTAAACTAAAAATTACACAGATACACTAGGTTAAAGTTGCTCCTGACGTGACACCTAAGTAAGATTTTTACCTAGGAGCGACGTCAATACCCCTTACGCCCAAACTTTGACGTTCTGTATCTTTGTTTTTATTTAAGTATTTGATCAGGTAAAAAATGTGTTTCAAATATTTTTAATAGACTAAAAGACGGACTAATTATTTTTTGATTTTTTTAATGTAGTCATCATCCCTATTACGAATTAAGGATCAGTTAGGATAATATTAAGACTACAGTTTTTACCCGACTACGCCAGAAAGAGGGTTATGTTTTTCGAGAGTATGTATTTAAGTATATAACTCTTTGGCACGCTCTGCACCCTGAACGGCTTGATGGATTTTAGCTTGAGATGTGTCGTTAGATTCTTATTTACAGTGTCACACTAAGTACATCAATATAAAATTAATTGCGTTTTTTAACGCAGTTGAGTTTTTTTTTTTTAAGTTAAGGTAAATTGTCTGTAAATTGTCTGCCGCATGCCAGATGACTTATGGGCTAAAACAGCTACCAAATGGCTAGGGCTGCCAACTGCCAAACGGCGTCGCGGTAGACCACGGAAAAGGTGGCAGGACGAGCTGGACACCTTCTTAAGTAGCTGGGCGGAGGAAGCTCGAGGCAGAAAGTCACGGCGGATGAGAAGAGAGGCCTTTGCCCGGTAAATTATCACTTTTAACTACCCCGATAGGCAGTAGCGCGCGGAGGCCAATTTATTCATGTACATTGTTCGATAATTTTCTCTTTATTTATTTGTCAAACAGTTGCCTGCAAATGTTTATTTGAATAGTAATTTAGTTTTTGTAATGAACTGACCTATTGAGCAATTACGTATTAAGGATCAGTCGGAATAATATTGTGGCTAAATTTATGGCTTTTATCATTTTAACTAGGTACAGCCACGAGCAATAATATGTTTACACTTTGACATTTTTAAAGTATCCTAACTTCTGTCGTTTCATAAATATATTTAAGTCAATTTCTTCAATGATTGTATGGTTGTGCTACTCAGATATAGATTCTATAATATAAAAATGAATATATCAAAAAAACAGGTAATTTCTTCCTAAATGCGATTCAACCCGGAAATTGAAGAATCCAAATATTTGTCGATTGCAATAAGCTCAAGTTAGACGCAAACAATAATATTACTATATATCGAAGCAAAATTTTAATAAAATTCTTGGAAGTAATAAATGCAATATTTCTGTTTCATAAAAAGATCATTTGATTTAATGATTAAGTACAATACATAATAGCGCAGTCACAATAGCTCAAGAATGTACTAAGCTACATCACAACAAGCTGAAAATCGCAGATATTGTTCGAAACGTAATTATAATTAATATACAAAAGTTCCCCATTATTCCGATGTATAGATTTTTTTAAATCAAAGTAAACGTCATAAAAATCCTTGCATGACTATGAAACTATATCTGATGCCTGTGCCTATTTTCCGGCTTCATCATCAGATACGACAGTTCAGCAGTACCATATTATTGTAGTGTCATCAGAACTACATGGGTATAGGGTGGCAATTCCGCTAAATTAAGTTAAGCGACCATAACTATAGCCAACAGATAAATATTCGACAGCAATATGTCACAAATTTGGTATTCTCTTAAGTGCCACGATTAATAGTCGATTAATAGTCGATTAGTAGTCGATTAGTAGTCGATTAGTAGTCTCTAGAGGCCTTTGTCATTCATTTGTCTTTGCGAATGATTTAGTTGTCGATGTTGCCAATATTTAATAAAATTATTGTTCGAAGAAATTGATCAACCGATTGATAGATTTTTTTCGACCTAGAATAAGCTTAGACATACTTTAAAATACAGAATATTTATTTCTATAAGCTTTAAATGCATTTTTTACTTAAATTGCACGTTAATTTTCGAAAAAACACCGAAATAGTGTTTGGGTGACCGAACAATCGAACGACTGAACGACGCGACGGAACGACCGAACGAAATGCCATTAGAGAATTACTGTCAAATAGCGAAGAGAATACCGTTTGGAACTGCCACTCATGTGACATTGCGGAGTAGAATACCGATTATGCTAACAAGACACGAAAGCCGCCGGCTTTTTTGACAGCTGCCATTCGTATGACGAAAAAAAATAGTGTGTAAACAGCATAAGCGTGGTGAAAGGCTATTCTAAGAGCTTTCTAATGAACAGAAAAACAGCTATGATACGATGTTCTATCATGTAGTTCCATTGCCTATCTTCTGGCTCCATCATCAGACCTTGAAACATATGCGTGGTCAAATATCACTACAAGACATTTCATATAAACCCAAAAACAGCTATGATACGAAGATTTATCATGTAGTACCATTGCTTATCTTCCGGCACCATCATCAAATCAGTTCGAAAGTACATTTATTGTATTGTCATCAGAACTCAGAGTGTGTGCATTTCATCATATTCGAAGACTAGAAAGTGGGTCTAATTAAGATTCCAAGAAATGTTTACAGATCATACATACATAATTACCTTAGTCTTAAGTGGACCTAATATAAAGCATGCAATAAAGCTAGTTTTGTATTGTGATATTAGATAAAAAAGAAAAAAAAAAAAGAAACAAGTCTCAGGAATTTTATTTACACTATTATTATAATGATAAACCACTAAGTGTACACCCACGGTTTGAAGATTGATATAGTTTGACAGAATTTGTGCTCTGTCACAGATATGTATTAATTCTGTCAAGTATGTCTCACTGACATCGCTGGTACATATGTATAACGTTATGTATATCGACATTTTTACAATAAAATTACTTTAATGAAAATGAAAAGTGTTTTATTCAAAAATAGGAAAAAAATCATCACACTTTTTCGATGTCACTTTTTTGATCTAAAACTACTACCGATTCATCACCTGTGTAGCCGAGAGTAAGAAACGGCAAGAAACCTTCGGCACAGGGCCCTACGTTATGTTCAATATATTTTTTTAATTAACACACTTATACAATTAGGCTCTGCCTCCACGAGCGAGAGAATCGCAACGATATTATCGTCGTGCCACGTATTTCTTACACTCTCTATGGAGCCGTCTCCACACGGAGATATTATCGCCGCGATGCGACGAGTGGCAACGAACACGCGAAACACCATAATGTCGTCGCGAGACTTTCGCGACTCGCAGCGGGCCAACTGTCATTTTTTATCTGTTTTTTTCTTTCACAACACGTCGTTAAGGAAACGCAGTGATATCGTCACGAGTCGCCGCGGGAACGCTGCGATACCGTTGCGACTAGCGACGATACGTGGCGGACTTGCCGCGATTCTCTCACTCGTTGAGGCAGCTCTTACACATAACACTAATGACCGGCTCTAAAACTACGTTTCAATTTAAAATGCTTAATGTGCTCATCAATCCAAGACCTTAATGCTGATATTTTGGTATAGACCGCAGGAAATTCAGGTATAGCACAACCATAAACCCACGAAAATACGCCAGCAAGTTTATTATTGTAGAGCATTGGACCACCGCTCTCACCCTGTGGAAATAAAAAATATAATTTTACATTTTTGGAACAAAGTTTGGCAGCTGTTCTATGGTATCGTTAAATGGTACCTAATTGGATATTTGTAATTAAATAATAAAAATTAATTTTAGAAGCTAATTAAACTGATCAAATGTAAAGTTACCTAATAGAGACACCTTCTGAATTATTTATTGTATCTACTGATACTAACTGACGAAAACTAGCAATTTTGTCCTTAAATACTGATTAGCTGAATTTTAAATCAGTACAATCAAAATTACAGTAAATGTAAATAAAATATTTTAAATGATTTATTTCTATTCTTTCTATATATGTAATATGAACACTGTTTCAATACCTACAGATACTATTTATCTCACAGATATTTAATACCTTTCACCGTCTAAAAAGTATTTTTAATGAAATAGAAATAGGTTTATCGGTCAGAAATTGTTATCTTTAGATTGTGAAACAGATCCTAAATATTGTTTATAAAAACGTTGAGCTTCTAATCTGTTGTGTGTGCGTCACGAATCTCAAATACTATGGATTGCTGGCACTGACCTATAAACGAGTGACTCTCAAAAGTTTAAGTGCCCCTTCGCACTATGCGGTCAGCCGGAGAGCTGACCGCATAGTGCGAAGAGGCGAAGGGGCATAGTGCGAAGGCGTTAATAGTTTAGGTGGATGTACAAGTACACTACAAGCAGTTGAATCCCAACTACTAAAGCCGCGATGGCACGGTAAACTGTTGAAGCTCTCATGACTGCCCGAGCGGTCGCTTGTTCGGTAGCGAAGGAATGCCTATAGTTCATCACGTGGGTCGGCGCTTCAAGCAGACGAAACTCAGCTAATTGAAGCAGTCAGTGCACGGTCGCACTGAGGCTACCTACCCTTCACGAAATCTGTAACTATCTAGCTATGATCTATGCTTATACCTATAAGAAACCTACCTTATCTAGAATCATAATATGAGAAAAATATATTTAAATCTATATATTTAAAAAGAATGACATACATAACAAATGTTTTTCCGTCCAGTGGGTAGACCGGCACAAATCATTCTCGGTGTTATGAATATGAGTAAGGCGCTGTAGGAGTCGTTGCAAACCTTGTGATTGACCTTAGGGATCTTTATCATTTGTAACATTTTCGAGGACGGACCATCCTCCTAAGAGAAAAAAAAGGATTTTGGTTTATTTCTAAACTAAAGGCTGCTCCCGACTTCATATGCACAATATACATTATATCTTGGAAAAAAAACATAATATCTTAAAATTAGACTCTCACCAACCTACAGAACAAGCCAGATTTCGCCTTTCTTTCTCAACCACATAACATCTCAAAACATTGAATCAGATGATTGAAATATACAATGAATTCCGAAAACCAATATACACTGCATTCGTAGTATTTTGTAGACTACTCTAAGGCCTTTGACAGTTTGTCTGTCTGACTTAAGATAAATCGTACAAAACTCAGGTTATGACCAAACAGCGCGAAAAGTAAGATCGGGGTCGATGGGCAAGAAATACACTACGTGGATGAGTACATTTACTTGGGCTAGACAGATTCTTTTGATTACAGGCAAGGCAAGGAAATCGGTCGCCGCATCGAAATTTCCTAGAAAAGCTACTGGTCCATGAAACACTTTATGAAGGGGGATCTGCTTCAAACGCAAACTCATCGACATGTGTATTCTGCCCAACTTGACCTATGGTGCTCAGACTTGGTCCTTGACGGAAGTCCAGAAGTCCAATGGAGCCTTTGAGGTATAATATCTCCAATATAGCCCTATGTAAAGTCCGAAACTTTTGAATTATTTCTAAATTATTCCAATACTAAATTGTTTGTTATATCATCATATCAAGTAACATGCATATTCTTTCCTATCGGCCACTTATTAAAAAGTCACCATAATATTATATTACCAAAACTAACTTACGCCGATATTCCCCCAGCCAGTCACAATAGTCTCTTCCCCATCAGCAATTTCTTCATGTTCATCAAGCATATGAATAGCTGCGACTTTATCACTGAACTCAAGAGGTTTGGAGAGCCATATTATTGCAATATCATTGTCTAATGTTTTTAATTCTTCTATATCAAAGTCGGGATGCCAGAGTGTTTCCCTAACTGGATATAACTCTCCTCCGGTTGTACTGTATGAAGACCCTGCTCTGATTTGGAAGTCCGTTGCGTTGGCGCTGGAAAAGATAAGTCAGTTTTATGGTCGTGAGAGAAATGGATTAATATTTGTTATAAGTTTTGACAACAGATTTATAACATTCACATGTATTTTTAACAAGTCCTTAATTTGTCGATGTAGACTCAAACACAGGCAAACAGCATGCGTGTAGAACGCGAGTAAGAGCTCTATACTAGTGAATCAGGCCAAGTGCAAGTTGGACTTGCGCAGGAAGGGAAATGTGAATAGCTTCAAACAAAAAACTCTGCATCGAGCTGACGTTAAAAACCCTGGAAAATTCATAACTAAGGAAACCAGAATCTTTGATGTTTTATTACAAGATCTTTGGAAAATCAGTCGTCACAGATACGGCCTATCACATCCTACTGCTGGGCAAAGGCGTCATTTATTAGTTCTGCCTATAGTTGCCTCCTGTTGAGCATAACGGTCTGTCTATATATAATCGAGCCGTGCCCGGGACGTGTCCGGGCCATGGCCCGTCAGGAGGGTAAACAATTCGTCGTCATGGCAACCGGACGCATTGTGATAGACCTTAACCCTCACCAATATTTTCTAGCGCGATCTGTTTATTGCTACCTGTATCTATCGAGACCCCGCGTTATTCACTAGATTATCTGTCCACCTGGCAGGTGGCCGACCCACGCTGCGCTTGGTTGTGGGTAGTCTCCACTTTAGCACTTTTTGCCATTTTTTCTCTTTATCTATCAATATACGTTTTAATATACTTACCCATAAATACAATGAGCAGCAGTAATAATAATATCCTTCGCGACAATAGTCCCACCGCAAGCAAAAATATCTTTATACATAAGAGCTACTTGGTAAGGAGCGTCTGTTATGTTGATATCGTGACCTCCACCTATCTCTTCTCCTAATGGCGGTGGTTTTGGGGTTGCCACTAAAAGATTTTTTTTTTAATTTTTATCGATGAATTGTCTTTTAAATGAGGCCAGTTGTAGGCATCTACATTGACAAGAATTTTGATTGCAACGAAGAGGTATTAAAACAAATGAATTAGGGGATTCAGTCAGACATTATAATAATAAATAAATACATAAAATATTAAATAGGTACCTATAAATAATTAAATATCTGAAAAGTCAATGCAACTCGGCATAAGACTACTGCGAAGAAAAAACACACTTATTTTTCCTTGAGCCAATTTTTTCAATTCCATAAAATAAAATGACGGGACAGTCTAGGTGTATATTCTGGCATATATTTCATTTCTGGGCAGTGAGTTTTTTTTTATGCGCCCAGTAAGTTACATTGTCGTTTTAAAAGAAAAACAAAAATAATTTCAAATACGTTAAATACTTACCAACAATCCCAAATAAGGCGACAAACCACCATTTAATCATTTCGAACAATTTAATCAAATCAATGATGCCAAAAATCAAATGTCCTGTAATACAAATGCATTTATGCCTGTAATTATTATTATTCTTCTGATCTTATCTAGCCTTTACTGGTATCCCACAGCTGGGCAAATGCGTCTCTCCTCCTTCTCTATAATTTTCTCTGCCCAGTAATTTGTGAAGGTGTCCAGTTCATCTCGCCACATTTTCCGTGGTCTGCCGCGAGGTTTTTTGACGGTTGGTTGCCATTGGGTTGTTGTGATTGCCCAGAGATCGTTCGGCATGTAGCAGACGTGACCGACCCTATCCCAGGTATATTTTTATACATCTCTTTGTAGGAGGTGAAGAGCCCTCATCACACGGGCCTTAGCCAAGCGTGAAAGGAGGAGTAGAATTGGAAGAGTTGAGGATTTTACAAGTGATGCGGCATGTCATGTATTTAATATTAGTAATAGTTGCATTCTGTAGTGTTTGAAGGATTGGATGTTTAGAATGTTGAGACTGACTTTGAGAATCTTGGGTACGACACTTGTGGTTGAAAGTATGATTGGTACTATATTTACGGAGCGAGTTTTCCATTGAGTCGTTAATTCGATTGCTAAATCTTGATATTTACTAAGTTTCTCGGATGTCGTGGATTGTATATTGTGAGTGTTGGGGATCGCAAACGTGTCTTTGATTTTATCATGTAGTGTTACGTCCGGTCTATTGGTAGTGGATAGTTTTATCTGTAATTATTGTTCTATCCTATTACCTGTATTACGGTGTTACCGTGAAATACTGAAATACGAAGCGAAAGGATTTGATAGATAATACGTTAGGTGTGCGTCATGGAAAAATTTCAATCTCAGGTACAATTTTGTCAATTTGAGTGAGTGCGTTTTCAGACTAGTGCAACATGGACGAGCTTAGAAGCGCGTCAGTGCTCTTACGAGATAAGCGACTACAAAAGGCGCGCGTATACACGAATAGAATCTGGATGAAGCGAATGAAGTTCTTTCGTAGCAATTACAGCGAAATACCTGCCCCGATGGGAGAAAGGCGTGTCGTGACAGATTGTATGAATATATTTGCAACCACTTACCTTATTTACAAGAAATAGGATTTCACGGGATCACGGGGCTTGGAGCTTGTTATGGACAATGCAACTAGTAACTAAGTAATGGTATATATATACAGCCAGTACACGTGTCACTATCGTAAGTGATAAGAATAGTTTATTAGACATTTTTGAAATGGAATAACTTTGTAATAAATCCTCTTGTCTAGAAAAGTCTTTAAATAATATTATGTTATTTATTGTTAGTTTATTTAAAAAATGTAGATACGTTTGTTCATATATTATATAAACAGCTATATTGTAATTATATCATTGCTTCAGAGGTAATAAATGAGCACAAAGTATCCTTTATCCTTCTCCTAGTTCTAGCTACCTCCCTACTACATTCCAGTCAAATTAGTGCAGCAGTTCTGACCCTTAGCATGTTTTCCTAACATTTTTAAACAGTTTTTGGTAAATGTTAAAAAATGCTAACAAATGTTAACTCGTACAAACAAAAGATAACATGTCAACAAAAACATATAATTGCAGTGTGGGAGCCCCACAACAAACAGCGTGATAAAGCAGATCTGCTCCTCCATCGCTGCTAGCATAATTCGCCCCTCCGCGCTACGTGGCGGGACGCAGTGCAGTGTATATGGCCGCTAATTGGATAAATTGTTTCATCCAAAACTATGTAGATACTACACGCGTATTTTCAAAAGTAGTAGCTAAGTACTTAATCTTATTTTAAATTTTTAGTTATTTGAAAAGAAAACTACCTGTTGTAGGTAAGCCTAATTGTTGTATATTCAGAACGCACATAAGCGATTGTGAACCAATGACGGCATTGAAATATTGGCGCAAAAATGTACTTTGTAGCAATTTAATTTGTAGTAACAATGTAAGTAGATAACTTTAAAATTTTATGTAACTTTTGAAGCGTCTGACAGAAGCTTGGGCCCAAAAAATTGTCTTATTCTTATGGTACGACCTTTAAATCATAAGTATTCTTTAAGACAATAAAAAAATCAGCTATTTCAAAATAAGTAAAGTAACTTAGCTTTTGGTAACCTTCGTCATCCTATACCTGCTAAACGTCCCTTGTTACAATTACACAAATTACGTGAGTGTTCAAGGCACATGAGAAGCTATGGAGAACCTAAAGCTATCTACACACCAAACCCGGCGGCTTTTTTGACAGCTGCCATTTGTATGACGTAAAGCCGCCAACCTAGCCCGGCGGCTTTGGTGTGTAAATAGCATAAAATTTTATCTATTCTACTGTAAGTTAGGTCAGACACGTCCCGGCGGGTCTTGGTCTATTACACTAAAACATAAAAAATGGCTGTTTGCTTTATACAAATATTTAAAAACAAGACATAGCAAATTTGCCTTTTTAATTATCGAAATCCACATGACATAAACTGCTTAGCTAAATTATAATAATTAATCACTACTCTACTCCCGCGCTTTGAAGTTGGATATAGTTTGACATAATTTGTGCTCTGTCACACATATTTATTGATTCTGTCAATTATGTCAAATCATTGACACCACATATAACGACATTTTTAGAATAATACAAAGTCACTTCATGAAAATTGTTTTATTCAAATACAGGCAAAATTCATTACTCTTTTTGTATGTCAATTTTTTGATCTAAAACTACTACCGATTCATTGCCTGTGTAGCAAAGAGGAAGAAACGGCAAAAAACCTTCACCAAAGGGCCCTACGTTATGTTCAATTTATTTTTAAATTAACACATTTATACAGTCAGTGCTGCCTACACGAGCGAGAGAATCGCAACGATATATTTGTCCTGCCACGACATTTCCTTACTGATGTTTTTCTTTCACAACTCGTCGTTAAGGAAATGCAGTGATATCGTCACGAGTCGCCGCGGAAACGCTGCGATTCCGTTGCAACTCGCGACGATACGTGGCGGACTTGCCGCGATTCTCTCACTCGTTGAGGCAGCTCTTACACATAACACTAATGACAGGCTCTAAAACTACGTTTCAATTTAAAATGCTTAATGTGCTCATCAATCCAAGACCTTAATGCTGATATTTTGGTATAGACCGCAGGAAATTCAGCCACAGCACAACCTTCACCCCACGAAACTACGCCAGCAAGTTTATTATTGTATACCATTGGACCACCGCTGTCACCCTGTGGAAATAAAAATTATAATTTTACATTTTTGGAACAAAGTTTGGCAGTTGTTCTACGGTATCGTTAAATGGTAATTTGATATTTATAATTAAATAATAATAATGAATTTTAACTGCTTATTAAACTGATCAAATGTAAAGTTACCTAATAGAGACACCTACTGTATTATTTATTGTATCTACTGATACTAACTGACGAAAACTAGCAATTTTGTCCTTAAATACTGATTAGCTGAATTGAAATCAGTACAATCAAAATTACAGTAAATGTATTATTTTAAATGATTTATTTCTATTCTTTCTATTTATGTAATATGAACACTGTTTCAATACCTACAGATAATATTAATCTGACAGATATTTAATATCTTTCACTGTTAAAAACGTATTTTTAATGAAATAGAAATAGGTTTATCGGTCAGAAATTGTTATCTTTAGATTGTGAAACAGATTCTAAATTGTTTATAAAAACGTTGAGCTTCTAATCTGTTTTGTGTGCGTCACGAATCTCAAATACTATGGATTGCTGGCACTGACCTATAAACGAGTGACTCTCAAAAGTTTAAGTGCCCCTTCGAACTATGCGGCCAGCCGGACAGCTGACCGCATAGTGCGAAGAGGCGAAGGGGCATAGTGCGAAGGCGTTAATAGTTTAGGCGGATGTACAAGTACACTACAAGCAGTTGAAACCCAACTACTAAAGCCGCGATGGCACGGTAAACTGTTAAAGCTCTCATGACTGCCCGAGCGGTCGCTTGTTCGGCAGCGAAGGAATGTCTATAGTTCATCACGTGGTCGGTGCTTCAAGCAGACGAAACTCAACTAATTGAAGCAGTCAGTGCACGGCTGCACTGAGGCTACCTACCCTTCACGAAATCTGTAACTATCTAGCTATGATCTATGCTTATAGGTATCTAGAATCATAATATGAGAAAAATATATATTTAATCTATATATTTAAAAAGAATGACATACAAAACAAACATTTTTCCCTCCAGTGGGTAGACCGGCACAAACCATTCTTGGTGTTATGAATTTGTTTATGGCGATGTAGGAGTCGTTGCAAACCTTGTGATTGACCTTAGGGATCTTTATCATTTGTAAGATTTCCGGGGCCGGACCATTCTCCTAAGAAAAAAAAAGGATTCTGGTTTATTTCTAAACTAAAGGCTGCTCCCGACTTCATATGCACAATATACATTATATCTTGAAAAAAAAAACCATAATATTTTAATATTAGACTCTCACCAACCTACAGAACAAGCCGTTTTTCGCCTTTCTTTCTCAACCATATAACATCTCAAAACATTGAATCAGATGATTGAAATGTACAATGAATTCCAAAAACCAATTTACACTGCATTCGTAGTATTTCGTAGACTAATCTAAGGCCTTTGACAGTTTGTCTGTATGACTTAAGATAAATCGTACAAAACTCAGTAAGATCAGGGTCGATGGGCAAGAAACAAACTACGTGGATGAGTACATTTACTTGGGCTAGACAGATTCTTTTGATTACAGGCAAGGCAAGTAAATCGGTCGCCGCATAGAAAATTCCTAGAAAAGCTAATTGGTCCATGTAACACTTTATGAAGGAGGATCTTCCTCTATGCTTCATACGCAAACTCATCGACATGTGTATTCTGCCCAACTTGACCTATGGTGCTTAGACTTGGTCCTTGACGGAAGTCCAGAAGTCCAATGGAGCTTTTGAGGTATAATATTGCCAATATAGCCCTATGTAAAGTCGGAAACTTTTAATTTTTTTCAAAATTATTCCAATACTAAATTGTTTGTTATATCATCATATCAAGTAACATGCATATTCTTTCCTATCGGCCACTAATTAAAAGTCACCATAATATTATATTACCAAAACTAACTTACGCTGAGTCTCCCCCAGCCAGTCACAATAGTCTCTTCCCCATCAGCAATTTCTTCATGTTCATCAAGCATATGAATAGCGGCGACTTTATCACTGAACTCAAGAGGTTTGGAGAGCCACATTATTGCAATATCATTATCCATTGTTCTGTCATTATAGTCGGGATGCTCGAGTATTTCCCTAACTGGATATACCTCTCCTTCACTATTACTGTATGTAGACCCGGCTCTGATTTGTAATTCCGTTGCGGTGAGGCTGGAATAGATAAGTCAGTATAATGGTCGTGAGAGATTTGATTAATATTTGTTAATATTTGTTAAATTAAGTTTTGACAACAGATTTATAACATTCACACGTATTTTCAACAAGTACTTTATTTGCAGACGTAGACCCAAACACGGGCACATACAGCATGCGTATAGAACGCGATTGAGAACTGTATATTAGTGAATCCAGCCAAGTGCGAGTTAAACTTGCGCAGGAAGGGTTACGTACCATTTACTAATGTAATCGCACAAAAAAAAGGTGCTTGCTACGGTTACGGTTACAGCGAATAAGTACCCGGCTTTACAGTGTTTTTAAATAACTGAAACCTAATCCGATTTGTTATTTATTATCGAAAACCATAAAACCTTTCCCGTGGTTCACATGACTACTAATTGCCGACCCAAAGATTTTAACGAATACTGAATATTATGCCCACTATAAAAGCCATAATAAAAACATGATGCCGCAGAATTTTAGCTTCTTTGATTTGAATAATAATAATTATTAAGGGTGGCTCCCATATAATAATCGTGACTTTTTGTTTTTTTTTGCTCGAAATATAATAATGGCTACTGGTAGACATTATGGGCTATTGTTATCCAAGTGAATAGTACAGAACCCTTCGCACGTGAGTCCATCTCGCACTTGGCCGGTTTTTTTATATAAACGCCGTCACAATTGTAATTAGCTTCAAACAAAATACTCTGCCACTAGAGCTGACGATAAAAACCCTGGAATATTCATAACTAAGGAAACCAGAATCTTTGATGTTTTAAACAAGATATTTGGAAAATCAAGAAGTCTCAAATACAGCCTATCATATCTCACTGCTGGGCAAAGGCTTAGTTCATCAGGTCAGCCTTTAGTTGCCTACTGTTGAGCATAAGCTTCTCCAATGGTTTTCCAGCGCGATCTGTGTATTGCTACCTGTATCTATCGAGACCCCGCGTTATTCACTAGATTGTCTGTCCACCTGGCAGGTGGGAGCCCCACGCTGCGATTAGTTGTGCGTGGTCTTCACTCTAGAACTTATTGCCCTCTTTGTTCTCCATCAATCAATAAATGTTTTCATTAACTTACCCATTAATACAATGAGCAGCAGTAATAATAATATCATTCGCGACAATAGTCCCACCACAGAATTGATAACCTCCTTTAAGCCCAAGAGCTACTTGGTAAGGAGCCTCTGTTATGTTGATATCGTGACCTCCAACTATCTCTACTCCTAATGACGGTGGCGGCGTTGGGGTTGCAACTAAAATAATTATAAAATTTTAATCGATGGAATGTCTTTTATATGAGGCCAGTTGTAGGCATCTACATCGACAAGAACTTTGATTGCAACGAAGAGGTATTAAAACAAATGAATTAGGGGATTCAGTCAGACATTATAATAATAAATAAGTACATAAAATATTAAATAGGTACTTATAAATAATTAAATATCTAAAAAAAAAAAAAACCTGTCATGCAATCGGCAGCTAGTTTTTGCAAATAAATTATTTTCACTATGTTCCCGTTCATGTAATCACCAAAAACTTTTGCCCATCTCAGTAAAATAAACCATTAACCGACACAAATATAAATTCCCACGATTTTACACATTTTCACGCCACAAAACTAAATCAAAATAAATGTTGTTGTGATTTTATGTGTCACTTGTGTTGACAACATGACATTCTGTGAATTTTTACTCAATGTTTTTAATCCTTGACTTTTATATAACGAACTTTTTACATGTCCCTTCCTATAGACCCTCCTTCAACTCTCTCTGAACAAAATCGTGAGATGTGATTTATGTCCTGGACCGAGGTTCTTTAAGGGAAAACGGGGCCTTAAGATACATTTGAGCAGGGTCCATAGGATCGCAGTACCTCCGCCAGTTAACCCGAGAAGAGTGAACCTAGATGTGGGTACAGCCGGCGACGGTCCAAGCATTGCCCCGCAGACGGGCCGGGAAGATGCCCCTCCCTCTGAGGTGCCCTGGTGGAGTCGATTGGCAGCCAACAAAAATAATATTCCCGTGGCCAAAAGAATACCGAGGGGGGCGAGATTTGCCGTTGCTGCTGCACTAAAAAAACGTATAGACGCTGCGGTTTCGAAGAATGACGTGGTTAGCTGGATGGAACTATTGACATTTTCTTACCGCACCCTGCATGCTTATCAGGATAAGCGCCTAACGTCTCTGACTAAGAAAATTAGATACAATTGTGAGCATCCACCATCCATGGACGATTGCTGTGCTTTTTCTTCAAAACCACGCAGGAATAACATTGTCAGGTCCATCGAGACTAAGATAAGCGATGGGGATCTAAAGGGTGCGTCTCAGTTACTCTTTTCTAGTGATGTCATGGCACCTGATTCTGCTGAAACGCGCCATGCACTTGAATCGAAACACCCCCCTCCTATGACCACTTCTCAACTACCAGAGTCACCTCCGCCCTCGACGGCCTGTATTACTGCGTCAGCGGAGGACGTTCAGATCGCATTAATGTCCTTCAAAAGTGGATCCGCAGCCGGTTTGGACGGTATCACCCCACAGCATCTAAAAGATTTAGTCGGATGTTTGACCGGAGACGTGGGGAAGGGCCTTTTGATGAGTCTAGTGACTCTAGTAAACTTAATGTTGTCGGGAGGGGTACATGAAGAGGTAACGGACCTGCTGTATGGGGCTAACCTCGTAGCGCTGAAGAAAAAAGATGGGGGCATTCGACCAATCGCAGTGGGAAACACCCTCCGCCGCCTTGTGTCTAAAATTTGCTGCAGAAAGTGTCTCCCCCTCCTGAACTCCATCTTTCAGACGAAGCAACTAGGCTGCGGTGTGAAAGGAGGTTGCGAGGCCGCCGTCCACGCCACAAGAGCTTTCTTGAAGTCCGGCAGTGGGGAGGTCTTACTTAAGGTCGATGTAAAAAACGCCTTTAACTCTATTGACCGAGGAGACCTGTTGCGTGCAGTCAAGGAGCATATTCCGTCAACATATCCGTATCTGTGGCAGTGTTACGGAGCGCCAACATCCGTCATTTATAGGAACCACCGTCTGAGTTCATCGACAGGCTGCCAGCAAGGTGATCCTCTAGGCCCAGCTCTATTTGCTCTCACGATCCACTCAGCCATTTCATCTTTGAATTCCAGCCTGAATGTTTGGTACCTGGATGATGGCACTCTAGGCGGTGATTCCGGAACGGTAGCTTCGGATCTGGCAACTGTTACGAATTCTTTCGCTGCCATGGGTTTGGAACTAAATTACTCCAAGTGTGAGCTATATGTGCACCCTTCAGTCGACCAACACAACAAAAATAATATTATTACCACCTTCAATGCGCTTGCTCCAAATATTAAAATTATTTCAAATGAGGAACTTCGTCTTTTGGGTGCCCCAATTTTGGAAGACGCTTTTCCTGGATATGTGCAGGAGCAGTTAAGCAAATTCCGCGCCAATTCAGATCGTCTATTCAAAATTAACGCACATATGGCTCTATTCATTTTAAAGTTTTGTTTGTTTGCTCCTAAATTTACTTACGTTTTGCGATGTACACCACTTTTCAAATTTCAGAATCTACTTCGGGTTATGGACTGCACGCTTATGGAGGTCTTAAAATCTCTGCTTAACTGTCGTTTGGATGAAGTGACGTGGAGTCAAGCTTCGCTCCCTGTACGCTTTGGTGGTTTAGGAATTCGAAAGGTGACATCAATTTCTTTGCCTGCCTTTTTGTCGTCCGCTCACGCTGCAAATCTCCTTACCGGTAGTATCTTAAACCCATCTATGGGTTCCGTGGAGATTTCAGGGTTAGCGGAGGCAATACAGGCCTGGCGAGAGGCTTGTCCCAATATCTCACTGCCTGTAACTTTAAATTCTCAAAGGCAATGGGATGAACCTCTTTGCAAAGGTGTTTTGCAGATTTTGGTGTCCAGCAGTCCCACCACAGTACAACGAGCGAGGCTTCTGGCTGTCTCTGAAAGAGAGTCAGGGTTGTGGCTCCAGGCGCTTCCTTCGGCGAACATAGGTACCCTTTTAGATAACCGCACTTTGTCCTTGGCGGTCGGGCTGCGTTTAGGTCTGAAGCTCAGCGAGCCCCACCAGTGCGTGTGTGGTGAGATGGTGGGTGAATTGGGACAACACGCCCTTTCCTGCCAAAGGAGCGCAGGGCGATTGTCACGTCATGCTGCCATCAATGACATTATCCGCAGGGCATTGGTTTCCGCTGGTGTTCCTTCAGCGCTGGAGCCCACTGGCTTAATGCGCTCCGATGGCAAAAGACCAGACGGTCTCACTTTGATGCCGTGGAAGATAGGAAAGTGCCTTGTATGGGACGCTACCTGCGTGGATACATTAGCTCCATCTCACCTGCCATCTACGTCACTGAGTGCTGGCGCGGCTGCAGCGGCAGCTGAAGGGCTCAAACGTCGCAAGTATGACGATATTACGCGCAACTATATCTTCGTGCCCTTCGCTGTCGAAACGTTTGGCCCCTGGGGCCATGAGGCAAAGTCCTTCCTGTCCGATATCTCGACGCGTCTCCGTGAAGCATCAGGCGATCCGAGAGCTGGCAGCTTTTTTGCTCAAAGAATAAGCATAGCTATTCAAAGAGGAAATGCTGCCAGCCTCTTGGGTACCATGAATCCCGGAGACGCTCTCGATGATATCTTCCTATTATAAGTGGGGTATCTATGAGGTTACCTATGTATAAATATTTATATAAATATGTATATAGTAGGTACTTAAGTAGCATAAGTTTGTATTATATTGTATTGTATTTATTTTGTTGTACATTATGTAAATATTAATAAAGTAGTTTAAACTTAAATATAAAATATCTAAAAAGACAGTGCAACTCAGCATAAGACTACTGCGAAGAAAAAACACACTTATTTTTCCTTGAGCCAATTTTTTTAATTCCATAAAATAAAATGACGGACAGTCTAGGTGTATATTCTGGCATATATTTCATTTCTGGGCAGTGAGTTTTTTTATGGGCCCAGTACATTGTCGTTTCAAAAGAAAAACAAAAATAATTTCAAACACGTTAAATACTTACCAACAATCCCAAATAAGGCGACAAACCACCATTTAATCATTTTGAACAATTGAATCAAATCAGTGATGCCAACAATCAAATGTCCTGTAACACACATGCATTTATGCCTGTAATTATTATTATTCTTCTTATCTTATCTAGCCTTAACTGGTGTCCCACAGCTGGGCAAAGGCGTCTCTCCTCCTTCTCTACAATTTTCTCTGCCCAGTAATTTGTGAAGGTGTCCAGTTCATCTCGCCACCTTTTCCGTGGTCTGCCGCGAGGTTTTTTGACGGTTGGCTGCCATTGGGTTGTTGTGATTGCCCAGAGATCGTTCGGCATGTAGCAGACGTGACCGACCCTATCCCAGGTATATTTTTATACATCTCTTTGTAGGAGGTGAAGAGCCCTCATCACACGAGCCTTAGTTAAGCGTGAAAGGAGGAATAGAATTGGAAGAGTTGAGGAATTTACAGGTGATGCGGCATGTCATGTATTTAATATTAGTAATAGTTGCTTTCTGTAGTGTTTGAAGGATTGGATGTTTAGAATGTTGAGACTGACTTTCAGAATCTTGGGTACGACACTTGTGGTTGAAAGTATGGTTGGTACTTTATTTACGGAGCGAGTTTTCCAATGAGTCGTTAATTCGATTGCTAAATCTTGATATTCACCAAGTTTCTCGGATGTCGTGGATTGTATATTGTGAGTGTTGGGGATCGCAAACGTGTCTTTGATTTTATCATGTAGTGTTACGTCCGGTCTATTGGTAGTGGATAGTTTTGGGTGTCCTTTGACTTCCCTAATATAATTTGTCCTAAAATTGTTTATCATCATACCAATATTCTAAGTCAACAAAAAAAGAAAACACCACCTAAACCGAATAGGATAGGTTAGGTTAGGTTAGGTTAGAACATGATTTTTGCATCCCTGCATGCTGCATGCTTGCCTGTATGATGGATGCTTGCCTGCACGCTGCATGCTTGCATGCTTGCCTGCATGCCTGCATGCTTGCCTGCATGCCTGCATGCTTGCCTGCATGCCTGCATGCTTGCCTGCATGCCTGCATGCTTGCCTGCATGCCTGCATGCTTGCCTGCATGCCTGCATGCTTGCCTGCATGCCTGCATGCTTGCCTGCATGCCTGCATGCATGCTTGCCTGCATGCCTGCATGCTTGCCTGCATGCCTGAATGTCTGCATGCTTGCCTGCATGCCTGCATGCTTGCCTGCATGTCTGCATGCTTGCATGCTTGCCTGGATGCTTGCATGCTTGCATGTTTGTTTTTGTTTGTTTGCCAGTGGTTAGGAAATACAGTGTTATTGAAAATAATATTAGTGTTTTTAAATGATAGGACAAGTTGGATTATAGTAAATAAATGTTAGGATATACCACATTAGGATAATCATTATTAGGTTAAGTTCATTAGGTTATATTGTTTTAGGACAATAGATGACTAGTACAAATAATAGTAGGAATTTAGAAATTAGGATCAAAAATTTTATGGATCCCAATATAGACCCGATAGTTTTATCTGTAATTATTGTTGTATCCTATTACCTGTATTACGGTGTTACCGTGAAATACTGAAATACGAAGCGAAAGGATTTGATAGATAATACGTTAAGGTGTGCGTCATGGAAAATATTCAATCTCAGGTACAATTTTGCCAATTTGAGTGAGTGCGTTTTCAAACTAGTGCAACATGGACAAGCTTAGAAGCGCGTCAGTGCTCTTTCGAGATAAGCGAGTACAAAAGGCGAATAGAATCTGGATGAAGGGAATGAAGTTCTTTCGTAGCAATTACAGTGAAATACCTGCCCCGATGGGAGAAAGGCGTGTCGTGACAGATTGTATGAATATAATTGCAACCAATTACCTTATTTACAAGAAATAGGATTTCACGGGATCACGGGGCTTGGAGCTTGTTATGGACAATGCAACTAGTAACTAAGTAATGGTATATATATACAGCCAGTACACGTGTCACTATCTTATGTGATAAGAATAGTTTATTAGACATTTTTGAAATGGAATAACTTAGTAATAAAGCGTCTTGTCTAGAAAAGGCTTAAAATAATATTATGTTATTTATTGTTACTTTATTTCAAAAATGTACGTTTGTTCATATATTATACAGGGTGTAACAGAAAGGGTATATAAAGCCGAAACACATGTTCATTGGAGAAAGTTGTTCAGTTTCATGAGGACAGTCGCTGTGTTTCGGCTTTATATACCCTTTCTGTTACACCCTGTATAAACAGTTATATTGTAATTATATCATTGCTTCAGAGGCAATAAATGAGCAGAAAGTATCCTTTATCCTTCTCCTAGTTCTAGCTACCTCCCTACTACATTCCAGTCAAATTTGTGCAGCCGTTCTGACCCGTAACATGTTTACTTAACATTTTTTAACAGTTTTTAGTAAATGTTAAAAAATGCTAACAAATGTTAACTCGTACAATCAAAAGATAACATGTCAACGAAAACATATAATTGCAGTGTAGGAGCACCACAACAAACCGCGTGATAAAGCAGATCTGCTCCTCCATCGCTGCTAGCAGAATTCGCCCCTCCGCGCTACGTGACGGGACGCAGTGCAGTGTATATGGCCGCTAATTGGATAAATTGTTTCATCCAAAACTATGTAGATACTACACGCGTATTTTCAAAAGTAGTAGCTAAGTAGGTTAGTACTTAATCTTATTTTAAATTTTATGTTATTTGAAAAGAAAACTACCTGTTGTAGGTAAGCCTAATTGTTGTATATTCAGAACGCACATAAGCGATTGTGAACCAATGACGGCATTGAAATATTGGCGCAAAAATGTACTATGTAGCATTTTAATTTGTAGTAACAATGTAAGTAGATAACTTTAAAATTTTATGTAACTTTTGAAGCGTCTGACAGAAGCTTGGGCCCAAAAAATTTTCTTATTCTTATGGTACGACCTTTAAATCATAAGTATTCTTTAAGACAATAAAAAAATCAGCTATTTCAAAATAAGTAAAGTAACTTAGCTTTTGGTAACCTTCGTCATCCTATACCTGCTAAACGTCCCTTGTTACAATTACACAAATTACGTGAGTGTTCAAGGCACATGAGAAGCTATGGAGAACCTAAAGCTATCTACACACCAAACCCGGCGGCTTTTTTGACAGCTGCCATTTGTATGACGTAAAGCCGCCAACCTAGCCCGGCGGCTTTGGTGTGTAAATAGCATAAAATTTTATCTATTCTACTGTAAGTTAGGTCAGACACGTCCCGGCGGGTCTTGGTCTATTACACTAAAACATAAAAAATGGCTGTTTGCTTTATACAAATATTTAAAAACAAGACATAGCAAATTTGCCTTTTTAAGAAATCCACATGACATAAACTGCTTAGCTAAATTATAATAATTAATCACTACTCTACACCCGCGCTTTGAAGTTGGATATAGTTTGACATAATTTGTGCTCTGTCACAGATATTTATTGATTCTGTTAATTATGTTAAATCATTGACACCACATATAACGACATTTTTAGAATAATACAAAGTCACTTTATGAAAATTGTTTTATTCAAATACAGGCAAAATTCATTACTCTTTTTGTATGTCAATTTTTTTAATCTAACTAAAACTACTACCGATTCATTACCTGTGTAGCCGAAAGGAAGAAACGGCAAGAAACCTTCGGCACAGGGCCCTACGTTATGTTCAATTTATTTTTAAATTAACACATTTATACAGTCAGTGCTGTCTCCACGAGCGAGAGAATCGCAACGATATATTTGTCCTGCCATGACATTTCCTAACTGATATTTTTATTCCACAACACGTCGTTAAGGAAATGCAGTGATATCGTCACGAGTCGCCGCGGAAACGCTGCGATTCCGTTACGACTCGCGACGATACGTGGCGGACTTGCCGCGATTCTCTCACTCGTTGAGGCAGCTCTTACACATCACACTAATGACAGGCTCTAAAACTACGTTTCAATTTAAAATGCTTAATGTGCTCATCAATCCAAGACCTTAATGCTGATATTTTGGTATAGACCGCAGGAAATTTAGGTCTAGCACAACCTTTACCCCAAGAAACTACGCCAGCAAGTTTATTATCGTACACCATTGGACCACCGCTGTCACCCTGTGGGGATATAAATTATAATTTTACATTTTTGGAACAAATTTTTGCAGCTGTTCTATGGTATCGTTAAATTGTAATCCGATATTTATAATTAAATAATAATAATGAATTTTAACTGCTTATTAAACTGATCAAATGTAAAGTTACCTAATAGAGACACCTACTATATTATTTATTGTATCTACTGATAAGCTGACGAAAACTAGCAATTTTGTCCTTAAATATTTATCAGTTTAATTAAAATCAGTATAATCAAAAATACAAAAATTGTGAATGTATTATTTTAATTGATTTATTTCTATTCATTATGTAATATGAACACTGTTTCAATACCTACAGATAATATTTATCAGACAGATATTTAATACCTTTCACTGTCTAAAACGTATTTTTAATGAAATAGAAATAGGTTTATCGGTCAGAAATTGTTATCTTTAGATTGTGAAACAGATCCTAAATATTGTTTATAAAAACGTTGAGCTTCTAATCTGTTTTGTGTGCGTCACGAATCTCAAATACTATGGATTGCTGGCACTGACCTATAAACGAGTGACTCTCAAAAGTTTAAGTGCCCCTTAGCACTATGCGGTCAGCCGGACAGCTGACCGCATAATGTGAATAGGCGAAGGGGCATAGTGCGAAGGTGCTAATAGTTTAGGCGGATGTACAAGTACACTACAAGCAGTTGAAACCCAACTACTAAAGCCGCGATGGCACGGTAAACTGTTGAAGCTCTCATGACTGCCCGAGCGGTCACTTGTTCGGCAGCGAAGGAATGTCTATAGTTCATCACGTGGTCGGCGCTTCAAGCAGACGAAACTCAACTAATTGAAGCAGTCAGTGCACGGCTGCACTGAGGCTACCTACCCTTCACGAAATCTGTAACTATCTAGCTATGATCTATGCTTATAGGTATCTAGAATCATAATTATGAGAAAAATATATTTAAATCTATATATTTAAAAAGAATGACATACATAACAAACATTTTTCCCTCCAGTAGGTAGACCGGCACAAATCATTCTCGGTGTTATGAATTTGTTTATGGCGATGTAGGAGTCGTTGCAAACCTTGTGATTGACCTTAGGGATCTTTATCATTTGTAAGATTTTCGAGAACGGACCATTCTCCTAAGAGAAAAAAAAGGATTCTGGTTTATTTCTAAACTAAAGGCTGCTCCCGACTTCATATGCACAATATACATTATATCTTGGAAAAAAAACATAATACCTTAAAATTAGACTCTCACCAACCTACAGAAAAAGCCAGATTTTGCCTTTCTTTCTCAACCACATAACATCTCAAAACATTGAATCAGATGATTGAAATATACAATGAATTCCGAAAACCAATATACACTGCATTCGTAGTATTTTGTAGACTACTCTAAGGCCTTTGACAGTTTGTCTGTTTGACTTAAGATAAATCGTACAAAACTCAGGTTATGACCAAACAGCGCGAAAAGTAAGATCGGGGTAGATGGGCAAGAAACACACTACGTGGATGAGTACATTAACTTGGGCTAGACAGATTCTTTTGATTACAGGCAAGGCAAGGAAATCGGTCGCCACATCGAAATTTCCTAGAAAAGCTACTGGTCCATGTAACACTTTATGAAGGGGGATCTGCTTCAAACGCAAACTCATCGACATGTGTATTCTGCCCAACTTGACCTATGGTGCTCAGACTTGGTCCTTGACGGAAGTCCAGAAGTCCAATGGAGCCTTTGAGGTATAATATCGCCAATTTATCCCTATGTAAAGTCCGAAACTTTTGAATTATTTCGAAATTATTCCCATACTAAATTGTTTGTTATCATCATATCAAGTAACATGCATATTCTTTCCTATCGGCCACTTATTAAAAAGTCACCATAATATTATATTACCAAAACTAACTTACGCCGATATTCCCCCAGCCAGTCACAATAGTCTCTTCCCCATCAGCAATTTCTTCATGTTCATCAAGCATATGAATAGCTGCGACTTTATCACTGAACTCAAGAGGTTTGGAGAGCCATATTATTGCAATATCATTGTCTAATGTTCTTAATTCTTCTATATCAAAGTCGGGATGCCAGAGTGTTTCCCTAACTGGATATAACTCTCCTCCGGTTGTACTGTACCCTGCTCTGATTTGGAAGTCCGTTGCGTTGGCGCTGGAAAAGATAAGTCAGTTTTATGGTCGTGAGAGAAATTGATTAATATTTGTTATAAGTTTTGACAACAGATTTATAACATTCACATGTATTTTTAACAAGTACTTAATTTGTAGATGTAGACTCAAACACATGCAAATACAGCATGCGTGTAGAACGCGAGTAAGAGGTCTATACTAGTGAATCAGGCCAAGTGCAAGTTGGACTTGCGCAGGAAGGGAAATGTAAATAGCTTCAAAAAAAATACTCTGCCACTAGAGCTGACGATAAAAACCCTGGAATATTCATAACTAAGGAAACCAGAATCTTTGATATTTTATTACAAGATCTTTGGAAATCAAGTCTTTACAGATACAGCCTATCACATCGCACTGCTGGGCAAAGGACTCATTTATTAGTTCTGCCTATAGTTGCCTCCTGTTGAGCATAATGGTCTGTCTACATATATCCGAGCCGTGCCCGGGACGTATCCGGGCCGTGGCCCGTCAGGAGGGTAAACAATTCGTCGTCATGGCAACCGGACGCGTTGTGATAGACCTTAATCATTACCAAGGTTTTTCTAGCGCGATCTGTTTATTGCTACCTGTATCTATCAAGACCCCGCGTTATTCACTAGATTATCTGTCCACCTGGCAGGTGGCCGACCCACGCTGCGCTTGGTTGTGCGTAGTCTCCACTTTAGCACTTTTTGCCATTTTTTCTCTTTATCTATCAATATACGTTTTAATTAACTTACCCATAAATACAATGAGCAGCAGTAATAATAATATCCTTCGCGACAATAGTCCCACCGCAAGCAAAAATATCTTTATACATAAGAGCTACTTGGTAAGGAGCCTCTGTTATGTTGATATCGTGACCTCCAACTATCTCTTCTCCTAATGGCGGTGGTGTTGGGGTTGCCACTAAAAGAATTATAAAATTTTAATCGATGAGTTTTTCTTTTATATGAGGCCAGTTGTAAGCATCTACATTGACAAGAACTTTGATTGCAACGAAGAGGTATTAAAACAAATGAATTAAGGGATTCAGTTAGACATTATAATAATAAATAAGTACATAAAATATTAAATAGGTACCTATAAATAATTAAATATCAGAAAAGTCCATGCAACTCGGCATAAGACTACTGCGAAGAAAAAACACACTTATTTTTCCTTGAGCCAATTTTTTTAACTCCATAAAATAAAATAACGGACAGTCTAGGTGTATATTCTGGCATATATTTTATTTCTGGGCAGTGAGTTTTTTATGGGCCCAGTACATTGTCGTTTCAAAAGAAAAACAAAAAGAATTTCAAACACGTTAAATACTTACCAACAATCCCAATTAAGGCGACAAACCACCATTTAATCATTTTGAACAATTGAATCAAATCAATGATGCCAAAAATCAAATGTCCTGTAATACAAATGCATTCATGCCTGTAATTATTATTATTCTTCTGATCTTTTTTAGCCTTTACTGGTATCCCACAGCTGGGCAAATGCGTCTCTCCTCCTTCTCTACAATTTTTTCTGCCCAGTAATTTGTGAAGGTGTCCAGTTTATCTCGCCACATTTTCCGTGGTCTGCCGCGAGGTTTTTTGACGGTTGGCTGCCATTGGGTTGTTGTGATTGCCCAGAGATCGTTCGGCATGTAGCAGACGTGACCGACCCTATCCCAGGTATATTTTTATACATCTCTTTGTAGGAGGTGAAGAGCCCTCATCACACGAGCCTTAGTTAAGCGTGAAAGGAGGAATAGAATTGGAAGAGTTGAGGAATTAATTAAGTAATGGTATATATATACAGCCAGTACACGTGTCACTATCATAAGTGATAAGAATAGTTTATTAGACATTTTTGAAATGGAATAACTTGTGTAATACAGCGTCTTGTCTAGAAAAGTCTTTAAATAATATTATGTTATTTATTGTTAGTTTATTTCAAAAATGTACGTTTGTTCATATATTATATAAACAGCTATATTGTAATTATATCATTGCTTCAGAGGTAATAAATGAGCACAAAGTATCCTTTATCCTTCTCCTAGTTCTAGCTACCTCCCTACTACATTCCAGTCAAATTAGTGCAGCAGTTCTGACCCTTAGCATGTTTTCCTAACATTTTTAAACAGTTTTTGGTAAATGTTAAAAAATGCTAACAAATGTTAACTCGTACAAACAAAAGATAACATGTCAACAAAAACATATTATAATTGCAGTGTGGGAGCCCCACAACAAACCGCGTGATAAAGCAGATCTGCTCCTCCATCGCTGCTAGCAGAATTCGCCCCTCCGCGCTACGAGGCGGGACGCAGTGCAGTGTATATGGCCGCTAATTGGCTATGTTGTTTCACCCAAAACTATGTAGATACTACACGCGTATTTTCAAAAGTAGTAGCTAAGTAGGTTAGTACTTAATCTTATTTTAAATTTTAAGTTATTTTAAAAGAAAACTACCTATTGTAGGTAAGCCTAATGTGTTGTATATTCAGAAGGCACATAAGCGATTGTGAACCAATGACGGCATTGAAATATTGGCGCGAAATTATACTTTGTAGCAATTTAATTTGTAGTAACAATGTAAGTAGATAACTTTAAAATTTTATGTAACTTTTGAAGCGTCTGACAGAAGCTTGGGCCCAAAAAATTGTCTTATTCTTATGGTACGACCTTTAAATCATAAGTATTCTTTAAGACAATAAAAAAATCAGCTATTTCAAAATAAGTAAAGTAACTTAGCTTTTGGTAACCTTCGTCATCCTATACCTGCTAAACGTCCCTTGTTACAATTACACAAATTACGTGAGTGTTCAAGGCACATGAGAAGCTATGGAGAACCTAAAGCTATCTACACACCAAACCCGTCGGCTTTTTTGACGGCTGCCATTTGTATGACGTAAAGCCGCCAACCTAGCCCGGCGGCTTTGGTGTGTAAATAGCATAAAATTTTATCTATTCTACTGTAAGTTAGGTCAGACACGTCCCGGCGGGTCTTGGTCTATTACACTAAAACATAAAAAATGGCTGTTTGCTTTATACAAATATTTAAAAACAAGACATAGCAAATTTGCCTTTTTAAGAAATCCACATGACATAAACTGCTTAGCTAAATTATAATAATTAATCACTACTCTACACCCGCGCTTTGAAGTTGGATATAGTTTGACATAATTTGTGCTCTGTCACAGATATTTATTGATTCTGTTAATTATGTTAAATCATTGACACCACATATAACGACATTTTTAGAATAATACAAAGTCACTTTATGAAAATTGTTTTATTCAAATACAGGCAAAATTCATTACTCTTTTTGTATGTAAATTTTTTTAATCTAACTAAAACTACTACCGATTCATTACCTGTGTAGCCGAAAGGAAGAAACGGCAAGAAACCTTCGGCACAGGGCCCTACGTTATGTTCAATTTATTTTTAAATTAACACATTTATACAGTCAGTGCTGCCTCCACGAGCGAGAGAATCGCAACGATATATTTGTCCTGCCATGACATTTCCTAACTGATATTTTTATTCCACAACACGTCGTTAAGGAAATGCAGTGATATCGTCACGAGTCGCCGCGGAAACGCTGCGATTCCGTTACGACTCGCGACGATACGTGGCGGACTTGCCGCGATTCTCTCACTCGTTGAGGCAGCTCTTACACATCACACTAATGACAGGCTCTAAAACTACGTTTCAATTTAAAATGCTTAATGTGCTCATCAATCCAAGACCTTAATGCTGATATTTTGGTATAGACCGCAGGAAATTTAGGTCTAGCACAACCTTTACCCCAAGAAACTACGCCAGCAAGTTTATTATCGTACACCATTGGACCACCGCTGTCACCCTGTGGGGATATAAATTATAATTTTACATTTTTGGAACAAATTTTGGCAGCTGTTCTATGGTATCGTTAAATTGTAATCCGATATTTATAATTAAATAATAATAATGAATTTTAACTGCTTATTAAACTGATCAAATGTAAAGTTACCTAATAGAGACACCTACTATATTATTTATTGTATCTACTGATAAGCTGACGAAAACTAGCAATTTTGTCCTTAAATATTTATCAGTTTAATTAAAATCAGTATAATCAAAAATACAAAAATTGTGAATGTATTATTTTAATTGATTTATTTCTATTCATTATGTAATATGAACACTGTTTCAATACCTACAGATAATATTTATCAGACAGATATTTAATACCTTTCACTGTCTAAAACGTATTTTTAATGAAATAGAAATAGGTTTATCGGTCAGAAATTGTTATCTTTAGATTGTGAAACAGATCCTAAATATTGTTTATAAAAACGTTGAGCTTCTAATCTGTTGTGTGTGCGTCACGAATCTCAAATACTATGGATTGCTGGCACTGACCTATAAACGAAAGACTCTCAAAAGTTTAAGTACCCCTTCGCACTATGTGGCCAGCCGGATAGCTGACCGCATAGTACAAAGAGGCGAAGGCAGTGGCGGTACGTCCATACAAGCCCAAAAGCCGGGCTTGCCTTACAAAAATATCACATACCTAATAAAAATTCATTTCATAATTTACTCTTATAAAATATTCAAAGATTTTATATTTAAGACTCCAAGCCAAAAAAAAAGTAAAATCTGTACATTTTTATGAGCCAAAAAAGCGCGCCATCTATGAATGAACATCACAACCCGGATTACGATTACGTCTATATTCTGTTTCGCTCGCACTCATTGGCTTCTTATGTGGCTTGCTATTGTACTACTCTAATGTATGAGAAATTACCTAAAAAACATCATAATTTGGTCGGCTAATTACATCAGTTTGTATGAAAACCTAAGCCGGGTTTGCCTATGAGTATAGTCACGTACAGTTAGTATTTGCGAGACGGACGGACTGCGACCAACTTCAAGTTATTTATTTATTAGTGGCCGCCGCCGGTCGGTAATTGTTGTTGTTTATTTTTGTGTTTAATGAAAAGTTTTGCTCGTTTCATAGTTTTATTGTAATAAATTGACTTTCGTTACGAAAATGAGCAGTGATAGTGAGGCCGTGGTGCCTTGTGAAGGTTTGAAATGTGTTAATAACATTGATCAACGACGCAAAGTGAATTCATTGTTATGAAAAGAAGCAGCTCATCGTTTTGGAAATGCCAACCCCGGATTTAAATATTTCGTTTTTCAGTAAGTCACCAACTTTTTACGATTACGTAATAAAATCTACACACTTTCTTTCTTAGTGGTTTTCGTGCATTTCAAACCAGAGCCAGAGTGAGGTTATCTATTCATCCGCACAATCAAACAACGGTTTTGTCAATGACATGTATTTAATTCTGTCTAGAATTAGTATACTTTTCGTGTGCTTTGATATATCTACTCAACGTAATCGTATTTCCAACCCGACCGCCTAAAAAGAAAATAGCGCTAAAAGAAGAAAGGACAAATGTTGAAAACGAAACTAAGTAGGTACGAAAACACTTTTTTACGATCGGTTATGAAGTCGAATAAAAAAAGTACATTTTAGGATCTCTGGCTTGCCCTGTCCTTAGGTCCTAGGCACGCCACTGGGCGAAGGGGCATAGTGCGAAGGCGCTAATAGTTTAGGCGGTTGTACAAGTACACTACAAGCTGTTGCAACGCAACTACTAAAGCCGCGATGGCACGGTAAACTGTTGAAGCTCTCATGACTGCCCGAGCGGTCACTTGTTCGGCAGCGAAGGAATGTCTATAGTTCATCACGTGGGTCGGTGCTTCAAGCAGATGAAACTCAGCTAATTGAAGCAGTCAGTGCACGGCTGCACTGAGGCTACCTACCCTTCGCGAAATCTGTAACTATCTAGCTATGATCTATGCTTATACCTATAAGAAACCTACCTTATCTAGGATCATAATATGAGAAAAAAATATATTTAAATCTATATATTTAAAAAGAATGACATACATAACAAACATTTTTCCCTCCAGTAGGTAGACCGGCACAAATCATTCTCGGTGTTATGTATTTGTTTATGGCGATGTAGGAGTCGTTGCAAACCTTGTGATTGACCTTAGGGATCTTTATCATTTGTAAGATTTTCGAGTGGGGACCATCCTCCTAAGAGAAAAAAAAAAGAATTTTGGTTTATTTCAAAACTAAAGGCTGCTCCTGACTTCATATGCACAATATACATTATATCTTGAAAAAAAAACAAAGTATCTTAAAATTAGACTCTCACCAACCTACAGAACAAGCCGGATTTCGCCTTTCTTTCTCAACCACATAACACCTCAAAACATTGAATCAGATTATTGAAATATACAATGAATTCAAAAAACTAATATACACTGCATTCGTAGTATTTCGTAGACTACTCTAAGGCCTTTGACAGTTTGTCTATCTGTTTCTAAAAAACTCAGGTTATGACAACACAGCGCGAAAAGTGAGATCGGGGTCGATAGGCAAGAAACACACTACGTGGATGAGTACATTTACTTGGGCTAAACAGATTCTTTTGATTACTGGCAAGGTAAGGAAATCGATCGCCGCATCGAAAATTCCTAAAAAAGCTACTAGTCCATGAAATACTTTATGGAGGGGGATCTCCCTCTATGCTTCAAACGCAAACTCATCGACATGTGTATTCTGCCCAACTTGACCTATGGTGCTCAGACTTGGTCGTTGACGGAAGTCCAGAAGTCCAATGGAGCCTATCAGGTATAATATTGCCAATACAGCCCTATGTACAGTCAGAAACTTTTGAATTATTCCCATACTAAATTGTTTGTTATCATCATATCAAGTAGCATACATATTCTTTCCTATCGGCCACTAATTAAAAGTCACCATAACTAACTTACGCTGATTCTCCCCCAGCCAGTCACAATAGTCTCTTCCCCATCAGCAATTTCTTCATGTTCATCAAGCATATGAATAGCGGCGATTTTATCACTGAACTCAAGAGGTTTGGAGAGCCACATTATTCCAATATCATTGTCTACTGTTTTTAATCCATCTACATTAAAGTCGGGATGCCAGAGTATTTCCCTAACTGGATATAACTCTCCTCCGGTTGTGCTGTATGAAGACCCTGCTCTGATTTGGAAGTCCGTTGCGTTGCGGCTGGAATAGATAAGTCAGTTTTATGGTCGTGAGAGAAATGGATTAATATTTGTTATAAGTTTTGACAACAGATTTATAACATTCACATGTATTTTTAACAAGTACTTAGTTTGTAGATGTAGACTCAAACACAGGCAAATACAGCATGCGTGTCGAACGCGAGTAAGAGCTGTATACTAGTGAATCAGGCCAAGTGCTAGTTGGACTTGCGCAGGAAGGGAAATGTGAATAGCTTCAAACAAAATACTCTGCCACTAGATCTGACGATAAAAACCCCGGAAAATTCATAACTAAGGAAACCAGAATCTTTGATGTTTTATTACAAGATCTTCGGAAAATCAAGTCGTCACACATACAGCCTATCACATCCTACTGCTGGGCAAAGGCCTCATTTATTAGTTCTGCTTATAGTTGCCTCCTGTTGAGTAGAATAGTCTGTCTACATATATCCGGGCCGTGCCCAGAACGTGTCCGGGCCGTGGCCCGTCAGGAGGGTTGTTGTAATGTAGCCTTTTTAGTGAAAACTTAATCTAAATTTTGTGTTTAAAGAAATAATATTAATATTTGAATTTTTTTCAAATTAAGATTGTGTCATAATATTGACACCATAATATTATTGTTTACATGTCACCACTTCAAAATAAGTCATCAAATAGTAAACACGTATATTTATCTACTTCAATCCTTTGCCTTTTTTTGCCAATATCCTTATATTTCAACAAGGGTAATTAATTCGTCGTCATGGCAACCGGACGCATTGTGATAGACCTTAAACCTCACCAATGTTTTTCTAGCGCGATCTGTTTATTGCTACCTGTATCTATCGAGACCCCGCGTTATTCACTAGATTATCTGTCCACCTGGCAGGTGGCCGACCCACGCTGCGCTTGGTTGTGCGTGGTCTCCACTCTAGAACTTTTTGCCATTTTTTCTCTTTATCTATCAATATACGTTTTAAATAACTTACAGATAAATACAATGAGCAGCAGTAATAATAATATCCTTCGCGACAATAGTCCCACCGCCAGCAAAAAAACCTATATACGAAAGAGCTACTTGGTAAGGAGCCTCTGTTATGTTGATATCGTGACCTCCAACTATCTCTACTCCTAATGACGGTGGCGTTGGGGTTGCAACTGAAATAATTATAAAATTTTAATCGATGGAATATCTTTTATATGAGGCCAGTTGTAAGCATCTACATTGACAAGAACTTTGATTGCAACGACGAGGTATTAAAACAAATGAATTAGGGGATTCAGTCAGACTTTATAATAATAAATAAGTATAATATGAAATAGGTACCTATAAATAATTAAATACCTGAAAAGTCAATGCAACTCGGCATAAGACTACTGCGAAGAAAAAACACACTTATTTTTCCTTGAGCCAATTTTTTTAACTCCATAAAATAAAATGGCGGGATAGTCTAGGTGTATATTCTGGCATAAATTTCATTTTTGGGCAGTGAGTGTTTTATGGGCCCAGTACATTGTCGTTTCAAAAGAAAAACAAAAATAATTTCAAACACGTTAAATTCTTACCAACAATCCCAAATAAGGCGACAAACCACCATTTAATCATTTTGAACAATTGAATCAAATCAGTGATGCCAACAATCAAACGTCCTGAAACACAAATGCATTTATGCCTGTAATTATTATTATTCTTCTGATCTTATCTAGCCTTTACTGGTGTCCCACAGCTGGGCAAAGGCGTCTCTCCTCCTTCTCTAAAATTTTCTCTGCCCAGTAATTTGTGAAGGTGTCCAGTTCATCTCGCCACCTGTTCCGTGGTCTGCCGCGAGGTTTTTTGATGGTTGGTTGCCATTGGGTTGTTGTGATTGCCCAGAGATCGTTCGGCATGTAGCAGACGTGACCGACCCAATCCCAGGTATATTTTTATACATCTCTTTGTAGGAGGTGAAGAGCCCTCATCACACTAGCCTTAGCCAAGCGTGAAAGGAGGAGTAGATTTGGAAGAGTTGAGGAATTTACAGGTGATGCGGCATGTCATGTATTTAATATTAGTAATAGTTGCTTTCTGTAGTGTTTGAAGGATTGGATGTTTAGAATGTTGAGACTGACTTTCAGAATCTTGGGTACGATACCTGTGGTTGAAAGTATGATTGGTACTATATTTACGGAGCGAGTTTTCCATTGAGTCGTTATTTCGATTGCTAAATCTTGATATTCACCAAGTTTTTCGGATGTCGTGGATTGTATATTGTGAGTGTTGGGGATCGCAAACGTGTTTTTGATTTTATCATGTAGTGTTACGTCCGGTCTATTTGGTAGTGGATAGTTTTATCTCTAATTATTGTTCTATCCTATTACCTGTATTACGGTGTTACCGTGAAATACTGAAATACGAAACGAAAGGATTCCATAGATAATACGTTAAGGTGTGCGTCATGGAAAATTTCAATCTCAGGTACAATTTTGTCAATTTGAGTGAGTGCGTTTTCAGACTAGTGCAACATGGACGAGCTTAAAAGCGCGTCAGTGCTCTTACGAGATAAGCGAGTACAATAAGCGCGCGTATACGCGAATAGAATCTGGATGAAGCGAATGAAGTTCTTTCGTAGTAATTACAGCGAAATACCTGCCCCGATGGGAGAAAGGCGTGTCGTGACAGATTGTATGAATATATTTGCAACCACTTACCTCATTTACAAGAAATAGGATTTCACGGGATCACGGGGCTTGGAGCTTGTTATGGACAATGAAACTAGTAACTAAGTAATGGTATATATATACAGCCAGTACACGTGTCACTATCGTAAGTGATAAGAATAGTTTATTTGACATTTTTGAAATGGAATAACTTAGTAATAAAGCGTCTTATCTAGAAAAGTCTTTAAATAATATAATATTATTTATTGTTAGTTTATTTCAAAAATGTTCGTTTGTTCATATAATTATTATATTAACAGCTATTTTGTAATTATATCATTGCTTCAGAGGCAATAAATAAGCAGAAAGTATCCTTTATCCTTCTCCTATAGTTTGGCAAGTTAGTGCGCGACCTCCTGCGGGGTGACAGACGTTGGCGGGGACGAGGTAGCACGCCATAGTGACGTCATTCTAGTGCACGGCTATACACGTAGAAAAAATTGCCAGGATAAATCTTGCGGATATGTTTTGAAGTAATACATATAAGAGTGAATAAAAAGATAAAACTATTTTTATTGTTTATAATTTTTTATTGTGCCTGGAGATGAATTATTAGGAAAAATAAAATTAAAAAGTAAGAATTATCATCATCATGTCAGCTTATGGACATCCACTGCTGGACATATCGTATCCCCCAAGGATCTCCACTACAACTAGTGTCGTTTGTGTATTCGACAGATGTTTTGTCATTTTTTCAACTTTTTAAAAATTTATAAACTTCATTTACAACTTCTTATGTTGTCCTGAGACAGGCTTATTCGTCTCCGGATAATAATCTCATGTGCGTCGAACTCAAAGAAATACAGACCTACTAGCATGTGTGGCCGCTTCGACAGCGCGGCCGAGACTGCCGTATTTGGCGCGCAAAAGCATGCGTTTCCCTTCCCCGCTACACCTCCCGCTACCCGCTGACTTCGTGGCTACCTCGTGCCCGCCAACGTCTGTCAACCCGTAGGAAGGTCGCGCACTAACTTGCCAAACTATAGTTCTAGCTACCTCCCTACTACATTCCAGTCTAATTAGTGTAGCCGTTCTGACCCGTAACATGTTTACTTAACATTTTTTAACAGTTTTTAGTAAATGTTAAAAAGTGCTAACAAAATGTTAACTCGTACAAACAAAAGATAACATGTCAATAAAAATATATAATTTCAGTGTGGGAGCACCACAACAAACCGCGCGATAAAGCAGATCTGCTCCTCCATCGCTGCTAGCAGAATTCGCCCCTCCGCGCTACGTAGCGGGACGCAGTGCAGTGTATATGGCCGCTAATTGGATAAATTGTTTCACTCAAAACTTTGTAGATACTATACGCGTATTTTCAAAAGTAGTAGCTAAGTAGGTAAGTACTTTATCTTATTTTAAATTTTAAGTAATTTGAAAAGAAAAGTACCTGTTGTAGGTAAGCCTAAATTGTTGTATATTCAGAACGCACTTATGCGATTGTGAACCAATGACGGCATTGAAATATTGGCGTGAAATTGTACTTTGTAGCAATTTAATTTGTAGTAACAATGTAAGTAGATTTATCTTTAAAATTTTATATTAATCGTAATCATTTTTGTTGCACGGAGAAGTTAAAAAATGATATTCGTAATAAGTTCCAAAACATAAAAAATAATTCTTGGCTACCTATTCAATATTTTCTAATCTTGATGTCGCCTAACGTAAAAATATTCTATAAATTTGGTAATACTGACAAAACAATACATCATTAACACATAAAATTAATCAAATTAATCTGTGGTTGTAAAGACTTAATTTACCTTTTAATCAGGGGTAAAGGGGTCCCTTTGCTATGAGATTGTAAAAGATTGCTTGTATGTTTTTAGGAGTAAAGTACTTCACATAAATTTGAATAAGGTAGTGAGTCATATTAACGAGGTTCTTTCATACAAACTGTTTTTTTTAAGTTTCATATGACTTAACAGTTATGTAAAGTATTTTAATCGATAGCTGATCGAACGGCGAGTATTTCATCAATACACGGCAGTTCTGAAATCAGCGGCTAACTTGCCCTAAATTCACGTGCTTACTCAGGAACAAGTAACTTTTGAAGCGTCTGACAGAAGCTTGGGCCCAAAAAAATTGTCTTATTCTTATGGTACGACCTTAAAATCATAAGTTTTCATTAAGACAATAAAAAAATCAGCTATTTAAAAATAAGTTACGTTACTTAGCTTTTGGTAACCTTCGACATCCGATACCTGCCAAACGTCCCTAGTTACAGTTACACAAATACGCGGGTGTTCAATGCACATGAGAAGCTATGGAGAACCTAAAGCTGTCTACGCACCAAAGCCCCCAGCTTTTTTGACAGCTGCCATTTGTATGACGTAAAGCCGCCAACCTAGCCCGGCGGCTTGCCGGCGGCTTTGGTGTGTAGATAGCATAAGATTTTATCTATTCTACTGTAAGTTAGGTCAGACACGTCCCGGGTCTTGGTCTATTACACTAAAACATAAAAAATGACTGTTTGCTTTAAACAAATATTTAAAAACAAGACATAGCAAATTTGCCTTTTTAATTATCGAAATCCACATGACATAAACTGCTTAGCTAAATTATAATGATTAATCACTACTCTACTCCCGCGCTTTGAAGTTTGATATAGTTTGACATAATTTGTGCTCTGTCACAGATATTTATTGATTCTGTCAATTATGTCAAATCATTGACACCACATATAACGACATTTTTAGAATAATACAAAGTCACTTCATGAAAATTGTTTTATTTAAATACAGGCAAAATTTATTACTCTTTTTGTATGTCAATTTTTTGATCTAAGTAAAACTACTACCGATTCATTACCTGTGTAGCCGAAAGGAAGAAACGGCAAGAAACCTTCGGCACAGGGCCCTACATTACGTTCAATTTATTTTTAAATTAATACATTTATACAGTCAGTGCTGCCTCCAAGAGCGAGAGAATCGCAACGATATATTTGTCCTGCCACGACATTTCCTAACTGATATTTTTATTCCACAACACGTCGTTAAGGAAATGCAGTGATATCGTCACGAGTCGCCGCGGGAACGCTGCGATTCCGTTGCAACTCGCTACGATACGTGGCGGACTTGCCGCGATTCTCTCACTCGTTGAGGCAGCTCTTACACATCACACTAATGACAGGCTCTATAATTGCGTTTTAATCTAAAATGCTTAATGTGCTCATCAATCCAAGACCTTAATGCTGATATTTTGGTATAGACCGCAGGAAATTCAGCCACAGCACAACCTTCACCCCACGAAACTACGCCAGCAAGTTTATTATTGTATACCATTGGACCACCGCTGTCACCCTGTGGAAATAAAAATTATAATTTTACATTTTTAGAACAAAGTTTGGCAGTTGTTCTACGGTATCGTTAAATGGTAATTCGATATTTATAATTAAATAATAATAATGAATTTTAACTGCTTATTAAACTGATCAAATGTAAAGTTACCTAATAGAGACACCTACTATATTATTTATTGTATCTACTGATAAGCTGACGAAAACTAGAAATTTTGTCCTTAAATATTGATCAGTTTAATTCAAATCAGTACAATCAAAAATACAAATGTGAATGTATCACTTAAATTTATTTATTTATTTTCATTATGTAATATGAACACTGTTTCAATACCTACAGATAATATTTATCAGACAGATATTTAATATCTTTCACTGTCTAAAACGTATTTTTAATGAAATAGAAATAGGTTTATCGGTCAGAAATTGTTATCTTTAGATTGTGAAACAGATCCTAAATATTGTTTATAAAAACGTTGAGCTTCTAATCTGTTTTGTGTGCGTCACGAATCTCAAATACTATGGATTGCTGGCACTGACCTATAAACGAGTGACTCTCAAAAGTTTAAGTACCCCTTCGCACTATGCGGTCAGCCGGACAGCTGACCGCATAGTGCGAATAGGCGAAGGGGCATAGTGCGAAGGTGCTAATAGTTTAGGCGGATGTACAAGTACACTACAAGCAGTTGAAACCCAACTACTAAAGCCGCGATGGCACGGTAAACTGTTGAAGCTCTCATGACTGCCCGAGCGGTCGCTTGTTCGGCAGCGAAGGAATGTCTATAGTTCATCACGTGGTCGGCGCTTCAAGCAGACGAAACTCAACTAATTGAAGCAGTCAGTGCACGGCTGCACTGAGGCTACCTACCCTTCACAAAATCTGTAACTATCTAGCTATGATCTATGCTTATAGGTATCTAGAATCATAATTATGAGAAAAATATATTTAAATCTATATATTTAAAAAGAATGACATACATAACAAACATTTTTCCCTCCAGTAGGTAGACCGGCACAAATCATTCTCGGTGTTATGAATTTGTTTATGGCGATGTAGGAGTCGTTGCAAACCTTGTGATTGACCTTAGGGATCTTTATCATTTGTAAGATTTTCGAGAACGGACCATTCTCCTAAGAAAAAAAAAAGGATTCTGGTTTATTTCAAAACTAAAGGCTGCTCCCGACTTCATATGCACAATATATATCTTGAAAAAAAAAACATAATATCTTAAAATTAGACTCTCACCAACCTACAGAACAAGCCGGATTTCGCCTTTCTTTCTCAACCACATAACACCTCAAAACACTGAATCAGATGATTGAAATGTACAATGAATTCCATAAACCAATATACACTGCATTCGTAGTATTTCGTAGACTACTCTAAGGCCTTTGACATTTTGTCTGTCTGACTTAAGATAAATCGTACAAAACTCAGGTTATGACCAAACAGCGCGAAAAGTAAGATCGGGGTAGATGGGCAAGAAACACACTACGTGGATGAGTACATTTACTTGGGCTAGACAGATTCTTTTGATTACAGACAAGGTAAGGAAATCGGTCGCCGCAACTAAAATTCCTAGAAAAGCTACTGGTCCATGAAACACTTTATGAAGGGGGATCTCCCTCTATGCCTCAAACGCAAACTCATCGACATGCGTATTCTGCCCAACTTAACCTATGGTGCTCAGACTTGGTCCTTGACAGAAGTCCAGAAGGCCAATGGAGCCTATGAGGTATAATATTGCCAATATAGGCCTATGTGCAGTCAGAAACTTTTGAATTATTTCGAAATTATTCCGATACTAAATTGTTTGTTATCATCATATCAAATATCATGCATATTCTTTCCTATCGGCCACTAATTAAAAGTCACCATAACTAACTTACGCTGATTCTCCCCCAGCCAGTCACAATAGTCTCTTCCCCATCAGCAATTTCTTCATGTTCATCAAGCATATGAATAGCGGCGATTTTATCACTGAACTCAAGAGGTTTGGAGAGCCACATTATTCCAATATCATTGTCTACTGTTTTTAATCCATCTACATTAAAGTCGGGATGCCAGAGTATTTCCCTAACTGGATATAACTCTCCTCCGGTTGTGCTGTATGAAGACCCTGCTCTGATTTGGAAGTCCGTTGCGTTGGCGCTGGAAAAGATAAGTCAGTTTTATGGTCGTGAGAGAAATTGATTAATATTTGTTATAAGTTTTGACAACAGATTTATAACATTCACATGTATTTTTAACAAGTACTTAATTTGTAGATGTAGACCCAAACACAGGCAAATACAGCATGCGTGTAGAACGCGAGTAAGAGCTGTATACTAGTGAATCAGGCCAAGTGCGAGTTGGACTTGCGCAGGAAGGGAAATGTGAATAGCTTCAAACAAAATACTCTGCCACTAGATCTGACCATAAAAACCCTGGAAAATTCATAACTAAGGAAACCAGAATCTTTGATATTTTATTACAAGATCTTTGGAAATCAAGTCTTTACAGATACAGCCTATCACATCGCACTGCTGGGCAAAGGACTCATTTATTGGTTCTGCCTATAGTTGCCTCCTGTTGAGCATAATGGTCTGTCTACATATATCCGAGCCGTGCCCGGGACGTATCCGGGCCGTGGCCCGTCCCGAGGGTAAACAATTCGTCGTCATGGCAACCGGACGCGTTGTGATAGACCTTAATCCTCACCAAGGTTTTTCTAGCGCGATCTGTGTATTGCTACCTGTATCTATCGAGACTCCGCGTTATTCACTAGATAATCTGTACACCTGGCAGGTGGCCGACCCACGCTGCGCTTGGTTGTGCGTGGTCTCCACTCTAGAACTTTTTTCCATTTTTTCTCTTTATCTATCAATATACGTTTTAATTAACTTACCCAATAATACAATGAGCAGCAGTTATAATAATATCCTTCGAGACAATAGTCCCACCGCCAGCAAAAAAACCTTTATACGAAAGAGCTACTTGGTAAGGAGCCTCTGTTATGTTAATATCGTGACCTCCAACTATCTCTACTCCTAATGACGGTGGTGTTGGAGTTGCCACTAAAAGAATTTTTTTAAAATTTATATCGATGAATTGTCTTTTAAATGAGGCCAGTTGTAGGCATCTACATTGACAAGAATTTTGATTACAACGAAGAGGTATTAAAACAAATGAATTAGGGGATTCAGTCAGACATTATAATAATAAATAAGTACATAAAATATTAAATAGGTACTTATAAATAATTAAATATCTAAAAAGACAGTGCAACTCAGCATAAGACTACTGCGAAGAAAAAACACACTTATTTTTCCTTGAGCCAATTTTTTCAATTCCATAAAATAAAATGACGGGACAGTCTAGGTGTATATTCTGGCATATATTTCATTTCTGAGCAGTGAGTTTTTTTTTATGCGCCCAGTAAGTTACATTGTCGTTTCAAAAGAAAAACAAAAATAATTTCAAATACGTTAAATACTTACCAACAATCCCAAATAAGGCGACAAACCACCATTTAATCATTTCGAACAATTGAATCAAATCAGTGATGCCAACAATCAAATGTCCTGTAATACAAATGCATTTATACCTGTAATTATTATTATTCTTCTGATCTTAACTAGCCTTTACTGGTGTCCTAAAGCTGAGCAAAGGCGTCTCTCCTCCTTCTCTACAATTTTCTCTGCCCAGTAATTTGTGAAGGTGTCCAGTTCATCTCGCCACATTTTCCGTGGTCTGCCGCGAGGTTTTTTGACGGTTGGCTGCCATTGGGTTGTTGTGATTGCCCAGAGATCGTTCAGCATGTAGCAGACGTGACCGACCCTATCCCAGGTATATTTTTATACATCTCTTTGTAGGAGGTGAAGAGCCCTCATCACACGAGCCTTAGTTAAGCGTGAAAGGAGGAATAGAATAGGAAGAGTTGAGGAATTTACAGGTGATGCGGCATGGCATGTATTTAATATTAGTAATAGTTGCATTCTGTAGTGTTTGAAGGATTGGATGTTTAGAATTTTGAGACTGACTTTCAGAATCTTAGATACGACACTTGTGGTTGAAAGTATGATTGGTACTATATTTACGGAGCGAGGTTCCCATTGAGTCGTTAATTCGATTGCTAAATCTTGATATTTACTACGTTTCTCGGATGTCGTGGATTGTATCTTGTGAGTGTTGGGATTGTAAACGTGTCTTTGATTTTATCATGTAGTGTTACGTCCGTTCTATTGGTAGTGGATAGTTTTATCTGTAATTATTGTTCTATTACCTGTATTACGGTGTTACCGTGAAATACTGAAATACGAAGCGAAAGGATTTGATAGATAATACGTTAAGGTGTGCGTCATGGAAAAATTTCAATCTCAGGTACAATTTTGTCAATTTGAGTGAGTGCGTTTTTAGACTAGTGCAACATGGACGAGCTTAGAAGCGCGTCAGTGCTCTTACGAGATAAGCGACTACAAAAGGCGCGCGTATACGCGAATAGAATCTGGATGAAGCGAATGAAGTTCTTTCGTAGCAATTACAGCGAAATACCTGCCCCGATGGGAGAAAGGCGTGTCGTGACAGATTGTATGAATATATTTGCAACCACTTACCTTATTTGCAAGGAATAGGATTTCACGGGATCACGGGGCTTGGAGCTTGTTATGGACAATGCAACTAGTAACTAAGTAATGGTACCTATATATATATACAGCCAGTACACGTGTCACTATCATAAGTGATAAGAATAGTTTATTTGACATTTTTGAAATGGAATAACTTAGTAATAAAGCGTCTTATCTAGAAAAGTCTTTAAATAATATTATGTTATTTATTGTTAGTTTATTTTAAAAATGTACATTTGTTCATATATAAACAGCTATATTGTAATTATATCATTGCTTCAGAGGCAATAAATGAGCAGGAAGTATCCTTTATCCTTCTCCTAGTTCTAGCTACTTCCCTACTACATTCCAGTCAAATTAGTGTAGCCGTTATGACCCGTAACAATTTGTTTACTTAACACTTTTTAACAGTTTTTAGTAAATGTTAAAAAATGCTAACAAATGTTAACTCGTACAAACAAAAGATAACATGTCAACGAAAACATATAATTGCAGTGCGGGAGCACCATAACAAACCACGCGATAAAGCAGATCTGCTCCTCCATCGCTGCTAGCAGAATTCGCCCCTCCGCGCTACGTGGCGGGACGCAGTGCAGTGTATATGGCCGCTAATTGGATAAATTGTTTCATCCAAATCTATGTAGATACTATACGCGTATTTTCAAAAGTAATAGCTAAGTAGGTAAGTACTTAATCTTATTTTAAATTTTAAGTTATTTGAAAAGAAAACTACCTATTGTAGGTAAGCCTAATTGTTGTATATTCAGAACGCACATAAGCGATTGTGAACCAATGACGGCATTGAAATATTGGCGCAAAAATGTACTTTGTAGCAATTTAATTTGTAGTAACAATGTAAGTAGATAACTTTAAAATTTTATGCAACTTTTGAAGCGTCTGACAGAAGCTTGGGCCCAAAAAATTGTCTTATTCTTATGGTACGACCTTTAAATCATAAGTATTCTTTAAGACAATAAAAAAATATTCTATAAATTTGGTAATACTGACAAAACAATACATCATTAACGCATAAAATTAATCAATTTAATCTGTGGTTGTAAAGACTTAATTTACCTTTTAATCGGGGGCAAAGGGGTCCCTTTGCTATGAGATTGTAAAAGATTGCTTGTATGTTTTTAGGAGTTAAGTACTTCACATAATTTTGAATAAGGTAGTGAGTCATATTAACAAGGTTCTTTTATACAAACTGTGTTTTTTAAACTTCATATGACTTAACAGTTATGTAAAGTATTTTAATCGATAGCTAATCAAACGGCGAGTATTTCATCTATACACGGCAGTTCTGAAATCAGCGGCTAACTTGCCCTAAATTCACGTGCTTACTCCGGAACAAGTAACTTTTGAAGCGTCTGACAGAAGCTTGGGCCCAAAAAAATTGTCTTATCCATATGGTACGACCTTAAAATCATAAGTATTCTTCAAGACAATAAAAATATCTGCTATTTAAAAATAAGTAAAGTTACTTAGCTTTTGGTAACCTTCGTCATCCTATACCTGCTAAACGTCCCTTGTTACAATTACACAAATACGTGAGTGTTCACGGCACATGAGAAGCCATGGAGAACCTAAAGCTATCTACACACCAAACCCGCCGGCTTTTTTGACTGCTGCCATTTGTATGACGTTGTTGTAATATAGCCTTTTTAGTAATAACTTAATCTAAACTTTGTGTTTAAAGAAATAATATTAATATTTGAAATTTCAAATTAAGATTGTGTCATAATATTGACACCATAATATTATTGTTTACATGTCATCACTTCAAAATAAGTCATCAAATAGTAAACACGTATATTTATCTACTACAATCCTTTGCCTTTTATTGCCAATATCCTTATATTTCAACAGACGTAAAGCCAACCTAGCTCGGCGGCTTGCCGGCGGCTTTGGTGTGTAGATGGCATAAGATTTTATCTATTCTACTGTAAGTTAGGTCAGACACGTCTCGGGTCTTGGTATATTACACTAAAACATGAAAAATGGCTATTTGCTTTATACAAATATTTAAAAACAAGGCATAGCAAATTTGCCTTTTTAATTATCGAAATTCACATGACATAAATTGCTTAGCTAAATTATAATGATTAATCACTACTCTACTCCCGCGCTTTGAAGTTTGATATAGTTTGAAATAATTTGTGCTCTGTCACAGATATTTATTGATTCTGTCAATGATGTCAAATCATTGACACCACATATTATAACGACATTTTTAGAATAATACAAAGTCACTTCATGAAAATTGTTTTATTCAAATACAGGCAAAATTCATTACTCATTTTGTATGTCAATTTTTTTATCTAAAATTACTACCGATTCACTACCTGTATAGCAGAGAGGAAGAAACGGCAAGAAATCTTCAGCACAGGCCCCTACGTTATGTTCAATAGATTTTTTTTAATTAACACACTTATTCAGTTAGGTGCTGCCTCCACAAGCGAGAGAATCGCGACGATATTATCGTCGTGCCACGTATTTCTTACACTCTCTATGGAGCCGTCTCCAAACGGCGATATTATTGCCGCAATGCGACGAGTGGCAACGAGCACGCGAAACATCATAACGTCGTCGCGAGCCTTTTGCGACTCGCAGCGGGCCCACTGTCATTTCCCATCTGATTTTTTTCTTCCACAACACGTCGTTAAAGAAACGCAGTGATATCGTCACGAGTCGCCGCGGGAACGCTGCGATTCCGTTGCGACTAGCGACGATACGTGGCGGACTTGCCGCGATTCTCTCACTCGTTGAGGCAGCTCTTACACATAACACTAATGACAGGCTCTAAAACTACGTTTCAATTTAAAATGCTTAATGTGCTCATCAATCCAAGACCTTAATGCTGATATTTTGGTATAGACCGCAGGAAATCCAGGTCTAGCACAACCATAACCCCACGAAACTACGCCAGCAAGTTTATTATTGTATACCATTGGACCACCGCTGTCACCCTGTGGAAATAAAAATTATAATTTTACATTTTTGGAACAAAGTTTGGCAGCTGTTCTACGGTATCGTTAAATTGTAATTCGATATTTATAATTAAATAATAATAATGAATTTTAACTGCTTATTAAACTGATCAAATGTAAAGTTACCTAATAGAGACACCTGCTGTATTATTTATTGTATCTTCTGATACTAACTGTCGAAAACTAGGAATTTTGTCCTTAAATATTGATCATTTTAATTCAAATCAGTACAATCAAAAATACAAATGTGAATGTATTAGTTAAATTGATTTATTTCTATTCATTATGTAAAATGAACACTGTTTCAATACCTACAGATAATATTTATCTTACAGATATTTAATATCTTTCACTGGTTAAAACGTATTTTTAATGAAATAGAAATAGGTTTATCGGTCAGAAATTGTTATCTTTAGATTGTGAAACAGATCCTAAATATTGTTTATAAAAACGTTGAGCTTCTAATCTGTTTTGTGTGCGTCACGAATCTCAAATACTATGGATTGCTGGCACTGACCTATAAACGAGTGACTCTCAAAAGTTTAAGTGCCCCTTTGCACTATGCGGTCAGCCGGACAGCTGACCGCATAGTGCGAAGCGGCGAAGGGGCATAGTGCGAAGGCGTTAATAGTTTAGTCGGAAGTACAAGTACACTACAAGCAGTTGAATCCCAACTACTAAAGCCGCGATGGCACGGTAAACTGTTGAAGCTCTCATGACTGCCCGAGCGGTCGCTTGTTCGGCAGCGAAGGAATGTCTATAGTTCATCACGTGGTCGGCGCTTCAAGCAGACGAAACTCAACTAATTGAAGCAGTCAGTGCACGGCTGCACTGAGGCTACCTACCCTTCACGAAATCTGTAACTATCTAGCTATGATCTATGCTTATAGGTATCTAGAATCATAATATGAGAAAAATATATTTAAATCTATATATTTAAAAAGAATGACATACATTACAAACATTTTTTCCTCCAGTAGGTAGACCGGCACAAATCATTCTCGGTGTTATGAATTTGTTTATGGCGATGTAAGAGTCGTTGCAAACCTTGTGATTGACCTTAGGGATCTTTATCATTTGTAAGATTTTCGGGAACGGACCATCCTCCTAAGAGAAAAAAAAGGATTTTGGTTTATTTCAAAACTAAAGGCTGCTCCCGACTTCATATGCACAATATACATTATATCTTGAAAAAAAAAAACATAATATTAAGATATTTTTTTTAGACTCTCACCAACCTACAGAACAAGCCGGATTTCGCCTTTCTTTCTCAACCACAGAACACCTCAAAACATTGAATCAGATGATTGAAATTGACAATGAATTCAGAAAACTCATATACACTGCGTTCGTAGTATTTTGTAGACTACTCTTTAGGCCTTTGACAGTTTGTCTGTCTGACTTAAGATTAATCGTACAAAAACTCAGGTTATGACCAAACAGAACTAGAACTTTTCATCATAAACCCTGGCAATTAAAAAATAAATAAATATATACATAGCAAGCTGTGTTTGCCTGTTATTGGTTCTACGTCGAACCATAATTTATAACCTTAATTTACGCTAAGAATCGATGTAAACCTGTTGGCAAACCTATTAAATAAATAAACAGCGCGAAAAGTAAGATCGGGGTCGATGGGCAAGAAACACACTACGTGGATGAGTACATTTACTTGGGCTTTAGAGATTCTTTTGATTACAGACAAGGCGAAGGAAATCGATCGCCACATCTAAAATTCCTAGAAAAGCTACTGGTCCATGAAACACTTTATGAAGGGGGATCTCCCTCTATGCCTCAAACGCAAACTCATCGACATGTGTATTCTGCCCAACTTGTCCTATGGTGCTCAGACTTGGTCCTTGACGGAAATCCAGAAGGCCAATGGAGCCTATGAGGTATAATATTGCCAATATAGCCCTATGTACGTACAGTCAGAAACTTTTGAATTATTTCGAAATTTTCCCATACTAAATTGTTTGTTATCATCATATCAAGTATCATGCATATTCTTTCCTATCGGCCACTAATTAAAAGTCACCATAACTAACTTACGCTGATTCTCCCCCAGCCTGTCACAATAGTCTCTTCCCCATCAGCAATTTCTTCATGTTCATCAAGCATATGAATAGCGGCGACTTTATCACTGAACTCAAGAGGTTTGGAGAGCCACATTATTCCAATATCATTGTCGGCTGTTTTTAATTCTTCTAAATTAAAGTCTGGATGCCAGAGTGTTTCCCTAACTGGATATAACTCTCCTCCGGTTGTGTTGTATGAAGACCCTGCTCTAATTTGGAAGTCCGTTGCGTTGCGGCTGGAATAGATAAGTCAATTTATGGTCGTGAAAGTGACAAAAGATTTACAACATTTACATGTATTTTCTACAAGTACTCAATTTGTAGATGTAGACTCAAACACATGCAAATACAGCATGCGTGAAGAACGCGAGTAAGAGCTCTATACTAGTGAATCAGGCCAAGTGCGAGTTGGACTTGCGCAGGAAGGAAAATGTAAATAGCTTCAAACAAAATACTCTGCCACTAGAGCTGACGATAAAAACCCTGGAATATTCATAACTAAGGAAACCAGAATCTTTCATGTTTTATTACAAGATCTTTGGAAATCAAGTCTTCAAGATACAGCCTATCACATCGCACTGCTGGGCAAAGTACCCATTTATTAGTTCTGCCTATAGATGCCTCCTGTTGAGCATAATGGTCTGTCTACATATATTCGAGCCGTGCCCGGGACGTGTCCGGGCCGTGGCCCGTCAGGAGGGTAAACAATTCGTCGTCATGGCAACCGGACGCATTGTGATAGAACTTAATCCTCACCAATGTTTTTCTAGCGCGATCTGTGTATTGCTACCTGTATCTGTCGAGACCCCGCGTTATTCACTAGATAATTTGTACACCTGGCAGGTGGCCGACCCACGCTGCGCTTGGTTGTGCGTGGTCTCCACTCTAGAACTTTTTTCCATTTTTTCTCTTTATCTATCAATATACGTTTTAATTAACTTACCCAATAATACAATGAGCAGCAGTTATAATAATATCCTTCGTGACAATAGTCCCACCGCAACGAAAAAAACCTTTATACAAAAGAGCTACTTGGTAAGGAGCCTCTGTTATGTTGATATCATGACCGCCAACTATCTCAACTCCTAATGACGGTGGTGTTGGGGTTGCCACTTAAATATTTTTTTTAATTTTTTATCGATGAATTGTCTTTTAAATGAGGCCAGTTGTAGGCATCTACATTGACAAGAATTTTGATTGCAACGAAGAGGTATTAAAACAAATGAATTAGGGGATTCAGTCAGACATTATAATAATAAATAAGTACATAAAATATTAAATAGGTACTTATAAATAATTAAATATCTAAAAAGACAGTGCAACTCGGCGTAAGACTTCTATGCACAAAAAAAACACACTTATTTTTCCTTGAGCCAATTTTTAACCCCATATAATAAAATGACGCGGCAGTCTAGGTGTATATTCTGGCATATATTTCATTTCTGGGCAGTGAGTTTTTTTATAAGCCCAGTAAGTTACATTGTTGTTTCAAAAGAAAAACAAAAATAATTTCAAATACGTTAAATACTAACCAACACTCCCAAATAAGGCGACAAACCACCATTTAATCATTTTGAACAATTAAATCAAATCAGTGATGCCAACAATCAAATGTCCTGTAACACAAATGCATTTATGCCTGTAATTATTATTATTCTTCTGATCGTATCTAGCCTTAACTGGTGCCCCACAGTTGGGCAAAGGCGTCTCTCCTCCTTCTCTACAATTTTCTCTGCCCAGTAATTTGTGAAGATGTCCAGTTCATCTCGCCACCTTTTCCGTGGTCTGCCGCGAGGTTTTTTGACGGTTGGCTGCCATTGGGTTGTTGTGATTGCCCAGAGATCGTTCAGCATGTAGCAGACGTGACCGACCCTATCCCAGGTATATTTTTATACACCTCTTTGTAGGAGGTGAAGAGCCCTCATCACACGAGCCTTAGTTAAGCGTGAAAGGAGGAATAGAATTGGAAGAGTTGAGGAATTTACAGGTGATGCGGCATGGCATGTATTTAATATTAGTAATAGTTGCTTTCTGTAGTGTTTGAAGGATTGGATGTTTAGAATGTTGAGACTGACTTTCAGAATCTTGGGTACGACACTTGTGGTTGAAAGTATGATTGGTACTATATTTACGGAGCGAGTTTTCCATTGAGTCGTTAATTCGATTGCTATATCTTGATATTCACCAAGTTTCTCGGATGTCGTGGATTGTATATTGTGAGTGTTGGGGATCGCAAACGTGTCTTTGATTTTATCATGTAGTGTTACGTCCGGTCTATTGGTAGTGGATAGTTTTATCTGTAATTATTGTTCTATCCTATTACCTGTATTACGGTGTTACCGTGAAATACTGAAATACGAAGCGAAAGGATTTGATAGATAATACGTTAAGGTGTGCGTCATGGAAAAAATTCAATCTCAGGTACAATTTTGACAATTTGAGTGAGTGCGTTTTCAGACTAGAGCAACATGAACGAGCTTAGAAGCGCGTCAGTGCTCTTTCGAGATAAGCGAGTACAAAAGGCGAATAGAATCTGGATGAAGGGAATGAAGTTCTTTCGTAGCAATTACAGTGAAATACCTGCCCCGATGGGAGAAAGGCGTTTCGTGACAGATTGTATGAATATAATTGCAACCACTTACCTTATTTACAAGAAATAGGATTTCACGGGATCACGGGGCTTGGAGCTTGTTATGGACAATGCAACTAGTAACTAAGTAATGGTATATATATACAGCCAGTACACGTGTCACTATCGTAAGTGATAAGAATAGTTTATTAGACATTTTTGAAATGGAATAACTTAGTAATAAAGCGTCTTGTCTAGAAAAGTCTTTAAATAATATTATGTTATTTATTGTTAGTTTATTTCAAAAATGTACGTTTGTTCATATATTATACAGGGTGTAACAGAAAGGGTATATAAAGCCGAAACACATGTTCATTGGAGAAAGTTGTTCAGTTTCATGAGGACTACCGCTGTGTTTCAACTTTATATAGCCTTTCTGTTACACCCTGTATAAACAGTTATATTGTAATTATATCATTGCTTCAGAGGCAATAAATGAGCAGAAAGTATCCTTTATCCTTCTCCTAGTTCTAGTTACCTCCCTACTACATTCCAGTCAAATTTGTGCAGCCGTTCTGACCCGTAACATGTTTACTTAACATTTTTTAACAGTTTTTAGTAAATGTTAAAAAGTGCTAACAAAATGTTAACTCGTACAAATAAAAGATAACATGTCAATAAAAATATATAATTTCAGTGTGGGAGCACCACAACAAACCGCGCGATAAAGCAGATCTGCTCCTCCATCGCTGTTAGCAGAATTTGCCCCTCCGCGCTACGCGGCGGGACGCAGTGCAGTGTATATGGCCGCTAATTGGATAAATTGTTTCATCCAAAACTATGTAGCAATGCTCTTTTGTGCAATAAAGAATATTTGTATTGTATTGTATTGTAGATACTATACGCGTATTTTCAAAAGTAGTAGCTAAGTAGGTAAGTACTTAATCTTATTATAAATTTTAAGTTATTTTAAAAGAAAACTACCTATTGTAGGTGTTTTATATCCAGAGCCTAATGTGTTGTATATTCAGAACGCACATAAGCGATTGTGAACCAATGACGGCATTGAAATATTGGCGCAAAAATGTACTTTGTAGCAATTTAATTTGTAGTAACAATGTAAGTAGATAACTTTAAAATTTTATATTAATCGTAATCATTTTTGTAGCACGGAAAAGTTAAGAAATGATATTCGTAATAAATTCAAAAACATAAAAAATAATTTCTGGCTACCTATTCAATATTATATACTTGATGTGGCCTAACGTAGAAATATTCTATAAATTTGGTAAAATTGACAAAACAATACATCATTAACCCATAAAATTAATCAAATTAATTTGTGGTTGTAAAGACTTAATTTACCTTTTAATCGGGGGTAAAGCTGAAGCTGCTATGAGATTGTAAAAGATTTCTTGTATGTGGGTGTTTCTTCGATTTGGGATTCTTTAGTTGATTCCACTGGTAAAATTTAAATATTATTTTATTTTTAAATTGAGAATAAAATTACAAATTAGAGAGGTCAATAAACAAATATTTTGAATAGGCACTCATTTCTTATGTATGGATCCAAAGATATTTGATGTTAAAAATTTACGCCCAGGGGAATCAATAATAATGCAATATAAAGTATAAAAAAGTTTCAATTTTGTTAAATAAAATTAAAAACAGTTAACGTACCTTCGAATTTAGGCTTTAAAAGGTTATTGGGTATTAATACAAGTTGCTGTGAAGTTGCTAATTCAAAATCTTTAAATAGGTGGCCGAGCTTTGAAACGTCCTCCCTTAATGTGGAAAACTGTTTTTTTAATAATATCAAACATTATTACACATAACGCTATTTTTAGAAATCAATATAAACCGTTATTTAAGCAAACTGTATGATTTTATTAGTATGGTCTGGTCATTAAACCAGTGGAATCAAGCCAGTGGAAGCAAGAAATATCGGTTTTTGTCGTTTTACATAAATTGGATTTAACTAGCGTAATGATGTTTCCAGGCTAGATAATGGGCACCCATGCACTTATTCATAGCTATATCAAGCTAGTCTTGTAGTACAAAATTAATAAGAAAACATGAACATAGTAATCAATGATCGTACAGAACAAAGCCAGGGGAATCAGATACTTATCTTTGTATTTCGTGAATGGTACAACTTCACGCATAATCTACCCCCTCGATACATAAAATGCATCTCACAGTTCGCGTGAAAATAGGCAGCGCCTATCCAAATGGCTCGACTAGGGTCGTATGCGCGATTTAGTGACGTGCCAAGGTAATCACACTTTAGTGCCGGACAAAATTAAAATGACTCGAGAAATTCAGTTAATTGTAAAATACGTGTAAAATTTATTATGATGCGTAATAATTAACTATTCTATAATAAAATAAAAACATGTATGAATCTTTAAGTATATATGATAAAAAGATTTTTAAGGTTTTCTGAATAAATCGGGAGAGCGGACACGTCAGTGGAATCAATTTTTAGGGCTTTGAACTATTTTTTAAATACCTTTCGATTTGAATTCATGTATTATTTTTATTTTCCCAAGTAGATAACACCTTTATCTATAGTTTAAAACATATTTTATTGACTTTATAATTTGAAACGTAGGATTTAAGCCCCCGGACATCAAAATTCTCGATTCTGAAGATTCACCCATGTTTTTAGGAGTAAAGTACTTCACATAATTTTGAATAAGGTAGTGAGTCATATTAACGAGGTTTTTCATACAAACTGTGTTTTTTAAACTTCATATGACTTAACAGTTATGTAAAGTATTTCAATCGATAGCTAATCAAACGGCGTGTATTTCATCTATACACGGCAGTTCTTAACCCGGCGTCATGGGGGTGGAAAAGTGTTACACGGGCGTTGGGGTGGGTCTTCAGACCCGTTCATTAATGTCAAATATTCCAATAGTTTATAAATAATAAAGTTATTATTTATTCGTGTTTAGTTTTTTTGGTATTTCTGTAAATAAATGAAACACAAATATCATACTAAATTATGCTTTATTTATATTATTAGAATTTTTAAAAAAGAACGACAAATATCAACAAAATTTTTCTCTTTCACTTAAATGTAATTATATTATTAATTAACAATCAGCCTTAAAGTTTTAATGGCACTTTTTTATAGAAAACTAAATTAACTTTAGAAAAAAAAAGAAATTAATCACTTTAATCATTATCTTTGTTACAGTCAGCACAGAAAGGTACTATATGTTCTACATAGATATATTTGTTGCAACTCTCGCAATCAATTCGCTTTAATTTCGCTTTCAATTCAATCATAGTACATTCTTTTATATGGGTGTACTTAGATAAATTAGTACATGAAGCTATTTTAGGCAGAATGCGTGCATTAGTATGCATAAGTATGATTTGCAGCATCCTCTGTAATCCTCTGTAATGAAAAGGTTCCAGCATTCCATTTCAGACATCGCTGATTTTGCTTCTGGTACTACACCTGGCAATTGATGGATTATGTTTTCAGTTCTGGTTCTGACATTTTGTCGAAAAGGCTTCTTATACCACATTGTACCGTCTTTGCCACGATAAAAGCCCGAAGAACCCTCACGGTATGCATTTGAAGAACTAGACGATCCGGATGTACACTGCTCCTCTCGCGAATGATTTCTTTGCAATAAAGTAGCCAATGGAATATCATCATCAGAATCTGAGATATCTTGTTCTGTGTCACTAGGATTACTACGCTCACTCAAGTGATCTTCTTCGGCACACCCATTCTGGTCTGACAACTCATAATCAGAGTCAGATTCTTCTAAAATTGCAAGAATACGCTGTCGTTCCGCCTCTTCTCGATCCATTTTTTATAAGTACCTACAAAAAATACAAAAAAAATAAGGTAAACTGTTATATCAGCAACCAAAATTGTAAAAAACAATAAAAAAAATGGCGTGAAATTGTTACACTGACTGCGAGGATGGGTCTCACATACCTTATTCAACTTTGTGCACCTGTAACTCCGACTGCGGCTGTGCCACGACTAATGTTTTGCTTGCGACGCAAAGAACAACTCAATAGCTCCAGCTATTGAGAAGAACGGCAACGTTGCATGCATAGTAACCGAACTAGAAGCGAAATAAAATGTGACGGGTCGCACAGACCCCACCCCCATGACGCCGGGTTAAATCAGCAGCTAAGTTGCCCTAAATTCACGTGCTTACTCCGGAACAAGTAACTTTTGAAGCGTCTGACAGAAGCTTGGGCCCAAAAAACTTGTCTTATTCTTACCTTAAAAACTAAAACCCGCCTACGGAAAACCTGCGATCTTAAAAGTAAAAAACAAGAAATAATTCTTGTCTTCTTAACTAGGTACCCCATAAATGCACAGACGTAGCGATTTTCAGAGGAAAGCCGTGGTCGTATGCCTCTGTGCCTTGATATTAATAACCGTGCAATGTCGGTACCTGTTTAACCTACCTTTGCAATAAGTAGGTATCAATTGCTTGCAGGCAGCCATTTATAGTTATATGGAGGCATACGACCACGGCTTTCCTCTGAAAATCGCTACGTCTGTGCATTTATGGGGTACCTAGTTAAGAAGACAATAATTATTTCTTGTTTCTTACATTTAAGATCGCAGGTTTTCCGTAGGCGGGTTTTAGTTTTTAGAACTTATTTTTTATTTCAAACTTTTTAGTTAAACCAGTCATAACTACATACCTACTACAGAACTCATACAAACACATACATTACCACTATTCAAACTCCATGTTACACTTTCAATCTATCTTTTCATGTTAACATATTGTACTAGCGGGCACCCGCGACTTCATAGTCATCTACACCACAGTTACTTTTCAAAGTGGACAGAATGCAACGAGATAATAATTATAGGGTAACAGTCCTAAAATACTGAATTTCTTTTGATAAAGTTCATAACACTAAATAACTACACAAAAAGTACCTAGATAGGTAGGTACCTACTTTTGAGCAGATGCTCAACGCTTTCCTGGACCAAAGTAAGTAGCTTAATCCGTTTCGGATAGGTATGAGTGTGGATCAAAGATGCCTGTTATTTTATTTTTACGAGGCGCTGTGCCCCCAAAGCCCCCCTACACACTGATAATCTGTCCATAGTACGAGTATATGTTAAAAGTATCTATTTCCTTATTGCAGCGGGGGGCTGCGTCCCCCCAAACTGACACAATGACTATTTTGTCCACAGTAGAGTTCAAGAAGTGTTTCGTTTAGTTTGGCGGGGGGCTGCGCCCCCCAAACCCCCCCCATACAGTGACAACTTTGTCCAGTATAGTTCCAGAAGGTTTTGTTTCATTCCGGCGAGGGTCTGCGCCCCCCAAACCCCCCTACACAGTGAGTACTTTATCCATAGTAGAGTTCAAGAAGTGTTTCGTGTCTTTTGGCGTTAATCAAACCCCTCCCACACAGTGACAACTTTATCTAGAAGAATTCAAGAAGTGTTTTGTTTAATTTTGGCGGGGGGGCTGCGCACCCCAAACCCCCCTACACTGTGACTGCTTCATCCATAGTAGAGTTCAAGAAGTGTTTCGTGTCTTTTGGCGGGGGGCTGCGCCCTTCAAACCCCTCCTATACAGTGACTATTTTGTCCATAGTAGAGTATATGTTAAAAGTATCTATTTCTTTATTTTGGCGGGGGGCTGCGCTCCCCAAACCCGCCTACACAGTGACTACTTTATCCATAGTAGAGTTCAAGTAGTGTTTCGTGTTTTTGGCGGGGGGCTACGCCCCCCAAACCCCCCCACACAGTAACAACTTTGTCTAGTTGAATTCAAGAAGTGTTTTATTTAATTTTGGCGGGGGGCTGTGCCCCCCAAACCCCCCTATACTGTGACTACTTTATCCATAGTAGAGTTCAAGAAGTGTTTTGTGTCTTTTGGCGGGGGGCTGCGCCCTTCAAACCCTCCCTACACAGTGACAACTTTATTTAGTAGAGTTCAAGAAGTGTTTTGTTTAATTTTGGCGGGGGGCTGCGCTCCCCAAACCCCCCTACACTGTGACAACTTTATCCAAAGTAGAGTTCAAGAAGTGTTTCGTGTCTTTAGGCGGGGGGCTGCGCCCTTCAAACCCCCCCTACACAGTGACTATTTTGTCCATAGTAGAGTTCAAGAAGAGTTTTGTTTCATTTTGGCGGGGGGCTGCACCACACAAACTTTCCTACACACTGACTACTTTGTTCATAGTATGAATGTGAGTTCAAGAAGTCTTGTATTTTATTTAAAACTTAAATTTTAAGACACGCTTTACAAATTAAAATCACTACTTGAACTCATGATAATAAACAACTTTGAATGGGATCTTGGTCAGAGTCTAATAATGTTTGCTTTTTCGTACAAGTTACGTGTGCAAAATGTACCTATTGAGGGACCGAAAATGTTTGAATGCCAACAAAGTTGATTCCATAGGTAGTACAAGTTGTAGGTAATTTAGCTTAAAACTAGCCAAAACAGTCAACATAATTCTGAAAAGGCCTGATTTGGCAAGCTGTAGGTAAGTAATCAGTAGTTTCGAAGTAATTATGATAGAAAATACAAGACGTTAAAAGACATATTTACAAGTAAAACCGCGTGCTAAAACCTAGTGATATATATTATATTTGGAATGTACTCGCTGAGCCCTCTCATTTTATACCCCACACATTATCCTTGGTAAAATTTAATATTTTTCGTCGCGACTTCTTGTCCACTAGTTTACACGCAAATCCGTGCGCAAAACCTAGTGATATATATATTTTTGGAATGTACTCGCTGAGCTCTTGAATTTGATAACCCACACAACACCCTTTTCAAACTTTTATTTTTTTCTTCGTGACTTTTTGCCCACTAGTGGGCAAAGTATTGAACTTATTGCAAAACTAGGTATCCTATATCACCCGCCGTATTATTACAAATCTTTTGACACCTCATTCATTAAAATCGGTTCAGTAGTTTAGACGCTACGGTGGAACATATATACATACATACAAACAAACATACATACATACATACATAGACTGCCAAAAACATTACCCTTCCTTTTGGCTTTGCCGTAGTCGGGTAAAAAGACCTGGCTCCACTGAAAATCAGCGTCATGTCATTGTATAGTGACATGACAAATGCTGAGTGGAGTCCTTTTACCAGTTCTATCTCTGTCTGTTCCTTGTTTTAATGTTTTTTTACCCGACTACGGCAAAGCCAAAAGGAAGGGTAATGTTTTTGGCAGTCTATGTATGTATGTTTGTATGTATGTATGTATGTTCTACCGTAGCGTCTAAGCTACTGAACCGATTTTAATGAATGAGGTGTCAAAAGATTCGTAATAATACGGCGGGTGACATAGGATACCTAGTTTTGTCATAAATTCAATACTTTGCCCACTAGTGGGCAAGAAATCATGATGAAAAAAATAAAAGTTTGCAAATGGTGTTGTGTGGGATATCAAAATCAAGAGCTCAGCGAGTACATTCCAAAAATTTATAATATCACTAGGTTTTGCGCACGGATTTGCTTGTAAACTAGTGGACAAGAAGTCGCGACGAAAAATATTAAATTTTGCAAAGGATAATGTGTGGGGTATCAAATGAGAGGGCTCAGCGAGTACATTCCAAATATAATATATATCACTAGGTTTAGCACGCGGTTTTACTTGTAAATAAGTATGTGTTTTAACGTCTTGTCTTTTCTATCATAATTACTTAGTACTTACCTACAGCTTGCCAAATTAGGCCTTTTTAGAATTATGTTGACTGTTTTGGCTGGTTTTAAGCTAAATTACCTACAACTTTTTCTACGGATCCAACTTTGTTGGCATCCAAAAATTTTCGGTCCCTCAATTGGTACATTTTGCAGGCGTAACTTGTACGAAAAAGCAAACATTTTTGGACTCTGACAAAGTTATTCCCATATTCAAAGTTGTTTATTATCATGAGTTCAATTTGTAATTCGTGTCTTAAAAGGGAAATTTGAAATAAAATAAAAAACTTTATGAACTCACACTCATACTATGAACAAAGTAGTCAGTGTGTAGGGAGGTTTAGGGGGCTGCGCCCCCCGCCAAAATAAAACAAAATACTTCGTGAACATTACTGTGGACAAAGCAAATATTTTTGGACTGACAAAGTTGATCCCATATTAAAAGTTGTTTATTATCATGAGTTCAATTAGTGATTTCAATTTCTAAATCGTGCCTTAAAAGGGAAGTTTGAAATAAAATAAAAGACTTTAAGAACTAACACTCATACTATGAAAGTAAGTGTGTCGGAGGGTTCGGGAGGGGCAGCCCCCGCCAAAATAAAACAAAATACTTCTAAAACTCTACTGTGTGTAGGGGGTTTGGGGAGCGGTAGCCCCCGGCCAAAGTAAAACAAAACACTTCTTGAACTCTACTGTGGACAAAGTAGTCTTTGTGGGGGGTGGTTTGGGGGGCGTAGCCCCCCGTCAACATAAAACAAAACACTTCTTGAACTCTACTGTGAACAAAGCGGGCATCGTGTAGGGGGGTGGGGGGGGGGGCTAAATAATCAAATAGATTTTTAAACATACACTCGTACTATAGACAAAGTTATTAGTATGTTGGAGGGCTTTGGGGGCGCAGCGCCCCGCTGAAGTAAAATAAAAGGCATCTTTAATCCACACGCATACGTAAAGAGAGCTATCTAAAACGAATTATACAATACGCTGCTTACTACGGACAAGGATTACGTTGAGTGTAGTTATTTAGTGCTATGTATGTTATCAAAAAATTTTAGGCTTGCTATACCCCATATTATCACGTTGCATTCTGTCCATCTCGAAAAGTAATTGCGGTGTAGGTGACTCTCTAACAAATGTACGAGAAATCGCGGATGACCAGTTGTCATATAATTAAATGTGTTTGTAGAGTTCTGTAGTATGTTTTTACGTAGTTATCACTGGTTTAACTAAAAAGTGTGAAATAAAAAATAAGTTCTAAAAACTAAAACCCGCCTACGGAAAACTTGCGATCTTAAAAGTAAGAAATAAAAAATAAGTTCTAAAAACTAAAACACGCCTACGGATAACTTGCGATCTTAAAAGTAAGAAATAAGAAATTATTCTTGTCTTCTTACCTACCCAATAAGTGCACAGGCGTAGTGATTTTCAAAGGATAGCCGTGGTCGTATGGCTCTTTGCCTTGATATTAATTTACGTGCAAGTGTGCAAGTGTGGAAACTGTATACTATAATAGTTTTATAAATTGCGTGCTGGCTACCATTATTATATGGAGGCATACGACCACGGCTATCCTCTGAAAAACGCTACGTCTGTGCATTAATGGGGTAGTTAAGAAGACAAGATTTATTTCTTGTTACACGACTACGGCGAAGCCAAAAGAAAGTGTAATGTGTTTGGCAGTCTATGTATGTTTGTATGTATGTATGTTCCACCGTAACTTCTAAAATACTGAACCGATTTTAATGAATGAGGTGTCAAAAGATTCGTAATAATACGGCGGGTGACATAGGCTATACAGATTTGCAATAAGTTAAATACTTTGCCCACTAGTGGGCAAAAAGTCACGATGAAAAAAATAAAAGTTTGAAAATGGTATTGTGTGGGATATCAAATTCAAAAGCTCAGTGAGTACATTCCAAAAATATATACGTACACTAGGTTTTTTGCACGCATTTGCTTTTAAACTAGTGGACAAAAAGTCGCGACGAAAAATATAAAATTTTGCAAAGGATAAAATGTGGGATATCAAATGAAAGGGCTCAGCGACTACATTCCAAAAAATATATATCAGAAGGTTTTACGCGCGGTTTTTCTTGTAAATGTGTGTTTTTACGTATTGTCTCTTCTATCATAAATTACTTCGAAACTACTGATAAGATACCTACAGCTTGCAGGCCTCCTTAGAACTATGTTGACTGTTTTGGCTCGCTTAAGTTAAATTACCTACAATTTTTACTACGGAACCAACTTTAATGGCATTCAAAAATTGTCGGTCCTTCAACAGGTTCATTTTGCACACAGCAAAAAAATGATGTATTTCATACGGTAAAAAACAATATTCAAAGTTGTTAATAATCATGAGTTGAATTAGTGATTTTAGTTTTTAGACCGGATCTTAAAAGGGAAGTTTGGAATAAAATAAAAGACTTCTTGAGCTCATACTCATACTCATACAACAATAAGTAGGGGTAAAGTAATTTATGGCCAAAATAATATGAAATACTTCTTGAACTCTACTATGGACAAAGTAGGCACTATGTGGGGGGTTTGGGGGGCACAGCTCCTGCCAAAATTAAACACCACCTGAACTCTACTATGGACAAAGCACTCGCTATGTGGGGGGGGATTGGGGGGCGCAGCCCCCCGTCAAAATTAAACACCACCTGAATTCTACTATGGACAAAGTAGTGACTATATGGGGGGTTGTGGGGGGCGCTGCCTCCGCCAAAATAAAACACCACCTGAACTCTACTATGGACAAAGTAGGCACAATGTGGGGGGCTTGGGTAGCGCAGCTCCCCGTCAAAATTAAACACCACCTGAACTCTACTATTGACAAAGTAGTGACTATGTGGGGGGTTGTGGGGGGCGCTGCCTCCGCCAAAATAAAACACCACCTGAACTCTTCTATGGACAAAGTAGGCACAATGTGGGGGGTTTGGGGGGCGCAGCCCCCCGTCAAAATTAAACACCACCTGAACTCTACTATGGACAAAGTAGTGACTATGTGGGGGGTTGTGGGGGGCGCTGCCTCCGCCAAAATAAAACACCACCTGAACTCTACTATGGACAAAGTAGGCACAATGTGGGGGGTTTGGGGGGCGCAGCTCCTGCCAAAATTAAACACCACCTGAACTCTACTATGGACAAAGTAGTGACTATGTGGGGGGTTTTGGGGGGCGCTACCTCCGCAAAAATAAAACACCACCTGAACTCTACTATGGACAAAGAAACCACTGTGTAGGGGGGTTTGGGGGGCGCAGCCCCCCGTCAAAATTAAACACCACCTAAACTCTACTATGGACAAAGTAGTGACTATGTGGGGGGTTGTGGGGGGCGCTGCCTCCGCCAAAATAAAACACCACCTGAACTATACTATGGACAAAGTAGGCACAATGTGGGGGGTTTGGGGGGCGCAGCTCCTGCCAAAATTAAACACCACCTGAACTCTACTATGGACAAAGTAGTGACTATGTGGGGGGTTTTGGAGGGCGCTACCTCCGCAAAAATAAAACACCACCTGAACTCTACTATGGACAAAGTAGTCACTATGTGGGGGGGTTTGGGGGCGCAGCCCTCCGCCAAAATTAAACACCACCTGAACTCTACTATGGACAAAGAAACCACTGTGTAGGGGGGTTTGGGGGGCGCAGCCCCCCGCGTAAATTATACACCACCTGAACTCTACTATGGACAAAGTAGGCACTATGTGGGGGGTTTGGGGGGCACAGCTCCTGCCAAAATTAAACACCACCTGAACTCTACTATGGACAAAGCACTCGCTATGTGGCGGGGTTTGGGGGGCGCAGCCCCCCGTCAAAATTAAACACCACCTGAACTCTACTATGGACAAAGTAGTGACTATGTGGGGGGTTGTGGGGGGCGCTACCTCCGCAAAAATAAAACACCACCTGAACTCTACTATGGACAAAGTAGGCACCATGTGGGGGGTTTTGGGAGGGCGCAGCTCCTGCCAAAATTAAACACCACCTGAACTCTACTATGGACAAAGTAGTCACTATGTGGGAGGGTTTGGGGGGCGCAGCCCCCCCCCCAAATTAAACACCACCTGAACCCTTCTATGGACAGAGTAGTCACTATGTAGGGGGTTTGGGGGGCGCAACCCCCTGCCAAAGTTAATCACCACCCGAACTCTACTATGGACAAAGTAGTGACTATGTAGGGGGTTTTGGGGGCGCAGCCCCCCGCCAAAATCAAACACCACCTGAACTCTACTATGGACAATGTAGTCACTATGTGGGGAGGTTTGGGGGGCGCAGCGCGCCTCTAAAATATAATAAAAGACATCTTCAATCCACACTCATACGTAAAAAGCACTATCCAAGACGACTTACGATACACAAGGAAAGCGTTGAGCAGATACCTAATTTTTATCTAGTTTTTTCAGTGTTATGCTACAAATGAATTTGCAATATTTTAGGATTGTTATCCTATATTATCACGTTGTATTCTGTCCACCACGAAAAGTAAGTGCGGTGTAGAAGACTCTGTAACACGTGAACGAAGTCACGGATGACCGCAAGTAAAATATATTGAGATTAAAAGACAGATTGGAAATGTAAAAGGAGTTTGAGTAGTTGTCATATATGTGTTTGTATGTGTTCTATAGTAGGTAGGTAGATAGCAGTAGGATGCCACTGGTTTAACTAAAAAGTGTAAAATAAAAAATAAGTTCTAAAAACTAAAATACGCCTACGGATAACTTGCGATCTTAAAAGTAAGAAATAAGAAATTATTCTTGTCTTCTTACCTACCCAATAAGTGCACAGGCGTAGGGATTTTCAAAGGATATCCGTGGTTGTATGCCTCCATATAATAATGGTAGCCAGCACGCAATTTATAAAACTATTATAGTATACAGTTTCCACACTTGCATACTTGCACGTAAATTAATATCAAGGCAAAGAGCCATACGACCACGGCTATCCTTTGAAAATCACTACGCCTGTGCACTTATTGGGTAGGTAAGAAGACAAGAATAATTTCTTATTTCTTACTTTTAAGATCGCAAGTTATCCGTAGGCGTGTTTTAGTTTTTAGAACTTATTTTTTTTATTTTACACTTTTTAGTTAAACCAGTGGCATCCTACTGCTATCTACCTACCTACTATAGAACACATACAAACACATATATGACAACTACTCAAACTCCTTTTACATTTCCAATCTGTCTTTTAATCTCAATATATTTTACTTGCGGTCATCCGTGACTTCGTTCACGTGTTACAGAGTCTTCTACACCGCACTTACTTTTCGTGGTGGACAGAATACAACGTGATAATATAGGATAACAATCCTAAAATATTGCAAATTCATTTGTAGCATAACACTGAGAAAACTAGATAAAAATTAGGTATCTGCTCAACGCTTTCCTTGTGTATCGTAAGTCGTCTTGGATAGTGCTTTTTACGTATGAGTGTGGATTGAAGATGTCTTTTATTATATTTTAGAGGCGCGCTGCGCCCCCCAAACCTCCCCACATAGTGACTACATTGTCCATAGTAGAGTTCAGGTGGTGTTTGATTTTGGCGGGGGGCTGCGCCCCCAAAACCCCCTACATAGTCACTACTTTGTCCATAGTAGAGTTCGGGTGGTGATTAACTTTGGCAGGGGGTTGCGCCCCCCAAACCCCCTACATAGTGACTACTCTGTCCATAGAAGGGTTCAGGTGGTGTTTAATTTGGGGGGGGGGGGCTGCGCCCCCCAAACCCTCCCACATAGTGACTACTTTGTCCATAGTAGAGTTCAGGTGGTGTTTAATTTTGGCAGGAGCTGCGCCCTCCCAAAACCCCCCACATGGTGCCTACTTTGTCCATAGTAGAGTTCAGTTGGTGTTTTATTTTTGCGGAGGTAGCGCCCCCCAAAACCCCCCACATAGTCACTACTTTGTCCATAGTAGAGTTCAGGTGGTGTTTAATTTTGGCAGGAGCTGCGCCCCCCAAACCCCCCACATTGTGCCTACTTTGTCCATAGTAGAGTTCAGGTGGTGTTTTATTTTGGCGGAGGCAGCGCCCCCCACAACCCCCCACATAGTCACTACTTTGTCCATAGTAGAGTTCAGGTGGTGTTTAATTTTGACGGGGGGCTGCGCCCCCAAACCCCGCCACATAGCGAGTGCTTTGTCCATAGTAGAGTTCAGGTGGTGTTTAATTTTGGCAGGAGCTGTGCCCCCCAAACCCCCCACATAGTGCCTACTTTGTCCATAGTAGAGTTCAGGTGGTGTATAATTTACGCGGGGGGCTGCGCCCCCCAAACCCCCCTACACAGTGGTTTCTTTGTCCATAGTAGAGTTCAGGTGGTGTTTAATTTTGGCGGAGGGCTGCGCCCCCAAACCCCCCCACATAGTGACTACTTTGTCCATAGTAGAGTTCAGGTGGTGTTTTATTTTTGCGGAGGTAGCGCCCTCCAAAACCCCCCACATAGTCACTACTTTGTCCATAGTAGAGTTCAGGTGGTGTTTAATTTTGGCAGGAGCTGCGCCCCCCAAACCCCCCACATTGTGCCTACTTTGTCCATAGTATAGTTCAGGTGGTGTTTTATTTTGGCGGAGGCAGCGCCCCCCACAACCCCCCACATAGTCACTACTTTGTCCATAGTAGAGTTTAGGTGGTGTTTAATTTTGACGGGGGGCTGCGCCCCCCAAACCCCCCTACACAGTGGTTTCTTTGTCCATAGTAGAGTTCAGGTGGTGTTTTATTTTTGCGGAGGTAGCGCCCCCCAAAACCCCCCACATAGTCACTACTTTGTCCATAGTAGAGTTCAGGTGGTGTTTAATTTTGGCAGGAGCTGCGCCCCCCAAACCCCCCACATTGTGCCTACTTTGTCCATAGTAGAGTTCAGGTGGTGTTTTATTTTGGCGGAGGCAGCGCCCCCCACAACCCCCCACATAGTCACTACTTTGTCCATAGTAGAGTTCAGGTGGTGTTTAATTTTGACGGGGAGCTGCGCTACCCAAGCCCCCCACATTGTGCCTACTTTGTCCATAGTAGAGTTCAGGTGGTGTTTTATTTTGGCGGAGGCAGCGCCCCCCACAACCCCCCATATAGTCACTACTTTGTCCATAGTAGAATTCAGGTGGTGTTTAATTTTGACGGGGGGCTGCGCCCCCCAAACCCCCCCCACATAGCGAGTGCTTTGTCCATAGTAGAGTTCAGGTGGTGTTTAATTTTGGCAGGAGCTGTGCCCCCCAAACCCCCCACATAGTGCCTACTTTGTCCATAGTAGAGTTCAAGAAGTATTTCATATTATTTTGGCCATAAATTACTTTACCCCTACTTATTGTTGTATGAGTATGAGTATGAGCTCAAGAAGTCTTTTATTTTATTCCAAACTTCCCTTTTAAGATCCGGTCTAAAAACTAAAATCACTAATTCAACTCATGATTATTAACAACTTTGAATATTGTTTTTTACCGTATGAAATACATCATTTTTTTGCTGTGTGCAAAATGAACCTGTTGAAGGACCGACAATTTTTGAATGCCATTAAAGTTGGTTCCGTAGTAAAAATTGTAGGTAATTTAACTTAAGCGAGCCAAAACAGTCAACATAGTTCTAAGGAGGCCTGCAAGCTGTAGGTATCTTATCAGTAGTTTCGAAGTAATTTATGATAGAAGAGACAATACGTAAAAACACACATTTACAAGAAAAACCGCGCGTAAAACCTTCTGATATATATTTTTTGGAATGTAGTCGCTGAGCCCTTTCATTTGATATCCCACATTTTATCCTTTGCAAAATTTTATATTTTTCGTCGCGACTTTTTGTCCACTAGTTTAAAAGCAAATGCGTGCAAAAAACCTAGTGTACGTATATATTTTTGGAATGTACTCACTGAGCTTTTGAATTTGATATCCCACACAATACCATTTTCAAACTTTTATTTTTTTCATCGTGACTTTTTGCCCACTAGTGGGCAAAGTATTTAACTTATTGCAAATCTGTATAGCCTATGTCACCCGCCGTATTATTACGAATCTTTTGACACCTCATTCATTAAAATCGGTTCAGTATTTTAGAAGTTACGGTGGAACATACATACATACAAACATACATAGACTGCCAAACACATTACACTTTCTTTTGGCTTCGCCGTAGTCGTGTAACAAGAAATAAATCTTGTCTTCTTAACTACCCCATTAATGCACAGACGTAGCGTTTTTCAGAGGATAGCCGTGGTCGTATGCCTCCATATATAAATGGTTGCCTACAAGCAATTGATAGGAACTTACATTACAGAGGTAGGTATACAGTTTCCGACATTGCACGATAATTAAAATCAAGGCACAGAGGCATACGACCACGGCTATCCTCTGAAAATCGCTACGTCTGTGCATTAATGGGGTAGTTAAGAAGACAAGATTTATTTCTTGTTTCTTACTTTTAAGATCGCAAGTTTTCCGTAGGCGGGTTTTAGTTTTTTTTTTTAATTAATTTAGCATAAGGTGCTATTTTATGTTTTGTTAATAATGTTCTACTGTAACTGAACTGGGAATAAATGATTTACTTACTTTCTTACCTTGAAATCATAAGTATTATTTAAGTCAAAAAAATTTATGACATAAAGCCGCCAACCTAGACAAGCGGCTTTGGTGAGTAGATAGCATAAGATTTTATCTATTCTACTGTTAGTTAGGTCAGACACGTCCCGGGTCTTGGTCTTTTACACAGAAACATAAAAAGACGTGTGGCACTCGGGGACTGCCGCGGTAAATCTATTGCATAGCATTTTGTATCAACTTATGCAATTATAATTATTTATTTATGCAGTATTTATTTTTCTTTGACATTAATTCAAGTTACACTTTTTGAGCGTGGTGACCGATAAGGAAACAATTTTTTCTTTTATTAAATAAATTAAAAATTATATTGTTTAAAATATTTTTATTATTTTACAATAAAATTTAAAATGCCGCCGCGCCGCCGCGCGCCCTCGCCGGTTTATTTCCGTACGGCAGCGAGGCGCGCGCGCCGCGCCGCCGAACTGCCGAACTGAAACGACGTTAGACGATGCACGGCCTTCAAGCCACATCTCCGTGCCCGTCGGAGTGGGGAGCGCGATAGAAGCTATGCAATAGCTTAAAAATGGCTGTTTGCTTTATACAAATATTTAAAAACAAGACATAGCAATATTCCTTTTTAGTAGAGTGCCGTAAGGCATAAAAATGGTCAAACCTCGAAACCCAGGGCCGGTCAATGAATCTGTATATCAAGTATGAGACTGTATTATTAAAACCTCAAATAAAAACGTTAAAAAAAAATTGACCGATCTCGATTTACAACAAATTTTAACAACAATTTACTGAAAAATGAGGGGCGAAATGGGAAAAAAGTGTTTATAGTGAAAAATTTAATTTTATTTGTAATAAATTATATGTGCAGAGTAACTTCAATGTTAATTTATTAGATTATCGTAAAAAATAAGTTACAAAAAAAATTTATGAATAACAATACACATTGTTACATCATTGTACATTATTGTCGTCATCGTCGATCTCGTTGATATAGATTGTAGGTGAAAGATTAGTGCAGCTGTCACCATTGCATTCTAAGCAAGCTGCAGTGCAGTTTAGTCCACTTTTCCTGCACCCACAAGATGCTCCACATCCTGTTTTGCATGAGCAAAAAATAATTTTTAATAAAGATTCTGGAGCTGGTCGTTGCGTCATTGTTTGCGGTGTCAATATTTTTCTTGATAAGCTATTCATACGTAGTGGTTAGGTAGTTATATACTCTTTGAGCTATTGTCTATGTCTCGAAAGTTCAGGAGCGCCTGACTTTCATTCGGTTGAATCAAGCTAAATTACGTTCGGAAGAGTATATCCATTTACGCGATGCAATTAGCACAGAAGGAGATTCAAAAAATGTTGGTCGATTGACTATTTTACCGGCGACATACATAGGTAGCCCGCGTCATTTGCATGAATATGCGCAAGATGCAATGACATAATTATGTTCGTCATTATGGTCGGCCAGATCTATTCATTATATTTACATGTAATCCGAAATGTATAGAAATTATTCAATTGCTGCTTCCCGGACAAACATCAAGTAATCGACACGACATCACCGCACGTGTTTTCAGGCAAAAAATTCGGTCACTAATGAATTACATTGTTAAGCAACACGTCTTTAGGAATACTCAATGCTGGATGTATTCAATCGAATGGCAAATACGAGGCCTACCGCATGCTCACATTCTGATTTGGTTAGTCGAAATAATTCGGTCAGATCAAATAGATGACATCATATGTGCGGAGATTCCTGCTCCTGAAACCGATCCGTATTATTTTGTATCATTGTTTTACGTTCATCAAATCCTTAATTAGTTCAGCTAAAAAGTAACACGACATTCATTGACTGTTAGGCGGTACGAAGTTCGGGGCATGAACAATACCGTACAGCTGATGTTATCCCCTCTATTCTCCAACCCGACCTTCATCGGTATACCTGCAATCCCTAAAGATCTAAGATCAAGTTTTCAGTTTGTAATAGTTGTTCTTTTTAAAATATGATTTTTGACTAATATAAATGACTGAAAACTCCAAGAAATTAATAATTGTTTATAATAATTTAGAAAAATTGAGAGCGCGAAAAAATTTTTTTTTAAACATTTTTCTATATACTATTAAAAACATATTTTCAAGGTTTATATTAAGATTCATTGACTGGCCCTGGATTCCGAGGTATAAACCTTACGGCGCCCCACTATTTTTAACGAAATCTACATGACATAAATTGCTTAGCTAAATTATAATGATTAATCACTACTCTACTCCCGCGCTTTGAAGTTTGATATAGCTTGACATAATGTGTGCTCTGTCACAGATATTAATTGATTCTGTCAATTATGTTAAATCATTGACACCACATATAACGACATTTTTAGAATAATACAAAGTCACTTTATGAAAATTGTTTTATTCAAATACAGGCAAAATTCATTACTCTATTTGTATGTAAATTTTTTGACCTAACTAAAACTACTACCGATTCATTACCTGTGTAGCCGAGAGGAAGAAACGGCAAGAAACCTTCGGCACAGGGCCCTACGTTATGATCAATTTATTTTTTAAATTAACACACTTATACGATTAGGCGCTGCCTCCACGAGCAAGAGAATCGCAACGATATTATCGTCGTGCCACGTATTTCTTACACTCTCTATGGAGCCGTCTCCACACGGAGATATTATCGCCGCGATGCGACAAGTGGCAACGAGCAAGTGAAACGTCATAACGTCATCATCGTCGCGAGCCTTTCGCGAATCGTGCCGAGTCCGCTGCGCGCACGTGGTGCTCTCGCGGCGAGCGCGCAGCGGGCCCACTGTTATTTCCTAACTGATTTTTTTCTTCCACAACATGTCGTTAAGGAAATGCAGTGATATCGTCACGAGTCGCCGCGGGAACGCTGCGATTCCGTTGCGACTCGCGACGATACGTGGCGGACTTGCCGCGATTCTCTCACTCGTTGAGGCAGCTCTTACACATCACACTAATGACAGGCTCTAAAACTACGTTTCAATTTAAAATGCTTAATGTGCTCATCAATCCAAGACCTTAATGCTGATATTTTGGCATAGATTGCAGGAAATCCAGGTCTAGCACAACCATGACCCCACGAAACTACGCCAGCAAGTTTATTATTGTATACCATTGGACCACCGTTGTCACCCTGTGGAAATAAAAATTGTAATTTTACATTTTTGGAACAAAGTTTGGCAGCTGTTCTACAGTATCGTTAAATGGTAATTCGATATTTATAATTAAATAATAGTAATGAATTTTAACTGCTTATTAAACTGATCAAATGTAAAGTTACCTAATAGAGACACCTACTGTATTATTTATTGTATCTACTGATACTAACTGACGAAAACTAGGAATTTTGTCCTTAAATATTGATCAGTTTAATTCAAATCAGTACAATCAAAAATACAAATGTGAATGTATTAGTTAAATTGATTTATTTTTTATTCATTATGTAATATGAACGAACACTGTTTCAATACCTACAGAGATAATATTTATCTGACAGATATTTAATACCTTTCACTGTCTAAAACGTATCTTTAATGAAATAGACATAGGTTTATCGGTCAGAAATTGTTATCTTTAGATTGTGAAACAGATCCTAAATATTGTTTATAAAAACGTTGAGCTTCTAATCTGTTGTGTGTGCGTCACGAATCTCAAATACTATGGATTGCTGGCACTGACCTATAAACGAGTGACTCTCAAAAGTTTAAGTGCCCCTTCGCACTATGCGGCCAGCCGGACAGCTGACCGCATAGTGCGTAGAGGCGAAGGGACATAGTGCGAAGGCGCTAATAGTTTAGGCGGTTGTACAAGTACACTACAAGCAGTTGAATCCCAACTGCTAAAGCCGCGATGGCACGGTAAACTGTTGAAGCTCTCATGACTGCCCAAACGGTCGCTTGTTCGGCAGCGAAGGAATGTCTATAGTTCATCACGTGGTCGGCGCTTCAAGCAGACGAAACTCAGCTAGTTGAAGCAGTCAGTGCACGGCTGCACTGAGGCTACCTACCCTTCACGAAATCTGTAACTATCTAGCTATGATCTATGCTTATAGGTATCTAGAATCATAATATGAGAAAAATATATTTAAATCTATATATTTAAAAAGAATGACATACATTACAAACATTTTTCCCTCCAGCAGGTAGACCGGCGCAAATCATTCTCGGTGTTATGAATGCGTTTATGGTGATGTAAGTGTCGTTGCAAACCTTGTCATTGACCTTAGGGATCTTTATCATTTGTAAGATTTTCGAGAACGGACCAGTCTCCTAAGAAAAAAAAGGATTCTGGTTTATTTCAAAACTAAAGGCTGCTCCCGACTTCATATGCACAATATACATTATATCTTAAAAAAAAAAAAACATAATATCTTAAATAAGACTCTCACCAACCTACAGAACAAGCCGGGTTTCGCCTTTCTTTCTCAACCACAGAACACCTCAAAACATTGAATCAGATGATTGAAATTTACAATGAATTCAGAAAACTCATATACACTGCGTTCGTAGTATTTCGTAGACTAATCTAAGGCCTTTGACAGTTTGTCTGTCTGGTTCTAAAAAACTCAGGTTATGACCAATCAGCGCGAAAAGTAAGATCGGGGTCGATAGGCAAGAAACACACTACGTGGATGAGTACATTTACTTGGGCTAGACAGATTCTTTTGATTATAGGCAAGGCAAAGAATTCGATCGCCGCATCGAAAATTCCTAAAAAAGCTACTAGTTCATGAAACACTTGTATATTCTGCCCAACTTGACCTATGGTACTCAGACTTGGTCCTTGACGGAAGTCCAGTAGTCCAATGGAGCCTTTTAGGTATAATATACAATATACAGCCCTATGTACAGTCAGAAACTTTTGAATTATTTCGAAATTATTTCCATACTAAATTGTTTGTTATCATCATATCAAGTAACATGCGTATTCTTTCCTATCGGCCACTAATTAAAAGTCACCATAACTAACTTACGCTGATTCTCCCCCAGCCAGTCACAATAGTCTCTTCCCCATCAGCAATTTCTTCATTTTCATCAAGCATATGAATAGCGGCGACTTTATCACTGAATTCAATAGGTTTGGAGAGCCACATTATTCCAATATCATTGTCTATTGTTAATAATTTTTCTTTATTAAAGTCGGGATGCCAGAGTATTTCCCTAACTGGATATAACTCTCCTCCGGTTGTGCTGTATGAAGACCCTACTCTGATTTGGAAGTCCGTTGCGTTGCGGCTAGAATAGATAAGTTAATTTATGGTCGTGAGAGTAACAAAAGATTTACAACATTCACATGTATTTTCTACAAGTACTTAATATGTAGATGTAGACCCAAACACAGGCAAATACAGCATGCGTGTAGAACGCGAGTAAGAGCTGTATACTAGTGAATCAGGCCAAGTGCGAGTTGGACTTGCGCAGGAAGGGAAATATAAATAGCTTCAAAAAAAATTCTCTGCCACTAGAGCTGACGATAAAAACCCTGGAATATTCATAACTAAGAAAACCAGAATCTTTGATGTTTTATTACAAGATCTTTGGAAATCAAGTCTTTACAGATACAGCCTATCACATCGCACTGCTGGGCAAAGGACTCATTTATTAGTTCTGCCTATAGTTGCCTCCTGTTGAGCATAATGGTCTGTCTGTGTATTGCTACCTGTATCTATCGAGACCCCGCGTTATTCACTAGATAATCTGTACACCTGGCAGGTGGCCGACCCACGCTGCGCTTGGTTGTGCGTGGTCCATAGAACTTTTTTCCATTTTTTCTCTTTATCTATCAATATACGTTTTAATTAACTTACCCAATAATACAATGAGCAGCAGTTATAATAATATCCTTCGCGACAATAGTCCCACCGCCACCAAAAAAACCTTTATACGAAAGAGCTACTTGGTAAGGAGCCTCTGTTATGTTGATATCGTGACCTCCAACTATCTCTACTCCTAATGACGGTGGTGTTGGGGTTGCCACTAAAAGATTTTTTTTAATTTTTTTATCGATGAATTGTCTTTTAAATGAGGCCAGTTGTAAGCATCTACATTGACAAGAATTTTGATTGCAACGAAGAGGTATTAAAACAAATGAATTAGGGGATTCAGTCAGACATTATAGGTAATAATAAAAATAAACAAAATTAAAAATTTTGAAAAAGCCCACGATGGTAGTTTAATCGAAAAATAACTCAAAAAACCCTCGACCGAGGAATATCCGTCGGGGGCTGCCTTTAAACCAGCAAATTTTTTTCTACTCGTAGTGACGCGAATACCATTATGTATTGATGTTTAACGATTACATGAAATACATTTATGAGTATTATTAAATGTTAAATTTCTTGTAGAAAAGGCAGATATTCCTCGGTCGAGGGTTTTTTGAGTTATTTTATTATTTTTCGATTAAACTACCGTCGTGGGCTTTTTCAAAATTTTTAATTTTGTTTATTTTTATTTTAGACTTTTTAGACAGCATATAAGGCTTATAATTTAATGCAATGTCATGCAGATCCTATCAAACTAAGCCTTTCACTTCTCTGTTTCCCATTTACTTACCTTTACTTTGTTCTGGATATAAGATAAAGACCCCGCAGTCTTTTTAATTATTTATTTATGGATAGCTCTTTTGAAATATTAATTTTGTTATATGTTACTGTGTCTGAGATTTGTAAAACTTAAATTGAAAAGAGCAACCCCTACAGAGTTTCTTGTTAGGTTCTTCTCTGGGGAAAACTGCATTCTTGCGAATCTAGCATTAACTTTAAAAAATTACCCGTCCTAAGTGTTGTCAAAACCTACAGGATTAAATGATTTTTCATTTCATTTCATTAAGCTACCATGAACACATTTCTGAAAACAGAAATTGTAATCCGATGTTTCGTTTTGATTATATAAAACATTGTTTTGCACTAATATTGTGGCGCCACCTAATGAGTTACAGCAATGACACCTATCTAAGAACATGCACCAATCAAACACAAACTCGTTATTGAAAACCGCATCAAAATCGGATCATTAGTTTAGAAGCTAAAAGGGAACATTAACTTTGCTATGCACTAATATTGTGGCGCCCCCTAGTGAGTTACAGTAATGACACCTATCTAAGAACATGCACCAATCAAACACAAACTCGTTATTGAAAACCGCATCAAAATCGGATCATTAGTTTAGAAGATAAGAGGGAACATTAACTTTGCTATGCACTAATATTGTGGCGCCCCCTAGTGAGTTACAGTAATGACACCTATCTAAGAACATGCACCAATCAAACACAAACTCGTTATTGAAAACCGCATCAAAATCGGATCATTAGTTTAGAAGATAAGAGGGAACATTAACTTTGCTATGCACTAATATTGTGGCGCCCCCTAGTGAGTTACAGTAATGACACCTATCTAAGAACATGCATTTATCAAACAGAAACTCGTTATTGAAAACCGCATTAAAATAGATCATTAGTTTAGAAGATACGAGGGAACATTAACTTTGCTTTGCACTGATATTGTGGCGCCCCCTAGTAAGTTACAGCAATGACACCTGTCTAAAAACATGCACCTATCAAACAGAAACACGTTATTGAAAACCGCATCAAAATCGGATCATTAGTTTAGAAGATAGGAGGGAACATTAACTTTGCTTTGCACTGATATTGTGGCGCCCCCTAGTGAGTTACAGCAATGACACCTATCTAAGAACATGCACCTATCAAACAGAAACTCGTTATTGACATCAAAATCGGATCATTAGTTTAGAAGATAGGAGGGAACATTAACTTTGCACACACAAACAAACAAACAAACATCTCTCACCCCAAACGCATATACCTGCTCCGTTCCGTCGTGGGTAATAAATAAGTACATAAAATATTAAATAGGTACTTATAAATAATTAAATATCTAAAAAGACAGTGCAACTCAGTATAAGACTACTGCGAAGAAAAAACACACTTATTTTTCCTTGAGCCATTTTTTTAACTCCATATAATAAAATGACGCGGCAGTCTAGGTGTATATTCTGGCATATATTTCATTTTTGGGCAGTGAGTTTTTTTATAAGCCCAGTAAGTTACATTGTTGTTTCAAAAGAAAAACAAAAATAATTTCAAATACGTTAAATACTAACCAACAATCCCAAATAAGGCGACAAACCACCATTTAATCATTTTGAACAATTAAATCAAATCAGTGATGCCAACAATCAAATGTCCTGTAACACAAATGCATTTATGCCTGTAATTATTATTATTCTTCTGATCTTATCTAGCCTTAACTGGTACCCCACAGTTGGGCAAAGGCGTCTCTCCTCCTTCTCTACAATTTTCTCTGCCCAGTAATTTGTGAAGATGTCCAGTTCATCTCGCCACCTTTTCCGTGGTCTGCCGCGAGTTTTTTTTGGCGGTTGATTGCCATTGGGTTGTTGTAACTGCTCAGAGATCGTTCGGCATGTGACAGACGTGACCGACTCAATCCCAAAATAAACTTGTTTTTACTTTAAAGTCTTCTAAAAAAGGAACCGACTTGAATACGAGCTCTAAAACTTGCACCCTACTTTCTTTTATAAAAAAGAAGATTTTTTATCTTTTTATGAAAATAGAAAGATACTTAGAAGTATCTTTCTATTGCTAAAATTTATCAATATTTTTTTATCTAACATGATACTTTACCCACGTATTTTGATTAAATCTGGGCTTTGTTAAGGAAAAGCCACGTCAGGAAAAGGTACCCTAAATCGACGTTCATATATGAGGCGACTGATGAATCTGGATGAAGCGAAAGAAATGTTCTATCGTAGCGAGTAGAGCGAAATGGTCTTTGCCTTCCCCGGTATAGGAGAGAGGCGTAACGTGACACATTGTATGAATATAATTGCAACAACTTACCCTTATTACAAGAAATAGGATTTATTTATTGCTGTTGATGAGTCCATAAAATTATTTATTTCTTCGTCCTTCACGGGGTTTGGAGCTTGTTATGGACAATGCAACTTGTAACTAAGTATTGGTATATATATACAGCCAGTACACGTGTCAGTATCGTAAGTGATAAGAATAGTTTATTTGACATTTTTGAAATGGAATAACTTAGTAATAAAGCGTCTTATCTAGAAAAGTCTTTAAATAATATCATGTTATTTATTGTTAGTTTATTTAAAGTTGTAGGTACGTTGGTTAAAAAATGTAGCGTTTCAAAAATGTGTCACACACTCGAGCTGGCTCTATCAAAACTTGTTATAGTTCTTATCAAGATTAAACTACTTAAATGTATACTTACGATATTCATTTAGTTTCTATTAACCTTCTAATATTTTTTAAAGTCTACGCGAGGCATCGAGTGATCCGAGAGCTGACAGCTTCCTTGGCCGAAGGATAAGCTTTGCAATCTAAAGAGATAATGCTGCCAGCTTGTTGGGTACTTTGCCTTGTGGGGACGCGTTGGAAGATATATTTTTCATGTAAATATTTAATTCTATGTTTGTTTTATTAATTTTAAATGATTTTGAGATATTGTGGGAGTATTCAATATATTGTAATTTTCTTTGATATAACAGTTAATAATTCTCGGAAATATGATAAATATATTCCTTTTTAATATCACAAATATTTATCCATCTGTTTTCCACTACTTACTTGGCAAAAGCCTCTCTCCTCTTTACCTACGACTCTATAACTAATATTTCATATATCTATAATTAAAAAGAGGGAGACCACGAAGAACTTACATCAAATGAAAGAAGGGATAGAAGTTGTGTCGTATCAGGTACTCAAAAGGACGGCAGAAAATAGATGAGAGTGGCGTAGACTCCAACGACAAGAGCGAAACTCTTTTTAATGATGATGATAATTAAAAGTAGATAAATTAAGATGAAGCTATTCGTCGACGATACTGCAAAACCGCTGATGTACCGCAATACCGCGTAACTACAAGAAATAGCGAAATTAAAATTAGCGTGCCGCGGTAACATGGGTGTCATTTGATCCCGCCCGTACTGTCTCCTGAAAAATTTGTCAGGTTGTAGTTACGCGATATTGCAAATTGTGGATTAGCGGTTTTGCAGTACCACTGACGTATTCTAGTCAAATTACAAACCAAACTACAGTAAACATCAAATTAGTACAAATACATCTTCAGAGTTCTTGGCTTCAGAATTCCGACCGCGACCCCAAATTACGTTGATTCCCCAAAGTTATAACGAGGGTCAGTACATTGTCAGCAATATAATAATTGCCGGTCAACAATCTATCCAATAAGAATTTCCTTTTATTTCGGTCTTCAAACTTTCCTTGCGGTTTGAAGATTTTATGACTCTAATGGTCTTTCGAAGCTTTAATTTTACGTGCTTGCAATTATTTTTTCTCGAAATTTTTTTTTTCTCTAAAATCTCATTACTTTTGAAGTTAAGTGAAAAAATATGGCTGATATAAAACAATATTACCTAAGCAATGAAATCAAAATGATGTATTAAATAAATAATTATTTATTTTCTTTGGTATGCAATTTTTATTATATTATTCTATATTATATTATTTTTATTATATTATTAGATTTTTTAATTATATTTACAAATTGATAAGCTATTTTGTCCCGCTGCTGCTGGGCAAAATTTTATTCAAAATCCAAAAAAAAAAAAATGTCGCCTTATAAGCAGAAAAACTGAAAATACGGTATCAAAAATCTTATCGCATTCTTTTATTTTATCCACCTTCCCAATTCAAAAAGGTCATATCCGAAAAAACTCAGTTTCCTCTTATTCACGTCACTTCATAAAGCCGGTTCAAAGAACTCTTTATTAATTTATCCGAGGTTTTAAACCTCAGCAAAGGCCCCACAGGGATCCACAATTTGAAGCAAATGCGGAATTCCTTTAATTCCTTCACCTTTCCTATTTAAACGTGTTAATCTTCGCTGACAGAGGAAATTCTTTGGGGTTTTTATGAGTGTTAAAACGGTTTTTGGGTGAAATGATATGAATTTTGAAGTGCCAAGTGAAGTAATATAGGTATATCAAGATGGTGAATCATATTTAATATCTTAAGAAAAACTATACAAGTGAATATGTTATTAAAAATACTATACTCTAATAAATAAAATATAACCACTAAACTAAACTTAACCCAACTAACACTAATCCAGGAATAAGCTGCCCCTGGTGTCTCCTGGTGCAAACGTGCCCATCACCTCAGCTGCGTTTCCACGCTGGATAGCGATAGACATCCGCTGCAGCAGAAAAGACCCGGCGGCGGCGCGGGGATCACAGGTCCAATTACATAAAATACATCATTATAAAGTTAGAGCTTTTACAGCAGCGGTTCAACCAAATTTTTATTTTGAGATATACAGATGCTGTGAACCTGGGGCCTATGTCTGCTAATTTAAAATAGCCTCAATTGCTTATCGGCAGAGTTTTAATGGCATTTTTCGACACATTTGGTATTCCGCTAAACAATGGCTTACACTGATTGCGAGCGCTCATATTAACGCTCTGCCAATACATAAATGAGAAAATATAATAAATTAGCAGACTTGGGCCCCAGTACATTCCACTGCTGGTCAAAGGCGACCAGAAGAACTACTTCATCCTCCATTTCAATGGATACCTACTCCATTCATAGGGAAAAATAGTTTTATCTTAGACGTACTTATTTGACAATTTTAATTACTTAACTTACAGTTTATAGAATGCCTTCAGCACAAGGTAACGTTTTTTTAGAGTATTACCACGTATTACCTAATCTATTATAAGAACAAGACAAAATTGATGTACCTATTGTTTGCTATCTTGGCGCAGGCACGTACCTCTGAGTTTATTTCTCATGTACGGATCAATTTATTCGATTACCACTTGCTATCGGTGAAGGAAAACATCGCGAGGAAACCTAGAGAAGAACACTAGAGAAGAACTTCGAAGGTGTATGTGAAATCCGCCAACCCGCACTTGGCCAGCGTGGTGGATTACGTCCTTATCACTCTCTGTATGAGAGTAGGCTCGTGCCCCTCGGTGGGGACATATTATATGAGCTGATAAAGAGGATTGTTTGCTATTATAGGAGCATGTTTTGTAAACAAAAATATCAAGTATCATCACAAATATTTTGTCATCATCATCATCATGTCAGCCCATGGACGTGCCCCGCCCACTGCCACTTAAGGTTTGCGATTCTTCGAGCTATGTCAGTGACCTTGGTTCTTCTGCGGATCTCATCATTTCTGATGTGATCACGCAGAGTACACAAATATTTTGTACACTTAAATTATTCGAAAATGTATTACGATAGACGTTTACATGGGGTGCGTCTTGTTTGTTATAAATTCACTTGATATATTTTCATTTCAATAACGTTCATTTAGTATAACTAATCCATATTCCATACTAATATTATAAATGCGAAAGTAACTCTGTCTGTCTGTCTGTCTGTTACGCTTTCACGCCTAAACTACTGAACCGATTTTAATGAAATTTGGTAGAGAGGTTGTCTAGACCTTGAGAAAGGACATAGGCTATATTTTGTCGCGAAAAAAGGCTTAAGGGGGTGGTAATAAGGGATGAAAGTTAGTATGGGAGATCGTCATTATTCAAAGATAAAACCATGAAACTTTATATTTAGGCACTTAATACTAAATCCATCCATACTTCCATACTATCCATACTAATATTATATATCCAATATAAAAAAATATAATTTTTTTTTTTTTAATGCTAAAGTAACTCTGTCTTTCTGTCTGTCTGTTACTCTTTCACGCCTAAACGGCTGAACAAATTTTGATGAAATTTGGTATAGTGATAGATGATAACCTAGAAATGGTCATAGGCTATAAATAATCACGCCATCGTTCTTAGGGGGTAGGCAGTAGGTAGATAACTAAATTGAGTTAGTGATTTTTAGTCGTTTTTGTTGGGACTTTTGCTCTTTCACGTCTAAACGGCTGAACGGATTTTGATGAAATTTAGTAAGGTAATAGATGGTTACCTAAAAACGGATATAAGATCAAAATGATCACGTCATCGTACTTAGGGGGTAGGAAGTAGGCAGAAAACTGAATTGAGTTAGTGATTTTTTTAATGGTTTTTGCTGGGAGTTTTGCTCTATCATGCCTAAACGGCTGAACGGATTTTTATGAAATTTAGTAAGATAATAGATGGTTACCTAAAAACGGATATAAGATCAAAATGATCACGTCATCGCACTTAGGGAGTAGGAAGTAGGCAGAAAACTGAATTGAGTTAGTGATTTTTAATCGTTTGTTTTAAAAGTTTACCTCATTCACGCCTTAACATCTGAACGGATTTTTATAAGACTTGGTTAATTTAAAGATAGAATCCTAGGCACGGACACAGGCTACTTTTTACGGCGTGGAAATACCTCATTCCCGCGGAAATCTAGCGTGATCGTGTTAAGAAGCGCATGACGCCATAGCTACTGAAATGATTTTGATGTTTTTTTTTAAACTGAGTGTTAACTAAGACTTCAAGTTAGTATTTAATCACTTTTCTAACTTAGAGGGTAGGTAGGCGCCATAATTTATGGAAATTATGATAAAATTTTGATGCAACTGTCTTTATTTTACTTCAGTTTTACTTGGATCGAAACTTAGCGACATTCCATCACACTACTTAACTTATAGGGTAGGAAGGTACCAAAATTCAGACAACTTTTTACTTCGGGAAAATATCTCATTCCCACAGGAACGTATACATAGTAGGGTTTCTTATTTCTCGACCTTTTTATTTCTCGGAGCACGAGAATTCTCGACCACTATTTCCCGGGAATTCTCGAGTTGTCGAGAAATACCGAAATTTTTAAATTATGTGTTTTTTACAATGAAATTACTTTACCATTATTTCTACAAACAATTTTGGACTAAATAGTCTCTTTCTTTGGAAAAAAAAAACAAATAAAATATCGTCTAAAAACAATGTCATCATGTCACCTACACCATAATAAAACTTCGTACTTTACTTACTAAATAATTTAGTTAGTATCTGTCTGTCCAAACTTTTCAATTATTTATGTCACACCAATTATTATGACACTGTAAGTAATGCGTATAAGAGCGCCACCGACCGTTACCAGATAGAGCAGAATGTCTGTCTAGGTTTTTTGAATTAAACTTTTAGTACTTACTTTATAATCTCCTACTGTCTACTGAACTACTTAAAAGTGACGATGAAGATATTAGATTGGTTGCTTTTTAGCTTAAAAATAATTTATTATAAGGCAACACACCAGATAAAGCTGACAAAAACCTCGGGCTAAAAATTAACGGCATATCACAACCTCTAAAGGTGTGACGTAATGCTTATGGACCAAAGGTCTAAATTTTTAAAGACCTTTGAACAGAAGGCCTAATTTTAAAATGACAATAGTTGTTGGACCTAAACGTTGTTAGATCTAAGTTTACAAATTAACGGAGACGAACTGACAGAAAACCAGTTTTGTTAGTGACTTACAGAGATAAATACACAAACAAAATAATATGCCGAATACTAAACGTACCTATAGTTATTAGACGCATCTCTATTAATACATTTTAAAGTAACAGTCTGTAAGATACAAGTACATTAGTTTAGTCTTTGTTATGGTATTTTCTTTACGTAAGTAAAGTAAACTTAAGAAATTTTTAATTCATTAATAATCTGCCACTAATTAAAAAGCGAAAACTGCCTTAAAAGTTCACTATCAACTATATTTTGCTTGTTATTTTAAAGGATATAAGCATTTAAAAAAATTCTCGACTTCTCGATTTCTCGACCTTTTTTTCTCGTCTCGAGTGAGGCAAAATTTCCCGGGAATTCTCGCTTCGAGAAATCTCGGAGAGAAACCCTAATACATAGCTACCTATCTACAACATTAAAACTCTGTCTAGAATCACATTACGCCAAAACTATTGATCTGATTTGTATACATCGGGGGTTGGCAGGTAGGTATGTTAGTAGTATTTTAAACCGATTTACTTTTTATATTTACTAAGGAAACCTTCGGAGCTATCCATTATGTGCTTAGGTTGCTTTTGAACAAATTTTGATGTGAAGTTGAGGACCGGAACACGATAGAGGGACATTGTTGCAGGGGGACTTACAGCCGGGAGAAAACAAAAAAACTTATGCGGACGAAGTCGCGGGTAAAAGCTAGTATTATATAAACAGTTCATATAATTTTGATTGAAATAACGTTCATTTAGCATAACTTACATTTGGAATAGAATCAAATAATATAGATAATAAACTATTGTAATAAAAAACAAAAACGTGGCTGTGTCGGAGCCTAGAAGGAAGAGCAGGCGGAGGGGTCCGGGGGCGGAGCCCCCGAGGGAGGCCCCGGGGGGCGAAGCCCCCCGCAGCCAAAAAACAAACATCAACCAAACCAAATGGGACAGGTGAGGTTAGGCTAGAACATGATTTTTGCATCCCTGCTTGCTTGCATGCTGCTTGCTTGCCTGCATGCATGCTGCATGCTTGCTGCATGCTTGCTGCATGCTTGCTTGCATGCTGCATGCTGCATGCTGCATGTCTACTAGCTAGTCAGATAGGTATTAAAACACATTATTATATAGTATTATATTATATTATTATACCAATACAATAATAAAATAAGGAAAATCTATAAAAAATATTTACCTATCTACATAAGTATATAAAAAGTTTATTATACGTAACGTCTATTATAACTTACAAAATTATTTGATGTGTTGTTATATGAATAGTTTATTACTTTATATGATCATTATACAATATAAAATTATTACAAGTGATGTTATATTAACTAAATGTTATATGATCCGCATGTATATCAAATATTACTTACCCGTTTACATGAGTTAACATGTAACGTCGTCAGCAAACAGGTTCATACTTATTACGTCTCAAGTTAACTCTTTTGTTTTTTACTTGTAACACGAAATAATCCCTTGTCGCAAATTGAACCGGATTGCCAAATTGTTTTTTCACAAATTGCATTTTATCGACGCGTCAGCTCGATAATAAGATTGTTATAGCTAAAATACCTGTGTCAGCCATTTTTGATGGATGAGACTCGTAATATTACAAAAGGAGTGAAAATAATAACTTAATATTGATTAGAAAAAATATCAAATATCAAGGGAAGAAGTTAGCCCACCCAGAACACACGGTGAAACGCAAATGCAACGCAACTGAAACTGTTAAAAACAACTATTTTGAAATGTTTCGTTTTAGTTGCGTCGTCTGTGGTTTTCTAAGAAAGTCTATAGCAGAAACTGCGATGCAGCTCAAAAGTAACTAGCAGTTTCAGTTGCGTTGCAGTTGCGTTTCACCGTGTGTTTTGGCGCTTATTCATCACGCCGGTGCAGAGTAAACATTTCTTTACAATATCTCCCTTTACTAATAGTATTTTTTTAGCCTATGTTGTCCCACTGCTAGGCAAAAGCCTCTCCACAGATTTCTGTTGGTAGCTGATTCCCAACAATCTCTCTTAAATACGCTTATGTCATCGCGCCACCGTATTTTGGACCAATGATAGAACATTTAAAAATTGCATTTAAAAAAAAAAACTTCGCTACAATAACAACTTTGTGGATAAAGAGATCAAGAAACCTTTTTAAAATAAGTCCCAGAGCTAAAACTAATTTCGCTTCTTGCTGTCTTATCATACAAACTAAAACAGGTTTTTAAGTAGTTTTATAAGCACGAATGTCTTAGTAGTTGTCTGTGACATTAAAAATTTTGTTCTAACGTTTTTAAAGATAAATTCTATTATAAAATAATTGAAAATAAAGAAAGTATGATGAAAATTATTAACGAATATTTTAGCTGCTGATGGTCTCTGCCTACCCCGATGGGAAAAAAGCGTGATCATATCTGACTTGTCTTTTATTTGATAAAATATTGCATGTGAAATTTTTTTAAGGCCGCTATCCTGCTTTAACTAACAGAACATTTTCTTAACAAACCACTGGCTTTGTATAACTAGCCATATAACTTAATAAAAAAACAAAATAAATCTCTTTGCCTCAATATGATTCTAAAATACATAAAGGCCAAAACACACCGGATGCGTATGCGTTGCGTAAGCGTAGACGTATGCGTAGGTACATCTGAGTTGTAATGTATGGAACTGTATGCGACAGGACACACCGCTTGCATAACGTAGACATACACGTCGACGTGACGAGTAGCCCTACGCAGCCAATTGCGTACGCAGCACGATAGTGTAGACGCGTAGCCCGGTGTCACATAACGCATACGCATCCGGTGTATTTCAGCTTTCAAGTAGATCGTACTTGACCTAAAAATCCTATTATCACAATCAAAATTCATGCACACGAAGAAAACAATAATAATGAGGGAGACGAAATTCATAAACATAATAATGAAATTTGGCAACAGAAGAAAGTGGCAAATTATGCGACAAATAAACAAATGCAGGCCGACCTGAATCACAGATATGCTAATTTGGCATCATTTGACGATTTGGGTGAGGGGAACATAAATAAGATGGTAGCGGATTCATTTCTTAAAGAAAATGCAAATAGATAGGATATTTACAATTAAAGAGTAAAAGTAGACTACGTAATTATGGTAGAAATTTTTTTTAAATATCTAAAAATACTAATTAAACTAATAAGATTCCAAGTCACAGAATATAGACAGATACGAGAATCAAAAACAATTCCAACAGTGACAGAAAGTATGTGTAATGGAAGCGTTAGCTTAATTAACCATTCCTACTAATGTTTGTCAAATAAATAACTTAACGTAAAACAAAAAAAAATCAAATTCGAAATTGTTCTAAAACATTCTAGAAACATTCAATTCTTTAAATCGCTCCCGCTCATCTCTGACGTATCGCAAACTCCATCGTTAAATAAAAGCGAACATTCTGTATAAATTTTCTCAAGTTTCCGAGCAAAATAATCGTGTTTACGCTTCATTTGGTTGCTTCCTTTAGGTAATTTGCTATCTCCGTGTAATCAGTACGGTCTAGAAGGTTACAAAGCTTATATTTTTTAAACCCTTCTTTGAATTTAAGGGATTTTCAATTTGTCGGTTAGGCCGTGTTGTTGTTAAGATTTTTACTACAATCTTGTTATCCATAAGGTTGAAATTCTTTTGCAGCTTTATTTTTCTTTTCTTTATCCTTATTGGGATATTTGAACCATGGTCATTAGTTATTTCTCAAACTTCAGTCTCTATACCGATTGTATCAAGTAAGGTGGATAATTAAGTTTTTTAAATAATTCTACCTCTTAAGAAAATTTATTTTGTTTTACAAGTTCATCATTTGTAGCAATTATGAATGAATCATCGTTTGAGTAATCTATCTATGTTCTTTATTAATATAGTAGATCAGATCGTATAGATAACCTGTACTTAAACTAACATGACAGCTGTCAATTACGCATCAATTATCAATAATTGTACATAATATCAATACATTGATTGTTCTGTTTGCAAACCTCTTCCTGGGTGCCAATTCCCTTAAATTAAGTTAAGCGACCATACTATAGCCAACAGATAAACATTCGACAGCAATATGTCACAAATTTGGTATTCTCTTAAGTGCCACGAAATAGTCGATTAGTAGTCGATTAGTAGTCTCTAGAGGGCTTTGTCATTCATTTGTCTTTGCGAATGATTTAGTTGTCGATGTTGCCAATATTTAATAAAATTATTGTTCGAAGAAATTGATCAACCGATTGATAGATTTTTTTCGACCTAGAATAAGCTTAGACATACTTTAAAATACAGTATATGTATTTCTATAAGATTTACATGCATTTTTTGCATAAATTGCACGTTAATTTTCGAAAAAACACCGAAATAGTGTTTGGGTGACCGAACGACTGAACGACGGACGACCGAACGAAATGCCATTAGAGAACAACTGTCAAATAGCGAAGAGAATACCGTTTGGAACTGCCACTCATGTGACATTGCGGAGTAGAATACCAAATAAAGCGTAAAGTAATAAAATGTACGGCCGATCGCTGTCCACTGTCAACTTATCTGTTAAGAGAATACCAAAATGTGTCATTTCATACAATTCACATTCTAGAGAGACACCATTTTTCATTTGGTAATTAGAAGAATTGGCACCCTGATGAGCTGTCATTGTTTGATAATCCGTGAAGTTATTGTGATGCTAATTCTGGGTAATTAATTGCCTGTCAAACAAAATCTGAAGTTCAGAAAATTTGATATATCTTAGGATCAGATTCGATTCTATTTTTTTTTTAAAGTAATAATAACGTCCAAGTCGTATGTTCTACAGTTGATTCTTACGAATTTATAAATCTGAAAAATGAATTAATAAATTAATTTCGTTGCTTAATTATAAATCAAACCTAATCTTCAAATGTCAAACCGCGTAGGTAACCTTCAAGATACGTTGAACTTACGCGCGCGATATTAAGACGCAAATTCATCGGCATGCTGTAACTGTAACCAAACAGATTCAGTAACGAGGTTATAGTGTGTAGGCGTGTTGCAGTTACACTTTGTTACGCGGCAAAAACCGACAATCGTCGGCTCGCTGTGAGTCGCTCGTGTGGCATTCGTCGCAGGCTCGCGAACCACGTAGGTACACAATATGTTTTTCTTTTTCTTTTTGTTAAAGTTCATGCAACGGTAATAGTTACAGCTCGACAGTGAATACGTTCCTTAAACGCTTTCAAGCGATAACAGAAGCAGTAAAAATATCAACCGTTCAGAAAATCCTAAAGAAATCACTCGGATAACACAATAAATCTAACTCAATAATGTTTTTTCTTGAACATCAATCATAAGGTACAGAAAATGTATTACCTACAGACAGGTGTATTGAATTGAGTTATCTGGCGTATAGGAGTTTTACCTTTTGATGACACAAGGCGGGTGAGCTCGCTTAAAATTACTGGCGAGAGAACAAAAGTAAGAAAATTAAGTCAATGCAGGGGCCCAAGTCAGCTAATTTAAAATAGTCCCGGCAGACTGTCTATTGCATTTTTGACACAGCGATCAAATGTGTCAAAAATTACATTCCCATTGATACTCTGCTGACTACTACAACTGAGAATATTTTATATTGGTAGACTCTGGTTCCAGGTAGTATGAAAGATATGATATTGATGGTTAACTGTTGTTAAATAGATAGATACGGGATAATTCTAGGCCAAAAAGAAGAATTTGTTGTAGAATATTTCAAGGACATAAGTACATAGCAAGTAAATTGTCAGTTTCATTGTATAAATGGCAACATGCAAAAGTCTCAACAATTTACATACTACAATTTATATTTTTCGCTCGCTCAATGAAGTTAACCTTTACAAAATAATGATACAAGCCTTTAAACTTCACGTGCCACAAAAATTCAACGTAAAAAATCTTAAACTGCTCGAAAAACATAAAAATCAGAAGCTTATCAACTGGGTTAAAATTCTTCCAAAACCCATAACCTATTAAAGGACGTTATGATAGACATTTCTCGAGAAACCCTTGGGTTATGCCATTCTTGTGCTAAGTCAGTTGGCGTCGCTTAATTTGCTGCGTTATCAAGGCAAATGCGCTCAATTTCGCTTGCTTATCTCGCTAACTGGGATGGGTAACTTCGCTTATGAGCATTTTGGGTTTGGTGGTGGTGTCAGCGATTTTTTGAATAGATATTGGTATTTTTTTTCGGTTAGGGTTACCAAGGATTAGGGTTAATTTAATATTCATCATCATGTTTAATAGTTAGACTCTTGTCGTTGCACTATGCCCCAATGAGTCCTATCTTCAGCCTTTCAAGTATGCGAAATAAAAAAAAAATGTTCGTATATTTTAACCAAAATTGACAAAACAGAACCTTCTAAGTATAAAAAAAAAGATTCATGAGTACTACTTTGTATCATGAAAATTTGCGCTATTATTTTGATAAATAACACAAGCGTATCGCTTCATTTGAGTAGAAATACGAAGGATGAATGAATCAAACTCCACAAACTGATAGAATTGTAAATAACTTATTTATGTTGATTTAAACAACAGACAATCATAGTTCAAAATATGTAACTATCCCTTTCATGTCCAAAAAATTTACAAATACAGAATAACTTTTCTATAAGTACGTAATGAAGAAAACGAGAACTTGTGTCCTCTGGACTTTGAAACCGGACGTAGAGTTGTTTTGTACTAGTTCACGTCTTTGTTCAATCAAGCGATATCTTTTACGATATGTTCCAGTTATTATTGTCACAAAAACTTTTTATAATACTAAATAACTCTGATGTTTTCTGACGTCATGAGTGTCACCACAAGTTTAATGGTATTTCTACACAGAACCGGACCGTGTCCGGGCCGTGTCCGGAACGTGTCAGGGAAAAAGTATCATTCCATATATTTTCTAAAATTATTTACATACTAAAAAACTCTTATGATTGCTAACGTCATGTGTGTCACCACAAGTTTAATGGTCTATCTACACACATCCGGACCGTGTCCGGGACGTGTCAGGGAAAAAGTATCATTCCATATATTTTCTATGGATTCGTTCACACATGTTGTCATGACGACATATTGTTTTCCCTCCTGACGGGCCACGGCCCGGACACGTCCCGGGCACGGCCCGGATCTGTGTAGATAGACCTTAATCGAGCTTTTCGTAGATTGGCTAGTTGGAATGGTTGGTAGACCATACCTGGGGGCTTAGCATGGCGTGCCGCGACAATTATCTCATGCATGCTGTCCTTATCACATTTCAAACTAAAGACAGAGACGTAAACGTGACAAACGCATGACAACGTCTTCTCACGGAGTGCCATGGTAAGCTAGCTGATCTATTCGTGGGTTTGATTCTCACTAGAGATAAGCATTACCGTGATTAGATCTTTAATCAGGGTTTGTGTGTGTACTTAAGTGTGTAGTTATAGTAAATTATGTACTTAATGTTTCACATCCCAGAAAAAAAGAACAATAGAAAATCTATTGTGTCTGGGTTGATAATGTGTCAGTGGGATGTGAGAGGTTAAAGTACAATACATAATTATTGTAAGTTTTACTTCACTTGAAATTGGCAGAATTTACTATGGTAGATGCCATTAAAAAAAAAACAAAAGAAAAAACCGTTACGTGGGAATATTACTCTCATTTCCAAATTTAAAATCGCTACAAATTAGACGCCAACCTTATCAAACACCGCCATAATAGGACGACTGAACTTTGCCTCCATATTGGTGTTTCTGTTTTGTTTTAGAGCCCACATAAAATCGTGTACCATGATCATGTTGGTTTAAAACGTGCTTTAGGCATCCGACCTTATCTTTACAATGCCTATATTACTTTGTAAAATGTTGTTTAAGTTAGAATTTTGTTTTGTTTGAAATTAATTTGGCGGGTTCGTTGTTTTCAATCGGTTTTATTTAAAAAAGTTTTAATGTAGGGTCGTGCCCCTGTAGGCGGGACGGAAAAGAGCTGATGATGCAAGTGTACTAATATAAATCAACTTTATATCTTTATCATGTCATGATAAATGTTAAGGAGAATGTTATTTAAATTATAAAGAATTGATGTGAGGACAATTGTTTACTTTTCACGCAAAAACTACAACACAGATTTTGATGAAACTTTACAGTACTGTAGCTTGCAAGTCAAAATAACACATAACCTACATTATTTAAAAATATTGAGTACATTTTCTAAGATATGAAAATAAATGCGTACGTAGGCCTGGACAGCCTCTAGCACAGATTACTAAATGGTATGTCTCTAGTGCGAATATAAAAAAGAAAGAAAAATAAATAATAATAATAGAAATTTCTTTTAGAAATATGCTGTACCTTTTGTATAACTTCTCTTTTTTCTGTCTCTATGTACTATCAACTTACAATAAACTGTTAAATAAATAAATAATAAGTAGAAAGTAAGCCATGTACAAAAATCTTTGGAAAGAAACTCTCACGGGTACTAGCTGAACAAATCCGTTGAGAATTCGCAGATTAAAGTTTTAAAACAAAAAACTTATGCCTCGACTTCTCTGTGCCGGTGTGTCAAGACTGTTTAGTTGAACATAGAACACTTGCACTGAAGCTTGAAATTTATCTTCATTTCTTTATAATTTTTAAACTAATTTGCAGATAAGAGATGATTTCATCACCAACAAGATGAAAAAATACCTTCATACTAATAAATACAAGTAAAAATCTTTCCAGGAAGTATTTGTCCGTCCTAAGGTTGGTGACAATCATGAGATAATCTCTTGCAAGCCTATCTATGTCACAGGTTTTTTGATTTTACACAACTTGCTGAACTCTCAGAACTCCCAGAGCTCTCAGTTGTTGGATAGGTTATTTGATTTATGGATTTATTAACCATTGACTCTCTTTTAACAATAAATTATTAATTCTTAAATAATTTAAATACTATAATTATTATAGATAAGAAAACCACATCAGAATAATAAAAGAACAAATAAATTTACTCTTTTTCTGCAACTGGCTGCTAAAACAACAGCTAAACAAACTCACAAATTCTAGATTAAAAAATTCCTGCATTTTCTCTTCACAAACATATTTGTTTTTAAACAAAAATATGCGTGCGTAATTTTAAATCGCCAGCGTTTTTTTCTGGAAACAAAAAAGTCTCGTAGCAACTCAACCCTTGTGACCGTTGTCATTTCGTCCCTTTGCGTAAAAAAGTGTTGCGCGCTTAAAAAAAGATTTCCGCTCCCTCCATAAGTTATGAGAGGTTAGGAAGAGGCCCTGCGATAAGCCAAACGTGTTCGCTCGTTCCAGTGAAATATGGGCTGAGAAATAAATTCTGCGTTGGCCAGTATTGGCTTCAATTGTTCTTTGGTTGTTGGTCATTTTTTTGAACTTGACTGCGGCCGGGTGCCTCGTGAAATTGGTTTTGTCTATGAGCTGTAATGAATTACCTATTGACTTTTGTTTTTGATTTTTATTTATAGTTTAGTTATAAAAAGCATATTTACAAGGCCTTCGTTCTATGGAGAGACACGAGTACATAGAGAAACATTTAGAGTCATTAAGAAACGCGCGCGTTTTGGTCGCGGAAAAAATCGCGTCCGCTCCGCAAACGCGCCTACGTCTGCAAGGTACCTACCCTAGTAGATACATAATATACGTAGAGATAAATATAGATCTACCTACGCATATTTTTAACAATGATAAAGCAAAAAATCTAAAAATATGTGTGCTTTTTTTATAAAACGAGTTCAACAGGCCAATCGGATCATTAATACATTTCGATAGCTTCAAACCGTAAGTTTTTGCAAAAGCTACACTATTATTTTACATTAAAATTTAAAACACAGAAAAACTTCATAAACTAGAAAACATATTTACACACTCAGTGCAATAGTCCATTCATAACAGCAGCTGTATTACAATGAAAGTTCATAATCCAATGGCTGTGTTACTTTGAATTAAAGTTAAGGAAGTGACTTTAATTGCTACTAAATAATAAAGTTCAATTCTTACTTCCAAAAACTTCCGTCAGGGTATGCAGAGACCACTTCCCACCACTTCATAATCATCATCTTATCCGCTTGTTGATGTCTGCTGGACAAAAACCTCCGCCAAGGATGTCCACAATGACCAGTCCAGAGCATACAATTCAAGCACAAGTCATGATTACTGAACAAGAGACTTCCGGCGACTAGAAACGCATTTATCGTCATATCTTGGAAAAACATATTCAGATGTATAAGCTACAATATTGGCAAGTTTCATCAAAATCTGCTTAGTAGTTTTTGCGTGAAAGTCCAACAAACATCCTTACATACATCTATTCATCCATCCATCGGCACAAACATTGACATTTATAAGCAGGAAGTAGGATAGAGGTTATATATAATTCCTATTGTAAAATGTAATTCTTTGTCAAGCCTCGCTCAGTGTTAGTCGCGGCCCATAAACGTTCCAGTTTACGCCACGTTTTCAAGCGCCACAAACTGCTTAATGTTGCACCCGGGGTTGCTATTACTAAGATATGTTGAAGGTTGCAGCTTTTCACTTCCTTTGGGGACGATAATTCTGTTAATTTAACTCCAATGTGTTTCTAGAATTTGCATTGTGTGCAAGCTACCTTAAGACTCCTTAAAGGCTTGTTTTCATCTGTCATGATGTTTATAATCACTGTCAAAACCACTCAACTTTATAAGTTACTCGACTTTTTTATGAATGCCTGTCAACGTCAATATGCTTTTATACCACCACCACCACCGGCACAATTTATAATTGTTGGTTTCTATAGTTAAGTAGTTTTAACACTAATTAAAATAAGATGAATTCTACAGGCTGTCGGTTCTTAAATCTGTATAATATTCGGAGAGCTACAGCTACGCAGACTACTAATATTTGTTTTGAATCATTACTCATAAATTTAACGCTTCTGTAAGTCCATTCTTCGCTACCAAATAATTTTCTAAACTTTTTATACATAGTTGTATTTTCGTATATGCATAGAAAAGACTACTTACTTTACTTTACTACTCTACTAGAACAAAATATACATTAAACTATAAAAACAACTGCTATTTTAATACACGTACAAACATCCAAAGAGGTGTTAAAGAATGCAAGAGACAGAAACCGAAACAAAGACTGAATAAAATATAACTTACTTTGCAAAATATAAATAAAACAGAATTTCGCGTTTCCAGAATATCCAAATTGCGGGTTGTTGTCGTTGCGTTCAAAATCACTGTTGAAACATGGTTGAAACTATTCAAATTTATTAATAGTCTTTAAAGAGTCAGACTTGTCGATCGAGCGTCCTAAAGACCTTTCTTATCCTTATTCTTTGACTTCTTGATACGATACGACTGACGTAAACTTCATGCAAATAGGTGCGTCAAAATCTTCCTCTATTTCTTTTCCTTTCAACAAGCCTTCAAGCTTTCCTTTAGTGACGTTTTTTGACTGACTGTCATGCCTTAGAAATTGCCCTATCTTGCCATATTATATTTCTATTAAGGCTTTGATTGGTGTTTGTTTAAAAATGCGGATGGCATGACCAGACCGCATGGCCACTGCTGAGATGTAACATAAAAACAGGCTGTGTCTGTATCTGTTCGTAATGCAGTTGAGTGGTGTTGACAGTGATTTTAAACTAGAGAAATTCACCCGAACGTCACAGACGTACCAAAAAACAGAATAACCAAACTGAAATTAACTTACACTGCAAAACAAGGACACTTCACATTTACTGTAGATAGCAATGCTGATTGTAATGCGATTATAATTTGTATTGCATCCGAATAAGGTGGTGAATGGGTTGAAGTGCACAGCAATAATTCAATTCGCCGCTTGAAAGCCGGTCTTCGGACGGACAACTTGCGAATTTCCGAAGCAAACTCTAGTGTTGGGGATGAAAGAAATGTTGATGTGGTATTCTTATTGACTAAACTTGAATTTAATGGTTAAGTAAAGTACCATAAACCAAAGTGCACGTAAGAGGTAACTGATGAATGTGGAAAAAGCGAAAGTGTGTTTGGATCGTAGCAAGTGGAGGGACGTGGTCTCTGCTACCCCGATGGGAAAGAGGCGTAACAGATAGGTCTGTAATCTGAAACTAATAATGACTTATAATACAGACCAGTATAATGAAAATCATGATGCTAATAGGTATTTAATTTAAAAAAAATTGGATAATGCAGTTAAATTAAATGACGTGGCATAGTGATATTAAACGTGTAAAATTGGCAGGTTAGAAAATCAATGATTTTGATCATAATATTTCAAGAAAAAGTGACCATATCTGCAAAAATGTAACATTTTAGTACTATAGTAAGGCAAGTTACAAAAAACACCACATCTTCTTAAATCTTGAATCCAGAAACAATGCAGTTGGCGATCCGCAGCTGAATTTACTTGTTTGTATTTTATTAACGGTTAAGTAAACTAACATTTCGAATGCTAGCTTAAGGAATTTCTGATATTTAAACTATTCCTTTGCTATAAAAGAGTTAAAAGTAAGGAATAAATCTATGTGATTGAATTATATTTTTGGAGTCGTGCCATTGCAAATTGCACTCCCTAATTTTGGAATTCTTGAAGACAAATTGCTTGGTGTGTTGTAGAAAGGGATATTAAGTAAACGCTCCATTACACCTATAGCTGTCACTGTTTTTGAGAAATAACAGAAGAAGACGGCGTTATATAAAATGGTATTAAAAATTTAACGTGCTTTTCAACAACTGCCTCTAGTCACAAGTTTCTGTAACTTTTGAAATCTTTCCTTGAAATTGTTTTCGTTGTCTTGAAAGAACGAAAAATTTTATTTACCAAGTCTTATACCAATTAGTTTTTAATTTCTGACACTAAGTAAATACCTACGTGTGTAGGTATAAGTATAGTTAATCTTTCATGATCAAAAATATTTTTGATAATAAGGTACATTTTAAATGGAGCCAAAACATTAATAACATTTTTTATATTCCTTTTTTAACTAAGGAAATAATATCTAAAATGACAGTTAAAGCAAGTTATATTTTACCAAAACATTTCTGCAAGCAAAAATAAAATAAAACCGCAAAAACGGAAATAGGTTCTCGCGCTAGCTCAGGAACGGTGGCTCAAAATCAATTTCTTCAAATGTGATTGTGATTTTATACGATTGAATCATGGGGACAATTCTGATCTCTTTTGCTAGTGCTGATTCTAGAAACAATGCTAACTGCGAGTATTTTGTTAAACTAATCGTACTATATGTGGTGTCAACAGGAAACTACGCAGCTCTATCAAAGAGATGTGTAGCTTTAATCGATTTGACGGAAATTATTTGACAACCAATCGATCGATTTTATAAGTCTCAATCGATCGACTAGAGTGGTAAAAATCTGGAAGAAATTATCGATTAACGTCAACGTGTACAATTGTTAATTTGGTTAGATCCTCATCACTTTAATACACTTGCCTCGATCAGAAGTAGACAACATACATCATAAAGCTGCAGCCTTCACCAAGTTCTCTTTACATCTTGTTAATGAAGGACATCTACTACGGAATTCAAGAGACAAGCACAAGAAAGCATCTTATAGATTTTTATCAGTCTCCGTTGGAGTCATCTGCCCACTTTGCTAAATGTCCAAAATTTGCCATTTCACAATGACCAGAATCGAAGAAGTCAATTGTTATTATAAGTCCGACTAGTCGAGATTGGAGCTTAACTCAGTTAGTTTCAGAGTTTAACTCTTACTATCGATAGTTTTGTTATCTTAAAGCTCAATAATTTAATGGCGTGTTGAGAAGAAGAGACGATATTGAGTTTAAAGTTTTAACGAAGTTTTGAAAGATAAGTCCTATTATATTATAAATGTCAATGTTTGTGCCGATGGATGTATGTTTGTTACTCTTTCACGCAAAAACTATGAAACAGATTTTAAGGAAACTTAGCAATATTGTAGCTTTCACACCTGAATAACTTATAGGCAAAAAGTATTAATTAACGTTATCATGATTATTTTCCAAGAGATGACGATAAATGCGTACGAAGTTAAGGGCAGCCTTTAGTCTTCTATAAAAAGTTTAGTTTAATAACCTGTCTAACTTTTTAAGCAAATGGATCTTAATCCAAGATTTAGACTTTAATGTAATCTTTATTGCACTTTCACAAAGTTACAGAAAGGTGTCAGCTAAAAGGTGGAGGTGGTGTAAGCTGTACCTAATCTTATCATCATCATCATCATGGCAGCTTATGGACGTCCACTGCTGGACAAAAGCCTCCCCCAAGGATCTCCACAACGACCGGTCTTGCACTGCCCACATCTAACGGTTTCCAGCGATTTTAACCAAGTCGTCAGTCCACCTTGTTGGAGGCCTTCCCACACTGCGTCGTCCGGTGCGTGGTCGCTACTCGAGAACCTTTCTGCCCCATCGTCCATCGGTTCTACGAGCAATGTGCCTCGCCCACTGCCACTTACGGTTTGCGATTCTTCGAGCTATGTCAGTGACCTTGGTTCTTCTGCGGATCTCATCATTTCTGATGTGATCACGCAGAGAAACTCCGAGCATAGCTCTCTCCATCGCCCTTTGGGTGACCTTGAGCCTTCTTATGAGGCCTGAGACATCCTTATCTTATAATCCATTAAATTCCAATACTTACCTTTTCACTTAAGCGTCCTTTCGCACTATGCAGCTAGCCGGACGGCTGATCGCATTCCGGTTAACCACAGTAACCGCAACAGTAGCAGTGTGGATAAAAACTACTATATCGTACAAAATTTTGGTTGCGGTTAAGCCGGACAGCTAATCCGGCTGGCAGCATAGTGCGTTGCCTCGCTAATAATATAGGTATTTATGTACGTAGATATACGTTATATGTATTCTAGTATTTAGTATTTATTTATTGCAAAAAGTTATATTTTAGTACAGTACAGTATAAAATAGTAACTACCTTGTAAAGGTATTTGCTTGAGGGCTTATACAATATTAAACCATGTAATAACATTTCACATTAGTTTCGTATCTTATTACAAAATCTATGAACTTATTTATTTTTATACTACTTATTTAATTCTATCATAGTAACTAGTAATTTTTAGCTTATTACTTATATCTAGTAACTTATTCTAATTTATTTTTAGTTATTATTCAGGTATAATTTTATTATCTTATTGTACTGAATTCTTTTACTGTATAGTAAATAAGCTTTAAGTCTATGATCGATAAAAGTCATTTTTTTCAAGTAATGTAAATATTTGTAATAAAGACATTTGGTATGATGAATGAAACTTGTAAAAAAAAAATTCTTAAATAAAGCGAATGAACTGAATTATGATAAATTTCTCTAGGGGTTAGTTTTAATTTCATGAAATCTTGATTTGTTTTTCAATTACTATTTCAAGGGATTGGTCTTTGTTGTAACTAAATATCATGTTTTAGTTACAACAAAGACAACAAGAATAATTCATTTAATCTACTTAGAATAGAAAATAGTTGTCAAAGAATTTCCTGACAACTAAAGGCCAAAACACACCGGATGTGTATGCGTAGGAATTGTCATCGTAATGTATGGAACTGTCACCGCTTGTGTAACGTAGACGTAGACGCAAGCGGTGACAGTTCCATATATTACAACTCAGAGGTACGATATGTCTACGCATACGCATCCGGTGTGTTTTGGCCTTAAATCTAATATACGTGCAATGTATACTAGTGGGGCGCCGTAAGGTTTATACCTAGGAATCCAGGGCCAGTCAATGAATCTTAATATAAACCTTGAAAATATGTTTTTAATAGTATATAGAAAAATGTTAAAAAAAAATTTTCGCGCTCTCAATAATTTTTTTAATTTTTTTATTATACATGTAATTATATAGGTCTATGATTAAAGAGTTGTATTCGTTTGTATCTTTGTAGGCTGGTGTTAGAGTTGTGTTTTGTTCTAATTGATTTTGACTTCATTTATTACAAACCAATTATAAATCCAAGCGCTTTAAATTTATCTTTTATTTAAACATATAATATAAAATACAGTAGGTATTTCTATAAGAAAATAGAACAGATAGATAGATAGATAGATAGAAACAGACTTATCTCTTTAAATTGTATCCTTAAATTAATACAGCGAACTGAGTTACAAATGAATACGAAATGAAATGAAAATGCCAACATTACTTCTGAACAAAACGCGTCAAGACATTATAAACCGAGCACAAATGAGCCAGACTACAGAAAAGTCAGACAACAATAACTCATACAATAAACTTGGAGCGTTATAACAAACTGGCGCATAATAAAACAATGGAAAATACAAGACAGAGTTCTATATAAACTGGTCAAATTATACACCCAACCCCTTTAGGTATGAATATCTTGAAAGAACAAGCCAACTTAGAAACTTCATAGAACTTGTTACTGTTACATATGGCGCTCCTAACATAAGGAATACAATATTTTTTTCCTCGTTCCGTAACAGAAATGGCCAATAAAAAGTTCTATCGCATGTTTCGTCTCGAGTTTTGGAGATATATGGAGTTTTCAACTGTTTGAATGAATGGCGTGTTTGGTTTTTCAAATGATATGAATTGTGCTGGTTTGAAGATTTATGGTCCTCGTATATGACAGCTACTCATTTGTGGAATCAATTTCAAGACATCCTAATTTCTACTCGTTTACATCACTTTTAAAAGCAGAACTTTGAAAAGTTAGGTTACGTAGTTGAATGGTTATAACAGTCAAGAAATATTGATCAGTTCAGTCTGGAACCGGTAATAGCTGATGGGAACCTACGACTAAATCCCTTTAATTCATTTTCTCATCAGCCCTTTTAAAGTACCCAATAAAGAGACATATAAGGACCTCATATAAAAATGATTAAGTCATAATCGACTACGCTAGGAGGGTCACTAAACTCTATTTATTTAGTCCTAGACATAAAAATAATATGCACCATCAATTCCAACAAAAGCAGCCATAATTCAACAAAATTCTGCAGCATATTATTCACAGAAGCAGAAAAAATGTTTACGGCTCGACTCTGTGTGCTATTTACTCTTTTTTTCTCCTCGTATATTTGCTCCCAATATCTTTATTACTTCTACGCCCCTAAGATTCCTTGTGAACCGTACAAATCGGATTATAAAGGGTGCCGGTAAATTTAATCTGGGCGTGAGTGCCGAACGCCGTTGCGTTATTGATTGGCGAACTGAAAAAATTGTGCTCCGAAGATTTAGCGATGAACCGATCCGAGCCGAATTGCTTTTGTTTTTGGAATTCCAATTCCATTTTGTAATCTTGAGAATTTAAAAGTTTTATCAAGAATGTAAAATGGATTTTTGTTTGCTGAAAAATTCCAGAAAAAGCTGTCGCTTTATTATTTATGTAGCAAATTCTATCAAAAAGCAACATATGCCAAAGGTCTCACAAGTATATCTTCGGTATAGGATTTCATTTACCAACACCCGTATTTGTGGCAGCGATGATCCTAATGACTCGGTCAGATGGTGGTCGTCAGTCATCCCACCCTACATTACAGGGGCGGTCGTTTTCTGCCCGATGCTTAGCGGATATGGGTTCGGGTGTGGCCAATGTTACACGCTTTTGAGTTATGCCAAGCAGCAAATATTTAGGATGTACGTACCTACTTACCAAGCCCAACCGATTATCAAGATCTACTTCGCGATCTTATCAAGTATCTCATTCATGTCAGCCTATACTGTCCATTGCTGAGCATAGACCTCTCCAATTGTTCTCCAACGCGACCGGTTCATTGCCACTTGCATCCAACGAGACCCCAATTTCACTAGTACGTCGGTCCATCTGTCAGATGACCATCCTACGCATCGCTTGGCAGTGCGCAGTTTCCAGAACTTTTTATACCCAATAAGAATCAAATACTGACATAAAAAATGTTCTTCAAAACTCTTTGAATGCTTAATTCCTTTTTACGTTTCTCAAGATATCAAGATGAAGATTCACGGTGATTGCAAGCCGCTTTTGACTGGTAAGAATGGAAATCTTAAGGAGGTTTATGTCCAGCAGTGGTAACCTATGACTGATAAAGATGATGATTTTTCCCGCTACATCGTCTCCCTTAAAAACACTTCCTGCAGCTTACGACATGATCGTGATGGCATTTGATGAGGTCAAGGTGTCAGCCGCACAAATCGGGTTGATGCCATCGATTTATATTTACTGTCAGTTTACAATATCGTCTTAAGTATGGCTTATATTATTAAATACATCGTCTTTTGTTTTCTTGGAGAGTGAGTGAGAGATTAATGAGATAATGTTTGGTAATGTTGTTCAAGTGAGTTTGAAAATAGCAATTCTGATCTCATATGCAAGTTCTAGTACCAGATTCAGCGCTGCCTGTAAGTGTTTTCGCATTATAATTACTAAGCGTATTAGTTGCGACGCTGCAAGCATCGCTAGAGAAAATGATGATTAGAGAACTTTTGCTGAGTGATGTTTCCAAATTATACGAGAGCAATAAATTGCTGCAACTTTACTCTTAACGTCGCATTGCCACGCCTTGTTGGACTGTTTCAAACTTTATTTACTTATTAGGAGAGAGTACTTTCTTAGTGATGGTAATATATTTTTTCTGTAGTGTAGTTTTTTTTCTCACACAAGATTTTTTTTAGCATCGTCTAATGTATTTTATTAGTAACCTTTGATACGTTTTTGTTTTGGAAGTCACTTTCATCATTAAAAAATATCAATTCTCTTAACACAAACAAATTGAAATCGAACAGCTTATAAGGCATATTCGTTTTACAATTTCAGGTAGTATTGTACAATTTAATAAGCAAATAGGCAAGTTTCAATACAAAAAAGCTGATAGTTCAAATATTCAGTGCGATTTGTAACAATAACCGGGGTTGAATGTGCACAGTAGTACTTAATTAATAGAAAATACGAGGTAGATATGTAGGTACATGTATGTACCTATCTCACGCCTCTCTCCCATCGGGGTAGGCAGACTACTTCGCTCTGGTGCATCCATAGACACATATCTGTCACGCCTCTCTCCTACCAGGATAGGCACTTCCCTCCACTTGCTACGATCCAAATACACTCATTTTGACTCATTCACGTTTCTCAGTCACTTTATACATGCACGTCGGTTTAGGTCATTTTTGACTTGGCCTTTCTTTATCAAGTCCATAAGGTGTTTTGTTTTATTAGGGCACTTATCTATCAATTGTCACTTTATGTAATACATCATTAAAATCTGTTAGTATAATTCAGATTCTAATCATTTTAATGGGGTATATAAGTAGTACAATATCCATGACAATATCAAAGAAAGGAACAATGTACCTATTATGTGATTTGATACAATGGAAGTTTAGACTGATTGTAACTGAAGTGAAATCACATTGGGGGTTACGAACTGTTACCATTCATTACTGTTGCGGTTCGAATTTATGAAAAAAAATACTCAGAAAGCAAGCAACGTAGTTTGCATTAAAAGAAATAATATAGAAATTGTAATTTGTAACCTTTCTCTTAGTAAAGGGTCGTGCTTCTATGGTGGGGATGTTAAACAGATAAAGAAATCGTAATCAACTAACCGACTGCAAAATTAGAACACGTTTTCAAAGTACACCAACATTTTAATCATGTCGGAAGTTTCAATAAGTCAATAATAAAATGGAGGACAGAACGGAAAGGAGGAAGCTTCACTGACAAGAGTGTGGCTCTTAAATAATTAATGATGATGAAGGCCCAATTTTTATGAAATCCGAAAAATTCTCTTAGTATCCTTTTGTATATCTTGTTAAAACTCAAGCGAACCATCGTAACATCTGAAGAGACTCTTTAAATAAAGATACAAAAAAGGTTATAACCCGGCTAAAAGAAAAACCGCCAATCAACCATCAAAATTCCACACACCACAAGATATTCAAAGTTGGCCGGGTCTCACGTGCAGGTGTGGTAAGCCGCACACTCATGCATCTGGCCGTTTGCCAGAGTGCTATGCGACAGTGTATCACCATCTTAGCATTTGTTCATTTCAGCCTATTGCTTGGTTTATGCGGGAGGGAGTCAGCTTTTTTATGTCTTACAATGGCAATGGGATTTTAGCGACTATTAAATATAAAAGAAAAGAGGGGGTATAGAGGGGGTAGTCAAGAAACTTGTCACCCCTAATTATGAAGCACACAAATAACTATCACTAGAAGTGGGACATGCGTACCCCGATTGAAAAAAAATTAAGATAGATTTACATCTAATCTAATCTAATTTATCCATTTGTATCCCATTGCTGCCAAACAGCGCAATGGCTACCAATTGCCAAACAGTGTCGCGGCAGACCATGGAAAAGGTGGCGGGACGAGCTGGACACCTTCTTAAGTAGCTGGGCGGAGGAAGCTCGAGACAGAAAATCATGGCGGATGAGGAGAGATTTACATATACCTATGCATGTAAATATTTAAGTAGGCAGAGACTACCATCTTCGACCACTTCGATTTGTATTTAATCGGTTTATACAGTTGAGAAGGAATTATGCTACCAGTACCTTATTTCGGAACATTAAATAAATAGGTACCTAGAATTTCTCTCAAACAATTTTCATTCGTGAAATAAATATATTCAAATGAAAGTCCCTTCCTATCTTCTTAAAATAGACAGAGATACAACTTTTCGAATGAAACTGTAAGATACTATGGATACTAACGACTTTAAAACTTATAGACAGGTTATTCATGTTAGGAAAGATATGAGGAAAAAAATATATATTCTACTTCTTACTATTATTATAAAGTCAAAGTTTATGCCAATGGATGGATGGATAGATAGATAGATGGATGGATGGATAGATGGATGGATGTATGGATGGATAGATGGATAGATGGATGGATGGATAGATGGATAGATGGATGGATGGATAGATGGATGGATGTATGGATGGATAGATGGATAGATAGATAGATATATAGATCGATGGATAGATGAAGAGATATAATAAATGGATGGATATGAGGATATTTATGAGGATGTAAAACTTAAATTGAAAAGAGCAAACAGAGTTTCTTGCTATGTTCTTCTCTGGGAAAAACTGCACTCTTGCAAATCTAGCATTAACTTTAAAAAATGACTCATACTAAGTGTTGTCAAAACCTACAGGATTAAATGATTTTTCATTTCATTTCATTTATTTGTTATACTTCCCGCAAAAACTACTTGTTAAAGTGTTTATTTTCTAAAGCTTGTTTACTAAACTATCTAAGTCTATAAAAGTCGATGTTGGACACAAAGAATCTAGTTGCAAAAGCAATAGGCTCCGCTGACTTGCAATATACGAAGATAAATGATAGGAAGATGACGGAAAAAGTTTTGGGCAATCACTAACTAGGGCGACCTTATACCGATCAGTACAAGATTAAAGGACTAGATATTTTGAGATAATCGTGCTAAAATATTATAAATGACAATGTTTATGCCGATGGATGTAAGAATGCTTGTGTCAATAAAAACCACTGAACAGATTTTAATGAAACTTGGTAATATAACACTTACGCTTTATTCTAATTTAGACACTTGTGCCCAATTACTGCTGGGTAAAGGCCTCTATCCTCATCCACCACGTCTTTCTGTTTAGAGCTTCCTCCGTCCAGGTACTCAAGAAGGTGTCCAGCTCGTCCCACCATCTTTTCCGTGTTCTACGCCGTTTGGCAGTTGGTAGTCATTGTGTAGCTATATAAATGTATGTTATTATCGTTAGACGTGGAAATAAAAATCATGATATTTTGAAGATATTGCCGTAAGTAAGTAGTCTCGTAAGCAGGCCGTGATAGAATAAGAAAGATAAAACTTTAAATTACTAGGTTATGTATTCAGAATTTTTTTCTGTGTCTCAAAATGTCCTTTGTCATACGAGTACAAAATGTTTATGACATTTGATGAAAATTGTAATAAAATGGAGAGAGATGTTTGAAAAAGAGTGCTCCGTAAAATATTGTTGAGAGCATTTTTAGTCTGAATTTAGGAATTATAAACTCATAGAATCGTATGAGAAAATATTTTCAGCTTCTGAATTGAATATTACTGTGTAATCTCATGCATTTTGTGAATATGTGAACTACATAATACTGTTTACTAGGATTTTATTCAAAAACTATTTGAACCAAAAATATTTGCTCTTACATTTTATTTTGAAACTCTCTTATTCTTTGTATTTAAATAAAAATCGGTTGTCTGTAAAGTCGGTCTACTGACGATAGTTGAACGTGACATCGTCATTAATGCTGCCGAACGCGGCCGATTGTGCCTCTTTGTCGCCCGATCCGCGCTCTCGCTTGCACTTCAAGCCTTAAATGGAACGCCTCAGAGCAAGGTAACGTCTGAGAGCGAGGTAACGCCGCATGAGTCATGTTTTTTCGTGCGTGCAGCCGGCTCCATCGAATTATAAGACGTTGTCACGTCAAAACATCGCTTTTGTCGGTGGAGTCTACGCCACTTTGTTCTTTTCTCTGCTAAGTATCCTTTTTACATCCATCCATCGGCACAAACAATGATATTTATATTAGTAGGATGGTCCTAAGTAGTGCAGTTTTACTAACATGTACATATGAGTAAATTCATTCATATACATACATATCCGTCACGACTTTCTCCCATCGAGGTAGGCAGAAACACACGCTTGCTACGATACAAATATACTTCTTCCGCTTCATCCAAATTCATCAATAACTTCCTACATGCGAGTAAATTAATATAATGTTTAACACAACAGAACCAAGAGAACACGGTTAGAGAATAACCCTCTCTCACTCATGACGTCACACCTCCTCGACACACCTTTACAATCAAACTTTTTCCGAAATAAAACTTCTTGGTGCCGTCTCGCATATCGTGGAGTATGAAATGGGAGGAAAAACAATGGGAAGCGAGCGGAGAATGGACAATCGAGCGTGCTCGGGTGGGATGCGACCTCAATACTTGGAACGTTGACAGATTTGATGGTTGCGCTTGTGAGTTTAAACTTCAAGCATATGTTAGGTAAGGCCCTAGAGTATTAACAGTTTAAGAACTCCCACACTGCATGTTATAAAATTATTACAAACACTGCACTATTGGACCACTATTACAAGTATTATAAGATGAACTAGATTTTTTTTTAAATATTTTATGTGATTTTAACGATTTCTGACGAGCATTTGAAGAAAAGCAATGTTGCCAATATGAAAAAACCTTCAAATATTACTAATATTCATTTCAGTGTTGAATAATCCAAGTAGCATAAAGTGTTAATACACTTAACACTTAATGGGTGATTTAATAATCACCTTTACATTTGACATCAAAAGATGGATAAACGTAGGTGAAACGAATGTTTGGATCGTAGCAAGTGGAGCTAAGTGGTCTCTGCTTACCTCAGTAAGGAACAGACTGGCCCCCTAGTCCATGTACTGTAAATAATTTTTAAGACCATTGTAACTTTGTGGAAGCGCAATAAATATGATTATTATGATTATGATAATTTAAAATAGCCTCAGTTGTATATCGGCAGAGTATCAATGGCACTTTTTGACACATTTGGTCGCAATCAGTGTCAGCCATTGTTTAGCAGAATACCAAATGTGTCAAAAAGTGCCATTGACACTCTGCCGACACATAACTGAGAATACTGTTAAAAAGCAGACTTGGGCCCCTGGTTAGATATAGTTATTATAAAGCAGTATAAGAAGTTGAATCTGCTACTGTACGATCTCCCAACTATTGCACCCTTGCAAGCTATATAGGACGTGTAATAAGTACTCACCGTAATAATGGAAAGACTGTGGAATAGAGGTAGAACTTTAATTTTCTTGATGAAGAAAATAATTAATATCTAGCTTGTTACTGACGTTTTGCCCGTCAAGATAGAAGTTAGATAAATTGCTTTTTTATTGGAACTTGTCGGGTTAATTGAAGTTAGATTTTTAAAGCAAGCGGATTCTATGTATTGAGTATTTAGTTTTCGCTTTGTTGATAAAAAACCTGACCAAAAGAAAATATAAATAATGTGGGATAAGGAAATATAATTCACCAATTTTCCACATCCGTGATAAATGTCCACATCCATCTACTTGCAGGCAACCGCCTACCGCGTTTTACGTTTTTTAACCGAATTCAAACGATAAATAATACACCCAAAAAAAGCAAGTAATGTTGTCTACACACCAAAGCCACCGGCATGCCGCCGGGCTAGGCTGGCGGCTTTACGTCATACTAATGGCAGCTGTCAAAAACGCCGGCGGCTTTGGTGTGTAGATAGCACTACGTAGGTTACTACAAACGCGTAATGTTTCATTAAGTTTACTTACCTTCCTTTCTACAAAAAGCTCGTAGGTACCCGTAATTTCTTCACAAAACTTATCATACATTTATCAATATTATTTTCGCTCGACTCGTCACCCGTCAGTGGCTAAATGTAAACAAAGCGATGCAATCTATTCCCGCACATGATGGCCGTGATCGATCACATTCTAAAGCACTACGGGGCGGATGCCTTTATGCTGTGTTTACATTACTTTACTACCCACTGACTTACTAAAACTCTAGATATACATACATACATATCCGTCACTCCTCTCTCCTATTGGGGTAAGCAGAGACACTTCTTTTGCTTGATCCACACTCATTGGTACTCCTAATTAGGCTTAAAAAAACTTATCTCGATCAAATCGGGGATTAAAGAAATGCCAAGTCGAAAGTACCCTAAACCGACGTGCATGTATGAAGCGACTAATTAATGCGGATGAAACAAAGGTTTGTGTTTGGATCGTTACAAGTGAAGCGAGGTGGTCTCTTTCTACCCCAATGGGAGAGAGTCGTAATAGTTATGTTTGCAAAAAAAGACAAAAGTCGTCATCTTTTACACGAGACTTTTGCTAAAGTATGAACTGATACGTATTGGACCAGTGGATCTTTAGTCCAAAATAATTTTTCAGTTGTTTGTTCACGGGGCTTCATCTAGAATACTTATTAGTAGGTCTGTATACCAATTCTAATCTTATCTTGATTTGTCACATTCTAAGGCCACTTGCCACAACATTCAAGCTGTCTACTTGCCAAGCCACTGCCAACTTTCAAACTATGTACTTGCCAATCCACTTCACAACTTGTGAACGCTCTTTAAAAATGAATAGTGGATAGTAAACGGACTGTGCTATAAAGTTGGCTTTGAAAGAAATATCTCTTTATTCGAACTGAACTTCCACGTTCAAGATTGATATCTTTAAAGTCGACGTAAATCTCTATCTTTCCCTTACTATGGGTTATTGCGATGAAAAAATATGTTTGTATAAAATATATCAGACAGGCTTAAGTAAAAATGGCGAGTTGAGTTAAACGATTGTAGTAGGTACTGACTGACCAATCTTGGCACAGAATAGGACTAGGTATATAAGGGGGATAGTTAGAGAGGCTTTTGCTCAGTATTGCGACGTAACAGCTGTATCTGTTCAAAAGCTTTTAAATTATTTTCGCAGTGATTTTATGCAAAAATGAATATGGGAATTTCAAGCACACTTTCAAATAATAAATATGCGCGTAGCCATTTTGTATTCAGTTCAAAGAATTTTTTTTGACATACAAATAAATACGAAGAATAAATACGATTCTCTACTACTTTTCGATCGAATACAATTTCGCTATTAAATACAATTGAACTTTTAAATTATTTCGTTCCGAATAATTTCAATCAAAATTTTCTATCTGTAGACTGGAGTAGCGGTATTACAAAGGGATTTATCATAATCAACCGCACTTTGTAAGTCCTCTTTCAAGTATTTCGGGTCAAATTTGTCGCATTAGTGTCGGATAAAACATTTGAAGAGCGTTTTCTTGTTTACTTTTTGGTTTATAGGATTATTGTTGGCTTTTTTCGCTTTATATTTTCCTAGTGCTAATTTTTCCTGTTTAGGGAGCTAAATAATAATTTAATTCTTTTTAGTTGGTTTAAATATATTTTTTGAGGTGCTGTTTCTTTTATTTATTTATTCATAGTATATTTTAAATTATGAGCCTTATTTGAGAGTGATTAGGACGTAATTCACTACGACTTAAAGTGGTATTTTGGTTTTCAAATACATTTTTTAATTTCTAACTGTATTTAGAAATTAGAAGTAAACTGTTACTATTTTTATATCTAGTATGTAGTTGTCATTGACAGACTAAAATTTAAAAGAGCCTTGACCGTCCAAAAATGCTAATCTCCCAAAATATGCTATAAGCCCGCCATTAGGACTGACCCCTTTTCCTTTAGACGGCGTGTACCCTTCATTACAGTCATAATTATTACGATAAAAGGCTATAAAAATGAGCTATTTCTACGTGATAAAATTAGATAAGAAAAGGATGGGGAGGGAATTGGTCATGTTAAACGCTGATTTTCGACGCTGATGTGGAAAAATGTCAAATTTTGCAACGCGATGCAGCGTACAAGTTCGGCTTTGCAAGCCACATCAGAGCCCACCAACCACTTCAACAACAATCGTAAATTTAAACCTTTCTGGAGTCGCCGTCGCCGTCGCCGGACACTGTGTGGACGACATGATGATGACATGGAGGTAGAGGCCTCCTTGTATTACTAAGTGGTTTTAAACGTCTTCACATTTGCTTCCTAGCAATGACGCCACTAATTGCTGATTCATTATTTCTCTGTTTTTTACATTTGTTGTGTTCTTGTACTAAAAAGAGTATTTTTATTTTAAGCTATTGCATAGCTTCTATCGCGGGCCTTGAGCGCGGTGACCGAATCCAGAAATTCCGTAACGAAAAAACCTCACGCTCCCCACTCCGACGGGCACGGAGGTGTGGCTTGAAGGCCGTGCATCGTCTAACGTCGTTTCAGTTCGGCAGTCGCGGCGCGCGCGCCTCGCCGTTCGGAAACAAACCGGCGGCGCGGGCGCGCGGCGTCGGCATTGTCAAAGGACTCGGCGGCACCTTTTGCAGGCGCGTCATTTCGTCACTGTAACAAACAATAATGATACTTTGTACCTTAATAACAAGAGTAACGTGAGTCTCTGATCTAATTTTGCCATAGCGGATAGTACTTTTTTCTTGATATTATTTTGGTTTACACCAAATATTAACTAAATGAATAAATACTGATCTTTGAGTCTAGGTTAACGTTAAAAAAGTAATTAAATACCTGGTAAATTAACCGCGAAATTTTATTAATTTAATCAGAAAATACTTAAATTTTACTTACGTTTTGAAGTAAGGTTCGAAATGACGTCCTTGTTGTTTGTTTTATGCACAACACAGCTGTTGTCCTCAAAGTGGTCCAGTATAGCTTTTTCAAAACTATTCGAAAGCCGGGTCTTGGGTCGTCGTACGAACACTCGAAGGTGTTTCTTGAAATGAGCCAGTGGAGTACAAGCGATTCGCCATACGCTTGAAGCAACGCAATGAAGGCAGTTGCCTGGCTTTAACAGCTGGTCTTCCTTCTATGAATCGCTGATGGATGATACAGCTCCCGTGTAGCATCTAAGTTGCCGCCAACGGCACCCATGCAAAGCATCATTTCGTAATATTCCGCGTTCCTCAACGACACAACGAACGAAATGTCGGATAGTATGTATTCGATAAACAAAACACTACACCACACACATCAAACAATCGATTAGCGAATATTTAGATTAAGACTTCGAACTTCACACCGGAACGAATAGGGAGCGACTAAAAGAAAAAATAATAGAGTACAAAAGAAATACTGCATTAATAAAATAAATAAATAATTATAATTGCATAAGTTTATACAAAATGCTATGCAATAGCTTTACGGTGGCAGTCCCCGAGTGCCACACGTCTTTTTTATTTTATAATCGATACTATTGATTATTTTGACATGATACTAGCAAGTGAGAAATGTAATATATTACGAACAATAAAATGCTAGCATATCAATCAGTCACTGCCTTTACGTGTATTTCAGAAGAATCATAGTGAAAATGACACAACCTGAGACAATAACATAACAGCGCCGATTATAAGCGTCCAACGTAAATACAACTTAACGAACAAAATTACGGGGTCCAGTCATTATAGAAACCTAAGACACCCTCAGACACGGATTAGTAAAACAGCGCCGATAATAAGCGTCCAACATAAAAGCAACTTTACTAACAAAATTGTGGGGTCCAGTCATTAACTGCAGAGTCGGTCTAAACGAGGCATCAAAGTTTACGACGGTGATTATGATGGGCCTAGTTTGTAATGTCAAATTGATGGAAAATTTGTAAAGAGAAGGTCAAGGGAATATTTTGAGGAGTAAGCTAATTGTTTTGTGCTCGGATAAAGCTGTTTCGTACTACGTCCGATCCGAATCCGATGCGATTTAAATGGATTAATTACCTTCCCACACTGCGCTCTAAAACGCGTATTGCTGATGTGGCAAAAACAGCTGCCAGGCTGAAGTGGGAAGACTTATGTGCTAAAACATCTATCCAATTTTAGCGTATTAGACAGAAAGTCGTGGCGGATGAGAAGAGAGGCCTTTGCCCAGCAGTGGGACACGAATGGCTAAATTAGATTAGATCAGATTAGATTAAATACCTTCCTTATCAGCTCTTTAACGCCCCCACTACAGGGGCACGAGCCTACTCTCATACGAGAGTGATAATTCTGCGCCTGTACTATTTCTTATTCGCAAATGGTTCGCGAACCTGCTACATCCTTTGTGTTTGGTTACAGTGCATGCAACCGTTACGGTTACAGTTCATCAATGAGTAACCGCCTTTACTATAAGTGAAATTTTAAGCTTTCTGTAGGGCGTTTTCAGATTAGCGCTTTATAAAGGTCTATCTACACAGATCCGGGCCGTGCCAGGGAAGTGTCCAGGCCGTGGCCCGTCAGGAGGGAAAACATTTCATCGTCATGATAACCGGCCAGTTTTCATGACCCGGGCACGCCCCGGATCTGTGTAGTTAGACCTTAATACGCTCGTTTTTTGAAGCGCGTGTACTCGCGTATGCTAAAAACGACCGTATATGCGCGTATGAAACGCTAGGTCTGAAAACGCCCGACAAAACTATGCAGGAAACATTGTTACAAATAAACCTGAAAAACAAGTGAAAAACTAAAAGTATTTTATGTGAAAAATTGTGTCGCTCTCAAAAGGTGAGATGTAGAGGAATTTTTAAAAATAAGGTGAGAAAATTCAAATTTACGAGCTCGGAATACTTTAGTTTAAGTCGAGTGTTGTAGGAAGGAAATTCTTTGCCACAAACTTCTAGGGTTTCAAATGAAAAACCTTCTTTATTACCTATTTGTTAAGGAATATTTTTGATGTTTTGGATAAAATTACAAATGTGAATAAAATTTTTCATTTGATGTGTTTTTGTTTGGCAAGACAAACGTATCTCGATGATATCAGGGACTTTTTAAGAAAGGCAATGTCAAGATAGCGCTAAAGTAAACCGATGCACATGTATGACCCCTCATACATGTGCATCGGTTTACTTTAGCGCTTTTTTACTGATGAATGTAGATGCAGCGAAATAAGTATATTTGAAATATAGCAAACATACGACCACGGCTATCCTTTGAAAATCGCTTCGTCTATGCACTTATAGGTAAGAAAGTAGATAAGAAGACAAAAATTATTTCTTCTTTCTTACTTTTAAGATCGCAGGTGTTCCGGAGACGGGTTTTATTAGAGTTCCGTACCCAATGGGTAAAAACTAGGCTCTTTTAGCTAGACTTCGCTGTCCGTCTGTCTGACTGTTTGTCTATCTGTCCGTCTGTCCGTCCGTCCGTCTGTCACCAGGCTGTATCTCATGAACCGACATAGCTAGGTTGATCACAAATGATTTATTACCTTTGCCGCTATAACAACCGCTTCCTGCACGAGTCCGACTCGCACTTGGCCGTTTTTTTTAGTAAAGCACGAGTTTTTAAAAGAGTTTCTTAATTCAAATATATCGACATAAGTGGAAATAAAATGGCTTTGCTTAAAACAGGATTCAACAAATGACGAGTACATTAACTGAAAGACACTTTCAAACTACAACTTCAATGAACGAACACGGATAAAACTTAAGTCTGTCGTATAATTACTGTAGTACAACTTAATAAAAGTTCTTAAGATAAGAGAGTGAGAGTCCAAACTTGTTACAACACTGATATCATCTTAATACGAATGTTGGTGTTCCCATTTAAGTGCTGGGATATCGTGGCTTTTTGTGTTCTATTTTTAAGAGCTTAAGATATGGTTTCGTTAGTGAATTTTATCTCAAATGAGTTTTTGAATGGAGTTGTGTGATAATCTACTATTCTAATAGCTTTATTCCTTTAATATGGGATACTTCAATGTTTTAGCTAAGTAAGTTCAGTCAGGTGTAGAAGACTTTTATCACAAGCTATCTACACACCAAAGCCGCCAGCATGCCGCCGCCGGGCTAGGCCGGGGGCTTTACTTCATACGAATGGCAGCTGTCAAAAAAGCCGGCGGTTTTAGTGTGTAGCATTAGGAAAAACCCACAGAGAAAAACTATCCTAAAAGTTTGTGTTTATAGATGGATGTAAGGATGTTTGTTACCCTTTCACGCGAAAACCTCTAAACAGATTCTAATGAAACTTTACAATACTGCAGCTTATCTTTATCAGCCCATATATGTCCCCACCGAGGGGCACGAGCCTACTCTCATACAGAGAGTGATTAGGCCGTAATCCACCACGCTGGCCAAGTGCGGGTTGGTGGATTTCATATACACCTTCGAATTTCTTCTCTAGTGTATGCAGGTTTCCTCACGATGTTTTCCTTCACCGTTAGCAAGTGGTAATCGAATAAATTGATCCGTACATGAGAAATAAACTCAGAGGTACGTGCCCGCACCAGGATTCGAACCCGCGCTCTCGGAGTCCGAGGCAAGCGTTCTACCAACTGGGCTACTACCGCTTCATTCTGCTGCAGCTTATACAACAGAATAATACATAAAGTAGTTATATCATTGTAAAATATTGTGTAATGGTATCTACACATCAAAGCCGCTGGCTTTTTTGACAGCTGCCATTCGTAAAGCCGCCGGCCTAGCTCGGCGGCATGCCGGCGGCTTTGGTGTGTAGATAGCATAAGTTTTCCAAAATAAGATGATAAATGCCTAAGTGGCGAGTGATTACATAATTAAATTTAACGTACAATTTTCCTTCCACTCTAAACTGCGTACCTCGCATCATTATTCCCTCTCTACAGCAGAACAATAAACAGAGAGGTAATAAGAAATTATCAAGATATTGTAGCTCCCTCATACCGTTCATTAATTGAAACTCACCCCTTTGTCTGTTGATACAAAGACTTGTATTGTTTACCTTAATGATTATAAGCCATCACTTGCAAAAACAAGACCTAGTGATATTGTTCCAGTGTCTGAATACGTTTGGGTTCTTATGGTATCTACACACCAAAGCCGCCGGCTTTTTTGACAGCTGCCTTTCGTATGAAGTAAAGCCGTCGGCCTGGCCCGGCGGCATGCCGGCGGCTTTGGTGTGTAATTGTAGTTCGTAATTTTGACTGACTGTAGGTATTGTTATTTAAGATATTATATAGTTGTAAATAACATGTATATTGCTATTTGTAAAGCTTATAACACTATAGTTCGTATTTTTAACTGACGGTTATGCCTTTTAAGATATTATGTAGTCGTATATAACAGCAAACGACCGTGTCAACTACTTATTAGTCTTGTCTGTCAAGAGGTCAATATTTTGAAGATAATGTAGTATTTTCCTTGATTTTTTGGCTCCAAATACGTCTTTCTAGCCTTATCTAGGGTCCCACTGCTGGACTAAGGCCTTTCTCCTCCTTCTTCACGATAAATACGTAATTTAAATAAAAAGATATGGTTCGACAAGGTAAAATGAGAGTCAAATCTTTTGAATAAACAATTTTCTCGAGCAATAATGCGTCATATATCTACTTTTAAGTAACTTTAAGCTTTATCAAAACATACAATTTAAATGTTCTGCGAAGGACTAAAAATAAAAGTAAATTCAAATAAAATAATCGCAAAATAAACAAATAAAGACTTTGTCAGAAATAATACAAAATAAACAAGAGCCGAATAAAAGAAACTACGTCTAAGCAAATTACACACGCCGTTTATCCAAGAAAAGTAATAAAATCTACGAAACACACCGAGAAAATCCCTATAATAACCCACGATCATATATTGTACCGGTTTGCGCTGGTTTTTGTTGCCCCTACTCTATCGTGTTTTGGATTCAGTTTTTTTCAAAAGATCATTATTTAAAATAACGCTGGTTATGACAAGTGTGAAGACATACATAATCTGTTACGTCGCCTTTATTTAGAAAGAAATATTGTCGAAAACAGACAAAATTCTTGTCGTGTACACGAAGAATTTGTCTTATCTGCCACAAGTACGGTAAAATTTCTTATCATATACAAGCACCGTTATGCTTCCTCACTTCAAAGTAGACAGATATCACTTCCTTCCAATTGTTGCGACCCAAACACACCACTCTCATACATAACCATCACGCCTCTCTTCTATTGTGGTAGGCAGAGACCACGTCCTTCCACTTGCTACTATCCAAACACACCTCTTCCGCTTCATCCACACTCATCAGTCGCCTCCTACATGCTCGTCGGTTTAGGGTCTCTCTCACACCTCTTTCACTTCATCCAAATTCATCGTTCTATGTTTAAGTTCAAACCTCCCGTTTAGTTAGTCACTCACTCTTATTTCTTTGCCTACTCATTCTGTCTTTAAACTAATCATTAAAACCAGAATGAAGCCGTTCATCACAGCAAATGATGGACGAAAAACCAAAATTTAAAAAAATAATCGAAGTAAACTCAAAGTAGGACCTTTTCACTCAAGTTCGCGGTCTGTGAATAATTTTTATCCTTATTTCTTTCAGCAGTGAATTATACTGAACAAAGTTTTGTGGTTTTGTCTCCTTTAAAAGCGATATTTATTTTCTAGAAGATATATGGGGGTAAAAATTTAAAATGCAGGTTTCACGCAGACCATATTATTACATGTTACCTTACAGCATTGGACGTATGTTGGTCTTATAAATTGATAGCCACCGTTATACTGCATCTCACGAAGGCATGGCAAGACGGTAAGGGGCATTGGCTTCTACACCTTGTTAGACATTTTTAAGCTTTTTCTTTCCCCCGCTCTCTTTTTAAAAACCACGGTTCAAAACACAAAGTCTGCCAAACCAGGGGCCTTAGTTTGCTAATTTAAAATAGCCTCGGTTGTGTGTCAGTAGAGTGCAATAGAATTTTTTGACATATTTGGTATTCTGCTAAACAATGGCTCACACTGATTGCGACCAAATGTGTCAAAAATGACATTGACACTCTGCCGTCACACAACTGAGAATATTATAAATTAGCAGACTTGGGCCCCAGGTCTAATTTCCATTATCACACTCCCGTATCATTTCCATACTGCAGGAAGGGTCAAAGGAAAGATAAACAGTAAAATAATAAAGAAAACTAAAAAAAAACCGGCCAAGTGTGAGTCCGACTCGCGCAGAAAAGGTTCCGTACCATTCACTATTGATATCTAAATTATTATAATTATTCTATTTTTAGTTTTTGCTGTTATAGCGGTAATAGAAATACATCATCTGTGGAAACAACGCTCTCTATAACGGTTCATGAGATACAAGCCTGGTGACAGACGGACGGACAGACAGACAGATGGACAGCCAAGTCTCAGTAATAGGGTCCTGTTTTCACCCTTTGGGTACGGAACCCAAAAACAAAAGACGGGACAACTCTACCCAAAAGTATGTAAAGGATAAGATACAGATTTAACGAGGGAAACTCTGGAATAAATTGCGCCGATGTTTGTTTAGCGGAAATTGTGTCTCGAAAGGAAACGACACATATTTTTACCGGGCACGGTGTTATTCTTATCTCGACCCTGAATATTCGAGGCAGCCATTTTGGAAACGCGAGACGTGATGACGTCATAATATTTTGCATTCTAAGTAGATTCCCCTATATGTACGTATATACTGGGTGTAACAGAAAGGGGGTATAATGCTGAAACACAGCGATAGTCCTTATGAAACTGAACAACTTTCTCCAAAAAACGTGGCTCGTAACTCGAAAATAATTTTTGGATCGCTCATACTTACGCGATCAGCCGATCGGACATTTTGTATGGGGAGACGATTTTTTTTTTCGAGTAACGACCCATGTCGTGACCCATGTGCCTTGGGGAAAGTTGTTCAGTTTCTTGAGGATTATCGCTGTGTTTCGGCATAAACCCTCTTTCTGTTACACCCTGTTTACGTACGTATGTAAAGTTGGCAGAAAGTTTTCCGTTGCAATTTATTTTTTTGTCGGGTAAAAGAGGTAATTTTCTTTAGAAACTTTTACTGTGTGTTGGTTGGTTGTATTTTTCAGGAAGGGAAAATGGTTATTTGGGTTTGTGTAAAGAAATTGAGTATTTCTTCCGTCGTTTTTGCAACATATTTAATGCTCTTACGCAATTGTGTAGGATTGAGTTTTTTTTGTTGGAAGATATTTTTAATGACCCTGGTACAAAATTGAATACGACAAATCTTGGAAAGATTTGTATAAAATATGTCACTTGTTCGTAGAACCGATGGACGTTGGGGAGAAAGGTTCTCGAGTGGCGACCACGCACCGGACGACGCAGTGTGGGAAGGCCTCCAACTAGGTGGACTGACGACTTGGTTAAAGTCGTTGGAAACCGTTGGATGTTGTCGTGAGCGCAAGACCGGTCGTTGTGGAGGTCCTTGGTTCTTTTATCCAGCAGTGGACATCCATAAGCTGACATGATGATGTCACTTGGGCTGGTCACGTCTGTGAAATATATGGGACTTAATTACGGGAGCCACAAGGAAACACCGCTTCGTGTTAAACGTTTATTACCGAACTGTCAAATCTTACAAACTTATTCTACGATACCCACATATATTACACCCCCACAGTTAAATGCGAACAACTATGATATTAAAATTACACTTACTACTTAACTAAGAATTGGGCAGTTTGTTTTTAACTAACATACAAAAAAGACTTAAAATATTAAATTATAACACACTAACCTAACCTAAGAAAAGAACGTAAGAAATATTACAAAAACCCTCACAAGTTTATCTCTTATAAACTACATTAAAACTATTTAATTACTTATCAAATACATCTTTAGTACAATACAGGATTACCGTAACGCTCTATAGGGCGAGTAATGCGCTGTGGTCGGTTCACTGGTGGTGGCGGTGGCGGTGGTGAAGCTTGGGCTGCAACCCTAACCTCGGGGGAAGAAACCGGAGTGGGATAAGCCAACAAAGAACCAGTAGATCTTCGTCTAATCTGATCTACGTGTCTCTTTAAATTTGGTAGACCGTCTTCCCTCTTAATAATAACTGTACGTGATCCAACAACACTAACAATCTCCCCTTTCACCCACTTTTCCTTCTCTCCAAAATCCCTTACCCAGACTAAATCCCCAATCTTAAATTTTCTATCTGTACCCCCTTGATAAGATATCTGTTTCTTTTGAATTCCGGTTACCCTCTCTTTAATTGAGTCGGCCGTAGAGGTACGTAGCAAATCTAATCGTGAGCGTAGATTACGGTGTTGTAGTAGCATTGCCGGCGCCAGTCCCGTACTGCTGTGTGGCGTGTTGCGGTGCGCCATCAAATACGCTTGTAGAGCTGTATGCACATCGCTTCTATCCCGTAACGCTTTCTTAATAGCCCTCTTTACTAGCTTTACCGCGCCCTCCGCGGCACCATTGGATGCCGGATGGTAGGCTGCCGTAAAAACTTGTTTAATTCCATTATTTTTCATAAAGCTTTCAACCGCACTGCTCGTGAAAGGTGGTCCATTATCTGATACGATCTCCTTTGGCAGACCAAACCGAGCAAAAATCTCTCTTAACACTCTTAGTACGGCGATTGCATTTGTAGTGGTCATTTCGAATGCTTCAATCCATTTTGTGTATGCATCTATGATTATAAAAAATGTTTTACCATGAAAAGGGCCAAGGAAGTCCATGTGTAACCTACTCCACGGTTCGTCCGGGTATGGCCATGGTTGCGGTGTGGCGCGGGGTGGAGCCGGCGCCTCTGCGTTGCACGTGTTGCATTCGAAACTAACCCTTTCTATGTCAGCGTCTATACCGGGCCACCATACATAACTCCTTGCTAGCAATTTCATCTTAACAACCCCTTGATGTCCTACGTGTAGTTCTTGTAGTATAATCTCTCTCAACGCAGGCGGTATGACCATTCTGTATCCCCACATAATGCATCCCGTGTCCATATACAGTTCGTTGCGTCTCGTATAATAAGCTCGTATGTTGTCGTCCGTACATTTTGCCGGCCAGCCTGACTGTAAATACATTACAATTTTTCTAAGTATTTTATCTTTATTGATCTCCTCGCCCACTTTTTGGTGAGTGATTGGTAGGTAATCATTAACAAAATTTATATAAGTTATGTCCGGCTTACCTAATTTTTGCTCTGTACTTGTCAGTCGTGACAGAGCGTCTGCTCCATTTTTGTCTGTACTCACATATTCTATGTCGTAATTGTATCCTGACAAAATTACTGCCCATCTTTGCATACGCGCAGCCGCCATCGTTGGTATACCAGCCTTTGGGCCAAATATCGACACAAGTGGTTTATGGTCTGTTTTAAGTTTGAATTTGCGCCCATACAGATATTGATGAAACTTTTTTAAGCCATAAATTATTGCCAGCGCTTCTTTGTCAATCTGTGAGTAGCTTCTCTCTGTCGAATTGAGCGTCCTTGATGCATACGCGACGGGCCGCTCGCTGCCGTCCGGCATCTCGTGCGATATGACGGCTCCCAATCCCGTGCTGCTGGCATCTGTCGTCAGCACCAGCGGAAGAGCCGGATCGTAGTGTGCGAGTACTCCACTAGATCCCAGTAGTGTCTTCACTCTATTAAAAGCCTCCTCGCACCGGTCATTCCACTGAAATTTAATTCCTTTTTTAGCAGTTCATATAGCGGTGACAAAATGGAACTAATGTTTTTAACAAACTTAGCGTAATACATCACCATCCCTATAAAAGCTCTAAGTTCCGTGACCGTTGATGGCGTTTTCACTTGTTGTATGGCCTTCACCTTGTCTGGGTTCGTGTGAACTCCGTTCTGATCAATTATGTAACCTAAATAAGTCACCGAATCAACGAATAACGAACATTTCTCCTTCTTAATTTTAAGGCCATACTGTTCTAATCTTCCCAACACTTTATGTAAAGTTGCTAAATGTTCCTGGTCGTCCTTTCCTGTCAATATGACGTCATCCAGAAACACTCCTACTTTTGGTAGGTCTGCAAACATCTGTTCCAATTTCCTCTGGAAGATCCCCGGACTCGATGATAAGCCATATATCAGCCTATTATACTTATATAATCCTTTATGAGTAGTTATGACTGTATACTTTTGAGATTCTTCGTCTAGACAAAACTGAGCATATGCTTGACTTAAATCTAATTTACTAAACTTCTTACCCCCATGAATTTTAACTAATAAATCTTCAACCCTGGGCAAAGGAAAACGGTCTACCTCAAGATATTTGTTTAAAGTAGATTTGTAGTCGCCACAAACCCTAATGGTTCCGTCCGGCTTGACCACTGGTACTATTGGCGTGGCCCAATCCGAGGTTTCAACGGGCGTGATGATGCCGTCACGCTGCAGCTGCTCCAGCGCGCGCTCCACCGGCTCCCGCAGCGCATACGCCAGCGGTCGCGCGCGCAGGAACACCGGCCGCGCGCCCTCCCGCACCCGCAAGCTCACGCAACCACCAGTGTACCGACCCAGCCCGTCCGCGAACACATTAGCATATCTGGAACTAATACATTCTAAATTAAATTTATTTGCATCTACTTTATTACATTCCAGTTCATTCAATTCTATACCTAAACTTTTAATCCATTGCCTACCTAGCAAAGGTCGCTTTCCTTTATCTACTATATACAATTCTAAATGGGATGATTTTTCTTTATATTTAACCTCGGTGTATAACTTTCCAATTGGTAATACTTTTTCGCCTGTATAATAACACATGACAATGTTTGTCTTAATTATAGGTAAATGACTAAACAAATCCTTATATAACCTATAACTTATGCATGAAATCGAGCTGCCTGTATCTAATTCCATTTCCATGTTTATGGAATTTACCAAAATATTTACCATAAATGGAGGGCTATTTAAACTACTATCTACCATTAATACATTAAAATGGTTAATAAATACCTCCTCGCTGTTATCACTATCGTTGCTTAATTCCTGAACCTCTCCGACCATGGTTTTTACTTGTAGAACATCTGATGACAGCCGGGGACACATTCGTTTAAGATGTCCCGCTTTATTACAGACCCTGCACACATATTTGGAAAATTTACACGTCTCCGAACTATGCAAATTGCCACAAACACTGCACTTGTTACGACTGTCAGCTGATTGCATTCTCCTTGAACTTGATTGCGCCACTGGACGTGGTACCGAGGCGCGAAACCTGTTCTGCCCGCTGCTGTAGCCGCGCGCTCCCGCCGCACGGCCGTTGCCTGTGATAGCTCGGCTCGACGATACTGCGTGGCATGACGTCACGCCCCCGGTGTCATCTACTGACTTTTGTATTTTTCCTTGCTCCACCAGCGCCGCATTCTTCTCCGCGGCTTCATATGCGATAGCCAGCTTATATATCTTGTCGAACGATAAATCATCTTCTGCAAATAATCTCTGCCGTATTGTCTCATTATGGATGCCTACCACTAATTGGTCCCTGAGATTATTGTTTAAACAAGGTCCAAACGCACAATCCATCGCTAGTTTTCTTAGTTCCGCGACGTACTCAGCAAAAGTTTCTCCTGATTTTTGCTCCCGTTTGCGAAACATGTATCGCTGCGCCAACAAACTCGGTTTCGGTTGGAGGTGATTACGTAATAACGTCACAATCTGTTCATATTTAATCACTGATGGTTTCAAAGGAGCACAAAGTGTCACTAATAATTGATAACATGCACTTCCCATCACTGTTATCAATAACGCCACTTTCATTTCTGGTTTCACATCATTAATTATAAAGTACTGCTCCACGCGGTCCACGTACTGCGACCAATCGCCATTGTCCAAGTCAAACGCCTCCAATTTACCGATCGGCATGTTGCAAATATTCCTTACTTAATTTCACTCTAAAAATAACTACGTGAGTTCTTTCTCGTCGCCAAATGAAATATATGGGACTTAATTACGGGAGCCACAAGGAAACACCGCTTCGTGTTAAACGTTTATTACCGAACTGTCAAATCTTACAAACTTATTCTACGATACCCACATATATTACAGTCTGCCGCATGCCGAACGATCTCTGTGCAATCACAACAACCCAATGGCAACCAATCGCCAAAAGATCTCGCGGCAGTTCACAAAAAAGATGGCGAGATGAGCTGGACATCTTCATGGATGACTGGGCAGAGGCGGCTTAGGATAGAGAATCGTGGAGACGGGGGAGAGCGGCCTTTGCCCAGCAGTGGGACACGTGGATAAGATGTCACTTGAGATTCAAACATAATTATAGGCACTTGGCTACGGCTCTTCTTGCCTTTATAGTTACTTTATAGTCTAGATAAAGAAAATAATTTACTTAAAATATTCTTCATAATTATCATAAAGTTATCGATTTTCTATCTTAATTTTACTAACTTACCATTATTTTTTTAAAAGCAAATCAAACGACGTTTAAAAAAACTAGCTTTATTTTTTAATTTTGTGCATTTAATTACTCTTAAACGGTAACTTTTGCACAAACTATTTTATTCTAAGAAACCTATTCAACCGTAAACATTGTATTAGGGTTGGTCTTTATTAGCAGCGTCTTACTAAATATCGAATAGAAGGGCTAGCACAAATCCTGCTATCTCACTTTTTCTCGTTGATAGTTTCTGTCTTTAGATAGAGATGGAAATATCAAGAAAGTATAAAAAAGTTTTCGTTTCGCCAATAACTGTATAAAAACTGACAGATGTTTCATACCTGTCTTGGTCAAAACGTCATCTTATACGACATAGACATAGGTTAATCTGTCAATTTTTTGTCTGTTAGACCCAGAACACACGGAGAAACGCAACTGCAACGCAACTGAAACTGCTAGTTACTTTTGAGTTGCATCGCAGTTTCTGCTATAGACTTCCTTAGAAAACCACACACGACGCAACTAGTTTGAAACGTTTCGTTTCAGTTTTGGCGCTCAGTAGTGAAACAATCCCTAAATAGTTTATCGCTATTCAAAATAATTTGCTGTCAATAGAGCCCAACCCTAAAACGAATCTTTATTTGAATTTCTTCTTTCAAAGCTGGCTTCTATTACCGTCTTGACTAGAGATTTCCTTTTGCACTTACTGCAGTTCAAAATTGGTATACAAGGTGGAAAAAATAGAATAATCTTTCTGAAGGGAGGTAATTATGCCTTGTATTCATCTCGCGAAAGAAAAGTATACCTTTAAAATGTGAAATGATATTATAAATCTTGAAAACGAATACCTATAATATCCAGCTATTTAGGTACCAATTTAACATTTTAAATATTAAAATAAAACTCAAACTTAAATATACTTTATTTCGTAGGCAAAATAAGTATACAGCACATGAAATACTTATCAATGTTATTTTCAAACTAATAACACGTTTTTTCCACGTAGTCACGTAGTTTTCCTCAGAGAAGAATTTAGCAATGAACTTTGTTGGGTTACTCTTTTCGATATCACGATCAATACATTTCTTTACATACATAGATACATATCTATTACGCCATTTCCCCATCGGAGTAGGTAGAGATCACTTTCCTCCACTTGCTATGACCCAAACACACTTCCTTCGCTTCACGTATCTTACTAAAAAGAAAATTTCATTCTGTATACTTCATAGGTACCTTTATAATGTAGGTATCTAGACTATCTGGCTTTTATGCATTCATCTGTTCAGAAAAAGGCTGTGTAAAACGGGTGAATAGAACCGTAATAAGGAAGGCGGAAAAATGATGGGAAATTCGGATCTAAGCTTTGTCATAGAGAGGAGCCGTGCTTTTATGCGATAAAAATATTAAAAGAGACTTTTAAATTGAATGTAAATTGATAGTTTTTTAGCGGCTATTGGAACGTAAAATAAATGGTAACATTCTTTATTAGTTTTAATGTTAATAAAGTCATTTTTTTAGGTTACTACAATGCAATCAAAAGTGAGTAAACCCTTAAATAACATTTATTGTGAAAAAAATATTGTACAAATATAAGGAACAGTGTTTTATATACGTCAAAAACCTAACCAAATGATTTCGAACTTGGTCCCAAAGTAAAAGTTGGTTATTATCACGAGTATATGCATATCCATTTCTATCGTTCACTAATTTAAAAAAAAAACCCCGCATAGGTATAGGGGTGTCTGCTTATTTACAATATTCTAAGTTGTGTGTCGGCAGAGTGTCAATGAGATTGTCAATGTAATTTTTTGACACTTTTGGTTGTGATCAGTGTAAGCCATTGCTTAGCAGAATACCAAAAAATGTGTTAAAAATGACACTGACACTATGGGTCAGCGCAGACAGAACGGAGCGCAGCGGAGAGGATTTTATTACCGCACTTGAAAATAAACCTTAAAATTTTTACAATTAAGTGCATAAATGCTCGAACCTGACAAAAAATGCTCGCGCGTCCTCGAGGATGCCGGTTCGAGCATTTATGCACTTAATTGTAAAAATTTTAAGGTTTATTTTCAAGTGCGGTAATAAAATCCTCTCCGCTGCGCTCCGTTCTGTCTGCGCTGACCCTATGCCGTCACACAATTGAGGCTATTTTAAATTAGCATACTTGGGCCCCGGGTTAAAGCTTCTTAAATAAATCTAAGATTAGTATAAGTATATTTTTTTGGTTAATATTCATCCCAACCCTATAGACATCCGGTCGCTACATTATTTGCAATACATTATGATTGTACCACGGTGATTCGGAGTTCGTTTTATAGAGATTGACCTAAGTTTGGATGTATTTTCTTTTTTCGCTGAATATCGCATCCTTATCAATTTGACGTTAAGCTGGTTTTGTTTTACCCTGTATAGTTTTAGTTAGTGTAAAAGGAGGGGAAAATAGCCGTTATTTTTCGCTCAAATGTATGTAAACTTATGTTCTATGCCGTATATATAGCCGTCTCTGTTTTTTACCCGACAACGGCTAAGCCAAAACGAAGAGTAATGTTTTTGCCTGAACAATTAATACATAGAGTTTTGTGACGACATTTTTCGAGGTATTTTTTAATAAATTTTCAAATATGTTTTCCATCTTTTCGAATACAAATAAAATATCAATTACTTACAATGAATTATCTATGAATAAATTTTGTTTATCAGCTACAATAAAAAATAAAATTCAGAACACAAATATACCTTTCTAAAACTAAAACAGTGCATCTCTTTTACAATGTAAATAAAGGAAAATAAACAGTAAAATATATTCCTTACAATCCAAAGCACAAACATACGACAAATTCCCAACTGCATTTCCCTATTTTCTTATCCTCTCTCGTTTATTTTACACCTAGTTTTTCGAACACCAATTTGCCAGTCGTTACAGTCGAACTTAAAAACAGTTGAATTCCAGAATTGCAGTGTTTTCTTTTGTTTTGTTTTGTGTTTCAATTTGTCGTGGAAAAAGTTACTGTTTTGGATTTAATGCGTTTTTCTTGGATCTTTGAATTTGTTCATTATTAGTATTGTATTTTAATATTTCTGATTTTAGAAAATTAGTTCTTGAATAATTTAATTTGGTGGATACGTTTTTTTTTTTGTGGGTTTGATTAATCATTTCGTATGTTGATTTTTCGATTTGTATATTCAATTAACGATCTTTAAATAAATCGGTATACTCGTATTTTGAAGACATCTCTTTTTTTGCAGTTGCAAATAATCGACAGACAAATTGAGTAGCGATTCTAATTAATAAAGCTAGCACTGGTTCCAAAATTAATATTGAATTTATTATACTGATGTTAGTTGCGGGGCTCGATAAGATAATCAGAATTAGAAATCAGATAAGTACAATGTTCATAAACAAAACATATCTCTAACCGAAACCCAACCAAAAGCAGTAAATCAATCAAATCTGAACTAATTTGCTTGTCGCTTCGGTAACTAGACGCGCAACCACTGACCAGTGACCGACTAATGAACAATTATTACTAACCGTGAATAACTAGAGCTCAAATTCAGATATTTCCATTATTAAATGGGTCAAGGAATAAACTACGGTATTGAAGATTTTCATTTACTAGAGGCGACCTGCGACTTCGGACGCATTTATCATCATAATTATATTGGAAAATAATCATGATATCGTTAAATAATATAGCTTATGTGTTATCCTGATGTGCAAACTACAATAGAGCCAAGTTTCATTAAAATCTGTTTAGTAGTTTTTGCGTGAAAGAGTAACAAACAATCATCCATCCATTCATTGGCATAAACATTGACATTTATAGTATTAGTAGGATTATTAAAGAGGTCTTTGCTCAACTGTGGGTAGCTACAGGCTTAAATAATGATAATAATTGAAGATTTGATACTGGTAGTTCTTATTTTCTTGATTTTGTATTGGGTAGCGTAATGTCTGTTCTTTTTAAGGTCTGAACGGAGAGATAAAATCTGGAATATCCTGACATTTCATCTAGATAAAAATCTCTGTCAAAACTTTTGTTAAAACAAATAGCTATCGGACATTGACAACAACTGTTAACCTGTCAATATCACCATTCTGCCGGTAAATTACTGTTACGCACTTTTTACGAAAAATCTATAAAAATATTGTCAACAATAGAACCAAACATTTTAATTAAATAAACGCCAGTCAATGTAAATTTTTTAAACTTAGTTAAATTTAGATTTTAAAATCTTTTTGCAACAAAAGTTTTGACAGAGAGAGAAATTGTCTCGCAGAATTACAAAACTGACAGCGTAAAACGTGTTTATGAGAATTCCATCTCACATGTAAGGTAACTTAATACTTTTACACTTTATTACGGTTCATTTCAGTTATATGACTGCACGTAGTTACCTAGGATGGTTGCAGCTTAGTAAATGCATTTTCCCTAGACCATCGTAAATTCATTCCCTAACTAGGTCACCGCATCTGTTTGTATCTTATCCTAGCCTGACTTGCATAGTAAACCATAACTACAGTAGAAAATAATGTCTGACTAGCCAAGAGCCCAAGTTTGATAATTTAAAATAGCCTCAGTTGTGTGTCGGCAGAGTGTCAATGGCATTTTTTGACACATTTCGTATTCTGCTAAACAATGGCTTACACTGATTGCGATTAAATATGTCAAAAAATGGTATTGATACTCTGCCGACACACAACTGTAAATATTACAAATTAGCAGGCTTGAGCCCCAGATGGCGTGGTTGGTAGACTTTTCTTTTTATATTATAGACTACTCGCAATACCATAAGTCGTGGGTTCGATTCCCTTTAGAGACATAAATAATAAGTAATATTAAGTTCTAAATAAAATAACTATGTACTACTTAGATAATGTATAGAAAATACTAAACATGATACCTAGCCATAGATAAGTAATATATTAGATTTAAGTTATGTTAAGATTGTAATTGCCGTGCCCTAATCAGGGTCCATAAAAGGTACTGTCAAATAATGTAATAACATCTTGTAAAACCTATGGTGTGCAAAATAAAGAATTTGAATTTGAGACGAACATTGCAGAAATGGACAGAGATGTTTGTCTTAAGTCTGGGTCTTTGTGTTTATAACATGTGCGTACTTATAGTAAAGCCCTTTCAGAACGGATTGTACTAAGCGTGCGTAGGTACTACAGGCTATCGTACAATATATAATTTTAGTAAGCTATACTTCATTTGCAATTGTCAGAATCCAACTCGACTATTTATTATCAAAATCTGGCATAGTTTTAAAAACTCTCAATATAATAATGTGAGATATGAGCCCACGACCTGCGGAAAAGCATGCAAAATAGTATTGAGAGTAATTTAAAAAAGATAATCACCTTTGACATAATCCCCCGAAGCGAAGGATTGGGTAAATTGTATGAGGAAAACGCCAAGCACCCATGAGATGTTGTCTTATAAATCCGGATCAACGTGATTCGTATTTTTATTTCGCTGTGATGAGTAAGGCGGGAAGTGATTTTTATGTGTGATGGTGGGATTTTGTGGTTGCCTTCATGTTGTTTTTCAAATATTGATATTTTTCTTATCAGAAGTTATTGTTCGTAGAGTAAGGGCGTTTTCAGACCTAGTGTTTTATATGCGCGTAGGTAACACGATCGTTTTCAGCATATGCGCGTATACGCGCAGACGCGCACCTCATACTCGCTTCGAAACCCGAGAGTATACGCGCGTATAAAACTCTAGTCTGAAAATGCCCTGACATGAATGTGGACGAGGCGAAAGAAGTGTGTTTGGATCGTAGCAAGTGGAAGTGGTCTTTGTCTCCCTCAATGGGAGAGAGGCGTGAGCGTGACGGATATGTATTTATGTATAAAACATTACGTAGCTTATGATTTTGTTGATGACAAAGATTTTTTTTTTTGGTATTCAAAATATAGCCTAAAAACGCAATTTTTTTCTTTAACACGAAACCATAGACAGCAAATTTAAAGCAGCCATTTTGTTTTTCTATCAATATGTAACGGAAATAATCGTAAACAGATATAGGAAATTGTGTTACGCTTCGACGGATTCTCGCATCACATTGCCAATAAAAATTGACTTCCTAGTTTGTGGAAAAAGATATTTGAGGTGCAATTATTATCTTAATACTTCTTTCATATGAGCTTTTGCGCAATTTGGGTTTCTAGATAAATATGACTTGGTTGCTCTTGCAAGGATTCATTAGAATCTTGTGTAACATGAGCCTTCATAGCAATGGGGTTGCAAGTTAATGTTTGCAAGTACATAACGTGTTTCATACCAAATTTTCTTTTCCATTGTCGCTGTTTTTACCGACTTCAAACTAAAAATAAAGTACCGAATGAAAAAGGAGCTACTACCAATTCTGCTGAGTTTTTTTTAGTTTCTGTTTGTTACCTCAAAACTCCGTCATTTATGAACCGATTTCGGAAATTCTTTTTTTATTCAATCTAGTATGTTTTCAATTCATTCAAAGAGCCTTTACCTAGCAGTGGGATGAGAAAGGCTGATTTTATCTGTTTTAGTATACAATTCGATCCTATATCATTTGTTAGTATTAAGAGAATCGATCCGAATGTTAGGTATTTATTATGTAGCTAAAAGGTAGAAAGTTTCATTAAACTGAAGAATGTCGTAGTTGTCATTAAAATTTTCTTCATAATATTAGTAATGTTATGTGTAAAATGGAAAGTCGGGGGGAAGGCCTTTGCCCAGCTGTGGGATCTTAATGGCTAGAGAGAAAAAAAACATTAGAAAGAATACTGACTCCTATTTTATAACTGTAACAAAAAAAAAACCTTCAAAATATTGTACCAATAGCAATATTGTTTCTACTATTGTTTGTGAAATCGTAGCAAGGCCAATGACTTTCATATCTCAGACAAAAAACAACAGGAAAAGATAGCAATTTCCTGTGATCCTGTGAAACTTATAGCCAATATGGGTGGAGATAAAAAAATGCTTATTTTTCATAGTGTAGCTAAAGATTTCAAAGTTTTGTAACTATGGTTAGTTTTGTAAGGGTTGGATGAAAGAGAAATATTCAAGTCCATATTTTGGCCACTACGTATGCATAAGCATATATTAAGCGTGACATATCTGTTATGCCTCTTTCCCATCGGGTTAGGCAAAGACCACTATCCAATCCACGATCCAAACACGCTTCCTTCGCTTCAGGCACTACTCTATGAAAACTCGTTGCTAAGTATAGCTAGAGCGTTGAAATTTTCACAATTGATGTATTACCGTTGCCGCTTTATAAAAAAATACTAAAAAAATATAATACTTATAATAATTAAGGGGAGCTCCCATTCTACAAACGTGTTTCTTTTTGCTCGTTATCAATAGTGAAATGGTACGGAAACCTTCCTGCTTGAGTCCGACTCGCACTTAGCCAGTTTTTTCAAAAAGGCCTACCTTATCTAATACTCCATTACACCTATAAATCTGTAACTGTCATTGTTAAAATATAGAATAACCGTACGATACTTAATGGGTTTGTTATTAGTTAACATTAGTATGTCGACGAGTCCATCAGAAGTGGCGTTTAAGCTTTTAGTTAAAATAAGACAGTGGGCGTGTACTGAACAAACTGGTTTTATTGCGTAGTTTCCAATCACGTTATAAATTATCAAGATGTACGTGATGTCTTCCGATGTCTTGTCTTCATTGATATCCAAACAATAATCAAACAGAACCCATCAAACATGACAGCGACTCAAATATGAAAGTGGCAAAGTGACAACCAGTCAGAAACCAGCCAGTTCTTGCATTTTAGCAGTAAATAGTTTGCAAATGGTTCCAAAATAGCCTTCATGAACGTAATCTCCGACAAGTATATTAGCCGTAACGGTAAAACCAACAACCTACGCTTCAAAATCTAGATAAACTGAACTTTGCATGCCTTATCTTGAACGTATCAATCTAGTTTCCGCGTCATTGAATATTAAACACATATTAACGTATTATGCTCAACAAATGACGCTCTTATTTAGTTACCTATTTAGATTGCATTACTTTGCATTCGTTAGCAAAAGGTGTGTGTGCATGATGGGGTTTATTTTGTAATTGCCGATGCTTTTTTGTTTTATATTTGTTTGAATGTGGAATAGAAATGTCTGACTAATTGACGTGATTGGTAGTGAGTGACCCTGGTAGCCATGGCGTAGTTCGTACCTACTAGAGACAAACATACAATAAACCTGTTCACACATGTTTTCCAAAATTATAATGATATCATTATACTTGACAATGTGTCAAAAAGTGACATTGACACTCTCTTTCTGACAGGAATCTATGGAGAAGCATGGGATAGGATTTGCCCAGCAGTGGGACGAAACAGGCTATTAAAAAAAATCTGTAAAACCACTCAATGCCTATGTTATGTAAATCTTGACGTTGCAAAATGATACATAACAATCTGGGTTGTACAGGTTTCCAAGTCTGCTAATTTAAAATAGCTTCAGTTGTGTGTCGGCAGAGAGTCAATAGCATTTTTTTAACGCATTTGGTATTCTGTTAAACAATGGCTTACACTGATTGCCACCAATTGTGTCACAAAATGACATTGACACTCTGCTGACACATAACTGAGATTATTGTAAATCAGTAGACTTGGGCCCCAATTGTTATGTCAGTGAATTAAACAAGAGGCATTCCCAAGCTTGTATGTTCCAAGCAAATGTGCACACCTGTCTAAAACTACTCATATTAATATTCCAATCTCAACAACATTAAATTCAACCCGGAATAGGATCAACGCGATATTAAGTTGCAAATGAAATTGTTCCCAATTTGCTTAATAAATCACAAGACCCTTGTAATCGTTTCGTGAACATTAATCTAAGATGCGTATTCCAATGTTATGTCTAAGATCAGACGGTAATTGGTTTGGTCTGGGTTTCTAATTTATGCCAAGGTTGGCTTGTGTGTAATTAAATTTGTGAATGGACATAGGTACTAGCAATATGTCCCAACTTGTTAGATCCTGTTTATTAAAATATTTCCCTTCCTTTTGGATACACCATCGTCGGGTAAAAACAGAATCCGTATTAGAAGAGTACATATTCATATTATGAACCAAACATGAATGACCAAGCAGAATTTCTCTAAATTTAAAAAAAAATCGTAAACGTTTTATACAAAATTGGTACACTTATGAGGTAAGAAAATTGTTTTTATTATTTGTTATGCCCTAAACGTTCCATAATCTATAGCCAAGAAGAAGAAACGACAAGAAACCTAACGACACAGGGCCCTAAGTTCACATTATATATTACAAGTACCTATATTAGGAGCAAACGGGTAACTTAGTGAAAAACTTCGTAATGAAGTAAGTAAAAGCAATAATTTTCTGGATTCTTCGCAATATGTAGTCTCATACGTTTACTCGTTCTGAGTTTTCTTACTACGTTAATTTTGTAAAGAATCGTAAATTTTCATGCTCACACTTTATTATCTGTTTGGTTTACATTGTATACTTCTGTGGATTGTGTTCTTTATTGGATCTAGGTATTTGATGTCGGAGGCAGATAGAAATAAAAGCACTATATTAACTTTAAAAGACTCGTTTCGCATTTATTAAGAATTGTTTAGGTACAAGCACAGCGACTAGCGCAACAGAACAGACAGACAAGACAGTTCAGACCTTTACCGTATACGGTATTTTTATATTTATGATTAAAATCTCTAGCATAAAGCCACGAGAAATGGAAACGAAGCCTCAAGCAGTGTCATACATTGTTTTAAGAAACCTTTACTGCAAATGTAAACCTTGAATCGAAATCAAATTCTATTCAGTTTCCTTGCCGTCTTTGTCCAATTTAAAAAGGTTACATTCGTCTTACGCCGTGGCCTTGAGTAAAGTCCTTACAATTTCAAGAAATGTAGGTCATTTGGTGTAATAAATTGTTTGCGAATCAAGTCACGCCTTAACAAAATTATCACTCTCATTGCAGAGGCCAATTTCTGTCGACGCCTCGGCGAGAATGCGAAGGAAACTGTTTTGGGAGCCAGGAAGTTTGTACGGGGGAAAAGTTGTGGTTTTAATTTTTATTTATTTAATAGTTACTATCTTCTTACAATACTATATACCACAGAGATATACCACAGAGACAGAAAAGAAAAAAGAAGTAATACAAGAGACACAGTATATTTCTAAAAGAAATTTATTCCTGCAGACCCCACAGAGAGAGAAGTGAATGCAAGAAGGCACTTAACCACATTTTTTAAATACGCTTGCATTACTATCATAATATTATTTTAAGACTTATCTTGATAAGACGCTTTATTACTAAGTTATTTCATTTAAAAAATATATAATATAATAAAAATGTCAAATAAACTATTCTTACCACTTACGAGAGACACGTGTTCTGGCTGTATATATATACATGGCTGTATATATATACATGGTATATATATATATACCATTACTTAGTTACTAGTTGCATTGTCCATAACAGGCTCCAAGCCCCGTGAAGGACGAAGAAAGAAATGATTTTCTGGACTCATCAACAACAAGAAATAAATCCTATTTCTTATAAATAAGGTTAGTTGTTGCTATTATATTCATACAATCTGTCACGCCTCTCTCCTATCGGGAAAGGCAAAGACCATTTCGCTCTACTTGTTATGATAGATATACTTCTTTCGTTTCATCCAGATTCATCAGGCGTCTTATATATGCACGTCGATGTTAAGCAAAGGCCACGTCAGGAGTACCCTAACTCCTGACGTGGCCTTTGCTTAACAAAGCCCCGTTTTTATCGAGATACGTTCGTTCCACACTGCATGTTTATTAACGTTTGCAAACATTTTATAAGAAACATTTAGTATACTTAATTTTTGTTATAAAATGTTAGCAAACGTGCTGTGTGGTAGCACCATTGCGTTCCTTGTTGGAAATAAATTAAAATAAACTTTATTATGTTTTACCCAAAAAATACTATCAAAACCAATACGACACAACCTTTCCAATAACAAAACAAAAACATGGGATAAAACACAAACTGATGTTAAAACAAAATCCTACAACGTTTTTGTCCGCAAACAAGAGGCCTCGGGAAAATTGACACAATTGTACCAAACAACTTGCCCCCCGTGTTCTGTGGCCCGATTTCAAAAGTAAACTTGTAAATCCCCTTCATTTTACACGGAAGCGGCGACAAGGTGAAACCGAAAATTGTTTTCTCAAATTGTTTACATTGCTGAGTGAGCGTTCTGAAATGTAGGTGCTAGGGGTGTGGTTGCTTTATCTTAGTTGGCTTTTTGGATCTGGCTTCTCGTTTTATTTGTACAGTTTCTTGCTAGAGTAACTAAGAGATATAAAAGATGCGTAGATAGGTATGTAGATAAAGTTCTCTTTAGATAGGTATATGATTTATTTTTGAATTGTCAACAGACTTATATTCTTTTGTATAAGATTTTGTCATAATTTTTAACGAAACATGATACCTAGATCTTTTAAAACAATAGGTTTATGCAAACTTTTTCTAAAATAAAGTTTCGTTAAAGTAGGTACATTATATATTTCTAGAATATAATAGGTAATATGATTATAGAAATGTCACATTGATTGAGGCGACATTTTGAACACTTATAATAATGGCTAAGTATAAGTACTTACACAAAAACTGATCTTTTTAAAACACATACCAGTAGAAATCACAGGCTATCACGAATTCATCTTTAAAGTCTCATAAAATCTTCATAAAAATCACGCGACTATAAATTTTCACCATGTAATGCTATCCACACACCAAAGCCGGCGGCTTTACGGCATACGAATGGCAGCTGTCAAAAAATCCGGCGGCTTTGGTGTGTAAATAAATAACATAAAACATTGATCTACAAAATTAGTAAAACCACACCCGACCAACTCTAGTAGGTACCTGATCTAATTCAAAAGCCTCGTCCGGAATAAACATTATGTTTTGGCCGCTTTGATTTCGAACAAAGCAGTTTTTAATGAGTTTTCGGTGCTAATGGACCTTCTTTTTTTGACAGATATTAGGAGAGAAATTTCGTTTGCTAATCTTTCTTTTATTGTTTTCGTAACTGACTTTGTTGGACTTTGCCTTGATACTTAGAGAGTGTTATTTTGATCGCCTCTCTTTTCACCTTTTCGTCTCTTTTTGAAAGCTGTTAATATGTAGGGGTTTCCCGTTTTGTTTTTGTTTAATTACTTAGTTTCGAATATTTTAATACAACGAGCCGTATTTTTCTACTTTTAATTATTTTTATATTTAATCATACCTCTATTGTACCTTTATTTCGATAAGGATCAGAAAATTACTTAAACTTTAGCCCCCTTATTAAAAAAGGAGGTTTGGAGATAGTCCGACGTTAGTTTGATTCTTTTGACGTTTCGGCTCCATAGCCGATTTGTCCATACAAAACGTCAAACTAAACGAAGTAACGTCGGACTATCTTTAAACCTCATTTCGTAATAAGGGGGTAGTTGTTTATCTTTAAAATAATTTTCTTGTACTTTTTCTAATTTTTGGTGTCAGCTATAAGTTTAAAGAACGTTAGCTCTTACGTACTCGTTGAATCGATTAAAGTTAGGTATCTAGGATATTCTTTCTGCAACATGAGAAAGCGACATATCATTCAAATAGCTTATGTCATTATAACCGACACAAACAAATTACCTTTTTTAAAACAATTCAACTCTAAAACCAATTTAATATGCGCACGGAAGCTCCTTTTATTGTAAAAATATAAAATCACAAAATAAAATAAAAAAGTCTAATAAACCTTCCAAAAAGAAAATAATATAACAAAATATCTTCCTTTACAAAGCTACTGTAAATAAATACAAAATAAATTATTTTTAGGTTCAATTTATAGAAATTTCAATATATAATCGTATTGGAAACCACAAGTCTTTGAAGGAAATTCTATTGTTGAAAGCTGTTTCAGACGAGGTACTTTCAAATTATCACTCCCAGCAAAATTTGATAACAGGGTGAGTTAAGGAAGTCAGTGTTTTTATTTCGATGTTTTATTTATAGAAACACGAGGAAAATTGGTATTTATAAGGGCTAAAACATAAATTCACGACACGACGCGACACGACGTCGTACGACGTCGCATCGTGAAAATCCACAACCTCGTACGGCGTCGTATCATTTTACGACACACGACGTCGTACGGCGTCGTATCGTTTTTCGTCGCACGGCGGCGTCGTGTCGCCTCGTGTCGTGAATTTATGTTTTGGCCCTAAAGCTTTCTTTGGTTTGGCATCATAAGGTATATTTTGTAGCTAGAGTAGTCTTTGATAATCCCGATTTATGTCTGACTTAAGCCTACGTATTTGTATGAAAATATGTTGTAACAAAATAATAAATTCAATAACTAAAGCCCGGTTTGTCAACAGTCAGATAAAATTGATCTGACAGATAAACCTGTGTCTATTTTATAAAGAGTCTAAAACGTCATATTTTATAAATTAAGACAGTGGCGGGTATAAAATGTTCCTAGGAATAAATAACTGACAATTGAAAAACCGGGCCTTAATATTGTAGAAGGCGTTTGCCTATTAGGTTAGGATGAGGTTATGCTGCGTTTTGACGGTTAATGTGAAAAATGACGATCGCAGTTTTATATCAAACGACAAATTACAGAAGGTGGTCTTATCGCAAATCCAAGACCTAAAAAAGTACCGTATATTTGGTATTTGAAGAGTCTGCCTTGAATCCTGAATTGAGGTCAATGACATCTTGTTTTTATTCCATTTTTCTTACTAGTAATTGCTATTCCACAAAAATCTGCTATTCTATATTTAGGGACTGCGTATCAAAAGTTCAACAACCTTATTTCTGGAAACGAGTCCATACCAACTCATCCAAATCTAAGCAGCCAAATAATCCAACATTAACTAAACAAACTACGACACAAATGTGATCCAGAAACAAATTATGGACATTATATCAAGAAGGATCCATTTTCATCCGAATACACTCGGCTGCATTAACTTGAGCGTACTTCCGAATAAACATGGCCGTTTCCCTTTTTTCTGGCATATTTATCGACCCTTATTAAGCGCAAACGGGCCCGAAACTTGTGAGCGTAATGATAACAATAGGAAGGAGCAATCCCATTCCAGGGTTGAAGCCAGGAAGATCGCGGGTTTGGAGACCTTGAAGTTTCTGGTGTCAATATTTGCACGAGAGTTTTATTGACACGGGTCGTAGGACGGTCGCTGTAAGAAACGACAGTAGGGCCTGTGCAACCTACTTGCTTTTTTTCCATCCGAGTTTTTGCAACTAACTCAAGATTATTTGGGTTTATAACATTGTTATCTTCATGTAGTTCTTATTGGGAAATTCTAGTCAAACTTCATTCAAGTCTCTCTTTTATTTAATTTTGATTTCTTGATATGACGAGAGATGGAATTTCTCATTTACCTTTGAAATATTGAGCAACCTAATGCAGAAAAAGCTGGAGAGTTAAATATTCATTGACCATTGTTTCATTTAACATCTCTTCCAATGAGAGTGTCAGCTATAGATTTAATAGAGCGTGACCTAAATTCAATGATCTTTTCAGCAGTAACCTGCTAATCAACTTTTCTGTTCCTTTTAGAATTTTCTTCAAACTTATCCATAAAGTCTTCTATTTATGTAATCTTGGTAATATATGTCATCATTTCCTACAAAATGCCAAACCTGCTTTAGTAAAAGCATTAAAACTTGTACTGCAACTGCACTCTAACCATCATAACTTAAGCTTACATTCTGGCTTCTGGCTCAAAGACTTATCCACTTAAAACAACAAATTCATATTTCCTGGCCAAACGGTCCTGGAACTTTCGGTTAGAAAGTGTCACAGTAATCTTTATTTATGGCAGCGTTTGCTTTGTTCAGATCAGTATCGCCATTGTAATGTCTGATTGCAAAATTTGCAATATGTTATCACATTGTCTGTTTTGTTGATATAATAAGTTTTTCTCCTAATAAGATTAGGTTGTAAGGACCAAGTCTCTTTGGGAGTTCTTTAAAAATAAAGTCTGCAACTTGTTGAATTGAATGGTTGCAGATAGCAGCGGCTAGCTCAGGCTGACGGGCGAAGGTTTTTTTTGCATGCCTTGTAAGGGTCACGAGTCACGATATATCTGATATACGGCGCCGAAGGTTCTGCTGGAGAGAATGTACGCGACGTTATTTCGGCTAATGTGACAGAGAAAACTTGAAAGACATTGCAAGCGTATTTAAACGAGCGTTCGGCGCCGTACGTTACGCAGATGTGTCGCGACCCTAAGTAGCAGCTTTCATCCTTGATTCCACTTGTCATGGATTTTCCAAGGAATTTGATCGGGATCTCAAGGTGTAAACCTGTTGGGCGATGGTATTCTTATACAATTAAGTTGAAAAGATATAGTATGCGTGAAGTTTCAGTTAAAGTATCAAGATCAGTTTTCATTAAAGTAAATTTCTTATTATTATTCTATCAAAGCACCGTTTTTGTTTTCTCCTACCTTTCAAAGCGGTTACCTTCCGTAAAAAACCTTGCTACAAAATTATACTAAACTTCGGACCGTCCATTTCCATAAACACTCAGATTTAACTCGGCAACTTCAAAACCACCTTTACCGTTTACGCTTACTTTCAAAGTTCTGAAACAAAGTTTCGACTCTTTCCCGGATGCTTTTAAATAAATAAACGAAACTAAAATGTACAAAAGGCTTCGTTCGCTAAGAGGAGTTGAACTATAAGGTGCTATATAAAGCAAAAGCAATCTAGGCTTTCGTTGGTAACAATAGGGGCGGAGAAGTGGCCCTTCCGAGCAAGGCTAGTGGACAAAGAACTAAGTTTGAACTTTCTAGAATTGTCTTAATTTTAAAGTAATGCTATGGGTCAATCTTTCTTCAAACCTACTCAACTAACTTAACTCCACGCTTGTCAATGTGTTATTTGTCATATTACCCTCGGATGACTTACCTAGTTGAAGGAAGGTAGTATGTTTGGATGGAAGCAAGTCGAGGCAAGTGATCTCTGCCTACTGAAAGAGGCATGACCGATATGTACTTATGTATGTACATTAGGTATACTAGGTACCATAATATACCTGGTTGAATCGTTTTTGTTATTTATTTTACATGAGAGAAATTCATAGGTTGCTGTCATGTGAACTTCTTTCAGTGCTTTTTTATAGCCTTGTTTTTGTACAAATTAGGATCTGAAAATAAAAAATGGATAGTTTTATCACATATCTTCAAGTTTTTGTGGTAATGTAGTAACGGCTACACAATTGCTCACAAAACATAATGCTTGGTGTGAGGCGTCATTATTTTTAAATAAAATATTACTTTGATAAAAGTGTTTCACAGAGAAGCACTAGCAGACGATATGCCTAAATGGCGGACGCTCCACCGACAAGAGTCTAACTCTAATGACGATGAAAAGTATTTCGTGAAATCATATAGGCAGGTTATACTTAGGAATTAAGGTAACATTTAAATTACCTTTTTGTTTAGCGCAATTTTAAGGCATTTTTAAATATTAAAACTTTAAACTACACAGATCCAGTCAGGAAGGAAAACAATACGTCGTCATGACAACGTGTCCGGGACGTGTCAGGGAAAAAATATCATTCCATACATTTTCTATGGATTCGTTCACAGACGTTGTTATGACGACGTATTGTTTTCCCTCCTGACGGGACACGTCCCGGGCACGGCCCGGATCTGTGTAGATAGACCTTAAAAGCAATTTTAAATTACCCTTCACTTCCATTCATCATCCATCCACGTTTAAAGTCAAGAGGTCCACTAAGAGCGAGCGTCTCTTTCCTTCTCCGCGTTATTTTATATTTTCAACGACAATGTTGCACATTGGTTGAAATTGCAATTCTAGAGCCACTTCATGGCAATAGCGCTAAAATGAAAATTAATTTAGGGATTTCTCTGCTGTCTGTATTGCCAGACAAATTGTAAAGAAAACTACTGCTTTTTTTTGTCGGTGTCTTTGATGTGTTTGTTTATTATATTTTATTATTTTGTCTATCTTAATATAATTTAAGAACTTATTGTTTCATTGTCAGACATGTTCTTTTTTTTTGGCAGAAATAAAACTTATTATTACCTACATCAAAGTTTAAACATCACCTTAATAAGGAAATTGTTTCAAAAAACTGCTAAATTCAAGGCATTGTGTTGTTTCACTTCATAAAAAAGAGACGTCATCTACCCATAAAACTGCACATTTTAAGGTTTCCTGGAAGATATTGCTACCTAGCAATAAGGCCGCCTGTTGCTTCTTATATTCTTGTTTGTACCTTATATCTTTTTGTGCAATAAAGAATATTTGTATTGTATTGTATTGCATTTTTTCCAAAAAAAACGGAGTCTATATGCAACTAAAAAAATATATTCAAAATCCCAAAATATGGATCAGCTGATCACTGGGAACTTTGAATGAAAATTTTGATGTTGATTTTTTTTGTTGTTTGTGTTGTGTTGTGTGGTTTTGAATTTACCCTTGTATGGGTAACATCGTGACATCCAACAGCTCTTTGGAGATAATTTTTATAAATTGCATTTCACAATTTCCATCCAAGAAATAACAAATAAAACACTTATACACTTTTGCTTACCTACTCAAATTATATTTAACTATGCAAGTCAAAGTAACTTTCAACCGCAGATTCAATAAAACGTAATAACCTAATGTATTTAACCAACTTCTCTTGTTGGGTAGCTCTTTGTGAAAATTAAATCGCCGCAATTTGTCAAAGGGCGACTCTTAACTGTGGACTGAACACTACAAAACTTGGTAAAGTGCAGTGCTACAGATTTTGTGTAGAAATCAATTATTTACTGAGCTGTTGTCTTTGGTTCTAATGCATTATAGTGGCCCAAGTTTGATAATTTAAAATAGCCTCAGTTGTGTGTCGGCAGAGTGTCAATAGCATTTTTTGACACATTTGGTACTCTGCTAAACAATGGTTTACACCTTTGACTATAGAATATATAAGGAGGAGCCATACCGTCTGGATCTGCGTGCCTGGTCTGGCGCAAAATGGCTACCTTTTTGTATGGAATTTCTTATCGTTAACTATGAACAAGGTTTTAAGGTTGCCTGGAAAATATTGCTAACTAGCAATAAGGCCGCCTGTTTCTGTACCTTATATCTTTTTGTGCAATAAAAATATTTGTTTTGTAGAAAACAATGGGGCAACTCCTTATATTATTCTATACCTACTGAAAGGTTTACACTGATTGCGTCCAAATGTGTCAAAAAATGACGTTGACACTCTCATTGACACTGCTGACACACAATTGAAAATATTGTGAATTAACAAACTTGGGCCCCTCATTTTTTGTAGATATCAATTATTTACAGAGCTGTCGTCGTTTGTTTCTAATTCATAAAAGATTTAAGAAATTCTCTATCATTAAAGTTAATAAACTAATGTAACTAAGAATTCCCTGTTTTGGTCCCTGCCTGGTCCCGTTTCATTACTTAGAGATAAAATTTAACTGACCGATAAACCTATGTCTAATTCATATAACTGTTGATGTCTTTCGAAAAAAAAAAGTTACCTGCATGTTGTAAAACAGGCCTAAGTTATGTATGAAGAGCAACCCGATAGAGTTTGTTGCTAGAAACTGCTATCTTACGAATCTAGCGTTAAATTGTAAACAATAACATTGACATATTTCAAGTGCTACATAAAGGGGTTTGAAAATTTTAGTAAACAGAAAAAAAAAAAAAAATGGAGAGTGTCCTACCTACAACATTTTTTTTTTTTAATTTTCCTAAAGTGGCGGCAGTCAATGAAACCTTCAATAATTGATAATTCTGGTAAATACAAATCGAAAATATAGATGAAAAAATTTTGAAAAGAAAAGATAAGAATTTTGAAAACTATCACGTTTCCGAGATATAGGCTGTCAAAGATAGACTAGTGGCGCTAGTATTGGAACATGAAAAACTCTGATTTGGTGTTATTAAATGGCACATATTGTATTGGAAATTAATACTAGAAGTTAAATGAAGGATTCTGGTTTATTTTAGCGCCCCCTCTCCCTCCCTCCCCTCAAGATGCTCAGCCTATAATTTTTATTATTTTAGGAATAAAATAAATATGGTTGGAATTTAGAGTAGTTTGAAAATAAGAGTTTTTGAAGCAATCTTTGTCAACTCCTTTGCATACGAAATATAGATTATATTGAGTTTGAGTTTGAGTAACTTATTTTTTTGGAATTTCTATCTGAATTTTTAAACATCAATCATTAAGCAATATTTAAAAAACTCCAAAAATTTCATATGAAACGCAAAAACTTCGTTATATCAAATATCATTCTGCATATTCAAATTGAGAATACAACACGGAATCATTAACTGGAATCCTGAGCAGTATTCGCACTCATATTATAAAAGTCTCAAGTAAAATCTTGCAGGTTTTACTGAGCAAATGTAGTAAGCAAACAACTCATTCTCATTCACATTTTAGCTTCGTCCGATGTGAAGTAGTTTGCACAATTTGATGAAAAATATTAAACTGACGCCATTTTGAATTCCAGTTTACATTTTGCGAAGAGTGAAGGCAAATTCGACGTTTAATTTTCGCGTGTTTTAAAAATTTGTTTCAAGTGAGAAGTTAAATAACATACATATTATGTATGAGTACATATCTGTCACGGCTCCTAAACCGGCGTGCATGTATGAGGCTTCTGATGAATGGAGATGAAGAGAAAAAAGTAGGTATGTTAGGATCGTGGCAAGTAGAGGAAAGTGGTCTTTGCCTACAGGGAGGAGGCGTGGTTTTAATATTCAAATTCTAATAAAAATGGTAATCGAGAAAAATTAATTTAAATCACATTTTGTTTATCTTATCCAGCCGTTATTGTCCCAATGCTGGGCAAAAGAGAAGCCTCTTATTAACCTTCCGATGATGAAAAGACTACATCTCAATTTTATTCAAAATGTCAAGTCTAATTAACTTAGCACTTCATAGTATACAATATTCATTTAACCATTTACTTAAAACCACTTTTAGGCCGTGTTCAAACCAAACTGAACGTAAGCCGCCGAATTGGAGCAGGCTTACTGTGAGCCCCAATGTAAACCTGAAAGTAAACGGCATTTATTGTTCACACTATGCTGACAATACGCTTATAGCTGCTTACAGCTACGTAGCCAATCAGCGGCCGCTGAGCGTAGTGACTTACTATATTAATCAGCTGCCGAATGTCAGCATCTACGCATAGTGTGAACGATAACGGCCCTTCCCAATATTCCATCTATCTCTGGTTTTGCCCTACTGAAGACAGAAATAGTTATCTATCTTAGAATTTTTCGTCCCTATAAACTTACCGCTGTCAAAAAATCTATGGGATTCTTTTGAAGGATAAATCAAAAGTAACAGCTATGTGACTGATATGTACAAAGAGCTGTCTGTCTTTGAATAATGGGACTGGCCGTAAGAAAAAATGTATGAAAATACATTAAGTTTTTATTGTTTACATTTAAGTTTTTATTATTTAAATTTTGGTTGCGCATGCAAAAAAATACATCATACACACGTTCAGTCATGCTTGTACAGTTCAACTGTGCAAGCATAACTGACAGGCATAACTTAGCATGTGTGGCCCACTTAACGGTTTACCGTCAGTTTGGTTTAAACACGGCCTTAAGCTAAAGTTTATTTATTTACGATCTCGAGGTAACTTAATAGAAGTTACTAAGCGTTATTTAGTATTTCTTTCGCTTCAAAATACAAGACTGTTTTCGTTTCTGGCTAAAGTTTTTTCGTCTCATTGCGCTGGAGAAAATAATTTGGAAGTAACCTTGCAAGGTTAAACTTGTACATCTATTACAGTAAGGGCCGATTGTTCAATGCTCGGATAGCCGACATGTTGCACAACATGGTTGCTCAACATGTTGAAACTCAGCGCAGGGGGCCAAGTCTGCTAATTTACAATATTCTCTGTTGTGTGTCGGCAGTCAATGGCAGTCAACGGTCGGATTCAGTGTCAGCCATTGTTTAGCAGAATACCAAAATGAGTCAAAAAATGCCATTGATACTCCGCCGACACACAACTGAGGCTATTTTAAATTAACAGACTCGGGCCCCTGAACTTTTGTTTAATAACATTGCCTCATCTTACTACTACGTTAGTCATCGATAACATATTATTATCGCTAGAGGAACTAGAGTTGATCAAGAGGCAGTGATTTTAACAAATACAAACTGGCAACGTTGCGCAGTGTTGTGCAACGTTGCCGTACAGTGCATGTAGAGCGTCACTTGTTGCCTAGTGGATACTAGACTTGAAGGTTGGTATAGGAAACCAATATTCTTCTTCAAGTTTACTTTAATGCTATCTACACACCAAAGCCGCCAGCATGCCGCCGAGCTTGGCCGGTGGCTTTACGTCATACGAATGGCCGCTGTCAAAAAAGCCGGCGGCTTTGGTGTGTAGATACCATAATATAGTGAGAGCGAAAAACAAACGCTACGAGCAAGTAGGCCTATTCTATTCTGCCAAAGGAAATTATTTTGTAATTCCAATCTTTTTCATGTAATTGAAATGTTATGTGTTCTTTCAACCATTATTACTTAAAAAGGCTACTTCTCTATTGAAACTTTTCTAAAGGTAAAATGTATTGCAAAAGGTTTTGTTTGAATTTGATATTCAGTCTTCTATAGAAGAGCGAGTCGTTTTAGGATTCTTCAAGAGTATTTATTGATTCGACAAAGTTTTATTTTAAGCAATGAACATTTTTGGTGATTAGCGTGATTAACACATCTTTGCGTGCTTGCGATAACAAACGCCGCCAACCAAAAAATCTTATCTTATGTAATTGTCTAATTAAGGGCTTCTATCGTTTGAAGCAATAGCGGAAGCGATCAGAATCAGCGAGCTAAGACAATTCTAAAGACAATTCTAAAATTGATAAACCCTAGAAATCATTACCTTTCCTTTTGGCTTTGCCTTAGTTGGATAAAAACAGTTTTTGAAAAAAACTTTAACTTTAAAACAATTTTATTAATATTTCATTTCTTGGCAAGATTTTTTTCTAAGCATGCATGCAGCAGAACCCATAAACAAATAAAAACTCGACCTTGCTGTTTTCGAAATCTGAGCACAGCAATTCTAGTCACCAAAAGGCATTATGTGAAATCCTTTCCGAGGTTCCCACAAAAGATATTCACTATTGTACTCTACAAAGGGTAGGTCTTAACAGTAAATACTATAATGGTTCTTTTACCCAACACAGTATTCCAACTAGTGTCTATGGATAACTATCGATATTATATCGATATAATAATAATAATAATAATAATAAAAGAACTTTATTCATCAAAAAATGAATATCGATATTATATCCAGATAGGTTCGAGCAATTGCTCGACCTTTACTCATAAGTGAGAAAAAGCAATATAAGTAGTTAGTTAACAACGTTGTAATTTCCTTGTCACAAGATTTCACATAAACTTAGATTTTGCTATAAAGTTTTTAAAACTTACGATTTTTTTGTTTGATTCTTCTTCAATGGCAATTCTGGCGCACGAACTGGATGGAGAGCAAGGAGGCTTTTGACCAGGAGTAGGATGTAACAATCTACCTGTATTTAAATCTGTATTATTCTTTTTCTCATTTGGTTTGATATGTTTTGGTTTTTATATTGTTTTCCTTATCAAAAATAAATTTACATGTTTCCATCAATTTCGAAAATTCTCTTAAATTCTCATTGTGCTATCGATAAATAAAACCATCGATAGTTTGACAACACTAGTTCCCCTACACAACAAATGTTCTATCAGCTTAACTAAAGGAATTCAGACAGTATTGTACTAGGATTATCTTAAATGTATTTTCTAGCTATTTTCGCAGTTGATTTTCGTCTTGACTTCATTAGCGAGATTATTGAGTTGCAGAAAATTTAACTGTCCATTAAAATTCATACTTTATTAAACTAGAAGTTTTTGAGTAGTCAGTTGGCGTGGTTAATAATGGTACCTTGCCATGTCGTAGGTCCTAAGTTCGATTCCCACTAGAGATAAACATTTAGGTACTGTGATGTATAGAGTTGTTTGTCTGTTTATGTTAGTAATACGTACGTATGTATTTTTACCCGACTACTGCCAAAAGGAAGGGTAAATGTTTTTAGTAAACTGTTATAGTTATACCTAGTACAATCTGTAACTATAGTAAATTCCCTTTATATTGGCAGAATCCACATTGGCTAGTTGCCTTTAAAAAAAAAGTTTTAATAGGGATGATGACTACATTCAAAAATTCAAAAAATAATTTGTCCGTCTTTTACGCCATCAAAAATATTTGGAACACATTTTTAACTTGATCAAATACATAAATTAAAACAAAGATACAGAGCATCAAAGTTACGGAGTGGGGGTAATTGACGTCACTCCTAGGTAAAAATCTTACTTAGGCGTGACGTTACGAGCAACTTTAACCCAGTGTATCTTTGTCATATTTAGTTTAAGAGAAAAAAAAATACGTGTCGAATATTTTTAAATAATCTCTGTGATGGACTAAAAAATTATTTTTAGTCATCATGCCTATTCTAGAATACCCCATAAAACGACATAGATTGCACCTTAAACGTTATGTAATAGCGTTCTCATTGAAGTCGCACTTGGCCGGTCTCCCATCCATCCATCAGTCTAGGTAATTTAACCTGTAGCCTTACTATAAGTTTGTAAGATATTTTTGTATGAATTATTTCGTTTTAGGCTTTATTAGAAATGTAAAACTTTATTTATTTATTTATAGTACGCTAAGAGCAAATACATATCATAATTTTAACTTAAAAAACATTTAGTGACTATATGTCTGCCAATTACAAGCATACAAAACATTATAATAAACTATTTAATAACTAATTATTTATTTGAAACGATAGAATTACTAGATAGATTCTGGGGAAAAAACTGCTAGTCTAAATAACGTTAATGCGTTAGCTTAAAAAGACACCAACATTGTAAAACCTATGAACCTACGTAGATACCTTATAGGTATTTGCCTACAAAATATAAGGATTACTTCTATATGAATGTGTGCTTTGAGCTTTTCTATAAGAATGAAGTGCAAATAGCAAGAAAATAAAGGTATATAGATAAGTTTCAGCTATGGAAGCTTTAGTTTTATTTTTTAGTTTTAGCTGTATTAGGCCGCATAAGCAAGCAACTCTGTATTAATTTTTCACTGATTACAGAATATATATTTTTTATCTTACTATTTGCCACTCACAGTAACGCCACGTTCGAGGTAATTTAATCTGTCCATGATTGATCGATTGCGATTCACTATCAACCGCCGGAGTCTTCTAAAAGCGGTGATATTTTAAAAATTTCACATCTTTCATGTTCATTATTGAGTGGTTCTTAAATTGGGGTAGTAGGACGATCTTCTTTTGTTGGAAAACTGAGATTGTAGTTTTATTTAAACGGTCTATCTACAAAGATCCGGGTCATGCCCGGGACGTGTCCGGATCGTGGCCCATCGGGAGGGAAAACAATACGTCGTCATTACAACGTGTCCGGGATGTGTCACTGAAAAAATATCGTTCCATACATTGTCTATGGATTCGTTCACACACGTTGTCATGACGACGTATTGTTTTCCCTCCTGACGGGCCACGGCCCGGAACGTCCCGGGCACGGCCCGGATCTGTGTAAATAGACCTTAATACTTTAACTATAGATACTTATGTGATATAAGTGATTGAACAGTATTAAATACTAATATGTTAAGATCCATAGCTTAGTACAATATTGTGCAATAAACATTTGAGTAAGTATTTAATTCAAGTCTAAATCAAGACTACCCTAAACCAACGTACCTGTATTTATATTCAAGACAAACATAACAGCTTACAATCATTCTTAAATGAGGATGTAGCGAAGGAAGTGTGTTTGTATCGTAGCAAGTGGAGGGAATTTGTCTCTGCCTACCCCGATAGGAGAGAGGCGTGACAGATATTGCAAAATATCCACGTAAACACTTCATTGTTCTAAAACCCTAAACAAACCCAAAATAAATTGAAGAAGGATTTGTTACATCTGACAAAAAGCAAACATGTAAAAACCCAAAGCGCTTTTAATGTCATTTAACTTTTAATGAAACCCCACGTTTTTACCCAAATCGGTTTTCAGAGGAATTTAATCGCACTGAAACAGAAATACCAAACCTTTTTTAAAGAGAACGCCGATTGAACGAGTTGTTTTGGTTGTCAGTAAGAAAAGGAATTTTATTAAAATGGTTTGCTAACCCAGAACTGATACGTAATTCTAACCGCATTCTAATTAAAATACAGTTGATCAAATTCTGAAACGTTTAATTTATTTATCTTTGAAAGTCTTTATGGATTAGTGTTTGAACCTATTTTGGTTTTTATTTAGACTAGCGTTTTTTGCTCGTATGTTGACGCTCTTCTAAGCTCATATAGTCCAAGTTGATACTGAACTTTATTCCGAACGATTACGTATCAAATTCCGTCTATGAGCGACTTTTAGAAAAATAAAACAATCCGTTATTTTCATCTTTAAAAAAAATTATTTACTGTTTTATTTTTTTAAATGTTTGCTATTATTTGACGCAATTATAAGTGTCCTGTATTGGTCACTCAACAGACACGGCATATTTGACAGTAAACTGTCAAGTCCTGTACTGGGATTCTCAATAGACAAGGGGTTAAAAGATTGTAGAAAAACCAATCCGTCTATCGAAGTTATTGTTTTGCATAACAAACGTCACACCGACCCCTAAACATCGTGTCGTTTCTGACCTTTTGACAAATACAGTAATCAGACGTTAATTTAATGGAATAACTTACTTTTTATTCGAATAATAAAAATAAATTGTACTTACCATAAGTCTAAATTAATCCCATTTTCTTTTTATAATTGCATTATTTGTATTTGTAATGTTTTCTGTCTTGATGTAGTAGATATGTAAGTCGAGAGTCACGCGTTTTACGCGCGATTGAGGAAACGAGCGTAGGCATGTGGACGCGACATATTATGTAGCTCAAGTATCTCGAGTACGCGCGAGTGCTTACGTACGTAAGGAACTGCGCGTAAAACGCGTCATTTAGACAGGCTCTTAGTTGGCCTCATTTATATCACAAAGAAATAAAAAGATAATTATAAGTATATATCAAAGGAAGTCTAAAATTATACGAAAATTTAAAGCCGGTTTATATAACGTTATCTTAAGGGTTCCGTTAATATTAAGTACAAATTGTAATTACCTGTTTCACCTTCTCTTAGGTAAGCATTTCATAATCATCTCTTAAGAAGTTCTTTGGCCCGAAAACGCAATTTCGCTTTAACGCCGCGAGACGCTCAATTTTCATGTCCATTTGTTTCAATCTAATTTAATTTTGAAAGTTTTTTCTTAACTGTCAGATTAGATAAAATAAAATAAATAAATAAATATTTGGGACATTGCACACACGGTCACCTGACCCCAAACTAGGCAAATCCTGTACTATGGGTATCAGAGACTGATAAACATAATATATAACACCCAGACACGGAACAAACATTTATGCTCATCACATAAATGTTTGTAACCGGCGGGGATCGAACCCGCGTCCCGTGCGTCCCGTACGCTTACAGGCTTGTCAAGTTGTCAAGATGATTGTCAGTCAGTCGCAGAAAAGGCTACTTATAACTAGCCAGTTGGGATGTTATGCCGCATGTCGTGGGTTCGATGAACAGAGATATTTGTCTTACGCTTTGATGTCTATGTGTATATGATATGTATGTACTTATAATAAACTATAGAACTTCTGAACAATATATACGGCCTAAGAGGAGATGGCTCGACGATCTGGATGCATACTAGACAAGACAAGCTAGCCAGAGGTGGCCGGAGATAGGGAGGCACGGAATAATGCGGGGGAGGATTTGCCCAGCAGTGAGACACAATAGGTTACAAAAAAAAATATATATTTTAATTACCTATAGTAAACTTAACTTACTAACTAAACTTAACTAAATAAAAGATGTCAATTAAATTAATAGAAATATCTTTCCTTCGTCAATCCACCATCAATCATCAATCCAGCACTTGACAGTCTCGTTTCTACTAAAATTCGCTGGCATTGCTCGAAATTATCATTTTGAAACAAAGCGCCTACGACACCTAGCTTCAAAGGGAATAATCTAACTGTTATTTGCAAGGAATGTGATCCAAATCTTGTAATTATCGTGGCTTGGTAGAACCCTTGATTAAGGGCTGGGTATAAATAGATTGCAATGAATTTGTGTTCCGTATTTTTTTTTAATTTAAATCATGTTTTTTTTTGTCGTTACCTACTTACGGCTGTTCCTAATATTTTATCTATCTCTGGTTTTGCCCTATTGGAGATAGAAATAGTCGCCTGTCTTACAATTTTTCGTCCATAAAAAAGTCTACGGGATTCTTCTGAACTTTGAGTATAGAATATATAAGGAGGTGCCATACCGTCTCGATCTCCGTGCCTGGTCTGCCGTGAAATGGCTACCTTTTTGTATGGAATTTCTTATCGTTTGACAGGTCATCTACCAAGAACACTATGAAAAACTTGCGCCAACCTTGGCACGCTGTCATAAACTCATTTGTTTAAGAAGAAAAAATGTGACACCTCCTTATATATTCTATTCTCAAAGCTTCTTAAGGATAAATCAGATGTGACAGCTATGTGACATCCGCGACATGCCGATCTTTGTCTTTAAATATTGAGAATTGTCGTTACAAAATAGTATACGTAAAAAGGAAAGACAAAAAGTAGATTTATGCCTATTAAGTATTTTAACAACTATTTAATTCGAACAGTTTTGAAGGCTTTAAAATGCACACATCAACTATGCGCTATTTAAGTCAAAGGTATCCTGAAATGGCCAAAATATTGAATTGCAATTTTATACCGCATGGTATCCATACACCAAAGCCGCCGGCATGCCGCCGGGCTAGGCCGGCGGCTTTACGTCATACGAATGCCAGCTGTCAAAAAAACCGGTGGCTTTGTTGTGTATATAGCATAATGTATTTTTATTTATAACCCGGACCCTGAATTAACTGCTTAAACTTTAAGGCTGGAAAATACTTTTTTATTGATCAACCAAAAAAAAGTATTTTGTACTAAGTATATGCAAAAAACTGGTATGTACGAGTAAGCCCAAAACAGAACCACAATAATCTGCAACACCCACAACAAAAACAAAAGATTTGCATTTAACTTTTGTTTTTCTTTTCTCCCCAAAGATTTATCGTCTTGATTCTCAAACTTACGAGATAATCCGCCACTGTTGGGAACCGTAGCGACAAAAGCATCAAAAACAATGTCGCAACTCTTAAAAACTCTTAAAACGAAGTTAACTCCTAAGTGGAATCACGATCGGAATAGGAAATGTACCTTTAAGTGTGGGATATACTGCTATATTGAGTTTCGTTGTATTGAGCTGACTTACAATTCCATAATGAGTTTTATGGTATCTACACACCAAAACGCTTTTTTGACAGCTGCCATTCGTATGACGTAAAGCCGCTGGCCTAACCCGGCGGCGGCTTGCCGGCGTCTTTGGTATGTAGAATAGCATTATGCCTCACTACATGTTACAAAATCGAATAAATTGTGTATATTTAATGACATTTTTGTAACTAAGGATTTCCCATAATGCGAATAGCTACAGAACATTTTTTTTTTTTGATGACATGAGAAGGAAACAGTGGTAATAATAATACTTAGGTAATAGATATTCAACGTTGCGTTTTCACCACTGCCTTATCTACTTGAAATGAAAATAAAAATTTATTTAATCTTGTAAGACGAGTTTGACATCACATAAGACAAGTCATTTTTAAAAGTTAATGCTAGATTCGCAAGAGTGCAGTTTTCCCCAGAGAAGAATCTAGCAAGAAACTCTGTTGGGTTGCTCTTTGCAAATTTAGTATTACTTACAAATTCTTAGGCATAAACACTTAGATACATTAAAATTACCATTTCAATAATTATGCCAAATAGAGACAGCTTGACAGAAGAGCAATCGTTGATTTTATAATAATAACCTTTTTTACTAAGTTTTTGTTTAACAACAATCTTGAATTTATTGGGGGCTACTTATATTTAGTTATCTGTAGTCTTATGCATATTTTGGAATTTGTCTCCATGCGCAGAGACCAAATTCACCTGAGTTGTTGGGTAGGAAGAAACAAGAATTAAATAGAAATTCAAATATACCTCACAATTCTGAGACTTTCAAATATTTTGAATTCCGATTAACTTTTAAAAAAAAATCCAAAAATATACAAAAACACATTTTAAAATTTAAAAGCCAGCACTTGAAACTAACATTTCTTACGTGTCACTGGTTCAAAGAATAAAATTCAAGCTCGACCAACGTGATAGGTCATAGTGCAATCTCGTTCGAAGGCTAATCTGGAGGACCTTTGTCTTGCAGGAGGATTTTGTAAGCTAAACTTGTTGTGACTTGACTAGAAAGTAGGGCGCTAGTTTTAGAGCTCGTATTCAAGTCAGTTCCTTTTTTAGCAGACTTCAAAGTAAAAATAAGTTTTATTTAAGTTTTTTCAAATATTTTGTTTCGTTGTAATAAATGCATTTGTATTACAGGACATTTGATTGTTGGCATCACTGATTTGATTCAATTGTTCAAAATGATTAAATTGTGGTTTGTTACCTTATTTGGGATTGCTGGTATGTATTTAACGTTTTTAAATTTATTTTTGTTTTTCTTTTGATACGACAATGTAACTTACTGGGCTTATAAAAAAACTCACTGCCCAAAAATGAAATATACGCCAGAATATACACCTAGACTGTCCCGTAATTTTATTTTATTGAGTTATAAAAATCGGCTCCAGGAAAAATAAGTGAGTTTTTTTGGGGCCAGAAGTCTTACGCCGAGTTGCACCGTCTTTTCAGATATTTAATTATTTATGGGTACCTATTTTATATTTTCCTGACTGAATCCCCTAATAACTTTGTTTTAATACCTCTCCATTGAAATTAAAGTTCTTGTCGATGTAGATACCTACATCTGACCTCATATAAAAGACATTTCATCGATAGTTTTAATAAATTATTTTAGTGGCAAACGCAACATCACCGTCATTAGTAGTAGAGATAGTTGGCGGTTACGATACTGATATAACAGAGGCTCCTTACCAAGTAGCTCTTTTGACTAATGGAGGTTTTCCACTTTGTGGTGGGACTATTGTCGCGAATGATATTATTATTACTGCTGCTCATTGTATTATTGGGTAAGTTAATTAAAACATTCATTGATAGATGAAGAGCAAAGAGGGCGAAAAGTTCTGGAGTGGAGACCACGCGCTACCAAGCGCAGCGTGGGTAGGCCACCTGCCAGGTGGACCGACAATATAGTGAATAACGCGGGGTCTCGATAGATACAGGTAGCAATAAACAGATCGCGCTAGAAAATTATTAAAGAGTCTTATGTTATGCTCAACAGTAGGCAACTTAAGGCTGAACTGATAAAGGAGGCCTTTTCCCAGTAGTGGGATGTGATAGGCTGTATTTTTTTTGTGATTTGTTTGTGATTCTCCAATATAACGCAAGTAGAGCTCTTACTTGCATTCTACACGCATGCTGTATTTGCCTGTGTTTGGGTCTACGTCTGCAAATGAAGTACTTGTAGAAAATACATGTGAATGTTGTAAATCTGTTGTCAAAACTTATTTATTACAAATATGAATCCATTTCTCTCACGACCTTAAAACTGACTCATCTATTCCAGCAAAAAAGCAAAAGACTTCCAAATCAGAGCAGGGTCTTCATACAGCAGATCCGGAGGAGAGTTATATCCAGTTAGGGAAATACTCTGGCATCCCGGCTTTTATTTCACAACATATGACAATGATATTGCAATAATATGGCTCTCCAAACCTCTTGAGTTCAGTGATAAAGTCGCCGCTATTCATATGTTTGATGAAAATGAAGAAATTGCTGATGGGGAAAAGACTATTGTGACCGGCTGGGGGTCAACTAGCGTAAGTTAGTTTTGGTAATAAATATAATATAGGGTGACTTTTAATAAGTGACCGATTGAAAAGGATATGCTTGTTTCTTGATATGATGATAAAAAACAATTTATTTTGGGACCTTCTTCTTTTTCTTATTTAAGAGCTTAGCTCTTGTTGGTGGAGCCTCTTCCATCCCTCCCTATTTTCTGCCTTCTTTTTAACATCTTGATACGACATGACACCCGCCTTTTCCTTCACCTGTTCTAGGAACGTCCGTCTGGGTCTTCCTCTCTTCCTTTTTCCTTCAATTTTTCCTTCTATGGTGTTTATTTTGGGAGCAATTTCTAATAATTCGAAAATGTTTTAACTGTGTTTCACTAAAACTATGTTTTACCGGGACACCACGGCGGCGGCGCAACCAATCGCTGCTACCAACAAAATGTATACATTGGTTGCGCAACCAAACCATCACCAGGTGAATAGCTCTCTATAGACCTGTATCCATTTTGTTGGAAGTTGCGACTGGTTGCGTCACCATGATGTCCCGGTGAAATATAGCTCATACAAAATGCTCAGTAATATCAGCTAATAGTGTTAAATAAATGGGAAAAAAAATTGAATGATTTCGGACCCATAGTAAAAGTTGTTTGTTGTCACGAGTACATGCATAACCTTTTCTATCTTTCACTAATGAAAATTCCCTTTGTATAATAATCTTTAAAATAGAATAGAATAGAATGTATTGTAATAAAATACAAGACAAGATTCTACGCATAGAAACAAAATTCACAATAATAATAGGTCTTTACCTATGAAATTGCCGTTTTACATTACTGGCCATTTCAATTAAAAATATTTTTTGTTTAGCTAAGAATTCTTATTTCAAATTAATTTAATTTTAAAAATATAGAATTCTTTTTCCAAAAACAGTCATTTGTTTATTGGTTAGTGTTACATTTTCATTGCATTTCAATCATTTTCATCAACATGGATAAGTTAAAAATTCGAGTAATTATGGAATATGAGTTCCGTCGTGGCAGCAACGCGGCACAAGCGGCTCGCAACATCAACGACGTGTACGGAGCTAACACTACAAACCAACGAAACACTAGTTATTGGTTTGCTCGCTTCCGTTCTGGAAATTTCGACCTGAAAAATGTACCCCGCGGTCGTCCGAAGACTTTGGTCGATGCAGACGAATTGAAGGCGATCGTGGAAGCTGATGATACTCAATCTACGGCTGAATTAGCAGCAGCTTTCGACGTTAGCATCAAAACAATATTGGTCCATTTGCGTCAAATTGGCAAGGTAAAAAAGCTTAACAAATGGGTGCCCCACGAACTCAATGATCGCCAGCGCCAAGTACGCGTCGAGACGTGCCGTGCATTGCTCAACAGACACACAAATGAAGGAATTTTGAACCGCATTTTCACCTGTGATGAAAAATGGATTCTGTTTGATAACCGTAAGCGCTCAGCAAGTTGGTTGGATCCTGGTTCAGCACCTAAACAATGCCCTAAACGAAAACTTACCCCTAAAAAGGTGATGGTTACTGTTTGGTGGTCTAGCACCGGTGTGATTCATCACAGCTTCTTACCAAATGGGGAGAGTATTACTGCAGATGTGTACTGTGAAGAATTGAACACAATGATGGAGAAGCTGGCACGTCTCCGACCAGCATTGGTCAATCGCTCGTCTCCGCTGCTCCTGCAAGACAACGCGCGACCTCATACCATACCGCATAAATGACGGTCTCCAAGTTGCAAGAACTGGGGTTGGAAGCTCTCCCTCATCCACCGTACTCACCGGACCTTGCCCCTACAGACTACTACTTTTTCCAGAATTTGGATAACTTCTTGACTGGAAAAAAATTTAATAACCAAGAGGCAGTTCAAAACGCCTTTGAAGAATTTGTTGCCTCTCGTCCAGCTGATTTCTTTAAGAAGGGCACTAATAAACTGCCACTGCGTTGGCAAAGATGCATTGATTGTATGGGTAATTACTTCACTTAATACAAATAAAAATTATATGAAAAAAAATCGTTTGAATTTTTTCATACAAAACGGCAATTTCATAGGTAAAGACCTAATATTATTATGATGACTTTAGAACTCTATCGGGTTTGTGTCGATTGATGGATATGTTTATGTTTTTTTCAACTCTTCGCAAAAACAACAACACAGATTTTGATGAAATTTGGGAGAAAACTTACATAATATCAGAATAACATATTAGCTATATACTTAATTTTAAGATGTTACTTTTTTTTTCCAAGATAAAACGTATATGCGTATGAAGTTGGGAACAGCCTTTAGGCGCAGAACACACTGCACTGAGCTCCGTCGCGTAGCGCGGGATCGCAGATTTTAACGTTCTATGCAAATATGTCAGTACGTATCGAAAAACCGCGGGGTCAACACGAAAATTTATTATTATCATAAGTTTGTCTATTTTTTTAAACAGAATAATATAAATATTCAAAATCGGCAACTCCTACTTTATGGTAGTTTTAAGGTTCCAAATTACTCAGTATTTGCAAAATTAATTATTTTTCTCGTTTAAATACCCTCTTTCACCCACATTTTTCTTTTATTTATTGTATTTAAAGTAATAGACGCGGCAAAAGTTTTTGCGCGATCGCGCTAAAACCGTCACCGACGGCGCACGCTTGGCGAATGAGTTAGAACGCGGTATTCAGCCAGGTGTAATAGTGAACTCGTCTAATTAGATTCTGAGACAGTTTCACTGAGGCAGCCTAAATACCGCAAGGTGTAATAACTGTTACGTATCGCCGCGGACGCGCGGAACAAACTGCGCGATGAAGCAGATCTGCTCCTCCATCGCTGCGAGTTGAATCTGCCGCACCGCGCTACGTGGCGGGACTCGGTACGGTGTAGGAATCGCTGTAGAAATAAACCAAAATCCTTATTATTTCTCTTAGGAGGATGGTTTCGCTGCAAATATACTACAAATGGTAAAGGTCCCTACGGTTAATGAAAAGGTTTGCAGAGACGCCTACGAGCGCTTAGATAGAAATATTACACCGAGTATGATTTGTGCTGGTCTACCTACTGGAGGAAAAGATGCTTGTCAGGTATATCTTCTTGTAAGATAAAGACTAGCGACCCACCCCGGCTTTGCACGGGTGCAATGCTGATACTAAAAAATATCTTTATACACAATGTTCACGGCTTTTTTTTCATTACAAAAAACTGCTTGAAGCCGCGACCGTGTGATGAACTATAGACATTCCTTTGCTGCCGAACTAGTGACTGTTCAGGCAGTCACGAGAGCTTCTATAGTTAACCGTGCCATAGCGGCTTTAGTAGTTAGGTTTCAACTGCTTGGAACAATCCGTGTAGTCGGTCAGCTGGCCGAACTATTAGCACCAAATTATTGGTCACTTAAACTTTTGAGAGTCATTAGTTTATAGGTCAGTGCCAGCAATCCGTAGTATTTGAGATTCATGACGCACACAAAAGAGATTATAAGCTTCAAGTTTTTATTAACAATATTAAGAATCAATTTAAACATACAAAGATAAAAGAAATCTGACAGATAAACCTATGTCTATTTCATAGAACAGGACGTATTAACATAATGAAAAGAGATTACGTCAATAAAAATAATACTTTATTTCCACAGGGTGACAGCGGTGGACCAATGGTATACAATAATAAACTTGTTGGCGTAGTTTCGTGGGGTGAAGATTGTGCTAATCCTAATTACCCTGGGGTCTATGCCAAAGTATCAGCATTAAGATCTTGGATTAATGAGAAAATAAGTATTTTAAATTGAAACATAATATTTTAGAGCCTTTCATTAGTGTTTTATGTAGTTACATTTCAAAAAAAATATAAAAAAATATATTCAAATTACAAAAATATATTGAACATAACGTGGGGCCCTGTGCCGAAGGTTTCTTGCCGTTTCTTCCTCTCGGCTATACAGGTAGTGAACCGGCAGTAGTTTAAGATCAAAAAAGCGACATCGAAAAAGTGTAATGAATTTTGCTTATTTTTGAATAAAACACTTCTCATTTTCATGACGCAAATGGCATCGAACATATTTGTATGGAGCCTGATATAGTAAAATTTTCGGTATCAATTACTTTACACTACAAAGTACTACTTACTACCCCTATTCGAGCTAGTATGGAGAAAAAAAGTTTCATCAGTGGCCGCCAACTTTTTTTCTCCATATTAGTTCGAAAAGAGGATTTGTAGTGTAATTGATACCGAAAATTTTTACTATAAGTACCAATATGTTGGATGCTCTTTGTATTATTATAAATCAAAATGTAATATGTACCAGCGGTGTCACTGATTTGAAAAACTTGACAGAAGCAATACATATCTGTGACAGAGCACAAATTATGTCAAACTATATCAAACTTCAAAGCGCGGGAGTAGACAAGTGATTTATCATTATAATTTAGTTAAGCAATTTGTGCCATTTAGATTTCGATGATTAAAAAGGCAATATTGCTATGTCTTGTTCGAATATTTGCAAAATCCAAACAGCCATTTCTTTTATGTTTTAGTGTAAATAAACGACTTGCGACTTGTTTCTGTTTTTTCTTTTAAATCTAATATCACAATTTTTATATGTGAATAATTGGACTCCGCGCGCTACGACTAGATCCCGCCGCGCTAGCGCACTTCAAAAATGTGACAAAAATACTACGCCGATCGGGACATAACGCGCTTGTCATTGTGCCGAATTGCGCCCACTTGTCATAAGACTTTTTGACACCAACGCAAAATAGAATCGCATTTCACATGCTGTTTTTTCTCTGTTTCACATGCTGTTTTTTCCATCTAGTCGTAGCGAGCGGGGACCATTAAAAATCAGAGACCATTTTTAAAAATCTTTGTGAGTAAATGTCGTTAACTCAATAACATTTTTGTACAAGATATCGCTAACTAAAAGCCACTAGAAATGGGAACGAAGCCTAAGGCAGTTCCATACATTGTTTTAAGGAACCTTTAGAGTTTAGAGTAGAATGTAGGATATATAATAACCTTTAGAGTTTAAATTCTACTCAGTTTCTTCACCACCGTTGTCCAATTTAAGAAGGTTACATTCGTCTTACGCCATGCCATTAAGTAAAGTCCTTACAATTTTAAGAAATGTTGGTCATTAAGTGTAATAAATTGTTTGCGAATCAAGTCACGCCTTAACAAAATTATCACTCTCATTGCAGAGGCCAATTTCTGTCGACGCCTCGGCGAGAATGCGAAGGAAACTGTTTTGGGAGCCAAGAAGTTTGTACGGGGGAAAGTTGTTTTTTGAATTTTTCTTTATTTATTAATTTATTGTAAGAAGATAGTACACAGATACAGAAAAGAAAAGAGAAGTAATACAAGAGGTACCTTCAGCATATTTCTAAAAGAAATTTCTTCCTGACCGCACAGAGAGCAGACCCCACAGAGAGAGAAGTGACAGCAACAAGGCAGGATAGTTACTTAACTGGAAATAGAGACACATTACGAGCTGAATTATATGAAGAAACATCCTTTTATCTCGATGACAACTAATAAGCTTTGATAGTGACACATTTTTTAAACGCTACAGACGTACATTTTTCAGATAAACTAACGTTAAATATGACAATAATATTCAAAAACTTTTCTAGATAAGACGCTTTATTATTAAGTTATTCCATTTAAAAAATGTCAAATAAACTATTCTTATCACTTATGATAGTGACACGTGTACTGGCTGTATATATATACCATTACTTAGTTACTAGTTGCATTGTCCATAACAAGCTCCAAGCCCCGTGAAGGACGCAGAAAGAAATAATTTTCTGGACTCATCAACAACAAGAAATAAATCCTATTTCTTGTAAATAAGGTTAGTTGTTGCTATGATATTCACACAATCTGTCACGCCTTTCTCCCATCGGGGAAGGCAAAGACAATTTCGCTCTACTCGCTACGATAGATACACTTCTTTCATTATTTGCATTCAACATCAGACATTGAAACCTATGCGTAGTCAAAGTTCAACCCAAAAGCGGCTATGATACGATGTTCTTTCTTATAGTACTACTGCTTATCTTCCGATTGCATCATCGGATCAGTTCGAAAGTACCATATTATTTGTCATCAGAACTCAGAGTGTGTCAAAGTTTCATCCTACACGAAGACCGGGAAGTGGGTCAAATAAAGATTTCATGATTTGTTTACATACATTGTTAGTTAGTTCATTACAAGTGAAAAACTAACTAACTAAAATTACAAGTGATAGCTCAGACCATCATTCATCCTTTTCCCGAAATAGTTCTGCAGCTACCGGGGACTGCCCAATGCATTTCTATAGGATGTTGGGGGTAACAATAATAATAAAAATAATAGATACGGTATAAATGCATTTGTGTTACAGGACATTTGATTGTTGGCATCACTGATTTGATTTAATTGTTCAAAATGATTAAATTGTGGTTTGTTACCTTATTTGGCATTGGTGGTATGTATTTAACGTTTTTGAATTAATTTTTGTTTTTCTTTTGAAACGACAATGTAACTCACTAGGTCCATAAAAGAAAACTCACTGCCAAAAAATGAAATATACGCCAGAATATACACCTAGACTGTGTACACCGAGTGGCATTGACTTTTTAGTTAATTGATTATTTATAGGTACTATTTAATATTTTATGTATTTATTTATTATGATTATGTCTGACTGAATCCCATAATACATTTGTTTTAATACCTCTCCATTGCAAAAGTTCTTGTCGATGTAGATGCCTACATCTGGCCTCATATAAAAGACATTTCATCGATTCATTAAAAATTTAAAAAACCCCCGACTATAAAAAGTAACAAATAAAATAAGTAGTATTTTGTCAATTAATATTTCATACAAATTGACAACTTTCATACAAAATTCATTTCGTCGAGGGACCTCTTTTGGCGTGGGGGTTAAAAATTTAAATAAATTATTTTAGTTGCGACACCAACACCACCGTCATTAGGAGTTGAGATAATTGGCGGTCACGATATCAATATAACAGAGGCTCCTTACCAAGTAGCTCTTTTGACTAATGAAGGTTCTCCAGTTTGTGGTGGGACTATTGTCGCGAATGATATTATTATTACTGCTGCTCATTGTATTATTGGGTAAGTTAATTAAAACGTTCATTGATAGATGAAGAGCAAAGAGGGCAAAAAGTTCTGGAGTGGAGACTACGCACTACCAAGCGCAGCGTGGGTCTCCAACCTGCCAGGTGGACAGATAATCTAGTGAATAAAGCGGGTTGTCGATAGATACAGGTAGCAATAAACAGATCACGCTGGAAAATCATTGGAGAGGCTTTTGCTCAACAGAAGGCAACGAAAGGCTGAACTGATAAAGGAGGCCTTTGCCCAGAAGCGGGATGTGATAGGCTGTATTTTTTTTTGTGATTTGTTTGTGATTCTCTAATATAGAACTCTTACTTGCGTTCTACACGCATGCTGTATTTGCCTGTTATTAGGACTACATCTGCAAATTAAGTACCTGTAGTAAATACATGTGAATGTTGATAATCTGTTGTCAAAACTTATTAAGTACAAAAATTAATCCATTTCTCTCACGACCATTAAACTGACTTATCTATTCCAGCGCCAACGCAACGAACGTCCAAATCAGAGCAGGGTCTTCATACAGCACAACCGGAGGAGAGTTATATTCAGTTGGGAAACTACTGGGGCATCCCGGCTTTGGTGTAACTAGTTTCTTAGACAGTGATATTGGAATAATATGGCTCTCCAAACCTCTTGAGTTCAGTGATAAAGTCGCCGCTATTCATATGTTTGATGAACATGAAGAAATTGCTGATGGGGAAAAGACTATTGTGACTGGCTGGGGGATAACCAGCGTAAGTTGGTTTTGGTAATATAATATTATGGTGATTTTTAATAAGTGACCGATAGAAAAGAATATGCATGTTACTTGATATGATGATAACAAACAATTTATCATGGGACCAATTTTGAAATAATTCGAAAATGTTCGAACTGCACTTAGGCGTATATTTCACCGAGACACCATGGCGGCGCAACCAATCGCTGCTACCAACAGAATGTATTGTATGTATACATTGGTTGCGCAACCAAACGATCACCAGGTGAGTAGCTCTCTATAGAGCTGTATACATTTTGTTGGAAGTTGCAACTGGTTGCGTCACCATGGTGTCCCGGTGAAATATAGCCCATACAAAATGCATCAGCTATAGTGTTAAATGTTAAACGCTAATAGTGTTAAATGAATAAAAAAAAAATGAATGGAACTCATTCAATTTTTTTTTCTTCGGACTTCGTCCCATAGTAAAAATTGTTGGTTGTCACGAGTACATGCATAACCTTTTCCATCGTTCACTTATTAAATGTCACCATGTATAACAATCTTTAGAAAAGACTGCGCACAGAAAAAAAATTACAATAATATTATTATGATGACTTTAGAACTCTATCGGATTTGTGTCGATGGATGGATATGATTATGTATGTAATAATGTTTGCTATTCTTTCGCGCAAAAACAAAACAGATTTTGATGAAACTTGGAAAAATTGTATTATATAATCAGAATAAAATATTGGCTATATAATTTTAGATAATATCTTAATATCTTAAAATTATATATTATTAACTATTTCTTGAAAAAAAAACATGATAATATCATAGCATATATGCGGATGTAGTCGGGAGCAGCCTTTAGTGTAGATCAATATCCTTATGTTTTGAAGAATTCCTTATTTTTTAGAATGGTACCTCCGCGAAAATCCTACAAATGGTAAAGGTTCCTAAAGTCAGTGAAAAGGCTTGCAGTAACGCCTATAAGCCCGTAACAATTACACCGACCATGATTTGTGCTGGGCTAGCTAAAGGAGGAAAAGATGCTTGTCAGGTATGTCTTCTTGTTAGATATACTTTGCGCATATGATTATAGTTACCTATTGGGCACAGAGCATACGAGATAGTTAATGGTGGACCGATGGACGATAGGCCAAAAAGGTTCTCGAGTGGCGACAGAGGACAACGCAGTGTGGGAAGGCCTCCAACAAGGTTGACTGACGACTTGATTAAAGTCGCTGGAGGCCGTTGGATGTGGGCAGCGCAATTACCGGTCATATGGAGATCCTTTGGGGAGGTTTTTGTCCAGCAGTGGAATTCCATAAGCTGACATGATGATGATGAGATAGTTAAAGATTCCGTGAGAGGTAACTCCTCTTAGTACAGTCATACACGGATTGCTTCAATCAGCTGAGACCCGTCTGCTTGAAGCCGCGACCGCGTGATGAACTATAGACATTCCTTCGCTGCCGAACAAGTGACTGCTCGGGCAGTCACGAGAGCTTCAATAGTTAACCGTGCCATCGCGGCTTTAGCAGTTGGGTATCAACTGCTTGGAGCAGATCGTGTACAGCTGGCTGAACTATTCGCCAAACTAAACTTAAACTAACTTGACTTAACTTTTGGCTTAAAATTTTGAGAGTCATTGGTTTATAGGTCAGTGCCAGCAATCCGAAGTATTTGGATTCATGACGCACACACAACAGATTAGAAGCTCAACGTTTTCATTAACAACATTTAGGATCTGTTTAACCATCTGAAAATAAAAAAATCTGACAAATACACCTATGTATCTATCTATCTATCTATCTATCTATATATCGACGATGAAGGTCGAATACCTCCTAAGTAACAAAAATCAAATTTTACAGGAGGCGAAAAAAACGTTATAATTCTTTTTGTACCTTTTTTATGAAAATGTGTTCTATAGCAAATTGTTATTAAATGGGGCTGCGAAATTGTTACTAGCATTGATTTTACGTACAGACCAGTGGTTTACGAGTTAAGTGTTAGTTAGGAAGTTTTAACGTCACTTATGTCCATGTCACACTTGTTTTGATATAGTTAGGAGGTATTTTTTTATAAATTTAATAGGAAATAATAAAGAAAATCTTTATTAGATAACCCAAAAAATGCGTCTCTTGCTCTGTACTTCTGTATTGAAACTATATTGAAAGTTATTTATATTTAAGCTTCACAAAAAATCACGTAAAATTAGTTTAAGGAACGATCTGGATTAAGCGAATCCGCAACCGTTCTCCGACAGCCAGATCGCCGATGCGACACATTTATTGTTATTAGACCACAGACTAGACTTAACAGACTCACTTTCTTACTTTCTGACTACTTTCTTGGTTATTTGATAAAGATTTTCGTAATTATTTTCTATTTTTTTATAAAGTAATACCTCTTAACTTCATCAAAATAAGTTTGACATAGACACAAAGTGAAACGAATAACTCCTAACTAACACTAACAGATGATAGAGATAGGAGGTATTGGCACAGTATTGGCAGAAAAATTTGCTCGAAAGTAACTTAGGAGATATTCATATTGTAAGTTAGAATGTATTCGCAGCATTTCAGGCTAAAACGCGCAAATTGTGATTTTAGGAGGTATTCTCATTATGAATTTGTGCCGTTATTTATTACAAAATCACTTCGGTGTTTTTGCCAGTCGGTGCAAAATTGAATTCTAAGTACAGTGGTATAGATAACTCATTTTGGCCCCGGGTGTCAGTTAGGAGGTATTCGACCTTCATCGTCGATATATATAAAAATGAAACCCGTTTTCCGTTGTCACGGCATCACGCCTGAACGGCTGGACCAATTTCGCTAATTCTTTTTTTAAAATGTTCATTGAAGTCCAACGATGGTTCTTACGGTGAGAAAAATTCGAATAATTGCCGGGAAAGCCCTAAAACAGACCTTTTCTTTTTCCCATACAAATGTTTTCTTACTAAAATGTAGAGTCAATTTGAACTTTATTCCTACACAATAAAGTTCATTCTAAGGCGGGACGAAGTTCGCCGGGACAGCTAGTATTTTATAAAACATGACATTTTAGACAGCGACAGGTAAAACATAAGTGTCAGACAAATATTATCTGTATGGTGTGTGGTGGAACAGGCCCTTTGTAAAGTAAATTTATTGACTTATTTTTATTCATATTTACATTCAATTGAAATAATGGGTACATTTTTATTTACTGTTTTTTTAATGAAACTATATTTAGGGTCGAAACTGCAAGTTTTCATCAGTTACTATCAGTAGATACAATAAATAATAAGGTATCTCGTTGCCAATAGCGCCGGTGGTAGGCCGCCTGTTGCTTCTTATATTATTTTATATGTTTTGTATATGTTTGTACAAAGTTATGAAACTTTGTGTGCAATAAAGAATATTGTATTGTATTGTATCTCTACATTAAATCAGTTAAATTAAGAGTTAAAATTCATTATTATTATTTAATTTCAAATATCAAATTACCATTTAACGATACCGTCGAACAGTTGCCAAACTTTTTTCCAAAAATGTAAAATTATATTTTTTATTTCCACAGGGTGACAGCGGTGGTCCAATGGTATACAATAATAAACTTGCTGGCGTAGTTTCGTGGGGTTTCGGTTGTGCTCAAGCTAGATATCCTGGGGTCTATGCTAAAGTATCAGCATTAAGACCTTGGGTTGATGAGCAAATTAAGCATTTTAGATTGAAACATAATATTTAAGAGCCTCTCATTAGTGTTTTATGTAGTCTCATTAGTGTTTTTTGAAAAAATATATTGAACATAGCGTAGGGCCTCTTTGCCGAAGGTTTCTTGCCGTTTCTTCCTCTCGGCTATACAGGTAATGAATCGGTAGTAGTTTTATATCACAAAAGTGACATTGAAAAAGTGGGGTTCGTAGGTTACGCCCCCCCCGGTGTGTTTTGCCCCCGTGGTGTTGTCCCGCGATTTCGTTTTAGTGCCAAAAAAAATATTTTTTGCATATTTTAATACAAAGTACAGTCGGGTAGAAAATTTTGCGCTTGCACATTGTCACTGTCTTCGTTTAGTTTCACGGAACCCTTACACTTGCTACGTCTTATAATAACACATGTCCACACACACGACTTTTATTTTTTTCTGTGGAAATTATACGCAAATCTGACGTGTAAAAATGAGCGTCCACCGGATTTATTTAAAATTATTTTTGACAAAGCCCTGCGAGGGACCTGGACTTGCCATTTTGGGATGACATGGCCGACTAAGCTTTCTTATCAGTAACTTATTGCAAAAATTACGACTTCTGTGTTTAAGGGATAGAAATTGTGCACTCACCTCTGTTTTCGCTATTGTTTATGATGTCCGATTACCTGAGCTCTATTGCTTTCAACCCTTTGCACTAAAGAGATAGTTGATGAAAACGAACTGACTTGCCTTGAACAGGTTTTCGTCCGCTGGCACGTTGGAAAAGGTATCTATAATAACTACCTAATCATTATAAAAGTAATATTTTTGTTTATTTAATTCAAAAACACTTTTCTGTTCGAGTGTATTAAATACAAGTCAGTTTTATTCCGACGAAATCGGCTATTATAATTTAATTGAAAATCAGGGGACAACACCACGGAGGCAAAACACACTGGGGGCGTAACCCACGAACCTAAAAAGTGTAATGAATTTTGCCTATTTTTGAATAAAACACTTTTCATTTTCATGAAGCGAATTTGTATTATTCTAATTCTAAATCAAAATTTCGTTATGTGCACCAGCGGTGTCGGTGATTTGACAAACTTGACAGAATCAATACATATCTGTGACAGAACACAAATTATGTCAAACTATATCAAACTTCAAAGCGCTGGAGTAGAGTAGTGATTTATCATTATAATTTAGTTAAGCAATTTGTGTCATTTAGATTTCGATGATTAAAAAGGCAATATTGCTATGTCTTGTTCGAATATTTGTAAAATGCAAACAGCCATTTCTTTTATGTTTTAGTGTAAATAAACGTCTTGCGACTTGTTTCTGTTTTTTCTTTTAAATCTAATATTACAATTTTTATGTGTACGCATAGATGAATATTGGTCTCTGCGCGCTAGGACTAGATGCCGCGAGCGCACTTCAAAAATGTAACAAAAATACTATAGTCCTTAAAATCTTACATGATTAGAATGACACATACCAATCCTCGCTTAATAGTGATGGGATGAAAATGTTAAATTGAGTTTTAAGCGGAATTTTTGTCGACTAAGTGCATATTACTAGGAATTTTTTTTAAATAACTAGTAAGTACGAAAAAGCCTAAGTAAGTGCGTAATTAATTCTCCATTTCAAGCTCGGTTAAGTATTCGTAGGTACTAAAAAACCAAAAAGTAGTGACACCGTTCGACAATTTTTTAAAAACAATGAATCTACTGAAAAAGCTCGCAACACCTACCAAAACTACTAACCGCCAAAAAAATCTTATAATTACTATTTTAATAGACTTTATGATAATGAAAAAACATCGACTTAAATAACTCGATTGGTCACATCCTTTTTTTTTTCACGATGATAATATAATAACCTTTAGAGTACAAATCAAATTCTTTTCAGTTTCTTCACCACCGTTGTTCAATTTAAGAAGGTTAGATTTGTCTTACGCCATGCCCTTGAGTAAAATCCTTATAATTTAAAGAAATGTAGGTCATTTAGTGTAATAAATTGTTTGCGAATCAAGTAACGCCTTAACAAAATTATCAATCTCATTGCAGAGGCTAATTTCTGTCGACGCCTCGGCGAGAATGCGAAGGAAACTGTTTTGGGAGCCAAGAAGTTTGTACGGGGGAAAGTTGTTTTTTGAATTTTTCTTTATTTATTAATTTATTGTAAGAAGATAGTACACAGAGACAGAAAAGAAAAGAGAAGTAATACAAGAGGTACCTTCAGCATAGTTCTCAAAGAAATTTCTTCCTGACCGCACAGAGAGCAGACCCCACATAGAGAGAAGTGACAGCAACAAGGCAGGATAGTTACTTAACTGGAAATAGAGACACATTAGGAGCTGAATGATATGAAGTAACATCCTTTTATCTCGATGACAACTAATAAGCTTTGATAGTGACACATTTTTTAAACGCTACAAACGTACATTTTCCAGATAAACTAACGTTAAATATCACAATAATATTCAAAAACTTTTCTAGATAAGACGCTTTATTACTAAGTTATTCCATTTAAAAAATGTCAAATAAACTATTCTTATCACTTATGATAGTGACACGTGTACTGGCTGTATATATATACCATTACTTAGTTACTAGTTGCATTGTCCATAACAAGCTCCAAGCCCCGTGAAGCACGAAGAAAGAAATAATTTTCTGGACTCATCAACAACAAGAAATAAATCCTATTTCTTGTAAATAAGGTTAGATGTTGCTATTATATTCACACAATCTGTCACGCCTCTCTCCCATCGGGGAAAGCAAAGACCATTTTGCTCTACTCGCTACGATAGATACACTTCTTTCATTATCTGCATTCAACATCAGACATTGAAACCTATGCGTAGTCAAAGTTCAACCCAAAAGCGGCTATGATACGATGTTCTTCCTTATAGTATTACTGCTTATCTTCCGATTGCATCATTTGATTACTTCGAAAGTACCATATTATTTGTCATCAGAACTCAGAGTGTGTGAAAGTTTCATCCTACACGAAGACCGGGAAGTGGGTCAAATAAAGATTCCATGATTTGTTTACATACATTTTTAGTTAGTTCATCACAAGTGAATGAACTATCTAACTAAATTTACAAGTGATAGCACAGACCATCGTTCGTCCTTTCCCCGAAATAGTTCTGCAGCTACCGGGGACTGCCCAATGCATTTCTATAGGATGTTGGGGGTAACAATAATAAAAAAAATAATAGATACGGTATAAATGCATTTGTGTTACAGGACATTTGATTGTTGGCATCACTGATTTGATTTAATTGTTCAAAATGATTAAATTGTGGTTTGTTACCTTATTTTTCATTGCTGGTATGTATTTAACGTTTTTGAATTTATTTTTGTTTTTCTTTTGATACGACATTGTAACTCACTAGGTCCATAAAAAAAACTCACTGCCCAAAAATGAAATATACGCCAGATTATACACTTAGACTGTCTTACACCAAGTGGCATTGACTTTTTAGTCAATTGATTATTTATAGGTACTGTTTAATATTTTATGTATTTATTTATTATGATTATGTCTGACTGAATCCCCTAATACATTAGTTTTAATACCTCCCCATTGCAAAAGTTCTAGTCGATGTAGATGCCTACATCTGGCCGCATATAAAAGACATTTCATCGATTAAAAATTTAAATAAATTATTTTAGTGGCGACCCCAACACCACCGTCATTAGGAGTTGAGATAATTGGCGGTCACGATATCAATATAACAGAGGCTCCTTACCAAGTAGCTCTTTTGAAAAAAGATTTTCCAACCTGTGGTGGGACTATTGTCGCGAATGATATTATTATTACTGCTGCTCATTGTATTATTGGGTAAGTTAATTAAAACGTTCATTGATAGATGAAGAGCAAAGAGGGTAAAAAGTTCTAGAGTGGAGACCACGCACTACCAAGCGCAGCGTGTGTCGGACACCTGCCAGGTGGACCGACAATATAGTGAATAACGCGGGGTCTCGATAGATACAGGTAGCAATACACAGATCGCGCTGGAAAATCATTGAAGAGGCTTTTGCTCAACAGAAGGCAACTAAAAGCTGAACTGATAAACGAGACCTTTTCCCAGTAGTGGGATGTGATAGGCTGATTTTTTTTTGTGATTTGTTTGTGATTCTCTAATATAGAGCTCTTACTCGCGTTCTACACGCATGCTGTATTTGCCTGTGTTTGGGTCTACATCTGCAAATAAAGTACTTGTAGAAAATACATGTGAATATTGTAAACCTGTTGTCAAAACTTTTTACAAATATTAATCCATTTCTCTCACGACCTTAAAACTGACTCATTTATTCCAGTGGTCATGCTAAAAAATACCAAATCAGAGCAGGGTCTTCATACAGCACAACCGGAGGAGAGTTATATCCAGTTAGGAAAATACTCTGGCATCCTGACTATAGTAGCACAACATACGACAATGATATTGGAATAATGTGGCTCTCTAAACCTCTTGAGTTCAGTGATAAAGTCGCAGCTATTCATATGTTTGATGAACATGAAGAAATTGCTGATGGGGAAGAGACTATTGTGACTGGCTGGGGGATAACCAGCGTAAGTTGGTTTTGGTAATATAATATAGAGTGACATTTAATTAGTAGCCGATAGAAAAGAATATGCATGTAACTTGATTATGATGATAACAAACAATTTATTATTAGACCAATTTCGAAATAATTCGGAAATGTTCGAACTACACTTAGGGCTATATTTCATCGGTACACCATGGCGGCTCAACCAGTTGCCACTACCAACAAACGCGACAATCGTCACCGACGACGCACGCTTGCCGAATGAGTTAGAACGCGGTATTCAGCCAGGTGTAATAGTGAGCTCGTCTAATTAGATTCTGAGACAGTTTCACTGAGGCAGCCTAAATACCGCAAGGTGTAATAACTGTTACGTACCGCCGCGGACGCGCGGAACAAACTCCGCGATGAAGCAGATCTGCTCCTCCATCGCTGCGAGTTGAATCTGCCGCACCGCGCTACGTGGCGGGACGCGGTATGGTGTAGGAATCGCCGTAGAAATAAACAAAAATCCTTATTTTTTCTCTTAGGAAGATGGTGTCCCTGCGGAAATACTACAAATGGTAAAGGTCCCTACGGTCAATGAAAAGCTTTGCAGCGACGCCTACAAGCGTGAAGAGTATAACATTACACCGAGAATGATTTGTGCTGGTCTAGCTAATGGAGGAAAAGATGCTTGTACGGTATGTCCTATTGTTAGATATAGACTAGCGACCCGCCCCAGCTTAGCACGGGTGCAATGTTGATACTAAAAAATGTCTTTATACACAATGTTCACGGCTTTTCTTTCATTGCACAAAACTGCTTGAAGCCGCGAGCGCGTGATGAACTATAGACATTCCTTCGCTGCTGAACAAGTGACTGCTCAGGCAGTCACGAGAGCTTCAATAGTTTACCGTGCCATCGCGGCTTTAGTAGTTGGGTATCAACTACTTGGAGAAGTCCTTGTACAGCTGCCTAAACTATTAGCGCCAAATTATTGGGCACTTAAACTTTAGAGAGTTATGGGTTTATGGGTCAATGCCAGCAATCCGAAGTATTTGGATTCATGACGCACACACAACAGATTAGAAGCTCAACGTTTTTATAAACAATATTTAGGATCAGTTTCACCATCTAAAGATAAAAAAAAACTGACAGATAAACCTATGTCTATTTCATAGAACAGGACGTATTAGACAGTATGTGGTATTGTGTTGAAACAGTATTCATATAAACATAATTAAAAGAGATAAGTCAATAAAAATAATACTTTATTTCCACAGGGTGACAGCGGTGGTCCAATGGTATACAATAATAAACTTGTTGGCGTAGTTTCGTGGGGTCTTGGTTGTGCTAGACCTAATTACCCTGGGGTCTATGCCAAAGTATCAGCATTAAGATCTTGGATTAATGAGAAAATAAGTATTTTAAATTGAAACATAATATTTTAGGTCCTCTCATTAGTGTTTTATGTAGTTACACTTTAATTCGACACACTTATACAGTTGTCTAAGTGTGTTGAATTAAAGATATATATTAAACATAACTTAGGGCCCTGTGCCGAAGGTTTCTTGCCGTTTCTTCCTCTCGGCTATACAGGTAGTGAATCGGTAGTAGTTTAAGATCAAAAAAGTGGTATGACATACTTGAGTGATTTGACATACTTGACAGAATCTTTACATGCCTGTGACAGAGCACGAATTATGTCAAACTATATCAAACTTCAAACCGTTACTAGTAATCTATCATTAAGATTGTTAAGCAATTTGTGTCATTTATTATGATTAAAAAGACAACTTTGCTTTGTCTTGTTCGAATATTTGTAAAATGCAAACAGCCATTTCTTTTATGTTTTAGTGTAAATAAACGTCTTGCAACTTGTTTCTGTTTTTTCTTTTAAATCTAATATTACAATTTTTATGTGTACGCATAGTGAATAATTGGTCTCCGCGCGCTACGACAAGATCCCGCCGCGCCGCCGCCGGCGCACTTCAAAAATGTGTCAAAAATCTACGCCGATCGAGGCATAACGCGCTTGTCATTGTGCCAAGTTGCGCCCACTTGTCATAAGACTTTTTGACACCAACGCAAAATTGAATCGCATTTCACATGCTGTTTTTTCTCCATAGAGCGGTATCTAGTAGCGAGCGGGGACCAATTAAAATCAGAGACGATTGTTAAAAATCTTTGTGTGTAAGTATCGTTAATTCAAAAACATTTTTGTATAACAAAAATATCGACACTTATAAATTCAATAGGCGTAAAGGATTACATTCGCAACTAGTGTACTGAGTGATCAGAGGCTCAAGTCTTCTAATTTACAATATTCGCAGTAGTGTGTCTCAGAGATTCAATGAGTCTATATCAATGAAACTTTGCGTTTCGGTGAGACACATAGTCACAATTGGTGTAAACCATAGTTTAGCAGAATACCAAATGTGCAAAAAATGCCGACACGCATCTGAGGCTATTTTAAATTAGCAGACTTGGACCCCTGTTTGGTTTACGCTCACCTTATTTAAGTACCTAGCTTTAAGCTACTACGATATCGCTTTCCGGTAGACCACGGAAAAGGTGGCGGGACGAGCTGGACGGCTTCTTAAGTAGCTGGGCAGAGGAAGCTGGATACATTAATTCATGGCGGATGAGGAGAGAGACCTTTGCCCAGCAGTGGAACACGAGTGGCTTAATTAGATTAGATTAGTTATCGCTAACTAAAAGCCACGAGAAATGGGAACGAAGCCTAAGGCTTCCATACATTGTTTTAAGGAACCTTTAGAGTTTAGAGTAGAATATAAAATGTAGAATATGCAATTACCTTTAGAGTACAAATCAAATTCTTTTCAGTTTCTTCACCACCGTTGTTCAATTTAAGAAGGTTACATTTGTCTTACGCCATGCCCTTGAGTAAAGTCCTTACAATTTAAAGAAATGCAGGTCATTTAGTGTAATAAATTGTTTGCGAATCAAGTAACGCCTTAACAAAATTATCAATCTCATTGCAGAGGCTAATTTCTGTCGACCCCTCGGCGAGAATGCGAAGGAAACTGTTTTGGGAGCCAGGAAGTTTGTACGGGGGAAAGTTGTTTTTTGAATTTTTCTTTATTTATTAATTTATTGTAAGAAGATAGTACACAGAGACAGGAAAGAAAAGAGAAGTAATACAAGAGGTACCTTCAGCATATTTCTAAAAGAATTTTTGTCCTGCAGACCCCACAGAGAGAGAAGTGACAGCAAGAAGGCAGGATAGTCACTTAACTGGGAACAGAGACACATTAAGAGCTGAATAATATAAAGTAACATCCTTTAATCTCGATAACAAATAATGAGCTTTAATAGTGACACATTTTTCAAACGCTACAAACGTACATTTTCAAATAAACTAACGTTAAATATCACAATAATATTTAAAAACTTTAATAGATAAGACGCTTTATTACTAAGTTATTCTATTTAAAAAATGACAAATAAACTATTCTTATCACTTACGATACTGACACGTGTACTGGCTGTATATATATACCATTACTTAGTTACTAGTTGCATTGTCCATAACAAGCTCCAAGCCCCGTGAAGGACGCAGAAAGAAATAATTTTCTGGACTCATCAACAACAAGAAATAAATCCTATTTCTTGTAAATAAGGTTAGTTGTTGCTATGATATTCACACAATCTGTCACGCCTCTCTCTCATCGAGAAAGGCAAAGACCATTTTTCTCTACTCGCTACGATAGATACACTTCTTTCATTATTTGCATTCAACATCAGACATTGAAACTTATGCGTAGTCAAAGTTCACTACGAGACCTTTCGTATAAACCCAAAAGCGGCTATGATACGATGTTCTTTCTTGTAGTACTACTGCTTATCTTCTGATTGCATCATCGGATCAGTTTGATTGTACTATATTACTTGTCATCAGAACTCAGTGTGTGTCAAAGTTTCATCCTACTCGAAGACCGGGAAGTGGGTCAAATAAAGATTCCATGATTTGTTTACATACATTGTTAGTTAGTTCATCACAAGTGAATGAACTAACTAACTAAAATTACAAGTGATAGCACAGACCATCGTTCGTCCTTTCCCCGAAATAGTGCAGCTACCGGGGACTGCCCAATGCATTTCTATAGAATGGTGGGGGTAACAATAATAATAAAAATAATACATACGGTATAAATGCATTTGTGTTACAGGACATTTGATTGTTGGCATCACTGATTTGATTTAAATGATTAAATTGTGGTTTGTGGCCTTATTTGGCATTGGTGGTATGTATTTAACGTTTTTGAATTAATTTTTGTTTTTCTTTTGAAACGACAATGTAACTCACTAGGTCCATAAAAGAAAACTCACTGCCCAAAAATGAAATATACGCCAGAATATACACCTTGACTGTGTTACACCGAGTGTCATTGACTTTTTAGTTAATTGATTATTTATAGGTACTATTTAATATTTTATGTATTTATTTATTATGATTATGTCTGACTGAATCCCCTTATACATTTGTTTTAATACCTCTCCATTGCAAAAGTTCTAGTCGATGTAGATGCCTATATTTGGCCTCATAAAAAAGACATTTCATCGATTAAAAATTTAAATAATTATCAATTAACGATTATTTAGATGACTCAAATCCATGGGATTGACCTGCTCTTCTATCAAGCTTTCTTTATACGGCATAACTGTTCATACTAATACAATTCTGAATTTCTTACATTCCTTAAATTAAGTATACGAATGTTATTGTGTAGTAAAAATGTTGCCTCTGCAGTATCTTTGTAGGTATGGTATCTGTAAATAGCTAAGCTTTTTTTATGAATAAGGCGAAACGTGTGACTTGTCATGCTCGCTTACGCCGTTGCAGTGGTGGCGCTGTGTGTCGGGTCTCCTACTTCCCTAAAATATGTGGAAGGGGTTGATGGCTGGCACATGCGTTGAGACCTGTGTGAAGGTGCTGCTGTGATGGCCGGTCATGTCATGCGGATCATATCAAACTAAGCCTTTCACTTCTCTGTTTCCCATTTATTACCTTACTTTTTCCTGGATATTGTGGGATCAAATTTTATTTATAAATAGCTCTTTTGAAAAATTAATTTTGTTATAATATGTTTCTGTGCTTATGCCAGAGATTTGTTAAACTTAAATTGAAAAGAGCAACCCTACAGAGTTTCTTGCTAGGTTCTTCTCTGGGGAAAACTGCACTCTTGCGAATCTAGCATTAACTTTAAAAAATGACCCGTCCTAAGTGTTGTCAAAACCTACAGGATTAAATGATCATTTCATTTCATTTCAAATAAATTATTTTAGTGGCGACCCCAACACCACCGTCATTAGGAGTAGAGATAATTGGCGGTCACGATATCAATATAACAGAGGCTCCTTACCAAGTAGCTCTTTTGACTAATGAAGATTCTCCATTTTGTGGTGGGACTATTGTCGCGAATGATATTATTATTACTGCTGCTCATTGTATTATTGGGTAAGTTAATTAAAACGTTCATTGATAGATGAAGAGCAAAGAGGGTAAAAAGTTCTGGAGTGGAGACCAAGCACTACCAAGCGCAGCGTGTGTCGGACACCTGCCAGGTGGACCGACAATATAGTGAATAACGCGGGGTCTCGATAGATACAGGTAGCAATACACAGATCGCACTGGAAAATCATTGGAGAGGCTTTTGCTCAACAGAAGGCAACTAAAGGCTGAACTGATAAACGAGACCTTTTCCCAGTAGTGGGATGTGATAGGCTGAATTTTTTTTGTGATTTGTTTGTTATTCTCTAATATAGAGCTCTTACTTGCGTTCTACACACATGCTGTATTTGCCTGTATTTGGGTCTACGTCTGCAAATGAAGTACTTGTAGGAAATACATGTCAATGTTGTAAATCTGTTGTCAAAACTTATTACAAATATTAATCCATTTCTCTCACGACCTTAAAACTGACTCATTCATTCCAGTGGTCATGCTAAAAACTACCAAATCAGAGCAGGGTCTTCATACAGCACAACCGGAGGAGAGTTATATCCAGTTAGGAAAATACTCTGGCATCCCGACTATAATAGCATAAGATATGACAATGATATTGGAATAATGTGGCTCTCCAAACCTCTTGAGTTCAGTGATAAAGTCGCAGCTATTCATATGTTTGATGAACATGAAGAAATTGCTGATGGGGAAGAGACTATTGTGACTGGCTGGGGGATAACCAGCGTAAGTTGGTTTTGGTAATATAATATAGAGTGACATTTAATTAGTAGCCGATAGAAAATAATATGCATGTAACTTGATTATGATGATAACAAACAATTTATTATTGGACCAATTTCGAAATAATTCGGAAATGTTCGAACTACACTTAGGGCTATATTTCACTGGGACATCATGGCGGCTCAACCAGTTGCCACTACCAACAAACACGACAACCGTCACCGACGATGCACGCTTGCCGAATGAGTTAGAACGCGGTATTCAGCCAGATGTAATAGTGAGCTCGATATATTAGAATCTGAGACAGTTTCACTGAGGCAGCCTAAATAACGTAAGGTGTAATAACTGTTACGTACCGCCGCGGACGCGCGGAACAAACTGCGCGATGAAGCAGATCTGCTCCTCCATCGCTGCGAGTTGAATCTGCCTCACCGGGCTACGTGGCAGGACGCGGTACGGTGTAAGAATCACCTTAGAAATAAACCAAAATCCTTATTTTTTCTCTTAGGAGGATGGTGTCCCTGCGGAAATACTACAAATGATAAAGGTCCCTACGGTCAATGAAAAGCTTTGCAGCGACGCCTACGAGAGCATAGAGGAGAACATTACACCGAGAATGATTTGTGCTGGTCTACCTACTGGAGGAAAAGATGCTTGTCAAGTATGTCTTCTTGTAAGATATAGACTAGCGACCCGCCCCGGCTTTGCACGGGTGCAATGCTGATACTAAAAAATATCTTTATACACAATGTTCACGGCTTTTTTTTCATTACACAAAACTGCTTGAAGCCGCGACCGTGTGATGAACTATAGACATTCCGTTGCTGCCGAACTAGTGACTGTTCAGGCAGTCACGAGAGCTTCTATAGTTAACCGTGCCATAGCGGCTTTAGTAGTTAGGTTTCAACTGCTTGGAACAATCCGTGTAGTCGGTCAGCTGGCCGAACTATTAGCACCAAATTATTGGGCACTTAAACTTTTGAGAGTCATTGGTTTATAGGTCAGTCCCTGTAGTCCGCAGTATTTGAGATCCATGACGCACACAAAAGAGATTAGAAGCTCTAAGTTTTTATAAATAATATTAAGGATCAGTTTAAACATACAAAGATAAAAAAATCCGATAGATAAACCTATGTCTATTTCATAGAACAGGACGTATTAATATAATGAAAAGAGATAAGTCAATAAAAATAATACTTTATTTCCACAGGGTGACAGCGGTGGACCAATGGTATACAATAATAAACTTGTTGGCGTAGTTTCGTGGGGTGTAGGTTGTGCTAATGCTAATTACCCTGGGGTCTATGCCAAAGTATCAGCATTAAGATCTTGGATTAATGAAAAAATAAGCATTTTAAATTAAAACATAATATTTTAGAGCCTCTTATTAGTGTTTTATGTAATTACACTTCAATTCAACACACTTATACAACTGTATGAAAAAATATATTGAACATAACGTAGGGCCCTGTGCCGAAGGTTTCTTGCCGTTTCTTCCTCTCGGCTATACAGGTATTGAATCGGTAGTAGTTTAAGATCAAAAAAGTGACGTCGAAAAAGTGTAATAAATTTTGCCTATCTTTGAATAAAACACTTTTCATTTCATGAAGCGAATTTGTATTATTCTGAATCAAAATGTCGTAATATGCACCAGCGGTGTCAGTGATTTGATATAGTTACTTGGCAGAATCAATACATATCTGTGACAGAGCACAAATTATGTCAGACTATATCAAACTTCAAACCGTGACTAGTGATTTATCATTTATAATTTAGTTAAGCAATTTGTGTCATTTATTATGATTAAAAAGATAACATTGCTTTGTCTTGTTCGAATATTTGTAAAATGCAAACAGACATTTCTTTTATGTTTTAGTGTAAATAAATGTCTTGCGACTTGTTTCTGTTTTTTCTTTTAAATCTAATATCACAATTTTTATGTGTACGCATAGTGAATAATTGGTCTCCGCGCGCTACGATTAGACCCGCCGCGCCGGCGCACTTCAAAAATGTGACAAAAATACTACGCCGATCGAGGCATAACGCGCTTGTCATTGTGCCGAGTTGAGCCCACTTGTCATAAGACTTTTTGACACCACCGCAAAATTGAATCGCATTTCACATGCTGTTTTTTCTCCATAGAGCGGTATATAGTCGTAGTGAGCGGGGACCATTAAAAATCAGAGACGATTGTTAAAAATCTTTGTGTGTAAGTATTGTTAATTCAAAAACATTTTTGTTTAACAAAAATATCGACACTTATAAATTCAATAGGCGTAAAGGATTACATTCGCAACTAGTGTACTGAGTGATCAAAGGCTCAAGTCTTCTAATTTACAATATTCTCAGTAGTGTGTCTCAGAGATTCAATGAGTCTATATCATTGAAACTCTGCGTTTCAATGAGACACATAGTCACAATCGATGTAAGCAATAGTTTAGCAGAATACCGAATGTGCAAAAAATGCCGACACGCAACTGAGGCTATTTTAAATTAGCAGACTTGGACCCCTGTTTGGTTTACGCTCACTTTATTTAAGTATCTAGCTATATGCTACTACGATATCGCTTTCCGGTAGGCCACGGAAATTGGTGGCGGGACGAGCTGGACGGCTTCTTAAATAGCTAGGCGGAAGAAGCTCGATACAGAAAATCGGCGAATGGCGGATGAGGAGAGAGGCCTTTGCCCAGCAGCGGTACACAAGTGGCTAAATTAGATCAGATATCGCTAACTAAAAGCCACGAGAAATAAGAACGAACCCTCAAGGCTACACATAAATTCACGACACGTCGCGACACGACACGACGCGACGTCGCCAACGCGTCGCGTCGCGTTGTGTCGCGTCGTGTCGCGTCGCGTCATGTCGTGAATTCATGTTTTAGCCCTAAGGCAGTGTCATACATTGTTTTAAGAAACCTTCATTGCAAATGTTAACGTGGAAATCAAATTCTATTCAGTTTCTTCACCATCTTTGTCCAATTTAAAAAGGTTACATTCGTCTTACGCCGCCGTGGCCTTGAGTAAGGTCCTTACAATTTTAAGAAATGTAAGTCATTTGGTGTAATAAATTGTTTGCGAATCAAGTAACGCCTAAACAAAATTATCATTATATGAAAAATATATTGAAATTTACTGTGATAACAAGTTAGGTCAACATGTCATTGTATATAAGTGTTTCGATTTAAAAAAATATATATATTTCACAAAACGAAGGGCCCTGTGCCGAAGGTTTCTTACCGTCTTCTTCCTCTCGGCTATACAGGTAGTGAACCGGCAGTAGTTTTAGATAAAAAAAGTGACATCAAAAAAGTGTAATGAATTTTGCCTATTTTTGGATAAAACACATTTCATTTTCATTTTCATTATCACTCTCATTGCAGAGGCCAATTTCTGTCGGCCTCAGCGAGAATGCGAAGGAAACTGTTTTGGGAGCCAGGAAGTTTGTACGGGGGAAAGTTGTTTTTTGAATTTTTCTTTATTTATTAATTTATTGTAAGAAGATAGTACACAGAGACAGAAAAGAAAAGAGAAGTAATACAAGAGGTACCTTCAGCATATTTCTAAAAGAAATTTTTTCCTGCATACCCCACAGAGAGATAAGTGACAGCAAGGTGGCAGGATAGTCACTCAACTGGGAACAGAGACACATTAAGAGCTGTATGATATGAAGTAACATCCTTTTATCTCGATAACAACTAATGAGCTTTGATATTGACACATTTTTTAAACGCTACATTTTTTGAACAAACGTACATTTTTCAAATAAACTAACGTTAAATAACACAATAATATTTAAAAACTTTTCTAGATAAGACGCTTTATTACTAAGTTATTCCATTTAAAAAATGTCAAATAAACTATTCTTATCACTTATGATACTGACACGTGTTCTGGCTGTATATATATACCATTACTTAGTTACTAGTTGCATTGTCCATAACAAGCTCCAAGCCCCGTGAAGAACGAAGAAAGAAATAATTTTCTGGACTCATCAACAACAAGAAATAAATCCTATTTCTTGTAAATAAGGTTATATGTTGCTATTATATTCACACAATCTGTCACGCCTCTCTCCCATCGGGGAAAGCAAAGACCATTTTGCTCTACTCGCTACGATAGATACACTTCTTTCATTATCTGCATTCAACATCAGACATTGAAACCTATGCGTAGTCAAAGTTCAACCCAAAAGCGGCTATGATACGATGTTCTTCCTTATAGTATTACTGCTTATCTTCCGATTGCATCATTTGATTACTTCGAAAGTACCATATTATTTGTCATCAGAACTCAGAGTGTGTGAAAGTTTCATCCTACACGAAGACCGGGAAGTGGGTCAAATAAAGATTCCATGATTTGTTTACATACATTTTTAGTTAGTTCATCACAAGTGAATGAACTATCTAACTAAATTTACAAGTGATAGCACAGACCATCGTTCGTCCTTTCCCCGAAATAGTTCTGCAGCTACCGGGGACTGCCCAATGCATTTCTATAGGATGTTGGGGGTAACAATAATAAAAAAAATAATAGATACGGTATAAATGCATTTGTGTTACAGGACATTTGATTGTTGGCATCACTGATTTGATTTAATTGTTCAAAATGATTAAATTGTGGTTTGTTACCTTATTTTTCATTGCTGGTATGTATTTAACGTTTTTGAATTTATTTTTGTTTTTCTTTTGATACGACATTGTAACTCACTAGGTCCATAAAAAAAACTCACTGCCCAAAAATGAAATATACGCCAGATTATACACTTAGACTGTCTTACACCAAGTGGCATTGACTTTTTAGTCAATTGATTATTTATAGGTACTATTTAATATTTTATGTATTTATTTATTATGATTATGTCTGACTGAATCCCCTAATACATTAGTTTTAATACCTCCCCATTGCAAAAGTTCTAGTCGATGTAGATGCCTACATCTGGCCGCATATAAAAGACATTTCATCGATTAAAAATTTAAATAAATTATTTTAGTGGCGACCCCAACACCACCGTCATTAGGAGTTGAGATAATTGGCGGTCACGATATCAATATAACAGAGGCTCCTTACCAAGTAGCTCTTTTGAAAAAAGATTTTCCAACCTGTGGTGGGACTATTGTCGCGTATGATATTATTATTACTGCTGCTCATTGTATTATTGGGTAAGTTAATTAAAACGTTCATTGATAGATGAAGAGCAAAGAGGGTAAAAAGTTCTAGAGTGGAGACCACGCACTACCAAGCGCAGCGTGTGTCGGACACCTGCCAGGTGGACCGACAATATAGTGAATAACGCGGGGTCTCGATAGATACAGGTAGCAATACACAGATCGCGCTGGAAAATCATTGAAGAGGCTTTTGCTCAACAGAAGGCAACTAAAAGCTGAACTGATAAACGAGACCTTTTCCCAGTAGTGGGATGTGATAGGCTGATTTTTTTTTGTGATTTGTTTGTGATTCTCTAATATAGAGCTCTTACTCGCGTTCTACACGCATGCTGTATTTGCCTGTGTTTGGGTCTACATCTGCAAATAAAGTACTTGTAGAAAATACATGTGAATATTGTAAACCTGTTGTCAAAACTTTTTACAAATATTAATCCATTTCTCTCACGACCTTAAAACTGACTCATTTATTCCAGTGGTCATGCTAAAAAATACCAAATCAGAGCAGGGTCTTCATACAGCACAACCGGAGGAGAGTTATATCCAGTTAGGAAAATACTCTGGCATCCTGACTATAGTAGCACAACATACGACAATGATATTGGAATAATGTGGCTCTCTAAACCTCTTGAGTTCAGTGATAAAGTCGCAGCTATTCATATGTTTGATGAACATGAAGAAATTGCTGATGGGGAAGAGACTATTGTGACTGGCTGGGGGATAACCAGCGTAAGTTGGTTTTGGTAATATAATATAGAGTGACATTTAATTAGTAGCCGATAGAAAAGAATATGCATGTAACTTGATTATGATGATAACAAACAATTTATTATTAGACCAATTTCGAAATAATTCGGAAATGTTCGAACTACACTTAGGGCTATATTTTACCAGGACACCATGGCGGCTCAACCAGTTGCCACTACCAACAAACGCGACAATCGTCACCGACGACGCACGCTTGGCGAATGAGTTAGAACGCGGTATTCAGCCAGGTGTAATAGTGAGCTCGTCTAATTAGATTCTGAGTCAGTTTCACTGAGGCAGCCTAAATACCGCAAGGTGTAATAACTGTTACGTACCGCCGCGGACGCGCGGAACAAACTCCGCGATGAAGCAGATCTGCTCCTCCATCGCTGCGAGTTGAATCTGCCGCACCGAGCTACGTGGCGGGACGCGGTATGGTGTAGGAATCGCCGTAGAAATAAACAAAAATCCTTATTTTTTCTCTTAGGAAGATGGTGTCCCTGCGGAAATACTACAAATGGTAAAGGTCCCTACGGTCAATGAAAAGCTTTGCAGCGACGCCTACAAGCGTGAAGAGTATAACATTACACCGAGAATGATTTGTGCTGGTCTAGCTAATGGAGGAAAAGATGCTTGTACGGTATGTCCTATTGTTAGATATAGACTAGCGACCCGCCCCAGCTTAGCACGGGTGCAATGTTGATACTAAAAAATGTCTTTATACACAATGTTCACGGCTTTTCTTTCATTGCACAAAACTGCTTGAAGCCGCGAGCGCGTGATGAACTATAGACATTCCTTCGCTGCTGAACAAGTGACTGCTCGGGCAGTCACGAGAGCTTCAATAGTTTACCGTGCCATCGCGGCTTTAGTAGTTGGGTATCAACTACTTGGAGAAGTCCTTGTACAGCTGCCTAAACTATTAGCGCCAAATTATTGGGCACTTAAACTTTAGAGAGTTATGGGTTTATGGGTCAATGCCAGCAATCCGAAGTATTTGGATTCATGACGCACACACAACAGATTAGAAGCTCAACGTTTTTATTAACAATATTTAGGATCAGTTTCACCATCTAAAGATAAAAAAAATCTGACAGATAAACCTATGTCTATTTCATAGAACAGGACGTATTAGACAGTATGTGGTATTGTGTTGAAACAGTATTCATATAAACATAATTAAAAGAGATAAGTCAATAAAAATAATACTTTATTTCCACAGGGTGACAGCGGTGGTCCAATGGTATACAATAATAAACTTGTTGGCGTAGTTTCGTGGGGTCTTGGTTGTGCTAGACCTAATTACCCTGGGGTCTATGCCAAAGTATCAGCATTAAGATCTTGGATTAATGAGAAAATAAGTATTTTCAATTGAAACATAATATTTTAGGTCCTCTCATTAGTGTTTTATGTAGTTACACTTTAATTCGACACACTTATACAGTTGTCTAAGTGTGTTGAATTAAAGATATATATTAAACATAACTTAGGGCCCTGTGCCGAAGGTTTCTTGCCGTTACTTCCTCTCGGCTATACAGGTAGTGAATCGGTAGTAGTTTAAGATCAAAAAAGTGGCATGACATACTTGAGTGATTTGACATACTTGACAGAATCTTTACATGCCTGTGACAGAGCACGAATTATGTCAAACTATATCAAACTTCAAACCGTTACTAGTAATCTATCATTAAGATTGTTAAGCAATTTGTGTCATTTATTATGATTAAAAAGACAACTTTGCTTTGTCTTGTTCGAATATTTGTAAAATGCAAACAGCCATTTCTTTTATGTTTTAGTGTAAATAAACGTCTTGCGACTTGTTTCTGTTTTTTCTTTTAAATCTAATATTACAATTTTTATGTGTACGCATAGTGAATAATTGGTCTCCGCGCGCTACGACAAGATCCAGCCGCGCCGCCGCCGGCGCACTTCAAAAATGTGTCAAAAATCTACGCCGATCGAGGCATAACGCGCTTGTCTTTGTGCCAAGTTGCGCCCACTTGTCATAAGACTTTTTGACACCAACGCAAAATTGAATCGCATTTCACATGCTGTTTTTTCTCCATAGAGCGGTATATAGTCGTAGCGAGCGGGGACCATTAAAAATCAGAGACGATTGTTAAAAATCTTTGTGTGTAAGTATCGTTAATTCAAAAACATTTTTGTATAACAAAAATATCGACACTTATAAATTCAATAGGCGTAAAGGATTACATTCGCAACTAGTGTACTGAGTGATCAGAGGCTCAAGTCTTCTAATTTACAATATTCTCAGTAGTGTGTCTCAGAGATTCAATGAGTCTATATCATTGAAACTCTGCGTTTCGGTGAGACACATAGTCACAATCGATGTAAACCATAGTTTAGCAGAATACCGAATGTGCAAAAAATGCCGACACACAACTGAGGCTATTTTAAATTAGCAGACTTGGACCCCTGTTTGGTTTACGCTCACCTTATTTAAGTACTAGCTGTACCCGCGACTTCGTCCGCATGAAATACTGAGTTTTGAACCATTATAAATGCGAAAAAAAAAAAACTTTATCGACATCAAAAGTAGCCTATGTCCTTTCTCAGGCTATCTGTGGGCCAAATTTCGTTTTAATCGGTTAAGCCGTTTTAGCGTGAAAGCGAGACAGACAGACTTACTTTCGCATTTATAATATTAGTATGGATATGGACTAGCTAGCTATATGCTACTACGATATCGCTTTCCGGTAGACCACGGAAATTGGTGGCGGGACGAGCTGGACGGCTTCTTAAATAGCTAGGCGGAAGAAGCTCGATACAGAAAATCGGCGAATGGCGGATGAGGAGAGAGGCCTTTGCCCAGCAGCGGTACACAAGTGGCTAAATTAGATCAGATATCGCTAACTAAAAGCCACGAGAAATAAGAACGAACCCTCAAGGCTACACATAAATTCACGACACGTCGCGACACGACACGACGCGACGTCGCCAACGCGTCGCGTCGCGTTGTGTCGCGTCGTGTCGCGTCGCGTCATGTCGTGAATTCATGTTTTAGCCCTAAGGCAGTGTCATACATTGTTTTAAGAAACCTTCATTGCAAATGTTAACGTGGAAATCAAATTCTATTCAGTTTAAAAAATAAATTTAAAAAGGTTACATTCGTCTTACGCCGCCGTGGCCTTGAGTAAGGTCCTTACAATTTCAAGAAATGTAAGTCATTTAGTGTAATAAATTGTTTGCGAATCAAGTAACGCCTAAACAAAATTATCATTATATGAAAAATATATTGAAATTTACTGTGATAACAAGTTAGGTCAACATGTCATTGTATATAAGTGTTTCGATTTAAAAAAATATATATATGTCGGAGAAAAGGGCTGTCAGGGGCCGGGTTTTCGACGTCATCAGACATAGTTACAGACTTTAGAGTCGCTAGAGTGGGCATTTGTTGGGTAATCGAGCAAATAAGGCAAACAGAACAGGTAATTCAAAGCAAGTTTAATCAGATCAACTCTTCTCGAAGTCACTCCCTAATCTAAAACTACTAACCGCTTCACTACCTGTATAGCCGAGAGAAAGAAGCGGCAAAAACTTCGGCACAGGGCCCTACTCTAATGTCAACTAAATTCTCAACACTAAATTAGATGGAAGTAGCGGGGGCAGTTCCCGAGTAGGTAGAGTCGTAGACGTCCATCCGCTGGCGTGGTCCAAGGTAGAACTGCTCGTGGTCGTGGTCGTAGGCCGAATGTCTCGTGGCTCCCCTCCCGGACTCCGTCCTAGCGCACGAAGTGAAGTTGGCTGCCATGAAGTTAGCCGTAAACCGGCCTTCCCCACTCGCGCGCTGCTACAATTCAGCGTCCGTACTATTGACAGCTGTCTCCGACACGGCCATCCAGCGTGACACACGTCCTCGTGTGTATCCTGAAACAATAGAAAGTACACCGTTCGGCCATATCTGACTTTACCTTCTCTCTCTATATCTAACTCTCTCTGCTTCAAGATTTCCTTTATTTCCTCTACGTACCAATGTACACTTTCGTACTCCATGTATCAACAAAATTATTCTCAGAATTTATCTACCTACTGGCATTAAAAGAAATTAAGACCATACGCAATTTAGAAATAACTTCACATCACAAATTATTTACAGAGCAAACAGATGATAGAACTCAAGCACCACTATTGCTGCCTTGCGGCTTACAAGTTCAAAAGTTACAAGTTCCTTTATTTGACTAAGATAGGTGTCTCATTCGTGGCCTACGGCTATCACATAGCCAGCCAAACTACGCGTATCCTCTCACACAGGATCGCCGAGTCAACCATGACTCCACACTACGGTCTCTCCAAGACCCGACCTCCGCCAGAACTACCCGCGTACCGCGTATCCACGGACTACCCTTCCTCATGGTAGATACCGATTTCTACTGGACTACGGCTACGAAATAGTTCTGGTACGGTCCGACCAGCCGAACTGAGAACCTCATCCTCTATTTTACAATCAATCTCTCATTATAAATTAACCTCTAAATCTTATGGTGCTTGCCTTCTGGACATCTTCCTCAACCTATCTAATGCGTACTTAGGTTTGCATGGAGGTTATTGTCTCAAGGTCATACCTATCTGCATGTAAAACCTCCGTGACGACGGAAGGTGAAGGCCCTTTGGTTCTAATTTAGTCTGATTACACTCTTCATTTTCAATTAGCTCATGACTAGCAAAACTACGTTGTTTTTATCAGATCAGGGACGTAGGTATCTAAAATCTACGTTAACCTATCGTCCTATTTCTCGACTAGCCGCACCGAAATAACAAAAGACGACTTAGGTACTTGATCTTATTATACCCACATCTAATAATTCGATTACCAGCTCACGCATAACTTCACTCTAGTCAGTTGAATGAACACTTATACGGACGTCACTGAACGGTACAAATCGGGTCAATCAAACGTTTATCACAATTATCACATAGTTCAGCAGTAACGCGAGTAGTAGGATAAAGTGCAAGTAAAAGTTTCTAATAATCGAACAAGTTTTTTTTTTTTTTTTTATGTACCCTCAAGTGATAATGTTTGCAAGATCGATGCTTTTTTTTTTTTTTTTATGTACCCTCAAGTGATAATGTTTGCAAGATCGATGCTTTGTATGTTAACACTTACATTAAAACATGAATTAACGGTACACGACTTTGTTACTGTGAATTTCTTTGCACCTAGACTGACTTAAAACCCTTGTTTTAGATTTCGCGTCCTATGATCACATCACTACGCACCTACAAAGCAAAACGTTCGCCTAGCAAAACGTAAAATAGTATTCGTGTAAGATTATAGTTGCAAATCTCAACAAATAATTTGTTCGGTACTGTTCACACTTTTATTTACTAAGCATACCCACTAGCGAAATAAGATTTTTTACATGCTTAACACTTAATTGGAATGCAACACTTTCTTTTACCAGAATCAAAATGAAATTGAAATTGCGATAAAATAACGTCAAAACCTAGTGCGAAATTTCACGTCCCAACATAACTTAACATGAAATAAAATTGAGATTTCGTAGCAATCAATCGAAACAAACTATACCAGTGATGTAAACAGTTGAATTTAAACGTATTCCATCGAATTAAGAAGATAGATTTTGTTTGACTAGAACATTCAACACCAGAATCAAAATAAAATGAGTACGACTCACCGGATGTTCTAGGGTTTCGTAGACGCCGCGAATCTTGTATGAATCCACCGGCCGTTGTTGCGCCGTTACCGTCGAGCTGTCACGGCCCGAGCTGGAGGCGCCGACTCCTACCTATCTACTCCCAGGTACCTACTCCTACTCCTACCCATTCATGGAAAACCAAGTGCTTTCTGGCGGGAAACGGGATGGCTCATGGCAACGATAAGCGCGTGAATTTACTCGTTTAGTGCAACCGCTTATTTGCTCGATCGTATCCCACTTCTGATGTCGGAGAAAAGGGCTGTCAGGGGCCGGGTTTTCGACGTCATCAGACATAGTTACAGACTTTATAGTCGCTAGAGTGGGCATTTGTTGGGTAATCGAGCAAATAAGGCAAACAGAACAGGTAATTCAAAGCAAGTTTAATCAGATCAACTCTTCTCGAAGTCACTCCCTAATCTAAAACTACTAACCGCTTCACTACCTGTATAGCCGAGAGAAAGAAGCGGCAAGAAAACTTTGGCACAGGGCCCTACTCTAATGTCAACTAAATTCTCAACACTAAATTAGATGGAAGTAGCGGGGGCAGTTCCCGAGTAGGTAGAGTCGTAGACGTCCATCCGCTGGCGTGGTCCAAGGTAGAACTGCTCGTGGTCGTGGTCGTAGGCCGAATGTCTCGTGGCTCCCCTCCCGGACTCCGTCCTAGCGCACGAAGTGAAGTTGGCTGCCATGAAGTTAGCCGTAAACCGGCCTTCCCCACTCGCGCGCTGCTACAATTCAGCGTCCGTACTATTGACAGCTGTCTCCGACATATATTTCACAAAACGTAGGGCCCTGTGCCGAAGGTTTCTTATCGTCTTCTTCCTCTCGGCTATACAGGTAGTGAACCGGCAGTAGTTTTAGATAAAAAAAAGTGACATCAAAAAAGTGTAATGAATTTTACCTATTTTTGGATAAAACACATTTCATTTTCATTTTCATTATCACTCTCATTGCAGAGGCCAATTTCTGTCGGCCTCAGCGAGAATGCGAAGGAAACTGTTTTGGGAGCCAGGAAGTTTGTACGGGGGAAAGTTGTTTTTTGAATTTTTCTTTATTTATTAATTTATTGTAAGAAGATAGTACACAGAGACAGAAAAGAAAAGAGAAGTAATACAAGAGGTACCATCAGCATATTTCTAAAAGAAATTTTTTCCTGCATACCCCACAGAGAGATAAGTGACAGCAAGATGGCAGGATAGTCACTCAACTGGGAACAGAGACACATTAAGAGCTGTATGATATGAAGTAACATCCTTTTATCTCGATAACAACTAATGAGCTTTGATATTGACACATTTTTTAAACGCTACATTTTTTGAACAAACGTACATTTTTCAAATAAACTAACGTTAAATAACACGATAATATTTAAAAACTTTTCTAGATAAGACGCTTTATTACTAAGTTATTCCATTTAAAAAATGTCAAATAAACTATTCTTATCACTTATGATAGTAACACGTGTACTGGCTGTATATATATACCATTACTTAGTTACTAGTTGCAATGTCCATAACAAGCTCCAAGCCCCGTGAAGGACGCAGAAAGAAATAATTTTCTGGACTCATCAACAACAAGAAATAAATCCTATTTCTTGTAAATAAGGTTAGTTGTTGCTATTATATTCACACAATCTGTCACGCCTTTCTCCCATCGGGAAAGGCAAAGACCATTTTGCTCTACTTGCTACGATAGATGCACTTCTTTCATTTTCAACATTCAACATCAGACATTGAAACCTATGCGTAGTCAAAGTTCAACCCGGCTATGATACGATGTTCTTTCTTATGGTACTACTGCTTATCTTCCGATTGCATCATTTGATCAGTTCGAAAGTACCATATTATTTGTCATCAGAGCTCAGAGTGTGTCAAAGTTTCATCCTACACGGAGACCGGGAAGTGGGTGAAATAAAGATTCCATGATTTGTTTACATACATTGTTAGTTAGTTCATCACAAGCGAATGAACTAACTAACTAAAATTACAAGTGATAGCCCAGACCAACGTTCATCCTTTCCCCGAAATAGTTCTGCAGCTACCGGAGACTGCCCAATACATTTCTATAGGATGTTGGGGGTAACAATAATAATAAAAATAATAGATACGGTACAAATGCATTTGTGTTACAGGACATTTGATTGTTGGCATCACTGATTTGATTAAATTGTTCAAAATGATTCAATTGTGGTTTGTTACCTTATTTGGCATTGCTGGTATGTATTTAACGTTTTTGAATTTATTTTTGTTTTTCTTTTGATACGACAATGTAACTCACTGGGTCCATAAAAAAAACTCAGTGCCCAAAAATGAAATGTACGCCAGAATATACACCTAGACTGTGTTACACTGAGTGGCATTGACTTTTTAGTCAATTGATTATTTATAGGTACTATTTAATATTTTGTGTATTTATTTATTATGATTATGTCTGACTGAATCCCCTAATACATTTGTTTTAATACCTCCCATTGCAAAAGTTGCAAAAGTTCTAGTCGATGTAGATGCCTACATCTGGCCTCATATAAAAGACATTTCATCGATTAAAAATTTAAATAAATTATTTTAGTGGCGACCCCAACACTACCGTCATTAGGAGTAGAGATAATTGGCGGTCACGATATTAATATAACAGAGGCTCCTTACCAAGTAGCTCTTTTGAAAAAAAAATTTCCAACCTGTGGTGGGACTATTGTCGCGAAGGATATTATTATTACTGCTGCTCATTGTATTTATGGGTAAGTTAATTAAAACGTTCATTGATAGATAAAGAGCAAAGAGGGTAAAAAGTTCTAGAGTGGAGACCACGCACTACCAAGCGCAGCGTGAGTCTCCCACCTGCCAGGTGAACCGACAATCTAGTGAATAAAGCGGGGTCTCGATAGATACAGGTAGCAATACACAGATCGCACTGAAAAATCATTGGAGAGGCTTTTGCTCAACAGTAGGCAACTAAAGGCTGAACTGATAAAGGAGGCCTTTGCCCAGCGGTGGGATGTGATTGGCTGTATTTTTTCAAATTCGTTTGTTTGTGATTCTCTAATATAGAGCTCCTACTCGCATTCTACAGGCATGCTGTATTTGCCTGTGTTTGGGTCTACGTCTGCAAATGAAGTACTTGTAATACATGTGAATGTTGTAAATCTGTTGTAAAAACTTATTACAAATATTAATCCATTTCTCTCACGACCATAAAACTGATATATCTATTTCAGCAACAAAGCTAAATTCTTCCAAATCAGAGCAGGGTCTTCATACAGCAGATCCGGAGGAGAGTTATATCCAGTTAGGAAAATACTCTGGCATCCCGACTATAATAGCACAACAAATGACAATGATATTGGAATAATGTGGCTCTCCAAACCTCTTGAGTTCAGTGATAAAGTGGCCGTTATTGGTATGTTTGATGAACATGAAGAAATTGCTGATGGGGAAGAGACTATTGTGACTGGCTGGGGGACAACAAGCGTAAGTTGGTTTTGGTAATATAATAAAGGGTGACTTTTAATTAGTAGCCGATAGAAAATAATATGCATGTAACATAATCATGATGATAACAAACAATTTATTATTGGACCAATTTCGAAATAATTCAAAAATGTTCGAACTACACTTAGGGCTTATATTTCACCGGGACACCATGGCGGCTCAACCAGTTGCCACTACCAACAAACGCGACAACCGTCACCGACGACGCACGCCTGCCGAATGAGTTAAAACGCGGTATTCAGCCAGGTGTAATAGCGAGCTCGTCTATTCAGATTCTGAGACAGTTTCACTGAAGCAGCCTAAATACCGCAAGGTGTAATAACCGTTATGTACCGCAAACAGTTATTACCGAACAAACCGCGCGATGAAGCAGATCTGCTCCTCCATCGCTACGAGTTGAATCTGCCGCACCGCGCTTCGTGGCGGGACGCGGTGCGATGTAAGAATCGCCGTTGAAATAAACCAAAATCCTTATTTTTTTCTCTTAGGAGGGTGGTGTCCCTGCGGAAATACTACAAATGGTAAAGGTCCCTACGGTCAATGAAAAGGTTTGCAGCGACGCCTACGAGCGCATAGAGCAGAACATTACACCGAGAATGATTTGTGCTGGTCTAGCTAATGGAGGAAAAGATTCTTGTAAGGTGTGTCTTCTTGTAAGATATAGACCAGCGACCCGCCCCGGCTTTGCACGAGTGCAATGCTGATCCTAAAAAATGTCTTTATTTACAATGTTCACGGCTTTTTTTTTCATTACACAAAACTGCTTGAAGCCGCGAGCGCGTGATGAACTATAGACATTCCTTCGCTGCTGAACAAGTGACTGCTCGGGCAGTCACGAGAGCTTCAATAGTTTACCGTGCCATCGCGGCTTTAGTAGTTGGGTTTCAACTGCTTGGAGTAGTCCTTGTACAGCCGCCTAAACTATTAGCGCCAAATTATTGGGCACTTAAACTTTAGAGAGTTATGGGTTTATAGGTCAGTGCCAGCAATCCGAAGTATTTGGATTTATGACGCACACACAACAGATTAGAAGCTCAACGTTTTTATTAACAATATTTAGGATCAGTTTCACCATCTAAAGATAAGAAAAATCTGACAGATAAACCTATGTCTATTTCATAGAACAGGACGTATTAGACAGTATGTGGTATTGTGTTGAAACAGTATTCATATAAACATAATTAAAAGAGATAAGTCAATAAAAATAATACTTTATTTCCACAGGGTGACAGCGGTGGTCCAATGGTATACAATAATAAACTTGTTGGCGTAGTTTCGTGGGGTCTTGGTTGTGCTCGTCCTAATTACCCTGGGGTCTATGCCAAAGTATCAGCATTAAGACCTTGGGTCGATGAGCAAATTAAGCATTTTAAATTGAAACATAATATTTAAGAGCCTCTCATCAGTGTTTTATGTAGTTACACTTCAATTCAACACACTTAAACAGTTGTATCATCATCATCATTTATTTAAGAGCCAGGCTCTTGTCGGTGGAGTAAACGCCATCTTTGCCTTTCCTCTGCCAGTAATTTCACTTCCTGATACCTGATACTGATACTTTCCTGATACGACACGACGCCAATCCTCTCTTTCACTTGAGTGAAGTAAGTACGTCTTGGTCTTCCTCTTCCTCTCTTACCCTCAATTACAGTTGTATAAGTGTATTGAATTGAAAAAATATATTGAACATAACGTAGGGCCCTGTGCCTAAGGTTTCTTGCCGTTTCTTCCTCTCGGCTATACAGGTGAATCGGTAGTAGTTTAAGATCAAAAAAGTGACGTCGAAAAAGTGTAATGAATTTTGCCTATCTTTGAATAAAACACTTTTCATTTTCATGAAGCGTCTTGTTCGAATATTTGTAAAATGCAAACAGCCATTTCTCTTATGTGTTAGTGAAAATAAATGTCTTGCGATTTGTTTCTGTTTTTTCTTTTAAATCTAATATCACAAATTTTATGTGTACGCATAGATGAATATTGGTCTCCACGCGCTACGACTAGATCCCGTCGGTAGCGTACTTCAAAAATGCGACAAAAATACTACGCCGATCGGGTCATAACGCGCTAGTCATTATGCCAAGTTGAACCCAGTCACCATATGATTTTTGACACTGCCAGGCCTATCCCACTCGCGCGGGTAGGTATCGAACTGCAAGTAACAACGGCCGCCACTCTGGGGAGCTCACAATGTGAGCTCCTACTGATTTGTCGCCGCTCGTTTGTGAGCCTCACAAACGAGCACGCATGCGCGCTCGAGAGTTCTTCGTCGCTTACAAAAAAAACTATGCTGCCTAAGTACGCACTGATTCGACCGCTGCTACGCTGCCACAAAATACTTAATATTCGAAACCTCATTTGTTTACAAAACAACTATTTAAATATTAAGATTATATTATTTTTAAAAGGAGACAACCTTGATGCCATCTTGGTATGCATATATAATATAGAGAGCGTGGTTATAGCGGCTGAAAAGGGTAGCCGTTTAGCGTTGCGCGGTCGAAATTTGAACTTAATGGTTTTCTACACACCAAATCCGCCGGCTTTTTTGACAGCCTGCCATTCGTATGACGTAAAGCCGCCGGCCTAGCCGGGTGGCATGCCGTAGATGTGTAGATAGCATAATAATGTCAATGTAGTACCATAATTTGTCATTTTTCACTATGAAAAATCTCAACACAAAACATTTTTTTCTCTAAACTCTTCAGATACATTTTAATGGCCTTTCGCACTATTAGTCTAAGGTACATAGTGCACTATGTCCCTATTCTGGGCAGCACTTGGTCCAACGTCCATATAAAAAAGGTCTTTTATATATTTTTTGATACATACATTTAATAAGTCACGTCTCTCTACATATACTGCACCATTTGATCTACTTTGGTCAATGTCCTTTACCACACAAGCAACCGGTATCTCTCATCGACATTAAATAGAGATTGCAGAAGAAACTGTTTCTCCAAATGTAGTGTGAAATCAGACGACTTTTACAATCGTCTACAAATTGTAGAAAGCCTGAGATAAACAATGAGGGTGACATCTTCTGTTAGTAGTAATGTTATTGGGAAGTCTAGATCACACAACGATATGACCAACGAGCTTAGAAGAAACCCTCCCTAAAACTTAGATGAAAAAAAAAAGCCGGAGATAAAACGAGGTTAAGGGCTTGTTTCACTACCTACAAATGAAATACATCTGCCAGATATTTTAAACCTTTCTAAAATGAAAGTGTGGGAAGGAGGAAGGAGAAGGAAACGAAAGTTACAGATGAATGAAAGGGATGCATGCTAAAGAGTAAGAGAGTGAGTGTTGTTGATTGGTTACTAAGCAACGGGGATGAATGGCGGATTTGGTTGTGGTGTAGGTCTTATTTCAAAATATAAATTTAAATAAATAAATCAACAGTAGTTTTACTTTTACATTGAATAAATAGGTGTTTTCTGTCAATTTTGGTCTTGCCTCGTTTCATTGAAAGAAAAAGACTAACATTTATTCATATAAGTACAATATCGATTTAATCCAAAATATCAATAATTACATTTAAAGATTAGAAATAAAACAAATTGCTTCAAGGATTCATGTCAAGGCGTCGTATTGACAACGATTTTGAAATGATAGAAATTATAAGACGCAATTGTGTATAAAGGTCTCTACACAGATCCGTGTCCGGCGACGTGTCCGGGCCGTGGCCCGTCAGGAGGGAAAACAATACATTGTCATGACAATGTGTGTGAACGATTCCATAGAAAATGTATGGAATTATATTTTTCCCTGACACGTCCCGGACACGGCCCGGACACATTATCATGACGACGTATTGTTTTCCCTCCTGACGGGCCACGGCCCGGACACGTCCCGGGCACGGCCCGGATCTGTGTAGATAGACCCTAAGCATTTATGATACTAAAATCAAAATTAAATTCACCTTTATCTCAAATGTTTTTATAATTAATTTACAAAGCTTATCCATTTACAAACCACTTCAGTTGCAATTACAATTGATAATCGTTATCAACTCACGTTTTTAAATTATCAGTCAGAATTCAAGTCAAGGTCGACAATTATCTATGAGAGATAATTATGTTGACCTAAAATCTTGTATTATGAAATTACAGGTATAAATGCATTTGTGTTAATGGGACATTTGATTGTTGGCATCAGCAATTTGATTTAATTGTTCAAAATGATTAAATTGTGGTTTGTCGCCTTATTTGGGATTGCTGGTATGTATTTAACGTTTTTGAATTTATTTTTGTTTTTCTTTTGAAACGACAATGTAACTTACTTAGCTTATAAAAAAAACTCACTGCCCAGTTTAATACATATATTATTATGCCAGAATATACACCTAGACTGGCCCCCTCGTTTATCCATTATGGCGTTAAAAATTGGCTCCGGGAAAATAAGTGAGTTTTTTGGGCCAGAAGTCTTACGACGAGTTGCATTGTCTTTTCAGTTATTCAATTATTTATATTCAATAATTTATTTATTATTACCTATAAAGTCTGACTGAATACCTCCTCTTTCCTTTGTTTTAATACCTCCCGATTGTTATAAATCTCGTAAGTTCTTGACGTAGATGCATCTGGCCTCAAATAAAAAATATTTATTTATTTATTTAACAGTTTATTGTAAGATGATAGTACATAGAGACAGAAAAAAGAGAAGTTATACAAAAAGTACAGCATATTTCTAAAAGAAATATCTTCCTGCAGACCCCACAGAGAGAGTAGTGAAAGCAAAAAGCCAGGATAGTCACTTAATCTACAATAAACAATAAATATCTATTAAAAATATGTTATTGATGCATTTATTTTATTTAAGAGTCAGACTGTTGTCTGAGCATCCGCCATTCAGGTCTATCTTCTGCCAGTGCTTTGACTTCTTGATACTATATGACGTTAACTTTCTCCTTCACTTGAGTAGAGTAGATCGCGGTCTTCCTCTCTCTCTGTTTCCCTCAACCTTTCCTTCAATATTGATAATTTTGGTAATTATTTCAGTGGCAACTCCAGCACCACCTTCAATAGGAGTAAAGATAGTTGGCGGTGATGATATCGATATAACAGACGCCCCTTACCAAGTATCAGTTGTGAACAGAGGTCGCCATTCCTGCGGAGGAACTATTGTCTCCAATGATCTTATTATTACAGCTGCTCATTGTATTAGTGGGTAAGTTTTTTTTTTTATTAGCCAATAAGATGCTGCTTGGCATCTTATTGGCTGCTTGCAAAGGCCTCCCCGCGACTTTTCATTTAACACGGTCTTCGGTCCGCCATTCGCGTGAAAATGCATCCAGATCGTCTCCATATTTTTCGAGGTCTACTTCGGATAAGTTTTATAATATTTAATTTAAATTGCGCTTATAATATGCTTATAGGCTCACGCCTATAAGCATATTATAAGTATTAATAAGTATAAGCATATTATAAGCATATTATAATATATTTTTGATATAATTAATTAACTAAATTGACTCACGTCAATTTAGTTAATTAATTATATCAAAAAGTCCGTCAAAACAAAATTATTTAATTTAGTCTGTAACTGAAATTTCAGGTTTTGAATGATTTAACGATTAAAAGAAATCATAAAATAGCAGTTTTGAAAATATTTTTCTAACAAAGGAATTTAATACATATACATACATACATACCATCTCCGTCATATATTCATCACACCTCTTTTACATCGGAGTAGGCAGAGGCCGCTTCTTGCTACGATCCAAACACACTTTTTTCGCTTCATCAGCATTAATCAGTGGCCTCATACTTACAAACTCATTGCACGTTGGTTAATGGTATCTACACACCAAAGCCGCCGGCATGCCGCCGGTTTTTTGACAGCTGCCAATCGTATGACGCTGCCAGCCTAGTCCGGCGGCATGCCGGCGGCTTTGGTGTGTAGATAGCATTAACTTACCACTTGATATGACTAAAATCAAATTTTATTGGTTATATCACTTATAAGTTCCTAAAACGTATCATTGTTTTAAGCCATAAACAATTTCAGGCCAACAGACTATTTTCCGTTCCCCAAAGTTCATTGACCAGACAATATCTGCTTTGTATTAAGGTTGTATATTCATGAGATCATAATATTCGTAAAAGACACGATTTTAATAATAAACTTAGGAATTTACTTATTGAATTTAATTTCATCTTGCTTATTTAATCTAACTTCTATATTATATTTTTCTTTTTCTTTTTTGTTTGGCTTCAGAATCCTTGTAACTAAAATATTTAGTTGACAACAAAGAAGATTATATTTGTTTTTCTACTACGTATTGTCTATTATTAGACATAGACAGTCATATGTTTCGTAGATATAAGTATAAATATGATCGTAGATACATAGTATATTTATATTGCTGTCAAACAAGATGCAATATTTAGAATCATACAAAACTCTAAACCATAATGCTGTTGTTAAGAACCACAACTTATAAGATGAAACGAACATACACTGTCATTTTGACGTTTGAATGACATTTGAGAAGCCAGTACGTTTTGAACTCCAACGGACGAAACAATGTGGAATTTAAATTACTTAAATAAAAATCGAGGTAAAACAATATAAAATCATTCAAGCCACAAGAAATAATATTTCAAAAATACTGAAGAGTTCGGCGTATTCAGCTGTTTTTAAAATAAATATGATTATTATGTATCATATTTTGAAATTTTTATTGCTATATCATAAATTATTTTTTGATGATTATTTTAAGCCAAAATATATTTTTGAACCCACGCATTCGTTTGACCATTTATCATTTCTGAATAATTTCATTTCGTATCCACAAACTATTAGGCTAACTAGAACTCTCATATCAAATATCTGCCCGAACTAACTAGCAAATATCGGGCGGCAGCTTCCAGTGGTTTTTCAAATATAGCTAATAGGTATTGTGGGCGTAATATTTTGTATTCATGAAAATTATTGGGTCAGCCATTAGCGGTGCCAATATGCGGTCATATGAACCACAGGATAGGTTTCATGGATTTCGATGTAAAATTACAAACAGGTCGATGTTCGGGTGATTTCGAAAAATTGTTAAGCCGGTTATTCATTAGCGAGCTGTAACCGTAACCGTAGTTTGCACTGTAACCAAAAAACATTGGGTATACGCTCACAGAAGGTCCGAGAACCACAACATTAACGAACCACGCACACACTATGTTTTAAATTACAGTTTTAATTTTCATGCAACGGTTACAGCTCGCTTATAAGTACGCACCCTTTATTTGCTTGAGTGAAATTGATGATTTTGATAGATATCTAACAAGAGATGTTAAATTGATGACATGGCATCGAACATAATATTTGTATGAATCTCAACATGATGTTTGAGCTAGTAAGAAGAAAAAAAGTTGGCGGCCATTGATGATAAAGAGATTTTTTCATTTTCTCCGAAATATATCTCCGAAAGTATATCACTTTCGACCTTTGTCCAAAATACTATCGTTTTATAATACTTTTCTCTATCTATTGACGTAAGTTTCAACAGTGGCCGCCAACTTTTTTTCTCCATACTAGCTTGAATAGGGGGGATGGTGAGTGTAATTGATACAGAAAATTTTTACTATACCAATTAGGTTGAATGTTTTTTTTTCTCCATACATGTCACATTCAACAGTTACGGTTATAGCCCGCTAATGAATACGTGCCTTAAGCTGTCTTTCCTATTTCAGCTCAAATCCAAATGACTATCAAATCAGAGCAGGGTCTTCATCCAGCTTAACCGGAGGAGAGTTATATCCAGTTGGGGAAATACTCGCCAATCCTGACTTCAGCTACTCAAGAATGGATAGTGATATCGCTGTAATGTGGCTCTCCAAACCACTTGAGTTTAGTGATAAAGTCGCCGCGATTGATATGCTTGATGATCATGAAGAAATTCCTGATGGGGAAGAGACTATTGTGACTGGATGGGGGCATACTAGAGTAAGTTGGATTTGGTAATATAAGGTATTTATTGTTTCCTAAAATATATATTATCTTCTATCTATAACGTTAGCGAATTAGTTCGCAATTATTCATTCACTGCGCCGATTTTTTTTATGTAGAAGAAATTCACAAAATTGCAGTGGCCCAAGTTTGTTAACAATATACTCAATTGTGTGGCAGTGTCAATGAGAGTGTCAATTTCTTGACACATTTGGTCGAATATCAAAAGTGTCAAAAAATGCCGTTGATATGAATTCCCAGGAATGTTACCCTATGTCATCACGTTGCATTTTGTTCCTACACGAAAAGTAACTGCAGGGTTGATGAACCTTCAAAAGGCGTGCGAAGTCGCGGGCAATCGCCAGTTTATATATCAAAAGTTTAATACTACATTGTCACCAAAATCCCTCGTTTATTCTCTCAGGAAGGAGGCGGTTTCCCTACAACCCTGCAAATGGTAAAAGTCCCTACGGTCAATGAAAAGGCATGCAATGATGCTTACAATCCCATGTACAGCATTACGCCGAGAATGATCTGTGCTGGTCTACCTACTGGAGGGAAAGATGCTTGTCAGGTATGTCAGTCTTTTTAAATATAAGTAGATACTTTTCGAATATGACTCTAGATACCTATAAACTTTAACCATCTAGCTTTGCTCTTTAGCAAAGCTAGATGGTTAAAGTTTCAGTAGAACATTTGCCTGTCTGGTACCATTCGCTCGAACGTTACATTACGCCGAAATGCTCGAGGATATGTAGTCTATACTTTAAATTAACCTTACTTTTTTTTTTCTACAGGGTGACAGTGGAGGCCCAATGGTATACAACAATAAACTTGCTGGCGTAGTTTCATGGGGTCTTGGTTGTGCTAGACCTAATTACCCTGGGGTCTATGCCAAAGTATCAGCTTTGAGACCTTGGATTGACGATAGCATTATGTATTTAAGATTGAAACACATTTTGAGAGCCTTTCATTAGTAGTTTTATCTAATACTAGAGGCTGCCCGCGACTTTGTACGTATTCATCGTCATATCTTGGAATATAATTAGAATATCTTAAAATAACATAGCCTACAAGTTATTCTAATGTATAAACTACAATATTGCCAAGTTTCATCAAAATCTGTTTAGTAGTTTTTACGTGAAAGAGTAACAAACATCCATCCATCGGCACAAACATAGACATTTATAATATTAGTAGGATTCAAAAAATGTTGTTTTTTATTCAAAAAATGTTGTTGTAGCAGAGGTTGTTTTCGTGATTTTATATTTAATAGAATTATAATTTGACTATGCAGAAACGATGTCTACTTGAAAAAAAAATCGTGTCAAATCGGGTCAATGTATAATTTAGTTTATAAGCAATTAGTGTCATATAGGCAATTTTGCTATGTCTTTATCGAATAAATATACTATTATGTAAAAAGCAAACTGCCATTTATTTTTAAGTTTTTTATAGAACTATTGTTAAATAAAAGTCTTATAACTTTTTCCTGTCTTTTCATTTATGATATTTGTATCGTAAATTCGAACACATTTCTGTAAGTACAAACATTTTATTCTTTGAACGTGAAACGAGTACAAATCAGCTTATGCTACAATATGTAAGCACTAAGTAAGTACCTATATTAAAATTTGTTACATTATATGAGCACTATCTATGTTAATTTTCTTTAAATTTTCTTAAATATTATTTTCATATATACCTACTTATTTCAAATACCTACTTTCAAATCTGTATTTGCAATTCTAAACACAAAATATAAATCTACAGATCGTTTAATTCTCAGTTCTTTCTTTAACTCTAATTTTTATAAACAATAGAATGTAAAGATAATATACGTATATATTATGTAGTTTACACGATATAATTATGTTTGACCATAAAATAAGGACTTTAAGGTCTGTCTATGTAGGATGAGTGGGTTTCAGAACGAATGAAAGTATGAGAGTTTTCCTGAACGAAGATGAGAGAAAGAGATAATAGAGAGTGAGAGGTTTGTTATTTTCAATATGGCGTTTTGCACTTCAAAATAAGACATACACGAATGAAGATGTAGAAATTTATTTTCAAAAACTAGAGCATTAAATCCATAATAAAAGAAGATTAAATTAAGTAGAAGTTTCCTTCCATGCCCCAGTCCCCATATTCATACCATATCTATACAGATCCGGGCCGTGCCCGTGACGTGTCCGTGCCGTAGCCAGTCAGGAGAGAAAACAATACGTCGTCATGACAACGTGCCCGGGACATGTCAGGGAAAAAATATCATTCCATACATTTTCTATGGATTCGTTTACACACGTTGTCTTAAGACCTTGTAAACAGATTTGAGGCTAAGAATAGTAACATACCTCTGCCTCTACCTCTATCATCCTCATATCTCTACCTCTACCCTTAAATTCAAACCAAACACATTATAAACACACATAGATAAATAATATACTAAGTATAATTTACTTCCGGGTCAGAGATTTACCCGGAACCCAATTCTGAATAGAGAACAATCTTCGGATCAAAGTTGTATCAAAGGTGCTCTGCGACTGGCAAAATGACAGCTCTATAGAGATCACAATGTGTAGGCGGGTTCGTAAGTATATTTATCGGGGTTGCTTACAATTTATAGGATCACTTTTTGATGTAAGATTTGGCTCGCGAATTTAATCGAAATAAAATGGTGGTAGCCCAGTTGGTAGAACGCTTGCCTCGAATTCTGAGGGCGCGGGTTCGAATCCTGGCGCGGGCACGTACCTCTTGAGTTTAATTCTCATGTACGGATCAATTTATTCGATTGCCACTTGCTAACGGTGAAGGAAAACATCGTGAGGAAACCTTCATACACCAGAGAAGAAAGTCGAAGGTGTATGTGAAATCCACCAACCCGCCCTTGGCCAGCGTGGTGGATTACGGCCTAATCACTCTCTGTATGAGAGTAGGCTCGTGCCCCTCGGTGGGGACATATATGAGCTGATAACAAAAACAAAAATCTTTTGAAATATTGTAGCTTATAAAGATATACACACACACATATCCATCACGCCTTATTCCCATGGCATTAGTCAGATACCACTTTTCTCAACTTGCTACGATCCAAACATACTCCTTTCGCTTCATCCACATGAATATAGGTAGGTCATGTAATAAAGAAATTCTTTAATCTAGCTTTGTATCTTCAAAATTGGAATAACGTTTTTATGAAGAAATAACATACAGGTGTTTTTTCACATTCGAAAATATGACAAAGATTTCCGTTTCACTTCGTTCCCATATTATATTGTGTAGCAGGTCCGTACCTCTTACAATTGTTAACTTAACTTTGATACATCCTGGCAATGTCACTCGTTTTAAATCACTGTTAAAATCACTCAACTGTAAAACCCCGTGGTAAAACCCAATTTACCAAAACATTACCCTTCCTTTTGGCTTTGCCGTAGTCGGCTAAAAATGGATACCTATCAACATCACAATATTCATTCTACCGGTATATTTTTTTTAGTCGGGTTATATAGGCTGACTTTAAATTAGTGAACGACAGAAAAGGATATGTATGTACTCGTATAAAAAACAACTTTTACTATGGGACCAAGTGCGAAATCATAAAAAAAATGTTCCTCCATTGTTCTATCAGCTGATGTATTTTGTATGGGGTTCAAAATTTTTTGAATAATTTCGACCTTGGTTCCATAGTAAAAGTTATTTGTTATTACGAGTACATGCATATGTTTTTAAATCGTTCACTTATTTAAAGTCACCCTATACAGTTGCGTGGTTTTAACCGTAATTGTAAACGGGCACTATTGACGCCACGTATCCGTTACACATTTTCACCCAATTTCAACGACACTGGTAAAAATATTAGCAATATTTACATAAGACCCTTTTGTGTCGACCATTCTTGAATAAAAGAGCTACCTACACACTATCTATTCAGTACATTATCAAGTACACTTTCCTAAGAATACATACTCCATATAATGTGTAAGAGAGTCGTATTACAAAAGAAAATAGGTCGGTTGGTCATATCAAGTTATATTATGAGAACTCAATGATATAGGGTTAATAGGTGTTTAGGGCATTGATATAAGAATTTACGCATTTATTATAAAAATCATTAAATACGAGAGGAAGTTTTTAAGTAAAAAAAGTTGATTTTTAGATGATGAGCATCTTTAAAAATACTCAATATTTTTAAAAACATCAAAACGTACAGACCTAGTTCTATATTAGATCCGTATACCGCCAAAAAACATGACAATCAAGCTACGTTTAAGGGGGGGAAAGTTATGGGCGTTTGTATGAAGAAATACATGCTTCACAATCCTCTTAATAACTTGAAAAACTTACGCAATATCGTACAAATACATATTTTAAAAGAAGTGGTCTCTGTTTACCCTAATGGGAGAGAGGCGTGACGGATATGTATAATTATGTATGTATGGACATATTTTAAATATCATTTTTGTGTACCGATGGAAGTATGTAAGGATGTTAGGTACTCTTTCATGCAAAAACCACTGAACAGATTTTAATGAAACTTAACAATATTGTAGCTTGCACATCCGAATAACACATAGGCTATAATATTTTAAGATATTGTGTTAGTATTCCAAGATCTGACAATAAAAGCTTACGAAGTCGCGGGCAACTTTAAGTCTTAAATAATAGTCTTTGTGAAATTCTAGAGAGTAAACTACAATATCGTAAAGTTTCATTAAAATCTCTTAAGTACTTTTTGCGTGAAAGAACAAAATGTATGCACAAACATTTGTTATTTAAAATATTAGAATCATCATCATCATCATGTCAGCTTATCGACGTCCACTGCTGGACAAAAGCCTCCCCCAAGGATCTCCACAACGACCGGTCTTGCGCTGCCAACATCCAACGGTTTCTAGCGACTTTAACCAAGTCGTCAGTCCACCTTGTTGGAGGTCTTCCCACACTATATAAATATAAATATATAAATATTAGAATAATAACAATTTATAAACTGTAATTAATTAAATGAACGCGAATATTTAATTACTCAAATTGCTTAAAGGAGAAACTAATTGAAAATTACTAACAGTGGTATTGAGTGTTCGAGGGTACTCAAAGCAATTAATGTAAATGAAATGGGTATATTCAATATCCGGAACCTCTTTACATTATCATGTTGACTCGCAGTTAGGGATCAGTGGGTTTGATCTTGTTCATCAATGAACTATTTTAAATTTTCCCCTTTGCGGGTGTTTACAGACCTATTTATTTGAAAAGAGCAGCCCTTGCTTCTTATTAGATTTTTCTTTGAGGAAAATGCTACGTTACGAATATAGTGATAACTTTAAAAGTGACCCTTAGGTGATATCAAATGTCAAGCCGCAAATGTCAAAAGGAAAGTTTCTCTAACAGCACACCAAAGCCGCCGGCATGCTGCCGCGCTAGGCCAGCGGAATTTCGTCATACAAATGGCAGCTGTCAAAAAAGCCGGCGGCTTTGGTGTGTATACCATAACAGTGAGTTTTTTAAACTTAATTTCAAAAATAAGTTAGATAACAATCAATGTTAAGTTACTTAAACGTATACGGTAAGTATGTGTGTACGTGCTTAGGTACATAAATATCTGTAACAATTTTTCTAGGTAAACAGAGATCAATATAAATACAAAAGAAATATTTTTTTTATAACGATATACCCCCTTATTACAAAACAAGGTTTAAAGATAGTCCGACGTTAGTTAGTTTCTTTTGACGTTTCGGCTATGGACAAAACGTCAAACTAAACGAAGTAACGTCGGGCTATCTTTAAACCTCGTTTTGTAATAAGGGGGTTAGTCCAAAGGACACTTTAAATAATAAATTTAGTGACAAAACAGAAACAAAGAAAACAAGGTGCCAATCTTTAACTTATTTACGCCATTACAAAGACAAAGTTCAATAAAAACTTCGTACGAAAGTTGCTTCGTGTAACCGCCAGGGGGCGCTCGACTGCTACGCACAGTCGTAGCGCTTCATCCGTAGCCGCTTCACGTAGCCCTTGCTACGCCGTAGACCCCCGCCATGCTAATTTAAGACTTACGAAATACGTATACGATTTTTAGACTTAGTGCAGTGAAAAGTGTAATTGTAATCAAAAGTGAACTTTGAAAGTGAAGTTTAGGACGTAAAAATAGTTGTTAAAAGTTTTAAAAAAAGTATTTTATTAAATTAAGGTTGTGCGTGTGGATTGTGGCGTTTTGATCGAGTTTTATTTAATTGGTGTTTCCTATTATAAGTTGGTGAGTAATAGTTTTTGTATTTTGATGACGGTTTCTGATTTATGATCGGTTGGAATGAATTATGATTTCATTTCTACGCGTTACGAGTGAATTGCGTTACTAAAAGTGCCTATGTCATATTTTTATAGTTATGCGGCAATTATAATTTTTGTGCAGATGACTTATGGCAATTTTTCTTATACGGATAAGCTATTATTGTAAAAAATACTTACCTAAAGATTAATTAATAAATTATGATATAATAATTATTATTAATCAAAGACGTTTTTACAATTTTGCCGTGTTGAATACAAACCAAAAATTTTATTTTTTACAAAACATTTATGTGTAAATTAAATCAAAATAAAATATAATTATCAGAGAAATAAGAACCCGTAAGCTTTTAATGAAATTAAAAGATTTTTTTAATAAAAATACTAGAAGCCTATAAAAAAAATTCTTAATTACTGCTACTGTGCTTTAAAATATTTAATTTTTGTAAAATTTACCGTGCAACCCAAATGATATAACAAATGGTTGCAAAACAATCCATTAAAGTGAAATTTTACCCGACTACGGCTTAGCCAAAACAAATAAAAATTATTTTTAAATATCATTCATAAAAAAAAAAAAAAATTTTTTTTTTCGCAATTGTTTACGACTAGCTACAAGTAGTTCAATAGTCCACTTAAATACATACCCCCTTATAACGAGTTAAATTTATTGTTCCAGTACTAACTCAGATAAATGAAGTTTCGGCTATAGACAAAACGTCCAAAATTTCATTAGTCCTAGAATTATATTTAAAAACTCGTTTTGTAATAACGGAGTTCATGTCCTAAAAGACTTCTCAACTCAAAGAGACAATGTATGAGACAGTTACAAGATTGCCCATGTAACGTGAAATGAATGGAACTCGAAAAGCCTTTCACGCTCATGTCACTTTGTTAAATACGAAACTGTTTCCCAATTCTGATGACGTTGCTACTAATTAGTGTATTGATCAGAATACAAAAGATCTTTCAGGGCGCTGGTGTTTGATTAGAATTGCTATCCTAGATGAAGGTCTGAGTAGGGATGTTACATTTTGCGACGCCACCCTGCACCGCCGCACAGTGATATAAGCATCTAGTCACTGTGACAGGTTTTATAATTTTACAAAGTTTTTTGTTTATGAAGTAACTGTTTGTTTATCATGAGAACCAGTAAATAAAATAAAAAAGTTCTAGATGTATAACCTGTTTTATACAGATAATTCTGTATCGTCACATGTAATAAAAAATCCGTAACTTCGTACACATTTATATTCATAATTTTACGGAACATCTTTATAAATTATAGCCGTGTTGTACTGATGTGCAAGCTATAATATTTTAAACTTTTATTGAAATCTGTTCTGCGATTTTTTTGTAATAAAGTGTAATAAACATCGTCACATTTATCCATCGGTACAAATTTTACATACATATCCGTCAAACCTCTCTCCCCTAGAGGTACGCAGAGATCACTTCGCTCCAGTTGCACTTATTTCACTGCATCCATATTCATCACTGGCCTTAAACTTTAACATTTTTTTCTCATTTATACTATTAAAAGAATTTCATTTAAATATAAAATTCCACTTATTTAGCTAATATAACTACTCTTATTCATCTATTATCTTGTATCAACTAATGCTATATATTTTCCTTATTATACAAAACTTCCACTCATTCAGCGAAGATTAGTGGGAAGCAGCCAATAGCATGAGTCTTTGGAGAAGCATGGGAGAGACTTTTGCCCAGCAGTGGGACGAAATAGGCTAATAAAATAAATACTTGTAAATACCTCTCACTATAACGGCTTACGTCTTTTTGAAACATTTAGGATGACATTTTTGACAAATGAAGTTTGCCGAGTTGCTTTGTAGAAATCATTTTTGTTTTTGTTTGTAGATATTTTGTAGACATTTTTGTTTGTACATACCATAAAACCACCAAACAGTTCACAAATCAATCAATTTAACCACTAGCATGTACCGAGCAGTCGCTTTGTCGCGTCGCAATCGCTCCCTTAGGCCTATTTTGAGTATTCAACTGACCGAACGTGCCTCCGCCTATCGAGATCGGATTGATTTGGATCCATAATAACTGAGGTTTCCGACTTCAAATAGGATTCGGTGATCCGATTCCGGGTGTTAAGGTGTTTACAGACGGTTAAGTTAATAAACTTATGGTTTAATATACAAAACAATATATATTGGACATAACGTAGGGCCCTGTGCCGAAGTTTTCTTGCCGTGTTCTTCCTCTTGGCTAATACAGATAGTGAACCGGCAGTAGTTTTAGGTAAAAAAAGTGAAATCAAAAAAGTGTAATGAATAAAACACTTTTCATTTTCATCTATTTAAAGTCCTAAGTAATCGTATACCTATTTATCGATCTAATGAATTTTGATACTGAAAATATAGTTACTATATTTTATGGCTTGTTTTGTTTAACACACAAAGATTTTAAGGAAGAAGTATTGTAGTTTTTTATTAGCCATTAAGATTACACTGCTGGGCAAACGCCTCTCTGTAGTGACCCGCCGTTCCCGTGAAAATGCATCCAGATCGTCTCTCGATCTTTTTCGAGGTCTGCCTCGGCGTCTGTGACCATCTAGTGGAAGTATTGGTTACTTACGCAAAAATTCAAACAACTATAGACTACAATAAGAATTATTTTACAATTTTAAAAACTATTTATGCTATACCTCAATTTCCCATCTGATACAAAAGTGTGACACTCTCTGATTTTTTAAATACTATCGCAAATACACGAAATACAAATTCATCGTTACGTGAACTCTTTTCACGAAAAAGTATTAACTAAGCAAGAACAAAAGAGAATCAAATAAGATGAAACTGTATAAATTAATACAAATACACCTTTTAAATATTTCCTTCATAGCATTGGTGCTGCTAGTTTCAGAATAATAGAGGTATAACTTCGCCTTAAGCTTCATCTCTTTATATTTTCTCTAGAAATCGGATTATGAATAATGTAGATATACAGGGTGTAACAGAAAGGGTATATAAAGCCGAAACACAGCGATAGTCCTCATGAAACTGAACAACTTTCCCCAAGGAACATGGGTCGTAACTCGAAAAATTTTTTTGGATCGCCCATACTTACTCGATCAGCTGATCGGACATTTTGTATGGGGAGGCGATTTTTTTTTTCGAGTTACGGCCCATGTTCCTTGGGCAAAGTTGTTCAGTTTCATGAGGACTATCGCTGTGTTTAGGCTTTATATACCCTTTCTGTTACACCCTGTATAATCCGTATTAATAAATGCGCATATAATTTAGTACGTCTGAATTTAATAACGATTTTCAAAGACTTAGTGTCCGTTTCGCCATCTACAGATAAAATTAAACTAACAGATAAACCTATGTCTATTTCATAAAACTTGACGTTTTAGACAGAGACAGGTATAAAATATCTGTTAGATAAATTTTGTCTGTACTTAGATGGTGAAATAGGCCCTTAGACCTTTAAACATACCTACCTAATTTTTTTTTTTTTCTTTATTTTCCCAAACTGATCGCCGTATACGTATCAGCGTTTCACATATCAAGTCACGTATCAAGTTGTAGACGCCTAGATTTGCGCCATATCAGTGTCTTCACAATGGGGATGATGACTACATTCGAAAATTCAAAAAATAATTACTTAGTCCGTCTTTTAGGCTATTAAAAAAATATTTGAAACACGTTTTTTACCTGATCAAATACATAAATAAATACAAAGATGAAGAGCATCAAAGTTACGGAGTGGGGGGTATTGACGTCACGCCTACGTAAAAATGGTACTAAATTGTGACGTCATGAGCAACTTTAACCCAGTGTATCTGTGTCATTTTTAGTTTAAGACAAAAAAGAAAAAATACGTGTCGAATATTTTATAATAATCTATGTGATGGACTAAAAAAGAATTTTTTGTCATCATGCCCATTACCTTTGACAAAAAACAAAAAACGACTAAATATGGGCAAAGTAACTGTGACGTGGGTCGAGCCGTATCATAATGTCGTATCGCGATCACGTATATCATCATCATGATACGTATGTCATCACCCGTCTCCATATTGGTATAATAATGATACGCATCGGTGATACGGTGTGATATGATGCTTGGGACATCTGGAGCCCAAGTCTGCTAATTTAAACTAGCCTTAATAATGTGTCCTCAGAGTGTCAATAGCATTTTTAACATAATTTGGTATTGCTTAACAATGGCTTATACTGATTGCGACCAAATGTGTCTAAAAATTACATTAACACTCTGTCGACACACAACTGAGGCTATTTTAAAGCAGATTTTGGCCCCTAGACCCGCTTTTCAAGAACGTATTCTAAATTCAAATTCTTATTTTGTATTCGTTTGCATTCGGAATCCCGATGATTGCCGACGTGCATTATTAAATTCCGGGGTTCGTTGATGTATTTAACTAAATTAGAATAGTTTGTTTCGAAACTGTTTCGGTTGGATGTTTACCCTAATTGGATCCAATTTGTTTAAACAGTAAGAACATTTTTAAATAATAGATTTATCGGTTCTCTTTTCTTGTAGTTATTAACAAGGCAGACAGTGACTAGTTTTCTCTAGCTAGGTCATAAATTGGATAAGATTTTATCGTTGATGAATATGTACCAAAATGGTAGGTCCACCAAATGAAAATTACTGTAGGCAGTTGCCGTAGCCTATACTAAAAGTAAAAACGCATGTGACCCAACCGTTTATGCATAAAACCGAGGTTTATGAGCCTAGACTAGAGGCAACTGCATACATTTTATAATCAAAATATTTATTTATTTATTTAACAGTTTATTGTAAGATAGTACATAGAAACAGAAAAAAAGGTAAGTCATATAAAAGGTACTTTCTAAAAGAATATTGTAGCGAGAGTTAACTTCTCCAACCCTGATTAGAAAATTTTGTATCATTTGATTCAGTTCAGTTTAATTTAGGTTCGTAAATAGGTACGTTTTAATTTTACTCTTAATGAATGCAAAAATAACCATTAAAGAAGAACCGGCAAACGATACCCAGACCCGATAGTCACGTGACATATCTCAATTTTTTTATTATTATTTATATAGTCATATTACATAGGTATTCTTTTTATTCAATTTCAGTGGCTAATAAGTGGTTAATAGTGGTTAATATGTAATATGTCTATATAAATGATAGTAAAAAAACTATGGACTTTGACTGTTCTTCTTTCAAAAGTCTAAAAGTAGTAAGCTATTTATTTTATATTCTGTGAATAGGTACCTAAGATTTTACTGTTCCATTTATTTACTTTAAGGCTTCAGTATTAAGACCCTTTTAGACCTTCAATATACCTTTTAGTTACCTAAATAACCTAAAGCTTTTACCTTTTGATGTACCAAAGTCTAGTCTCTGTAGAAAATTATGTAAATTTCAGTATTCTCGCAAAGAACTGGGCCCAATACTTTTGTTAAAGATATAAATTTTGTCTTTACGAGTGCGTGGAAGCGTGAAATTTTATGTTTATTCAGTTTCTGTTTTTGGATTAGGTATGACAGTATATTAATAAAATAGTATTATTTAAAGCAAGCATTTATTTCTAGTCAAAGCACTGGCAGAGTTTAGGCCTATGTGGCGGATGCTCTACCAACAAGAGTCTAATGGTATCTACACACCAAAACCACCGGCTTTTTTGACAGCTGCCCTTCGTGTGAGGTAAATGCCGGCGGCTTTGGTGTGTAGACAGCACTACTCTTAAATAAAATGATGATGATTCTTTTTTCAATAGTTCATTACTCATACTTACTTACATATCCGTCACGCCTATCATCCAATCGGGGTAGATAGAGACCACTTCCCTCCACTTGCTACGATCCACACTTCCTTCGCTTCATCCACATTCGTGCCATTTCATACTCGTACATCCACGTAGGTTGTAAGTACTCCTGGGTCCTAAGTCTGCTAATTTAAAATAGTCTCAGTTGTGTGTCGGCAGAGTGTCAATGGCATTTTTTGACACATTTGGTATTCTGCTAAACAATGGCTTACACCGTTCGCGACCAAATGTGTCAAAAAATGCCAATGACACTTTGCCGACACACAACTGAAGCTATTTTAAAATTAGCAGACTTGGGCCCCTGATTTGGCCTTTCAATAAAGTGAAATAAAATTGTGCTTGATTAATTAATGTACCTACATATTTAATAGGCATGATGACTAAAATTTTTTTTTAGTCCATGACATAGATTATTTTAAAATATTCGACACGTTTTTTTCTTTTTTCTCTTAAACTAAAAATGACACAGATACACTGGGTTAAATTTGCTCATGACGTCACGCCTTAGTACGATTTTTACGTAGGAGTGACTCCGTAACTTTGATGCTCTGTATCTTTGTATTTATTTATGTATTTGATCAGGTAAAAAACGTGTTTTAAATATTTTTTAATAGCCTATAAGACGGACTAATTAATTACTTTTTGAATTTTCGAATGTAGTCATCATCCCCTCTCTTTATTCCTAGCCATTTTCCTACATATTTACCGCCATAACTAGCATTCCGACTTTAAACCGCCTTTAATTATGCAGCTTCTATTCGAAGGTTTAAAAGACCTAAAAAGACTTAGAGTCGTTTCGAATTGTCCTCACCACAATAAGAAGAGGTGTGTACAGCTACTCTGGATTAATTAATAGTTTTTTGTAGGGTAATATAAATTTTTGTGGCATTCGAATTACAATTACATTTTAAATCTATGAAATGTGAACGTAGAGCCCTATGAATAATGAAAAACGTTAGAAACCTAATAGTTTCTTGTCATTTCTTCATCTCGGCTATACAGTAAAACGGCAGTTTAGATAAAATTTTACGCCAAAAGGTGTATTCCCGAATAAACCTAATCCCCCCTATTACAACGCGAGTTTTATTTATAGTTCTAGAACTAGTTCAGATAAGATCAGATATGTTCATATAGATTCAGATTCAGATAAGATATAAAAGAGCAACCCTACAGAGTTTCTTGCTAGGTTCTTCTTTGGGGAAAACTGCACTCTTGCGAATCTAGCATTAAATTTTTCATTTCATTTCATAAGTAACGCTTCGGCTATAGAAAATACGTCAAAAATGACATTGGTCCTAGAACTATATTTAAAACTCGTTTCGTAATCACGGAGAATATGTATAAGTAAAACATTTTTAAATTTAGAATTTTACGGTAAGATAAAGATATTTGAATTCAGATTGAGGCGTGGCGCGTCCGTCAAATGTCAATACCCTATTAATCCTCGTAAAAATGCAATTCTCATTTGATTCCTCAAGCACTAGAAAGTAGTTATAGTTGACTATGACTATGCAAGTCATAGTAGGGGTACTAAATAAAGAATGAGGTCAGATATTCAACTCGTACCGATAACAAGGTGGGAGTGAATTTTATAATTCGAAATACAGGAATGCTATGTCATTCCTCGTTTATTAATTAGTAGCTCGTTATGAAAAAGGTTAATTAAGCTTACGTTTTTGTACCTGTCACTTGCATTGTTAAAATTAAAAAAGGTGGATATTATAATGATGTCTACGTCTACTTTAATGGCAAAGAGGAAGTATGTTTGTAAGATGAACTCGGATACTGGCAGACTTGTCTTAGTTGGCAAAAATCATCTCATTTGAGGTATATAAAATAATATATTTGTTTAAACAGTCAACCATATACCTATTTAAAGATACTTCTAGGGCCGGCGAAAATCTGATGGAGCGCAGCGCAGAGCATTTTAGATTCTCATATTATTATCGACATTGTTCTCTTTATTATTCAAAATTGACACAACAAATGAACATCGGAGTATCGAAGCAACTATAGTTGTTTAAATCTTACATGATTAGAATGGCAGGTGTCACTAAAAGTAGCGAAGTAACTTTATACTAGCGGCCCTTAAGTGTCGTAATTTGCATCAGCAAAAGTCATAATCATTTTTACAACTAAAACCATTTTAAAATTATGAAATGTATGTATACATACAAAAAAATTAATGTTTTCGACATAAAACGTAAAGATACATAAAACTTAATATTAAATAACACACATAATACTTATTCAATAAAATGAGATTAAATATTTTTGCGTTCTAAGAAGGTTATATCATCATGAAAAAAAATTAAGGGTGTGACCAATCGAGTTATTTAAGTCGATATTTTTTCATTATCATAAGGTCTATGAAAATAGTAATTATAAGTATTTTTTTTGCGTTTAGTAGTTTTGGTAGGTTTTAGGAGCTTTTATAGTAGATTCATGAATTTTAAAAAAATTATGCACGGTGTCACTACCATTTGGTTTTTTAGTACCTGCGAATATTTAACCGAGCGCGAAATGGAGAATTAATTACGTACTTAATTAGGCTATTTGGTAATTACTAGTTATTTTTAAAATATTTCTAGTAATAAGACCTTTTTACAAGCAAAATTTCGCTTACACCACGATTTAACATTTTCATCCCATCACTATTCGACGAGGATTGGCATGTGTCATTCTAATCATGTAAGATTTTAAGTACTATATATGCGAATATTGTGTCAACTAATTTTTGAATACCCCTAATCGGATTATTTACATTCTTTTTGATTTTCCATTTAAAAGTGCCATTTAAACAAAAATGAAAATCAACCATATTTTAAGAATTTGTAGAATAAATATGTCAAATTCAAACGTACCAGCATTAATTATAATGTTATACAGATGAAACGTTATATTTCATGCGGAATTGTATAACTTGTTTGTAGGTAACAGAAATAATCAAGAAACGCAATTAATCCTCTCATACGTTGTAATTAATAACTCTATCTTTGTTCTAACTCAATTAACAATAGGAAATGTTTGTTCTGGAAATGCGAGTGTCAGTTTACATGTTGCTGTGTAAAGGAGTAATTCTGATTCGCTTAAAGACGCGTACTCATAAGCGAGTTGTAACCGTAACATTAATGCACTGTAACTAAAAAAATTAAGTGTGTATGTTACTCACATATTTTGAGTATAGCAAGAAGATGCCACATTTTTTTTCATATACAAATGAGTTTATGACTGCGTGCCAAGGTTGGCGCAAGTTTTTCATAGTTTTCTTGGTAGATGACCTGTCAAGCGATAAGAAATTCCATACAAAAAGGTAGCCATTTTGTGTCAGATCAGACACGCAGATCCAGACGGTATGGCACCTCCTTATATTATAAATATTGTTGAAATAAGGTTTTATATCTAAATTTATAATCTTATCTATTATTGGTTCTTTGGTTTTAGAATGTCAGTTATTTTGTTTTTGACTTCACATATGATAATAAAAGAGCATGTTATATTTTTAAAGATATTTTATTTATTTTAATTATTTCAACAAATATAACACAACATTATTGAAACTGACACAAATTGACAGACATTTTCCTTCAAACGAAAATAACCGTAACAAAAGATATCTTTTTAAAAATGACCATTGTGACAAAAATGAAACAAAAATGAGTGTTACAAAAATAAAACTTGTTACAAAAAATAACAAAAATAAAATATTAGGGCTTACTCACAATGCACACTTTATCTTTTACTATTTTCTTTTACTCATGTATTAAATGTCATGCAATGAAATGAAACACAATACCAATAATCAACACAAATTGTATTTTTTTTTATCAATAATGAAATCAATGTAGTCACTATATATAATAACAACATAAAAGATTATTCTCTTTAGCTTAAAATATAAGAAAACATAATTAAACAAAATATTTCATTGACATAATAAAATAGAATTAGTAAAAAATAAAAATTATATGTGGCTGAGGCTTTTTTTACTGCATTTGGGTGCGCATGCACAATCACGCTCCGATTATAATGTTTAAATTAGTGGTCCACATTATAGTCACCGATGTGATTACAGCTTTACTTCATTTTTGTAACGTCATATTTGTAACGTCATCAAAAATTGTTACAAAAATGAAGAAGCAACATTGTTTGAAAATAATCTCAAATAGTTTATGCCAACAGAAATCTCTATGAGTGAAATCACAGTGCATTTTTATAAAGATACATAATAAACTATTCCAATAAACAATTAATGAAAAAGGAGCCGCTTACCTGTGTATTTTGACAAACAACACAAAATGGATAAATTAAAACTGGAATTTTTCCGGTCGACAAAAAAACACGCGTCGTGCACTTTTTCACACAGTAAACGAAATGACCGATTCAAATTCGTTTCTGGCGTGCCATTGACTCGTTGAACTGCTAAGTGTTTCTTTTTCTAGTTTTCAATTATTACCAGATTTATTTGTTACAAAAATGATAAACAAAAATGAACAAAATTTCGGACGATGTTTTGTAAGTAAAAAATATATATTTAAAATTATTTAAATTAAATAATGTATACTGAAGAAATACGCTTTCACTGTTGTCTAGGCGATATATTCACTCATAATTAAATAAAGGTTCCAGTAACTTTTTTAGGTCAAATTTTGTAACGTATCTCGTGAAGAGGACAAATAATTTTGTATAGGGACCATCCGAACCCACTGAGAAAAAATAAGTATTATTTTTTTAATTGTAATATTTAATACATAAAACTGTTTAATTCTACTAGACAATACAACATTGTACAATAATAGGTACTTTTTTGATACTTAAAAGTATATTTAATAAAAAATATCGCGTATGGACAATTTTTTTCATCCAAATGGTCATTTTAAAAAATAATCACCCAACATTCAACATTTGACGACGTCACTCAAGACACAAGCACGTCCTAACTTATATAATCTAGTCCCTACGGAGCCAATAATGGCATAACCTAAAAACTTATATTTCCAAGAACACCTGTTTCTTCCTACTTGAACAAACTTTCAAGAATTTAGGCAGAAAATTTGTGCGTTTTCGTCTAAAGTTCTGCGAACCAATTAGAGTTGTTACCTTAATCATTTAACCCTTTTCTGATCATGTTTTTGGTGGAATTATCTTCTAGATATTATAAGACGAGTTGTATACTCCATACAGGGTGTTAAGGCGCATATTTATTGGTGACCTGTAAGTGTAACTGAACAGAGTAACGAAGTTCTAGTGTGTACGCGAGTGTGGTTACAGTTCGCCAATGAATACGCGTCTTTACAGAAATAATTCTTCTAACTATAGTAAAAAAAATGTTTCGTTCAATGCTCCATAGTTTATTGTGCCACAATGTTACATGAATGAGCTTACAGCTACGTTGTATAACACCGTGGATTCTGTTATAGGGCACTGAAAAAATAGAAGAGAAGAGCTTTATCTACTTATACATTAATATCTTCATTTATTATTATAAAGTTCATTTATTCAGAATACTTTCAAACATTCCTTATTCATATTTCTACGAATATGTCTGTGTTTTTTTTTTCTGTTACACGAGTTCGAGTGGGTATAATCACTAGGTATATATCGACAATTGTTTTTGTTACATCATGTATTCGGGCGTGTTTCCGTTATTTCGTGGAAGGAGGCTATTTGAAGGCTAAAGGTTAAAGGTTTGATCTTGTGTTCATATTAAACTGCTTGTTATGTTATTGCACCTTAAATATCTTTGTTAAAACTCTTTACAATTATAATTCTTGTCAAACTGAAGATTTTTAGTTGTTTTTATTGTTGTGTCAGCTTATGAACGTCCATTGCTGGACATAAGCCATCCCTAAGGATCTCCACAACGACCAGTCTTGCGCTGCCCACATCCGCATCTCACGACTTTCACCAGGTCGTCAGTCCACCTTGTTGGAGGCATCTTTAGTGATTCGTACATATCTGTCACGCCTCTTTTCTATCGAGGTAGGCACAGACTACTTCGTTCCACTTGCTACAATCTAAACATACTTCTTTCACTTCATCCACATTCATCAGTCGGCTCATACTTCAGATGAAATCACAAAATATCAAAACAATAACTTGACATGATCTGTCACGTACCATACAAAGCTTTTAAACCCTAAACAAGTATTCTTCATAAACTTAGCTTCACAAAAACTCGGAAGTGAAACGCACAAATTGCGGCAAACATTTTGTTTCATTTCAAAAGCAGGAGTGTCAGGACAAGCGACCATTTTCCGGCTGTCAATTTTCATTACGCTTAAACCAAAACCGCTTGAACAAAACAAATTAAATGTTTCAATTTTAAAAAAGCCTGCCACGCGTACGCGTTGAGCTAAACATTTTATAAATTTTACTTTTCATGCGGTTTTTGCTGATAGTTTTTTAATAAATTCATTTTTTAATACAGTTGCTTGGAATTTGGGAATGTTAGCAATATTGATAAGTCTTACATGCATACATATCTGTCACGCCTCTTTGCCATCGGGGTAGTGACCCTTTACTCCACTTGCTACGATACAAACACACGTCCTTCGCTTCATCCACATTCATCAGTCGCCACAGTAACCTTTCTTCAACTAACTTATCTATACTAATACTAATATATACTAATATACTAATCTATACTAATATTATAAAGCTGCAGAGTTTGTTTGTTTGAACGCGCTAATCTCTGGAACTACTGGTCCGATTTGAATGATTCTTTCAGTGTTGTGTAGTCCATTTATCGAGGAAGGCTATAGGCTATATTTTATGTCGGTATTTCCCCGGAAACGACAAAAACGCGGGTGTAACCGCGGGACACAGCTAGTACATTATATTATGTTTTCCCACTTCCCTCCACTTGCTACGATCCGAACACACTTTCTTCGCTTCATCCACATTTCGTAGGCTGTGGTCTCTACCTTCCCCGATGGGAGGGCGGCGTGACTTATATTAGTATGTACCTATGTACATTATGTTTTCATAGTGTAATTTATATAACTATTTCTAAAATATTCAACAAGAACCCTGAATAACTTAAATAATGCCAATACGCTTATAACAGGTCGTAAAACCACAATAATTAATGTTTTACCCTAATCTTAATTAAATCTATTGTTTCTGTAGGGTACAAATATTGAGGCTTTGTTCGAAAGGATTTATATCTCGCCTTTTCATATACACCATAACGAGAGGTTTGATTTAAAGTTAAAGGTAATAATCAAGCTCGATTAATTGAACCTATAACCCGCATATAAGAGGAAAATGAGATATTTATTTATTTATTTATTCAAATTTATACAAAAAGATAGCTTAAGTAATTTATAGTTCACAGTGTATCTTAGCCAATAACAGGATATCATAGAGTCTTAAAATAAAGCGAACCAGAGTATCAAAATATAACATAAATAATATTTACTTGTTAAATGGATATTAAACAGTGTTGTGTGCGAACTAACTTAGTATAATAAAATAATTTTTTAAAAATTACAATCTTAAAACTGTAACAGTTTTGAAATATAAGAAAAATAAATAACAAATGATAAAACAGCTTATATAGTATATGTGTAGTGTGGATTAGATTTAGACAAAAGTTGTTATTCTAAAGAAAATATATATTTAGTTGTCAATGAATAGAAACATAAGATAAAAAGTTGTCAGATATTTTATACCTAAGTATAAAATGGATATAGGTTTATGTGTCGTTTAATTTTATCTGTAGGGGTTGAAACGGGCCCTTAGAATGATTTTAATCGTGTAAAGCTGTCTACACACCAAAGCTGCTGGCTTTTTGACAGCTGCCATTCGTATGACGTAAGACGTAAAGCATGCCGGCGGCTTTGGTGTGTAGATAACATTAAAGTTATCCGTCACGCCTTTCCAAAAACACTTCTTTCGCTTCATCCACATTCATCAGTCGCCTCATTAATGTACGTCGGTTTAAGAAATTGACTTTTCCTTTTACCAAATCCACGATTTGATCCTGATACGTATTACATCGTTTGGCAACAAAAAATAAATTAACAATACTTATTTGAAATTTTCATATCATTTAATCTATTTTGGAGTGTAATTGGTCGTATTTGACATAATGGGACCTAATTGGGCTGTTTCCTAGAGTTGAAATTCTCATTAGGAATTCTACAGTGTAATGTTACGCTATTTAGTTTTGGTACTGTCGTTTAGGGTTTTGGCAAAATACCAGGAATATTAAAACTGGTTATTAATTTTATTTTCTTTTTTGCTTCTTAATGGTTTGATAATTAGAGTCATTTTATAAATGTGTTCCGTGGACCAACTGCATTTGGACTGTTGTTCTTTATGACTTTTTAGACTTTACTCGATCGACTTATGTATGCCTTGAAATGTCATTTGCTAAAAAATCTGACCAACAAGACTACTAGGTACCAATCAGGCTTTACTGCGCTCCAGGAGTAATCAATGAAATTTTAAAATGGACATCAATAAACTCATCATAAATTATTTAATCTTTATTCATGTGGAAACATGGGTATCACAAAATTATATTTTAATAAAATAACACAAAAAAACTATTACTTACTTCAATTCAACATTGAGAGCAAATTTCACCACTCACAGATAACATTTATTCCTGGGGATATTTTATACCTGTCGCTGTCTTAACGTCATATTATTTTATAAAATAGACATTAATCTGTCAGTTGAATTTTATCCGTAAGTGGAGAAACGAGTCCTAAGACTTTCATGTCTATAAAAATTTACCTTTATTCTTCTTCCTCTGATCGCTTTGATCGAAAGTAAGAATACAGTAACCTTCAACGATTCGCTCCATATCAGGATCCGTGCGCACAAACGCCTCAACTTTCCCCTTCTCGAACGGCCATTTGTACGGAAAATTCTCTAAATTCGGCACTGTTATGTTCATTAATTTATACGTACCCTGAAAAATTAAGTAATTAGTTTCTATTTTTGGTATTTTAATTTATATTTTGTTTGTGTTACAAATAAATAGGTCGAGTTGCGTGAAACGCAGAAATTTCATTAGGCATGTCTCCACCAGCGCTCTTTCGTTTTCATGGGGCTTAGCACGGCGAGCCGCGACAATTATCTCACGTATGCTGTCCTTATCACATTTAAAACTATAGACAGAGACGTAAGCGTGACAAACGCATGACAACGTCTTGTCACAGAGTGCCGTGCTAAGCTAGCATGTTCAACTTGCGATTAAACTAGTTCGTTTTGCGTCAAGCGCTGTGCGCTACTGTTTGACATATTTTGTGGCGAGCGCTATTGCATGCGCTATGGATTTTCGGAAATGCTTCAAATGAAAACGCAAGATGATCGTGAAAGCGCGTTGGTGGAGGCACACCTCATGTCTGTTACGTGGGTGTAGATATTTGCACGAAGTTAGTGGGTGATGGCATTTGAAGGTTAGATACCTACCTATCTATGTTATTATTTGAATTAATAGGCAAGTATTTAATTGAGACGCTCTTTTGATATAAAATAGACATAGGATTTTGCTTACATCCTACAAATTCTACTCGTACTTATTAATTTTGTCTCATTAATAATTTTGTCGGTATTCGACTGCTATCCAATTATCGTACTTTTATAATGACGTCAAAACAATATTATATCGATTTCCGTCACAAACCTCGCAATTAATTGGTCTATTTGTGTTAAATTATAAGTTATTAATCGAAAATTGTTCCTTTTTAATAAGGGATATGAAGTATTGTGTCATACGGATAGCAGAGAGTGGTGTAGACTCCACCGATAAGAGTGACGCTTTTAAATATTATGATGATTTAACCTTTTGTAAGCCAAACACTTCAAAGGATTAAAAAAGCGACGGGCGAAAGGGATTTGTTACTTAGATAAATAAATTAGCTAACAAGTGCTTAGATGTATCCTATCTATCCCATATCACCCGTCAAACTACCTGATTTAGGGGAGTTTGAGTGAGCAACTTTCATATCAAACGTCAAACACACTACTTATAACATGATTATTAGTAAAAGGACGGCTTTAAACAGACCCGATTGTTTGAAACCGTACTCACAGTAAACTATTGAAGTGATTACGACTGCTCGAGCAGTCTCATGTACGGCAGCGAATGTATAGTAGTTTACCGCGCGGTCGCGGCTTTAAGCAGTCGGGTCTCAACTGCTTGAAGCAGTCCGTGTACGACCGGCACTTTATTTTTTAGGTAGCCTATTGTATCGCACTGCTCGACAAACGCCTCCTTAGCAATCTTCCATGCTTCCCTATCCCCAGCAACTTCTGCCTAGTTTGCCAAGTATGCATCCAGATCGTCGCGCCATGTCATAAGCCGACCTCTACCTCTGTGGCCGTCGAGCGGCGATCAGTTGATAGATATCTTGGACCATCAATCCGGATGCATATGACAAACATGTCCAGTTCAGTTCCATCATCATGTCAGCTTATGGACGACCACTGTTGGACAAAAGCCTCTTCCAAGGATCTCCACAACGACCGGTCTTGCGCTGCCCACATCCAACGGTTTCCAGCGACTTTAACCAAGTCGTCAGTCCACCTTGTTGGAGGCCTTCCCACACTGCGTCGTCCGGTGCGTGGTCGCCACTCGAGAACCTTTCTGCCCCATCGTCCATCGGTTACAAATATTTTTCAGTTTGGTTCAGTTCCATGTTATAAATAAAAAATATACTTACAGGTAGTGCTGGACAATTAACTCCAGCGTTAACTAAAGCTTTCCCAACAAAAGGATCAGATTTTATCATATCACAAAATTTGTGTTTCATCTCTATGAATGTCGGTTTGTATTCGTTATGAAGATACTCGTAAAACTTAAATTCTGCCTGTAAGTATAGAAAATAGTAAAATAGTGTTAAGCGGGCCACACACGCTAGGTTATGCCAGACGGTTATGCTTGCACAGTTCAACTGTTCAAGCATAACCGTCAGGCATAACCTAGCGTGTGTGGCCCGCTTTATTCTACAATCACTTCTCTCCACTGGCTACGATTCAGACATACATCTTTCGCTTCATCCACATGCATCAGTCGTCTCATCCATGCAGGTCGGTTTAGGGAACTCTTGACCGTTTTTATATAAAATTGCAACATAAAACTTTATACTTTAGAATGTGTAATATAACAATAGTTACGACCCAAAGATAAGTGTCAAGATAGAATTCTATCGCTTTATCCACATTCATCCCTCTCGTCATACATGTACGTCGGTTTAGTTTAGGGTACTCTTGACCTGGTCTTTCTTTTGTACAACTCTGACTTAATCAAGGTATTCAAGCATTTCTACCCACTCTTTCCTTGTAAAGCCCTGTCGTTATTCTCCTTCTTATTAAAATACTAGAGGCTGCCTGCGACATCGTACGCATTTATCTCCATATCTTGGAAGAAAAACTCGATGTCTCAAAATAATATAGCCTATGTGGTTATTCTGATATACAAGCTACAATATTGCCAAATTTCATCAAAATCTATTCAGTAGATTTGCGTGAAAGAGTAAGAAACATCCAGCCATTGGCACAAACATTGACATTTATAATATTGGTAGGAATTTATACTCTCATGAAATAATTGATTCAATAAAACTTACAGATACATTATTAGTCCAAGCTTGTTTAATGGTAACTTCAACATTTCCATAGTAGATACTATTTCTTCTGTTATATCTAGTTATAAGTATTTTGATGTTTTCTATGTATTTTGGATTACTATATGTCGCAAAGCAGCGTTCCGGGATAATTCGTAAAGCCTAAAAATTAAGGGAAGTTAAAGAAGTCTCCTCTCTTTTATTGGTATAAGGGTGCCTTCCCACTAGGGATGTGCTATGTAGCTATGCTACGAAACTGCGCTAGGAAACTATGTGACCCTTTCCACCAATGCTAAGCTATGTACCTGTGCGAGGAAGATGCGCTACGAAGATGCGCATCTCGAGCTATGCTACGTATCGATAGTAGGAAAGCACGCATTCTTCCATATAAAAAACATAGCTTAGCTCCATATCACGCATCCATAGCACGCATCCATAGCACACATCCATAGCACGCATCTTTCCATACAAAAAACGTAGCTTAGCTGAATCCGTTTCCACCGGTGCTATGCTAGAGGGCAAAACCAGAGAAAGATAGAAGATAGATTGGGAACGTTAAACTACAGATATGTGTTGTAGTTTTCCATGACGCGACGTCGTGTCGTGTTTATATACGGGAGCAATAGGGATGATGACTACGTAATTCAAATAATAATTAGTCCGTATTTTAGGCTATTCAAAAATATATAAAACACATTTTTTACCTTATTAAATACATAAATAAATACAAAGATACAGAGCATCAAAGTTACGGAGTGTGGGGGTATTGACGTCACTCCTAGGTAAAAATCGTATTTAGGCGTGACTTCACGAGCAACTTTAACCCAGTGTATCTTTGTATTTTTAGTTTAAGCGAAGAAAGAAAAATGTGATTGACGAAAAAAAATTTTTTTTGTTATCATATGCCTATTATGTAAGCTGATGAATGTGACTCGACTACGGCAAAACCAAAAGGAATGTTAATATTAAAAGAGTACTTACAGTTGTCATTGATAAATCCGTGAACAAAAAACATAATATAAAATATAATAGCGGGTCCATAGCTGATTGTAAAATAAACGACCAAATATGATGAGGTTACGTTTATAGATTACATTTTAAGTAAAATTATCGTTATCACGCAATTAATCAGCATAAACAGCATTGTAATGAATAGTTTTGAAAATAATTTAGTATAAAATTGTCTATGGCATTAAATTACGTAGGTAATAATTCGATGTCATTCTAGATGTTTCTATAGAACGATTTTCTATATATGATGTTGAATTAATCATATGTTTTGAAACCTAGTAACACAAATTGGAACAAAACTGTGGTTTAACCCAAAACAACATATTATTTTGATAGAGTAAGGCTGGCTTCACATTAGGTCACAGTCCGTGCGACTGCCGAGCGACTGTCACAGTTTGGTATAAAAATTGACAGCAGCGAAAGTCGCGCGAATCGTAACTAAACTGTGACAGTAGCGCGGCACTCGCACGGACTGCGACCTAATGTGAAGCCAGCCTTATGCGTAATTGACTTTCTACCAATGACTAACTATAGTAAGGGCAGGTATCTACTTTAGTGCGTTTTATACGCGCGTATACGGTCCGGTCGCAAACATAAAGAGTACTACATACAGTATGGACACTCCCTGCCTCCCCCCAAAAGTGCGGCCGCCCCGCGCTCGGTTACCTCACAGTTACCAGTTAGAAAGGACGCCACAACGAAGATTACTCAACTCAATTAGTAGGTACGATGTAAATATACCTACAGATTTATATTTTTACAAATATTTTTTACTACGGTGCTAACCTTTGATCATATGCACACAATTTATGTATTAAAAGGTACTAACATTACCAACTGAGTAACTGCAATGCGAAAAGAGAAGATACGTCAAATATAAGATCCACAAGCGCCAGCGAGACAGACATATGAAAATAATAGACGGCAGTCCTCAGCTCGTAATGCGATGACTAAAGTCACTCACATTGTCATTCTACGAAAAAATGAAGGCAACCAACCCTAGCACGTCCTGTTTCACTCACACAAACACGGTACGCGTGTAATTACACGAGCTAAGATTGTGCGCGAAGCCACGCCTTTTTTTTCGTACATTTAGTAGGCAGTGTCCGAGGTGTGGTAATGTATAATAAACATGGACTATACGCGCGTATCTGAAGACGCCCTTACATAGTTATACATTACAAAATGAAAAAGGTTTTTTTTTCTTGTATCATAATGCTCTTTATTTACATTACTACAAAACACAATACAAAATTATCCTACCAACACCAACACAACCAACGAGTACTACTCGTAACATACAAATACTATATGATGCAGAACTATTAAAATATTGATTTTGACGTGACAACGTCTTATAATTCGATGGAGCCGACTGCACGCACGAAAAAACATGACTCATGCGGCGTTACCTCGCTCTGAGGCGTTACCTCGCTCTGAGGCGTTCCATTTAAGGCTTGAAGTGCAAGCGAGAGCGCGGATCGGGCGACAAAGAGGCACAATCGGCCGCGTTCGGCAGAATTAATGACGTTGTCACGTTCAACTATCGTCAGTAAACCGACTTTACAGCCAACCGATTTTTTTTAGAAGGATTACAATTTCTTTATCTTTTTGCTACTCTTACCGTTACTCTGATCAAAAACAGCTATTGCGTAGCCCTCAAGCACACGTACATTATCCGCTTCAGTCTTCACATAAACCTCGACTTTACCTTTTTTAAAAGGCCATTCGTATGGAAAATTATCAATATTTGGAATTGTCATATTCTCTAGTTTATAAATATTCTGGAAAAAAACATAATAGATGTTACGAGTGATACGATGATAAAAGAATATTCTGCAGATAAGCCTTGGCGCCAATGAGCTACCGACGGTCGCTGTCGCGCGCTACCGCCACAATGTGAGAAGCGAGCATGTTTCGCGCGAGCGTGCGATTAAACGAGCGAGCACTACTGTAGCGAGTCGCCGCCATACAATTTATATAAAAATTTAAAAAGCCCCCGACTATAAAAAGTAACAAATAAGTAATATTTAACTTTCATACAAACTTCATTTCGTCGGGAGACCGCATTTTATTTTCCTTATGAATATTTTAAATTATACTTATCAATTCATTTAAAACATTTCACAGGTATATTTTTAAATTTTGATATCACATTATGATTATTATTTATGATAGTTATATTCGCGTACCCACCAAACTTCTTAGCGGTCCCCTTCTTCTTAGCGAAGTTTTTATGAAAGTTAAATATTACTTATTTGTTACTTTTTATTAGAGGTGGGCCGAGTACTCGGTTTATACTCGGTACTCGGCGTACTCGGCACTTTTTTCACTACTCGTAATCGGCCGAATAACTCGGTTAAAATGCCGAGTACTCGGTGCAAGTAAATCTACCTTGCGCATTGGATCTGCTTGTTAGATCATAGTCTAGTTCCTTCTAATAATACATATTTAGTATTTTGCCCAGAAAAAGCAATGTTATAAGCTGCAATTATCATAATCATTTAGAAGAAAATTTCATAAATAGTGCTTTGTCTATTTTTTTTGCCACTTGACGCGCGTTTATTGGTTGCATTCGAATAATAATTTGCAGGGTGCAGAGGAAGTGTCAAACACAATTAACACCACTCGCTCCCAAACTTGTTCGCACACATTTCTACCTACTTCAAGTTAACCGAGTAACTCGGCCGAGTACTCGGCTCGGTAAACTTTAAACCGAGTAATACTCGGTACTCGGTTACTCGGTAAAACTGCTACTCGGCCCACCACTACTTTTTATAGTCGGGGGCTTTTTAAATTTTTAATTTAATTTTTATTTCGAAGTTTTTAAACTTTTATTACCTATATAATTACCATAAGCTCCTCCTGTTGTCAGCATTGCATTATATTAAGAATTAAACACTGATCAAAACGAATCCAAACACGACATATCTGCTGTTAAATTTTTCAAGAATGGATGGAGTGCTGGAAATTCTGACTCCATCATCAGCTCCTCATCTGTTGCCACCATTGCATTGTATTAAGAATTAAATTCTGATCAAAATGAATCCAAACACGACATATCTGCTATTATATTGGATCTACAATCCTAGCACAGCTGACAAAAACGCCGATGACCTTGAAATGACTGAACAGATTTGCATATTTTATATCTAAGAACACTCCCAGGAATACCAGCTTTAAATAAAAAAAAAACCGCATCCAAATCCGTCCACGCGTTTAGGAGCTACAGTGCCACAGACAGACACACACACACCCACACACACATACAGACAGACATCGACGTCAAACTTATAACACCCCTCTTTTTGCGTCGGGGTTTAAAAAAGCGTGTTAGGTGGCTTTGGTCGGTGGCTCGTTTGCGCCGAGCCTATGTACGCTCCTATAAATTGTTATACATATAAAGGGGCGTACTCATTAACGAGCTGTAACCGTAACCTTTGCATGAACTAAGTACAAACAAAAAAATATAGTGTGTACTTGTTTTGCGGGCCTGAGACCGAACGCGACGCAAACGGCTCGCAGCGAGCTAAAGTTTGTCATTTTTTGCAGCGTATCAAATGGTAATTGTATGAACGGCCCTGAACACGTCCACACTGACCGAGCATCTGGCTCGCGAGGCTGCCGCGCGAGCCAATTCGCTCTATCTGGACGCACCTGAATGATATTTTTTTCCCATACACGTCCCGGACACGGACCGGACATGTTGTTATGACGACGTATTATTTTCCCTCCTGACGGGCCACGGCCCGGACATGTCCCGGGCACGGACCGGATCTGTGTAGGTAGACCTAAAGTTCTAAATAATATCGTTGTTATTTTCAGTTCAAGAAAAAATACGTGTCCAATTTTTCAAAATAATCTAATTGATGGATTTCTACGACTAAACACTTTTGAAACCGCGCGAAAATGAACCCTCTTTAAAATCTAAGAATAAAAAAATAAACGTGGTTGTTATTGTAAATATACTTCAGAACGGCTAAAGACGCATACTATATGCGAGCTGTAACCGTCAGTGTTACACTGTAACCAAATAAACATTGTGTGTACATTGTTCGCTAATGTTCGCAAAACTCCCTATGTTTTTTGGTTACAGTGTATGCAGAGGTTACGATTACAGCTCGATAATGAGTACGCGCCCTAAGATGATTTATCTCTTTTAAACCACTGCGGTAAGTCGTTGCGGTAAATCGTTAATTTTATTGCCCCGGTTTGTTAATGGCATAACTATAGATTTGACGTACTGGAGGGATGAAAAGAGATCATAATATAATTGTCAGCTTACCCGGGCTGCTGCACCTGGGTAACTTAAATGAAACTTGGCAGTATTGTACGAGTAGCTTATGAATCAGAATAACACATAGGCTATACAGGGTGTAACAGAAAGGGTATATAAAGCCGAAACACAGCGATAGTCCTCATGAAACTGATCAACTTTCCCCAAGGAACATGGGTCGAAACTCGAAAAAAAAATTTCGCCTCCCCATGCAAAATGCCCGATCAGCTGATCGAGTAAGTATGGGCGATCCAAAAATTTTTTTCGAGTTACGACCCATGTTCCTTGGGGAAAGTTGTTCAGTTTCATGAGGACTATCGCTGTGTTTCGGCTTTATATACCCTTTCTGTTACACCCTGTATAATTTTGAGATAGCATGTTAGCATTTTTTAATATACGTATGACGATACATGCGTAAGAAGTCCCGAGCTGCCTCTTTACATAATAAAAGTGTTTATTTTCTTATTACATCATTAATTACCTATTATAAAAATAATCAATTGCTGTTGCAAAAATGATTTTTTTTATCATTGATCTTCCCAAACCATATCATGATGTAGACAACATACAGTCAAATATTTCATAAAATGCGTCCTTTTCATGAAGTGAGCTTAACATAGATTCACAGATTAATATTAATATTATGTACCGTTAAGAGTACTGTAAAATAAATTATTGATAAAAAATTGGCTTCTAGCTTTATCTACTATTAAGCTACAGGCGGGTCAAAAGTGCCTTGAATTGCTTCGAGAAAAGGATGTTACGTATTTTGTTTGGGCTCGACTTGGCGTGGGCACGGCCGTGCCCCCAGATAAATAAAAATAAATGTAGGTATGATGTGGGCACGATATAAACATTAAAACAATACAATTTACTTAAAAGCCTTTATTACCATCAAAAATAATAATTTTGTACAAATATAAAACATTCAAGTGGTTAAAAGTGACAAAAAAAATCCTAATAAATAATATTATCTAGACATGTGCTTTTTATAAAATAGGTTATAATAAATCGATCATCTATTAGGAATTATTATAATTAAGATACAATTTTCTTAAAATAACTTGTTAAAACCAAGACAAAACATAAAACTAAATAAAATAAAACTATTTTTATTATTATTATTATATTATATTTTAATTTTAAATTTTCATTTGAGAATATCATTTAAAATAAAATGAAGCTGACTGAAATTACATTTTCCTATTTAATTACATTTTTTTTCATATAAACATTCTTTATTTATTAAAGATTAGTTAGATTAGAGTCTGTCACAATTTCTCATCTTATATTAGTACTTCTAATCACTGAGGCGCTGTTTCACCATCTGTTAGATGATCTGGCAGATATTTTTTTATACCTGTCTTTGTCTAAAACGTCATGCTTTATGAAATGCACAAAGGTTTATCTGTTAGTTAAAGAGCATCCAACATATTGGTATAGTAAAAATTTTCGGTATCAATTACACTACACATCCTATTCGAGCTAGTATGGAGAAAAAAGTTAGCGGCCACTGATGAAACTAACATCAATCGATAGAGATATATATTATAAAACGATAGTATTTTGGACAAATGTCGAAAGTGATATACTTTCGGAGATATAGAAGTTTGAAAATGTTCACATGTAACAATTTTCAAAGTTCTTTCATTTTCAAAGTTCTATTTCCATACTAGCTCGAATAGGAGATGTGTAGTGTAATTGATACCGAAAATTTTACTATACCAGGCTCCATACAAATATGTTCGATGCCATTTATATGTAAAATGGTGGAACGGGCACTAAATATCAATAACAAATCTTAGAGGATCGAACGATCTTAATTAGTTCTGGAGTGAAGACCACACACTACCAAGCGCAGCATGGGACGGGCACCTGCCAGATGGACCGACGACCTGATGAAAGCCGCTGGGTCTCGTTGGATGCAGGTGGCCATGAACTGGTCACGTTGAAGGTATATTGGAGAGACCTATGCTTAGCTGGGTACAGCTAAATAGCGCTTGTAGACGTCTATTTTTACCGCAAAATGAACCATCAAAAAACGGCTGCCATATATTTTTTGCCGGATGGATGTCCGGTGCGTCTACACACGTCCATTATAAACCATACACCACGACGTAACAGACAACGGACAACGGCTCGTTTTCCGGTAAAAAAACGGACATCTACAAGCGCTCTTAGGCTGCGATGATGATGATGATTAATTATACAGGGTGTAACAGAAAGGGGGTATAAAGCCGAAACACACCGATAGTCCACATGAAACTGAACAGCTTTCCCCAAGAAACATGGGTAACGAAAAAAATTTTAGATCGCCTATACTTACTCGTACATTTAGTATGAGCAGGCGACATTTTTTTTTTTTAGTTACGACCCATTTTTCTTGGGGAAAATGGTTCAGTTTCATGAGGACTAACGCTGTGTTTCCGCGTTATACCCCCTTTCTGTTACCCCCAGTATTATTTTAGTGTAAATGCGAATTATTCTAGTTCAACTAATTACCTTTATTTTTACGAACGTTTCTATCATGTTGAACGAATCTGAAAACGCCATTACCTTCAGCTATTCTTTCGCCCCTTACTGTGCTAATAGATGTGTCTATTCTTCCCTTTTCAAACGGCCATTTGTATTGAAACTCGATATGCGAAAATGATATATTCGCAACTTTTTGGTGACCCTGAAAAAGTGGGGAAACTGTTTGTCTTCAGCCGGGTCTATACCAAGCAAACGGGCTCGCGCGGCAGCAACAACGTTTTGCCTCATTCTCATTAAGCGCGTCCACACAGACCGAGCAGCCTCACCCGAGGCCCACCGCGCACGGCATTTCATCGGTTTTTTGATTTTCTCAAAAGTGCAGGCACGTCCACAGAGACCCAGCTGCTTCGCGCAGAAAACGCCTCGCGTGGCGAGCCTCAGGTGAGGCTGCTCGGTTCGTGCAGGACCATTGAATATTTCAAGTGTCGACCAGTAGCCATTATTAATATCGAACAAAAAACCGGCCAACTGCCAATCGGACTCGCGCACGAAGGGTTTCGTACCATTACCTATATTGAAAAAAAAAATTGCTTCTGTTGCATATGACATAGGAGCCCTTTTTAATTTATTTAACAGATTAAAATTAGTATTTTTAAAGATAATAATTGTTTACTAATTATTTAATAATGATAATTAATAGGGTCCCATCTTCACTCTTTATTACGGAAGCCTAAAAATTAAGTCTTTCTCTGTTCGTAGGTATTTGTCTAGTCAACTTTGCTTTCATGCTTACCGGTGGTGTAGGGCATGGGAGCCCCGTAAGAGCAACAGCTTTGCCCAAATAGGGATCATACTGAATCATTCTGCACCAAAGAAACTTCATTTCAATAAAACTTGGTCGAAACTCGTTGTGTAGATACTCCAAGAACTTAAATTGTATCTGAAATTAAATCCAATTTTAGATGCTGCAACAGCCCGGATAACCTGACAATTATATTTTTATCTCTTTTCATCACTCTGGTACGTCTAACCCATAGTTATATCATTAACAAACCGAGGCAATAAAATTACTATGGATTTGACATACCGACTGCGGTACGCCCTCTAGAGCGCGTACTCATTATCGAGCTGAAACTGTACTCTGCATACACTGTAACCAAAAAACATAGGGTGTGCGCTAGAAGCAGGATCGCGAACAATGAACAATTATTGTACTCCCAATGTTTATTTGGTTACAGTGCATATAACAGTTACGACTACAGCTCGCTAATAGACATAGACATAGAGACATTTATTTCTTACAAATACAGTACAACACACAACACAAATTTAACAACAGTTCACAATTACATTTTTAAAATAACACACAGATTTATTTATCAAACAAAAAAAAGGGGAAAAAAGAAAGAAAATATACCTAAAATAACAGATAAAGATAGATAACAGATAACAATAATAATATGCGTCTTTAGCCGTTCTAAAGTTAATCTTAGATTTTAAAGAGGGTTCATTCTAAAAGTATAATATCACCCTCATACACAATTAAAACATGTAAAAATACTATTGCATATTCCCACCTCTTTGTGACAAATAATTGATATTTAGCATCCTTAATAAAAACTTACAGTGACATTGTCGTCCCAAGTGTGCTTTAAAAAGCCTTCAATACTAATATAGTAGTTACTTTTCCTATGAGTCCTGCGTACAATTGTCTTAAAATTATCTACAAATTTCGGATTGGTGTACGTTATATAAGCACGCTCCATTATTATTTCCATTGCCTGTAAATAGAGCAAAAGACACAATTATTTTTTATTATTTTTTAGTCTATGTTGTCCCACTGTTGGGCAAAAGCCTCTCCCATTATACTTTAATTATATAAGAATTTTATCAAAAACTAGAGGCTGCCCCCAACTTTGTACGCATTCATCGACATATCTTGGAAAAAATTACATCTTAAATTAATATAGCCTATGTTTTATTCTGATAAATAAGCTACAGTATTTCCAAATTTCATAAAAATTCTTTTCAGTAGTTTTTGAGTGAAAGGGTAACAAACACCCGTACGTACATCCATCATCGGCACAAACATTGTCATTTATAATCAGTAGCATTGTTGCCAAATGGATGGAAATGTTGGGAGGGCAAGACCAAGGCTAACGCACCTTGATCAAATCGGGGACTTGTTATAAGGAAAGCTGAGTAAGGAGTACTCTTAAGGTCTATCTACACAGATTCGGCCGTGAGCCGTGAGGAGGGAAAACAATACGTCGTCGTCATGACAACGTGTGTGAACGACTCCATAGAAAATGTATGGAATGATATTTTTTCCCTGACACGTCCCGGACACGGCTCGGACCCGGCCCGGATGTGTGTAGATAGACCAATAACCGACGTGCATGTATGAGACGTCTGATGAATGTGGATGGAGCGAAGTAAGTGTGTTTGGATCATAGGAAGTGGTCTCTCTTTACCCTGATAGGAAATGGTATCTTCACACCAAAGCCGCCGGCTTTTTTGACAGCTGCCATTCTTATGACTTAATGCCACCGGCCTAGCCCCGCGGCATGCCGGCGGCTTTGGTGTGTAGATAGCAAAAGAGGTGTGACAGATATGTATGTATGTACTTTTTCATTGAAAATGTTAACTTACATGTGTTATTATCATAAATAATAATAATAACAATAAAATACAATAAAAACGCCTCATTGTGAGAAGCCACCAACAAACACTAAAATTAACTATTTTACATCTGCTTTATATTGCAAATACTATTAAGGTACTTGGGTCAAATATCGCCAAACCTACGAGCAATATTGGTATAATAAAACTGCGGACACGCATACCCATATGCATTTACTGGCTTGATGTTAATTTCATAGATAAACAAAAACCTGGTTAAATTTATTTAAAGACTAGAGGCTGTCCGCGACTTTTTAGAAAATTAACAAAATATCTCAAAATAATATAGCTTAGTATGTGTTATTCTGATGTGTTGTCAAAGAGCATCCAACCTAATTGGTACAGTAAAAATTTTCTCTTTTACACTCAACATCCCCTACATCAGTGGCCGCCAACTTTTTTTCTCTATACTAGCTCGAATAGGGGATGTTGAGTATAATTGATACCGTTTTTTTTACTATACCAGGCTCCATACAAATAATTTGTTAGATGCTATTTCATCAAAATCTATCCAGCAGTTTTCGCGTGAAAGAGTAGTAAATATCGGCACAAACATTGACATTTATAGTATTAATAGAATATTTTCGTTTGTTTATCTCCTTATCCTTAAAACTATTTAAAAAGTCAGTCCAAATGGTCAGGTGACCATATTCGACCCAAGTACCTTATTACATTATTTGTTATTATGATGCATTTTATAAAATGTACCTATCGCGACAAAACATTCAAGCTGATTCGCAAATTATACTAATATACATAGATTTTGTTATTTGATTATCAAATCTATTATTCACACAATCAAATTATACTAATATACCTAATTAAATAAGAATTTTGATTTTAAATTGCTTTTAAAAATTGGATAGTATCTACGGAAATGGAAGTTAATTAAGGGATTTTGTCATTGTTAAAGTGAATTAATATCTATGTAAAGTAAATAAGAGAGTATATCCTATTTCCAACTATTAGTTATACAGGGTGTAACGGAAAGTTACAATGAGTTACGACCCATGTTCCTTGGGGAAAGTTGTCCAGTTTCATGAGAAATGTCGCTGTGTTTCGGCATTATACCCCGTTTTTGTTACACCCAGTATACTTAGGTTAATGTTTGTAGATGATGTGAGGATGTTTGTTAGTCTTTCTGAACACTGAACAGATTTTAATGATATATCCGACGGGTTATATTATAAGATGGAATCTGTCTATAGTGGGTATCATACAAACCCATTTGCACCACAGAAACTTTAAAATCTTCGTTCTAAGTACCCGTTCCATCTCATCATCATCATCATTAAATTTAAGAGCTTCGCTCTTGTCGGTGGAGTTTACGCCACTCTGTTCTATTTTCTGCCATCCTTTTGAGTACCTGATACGACACAACTTCTATCCCCTCTTTCATTTGATCTATGTAAGTTCTTTGTGGTTTCCCTCTCTTCCGTTTTCCTTCTACTTTTCCTTCCAAGATGTTTTTTATCGTCGTCGTGTCGTATCAGGTGACCCAACATCTTTCCTCTCCTTTCAGCAATGGTCTTTAAAATGTCTCTCCTCTCGCCCACTAATTGCAGAACCTCTTCATTACTTTTCTTTTCCTTCCAGCTAATCCGTTCCATCCTCCTCCAACACCACATTTCAAAGGCTTGCAATCTATCTCGGTCGCGTTGTGTCATGGTCCAGGTTTCACTTCCGTACAGTGCAATACTCCAGATGTACACTTTGATGAGGCGTTTGCGAACTTTTCTAGAAATATTGGCTTTAAAAAGATATTTTTTGCCGTTAAACGCTTTTTTTGCCATCGCTATTCTGGCGATAATATCTGGTGTACATCTGGAGTCATTGGTAATTAAACTTCCTAAATATCTAAATTGTGTGACTTGTTCTATTGTAGTTGAATTTAATGTTATAGGGCTGTATTTTGCTATGATTTTAGAGGTTATCAAAGTCATCGTTTTGTTTATATTAATTTTCAATCCAAATTCTTGGAAGGTCTTGTCTATCTCTGAAACTAACTGTTCTAAATGAATTGAGCTTTCTGCAAGAGCTGCAATGTCATCTGCGAAACGAATAAACTGCAGTTTTGCTCCATTAAATTTAACGCCCCCTTTGCCTGACTCTATAATTTTTCTGATTGCGCACTCAATGAATACATTAAAAATAATTGGTGATAGTGGACAACCCTGTCTAACCCCTTGTCTGATCTTTGCTTTTCCTGCCTCTTTGCCGATTTCTACTATTGTTTCTTGATTTATGTAAAGTTCAAAAATGGTTCTTCTGTCTCTATAATCTAGTCCTGCTTTCTTTAGAATGTTTATTATTTGTGGCCAATTAACTTTGTCAAATGCTTTCTAGAGATCAATGAATGCAATGTGGGTGTCTAAATCTAATCACATCCTTCTATCAATTGCAAGCCTAAATGCTAGTATGGCTTCTCTGGTACCTTTGTTATGCCGGAACCCGTATTGGTCTGGACCCAGATAATCTTCAGCGAGCGGTCTGATTCTATTATGAATTATTTTTAATAAAATTTTACTAGCTTGAGATATTAGACTGACAGTTCTATGTTCTTCGCATTTTAACGTATTAGGTTTTTTTGGTAAAGTCACTGTTTAACTTTATTTAAAGTCTGAAGGTATCTGTCCAGTTTCATACATCTGTTTTATAAGTTCAAATAATTCATTTTTTAATACTTCACAATTTGCATATTTAATCATTTCAATCTAAATACTGTCTACACCCGCTGCTTTTCCATTTTGAATACTATTGATTGCTTTATCAAACTCTTCACGAATTATATCTGGGCCCAAACTATCTGGTTCTACGCTATCATCTTCTTCAATATTCTCTCTCGTTAATCCCTCTCCCTTATATAATTCTTCTAGATATCTGATCCACCTTTCTACTATTTGTTTGTGATCTAATAATAAGTTACCCTGCTCATGTAATATAGCTGCACTTTTAGTCTTGTGTTTCTTATCTAATTGTCTAATTATATTGTAAGCTACATCCATTTGTCCTTTACTTATATAAAATTCAATTCTGTCACAATTATTTGATACATGTGTTTCTCTTGCTTTCCTGCTTAACGTTCCACCTACAGATAAAATTTTACTGACAGAAGATGACAGATAAAATAACTATGTCTATTTCACAAAACATGACGTTTTAGACAGAGACAGGTATAAAATATCTGTTAGATAATTTTTATCTGTACATGGTGAAACAGCCCGTCATATACGTGAGAGCAGGAGGAAATAGAGTCATATTTAAAGCTAAAATCGGCGCATGACTTGAAAATTTGTGTGACAAATTACCCGACCGTTAGAGAGTCTTACAACAATTTATTTTCATGAACACTTGGACTATTCGTTATAGAGTTACGACTTTTTGACATTTTGAATAATGCTTGTTGTGGATGAAGCAAAAGAAGTGTGTTTGGATCGTAGCAAGCGGAAGGAAGTGGTCTTTGACTACCCTTATACAGGGTCTAACAGAAAGGGGGTATAATGCCGAAACACAGCGATAGACCTCATGAAACTGAACAAGTTTCCCTAAGGAATATGGGTCGAATATACAACTGACTGTGTATTAATCAACCATAACATTATAACACTTGACTTAGGCAGAATCAGGCAGAATCCATAATAGTAGTTGCCATTTGAAAAAAAACATGATATATGATCAATGGAAGAAGCTCCACCGTGAAGTACATGGCTCTTAAATAGATGATGATATATAAATTTAATAAAAAGACAATGTAACTCAGCCTAAGACTTCTGGACTTTAAAAAAAAGAAACTCACTGCCCAGAAATAACAACAGAGTATACACCTAAACTGACCTGACATTTTTTTATAGGGCGTCAAAAAATCGGCTCCAGGGAAAAATATATATCTTCATATAAAGCTGCTATTTTGTATGAACAACATTATAACCTCAGCAGACTTTTTTTCTTCTCCTGGGGGCTTAGCATGGCGTGCCGCGACAATTATCTCACGCATGCTGTCCTTATTACATTTCAAACTATAGACAGAGACGTAAGCGTGACAAACGCACGACAACGTCTTCTCACGGAGTGCCATGCTAAGCTAGCTGGAGCCGTTTTTTGACTCGAATAAAATGTCGGGACAGTCTAGGTGTATACTCTGGCATATGTTTAATTTTTGGTCAGTGACTTTTTTTTTGGGCCCAGTTCCATTATCGTTTAACCTTCAAAACTAAATGAACCGCTAAAAAACAAAAATCACAGACCACAACGAGAGATAGAAATAAAAGTGCAGAAATTGTACTCACATTTTAGTTTACTGAGTGCATTGACGCCACCCAGTTGGAAACGTACCAAAATCGACTGCGGGCTGTTAAATTATGTGACACCAAGAGAGCATTTTGCTGACATACGACTATTTGAGGCGGCTTTTTTAGGGGTTGAAATAAAAATCATGCTGTTATTGGCGTGTGTTTTAGGGAAAAAGAGAGAGGATGATGTAAAAAGTTTTTATTCAATACTATTTAAGTGGAGTTTGAGAAAAGGTCGTTAATGCAGTAACTCCATTGCTCGTAAGTATAGCTACAGATTACTAAATAAATATAGCTGACATACCCAATGCCAAAACACAAAGTCATGTTAAAATGGCTAAATAAAATGGTTTAATTTATCCAAACACACCTCTTTCGCTTCATCCACACTCATCAGTCGCCTCGTACATGCCCGTCGGTTTAGGGTAGAGGTGTGTTTGGATCGAAGCAAGTGGGAGGAAGTGGTCTCTGCCTACCCCAATGGGAGAGAGGCGTGACGGGTATGTATGTATGTATGTTAATTTATCGATTAAATAAATTCTTGGAGCATCAGCTAGTGCTCGCTGTAACAAGCATTGGGGGACAGAAAAAAGTTTTCAGTAATTTTTACGGACGTGTCGTCACTGTTTTCTTGCGTCATGCTGTCCTCACATTCAAATTTAAGAGACGTAAGCGTGGGATACTTGTGACAACATTTTGTCTCAGCGCTTATGCCCAGCTGGACCACCTAAAAGCCAGCAGTCACTTGGCAGATTGTCACTGATCTTTATTAAAATACAAGAGGCTGCCCACGACTTCATACACATTTTTGTCATATCTTGGAAAACCGTGACATTTCAAATATCACAAAATGATACAGCCTATGTGTTCAGCCACAAACTTCAGCCCCGTCTGTCTTATTCTACCGTTACAAGGCTGAATGCTTGAACTAAATTATGCTTACACACCACCCAACTTTTCTCTCCTCTTTGTGCTGTCTGTAAAGTTTCTATCCACATTGTAAACACTAGCCATCCTAAGATAACTTCATCCAGTAATCATGAGTTTCAATGCCTTCACAATAGCAGAGTTTGGTTTGCTTCCAACTACGCGGCAGAGTTGCGAGCTTAGGCTTTGACATACTATTTATGTATTTAGCGGATGACTGGTTGAGACATAAGAATATGTATGATGACCAAAAAATGTTTTAACATATTCGAAACGTATTTTTTCTTTTTTCTCATAAACTAAAAATGATAAAGATACCCTGGGTTAAAGTTGCTCGTGACGTCACTCCTAAGTACGATTTTTACCTAGGAGTGACGTCAATATCCCTAAATACAAAACTTTAACAAAGAGACTTCTTTAAAACTAATATATATTTTATCGAAAATAAGCAAGGACTAACTTTCAACAGCTATTAATAAGTTCGGGTATCGTTAAAATTAGCTGTTGTAGAGAGAAAGTGTGAAAATCAATAGTTATCGCACCGGTTTTGGATGGATGCTTGATAAATTGGGAACGGTGAGTAGTCTTTCAGTGTAAGCAGTCATCTGGTAAACAAGAACTTATAGCTAATTATACTTACAGTTTCCATAGTAGACATAAGGTACTTAAACAGGAGTCCAAATCTGCTAATTTAAAATAGCCTGAGTTGTGTGTCGGCAGATTATCAATGGAATTTTTTGATACATTTGGTATTCTACTAAACAATGGTTTACACTTTGAGTAGGTATAGAATATAATAAAGAGGTGCCACATTTTTTTTTCATATACAAATGAGTTTATGACAGCGTGCTAAGGTTGGCGCAAGTTTTTCATAGTTTTCTTGGTAGATGACCTGTCAAACGATAATAAATTCCATACAAAAAGGTAGCCATTTTGCGCCAGACCAGGCACGCAGATCCAGACGGTATGGCACCTCCTAATTTATGTGACAATTTTGAGTGTCACCATAAAAAGTGAAACCTGATTGGTGATTAAATTACATTTTAAACTAGACCTAGTATAAAAGCTCTTAGACTTGCATTTCCATGAAAAGGAAACAATTCTATTTTTAGATATGACATCACAACTTTAGCTTCAGCTTACAGCTGCCAAAATAGACATACTTACTTAGCTACATTTTTCCTTTCATCCGAGGCCAAGTTAATAAGACAAAGAGTTACTAAGTCACTAGAATTGACGCCATATCTTTGCCCTACATGTGACACAAACTACAGAGTTATAAAGCTATAGTATCAGACGGCAATTCTTGCGAACAATATATTTATCACTGTCGCCTTGTCTACAACGTAAGAATAATGGCCTATGGCGATGACAAAAACGATATTGTTGAAAAAAAAGTAAACAATTTTTTATTTGTTCAAAAGCTGAAACCGTAAAAAATGTTTGTCATTTGTTTTTTTGAGTGTGAAAAGAGTAGGTATGGAATAAGGATGAGTAATTTTTTTTGTGTTTTTTTTATATTTAAAGATTGCGTACTCATTACCGAGCTGTAACCGTAATCGTTGCATGCACTGTAACCAAAAAAACTTTCAGTGTGCGTTAGCAGCACGTTCGCGAACTATTAGCGAAATACGTTAACACCGGTTACAATGCATGAGTTTCGGTTACAGCTCGCTAATGAGTTCGCGCCTTAATCTTTCACATCCCAGAAAAAGAAGAACAATAGAAAATCTATTGTGTCTGGGTTTATAATGGGTCAGTGGGATGTGAGAGGTTAAGCGACTACTTTAAAGTCGACAATTGGTAATAAAATCATCGTTTCCCAGTGTACGTACATATCTATATAAGGTGACTTTAAATTAGTGAACGATAGAAAAGGATATGCATGTACTCGTGATAACAAACAACTTTTACTATGGGGCCAAGGTGGAAATCATAAAAAAAAAATTGTTCCCCCATACTATCAGCTGGTGCATTTTGTATGGGGATTTCAATTTTTTTTAATGATTTCGAACTTGGTCCCATAGTAAAAGTTGTTTGTTATCACGAGTACATGCATATCCTTTTCTATCGTTCACAAATTTAAGGTCACTCTATATAATTATCATGTTATCGATTAAGTTTTTTATCGATAGCTAGTGACCCTGCCTACCTTGTCAAACAGTAACTACGTCTCAATCTTAAGTGCGTAAATTCCTTACTAATTAAACTCGTACCTTTAATAAGGCCAAAGTTCATATATTGACATAGAAATTAATATTGCCACGCCTATTTTCGTTCGGGTCGCTAGAGATTGATTCCGTCAATTATTTACTACTACCACGAACAAGTATATCAGCTTAATAATTGCTATCTCGCAAGATATTACTTGAGCCTCGATTTATATGAGCGTGAAAACAGTTTAAGTTTTCAGTTAAGTCTTGCATGTTAAACGTTTATCATTCCAAGCTGTAATTAAATATCTATTAGGGCTGATTAATGATAGTAAATAGGTAGGTTTTTATTTCCGTGAAACGTCAAAATGCGTGTTAAGTACACAATTTAGTACAGAGTTAATGAAATTTTAAAACGAAAAGAAAACCGACGTGCATGTACATACAAGGTAATTGATGAATGTGGATGAAGCAAAATAAGTATGTTTGGATCGTAGCAAGTGGAGGGAAGTGGTCTCTGACTACCTCGATGGAAAAGAGGCGTATGTACTAAAGTAAAAAAGTATTTTTGATAGTATGAAACTCAGTTGCAAAAAAAGATGGCTAAGGGCTGTACAACGCTGTACGACGCGACGACGTATCGTGTTTATGTGTGGGAGCCCTTAATGCAATAAATACATCTCTTTTCATCAAAAAATGTTTTGTCTTCAGTGGGATTCAAACCCACGACCTATGGCATGGTAAGAGAGAACAAAATCTACATTTACGTGCATAAAATTAAAGATCGGGGACTTACTAAAGAAATCTGCCCACCCCAATGGGAGAGAGGCGTGACGGATATGTATGTATGTAAATTAAAGGGTTTACTAATGTTTGACATAACTTAATTTGCAATAATTTCATTGGCTATAATTTCATTAGCCATAATTTTATTTGACATAATGACTTATGTGCCATAACTAACGAAAGCAATAAAATTACTTGCAATAAATTTAATATTCATAACTAATAGAAAGACATAATCTTCATAATAAATAATTTTACATTACATACAATACAAATAAAATAATTTTAATTAAAAAACTATTCAAAGAAATAAATGTATTAAATCAAGCATACAAGCAAGCATGCAGCATGCAAGCAAGCATGCAGCATGGAAGCAAGCAGGCAGCATGCAAACAAGCATGCAAGCAATCATGTAGCATGCAAGCAAGCATGCAGCATGCAAGCAAGCATGCAGCATGCAAGCAAGCATGCAGCAAGCAGACAAGCATGCAGCATGCAAGCAAGCAGGGATGCAAAAAACATGTTCTAACCTAACCTAACCTATCCTATTGGTTTTGCTGCTGTTTAGTTTTTGTATGGCGGGGGACTTCGCCCCCCGAGCCCCCCCTCGGGGGCTCCGCCCCCGGACCCCCTCTGTCACGTCCGGTTTTTTGTGTTGTAAGTACATTCATCTCATCTAGTATATAATACGCACATGATGGCATAATTATAATAATATGTCATCTGTTGATTATGTATTTAATAGTTATAGAAAATTATAATTATGGCCCTTGTTGTTTATGAAACATAATACTATGGCTAATGTTAATTATGACTACTGAACCATTATGTCCATCATTGTTAGTATAAATAATAATATAGCATATGAACTTTATGACTGTAGAACATTATGACATGTGAAATTATTGCAAATTAAGTTATGAAAAACAAAATAATACCAAATTAAAGATCTGTGATTTTATATTCAGAAACCACACGCTTTGAGTTATAAAAATATCCGATTGTTTGGTTTTAATTATCGAAGTTGGCGCTTTGTGTTTTTAGCCTACTATTTTGTTAAAATATCGACTGAACTCTATTATTAAAATAGCACCTCAGTTTCAAAAAGCACCTTGAAAGTTAAACATACATGAGTACGTATACGTCACGCCTCTCTCCCATCGGGGTAGGCAGATACCACTTCCCTCTACTTGCTACGATCCAAACGATACTTAAAAGTGGAACTTATTTATCTGTTGAAGGTAGAAACAGACCCTACGTAGAGATTGCAACCCGGTATGTTTTTCAACCCGGCCGGGTCCGGTAACATTCGCCGCCAACCCGGCCGGGCCCGCCCGGCCCGGCCGGGTTGATGTGTTGGGATGAAACCTTTAAAGTATTTTATGAAAATTTGCTTTAAGTAAATGGAGGAAAAATACAATAATGCAAGGTTACGGAATAATATTTATTTGAAACCAGCAAATCAACAATAATCAGTCTTAATCAGTCTCAAAATCACGAGTTTTTAATACAGAATTAGTTAGTTTCACTTATGAACGGAGTACTATACAGATGTAGAAGTAGATGCCGTGGGAATGAAATTCGTTGCAGTACGTTTTAATTGAGTTTCTCCAGAAACTATGGTAATGTTGTGCTTTGATGCTAAATGTGTTTTAACACCTTTGTAAGATCCATTTGTTATTTTGTATGTATTATTGCACGCACATTAAACATTTTGCACCTTTTCCATCGTTCACTTTGCTAAAGTAATTCCATATTGGATGTTGATTAAGTGGATTTAAATTTTCATGTTTTTCTTGACTTCAACCTGGTCGTGATGATTTTGCAAGTGACATGATAGTAAAAACGTACGACCTGCAAGTTAAGAACAAATGAATGCATTTTTTATTATTTATTCAAACAAGTACACACGACACAACTTTTTTTATATATTATGCCAAACTGCATTCGCGGTACCTACAGTTATCTACTTAGTTGAATACCTGAATTTTACCGTGCGAAGTTGCGAACTGCATATAGCACTAATTATACAGATTTTTTAGAATAACAAATGAATTCACAATTAGATTTAAAAGAACATTTTTTTACTTACGGTGCGGCGGCGACGGAATGACAGAGCAACACACATACTTCGTCAACCAAAGACAAACGTCGACTAAGTGAAGAAAACAAAACACACACATACAGCGAGCGGGGGTAAGAGGTACGCGGGAAGAATGAAGAGCAGCCATTGGCGCGTCAGAACGGCAACATCACGGTTCGGCGTTCGCAGCGCTTGCCATGCCAATTTTCTTCAAGTTAGGGCTGCCGTGCCGCAGTTTTCGTACCTAACGGGCCCGGTCACCGGGCCCGGTATGAATGGCCGGGCCCGGTTGATGTCTAAAAGGGTACCGGGCCCGGCCGGGCCCGCTTTGCAATCTCTAACCCTACGTATGCAACGTACACCACGCATTATCACAATCTGCTCCATAAAAATATTATGATTAGAAGTACAATTGTCAACGCTATCCTACGTGTGCGTGCGACGAGTGTTTATTTATTATACTTCTACACCTCATATAAGGAGGTGCCACATTTCTTTTTCTATATACAAATAAGAAAAACATTTTTTTTTTCTATATACCAATAAGAATGAGAAGAAAACAAGGATAGCGCAAGTTTTTCATAGTTTTCTTGGTAGATGACCTGTCAAATGTTAAGAAATTCCATACAAAAAGGTAGCCATTTTGCGCCGGACCAGGGTAGCAATTCTGTTAAATTAAGTTAAGCGACCTAACTATAGCCAACAGATTAACATTCTACAGCAATAGGTCACAAATTTGGTATTTTCTTAAGTGCCACGAAATAGTCGATTAGTAGTCGATTAGTAGTCTCTAGAGGGCTTTGTCATTCATTTGTCTTTGCGAATGATTTAGTTGTCGATGTTGCCAATATTTAATAAAATTATTGTTCGAAGAAATTGATCAACCGATTGATAGATTTTTTTCGACCTAGAATAAGCTTAGACATACTTTAAAATACAGAATATTTATTTCTATAAGATTTACATGCATTTTTTGCATAAATTGCACGTTAATTTTCGAAAAAACACCGAAATAGTGTTTGGGTGACCGAACGACTGAACGACGGACGACCGAACGAAATGCCATTAGAGAACAACTGTCAAATAGCGAAGAGAATACCGTTTGGAATTGCCACTCATGTGACATTGCGGAGTAGAATACCAATTAAAGCGTAAAGTAGTAAAATGTACGGCCGATCGCTGTCCACTGTCAACTTATCTGTTAAGAGAATACCAAAATGGGTAAAATCATACAATTCACATTCTAGAGAGACACCATTTTTCATTTGGTAATTAGAAGAACACGGGCCCAGGCACGCAGATCCAGACGGTATGGCACCTCCTTCTATGCATGACTTTTTCTAATTTTTACCCAACTGCGCCAGAAGGGCTGTTATGTTTTTTGAGAGTGTTTATGTATTTTTATAATTCTTTGGCACGTTCTACAGCCTGAACGGCGTGATGGATTTTAGTTTGAGATGTGTCGTTAGATTCGTAATTACTGTGTGAGTGACACTGGGTACATAAAAAAAAATTAAACGCAGTCGGGTTTTTTTGAAAGTTTAGGTTATTGACAATGCGAGTGTCAGTCAGCTATAGGTTTTTTAACAAACAAAGAGTCTCTATTGACCAATAAAGTGAAGTGAAACATGTTGCTTTATACCAGCTAGTATTGGCAACGACAAAACCGACGTCGAAAAGCGAACCGTCTCGTATTTCTGTCAAATATGGCCCTGTGCCAAACCAAACACTGAGTGGGACGTACTCAGTGAGAAAATTGGGGCCTGTAGTGTAAAATTACTGGGAATATGTTTTTCCTTTTTTAAAAACTTTCTGATAAAGTACCTAGCTTATACCTACATAAAGTTTATTGATTTTTATGTGATTTTCACAGAAACCTTATCCCCAATGCCGGTGTGTGGATTTCACATACACCTTCGAATTTCTTCTCTAGTGTATGCATGTTTCCTTACGATGTTTTCCTTCACCGTGAGCGAGCACCGTGGTAGTAGTCGAATATTCAATCCGTACATGAGAAATAAATCTCAGAGGCACATTGTAGGCGGGTGTTCTACCAACTAGTTTACCGCTCACATTCTTTATCATATTGGGCCATAATAAAGGCCCAAAATCAAAATACCTCCCTTTATAGAATTTCTTGCACGCCTGTTCTCCGATCACCCGAACCGCTGCTGCATTGATTGCCTCTACTTCCAAACTGGGGCGCTCACACTATTTGTTCAAGCCGAACTATCTATCAACTATGAATAATATTAACTATGTACTTACCCACTTTCTTCAAAGTGTAACTAAAGACTTCTCGCTTTTGTTGGCATTTATCGTCATATCTTAGAAAAGTTACTCAATACTCAAATCCTTATTACTCGCTATACCCGTTTTTACAAAACGAGTTTTATTTATAGTCCTAGAACTAACTCAGATAAATGACGTTTCGGCTATAGAAAAAACTTGAAAAAATGACATTAGTCCTAGGACTATCTTTAAAACTCGTTTTGTAATAAGGGGGTATAGGTTTACAATAGGTCTTATAATGGTAATGATAGTGATATCTAGTTAGTCAATTTCTTAGAATAAAATAGTCTATGTCTTATTCTGATTTATATGCTACAATATTGCCAAGTTTCATCAAAATCTGTTCGGTAGATTTAGCGTGAATGAGTAATAAAAATTTTCACATTCATCCATCAAAAATCGGCAAAAGAATTGATACATTTATATTACAAGAAGGGATTATTTTTAGTGCTTGCTTGCTCTTTCGCTAGCATTGTGGCCTAAACATAAATAAGACTTATAGTGATATGTCTCTAGGTATTTGATTTCATATACTTACTGCATTATGGAAGAAACTAAAATCAAAACGTCTTTACCTATCTGTCTACTAAATATTAAGTTTTCCATGGTTGAATTTAACAGAGCATTAATTTAATATTCTAATCTGCAACTAACTAAATACCTTCTTAATTTAAAAGTAAGCACTCTCCCACAAAGAAAAAGAAATAATAATACACTGATTATAACTGACAGTTCATTGGCAGTTTTCTTTTGTTTACTTATTTCGTTTTTCCCGTTTGAAGTCAGAAGTTTTAGCTAAATGTAGTTTGTGTCGGGTAGCCTTGAAACACGTAAAAATCTTATGTTTTCCCTCTAGTTACATAAAAGTCGAGTGAGGAAAGATGTTTCTCTGTAAACGACAGCTGTCACTTTACCTTGACCGTATCTATTTTTAGAATATTTATCAAAAAAGACTGCCTAGGGAGATATTATGTCAAAGTACATGTTTTAGGGTTCCGTACCCAAAGGGTGAAAACGGGACCCTATAACCGAGACTTGGCTATCCGTTTGTCTGTCCGTCTGTCACCTGGCTGTATCTCATGAACCATTTTACCTAGAGCGTTGAAACGTTTCACAGGTGATGTATTACCATTGCCGCTATAACAACAAATACTCATCATCATATATTTAAGAGCCAGGCTCTTGTCGGTGGAGTAATCGCCATCTTTGTCTCTCTTCTGCCAACAGTTTGACTTCCTGATACGACACGACGTTAATTTTTTGCTTCACTTGAGCGAAATAAGTTCGTCTTGGTCTAAAAAACAAATACTAAAAATTTAATAATAATAATTAAGATGGTTCCCATACAACAAACGTGATGTTTTGCTCGATATGAATAATGAATAGTGAAATGGAAAAACCTTCCTGCACGAGTCCGATGGCCGGTTTTTTGGTAAAATAATATAAAAAACATAAGATTCTTTCGACGAATTTGGTACTACAGGTATTAGTGGCTTGACGCAACTTCGTACGCAATTATCGTCATATCTGGGAAAAAAAATAATTTAACAACCCAACAGAGTTTCTTGCTAGATTATTTTCTTGGGAAAACTGCATTCTTGCGAATCTAGCATTAACTTTATAAAATGACCCGTCTTAGATGATGTCAAACTCTACCTACAAGATAAAAAAATATATATTTATTTTTCATTTTTGATACCTTAAAAAATATAAGTCGCCTATTCGTTTTTCAAATTTATGAGCAACTAGCTTTTACCCGCGACTTCGTCCGCATAAGTTTTTTTGTTTTCTCCCGGCTGTAAGTCCCCTGCAACAATGTCCCTCTATCGTGTTCCGGTCCTCAACTTCACATCAAAATTTGTTCAAAAGCAACCTAAGCACATAATGGATAGCTCCGAATGTTTCCTTAGTAAATATAAAAAGTAAATAATGTAAATCGGTTTAAAATACTACTAACTATACCTACCTGCCAACCCCCGATGTATACAAATCAGATCAATAGTTTTGGCGTAATGTGATTCTAGACAGAGTTTTAATGTTGTAGATAGGTAGCTATGTTTACGTTCCTGTGGGAATGAGATATTTTCCCGAAGTAAAAAGTAGTCGGAATTTTGGTACCTTCCTACCCTTTAAGTTAAGTAGTGAGATGGAATGTCGCTTTTTTTAATCGTCGCTTTTAAGTTTCGATCCAAGTAAAACTGTTAAATAAAGACAGTTGCATCAAAATTTCATCATAAATTCCATAAATTATGGCGCCTACCTACCCTCTAAGTTAGAAAAGTGATTTAAAAAAAAAAAAAAAAGTACTAACTTGAAGTCTTAGTAACACTCAGTTTAAAAAAAAAACATCATTATCATTTCAGTAGCTATGGCTTCATGCGCTTCTTAACGCGATCACGCTAGATTTCCGCGGGAATGAGGTATTTTCCCGCCGTAAAAAGAAACCTGTGTCCGTGCCTAGGATTCTATCTTTAAATTAACCAAGTCTTATAAAAATCCGTTCAGACGTTAGGGCGTGAATGAGGTAAACTTTTAAAACAAACGATTAAAAATCACTAACTCAATTCAGTTTTCTGCCTACTTCCTACCCCCTAAGTACGATGACGTGATCATTTTGATCTTATATCCGTTTTTAGGTAACCATCTATTACCTTACTAAATTTCATCAAAATCCGTTCAGCCGTTTAGACGTGAAAGAGCAAAAGTCCCAACAAAAACGACTAAAAATCACTAACTCAATTTAGTTATCTACCTACTGCCTACCCCCTAAGAACGATGGCGTGATTATTTATAGCCTATGACCATTTCTAGGTTATCATCTATCATACCAATATATAACCATACCAAATTTCATCAAAATCCGTTCAGCCGTTTAGGCGTGAAAGAGTAACAGACAGACAGACAGAGTTACTTTCGCATTTATAATATTAGTATATGGATAGTATGGATTTAGTATTAAGTGCCTAAATATAAAGTTTCATGGTTTACTCTTTGAACAATGACGATCTCCCATACTAACTTTCATCCCTTATTACCACCCCCTTAAGCCTTTTTCCGCGACAAAATATAGCCTATGTCCTTTCTAAGGTCTAGACAACCTCTCTACCAAATTTCATTGAAATCGGTTCAGTAGTTTAGGCGTGAAAGCGTAACAGACAGACAGACAGACAGATAGATAGACAGACAGATAGACAGACAGACAGACAGAGTTACTTTCGCATTTATAATATTAGTATGGATAATATTGCCAAGTGTCATATAAAACTGTTCAGTATTTTATTCATAAAAGAGCAACAAACATCCTCACACCCATCCATCGGCTCAAATATTGACATTTATGACATTAGTCGGATATCATGTACCTTTCATAAATCATTTTCAAAGAACTCGGCTATTGAAATATTAATGATTCCATCGAAAACTTTGTAACGCAACATGAAAACCTGTCATTACTTAACAGTCATTTATTTGTTCTGTACCAAAAGTTATTAATGAGTTTTGTAAATAGAGACCCTGTTTACATTTTGTAAATAGCTGTAACTCTAGCATAGATGGTAGTTACAACAAAGGGCGATAAAGAATGCACATAGATCTTTGAAAATAGGCAATCGGTTAATTACAACATCGTGTCGCATACACCATGTCGTTTTTAGGGTTCCGAACCCGAAGGGTGAAAACGGGACCCTGTTGCTGAGACTTGGCTGTCCGTCTGTCTGTCCGTCCGTCCGTCTGTCACCAGGCTTTATCTCATAAATCGTTATAGCTAGAGCGTTGAAATTTTCACAGATGATGTATTACCATTGCCGCTATACTAACAAATACTAAAAATAATAATTATGGGGGCTCCCATACAACAAACATGATTTTTTTGCTTTTTTTGCTTGATATCAATAGTGAATAGTACGGAACACTTCCTGCGCGAGTCCAACTCGCACTAGGCCGGTTTTTTATTTTCAAAATAAAACAACAATTTATAATTATTAATTTATATTGATTTTGTGTCTGGCCGTAGGTAAAAGTTTTGAGTACCTATTTGAGTTAATGGCTCCAACACAAACACGAGACGACAAAAAAAACAATTAACGATGTGTCGTAGATTTCCACGATGCGGCGTCGTTTCACACGACACGAGGCTTAGCATACGTGCCGCGACAATTATCTCACGTCATGCTGTCCATATCACATTTAAAACTATGGACAGAGACGTAAGCGTGACAAACCCATGACAACGTCTTATCACGGAAAGTATGCTAAGCTAGCACGACGTCACATCGTTGCACGACGCGACAAAATAAACCTAGACTTACTAAACCTTTGTCATAGGCAGAATCCACAATGACAGGTGTTATTAAAAAAAAACAGTTTTTAAAATAGGAACTCTTGTTAAAGGCACACCTTTCCCTCTTTTGTTATGAATTCGATTAAGTTGTTAGCTTAAGTCGTTTCGTTTATAAGTAAAGTTTACTTAATTGACCATTTTGACCTTTACGGCCATTGTTGTGTTATCGATCTAAGTTTGGACTTCTCGACTAAATTATTTCAATTACCTTCAATATTTAGACAGAAAAGGAAACAAATTGTTGTATTTGTTTTGAAGTCTATAAATAATATGTATTTTTCGCTAAAACTTTTTAATTTTTACGTATAAATATTACTTTCATATGATAAAATTCTTTTTTTTTTTGCAGGTAAGAATCAAATGGTAATCTTCTTATTTGTGAAGCCGAAAGCTGCAAGATAGGTTGGTATTCTTAGACACATAAGTATAGTATCAAAGATTCATTTAATCCTACGAAAATGTATTATTTTGATGGCTAAGTATGGTTTGCTGTGAAAATGTTTCTTACTCTTTCATGCCAAAACCACAGAACTGGGCCCGTATTCTTCTAATTACCAAATGAAAAATGGTGTCTCTCTAGAATGTGAATTGTATGAAATGACACATTTTGGTATTCTCTTAACAGATAAGTTGACAGTGGACAGCGATCGGCCGTACATTTTACTACTTTACGCTTTAATTGGTATTCTACTCCGCAATGTCACATGAGTGGCAATTCCAAACGGTATTCTCTTCGCTATTTGACAGTTGTTCTCTAATGGCATTTCGTTCGGTCGTCCGTCGTTCAGTCGTTCGGTCACCCAAACACTATTTCGGTGTTTTTTCGAAAATTAACGTGCAATTTATGCAAAAAATGCATGTAAATCTTATAGAAATAAATATTCTGTATTTTAAAGTATGTCTAAGCTTATTCTAGGTCGAAAAAAATCTATCAATCGGTTGATCAATTTCTTCGAACAATAATTTTATTAAATATTGGCAACATCGACAACTAAATCATTCGCAAAGACAAATGAATGACAAAGCCCTCTAGAGACTACTAATCGACTACTAATCGACTATTTCGTGGCACTTAAGAAAATACCAAATTTGTGACCTATTGCTGTAGAATGTTAATCTGTTGGCTATAGTATGGTCGCTTAACTTAATTTAAGAGAATTGGTACCCAGATTTCAACGAAACCTTACAATATTATAGTTTGCATATCAGATTTATTTAAAAGTACTCGTAGACTACATTATTTTAATAACTATTATAGTACAGTCAAGTGCACATCAAACTGTATTTAAAGGTCACTAGTTCCTAGTGACTTTGTTGTAAAGGACAACCTAATTTTTATTGTTCCGCGCACCTATTTTTATAATAGTTTTTGAACGTAGACAATATTTAGCATATTATTATTATATTTTTTATTTATTTTTTTTATTATAATTCTTAGTTTGTAAGTTAGCTGTTACTAGCATTTTTTCGCACACAGTGTTTATTTGTACTGTTTTTGAAAATAAATGTCTTATGTCTTATTAATTACTATGAATTTTTAATTTCAGAGACTCATTTATCTGTCTTCAATTACTGTTACATAAATAAAGCCATAAGAATCCAAAATAATATAAATGACAAATAAATTTTATTTAACATCGCTTTTATTTATAGAGACAATTGACATTTCGAGTCCAACTTTATTGGATTTCTACAATAAGAATCTATATTTAAACTTTTGTTTACGTATATGTCTTATAAACTAGACTTTGCTCAAAATTTTAGCATTAATAAGGTTAAGGTTGCCTGGAAGATATTGCTACCTAGCAATAAGGCCGCCTGTTGCTTCTTATTTTCTTGTTTGGGTCTGTACCTTATATCTTTGTGTGCAATAAAGAATATTTGTGTTGTATTAATAGAAAAAATATATATTTTGTGATTAATCATTCTAATACGGTATTTTATTAAATACTAGAGGCTGCCGGCGACTTCGTACGCATTAATCGTCATATCTTGGAAAAATATCATATCTCAAAATTATAATGCCTATCTATGTGTTATTATGATACCCGTATATAACCTGCGATATTGCCAAATTTCATCAATATATATTCAGCAGTTTTTTCGTGAAAGAGTAACATACATACCACGTATATCCAATCCATCATCGGCACAAACATTGACATTTATAAATACGTGAAATAAGTAGAAAGTAGGATTAACAAAAGACACATCTTCAGTTAACACCCAAATAAACAACAAAAACGTCACTTTTATTCATCTTTCACAATATTAACACGAACATTTAATATCTAACATTTATACAGGGTGTAACAGAAAGGGTATATAAAGCCGAAACACAGCGATAGTCCTCATGAAACTGAACAACTTTCCCCAAGGAACATGGGTCGTAACTCGAAAAAAATTTTTGGATCGCCCATACTTACTCTTTTAATTTTATACTTAATTTTTTTTTCGAGTTACGACCCATGTTCCTTGGGGAAAGTTGTTCAGTTTCATGAGGACTATCGCTGTGTTTCGGCTTTATATACCCTTTCTGTTACACTCTGTATAAGAAAAAGAATTTCCAATAAGCGATCGGAGTAACCCCTTTGAGAAAATAAGAACCGAAAGAGTAAAAGAAAGGATTTACGTAAAAACACAAACATTTGGGCAATCCCAGGCTTTTAGCTAGGCGACGAGATTCCGACGTTTATTTGCACCTATTGTTCTTTTCAGACAATAAATGGACCCCGTTTATCTTTCTCGATTTAGTGCGAGAAGTTTCAGGGGTTACGCTGCGCGGTGAAGCGAGAGACCAGTTAAATTTTTTGTGCAAAGTGAGAATATGTTATTTGATACACGTGTCATTCTAAAATCCTATTTCTATAATCAGTAAAGTTGTGATAGAATAGCGAAATAGGTTCTTGTTTTAAGATTATATCTATTCGACAATTTTTATTTTATGATTTTTATCATAGTGACATAATTCTTTGTTTTCTGTTTAAAGTTAAGTGTTTTTGAGTTCATTCAAACACTTTCAATCAATTAGATTTTTGTGATAGGTTTTTTAAATTATTTTTTAATTTTTTTAGACATTAAGATCCCACTGCTGGGCAAGGGTCTCCCCCGCGACTTTTCATTTAACACGGTTTCCGGTAGCATCCCGCCATTGGCGGCCACTGGTGAGATTAATCTTATAACTTACTATAATTAAATACAAGTAAAATAATTTCATCTACCGCCACTATACAAAAAAAAAATCGCACTAAAAAACCTAGCAAAAAACCAAGTCTAGCTCAACAATAAAAACTTTAACAGAAAAGAGCTCTTAAATTTCACAAAACCACAACTTGGCTATTGTTACATTCTAAGTATTCGGAGTAAGGAATGTGTTACGGCAAATGAAATAAAACACTAGTGTCGACAGCACTGCGAGCCCTTTTAAGCCCACTTTGGATTGAATTTCACTGAAATATTTTAACTTGGCTCTTTTACGCCGCGCTAAATTTACGTTGAAACACATTATTGTGAGATAGTGTTTTGTTTTACATGTAATGAAATTACTTTAGGTTTTATTTACGAATTCTAAGAATACCTTTTATTTAGTTTAGTATGTAAAGGGGTTTTAGTTGCTCAGTTATTTCAAGAAAGATCAACGTTTACTTCATTGGATAATAACAAAGGTTATTTTATAATAAATAAAAGCGTGATAATAAGACGATTTATATTTGAAATTGTTTCTTGTTTACTTTCTCAGCAATAACTTTGTCCTAATATTTCTTAAATACGAACAATCAAGTCATTTCATTTGATTATTTTGCACAACTAATGCAAGGTTCAAGTTTTTTTACTAATGTAAGATTCAATTGCTCAAAGAAACATTTCTATTGACACTTAGGGCCACTTGTACCATTTTCCATTTAAGTTCATCTTAAATAAAATTAGCTAAAACTAATTAACTCGCTAATTTTGATTACGCTAATTACGTTTAGGCCTTTCTTGTACCACACTATTTGAGATGATATTTAACTAATTCCGTTTATAATTTGTTGCTTTTTTCTGACACTTACATATAAGTTAAAAGAGAGATAGCGCTCTAAGAAATACAGTCGTGCTGTCTCTTTTTATTTTTTTTCCTACATCAAAAAATGCCCTAAAAATAGATCCTCTCTGTCAATGTCATTGTCAGTTCGATTGTTGTTGAAATAAATCTTCATCCATTTTGCGGCAGATAGAAATGAATGACAATAGCTGAGTTAGCTGATGAGATTCCGCCATTTTAAACTAGCTAATTATGATTAGGCTACCTTATTTGGCCATCAAGGAGCATTTAAGTTTGACAGCTTACTAATCACAATTAACGCTTGGAACAAGACAAGTCTTACGCTTAAATAAAAAGTTGTATTTAAACACATTTTTAATTTTGATTAGCCCGATGGTACAAGTGGCCCTTAGTGGCAGTCCATATGAGGTGGTTTGACGTTTGTTCTGATTAGTCTCATAACTTTACCACCGAAATACTTTAGCTTAGCCAGCCGCTCCACGATTCTGGTTACTTACGATAATTGTGGTTGTTAAATAGCTCTAATTTTGAAACCGGAACTAGTACAAATTAATAAAATTGTCATCTGTAAAATAATAGGCCTTTGATAAGTTAAATTATATAATTTATTATAAATATGCTCACATGTTCACACATTGAGGTGACATTAAAGAAGAGAACAAGGTTGCTTTAGCAAAAGTAAAATTAACTGAACATGAGTATTGTTATTTGTACATATAAGGCAAACTATTCAATAAAGAGAATTAAGGAATTATTATAATATCCTATCTTGAACATCATCTTTGTACGTTAAGATACTATACAGATTCATTCAGTCGAATAAAAGAATTGAGGTGTTATTATTGTATTGGAAATAATAAGTTACTAATTACACATTGACACAGAAACGATGTTAATACATTTAAGAGTACACAATAAATTACTTTATAGGTCCGTTCGTAATTCTTATTTTCTGCTTTGGTTCATTAATTCCGTAGTTAATGGCGCGTCACTTATGTTTTTACCGTTCGAAATCAGAGCATTGGCCTCATCGTGGAATATTCTAGAAAAATATGGCGGAAGGAAAATGGCGGCGATAATGATTTGATAAAATTATCGAAGAGTGTTAAATGTAAATAATATTGAAATTTTACAGAAAAAACTTTGTGGTAATTAAAATACGAATTCAGAACAAATAGTTTCTCACTTTGGAACGTATAGTACCTATACTAGGGAAAAATGATTCAGTTATTCGACTACTTCACTGTACTTTTGCTTATTACACCCTTACACTGCATCCTAACTAGCCATATTCGTTTTTTTTTCAAAATACACCTTTTTTTTCATAATATATTTTAATCCGACGAGCAATGTGATGAAACACGACGGTTGCTTTGTCAAAAGTTGTCCATGAATTTGTACACAAAAAGGCTCAGTGAAAAATATTTGCACAACCCGCAATTGTTAACTTGAAGTGTGGGCAGTATGTGTGCTTATATGAACGGGGTTTCAAGTATATTCTTGCGGACGAAAACCTCTGTCGTGTGTGTTATTTTTGAAATGGCCTGCTATTACATTGATGAGAGAAAATGAATGATATGGGAAGCAGTAAAAGATTTAATGGTGGACCAAATTGGTTAGTTTATTTAAATGGTAGTACGGTAATTTAAAGATTTTAACTGACGCTTTTTTATCATTTTATTCTGTTGAAAAAAATGGGAAATAGTGTTTCGTTCGTAGAAAATGTTGAGTCACTTTGATGACTTAAGCAAGGATTAGTGCTTGCTGTCAGGGCTAATGCACTTTTTGATTGGCCAGTTTGCGTGGTTGGTAGAGACCCTGCCTGCCATGCCATAGGTCGTGAGTTTGATCCCTACTACAGACAAACATTACTGTGATGTACAGAGATGTATCTCTGAAGTCTGGGTGTGTGTGCAATAAAGAACTTATAGTAAACTATTTCACTATGGTGCAGTATATAATAATAGTAAGTGAGCTTTACTTTACTTTACATGGGCAGAATCGACAACGATTGTCGCCATTAAAAAAAGTTAAAAAAATCAAATTCAAATTCATTAAAGATTTATTCAAAGGTAACCCAAAATTACACTTGAATGCGTCAGAAATATAAAGTATTAAAAAATATAATATATACAGGGTGTAACAGAAAGGGTATATAAAGCCGAAACACAGCGATAGTCCTCATGAAACTGAACAACTTTCCCCAAGGAATATGGGTCGTAACTCGAAAAAATTTTTTGGATCGCCCATACTTACTCGATCAGCTGATCAGGCATTTTGTATGGGGAGGCGAAATTTTTTTTTCGAGTTACGACACATGTTCCTTGGGGAAAGTTGTTCAGTTTCATGAGGACTATCGCTGTGTTTCGGCTTTATACACCCTTTCTGTTACACCCTGTATATATATAACAAGTTAGCAAAAGTAAAAGCAAATTAACTGACTGAAGCTACGCTGACTTCGGAAGGCAGATTCCCCAGAGAAGAAGCCAGCAAGAAACTCTTGAGGTTGCTCTTTTTATTAAGAACTAGCTGTCCCGGCGAACTTCGTCCCGCCTTAGAATGAACTTTATTGTGTAGGAATAAAGTTCAAATTGACTCTACATTTTAGTAAGAAAACATTTGTATGGGAAAAAGAAAAGGTCTGTTTTAGGGCTTTCCCGGCAATTATTCGAATTTTTCTCACCGTAAGAACCATCCTTGGACTTCAATGAACATTTTAAAAAAAGAATTAGCGAAATCGGTCCAGCCGTTCAGGCGTGATGCCGTGACAACGGAAAACGGGTTTCATTTTTATATATATAGATATTGTTTACAGTCATGTGTTTACAAAAGAACAACTTAAGTAATATCGTATTAGATCGCCACTTTTTAGTACATTTTCATCTTGATTTTTTAATCCAGTACTTATTGTATTTCAAGCAAAGGGTGATAAAGTATGCACGTCGTCGGCTATCATCGCATTTCCGAATACAAAATCAATTATTAGATTAATCGTTTATCAGAATTCGAATTTAGAATTAAATACTTTATTATTGCACTTTCTCGCATTTGACCTACAACTGATAGAACCAACATCATAAAGGTATATCTACACAGATCCGGGCCGTGCCCGGGACGGGTCCGGGCCGTGGCCCGTCAGGAGGGAAAACAATAGGTACGTCGTCATGACAACGTGCCCGGGACGTGTCAGGGAAAAAATATCATTCCATACATTTTCTATGGATTCGTTCACACACGTTGTCATGACGACGTATGGCTTTTCCTCCTGAGGGGTCACGGCCCGGACACGTCCCGGGCACGGCCCAGATCTGTGTAGATTAGCCGATTCATTTTTTTTTCCAAAGTTCGACGTGAATTATTTATTGCCCATTACTGTACGTTGTTCCATCCTTATAATTTGTGCCAGAAAACCGTCAATATTTTCACAAAATAAAACACACAATACGTCATTGAAACTTCTCACGCGAAGTCAAATACTAAGTTATATTTTTATGTAAAAATTGGGCCAAGTTATCGATGGCTTTTAAATATACCTTTTGATTTCTCTTGCGTGACGTTTTATTTAGAAGTTTATCGCACGCTATTTGAAACGATATGGTTTATAGAATTAGAGTTAGTTTTCGATGGTATTTCGTGGAACGTAGAATTAGCCTTCGCGCCCACTTATTGTTAAGGCGTTTGACGTTCAAAATTATACCCGATTATTTTGACCTATAAACAACATTTTTTAGGGTTCCGTACCCAAACGGTTAATGAGACCCTATTACTTAGACTTGGCTGTCCATCTGTCTGTCTGTCCGTCCGTCTGTCATCAGGCTATCTCATGAACTAGGGCGTTGAAATTTTATGAATACAGGCAATATAGGCTACTGGTATACATTATTTTAAGGTTAATGTAAACCTAGCGAATGGTTTGGAGCCTTACCTGTGCGAGTCCGACTCGCACTTGGCCGGTTTATTTATTTATTGACTTTAATATGCAAATAAACTACCCTTAACAAGACAATCCGACCAAATTGTTTGTATTCGATAATTACATTTCTGGGCTTTAATATTTTATTACTTTGTACAATATTCGAACCAACTGACGCGAAACACATTTTGGTAAAGTGTAATTTAATTTTCAATAAGTTATAATAAGACACGAAATAATTTTGCGGCTTCGTAAGTAAATAAGAGTTCTTATTTATATCATTATCTTTTTGGTGCATGAATATAAAATAACTCACGGATGTATTATAAAGTAAAACTCAGCATTTACTGAATTAAAACGGTAAAAGGCCGAAAAAGTCCCTTCGTTCTTCTTCCTTCCATCTTCTTCGACGTCCCTTAATAATAAATATTTACATTTACCAACTCATGTCGGTAAATCTTAGGTTTTACTGTAAAAACTTAAGATTAACCTTAATTCGAGCTTTTAACAGTAACATGGTTAACCAAAACTACAAAACACAAAATAAAGTTTAAATATTTCAGCTAAAATCTACAACAAACGAGCGAACTCTCACCTCTAAAGGGTTCTTTTTTAAAAGACGCAACTCCAAACACAAAATAATTCAACGATCGCCCTTTTTTAATTCAGCTCACACAACATGTAAATTGACTCAAAATGTGTCCGTAATATCCTTATAGCTGAAAATAAGGACTGGTTTGCTGTCATTGATATGCAACGAGCGAAATTCAGACGAATATAGTCTGAAACGAAAAGGTTTAACACCATTTGGGCCGCGCGTGACAAATTCGTCAAGCGATATTTTTATATTTTCGACAAACTTAATTAGTTTCTTTCAAACAAGCTCAGTGTTATTTGAAACATTTTAATATGGTTTATTTTGGTGTAGACAGAATAAAAAGTAACGCTTTCGAAGAGAAAATGAAAATTGCTCATTTTGCAAATTACAAATAATTTTCGTGCTCTTTCACAAAATGTGTTGTATAAGTATTATTTTTTACTTATGACTTAATATTACTTTCTCTAGAAAACAAAAAACTAGATATTTTGTTACATCATGAATTTCTCATGAGAACTCAAGAACCATTTAAAAAATCTAAAGGCTTTCACATCAGATTCTTATGTCAAGTCTTGGTGCATCGAATTTCTTTAGCTATTCAGCACGTCGTCGTTTGCGGCGCCGCAAACATTCTGAGCACGTTTTTCCACCACGTTCCACGAGAGGAGTCTTACCGACCTCGTCCTCCAATTCCGATATTACGCCAGCGAGGTTCTGACACCAAAGGGGCCCAAGACTGCCAATTTACAATACTCACAGTTGTGTGTTGGCAGAGTGTCAATATAATTTTTGACGCATTTGGTCGCAATCAGTGTAAGCCATTGTTTAGCAGAATACCAAATGTGTCAAAAAATGCCATTGTCACTCTGCCGACACACAACTGAGGCTATTTTAGATTAGCAGCCTTGGGCCCCAGCTAGCGTGAGTGATCAGAATTACACACCCAACGTAGCCACGCTGGCGGCAGTGACTGACACTTTTCTTGCGTTTACATAAAAATGGTTTATAGTGTCAGTTTGAAGAATTAATCTCGGGACTGTTTTTCCAGAAAAAGCTAATGTGGTGACTTAGTTGACAGAATGGGTTTTACTTTATGCAATATTTGAAATGCTAGATAAGTTAGCGTTTAAATATTAATACGGTTTAATTCAAGATTAGATCCAGGCTCGTATGAGAGTAGGCTCGTGCCCCTGTAGTGAGGATATTAAAAGGACTGATAAAGTCCAGGCTCTTGTCGGTGGATTAATTGCAATATTCGCCTACCTTCTGCCAACAATTTGACTTATTTATGAAACCACGTTAACTTTCTCTTTCACTTGATCGAAGTAGATACGTCTTGATGTTCCTCTCTTCCCCTTAACCTTCTCTTCAATAATGTTCTATAAAAATAACGATATCAACATTACATTATTCAGAGCTTTGATGTATAAATTCCTTGTAATTTTTCCAAACGATTTAATCAGGTGATATTTTTACAGCTAAGAGGAAGATGCTTAAATATTAAAAGATAAAAGAAAAATATTTTCTTTTGTTGCCGGAAGACTTGTTCGTCAGGTTAAAGAAACAATAAAGGAAATGGAGAATAATAAATATCTACGTAATATAATGTACAATGAATATAACTACGGTATTATAGGACCGTGTTTGGTGCGGTTATTTTTAATGGAAGAATGTTTTAAGACAAATAGCATTTGTCTGTTGAGAATCCCAGTACAGGACTTTGACAGTTAATAAAAATTATGCCGTGTCTGTTAAGTCTCAGCACAGGACACTTAATAGATCGGTTTTTTGCTTACTATGAATTTGTCTACCTATGTTTAAAGCTCACTAGAGAGAAACCATAAGGAATGAATGACTCTATCAATCGCTTTTAGAATATGAATATAGTTTTTGTTCTAGCAAATTGACTGATATCTTTTTTGGAATATCCACTTTAGATTTATTATATTTTCTCTCTTTGTCATCTCTGCAAAACACCCCCCTTTTTACAAAACAAGTTTTTTTATAGTTCTAGAACTAACGCAGATAAATGATGTTTCGGCTACAGACAAAACGTTAAAAAATTACGTTAGTCCTAGGACTATATTTAAAACTTTGAACTTGCCATCTACCACTGCTGTGCAGTGCACCCACAATTTCCTAAATAAAGGGTCTCACAAGCATGTTCTCGCAGACTTGAATAATTTCCATTTGGCGCAATAGCTCTTATGAAACTCATGAATAATTTCGAGCTATAAAAACATTCTGCGGTAACAAAACGAGTTGACACATAAAAATAAGGAGAAAACTTTTTTAAGTTATTATTCAAAAGTATCAAAAAGATTTGTACGCGAGTATAATTTAGTTTTCGAGTTTGAACTTGGCTTTTTGGTTTATCGTGGGTGTAATAAGGTTTTTAATATATGAGAGCCGTTTTTAATCTACGAAGTTATGTAGGAGTTGAATTACTGTGCAGTTTTTAACTGATGACGTAAAAAGCGGAGTGTTATTGTATTTCTATCTTTGTATGTATCTGTCTGTGGCATTGTAACTCCCGAACGTGTAACGATTTTGATTTACATATTTTGCTTTTGTTTCAATAGTGGTATAATTGTAAGTAAGTAAATGAGTAAGTACATATTTATTTCCAGTCCAATATAAATATAAGTACAGAAACAAAACAAAATTAAACACAAAACAAAATAAAAAAGGAACTTAAAACTTAGAATCTTAAAACTGAACATAAAAATAGAACGGAGAAACAAGAATGAGAAAGAAGATAGGTATGGACTGGAAAATGGTCTCCACTCAGCATAGTGTCATGTCAATGGTTGCCAGACATGACGCTGATTTTCAGTCGAGCCAGAGAAGAATTAAAGCTTGCTTTTTGTAAATACCACCTTTATAATTATACAAAAGTATATGTACTTAATTTATTTTTAATGATCTGAAGATGTATGAGAATAATGTATGAGGCGTCTGATGAGTGTGGATGAAGCGAAAGAAGTGTATTTGGATCGTAGCAATTGGAGAGACGTCTCTGTCTACCCCGTTTTGAGAGAGGCGTGACAGATACATACTGTTTCTGTCATACATATAGGTACATCAACTTGTGTGATAGAGTCCACCTTTGATACGACAGAACATCAAACGCTACTAGCATCTGATAGGAATCGACCGGCAGATCTAGTCGATTCACCTTTTGCATTATTTCTCAATTGGAAACTTGCTTTTTTGACAGGGACGTACTAAGTATTGATGTTTTTCCCGATTTTTTACCACCAATATAATGTCAAATAATTTTAACTCCATCCTGACATGTGTTATTTTCTCTTTCTCAATTGTAATTTTTGTTCTCAAAGTTTTTTTTTGTTGTTTAAGCTACTGACATTAATAATTTTCAAACAAATTGATTTTAGAATCTTATCTCTACAAGTTTGCATGCCGAAATGATAACGGATGTGTAGGCGAATTTTTTAATAACTATCATCTCTGTATGTACCCTATACAATGCAAATAAATATTCATTCTTATCTTTTCCAAATAAAAAAAATAAGTAAAGAGAGAGGTTACACAAACAAATAAAGTACCTAACTAGTCTAAGGGCCTGTTCTACTAATTATGTAGATACAATTTAACGGAGAGATATTTTATAGCTATCACTGTCTAAGACTTCATGTTTATCTGTCAGTAAAGTTTTATCTATACGTTGTGAAACAGACCTTTATCTTCTTTTTGGCCTAGTTTTATCATATATCTATTTGGGATCGGCTCTCCTTCTAAATCTTCGCCATACTGTTTAATTCTGAGCCGTCAACTAGTTACTACTAGTTACTGGTCGATTCTGAGCCGTCAACTAGTTAATGAAACAAGTAGATAGGAACAAGTTTATAATTGTAAAGGAGCATTAAATTTAATTAGGTATCCTGCAACATACTATAAACCTCATTAAAGTATAATGTGAAACTCGAAATTTTCGTCACAGGAAGGATTATTCATGGCAAACGTTTTAACTGCAGTAAGCGGCTTATCTCATATTAAATCTTTTTGTTATTTACAAAAATATATAACGGGTTTATGCTCATTTACGAATATCATTTTATTTTATAAAGCCATAACGCACTATGGTAATGATTCTACTGTTGAGCGCGGTTGTCGTTTTTTATGGTACCTACCTATATCATACGTTCAACTTTTATGATTCAATTTAATATGACTCAAGAGATGTTTGTCTTGAGTCTGGGTGTTTGTATGCAGGTATTTAGTAGACGCTACCCGCGACCTCGTGCGCATTTGCGAAAAAAAACATAATATCTATAATATCCTATGTTTCATTCTGATGTATACCTAAGCTACAATATTGCCAAGTTTCATAATTTCAGTGATTTTTACGTGAAAGAGTAACAAACATTCTCACATACATACATCCATCCATTGGCACAAACATTGATATTCATAGTATTCGCAGGAAGGATAGTACTTAAACATATTTAGGTATGTTTAAGTACTGCCACGATGATGGCAGTTGCCATATAAAAAATTAAAAAACTTAACTCCCTTACAAAATTCCTTATTCCGTCCCTGCTTCAACCTATACCTCCGGTAACGAAGTTGACTCAGCACTCCTCGTCGGGTCTATTTCCGCTATAATCCTCCGACTTCTGATATGCATTACGTTTGACTTTCTTACTGGCCGTCTTTGGATTTTTAGGACTCTTTTTTATCGTTAGGATTTTATTATCATCATTACATAACTCTTAAATTTTAAGAGTTAGACTCTTGTTGGTTGAGCATTCGCCATTTAAGCGTATCTTTTGCTAGTGCTTTGACTTCTTGATATGTAAGTACATCGCGGTCTTCTTTTCCCTCTATTTAACGTATTTATTCATCATCATCATCGTTCCAGCCTATAGCTGCTCATTGCTGAGCATAGGCCTCTCCAATGATTTTCCAGCGCGACCAATGCATTGCTACCTGCATACAACGAGACCAATCTAATGTACTTACCTATTGCAGAATCCCAAAAGGGAAAAAGCCAAACTGTATAATATGCGATAGCGTCATTGAAGTTATGATTCGGTAAAACTATATCTGACACTTTTATTGTCATTCAGAAGAAGACGGCATGATATTTTGGGCATGAATATTTTTAATTGTTAAATATGGCAATGTTATACTGTCATAGTATGTGGTAGATATTTTAAGTTGTCTATGAATTGTATTCTATTATCTCTCTGGTTGACTTTTAAAGATGGCTAATTAACGTATTTCTCGTGTTTTGTTATAACTGAATAAACAGCTTGATACAGCTTCCAAGACTACGTACTACTCATATCATATTAGATCATTAATAATTTTTTATTCGACTGTATTGCTTATTTTCGTAACTCGATCCCCAATATACATATACTCTGAAAAACAGCAACCTATATTTACATTAACATTTTTTTGTTACTAAAACTTTACCAAAAGTAACAAAAAGGAAAAGCGATATTGATAAAAACGAATTACTTAATGGTAAAGAGAGTTCTTTGTCAATCCAACATCGCAACTGTGTTTTGTAACTAGTTACGAAGGAGGAATAACTTATCCATATCCGAAACTAGTTGCGTATTACTAATACGAGTAGTTTTGTGGCCGCAAGTTTTTTGTACTAGACAATATGTTCACATAAGTTTTTTTCTTTGTATTTCTACTTTCAGCCCAGTTGGCGAAGTTGCTAGTGAGCTTGGCTGCCATTTCCTCAACCGTGGGTTTGATTCAATACAATACAATACAAATATTCTTTATTGCAAAAAAGATATAAGGCACAGACACAAACAAGAATATAAGAAGCAACAGGCGGCCTTATTGCTAGGTAGCAATATCTTCCAGGCAACCTTAGGGTAAGAAATAACGAGAAAGAGGTAATAATGGATGATTCCCACTAGAGACATACATTTCTTTATTTATTTATCTTTCTATAATATTTTCCTTAATAATACTATTTATTCAGGAGGTAGGTATCTGGAAATTGGACAGTGGAAGATAAGGGGCTCAAGTCTGATAAGTAATTTACAACATTCTCAGTTTTGTGTCGGCAGAGAGTGTCAATGGCATTTTTTGATCCATTTGTTATTCTGCTAAACAATGGCTTATTCTGATTGCGACTAAATGTGTCAAAAAATGCCATTGACACTCTGCCGACACACAACTGAGATTATTGTAAATTAGCAGACTTGGGCCCCAGGCCCTTAGTATTATTTTAGGTATATATACAGGGTGTAACAGAAAGGGTATATAAAGCCGAAACACAGCGATAGTCCTCATGAAACTAAACAACTTTCCCCAAGGAACATGGGTCGTAACTCGAAAATTTTTTTTGGATCGGCTATACTTACTCGATTAGCTGATCGGGCATTTTGAATGGGGAGGCGAAATTTTTTTTTCGAGTTACGACCCATGTTCCTTAGGGAAAGTTGTTCAGTTTCATGAGGACTATCGCTGTGTTTCGGCTTTATATACCCTTTCTGTTACACCCTGTATACATAGTATTATTACGTCAGCCTAAACGATGCATTATCCTGTGTTTTACGCTTCTAACAATGTATTATTTTAATATTTCTATATTTCTAACAATGTACGTAAATTTTATACATATAGTATACCTACTAATTGGCAGTAAACACAAATGTGGATTCGAGACAAAATATTTGTTTGAATTTCAAAGTTTATCTTGGATTGGAGTGTCTCTATTTATATAATCTGTATCTCTTTATCTATAAATACGTATGTATTTACCCTCTATCAACACTCATAGAGCTTACATGTGGTTAAACTGCCTCCGGAATTTGCCATACCTTCTTACCCTGTATTACAAAACGAGATTTAATATTTCGAGAGCTAATGTCAAGTCCATGACATTTTGTCTATAGTCAAAACGCCATTTACCTGATTTTTGTATTTATTTTACTATATTTATTATCTATATTTATTTCTTAATTTATATTTATTATACCTGATTTCTGTATTTATTTTATGACTTCTATATTTAAAACTCGTTTCATAATTAAGGGGATAAAGTTTGCCAAAACTCGTCAACTCGCATAGCATGGTTCGCGTTTTTATATCGATTCAAACCGCGCGAAGCGGTCCAACCGCTAATACATAAAGAGCCTCATACACACATCATTATAACTTAACGAGCAAAATAAAAACCACAAATTGTACATTAGGGTGTCCCGTCAATGTATGGGAAAAATTTTTTTTAGACTTACAGCTACGCAAGAGGTATCAAAAGTTGCGTATTAATGCATAGATTACGATTACAAAACAAATCAATTAAATATCTATCTTTTTGAGGCCTCTACCGGCCCGAGAAGTATTAGAAATTTGCCATTTTTAGAGGTATTGAACAAAATCCATAAATCATACAAACACAATAATTTTAAGGTTTTTATTCAGTTTATCAATACAAAATGACACATTTTAAAGTTTTAATCAGTTTAAATACTTTTAAATGACTTCTTAATTTTAATTACGAGACTGGTATTTTGTGTCCAAAAACTAGGCATTTCCACGCAAGACTTTAATCTTCCCATCCTGAGCTGTAGCATCTGTGACACTCTCAGAAGCCTTCTTCACTAGCTTTTCACAACTTTACACAGATTCTGTACGATAGATAAAATCAGCAATATCGAGGCTGTGTCCTTTAGCCTTCAGTCTCAGTTCATCGCCGGGCATTTTTCGCGAAATCAGTAGTGCGGGACTCTCACATTCTGCCAAAATATCAAGTCAATATGATCTTGCTCATTAAAGTAAAGCTTTGGTACTTTAAAAACCCCGCGAATATTGCTCTTTTCTGCTTTCCTGGCCTTTAATATTTTGTGAACAGCAAGCTCTCGAATATGCTCTCTGTCGTCGAATAACATGGTAATGTAATGAATAAGTTTTTTGGGTGAGCAAAAGTGTTTCACTCAATCACTGACTTACCAATAGATCTTAGTTGTTATATATCATATTTAGTAAATAATATCAACGTAATAACGTCCTTTATATAATTTAGAACAGGTAATTGGCGATCGTCAAGTTCTTTATATAACCCCAAAAACACATGTAGTTTCACTTCGTCTTGAACTCATTTTTGTATGTAAATACCTATTAAAACCACGTATTTTATTACAAAGAAGTACAGAGCCGCTGCTCACAGGAACAAAATCGCAATAGAAATGAGCCCAACTCTCTTGTCATAGAAGTAGCACATATTTGAAAATCAAGTCAAGGCATGAATTTTATAGGAATTTTGTAAGTTTGACCCAAACCAATTCCTCGCTGTTATTAACTTATCAGAGCTTCTAAATTATAGCAAAAGGTATTTTCAACGATACAATAACAAAATAGAACGGGATTGATGAGTAGAAAATAGATTAGGCGATATTGACTAGAAGGTTGTTTTTTCGAATTTTCACAAAATAAAAATGCCAGTAGAGCCCTGAGGATCTTTTTAAATATTTTTTAAATTATTTTTACCGTAATCTATGTCTAATTACGCAACTTTTGAGGGGTCTTGTGTATCGAAAATCGAAAAAAAATATTTTCGGGACACCCTATTGTACATAGAAGGATACATGTAGGTCCACATAGCCTACAAAGCCTCACTCAGTCCTATATTATTATGTTTCTCTGTGGTAAGACAGCAAAGCACAAAAAACAAACGAAGATCAAAACGTCAAACCCAAAACCATTACAAGCTCGTAGATACTAAGTGTCGAATGGCCCATTTCTTCGCCATCAGCAGATCGTAGGTAACCATAATCCTGTATAATAAACGACCCGGCGCAAAGATAAGGTGGAGCTCGTATTTTTGCCTCATATTTTCACCTGACAATAACTTTAACGCAAAATTTTCTGAGAGTCAATGTGTAGGGAGGGTTTAGAAGGGACATCGTTGACTGTAGAAGTATGGATTCTACTTTAATACCTATAGAAATTTATTTATTATCGGCTTTTTTAAAGTCAATGAAAAAATGATGTTTAGTTTGTGTGTTTAGCAAATTAGTTTATCTTTCAAGTGAGGTCCCGTTTTTCATTACCTAAACTAACATCCTTACTTAAGAATTCTATTTTATATCCCCAGAAACCTTTTTTTTTATTATTTTAAATGGAACAATGTCTTTATTTGAGTAGATCGAAACATGAACAAATTGTAGCTTCTATCAAACGAAATTTTAAACGAACTAGCTCATTAAAATCTCACAACTAGGATTTAACCTAGTGAAGAGATCGATGGTCAAACAGCAAAGTTTTAGTAAATTGGGTCCCAATTTTAGGCACAAACGACTAGCAAAAAGTATTAGCAATATGGTCCCGATTTGAGCACAGAACCCTAAAAAGAAAAGGAACATAATCTAATCAGTGTTGCACAAAGGTTCTAAATGTTACAAGCTTAAAAAGACTGTCACCAAAAATAGTGAGTAAAATCAGTATTCCCTTAGCACAAATCCTATCTACAAATTCTCACCTCACCTCACGGATGCGAAATAATTTTCTATCCACTCCCACAGTTGTAAGAGCTTCAGGGATTACTCTAACAGGGCACGTCTCCCCCAGCGACAAATCTCGGCGACCTACCCTCATGAATAATTTTGCAGTAACAGAAACGCCCTAGTTTTTCGGCGTGAAGTGCTTTCGTACGGCGTTAGCGGTTAAGAATTGTGACCGTTGAGTTTCAATTGTTTTAAAATCGCGCGCGATTTTGGGGAGCAAAAAGATGTTGCGTGTTTTTCTTTTGTTTTTTAGCTCGTGAGCTCTTTTAAACCGATTTCAAATTAAAAACCATCAAACAGAAAAAAAAGGATTTTTTTTAGATTAATGTTTGCTGGCGGATTGGCGGATTTCACATACACCTTCAGCGTTGTGGATTACGGCCTAATCACTCTCTGTATGAGAGTAGGCTCGTGCCCCTCGGTGGGCACATATATGGGCTGATAAAGAAAGAAAGAATGTTTGTTGGATACAGTAATTTAACCTCTCACATCCCACGGACCCATTATAAACCCAGACACAATAGATTTTCATTTGTTCTTTTTTAGAAAATTAATGCAGTTATTTTTATAACAATAGTATTTTATATGATGGTAATCACAAGCGTTAGATCCAGTATTGCGATGGCACTCTTTACGGAATTAAATGGTCTTCCGATGAAAAATCGAAACAAACACCCGTTCGGACTGAATGATATAATAAAAGTCGAGAAAAGGCCCTTATAATTAGTTATTAATTCATTTAATATCGATCCATCTTCGTTTAATTGTCGATAAGGACTTTATCAGCTTAAGGTAAAGCAGCATTTTGTTCTTCTTCGTTGTTCTGGATATTGCAGGGTCAAATTTTTATTATTTATTTATGGATAGCTCTTTTGAAATATTAATTTTATTGTTTGTTTCTGTGTTTATGCCTGAGATTTCTAAAACTTAAATTGAAAAGAGCAACCCTACAGAGTTTCTTGCTTGGTTCTTTTCTGGGGAAAACTGCACTCTTGCGAATCTAGCATTAACTTTAAAAAATTACCCGTCCTAAGTGTTGTCAAAACCTACAGGATTAAATGATTTTTCATTTCATTAGCTAATTTTAACCTTTTCTGAAACCGGCAATAATACTTCTTTAATTACAGCAATTATTCAAAGCTATAACAAAATATCAGATGCCCTATTTAACGAAATCCCTCGATCGTAATGTAATAAAATTAAATTTCATAATCACATCCGAGATATTGCCGAAATTCTTAGAATTGTTCCCCATTGTTATTAATTCCTGACATTTTACGTCAGACGTCGCCAAATTGGAAGTTGTATTACTTCCAATTTTCATTTGGGAACGATATTGATTGAATTGTTCATAAGTCTCCCGTTTTAAGTTATTTTCAATCTAAAGGAATTAGGTGCTGTGTTGTCAATCAATTAATACACGTGTACCGTCAAATTCAAATGAACCTTTAAAATATTGATTTTGGCCCTTTATAAAGTTTGTGCCTTTATAAATCGGTAAGTAGGTACTTTGTCATTTTCATCGTTCTTCAATTAACTTCTTTCTTTATCTTTATCAGCCCATATATGTCCCCACCGAGGGGCACGAGCCTACTCTCATACAGAGAGTGATTAGGCCGTAATCCACCACGCTGGCCAAGTGCGGGTTGGCGGATTTCACATACACCTTCGAATTTCTTCTCTAGTGTATGCAGGTTTCCTCACGATGTTTTAAATTAATTAATGTTATAAATTTCAATGTTTGTGCAGATGATTGGATGGATGGCTGGATGTTTTTTATTCTTTCACGCAAAAACTACCGAACAGATTTTAATGAAACTTGGCAATATTGTAGCTTAGACATCAGAATAACACATAGGGTATATTATATTGAGATATTGTGTAAATTTTCCAAGATATGACGATAAATGCGAACGAAATTGCGGGCAGCATCTAGTAATCTACATAATTGCGAAACAACACTTACGTGTAGCCACAGATAACAAAATAGTTACTAGCTATCAGCCATTTTTTTTAAATAGCACCGACCATTGTGTATTCTGCCAACGTCTTACAATTTCCCAGATAATCTACACAAGACAGCCTTTACCTACTTTCTCATTTTATTTATAGCTCCCAACAATAACACCCAAAGCCACATATTAGCTCTATTGACGTCCAAGGGATTTGCCAAAGACACTGATTTTTACGTGAGCCGACTGCCAAGCCGAAAACACAAAGAAAAAATGCTTCCTTATTTAGGGCGGGAACACATGCCACATACTAACTTATATTAATCAGACAATCGGCAGTTGGTATAGAAAGTCTTTTTATTTGAGATTTTTATTTACTTACTTATAGTTCTTCTTTATTTACTTACTTATACTTACTTATGTTCGACGCCTTACACAAACAAAACATAGACCAGGTATACATTAATCTTTTAAAAATAATATACACAAATAGCACTGCCTCCATTAAACTAGAATCTTCCGGCCCCATATTTCATATACACAAAGGCGTCAAACAGGGAGATCCATTGTCACCCAAACTTTTTACTAGCACGCTAGAAGAAGTTTTTCAAAACCTCTCAACGCAGTGGACAAATCGAGGTGTGGATATAGGTGGTAGAAGACTGACCAATCTCCGCTTTGCTGATGACATCTTCTTGTTTTCATCCTCAGCGACTGAACTGGAGCAAATGATACAAGAACTCAGCCAGGCGAGCCTTGATGTTGGACTAGAAATGAATAAGTCAAAGACCAAGTTGATGACTGACAGCACACAACGACTGGTCACAGTCGACGGCGGAAGAATGGAATATGTCCACGAGTATATCTACCTAGGCCAAATAGTCTCTTTCCAGGCGCGACAAGACAAAGAAGTTGCACGACGCACCGAAAACGCCTGGAAGAGCTATTGGTCTATGAAGGAATATCTAAAAGGCGACCTTCCTTTAACGCTCAAGCGTAAACTCGTGGACATGTGCATTCTTCCTATATTAACATACGGTGCTCAAACTTGGTCTTTGACTGAAGCACAAAGGTCTCGACTCGGGGTTTGCCAACGCGCCATGGAGCGCAGTATGCTTGGTGTAAAGCTTACTGATAAAGTAAGAAACACCATACTGCGCTCCAGGACACGTATTGCTGATGTGGTAAAGACAGCTGCCAAGCTAAAGTGGGATTGGGCCGGTCACGTCTGCCGCATGCCAAACGATCTCTGGGCAATCACAACAACCCAATGGCAACCAAACGCCAAAAGACCTCGCCGCAGACCACGGAAAAGGTGGCGAGATGAGCTGGACACCTTCACGAACGACTGGGCAGAGGCAGCACAGGATAGAGAGTCATGGAGAAGGAGGAGAGAGGCCTTTGCCCAGCAGTGGGACAACAACGGCTAGATAAGACTTATAGTGACAGGTTGCCTAGAAAGAACAAAAACACTTTTCTCTCAATTTACTCTAAAAATGACAACTATAAAACTTAATGCCCGGTTCACCATCTACAGATAAAATTTAACTGACAGATAAAGCTATGTCCACTTCATAAGAAAAAAAAATTGCAAGCCTTTGAAATGTGGTGTTGGAGGAGGATGGAACGGATTAGCTGGAAGGAAAAGAAAACAAATAAAGAGGTTCTGCAACTAGTGGGCGAGAGGAGAGGCATTTTAAAGACCATTGCTGAAAGGAGAGGAAAGTTGCTGGGTCACCTGATACGACACGACGACTTTATAAAAAACATCTTGGAAGGAAAGGTAGAAGGAAGACGAAAGAGAGGGAGATTACGAAGGACTTACATAGACCAAATAAAGGAGGGAACAGAAGTTGTGTCGTATCAGGTGCTCAAACGGACGGCAGAGAATAGAGAAGAGTGGCGCAGACTCCACCGACAAGAGCGACGCTCTTAAATTTATGATGATGACTTCATAAGACAGAGACAGGTATAATATTTGTTAGATAAAATTTACCAGTAGATGGTAAACTGATGGACGATGGGGCAGAAAGGTTCTCGTGTGGCGAATGTTGTGAAGGTGCTGCTGTGATGGCCGGTCATGTCATGCGGATCCTATGAAACTTAGCCTTTCACTTCTCTGTTTCCCATTTATTACCTTAATTTTCCTGGATATTGCGGGGTCAAATTTTTATTTATGGATAGCTCTTTTGAAATATTAATTTTATTAGGTATGTATATGTTTGTGTTTATGCCTGAGATTTGTAAAACTTAAATTGAGATGAGCAACCCTACAGAGTTTCTTGCTAGGTTCTTCTCTGGGGAGGGCTGCGCTCTTGCGAATCTAGCATTAACTTTAAAAAGTGACCCGTCCTAAGTGTTGTCAAAAAACCTACAGGATTAAATGATCATTTCATTTAATTTCATTGCGACCACGCACCGGACGACGCAGTGTGGGAAGGCCTCCAACAAGGTGGACTGACGACTTGGTTAAAGTCGCTGGAAACCGTTGGATGTGGGCAGCGCAAGACCGGTCGTTGTGGAGATCCTTGGGGGGAGGCTTTTGTCCAGCAGTGGACGTCCATAAGCTGACATGATGATGAGATGGTGAAACAGCGCCTTCATTTTATTTATTTATATTATTTATTTAAAATTGTAAGATGATAGTACATAGAGACAGAAAAAAAGAGAAGTTATACAAAAGGTACAGCATATTTCTAAAAGAAATTTCTTCCTGCAGACCCCACAGAGAGAGAACCCCACAGTACTTTCAGGCCACCCTACTAATTCTTTCTCTCTCATCAAATCACTATCAAACTCACTTAATTGTATAAATCGACTTCAAATTCATGGTAATTTTATCACTTTGTCGTACCACGTTGACAGAATTACTTAGGATTTGACGTAATAGGGTAGTTAAAACTGAAAATATAAGTCATGTATACCGGACTAGGTAAATATGTACTCACCCTAACAACCCTTAGAGGTCAGGCTCCAAGCAACGCAAGCAAAATTCTGGCAAACTCCTATCAGTGATATATACCCATCGATTACATACAAAAGTGATTTATCTAAGTCTCAACAAAGTCCCCAAATTGTATTGTATTTCCCAAAACAGATGGGTAAAATTATTCATTAGTTCGCATGTTGGATGCCAAATTGCTGAATGTGGGTCGGTTTCTGTTGACAGCTTGTCTTCGGCGCTGAGACGCTTCATATCATGTTATTTTTGTAATATTTTCTCTCTAACTTCAATTCAATTCAATAAAGATTTATTCATAGGTAACCCAAAATTACACTTCAATGCGTCAGAAATATATGTTTAATATAAAACAAAAAAATAACAAGTTAACAAAAGTAAAAGCAAATTAACTGACTGAAGCTACGCTGACTTCGGAAGGCAACTTGTTTATAAAAGGCCAATTCATAAGTACCCTAAAACGAGGTGCATGTATGAGGCGACTGATGAATGTATGAAGCGAAGGAAGTGAGTTTGGATTGTAGCTAGTAAAATTAAATGGTTCCTAACGCCCGTTATTAATAACCTATCCTGATCCGTTTTTTACCAAATCGAGATTGAAAAAACAAAACACAATTGTGTTCTTGACATGTTTTTGGTACACAAGTGACAATTGTGTTTTGTTTTTTCAATCTCGATTTGGTAAAAACGGATCAGGATAGGTTATTAATAACGGGCGTTAATTGTTAGGAGAGAGGCTTAGCAGACGTGTATGATGTAATCTTGACCCGCTTTCGTACCAAACCGCAACTGCAAGTGTGTAAGAGCCCGTTTCACCACTTAAGATAAAATTTATCTGACAGATATTTTAGGTAACCTGTCACTGTCTAAAACGTCGTGTTTTATGAAATAGACATTGGTTTATATGTCAGTTAAATTTTATCTGTAAGTGTTGAAACCTAAGAGGCTGTTTCACCGTGTACATATTTAACTGACAGATAAACCTATATCTATTTCATAAAACATGATGTTATACAGGGTGTAACAGAAAGGGTATATAAAGCCGAAACACAGCGATAGTCCTCATGAAACTGAACAACTTTCCCCAAGGAACATGGGTCGTAACTCGAAAAAAATTTTTGGATCGCCCATACTTACTCGATCAGCTGATCGGACATTTTGTATGAGGAGGCGAATTTTTTTTTTCGAGTTACTACCCATATTCCTTAGAAAAAGTTGTTGAGTTTCATGAGGACTATCGCTGTGTTTCGGCTTTATATACCCTTTCTGTTACACCCTGTATACAGAGACAGGTATAAAATATCTGTCAAATAAATTTTATTGAAAGATGGTGATACAGGCCCTTATGTCGTACATAAAACCATTCCATCAGTCACATTAACGCTGAAACTCAGCTTTCAACAAGTCTTCAACCTAATTGCTGAGTTACGTGTTACATGTCTGAAACTCTTGCCTGATTACAACTCGTGAGTTAGATGATTGAAGTGGTTGAGTGGAAATGTTTCATCATGATACCAGTTCTATCAGCCTTGTACTTTGGGTTTCAATATCGATTCTCTTGTCATGACGTCATGTAAAATTTAGTATATCCTACTAATATTAAAAATATCAATGTTTGTGTGGACCGGTAACCTGGCCTCAAAGTCTGCTAATTTAAAATAGCCTCGTTTGTGTGTCGGCAGAGTGTTAACAGCATTTTTGTCATAATTGATATTCTGCTAAACAATGGCTTACACTGATTGTTACCAAGTGTGTCAAAAATGACTTTGAAACTCTCACTGACACTTCTTCTGACGTCGTGTCGTGTCGTATCGTTTTACGACGCACGACGTTGTGTCGCGTCGTCGCCGTGTCGTGAATTTATGTTTTGGCCCTTACACGCACGCGTGGGTTAGCGATACGTGTGACAAGTTTGATTCTAAATATTTGTATGGCGAAGATAGTCATATTGCGTTGCTTACATGGGTCCATTTCCACCTTAGATTCACAATTCACCTGAGAGCTTTCGAACTAGCATTATACACTCTGTTGAAGGAGGTTTTATATGTTTCTTGTGGTCAGCCTCGTTGGCAGTTTGTTGTCTTCATGGTGGTTGATATTTTGAATGTGTTCTAGAATATGATTGCAGTGACAGCTGATGATAGCACTTTTTTTATTATTGCCTCAAATGTTTTCAGTGCATACAGAACTCGTAATATAGAAAGATGGACTGATACTAGTTCCCGTGTTTTATTCAGTAGACTTAGCATATGACGTAAACACACTCACTCTCTCCACATTTTCAAAAGGAAAGTTAAAGAGCACTATCTTCCCTTATCATAGACAATACAATATATATTTATATAAATTATAATATTTATGTATGTGTACTTATAGAATATATATATTTGTAGGTTTATACTTATATATTTATTGTTTATTGTAGTGACTATCCTGCCTTCATGCTATCACTTCTCTCTCTGTGCGGTCTGCAGGAAGAAATTTCTTTAAGAAATATGCTGTACTTTTTGTATAACTTCTCTTTTTTTCTGTCTCTTTGTACTATCATCTTACAATAAACTGTTAAATAAATACTTAAATAAATACATACTTATCCACATATCTGTCACGCCTCCCACAACTCTCTATCTCTCTTTGTAGCTTTACATCAACTAACACATCCCCTACTGAAATAAACACCTTATTAATTAAACAATAAAGTACACAATTTAACGGTTAATTTAAATTGACAAACAAGCGGCTAGTACAGTTATTTGCATTGTAATTACCCGACCAACTATTCATCACTATGTCAACGAACTTTGGGCTCTATTAAAATATTCATAGGGTATTATTTTGTTAATTAGGTTTTTGGTGCTAGACTTATAGAGTGGGACAATGTATTTTAATTATGTTTCCGAGTATATTAATGTTGGCAGTAGTTGTAATGTCATTTATAATGTGAAAGTTACTTTTTTTACCCGAATCAAAGGGCATGATGACTAAAAAAAATTTTACACACATAGATTATTTCAAAATATTTTTTTTACGTATTTTTTTTTTCTCTTAAACTAAAAATGACAAAGATACACTGGGTTAAAGTTGCTCGTGACGTCACTCCTCATTAGGATTTTTATGTAGGAGTGACGTCAATACCATCCACTCCGTAACTTAGATGGTCTGTATCTTTGTATTTATTTGTTTATTTGATCAGGTAAAAAATGTGTTTCGAATATTTTTTAATAGCCTAAAAGACGGACTAATTACTTTTTTAATTTTTGAATATACTCATCATCCCTATTGTTTGCAATTTTAGAAAGCCCTGGCTGATTTCATCATTCATTTGGTGTGCCATTTCCACTTACATCTCTATGTCACAAAATCCCCAATGTTAGTTCCTATTGAAAAAAATCGATTGTCTGTAAAGTCGGTTTACTGACGATAGGTTGAACGTGACAACGTCATTCATGCTGCCGAACGCGGCCGATTGTGCCTCTTTGTCGCCCGATCCGCGCTCTCGCTTGCACTTCAAGCCTTAAATGGAACGCCTCAGAGCGAGGTAACGCCGCATGAGTCATGTTTTTTCGTGCGTGCAGCCGGCTCCATCGAATTATAAGACGTTGTCACGTCAAAAAGCCCTAAATTTAAAAAGAGTATTATTTTAAACAACGACTACCTGCTTAATTGTCATTATATACCTTTTGGTACCTACTCTTGAACATAACGATTGGAACTATCTGTTGTTATGTAATTGTATGAATATCTTAATAAATAAATACCTAAAAGAGTACGTACAAAAAAACCATTGAGCACATTGTATTCTAGAATAAGTTCACTATGTATTTTTCACTTTACTTTCAGTGCAATAAAGTATATATTCATCTAAAACAAAATAACAATCATAACAAACGATATAATTCGGAAACACTGGGTTCGTTTCGTACTCATTCAGATTCAAAGATCTCATTTCGAATGTATCTGAATAATGAATATTTTGGACGCGATAAATAATTTATGATATCATAAAATTAATTTTGATGCTTCTTGTAAATAGGAGTTTCTTGAGAATGAATCTTTCTTGACTGGCAGACAAAATTAAGTCAACTTTTTGTCTTATTTTCGAATGTTTAGCAGCATGAAATCAGGACTGTATTTATAGATGTATTGTAGTTCAAAATGTCCGAATATAGGTAATATAAAAGATTCAGAAGACTATATAGGGTGTTTCAGAAAGGGGGTATAATGCCGAAAAACAGCGATAGTCCGCATGAAACTGAACAACTTTCCCCAAGGAACATGAACAACAAAAAAAATTTTGGATCACCCATATAATACTCGATCAGCTGATCGGACATTTTGTGTTTCATGAGGACTATCGCTATTTTTCGGCATTATACCACCTTTCTGTTACACTCTGTATATTTCATAATTATTTTTGTTTCTCATAATCATAATATGTGAATGTGACTTTAAAAATATATTAAGGCGCGGTTTATACTGAAATGGCGTGGCGGAGGCGCGTGGCGGAGGCGCGTGGCGGAGGCGCGTGGCGGAGGCGCGTGGCGGCTGGTTTAACTTCGATATGAAAAACGCAAACTGCGGTTAGTGATTTCACCGCGGGTTTGTCATGGTCCCATATTCAAAGCGCAGCTGTACTTGTGTAGACACCCTTAGTTTAGCGTGGCTTAGCTTACGTCGATAATTGAACGATTGAGGTTAGCTGACACATTATTCAAGACCGTAAATCAAAACAATGATAGAAAACAAATAAATAAACTACACATATACAAATGGCAACCCAGAATTGATGATAAAGCATTAAATAACAATAATACCAGTGATTCGGTGATAATTTATCCTAAACAAACATCCTGTATCAATGCAATCAACCCTTTTCCTCCTTCATTAGGAACATGCTATATCATAGCCACTTGATGATACTTTACGGGAGTTAGCTTAAGCGAAAAAGTTTCTTGGAGCGCTTGAGTGGATTGAGGATTTCTAGATCATAGACATAGACATATTTATTTCTTACAAACACAGTACAACATACAACACAAAGTTAACAGTTCACAATTACATTTTAAAACGACACACAGAATTATAAAACAAAAAAAGATCTAAAATAACAGAAACAAAGAAAACAGCATTAACGAAAATGCAACAGTTTTATTTTATGTAAGGCAATGATATTTTATAGGTATTGATATGTTACCTTCATAGTAATTGATATTTTAAATATGTGCCGAAAAATGATTAAAATGACAGCTGATGACGGCACTTCAATATGCTTCAAAACTAATCTATGTCTCGCATCCTTATCGCTCTCGCGTCAAAGTCAAAGTCAAGTCAAAATATATTTATTTCATAGGCACAAAAAATGCTCTTGAAACCGTTACATTACTTATTATAATATACTTTTTTTAAGCTAGTGCTAGATTCGCAAAGCGCAGTTTCCCCCAGAGAAGAACCTAGCAAGAAACTCTGTGGGGTTGCTCTTTTCAAATAAAGTTTTACAATTCTTACAGTTTACATATTTACATTATAACAATTATTGACTCTAAATGAATCTTTGATCCTGCAGCATTCAAACAAACCACAAGATGTAAATAGATAGCTAAAAAGTAAAGCTCTTAGCTAGGTTGAAGCCGCATAACATGACCAGCCGCCACAGCAGCACCTTCACACAGGCCTCAACGCATGTGCCAGCCATCAACCCCTTCCACATATTTTAGGGAAGTAGGAGACCCGACACACAGCGCCACCGCTGCAGCGGCGCAAGCGAGCATGACATGTTACACTATTGAACCCGATGATTAGCTTAATTAAGCGCTGCAGTATCAAAAATAACATTACAAAACAACATTTAACAAATCAACAACTTTTAAGAATGATAACAAAACAATACAAACAATACTTAAACAATACACGAGCAAAATATTTAAACAAAGTAATAAACACAGCAACATTGACAATCAAACAAATTTTGCAGTTATTAGCTATTCCTGTGGAGCTGGTCAGTACGCCCCACACTCCATGCAAGGTGGTCATTTAAATATTCATCTAAATCACCGTCAAAATCAATCGCTCTTTCTCTCTTGTTGTTGTCATAATTAGGTCAATTTACAGTCTTCAAAATAGGTGCGCATATAACATATCTGCACCTAGTTTAATATAATATCATTGATGTAAGGTGTATGTTGTAGTGCGATGCAAGGGTAGCTACATCTCAGCATATTATTATCATATTGTGCTTAACGGCCGTTCCCAATATTCTATTTATCTCTGGTTTTGCCCTAATAATGGGGAGACAGAAATAGTTATCTGACCTATTTCACCATCTACAGATAAAATTTATCTGACAGATAAACCTATGTCTATTCCATAAAAAATTATATTTTAGACAGTGACAGATATAAAATATCAGGTGGTGGAACAGGCCCTTAGAGTTTTTCGTCCCTATAAATAAACCTACCGCTGTCAAAAAGTCTATAGCATTCATCTGAAGGATAAATCAGAAGTGACAGCTACGTGTTATGTTTATGTCAGACAGTTATCTGTCTTTGAATATTGGAAACGGCCGTAAAAGTATTTAAGTAATTTTTTTACAAAAACAATACACAAAAAGTACAAAATAATCTAATGCACACGAAGACGTGATTTAGAATAGAATATAATAGTCTTTATTGTATAGATTAAAGGTTACATTATGCAGTTTACATAGCATTATTAAAAATAGTCTCACTTTTACGTATAATCTTACCTTTACAGGCGTATACAATTTACAATATACCTATTAGAATTATTTAAGGGTAGATAGTACGAATTAACTTAAAATAGTAATTTATAAATTATTATTTTAATTTAATTCTAACCGTTTTGACTGCTAATAACAAGTACCACTTAAACTTACGTGTACTTAAAACTGAACCGAATCAAAATGTTTTTGGTGTTAAAATTTAACACAACATTGAGTAGGTACTATCTGCGCTCCAATAAACATGACTATAATACGACCAATTATAGGAGAGGTAAAATTAAGTAGAAAACTCAGTCGGGAATTGACCAATATAATTTACCTTCTTACCTTTCCTCAAGGTTTCGTCCTTGGACTTACTCCGAATTATTTATTGAAAACATCTTATTTTCAACGACCTTGTTATTTGTTAAGGTTAGACGGGATAATTCTTTTTTTTTTTTCTTTTACTTTTAAAACACTTTTTTTTTCTTAGAAGACTTATGGGCTAAAACAGCTACCCAATGGCTATCAACTGCCAGACGGCGTCGCGGCAGACTACGGGAAAGTTGTTCAGTTTCATAGGGACTCGCTGTATTTCGGTTTTATACCCCCTTTCTGTGACACCCTGTACGTATAGTATAGGTAACCTCTAAAAAACATCCCAAAACCAAAATTCTTGTTTACTGTCACACAAAGGTCGTAGTTCTAGACATTTTCGTAAATCAAAGGATTAGCATACTGTATTAGGTTGTCTGAGTATTGTATAATATTCTCTTGTCTTGTCTCGTCACGTTCTTGTACTAACATCGGGATGTATCTTCATTTAGTATTTTGTTGTTATATGATTCTGGATAAGAGAATAGGCATGATGACTAAAAAAATGTTTTTTTAGTCCATCACATAGATTATTTTAAAATATTCGACACGTATTTTTTCTTTTTTCTCTTAAACTAAAAACGACAAAGAAACAATGGGTTAAAGTTGCTCGTAATGTCACGCCTAAGTACGATTTTTACCTAGGGGTGACGTCAATACCCCCCACTCCATAACTTTGATGCTCTGTATCATTGTATTTATTTATATGTATTTAATCAGGTAAAAAATGTGTTCAAATATTTTTAATAGCCTAAAAGACGGACTAATTATTTTTTGAATTTTTGAATGTAGTCATCATCCCTATTAGGGCGTATTTGTGGTTGTGATTCGGCGTGTCAAGCGTAGAAGACTAAATATTCAAAAAACCGGCAAAGTGCGAGTCGGACTTGCGCAGGAAGGGTTCTGTGCGATTCACTATTAATATCGATTAATTATCATTATTATTATATTTTTCGTATTTGTTGTTATAGCTGCAACTTTAATAGGTACTTACATCATATGTGAAAATTTAAACTCCCTAGCTATAATGTTTCATGAGATACAGCCTGGTGACAGATGGACGGACGGACATACGGACAGCCGAGCCTTAGTAATAGGGACCCGTTTTTACCCTTTAGGTACGGAATCCTAAAAGCGGTTCATCAAAATTATTCACGCACAGTTTTGGCAGGTCGAACTTGTCAAAAGAAATAGACTTTTATTAGGGGATAGATATTCATACTTATCGGATCTCGTTTTATGCCGGTGTTCATACAAAAAAGATTTTTCTTTTGAAAACCAGATCCAAATGGAAACGCTGTGTAACACTTTTTAATATAAACAGGTACAGACTATAAAGTATAATAAAGAAAATGTCTAAAACCATCCTTTAACCCCTTTAATCTCTCTTCTCTCGTTTTATTTCACATTTTATTACGAAATACTGCTCAGTTGTGAGTAAAGCACTTAAGTTGTACATTTAGTTTCTGCAAATGACAATGTTTCAAGGAGTTTCTGTTTTGTAACAGTAATTAAACTTTAATGCTATCTACACACCAAAGCCGCCGGCATGCCGCCGGGCTAGGCGGCTTTACGTCATACGAATGGCAGCTGTCAAAAAGCCGGCGGTATGCCGGCGGCTTTGGTGTGTAGATAGCATAAAAGACTACTGTAATAATATTATGGTATAAAAAGTTTTTTGTTAAGATAAATTAATAATATGTAATAAGTACCTACTTAAATAAAAAGTTAAAGATTTTTCAATTAAAGTAGGAAGGTAGGTACTTTAAATATGATCAAACACTGAAAATAATATTTCTACGATATTTGTCAATAAAATCGATTACTAATTGGAATATTCTTTATTTAAGTACAAATAATTAATTCTTATTCATAAATGCATATATTTAAGTTCATAAAACGCATCAAAAATATTAAAAAGCGAGCGACATATTCGCACGAATAAAAAAAATCATAACTCACTTCAAAAAATTCTCAATTCATAAAAAGAACAAATGAAGATCACAAACCATCTCATAATGAAGTGAAAAATTTTAAAAAAGGAAAAGAAAATGACTGGCCATCGAGAAAAGCCTCATTCAAACGCCATGAAAGGCGGGAAGGCGACAAAATTTAAATTCGGGTGGAGTTCTGCATAATGCCGCATTGCGTAGTATAGGAGCTGTTACTGTGAAAACGTGGCAAAATACATTACGGGATATCTCTCCCAGGGGCACGGTATTGCCCTCAACACTATTGGCTCTTAAATTATTACAGACTTTGTTAGTCTGCGGCCGCTTTGTTCTGTTATAGTGTTCTGATTCTATCTTTGTTCTGCGCTAATTAGTTTCTAACTGACTTTTGCTCGTTTTGCGTTGCGTAAAGGTCAATTAAACTAAAGGCCAAAACACAACGGATGCGTATGCGTTGCGTATGCGTAGACGTATGCGTACCTCTGAGTTGTAATGTGTGGAACTGTCACCGCTTGCGTAACGTAGACGTACATGTCGACGTGACGCGTAGCCCGGTGTCACATCGGGTTACACGCGCGTGGCTACGCCGTGCTTACGTCTACGTTACGCATACGCATCCGGTGTGTTTCAGCCTTTATGCTCTATTACACCTATAGCTGTCACTGTCATTTTCAAAAATTAGAAAAGGATGTAACGATGTTTAATGGATTATTAACTTAATGACCCTTTTCATGCAACTGTTGGTTAGTTGGTTGAGAGAAAGAAAAAATGTTCGTAACGCGATGACAATAGATTTTACCTAATCCATCATCTATGGTGAAATGGAATAGACGACGTCGATGAACGATCAATCGTACAGCCCTTTACTTACATACATACATATCCGTCACGCCTCTCTCCCATTGAGATAGGCAGAGGCCACTTCCTTCCACTAGCTACGATTTAAACATCCACATTCATCAATCGCCTCATACATGCTCGTCGGTTTAGGGTACTCCTTACTTGGCCTTGACAAAGAGTCTTTGTGCTATATTAAAAGTATTTCCTATTTACTCACAACTTGTTTCTATGCGTTTTTGCAAATCTTGTATGTAGGTATATATAAGTATATATATTTTATTTTTTTGCTGTTAATTAATTAATAATTTTAATACATTAGTTTATTTATAGCATTAGTTTAAGATGATTGTAAATATAAATACAACAATATGGCAATTATGACGTGTAGGTGCGTGTATGTTTATGTTACTACACACATAATCAATGCATAAGTGCTTTGTCAATACTATATTATATTTGTGAAAACCTGTAATTGGCTCCTTTGTTAATTTATAATTTTCTATTCTGTATATTGAAGCTGTTGGTTTTCCAATAAATAAATAAATAAATTTGAAATATAAATTTTTAATAGAAGTTTTTACTATAGCAATGCTTAAAATAGTAATATTTGAAACACAAAACCTCATTTGAAACTTAAATAACGCTTACAGCTCCCGTTTCATAGCTAATTCATTTTAACACTAAATAATATAATTATAACTGCCAACAGGACATTACGGGAAATTAATTTCACAATTTTCAGCATTGAACGTCCTCGAATGTAAATTGTAAATTGAAAATGGTGTTTGCATAAATATAGCTCACTATTTCATGGTGAAACATGTAGATTATTCCGAATACGATGGCACAAATAGCTCATTATAAAAAAAAAACTGTCAGGATTTAAACAAGTTTTAATTCAGATCAATGATATACATACCTACATATCTGACACGCTTCTTTCCCAACTCGGAAGGAAGAGACCCCTTGCTACAATCCAAACAGACTTTTTTCGCAAAAATCAATAAAAATCAATAAAAACTATTTTAGAATTCATTTGAAAACATAAATGACTAAACTACCTTTTTTATATCTAACTTAAAACCTAACGTGGTGACTGATTAATGTGGATAACCTACGGTATTTTCGCAATTTCATAAGAATAAACATCAAACTGCTATCGCGCCACAACTACTATGCGTCATGTAATCGTAAAAAAACTGACAACAGTCTACGTTATAAAAAATAAAACTTTAGAAAATTAAATTAGAAAAGACACAAAGTAGTTTCAAGTCTTAAAGCAAGACAGGCAAAGTTGCCTTTTATTTCCGTTTTACTTCAAGTGACGGGAGTAAAAAAGCTGAAACGATTTCGGGCGAATTTTTAAATCGTAAAAGAAATCTTTTCCTTTTAAACACAGAGGGGGAAGCTCTAGAGGTGTCACTCAACGAGAAAAGTACCGGCACGCGCAATGTACTTTAAGTATCGTAGCGAAGGTATTTAAACGTAGAAATACATAGAAAGACTTATGTTGGAAAGGAACGGTTTAAGCATGAATGAGCTGAGAATTGTATTATTCTTTCACATCCCAGAAAAAAAAGAACAATAGAAAATCTATTGTGTCTGGGTTTATAACGGGTCAGTGGGATGTGAGAGGTTAACTTGAGTCAGCACGAGAGAGTGTAAGACGTGTAAAGTAAGAAAAGAGAAGTGAAAGGGAAAGATAAAAGATGATTAATAGATGACGGATGAATAGAACTGTTAAAAATGTCAAATTAATAAAAAAAAAGGTAAATCAAAACTTTATATCAACAATTTCCAATCTTCCCGTCAAGTCAACATTCATAGTTTTAAGAGCATAGCTCTTGTCGTCGCCATCTTTACCTTTCTTCTGCCAACTTATTGTTACATCACGCTCGACACCAAAAGTCACGATGGATAAGGAGTGAGGTTTGGAACACAAATGGCTAGATAAGAGAAACTATACCTCTACTACAATTTAATCTATGAATTTAAACGAGCTAGTAAAGTTTCACGAGTCAGCCCTTCTGAAATAATGCAACGTTCGAAATCTCGCCGGCGCCGATTGAAAACCGCCATTTGTAAAAATGTGTTCTTTTTTCAATAAAATTGCCAGTAGTAAAATTTAAATAGGAGTCGAAATGGAATGGAAATTCTTTTGGGTTTCTTAAGATTGTTGTTATTTTTAAAAGAAGACTTTTTTTTTGCAAATAAAAGTTGCTTGAATTGAGGCGAATGATATACATCAGTATTTCGATTATCTATTTATATGTGGATGAAGCGAAAGAAGTGTGTTTGGGTTGTAGCAAGTGGAGGGAAGTAGTCTCTACCTACGCCGATAGAAAACATGTGGGACAGATAGTTGTGTGTTTGTATGTATGTATGATAGTTGCTTGTAAAGTACTTATACGTTAGGCGCTGTTTCCACGAGCGAGAGAATCGCGACGATATTATCGCCGTGTGGAGACGGCTCCACAGAGAGTGTATAATACGTGGCACGAAGATAATATCGCCGATAACGATAATGTTTCTCTTGCTCGTGGAGACAGCGCCTTAGTAGTTTAGCTTGGGATTGCATTTATTAAGGGCTTTCCAGTGATATGAGGCGGCCATCAGACAGGAATGGCGGCGTATTGTTAGGCGAGCCACTAACAGCTGAAATGACGACCACGCCCACTCTGCCAATAGTGCAACAACTAAAAAGAAGTGATATGCAAAAACTACGAGGATTCATAACTAATAACAAACTACAATATTTATATCCATGCTCTAAAGTGTATAGAAAATTTTACAACAACTTTTCCCAAAAAACAGAGCTCTATATCGATTTCTTTAAATCTTAGCATCTAAAATTATCCTTTTATACGTAGGTTAACCCTCAAAATTATGACATAAATTTTTCACCCCCAAAATTTTCACTAAGCCAACATAACCCAGCAGATTTGCAAAGCCGAAGTGAGCTTAATTTAAAATCTTTTAAAGGTTTTACCGGATATTTCCGGATTGTACGCCGTGATTAATTGTTCCTTTTTCTTTGACGACTTTTTAAATAGAACCTCTTCGGAACTTACAGATCGAAATCGTTTATTAATTGAAATTCAGTATGGTAAGTAAATCTTTTGTAATTATAAGATCCTTGGAGCGACAAAATTAAGATGGGTCACTTGTTCTTGGAATTTTAAGTTCAATTTGCTCCCTTAAGTGGAAATGATTTTGGTTAGGTGTTTAAGTAGCTACTTTAAATAGGTAATAGAATTTAATGCTTTTGGAAGTCCTAAGTCCTAAGTGTTGTCAAAACCTACAGGATTAAATGATTTTTCATTTCATTTCATTTCAGATACGTATTGTATATGAGTGAAAAATATTTATTTATTTGTATTTACCCAAGCAGCTAACGCATAAAACTCTTAGGACGTTTCTTAAGATGTAAACAGTCTTAAAAACGAATACATCTTTACAAAAGCAAAAGGCTATAAAAAGTACTCTAACAAGGAGCCAATAAAGCCTAAACGCAGCAAAAAGGGCCCCCCATAAACTACATAAACGGAGCATATTTTACTACCCACTACATTAAATCTTATCGCGAAAACGCAATAAAATTAATGAAAGCCACTGCCTCATTAGCTTTCTGAATCCGTACCAGAACCAACCCCATATTCTGATATTTGGATCCTGTCCAAGCGGGACACTTTTTGTCCCCCTTTTGTCCCGCGTTTGTCCCGCATTCGTCCCGTTCTCGCGTTGATGGACAATTTGTAAGACTTACATCGTATTTTATCTAAAATATGTTTACGATAGGAATTTGTTATAATAATGCAATGGAAGCATCTTAATGTGTACCAACTTATATAGTTTTGAGTTACTATACTACACCATAGTTTTACCTAGGAAAAAGTGAAAAAAAATTAAGCTCCATGAATAAATACAAATCATACTGTTATGTACATACTCATTGATTGCCGATTAAATTATTTTTACCTATAGCTCAGGCCTCTTTCACATCGGGTTAGCAGAGACCACTTCCATCCACTTCCTTACAATCCAAAAACACTTCCTTCGCTTCATCCACATTCATCAGTTGCCTTACACATATGTCGTTGAAGCTTTAAAACCACATTTTGGTTACACTTTGTATATCTTGTAAATCGCACATCAATGTTTTCGCATCCGGTTTTCGTGTGGGCAAAATATTATTTTATTACGCCGACATGGGTGGTTATTGTTTCAGCTTTTTGTTTAGCAAATAACAATGTAGGCTGGAATTAATGCAGCGTACAATGACTTTCCTTGTGTGTGATTTGGCTTGTGTTTTCCCGATTACCGACTGCGAAGTATTGGGGTTTTCTTTATTATATATTGGGTTATGTAAAAGCAAAGCTGGTTGAAGTATTTTTTATATATTTGTATACAACATAAGTATAATACTGTCGGTGGTGTGCTCACATACCCCCACTGTAGCAAAATATTTTCTAAAAAGATCGGCTATATCAGCCACATGAGAGCACACCAACGACAGCAGAGTTCGGCGTAAACGGTCGCCGTGACCGAAATCGGTCGGAATGAATCATCATCATTATATTTGTGATTATTAAAGGCGTGTATCCATTGGCGAGCTGTAACTGTAACCAAACAGATACAGTAACGAGGTTCTAGTGCGTAGTAACGAGCCGCTCGTGTCGTGTTTTTCGTAGGCTCATGAACCAAATAAACTATGTTTTTTTTTTTGTTACAGTGCACGCAATGATTACAGTTACAGATCGCCAATGAATACGCGCCTTAACCTTTTACATCCCACTGACCCATTATAAATCCAGACACAATAGATTTTCTATTGTTCTTTTTTTTCTGAGTATGAAAGATTAAACAAAAGAGACATAAGTAGTTAATCAATCGTTATTTTCAAGGAAACTACATTTTGGCTTTATTATTCGCAATAATTCATTATAATATTTTTAAAAATTCCTTTTCTTGTTTATTTATATCTAGATGTAATAAAAACATTCCAATAAAGACTCAAAGATCTTTTCTCGATTTCCGCATGAAATTGCCGCTCGACTCAATTCAAAAAGGAAAAAATATATACCTATCTGTGTATTTAATAAAAGCATGCTTCACCGGTTCCACTCTAAATATAAAAAAGAAATCTTTTCCTCGTGCACGAGCTAATTCTTCAAATATTTCCTGTGAATGTATGGAATGGATTCCGTGTGTCCTGAATACGCAATGCTGGGATGAGTGATCCATTTCGATGGCACTCCCGGCTGAGTCTTAGTATCTCTACCATAGCTGTATAGTTAAAAAGGTAGTAGTTTTTGAAAAAATAGCGTTAAGACTTATAAATATACCCAATTTACCAAAATAAATTATTTTTGAATCTATTTCCTCAAATAACTACATCAACCCTCCTTAAACAACCTTGAGCAAAATGATTTAGTTTTTTAGTTATTCGTCATCTCGCACACAAAACACGAAGGTGGCACCTGGGTGCGAGTTTTTTGGGTGCAAGATGTCGAATAACTTTTATTAAAAGCAGGACACTGTCTAGGATCATACTACGTATATTTATCAGAGCATTTTTTACATACTAAGAGCGTTTTCAGACTATACGCTCGGTCTTTGAAGCGCGTGTACGCGCGTCTTTTGTTCGTAATGGTATCTAAACACCAAAGCCGCCGGCTTTTTTGACAGCTGCCATTCGTATGACGTAAAGCCGCCGATCTAGCCCGGCGGCATGACGGCGGCTTTGGTGTGTAGATAGCATAACAGTGTTGACGCGCGAATACGCTTAAAACGCTAGTCTGAAAAAGCTCTTAGACAAAACTCCCTATCTTGTGGTAAAGATACAAGTCTCAAAATACATTCAGAAACGTCTAGTCTGTTCCAGATTTATTGTTAACGTCTCAAACTCTCTTGTGGGACTAAAAGATGTATGTTAGACATGACAAAGGTTACCTAGAATTTCAGATTTTATTCAGTTGTCTAGATTTTATGAATAAGTTTATTTGTTGGTGCATGATCGTGGGTATTATAATAATCTTTCTTTTTATTACCATGTCATGTTAATTTTTAAACCAATAGGCATGATGACTAAAAAAATGTTTTAGTCCATCACATACATTATTTTTAAATATTCGACACGTATTTTTTCTTTTTTCTCTTTAACTAAAAATGACACAGCTACACTGGGTTACTCATGACGTCTCGCCTTAGTACGATTTTTACATAGGAGTGACGTCAATACCCCCGTAACTTTGATTCTCTGTATCTTTGTATTTATTTACGTATTTGATCAGGTAAAAAACGTGATTCAAATATTTTTAATAGCCTAAAAGACGGACTAATTATTTTTTGAATTTTCGAATGTAGTCATCCTCATTAAAATACTTATAACTTATTGTCAATTTCTATTAAGACTTTAGACAGTCTTAATAGAAGGTGCGTACAGACCATGTAACATAACATGTTATTTAACATTGTTATGTTTTACATAATGTGGACACTGAATGTTATAAAACATGGTATAGTAACATGTTATTGATATGTACAACAATGTTATATAACTTTGATCGCATGGATTGTACTGAAGAACGACAAACGACAACGGTTATATAACGTTGTTATATTGCATTGTTATCCTAATGTGTACAGTATTATTTTATGTTGCAATGTTGAATAACAAGGTTACATAGTGTGGACGTGTTATAAAACACAAGTTAAATAACATGTTACATGGTCTGTACGCACCTTTAGCATACGTACATACGGCGATTGTACCTATCGCTTCGTTGCTCAATATGAACCCGTTACGATTCTCTTGCTCGTCGAGACAGCCTTTTAGGTATTGTTTACGCTCGAAAAACTTAAGACAGAATAGGTAGTTCTAGTTAATAGGTAACTAGACTTTCAAACTACGACTAATAAACATAAAAACTTTAGTTAGTTATCTTAGTTAGTCGACTTTATCAATAAGCCTATAGAAATGTAGTAATAAATAATGTTTAAGTAAGTAAATATTAATTCCCAAACCTATTATAATGGTACTCTTCTATGGTGAATACACGCAAATTTTAAATTTTCACTCCGAACTCCAATTTAATTAAATCAGCTCCTATTAATACTTGTTATACAGTCTTAAGGCCTCTATAGGTGTTTTTTAAATAAATAACTTTGTATGAGCGAGTAGAGAGACGACCGAAACCCCCTTTTTCTACTTTTAGACAATAAAAACCCTATAAAATATTAAAATATAGGCTGCCCGCGACTTCAAATGCATTTATCTTCAAATAACATAGCCTGTATGTTATTCTGATATACAAGCTACAATATTGCCAAATTTCATCAAAATCTATTCAGTAGTTTTTGCGTGAAAGAGTAACAAGCATCTATCCTTCCATCCATGGGCACGAGTATTGACATTTATAATATTAGTAGGAAGAAGGATCATCACTGGAGAAATCCATCGGCACAAACATTGACATTTATTACATTAAGTAGCATTTTATAAACAAATATTAATCTTTTCTTTACAGATAGAAAAACTGGCCAGATGAACTCTATGGCGCCTGATTCCCGGGGCTGATAAGATGTCGCGGGCTGCAGTGCTGGTGTTCTGCTCGCTGCTTACCACCACGCTATGTGTCATCGCACCGCAGATACCAGGTACACTTTACTACTTATTTATTTAATAGTATGGTGTCTACACACCCAAGCCGCCGGGCCAGACCGGCGCCATTCATTTGTTCAAAAATGTTTGAAAATGTGGCCACCGGCCTCGCTATAAGACCCGTAAGACGAAACACCATACAAAGATATGTGCACACAAACTGAAAAAGAGAATTATTTATTAAAGAAACTATGTTACATTGAGATTTAATTTTGTCATTATATTAGTCTGCGATCTCAACACACTTTTTCGCTTCATCCAAATTCATCAGTCTCGTCATGGAGTAAAAAATACATTATCTAGCGTTTCCCCGAGGTATATTTACCAAAACAATGGCTGTCAGTCTAATTCTCTGCCCAAAAAAATTAAGTAGATTACTCTTGGAACACCAATTTGTCATCCTGATACCTTACCCAAATTGTATCATATAAAAATGTTGAAGCCAAACAAGATAATGTTTTGATAACCCGAAACCACAAATTCACCTTAACTTCACATTTAACCCCAGCGTGCTACATTTGACGGACCCTAACAAGCAACGCTATATTCTAATATACACCTTGTACTAAGGTTTGTAAACAACATTTCCTGTTAACCAAGCCAATTTCACCTGTGTGCACGTGTACTAACGAACGCAGGTTCTGCTCATGGGTATTTTAATTACGGAGTTCTGAGAAAGAAGAGCCTTATGACTGGGCATAGTTCAAAGCATGTGAAACTTGTAAGCTAATGCTGTCTACACACCAAAGCCGCTGGCATGCCGCCGGCTTTTTGACAGCTGCCATTCGCATGACGAAAAGCTGCCGGCCTAGCCCGGCGGTATGCCGGCGGCTTTGGTGTGTAGATAGCATAAATGGTACGAGTATATTTAGTTTACTTAATTTTCAAGTTTTTGTAGAGGCCTATCCTCAGCAGTGGGCAGCTAAGGGCTGAAATGATGATAGTTTGATATTGAGTATTGTTTTTTTTTAGAAGTAAAACATAATAGTTAACTTTAATAAATAAAATATAACTCCTAAACTAAATTAAATTATTGAATAATAGTACATATTCAGAAAATATCATCGAGAAAGAAAAAATTTTTGTTTGCTTTTGCCATTTTGGCTGGCAAAGGGGTTACATTAACAGCTCTGCTGAATCTGACACACGAAAAATTGGAGCAAGATCTTTCATACATAGGTACATTACCTACATATCTGTCAAGCCTCTCTTCCATGGGACTAGACAGAGACCACTTCCCTCCAATTGCTACGATCCAAGAACACCTCTTTCACTTCATCCATATTCCTCAGTCGCCTCAAGCTCTTTGAAAGGCTAAAATATCCCTTTCTGATATCCGACTAAAATATCACTACCAAAGACATAATTATTTCGAAACTATTGTTTATCCCCAACTATTATTAATCTCACAAAGAGAATTGAGAAGGTATCCTGCCCTACATACCTCATTTCTGCAAACAATATTAACGAAGTCAATGTCAAAGGTTTGTCGTAAATGAGGTCGTAAACATGTTTTTCTGCTTTGTTTATCTGCATCCTTTGTTTAGCATTGATAGGTTACCTATACTGGGTGTAATAGAAAGGGGGTAAAAGCCGAAACACACCGATAGTCCTCATGAAACTGAACAACTCTCCCCAAGGAACATGGGTCGTAACTCGAAAAAAAAATTCGCCTCCCCATACAAAATGCCCGATTAGCTGATCGATTATGAGCGATCCAAAATTTTTTTTTTTGGGTTACGACCCATGTTCCTTGGGAAAAGTTGTTGAATTTCAAGAGGACTATCGCTGTGTTTCAGCATTATAACCCGTTTTTGTTACACCCTGTATTGTCCTAAAGCTAGAACTTTTATCTCTCTATAATTTATGGTTTCATAAAGTGATGTCCATGATTCGTTACATAAGTGCCAAGGGTCCGCAAGTGTTCAAGTGTTAGTAAACTATCTAAAAGTCTTTTGCAATATAAAACCGACAGCTTATTATAGTGTTTATCTTATTGTTCTGAAATCTAAGCTCATCTTTACGTAGCAGTCTATGTTTATTACTGCTGGACAAAGGCTTCAAACCTCTTTCTCCACCATTCTCGATTCTAAGCCACCTCTGCCCAGCTATTCTCTTTACTCCTCAAAATATTCTTTGAAAATGGTCCGTCGAAATTTTTAATTTCGTTAGAGGTCTATAACAGCAACTTTCTAAGAAATCATGCTTTAGGTATCACATGACACTGAATGACATTTTATGTTTAGCAAATATTTTAAACATTTCTGAAGTGACCTATTTTTTTTATTCGACTAATTGCTATGAGCGCTTCGAGATCAGTATACAAAAACACTCGCAACCAACATACATTAACATTCCGACATCATCACTAGAGTAAATAATCAGAATCGCTCCTCAATATGAAAGCATTTGCCTGTAATGTAATCGTGCGTCCTCATTTGTAGGCCCTTTATAATCAAGTTAGTGGCCAAGAGGTCTTGATCCCACTATACGAAATTGAATCTAATGACTTTATTGTTTTGGGCTTAGTTTGATTGAATTTTGAGTTAGGTACTTCATCATCATTTACTATAGTAGAACACGAAAGTTTAAGCTAGCAAAAAAGCTGAACTATCGTAATGAAATTAGCGCGTAGTCATCAAATATAACTCGGAATAATAATGAGAAAAATAAAAGCAGTTTAGACCCGACTGCTTGAAGCTGCGACTGCGCGATAAACTATGGTAGCGAATAGCGGTGTATGGTAGCGAATACTATAGTTTAGTTGTTTTTGTCTTTATGTACTATAGTTTACCGCACGGTAGCGACTTCAAGCAGTTGGGTCTGAACTGCTCGAATCAGTCCGTGTACGGCCGCACTCAGAAGCCCAGCATCGAACCTGTGCCCATTACATTGGAGACGATCGCTCTATAACGACTCTACTATCAACTTTCAGTCACACTCACAAAGATCCTTTTCCAACAGATTTTAAAACCGGTGACAAGAAGGTCATCAATGGCCCGTTCTGGCACGAAGCGTTCACGGAGATATACGAAGTGGACGACGAAGATGACGTATCGACGACTACCACTGAACCGTTGCCATTCTTTGAAGATGATGCTTCAACGAACAACGTGACTGCGCAGCTTGGAAGCAGAGTTCATTTGCATTGTCGGGTGCATGATTTGGGAGAGAAGACGGTAAGAATTTTTGATTAGCTATTTTAGTGTGCGGTCACACCTGCGTAACGTACCGCGCGAAACGTTCGGTTCAATACGCTCGCAATGTGTTTCAAGTCACCTAATGACACATCAGCCGAAATTACGTCGCATGCATTTACTCCAGCCGCTGAACGCTCCGCGTGGTGAGACGTTACGCAGTGTGTCGCGACTCTTATGTAATTGCTCCTTCATCATCATCATCCTATTTAAGAGCGTCGCTCTTGTCATGTCTTCGTCACTCTGCTCTATTCTTTGCCGTCTGTTTGAGCACCTGATATGACACAACTTGATGCTAGAATACTTGATTCTTATTAAGATATCCATAATGAAGATGATCACGAATATATTATGTTAACGAAAAGAGGTTTATTCAGTACTATTAGTTCAATTCAGTACTAGTAGTTGTATCTATTCAATTTCGGTGAAAAACTTAAGGCCTAAAACTTCTTATTTTTGAGAATTTTTGAGACCTCTTTCATTTTTCACGAATAAACATCTATCTCTCAGTCCAATCACGGTGAGTACGGTAAATTCATAACCTCAATTTGGCAAAGTTCTATTCACAAAATCACAGTTCAACCATAACGACCTCCCTGAACTTGACCGCTAACTTTTCCTAAACAAATTGTCTCCCTATTGAATTCCGGATTCTAATTCAATAGTCCAACAGCTTTACTTTTACTTTTAGCGCTATACATCTTCCTTAACTACTCAACTTGGTCAATAAAACTTTTTTATTTTTCAATGTACTTGCTAAAATGTGCCGTTTCTCTCTTAAATTGCTTACGAAGCAATTAGAAGGTTTGCCAATTCCAAGTTCTGTATTAACTCGCTTTATTGGTTTGGTTGTATCGTTATTTTGTTCGAAGTTTAATACGGGTGGGTCGACATTCATTAGGACATGTGTGTGTTGTTGTTTCTTTTTAATTTATAAGCGTAGGTCGGGACTATATGTTTACAAGAAGATTATTTCCAACATGCTTTTAATTCATCTGCTATCTGACTAGGTACTAATTACCATTCCACCAGCCCTCTATTAAAATGCGAATTGGAGGATTTCATGCACCTTCCAATTCCTTTCACATACCTTTCGTTTTCCAGTGTATGCAGGTTTCATAAAATTTTCCTTCACCGGTACTAAAAGTCTCTTAAACTTGATCTGTTATAAATATTAACAATCTAACATTCATTAAATTCTCAATCCCCTTTATTACAAAACGAGGTTTAAAGAAAGTCCGACATTAGTTCGTTTAGTTTGACGTTTTGTCCATAGAAACGTCAAAAGAAACGAACTAACGTAGGACTATCTTTAAACCTCGTTTTGTAATAAGGGGGAATATGTTTAATTGAAGCCAAAAAAAAGCAAAAACCGGCATTATTATTCTCGTATGAGAGTAGGCTAGTACCCTTGTAGTGAGTCGTCCCTACGCTAAAAGGGCTGATAAGGAAGAGAAAAAATAAAAATCAATCCTGTTTTACCAGATATCCTGGGTCAGAAGACGCGGTGAAGACCTGCACCTCCTATCCTTCGGAAGACACACGTACTCAGCTGACTCTAGATACTCCCTAGCTTTCGAACACCCCAATGATTGGCGTCTGCTCATTCAGTACGTTGGGGAAAGAGACGAAGGATTCTACGAGTGCCAAATCTCTACGCATCCGCCATTAGTGAGAAGAGTACACCTTTCCGTTGTTGGTAAGTCTTGTTATTAACAAAAGTATTATATAAGTTATGCATACAGTTTTACAAGGATCTGTTGGCACTTGAGTGTCATTGTCAGGAGGGCGTGTCAGGGGGGGTGGTGAAAAAATAACTCAAAATAATGACAATTTACAAGATGATATCGTTAGTTCTTATTTCCGCCACGTGCCAACAGATCCTTGTAGCACTGTACATACATATCTGCCAACCTTCTTTTCCATTAGGTATGTCCTTACCTTGCTACCTTGCGCTTCCACGTTTATCTTGCGTTTTCATTTGACGCATGCCCGAAAAACCATAACGCATACAATAACACACGCCTCAAAATGTGTCAAAGAGTAGGATACAGCGCCTGACGCAGAACGAACTTAAAGATGAAACGCAAGCTGAACATGAAAACAAAAACTGAAGCGCACTGGTGGAGACATACATATTAGTATAAGTAGAGACGACTTCCCTCCACTTGCCACGATCCAAATATACTTCTGCTATGAATATAACATGAAAGACGTTCCACACTCTCTGACAAAAATACTATCATACATACAAGTAACCAACAGTTGATCTAAATAAACACGTCTTTAGTTAATATGAAAAACAAATGCAACAAAAACTTATTAAGCTAGATTTTTAATAAGACTTATGAGATAAACGTGTAGGTAAAATTTTGGATAACAAATAACACGAAAATAACGAAGAAATTCTAGGCACCATTAACTTAAATGAAACAATTTAGTACTTATTTAACACTTTGAGTTTCGCATTATAAACGTTTTCGAAATTTGAAAATAATACCTTTTTCGGTTTTCAAAATGTTTATTTAAATTAAATTACCTCATTCTATACTTTTATTACTCCCACAGTATGAACTTGAATTTCGAATTCTCTCTTAAAGAAGGTACTATAAGGTACTTATAAAGAATCTACTTAGTAATTTCAGACTACTTTCGAATTCACGAAATTGTTTGCGTAGGTGTCTTTGATACTAAAACTTATTGGCTCGAATACTTATTTTCTTTAAACGAAATAATGTAAAAATAAACTTCTAACATGTTGTCAATGGGATTATTTGTTGTTATTTATCAAAATTGTATTTGTTTTAAATCTGGCAATACAAAAGAATGGGTAAAATTGTATTTATAACCTATTATAATTAAAATTATTATATCACACAATCGCACATTTGCTTTTATTGTCTTTTCGTTTCTATAAATTGAATAGCCTAACTTAATAAAAACCTATCACTCTCAATGAAAATACTAACCTAACAAAACTACTCAAGCTTAAATCTATCAAGCCGTTTAAGCTGTAAAGCGTGCCAAAGAATTATACATACTAACATAGTCTCGAAAAACATAACTCTCCTTCCAGCGCAGTCGGGTAACAACTTTAAAAATAATTTCGCAGATTAATAACGAAATAATTCATAAAGAGGATGTTTTAAAAATATGATATGTGCGACAAGAATTCACATTTACGAAGTATGTTCCGTTTGTCACTGGCAACTGAATTAAAAAACATGTTAAATATGAATGAACTTCCGGCTCCGGTCGCTTTATTAAATATTTTTGTGTTTATACTTTTTTGTTTAAATAGCAACTACAGGGTGTAACAGAAAGGGTATATAAAGCCGAAACACAGCGATAGTCCTCATGAAACTGAAAACTTTCCCCAAGGAACAAGGGTCGTGACTCGAAAAAAAAATTTCGCCTCCCCATACAAAATGCCCGATCAGCTGATTGAGTAAGTATGGGCGATCCAAAAATTTTTTTCGAGTTACGACCCATGTTCCTTGGGGAAAGTTGTTCAGTTTCATGAGGACTATCGCTGTGTTTCGGCTTTATATACCCTTTCTGTTACACCCTGTATAATTGTGCATTCTGCCAATTTAAGTGAAGTTAAGCTTTTTACTATCAAGCATTGTAATATATAGGTGGTTATACCTCTTTAGTTTACTATAAATACATAATATATAGTTATGTACGTATTCTGTATTGTTTGCACAACCTGCAACCATTATTACCTATTTCTCGCTATTTCTTACCCTAGGGTTGCTTGGAGGATATTGCTACCTAGCAATAAGGCCGCCTGTTGCTTCTTATTTTCTCGTTTGTGTCTGTACCTTATATCTTTGTATGCAATAAAGAATATTTGTATTGTATTGTATTGTACATATTTCACACACATAACACCAAGACTTAAGGCAAACATCCCTGTACATCTCAGTAATGTTTATTCCTAGTGAGAATCGAACCCACGACCTACAGCAGTGGCCTGTTCGCCAGTTGGTCGGTAGTGACTAAGCTTGCCTAGCCAACTGGCCAACCAAAATTGGTAGTTGCCTTTTTAAAAGAGAGAAAAAATACAATATACAACTGAGTGGTTTTGACAGTGATTTTATACGAGTGTAATAGGCATGATGACTAAAAAATTTTTTTTAGTCCATCACATAGATTATTTCAAAATATTCGACACGTATTTTTTCTTTTTTCTCTTAAACTAAAAATGACACAGATACACTGGGTTAAAGTTGCTCGTGACGTCACGCCTCAGTACGATTTTTACCTAGGAGGGACGTCAATACCTCCCACTCCGTAACTTTGATGCTCTATATCTTTGTATTTATTTATGCATTTGATCAGGTAAAAAATGTGTTTCAAATATTTTTAATAGCCTAAAAGACGGACTAATTATTTTTTTCATTTTTGAATATAGTCATCATCCCTCTCTGGCTCAAAAACTAAAAATATCTGACTCCAACTTCCCGCAAATTATACAGCTTGCGTCCATCTTTTTCTTCGTAATACCTTTTTAAAAGCGACCAAAACCCTTTTCCGCATACATCGCTAGTTCTATAAAGAGAGCTTTTCTAACAACTCATGAAAAGTTTCATATAAAGGCATCTCTGCGCGTTTGGGTTCGGACTAAACCGCATTTTCCCAGGGCGTGATGATAGATGTAAGTTTTTGTGTTGTACCCTTTTGTTGTTGGGTCGATATCGATAGAAATAAAAGTTTAAAATAGACGTTCACAGTTTAAGATAATTGACATTGGCAGAAACGGCAATGGTGGTTGCCATTTCAAAAAAAAATTGCTCAATCGGCTAAAGATATATATTTCAAAAAGTTCCAAGATTCCATCAAAAGACACGTACCTACATTGCAAGCATAAAAGCTTTAAAAAATGTATAAACAATAAGTAATAATGATTTCAATTGATCGTGGAGCAAGATAAATCATATTATCGCCAGGTAATGTACCTAAACACATTTGAATCATACTAAAAACTATAATTATCGATATCGACAAAACATAAAACCTTCCCATCCCTACCCTATATCTACCTTAAATAAAGAGAGTACCTTTATGAGGGAAAGTGAGACCCTTTGACACTGAGCGGTCAAATACTTGACAAACTCTCGCCTTCTATATGATGCAATTAGGAGCTACGTAGCGTGTGTAGACGCCATTTTGTTAAAAAAGGTTTGTTGTCATACGTTAAGGTTTAATTAGCGTTTTGAATGTAGTTTTCTGGTAGTTCTTTAGGTAAATCTAGGTAAAAATTAAAAAGTGGAGGGAAGTAGAGAAAAGTAGTCTCAGCCTAGCCCGATGGAAAGAGGCGTGATCGTTACCTATGTATTAAGTAGGTTTGTGTTAAACATGAACCCCCATATTACAAAACGAATTTTAAAGATAGTGCCAGGAGCAACGAGGAAGGAATATAAGGAGTGGCCCCATTTTTTTTCATACACAAATGAGTTTATGACTGCGTGCCAAGGTTGGCGCAAGTTTTTCATAGTTTTCTGGGTAGATGATCTGTCAAACGATAAGAAATTCCAAACAAAAGGTAACCATTTTGCGCCAGACCAGGTACGCAGATCCAGACGGTATGGCACCTCCTTATATATTCTATACTCAAAGGCCAGGACTAATGTTATTTTTGGACGTTTCGGCTATGGACAAAATGTCAAAAAATGACATTAGTCCTAGAATTAACTATCTCTAAAACAAGTTTTTAATAAGGGGGAAGATTTTTATTGCCAGCCAACCGCAAAAAAATTACAAAAAATACTTCGAACCTAACTTACCCACAATAAGTCACAGTACAACTGAAGCCTTCAAAGCTCTTTAGGAAAGCGCCCATAAAATTCAGTCAAGACAATTCAGTGGAATTTATTGCACAAGTCTTAGTTCGGCTGAGGGAGCAAGGCGAGTTTTTTATTTACTTCCATAGCTTCTATACTATGTAGGCCTATGATGCGAGAAAGTTCTCAAGGGTGACTATGAAAGCTGAATTTTTGAGGACAAAGATATTTTAGCCCATTTCGTCCCCCTACTGCTGGGCAAAAGCTTCTCCAATTCTTCATAAATTCTTGTTAGTAATTGCTTCCCACCAATCTTCTCTAAATGTGCGTAGGTCGTGGCACCATTTTTTTTGGGCTTACCTCAACGATGTTGGTTGTCATTTACGTACTGTAAAGACTCATTCATATAGTAATTTAAAAGTCATTTTCTTGGCGATGAGTGATCGCTGCAACATTCCTTCAACAAACGCCGAGAAATCATTCACAAAATAAACTCGTGTCAATAAGCTTTAAAAGCAGATATCTGACGATATAAGGATCTAACAGGATCTGTCTTTGGTTGTGAGATACCATGTATACGTCGCAGCCTTAATCAGCCACTTAATTGACAGCCTATAGCCTTTTAATTAACTGTCGCTATTTAATAGGCTGTCAGTTACATGGCTGGTTAAGCTAGTTGAGTGTATGTTTGGCATATGTTTCTCACTTGTGTATTTAGACATAGACATAGACATTTATTTTCTTACAAACACAGTACAACACACAACACAAACTCAACAGTTCACAATTACATTTTTAAAATAACACGCAGATTTATTTACACACAGTACACACAAAAAAAGGGAAAAAAAAACAAAAAGATAAAAGAAAATATACCTAAAACAACAGAAACAAAGACTAAAATAAACAGAAGAAGGGGTAGGGTGTGTATTGTAGCGCGATGTAAGGGTGGCTACATCTCAGCATATGCTGCAGCATTGCCACAGCGCTGATTTTCAGACGAGCTCCCACTTCCCTTGAACGTCAACTGTCATCCACAAAATGACACAACAGCTTACATATTAATAAATAATTAAACATAGAATAATGCATAATAATAATTTACATAATATTTTATTAAATTGCGTTAGTTTGCAATATATAAATATTGCAAACTAACGCAATTTCGTGTCCTTTACTAAGTTATTATTTGCACATAATAGGCAGGTCCACACAAAGCAGCCTCGCGAAGCAGTTGTTTGGCCGCTCAGGAAAGACCTCGCTATTCTATCGATTTGGGTAGTTCTTAGGTACCCCTTTTAATTTGCCAAATGCTTGCCTGCGAGGCTGCTTGCTCTGTGTGAACCCGCCCAATAAGTTCGGAATTCAAACCCTTCGATCTCGGTAAGAACAACCAGCACTTTATTACGTATCCTAACAACACATTCTCTCATAAAACCTATAACCCAACCCAAAAACTAAACACCACGATAAAGAAAACTATACATAAATTATCTTTTACCCGATCCCTCGTAAAATGATGTATTCTAAATATAAATAGGGTACCCTAAAAATGGGGTAAACGGCAGTGAAGTGGGGTAACCCTACAGAGCTGAGGATAATCCTTCTCTACAGTTCAATTACTCGGTTACCCTGAACTAAGGGTAAGCCTAGATTTGGGTCACACATAATTGCATGCCTGAACATAAATTGTTTTATGTTAAGAATATGTTTTGCTCTTTTAGGTTTCTGGTTAGATACTAAAAGACTAACCACAGTCCACTTAATATCAGCTATTTTGTTACAACTATTTTTGAGTGATTCTAATAAAAGCTGTACATATAGGCTCTGGTCAACTTTTTAAGCAATAAGATGTAATGAGAAATTTGTATGTGGTGCCATACATAAACCTTGCCAAAGAAACACAAATACAATAATTATGTTTTCGTGAGATTATGTCTGTTTTTATAGAATACCATTCGTGTGCTTTTATAATTGGACAATATCTAAACTTTGCTTTAGAAACTACATCATTTTAATCTAGAATAGATGGGAAAATATGAGAAAGAGACGTGAAATATTCGTACACAATGTATGTAAGTACCTGCCTAGGACCTAACCGGTATGTAGGTACAATCAGTCAAAACTTGGGAATGCTTGACCAAATTTCTATTACACTAACACTAACCTAAGTATGAATTTAATAACCCGAACTACCCCGTAATTATTAAGCTACTAACTACTTCAAATGAAATCTTTAGTACGCCATTAAACCACAATTCCGTCACAATAGAAATGTAAACAGTAAGCCCTTTGAACATGCCAAGATTATATACTTGAACGCTTTATACTTGGGTTTGTAGAACTCCTTCAAAGGTGATGAAAGCTTTGAGAATATATGGACTGTATTGAATAGGAAAGGGTATAACATAATGAAAATACGTATGATATTGTAAGGGAAGCTTGAATAAAGGAAACTAGGTAAGAACAAAACAAACTAAATAGCAATTGAGAACTGACAGCAATATATTCAGTAATACTACGAAATACCTACTAAATATTCCCATTCATCATAATCATGGAAACTGCCCAGATTTAGTAATATGAAAACTGACATTGTTCGTGTGAGAGGCCACAGTCTTGGAGCTGTAGCTTTCAATCTGTAACACCTACATATTTATTCTTCCGGCTACAATTATTTCTAAACTCCTACTAAATCTTGGTGTATACGAACTTTCGGTTTTACGATGTGGCCTCTCAAAGGGCACGCACACAAATAAAATAATTTCACGTTGCGAGTGACAAGTATGCTTCTAATCATAATATTTCTATGTAATGGAGCAGATAACACAATGCATTGCGTACGTTGCGTACGTGGGAACAGTCTCTTTAACTTACTATTCCAAGAAATAATAAATATGTCGGACATTACGTTCATGAAGGATATTTTGGAATCATTTGCAAACTCTTTACTGCTGGAATGCAAGAACTGGCTTGTTTTTGACTGGTTGTCAGTTTGGCGCTTTCATATTTGAGATGCTGTCATGTATGATGGATTCTGTTTGATTATGGATTTGAGATCGGTCAAGAAGAGACATCGGAAGACATCACGTGCATCTTGTTATTTTATAACGTGATTGGAAACTACGCAATAAACGCAGTTTGTTCAGTACACGCCCACTGTCTTATTTTAACTAAAAGCTTAAACGCCACTTCTGATGACTCATCGACAAATATATTTATAGTTTTATAGTGGTAAGGGTATTATACATAATTTGTGAAAATTTCAACGCTCTAGCTATAACGGTTTATGAGATATCGCTTGATGACTGATGGATGGACAGACGGACAGCCGAGTCTAATGGGTCCTGTCTTCACCCTTTAGGTATGGAACCCTAAAAACTATAGATTTGTGTGAAGAAGGTCACACTGCGGCTAAGTTGCGAACAAGAGCCTGCTGTGTATGTGTCGGAAAAATGTCAATGGCATTTTTGACACATGTGGTATTTTGCTAAACAATGGCTTACACTGATTGCGACCAAATGTGTTAAAAATGCCATTGACACTCTGCCGACACACAACTGAGAGAATTGTAAATTAGCAGACTTGGGCCTTCTTCGATTTTCAAGTCTATTTCAAAGGATTCTCGAGTCAAAATCTAAAGTTAACGAAATTAAGCTACTATTGAATCTATTTACTCGCAACCAGCTCTAATTCTAATTCCTAATTCTCACTTTGTTTCAAAGCAAATAAGAACTCATTTGAAATGTATTAACGTTTACACGCGATTATTTTTCCTAACCTTTCGCCTCGTTTGTTTACCCATGGGTATACATAGATATATAGATATTTAATTCTAGAAAAGCCTTAGGGCCTGTTCCGCCATCTACAGATAAAATTAATCTGACAGTTATTTTATACCTGTCTCTAACAAGTAATATTTTATGAAATAGACATAGGTTTATCTGTTAGTTTAATTTTATCAGTAAGTGGTGAAACGAGCACTTACTCTTCAAAATATTATCTGTAGGATTCGAGACATTTAAAATTCTTTTAATATTATTAAATTAGAGACATGTTTGGATCATAGAAAGTGAAGAAACATTGACCAAAAAAAATTACAGCTGATGAAGGGAACAAATTTTAAAAAAAACAACATTAATAAGTTGTAAACAAAAAGAGTTTCTAATGCTATCTACAAACCAAAGCCGCCGCTATGCCGCTGGGCTAGGTCGGCGGCTTTACGTCATACGAATGGCAACTGTCAAAAAAGCCAGCGGCTTTGTTGTGTAGATACCATAAAATCTTTGAAAAACCATATACCTCATACTGGCCTTTTTTACCATATACGAATAATTTAACTAGCAGATAAACCAAGGTCTATTTCATAAAACAGTGACAGATACTGTTTATCAGTACGTAGTGAAACGGACTAGGTTCATAAAAACTGACCGCAATTTTCACGCCGAAAACCTATCTAGCACACAAAACTCTGTGTTTACCCATTTTCTTGCCCAATAACCGCATAAACCTGAAACAGAGTACGGGAAAAACGCAAACAAAATAAATTAATGGTTTCACAGACCTTAATTAAGGGCCTAAACCAACAGGGTAAGGTCAAACCTTCTGCGGTTAAACTAGGATGCTTGACAGTGTAACGACCACTCATTTGACTCAGTCTAACGATTTGTATCTCGATCTGGATACACTTTATTAGTGGTTGGCAAACTTATTTGCGGATTTGAAGTTTAAAGTCGATTAATTGGATTCTTGTTCGATTTAGGTCAAGTTGGGCTAATTGATTTGTTAACGATATAATTTGATTATGATTTGACTTGGTTTGAAATAGTTTAAACTTGGCGTTTCCCTTTGGTGTCTTACAAAACAAAAGTACATACCATGCAAAAAAATTCAAAGCTGCTATTTTGTTTAAACGACATTATAACTTTAATAGGCTCTATCTTTTTTCGCCTGGAGCCGATTTTTTTGACTCCATATAATAAAATATCGGGGCAGTCTAGGTGTATAATCTGGCATATTAAATAGTAGCACTTTTTTTACAATTATGTCTCATATGTGCGCACTGAGTTTTTTTGTCGCCGGCAAGTTGCATTATAGTTTAAAAATTTATTGTCTTTTCAGTGCCAAAAGTGGAAATAATAGACGAACGCGGCCGTCCTCTTCAAGATAAGTTCTACAAGGAAGGTTCCATCATAGAGCTCCGGTGTGTGGTCAGCGAAGTGCCTCAACCAGCTCGGCAGGTCAGCTGGAAGCATGGCAGCAGGCTCCTGAACTACGATACGAAGAGAGGGGGTGTTAGGTAAGAACAAGTAATAAAAGATTTTAGAGTGGTCACACATGGACTGCTTCAAGCAGTTAAGACCCGACTGCTTGAAGCGACCGCGCAGTCAACAATAGTCATCAACTCCCTGCCGTACAATTGCTTCAATAGTTTACCGCTCAGTCAGCTTCAAGCAGTCTGTCTCAACTGCTTGATGGTTCGTGTACGCCCGTATTGTTGATTTTATTGTATTTGAACTCGCAATGTTTGTATAAATTAAACTCAAATAAGATTGTTTTTTTTTTCTTCAACTGACAGTGCATGATATGTTATGTGTCATTCTGTGGCTGTCACAGTGTAAACAGCTTCATATAAAATATGGATGACGACTACATTCAAAAATTCAAAAAATAATTAGTCCGCTTTTAGGCTAAGTATTAAAAAATATTTGAAACACAATTTTTACCTGATTAAATACATAAATAAATACAAAGATACAGAGCATCAAAGTTATGGAGTGGGGGGTTTTGACGTCACTCCTACGTAAAAATCGTACGTAAGCGTGACGTCACGAGCAACTTCAACCCAGTGTATCTTTGTAATTTTTAGTTTAAGAGAAAAAAGAAAAAATACGTGTCGAATATTTAAAAATAAACTATGTGATGGGCCTAAAACATTTTTTTTTGTCGTCATGCCTATACTCTTTCCATTTCTGGAGCCTCAATCTCATATCTATTTAACAATGATGTGTGTGTGTGTGTTTCACATGTCGTCAAGTGAAAATAATCTCTCACTCTGTATTCAAAAGTTTCAAAAGTACCTACAAATTATTACATTCACCCAAACAAGCTATTCTTGAAGAAAATATGCCCAATTTTGCGGCACAAAGCCTGTAACTTATTGTTATCATCTTAAAAGTTAATTAATACGGCTCAGTAAATCTCTTGGGTAATTTTCAAAGATTATTCCCATCCGCTCCAATTAATTCTCTTTACCTTTGTAGCTTTTCCGCGCATATGATATTAATAATATATTTAATACGCCGGATAATAATTTTGCTATTACGGTCTTGTCAGGAAATGTTACCATTATTGTTTAATGGCTTCTGTGAGTACAAAGAGGATTTATGTTACAAATGACTGAATGATTGTTTTCTTTATTGGAATTTTTCTCCGTATTTTTATCTTGGTACTTAAGGCTGGCTTACTCGTGAACCAAGGCAAGGTGAAGGACCTTTACAAGTCAACACAAGTCACAAATATAACAGCAAGCCATGTTGCCATGTGTGCCATATTTGTGTGTTTGTGTGTGTGTGTGTGTGTGTGTGTGTGTGTTGTGCTGTGTTGTGTCTGGACAAGTTATGATAAGCGGTTTTTAAAAAGCCAAACCTTATTAAAAAAGTTTTTATTTAACGGCTTTTTTGACTGTAGCCATTCGAATGACGTAAAGCCACCGGCCTAGCCCGGCGGCATGCTGGCGGCTTTGGTGTGTAGATACCATACTATGTTTTGCCTACGCAATAAATATTATTTGAGTTAAAGCTACAAGTTAAATGGAGAGTAATATTAATGACGATTTCTGAAACTGTTCATAGCATGAGGCGGACCTGTGATAAGATAAAATAAAGTGTGTCTGTCACTTAAGTTATTTGTTTCATAATATTTGGCAAGATGTTTTCAAAGATATGCCAGTGTATCAATAAAATTAAGATTAAGTAGGTATTTGTTTCATTGATCGATATTAAAATTAGCTGTTTTTTTTTCTTGTACAGCGACTGACAGAAAACGCATAATAGAGGCTTTTGCCCAGCAGTGGGATGAAATAGGCTTAAAAAAGTTGAAAGCAAACCTTTTGAGCAATTTCATTGACTAAATTGAAAAAAATATATACGACCATTCTGTATTACCTAAGAGATACCTATAACATTATTATTACACTGTAATAACACTAGTTTTTGAAACCAATGGATGTTAATTATCTATACATTAATTCAAATATTTGCTAAACTATTTTAGTGTACTTAGGAGTGGCCCTTGAAGCAAACAAGGGTAGTTAACAGTCTATAAATTAAATCCGCATCATTTTGGAACTAGGGATGTGCTAAATATAAACTTATTAGAATTAGTAATTATGAACAAATGTAGGTACTTTGTTACCATACAGTACTAGTAGGTGTAGCACTAGGTAACAAAGTGTACTAGTAGGTAACAAAGTGTACCAGTAGGTAACAAAGTGTACCAGTACATAACAAAGTGTAACATGTAGGTAACAACGTGTATGTATATGTTGGTAATAAAATTTATCATGTAGATAACAAAGTGTACCAGTAGGTAACAAAGTGAACTATGTAGGTAACAAAGTGTACCAGTAAATAACAAAGTGTAACATGTAGGTAACAACGTGTATATGTTGGTAATAAAATTTATCATGTAGGTAACAAAGTGTACCAGTAGGTAACAAAGTGAACTATGTAGGTAACAAAGTGTACCAGTACATAACAAAGTGTAACATGTAGGTAACAACGTGTATATGTTGGTAATAAAATTTATCATGTAGGTAACAAAGTGTACCAGTAGGTGACAAAGTGTAACTGTCAATGAGAAAATGCAGCGTGATACACTTGACCGATGGACAGAAGATTCAAATGAAATCGCGGGGTCTCGTTGGATGCTGATGCCAATAAACCGGTCACATTAGAGAATCATTGCAGAGCTATGCTCAGCAGTGGGCAGCTGGTATGATGATGATGAGGATTATGGTAATGAATGAGGTGATGTCCCAACAAAACATGTTACCATTTCGCAGAATCAATCTAACAACGTGCGAACAACCAATAACGTTTCCAAAACAATTGTTATCAAAAACAAAAGCCCGTCACAACACTGACTGCGTCGAGATCAGATATTCACGCCCGTTTCGGAGGAAACTTAATTAATTTCTGTTTATGATGCCCTCGAGAGTTTTGATAAACAATTTCTATAATATGTAACGGGAAATTTAGTTATTATTCATTGAAATTCGCGTTTAAACTTTATGTGGTTATTGTTTTATTTGTTTAGGCTAATAATTTTGCTTTCATTAGTTTATCGATTTGTTTATAAGAAGCAGCTATCTATGACTTTGTATGGTTTAACCAAATCTAAAGTCATTTAGCTATTTAATTTACCAATTATACTTACCTACCTTTACTTAAGTTTTTGACGCAACTGCATTTAATATTTTTTTAAAGTACGTATGTGTACAAAGTCAGCCTTAAGTTAGGCCATAAATTAATTGTCAGTTACAATGTGAAAGTATACTTAAAGTTAAAAAAAATATATATCCTTTTACAAGTTTTTTTTACAGATGACTAATTTCAAGACTCTATGACCTAAATGTATCGAGCAGACTGAAAAAAATAACTTTTTAACAAGCTCAAAAAAGAGTTAGAGTTTCACACAATAGCCTCAATTTGTTGTGCAGACTTTTATCTAAGTTTTTGCGACCTAAATTTGTGTACTAGTTTTATTAAATGCATTTTCGCTTGAATTATTCTTAAGAAATAATAAAATTCCGAACCTTAAATTAAAAGGAAAAAGGTTTTCAATAAAACTTCATTATTTAACGTTAACTAGTTTAGAATTGGCTCGAAGATTGTTCTCAAAAAAACTGTAAGTACTTACTTCGAAGTGAATTTGGAAGTTTTAATTAGTATCTACAAAGTTTGGCCCGTTTACTCAAAAACAGTTCGAGTTGTATAAGGAAACAATGAGAATAGAAAATAAGAAGCTTGGAAAATGATTTGCTTCGGTTTTCCTTGTAAAAAAACCGATGAGTTTATAATTACGGGAAAGTGAAAAAAAATCGCATTTCGATCCATGTGTCTTTGACAAAGGAGTTCAGTGTCCTAGGCAGATTACATACATACATATCATTCACGCATCTTAGGTAGACAGAGCCTCCACTTGCTACAAAACACACACCCAAACACACTTCCTTCGCTTCATCCACATTCATCAGACACCATATGCTGTCTACACACCAAAGCCGCCGGCATGCCGCCGGGCTAGGTCGCCGGCTTTACGTCAAACGAATGGCAGCTGTCAAAAAAGCCGGCGGCTTTGGTGTGTAGATACCATCATTCATGCAGGATAGCCAGATTATATCTCTTGGATTTCGTGATAGAGTGAAACAACAGTCTGTATTTTATATTTGCTTTGCCATGCCTCAAAAAGGAAAGAGTAATAAATATGTAGGTCCCTTATGAAAATATCGTGGCAAGGGTTTGATTTATGTTATCACAAATATTTTTGTACCTAACATAAATATTTTATCGGAAAAATCTCTATCTGGGCTCTAAAGTTTTGTCTACAAATACATATTTATCTACATACATTATCTGTCACGCTTCTCTCCCATCGGGGTAGGCAGAGACCACTTCGCTCCACTTGCTACGATTCAAACACAGCTCTTTCGCTTCATCTACATTCATCTTTCGTTTCATACACGCACGTCGTTGTTGCTTTGTATCGATTTCTATGGCGCAGAAATTATCTAGTGCACGCATTACCGTAGATGTCACTTCAAACCGTGTACACGTCGTAGCTTTAGGGCCAGTCTCTAAAACACAGCATCTAAGAAAGCAACATGGCGTCACACAGCACAGTCTAACACAGTTCCCACAAGGCCTAGGCCTGCAGTAGGTACCTATATCAAAGAAGCTTCTGTCTTCTGCAGTCTTCTGCAGCCAGCGTGACTGATTTGCTCTGGCCATTTCATTGATTAAACTACAAACATTTTCCTAAAGATCATCATCATCATGTCAGCTCGTGGACGTCCACTGCTGGACAAAAGCGTCCCCCAAAGATCTCCACTACAACAGCTGATCGCATTCAACAACAATCTATGATGACACATGGTACAGAAACGTGATAGCTAACAGTGGGCCTCATCAGAAAGCTCTATGAAATAATGAAATAAAAATCTTAAATGTAATAACGAATAACAACCTAAAATGTCCTTTGAAAACAAGAATCAAAACCTCTCATAAAGGTCTCAGTAACAAACATTTATATCAGCAAAAAGGATAATTGATCATGAAAAGGACGTACCGCCTACAATTGCCTAAAATTTGCTTCCAAACAAGCATTTAAAACATGCGAGAACAGGGTAGAACAAAGGGATTGTTTCGAAATTAGATCCTTTGTGCATATGTGAGATTCAGAGTGGAAGGGTCGTTTAGTGTTGTGACTTGTCTTCGCTTGGGTACAGTCTTACGGTTGGTGAAATTGTTTGTGTCGTCTTCTTAGGACCTTAACACGCTGAAAGGGTCTTAGGCATTGAAAATTAACTACAACTCTATACAAATTCCTCGTGGTTTGTATCACATTCTATGATAAAACTAAAACAATCTTACGGAGCTCGGAGTAATAACATAGAGCTGATAATACTTATTTTTTCCCACTTATTAGTACCGATGAAGTCATATTAGATGACACAATCAAAGAATACATTTTAACTTACTTAAATTTAATGGGATGAGGCTTTTGTATAAATTTTTTTAGCTACAACATAGGCTAAAAAAAGTTATTATTTGTTAAAAATTGGAGATTTCATTACAATTTCATTACAGAAACCCAAATAAAGTGAACTCTATTTTACAATAAATCGAGTTACATTCATACTTACAACAAAAACAATAGACAAATTGACACGCATTGAAAAAGCATTAAAACTGTATTAAACCACGTCACCACTTGAAATCCACAATTCCATCCAATACAAAACAAAAGGCCGCAGAATAAACAGTCATTCTCCAAAGATTAATTTATTGGACAAAACGTAGGGCACCCCTAGTGGCGAATTTCAGAAGATTTATGTACACCAGAAGAAATTTCGTTGTAACAGTTAATTAAAGCTGGCTTTGTTTGCCTTTCCGCAATGTGTCCTGCCCAAGGTTTAATTAAATGACTTAATAACAAGTTTCAATTGAATCTCTTTTGAGGTTATGTTCCGGGAATCTTCGAGAATTTTCAAGTTTTGAAAGATATTTTATGTAATTTTGTGTAATCTGTTTACAATGTAGTTTAAAAAGATAATAGGTCTTTACCTATGAAATTGCCGTTTTACCGTTTTACTGGCCATTTCAATTAAAAATATTTTTTGTTTAGCTAAGAATTCTAATTTTAAATTAATTTCATTTTAAAAATATGGAATTCTTTTTCCAAAAACAGTCATTTGTTTATTGGTTAGTGTTACATTTTCATTGCATTTCAATCATTTTCGTCAACATGGATACGTTAAAAATTCGAGTAATTATGGAATATGAGTTCCGTCGTGGCAGCAACGCGGCACAAGCGGCTCGCAACATCAACGACGTGTACGGAGCTAACACTACAAACCAACGAACCACTAGTTATTGGTTTGCTCGCTTCCGTTCTGGAAATTTCGACCTGAAAAATGAACCCCGCGGTCGTCCGAAGACTTTGGTCGATGCAGACGAATTGAAGGCGATCGTGGAAGCTGATGATACTCAATCTACGGCTGAATTAGCAGCAGCTTTCGACGTTAGCATCAAAACAATATTGGTCCATTTGCGTCAAATTGGCAAGGTAAAAAAGCTTGACAAATGGGTGCCCCACGAACTCAATGATCGCCAGCGCCAAGTACGCGTCGAGACGTGCCGTGCATTGCTCAACAGACACACAAATGAAGGAATTTTGAACCGCATTGTCACCTGTGATGAAAAATGGATTCTGTTTGATAACCGTAAGCGCTCAGCAAGTTGGTTGGATCCTGGTTCAGCACCTAAACAATGCCCTAAACGAAAACTTACCCCTAAAAAGGTGATGGTTACTGTTTGGTGGTCTAGCACCGGTGTGATTCATCACAGCTTCTTACCAAATGGGGAGAGTATTACTGCAGATGTGTACTGTGAAGAATTGAACACAATGATGGAGAAGCTAGCACGTCTCCGACCAGCATTGGTCAATCGCTCGTCTCCGCTGCTCCTGCACGACAACGCGCGACCTCATACCGCACAAATGACGGTCTCCAAGTTGCAAGAACTGGGGTTGGAAGCTCTCCCTCATCCACCGTACTCACCGGACCTTGCCCCTACAGACTACTACTTTTTCCAGAATTTGGATAACTTCTTGACTGGAAAAAAATTCAATAACCAAGAGGCAGTTCAAAACGCCTTTGAAGAATTTGTTGCCTCTCGTCCAGCTGATTTCTTTAAGAAGGGCATTCATAAACTGCCACTGCGTTGGCAAAGATGCATTGATTTTATGGGTAACTAGCTTTTGCCCGCGACTTCGTCCGCATAAGATTTTTTGTTTTCTCCCGGCTGTAAGTCCCGCTGCAACAATGTCCCACCTCAATTCAGTTTTCTGCCTACTTCCTACCCCCTAAGTACGATGACGTGATCATTTTGATCTTATATCCGTTTTTAGGTAACCATCTATTACCTTACTAAATTTCATCAAAATCCGTTCAGCTGTTTAGGCATGATAGAGCAAAACTCCCAGCAAAAAACATAAAAAAAACACTAACTCAATTCAGTTTTCTGCCTACTTCCTACCCCCTAAGTACGATGACGTGATCATTTTGATCTTATATCCGTTTTTAGGTAACCATCTATTACCTTACTAAATTTCATCAAAATCCGTTCAGCCGTTTAGGCATGATAGAGCAAAACTCCCAGCAAAAACCATAAAAAAATCACTAACTCAATTCAGTTTTCTGCCTACTTCCTACCCCCTAAGTACGATGACGTGATCATTTTGATCTTATATCCGTTTTTAGGTAAACATCTATTACACCTTACTATTATCACCTTACTAAATTTCATCAAAATCCGTTCAGCCATTTAGACGTGAAAGAGCAAAAGTCCTAACAAAAACGACTAAAAATCACTAACTCAATTTAGTTATCTGCCTACTGCCTACCCCCTTAGAACGATGGCGTGATTATTTATAGCCTATGACCATTTCTAGGTTATCATCTATCACCTTACCAAATTTCATCAAAATCCGTTCAGCCGTTTAGGCGTGAAAGAGTAACAGACAGACAGACAGACAGACAGACAGACAGACAGACAGACAGACAGACAGACAGACAGACAGACAGACAGACAGACAGACAGACAGACAGACAGACAGACAGACAGACAGACAGACAGACAGACAGACAGACAGACAGACAGACAGACAGACAGACAGACAGACAGACAGACAGACAGACAGACAGACAGACAGACAGACAGACAGACAGACAGACAGACAGACAGACAGACAGACAGACAGACAGACAGACAGACAGACAGACAGACAGACAGACAGACAGACAGACAGACAGACAGACAGACAGACAGACAGACAGACAGACAGACAGACAGACAGACAGACAGACAGACAGACAGACAGACAGACAGACAGACAGACAGACAGACAGACAGACAGACAGACAGACAGACAGACAGACAGACAGACAGACAGACAGACAGACAGACAGACAGACAGACAGACAGACAGACAGACAGACAGACAGACAGACAGACAGACAGACAGACAGACAGACAGACAGACAGACAGACAGACAGACAGACAGACAGACAGACAGACAGACAGACAGACAGACAGACAGACAGACAGACAGACAGACAGACAGACAGACAGACAGACAGACAGACAGACAGACAGACAGACAGACAGACAGACAGACAGACAGACAGACAGACAGACAGACAGACAGACAGACAGACAGACAGACAGACAGACAGACAGACAGACAGACAGACAGACAGACAGACAGACAGACAGACAGACAGACAGACAGACAGACAGACAGACAGACAGACAGACAGACAGACAGACAGACAGACAGACAGACAGACAGACAGACAGACAGACAGACAGACAGACAGACAGACAGACAGACAGACAGACAGACAGACAGACAGACAGACAGACAGACAGACAGACAGACAGACAGACAGACAGACAGACAGACAGACAGACAGACAGACAGACAGACAGACAGACAGACAGACAGACAGACAGACAGACAGACAGACAGACAGACAGACAGACAGACAGACAGACAGACAGACAGACAGACAGACAGACAGACAGACAGACAGACAGACAGACAGACAGACAGACAGACAGACAGACAGACAGACAGACAGACAGACAGACAGACAGACAGACAGACAGACAGACAGACAGACAGACAGACAGACAGACAGACAGACAGACAGACAGACAGACAGACAGACAGACAGACAGACAGACAGACAGACAGACAGACAGACAGACAGACAGACAGACAGACAGACAGACAGACAGACAGACAGACAGACAGACAGACAGACAGACAGACAGACAGACAGACAGACAGACAGACAGACAGACAGACAGACAGACAGACAGACAGACAGACAGACAGACAGACAGACAGACAGACAGACAGACAGACAGACAGACAGACAGACAGACAGACAGACAGACAGACAGACAGACAGACAGACAGACAGACAGACAGACAGACAGACAGACAGACAGACAGACAGACAGACAGACAGACAGACAGACAGACAGACAGACAGACAGACAGACAGACAGACAGACAGACAGACAGACAGACAGACAGACAGACAGACAGACAGACAGACAGACAGACAGACAGACAGACAGACAGACAGACAGACAGACAGACAGACAGACAGACAGACAGACAGACAGACAGACAGACAGACAGACAGACAGACAGACAGACAGACAGACAGACAGACAGACAGACAGACAGACAGACAGACAGACAGACAGACAGACAGACAGACAGACAGACAGACAGACAGACAGACAGACAGACAGACAGACAGACAGACAGACAGACAGACAGACAGACAGACAGACAGACAGACAGACAGACAGACAGACAGACAGACAGACAGACAGACAGACAGACAGACAGACAGACAGACAGACAGACAGACAGACAGACAGACAGACAGACAGACAGACAGACAGACAGACAGACAGACAGACAGACAGACAGACAGACAGACAGACAGACAGACAGACAGACAGACAGACAGACAGACAGACAGACAGACAGACAGACAGACAGACAGACAGACAGACAGACAGACAGACAGACAGACAGACAGACAGACAGACAGACAGACAGACAGACAGACAGACAGACAGACAGACAGACAGACAGACAGACAGACAGACAGACAGACAGACAGACAGACAGACAGACAGACAGACAGACAGACAGACAGACAGACAGACAGACAGACAGACAGACAGACAGACAGACAGACAGACAGACAGACAGACAGACAGACAGACAGACAGACAGACAGACAGACAGACAGACAGACAGACAGACAGACAGACAGACAGACAGACAGACAGACAGACAGACAGACAGACAGACAGACAGACAGACAGACAGACAGACAGACAGACAGACAGACAGACAGACAGACAGACAGACAGACAGACAGACAGACAGACAGACAGACAGACAGACAGACAGACAGACAGACAGACAGACAGACAGACAGACAGACAGACAGACAGACAGACAGACAGACAGACAGACAGACAGACAGACAGACAGACAGACAGACAGACAGACAGACAGACAGACAGACAGACAGACAGACAGACAGACAGACAGACAGACAGACAGACAGACAGACAGACAGACAGACAGACAGACAGACAGACAGACAGACAGACAGACAGACAGACAGACAGACAGACAGACAGACAGACAGACAGACAGACAGACAGACAGACAGACAGACAGACAGACAGACAGACAGACAGACAGACAGACAGACAGACAGACAGACAGACAGACAGACAGACAGACAGACAGACAGACAGACAGACAGACAGACAGACAGACAGACAGACAGACAGACAGACAGACAGACAGACAGACAGACAGACAGACAGACAGACAGACAGACAGACAGACAGACAGACAGACAGACAGACAGACAGACAGACAGACAGACAGACAGACAGACAGACAGACAGACAGACAGACAGACAGACAGACAGACAGACAGACAGACAGACAGACAGACAGACAGACAGACAGACAGACAGACAGACAGACAGACAGACAGACAGACAGACAGACAGACAGACAGACAGACAGACAGACAGACAGACAGACAGACAGACAGACAGACAGACAGACAGACAGACAGACAGACAGACAGACAGACAAACAGACAGAGTTACTTTCGCATTTATAATAATAATATATTATATAGTATGGATTAGTATGGATTTAGTATTAAGTGCCTAAATATAAAGTTTCATGGTTTTATCTTTGAATAATGACGATCTCCCATACTAACTTTCATCCCTTATTACCACCCCCTTAAGCCGTTTTTTTTTCTCAAAATAAAAAAATAAAACATAGCCTGCGACCTTTCCTAGGCTTTAGTCGAACTCTGTAACAAATTTTATGAAAATAAGTTCCGGAGTTAGGTGTGGAAGCGTAACTTTGATAGGACTTCCATACGAACTTTCATCCCTTATTTCACGTCTATACAGGTAGATATTTCCAAAAAGCTAGAACAAATATTTATTTATTTAGTACTAAGTGCCTAAATATAAAGTTTCATGGTTTTATCTTCGAATAATGACGATCTCCCATACTAACTTTCATCCCCATTTATTACCACCCCCTTAAGCCTTTTTTCGCGACAAAATATAGCCTATGTCCTTTCTCAAGGTCTAGACAACCTCTCTACAAAATTTCATTGAAATCGGTTCAGTAGTTTAGGCGTGAAAGCGTAAGAGACAGACAGAGTTACTTTCGCATTTATAATATTATAGTATATATAGTATATAGTATGGATATGGATAAATGCATTTCTGATCAAAATAATATTTTTTTAGTAAAACACATCCGGTCTTACCCCTCGTGTTAAAATGTAAAACTAAATAGTATGGAAGTATGGATTTAGTATTAAGTGCCTAAATATAAAGTTTCATGGTTTTATCTTTGAATAATGACGATCTCCCATACTAACTTTCATCCCTTATTACCACCCCCTTAAGCCTTTTTTCGCGACAAAATATAGCCTATGTCCTTTCTCAAGGTCTAGACAACCTCTCTACCAAATTTCATTGAAATCGGTTCAGTAGTTTAGGCGTGAAAGCGTAACAGACAGACAGACAGACAGACAGACAGACAGACAGACAGACAGACAGACAGACAGACAGAGTTACTTTCGCATTTATAATATTAGTATGGATTACTTCACTTAATACAAATAAAAATTACATTAAAAAAAATTCGTTTGAATTTTTTCATACAAAACGGCAATTTCATAGGTAAAGACCTAATATTTATGTCATCGAATAACTCAACGCATTTTAAATCATCAACAAAATATTGATTAATTTTATTTTTTAATTTCAGAATAACTTTTCTACGTTCTAAACTCGCAAATACGAGTGCCTAACATTGCTTTATGGTGCTCCTACACTGCATATTATAAAATATTTGTAAACAATACAAAATGCACCATTAAATGCAAACTTATTATGTAAAAATACAGCGTTACAAAAATTCCATTAGCGCCATCTCTTATCCACAACTGGAACTACTAAGACCTTTTCCTTGTCAACAGCGTGAAGACAGAAGCAACAACCAATGGCGCCCTCTCGCGGCTGTACATAGCAAACGCGAACCGAAACGATTCAGGGAACTACTCGTGTTCCTTAGCTGATGTTGCCACTTCGGCCGTCTCCGTGCATGTGCTCAGAGGTAAGGAACTTTGAGACCCTGTTTATATGTGCTTGCATATTGATCAGGTCTTAAGTTAACGTGCATAATTCAATTAAAGGTTTAAATTATGTAAGGGTAGACCAAAATATTAGCGTAATTGTGTCGTGTTACAAGTAAAGGTCTCTTACAATGCCAGTTTATCCTTAAATTTTTTGTGAGTAGTTTGCTTAGTATAATATGGAGAGTGACGTTCGTTTCATTTAGTAAAACTCTACTTGAACTCATTGAAGACTGACAAAATATCGACTAAAAGCCCAACCAACCCCCTTATTACAAAACGAGGTTTAAAGATAGTCCGACGTTAGTTCGTTTCTTTTGACGTTTCGGCTATGGACAAAACGTCAAACTAAACGAACTAACGTCGGACAAGGTAACGAGGTTTAAAGATAGTCCGACGTTGGTTCGTTTAGTTTGACGTTTTATTATGTAAACTTTTATTATGTAAAACTATCTTTAAACCTCGTTTTGTAAGAAGGGCGCAAGTGTTTGCGCCGATCACATTTATAAATATACTCAGATTATGTTTTAGATTTATTAAATGAACCTTTTAATAAAATATCATCAAGATTTGATGAAACGAACTAATGAATCAAAACCTAGATTGAATGTATTTAGAGCTATAAAACTTAGAAACAAAACTTAATTTCTTCTAACAGAAATATTCTGCAAACTAATAAAAGAAACAAGTGAAAGCAACAGCAATTAAGCACAGATTGCCAAACCCTAATCAACACGAAGCAAAATTAGCAACCACAGCAGAAATTCCA